>CM056576.1:100185165-104985165 GCA_029721435.1 Gymnothorax reevesii
CAGATTCGGGTGGGATTGGAGATGCCAGAACAGGAATTACGGAGTACATGGCATAAGGTTTTAAGCATGCTCCCATTACACTAAAGACCTACAAGATGTAAAAGTGTAAATGAGGTAAAACGTTTTTAAAGACATTATTTCTCTCCAACGTTATTATGAATTTTTTGCATGCAAGTACGTTTGTATATGCCAAAGAGCCCATGCTAGCTTAGAGGGTAGTATTTTTCTGGTAAAGCAACTCATGTTAGGACAGTGGCTCATATGAATAAGAAAGTACATTTAAGTGTGTTTACAGAGCATTATAGGGCATTACAGTGTGTGTATAGAACCTGCAGGCTGCAACAAAGTATGCAATTTTAACACCACTGAAGCTACAAAGAATTGTTCATATACATTCATATTAACTGACTTTGAAGCTGGTGGTTCTTTTTGATCTGTACAGTTTTTCTTCCGTCGTTTCATTAACATAATACAGGCATATTTTCCCCCTTTTTTAATCATGGCCTAAGTCCATTTTTTCAAGTTTTTGGGAAAACACAAAAAACACGAGATGATTTCGGCCAAAAACAAATTTTCATCAAAAAATGACGAAGGCCATTTTGGGCGACAATATGTAGAACCATCATTTTAGGCGAAAACATGACGTTTCAGACATTCAAAGAATTCGAAAAACAATACAACTCGCCAGTATCTGGAGCATAAATGCAAACAGTGGCAAGTAGTTTATTTTGTACCTTCGTATCCATCCTGATGATCATTCATAAATCCATTAATAATGAGTGGAATATCCAAATCATTCTTCACTCTAGTTTTGCTGCTTCATACAGTTGTGCTCAAAAGTTTGCGTACCTTAGCTTAATTTGTGAAATGTTGCCACTTATTTTGAGAATATGACTCGTGATGTAAAAAACTTTAATTTTAATATAGTGATCACGTGAAGTCATTTATCATCATGCAGGTGTTTGGCGCCTTTTTAAATGATAATGATAACTGAAATGACCTGAACAGCCCTGATCATAAGTTTACATACCATTGAATGTTTGACCTTGTTATACAGACACAAGGTGACTCACTCAGGTTTAAACTGCCATTAAGGGTTAATTTTCCATGCCTTTTTAAATTGTAACTAGTGTCTATGCATAGCCGCTGAGTTTTTTAGTGCCCAAGTAGATGCACTGATCTGGTTAGACAACTGAGCCATGGGGAGTGGAAAAGAACAACCTTAGGATCTTCATAACAAGGTAGTTCAACTTTTTGAAAAAGGGAAAGGATATAAAAAGATATCCAAGGACTTGAAAGTGCCAGGCAGTACTGTTCAGTCTGTGATTAAGAGATGGAAAATTTGGGGATACGTTGATACTTAGCCGTTAGGTAGGCCAAGAAAGATTTCAGGCGTAACTGCCTGAAGAATTGTTTGGGACACAAAGAAAACTCCACAAGCTACCTCAAGAGAAATAAAGGATGCTCTGGAAAAAGATGGTGTGGTCATTTCAAGGAGCACAATAAGGAGGTACTTTTCAACAATGATCCAGTTGCTAGAGGGAAGCCATTATTGGGCCAATCCTACAAAAAAAATCCTGCCTAAAATATGCCAGACTATACCTTGACACACCTCACAACTTCTGGAATACTGTCATTTGGAGTGATAAGACCAAAATAGAACTACAGTGGGGAAAATAAGTATTTGACCCCTCTCTGATTTTGCAGGTTTGCCCACTTAGAAAGAATGCAACGATCTATAATTTTAATCGTATATACATTCTAACAGTGAGAGATTCAAAAAGAAAATTCCCAAAAATCACATCATATGAATTTATAAAAATTGATAACCATCTGATGAGGAAAAATAAGTATTTGACCCCCTACCAAACAGCAAGTATTCCGGGTCCCACAAGCCAGTTAGTCTTTCTTTAAGACGTACCCCCAACCCAACTAATTATTTACATCAAATACACCTGCCTCACCTCATTACATGTATAAAAGACACCTTCCCACTCCCAAACAACCAGATTCCAACATCTCCACCATGGGCAAGACCAAGGAGCTGTCTAAGGACATCAGGGACAAGATTGTTGACCTACACAAGGCTGGGATGGGCTACAAGAGAATGGGAAAGCAACTTTGAGAGAAAAGATCAACTGTCAGTGCAGTTATCAGGAAATGGAAGAAGTACCACACTGCCGCCAACCTCCCTCGGTCTGGGCTTCCATGCAAGGTCTCGCCTCGTGAGATGTCCCTGATCATGCGAACGGTGAGGAATCACAAGGGGGGAACTGGTTAATGAACTGAAGGCAGCTGGGACCACAGTTACTAAAGAAACAGTTGGTAACACACTACGCGGTCATGGATTGAAATCCTGCAGCGCACGCAAGGTCCCCCTGCTCAAGGCACATGTACAGGCCTGCCTGAAGTTCGCCATTGACCACCTGGATGACTCAGAAGAGGCCTGGAAGAAGGTGATGTGGTCAGATGAGACCAAAATAGAACTTCTTGGGCTCAACTCAACTCGCAGTGTTTGGAGGGCAAAGAACACAGAGTACAACCCAAAGAACACCATCCCCACCGTCAAGCACAGTGGTGCTTTTCAGCCTAGGGGACGGCACAACTCCATTGCATTGAGGGGAGGATGGACGGGGCCATATACCGTGGAATTCTGGACCAACAGCTCCTTCCCTCAGTGAGAGAGCTGAACATGGTTCGAGGATGGGTGTTTCAGCACGACAACTACCCTAAGCACACCGCCAAAGCAACAAAAGAGTGGCTGAAGAACATCAAGGGTCTGGAGTGGCTTAGCCAGTCTCCAGACCTGAATCCAATTGAAAATCTTTATAGGGAGCTTAAAAATCGGGCTGCAAGGCGAAAGCCTTGGGACCTGAATGATTTGGAGGCTGTCTGCAGGGAGGAGTGGGCCAAAATCCCAGCCAAAATGTGCACAAACCTTATCAACAACTATATAAATTGTTTGATATCGGTGCTGGCCAATAATGGCTTTTCTACAAAATATTAACGTGCTGTTTGTCCAGGGGGTCAAACACTTATTTTTCCTCATCAGATGGTTATCAATTTTTATAAATTCATATGATGTGATTTTCGGGAATTTTCTTTGTGATTCTGTCTCTCACTGTTAGAATGTATATACGATTAAAATTGTAGATCGTTGCATTCTTTCTAAGTGGGCAAACCTGCAAAATCAGCGAGGGGTCAAATACTTATTTTCCCCACTGTATATGATCACAACCAGAAGCGCTATATTTGGAGAGGCCCATAGTGAAAAATATACCATTCCAACTGAAAAGCAGGGTGGTGGCTCTCTGATATTTTGGAGGGGTGTGAGCCCTCAAGGCACAGGAAATCTTGTGAAAATTGATGGCAAAATGAATGCAGCATTCTATCAGAAAATACTGGCCGACAATTTGCATTCTTCAGAATGAAAGCTATGCATGGGATGCACTGAAAGTCTCCTGCATGACAATGATCCAAAGCACAAGGCCAAGTTGACCCTCCAGTGGTTACAGAAGAGAGAGGTGAAGGTTCTGGAGCGGCCATCACAGTCTCCTGACTTAAATATCATCGAGCCACTTTGGGGAGATCGCGAACGTGCAGTTCATGCAAGTCGACCAAGGCATTTGCAGGAGCTGGAGACATTTTGCAAGGAAGAATGGGCAGCTATACCATCTGAGAGAATTAGGGGCCTCGTTGACAACAATCACAAAAGACTGCACACTGTTTTGATGCAAATGGGGGCAATGCACAGTATTAAGAACTTGGGGTATGCACATTTTTGAACATGGTTAATTAAATGTTTTTCCCGTTTTGCCATGTTTTATTTGATGATTCTGCCGTTCTACATGACCTACAGTTGGATATGAATCCAACAAGAAATAAAAGAAGTGTGTTTGCTTAGCCATTCATGTTTTCTTTAAAAAAAGTTACCTATTTCACAGATTCAGCTAAGGTATGCAAACTTCTGAGCACACCTGTTAGTCAACAAATTTACTCGCGGCAAGTCTCGTGATGATTCATTTGATGTGCTGCGCAGCAGTGTCAGTTCATCGTTCAAGCTGAATCGTACCGCCCCACACACCAGTCATGTTGCTGTGTGATGCAGACACAGACATAGCAGACTAGTGTCATGGTTCTGGATGTCTGTGCGTTTGCTTTGGACTTTCTTTGTGGCTGTCATCCCGGGACGATATCGTATTTCAGTTCAATCGAATTCTTTACCCAGCTGGCTTATTGAACTGGGGCGGCGCTTCCCCGGATTCTCCATAAGCCGGATGTTTGCCACGCCTCTTTGCTAGAGTGTCTGTTTGTAGCTAAGCACTATAGCTAAAGATATCTGTAGTGAGGTTTTGTTTGATTTTCTATCTTCTAGTTATTGGAGTTCTTCTCCCTTTTTCTATCTCTCTTTGCTTCCGAGGTTCAGACTATTATACGTCCTTTGGAAGCGCGAGTACTTTAGTTTGGTCTGTATTATTCTCTGTGTTCGTACTGTGTACGTGCTACTCTCTTTCTCTCTGGTCATTGCACCTGGCCTTCGTATTCCTCCAGCCATTACAGAACACTCTAGCCAGACATGGAGTTGCCAGCAGCGGATACGCTAGAGAGCATTGTCGTTGACCAGCTGTCTGTCCTTACTGCGTATAGCCAGGTTCTTTCTAGCTTCGACAGTCGACAGGCGGAGCTGACGGAGAGTATTTGCCTTCAGGAGCAGGCTGTGCAGACACAGGAAAGTCTTCTAATAAATCTCTCCAAGTGTATTAGAGGATTGTCTGCTCGGATTACACAAAATGTTTCACAAGCACAATCAGTAAACCTTCCACGAGAGCCTAAACTCCAGTTAACCCCAAGATATGGGGGCGAGGCGGGAAAATGTAAAGATTTAATTGCTCAATGTGAAATATTTTTTAAAGTGCAACCCTCATGGTTTTCGAATGAAGAATCACGGGTTTCATTGATTTTATCACTGTTGACCGGCACAGCTCTCATTTGGGTGGGGCCACTCATTCGAGCGAGATCGCTGGTAGTAAATTCAGTGGAAACTCTCGTGAGAGAAATGATTAATGCTTTTGATCGGGATGTTTATGGTCAGGACGCAGATATGCGTCTAATGCATTTGAAGCAGGGTTCTGATAGAAAAATCAGCGACACTATCTTAGTTTGCTCCTTAGCCCCAGAGACAAGGTGGCCAGAAGCACCTCTTATGACCGTGTTTGTTCAGGCTTTGGCTGAGGAGGTTAAGGACGCTCTGGCTACATTAGAGCCTTGAGTTTCTTCAGATTTGTTGGCGGTGCGAGTTGATAACCACATCCGCGAATGAAACACGGAGAAACGTACTGCGTTGATTCTTGATAACAACAAGGTTAATGTTCCGTGCAACAGGCATACAGCCCCTAGTCCGCCCATTAAAATGCCCAGTTCTCGTGAGCCCATGCAGGTTGATGGCTCATATGAGAACCGGGCTCGTAAGCCTATTCACAGACAAATAATTTTTGATCATTGTAGCAAACCAGGACATATCCGTCCAAGTTGCCCCAAGCTTAAAGGGGGACGGGAAGCCCCTCTGGCGATAGGGGTGGGGGGGCACTAGAGGGACAAATCCAATATCCCGTTCAAACTCTAATTTCAGTAAAGTTCACTATGGGGAAAAAGAGAATATGGGTTAAAGCCTTTTAAGATGCGGAGTGGGCTAGAAAACATTCCATTCCCATCTGCTCTCTCTCACATTCGCACTCGATCAAAGCTTTGGATGGTCGCCCATTGGTAGATGGGCTTATAACTGAGGTCTCTGATTTTTTGACTATGTTTATCCCTTTTGGTGGTCATTCAAAGAAAATTCATTTTTTCTCATTGAATTCCCTGGTTTGTAATGTGGTTTTAGGTCATTTGTGGTTGTTTAAGCATCGGCCGCAGATTTTTTGGGGCAGTCAATATAACCCAATCGTCCAGAGGGGCTCTGACTGTAGGTCTCACTGTCGTGAGATTCTGGCAAGTTGCCCGGAATTTTAATCCATGGGGGAGGCGTCGGGCTCTGAACGAGATTGGTGTGTAGGAGCCGTGCTGAACCTTAGTTTATCTCCCAACATGTCAGATGATGATGTTGATCTCGTGGAGGATTTTGGCTAAGGTGCTTTGTCATTGCTTCTGCATCGTGTTTACGATGGTGGGATCAAACTATTCCCTGACAAGGTGGCAGCAGTTAGGAATTGGTCTGCCCCTCACAATGTTAAGGAGGTTACATGATTTTTGGGCTATGCCAATTTTTATAGTAGGTTTATTTGCAATTTTAGCGCTGTGGCTGCCCCCATCGTTGCACTTTGTAAGAGGAATTCCTCCTCGTCCTTTACTTGGTCACCAGCAGTGGACGCTGCTTTTCAGGTGTTGAAGAAACAACTTAGCTCTGAACCTATTGTCGTTTTGCCCGACCCTTCCCTCCCATTTGTGGTGGAGGCTGACGCTTCGGAGGTCAGGGTGGGGGCCATTTTGACCCATTGTCCCGAAGGGGGTGCTAAATTGCACCCATACACCTACTTCTCCCGGTGTAATCAGATGAACGGAATTACAGTATTGGTGACCGGGAGTTGTTAGCTGTGAAATTGGTGTTAAGAATGGCGCCATTGGTTGGAGGGGGCTGAACATCCATTTGTAGTTTGGATGAATTACAAGAATCTCCAGTGTGTCCAGCAGACTAGGTAACGTGATTCCCGGTAGGTGCGGTGGGCATTGTTTTTCAATCGCTTTGACTTTGTTTTAGCTTATCGCCCCGGCTCCAAGAGCATCAAGCCTGGCGCCTTGTCACGAATTTATGACCGCTTGGACCGTGATCCTGTTTCTGGGCTGGTTGTTCTAGCGGCTTGGATTGTGCCTCCCATACAGTGGGATACTGAGTCTGTTGTGCGGGAGGCCTTGCATCCCGACCCTGGTTCTGGTGGGGAGCCGTCTGGCTGTTCGTTTGGTGTCCTGAGGGCCAGAGGGTTTGGTGTCCTGAGGAGTGGTGCTGGGTCCCTGCCCGGGGTATCTTGGGTCCCACCCTTATTTCGGAGTTCTGTGCTCTGGGTTTTTTGGGCCTTCCCTTGGGGGGGGGGTCCTGTCATCCTATAGGACGATATCCTATTCCTGTTCAATCGAATTCTTTACCAAGCTGGCATATTGAGCTGGGGCGGCGCTTCCCCGGATTCTCCATAAGCCTAATGTTTGCCACGCCTCTTTGCTAGAGTGTCTGTTTGTAGATAAGCACTATAGCCGAAGATATCTGTAGTCATGTTTTGTTTAACTTTCTATCTTCTAATTATTGGAGTTTCTTCTCCCTTTTTCTACCTCTCTTTGCTTCCGTAGTTCAGACTATTATACGTCCTTTGGAAGCGCGAGTACTTTCGTCTGGTCTGTATTATTCTCTGTGTTCGTATGTTTCTGTGCTACTCTCTTTCTCTCTGGTCGTTGCACCTGGCCTCCGTATTCCACCAGCCATTAAAACTAGTTGAATGCAGCCAAAGTGTGGTGTTAAGTCATATTTAACAGAGCATAGTGTCAAATCACCTTTAACAGAGCACGGTGTTATATCATCTTTAGTAGACTGCAGCGTTAAATCACCTTTCAGAGAGCAGTGTTTGATCACCTTTAACAGAGCACAATGTTAAATCTCTTTTAACAGAGTGCAGTGCTGAATCACATTTAACAGAGCACAGTGTTACACCACCTTTAACAGAAAGCAGTGGTAAGTCACCTTTAAGAGAGTGCAATGTTAAAATAGTCCAGTGCTTAATCAACGTAAAAAGAGTGCAGAATAAATCACCTTTGAAAGAGAGCAGTTTTACATCGCCTTAAAGACTGTGGTGTTAAGTCACCTTTTACAGAGCCCAGTGTTGGATTACGTTTAACTTTGTGCAGTGTTAAATCACCTTCATTGGAGCCCAAGGTTAAAGAAACTTCAACAGAGTGCAGTGTTAAATCACCTATAGCAGAGTGCATTCAGTAACCACCTAAGTATCATTGCATGGATAATCTGCAAAAAGTGTTTGTTCAAATTCCTACCATAGACTGGTCCTGGGCTAAAGTGAAGGCAGGTAAAACCATTTGGTGAATAATACCTCTGTTCAGGAGTAAGGAGCAATTAACTATTCCAATGCATTTTCCTTAGCAAATTTTAATGAATTTGACTAACTTTGATAATTTTTGGCACAATACTTGATAATAAAGACCGACTTTGCTTATAGGTAAACTGCAGCAGAAATCCTTGTCTTTCCAAAAAGACATTTCAGTTTTGAAACTGAGCTATTTGATCGACCCCATGTCCTCATACTTGTCCACAAGCCCTGATACCATGTTTTGTGACTGGACATGACCACGGATGACGTTGAAATGCCTGCTAGCCCATAAAGAGGCAAGTTGAGGTCATTGCCTATCTAAATAGCCCCGCCACCACCTCACACGCACTTCTCAAAGGGCTCCACAGCAGCAGCAGAGTTGGACTTCCCGTTATTGACACTTACAGTACAGTCGCCGTTAAAACCAAAGAGACGCCGTTAGTTCACGCCCGGTTTTCGCGAACATTTCGCCCTTCTTACCCATTTCCAACCACGATCTAACCAATGAGCTGTATCACGGGACAATTTACCGCCAAGAATAACCGCATGTGTCTCCGCAGAACTGAATGTAGTATCGCGTGAAAGTTATAGAATAGAGGGCATTTTGACTGTTAGAATCACGTTTGTGTTTGCCGTCATGTATTTTAACATCTTTTTATTTTCTCTTGCAGTGAAAGTGGAAGTGAGAGCTTCTGCGACCTCTGGAAAGCGCGTGGCTGATCCTCTGTTTAAAAAGCCTACCATGAACAAGAAAAGAAAAAAATATGATAAATTTGACAGCTAAATACCAGAAATTGTATTCTTGAGGGAAATTTTTTGGTATTTTAAATATGTCTTTTTATTGCAGAAACTGTGATTCTGAGAGTTTGTGGGTAGACCTTCAGCGAAGTGTGCCGCAGTTGATTTATTGGTTTTGAAAAGCCAGCCGCAATATAAATAAACAAATTGGCAATATACAACTTAACAGCCTGTGAGCTTATGCTCACGTTATCCTCCGAAATTATGTGTTTTCGAACCTGCAGAGGTGTGAGGTGAGGTTGTCTCTCGCCAGGGAGTCAATTTTTGTCCTAAACTCTGGGGAAATGCGTCGTATCGTGATAGGTTCTATAGTGGTGAATGTGATGTTAATTTATGGTTGGGCATTTTATAGAAAATTTCTGCCTTGCGCTGACCAGGTCATTCTTCGATAGGCTACAATGAGTTTAAAGGGAATATTAGGGTGACAATGAGTGATAAATAGAGATTACACGCACTGAGCTTTATTGAATCAGTGCCAAGTGTATCCGCTTTTAATTCCGTGAATTCAGTTTACGAAAGAGCCATTCAGTTTTAAGTGACATTGTCCTTTAGAGATAAGATATTGAGCAGATCTTTTTTTAAATTGTGTTTCCTTATTGATAGATATAGAGTAAGCTTACTAAAAATCCTGTGTAAGGTTCTGCAAATAGTTTATTTAGCACGTTTTGGTGCATTCAAGAGTCGTTATGGTCGAACTAAATTCATATTGGACACAATTATTTTCTAGTTGCAAGCTTTGCGAACATTATGTTTGAACATCTGAATGGTAATCTGAATGGTTATGAGAAGTCATTAAAACAAACACAGACGATGAAAAACGTTTAAAAAATTGGTTAAAAATTGCCAACTAGCATTTTATAACGAAACAGTATATAAATTGAAAAACATTAAAGTTCCTTCCCTAAATGAATTTTACTGAGACGGGGTGCGAGTAATCTTCGATATACAGTGGGTTGACCGGTTTCGCAATTTGCAGAAATCCAACTTTTTTTTGCAGGAAAACGACTTCGCTGTCAGCCTTGAGTTTGACGTCGCTGGAACGGTAAATTATTGTGGATTTAACTCTTAACTATCGTTTCGAGATATTCGGCTTCATAGAGAAATAAATGCCCGATAACAAATAGTTACCCTGGATGTAACTCCAGTTCTATGAGTACGTGCTCCGCCCTCTAATGGGCTTAGCTATTGGTTTACCCCTCCGAGGCCCCACCTCGGTGCCTGATAAGAAAATTGAACTCACCTGCACCGTAGGAGTGGGTAGTATACTCACCCCCGATAAAGCCCCGCAGTTGTCAGTGCTCGTCTCCCTTTGAAACTCAGCATCTCACATCCGGGGGCTAGATGGGCAGGCAGTTAGAGGGCTACGCACTGGATAGAATAGAACTGGAGTTACATCCAGGGTAACTATTTGTTCTATTTCGTACGTGCTCCGCCCTCTAACGGGCTTCGCTATTGGTTTACACCTACGGCGAAGGCCGTTAGGGATGAATGTACTCCCAGGTGGCCCCGCACCCTAGATTTCTAGTTGGAAACCAACAAAGCCGTGACCTTCCTGGGCGGGCACCGCCAACTGCGTACCCCGACCGAGGACGTGACACACAACACCAGACCCAAGCCGGTGTCAGACGGGGCCCCTTCCGATAGGGCCCCTTCTAGAATGAAGAATGAAGGAATGAGGGGGGGGGTTGTAGCTGTCATATCCCGTCCACACGCCCCCCCCACACCTGCAGGCGAGGCGCCTCCAGAGCGCATCGCCCCAGGGTGTGTTAACATACTAGTTAGCGTTGGAGGGGACCATGCTGACAGGGTTCCCAGAACTGAATGCGCGACCGAACTGGCGGTCATGTCCCTCAGATATGACCGCACGAAAGTAGACACGGACAACCATGAGGCTGCCTTGCAAATTTCCTCCAGGGATACGCCCTTAAATAGCACTGTGGAAGATGCGATTCCCCGGGTAGAATGTGCGGTCAGCCCCGTAGGGGCGGTGCAGCCCACTGCCGAATAGGCTCTGCCGATAGGATCGCAGATCCAGTGGGTGAGGCGCTGCGATGACATGACGGGTGCACGGAGAGAGCTTCCAATTCGCTCACCCTCCTGGCTGATGCCAAGGCTAAAAGGAGGGCCGTCTTGATCGATAAGTTATGCAGATCCACCTGGTCCAGGGGTTCAAATGGTGGTACTGCCAGGCCATCCAACACCGTATGCAGATCCCACTGCGGAACCACGCGCTGCGTCGGGGGTTTCAGCCTGCGGAGTCCCTTCAAAAACCGCTTTACCAGGGGGTGATTCCTGGCTGAGAAGCGGTCAAACCCATCATGACCTGCTGCAATGGCCGCCACAAACACGCCCAAAGTGGATGCTGCACGGTCCCTCTCGAAGAGCCCCTGAAGGAACTCTAGCACGCCCTGAAAGGGGCATGAGCGCGGGTTCAGGCCTCTCGCCTGACACCAGCCCACAAAAATCCGCCAGCTAGTCGCATAAGCCTTGGACGTGGCCGGGGCATGCGCATTCTGAATTGTGGACACTATCGCTTTGGGTAGGCCTGATTCAGTTAACCTTACCCTTTCAGCTTCCAGGCCAGGAGGGGGCAGGTGCGGACAGCGTTCGGTATGAGAGTCCCAGTTAGGGGAGGGTCCGGAATTTCCCATGGGCTCCCCAACGCCAGCTGGATAAGGTCCGGAAACCATCTGGCGCTCGGGCACAGTGGTGCCACCACAATTACGGACAAGTGCTGCTCCCTCACTCTGTGAAGTAGTGGCATTTACAGCCGCCAGGGCGGGAACGCATATATCCGGCCGGCCGGCCACACTGGATGGGCCAACGCATCCACCCCCAGGGGAGGATTGTCGATAGGCCTCTGGGAGAACCACAGCAGGCATAGAGCGTTCTCCCTGCTCGCAAACAGATCCACCCTCGGTCGCCCGAACAGCCTCCAGATTTGTTCCGCTGCTGTTGGTGGGAGGCTCAAATCCTCCTCGGGCAGCGCCCCCCTGGACAGCCCATCTGCCCGAGTGTTGAGGATGCCAGGAAAAAGTAGGCCTTCAGAGAGCGCAAGTGGCAATCTGCCCATATTAGGATGGAAGCCTCCATCTTGTGTAGGGCCACTGATCTGACCCTCCCTTGTCTGTTGAGATAGGCTACCGCCGTCGTGTTGTCTGATCTCACCAGGCCGTGCCTCCCATCCAACTGTGGGGAAAAAATGGTGCAGCACCCTCTGAACTGCCATGAGTTCTAGTAGGTTGATGTGCCGCCGGGGCCCCTGCCATGTACCAGCGACAGAAGCAGGGCCACAAGTTCCGCCCCACCCTGTGAGGGAGGCATCCACGAATGCATGGGCATAGTGAGCCAGGCACCCCAAACAAACTCCCTCGCGGAGCCAGCTGCGTGAGGCCCAAAACGCTAAGGTCTGGCATGCTTGCAATGGTATGCGGAGTATGCGCTGCTGGTCTCGTCTCGAGTCCAGCCGAAGGCATATGAACCAGCGCTGCAGATCTCTCATGTGCAGCAGCCCTAAGCGGACTACAAGATGGGCAGCAGCCATCATCCCCAGTAGCGATATGACTGCTATTCCCCGCACTAAGACTGCGTCCCGTAACCGTTGGGCACAAGACAGGATCGCTTCTGCTCTCTCCACCGACAAGCGTGCGCTCATGGTCCGAGAGTCCAACTGCATTCCTAAATACCGTGCTGTCTGGCTGGGCTGCAGGGTGCTTGCCGTAGTTGATAGCCCAGCTGCGCAATATGCCGCATCAACAACTTTGTATGGGCGGTTGCCATCTGTTCGGAAGGGGCCAGGATCAGCCAATCGTCCAGATAGGTCAGGGACCACCCATCTCAGCCGAAGTGGCGCTAGGGCTGTCTCCACACATTAGGACTAAGTCCGTGTTGCCAGGGAGTATCTGAATGGGAGGCGGCAAAACTGTAAGGTTCGGTCCTGTAACGCAAAGCGAAGGAACTGCTCATAGCGCGGCAGGATTGGGACGTGAAAATGGCCATCTGTTAGACCTACTGACGTCATCCAGTCTCCCGGCCTGACACATTCCAGCAACGCCTTCACCGTCAGCATCTGGAATGGTCTGCGCACAATGTGATTGTTCAGCTCCCCAAGATCCAAAATGGGCCTCAGGCTTCCCGATTTTTTGGGATCAAGAAATACAAGGAATAAAATCCTGCTCGAGCTTCTGACAGAGTAACCGGTCTTACGGCCCTTTTCCGTAAAATCGAGTTTACCTCTTCCTTTGAAAGCGCTCTTGGGCGGAATCGGGGGGCTTCGTCCGTAGAATGCCCTTGAATGGGGGAGGACGACAGCGAAACTGCAATGCATATCCCTTCCGCAACTTTCTGTCCAACCACCTCGGAAGAGGGGCGCACAACCCCACGCACGACTGATAGTGGTTCGTCAGTGGTGAAGCAGTTGATTCTATGGTCTCCGATAGCCCAGGCCCTCCTGCGACGCCCCACCCCTTGTGGGAGGGTTCGACCGGGGGCCCTGCCCGAAGGGGCTGATAGGGCAATGGCAGCAGTGCATCTACTGCAACCTCAAGCACGTCACCTGGTGACTCATTCACCGAGGGTGGTGGGGGCGCAGCTGTGTCTCAGTCAAGCGAAAGCTCTTCCTAACGTTTACCCTCAGAAACATTGGCCATTAGATACATCTCGAGCTGTGGGGCAGAACGAGCGACACTTTTCTCCACGGGCTCGGAAGCCCCAGTACCAGATTTACATTGCGTACACAATCCCGTCCCTTGCCACCGGGATGCATAGTGAGAATTTTGCGAGACCTCAGGGGCTATGGAGCCAAAATGGCGGGCAACTCCCCTTCCGTGCAACCCGGAAGCAGAAGTGCGCTGACGTGTGCTAACCACGCTGCTGGAGCCAGCCCAGCTAGAGTGTTAGCAACAAGTTGGTTATTAGTTTGTGAACGTTTCTTCACTGGTGACACACCCGGATGAAGTGAGTTCGCTGAATTTCAAGACTGAATTTGGACAAAATCAGCACTGAAAGATGGGAGTGTGTCAATTTTGGTCTTAGCCACTCAGTTGATCGTGTGCTACCGCCATGGTTAGAACATTCGGCCTGGAGCAGAAAGAGTGGAGGTCCTCTCCACAGATTCATAAGCCCCAGTACTAGAATTACACTTGTGTAAAAATCCCGCCCCTTGTCCCCGGGATGCACAGTGAACCAAATCCAAGACTTGAGTGAACGCCCCTGCCACTGTAAGATGGGAGGGTATCATCGTCAGATTTCTGATTAGCTACAATGCTTGACCGTGTACTACCTCCGCTGGTAGAACACTCCAACTTAGCTGGCGATTAGCTGTCTGCTGTTCCATAAACAGCTTATAGCTGGCGAAGCGCCGGTGTGTTGCGAACTTGTACTAACTGCGCCGCTGGAGCCAGTCCAGCTGGCAGCGTTAGGAAGTTGATGGCAATCTGCATCAGTTCGTGAACGTCCCCTCACTGGAGCTGCCCCATGAAGAAACGAGTGCCCCGAATTGAAGGATCTGTAGCGAACCCCCCTGCCAGCAGCATGGCGGGAGGGCGTCATCGCCAGAATTCAGATTAGCCACATTGTTTGTCGGTGCACTACCCCACGGGTAGAACAACGCAAACCTCGTTGGTTAGCTAACCAGCGTTTCATAAATAAGCTTTTTAGCTGGTGAAGCACCGATTTGCTGTTCTGTGTTGAATAGAAATGCTGAGGAAACACGAGCCTCACGCACCGTGTCCCTCTCACTGAGCTGGAGAAAAAAGGGAAAAGCTACTCTGCTCCCCCCAGTAGGGTATCCCAATGACCATGAATGCAAACATCTGAAACAACCAGTGTGTCAGCGTGTGTAGCAGGAAATAACGATCTTGAAGCCAAATACAAATAACGCCTTTCATTTGTAAATCTCCCAGAAGTAGGGCGACCAGAAGCTGCGAGGCTGCAGTGGCAGTAGACGGAGGCTGGAGCCTGCGGATGGCCAGTCCTCTGAAGACGTGCAACAACGGCTGCCGAGCGAAGGTGAGATGACAGCTGCTCGCGGACAGACTCCAGGCGGTCGACCATCGTTAGGACACGGTGGAGTAGGGCCCAAAGGGGATTGGCTGCCATCGGGTTCATGGCGACATCTTCGGACATAGTACCCTGGGCCACTGTCTCCACTTCGGCTGGGCCAACAGACCAATGGTGAAGTCGTCACTCAAGCACGAAAGGAGCTTGTCGTCCTGGAAGAAGGCCGTTGTCAAGGCTTCAGACGGACCGCCGCCAGCTCTCAGGTTGGCCTCAAGCCAGCCTGGAGGGCGCACAAACTGTTGCCGCTGTTCATGCCCTTGCCATGGGGATGCTTGCATAGGCGGCACGGAGCAGCCTGCGCCTGGCGTCGCCAGCCAGCCAGCCAGATGCACAGTCATCGTGCTGGTCCGAGGGCGCCATGGGGGAGGCATATTAGAGACAAACTTTATCCATATCTTTCGCAACACAACGATAGTGACCGAATTCGCGAGAGTCCAAACTTTCATCAGGCTGAGTGAAAAAGGGAGACGAGCACTGACAACTGCGGGGCTTTATGGGGGGTGAGTATACTACCCGCTCCTACGGAGCAGGTGAGTTCAATTTTCTTATCAGGCACCGAGGTGGGGCCTTGGAGGGGTAAACCAATAGCGAAGCCCATTAGAGGGCGGAGCACGTACGAAATAGAACTGTTGCTTGCCGTTACAGCAGTAGGCTACCAAATCAACGCTTGTGATAAGGCGCACTGTGCAGTGTGTGGCCGTTAAACATGTGTAATCCCGGGATTCATCACATGTTATTAGTGTCATTATGATCGGAAATTATCGTATACTTGACCGTATAAATTCCAATTTCGTACTCTTGATACTTTTTCATCATCACCCATTAGAGTGACTGCTTGTCATTAGACTAGTTCCGCAAACGTCATTTTGTAGGTGTTCAAACTTGTAATTTATGAGACATGATTATTCTTGTTTATTTTAAGTTTATTGTAGTCAGTGTGAAATAAAACATTTTTACCCCCGCCATAACTGTTTTTCTGTGGCTCAACGGGCTGATCATGACTCATGTCCTGTGTTAATCTGAACTTGTAGTCTTATTCTGATAATTTTAATGTATACTTGGCATTTACTAGGCCTACTTGAATTGGAAAGAGTAGAAAGAATCCTCCGTAGTCGCTGATAGCAGTTGAATATCGATGAATGCACAAGTCATCGTGAACTGAGGCCAGCGCACGTGGATTCCAGCTGACACAATGTCGACACACGGAACAATTAGCCATAAATTAGACCAATTATTGTGATATCCCCTATAGAGTAATGCTGACTAAAATTGGTGAAAAATACATGGGTCTGTTTCGTTGTGGGCAGGGCCACGCAATAATGACAATAAACAAAGAGTATCATAAGTTCGGCCTGACAAAGGGCGCTGTTTGCGAAACTGGAAATTATTTGCGGAACCAGTCAAAGGATGTGCCACTGAAAAATGACTGTGCAAGGCTTTATTCCACATGACTGAAGAAAACTAATTGATCCACAAAAAGCGTGAGTAATTTCCGCTAATTCGTGAAAAGATAACTTTCCGCCAGCGAATTCTGTATCGATACCAGACGCTTCAAACAAATTCCGTTTGCCGAACCAGTCAATGTAGCCTACTGTAGGAATGGATAGGTTATACTAAATTACAGGTTTGCAACAGGAAAAAAAAAAAAAAAAAATCGGCACTTGAGTGTAAAATAGGCCAAAAAGTACTTAAAAGCATGCATTTTCTCCCAACATAAAATATTGCAGAAATGATACCTGACAAATAAAATCCTCACCAAAAATAGCATTATATTTAATAATCCAATTGCGTATTATACCAGACTGAAGTTTTAAATATTAGCACAGGTTGAGCAAACTGTATCTTCAATTATAAAAAGGTTTGCAGAAATGATGACTGGCAACATCACTCCCGCCAAAGCAAATCAATATTTTATGTAGGCTAACGTTACTTTTGCATTCATATATGGAAATAAATCGCTAAAAAGCTGTGCCATTTTCTGCATGTAAGGACTACTACCACCCTAACCGCCCTAGTGGCTCAGTTATGATTAAACAAACACCCGGCTAAAGGGCTATAACCCAGCTACACCGTACACGGTAGGCGGCGGGAGGTGTTCTTTCGTCTTCATGCGCGTCAATACGCCGGTCCTACTGCACAGCTCACGACGATATTTCCTGGTTCTACTGAGAGCCTAACGCCCCCGTACTGGCGGATTAATGCTGTTTTCTTTTGTTTTAACGGCGACTGTACAGTATTTGACACACTTTCCACACAATTAGTTTCAAAATGGCAGCCACTGCTGCTGGCAGTGATGAATCCCAGGCCACTACGGCGATAAAATGCTGGTTTTTCAATGTCTCTCCAGCCATTGTATGCGGTGTTGAAGAAATATCCAAAAGAGAATAGTTGCATTACTTTGAGAAAGTGCAACAAGTCCATTCAAAGCCATCTTTCCGGGCTGACAGTTTGTCTTAGACGAGGACATGGAGAGAAGGGCCCACAACTGCCACTGGAGAAGAAGTGTGACGACATTGCACTGTATGCTTGGCTATATCACTATAATAATAATAATAATAATGTATGAGTTTTATATTGCTCTTTCCTGGACACTTCACAATGGATACATTATTCATTCACTCACACATTCACGCTCTGATGGTGGTAAACTACGTTTTTGTACCCACAGCTGCCCTGAGGCAGACTGACGAAAGCTTGGCTGCCAGTAGGCGCCTATGGCCCCTCCGACCAACCACCAAACATTCACACACAGCCAAACAGGAGTGTTCTTATATTGCATGTTTTGTGGGTGGGGGAAACCGGAGTACCCAGAGGAAACCCACATGAACACAGGGAGAACATGCAAACTCCACACAGAAAGGCCCCAGGCCTTCGATTCGAACCCTCAACCTTCTGCTGTGAGGCAGTAGTGCTAACCACTGTGCCACTTGAAGCCATTGCGGAAGTTCCAGCACCCCCTCCACTATTCACGTTGGCAACCGCATCAAGAACATGCAATTCAGTCATCAGTGTCAAAAGAAATGTTTGATACATGGAACGTTTTGTTGCTGACTGGATCAGGTAGGTACTTGTCAATGTAATACCGGTGCTAGACCTAGGCCTAGGCCTATATTTGAATGAATGCAATGAAAATTCACAATCGCATGCACTGATGCAGCCACATCGTTATCCCATGGGCACAAAGTAGCCTGATCAACCACAAGGTCTATGAGAGGAGTAGAGACTGGGATGGAAGGAAAACCCTGGGTTGCTGGCTAAGAAAATCAAAGCCCATTTTGTGAAGGAGGACTGGCTAATTGGCCAGCAGGTTTCAAGCTGCTTCTCCCATCTCTGTCCAACAGAGCAAGGATAATACCGACAGTCTAGATGACCAGCACCTGTTTGCCTGCAGTCCCATGTCATGGAAAACAGTCCCTAAGGTCATTGAATAGGTGGATCTGTGAACTCTTAGTAATTGTGAAAGAGTTCACATGAATTCGGTATCATGCCTTTTGGCTGACAACGTGGATGCTTCATATGTCTAGGAATATTTTGTTAATTCTTGCTGCGATTGTCTGTATAATCATATAATCATGCCATTATCATGATTATTGGCTGGACCTGGGCATACTGGCATCATCTTTTTTTGTGAAGTTACAGGACCTGTTACGCCCAACATGGCTTCATATATTTGTTCCTCAATATTTTGAAATACTGGTATTCCAACAGATTTTTCTTTGTCCTTTTGTTCTTCAGTTTCTCATGCTAACTACTCTGGTGGTCTGGTAGTTGCAGCCATTCAAGGCCAGTCAACTGAACTGTTGGATACTAGAAAGTGGCACCACTCCTGGTAAAATGGTTAAGTCCGAGACTGCCTCATTACTGGAATAACTAGACTCTATTTTGACTGACTAAAGTTTACATCAAGCCAAAGCAAGGTGTTCAGGTCTGTATTGGGTTGCTGCCTATGAAGGACGAAAAATGACATAAGTAGAAATAAATAAATAGATAAATAAATACATAAAAAATGAATAAATGTAGAAATAAATTAATAAAAATGTAAATGAATGCAAAAAATAAAGGTAAATTTTATATTTTTACATGTGCTTTATTTTTTATTTTAGTATTTCTATATTTATTCATTTTATTTATTTTTTTATTCCCTTATTTCTACATTTTCATGTATGTATTTATTTATTTCTGCATTTATTTTTACAGTTCTACGTGTGTGTATGTATTTATTTATTTTTACGTTTATATATTTATTTACGTATTTATTCCTACATTTATTTATTTATTTATTTATTTATTTATTTATTTATTTCTACATTTATTCATTTATTTCTGCGAGACTTGTGTCACCCAACAATGTAAAAATGTAAATGAGCTGGGCGGCCCTAGCATCTGGCTGAAACGCGATTGGTTGTATCGGTGTGCATGGATCTTCTGCTACTCAGAGCCATGTATCCCAGGGATAATTACTGCGAATGCCCTCCTCAAACGAGGAAAATTAAGGTGCTTTCACATCGGACGCGAAATGATTTTTGTGACGACAGACTGCATTCAAAGTCAATGCAAAGACGTGAATACGCGCTTTTTCGCGTCTTTGCAATGACTTTGAATGTAATCTGTCGTGCGAAAAATTCGTTTCGCATTCGGTGTGAAACGCAAAACGCGATTGCTCAGCTTGGAAACACAGACAAAAACAGTTGAACTCCGTGGGAGCTACTATACACTCCGACCAGCTATCCTCGTCAGCATATTAGCTGCTGCTGCGATGGCTTCGAGTGGGGGGCCTGGCACTGACAAGGCCATTGCCGGACCGCGACTGCCCGAATCACAACCCAGTTTAGACAAGCCCGCGCCCACTTCCGCATATGACGCTAGCCTCGCCTGCTGCTTTCCCATGGAAACCTCACGAGAAGAGACGCCGACTCACTTAAGTTCCCTTTTACTAGCTAAGGAACTGAGCTAGCTAGACGCAGCTGTCGCTATTATCCCCCACGAGACTTTTGTCCCTTATTGCGCGTTAATTTGCGTCATGATTACGCCGACAAAATAAGGCCACAGTTGATTACAGTCTTACTCGCTAGCGAGCTAGTTGGCTACCTAACTAGCAATAGTATAGCTACCGCGCCAAAGTATTTAGCTACATGGCCAACTGGCTAGTGTGCTAAAAAGGCTACAGTTCGCTCACAATGGAATACTCGCGAGCGAGCTATTTGGCTAGCAAGCAAAATAAAGAGACATCGATATCTATAGTGTTATAGCTAGCATGCCAATGTATCTAACATCCTAAAGTCGCTTTCACACCGACCGCGAAACGAATTTTTCGCACGACAGATTACATTCAAGGTCAATGCGAAAACGCGTGTATTCTCGTCTTTGCGTTGACTTTGAATGCAGTCTGTCGTCACAAAAATCATTTCGCGTCCGATGTGAAAGCACCTTAATTTTCCTCGTTTGAGGAGGGCATTCGCAGTAATTATCCCTGGGATACATGGCTCTGAGTAGCAGAAGATCCATGCACACCGATACAACCAATCGCGTTTCAGCCAGATGCTAGGGCCGCCCAGCTCATTTACATTTTTACATTGTTGGGTGACACAAGTCTCGCAGAAATAAATGAATAAATGTAGAAATAAATAAATAAATAAATGTAGGAATAAATACGTAAATAAATATATAAACGTAAAAATAAAGAAATACATACACACACGTAGAACTGTAAAAATAAATGCAGAAATGGATAAATACATACATGAAAATGTAGAAATAAGGGAATAAAAAAATAAATAAAATGAATAAATATAGAAATACTAAAATAAATAATAAAGCACATGTAAAAATATAAAATTTACCTTTATTTTTTGCATTCATTTATATTTGTCTTAATTTATTTCTACATTTATTCATTTTTTATGTATTTATTTATCTATTTATTTATTTCTACTTATGTCATTTTTCGTCCTTCATAGCTGCCAATCTGTTCATAGAGAAAGTAATTAGTCAAAGACAGTCTGGGCCATATGAAAGGTTTATGGAATATTGAATAGTGCATTGAAAAATGCCTGGCATGCCCCTGTCCCAGGGAAATTACCATGTTTATGATCGAATACCCTTAGTTTTCATGTGGTGGCATTATAATTGAATGGATAAAATAAAATAACACAGGTAGAATTGCTTGCTTAGTGTACAGGTTTGTAGTTTCACATACAGTATATCGGTGCCAGCCCTGTAAAACAATAAAATGTCCCCCCCCCATTTCTGGTGAAAGTAGAGCGGCAAGTCTTTTTTATTTCTGATTATGAAATAAGAAGTCTTTAGCCACCATTTTCACCTTGGTTCATAGCTTCTACCCCTGTGGCAGATGACTTATAAGATGTTGAACAGGCCTATACACAATTCCAAATTTTGGGTTAGGGGAAATATCTTGACACATAACTGGCATATTTGGATATATTTTTTTTGATCGTTCTCAGCAGTTTGGTCAGCCATCGTATGGGCAACATTCACACGGAGGCGCAATGTTGAAAGTTTAGCTGTTTTCTGTCGAGGATGACCTGAATTAACCCCTTGAAAATCCTTCAAAAATGGTCAAGAACCCATCAAAATCCATTTTTGCTGATTACTCTGCAAAAACCACAAAACCAAACGGATGACGCTCATACTGTAGGTTAATTCATAACGTGGTAAGGTGCATGAAAATTCCAAACATTGGCCAAAACGGCCAACTCCGGGTTATCACCCTTTGCATGGTCTCTCCGTGCAATGACACTCATTAACACTGTCAGTATTGAAGTAACACTGAATATTTAAGAGAATGTGGTGAGCTTCACCGCACATGAACTCTCTTTCATGATCATGCCGTTTGTCATTCCAACTTGTCATTCCAACATGCGCTGTGCTGTTTTCTTGAGACGTTAGTTATGTGACTCCATCTGTGATAAGCACTTTAAATTAAACCATTCGCTGTCGATGAACTGGACAAAGCTGCCAACTGTGGATGCACAAACATTACATTGGACTGCGGCATGTTACATTTACAATGTTGAGTCTCTTCCATTTTCTCCATTGATTGGTCAGAATATTCTAGCCATGTTCAAAAGTTGGTTGGGACATGTCCTGACCATCTCAATCCAAATCTACACTATGGCTGACACAAAGCAACAAGCATTATAGGTTTTTAAATGACACATTTAGGCCTAGATGAATGTAAATGAAACGCATTTATGCTGGATATTTTAATAAATATTTTATTAAATTCAATTAAATTTTATTTGGATAGCACTTTTCACAGACAGACAACCACAAAGAACCTTCGATTGCAAAAAAAGGGCAATGCCAGGGCTGGCGCCAGAACAGAAAACTGGGGGGCAAAGATACATTCCTTTATAGCCTGAATCATCAACTGATGGCCCACGGGCCACATCTGGCCCGCAGAACATTTAATTAATGTGAACTTATAGAAGTGTGTTTTTTTAGAAATCTTCATTAGCATTTCTCCCTTTCATATATATTGAAACAACCCCTAAAACAGCAGCAGATTAAAATGATTTTTTGGAATGATTTACTGACATATGTATTGTGTTCCTCCCATGGGACAGAGTCAGCATGTGCGGCAAGTGCACCGCGCTGTCTCTTAATACGAGAAGGGGGCAAACATATAGCATATAACCTCTTTCTTTTGTCCAATTTCACTAGCCACACCCAGACCTGATTACTGCCAGACCTGTTGAATCAAGAAATGATTAAAATAGAACCAGTCTGACAAAGTGAGGAAGGCTATAAGATCTCAAAAAGCAACATGTCATGCTGCGAGCTGAAGAAATTCAGATGAGAAACAAAGAAATTGACTTCTCTCAGTCTGGAAAGGGTGGCAAAGCCATTTCTAAGGCTTTGGGACTCTGGCGAATCACGGTGAAAGCCATTATCCACAAATGGAGAAAACTTGGAACAGTGGCGAACCTTCCCAGGCAAGGTTATTATAGTTTTGAAATTTTATTAGTTTTCATTTTTATTTAGTTTTACAGTTTGCTTTTTTATTTCAGTTTAGTTTTAGTTAGCTGAACCAGTGATTAAGCAGTTTTAGTTTAGTTTATATTTTGAGGAAATGACTAGTTTTAGTTTAGTTTTTATTTAGTTTTAGTCTTAGTTTTTCAGCTATTGGGAGGAAGGCCTTAATTTGTAGAAGCTGACCAGGATAAAAGTATGTATGACAGCAAATATGTTTTCACCAAGTCCTTTATTAATCCTTCATTCTTTAACCATCATCTTTTCTAACATGTGACACTGATGATACTGATATAACTGAAAAAAAAAAAATCCAATTCATCTCACCCTATACAGTCATCATGCTCAGTTATTTCCGCAGTTTTTGCCATGTTTGAGAGCTAACCATCTTCCTCACGGAATGCGCGCAGGGCAGTTGCTATGAGTTCTGGGCCCCCGCCCCCGACTTTTCATTGCCGTTCTTTTACGATAATGTATCACGATGTTATTCTTTATTTTTCTTTTTCTCAGTGTTTTTGGCGGTGCCTAATGCTAGACACCCAATTTTTCCTTTTTTAAAATTAACCACTCAACAAAGAGAGTATCATTATGTAAATTATTAATGATTAGTTGTCCTATTCACATTAACTCACTCACCATCAAAAACATATTCAGACAGCTTGTAGTGAGGATCTATTGCTGGGTCAGGTACAGATGAAGTGACCACAGCTGATTCTGAAGTAGCAGTGCATAAAGGTTTAATTGTTCCATTTCATATTACTTTCGTAGACATTTATAGTTATGTTCTACAGAACAACTGATGAACTAACTTACTGAGTCTTGGAATAAACAAAATCTAAATGAGCTACCCAGTACCATAGCTCTATGCACCCAGCTTCATTCTGCTATTAAGAGGATGGCAAGCTCTGTAAAATTACCCCCTGCCAGAACAAGACTTATGTCAACAAGCTAAAGTGGCAGTTTCGTTTTTGTCAACACTTAAGGTAAAAATAATGTCAGCCTTGACAAGCAATTATTCAAGTTACACCTAAGGTTACCATACTGACTACATGTAGTTCGCTAACCAAACCTAGCCTGCACAGTCACTTACAGCTAGAGAGAGCTAAGTATGCAGTAACTACTCAAAACTAGAGCACTCGGCAACTGAGCACGTGTCCCCCGAAGGCACCCCAGTTGGGCCCAGATGGTCCCAGAGTACCCAAAATCAATGGGTGTCGTGAACTTACCATAATACATGTCCCTGCAAAATTTGAAAAGAATCGGTGCACTTATGTGGGCTGGAGAGGGTTCACTAGAAAATCTCTGCGGACGCGGACGCGTGACAAGGCCAAATCCATAGTATCCTCCGAACTCGTTCGGGGGATACAATAAGAACGGAGGAACGTGTCCTAGGCTGCTGCTACCGGATTTTATGACGGCATATTATGATGGCGAATGATAACCTTTCCGATCTTGTCTGTGGAGGAACAGTTAATAACTGAATAATGTCATTCTTGCCAAGCGATTATTTACTCAGCTGACCGCATGTTACATTAACGTAACGTAAGCAGCTGAATAACCAGCCTGAACAGCTAACACAACAAGCTACTTAAATACTCTCGCCTTTCTTTGAAAAGAACTTTGTAATGTTCTGGACCCCTGCTTTGCTCTTCCTGTCCTCTCTCTATTCTTTCCCGACGTCCAGATTTGTGTGTTAGTTTGTATTTTCTTTGACATCATATTCGCAACGGCGGTGCTCCATGTTTGCTGCCTTAGTTCGCGGCCTCCCTCGCAAAAACACACAGACAATTTTTTAATACAAGCAGGAAGCATGAAGAAGGGGGTTACTGAAGTTATTTCATCAATATTGCATGCCTTAATGGCTTTGTTTAAACTCTGATGCATTGGTATTAATATCAGGCAAATCTATGCAAAATAATTTTGTCATGGCGGCTACTGCAGGTTTTGCGGGCCCCAATGGACTGTTAGCCCTTAGAATTGTCATCACCTTTCCCCCCTATACGAAGGCGCTGAATTATGTGCGTGAAGCATCATCTTCTGATGAATGCAGCAACTACAGCAGCTGATATCCACTATGCTTCCCCCTCTGGAAGCAGCCGGTTAACTCTGACTGAACAGGACAGGGAGAAAACGAAATGATTAATGAAAACGAAGCTGATTTTATCTGCAATTCAGTTTAGTTTTAGTTCATTTTGCATTGTCCATTGTAATTTTTATTTAGTTTTCGTTTTTTAAAAAATTGAAATTTTTAATTTTATTTGTTAACTAAATTATTTTTTCACAGCTAGTTTTAGTTTTAGTCTTAGTTTTCGTTAACTATAATAACCCTGTTCCCAGGAGTGGCAAACCTACCAGAATTACTCCTAAATCACATCAACGAGTCATCCAGGAGGTCACAAAAGAACTCAGAACAACATCTATGGAACTGCAGGCCTCACTAGCCTCATTTAAAGTCAGTATTCATGATTCAACAATAAGAAAAAGACTGGGCAAAAATGGCATCCATGGGAGAGTTCCAAGGCGAAAACTACTGCTGACCAAAAAGAACACAAGGGCTCGTATCGCATTTACCAAAATACATCTTGATGATCCCCAAGACTTTTGGGAAAATATTCTGTGGACTGACAAGACAAAAGTTGAACTTTTTGGAAGGTGTGCATCCCGTTACATCAGGCGTAAAACTAACATATCATTTCATGAGAAGAACATAATACCAAACGTCAAACAAGGTGGTGGCAGTGTGATGGTTTGGGGCTGCTTTGCTGCCTCAGGACCTGGATGACTTATCGTAATTGATGGCACTACTCCATCAGAACTACTCTGCTCTCTACCAGATGTCCAACCATCAGTTGGTGACCGCAAGCTCAAGCTCACTTGGGTTATGCGGCAGGACAATGATCCGAAACACTCTTGCAAGTCCACCTCTGAATGGCATAAAAAAAACAAACTGAAGGTTTTGGAGTGGTCTAAATCCAGACTTAAATCCGATTGTGATGCTGTGGCATGACCTTAAACAGGCCGTTCATGCTCAAAAACCCTCCAATGTGGCTGGATTAAAACATTCTGCAAAGAAGTGTGGGCCAAAATTCCTCGACAGCAATGTGAAAGACTCATTGCCAGTTATCGCAAACACTTGATCGCAGTTGTTGTTGCTAAGGGTGGCACAACCAGTTATTAGGTTTAGGGGGCAATTGCTTTTTCACAGGTTTGGATAGCTTTTTCCCCTCAACAAATGGTTCTGAAGATATGGATATGGATATGAATTTTATGTGACAAAGCTCCACCTTGTGTCAAAATTTTGAACCAAACAGGTATAATTTCATCGTGGGACACATCCTCAGGTCATGACCTTTCATTTGCACCTGATCTGAGGTCAATCGGACAAATATTTCCATAGATATGATAAAAAACAGCAATTTTTCAGTTTTTGGCTCCTGATGACCAATCTAGAAATTGTAAATTGTGCAAAAACTTCCTCTTTATGATACTTACTTAAATGCAAAACATGAAATTGCTATTTGAAATATTACTGAAGTTATCGCGTTAACACGTAGGGCGGCGGTGGCGGCGGTCGGACCAAAGACATAATATCCTCGGAACGCCGTTCGGGGATATAAATAATTACAGGAAGCACTATTTAATGTAAATATCTGAATCAGGACATAAATTATAATATCTATATCACTTGTCCTGATGTCAGATTGAAAGCGGTTGGCACGCGTAATGGAAACTCGACCTGGCTTAATCAACGCAGCTGAGTCTGTGATGAAACTAACGACTTCACATCTTTCTCAGCCAACCACAAACTGCCGATATATAATGCTTGCGTTCTATGCTCAGTAAAGCCGCTTGCACACTGGACGCGAAACAAATTTTTCACACGACAGATTGCTTTGCTGCTTTGAACGCAGTGTCTACGTGCCCAAAAGTCGGACAGGGTTTTAATATATCTCTGTGTCCAACAGTCAGATGGTTCCAATATAACTCCGTGTCCAACAGTCGATTATTGTTTTTAATTTCTTCAAATCTACGAAATCTTTCAGATATTAAATGTTTTGATAATGCACAATGTTGATTGATTGCTCATCAATGGACTTATCGTGACTTTCAAGATGGAGGCGACTGGACACTACCTCAAGGTACTGTTTGCATAAACACTCTTTTTTAATAAACTACCTGCGCATTTTCAAAGTTCTCAGTGCCTCATTTTAAATGTCAGGGCCGTCGGAATTCTACCAATGAAGTGTGGAGCTACTTTGAGCCTTGTTAATGATGAAAAAATAGGGATTTCTTTGCAATGCAAAGGTTTGCCCAATTCACTACCATCGTAAGCCTGTTGGGAGCTTCGGCTAAAAAGCCATGCATTTCGAAATGTTGCGTGCGTACGGAGGTGGGGTATTCAACAAAAGTTAGTACTCGTTACCATGTTTCAATACACCCCAAGTCAATTTCACACCAGAATTCTCCTTTAAGGCTGCTCCTGTGACAATAAAACTCTGGTAGGTTTGGAAAGCTTAATAAATGAAATCATTTAAAAACTGCATTATGTTTTTACGAGAGTTACAAATTGTTTTAAAGGGATGTATCTCTGCCCTCTAATTTTCAGTTCTGGGGCTGGCCTTAAGGGAACAGTCCACCGTATTTCATAATGAAATATGTTTTTCTATGAAATGAGATGAGATGATGCGTACCTCTCCGAGCTTTGAGCGACCACCCAGTCAGCCAGACGCGCTGCCACTTCTGTTAGCATTTGTAGCTAGACTCATTGTGGTCAACGGTATTTTTCGGGGCTGTAGTTAGATGCCACCAAAGTCTTCCACGTTTTTCCTGTTTACATAGGTTTATATGACCAGTGACATGAGTTCGGGTTCGGGTACGCAAATCCAAACATGGCTTTTTCTATGCTGTGGGAAGTGCGTACTATAATGACAGGCGTAGTAAAACCTTCTGCGCGCTTCGACAGCGCATTGATACCTTCACTTCTGATTTCTTTTCTCTCCCACGACCCCCACTACTTCCGTAAATACAACCAACGTGACTGCACTGCACTGCTTGGTGCACAGACAGGAAGCCAGGGCTTGCAGGAAATTATATGTAAGGGATAATTATACGAGAAGGTGTGCATTCCACGAGTTGATTATCCCGCTTATACCATGGTCATTTGCCAGCAATATCAAATCGCAGCATTAATCTGAAACGGAGATTATGCATAACCCAACATTATGCACGATTATGCGGACTGTAGCTTACTTGCTACCCACAATTACAATGAACTTATGACGGTTTCCGAAGTCAGCGAGCTGAAATCAGTCTGCTGGCATAGCACGTAGCTAGCGAACTGTCAGCAGTCGCTGATACATGAAGTGGACACGTTAGCTTCATTTGTAACCGTACTCAATTACAATCTTTTAATGGATAAAGCCTGATTTTTTCGCTGCTATAATATTTACGGTTGTTATCGCTTGAGTACGAGTCAGCGAGGTGAAATCAGTCTGCTGGCATAGCAGGTAGCTAGCGAACTGTCAACAGTTGCTGATACATGAAGTGGACACGTTAGCTTCATTTGTAACCATACACAGTTACAATCGTTTAATGAATAAAGCCTGATTACTTCGCTGCTACAATATTTACCGTCATTATCGCTTGAGTACACATTAACCGCCCCGCAGGACGCACTTATATGACGCCGCTAAAATTAGTGGAAATAAATGAGCTGCTAGGTTTCTGTTGTACCCAGTCAAATATCAGCTCTAACATTGCTATGGTTACAAGTTGGGTAGTGCATGAATTTCGAATGGTGACACGACCGTAGCCTAACTACCTGTGCGGTTCCACAGTTTTAATGCATACCTGCCAGCTGCCAGACAATTAGAAAAAATTAGAAAAAAGTATTCACCCAGACCATGGTATAAAAGAAAATAATCAAGTGTGCTACTATGGAACATTTTCAAATGGAGGACATAGATGCCGACAACTGGCTTGAGGCGGAGCCGGAGCCAGAGCCATATCTATTTGAACCGGAATATACCGAGGAGGAGCTAGCCGAAATGGTCCGTGAGAGGGAAGAAGAAACAGACGAAGATGAATCGTATGTGAAGAAGTGAAGTGAAGGTTAGCAAGCTACGTGCTATGCCAGCAGACTGATTTCAGCTCGCTGACTGCGGAAACCGTCATAAGTTCATTGTAATTGTGGGTAGCAAGTAAGCTACAGTCTGCATAATCGCGCATAATGTTGGGTTATGCATAATCTCTGTTTCAGATTAATGCTGCGATTTGATATTGCTGGCAAATGACCATGGTATAAGCAGGATAATCAACTCGAAGGTGAGCATTCCACGGTTTTAATGCTCTTCGCGGAGGCAACCACCCTACGCTTCGCGTCGGGTGGTTATTTTATTTGCCTCCGCGTCGTGTATTAAAACCGTGGAATGCACACCTTCTCGTTAATTATCCCTTTCTTATCGTTATCTGCAAGCTCTGGCTTCCTGACTGTGTACCAAGTAGTGCAGTGCAGTCATGTTGGTTGTATTTACGGAAGTCGTGGGAGAGAAAAGAAATCAGAAGTGAAGGTATCAATGCGCTGTCGAAGTGCGCAGAAGGTGTTACTACGCCTGTCATTATAGTACGCACTTCCCACAGCTTAGAAAAAGCCACGTTTGGATTTGTGTACCCGAACCCGAACTCATGTCACTGGTCATATAAACCTATGTAAACAGGAAAAACGTGGAAGACTTTGGTCGCATCTAACTACAGGCCCGAAAAATACCGTTGACCACAATGAGTCTAGCTACAAATGCTAACAGGAGTGGCAGCGCGTCTGGCTGACTGGGTGGTCGCTCAAAGCTCGGAGAGGTACGTATCATCTCGTCTCATTTCATAGAAAAACATATTTCATTATGAAAATACGGTGGACTGTTCCTTCAATGCCCAACCTAATCCCCACAATAGCAAATGAGGCAAAAAAAAAACTCAAGGTGGGAGAAAAACCCTCAAGCAGTGGTGAGAAAAAACTCCCCAGTGGGAGGAAATCTCAGGAGGAACCCGGCTATTGTGGGGAAGCCCATCCTCCGCTGGCTAGCTAATCGATAATGTTCAATTCAGGTCCATTAAAATTTATTAAAACATTGTAGCAGTGGCATCTGTAGCTCCAGAAAGTGGCAAGGCAAGGATATAGCAGAACTGGATCAGGACAGCAGCAACAATCACATGGTGAGAAACAGGGATTGGAGGGTCCATGGACTCAGTGTTCCGAAGGGAAAAGTTCCCTGGAAAAAGACAGAGAAAAAAGGGGGTTAGGCATTGGATATAACTACTAAAAATTCTGTCCTGTGTCAGGTACCGAGTGAAAATTCTGGAGCAAATAGTCCAGAAACAGTCACCGCTCCTCCATCCACTTATTGCAGCATACGTAGAGGCAAAACAATTATGCCAGGCTGTGAGATCACATGGACAAGCCACCACCAGAACCATGTGGACCTTCCACGTGACAGACTGTAGCAAATCACACTGGCACCATTAATGCATGCTCAGTGTCACTGGTTCCACATGGATTTACTTAACACTGGCTTCAAATACCATGTGAACCTACCCAGAAACTTGGCTGGAGTCACTCTGACCAGAACCAAATACGCCAAACTAATTATATGTTAATTAAGCATAGGCTTGACTAAAGAGGCATGTTTTCAGTCTGCTCTTGAAGACAAAAATTGTGTCTGAGGCCCAAATGTCTTGTGACATTTTTCCATAATATTAGGGCTTTGTGAAAGAAGTTTGTAACACTGGATATATTTGGAATTGTTCACCTTGTGAACAAAGTAGCGGGGAGTAAGGAATGACAAGGCTGCTAAGATTCTGGGGCAAGTCGTTTCCACGTCAAAAACGAAATCCCATGGCAGTCTTGCCATAAAACATACATTGGGGAAACAGGTAGACCTTCTAACACACGTAAAAAAGAACACCAAAAAGAATGCGAGAAAGAGACAACAGTAAGACAGACACGCTCAGTGAAGGAACAAGCACTACAGGTTAACCTTAAATCAACAATCACAGACCATTGCAAGAGGGAAAATCATATTATGGACTGGGACAAGGCCAAAGTCATCCGCACTCAGAACAACCGACATGAACGCTGGATCATGGAGGCAATCGAAATCAGGAAGCGGGCCCACAGGACCATGAACCGGGACGAGGGGGCATATACGCTTTCCCACACCTGGAGTGCCATCTTGGAGGAGCGGCCGGATAGCACGAGGCATGGTCGCCCTGTCAAATCTGACAGGGCGGCCACGCCTCGCTAACATCAGCTGATAAGACACGTCACTCATAACATCAGTGACTCTTCTGAAGAAGATGGGAGTATACCGTCGAAACATGTCAAGGTAGGATAAAACCTTTTCTGTCTGAAAATAAGAACGTCAAAGCTAGTTAGTCACCACAGACAGTATGAACTTTTTTGGATTAATTATATATTTTTTTTCCCAGATTTTTCATGATTTCAAGGTAGATGGCCCCGTAAACAATGATTCGGATCTTGTTCTTCTCAAACCTATCATATCCACCATAAAATGACAAACCAGGTGTCACACAACTCTTGAATATGCCATTGAGGATCACTTTGCAATCTCAGAATGATTTTTAAGAACATTGTTTGAAATGACCTTTGAGCTAAATTTAATAATCAACGTTGGACTGTAGTCATTTATTTCAGCGGATTTGATGAAACCAAAAACATAACTGGAAGCAAGCCCGGTCTGTTTGCAGGATAGCGTTTTTGCCTTTATATTGCATGAGAATGCACTCAGAAAAACTACAAATATTCTGTTAACATCTTCATGTCTGCTTGACTTGCTTTGAGAAATCTTTCTCTTCGCATCTCAACACATTGAAACAAAAAGCTCAAAAGCAAATTATTTAAATGACTGAATCAATAATTTTTACATTTTAAGTCTTTCATCTGAAGTGATTCAGGTCTTGCATTGGTGCTTCTTTCCTCTTGAGCCTGATTTCTTCTTTATTTAATATCGGCACCAGTAACAGCATTAAACATGACAAAGTCCGATCCCCATAAATTTTCAAAATTTTATACAAAAATGTTTGAAAATGAATTGAAATCATCCAGTTCACGGCTAAATTAACATCACTTTAAGAGTAGTGATATTAAAATTTGTTTTCCAAATGTCTTTGGACTCTTTGTATTGTATTCATAAAACCACTTTTCTCTTTTCTTTTTTGCAAGTTTTCTTCGACCGACCGACCCAAAAAATTTCGAAAAAATCTGTGCTTCAAAAAATTTACTTGGTCCTGCCTGGCAGGATTTATCTCATTTTGCCGTCAACCCTTCATATACCCAATGCCTGAATATTAATGAAACAATGCCCGCAAAACTGCAATAAGTAAGGTAAGCTGGTTAGTTTCAGCTTGACACCAACATGCAGGTGGTGCATCCCAGCGGCCATATTCTGGAATTCTGAAGGAAAGAGATTAAAGTTTAGTGGCAAACTGAAGTTCTTACTCCACAAAACATCAACTCTCCTAGTGCTCATATTAGTTATTGTTGTCTTATACTTTGCAAAGTGGCCTGTTGCGGCATTGGGGGAGTGTTGCTTTCACTGTCTTCATACTCTTATGAAAACAGCTAGGCAGGAATGCACAATAATACAAAACACTGCCCTATTAAATAAGGCTATCATTTATGACCAGTCATGATGAACAGTGTCAGAGAGGAACATACCCTATGACCGAATTCACTGCAGACTCCACGTCAGGACACTCTCCAAGCCAACCAAATGGAATGAAGCTGGATTCCAGGACTGGGGTAGAGCATAAAAACAACCTAGATCAGTGATGACCATACCAAAGCACAGGGCACTGCCACTGTGCTCAACGATGTGCTGCAGCAGAATGTTTTCTATCAAAAGTTTGAAATGACAGCTGTGAAGCAGGAGTAAAGAGCAGGAAGAGAAAGAGCTTGACCCAGAGCTGAGGGGGCTGTCATACTCTCACAAAGACCCCAGGCATGCAGGCTCTGCAGCCATGTTCATTCAAGTCCTCACCTTCATCTTCCTGCCTTTCCTTCTCTCTGTCCTCGATCTTTCTCTTCTCAGCTGCCAGGAGTGAGGCAGCGGAGTCCAGATGGTCTGAGTTAATCCGTCTTTCTTCAGCATCTTTCTCCCAGACACATTGAGTGATCTGTGCTCCACCATCCGCTGACTCATTGTCAATAAATTCCAAACTGAAAGAGCTGCAGCCCAGATTCTCATCCATCCAGAGCTTCTGCATTGGCAGGAACTGTCTCTCCTGCTCCGTTGTTCTCACTGGAAGAGATTGTTGAGGTCAGGTCACACAGGGCCAATGAAAAGTTTAACAGCCCATAAGTTTCATCGGTCCATAATGTCTGCACTTCACAGAAAAAATGTCAACCTGGGGTTTCACTGACGGAGTAGAACCATTGATGATCCAGGAGCTCTTCCAGTGTATATCTGTCTACCACCCTGGGTGCCAAGCACCAGCGGATAAAGTGCAAGATTTCTGTTGGTAGCAAAAAAGATTTATGTGATTGGCCACAGGAGGTAAGAAGAGTTGAGGCAGAAGTATGATTGGATGGTGAAGATAATAGAAGTATGCATCAGGTATGTGATAGGGGAAAGGAGATAAAAGTCACATCTCACCTGAGGACAGCCCTGTGGGGAGCATGTCCATGCTGTCCTGCATGTTATGGCAATCAGATGGCAGGAAACCACAGACAAGCTCATAGAGTGTGATCCCTACAGACCACACAGTGGCAGGATCAGCATGGTATGTCCCATCTGCAAACCATTCAGGAGGGGCATATGCCTTAGTGCCTGAAAGAGCAACAGATACAAGAGTCAATAAAAACTTGGCAAACCATACGACCAAGTCAATGAACAGCCAATATAAGTGGATGGACACTGTTTGTTGGGCACACTCAATGTTCCACTGAGGCACAGATCAAACTTCCAGAGTGCGTTGGAGCACCAGTATTAACTATTTTCCAAGTGTTCATTAAAAGGCCTAAACTAATCCTCTCACTGACCTGCAAAGGTGGTGTACGGAGTATCCCTCCAGAGATCTCCGCACCCAAAATCAATTAGGATGACGCGCATGGTGTCTAGCTCAATCAGGACATTGTTCGGCTTCACGTCCCGATGGAAGACACCACAATTCTGGCAGTGCAGAAGTGCCAGGAGTAGTTGCCTCGTAACAGCCCTTGCGATTTGCTCACTCAGTCGGCCATTTTGGGAGGCCATGAATTCTGTGAGGTCCATGCATTTATCAGGCCGCTCCAGCACCATGATGTATTGATATGGTTCGTCAATCCACTCGTAGAGTTGCAAGATGTTCTGATGGCCCCGGTCTCTGTTCACAAGTGTCATGAGCCCCACTTCCGTTGGAGTTTCATCTCTCTGTGCTGGCTGCAGAGTGAGAGGAAGTGTGGTAAGAAAGACTATAAAGCTGGCTGTGATTATGATGAGGCTATTGTGAACAACTGGGTTTACTGTACACAAGAGTAAATGAAATGAATGAACACAAACATAAGGAAAAGCTAATAATGTCTTTGGGGTACCTATCACAAGCACACATTCAAGATGAAAATACAGCTTTTTCAGAAATCAAAGACAAAATTTAAACTGATAAAGAGGTGATAACTAAGATACACTTTATTCAACCCCGTGGGGTAATTTGTTTTCTGTACTTAACCCATCCTAAAGTTATGAGCAGTGGGCAGCCACAGAGCAGACCTCAAGGACCAACTCCAGTTGAAGGAGTTATTTCCAAAAGTGCTCAAGTCCATATTCTTTAAAAATCAGAACACTACAAATCCATTCTTTCCTTGATGAGGAATAAGCCTCATAAGCTAATTTTGGCCAAGAATCACTCAAGTACAACATAAAATGAGCAGTGAATTGGAAATTCCCCAAGAAGCTACTTCTTACAGTGACCAAGTCCAGTATAAAACTTCTACAAGTACACAAGTCCAGTCAGCCAATCAAAGCATCGCTTAGAAAATTGGTTGGCCAATAGCAGCCACTGTAGCTGTCTTACCTAACCAAAATAGCTGACTCTACAGGCCAGAATGTGTGTGGTTGGACTCAACCCAAAAGAGCTAGAAAAAAAAGAAGACCTAAGCATTGACCTGTTTCACTCGCGCTGCTCACTTCCACGCGCCGCACGCAATATTTTCTTTTTCGTAGGAGAGTGAAACAGGTCAATGGAGTCAGATTCAGAGGCACCGGCAAGTGAAAACTAACCAACAGTAATGACATAATATTCCATTCTATATGTGGTATGAAATAAAATGCACTCGTAGCGTTTAGTTATCTTTGTAGTCTGACGAACTATCATTAATTATAGCATTTCAGCACCCATTTGTCTACAGTCAAATGCGTCGCTTTTTTTTCTTCCAGAGAGACGCGTGACTCGCAAGTGGTGACAACGGTAGGCAACTAGAAGGGGCACTGCGACAGATGACAGACAGAAAGCTCAGCAAATCATTTTATTCAGACCGAAGAAAATGATTGGTCAGACTTTTATCAGATATATATGAGAATTGAATATAGAAGAGTTTTAAAACCTGGTGGATTTCTTTTATAGTTTCGTGTGCCATACACTTATTAGGAGCATTTTAAGATTTCAAAAGAAAAGTGTAAAATTGCCAGAAAGGTAAGAATTGCTATAAGTATTCAAACCTGTTTGGATGATGGTGCTGCCCATTCATAATTTATGGAGATTGGTTTTTATTGTGATCTTTGTTCACCTGCATTTACCTTCCGTTTCACTGCATACATCTTCCATTCACTTCGTTCAATAAGCTTTTCTAAAATCCACAACTATAGTATACTGGTATGATTGTATTTGCTGTTTATTTTCATTGGAAAGTGGTGTCTTGTTTTCAAAGAGATGCTCTTTTTTAGTACTCTGAATCATAAAATTTAATGCTGTTACTTTCTAACAAGAGTTGTCAGAAAGACAACAAAGCTCGCCAGGGGGGGCAAGGTTAAAGTTTTTCTGCACGCGGATGGACGCGGACGCGAACGCCGGGGGTACGACAATAGCTCTCCGGACGTTATTCGTCCCGGCGAGCTAAAAACGAGTTCAATATTTGTTATTTTGAGGTATTGGCTTCTAAAAGTTCTTAAGACTGTAGACTGGGATTTGAATTATCTGAGCCAAGAATCAAGATAGGGGACAGAAGGTCTCCTAATATGCTCTGAGACATATTTTCTGATATTTCATTACATTTACATCACCTTTACATTTAACATAATGATCCCCACAAGTTGTGAAATTCTTAAAATTTTGTTTCTCTAAAAAGATGAGAAACAGAATAGAGCACTTCTGGAAATCAACCTCTCAGTTCAAAAGCCAGTTCCTTGGTCAGGGGCACCGGTAGGAGTGGGCCTATAATGCATCTGATATCATTAAATGGTGGGCAGTAAACAAGTCATAGTTCAACAAATGTAATGCACAGTACTCACAAGGAGTTGTTCATCCTCCTCCGGTTTCTCAACAAATTTCAGAGCAACCTGAGAAAAACAAGACCCAGATGAGAAATGCAGTAAACTTGACACACTGATTTTACAGCCCTAATCCTGTTCAATAAATTTCAGACACAAAATTCAGACAATACTTTTTCAATATTGTACCGTTAAATTGGTGTGGTGACAAAAAAGTTCATAATGCCAAGCAATGTTTAAAATACACCTTTGAAAATAAAGTAAAGCAAGAAAATAGGCAGAATTAAGAATCTTATGTACTAAAGAAAAAAAATATGCAAGGGAACATAAAAATAACATTATTCTGCAAAGATTAATGGTAGTTTTTTGTGAAGTGAGAGAGAGAGTGCGCCAAGTATATTTATTCCAATGAGGTGTAGAGATCAGCAGCTTACCTGAACTCCATCAGCAATGCGGAACCCTGCGTATACCGAGCCAAACCCGCCCTCTCCAAGTAGTGAGTCGATCTTATAAAGGTCTGTATAGTCTACATACTTCTTGTCACCCTCTCCATGTTCCTCTCCATGTTCTGCAACATGAAACAGACACACAATGGTCACTATTACACTGGTCACAATGTTCTCATTTTGGTAATTCCTTCACATAGATCTAATTTTCATGATTTCTCATTAATAGGGAAAAGATGCCGTTCTGAGGTCCAAAATGGAACATTCAGCTCATCCAATATAGCCCTGTCCTCCACCAGCTTGAAGAAGGACCAAAAGGGCTGTCTTGTTCTCCACACACAGCCAGGGTGTGGAAGCAATAAGGCCCCAGGTATGCAGGCTCGGCAGCCATGTCCATTCAAGTCCTCACCTTCACAGTCTTGCCTTTCCTTCTCTCTGTCCTCGATCTTTCTCTTCTCAGCTGCTAGGAGTGAGGCAGCGGTGTCCTCATCGTCTGAGTAAATCCATCTTTCTTCAGAATCTTTCTCCCAGACACATTTAGTGATCTGTGCTCCACCATCCGCTGACTCATTGTCAATAAATTCCAAACTCAAAGAGCTGCAGCCCAGATTCTCATCCATCCAGAGCTTCTGCATTTGCAGGTACTGCCTCTCCTGCTCCGTTGTTCTCCCTGGAAGAGATTGTTGAGGTCAGGTCACACAGGGCCAATGAAAAGTTTAACAGCCCATAAGTTTCATCGGTCCATAATGTCTGCACTACACAGAACATAATGTCAACCTGGGGTTGGACTGACGGAGTAGAACCATTGATGATCCAGGAGCTCTTCCAGTGTATATCTGTCTACCACCCTGAGTGCCAAGCACCAGCTGATAAAGTGCAAGATTTCTGTTGGTAGCAAAAAAGATTCATGTGATTGGCCACAGGAGGTAAGAAGAGTTGAGGCAGAAGTATGATTGGATGGTGAAGATAATAGAAGTATGCATCAGGTATGTGATAGGAGAAAGGAGATAAAAGTCACATCTCACCTGAGGACAGCCCTGTGGGGAGCATGTCCATGCTGTCCTGCATGTTATGGCAATCAGATGGCAGGAAACCACAGACAAGCTCATAGAGTGTGATCCCTACAGACCACACAGTGGCAGGGCCAGCATGGTATGTCCCATCTGCAAACCATTCAGGAGGTGCATATTCCTTAGGGCCTGAAAGAGCAACAGATACAAGAGTCAATAAAAACTTGGCAAACCATACGACCAAGTCAATGAACAGCCAATTTAAGTGGATGGACACTGTTTGTTGGGCACACTCAATGTTCCACTGAGGCACAGATCAAACTTCCAGAGTGCGTTGGAGCACCAGTATTAACTATTTTCCAAGTGTTCATTTGAAGGCCTAAACTGATCCTCTCACTGACCTGCAAAGGTAGTGTATGGAGTATCCCTCCAGAGATCTCCGCACCCAAAATCAATTAGGATGACGCGCATGGTATCTAGCTCAATCAGGACATTGTTCGGCTTCACGTCCCGATGGAAGACACCACACTTCTGGCAGTGCAGAAGTGCCAGGAGCAGTTGCCTAGTAACAGCCTTTGCAATTTGCTCACTCAGTTGGCCATTTTGAGAGGCCATAAATTTTGTGAGGTCCATGCATTTATCAGGCCGCTCCAGCACCATGATGTATTGCTCTGGTTCGTCGATCCACTCGTAGAGTTGCAAGATGTTCTGATGGCCCCCGTCTCTGTTGACAAGTGTCATGAGCCCCACTTCCGTTGGAGTTCCATCTCTCTGTCCCAGCTGCAGAGTGAGAGGAAGTGTGGTAAGAAAGACCATAAGCTGGCTGTGATTATGAGGAGGCCATTGTGAACAACTGGGTTTACTGTACACAACAGAGTAAATGAACTGAATGAACACAAACATAAGGAAAAGCTAATAATGTCTTTGGGGTACCTATCACAAGCACAAGTTCAAGATGAAAATACTGCTTTTTCATAAATCAAAGACAAAATTTCAACTGATAAAGAGGTGATAACTAAGATACACTTCATTTAACCCCGTGGGGTAATTTGTTTTCTGTATTTAACCCATCCTAAAGTTATGAGCAGTGGGCAGCCACAGAGCAGACCTCAAGGACCAACTCCAGTTGAAGGAGTTATTTCCAAAAGTGCTCAAGTCCATATTCTTTAAAAATCAGAACACGACAAATCCATTCTTTCCTTGATGAGGAATAAGCCACATAAGCTAATTTTGGCCAAGAATCACTCAAATACAACATAAAATGAGCAGTGAATTGGAAATTCCCCAAGAAGTTACTTCTTACAGTGACCAAGTCCAGTATAAAACTTCTACAAGTACACAAGTCCAGTCAGCCAATCAAAGCATCGCATAGAAAATTGGTTGGCCAATAGCAGCCATTGTAGCTGTCTTACCTAACCAAAATAGCTGACTCTACAGGCCAGAATGTGTGTGGTTGGACTCAACTCAAAAGAGCCAGAGAAAAAAGAAGACCTAAGCAGCCAGAAACATGAGGTACAAACCAGCAAAAGCGAAGTCTGGCAAAAGGTCATATTTTTTAGCTGCTTATTCTTTAGCTGAACTTTCTAATTACCACGCCACATCCCTATCGATGAAATTAAAGCAATTCTTACCTTTCTGGAATGTCACACAGCCCTGAGTAAAAATTTAAACATGAACAACTCCGCCCCCCTGCAAAGTCCCACCCACTGACCCCCGACTGCCAGACTTCTCCTACGAAAAAACTATTACTACAAAGGTAACTAAACGTTACAGGGGCATTTCATTTTATAACACATATAGAATTGAATATTATTTAATATTGTGGGTTAGTTTTCATTTACCCTTGCCTCTGAATCTGACTCCATTGACCTGTTTCACTCGCGCTGCTCACTTCCACGCGCCGCACACAATGAAACAGGTCAATGGAGTCAGATTCAGAGGCACCGGTAAGTGAAAACTAACCAACAGTAATGACATAATATTCCATTCCATATGTGGTATAAAATAAAATGCACTCGTAACGTTTAGTTACCTTTGTAGTCTGACGAACTATCATTAACGTTATGAACGTAATTATAGCATTTCAGCACCAGTTTGTTTACAGTCAAATGCGTCGCTTTTTTTTTTCTTCCAGAGAGACGCGTGACTCGCAAGTGGTGACAGCGGTAGGCAACTGGAAGGGGCACTGCGATTGATGACAGACAGAAAGCTCAGCAAATCATTATATTCGGACCGAAGAAAATGATTGGTCAGACTTTTATCAGAAATATATGAGAATTGAATATTGAAGAGTTTCAAAACCTGGTGGATTTCTTTTATAGTTTCGTGTGCCATAGGAGCATTTTAAGATTACAAAAGAAAAGTGTAAAATTGCCAGAAAGGTAAGAATTGCTATAAGTATTCAAACCTGTTTGGATGATGGTACTGCCCATTCATAATTTATGGAGATTGGTTTTAATTGTGATCTTTGTTCACCTGCATTTACCTTCCATTTCATTGCATATATCTTCCATTCACTTCGTTCAATAAGCTTTTTTAAAATCCACAACTATAGTACACTGGTATGATTGTATTTGCTGTTCATTTTCATTGGAAAGTGGTGTCTTGTTTTCAAAGAGATGCTCTTTTTTAGTACTCTGAATCATAAAATTTAATGCTGTTAATTTCTAAAAACGAGTTAAATTTTTGTTATTTTGAGGTATTGGCTTCTAAAAGTACTCAAGTCTGTAGACTGGTATTTGAATTATCTGGGCGAAGAATCAAGATAGAGGACAGAAGGTCTCCTAATATGCTTTGTGACATATTTTCCGATATTTCATTACATTTACATCACCCTTACATTTAACATAATGATCCCCACAAGTTGTGAAATTCTTAAAATTTTGTTTCTCGAAAAAGATGAGAAACAGAATAGAGCACTTCTGGAAATCAACCTTTCAATTCAAAAGCCAGTTCCTTGGTCAGGGGCACCGGTAGGAGTGGGCCGATAATGCATCTGATATCCTTAAATGGTGGGCAGTAAGCAGGTCATAGTTCAACAAATGTAATGCACAGTACTCACAAGGAGTTGTTCATCCTCCTGCGGTTCCTCAACAAATTTCAGAGCAACCTGAGAAAAACAAGACCCAGATGAGAAATGCAGTAAACTCTTGACACACTGATTTTACAGCCCTAATCCTGTTCAATAAATTTCAGACACAAAATTCAGACAATACTTTTTCAATATTGTACCGTTAAATCAGTGTGGTGACAAAAAAGTTCATAATGCCAAGCAATGTTTAAAATACACCTTTGAAAATAAAGTAAAGCAAGAAAATAGGCAGAATTAAGAATCTTGTGTACTAAAGAAAAAAAATATGCAAGGGAACATAAAAATACCATTATTATGCAAAGATTACTGACAGTTTTTTGTCAAAGGAGATAGGATGTGTTGAGAATATTTATGGTAATATGACGTGATCATTAGCTTACCTGAACTCCATCAGCGATTCGGAACCCTGCATACACAGAGCCGAACCCGCCCTCTCCAAGTTGCGATCCGATCATATAAAGGTCTGTATAGTCTCCACACTTCTCATCATCCTCCCCAAGTGCTTCTTTATGTTCTGCAGCTTGAAGCAGATACACATTAGTCACTATTGCTCTGGTCACTATGTTCCTATCTTGGTGATCAGCTTGATCTAACGGTCATGATTTCTCTAACAGGGAAAACACTGTGTTCTGAGGTTCAAAATGGCTACCTGGTACTGCGCAGATGGGGCGGAACCAGTCATGAACATTCAGCTCCTCCAATGTAGCCCTGTCCTCTGCCATGTACTCTAAGCAGCAGTTGATGAAGTCGATGATTTCTGTTGGTTGCAAAAGGATGTAAACGATATTAGTGATAAGAAGAAAAAAGCTTAAAAGAGCGTATGTGATTGGACCGAGTGGTCCTGCAAAATGAGTGTAAATTCACCCAGGGACAGCTCTTCAGGGTAATGGATCTTCAACATATCCTGCTCGTCATCGAAGTAAAATGGCAGGAAACCACAGACAATCTCATAGAGTGTGATCCCGACAGACCACACAGTGGCAGGGCCAGCAAGGTAGGTCCCATCTCCAAACAATTCAGGAGGGGCATATGCCTCAGTGCCTGAAAGAGCAAAAGAAACAAGAGTCAATAAAAAGTAGAAAACCAAAGACCAACTCAATGAACAGCCAATATAAGTGAAGGACACTGTTTGTTGGGCACATTCAATGTTCCACTGGGGCACAGATCAAACATCCAGAGTGCGTTGGAGCACCAGTATTAACTCTTTTCCAAGCGTTCATTAAAAGGCCCAAACTAATCCCCTCACTGACCTGCAAAGGTGGTGTACGGAGTATCCCTCCAGAGATCCCCACACCCAAAATCAATTAGGATGACGCGCATGGTATCTGGCTCAATCAGGACATTGTTCGGCTTCACGTCCCGATGGAAGACACCACAATTCTGGCAGTGCAGAAGTGCCAGGAGCAGTTGCCTCGTAACAGCCTTTGCGATTTGCTCACTCAGTCGGCCATTTTGGGAGGCCATGAATTTTGTGAGGTCCATGCATTTATCAGGCCGCTCCAGCACCATGATGTATTGCTCTGGTTCGTCGATCCACTCGTAGAGTTGCAAAATGTTCTGGTGGACCCCGTCTCTGTTGACAAGTGTCATGAGCCCCACTTCCATTGGAGTTCCAACTCTCTGTGCTGGCTGCAGAGTGAGAGGAAGTGTGGTAAGAAATACCATAAGCTGGCTGTGATTATGAGGAGGCCATTGTGAACAACTGGGTTTACTGAACACAACAAAGTCAATGAACTGAATGAACACAAACATAAGGAAAAGCTAATAATGTCTGTGGGATACCTATCACAAGCACACATTCAAGATGACAATACAGCTTTTCCGCAAATCGAAGACAAAACTTGAACCAATAAAGAGGTGATAACTTACAGTTATCTTACAGTTGCCTTACAGTCTATGGGTAACTTATGCCAGTCTTTCGCAAATAAATATAATGCGACATTTAATGCTAAGAAGACAGTTGGTTTGAAATTCGTATCACCAATCAATGATTATGAAAGGCTGTATTTGAATGGCTGTGTCATAAATTGGTTATGTAGTGTCAAACATCTTGGTCATTTAGTTAGTATAGATTTGTCAGACCATAATGACTGTGCTTTGAAATGATCTGTATTCATTGGTGCAGTGAATAAATTACTTGGCTGTTACGGAGGATTGCAACCACAAATATAATGTAGACGATTCCGGTCATACTGCTGTGCTTTTTATGGTTCGCAGCTTTGGACCCTTAACTCAAGTGGTTTCAAATCCAACAGTGTTCAGTGGAACAAAACCAGGCATAGAATACTGGGTTTGCCATTTAAAACGCATAAATGGTTATTAAGCACTTTCATCGATCAATACCACATTTCTGTGCAGTTATACTGTAAAACTTTGAGCTGCTTATTTTCAGTGATTCATAAATGTAATGAAACAATGTGATTTGTTGGTAATTGAGCTAAACGGAATGCTTTAACACCTCTTGGTAGAAATATGGCTTTTTTACTGAAGGATCTGAGGATGAAATGATATATGACATGATTAATGACATCTTAACTGGTTGATGGAGTTTTTTGTTGTTTTTTTGTAAATTTTTTACCTTGTTCTGTGTGTTCAGAGTACCGGATGTGCATGTTTAACATATGTATATTTTTTCTGTACCAATAGGAGTATGAAATATATATATACATACATATACACACACACACAGCGCCCTCCATAATTATTGGCACCCCTGGTTAAGATGTGTTAAAATCCTTAAAATAAATTCAATTTTTATTGCAGAAGCATATTTTCACACTGAAAATTGTAGAAAAATGCAACCTTCAACTCAAGTGAATTTCAAGGGAAAAGAAAAATCCCTGACTAAGAAATAATTATTTTTTCATAAAATCACCTGTTCCACAATTATTGGCACCCCTAACAATTCCTAGAAATTAAATGTAATTGAAGTATTTCTGTCATTTCTACAGTAGTTTACAAAGTTGATCAGAGTATCTAGGAACATTTAATTAGTAAATTATCACTTCCTGTTTCCCTGGGGTATAAATATGACGTGACACAGAGGCCATTTCTCTTATCCACTCTTCAACATGGGAAAGACAAACGCACACACCTTTCAAGTAAGGCAGATGTGTGTTGACCTTCACAAGTCAGGCAATGGCTACAAAAAAACAGCCACTCGCCTGCACCTGCCCATATCTACTGTCAGAGGAATCATTAAGAAGTTCAAAACAACTGGAACAGTGGTAAACGAGCCTGGATGAGGACGCAAGGTTATTTTGCCACCAAGCACAGTGAGGAGGATGGTAAGAGAAATAAAAAGTTCTCCAAAGCTCACTGTTAAAGAATTGCAACAAATGGAAGCATTTTGGGGTCACAAAGTCTCCAAAACAACCATCAGACGCTATCTACATGCCAACAAGCGGTTTGGGAGGCATGCACGGAAAAAACCTTTTCTCACTCACAATCATAAACGCAAACGTGTGGAGTTCGCTAAGCAGTACTGGGACTTAAACGGGACCATGTGCTTTGGTCAGATGAGACAAAGATAGAGCTTTTTGGCAACAAACACTAAGTGGGTCTGGCGGAACACAAAAGATGAGTATGCAGAAAAACACCTCATGCCCACAGTGAAGTATGGGGGAGGATCGGTGATGCTGTGGGCCTGTTTCTCTTCCAGTGGCCCTGGGAACCTTGCTAGGGTGCATGGCATCATGAACGCTTTGAAATACCAGGACATGTTAAATCACAATCTGGTGGCATCTGCTCGAAATCTGAAGATGGGTCGTCACTGGGTCTTTCAGCAAGATAATGACCCAATACATGTGGCCAAATGTACTCAGAAATGGTTCACCAGACACAGACTCAAGCTCTTCCCATGGCCATCTCAGTCCCTAGACCTCAACCCCATTGAAAACCTGTGGAGTGAGCAGAAGAGGAGAGTGCAGAGGAGAGGACCCAGGTCGCTAGATGATTTAGAGAGATTGTGCAAAGCGGAATGGTCGAAGATCCCTCTTTCTGTATTCTCCCATCTTTCAAAACATTATGGGAGAAGATTAGGGGCTGCTTTGTTGGCAAAAGGGGGTTGTACAAAGTATTAACATCAGGGGTGCAAATAATTGTGGCTCACATGATTTGATGTAAAAGAATTATCTCTTAATGTGGGATTTTTGTTTCCCACTGAATAAATGCACTTGAATTAAAGGTTGAATTTTGCTCTTTTTTTCATTGTGGTCCTATATTATTTAGAAAAAAACTGAATTTATTAGAAGCTAAAGAACACATCTTAGCGAGGGGTGCCAATAATTATGGACGGTGCTGTATATATATACACATCCCCAATCCTGAAAAAGTTGGGACAAAGTCTGAATTGTGAATAAAATCAAAATGAAATGACTTTCAGATCGCATGAGCCAACATGTTACTTACAGCAGAACATAGCATATCAAAGATTGAAACTGAGACATTTTATATTTTTATCCACAAAATGAGCAGATTTCAATTTTTCTGGCTATAACAGGTCTCAAAAAGTTGGGACACAGGCAATAAAGGGCTGAAAAAACAATACTTTAGAGAATCAGCTGAAAGAACATTTAGCAAGTAATTAAGTAAACTGGCATCAGGTGTGTAACATGATCGGCAATAAAAGGGATGTCGTAGAGAGGCTGAGTTCCTCAGAAGTAAAGATGGCGAGAGGCTCTCAAACCTGTGAAGGCTTGCGTAAAAAAAATGTTTTTAAAGTATTCCACAATGTTCCTCAACGTCAACTTGCAAAGGCTTTGAAGGTCTCATCATCAACAGTGCATAACATCATAAAAAGATTCAGAGAAACTCGAAAAATCACTGTGCTTAAGGGAAAAGGCCGAAGACCTTTACTGGATGCTCGTGATCCTCGGGCCCTCAGACGCCACTGCATCACTCACCGGCATGATTCTGTCAGTGACATTACTAAATGGTCCCAGGAATACTTCAAGAAACCACTGTCTATAAACACAGTCCGCTGTGCCATCCACAGATGCCACCCAAAAACTCTATCATGCAAAAAGGAAGCCATTGTTCAGCATGATACAGAAGCGCCGCCGTGTTCTCTGGGCCAAGACTCTTTTAAAATGGACTGTAGCAAAGTGGCAAAGTGTCCTGTGGTCAGACGAGTCCAAATTTGACAGTCTTGTTGGAAATCGTGGGCATTGTGTCCTCCGGGCTAAAGAGGAGAAAGACCACCCCTCCTGTTATCAGCATTCAGTTCAAAAGCCACTGTCTCTGATGGTATGGGGATGCATTAGTGCATATAGTGTGGGACACTTACATGTTTTAAAAAGCACCATGAATGACGAAAGGCATATAAAGGTTATAAAGCAACATATGCTTCCCTTCAGATGATATCTATTCCAGGGAAGGCCTTGAGTATTTCAGCAGGACAATGCTAAATCACATACTGCAACTACTACAACAGCATGGCTTCGTCATAGAAGAGTCTGCGTGCTGAATTGGCCTGCCTGCAGTCCAGATCTTTCACCAATTGAAAACATTTGGTGCATAATTAAACGAAAAATCCGTCAAGGGAGGGCCAAAACTCTCCAGCAGCTGGAACCCTGTATTAAACAAGAGTGGGATCAAATTCCAATGGCTAAACTCAAAAAAACTTGTCTCTTCAATGCCCAGACGCCTCCACTCAGTGTTAAAAAGAAGAGGAGATGCTACACTATGGTAAATAGGCCCCTGTCCCAACTTTTTTGAAACCTGTAGCAGCCATCAAATTTGAAATGAGCTTGTTTTGTGGATACAATTGAAAAACTTCTCATTTTCAACATTTGCTATGTTATCTCTTCTATTGTGAATAAAATACTGGCTGGCGTGATTTGAAAGTCATTGCGTTTTGATTTTATTCACAATTTACACGTTGTCACAACTATTTCGGAATTGGAATTGCGTATATATATGTATATACACTGTATATATAAAACTACCAACTAATCTGCGAAAGTGGTAAGCAGTAAACAGGTCAGAGTTCAACAAATGTGATGCACAGTACTCACAAGAAGTAGTCCATCCTCCTCCTCTTTGTCAACAAATTTTAGGGCAACCTGACAAAAATCAAGAGTCAGACAAGAAATCCAATAAAATTTTGACACACTGTTATTACGGCATAAATCTTTTCCAATGAATGTCACAGATACAAAATTCACGTGTTACTTTTGCTATATTCTACAGTTGAACAAGTGTGGTGACTAAAAATTTAATAATGTTAGTCAATATTTAATATACAACCTTTGAAACTGAAGTAAAGCATGAAAAGAGGCAGGAGGCAGGAGTCATAAACTTTTGGGACATACACAAGGCAACATAAAAATACCATTATTATGCAATGATTAATGACAGTCTTTTGACGAAGGGGAGAGGATGTGTCGAGGATATTTATGGCAAGATGGCGTGATGAACAACTTACCTGAACTCCATCAGCGATTCGGAACCCTGCATACACAGAGCCGAACCCGCCCTCTCCAAGTTGCGATCCGATCATATAAAGGTCTGTATAGTCTCCACACTTCCCATCATCCTCTCCAAGTGCTTCTTTATGTTCTGCAACATGAAGCAGAAACACATTGGTCACTATTGCACAAGTCATTATGTTCCCATCTTGGTAATCCCTCCGGCTTGATCCAACGGTCATGTATTCTCATTAACAGGGAAAACACTGTGTTTTGAGGTTCCAAATGGCTACCTGGTACTGCACAGATGGGGCGGAACCAGCCATGAACATTCAGCTCCTCCAATGTCGCCCTGTCCTCTGCCATGTACTCTAAGCAACAGTTGATGAAGTCGATGATTTCTGTTGGTTGCAAAAGGATGTGAACAATATTAGTGATAAGATGAAAGGAGCTTAAAAGAGCATATGTGATTGGACAGAGTGGTCCTGCAAAATGAGTGTAAATTCACCCAGGGACAGCTCTTCAGGGTAATGGATCTTCAACATATCCTCCTCGTCATCGTCGTAAAATGGCAGGAAACCACAGACAATCTCATAGAGTGTGATCCCGACAGACCACACAGTGGCAGGGCCAGCAAGGTAGGTCCCATGTCCAAACAATTCAGGAGGGGCATATGCCTCAGTGCCTGAAAGAGGAAAAGAAACAAGAGTCAATAAAAAGTAGAAAACCAAAGACCAAGTCAATGAACAGCCAATATAAGTGGATGGACACTGTTTGTTGGGCACATTCAATGTTCCACTGAGGCACAGATCAAACTTCCAGAGTGCGTTGGAGCACCAGTATTAACTATTTTCCAAGTGTTCATTAAAAGGCCTTAACTAATCCTCTCACTGACCTGCAAAGGTGGTGTACGGAGTATCCCTCCAGAGATCCCCACACCCAAAATCAATTAGGATGACGCGCATGGTATCTGGCTCAATCAGGACATTGTTCGGCTTCACGTCCCGATGGAAGACACCACAATTCTGGCAGTGCAGAAGTGCCAGGAGCAGTTGCCTCGTAACAGCCTTTGCGATTTGCTCACTCAGTCGGCCATTTTGGGAGGCCATGAATTTTGTGAGGTCCATGCATTTATCAGGCCGCTCCAGCACCATGATGTATTGCTCTGGTTCGTCGATCCACTCGTAGAGTTGCAAAATGTTCTGGTGGCCCCCGTCTCTGTTGACAAGTGTCATGAGCCCCACTTCCATTGGAGTTCCAACTCTCTGTGCTGGCTGCAGAGTGAGAGGAAGTGTGGTAAGAAAGACCATAAGCTGGCTGTGATTATGAGGAGGCCATTGTGAACAACTGGGTTTACTGTACACAACAGAGTAAATGAACTGAATGAACACAAACATAAGGGAAAGCTAATAATGTCTTTGGGGTACCTATCACAAGCAAACGTTCAAGATGAAAATACAGCTTTTTCACAAATCAAAGACAAAATTTAAACTGATAAAGAGGTGATAACTAAGATACACTTCATTTAACCCCGTGGGGTAATTTGTTTTCTGTACTTAACCCATCCTAAAGTGATGAGCAGTGGGCAGCCACAGAGCAGACCTCAAGGACCAACTCCAGTTGAAGGAGTTATTTCCAAAAGTGCTCAAGTCCATATTCTTTAAAAATCAGAACACTACAAATCCATTCTTTCCTGATGAGGAATAAGCCACATAAGCTAATTTTGGCCAAGAATCACTCAAGTACACCATAAAATGAGCAGTGAATTGGAAATTCCCCAAGAAGCTACTTCTTACAGTGACCAAGTCCAGTATAAAACTTCTACAAGTACACAAGTCCAGTCAGCCAATCAAAGCATCGCTTAGAAAATTGGTTGGCCAATAGCAGCCACTGTAGCTGTCTTACCTAACCAAAATAGCTGACTCTACAGGCCAGAATGTGTGTGGTTGGACTCAACCCAAAAGAGCCAGAGAAAAAAGAAGACCTAAGCAGCCAGAAACATGAAGTACAAACCAGCAAAAACTAAGTCTGGCAAAAGGTCATATTTTTTAGCTGCTTATTCTTTAGCTGAACTTTCTAATTACCACGCCACATCCCTATCGATGAAATTAAAGCAATTCTTACCTTTCTGGCATGTCGCACAGCCCTTAGTAAAAATTTAAACATAAACAGCTCCGCCTCCCTGCAAAGTCCCACCCCCTGACCCCCGACTGCCAGACTTCTCCTACGAAAAAAATATTACTACAAAGGTAAGTAAACGTTACACGGGCATTTCATTTCATACCACATATAGAATTTAATATTATTTAATATTGTGGGTTAGTTTTCATTTACCCTTGCCTCTGAATCTGACTCCATTGACCTGTTTCACTCCGACGAAAAAAAAAAATATTGCGTGCGGCACGTGGAAGTGAGCAGCGCGAGGGAAATGGGTCAATGGAGTCAGATTCAGAGGCACCGGTAAGAGAAAACTAACCAACAGTAATGACATAATATTCCATTCTATATATGGTATAAAATAAAATACACTCGTAACGTTTAGTTACCTTTGCAGTCTGACGAACTATCATTAACGTAATGAACGTAATTATAGCATTTCAGCACCAGTTTGTTTACAGTCAAATGCGTCGCTTTTTTTTTTTCTTCCAGAGAGACGCGTGACTCGCAAGTGGTGACAGCGGTTGGCAACTGGAAGGGGCACTGCGACAGATGACAGACAGAAAGCTCAGCAAATCATTTTATTTGGACCGAAAAAAATGATTGGTCAGACTTTCATCAGAAATATATGAGAATTGAATATTGAAGAGTTTCAAAACCTGGTGGATTTCTTTTATAGTTTCGTGTGCCATAGGAGCATTTTAAGATAACAAAAGAAAAGTGTAAAATTGCCAGAAAGGTAAGAATTGCTATAAGTATTCAAACCTGTTTGGATGATGGTACTGCCATTCATAATTTATGGAGATTGGTTTTTATTGTGATCTTTGTTCACCTGCATTTACCTTCCATTTCACTGCATACATCTTCCATTCACTTCGTTCAATAAGCTTTTTTAAAATCCACAACTATAGTACACTGGTATGATTGTATTTGCTGTTCATTTTCATTGGAAAGCGGTGTCTTGTTTTCAAAGAGATGCTCTTTTTTAGTACTCTGAATCATAAAATTTAATGCTGTTAATTTCTAAAAACGAGTTAAATTTTTGTTATTTTGAGGTATTGGCTTCTAAAAGTACTCAAGTCTGTAGACTGGTATTTGAATTATCTGGGCCAAGAATCAAGATAGAGGATAGAAGGTCTCCTAATATGCTTTGTGACATGTTTTCTGATATTTCATCACATTTACATCACCTTTACATTTAACATAATGATCCCTACAAGTTGTGAAATTCTTAAAATTTTGTTTCTCAAAAAAGACGCGAAACAGAATAGAGCACTTCTGGAAATCAACCTTTCAGTTCAAAAGCCAGTTCCTTGGTCAGGGGCACCGGTAGGAGTGGGCCGATAATGCATCTGATATCCTTAAATGGTGGGCAGTAAACAAGTCATAGTTCAACAAATGTAATGCACAGTACTCACAAGGAGTTGTTCATCCTCCTCCGGTTTCTCAACAAATTTCAGAGCAACCTGAGAAAAACAAGACCCAGATGAGAAATGCAGTAAACTCTTGACACACTGATTTTACAGCCCTAATCCTGTTCAATAAATTTCAGACACAAAATTCATGCAATACTTTTTCTATATTGTACCGTTAAATCAGTGTGGTGACAAAAAAGTTCATAATGCCAAGCAATGTTTAAAATACACCTTTGAAAATAAAGTAAAGCAAGAAAATAGGCAGCATTAAGAATCTTGTGTACTAAAGAAAAAAAATATGCAAGGGAACATAAAAATACCATTATTATGCAAAGATTACTGACAGTTTTTTGTCAAAGGAGATAGGATGTGTTGAGAATATTGATGGCAATATGACGTGATCATTAGCTTACCTGAACTCCATCAGCGATTCGGAACCCTGCATACACAGAGCCGAACCCGCCCTCTCCAAGTTGCGATCCGATCATATAAAGGTCTGTATAGTCTCCACACTTCTCATCATCCTCCCCAAGTGCTTCTTTATGTTCTGCAACATGAAGCAGATACACATTAGTCACTATTGCTCTGGTCACTATGTTCCTATCTTGGTAATCAGCTTGATCTAACGGTCATGATTTCTCTAACAGGGAAAACACTGTGTTCTGAGGTTCAAAATGGCTACCTGGTACTGCACAGATGGGGCGGAACCAGTCATGAACATTCAGCTCCTCCAATGTAGCCCTGTCCTCTGCCATGTACTCTAAGCAGCAGTTGATGAAGTCGATGATTTCTGTTGGTTGCAAAAGGATGTAAACAATATTAGTGATAAGAAGAAAAAAGCTTAAAAGAGCGTATGTGATTGGACAGAGTGGTCCTGCAAAAGGAGTGTAAATTCACCCAGGGACAGCTCTTCAGGGTAATGGATCTTCAACATATCCTGCTCGTCATCGTCGTAAAATGGCAGGAAACCACAGACAATCTTATAGAGTGTGATCCCGACAGACCACACAGTGGCGGGGCCAGCAAGGTAGGTCCCATCTCCAAACAATTCAGGAGGGGCATATGCCTCAGTGCCTGAAAGAGCAAAAGAAACAAGAGTCAATAAAAAGTAGAAAACCAAAGACCAACTCAATGAACAGCCAATATAAGTGAAGGACACTGTTTGTTGGGCACATTCAATGTTCCACTGGGGCACAGATCAAACATCCAGAGTGCGTTGGAGCACCAGTATTAACTATTTTCCAAGTGTTCATTAAAAGGCCCAAACTAATCCTCTCACTGACCTGCAAAGGTGGTGTACGGAGTATCCCTCCAGAGATCCCCACACCCAAAATCAATTAGGATGACGCGCATGGTATCTGGCTCAATCAGGACATTGTTCGGCTTCACGTCCCGATGGAAGACACCACAATTCTGGCAGTGCAGAAGTGCCAGGAGCAGTTGCCTCATAACAGCCTTTGCGATTTGCTCACTCAGTCGGCCATTTTGGGAGGCCATGAATTTTGTGAGGTCCATGCATTTATCAGGCCGCTCCAGCACCATGATGTATTGCTCTGGTTCGTCGATCCACTCGTAGAGTTGCAAAATGTTCTGGTGGCCCCCGTCTCTGTTGACAAGTGTCATGAGCCCCACTTCCATTGGAGTTCCAACTCTCTGTGCTGGCTGCAGAGTGAGAGGAAGTGTGGTAAGAAAGACCATAAGCTGGCTGTGATTATGAGGAGGCCATTGTGAACAACTGGGTTTACTGAACACAACAAAGTAAATGAACTGAATGAACACAAACAAAAGGAAAAGCTAATAATGTCTGTGGGATACCTATCACAAGCACACATTCAAGATGACAATACAGCTTTTCCGCAAATCGAAGACAAAACTTGAACCAATAAAGAGGTGATAACTTACAGTTATCTTACAGTTGCCTTACAGTCTATGGGTAACTTATGCCAGTCTTTCGCAAATAAATATAATGCGACATTTAATGCTAAGAAGACAGTTGGTTTGAAATTCGTATCACCAATCAATGATTATGAAAGGCTGTATTTGAATGGCTGTGTCATAAATTGGTTATGTAGTGTCAAACATCTTGGTCATTTAGTTAGTATAGATTTGTCAGACCATAATGACTGTGCTTTGAAATGATCTGTATTCATTGGTGCAGTGAATAAATTACTTGGCTGTTACGGAGGATTGCAACCACAAATATAATGTAGACGATTCCGGTCATACTGCTGTGCTTTTTATGGTTCGCAGCTTTGGACCCTTAGCTCAAGTGGTTTCAAATCCAACAGTGTTCAGTGGAGCAAAACCAGGCATAGAATACTGGGTTTGCCATTTAAAACGCATAAATGGTTATTAAGCACTTTCATCGATCAATACCACAGTTCTGCACAGTTATACTGTAAAACTTTGAGCTGCTTATTTTCGGTGATTCATAATTCTAATGAAACAATGTGATTTGTTGGTAATTGAGCTAAACGGAATGCTTTAACACCTCTTGGTAGAAATATGGCTTTTTTACTGAAGGATCTGAGGATGAAATGATATATGACATGATTAATGACATCTTAACTGGTTGATGGAGTTTTTTGTATGTTTCTGTTCTCTTGTAAATTTTTTACCTTGTTCTGTGTTCAGAGTACCGGACGTGCATGTTTAACGTATGTATATTTTTTCTGTACCAATAGGAGTATGAAATATATATATATACATACATATACACACACACAGCGCCCTCCATCATTATTGGCACCCCTGGTTAAGATGTGTTAAAATCCTTAAAATAAATTCAATTTTTATTGCAGAAGCATATTTTCACACCGAAAATTGTAGAAAAATGCGACCTTCAACTCAAGTGAATTTCAAGGGAAAAGAAAAATCCCTGACTAAGAAATAATTATTTTTTCATAAAATCACCTGTTCCACAATTATTGGCACCCCTAACAATTCCTAGGAATTAAATGTAATTGAAGTATTTCTGTCATTTCTACAGTAGTTTACAAAGTTGATCAGAGTATCTAGGAAGATTTAATTAGGTAAATTATCACTTCCAGTTTCCCTGGGGTATAAATATGACGTGACACAGAGGCCATTTCTCTTATGCACTCTTCAACATGGGAAAGACAAACGCACACACCTTTCAAGTAAGGCAGATGTGTGTTGACCTTCACAAGTCAGGCAATGGCAACAAGAAAACAGCCACTCGCCTGCAGCTGCCCACATCTACTGTCAGAGGAATCATTAAGAAGTTCAAAACAACTGGAACAGTGGTAAACGAGCCTGGATGAGGACGCAAGGTTATTTTGCCACCAAGCACAGTGAGGAGGATGGTAAGAGAAATAAAAATTTCTCCAAAGCTCACTGTTAAAGAATTGCAACAAATGGTAGCATTTTGGGGTCACAAAGTCTCCAAAACAACCATCAGGCGCTATCTACATGCCAACAAGCGGTTTGGGAGGCATGCACGGAAAAAACCTTTTCTCACTCACAATCATAAACGCAAACGTGTGGAGTTCGCTAAGCAGTACTGGGACTTAAACGGGACCATGTGCTTTGGTCAGATGGGACAAAGAAAGAGCTTTTTGGCAACAAACACTAAGTGGGTCTGGCGGAACACAAAAGATGAGTATGCAGAAAAACACCTCATGCCCACTGTGAAGTATGGGGGAGGATCGGTGTGGAAACATTTTTTATTGATTAATTTAATTATTATTAATTGCTTATCCTTGCTTGCTCATATTCTGTTTTAGTTCACAACTTCATAGGCCTAGAGTGTGTGTGTGCTTGCATATTTCTGATTTAGCAGGGGCCTGCATAACTCTACTAGTGAGTCATGACATGTAGCCTATCTAAAGTCATGACAACTTGAACGTCTGTACCAAGGGCAAGATGTTTTTCTCTTTCTCTAAGTTTATGTGTTCATAGAAAGCTCCGGAATCCATAACAAGATAAGCTGGAGCCAGAGCTGAGAGAGAAGGCAGGTGCTCTCCTCCCTGGCAAGATGTGTGTGTATCCCTAGACAACTTGACGTGGTTACCTACCAACATGACTCAGTTGCGTGTGACGCAAGGCTCGCGTGATGTGTAAATCCGCACAGGGGAAGGAGAACGCCATGGAGTATTCCTACAAATACCAGAGAACTTTCTAATTGTGTATCCTCCACTTTGCGCAGACGCAGCAAAACAGGCCCAAACCATGATGAAACACCACCATGTTTCACAGGTGGGATAAGGTTCTTATGCTGGAAAGCAGTGTTTTCCTTTCTTCAAACATAACGCTTCTCATTTAAACCAAAAACTTCTATTTTGGTCTCCTCCGTCCACAAAACATTTTTCAAATAGCTTTCTGGCTTGTTCATGTGATCTTTAGCAAACTGCAGACGAGCAGCAATGTTCTTTTAGGAGAGCAGTGGCTTTCTCCTTGCAACCCTGCCATGCACACCATTGTTGTTCAGTGTTCTTTTGATGGCGGACTCATGAACATTCACACTAGCCTGTGTGAGAGAGGCCTTCAGTTGCTTAGAAGTTACCCTGGGGTCCTTCGTGACCTCGCCGACTATTACACGCCTTGCTCTTGGAGTGATCTTTGTTGGTCGACCACTCCTGGGGAGGGTAAAAATGGTCTTGAATTTCCTCCATTTGTACACAATCTGACTGTGGACTGGTGGAGTACAAAATGGTTTTATAACCTTTTCCAGCCTGATGAGCATCAACAACCCTTTTTCTGAGGTCCTCAGAAATCTCCTTTGTTCTCGCCATGATATACTTCCACAAACATGTGTTGCGAAGATCATACTTTGATAGATCCCTGTTCTTTAAATAAAACAGGATGCCCACTCACACCGGATTGTCATCCCATTGATTGAAAATGCCTGACTCCAGTTTCACCTTCAAATTAACTGCTAATCCTAGAGGGTCACATACTTTTGCCACTCAGAAATATGTAATGTTGGATCATTTTTCTCAATAAATAAATGACCAAGTATAATATTTTTGTCTCATTTGTTTAACTGGGTTCTCTTTATCTACTTTCAGAACTTGTGTGAAAATCTGATGATGTTTTAGGTCATATTTATGCAGAAATATAGAAAATTTGAAAGGGTTCGCAAACTTTCAAGCACCACTGTATATATAAAACTACCATCTAATCTGCTAAAGTGGTGGGCAGTAAACAGGTCAGAGTTCAACAAATGTGATGCACAGTACTCACAAGAAGTAGTCCATCCTCCTCCTCTTTGTCTACAAATTTTAGGGCAACCTGACAAAAAAAAAGAGTCAGACAAGAAATCCAATAAAATCTTGACACACTGTTATTACAGCATAAATCTTTTCCAATGAATGTCACAGATACAAAATTTACTTGTTACTTTTGCTATATTCTACAGTTGAACACTTGTGGTGACTAAAAAGGTAATAATGTTAGTCAATATTTAATATACAACCTTGAAGCAAAGCATGAAAAGATGCAGGAGGCAGGAGTCAGAAACTTTTGGGACATATGCAAGGCAACATAAAAATACCATTATTATGCAAAGATTATTGACAGTTTTTTGACGAAGGGAAGAGGATGTGTTGAGGATATTTAGGGCAAGATGGCGTGATGAACAACCTACCTGAACTCCATCAGCGATTCGGAACCCTGCATATACAGAGCCGAACCCGCCCTCTCCAAGTTGTGATCCGATCATATAAAGGTCTGTATAGTCCCCACACTTCCCATCATCCTCTCCAAGTGCTTCTTTATGTTCTGCAACATGAAGCAGATACACATTGGTCACTATTGCACTGGTCACTATGTTCCCAGCTTGTGAATTCCTTCAGCTTGATCTAATTGTCGTCAGGTGTGGTGGTGCGCCATTAAAAGTCATGCCACAAAATAGCCTGCTTTGGCGGAGGATGCACCTGTGTTTTCTTGCTTTAAGCCCCATGATAAGTTTCCTCCCTCCTTGTTCCACGTCTACTCAAGGTGCAATTCAGCTATTGGAAGATCCTCTATAATGGATAAGGTCGAACGATTTCCGGGTCACGGAAGAGTAATGCACCCCGAGAGTGCGCCTACTTAGCGGCATGTGACGAAGGGAGAGCACTGCTTTTCAGATTTTTGGATATGCCCTTTGGATGGACAAGGTGCATGGCTGACATTAGCTACCAAGTAAATTTACAGCTGTCATTACTTGCAGCAACTCGGCAGTCACTAGCTAAACAAGCTCCCACCATAATTGGTTAAGGGCTGGCTGAACTACAAAATGCCTTTCCTCTTGCACATGGTAGCTGTTAATTTTTGGGGCTATCTACCTTTTTCATGACTTTCTGACATTAACCATAAATCATAGCGGCTCCCAGTTCTTCTCTTCCGGTTGATGTGCTTGTTTATGGTTGCATAGCTGTAAAAGCCAGCTTTTAGCTACTACAAATGGAAACAAAATGGAGGTGGAAACATAGTACGGATGTTTTAAAAAGTCATGAGGACCGTTCCTTTATACTGCCTCACCCGTCACTTCTCACGGAGTGGGTAGGTGACATGAAACAATGGCTCGATGTTAGCTACATCCACATAGTTACTTATTAACCTCCGCCAAACAAAGTTGGCAGGAGGTATCAGTGCCGATTGTCTGTTTCTCTGTGAACAAGACAACTCAAATAGTAATGCAGGGATATCTATGAAATTTTGTGGGTGGGTCGGTATGACATCAGGGATGGACCCTGTTAATTTTGATGGTGATCGGTAATAATATGCCCACGGCAACCGTTGCAAAATCCTATGTTGCAGATATACAGGATCTTACAAGAGTGGGCATGTCATATGAAAGTTATTAAACGAGTTTAGTGAGCAACAAACCAAAAATTTACTCAACGACTTTCATAACTTTCTCATTCTGTTTATCACATAATTGAATTGCGTAATTTCATGCAAAGCAAATGAAATTTCTCTTAGCGCCCAATGTATATTAGTCCTGTGGTAACTACATCGCTCTGCTTACTCAGTTTCTGAGTCACAGACATTTGTGGCTGAATGAGCAACACTAAGTAAATTCAGTCAACTGAGTAGCTTGCAAATTTTAGCTCGCTGGGTACCAAACTAATGTTACATAATGGTTTTGAAAAAGTATTGCGTGCACGTTACCTAGCCAAGTAACGTGAACTTAGTTATGTGAGTGGCGCTTAACTAGCCTCCTGCTGAGCCATTTCTATTCAACCAATGTTACACTCGGTATTCAGTTTGGCTTAGTTGAAACAGTGAGATGTAGCGCTAAGTGATTTCTTTTCCCCCACGCTCTCACCAATGCGACTTTTACAAAAGTTAAATATAGGGTCATATAAAAAAATATATTGGTGCACGCACATCAAATGAATACAGTTGCTAGATAAAACTGTACCAAAAGAATAGAGAGAAAGAAGATACCCGCACACTGTAACTAGGGGCGGCAACCATGAACGCCTTCTCTTACAACATGAAACGTATCACATATATGCCCTCAATACTATATCCCCCTGTGGACTTAATGAGGACTTTGATATCAAGCCATTTTTAAAATTGATTTTACTGATATTTCATTGTTTCTTTTGTCTTTCTACATTTGGTGACTTTGATATAGCCTGTGGTTCACATATACTACCATTGTCTCCGCCTCTGTGATAATTTATCACGGAAGCCCGTATGGAGACTTTCACCCCCTTTTCTTTAATTCCTTTTTTGGTGATGTTGATCTGTGTGGCACTAGTACAGACTCTGGGGGGTTGGGATATGTTAATTCCATTATTAATCATCATTATGTCTTGTTACATAATTGCGCATATGCACTGTATATATTTTTATGTCCTGGATATATCGGAGAACTGAAGTGAATGTTAATTCCGAATACTTTACTACTTATTACATTGTTAATCATTAGTTGAAGGTCATCACGCCATAGACTGGCTGATTGGCTGCCTGAGAAGAATGCCTTCTCCGGTATTTACATATATCCCCTCCTACCTATGTGTTCTGTTAACACCTGACGAAGACCATTCTGGTCGAAACGTTGTGGAATAAATCACTGCGGGAGCAACAGTTACAGTGTGCAGGTATCTTCTGTCTCTCATATCAAAAATATGTCATGACCTGGGCTGTGAGAAAAGTGCTTCAGTTATGTGATAAACCTTAAATTTCTTAATTTCACTCAGCAAGATAACGACTTTGCTTCCTTGGCGGAGGTTTTAACTCACTTGGAGTGCCTCTAGTTACCTTGTGTTTTCCAAAGGCGTTGATGGTGAGGAATTGAGAAATTATAAAACCACGCAAGCGCATTATTACCTGCATGGCAACAGTATTGGTAAAGTACTGCTCAAAAAACACAGCGACTTCATATTTCTGAAGGCAGCTTTTGAGCCCAGCCAGAGTGTCAGTCAAGCTAAACATAGAGCGTGAGTAATGCTGAGGGTAAGTGGAGTCGTGGAGACAGTCCACTGCTCGTGAATTGCCAGATAAGGGAAATCATTTAGTCATGCAGCAGCTATTCTGTGGAAGGCAGCATTATTCAGTAAACCAAAGCTCCCTTCAGTTATCCGAACATCGAAACAATTACACATATTTACAAACACGTTATTATGCTTCTATTGCCGAAGATATACAACCCCAATTCCGAAATAGTAAGGACGAAGTGTAAATTGGGAATAAAATGAAAATTCAATGGCATTCAGATCACGAGCCAATATGTTATTTACAATAGAACATGTATAACATTTCAAATGTTGGAACTGAGAAATTTTACATTTTTATTCACAAAATTAGCTACTTTTAAATTTTCTGGCTGCAACAGGTCTCAAAAAAAGTTGGAACACAGGCAAAAAAGGGCTGAAAAAGCTATATATAAATAAGAGAATCAGCTGAAAGAACATTTACAAGTAATGTAATAATGTAATGTAATTTACAAGCAAGTAAGTACATTAACTAGCATCAGGTGTGTAACATGATTGGCTATAAAAGCGATGTATTAGAGAGGCTGATTCGCTCAGAAGCAAAGATGGCCAGAGGCTCTCCAACCCGTGAAGGTTTGCGTAAAAAAAATTGTGGAATACTTTAAATACAATGTTACTCAACATCAAATTGCAAAGGCTTTGAAGGTCTCGTCATTGACAGTGAATAACATCATCAAAACATTCAGAGAAACCTGAAAAATCTCTGAACGCAAGGGACAAGATCGAAGACCTTTACTGGATGCCGGTGATCTTCGACCCTCAGACGCCACTGCATCACTCACCGGCATCATTCTGTCATTGACATTACTTAATGGGCCCGGGAATACTTTAAGAAACCACTGTCTGTAAACACAGTGTTATGATTCTGCCATGCCTGCCTTGTCCATGCCATGTTTTGATATTTGTTTAATTATTTTCCTGACTCTTTGCCATGTCTGACTATTCTTTATATTATGTATTGTGATTTGGTAACTTTGATTTGTCATGTTTTGTCTTAGTTTACTTTTCCATGTTTTTGTCGTATCATTGCACACAGCCCCAGTCCTGCGTTTTACTCTTCGGGTGATTTATTGGTTTCTGGATTTCAACCTTCCTTTCGATCTCGTTTACTTACTTCGCCTTACTTTTCTATCTTACTAACCATACTAAGAGTTTGTTATTTTCACTAGAAGTTACTAACACCAACTAACATTGTATATAATACTAACTTACTAACAAGCACCAAGGGATTGTATAGTTTCACTTACTAATTGATTAACAAGCTCTCAGCACTCGCCCTATTCTAGTCTCCGCCTCTTGTCTCTCACTGATTACCTTTGCTGCATTTTCTGTGGAAGCTTCACATCTTATCACGCTGTCCTTCTTTAAGTATCCATGCACGATAGAACTCCTTAACTGGAGCTGTATGTCTTTGAATAGGTTTGTCCCGTGATCCCTGTCCGCGTTTTGGCTTCTGCCAAATTGCATGTGATTAGGTTCTCCCTCATGTGCTGTTCCCTTGTAATCAGTCTGACTGTTTGCACCTGTGTCTCTCACCATGTGATCTTCCCTGAAGTGTATATTAGGTGTCTTTTCACAGCCATTCTCAGTCAGATCGTTTCCCGTGCTGCTATTCTTCTTGCCTCGTATTCATTGAGTTCTGATACTGACTGGATTGCCTGACTTCTGATTTTTGGTTTGCCCTTTTGGATTACTTGTTGCATCTGCGGGTTTGACCTTTTTCTGCCTGACCTCGATTTTGTGGTTTGCAGCCCTGTTGCCGATTCGGACTGTCTTCTGGCTTATGGGTTTGCTTCTCCCACAAACCTTTGCCGGTGTACCGGATCTGTTTTTGCTGACTACGATTTCTGTGATTGCTGCCCTGGTTACAAACTCTGCTCTGTCCCATTTGGAATTTGATTTTTGGATTGCGGACTCTGTACTGTTGCCCACTGCCCTGCGGGGGTTACCCCCCTTGCTCAATAAAGCCCCTTATTTTTGCAATCCAGTGTCCTCGCATTTGGTTCCAGATCACTACCTCAGTTTGCCGTGCCATCCACAAATGCCACCAAAAAACTATCATGCAAAAAGGAAGCCATTGTTCAGCATGATACAGAATCTCCGCCGTGTTCTCTGGGCCAAGGCTCATTTAAAAAGGACTGTGGCAAAGTGTCCTGTGGTTAGATGCGTCCGAATTTGACATTCTTGTTAGAAATCGTGGGCGTTGCGTCCACCGGGCTAAAGAGGAGAAAGACCACCCCTCCTGTTAACAGTTTTCAGTTCAAAAGCCAGCGTCTCTGATGGTATGGGGATGCATTAGTGCATATATTGCAGGACACTTACATGTCTTAAGCACCATGAATGCTGAAAGGTATATAAAGGTTTTAGAACAACATATGCTTCCCTTCAGATGACATCTATTCCAGGGAAGGCCTTGTGTATTTCAGCAGGACAATGCAAAATCGCATACTACAACAGCATGGCTTCGTAGTAGATGAGTCAAAACTCAAAAAACTTGTCTCCTCAATGCCCAGACGCCTCCACTCTGTGTTAAAAAGAGGAGATGCTATACCATGGTTAACAGGCCCCTGTCCCAACTTTTTTGAGACCTGTAGCAGCCATCAAATTTGAAATGAGCTCATTTTGTGGATAAAAATATAAAATTTCTCAGTTTCAACATTTGCTATGTCATCTCTGTTCAACTGTGAATAAAATCCTGGCTGGTGTGATTTGAAAGTCATTGCGTTTTGATTTTATTCACAATTTACTTTGTCCCAACTATTTCGGAATTGGGGTTGTACATGCCTATGTTCAGTGGGGAGGGGTTAAATGAACATCCTATTGTCATTATTTCTGATGATTTTGTGGTTTGGGCTCGCTGGCTCTGTTAGTTGCTGTCATTGGCATCAAGACTATCGGAAACACAAAACCGGACAGCGGAAGTAAGCATTCTATCATGGCAGCGCCTATGGGCTTCTGGTGAAACTTGTGGATACTGCCGCTATGAGGGCAAATCAATCTATTGCAAAGGATTAGCCAAGCGGAAAGATATTCTGAGGTTATTCTATAGGGTAACTGGTGTCATTAATTTGACCTTTGACGAAACCTTTGGCTGCCGCACTTCTGAAATAAATTTGGTGCCACTAAAGAAACTTATGTCTTCTCGTTAATTATTTTGCCAATCTATGATCTGTCTGTACAGATTTTAAAGTAAACTTGTCAACACGTTTCAAAGTGGTCATTACATTTCAAATAAATGTAACAGTCAAACCTAGTTTAGTTAATTTTACTTTGACATCCTTACCTTGCTGTCTCCCCCAGTTATTCGAGGCTCTGGGGCAATTCAAGACCACCAGAGAGTAGAGATGATGCAGAATATGGACTGTGTGTAATTCAGCCATTATTGCCAATAACGCAATTTCTCATGCGTGATTATCAATCCTATACTTCAGGTATATACTCTTGTATAGAATTGTATTCCTCACACTGTGAAGGTTTTTAAATAAATAAAAAATAATAAAATACAGTTCAAAACAGCGATGTGTGACATAACAGAACATATTTTGTTGTAGCGACTTTGTCGTCACAATTCTGCAAAGCTGCACAGGCTCGGGAGCGTGACGTCACACATGGACCGAGTGAGGAGAGAGCTCATCGATTAAGGGCTTGCTCACCAAACACCAAACTGAAACCTCTCGATCAGCTTTTTAGCTGTTTGAATAAAAGCGTGCGCGGTACAGTATACACACGCACAAACTTTTTTTTTTTCGTTGTTGTTTCAACCCAATGGTCCAACAGCCGAATATACCGGACAAATCTTCAGAAAAAAGAAAAAAAAAAACCGTCATGGGATCGAAAGCCCATTGGGCTATCCCAGCGACTATCCATCCATCCTATGAAATCGAGTCGCATCGCGGGGGGAGCTGAAGGCTATCCCAACTGACCACCCTAAACAGATCGCCAATGTAATGCAGGACGCACACACTTTTTAATAGTTATACCTTCGTGCCATAGAGCGTCTCCAATTAGCCTGATGTATATCTCTTTAGATGGTGGGAGGAAACCAGTGCACCCGCCGGAAATCCACGCGAGTACGAGGAGAACGTGGTGCTAACCACTGCGCCACCGTGCAGTGAGACCAGTACATACCTGTCAAGTTTTGGATTTGAAAATAAGGGAAATTTTCCAGCGCTCGCTGCAAGCTGTCCCACCACCCCAACCAAACTCTAGTATCCCTTACATTTTAAGACAGGTGTGCAAGATATCTAAAAACAACTTGTCCACCGCTTTCTAACCACAGTTAGGTGATCAGAGTCTGATAGGCCTACCTTTGTTGACATTAAAATGCTGTGAACACTTCCTACATATTAATACAGCCTAAATGTAAACGCAAAAGAGTATATGAAGCACATTTATTTAACAAATTTTCAGTTCATATACAAGTCAACACATGACATAAGCAGTAGATATTTCACATTGCTTGTCTTTAAGTTTAACATGTAGGCCTAGGCAACATTCTATTTTCATTCATTAACATTTCTTACATTTCATTATGTTTACTCAAGTGGCTTTCTGGCATTCACTAATGACTTATTATACAGATTTGTTGCAGACTTTGCATTCTTTAACACTTTCTTGGAGGGAGTGCATTTGTGGGCTGGGGTGTGGCACTAGCTCTACAGCATTTAAGTCTAGCGGTGGCGGCAGGTTTTTTTTTTCCCCTGCGGGTGCGAATGTTCATGCGCGCATACATAATCATTTTTGACATGCCGAATAAACGAAAGCTTAAACGCCAGGCTTAATCTGGTGTTGATCAAACTTCATAGCTGATTCATGGGAATGCTATGGTCTTGGTCTGTCGAGAGAGAGAGAGCGAGAGCAAAGTAGTGTCCTTTGTCGCCATTTCTGACAGGTGGGGCTGCGACATCCCATGGAAACTACGGTGTGACATTAGCGAACAAAAAGTTTGCCCGTCTGACGCGGACTAATTGAACCCACTGGCATAAAGTTTGTTTGGTATTGACAGGGAAGGAATGGACCCTGTGCCCTGTTTAGGATGAATTCTTACACTTCGCACAAACACAATTAACCATAGCAAGCTGCTGTATAGTAGAGGCTCATTGACTGTCGTACTCTGACAGGCTCTTCTCTACCCTACGTGACGTAGACATTAGATTATGGGACCGTGGGAAACCACTGTTAAAAATACCAACTTTTTCGAATTATATTCCATTTTCTGATATACATCATATTTTATGTTGATGATTATGATGTTCAGAATTTATTTCCCAGAAAAAAACTGCGTAAAATTTTTGGAAAATTAACCTGCAGTTAGGGCTGGGTTCAAAGAAATCGATTTTCTGATTCAGATCGATTTTTTATTGAACGTTTTGATATCGATTAATTTTATTCAACGATCGATCTTTTATTAGTGCATTCCCATCTTGCTTGTGAATATTCAATGACTGATCCGGGAGTGCCATCTAGTGACATGATATTGTTCTGCATGCATGAATTTGCAGCTCTCCAGACAATCCTTAAATGATGAATTACATTCATATTTCAAATTGTAACAAGTTGCGAAGTGGCCAGTGTCAAAGTAATGAAGTAAAAGTATACTTTTTATCTTCTAATTGTATTAGAGTAAAAGTCCAAGTAAAAAAAAACCTCAGGTACAAATCCTCAAAAAAAAAAAATTGCCTACTCAAGTAATACATTTCCCGACGTGACGGATGATAATGAATAAGTTAATTGCAGGTAGAGGCATTTTGACTACTTGTCATAAATGTACATCGAGTAGCTTTTCATTGATAGAAAACATGCTGCAAATGCGAAACTACCTGTTGACGTTAAAAATGTACTGTGATCCGTACGTAACTGCAGTGGACACGACTACTTACGCACGGAACGGTAAATTGAGGCCGCATTTTCAAGCTTCAAGTAATGATGAGAGAACAAAGTCAATGTTGGATATAAATTTCAGTATCAGATCATTATTTTAAGCTCAACTACATGTGTTGGGGGATATATTTTCAATAACAGCGTCGGGTGACAGTTTAGGAGCAGAGGCAGAGGAATGTTTTTTTTTTTAAATAATACGGGAGATTTACGGGAGAATAGTAATACGGGAGGGCGGCGGGAAAGAGGGGTAAAATACGGTAGTTTCTCAGCCAAAACGGGAGGCTTGACAGCTATGGACCCCAGTACCTTACAGACTGCTGTAAACGGCTTTTGGATGGACGATGTTCGAGGTTGATATTAGTTAGCAAGCATATTCACAGGCTTCATTGCCTGCTTAACTCGGCAGTCACGAGCTAAACCAACTCCAATCGAAATATTTTCTTTTCAGTAAGCTTTTTTTTTTTTTTTTTTTACAGTAAACTTTCCATTACGTTTAAAATAAATGTAACAGTTGAACCAATCAGACCAAGGTGGTTGAGATTAAACGTTAGCAGCCAGGGTCAGGGCCGTTGCGAGGAATTCTGGGCCCCCTGAAGGAATATCAGAGTGGGCCCCCGACATTTTTTACGATAACGGCCATTATTCATTTTTCTGTTTTTCGGTGTTCAGTGCTAGTATTATTTTGCAAATTCTGAATAATTAGATGTGGCACGCATTTACAAAAGAGGCTACCTTAAACCACATTATATCATCTAGTCTGATCAGAAATAAAATGTTCAATAAAACCACTCAGCAAATGGGTACTGGGCATTCTATTGTAAAACATCAAGCACTGATGAGCAACAGACAATAACTCAAAGTATACTGGCTAAAGATACAACAAGGTGGAGCTGTTATAGTGAAATCACAAAGGCAGCTATGTAACTTAACCATTTGAATTTCTTGCAAGTAATATTGACAACACAATGAAATACTTTCCTGTAAAATAAATATCAAAAACTAAAATTTTAAGTCTTCCCTTATCTGAACTTGAGCTTAATTTATTTTGTTTGTTCACAGCTTAAGGGCTTTGAAGTCCAACTATCTGCTTAACTGACTTTCAATTGAAAGTCTGGCAAGGCTATTAAGCCTCTCCTAGGTTGTTGTAGCTGTAGGCTACAGTTATGATCTGGTTCACTATTCCCTTCACTATCTGAAGTAGCCTTGCTTTAGGGAGATGGGTCTGGCTGTGTCAACAGGATGGATAGTGGCTCAAGTAGATTTATAAATAAATCCAGCCTATTTTGCTATTTAATTATATAATTCAAATGGCTGAGACATCGACCAATATGTTAATAATTGCCATTAGTACAGCAGTTCACCAATAAATCTAAACAGCCAACCAGTTTCTGCCACACACACTCACTCACCGTCAAAAACATCTTCAGACTGCTGATGCTGAAGGTCTACTGCTGGGTCAGGTTCAGATGAAGTGACCACAGCTGATTCTGGAGTGGCAGTACACAAAGGTTGAATTATTTTATTTCATATTGCTTTTGTAAACATTTAAAATAAGCTTTTATGGACCAACTAATGAAGAACTAACATTCCTAGTCTATGAAAAAACCAAATTTAGATGGGCTTCTCTCTCAGTCAGTACCATAACTCTAAGCACAGTTTCAATTTGATATTGTTTGAGGAGGGCAAGCTCTGTAAAATTACCCCCGCCTTAACAAGACTGATGGCAACAGAATAAAGTAGCAGTTTAGTTTTATTGAACACTTTTGTAAGAAGCAGTGCTTGAATTGGAATAAAAAAGGTGCCAGTACTGTGAATCAGCAGCACCTAAAAACAAAAACTGAACCAAAACCTTACTGTAAATCTGCACTCCACTCCGCCCCAACCCAGCAGACACCACTGCATATCTTAACTAGTATTAATTAAGCTCCCACATTCTCAATTTACAAGTATATCTATGATAATTTCATGACAATTATGAATTTAATACCAAATAAATAACCTTCATGTGAAATACTATATTGGTGATTGACAAAATTTTGCAGAAAAAAATAAAACGAACTACAGCTTTCTCAAATCGGTTGTCAAAATGGTACATGGTATGAGAATATTCCACTCAATAGAATCATTTTATTTGCAGTGTATACTGCTTTTTCCAGAAATCAGGCCATTTCCAAGCAAGCCAATTTTAGGAGGTGAACCATTACGCCTATAATTATTGACTGAGTGGACCTGGCAGAATGACACACGTAACATGGCAGGACAGAGTTTTATAAGTCCGATGTTAACTGTCAGACAAGCCTACACAGGTTAATAATGAGGAATACAAACCAAGTGAATAATGGACAATACATCAGTGTTTCACAGAGGCTCATAGGTTACGTTACTTGTGGTGGTGGCTGTTCAAACTAAGCGCATCAAAAACAGTCATGAGCGGAAAAAACCGTAACCACCCCACTAGAAGCATTGTTTGACGAGCCATTCGCTGTTCTTACAGAAATCAATTCGGGTCGTGGTCCGGGGAAAATCGCTTTCGTTTCGTAGTGCTCGCACGATTAAGCCAAACCAACAACCTCGAAATCGTACTGTTACGAAGTGACGGCTGGCTAAATAAAGATTTTGGAAAGCTCTGTATGCACTAAACTCGCGCGATGCGGTAAAATGTTGCATTTTGGGCAGACGTGTCTTTATAAAATAATATATAATTGGCTTGAATTTCACTTGCCGTCCTTATGAACTACACAAGAACGACAACGGAAATAAAAAATATATATATTTATATTGGAATGCACTCGTGCGGAAGACTGTATGGTTGTCTTGTGCATATAAAAATAAATCAAAAGCTGCTTAAAAAGAGCTAATAAATTACCGCACAGACCATTATTTGCAGCAACAATATGCGTACCTAGGCGTGTCAAAAGGTGACGGAACGCTGTAGGGTCCTGGAAGAAGTTACGGTGCGCAGAGCAGTAACGTTAAAAATCAGAAGTGGCGATTCTGCGTGCCGGTGAGAACAGTCCCATTTAAAACACTGATAAGAAGGTTAAAATGTCAGCCTTGGCAAGCGATTGTTTCAGTTACACCTCTGGTTACCACACTGACTGCACGTAGTTCACTATCCAAACCTAGCCTGGACTGTCACGAAAGCGAAGTATTCGGCAATCACTCATAATAAGCATGGAGGAACGTGTCCTGCTACTACCGGATTTTTTGACGGTATATTATAATTTCTGGCCAATGATAACCTTACCGATCTTTTCTGTAGATGATACCGTCAATAACTGATTAATGTCATTATTGTCAGGCGATTATTTACTCAGCTAACCGCATGTTACATTAACGTAAAGTTATCAGCTGAACAGCTAACACAGCAAGCTACTTAAATACCCTCATCTTTCTTTGAAAAGAATTTCGTAATTTTCTGGGCCCCTGCGCTGCTGGCCTCCCTCCCTCTCCCTCTCTCTCTCTATCCTTTTCTGGTGTCCAGATTTGTGTGTGCGGACTGCGCGTACTATTGACTGCCGTACTTCGTGAAACTCGCAAGCAAAAACGCACAATTTTCCAACAGGAGCACGAAGCATGGGCCGAACCATTTTTTAAGAAAGGGGTTGTTGAAATTTATTTAATCAATATTGCATGCCTTTATGATTACCTCTGGTGCATTAGTATGAATGGCAGTTAGGTCAATGCAAAACAATGTAGTCATGGCGGTTACTGTGGGTTTTGTGGGCCCTTATAATTGTCATCACCTTTCCCCCCTATACGACGGCCCTGGCCTGGGTAAACTTTAGCTTTCTTTGACATCCTTACCTTGCGGTCTCCATTCACAGATGATCGTGGCTGCGGAATCATTCAAGACCTCCGAGGAGATGAGATGATGCTGATCGTGGACTCCGTGTAACGCAGCCATTATAGTCTTTAATGCAGTTTTCCAAGAATGATTATCAAACAGTTCTATGTCTTATCAGCTTCGCGCTTTAAGGCTGTCGCATGTGGGTTTGTCCCTCTGCGAGAATCTGGGGTAATAAAACGAAACCAACGATACTCCCGGTATATAAAGTAAAAAAGAGCGCCGAATGACGTAACAGAAAGGATTCTGTTGCGCGACTTTAGCGTCACAATTCTGGAAGGCCCCCACAGGCTTATGAGTGTGACTTCTGCACGGACTGTGCGCCATCATTCAGTTTAGGAAGACAAGTAATTGGGAATTAAAACATCGTTTCAGGAATGAATTGTCAGTCATTCTTATGAACAGGTTTACTTGCGGAATTGTCTCCCGAGTGCCAAACCACTGTTCCAACAGCCCAATATTCCGGCCATAACCTCCGGAAAAAAAACTGCATTGGATTGAAAGGCCATTAACGTTAGGCAATTCGAGCGATCGTCATCCCGAAAACAGACGCGTTATTGCGATTATTGTCCGATAATGTCCCACCGAACCCAAAAGACTGGGCAGATTTTCGGGATAACGGACAGTTGTCCGTCATGCAATCAGAAATCGCCATATTGGCAGTTAAGTGTGTGGTTAACAACACTGGCGGGCATACGGCAAGCAGCTAATTTGCTGATTATATTAAATGAATTATTTTACGTCTTTGGCAATTTGGACAGTCATTCAAACTTTGAAAACGTGGTGACACAAGCTAGTTAACATACACGTTGAGCAGAGCGAATAGCTAGTTACATTATTCTGCCTTGTTGCTAATGCTAACGTAACTGAGATGAAGAGGCACTTAAGACCTGCGTTCACAGACAGCGCATTCAGAGTTGGAAGCGCCCGTGATCACATTTACAGAGCGCTACTCTCTAGCGCTGATTTTTGCTAAAAGTTGCTAAGACTGTCTGAGCATTTCCTCTATGCATCGTTGTAAATGCATTGTTATTCAATAAAATGAAACCGCGAATGACTGTTGCAACTAAGCTAATGAATGTTAATTTCCCAAAAGTGCAATTGGAACCGAGTAAAGTCAATGATTCCGACTATGTAGCGAAGTTGCTAATGTAGCTCCCAACCATGCTTTGGGAAATCTAGTGACCCAGATTAAAATAAATGGGAACCTAAACAATCACAGAATACCAAGCTGGCTGAAGCTGTTGGTGTCTACAGTTGTCATAAATGTAATTAATACTGAATAATTTCTCAGCAAACTTCATGTCCCAAAATGGGGAACAGTAAGCAAACCAAAACCGTAGCAAGCTAATTGATTAGAAACTCGACTGTGGCGGCAGAAAACGTTTCTCACTATTGTTATTGATAGTGCCTCCCAATTTACGATAATGATTTGTCAGCCAGAGAGAAGGGACATAATGAGCCCGGCGGTGTTCCAAAAGTTGAACTATTTCCAGCCGAATGCGCCGTGGGAAAAAGCTGTATGCTGAGGACGTTGAGCGCTGTCAATGCTAAACTTAATTGTATTTGCATTAAAAACGGATGCAGCCAGCACAAAAAAGAAGTTTCCTGACACAGGCCCTATTCATCACAAAGCTAAATTGCGTCCATTTGTATCCCTCAAGGCTCTTGTATGCTTTGAGAGACTCTATGAAGGGAAAGTTGATCAGGTATTTGTAGTTGCTGGAAACTGCAGATCTGGAACATTGTCCGAGTCGGCTGAGTCAATACTTGGGTAAAGCACACCTGAGGCATTACAAGGGTCAATAATGTTTAACCTATTAAGTGTTGAATTATATAGCTCAATTTCTTGGCATGAAAAGCGGGCAATGAACTCTGATGGCTTGAAATCAGCACTAGCGCCATCCATTTTCGCTTTAGCTTTTACTGCCAAAATGGTGGCGTAAACAAAAGGAGTCACGTGACGTCCGGAGCTCTATTGCATGGATAGACATTGCAATATCTGCAAAAAGTGATGACCTGCGAAATCAATGGATTTTGTTCAAATTCCTACAATAGACTGATCCTGGGCTAGAATGAAGGCAGAAAAAACCGTTTGGTGAATAAACACTCTGTTCTGGGGTAAGGGTCACTTAACCTCTCCAATGCATTTCCTTTGCAAATTTTGATGAAACTGACAAAATTTGCCATTTTTGGCACAATAATTGACAAGAAAGACTGACTCTGCTTTTAGGTAAACTGCAGCAGACATCCTCGGCTTTATATAAAAAAATATAATGCTGCATACTACAAGGCATTATGGGTATAATATCCCTTTAAAAAAGGTTAACCATTGTTGACAGATGGATGGATGAACAGACGACGGACAGATCACCACGATGTAAGGGTTAGGGTTAGAGATACGGATAGGGTTATAACGCTGGAAGAGGACAAAGCAGGATTGGGGACAAATCATCCAGGGACGAAGAATGTAGTGCTTCAGAGGACCAAAAACGCTTCGGTCCAGCGGCTGAAGACGGTAGGAGCAGTGGGGTGGAAAAGACAGGAGTGCAATGCCATGTGACTTGCAAAAGTCAATAGCTACCACAGAGAGGTGTGATTATTGTCTAAGAGTAGCAGCAACTTTGAATCCGGAATCATGTGGGTGTGTCTTGCAAAATGCTGTAAAAATGCCAAGAAATCTCTCTCCTGCATCCACCCCGATCCATTGGGAGAACCAGTGCAGCCAAGGGGGCCATCCCAGATGAAGTGGTCCTGGAACTTCTTCCTTGGGAAGAAGTAGCCTTGTGTGTTAGCAGCAAAGGCAACGTCCCTCTTTCCCCAGAGGTCAAAGCACCGACCTGGCGCTGCCCCTTGGGGGCAATGATTTTGTCTGGCACTTGAACCGTTGTGGTACCCGAAATAATAAATGAAAATAATTATTCCTGTTGCTGTTGCAAATCACTGTTGCTTTTTAATTTATCTAAAAATACATTTTTACCTGTTTCATCCATGTTCCAGATATCGTTCGCTTCAAAATGATAGCGGGAGTGGACACTCTTTAGGTTTTGAAAAAACGCTGTCACATTGGTCTTGTTGAAGCTGGTGGAACGGGACATGCTGGTGGCTTGAGGTCAATGGATGGACAGGGTTTTGTTGCGCTCGAGGAAGGAGGTGAGCCAGTCCTTCCCTGCCATCTGGTTTTTCTCCCATGAACATGGAGTTTTGAAGCCAATATTTTCGGCCAGCTCATATGCAAACTTTCGCACCTAAAGCAGCATGAAAAAAGAGGTTAATTGTGTTATGATTCTGCCTCGTGAGCTTGTTTGTGCTAGTGCGATTTTTCCTCCCCCCATGTCTCTTGATTTGTGTTTCAGCTCCATTCCCGCGGTCTGACCATTCATTCCCTCTTGCCCTGACTCCTGTGGTGTCCTGAAACAGCCTTGAGCATTCCTGAGTCTCATTGTCCAAACACATTTCCTCTTTCGGTTTCGGCTTCGATATTTCATTCATTGCCTCTACCTGTGCTTAATTCTGGGTCCTGCAAAACTCTGAGTGAATGCATTCTCTGATAGGGCCATTACTAACTGTACTAACCAGCCCTTATTTAAGGGTGTGTATATAATTCGCCACATAGTATTAACCTAATTTACTCATTAGCGAGTGCGAGAGTTTCTAGCTTTTGTAAATTCCTTCCTAAGCTTTCCCTGATTAACTGCGTTTAAAGCTGTGCTTTCCTTTGCTGTTCTCGTGGTGCTTTTTACTCGTCACGTTTAGATTACCTCAATCCAATCTGTCTCGGTTGATTGATCATCTCAGCGTCTTGTCTTGAGTTATTATTGTTACCCGGTCCTTTTGAATTTGTTCATCAATCCCATCTGTTTCTGTTTCCCCTTGAGATTGCCTTCCGTATTCCCCGCCTCCTCCCATGTGTATTTAAGCAGGGAAGATTGAAGAGACCTTCCGACGGGACTGTTTTTTATTTCCTGAGTTTTCCCCAAGCCTTCCGTTGCTGTGCCCATGTCTTGTCTGCCCCTTGTCTAAGTCTCCCAGTGTTCAGTTCATTTTAGATCCAGTGCTTGTTTTTTAGCCCAGCCACTCGAGGAGTGTGTACTTCTGTTTTCCCCCTGCTTTGGGTAGTGTACCTTAGTTCTCCCAGCTGTTCAGTGCATGTGTACGGTGTTTTGTTTCTGGCCTGTCTGGCATTTTTTCCCACGTGTTGCATTCAATAAACACTTCTGGATCCTGCATCAGGTGTCCTCCTGCCTACTTCCGTCCAAGAGTATGTTCCTACAATTAATCAGATTTTTTAAAAAGGTGGAATTATTCAAAATTGCTTTTAGTATGACTCTAGCTATACAATGAACTCACACTTCTAATTCATAATTTATTTATGTCAGTGACATAAATAATGTCAAGTTAATTTAAAAATGAACAGGTTATGACTTTGATGAAGGCAAATGGCGGTGGGAGTGTAGCTCTGTCTGCAGTGTTACTCCAACCTCTTTAGGACTTAGGCCAAAATAAACTGCTCAAAAAAATAAAGGGAACACTTAAAGAACACAATATAACTCAGTGTTCCCTTTATTTTTTTGAGCAGTATATATCAGCTGCTCTCTTTATATATGCCTGCAGTCTCTTCTCCTGTTCTTCTGTGGAGACTTTGTTGTGAGCCCTGTACCCTGGGGCCCTGGCCTGCTGCCCACCTGCCTCTGCCCTCCTCTTGCAGTCCCTGAACAAGCTGACATGACAAACGCCATGCACCTCTGCTGCCCTCCTTATACTCATGCCTCTTTGGACATCAAAAAAGGCCCTTCCGTAAACCTGCTGGTCAACCTGTCCTCTCTGGGTAGTTCTTCTGACCCTAACTCTTGGCATTTTCTGTCGGTAAAATTTAACACACACTTTTTTAAATGAGCTTTAAAACACAAAATGCGGCCGCATTAGCAGAGAAGGACGAACGTTACCGTTGCTACTTCCGCCCCATCAGTGACTCCTGACATTTGACCAAGGATTGCTTTGAAAGTAGAAAAAGCCTGACGTTTCAAACTTCAGGATATGTTACAAAACTAAATGACCTATCATTACATCATAAATATGACACAAGGAGCGATAAAGACAATCTTTAAATCAAAAAAGTTTACCATTTGTCTGCATGTACTCACCACTGTGGAAAACAGTCTTCCCGGCCTCCTTTCGCGGGGAAGAGAGAAACCTCAAGATTTTTCCCGGGCTTGGAGAGTGTCGCGAGCTACATGTGCTGATCGGTGCTGACCTACTTTGACACATCAAAGTGTGGATGGCTGAGAGTAATTCGCCATATTACTATCGTCCTACATTACTTTCGCACTGGTTCTCCCCTACAAGTAAACAGCATGAATCATTGCTCATCGGATGAGTGTGTCCCTTGAGTGTGAAGAGAGAGGCTGAATCCAAAACTCCACACTTCACTGCACTTGTAGACTCGCGGCCTTTGCGGGCGCATTCATGGGAAGTCTGGGAGTGCTGAGGGCTGTCCAAATCCACAATTGATCCAGTCCACAAGGGGCCTCAAGCGGACTTTCTGCGGACTTCCAGAGAGTCCGCTTAGGGTGCAGACTTCAGCAGATTTCACTAGTGCAATAACCCATAATACATTGCAATACGGACGTGACGTTTTCATTTTTCCAAATTGCTAACAGAAGAAAACCACATTCACACACACAGAAAACAACATAAACTAATTTTAAATTAATAATATTAAAACGTTACTTCTATAACGTAGGCCAGATATAAAATTCAACATCATCATACTGAAATACAGGCTACAGAGGTAATCAATATGCATTTGCAGGGAAACGAGTGAAACAGACTCGAAGCCTGTCTATCAGATCATGTTATTATGCAGCAGACTCCCGCTCTTGCAGACTTTACGTGATGATGGTTAAGACGTCACATTACATACGCCTGAAGTCCGTGAGGGCTCAGTCTGCAAGTCCAGAGGGTGGAGATCTGGATTCAGCCAGAGAGAGAGAGAGAGGTCCTTGTAGCTCGGTCAAAATGGCATGCCTCACCTCAAGTCGTGAAAAATGGCTCCGCCGTCTGTGCTGCCCAGTGTCTTATAAATGCGTCTTCAGCGTGCGCAAACTAATTGAAAATTCGTGATTAATCCTGAGCATATCCAGTAATACCTTATATGTACAGCTTATTTCTGCAGACTGACTTTTCGAAGACAGCCTTTCGAGTTGCGTCCTAACGCACTTTGTGATGGTCAAAGATGTATAGTAACGAAGTACATCTACCTCGTCACAGTCGCCTACTTAGGTAGGTTTTTTTTTTGTGGATTTGTACTTTAGCCTACTTGAGTTTTGACTTTTACTCTACTACATTTAAAAGATAAAGAGTATACTTTCCCTTCGTCATGTTGACACTGGCCAGTTCGTTACTCGTTACAAATTAAAATATGAATGTAATTAATCATAAGGATTATCTAAATTTGGCGCGTTCGAGAACAACGGTGCTCGGCAGAGTATCTTTGTACAGATGTTGATGCCAGCGGACATGAGGCTGCAAATTTATGCACGCAGTTACAATATTCTATCACACCAGGATCAGTTATTGAATATTCACAAGCAAGCCAAGCTGAAACAGGGTTTCATGGATGAGTTCACTACTAATTTAAATGCAGGATTTCTACTTATATTAAAGCATTTACATTGTGATATTGACACTTTTAGTTAAGTTAATCTTCTGAGTACATGTATCATTATCATGATTGTTGGCAGGACCTGGGCATACTAGCATCATCTTTTTACAGGATCTGTTGGGCCGAACACTGCTTTATATATTTGTTCCTAAATATTTTGAAAGACAAATAAATTTCAACATATATTTTTCCTTTTGTTCTTCACTTCCTCGTGCTGGCGGTCACCATACTCTGGTGCTCTGGTAGTAACTGCCATTCGAGGCCAGTTATTCTTGAACTGTTGGGTAATAGAAAATGGCCCCACTCCTGCTAACATGGTTACAGTTTTTTTCCGATTGCATAATCAACACTAAAATCAAAAGTATTGCATAATTTTCAAAACCTTACACGCAAGGAACAAAACATCAGATTTGCACAACTATAAGCACAATGCCAGCCTCACACTTTTTGCAAAACAATACACACAGTGATTTGAAAAACACTAAACACACTTGCATACATTAGTGTTACATCCCAAACTCCACACATTATATTTGCAGGGCCAGATTAAGGAGAAAACAAAGTCCCTAAGGCCCTAAAAGAAAAAAAAAAACAGATCTCCAAAATAAGATTTCATAAATCACAACAAAAATACACACAAAACTCAAGTGGTGTTGGACTGGCCAAAGCAGGGCCCCATTAGACACAGAAGTATATCATGATGCCACTTCCTTGCAATTCCAAAGCACTGATTATCAAATAACCACTTCAATGAGCTTATTGGTTAAACACAGCCATCAGGTGCAGAAACACATGATTGCTTAATTGCAGACACACCAATCAGGTGTGAATCAGAAGGAATCAGAGGAAGAGGAGTGAGGGTGAGCGGGGGAATCCAATGACGAAGAAGAAGAAGAGGAGAAGGAGGCGGAGGCCTTGCTAGAGGTAGAGGCCGAGGTGGAGGTAGAGGGAACAGGAAGACCTGAAGCAGGAGGAGAATGTGCTCAAAGGAAAAGAGGACCAAATTTATCAAATGAAATTAGCGCCACACAAGTTGACCATGTCTTGAACCGCAGATTTACGCTCGACTAAAAGCTCAGCCAAATCTTAGCAGATATACATGTAAATTGACCAGTGTATACTTGACCAATACTGAACTACACAATCTTGTCTTTCATTGTATTTCAGAGAGTTTTTCAAATTGATGCTGAGGAAATTCTGCATGAATTCATTTACATTGGCGAGGCAGGGTTTAACCTCATAAAAGCAAGGAGGAGCAGAAATATCATTGGCCACAGGGCTATAATCAATATCCCAGGGCAATGTAGGGGTAACATCACAATTTGCGTTGCCATTACACAGAATGGGCTCCTCCACCATCATGCCAATATGGGCCCATACAACACACCTCACATTCTCACACTTTTGGACCGACTGCACAACATCGTCACAGCAGTAAAACAAATAAAACAGATACAATACACTGTCATCTGGGACAATGGGCTCTAAATTCGTTGACTAGGTGCAGGTGCGGCAAATGGGGGAGCACCACGCCAACCAGTGGCGGCTCTTGAATTGGCAACAGGGGAAGCTCAAACAATCCCTTAAAGTTAATGATTGTTCATGACCTGTTTTCAATCATCCATTTAAATTACAATAACAGAAACTCTGAAAACTCAACATTATCTGATGCGGCCAATTTTCATTAATAACGCATACCTGTCAACTCTCACGCATTCCGCATGAATTTAAGTGGCACTTTTACGTTCCTCTGCTGTAGACAGCAATTATTCTATCAACGCGAATGTAAGAGATTTTCACATGGAATTTAAGTACTAGTGCATGGAGGAGTTTGAAGCAATGGAATTGCATAAAGACGTTTCAAATTATCTTATTTCATTTAAACGATCATGAAACCAATGCATTGCTTCCAAACCCCAACCCCTAAGTAAATAAAAGTGTGAGAAGTGTGGAGTCGTAATCAGTATGCGTTGTAAATGAAAACTGGCCACATCTGACAATGTAGAGAGTTTTCGGAGTTTCTGTTGTGGTAGTTTAAATGAATGATTGAAAACAGGTCAAAACCAGTCATAAATTTTAAAGGATTGTTTGAGCTTCCCCTATTCACGAGCCGCCGCTGACGCCAACGGGATGTATCCAGGTATATTTGCAATTTCGTGCCTGGCGCAAGTACTCCTCTGTCCCGCCTCTGTCCCTCCTGCCGGCACAAATGGCAAAGAAAGAGGAGAGAAAGCGTGAGTGGGTTTAACACAGCGAAGTCAAATTTAACCAATCAAATGAGCTCCTCTCCTTACCTTTAAGATGTTGGAATAAAGAAGCCTCTGGCCTATATCTGTATGATGCATTAATGTTGCATTTTACTTTGCTGCTTTAGGCATGTTTTCTGCATCGCTTACATCTATATTACAGTTTTTCACTATTGCTAAAACACATTCCACAAAACATTGCTCCGTTTTCCCAAAACTTTAAACACGAAAGACTTTTCTCAAGCTACATACATAAAACTTCACATCCTCTTTTCAAAACCAAAATTTCACACCAAGACAGTTGCTCATATGCTCAAAACCAAACTTCGACAACAAAATCACTCTCAAAGCCTGCAAAAATGGAAACACTGCAAAGCATCATTACATACTACAATAAAAAAACTGAAAACACAATGTTCAGGGTGTGAAAATTTTCTTTTTACAGTTTTTCACAACTGCCAAGACACATTTTTAGAAACCTTCTGATCTGCTCTCAAAATATATTACAGTTTTTTTCCAATTGCTAAAACACTAAAATGACATGCATAGCACATTTATTTGAACTGACACACAGAGAGCAAAACCTCTTCTCAAGTTTTCAAAACTCTAAACACATTTTCTGCTTTACACACATTTTGCAATTCAAAATGGAACTTTTTAAATGCACTGAACACGGTTCTCTGCATAAGCCACAACAATCTGACATAAGGTCACATGTTTGCCATTTCAAAACACTGCCATTCAAAATGACACTAAATGAGCTAATTGGCCAATATATGTGCCACCTGGCCAAACACCTCAATGTTTTATTGTTACCACTTCAGTCAGGAAGTAAGCACTATAAAAAGACCACAGGTGAGCACCTTTTGTTTTTACAACAACAATGGAAGACGTGGCAGAGAGAGGAAGAGCGAGGGTGAGAATGAGAGGTGGAGGAAGAGTGAGAGGTCGCGGTGGAGCTGGTAGAGGAGTTCATGGCCAAAGAAGACAACAACTTTCAAATGAAATCAGAGCAACCTTAGTTGATCATGTCATCAACCATGGGCTGACAATGCGAGAGGCTGGACAGAGAGTGCAGCTCAACTTGTGCCGTTTTACTGTCGCCTCTGTCATCCGGACATTTAGACTGGAGCTCAGGTATGTAGCCAAAATTTCTTTCACAATATGTAGTGCACCCCATGTCATAGTGTATCAGTTGGGTGACCCCTGTTTACTTCATGAATGGCTGATGTCATACACTAACTGTACAAGTTTCCTGTACAATTTTACTATGGGGGAAATATCTTTAGGCTGCATTGTCCAAGCCCTATATGTTTGTATTGTTTTTCTAAAGGACTGAGACGCAACCATGGTGGAGGAAGGGGCCAAATGTTCACCGGGGTACAGGAAGCTGCCATTGTAAACTTGGTTTTGGAAAATAATGAAATCAGATTACGAGAAATTCAAAGCCACATCATCCAAGACAACACCATATTCAACAACATTCAATGAGTCAGTCTGCCCACATTGGCTCGCTTTCTCAAGCGAAACCAAATCAGAATGAAACAACTTTATAAGGTGCCCTTTGAGAGAAACTCTCAAAGAAACAAAGAGCTCAGACGAGCATATGTGGATGTAAGCACAATATTGACTGCAGTACACTACACGCAACACTGTTTCCCAGTGTACTGGATAACACCACTTTGACTGATTTTTGTTCTTTGTTTTCAGGGAGTACTGGAAATGGATGCTCATGCAATCTCACATGAGTTCATCTTCATAGATGAGGCTGGGTTCAACCTAACAAGGACCAGAAGAAGGGGAAGAAATGTCATTGGCCACAGAGCCATTATAGATGTTCCTGGCCGACGTGGTGGGAACATCACAATGTGCGCTGCCATCTCTAAAACGCATGGTGTCCTCCACCGTCATGCCATCCTTGGACCATACAACACAGTCCATATTCTCACATTTCTGGACAGACTCCACAACATCCTCATACCACCAGAGCGTATGAATGATGCAGACCATCAAAGACACCGGTTCGTTGTAGTATGGGACAAAGTGAGCTTTCATCGTGCAGGCCCAGTCCAAAATAGGTTTGCTGACCACCCACCGTTTCTCGTGCAATACCTCCCGCCATACTCACCATTTCTGAACCCCATAGAAGAGTTCTTTTCGGCATGGCGGTGGAAGGTATACGACCAGCAGCCCTTTGTGCGCATGCCTCTTGTGCAGGCTATGGAAGAGGCATGTGATGAAATTGATGTGGGTGCGATTCAGAGATGGATAAGGCACTCAAGGCGCTTCTTCCCTCGATGTCTGGCAAGGGAAGATATTGCCTGTGATGTGGACGAGGCGTTGTGGCCAGACCCAGCTGTGCGGCAAGATCCTGCCTAATTATTTTTCTTTCCTTTTTTTTCTATATATTTCTTCTGCAATTTTCTTTCCGTTTACTGTTTCTTGTGAGCATATTTTTGTTCACTCCAGTGTAAATATGTCTGCTGTGCATATGTTGCACTGACTTGTTAGGTGAAAAATATTAAATGTGTGTGTGTGTGTGTGTGTGTGTGTGTGTGTGTGTGTGTGTGTGCAAATATTTCTGTGCATGTCAACAATCTGAAGAATGTTCTACAATTTGAACTATTTTAGTATTATGGCAGAGCATACTAAAGATGAGTGCTTTTCATTATGCCCAACAGTCTGTAGTTGGTTAGACACAAATTTGGTAATATGAATGACGTGTGTGCCATTTGGTACAAAAGTTTGATTTTGATAATGCTATGTAGTTTTGGTTGCAGTGCTTCATTTTGCAGGATATGAGGTATTTTGCAGTTTGGGTGTATGGTTTTGTGAATTGTGTTTAGTATTTTGATAAAACCAGCCTAGTTTGCAAAATTGGAAAAAACTAATCTGCCTAGAGTGTAATGCCCCATCTGTGTGCTTAAGAATAAGGGTTGTTTTCCACTGGTCCATATTTGCTGTTAGGAGCTGGATGAGGACTGGTGATGTTTTTATAGGTGCTCAAGCAATTTAATATCCGGTCATGGGGCACAGAATCGAAGGCCTTTTGGTAATCTATCCAGGCTGTTGTCAAATTTCTCTTTCTCGTTCTTACTTCCTCAGTGATGGCCTTACGTATAAGAAGCTGATCTTTGCAGCCATAGCTTCCTTTTCGGCACCCTTTTTGATCTAAAGGAAGTGGGTTATTTTCTTCCAGATGTTTGTAAACTTTCTCAGTGATTTTAGTGAAGGGCAGGTATAAGGGATCAAATTTAGGCTTCGATTGTGTCTACTCCCTTAGATTCCTGGGTGCTGAATTCACCAGGTTGAGGTGATCACCACGGAGTGTCGACCAGAACACTGACTGGATTCCATCCAAACTTGAAACTTTATTTGTAAAGCAGCCCAGACTCAGTACAAGGGGAAAGCTGGTGTGGTACAGCGTGGTCCTGAAGGAGAAGGAATTCATACAAAATTAACCACAAGATATTAAACAAATACAGCTGGCCAGGTGCAGTGGTGCTATGAGGTTACATGTATATACTAGTAGGCTGGCATTACAGGCAAGTGAGTAGCTATTAGGTTGCAGTCCAAGGAAATGGCCACTAGATGGGGCCATACAGCAAGAGATATCAGGGCAGCCATCTTAGTAAGGTCAACAATCTGATAGAGCTACCACATTAAGGGACTTACATCAGCCAAACAGTTGTGCAAGAGCAAGCTTCGGAAGGTAAATACATCTGTTCCCGAGTTACTTATCAGTACAAATATAGTTCAACAGGTGATCTTAGCCTGGACAAACCCACAGACTGAGCATCTAACTGGCACAAACTGGCCCAAACTACAAACAACACACAATAAATACAACCTACACTACCCACAACGAATGCAAGCAAGACTTTGACATGCTATATACAAGTTAATGAAATAAGCTTGTATCTACATATAACAAAGTCCAAGCACTTACTTTTGGCACCCACGCACACCTTGTACACAGCTATCCCCTTTTCCCACAATCTGTCCTTTCAGTCCAAGAGTTTAGCCACTGACTGAGGAGGAGTACCAGTGACCATAAATTAGGTGTGCAGGGTGCCTAGTGCTGATTGGAGGGAGGTTGCTGGGGTACATTGCTAGGCAGTGAACCTCCCAATCACCTAGCTGGAGTGCATGAGGGGCAGGCTCAGAGGGTTAGCTAGGGTTCGTAACCCGAGCCAAGGGGTAGCAGGCCTCCCGGAAGTTGCAAAACCAGTTCCGGCAGGCTACCACCGCAGGAGACAGTCTGAGGGCTGTAACCTCCCCACCCGCAATCCTTCTGGCCTTTCATGCAGAGATAATAAATGTAAGAATTTTATACACTGTGGGAAGACGTGATGGGGCGATAGTTTTTAGGATTTTTAGTGTCTTCTGTTTTGGGAAGTAGATAGGTGGTACCAGTTGTGAGCCATTCTGGACAAGTTTCTGGGTTCTTCATGCATACATTGTAAGCATTTGTCAGATCTTAGTGTCGAGAAAATAGGATCTTGATCCAGAAGTTTGCTATTCCGTCATTACCGGGGGCTTTCCAATTACTAGACCTCTGTATGGCTGTTTTTGTTTCATCTATGGTGATTTGTGGCCATTCTTGTTGGTTAGTTTGGATGGTCTCTGCTTCTATTTGGCCAATCCATTCAGCATTTTTTTGTTTTCCCATGTGTTGCTCCAGAAGCTCTCTACTTCATTGATTTTAAGAGGCGTTTTGATGTCAGTGGATTTTTTCCCCAGTTCTCTGAAGAAATTTTTTGCATTTTCCTTAAAAGTTTTGTTTTGGTGGAAAAACTTTTGTCTCTTCTCGAACTTTTTTACTCATTGAGCTTTTGCTTGTAATTGTTGTTCAGTTTTTTGACGGTTATTGGTATTTGTTCTTTCAGTTTGATGTTGAGCTTCCTAAATAGTACTCTTTTTCATTTTTCTCTGACTGATTTCCCATTTTTGATCTCATTTAGTATAGATGCACTCTGATTTTGCGTATTTCACTTTCAGTCCTCTTTTTCCATTTTGGTTGGCTGGCTTTTCTTAGTATATTCCTCCCGTTTTGTTCGATGCCCAGGGATTCAGTGATGGCAGAGGCAGCTTCATTGACAAGACGGTTAATGTCAGTCAGGGACAGCGCTACTGGGAGCTGGTCTGGTCTGGTTGATGGCTTTGTTTGTTGTGTCTATGGCTGATTTTTTTACACCTGTCACTTTTTTTTTTTTTTTTTTACTTTAATAAATTTGGCATCTCCAATCCCACCCGAATCTGGAATGCCCAATTGGGGAACTATGTAGAAAGCTTGCTCGTATGCGACCCCTTGCTGCCAACTCAGGATAGGAAGACAGTTCACGGCTCTCCTCCGAAGCACGTGCCTGTCTGCCACTGATTCTTATACACTCGCTGGTTGAATCTTCGCAAGTTCAGAGCGAGGGCGGAGGATACCCGGACATGAACCGACCCGGAGTCTTCCTGACGAGCGCCCGTCTGGCCAACAGGAGGCGCTGGAGCAACGAACAAAGCTGTTATTGAAAACCCATATCCGGCAGTCCCTTCCCAATTTGAAACCCTGTAGCGCGATCGCCAATTGTGCGCTACTCTGAAAAAGCTGCCGACCCCTGCCGGTGGGTACGCCGGGGCTCGAATTCACAACATGGTGATCACCTCTGCACTGCGAGGCAGTGCCTTAACCGTGTGAGCCACCCGGCAGCAACACCTGTCACTTTTTATCTTTAAAATTTGTAGTCTCTGATCTATTGGGGTTTCTTTGGCTGTTTCAAATTTTCTAAGGATGCTTTCTTTCATTGCGCTCACTTTCTCATCTCGTTCCTCTCTTTTCAGTGGATCATGGTTACTTGACTCATGATTTTGCTCATTTTCACGATTCCTATCCTCAATTTACTCCTCTGGGTCTTTGTTTGCATCCCTCTCATTCGATTTTTCATTGTCATCTCTCTGCTTCACTCCTGCTTGGATAGCTCGCAGCTCCATTTTAGTGAGTCTTTCCTTTTTGACAATCTCACAGTGGACATTTGTCAAGTTTATTAGCATCGAGATTCAACCTGTTTGTCGGATTATTGGCACGCCTTATGCCATAGGTGCCTTGGATTACAGATGTTTTGGGGGCGAGGGAAGCAGTGTAAAAGGCTTCCATGACTTCTTTGTACTCTTCCCTAGACCACTTTTGTCGCTTGGCTTTAGAGGGGTCTTGAGATGGTGCAACATGAGGGCCTCTTTGAGTAATGTCCTCGGTGTGGTGATCCTCAGGTGCATTTTGGGTAGAGTTTGTTCCAGTAGCAATCTTTTCGACCCCAGTCTGGTTCCACACTGGGGGACGCACTCCATGTTGATCTGCGCGATGAGCGATGCGGCATGAATTTCTTTTTTTGACGTTCATTCATTGAAAAGTGTTGTAACCCTGCGGGGGTTTCTAGCACTTGCCAAAGGTGCTACCCCAGACTCAGGAGGGCGCGAGCGTCTATTTTCCCATGGTAGGTTTAAGTCCATGCTTGTCCTACCCCCTGTCCATTTATTAGGGTTCAAGCCCGTCTGGCTGAAACCCTATTGTTTTCGCTTTTTTAAAAAATTATTATTATTATTATTATTTTTTTTTATTAATAGGGTTTCAACCCGGTAGGGCTGAAACCCTATTGTTTTCGCTTTTTATTTTTATTTATTAGGGGTTCAAGCTCGTAGGGCTGAAAGCCTATTGTTTTCTTTTTTTATAATTAGGGGGCCAAGCCCGAGGGGCTTGGGAAACCGTTTCCCAGGACCAGCGGTGCTGGGAACCCTATTGTTTTTGTTCGGATTTTTATTATTAGGGCCCGAGCGACGAAGTCGCCAGGGGCCAACGGCCCCTGACAATGAAGTTGCGAGGAACCTATTGTTTTTGTAGAGATTATTATTATACTTCCGCGGCTTTGCGACCCGTTTTGAGGCCTTTCCCGCGATGCGAGCCACACCAAATTTGGCACAGACCTCAAGCCTGGCGAAACTCAACATTTTCTGGAGTGACTGGGTGTGGCCGTGGTCAGGGAGCTCAATAGCGCCCCCAAACGTAGGGCCGTTTTTTGGCATATTTCGTCGGAGGTGCACGAAATTCGGTGACATCATAGGTCCCCTAAATACGATGTCATGAAATTAAAAAAAATTTTTTTTTGCCCAACAGGAAGTCAGCCGTGGACCGTTTCCTGCAGAAATTTTCAATATACGATTGCAGTTTTGAGGCCTTTAGGATGTGCGAAAACCTACGAAACTTTGCACATATGTGTGAATCTCAATTCAATTTCATATATATCACAGCTGGCCACGGGTGTGACAGATCAGCTCTGTAGCGCCCCCTAATGCATTTTATGGTATTACAGATGGAGGATAGCTTGTAGGCGCATGATACGTGGCACATATGTTGTAAGGTATGGTACTTGATTTTTGAGGGGGGTTGCGGGCATGGGCGTGGCAAATTGGCTGCATGGCACCCCCTGGGCACTGCCAATAGTGTTTCAATGAAGCAGCCCCCGCGTACCGTTTCACTTACAAGTATGAAAATCTCCAGTCACCTGAAGGGGCTCTAGACGTACAAAAAAGTCTCTTGAAGCAATATCGTAAAACCAACAGGAAGTCAGCCATTTTGAATTTTATGGTCATGTTGGGGAAATTTGCAGGTGTCGTATTTTAACGAACTCCTCCTCGATATTTAATGCGATCGACTTCAAATTTGGTCGGTGCCTTCATAAGACCTGTGAGAGCAAAAGTTGCGTAAGACATGTGCTACAGTCTTAGGGCGTGGCCGTGGGGGTGTGGCAAACTTTGATGTTCGCCATAAGACATATGTTGTTATAACTCGGCCATACATAATCGTATCGGCCCGAAACTTCCTACATATGATGACAGTCGCACCCTGAAGATGTCTGTGGAAGATGCTGAGACCTAAAATAAAGTCTCTTGGTGCCATGACCTAGAATCAACAGGAAGTCCAGCATTTTTAATTGAAATTGCAAATTTTTGGGATTTTATGCCATTCACAGGTGTCGTACTTTAACAAACTCCTCCTTGAGATTTTATCCGATCAACTTAAAATTTGGTGAATAATAACTAAAGACCTTGCTGATAGTAAATTGCGAAGCTTTTTCGATTTCATCGAACGATGTATCCGTGGCGTCGCGGCGAATTTCGATGTCCCGCCATGAAACAGGAAGTTGGTTTTACTCCCACATGCTTCGTGGGATTTGCCTGAAACTTTCCAAGGTTGATAAAGCTGTCTTCCAAAGTATAAATATATGCTCATTTTGGATCGGGAGGCGCCAGGTGGCTGCACAGCGCCCTCTAGATATGGCCATGTTAAGATAAAAGTGCTTGAATGTTCATGAAACTTGGTGTGATCATTGCATTAGGCATTCCGGGCAAGGGTTAATTTTTTGACATTTTTTGGCCAAACAGGAAGTGAGCTATGAGCTATTTCCTGCGTTTTTCCAAATTTTACGAACACACGTTTTAAGGCCTTAGAATGCTCCAAAATCTTGCACCAATTATAATTGTCTTATTCTCTTCAATGTCATCCATCAATTGGCACTAAATGTGGCATAATGGCTCAATAGTGCCCCCAATCAGATTTATAAAAGAATTGCTCTTTTGAAGGTCTAAACATGCTGGAGAATTTACAAAAATCAACACACTCATGGAGCTCGGTATTACGATTACTATGTTGTAGATTTTGCGCACAGGCAAGTCTAAATGGTATCATAATGCCCTCCAGAAAATTTTTGCACTCCCCTCAGGAAACCACATTGTACGCGGTCCAGCAGTGTCCAATGGCTCTGAATGGACAACTGCACCCATCAAGATCTTGCCGCCACCCCAACGTGCACGAGGGGTGCGAGGGCTCTTTCAACGCTGCTTGCAGCTTTAATTAGGGCCCGAGCACTGACCGGTGCCAGGAACCTATTGTTTTTGATGGGATTTTTATTATTCTTCTTCTTCTTCTTCTTCTTCTTCTTTTTATTCTGCTGCGAGAACGCATTTTTGAGGGCTTTGCCATGCACGAAAACTCACAAAAATTTGCCCACACGTCAGTCGTGGTGAAAATTACAAAGTATTGTTAATTCTGTGCTTGGACATGCCCCGGTGGCTCCATAGCACCACCAAACACACAGCCATTTTGGAACGCACTTGCTTGGATTCTCACGAAATTTGATAGGGTCATAGTAGTCATCATAAATTTTTTTGTCAATTTTTTTGCCTCACAGGAAGTGAGCTATGAGCCATTTCCTGCGTTCTTTCAGATTTTACGAACACATTTTTGAGGGCCTTATCATACTCGAAAACTCACCAAACTTGGCTTATAGACTAAAAATATTACGTTCTTTGATTCAATACCTCATTTGGCAGTGGGTGTGACATGGTGGCTCTATAGCGCCCCCTAATACATAATTGCATTTTTGAGGGCATCAGCATGCTCGAAAACTCACAAAACTTTGCAAACATATTCAGCTGGTCATATTCTTTACTAGGATATAGGGTTTACAGATGGATGTGGCAAAATTGCATTACAGCGCCACCTAGAAAATTTCAATGAAGCAGCCCTCGCAGCGTGTTTTACCTACATGTACAAAACTCGGTGGACATGTGTACTATGCCAAGACCTAAAAAAAAGTCTCTTGGTGCCATGACCTAGACTCAACAGGAAGTCTGCCATTTTTAATTGAATTTGCAAATTATTTTTATTTTTTGCCATTCACAGGCGTCGCACTTTCACGATTTCCTCCTAGAGATTTGATCCGATCAACTTAAAATTTTGCATATGACATCTAAAGACCTTGTTGATGTTAAATTGCGAAGCTTTTTTGGATTCATCGAACTTTGCATCCGTGGCGTCGCGGCGAATTTCGATGTTCCGCCATGAGACAGGAAGTTGGTTTTACGCGCACATGCTTTTTGAAATTTGAGTGAAACTTCACAGGCTTGATAAAAGTCTACTTTCAAGTAAACTTCTAAGTTGATATTAGATTGGTTGTGGTCAGGTGGCTCCACAGCACCCTCTTGACATGGCCATGTTGAGATAAAAGTGCTTGAATGTTCATGAAATTTGGTGTGATCATTGCATTTGTCATTTTGGGGAATGAAAATTTTTTGAAATTTTTTGGCCGAACAGGAAGTGAGCTATGAGCCATTTCCTGCGTTTTTCCAAATTTTAGAAACACATATTTGGAAGCCTTAGAATACTCGAAATCTTGCAAAAAGTAGCACAAATTATAATTATCTTATTGTTTTCAATTTTTTACATCAATTTACACTAAATTTGGCACAATGGCTCTTTAGCGCCCCCACTCAGATTTTTAAAAGAATTGCCCTTTTGAGGGTCTCAGCATGTTCGAAAACTCACAAAATTGGCATGGCAAAAATGTCATTATAGTGCCCCCTGGAAAATTCCAAATAAGCAGCCCTCGCAGCCCGGTAAACTTACATGTATGAAATTCGGTAGACATGTGGAATATACCGAGACCTAAAAAAAGTCCCTAAGTGCCATGACCTAGACTCAACAGGAAGTCTGCCATTTGTAATTGAAAATTCATCTTTTTTGGATTTTTCCCCATTCACAGGTGTCGTACTTTAACGAACTCCTCCTTGAGATTTTTTCTGATCAACTTAAAACAGGGCGAATAATATCTAAAGACCTTGCTGATGTTAAATTGCGAAGCTTTTTTGGATTCATCGAATGATGTATCCGTGGCATCGCGGCGAATTTCGATGTTCCGCCATGAAACAGGAAGTTGCTTTTATGAGCACATTCTTTGCGGGATTTGCGTGAAACTTTCCAAGCTTGATAAAATTGTCCTCCCAAGTATAAATATATGCTAATATTAGATCGGGAGGTGCCAGGTGGCTCCACAGCACCCTCTAGATACGGCCATGTTAGGATCAAAGTGCTTGAATGTTCATGAAATTTGGTCTGATCATTGCATTAGTCATTCCCAGCAATTGTTAATTTTTTGAAATTTTTTTGCCGAACAGGAAGTGAGCTATGAGCTATTTCCTGCATTTTTCCAAATTTTACGAACTCATGTTTTCAGGCCTTCGAATGCACTAAAACTTAAAAACCTGGAAAACTTTATAAATGTCTTATTCTCTTCAATGTCATCCATCAATTGGCATTAAATATGGCATAATGGCTCTATAGCGCCACCAGTCAGATATTTAAAAGTATTACTCCTTTGATCGTCTAAACATACTGGAAAATTTACAAAAATCTACACACTCATGGAGCCTAACATTACGATTGCCTTTTTGTAGATTTTGCACACAGGCATGTCAAAATGGTATTGTAGCGCCCTCTAGAAAATTTTTGCACTCCCCTCAGGAAACCACATTGCACACATTCTAGCTGTGCCCAATGGCTCTTAATGGACACCTGCACCCATCAAGATGTTGCTGCCACCCCAACGTGCACGAGGGGTGCGAGGGCCCTTTCAATGCTGCTTGCAGCTTTAATTATTATTATTTTTATTTTTCCGTTGGTAAAAGTGGTGCTGCAGGCTAAACCGTGCAAGGGAGGGTGATGCAATTTGGAGGGTTGGTCCAAACCCCTGCACTCACCTCAGACACAAAAAAATACATATGATCGCCAGCAGGGGGCGCTATAACTAAGGGCAACGCATTTTGGGCTATAACACACTGTATGTCTCACATTCAAAAACTTTATATCCAAAGATTCCCTGAATAGCCCTGAATCACTTGTGCTAGGCCACGCCCATTTCCGCCTATAAATTTTTTTCACAAAATCGCAAAAACTGGAAAACCTACTTTTTCGAACTCCTCCTTTGAGTTTTGTCCTATCAGTGTGAAATTTGGCAGGTACACTCAACCCTTTGACCTGATCTAAAGTTATCAAAAGAATTTTGTTCGGTCAAAGTATGCGCAAATTATTAACGAATAAATTTTTCGAATGTTGGCCACTAGGGGGCACTGCAAAGGTGGGAAATTTATAGCTCTTAAATGTCAAAACCATTTTTTACCAAATTTGGTGGGTATGATGCTGGGGCAGTCCTGAGGCCATATCTTGAAGGACATTGCGACTGGTCAAAGTGGGCGTGGCTTATTATATCATCTTAAAATTTTGCATATGACATCTAAAGACCTTGTCAATATTAAATTGTGAAGCTTTTTTGGATTCATCAAACTTTGTATCCGTGGCGTCGCGGCGAATTTTGATGTTCCGCCATGAAACAGGAAGTTGGGTTTATGCGCATATGCTTTGTGAGATTTGCCCTAAACTTTACAGGCTTAATAAGAGTCAACTTCCAAATATAACTATATGTTGATATTGGATTGGGTGTGGTCAGGTGGCTCCACAGCGCCCTCTTGACACGGCCATGTTGAGTTAAAAGTGCTTGAAAGTTCATGAAATTTGGTCTGATCATTACATTAGTTTTTTTGGGCTATGCTTATTTTTTTGAAATTTTTTGGCCAAACAGGAAGTGAGCTATGAGCCATTTCCTGCGTTATTCCAAATTTTACAAATACACGTTTAACGGCTTTAGCATACTCGAAAACTTGCAAAACTTTGCAAAAATTATAATTGTCTGATTGTCTTCAATTTGAGACAGAAATTGGCAGTAAATGTGGCATAATGGCTCTATAGCGCCCCAATCAGATTTTTAAAAGAATTGCCCTTTTGAGGGTCTCAGCATGCTCAAAAACTCACAAAATTTTGTATCATTCTAAAAACCATCATTCCTATTACACTGATAAAATAATACATATAGAGTTGGCAAAAATGGCATTATAGCGCCCCCCTGGAAAATTTCAAATAAGCAGCCCTCGCATCGTGGTTGACCTGCATGTATGAAATTCGGTGGACATGTGGAATATCCTGAGACCTCAAAAAAAGTCTCTTGGTGCCATGACCTAGACCAAACAGGAAGTTCGCCATTTTTAATTGAATTTTCAACTTTTTTGGATTTTTCGCCATTCGCAGGTGTCGTACTTTAACGAACTCCTCCTAGAGATTTTATCCGATCAACTTAAAATTTGGTGAATAATATCTCAAGACAATGCCGATGCTAAATTGCGAAGCTTTTTTGGATTTATCAAACGATGTATCCGTGGCATTGTGGCGAATTTCGATGTCCTGCCATGAAACAGGAAGTTGATTTTACTCCCACATACTTCGTGGGATTTGCCTGAAACTTTCCAAGCTTGATAAAATTGTCCTCCCAAGTATAAGTATATGCTAATATTACATCGGTAGTGGCCAAGAGGCTCCACAGCGCCCTCTAGATACAGCCATGTCAAGATAAAAGTGCTTGAATGTTTGTGAAATTTGGTCAGATCATTGCATTTGTCATGCCGAGTTATGGTTATTTTTTTGAAATTTTTTGGCCAAACAGGAAGAGAGCTATGAGCCATTTCCTGCGTTTTTCCAAATTTTACGAACCCACGTTTAAAGGCCTTCCGATCATCCAAAACTTGCAAAATATTGCACAAGATGTCAGTGTCTTATGATCTTCAGCTTGATGTCCCAATTGGCACTTAATGTGCCACATTGGCTCTATAGCGCCCCCTAATTAAGAATTGCCCTTTTGAGGGTCTCAACATGATTGAAAATTTACAGAAATCAACACATTTGTGGAGCCTGGTATGACGATTACTCTGGGAGAGCTTTTGCACACAGGCATTTCAATATGGTATCATTGCACCCTCTCGAAATTTTCAGCAAAAAGGTTCTCAGAGTTCAGTTAACCAACATGAACAAAATTTGGTGGAGACATGAAACGTGCCAAGAATTGTAAAAAAATGACATAGTGCCGTTACCCAAACCCAACAGGAAGTGCATTATTTTGAATTAAAATTTCAATTTTTTATCATGAACAGGTGTAATACTTTTAGATGCTCCACCTATTGATTTCAGGAATGGTGTTTGCACTCCACTCAGGAAAACATATTGTGTGCAGTCTACCAGTGTCCAGTGGCTGTTGACGGGTGCATTTGACCAGTCACATCTCGCCACCACCCCAACGTGCACGAGGGGTGCGAGGGCCCTTTCAACGCTGCTTGCAGCTTTAATTAGGGCCCGAGCACCGACCGGTGCCAGGAACCTATTGTTTTTGATGGGATTTTTATTATTCTTCTTCTTCTTCTTCTTCTTCTTTTTATTCTGCTGCGAGAACGCATTTTTGATTGCTTTGCCACGCACGAAAACTCACAAAAATTTGCCCACACGTCAGTCGTTGTGAAAATTGCAAACTATTATTATTTTTGTGCTTGGACATGCCCCGGTGGCTCTATAGCGACACCAAACACGCGGCCATTTTGGAACGCACTTGCTCGGATTCTAATGAAATTTTATGGGGCTATCGTAGTCATCATAAATTTTTTTGTCAATTTTTTTGAAATTTTTTTGCCACACAGGAAGTGAGCTATGATCCATTTCCTGCGTTTTTTCAGATTTTACGAACACATTTTTGATGGCCTTATAATACTCGAAAACTCACTAAACTTGTCTTATAGACTAAAAATATTAAGTTCTTTGATTTGATATCTCATTTGGCAGTAGATGTGATATGGTGGCTCTATAGCGCCCCCTAATACATAATTGCATTTTTGAGGGCATCAGCATGCTCAAAAACTCACGAAACTTTGCAAACATATTAAGCTGGTCAAACTTTTGACTAGAATATAGGGTATACGGATGGATGTGGCAAAATTGCATTACAGCGCCACCTAGAAAATTTCAATGAAGCAGCCCTCGCAGCATGTTTGACCTACATGTACAAAATTCGGTGGACATGTGTACTATGCCAAGACCTAAAAAAAAGTCTCTTGGTGCCATGACCTAGACTCAACAGGAAGTCCGCCATTTTTAATTGAATTTGCAAATCTTTTTTATTTTTGGCCATTCACAGGCGTCGTACTTTAACGAAGTCCTCCTAGAGATTTCATCCGATCAACTTAAAATTTTGCGTATGACATCTAAAGACCTCGTCGATGTTAAATTGCGAAGCTTTTTTGGATTCATCGAACTTTGTATCCGTGGCGTTGCGGCAAATTTCGATGTTCCGCCATGAAACTGGAAGTTGCTTTTATGAGCACATGCTTTGTGAGATTTGCCTGAAACTTTACAGGCCTAATAATAGTTTTTTAACAAATATACCAATATATTGATATTGGATTGGGTGCGGTCAGGTGGCTCCACAGTGCCCTCTTGACACAGCCATGTTGACATAAAAGTGCTTGAATGTTCATGAAATTTGATTTGGTCATTGCTTTTGTTTTTTTGGGCCATGTTTATTTTTTTGAAATTTTTCGGCCAAACAGGAAGTGAGCTATGAGCCATTTCCTGCGTTATTCCAAATTTTACGAACACACGTTTGAAGGCCTTAAGATACTCGAAAACTTGCAAAACTTTGCAAAAATAAATTTGTCTCATTGTCTTCTATTTCAGACAAAAATTGGCAGTAAATGTGGCATTATGGCTCTATAGCGCCCCCAATCAAATATTTAAAAGAATTGCCCTTTTGAGGGTCTCAGCATGCTAAAAAACTCACAAAATTTTGAACAATTCCAAAAACCATCATTCCTATTACACTGATAAAAAATTTACATATAGGCGTGGCAAAATGGCATTATAGCGCCCCCTGGAAAATATCAAATAAGCAGCCCTCGCATCGTGGTTGACCTGCATGTATGAACTTTGGTGGACATGTGGAATATCCTGAGACCTAAAAAAAAGTCTCTTGGTGCCATGACCTAGACCCAACTGGAAGTTTGCCATTTTTGATTGAAATTGCAACTTTTTTAGATTTTTCGCAATTCGCAGGTGTCGTACTTTAACGAACTCCTCCGAGAGATTTTATTCAATCAACTTAATATTTGGCAAATAATATCTAAAGACGTTGCCGATGTTAAATTGCGAAGCTTTTTTGGATTTATCAAAAGATTTATCCGTGGCATTGTGGCGAATTTCGATGTCCTGCCATGAAACAGGAAGTTGATTTTACTCCCACATACTTTGAGTAATTTGCCGGAAACTTTCCAAACTCGATTAGTTAATCCTCCAAAATATAAGTATATGCTAATATTACATCGAAGGTGGCCAAATGGCTCCACAGCGCCCTCTAGATACGGCCATGTAAAGATAAAAGTGCTTGAATGTTCATGAAATTTGGTGTGATCATTGCAATATTCATTCCAAGCAATGCCTAATTTTTTGAAATTTTTCGGCCAAACAGGAAGTGAGCTATGAGCCATTTCCTGCGTTTTTCCGAATTTTACGAACACACGTTTTAAGACCTTAGAATGCTCCAACACTTGCAAAACGTGGTACAAATTATCATTGTCTTATTTTCTTGAATTTCATAAATCAACTGCCACTAAATGTGGCATGATGGCTCTATAGCACCCCCAATCAGATTTATAGAAGAATTGCTCTTTTGAAGGTCTAAACATGATGTAAAATTAACAAAAATCAACACACTCATGGAGCTCGGTATTTCGACTACTATGTTGTATATTTTGCGCACATGCATGTCAAAATGGTACCATAGCGACCTCCAGAAAATTTTTGCAGTGCCCTCAGGAAACCACATTGTACGCGGTCCAGCAGTGTCCAATGGCTGAGAATGGACACCTGCACCCATCAAGATCTTGCTGCCACCCCAACGTGCACGGAGGGTGGGAGGGCCCTTTCAACGCTTCTTGCAGCTTCAATTAGGGCCCGAGCACCGACCGGTGCCAGGGCCCGGAACGGGTCCTGGCTCCGAAGGTGCGAGGAACCTATTGTTTTTGATGGGATTTTTATTATTCTTCTTCTTCTTCTTATTATTATTATTCTGCTGCGAGAACGCATTTTTGAGGGCTTTGCCATGTACGAAAACTCACAAAAATTTGCCCACACGTCAGTCGTGGTGAAAATTGCAAACTATTATTAATTTTGTGCTTGGACATGCCCCGGTGGCTCTATAGCGCCACCAAACACGCGGCCATTTTGGAACGCACTTGCTCGGATTCTCACGAAATTTAATAGGGTCATAGAAGTCATAATAAATTTTTTTGTCAATTTTTTTGAAATTTTTTTGCCTCACAGGAAGTGAGCTATGAGCCATTTCCTGCGTTTTTTCAGATTTTACGAACACATTTTTGAGGGCCTTATCATACTCGAAAATTCACCAAACTTTGCTTATAAACTAAAATTATTAAGTTCTTTCATTCGATATCTCATTTGGCACTTAATGTGACATGGTAGCTCTATAGCGCCCCCTAATACATTATTGCATTTTTGAGGGCTTCAGCATGCTCGAAAACTCACGAAACTTCGCAAACCTATTAAGCTGGACTTACGTTTTACTAGGATATAGAGTTTACAGATGGATGTGGCAAAATTGCATTACAGCGCCACCTAGAATATTTCAATGAAGCAGCCCTCGCAGCGTGTTTAACCTACATGTACAAAATTCGGTGGACATTTGTACTATGCCAAGACCTAAAAAAAAGTCTCTTAGTGCCATGACCTAGACTCAACAGGAAGTCCGCCATTTTTAATTGAATTTGCAACTTTTTTTTATTTTTGGCCATTCACAGGCGTCGTACTTTAACGAACTCCTCCTAGAGATTTTATCCGATCAACTTAAAATTTGGCACAGGCCATCTAAAGACCTTCTCCATGTTAAATTGCGAAGCATTTTTGGATTCATCGATCCGTGGCGTTGCGGCGAATTTCGATGTTCCGCCATGAAAATGGAAGTTGCTTTTATGAGCACATGCATTGTGAGATTTGCGTGAAACTTTACAGGCTAAATAGTAGTCTACTTCCATATATAACTATATGTTGATATTGGATTGGGTGTGGTCAAGTGGCTCCACAGTGCCCTCTTGACACGGCCATGTTGATATAAAAGTGCTTGAATGTTCATGAAATTTGGTCTGATCACTGCATTGGTATTTTTGGGCTATACTTATTTTTTTGAAATTTTTCGGCCAAACAGGAAGTGCGCTATGAGCCATTTCCTGCGTTATTCCAAATTTTACGAACACACATTTGAAGGCCTTAGCATACTTGAAAACTTGCAAAACTTTGCAAAAACGATATTTGTCCGATTGTTTTCAATTTGAGACAATAATTGGCAGTAAATGAGGCATTATGGCTCTATAGCGCCCCCAATCAAATTTTTAAAATAATTGCCTTTTTGAGGGTCTCAGCATGCTCAAAAACTCACAAAATTTTGTACAATTCTAAAGACCATCATTCCAATTATACTGATAAAAAATTTACCTATAGGCGTGGCAAAAATGGCATTATAGCGCCCCCTGGAAAATTTCAAAAAAGCAGCCCTCGCACCGTGGTTGACCTGCATGTATGAACTTCGGTGGACATGTGGAATATCCTGAGACCTAAAAAAATGTCTCTTGGTGCCATGACCTAGACCCAACAGGAAGTCCGCCATTTTTAATTGAAATTGCAACTTTTTTAGATTTCTCGCCATTCACAGGTGTCGTACTTAAACGAACTCCTCCAAGAGATTTTATCCGATCAACTTTATATTTGGCAAATAATATCTAAAGACATTGCTGATGTTAAATTGTGGAGCTATTTTGATTTCATCGAACGATGTAACCGTGGCGTCGCGGCAAATTTTGATGTCCCGCCATGAAACAGGAAGTTGCTTTTACTCCCACATACTTTGTGGGATTGGCCTGAAACTTCCTTTGCTTGATAAAATTGTCCTCCGAAGTATAAACATATGCCAATATTGGATCAGGAGGTGCTAGGTGGCTCCACAGCGCCCTCTAGATATGGTCATGCTAAGATAAAAGTGCTTGAATGCTCATGAAATTTGGTGTGATCATTGCATTCGTCATTCCGGGTAATGCTCAATTTTTTGAAATTTTTTGGTCAAACAGGAAGTGAGCTATGAACTATTTCCTGCGTTCTTCCAAATTATTTTGAACACACGTTTTAAGGCCTTAGAATGCGTCAAAACTTGCAAAACCTAGCACAAATTATAGAAGTCTTATTTTCTTTAATATCATCCATCAATTGGCACTAAATGAGGCAAAATGGCTCTATAGCACCACCAATCAAATTTATAGAAGAATTGCTCTTTTGAAGGTCTAAACATGCTGGAAAATTTACAAAAATCAACACACACATGGAGCTCGGTATTACGATTACTATGTTGTAGATTTTGCGCACACACCTGTCAAAATGATATCATAGCACCCTCCAGAAAATTTTTGCACTCCCCTCAGGAAAACACATTGTCCGCGGTCCAACAGTGTCCAATGGCTGTGAATGGAAACCTGCACCCATCAGAATCTTGTTGCCTCCCCAACGTGCACAAGGGGGGCGAGGGCCCTTTCAACGCTGCTTGTAGCTTTAATTAGGGCCCGAGCACCGACCGGTGCGAGGAACCTATTGTTTTTGATGGGATTTTTATTATTCTTCTTCTTCTTCTTCTTCTTCTTTTTATTCTGCTGCGAGAACGCATTTTTGAGGGCTTTGCCATGCACGAAAACTCACAAAAATTTGCCCACACGTCAGTCGTGTTGAAAATTGCAAAGTATTATTATTTTTGTGCTTGGACATGCCCCGGTGGCTCTATAGCGCCACCAAACACACGGCCATTTTGGAACGCACTTGCTCGGATTCTCACGAAATTTTATAGAGTCATAGTAGTCATCATAAATTTTTTTGTAAATTTTTTTGAAATTTTTTTGCCTCACAGGAAGTGAGCTATGAGCCATTTCCTGCGTTTTTTTAGATTTTACGAACACATTTTTGAGGGTTTTATCATACTCGAAAACTCACCAGACTTGGCTCATAGACTAGAAATATTACGTTCTTTGATTCGATATCTCATTTGGCACTGGGTGTGATATGGTAGCTCTATAGCGCCCCCTAATACATAATTGCATTTTTGAGGGCCTCAGCATGCTTGAAAACTCACAAAACTTTGCAAACATATTAAGCAGGTCTTACTTTTAACTAGGATTTAGGGTTTACAGATGGATGTGGCAAAATTGCATTACAGCGCCACCTAGAAAATTTCAATGAAGCAGCCCTCGCAGCATGTTTGACCTACCTGTACAAAATTCGGTGGACATGTGTACTATGCCAAGACCTAAAAAAAAGTCTCTAGGTGCCATGACCTAGACTCAACAGGAAGTCCACCATTTTTAATTGAATTTGCAAATTATTTAAATTTTTTGCCATTCACAGGCTTCGTACTTTAATGAACTCCTCCTAGAGATTTTATCCGATCAACTTAAAATTTTGAATTTAACATCTTAAGACCTTGTCGATGTTAAATTGCGAAGCTTTTTTGGATTCATTGAACTTTTTGTCCGTGGCGTCGCGGCGAATTTCGATGTTCCGCCATGAAACAGGAAGTTGGTTTTACGCGCACATGCTTTGTAAAATTTGCGCGAAACTTGACAGGCTTTATAGGAGTCCACTTCCAAGTAGACCTATATGTTGATATTAGATTGGGTGAGGTCAGGTGGCTCCACAGCGCCCTCTTGAAACGGCCATGTTGAGATAAAAGTGCTTGAATGTTCATGAAATTTGGTGTGATCATTGCATTGTTTATGTCGAGTTATTTTAATTTTTTTGAAATTTTTTGGCCAAACAGGAAGTGAGCTATGCGCCATTTCCTGCGTTTTTCCAAATTTTATAAACACATGTTTGGATGCTTTAGAATACTCGAAATCTTGCAAAAAGTTGCACAAATTATAATTGTCTTATTATCTTCAATTTTATATATCAATTTACACTAAATTTGGCACAATGGCTCTATAGCACCCCCAATCAGATTTTAAAAAGAATTGCCATTTTGAGGGTCTCAGCATGTTCTAAAACTCACAAAATTTTGTAAATGTATAAAGACCATCATTTGTATTACTCTGACAAAAAACTTATATATATACATGGCAAAAATGTCACTATAGCGCCCCCTGGAAAATTTTAAATAAGCAGCCCTCGCAGCCTGGTAAACCTACATGTATGAAATTCAGTAGACATGTAGAATATGCCGAGACCTACAAAAAATTCTCTTGGTGCCATGACCTACACTCAACAGGAAGTCTACCATTTTTCATTGAAATTGCAACTTTTTTGGATTGTTGGCCATTCACAGGTGTCGTACTTTAAAAAACTCCTCCCAGTGATTTTATCTGATCAACTTAAAATTTGGCATATGACATTGAAAGACGTCGTCGATGTTGAATTGCGAAGCTTTTTTGGATTCATCGAACTTTGTATCTGTGGCGTCGCGGTGAATTTCGATGTTCCGCCATGAAAATGGAAGCTTATTTTATGAGAATATGCTTTGGGAGATTTACATGAAACTTTACAGGCTTAATAATAGTCTAATTCCAAATATACCTATATGTTGATATTGGAGTGGGTGTGGTCAGGTGGATCTACAGCGCCCTCTTGACACGGCCATGTTGATATAAAAGTGCTTGAATGTTCATGAAATTTGGTCAGATCATTGCATTTGGTTTTCTGGGCAGTGCAGATTTTTTTGAAATTTTTTGGCCAAACAGGAAGTGAGCTATGAGTCATTTCCTGCGTTATTCCAAATTTTATGAACACACATTTGAAGGCCTTAGCATACTTGAAAACTTGCAAAACTTAGCTAAAATTTTATTTGTTACATTGTCTTCAATTTGAAACAAAAATTGGCAGTAAATGAGGCATCATGGCTCTATAGCGCCCCCAATACGATTTTTAAAAGAATTACCCTTTTGAGGGTTTCAGCATGCTCAAAAACTCACAAAATTTTGTACAATTTTAAAGACCATCATTCCTATTACACTGATAAAAAATTTACAAATAGGCTTGGCAAAAATGGCATTATAGCGCCCCCTGGAAAATTTCAAATAAGCAGCCCTCGCAGCCCGATAAACCCACATGTATGAAATTCAGTAGACATGTGGAATATGCCGAGACCTACAAAAAAAGTCTCCTGGTGCCATGACCTAGACCCAACAGGAAGGCTGCCATTTTTAATTGAAATTGCAACTTTTTAAAAATTTTTTTGCCATTCACAGGTGTCGTACTTTAACGAACTCCTCCTAGAGATTTTATCCGATCAACTTAAAATTTGGCATATAATATCTAAAAACCTTGCTGACATTAAATTGCGAAGCTTTTTTGATTTCATCGAACGATGCATCTGTGGCGTCACGGCGAATTTTGATGTCCTGCCATGAAACAGGAAGTTGCTTTCAATTCCACATACTTTGTGGGATTTGCCTGAAACTTTCCAAGCTTGATAAAATTGTCCGCCCAAGTATAGATATATGCTTATTTTATATCGAGAGGTACCAGGTGGCTCCACAGCGCCCTCTAGATATGGCCATGTTCAGATCTAAGTGCTTGAAAGTTCATGAAATTTGGTATGATCATTGCATTAGTCATTCTCCGCAATTGTTAATTTTTTGAAATTTTTTTGCCAAACAGGAAGAGAGCTATGAGCTATTTCCTGCGTTTTTCCAAATTATACGAACACACGTTTTAAGGCCTTAGAATGCTCCAAAACTTGCAAAACCATCCAAAAATTAGAACTGTCTTATTCTCTTCAATACATCCATCAATTGGCACTAAATGGGGCATAATGGATCTATAGCGCCCCCAATAATATTTATAAAAGAATTGCTCTTTTGAAAGTCTAAACATGCTGGAAAATTTACAAAAATTGAAACACTCATGGAGCCCTGTATTACGATTACTGTGTTGTAGATTTTGTGCACAGGCAAGTCAAAATGGTATCATAGCGCCCTCCAGAAAATTTTTGCACTCCCATCAGGAAACCACATTGTACGCGGTCCAGCTGTGTCCAATGGCTCTGAATGGACACCTGCAGCCATCAAGATCTTGCTGCCACCCCAATGTGCACAGGGGGGGCGAGGGCCCTTTCAACGCTGCTTGCAGCTTTAATTATTTTTGTGCTTGGACAAGCCCCGGTGGCTCTATAGCGCCACCAAACACACGGAACGCACTTGCTCGGATTCTCACGAAATTTGATAGGGTCATAGAAATCATGATAAATTTTTTTGTCAATTTTTTTGAAATTTTTTTGCGGCACAGGAAGTGAGCTATAAGCCATTTTCTGCATTTTTTCAGATTTTACGAACACATTTTTGAGGGCCTTATCATTCTCAAAAACTCACCAAACTTGGCTCATCGACTAAAAATATTAAGTTCTTTGATTCGATATCTCAATTGGCACTGGGTGTGACATGGTGGCTCTATAGCGCCCCCTAATACATAATTCCATTTTTGAAGGTGTCATCATGCTCGAAAACTCACGAAACTTTGCAAACATATTAAGCTCGTCATACTATTTACTGGCCAATGAAGTTTACAGATGGATTTGGCAAAATTGCATTACAGCGCCACCTAGAATATTTCAATGAAGCAGCCCTCGCAGCATGTTTAACCTACATGTACGAAATTCGGTGAACATGTGGATTATGCCAAGACCTAAAAAAAAGTCTCTTGGTGCCATGACCTAGACTCAACAAGAAGTCCGCCATTTTTAATTAAATTTGCAAATTTTTTGCCATTCACAGTCATCGTACTTTAACAAACTCCTCCTAGAGATTTTATCTGATCAACTTAAAATTTCGCATATGACATCTAAAGACCTTGTCAATGTTAAATTGCGAAGCTTTTTTGGATTCATCCAACTTTGTATCCGTGGCGTCGCGGCGAATTTCGATGTTCCGCCATGAAACAGGAAGTTGCTTTTATGCGCCCATGCTTTGTGAGATTTGCGCGAAACTTTACAGGCTTAATAAGAGTCGACTTCTTAACATACCTCTATTTTCATATTGGATTGGCTGTGGTCAGGTGGCTCCACAGCGCCCTCTTGCCACGGCCATGTTGAGTTAAAAGTGCTTGAATGTTCATGAAATTTGGTCTGATCATTACATTTGTTTTTTTGGGCTATGCCTATTTTTTCGATATTTTTCAGCCAAACAGGAAGTGAGCTATGAGCCATTTCCTGCGTTATTCCAAATTTTACGAACACACGTTTGAAGGGCTTAGCATACTCGAAAACTTGCAAAAAGTTGCACAAATCATATTTGTCTGATTGTCTTCAATTTGAGGCAGAAATTGGCAGTAACTGTGGCATAATGGCCCAATAGCGCCCCCAATCAGATTTTCGAAAGAATTGCCCTTTTTAGGGTCTCAGCATGCTCAAAAACTCACAAAATTTTGTAAAATTCTACAGACCATCATTGCTATTACACTGATCAAAAATGTACATATAGGCGTGGCAAAAATGGCATTATGGCGCCCCCTGGAAAATTTCAAATAAGCAGCTCTTGCATCGTGGTTGACCTGCATATATGAACTACAGTGAACATGTGGAATATCCTGAGACCTAAAAAAAAGTCTCTTGGAGCCATGACTTAGACCCAACAGGAAGTTTGCCATTTTTAATAGAAATTTCAACTTTTTTAGATTTTTCGCCATTCGCAGGTTTTATCAGATCAACTTAAAATTTTGCATAAGACATCTAAAGATCTTGTCGACGTTAAATTGCGAAGCTTTTTCGGATTTATCGAACTTTGTGTCCGTGGTGTCGCGGCGAATTTCGATGTTCCGCCCTGAAACAGGAAGTTGGTTTTACGCGCACATGCTTTGTGAAATTTGAGCGAAACTTCACAGGCTTGATAAGAGTCTACTTTCAAGTATACCTATATGTTGATATTAGATTGGGTGTGGTCAGGTGGCTCCACAGCTCCCTCTTGACACGGCCATGTTGAGATAAAAGTGCTTGAATGTGCATGAAATTTGAAGTGATCATTGCATTTGGCATGTCGGGTAATGATAATTTTTTTGAAATTTTTTGGTCATACAGGAAGTGAGCTATGAGCCATTTCCTGCGTTTCTCCAAATTTTAGAAACACATGTTTGGAAGCCTTGGAATACTCGAAATCTTGCAAAAAGTTGCACAAATTATAATTATCTTATTGTCTTCAATTTTTTAAATCAATTTACACTAAATTTGGCACAATAGCTCTTTAGCGCCCCCAATCAGATTTATAAAAGAATTGCCTTTTTGAGGGTCTCAACATGTTCAAAAACTCACAAAATTTTGTAAATGTATAAAGACCATCATTCATAACACTCTGATTAAAAGCTTACATATTGGCATGGCAAAAATGTCATTATAGCGCCCCCTGTAAAATTTCAAATAAGCAGCCCTCGCAGCCCGGTAAACCTACATGTATGAAATTCGGTAGAGATGTGGAATATGACGAGACCTAAAAAAAAGTCTCTTGGTGCCATGACCTCGACTTAACAGGAAGTCCGCCATTTTTAATTTAAATTGCAACTTTTTTGGATTGTTGGCCATTCACAGGTGTCGTACTTTAACGAACTCCTCCTAGAGATTTCATCCGATCAACTTGAAATTTGGCTATTAGTATCTAAAGACGTTGCTGATGTTAAATTGCCAAGCTTTTCTGGATTCATTGAATTTTGTATCCGTAGCGTTGCGGCGAATTTCGATGTCCCGCCATTAAAAAGGAAGTTGGATTTACTCCCACATGGGTTTTCCCTGAAACTTTCCAAGCTTTATAAAATTGTCCTCCCAAGTATAAATATATGTTAATATTAGATCAGGAGTGGCCAGATGGCTCCACAGCGCCCTCTAGATATGGCCATGTTAAGATAGAAGTGCTTGAATGTTCATGAAATTTGGTGTGATCTGTGCATAAGTCATTCCGGGCAATGGCTAATTTTTTTTTGGCCAAACAGGAAGTGAGGGATGAGCTATTTCCTGCGTTTTTCCAAATTTCACGAACACACGTTTGAAGGCCTTAGAATACTCCAAAGCTTGCAAAACCGAGCACAATTTATTATTGTCTTATTCTCTTCAATGTCATCCAACAATTGGCACTAAATGTGGCATAATGGCTGTATAGCGCCCCCACTCAGATTTATAAAAGAATTGCTCCTTTGCAGGTCTAAACATGCTGGAAAATTAACAAAAATCAACACACTCATGGAGTTCGGTAATACAATTACTATTTTGTCGATTTTACGCACAGGCATATCAAAATGGTACCATAGCACCCTCTAGAAAATTTTTGCACTCCCCTCAGGAAACCACATTGTACGCGGTCCAACAGTGTCCAATGGCTGTGAATGGACGCCTGCACACATCAAGATCTTGCTGCCACCCCAACGTGCACGAAGGGCACGAGGGCCCTTTCAACGCTGCTTGCAGCTTTAATTATTATTATTCTGCTGCGAGCACGCATTTTTGAGGGCTTTGCCATGCACGAAAACTCACAAAAATTTGCCCACACGTCAGAACTGGTGAAAATTACAAAGTATTATTAATTTTGCACTTGGACATGCCCCGGTGGCTCTATAGCGCCACCAAACACGTGGTCATTTTGGAACGCACTTGCTCGGATTCTCATGAAATTCGATAGGGTCATAGTAGTCATCATAAATTTTCCTGTCAATTCTTTTGAAATTTTTTTGCCTCACAGGAAGTGAGCTATGAGCCATTTCCTGAGTTTTTTCAGATTTTACGAACACATTTTTGAGGGCCTTATTATACTTGAAAACTCACCAAACTTGGCTCATAGACTAAAAATTCTAAGTTCTTTTATCCGAGATCTCATTTGGCACTGGGTGTGACATGCTGGCTCTATAGCGCCCCCTAATACGTAATTGCATTTTTGAGGGCATCAGCATGCACGAAAACTCATGAAACTTTTTTTTTTTTTTTTTTTTTTTTTCTATCCCGCCACCACCCCCCCACTTTGGAGGACAACTTTATTAATTTAATCAGTTATATAATTAAGTATGAATCCTCCTACCATCACCCAACAAAACACACACCCACAAAAAACAAAAAAAATAAAAAATAAAAAAATAAAAAATAAATTAAAAATAAATAAATAAATAAATAAAATAAAAATAAAAAAATTATAAAAAAAAAAAAAATAAAATACAATACAATAAGGATTACATTCACAGAGTTTTATATTTTTGGCATTTGTAACCATTAGCTCATCCATTTCATCTCTTTGTTATTCCCAACCTTCAGCCTCCCGAATTTTATCCCATCTTTTGGCATAAATTACAAGACCCGTCTCATAGGCCATCGCACACTCAATTCTACTGTAATACATGACAAAATTCTTGAATCTCTCAAGTCTTAACTCCCCAACAGACGTCAACTTGAAAATAAATATTTTTGCAAGATATACAATTATATTACATATTTGGTGTTTTTCTTTAGTTACATCACCCAGTAATACCTTAAATAAATCTAGTTGTATACTATTATACTGAGATATCCAATTTTGCAACTTTATCCAAAAAAGGGCTGTTACAGGACAGTACCAAAACAAATGGACTACTGACTCCGCTTCCTCTTGACAGAATCGACAGAGGGGTGACGGCTCAATTCCCCAGATATTTAGCATCTTTTTTGTTGCTAGAAACTTATATATTAGCTTATATTGAAAATATCTTATCTTCGGATCAAGTGATGTATTGTAAAGAGTTTTGAAGGCTTTATTCCATGGAAACTCATGAAACTTTGCAAACATATTAAGCCCGTTATACTTTTCACTAGGATATCGAGTTTACAGATAGATGTGGCAAAATTGCATTACAGCGCCACCTAGAAAATTTCAATGAAGCAGCCCTCCCAGTGTGTTTAACCTACATGTACAAAATTCGGTGGACATGTGTACTATGCCAAGACCTAAAACAAAGTCTCTTGGTGCCATCACCTAGACTCCACAGGAAGTCCGCCATTTTTAATTGAATTTCCACATTTTAAAAATTTTTTGCCATTCACAGGCGTCGTACTTTAACGAACTCCTCCTAGAGATTTTATCCGATCAACTTAAACTTTTGCATATGACATCAAAAGACCTTGTCGATGTTAAATTGCGAAGCTTTTTTGGATTCATCGAACTTTGTATCCGTGGCGTTGCGGCGAATTTCGATGTTCCGCCATGAAAGAGGAAGTTGGTTTTATGCGCGTATGCTTTCTAAAATTTGCCCGAAACTTTATAGGCTTAATAAGAGTCGACTTCCAAATATACCTATATGTTGATATTGGATTGGGTGTGGTCAGGTGGCTCCACAGCGCCCTCTTGACACGGCCATGTTGAGTTAACAGTGCTTGAATGTTCATGAAATTTAGTCTGATCATTACATTTGTTTTTTTGGGCAATGCTTATTTTTTTGAAATTTTTCGGCCAAACAGGAAGTGAGCTATGAGCCATTTCCTGCGTTATATTAAATTTTACGAACACACGTTTGAAGGCTTTAGCATACTCAAAAACTTGTAAAACTTTGCAAAAATTATAATTGTCAGATTGTCCTCAATTTGAGACAGAAATTGGTAGTAAATGTGGCATAATGGCTCTATAGCGCCCCCAATCAGATTTTTAAAAGAATTGCCCTTTTGAGGGTCTCAGCATGCTCAAAAACTCACAAAATTTTGTCCTATTCTAAAAACCATCATTCCTATTACACTGATAAAAAAATACATATAGAGTTGGCAAAAATGGCATTATAGCGCCCCCTGGAAAATTTCAAATAAGCAGCCCTCGCATCGTGGTTGACCTGCATGTATGAAATTCGATGGACATGTAGAATATCCTGAGACCTCAAAAAAAGTCACTTGGTGCCATGACCTACACTCACAAGGAAGTTCGCCATTTTCAATTGAAATTTCAACTTTTTTAGATTTTTTGCCATTCGCAGGTGTCGTACTTTAACGAACTCCTCCTAGAGATTTTATCCGATCAACTTAAAATTTGGTGAATAATATCTCAAGACATTGCTGATGTTAAATTGCGAAGCTTTTTTGGATTTATCAAACGATGTATCCGTGGCATTGCGGCGAATTTCGATGTCCTGCCAAGAAACAGGAAGTTGATTTTACTCCTACATACTTCGTGGGATTTGCCTGAAACTTTCCAAGCTTGATAAAATTGTCCTCCCAAGAATAAGTATATTCTAATATTACATCGGGAGTGGCCAAGAGGCTCCACAGCGCCCTCTAGATACAGCCATGTTAAGAAAAAAGAGCTTGAATGTTCATTAAATTTGGTCAGATAATTGCATTTGTCATGCCGAGTTTTGGTTATTTTTTTTTTATTTTTTGGCCAAACAGGAAGAGAGCTATGAGCCATTTCCTGCATTTTTCCAAATTTTACGAACACATGTTTAAAGGCCTTCCGATCATCCAAAACTTGCAAAATATTGCACAAAATATCAGTGTCTTATGATCTTCAGCTTGATGTCCCAATTGGCACTTAATGTGGCACAATGGCTCTATAGCGCCCCCTAATTATTTTTGCAAAAGAATTGCCCTTTTGAGAGTCTCAACATGATTGAAAATTTACAGAAATCAACACATTTGTGGAGCCCGGTATTTCGATCACTCTGGGAGAGGTTTTGCACACAGGTATTTCAATATGGTATCATTGCACCCTCGAGAAATTTTCAGCAAAAAGGTTCTCAGAGTTCAGTTAACCTACATGAACAAAATTTGGTGGAGAAATGAAACATGCCAAGACTTGTAAAAAAATCATATAGTGCCGTTACCCAAACCCAACAGGAAGTGCATAATTTTGAATTAAAATTTCAATTTTTTTTCATGAACAGGTGTTATACTTTTAGATGCTCCACCTATTGATTTCAGGAATGGTGTTTGCACTCCACTCAGGAAAACATATTGTGTGCTGTCTAGCAGTGTCCAGTGGCTGTTGACGGGTGCTTTTGACCAGTCACATCTCGCCACCACCCCAACGTGCACGAGGGGTGCGAGGGCCCTTTCAACGCTGCTTGCAGCTTTAATTATTATTATTCCTAATGTGCTTGTACCTAAGAGGAGCATTCCTGCGGACAGGGGAAAGGAGTGTTTCAGTTTGGCCCTCATTATTAAGAAGTACGAATAGTTTATTTTTATATGAGTATGGTAGGAGGTTTTTTTGCCGTGGTTGTGACACTTATGAGTGAGGGGTTGTGGGAGCGTGCGAGAGCTATGGCCGTGTGTGTTAGAAGTCGAGGGGTGTTTCCACTGGGCTGCTTTCGTCGATTGAGTTCTTACTTTCAGTATCACAGAATATTGAGACTTCTTGCATCTACATTTTTGTTAGATGTTATACTTTATTTATTGTTTGTTGTTTTGGGTGTTTTTATTCATTGTAGTTGTTTTGCCACCATTGTATGTATAATAGAGATATGCAACATTATTGGAACTAGTAAATTACCCGTGGCGAGAATAATTTCGACTGTGCGAGCATCGAGATGGAAATACAGCAGTTACATTTGTAAAGGGCTATGCCACACTCGTGACCTTGACCTTTGACGGAACGGACCTGTCGCGGTCATGTCTTGTGACGACCTACGTGCACATATCAACTTTTATGAATACGGTGACCTTTGACCCTCGTGACCTTGACCTTTGACGGAACGGACCTCTCGCGGTGACCTACGTCCACGTACCAACTTTCATGAAAATCTGTCCAGGGAGATGGGAGATGCGAAAAATTGACCTTTCAAAAAACTAACCCCTCAAGGACAATTCCAGGGACAACCTACATAGACCCACCAAGTTTGGTGAAGATCTGTCAGACAGACAGACAGACAGACAGACAGACAAACGTTCCTCAAATTATAGTATGATATATTATATTCTGATGATGAGAGCACACGGTGCATTGTTCTATACCACTACATAAGGCTCTTGTGTAATGAGTACAATTAAGTATATTTCACTTAATGTTAAAGGGGCAAATAATATGATTAAATGTAAAAAAATACCTACTTGGTTGAAAAGGGAAAAGGCAAATATAGCTTTATTACAAGAATCAAAATTGAATGATAAAGAACATGAAAAACTTCGCAGAGAATGGGTAGGACAGGTTTATTACTCTTCCTTTTCAACAAGTAAAAGGGGAGTTGTTATTCTTATAAATAAAAATACCCCATTTACTTTAAATAAGAGCATCAAGGATAAAGAAGGTCGATATGTAATTATCAATGGCATACTATTTGGGGAAAATATTACAATTGGTTGTATATATGCTCCAAATACTTATGAAAGTGGATTTTTTTCCACATTGTTGTCAGATATGTCCTCTTTTTCGCCATCTTATACTATAGTAGCAGGTGATTTTAATTGTATTGCTGATCCTGAGGCAGACCGGTACCCCCCATCTAAAACAATGACTTCCAAAATGACCAGGGCTATGAAAGGTTTGTGTTCAGATTTAGAGCTATTAGATGTTTGGAGAGCCACCCATCCTACCGAAAGAGATTATACTTTTTACTCAAACCCTCATGAAAGTTTTTCCAGAACAGATTATATCTTTACTTCCAGACAGGTACTTGATAGGGTAGAGAAGTCTACAATTGGATGTAGAATGCTATCAGATCATGGTGATGAATCCATGCCAGTTATGCCTCCCTGCAGCCTTCCACCTTTACGTCACTGGAGATTAAATCCATTTATCTTGGAAAATCCCCAGTTTGTGGCTTATTTGGAAAAGCAAATTGAATTTTTCCTTGATACTAATGATAATTCTGATACAAATTTGTCTATATTATGGGAAACTCTTAAGGCATACTTGAGGGGAGTCATAATTTCATATTGTACTGCTAGGAAAAGAGAGGCCTCAAAGACCCAAATTCAGTTGGAAAGAGAGCTGTTTGAGCTTGAGGAGCAGCTGAAGGATAAATCATCTAAAGCTCTGCACAAGAAGGTAGAGGCAACCCGTTCGACTCTAAATCAAATTTTGACACAAAAAGCTGAGGCTAGTATTTTTTATGCTAAACATAGGTTATTTGAAATGGGAAATAAATCGGGGCGACTGCTCGCGAGGCTGGCTGCAGGCAGGCAGGGATACACTCCTATTTCTTCTTTAAAGGATCATTCTGGAAAAAGTCACTATGAGACAAAGGTTTTGACTCATGGGAGACTTTTATAAAACATTGTATACAACAGAAGTATCTGCCAATACTGCAGACATACGTAACTTTCTAGACAAGCTAAATCTTCCATCGCTGTCTGAGGAGGACCGTAGCATCCTTGGGAGGCCAATCACATCTTTAGAGGTGGTGGAGGCCATAAACTCCATACAGAGTGGACGAGCTCCAGGGCCCGATGGATATGGACCGGGGTTTTATAAGAAGTTTCAACATTTATTGAAGGGCCTATTAACAAAGATGTACTTGCATTCTGTGGAGCAAGGTCATCTACCTCCCACTTTATATAGTGCTAATATATCTTTGATTCTTAAGAAGGACAAACCCTCCGACTCTCCTGGTTCGTATCGACCCATTAGTTTAATTAATGTGGACAATAAGATTTTTTCTAAGCTATTAGCAACACGTCTAGAAGGTCATTTAGCATTTTTAATCAAAGATGATCAAACTGGTTTTGTGAAAAATAGGGAATCACAAGCTAATATGAGGAAATTACATAATATTATACAGTATACTAATAATAGGCAAAATAAAGGTCTTGTTATCTCACTCGATGCTGAAAAAGCATTCGATAGGATAGAATGGCCCTACTTATTTAGTGTGTTGGAAAAATTTGGTCTTGGCAGGGACTTCATTAAGTTGGTGACGTTGTTATATTATTCCCCGAGGGCTTGTGTGATTGTTAATGGTATGCAATCTTCAGAATTTACACTGAGTAGGTCCACCAGACAGGGGGATCAAATTTCACCTTTTATCTTCAATTTAGCAGTTGAACCATTGGCAGAAGCCATTAGGGCACATGGTAATATATCTGGGATTGAAATCGGACACACTATATATAAGATAGCTTTATATGCAGATGACGTGTTATTATTTATTTCTAGCCCTCAAGAGACCATACCAGCTGTGATGTCAATCATTAATATGTTTGGATCATTTTCAGGTTATAAAATAAATTTCGGCAAATCAATTTTTTTGTCATTGGGGTATGGTAATGAAACTCCGGACATTCCAAATTTTCCATTCTCTTGGTCTGCCTCGGGATTTATATATCTTGGGATATACATTACGTCAAATATTAGAGACATTTTGAGTAGGAACTTTTTTAATGTGCTTCGGGATGTTAGAACTGATCTTACCAGATGGATGGACCTGCCAATTTCCTGGTTGGGTTGGATGAATCTGATTAAAGTGAATGCACTACCTCGACTTCTCTACCCTATGCAAATGCTGCCTCTACTGAATACAAAAAAAAATTAGCTAAAGAAATTGACAGGGACTAATTTATTTGGAAAGGTAGAAAATCCAGATTGAGTTTGAAAACTTTACAGTTGCCTAAGGATAGAGGGGGCATGGCTTTTTTAAATATCTTATATTATAATTGGGCTTGTCATAGTCGTATTATTCATGATTGGGTTCATTCTTATAATAAGGGAGGTCCTGAACCATCTGAAGCATGGGAATGTGCCCCATATACTTTACTAGCTGAGCTTACTAATATTGGTAAACCAAGCCCTGGGTTGAAAAATAATCTGATAGCTTTTAATACAATTAATGTTTGGAAAGCTATGTCCCTTTTTTTTAACAGGAGGAATTTGGTGTCATATTTGACTCCAATTAAGAATAATAGAAATTTCCATTTTTCAGTCATGGTATGATAAGGGTATCAGAGCTCTAGGGGATATATTTGATGATAATAATGTTCTTATGTCTTCTGAAATGGTGAAAGCAAAGTATGATCTGATGCATATAGACTTTTATGCTTATTTTCAAGTTCGCCACTTAATCCTCTCAGACTGTAATTTACCTCAGGATAAACCTTTGTTGGGGCCAATGGAGGAAGCCATTATTCGTTTTACTAGTACAAAGGGTTTTATTTCACATATTTATAACTATTTTATGCCTTATGATCCGCAAAATATTGTAACTGTTATGGAAAAATGGGAGAGGGATTTACAGATTGAATATGAAAGGGATACTTGGTATTCATGTATCCAATTATCTCATTTTATATTCTTGGGTAACAGTTGTAAAGAAATGCAATGTTGTAGTCTCCATAGGCAACATATGACACCATACTTCTTGAATAGACTTGATTCTACTAGGTCCCCATTATGTATCAAATGTAAGAATAAGGTTGGAACACATATACATTGTTTCTGGGAATGTCCCAGAATAGCTAGGTTTTGGTCATGTATAACACAGGAATTGAATGCAATTTTTAAATGTAAGATCTGCAAAGACCCTGGGCAATTCTTTTTAAGTCTTCCATCCAAAACAGGGGAGTTAGACTCAGAGGTCTAAATTATTAAATAAGCTTTTCCTTTTGGCTAGGAAATGCATATTATTTAATTGGATCCAGGAAAACCCACCTTTGGTAATACAGTGGTATAAGGAAATCTTTTGAGTTCTCCCAATGGAAAGACTTACTGCCAAGTTAAAAGAGAAGGATGATAATTTCCTGAATATATGGGGGCCGTTGATAAGTTATTTTCCCAGGGACATAAGTGTCGTTAGTATTAGGTGCACCGACTCCCTAGATTGGAAAGCCCCAGGGGCCTTTTAAATTTTAAATTTTTTATAATGGTGCGTTACCTGTTATAGGTGTGGAGCTTGTGCCCCAGTGTGCTAAAAGTATCGGTCGAGGATTGTTGCACCAATGTATGAATCAATGTTACTATTTCTTCTGCAGTGGTGGGAATGTGTGTGTGTTATTTTTTTTTTATTTATTTATATTTTTTTTATTTTTCTTTTTAATTTTACTTATTTTGTAATTATTATTGATATCATAATTATTGTATTCGATTATGAATTACTTGATATGTAAGTCGAAAATAAGAAAAAACTACAATAAAATTTAATCAAAAAAAATAAATAAATTGTCCGATAGGGGGTACAATAAATGCAAAACAAAACAATGTGGTCTGACACAAATCGGACTATAAATCATAAATAGTTTTTCCACTCTTTACAAAACTCACAGGATATGTCCACATAAGAACCTGAAACATAGCCTGAAATGTTCTCTAAAATCGACCTGTAGGGGGCACCATAAATGCACAAAATAGACTAACATAACACAAATCTGACTATACATCATAAATTGTTGGTCCAATCATTACACTGGAAAAATAGCTTCACATAAATACCTACAACACACTCTTAAAGTGGTTTATGTCCCCCGCTGCCACGATTGCAAGCAAAGTGGGGGACATAGTATTCAGCTCAGTCCGGTCGTCCATTATGTCCCGTTTGTTCTGAACGCGATATCTCAAGAACGGTTTGACCGATTCCATTAATCTTTGGTGTTGAGGTATATTGGTGTGACATGTCGACCCCAGTAGATTTCTGTGACCTTGGCATTACTCTCAAGGTCATGACGATTATTTGACCACTTACAAATTCCTTGTCAACATATCTCAAGAACGGTTCGACTGATTCCATTCATCTTTGGTGTCAAGGTGTATTAGGGGTGGGGGACATGGTATTCAGCTCCGTCCATCTGTCCGTCATGTCCCGTTTGTTGTGAACGCGATATCTCAAGAATGGTTTGACAGATTCCATTCATCTTTGGTGTCAAGGTGTATTACGGGAATGCTCACAGCCCACTCGATTGACGTGACCTTGCCATTATTCTCAAGGTTACTACGACCAATTTACCACTTACAAATACTTTGTCCAACATCATATCTCACGAATATTTTGACCGATTCCATTCATTCTTGGTGTCAATGTGTATTTGGGGCGAGGGACATAGTCTTCCGCTCCATCCATCCGTCTGTCTGTGGATCATGTGCCGTTTGTTGTGAACGCAATATCTCAAGAACGGCTTGATCGATTCCATTCATCCTTGGTGTCGAGGTGTATTACGGGAGTGCTCATAGCCCACTCTATTGACGTGACCTTGTCATTATTCTCAAGGTCATTACGACCAATTGGCCACTTAGAAATACTTTGTCAACATCATATCTCAAGAATGGTTTGAGCGATTCCATTCATCCTTGGTGTCCAGGTGTATTAGGGGTGGGGGACATAGAATTCAGCTCCATCCGTCCGGCCATCTGTCCATCCCATTCTGTTTGTTGCGAACACAATATCTCAAGAACGGTTTGACCGATTCCATTCATCTTTGGGGTGAAGGTATATTAGGGCAGGTGGACATAGTCTTCAGCTCCATCAGTCCATCTGTCCGGCTGTCCTTCCATCACATCTTGTTTGTTGTGAACGCAAAATCTCAAGAACTCTTTTCTTAATTTTATTCATCTTTGGCTTCAATGTGTAATTTTGTGATATGCCCACCCCAGTCGATTTCCGTCACCTTGCGGGGGACATGGCCACGTTTAGTGGCAACAATTGTTATTTAAGCTGTTAAAGCTTTCAACTACTAACGGTCATTCTTGGCTTGAACCCCGCAATTACCGCTTGCAGCTATATTCATTATTATTATTATTATTATTATTATTATAATCATTATTTTTCTTATTGCTGTAACTCGTCACATTTTGTGTAAATTTATTTGTTTTAAATGTCATAATTACAAAACCCAAAACCAGTGAAGTTGGCACGTTGTGTAAATCGTAAATAAAAACAGAATACAATGATTTGCAAATCCTTTTCAACCCATATTCAATTGAATACACTGCGAAGACAAGTTACTTAATGTTTGAACAGGTAAACTTTGTAATTTTTTGCAAATATTAGCTCATTTGGAATTTGATGCCTGCAACATGTTTCAAAAAGCTGGCACAAGTGGCAAAAAAGACTGAGAGAGTTGAGGAATGCTCAACAAACACTTATTTGGAAAATCCCACAGGTGAACGGGCTAATTGGGTACAGGTGGGTGCCATGATTGTGTTATGGCCCCAATTTGCTATTTCATTTACAACACTACAGCAACAGCAAGGGATGACGGACACAGTTTTTAAAACTTATACACATTTAATTAACAAAGACAACAACTAACAATAATGACTAATCTAATATCTACATCTAATGACCAAGACTGATTTCCAAAAAACAGAAAATATTTACAGTCCCTTTTGTTGGTTGCTTGGTGATGTCCTGGGTGAGGGAAATCTCTAACACAGGCAAAAATCCACGAAAAGCTTCACAGGTCTTGAACAGAATGACCGGTCTGGTCACAAGTATCCTTCTCCTTACAATTTCTCCTACTACTTTACTGTCTCAGTTCTACTCCTTATATACTCTTTTGCAGACCTCACCCACATTTAGACCTCTTTTTTTTATTTTCTGGGACTTCCCCCCAGAGGCGTTACCAGGATGCCAAGCTTGGGTGGGCATTTGTCCTCTTTGGGGGGGCAAAAGATAGAACCTCTAAATCGCCATAAAATAAATAAATAGGGCCTATATTGGTGGCTGGTGAATTGGCGATAGGGGAGGGACATTAACAGGTGTGGTCAGTTTTCATTAATTATGCACACTAGGGTTGTGCAAATCGTGAACCGCGATTTTTTTAAGGCGTAGCACCACCACCTGCTGCTATGGGGCGAACATCCGAGCTTTCCCTTTTCCTTCATTAAACCCTTCGCAGGTTGAATGAAAGTGCGAAACATCAAAGGGCATGTAAAATGCTTCCGGAAAAAAAATTGACTGACATCAGTATTTTTCGGCTACATGCGGCACAGAACCAAGTAAAGGACTACAGAATCGCCTCATATTAACCAATTGGGCAACTGTCAGAAAAACAAAGCTGTTCCCATTTACTTTACTTGATTGGCAATCAAATGGTGGATTCGTTCACTCAGTTGAATGAGTAAAGCTGTTTAGACAGCATGTTCGATTGATGCATTTCGAAATTTAAATGGCCATAGAACAGCAGATTTGCATGAACGCGTTTGTCATTGCCACGCGATTTCGTGCACCTGATATCTCACATTCACGTTTCATTTGCTTTTGGGGAAGACGAAGTTTTTTTCTAATTATTCAAACTGGCATTCTCTCAATCTAACACCATAGCCCAGTTAGTTTATTCTGCTTTTCACCGTCACATCTTAATCGTTATAGGCCACAGACATCGCTTGATTGTTATTGAGGCCAAGTACACGGGAGCAGATTTAGGGAAGGGCGGAGCACCTGCAATTTGCGAAATCTAAACTCGGGCTTCTTCCCAACAGCATTTTAAATCGTCTTAAGTCGCTTCAGGTGTGTGTGTTTAAAGAAATTACGCGCGACTGCCTACACGCCTCATGACTGTAAGTTGGTCTCATCACACGTAAAAAAAAAAAACAAAAAAAATCCTCGTTCAACATCGCCACATCCCAACTCAGCATTTCATTTCTCGTTGTAGTATATTTAGGAGATCTAATGATAAAATAGAAATAAAGAGATTTGTTATAAAAGCTCCCTGGATTTTAAGCGTCTAGGAAAATACACAAGGTGGAAAACCTTCTGAAAAGCGGATGAAACATGGATGTGAGATATAAATGATCAGTCGCACGAAATGGCGTGGCAATGACATCGTGTTCATGCAAATATGCTGTTCTATGGCCATTTAAATTTCGAAATCCATCAAACATGTTGTCTTAAACAGCTCTACTCATTCAACTTAGAGAGTAAACGAATCCACCATTTGATTGCCAATCAAGCTAAGTAAACGGGAACAGGTTGACTTTTCTTAGAGTTGCCTTCTGAAGTCCTTTACTTGGCTCCGTGTAGCACGTCGCCGAAAAATACTTAAGCCAGTCAAGTTTTCTTCCCGAAGTGCTTGTGATACAGAATTATTGTTGCAACAACCCCAGTGAGTGACGAGCAACTCCAGACTAGCTGCTGGCGAGCTGCCTGGGCTCACTCGGTAGCCAACTCAGGTTATAATCACACGAGTCAATACAGATGACAAACTAGTACACAAATTACCTTAATGTCAAAGAACAAGACTAACAAAATAAGCGGTGGCAGAAGAAGCAACAAAAGAGATATGGGCGAAGTTTTAATTCCCTGAGAGAAGCGCAGGGCCGTAGACGTGACCTCAATCTGATGATTGAAGACGGCAGTCTAAGAGAATGGGAGGGTCCCAGTAATTCGACAGTGTCCGTTGCTTTCACAGCAGAAAAGCCTGGCAAAGGAATCCACCAATCACACATAGTGATCGATAAATGAAGCATATGTAAAGCTCACTCTAAATGGCTGTCTGTCTCCGGCTGTGAATCAGTTGGATATCGCGTGTTTGCTGTCAATTTGGAGTAAATAATTTTTTTTATGAAGAGTTTTCATTGGGGGGGCAGAGCTTTTCTCAGGGTGGGCACTGCCCACCCCCTGCCCCCCCTTGGTAACGCCCCCGCTTCCCCCAGACATGCCCAGGACATGTCTAAACCAAGCTCCAGTCTGGGCTGAATAAAAAAAAAGGTAAATACTGCCATCTAGTGGCCTATATTCACATCACACCTCCATTCCAAAAGGGAAAAATAAAGGCAAAATTTTTTTTTCAATACAAAATGGTTAAGTGGATACTTGACTATATATACATATCATACAATATTCAAATAAACACGTGACATATATATACATATTAAAACAAGGGATAAGCAATCAGCAATTACATTGTCTGTACCCTTCACATGCTTAATTTCCAAGTCAAACTCCTGTAAAATCAAACCCCAATTCAACAATCTCCGATTCTTGTTTTTCATCTTACTCAAAAACATTAACGGATTGTGGTCAGTGTACACAATCATTGGCTTTTGTCCTGTACAAACATAAACCTCAAAGTGTTGTAAAGAAAGGACCAGAGCCAACAGCTCCTCTATTGTGGAATAGTTCCTTTGGTGGCGATTGAACTTCCTGGAGAAGTGTGCCACGGGATGCTCAATGTCATCAGAGTCACTTCTCTGTAAGAGCACAGATCCACAAGCTTGGTCGCTAGCATCGACCGCGATTGAGAACGGTTTGTTGAAGTCAGGAGATTTGAGCACGGGGAAGTGACACAGCAGAGACTTCAGGCGATCGAAGGCTCTCTGGCATGCATCATCCCAAGTGAACTTTACGCCTTTCTTCAGTTGGTTAGTTAGACTGAGAGCAATCTCAGCAAAGTTCTTGCAGAACTTGCGGTAGTACCCGATCATTCCAAGGAAGCGGCGCAAAGCTTTTTTGTTGTCAGGAACTGGAAAGTCCATGATGGCTTGGACTTTAGCATTTATGGGTGCCACCTTACCCTGGCCTATGACGTAGCCAAGATAGGTGACAGTAGCACAACCAAAGTCACTCTTGTTCAGGTTAACAGTCAGGTTAGCCTGGGTCAGGCGCTGGAACAACGTCTCTACATCTTTTAGATGTTCTTCCCAGGAGTCACTCCATGTGATCAGGTCATCGATGTATGCACCCATGTGTGGCAATCCGCCGATTGTAGACTGTATCATCCTTTGGAATGTGGCTGGGGCATTTTTCATCCCAAAGGGTAGGACTTCATACTGGTACAACCCAGATGGTGTGGCAAAAGCAGAGATGCTCTTGGCCCTCTCAGTTAAAGGCACACACCAATAACCCTTCAATAAATCAATCTTGGTCAGAAACTTTGCTTGCCCTACTCTATCAATACAATCATCAATCCTAGGTATTGGAAACACATCAGTTCTAGTTACAGCATTGACTTTGCGATAATCTGTACAGAATCTAGTACTTCCATCAGGTTTTGGAACTAGCACACAGGGTGAACTCCAATCTGAGTTGGAGGGTCTGATAATATCATGTTCTAACATGTACTCAACCTCTTTCTCAGCAATCTTTCTCTTTTCAGGATTCATCCGGTACGGATGCTGTTTTATTGGTTTGGCATCACCAACATCTACATCATGAGAGGCTATAGAAACTCTTTTTGGAACATCAGGAAACAGATCCTCATATTTCTTGATCAACCTCTCAAACTGATCTCTCTGTGAGGGTTCTAAGTGCTGGAGTTTTACATCAAGATTTTGCAACACTTCAGAATTTGACAATTTACATGAAAGAACTTCAGCTTTAATTCTAGGTTCATCATTTTGAAACTCCCCCTCATCTTCACAAATCTCGGCCATAGGAGAATCTGAAGTGACAGCTGCAACCCTAGCATTTCTGTCATGATAAGGCTTCAGCATGTTAATGTGACACAATTGTTTTGGTTTTCTCCTATCTGAAGTCTTCACAATGTAATTGAGATCATTGAGTTTTGTCAGAATTTCATAAGGACCATGAAATCTAGGCTGCAATGGATTGGACTGCAAGGGAAACAACACAAGGACCTTGTCTCCTGGTTTAAACTCACGGCTTCGAGCCTTATGATCATACCAAGTTTTCATTTTTCCCTGACTTGATTTCAAGTTCTTTTTGGCTAGGTCACATGCTGCACGCAATCTGTCTTTGAACTTGCTAACATAGTCTAACAAACTGATGTGCGGCTCTTCCTCTTGCCATTGTTCACTCAATAATAGCAAAGGTCCTCTCACTTCACGGCCAAACACTAGCTCAAATGGACTGAATCCAGTAGACTCCTGCACCGCTTCTCTAGCTGCAAACAACAGCAAATGAACACCTTCATCCCAGTCTCTCTCATGGTCATAACAATAAGTCCTCATCATTGTCTTGAGAGTGGAATGAAACCGCTCTAAGGCACCTTGACTTTCTGGATGATAGGCACTAGAAAGAATCTGCTTTGCACCTAGTTCATACACAACCTGCTGAAACAATCCGGAAGTGAAATTGCTACCTTGGTCTGACTGAATTTCCCTGGGAAGGCCAAACAACGTGAAGAACTTTATCAAAGCCTTTGAGATTGCAGTTGCCTTTGTAATGTGAATATAGGCCACTAGATGGCAGTATTTACCTTTTTTTTATTCAGCCCAGACTGGAGCTAGGTTTAGACATGTCCTGGACATGTCTGGGGAAAGTCCCAGAAAATAAAAAAAGAGGTCTAAATGTGGGTGGGGTCTGCAAAAGAGTATATAAAGAGTAGAATTGAGACGGTAAAGTAGTAGGAGAAATTGCGAGAAGAAGGATACGTGTGACCAGACCTGTCATTCTGTTCAAGACCTGTGAAGTTTTCTTTTGTGGATTTGTGCCTGTGCCCCAGAGCATTTTTCCTCACCCAGCACATCACCAGAAAACCCACAAAGGACTGTAAATATTCCTGTTTTTTTTTTGTTTTCCAATCAATCTTGGTCTGTAGTTGTAAATAGTAGTTTAGTCTTTGTTTGTTAATTAAATGTGTTGAGGTTTTTAAAACTGTGTCTGTCATCCCTTGCTGTTGCGTTGTAAATCTAATAACAAATTGGGGCCATTACAAATTGGGGGCTCGTCCGGGAGAGAACATTGTGTGAGTCATTCATTGAAAATCTAACATTTCAAATTGTAAAATTGTTTTTTGAATTTTCCTATATAAATATATTGACAGATCAACAGCAATGGATGATTTCTTGGCATCACCAACCGTTGAGGTTTTGAAGTCTATTAAAAAGACAGAACTGCTAGAAATTTGCAGACATTTAGAGCTGACAGAGGTAAAACCAGCCATGCGAAAAGCAAGACTGGCTCGAGAGATAGTTGAATATTACATTGATGAAAATGTGTTTGCACCCGGAGATCTGGAACAGTTTCCAGTGGAAAATCCTAATATAGAAATGGAACTTAAATTAAAACTGCTAGAGATTGAAAGAGAGGAAAAAGAGAAAGAAAGGGAGGAAATACAAAAAGAAAGGGAGGAAAAAGAAAAAGAAAGAGAATTTGAGTTAGAAAAATTAGCAAGAGAAGAGAAAAAAGAAAGAGAGAAAGAGGAAAGAGCAGAAAGAGAGAGACAGAGACAGAGAGATTTTGAATTAGAGAAATTCGATAGAGAAGAAAGACTCCAAATGGAGCAAATAAAAATTTAAATTGAAACTAAAAATACATTTTGTGCCAGTCAGGAGGTAAAACTGGTGCCTCCATTTGCAGAAAAGGATGTTGACAACTATTTCCAGTGCTTTGAAAAGGTGGCAAAGAGTTGCCAGTGGCCAAAGGAACACTGGCCTCTGATGTTGCAAATTGTCCTCAAGGGTAAAGCTCAACAAGCCTATTCGGCTTTGTCTGCAGATGATTCCTCTGATTATGAGATTGTCAAAAAGGTTATTTTGAGAGCTTATGAGTTGGTTCCAGAGGCTTACCGACAGAAATTCAGAGGTCTGAAGAAATCTGAAAATCAGACTTATGTTGAATTTGCTAATGAGAAGAAGGTTTGCTTTGAGCGCTGGTGTACTTCTATGGAGGTCTAGGATGATTTCAACTCACTAAAAGAGATGGTGTTAGTTGAAGAATTCAAGAACTGTGTTAAAGATGATGTTAAGACCTACCTTAATGAGAAGCAAGCACTGAATTTGCAGTCAGCTGCCAAATTTGCAGATGAATATGTTCTCACACATAAGTCTAAATTTCAGTCTAGCAGTAACAATAGATGGTCCCAATTTCAGAAAAAGGGTTATGGTGATACCCAAGATTCCTCACCCAAAGACAAAGACAAATCTGGTGATGGTGCTCAGAAATCCAGTAACAGGTCTGATCAAAGTGTGAAATCGAACAGTGACAAAAGTGGTCTAGTTTGCAGTTATTGCAAGAAATCTGGTCATGTTAAAACTAACTGTTGGTTCCTTAAAGCTAAGAAAGAAAAAGAAAAGGATACCAAACCAAATGCCTTTGTGAAAACAAGGTTAGAAACCCCTGTAGTAGATAACCGATCTGCTAAATTACCTGCTTCTTGTGGGGCTAGAAAGCCTAATACAGCTGACTTCGTGAGGGAGGAATTTCTTCCATTTGTGTCAGAGGGATTTGTGGCTCTGAATGAGCATTCTACTCCTGTCCCCATATATATCCTAAGGGATACCGGAGCTTCTCAGTCACTTTTGTTGATGGACTCCTTGGAGTTACGTGATGAGACCGCTTCAGGGGATTTCATACTTGTACAAGGTATTGAAGGGAGGACTGTATCTGTACCCCTGCGCTCTATATTCTTGAAGTCAGATTTAGTTACAGGACAGGTAAAGGTGGGACTTATGTCAAGTCTACCTATAAAGGGTGTTTCTCTGTTGCTAGGCAATGACCTGGCTGGGGGCTAAGTAGTTCCCCCTGTACATCTTACTTCACAGCCGAGCACTGAAGATGGGTATGAGGACCCATCTCTGTATCCTTCTTGCGCAGTGACTCGTGCTATGGCCAAGAAGGCTAAAGAAGAAGATGTTGTGGTGCCGTCCAGCACATTGAATAGTCAGGACTCAGGTGGTTCGCCTCATGACTCTGATTGGCCTACTATGGTTTCTCCGTTTGAGAACTTATCAGACGCTTTTATCAGTTCATTGTTCAGCCAGCCAGAGGGGTTCGGTGATTCTGATGTGTCTGGAGACTTTGTCTGGATGTCTTTGATTATGTATGTATTTTTATCTATGTCTGTTAAAACTGATTTTATCACTATTGACTTGTGAGTGGGCGTTGTTCTACAATTAATGTAATGAGTGTAGCACCTTGGTTGATATGGGTGAATCTTCAGGTAGCTTACGCCCTCTTTAAGCACACCTGTTGAGGATTTCTTACAATTTATCAAAGGCTTGTTCACTCATTTCCTCCAAGGACTCTGATGAAGATGTAGGGTCTACATCGAAACGTTAGTCACTATTGTTATGTACCTTATTCAATAAAAAGTGAGAATTTAGCAGATATCAGTGCTGCACCGGCATTCTTTTTACTTCATATTATTTTGGTCCTGTCCTGGTTGCACCGGATTATCTGGATTGACTTAATTGGCAGAAGCGCGGAGAACGCTCCTTTTTTTCTATTGGAATACTACGAAGGTCGACAGGACCGGCCTCTTGCGTCCCTGCTGCACGCTGTGAGAAGAAATACAAGATGACTACTTTTGAAGCAATCAATGCAAGTACCAATGCACGTTCAGAGACTCTCTTTTATACTGATGAACAAGGTGCTAACATAATTGTGCCACACTCTCTTTTTAAAGACACGTTTAAATCTCCGGAACCTGACATGCTGTCCTTGACTAGAGAATTGGAGGACTTAAAGAAATCAGAGTCCAGATTTCTGTGGCACTCCATAACTTTGTCAGAGTATTGGAGAGCCAAGCGTATTCCACGCGGTCTACGTATAAATAAAATCCCGTCATTTGGCTTGGATGATAAATCTTTTATGCAAAAATGGGAAAAAATTTTAAATAAATGTTCATTAGATTTGATGCTTTTGATTGTTGAAAAAACTAAATCTGAGCAAGCTAAATTAAAAACGGATGTGAAACAGGTAGAAGATGAACTCAAGAACAAAGCGACTGCTGATACGTTTCTTGAGATTACAGAGAAAATTTCCATTGCTCTGTCTGGGTTTGTTAAGGATTTGCAGACTTACAAGCTGAAGAAGTATGAACGGGATACTAGAGACTATGCAGACGGGACAGTGTATGAATGGCAAGGAAATCGAAAGAGGTTCTCTAGGAGTAACCGCCCACCCCTGCCTAAGACGAACAGATACATGCCTCTATCCACAGCAAGTGAGAGGGACTCCTCTGATGACCTGAGTGACATTGGAAGCGGTGGTCCATCCAATTCCATTCCCATGCCTTTTTTGGACCGAGGTTACAAACATCGAAAACAAAGACGCGACGGGGTTCGAGGGGGAAGAAGCAAACCCCCACAACCCACTCGCTGGTCTCCGCGGAACCATCAGAGGAGACTGTAATCAATATCTCGGATTACGATCTGACGGATGCAGAGAAAGCAGTGCTTCACAAAGGACTTTCTTTTGCCCCTTCTAACCGCATTGACTCCTTTTCATTAAAAGTGGACTCGTTTAAATTTTTTAGACAACTCCATCTTAGACATTTTTTCTTGAAGCCCAATGTCCTGTCAACTAGTAATGTTACAAATAGTGCTTATGATTCCAATATAAACGCAACTCCCAGAGAAGTGACCCCCTTTAAAAAGAAATCAAGGTTTTTGCCCTCATCTAATCTAAATCCTACTATTGTCACATTCAGCCAGTTGGTTGAGCGAGACATGGCTAAACTTGGTGCATTTTGTCCTTCGAAAAACAAAAATATGAAAAAAAGCGAATTGGATGCGTTGCGTGCTTTGGAATCTAGACGGGACATTCTAATTCGCCCTGCCGATAAGGGGGGCGCGGTTGTTGTTATGGGCTTACAGAATTATGATTGTGGTATATTGAAATTGTTAAATGATGAAAAACATTATAAGCCTCTTCCTTGTAATCCTATCTCTAACATAAAATACACGATTGATGAATTTATTGATGCATCTTACAAAAAAGGTTGGATTACTGAGAAAGAAAAGGGTTTTCTTTTAAGCGATCACCCCCGTTGTCCAGTATTTTATGGTTTACCCAAAATCCATAAGTGTCTTGATGACCCCCCTTTGCGTCCGATCGTTTCTGGTATAGGGAGTGTTACTGAGCCTCTTTCACGATTTGTTGATTTTTTTCTGAAAAAATATCTCCATAGTTTACAATCATATCTTGGGGATTCCACAGATGTTTTGAATCTGATTAACAACTGGAATTGTGAAAGCAGTGATATCCTTGTGTCTTTGGATGTGCAAAGCCTCTATACTTGCATACCCCATCACATAGGTCTACAAGCCATGTCTTATTACCTTGCCAAACGCCCCACTGATGTTTTGCCTCCTTCAGAGTTCCTTGAAAGCTTAGTTGAGATAATTCTATCAAATAATTTCTTCAGTTACTCGGGAAAATTTTATTTACAACTACAAGGGACTGCAATGGGGAGTGCTTTTGCTCCATCTTATGCCTGTTTGGTAATGGGTCTATGGGAAGAAAAATATATATACAATACTGTGCATAACCCATTTCATTCTAAAATATCTTTGTGGCGTAGATATGTAGATGATGTTCTTCTGATATGGAAGGGTACACTTGCTGAATTGAATGATTTCTTGAGTTATGTGAATTCCACCACAAATTACTTGTCCTTTACTATGGAATACAATAATCAATCCATTGATTTTCTAGATCTTACCATTTTTAAGGACATGAATAATACTTTACAATCTACTATATACAGAAAACCCCTTAGCAGGAATACCTTATTGAAAGCGGATAGTAATCACCCTTCTCATTTACTCCGCAACATCCCCGTGGGGCAGTTTTTGCGAGTTAGGCGGAATTGTAGTATCACAACTGATTTTATGTCTAAAGCTTCTCATTTAGCTCATCGCTTTGAACAACGCGGTTATCATAAAGCGGACATTACTAAAGCACGGGATAGGGCTTTCAAGACGGAGCGCTCTGACCTGTTAAAGAAAAAATCCAAGTTACCTAGTACTACGTCTAGATTATCCTTCTCCACCTGCTATACACCGGCAGCTGGAAGAATAAAACAAATTATTTATAAACATTGGCATATTTTGAAATCTGATCCGACGCTTAAGTTTTTAGCGCCGAACCGCCCAGGTTTATATTTAGGCGTGCTCGTAACATCAGAGACCGATTGGTCCATTCTGATATGACCATCCCATCCCCCACCACTTGGCTGCCTAGTCCACCTCAAGGCTTTTTTAAATGTGGAAATTGTGCGCAATGTTCTAATTCGGCCAATGCGAAATATTTTTTACATCCTCGCACTGGTAAAAGATTCCCTATTTCTTCGTTTATCAATTGCAATAGTACACATGTAATATATATTTTAAAGTGTCCTTGTGGGCTGGCTTATATAGGCCAAACAAAACGTCAGTTGAAGTTAAGGGTGGCTGAACATAAGACAGCTATTCGGACCCAGAATTTAACTTATGCCATGGCGCGGCATTACAAGATGGCAAATCATGGCTCCCCTGCGTCCTTAAGATTTTTGGGGATTGAGAAAATCTCACCCCCACTTAGGGGTGGTGATATTATTAAAAAACTTCTATGCAGGGAAGCATTTTGGATACACACACTAGGCACTTTAGAACCTCAAGGTCTAAATGAGGAATTAAACCTATCTTGCTTTCTCTAAAATTGAATAATGATGAGGATATGTCTTTGATTATGTATGTATTTTTATCTATGTCTGTTAAAACTGATTTTATCACTATTGACTTGTGAGTGGGCGTTGTTCTACAATTGATGTAATGAGTGTAGCACCTTGGTTGATATGGGTGAATCTTCAGGTAGCTTACGCCCTCTTTAAGCACACCTGTTGAGGATTTCTTACAATTTATCAAAGGCTTGTTCACTCATTTCCTCCAAGGACTCTGATGAAGATGTAGGGTCTACATCGAAACGTTAGTCACTATTGTTATGTACCTTATTCAATAAAAAGTGAGAATTTAGCAGATATCAGTGCTGCACCGGCATTCTTTTTACTTCATATTATTTTGGTCCTGTCCTGGTTGCACCGGATTATCTGGATTGACTTAATTGGCAGAAGCGCGGAGAACGCTCCTTTTTTTCTATTGTGTCTGGAGACTTGTTTCTGTCCAGAAAGCGGTTGATTGAGGAGCAAACTGATGATCCTGAAATTTGTGTACTAAAGAGGAGAGCCCTTCCCGATAAAGAAATAGATGCAGTTCCAGTTGGGTATTATCTCAAGGATGGTGTGTTGATGCGGAAGTGGCGCCCTCCTGATATCCCTACCAATGCAGATTGGGCAGTGGACAGGCAAATTGTTGTTCCGAAGGTCTACAGGAATGAGATCTTAACAATGGCTCATAGTTTACCTTTAGGAGGTCATCTTGGTGTTAACAAGACTGTTGATAAGATCATGAAACACTTCTTTTGGCCTGGGCTTCGGAAAGACGTTTCCAACTTTTGCAAAACCTGTCACACTTGTCAAGTAGTTGGAAAACACCAGTTAGACCCACCTGTAGCTCCATTGCAGCCTATCCCAGCATTTGGAGAGCCCTTCTCTAAGGTCATTGTTGATTGTGTTGGTCCATTACCCAAGACCAGATCTGGAAATCAGTACTTGTTGACAATCATGTGTGCATCTATCAGATTCCCCGAAGCCATACCTCTACGTAACATCAAGGCAACTGCAATCTCGAAGGCTTTGATAAAGTTCTTCACGTTGTTTGGCCTTCCCAGGGAAATTCAGTCAGACCAAGGTAGCAATTTCACTTCAGGATTGTTTCAGCAGGTTGTGTATGAACTAGGTGCAAAGCAGATTCTTTCTAGTGCCTATCATCCAGAAAGTCAGGGTGCCTTAGAGCGGTTTCATTCCACTCTCAAGACAATGATGAGGACTTATTGTTATGACCATGAGAAAGACTGGGATGAAGGTGTTCATTTGCTGTTGTTTGCAGCTAGAGAAGCAGTGCAGGAGTCTACTGGATTCAGTCCATTTGAGCTAGTGTTTGGTCATGAAATGAGAGGACCTTTGCTATTATTGAGTGAACAATGGCAAGAGGAAGAGCCGCACATCAGTCTGTGAGACTATGTTAGCAAGTTCAAGGAAAGATTGCGTGCAGCTTGTGACCTAGTCAAAGAGAACTTGAAATCAAGTCAGGGAAAAATGAAAACTTGGTATGATCATAAGGCTAGAAGCCGTGGGTTTAAACCAGGAGACAAGGTCCTTGTGTTGTTTCCCTTGCAGTCCAATCCATTGCAGGCTAGATTTCATGGTCCTTATGAAATTCTGACAAAACTCAATGATCTCAATTACATTGTGAAGACTCCAGATAGGAGAAAACCAAAACAATTGTGTCACATTAACATGCTGAAGCCTTATCATGACAGAAATGCTAGGGTTGCAGCTGTCACTTCAGATCCTCCAATGGCTGAGATGTGTGAAGATGAGGGGGAGTTTCAAGATGATGAACCTAGAATTAAAGCTGAAGTTCTTTCATGTAAATTGTCAAATTCTGAAGTGTTGCAAAATCTTGATGTAAAACTCCAGCACTTAGAACCCTCACAGAGAGATCAGTTTGAGAGGTTGATCAAGAAATATGAGGATCTGTTTTCTGATGTGCCAAAAAGAGTTTCTATAGCCTCTCATGATGTAGATGTTGGTGATGCCAAACCAATAAAACAGCATCCGTACCGGATGAATCCTGAAAAGTTTCTGACCAAGATTGATTTATTGAAGGATTATTGGTGTGTGCCTTTAACTGAGAGGGCCAAGAGCATCTCTGCTTTTGCCACACCATCTGGGTTGTACCAGTATGAAGTCCTACCCATTGGCATGAAAAATTCCCCAGCCACGTTCCAAAGGATGATACAGTCTACAATCGCCAGATTGCCACACACGGGTGCGTACATCGATGACCTGATCACATGGAGTGACTCCTGGGAAGAACATCTAAAAGATGTAGAGACGTTGTTCCAGCGCCTGACCCAGGCTAACCTGACTGTTAACCTGAACAAGAGTGACTTTGGTTGTGCTACTGTCACCTATCTTGGCTACGTCATAGGCCAGGGTAAGGTGGCACCCATAAATGCTAAAGTCCAAGCCATCATGGACTTTCCAGTTCCTGACAACAAAAAAGCTTTGCGCCGCTTCCTTGGAATGATCGGGTACTACCGCAAGTTCTGCAAGAACTTTGCTGAGATTGCTCTCAGTCTAACTAACCAACTGAAGAAAGGCGTAAAGTTCACTTGGGATGATGCATGCCAGAGAGCCTTCGATCGCCTGAAGTCTCTGCTGTGTCACTTCCCCGTGCTCAAATCTCCTGACTTCAACAAACCGTTCTCCATCGCGGTCGATGCTAGCGACCAAGCTTGTGGATCTGTGCTCCTACAGAGAAGTGACTCTGATGACATTGAGCATCCCGTGGCCACCAAACAAACTATTCCACAATAGAGAAGGAACTGTTGGCTCTCGTCCTTTCTTTACAACACTTTGAGGTTTATGTTTGTACAGGGGAAAAGCCAATGATTGTGTACACTGACCACAATCCGTTAATGTTTTTGAGTAAGATGAAAAACAAGAATCGGAGATTGTTGAATTGGAGTTTGATTTTACAGGAGTTTGACTTGGAAATTAAGCATGTGAAGGGTACGGACAATTTAATTGCTGATTGCCTATCCCGTGTTTGAATATGTATATATATATCACGTTTATTTGAATATTGTATGATATGTATATATAGACAAGTGTCCACTTAACCATTTTGTATTGAAAAGAAAAATTTTGCCTTTATGAGTCAAAATTTTTCCCTTTTGGAATGGAGGTGTAATGTGAATAAAGGCCACTAGATGGCAGTATTTACCTTTTTTTTATTCAGCCCAGACTGGAGCTTGGTTTAAAAGTCCCAGAAAATAAAAAAAAGAGGTCTAAATGGGGGTGGGGTCTGCAAAAGAGTATATAAAGAGTAGAATTGAGACAGTAAAGTAGTAGGAGAAATTGCAAGAAGAAGGATACGTGTGACCAGACCTGTCATTCTGTTCAAGACCTGTGAAGTTTTCTTTTGTGGATTTTTGCCTGTGCCCCAGAGCATTTTTCCTCACCCAGCACATCACCAGAAAACCCACAAGGGACTGTAAATATTTCTGTTTCTTTTTTGTTTTCCAATCAATCTTGGTCTGTAGTTGTAAATAGTAGTTTAGTCTTTGTTTGTTAATTAAATGTGTTGAGGTTTTTAAAACTGTGTCTGTCATCCCTTGCTGTTGCTGTTGCGTTGTAAATCTAATAACAAATTGGGGCCATAACACCTTGATGTTACGTAGAGGTATGGCTTCAGGGAATCTGGTAGATGCACACATGATTGTCAACAAGTACTGATTTCCAGATCTAGTCTTGGGTAATGGACCAACACAGTCAACAATGACCTTAGAGAACGGCTCCCCAAATGCTGGGATAGGCTGTAATGGTGCTACAGGTGGGTCTAACTGGTGTTTTCCAACTACTTGACAAGTGTGACAGGTTTTGCAAAAGTTGGAAACGTCTTTCCGAAGCCCAGGCCAAAAGAAGTGTCTCATGATCTTATCAACAGTCTTGTTAACACCAAGATGACCTCCTAAAGGTAAACTATGAGCCATTGTTAAGATCTCACTGCTGTAGACCTTCGGAACAACAATTTGCCTGACCACTGCCCAATCTGCATTGGCAGGGATATCAGGAGGGCGCCACTTCCGCATCAACACACCATCCTTGAGATAATACCCAACTGGAACTGCATCTATTTCTTTATCAGGAAGGGCTCTCCTCTTTAGTACACAAATTTCAGGATCATTAGTTTGCTCCTCAATCAACCGCTTTCTGGACAGAGACAAGTCTCCAGACCCATCAGAATCACCAAACCCATCTGGCTGGCTGAACAATGAACTGATAAAAGTGTCTGATAAGTTCTCAAAAGGAGAAACCATAGTAGGCCAATCAGAGTCATGAGGCGAACCACCTGAGTCCTGACTAATCAATGTGCTGGACGGCACCACAACATCTTCTTCTTTAGCCTTCTTGGCCATAGCACGAGTCACTGCACAAGAAGGATACAGAGATGGGTCCTCATCCCCATCTTCAGTGCTCGGCTGTGAAGTAAGATGTACAGGGGGAACTACTTTGCCCCCAGCCAGGTCATTGCCTAGCAACAGAGAAACACCCTTTATAGGTAGACTTGACATAAGTCCCACCTTTACCTGTCCTGTAACTAAATCTGACTTCAAGAATATAGAGCGCAGGGGTACAGATACAGTCCTCCCTTCAATACCTTGTACAAGTATGAAATCCCCTGAAGCGGTCTCATCACGTAACTCCAAGGAGTCCATCAACAAAAGTGACTGAGAAGCTCCGGTATCCCTTAGGATATATATGGGGACAGGAGTAGTATGCTCATTCAGAGCCACAAATCCCTCTGACACAAGTGGAAGAAATTCCTCCCTCACGAAGTCAGCTGTATTAGGCTTTTTAGCCCCACAAGAAGCAGGCAATTTAGCAGATCGGTTATCTACTCCAGGGGTTTCTAACCTTGTTTTCACAAAGGCATTTGGTTTGGTATCCTTTTCTTTTTCTTTTTTAGCTTTAAGGAACCAACAGTTAGTTGTAACATGACCAGATTTCTTGCAATAACTGCAAACTAGACCACTTTTGTCACTGTCAGCTTTCACACTTTGATCAGACCTGTTACTGGATTTCTGAGCACCATCACCAGATTTGTCTTTGTCTTTGGGTGAGGAATCTTGGGTATCACCATAACCCTTTTTCTGAAATTGGGACCATCTATTGTTACTGCTAGACTGAAATTTAGACTTATGTGTGAGAACATATTCATCTGCAAATTTGGCAGCTGACTGCAAATTCAGTGCTTGCTTCTCATTAAGGTAGGTCTTAACATCATCTTTAACACAGTTCTTGAATTCTTCAACTAACACCATCTCTTTTAGTGAGTTGAAATCATCCTTGACCTCCATAGAAGTACACCAGCGCTCAAAGCAAACCTTCTTCTCATTAGCTAATTCCACATAAGTCTGATTTTCAGATTTCTTCAGACCTCTGAATTTCTGTCGGTAAGCCTCTGGAACCAACTCATAAGCTCTCAAAATAACCTTTTTGACAACCTCATAATCAGAGGAATCATCTGCAGACAAAGCCGAATAGGCTTGTTGAGCTTTACCCTTGAGGACAGTTTGCAACATCAGAGGCCAGTGTTCCTTTAGCCACTGGCAACTCTTTGCTACCTTTTCAAAACACTGGAAATAGTTGTCAACATCCTTTTCCGAAAATGGAGGCACCAATTTTACCTCCTGGCTAGCCCAAAATTTATTTTCAGTTTGAATTTTAATTTTTAGTTGCTCCATTTGGAGTCTTTCTTCTCGATCGAATTTCTCTAATTCAAAATCTCTCTGTCTTTGTCTCTCTCTTTCTGCTCTTTCCTCTATCTCTCTTTCTTTTTTCTCTTCTCTTGCTAATTTTTCTAACTCAAATTCTCTTAGTTTTCTTTTTCTTGCCTTTCAAATTCTCTTTGTTTTTCTTTTTCCTCCCTTTCAATCTCTAGCATTTTTAATTTAAGTTCCATTTCTATGTTTGGATTTTCCACTGGAAACTGTTCCAGATCTCCTGGTGCAAACACATTTTCATCAATGTAATATTCAACTATCTCTCTAGCCAGTCTTGCTTTTCGCATGGCTGGTTTTACCTCTGTCAGCTCCAAATGTCTGCATATTTCCAACAGTTCTGTCTTTTTAAAAGACTTCAAAACCCCTACGGTTGGTGGTGCCAAGAAATCATCCATTGCTGTTGTCAATATATATCTAGGAAAATTCACAAAAACAATTTGAAATGTTAGATTTTCAATAAATTACTCACAAAATGGTCTATCCCGGACCTTGAGGCCCCAATTTGTTATTACATTTATAACACAACAGCGACAGCAACAGCAAGGGATGACAGACACAGTTAAACAAACTTGAACACATTTAATTAACAGACAAAGACTAACACTAACCTACGGTACTGACCAAGATTAATTATACAACAAAAATAGAAATATTTACAGTCCCTTGTTTGTGGGGTGGCTTGGTGATGTCCTGGATGAAGAAAAATGCTCAAACACAGGCAAAAATCCACAAAAGAAACTTCACAGGTCTTGAACAGAATGACAGGTCTGGTCACATGTATCCTTCTTCTTGCAATTTCTTCTACTACTTTACTGTCTCAATTCTCCCCTTTATATACTCTTTTGTAGACCCCACCCACATTTAGACCTCTTTTTTTTAATTTTCGGGGACTTGCCCCAGACATGTCCAGGACATGTCTAAACATAACTCCAGTCTGAGCTTAACAAAAAAAAGGTAAATACTGCCATCTAGTGGCCTCTATTCACATTACATATATAGCTACTCTCCAGGACAACTCGCCAACCCTCCACTCGTTCGCCTCTGTTGAAGGATTAATCTGTCTCTGAGGGCCAGTATTTGTTGGATTTTCTTCCCCTCTCTCACACCTAACTGGCTCAAAATTATATGGTTGTCGCCACCCCGCATGCTCCCAATCACTCACCATAGTAAGCAGAGGCAAATTTTTTTTTTTAAATTGACTAGTGAATTACCCGTGGCGAGAATAATTTTGACTGTGCGAGCTTCGAGATGGAAATACAGCAGTGACATTTGTAAAGGGCTATGCCACACCCTTATCCCAGAGAGGAAGGGGAGTTTTGTCTGGCATGGGGGTGGTGGATTGTCCAAAGTAGAATGGTTTGGTTGGAGCTTACTGGTTAGTTGAGGATTTCTCTGTGGACAACATTGTCTGTGTATGTGCCTTGTTTGTCATGAAACTGTCCATTGACTTTTGACCCCAGTGACCTTGATTTCTCGTGACGACCTACGGTTTGATTTTTGACCCTCGTCACCTTGACCTTTGACGAAATGGACCTCTTGCGGTCATTTCTTGTGACGACCTACGTCCACATACCAACTTTCATGAAAATCTGTCCAGGGAGATGGGAGATGCGAAAAATTGACCTTTGACTCCAGTGACCTTGACCTTTCAAAAAACTAACCCCTCAAGGACAATTCCAGGGACAACCGACATAGACCCACCAAGTTTGGTGAAGATCCATCAGAGTACCTCGGAGGAGTAGGGGAACAAACAAACAGACAGACAGACAAACGTTCCTCAAATTATAGTATGATGCTTATACAACAACAACAACAACAACATTTTCCAGGGGGGAATTAAATGGCAGCAAGCAGAAACATAGCAAAGATGAATGAATTGAAATAAAAATAAAAATAAATTATTATACAAAAATGTTAAATAAAGCACATAATTGCACTGTTTTAATGGCTTTCTGATTTTCAGAGTACAGAATTGAATCCATGTGTTGGTTGGCTTCATTATGAAACAAAATAAACAACGATTTCTGATTAGAATATTTACTCTTACAGTATGTACATGCCATTTAGCCAGCAGTATAATAAGGCTGATAATGTAATACCGGTTTATATGAGAAGGATAATTACAGAAACCAAACAATACATTTTCAAAACACAGCGAAAAATTGGGGTCAATGGCCCTCATCTATCAAACTTGCGTAAGATCTGGTGTAGATTCTGGTGTAAATATCAGCATTTGCCAAGTGTCACATCTGATTTACTAGAATTGTGTAGGACGCTGATTTTGGTGTAGACCTGGCGTGGTGTTGATAAATCTGGCGGCTGAAACCATCGTAATACACATGACACACCCCAATAAATTCATGCTCCGGGAGGCATAGTCCTGCCCACTTTACGACATGGACTCTCGAAAGACGGCAAAGAACAAAGAACTTCACTGAGGAGGAAATATAAATTATCGCGTCCGAGGTGGAGAAAAACAAAATAAATTTATTTGAAGGCCTTAAGTGCGGCATAAAGGTAGCCCGGAAGGCTGCTGTTTGGAAAACTTTTGCAGCTGCGGTAAACACTGTTGGGGTGGAAAACCGGAGTGCAGCAGAGGTTTTACTTAATTCATTAATAAATAACATTTATAGATTCATAATATTTCATGTTATATAGCCTACATAACTGGCAATCCAAATGCTTTACATGTAGCTCAGAGATAGTGGTCTGATTTTAAGAGCGCCGCGAGAACAAGGGTTGCTGCGCTCAGGCGCAGCAGCGCACGGACCGGTGGAGGCCAACCAGACTCGAACCTCCAGCTGTCACCGTTCGAGGAGCGCGTGGCAGCAGGGCTCCCCCGTACATTGTGGGAATACGAGGCGGTGGGAGCTCGGACGAGTCCCCACCGCCTTGATCAGAGCTGCATGAGAGTAACTGTGAAAATACAGTCTGCAGAGATCACTCTTCATTGTACTTTTTGTATTATTACTCCATGACATTTTATTTTGTGCCACATCAAATTAGCAGCCACTCGTCCCGGAGGAGATCTTCTCTGCGCTGAAAGTTCCTCTCATGTCGGACAGAAGCTTATTCCTCTAACAATAGAAAATCTGCCATTGACAAAATGTGATCACGGTAGTTAGCCAGTTAGTCAATGTACTCTTATGGTTACAGTCGAAGTGACGGCAAAATAAAGAAACATTTTATGAAACGAGTGTAAATGTGCACGCGCTAGTAATAAATTTTATGTTCTAAAATATTTATGCGCAAACTTATTTTCCAATTTGCCTTGAATTAAGTTGCGTTTCTTTGGTTGTTCAATATATATCTGTTTGGATGAGCATCTGACATACCACACTGCATATCTGTCAAGCCACGCATTGCGCTTAATCAAATTGATTATAATTGTCAGCCGTCTGGCCTGACAAGCAGGTTGTTGTCTCAAAATATAAGTTTAATCAATTTCTCAACACAGGTGTCTAATTTATTTATTTATTTAGTCTATTTATTCATTTTACTAATAAAAGCAACAACAGCATGACGCCCAAATCGCTGCATATTATTAATACACTGGCCAAAACTTCCAACGCAACACATACAATTTTGAAATATTTGGTGTACATAAAATGGGATATTGGTTTTGAGCCATGATTCATCAACTACAACTTAAAAGCTCAGAAAATTGTTTTGATTTTGTCGTGTGGGCAGCTCGTTCCGCTTGATTGCACATTAGAGTTTTGACTATCCCGTCAGGTTGAGTAGAACTCATTGACTAATCCTTCGAGAATTTAGTCAATAAATAGCCGTAGCAATGGGCAACTTAAATATTCCTTTGCATTATCCCGGTTCAACGTGTGACCATGTCGCGCCGAGGTCAAAATCAGCGAGAGGGAGCCGTTGGTATGCTCACTGGTGGAATGTCGCAAAGACAACCTTTGCAAGCAACCTGGGCGTCCACGTGTCGACCATATCACGTCTCTGGAGCCGGTAAAATGAAACGGGAAGCACCGGTGATCGACCACGTGCCCCCAGACCATGTGTCACCACCCCTCAGCAGGATCGCCATATTTACCTCCAGCACCTGTGCAATCGCTTCCTGCCAGCTATAGTCACTGCTGCGCAGACCAGAGGTCGTCACCAGAACTGGATTAGCGACCAAACCGTACGCAACCGCCAGCATGAAGCCGAATTGCATAACCTACGTCCCCGCTGTGGTTTGGTGTTGACTCCTGCACGTCGCCGCATCCGTCTGCGATGGTCAAGGGCACATTTGGGCTGGAATGCCCAAATGGTGGAACAGGGTGCTCTTCTCCGATGAATCGAGGTTCAAGTTGAGTGTGTCTGTCGGAAGACTGCGTGTATGGCGTAGGCAACGGGAACGTTATACTGACGCTACCATCCTGCAGCTTGACCGCTGGGGTGGACCTAGTGTGATTTTTATCGATGGAAACCTCAGTGCAGCCCGTTACCGTGACGACATCCTTACCCCTGTCGCAGTTCCACTCGTCCATCACTATCGCCTAACGATGCAACAGGATAACGTGAGACCACATGTCGTCAGAGTCTGTCAGGACTACCTGAGGCAGAATAATGTTCAGTGTCTTGATTGGCCTGCGTACTCCCCAGATTTAAATCCTATAGAACATCTATGGGATATTCTGGATCGCCGGGTGAGAAGGCGTGATCCAGAACCAGCCACAGTCCAACAGTTGTGTCAAGCACTCCAGGGACCGCATCACACATTCTGAAATTCGGCATTTGATTGACTCCAGGCATTGCAGAATCCAGGCTGTGTGTGACGCAAGGGGAGGCCATACAAGATACTGACTTTGTTGATCCAGAATTGCGCCTTCAACTGATGCAATGAAGTGGAAACCAGGAAAAATCTGTTCTTCATTCCTGCCTCTAAAACTGTGTTTTTGATTTGAATCTTATTATTTGTTATGTATTGTTAAATTTATCGTAAGAAAATGACGTGTGTTGCAATAAACCCGAGTGTTGCGTTGGAAGTTTTGGTCAGTATAATTTTGACAGCTGCCCTTGTTCCTGCATGTTGTTCGCTGGTTTCAAATCTGCGTACACCTGGTCATACCCGGCGTGAGATTTTTGCGGACCGTTCTATCACGTTCAGGTTGATTAATGCCGATCCTTGCGGAAGATTTGGTGTACACCCATGTTTTTGGTGTATGCACGTTTGATAAATGAAGGCCAGTGTGTTGTGAAATGAAGGTACATATGTCTTTCCGTAAGATTTTGGAAGAACAGTTCCAAAATAAATGAAAAATATCCTCAGGGTCTAATTCACAGAAAGAGCAGCCAACATCAATATTGTTATTAAATCTTTGTAGAAATACTCTGGAGGGGTAGTAATGGCGTATAAGCTTAAAAGATACCTCTTGCACTTTTTTTGGTAATCAGAAATCTAGCAGGTAAATTCCAAATTTCTTTCCAATTAAGGTCATGTACGAAATTATTCCAATAAGATACAACGTAAGGCGTGGAAACCATGTCCTTCTGAAACAGAGAATGAATCTCATGACTATTATTGTATGTTGCAGAACAGAAACAAATCTGACCTACTGCTGACTGAACAGGGTCTAATGCTAATAAGACTGGATTATAACCAGATACTTTTTGACAACATAACTAGCTCTGATGAGATGGTATCAATAACAAAGGCTAACTCTTTTGGGGATATTGGGACACCATATTCCATTAAAAACTCTTGATATGTCATTAAAAGACCATAAGAATTGAGTAACTGCCCGGATAAACATATATTGTGTGCAAATTAGTTCTCATAAAATAATGATTCGTTTCTACACAAAATGTCTCTGTTATTCCATATATAACACCGAGAAGGGGAGAAATTATGTTCACAGATCAAGGACCATGAGAGAAGCATTTGCTTGTGGAAGTAGGACAACTTCAAGTGAATTTTCACGATATTGTAATTCCAAAGTAAAACAAAATGAAGGCCTCCTAATTTTGAGAAGGTAAAATTAGGTATGACATTCCAGATTAATGATGAATTCTTTATAAATTGTTTTAGCTAGTTTATTTTAAATGTATCATTTAAAGTAGGGAAGTCTTAGAAGTTTAGGCCACCCTTATCATAAGAATTCAAAATCACTGCTTTTTTAACGTTGTGAGTTCTGTTCTTCCGAATAAAATTAAAGAGCATTTTGTCAATATTCTTAGAGGTCTGCTTGTTCATGTCAAGGGACAGAGTAGCATAAGTGAGTCGAGATATACCCCCAGCCTTCGTCAGGAGGATTCTTCCTCTCAATGACAACTCTCTCTGTAACCACTGATATTACTTTTTATTATTTTTGTCAATGGGGTTTAAGTTTAATCCCTATCTGACATCTCTATTTTTAATGATGATGATCCCTAAGTAAGTAACGGAGCTTTTTACAGGTATATTACAGATGGATGATGCAGAACAGTTTTTAAGAGGAAGCAATTCACATTTTTTAAAATTCAAATAAAGTCCAGACGCGATAGAGAGAGTTTTGATCAACTCAATAGCCACAGGTGTTTGTGAAGCATCGTTTAAAAACAGCGTGTATCATCAGCCAACTGACTGATTATAAATTCATTATCAGCTACCAAGATACCTTTCAGCGGACCAAGCTTAATGAAACTATTGAGCAATTGAGTACAAAGTAAGAAGAGGTATGGGGAGATCAGGCACCCCTATTAAAATACAAAGCAAATCCTACTTTCTTCAATGCATGGAAAATTATATTATGTTCAATAGTATCGAAGGTCTTTTGGGAATCCAAAAAAAAAAGAATAAACTCTCATCAGTACAAAAATCTGAGTGGTCGATTAAGTGGAGTACCAATCTAATATTATTTGAAATATGTCTTTGTCTCATAAAACCAGACTGGGTCTCATCAATGATATGGTCCATAACAGTTTTTATCCTTTCGGCAAATATCAGTGCAAACACTTTATAATCACTATTGAGAAGGCAAACTGGACGCCAATTGTCATTTAAAAGTACCTCTTTCTTAGGTTTTGGGATGAGAGTTATGAGGCCTTGAGTCAATGTAGGTGGAAAAGTCCCATTTTCTACACATTAAAGAAAGAGCCCAAGAAGAAAGGGAGCAAGTTGATCAGAAAATATCTTGTAAAATTCAGAAGTAATACCATCTGTCCCAGGGGATTTATTGGGCTTGAGGTGTTCAATAGCAGATATAACTTCTTCTCGTGTTATTGGGCTATCACAATAGTCCATCTTATCAATGTCAATTGTTTTTATTTCAGGAAGAGACTCTATAAAGAGAAGAGCAGACTTCTCACTATAACTGATTCATAAAGTGTGCTATAAAATATAGAACAAAACAGCTATGTTTCGAGGATCATCTGTAACGTTTCCATCAATGTTCAGTTTCTGAAATGAGTTATTTTTAGCTCTGGATTTTTCTAGTTGAAAGAAATATGCTGTGTTCTGCTCCCCCTCCTCCAGCCATTTTTTCCCTACTTCTCATGAAAGCTCCTTCTGCCTTCTTTTATACAACTCATCCCGTTTATTTTGGAGAATAGACAAATTTTGGATATTGTTTTCAGTCAAACTCTCGGGTGGCTTTTGTGCTATGGAGGCGTTGCACTGGATGCAGAAACTGTAGTGTAAGTCATATGATCCCCAAAGTAATCCAGGAAGATGACTTTGGTAGGATGGGAATGCATCGATTAATTATTATTTATTTATTCAGAAAAAATGTATTTCCTTGCTCTGAAAGGTTGCATGTATAACCAGATATTGAACCTCAGGTCCAAATGATCCACCTTATCCACGACACTAGCTCAACAGACTATATAGTCACTGGTCGATTTAGCACTTGCATAGCTGTGCTGTGTTTGAACCTGAGTATATTGGCACAAGGATTCTCAGTCCGTAAACTGGCTTTGAAAACAACAGTTGAATATTTAGCAGTTAATTATCGTGAAAGTACAAAAAACAAAACATTTGAGTGATTATACTGCTGAGGTCTTCCAGTGCATAGCATAATGGCGAGAGGACTCTCAGACTGGCTAAAACAATAGCAAGCGCAGATTTGCCCACAAACAGCTTTTATGACAAAATATCGAAGGTAAGAAAAGTTTTTGCTCATCTCTGTTGCATTTCAAGTGTAGGCTATGCCTGCTGTTCTTTGAGTGTGGTGTCAATTTAAAATGACAAGGCTTATATTGTTGGAATCTGTGGACTGTCCTTTTTCATTTGATGCATCATCTGTATGCATAGCACAAATTCAGTAGAAATGCTTGCAATAGAGCACTGATCTTATTTTATTTAATGTTTTGCTAGATGCTTATTTACTTGCTTGGTACTTGAATTGCGTTCAGTTTAGGTAAAAACGGTCATCGCAAACTTTTCGCCCGTTTCTTCGCTTTAAGAGGATATGCCGCATGACGAGGTTGCTATTAGGAAACATGCTGTATTAATTATGCAAATTCATTGCCCCCGTTACGGGACGTTCAGGCTTAAGGTTAATATTTGAATTGAATATATATTTTCCACTAATTTCTTAAAATCTTCACTTTAAACCCAGTTTTCATTGCAACAAAACCGCTGAGTTTCTTGTGAATTTCTGTTACTTGAAGCAGCTTTTCTCGAAGTGCTCCGAGTAAAGAACTGAATGTTTTGTTGGGTTGTAAGGCTTTCCACGGTCAGTTCTTAATTTAACAAGCCAATCTTTCAAAAGGGCTTCATTATTTTGTAGAAATTGATGGAAACTTATTTTGCCGTGTTTTCCAGATGACTGAATGGCATTATTATTGATGCAAGCAACAGCAGCACAAGATTCCCCCATTTTTACTATGCTGCGATCAACCTTTCTGTACATTTTGCTGTGGGGATCACGTGACCACCTACTTAACTTGAAATGACCTCATTCTCGCAATTTCTGATCTAACATTTTCCTCCTCAGCTCCTCTAGTCTTTGCCAAAAACCTAGTATGCATTCTTAAATATTTTGTTACCTCAAATTTAAATAGCTCCGAGTTACTACAAAAGTTTTTTTTAATTACAGCTTTGTGCCGAAATCGCCCAATCAATGATTGAACATTTTTGATCACTGCTTCATTTTTAGAATGGAACCATTTCATTTCCAATATGATCCCCTATGTTGGCCAATAGTATTAATAGTGTTCAGAGATTTGTATTGAAATAGCTCTATGATCTGTTAAAGGTGTGGTGAGAATATTGACATCAATGTCATTACTATCAAAACAATTGGCAATCAACCAAAAGGCAATGTGTGACATTGTAGTGCATGCCTTATTACTCCACATGTACAATCACTCTCCAGGGTGTATTCCTCTTCATATATCTATCAAGTTGAATTTTTGCACGAAATGTGTAAGATTAGAAGCCATAGAGTTGTTGGTTCGTGGAGGCCATCGATCTAAAGACCCATCTGCTACATTTAAGTCTCCTCCCATTACTATCAATAAATTAGGATAATTGCCAGTGTAAAAGGCGAGTTTCCAAACTATCAAATAAAATGGCACTTTCTTGTTTTGAATTATACCCATACAGATTGACTGGTAAGATTATTTTGATTATTAACATAATGGATACTATTAAGTAGTGGCCATTAGGGTCACCATCAAAATGTAAAATGTCTCCCTTGAAGGTGTCCTTCAGTGTAGCAACACCAGCTGCTCTTCTTGTACCATGAGAAAACCAAATGTTATCACCCCATTGTGCTTTCCATACCTGTACATTATTTAAAACAAAATGAGGTTCCTGGAAAAAAGGAAAATCTTTCTTCTGTTGCTTTGCAAATAAAAATAAAGCCTTTCGTTTAAGGTCTTGTCTTAGCCCCCTGACATTGTCTCTTTCTGTTTTTTTTGCTCAATGTCCCAAAATAAAGTGTATCAAAGAGAAGAAGTGCGATAGATTTACAGCAAATAATTTCTATCCCATAATAAATTAGGCAAAACTTATCCCGAACCAAGTGGCTCATCCCTTAATGAAGAAAAATATATTCTTAGCAACAGAATCCTTCAGTCTGACACCCAAGCATTTTCACCGAGAGAATGTAAGCTTTGTCTTTTTTGCAATTAAAGCTCAGAGCTCAAAACATAAGTCCAATATAAAATATAAAGCAGTTAGTTGGAGGTATGTGATGGAGCACCTGTGGATGATGTGTTCATTTGAGACAAATCAGGCTCTTCCTCTTTTTGGAGCCATGTTGGATGCACCTCCTGTCCATTAATTATTACACAAACACCTGCAAAATGGGCTCTTTTTCCTTCCTTCTTTGCAGCTTCGATAATAGGCCGCAATTTCATGCGCATTGCCTTATCTGCAGAGGTGAGGTCTTCAGAAAACCTAAGCTTGTTTTTCTAGAGGTACCCACAGCTCTTTGCCGTTTTCCATATAAGGTCACAGGTAGATCTGTTCGTGAAACGGATGATAATGGTCCTGCCTCGCTTCAGATTTTCCTGGTGTCTTCCAAGACGGTGAACAATGTCGACGTCCTCCTTAATTTTTGCATGGGAGTCTGGAATCATGCGGCAACAAATGTCAAGAACTTTAGTTTTGATGTCCTCCTGTTTTTCTTCAAAGATGCCTTGTAGTCTGAGATTTCCGCTTTGTTAAGTTTAAATTCAAATTCTGACAGTTTCTGAACATTGCTTTCATAGGTGGTTTTTGTTACCCTCAGTTTTCAAAGACTCATTCTCAGCAAATACAAATTCAATTGATTTTTTCAAAGATACTCGGTGCGTTGAGGTTAATCATAACTTCTAAGTTATTCATCCTCTCGTTGATTTTTGCTGAGATCATCCTGACAATGTTGTTTTGTAACTCAACTAAAGACATTTCAGCTTTCTGCTTTTTTCTTTCGGTTTAATTGGCGAGTCATGGTCAGACTCTGGCAGAGGCAGGGGATCTGGGCTCTGACAACGAACGCAAGTTTCATTGAGTGCGTCGCCTTGGTCTGAGTTAATGGAATGAGAAACTGCAGTTGAGGCTACAGCTGCATGTGCCTTAGGGGCTTGAAGAGGAACACTGAAAATTGTACCGTCAGTAGGCTGAGCTTTTTCTTTGTCTTTCCGTTTGTGTCCTTGTTCAGTGGGTTTTATGTTTCAGGTCAGAATGAGCCGTCTTCGCTCAAATTAGCAAATTTTAGTTACTGCTAGCCTTGCATTACAGACCAGTCTGCATCAAACACAAAGTCCTCCACCAACCAACTGTTGATGGAAAAAAAAAGCGAGAAAGTCGGGAGAATGATGTTTACAAATACCCTTGCCTTTTGAGCATCAAACGCGATGTAAAAATCATAAAGGGATGGAAACTGCAGCTTTCACTCAGCCGCATAAAATAAGCGTCTGTCTTGGTCGCCATCTTGCCGACCTCCGTAAGCAGAGGCTACTTTCCTCCACGACTCTCTGATGTGACAGGTAACGTTAAAAAAACCAGCTACTACAGCAACAGACAAAAAGAGTCATTTAACGCCATTTGTAGATAGTTTTAGTAATACTGAAATACTGTATGTACATTTTGAGGGCTTTACATACACATTAGATGAATAGTGTTAACCTGAGATATACCCAAATAGCAAGTGCCTCCACTCTGGATCTGCCCCAGCTCTGAGCTGGATCAGCTGGAGTCGGCACAGAGCCGGGGCAGATATGGAGCGGAGGTGCTTGCTATCAGGGTACACTTTAAAGCCTGATTCATGCTTCTTGCGGTCGGTGCGGTTTCAGCAGTGCGGATGGCGCACACGGTCCTCATGAACGTCAAGTCGTTTCATGCTAGAGGCCTGGCCTCTTGCGATCACCAAGGCCCACACGTTCAAATGATGCTATTGCGGCCAGGGCAATAGAGCGTTGTGGATCCGTGGAGGTTCAGAACGCCGAGCTGCATGTGCACCTGGAGGATTTTGTAGCAACGCGGCCGGGGTCGCACAGACCGCATTGCAATGATTGGCTAGCTTCAGGACCTGGAAGTAGCTATGTATACCGACTAAAATGAAAAATGGAAAGCTTTACAGAAAAGCCAGCAGAACATACAAACAGCTATAAATACTGACATCTTTACGACAGTTCCTGTCGGATCTTTAAGGATGCTGATATGACTTCCAATACATGGAAGGAGATCGTAAATTTTCGATAGACTGATCCCGACGTGTTTAAGATAAAATGGAAAACCCTTCGCAACCAGTTTGTGAAAGCATGAAAAAAAATGAAGTGGAGTGGAGGAGCTCGCAGAACCAGTGTCTCGGCAATATTTACATCATTGTCCTGGCTCCTGGTGTTTCTTAAACTTTGGGAGACAAAACAAATGTCTATGCAGTGCTCTGCTTAACTCAAGGTTTTCCCAGAGGCAGGGTAGCTATGTCCGCGGATGATTGAAGGGAATCTCGTTGGCATAGATTACGTCATTCGGAAATGTCCAAACAGTAATTTCGGAATACCTCAACAACCCCCCACACCTTTGTATTTCATTTGTGGTGTAGGACCCAATTAACGCGGTATTAATGACATTAATTCACATTTGGCTAAACTAACTGGCAGACAAATTAAACTTAGTTTGCTATTTATAACTTATCTGAAATCGCACACACACACAAAAAAAACACCATTGCCACACATCGCTGCAGAAACTGCCGAAATGCAGGCAAACCATGTCAACTTAGTTTACGGAAGTTTCAAGTGACCCAATTATCGTAGTGGAGAAAGAGCAGCCAGTAATATTTGTTTTGACAGTGACGCACTGTATAATGTAATTCAAAATAATCGAGCCGTGGTTTTGGTAGTAATAATAAGCTAGTTACAATATGATAGTAAAAATTAACGTATAGATCACAGAAATAAGATTCAGAAGTGCAAGATTAGAACAGGCCCGTTCTTGGAGCCTCTTTGACAGCATCAAGCATGATTCATGCTTCTTGTGATCGGCGTGGTTTCAGCAGTTTGGACGGTGAGCACGGTCCCCACGAATGTCAAGTCATCTCTGTGAGGTGCAGTTCAGGAACCACACGCGAGAGGCAGAAATCCAAAAACATATGCTTTTAATGGAGTCCGAGTCAAAGCCAAACACAGGAATTGCCAAGCCACAATATGAAATCCAAAAACAGTGTCAACTAGACAGGCAGGGGTCAGAACCAGTAAGACAGATGAGCAAAGGTACAATAACGATAGGCAAGAAGTCATAGTCGATGAACAAAGCCAAGGGTCATACACAGGGCATCCAAACACAGAAATCGTGGTCATACAAAAATGGGTCGAAATCCAGAAAGACAAAAATAATAGAAAAAGGGCAATGGCAAGAATCGAAGTCAGACAAACCAGTAGAAGAAAAACAATACTCAATGGCATACAAGGCGCTCTGCACAATGAAATATCGATCAACGTTCTGACAAGAGCTGTGAGTGAAATGACTGCTTAAATACACATATGGGAAGTCATATGCTACAAAGGAGAAGCAGGTGAATTGGATCAAACTAATTACAAAGGAATGAACATGAGGAAGTTCCTGATTACAAGAAATTGGCAAAAGCCAAAACGCAGACAGGGATCACAGAGACAGCCTACTGACAAACATATGGCGCTGGTTAGGGAGTTCTACCGTGCACAGAGTGAGAGGCAGAAAAGTGAATAGCAAGGTGCATAAAATCTGCTTGAAGCACAGCAAAGTAAAATGAGTGAGGGCAAGGGGCGGAGAGGAGAGCAGAGCGAGTGCTGAGAGTTTGTTTGTCAATTAGTAATGTGCAGCTATACAATCCCTAGTGCTTGTTAGTAAGTTAGTACTATAAACAATGTTAGTCTTGGTTAGTAAGTTTAACTAAAACAACAGACTGTTAGTATTGTTAGTAAAATAGAAAAGCAAGGTGAAGGAAGTAAACGAGATTGGAAGGAATGGTTGAAATCCCAGAAACCATGAAATCACCCGAAAGGGTGGCACACAATACTGGGGCAGGGAGCGATCACATGACAAAAGACCACACAGTGGGAGACAAAGTGCAATGCATGGTAAGAGACAAAATATGGACCAGAATATAACTGAGGGAACTATGGGAGAATGTGCGGGAATAAATAAGAACAAAACATTGCATGGATCAAGGCATGGCAAAACATGAGCAGAACAAGGAAGAAACATAAGTTTCATTTTTGATGCGGTCAAAGCGGTTCCAAGAATGGGCCTGTTCTAATCTTGCGCTACTGAATCTTATTTCTGTGATCAATACGTTCAATTTTACTATCATATTGTAACTATTGTTATTATTATTATTAATAATATTATTACTACAAAACACACGACTCGATTATTTTAAATTAGATTAGACAGTGCATTGCTGTAAAAACACATATTACTGGCCGCTCTTTCTCCACTATTGCAATAATTGGGTCATGTGAAACTTCCGAAAACTAAGTTGACATGGTTTGCATTTCATCAGTTTCTACACGGATGTCTGGCAATGATCATTTTGTTGTTTTTTGTGTGATTTCAGATGCATAGAGATTACTTATTGTACATAGCAAACTAAGTTTAATTTGTCTGCCAGTTTGTTTAGCCAACTGTGAATTAATGTCATTAATACTGCGATAATTGCGTCCTACACCACAAATGAAATATAAAGGCGTGGGGGGACGTTAAAGTATTCCCAAATGACGTAAGCTACGCCAACGAGATTCCCTTCAGTCATCTGCAGACATAGCTGCCCAACGTCCGGAAAACCATGGATTAAACAGAGCGCTGCATAGACAGTTGATTTTTGTCTCCCTAAGTTTTATAAACACCATGAGCCAAGACAAAAAACTAAAAATTGCCGATACACTGGTTTCGCCAGCTTCTCCACTCCTCCCTTTCTTTTTTTTTGTGCTTTCACAAATTAGTTGCGAAGGGTTTTCCATTTTATCTTAGACATGTCGGGATCCATCCATGTGTTGGAAGTCATATGATCATCCTTGTAGATCTGACAGGAACTGTAGTAAAGATGTTTGTATTTTCAGCTGGCTTTTTTGTAAAGTTTTCCATTTTTAATTTTAATAGGTGTACAGACTTCCGGGTCCAGAAGCTAGCCAATCATTGCAATGCGGTCTGTGCGACCCAGACCGTGGTGTTACAAAATCTTCCAGGTGTGCGGCTCGGTGCTCAGAGCCTCAGCAGAACTTCCGCGCTCTGTAGCCCGGGCCGCAATTACGTCATTTCACCATGTGGTCCGTGCTGACAGCGCCGACCCCAAGAAGCATGAATCAGGCTTTACATTCCTCGATCTCTTTGGAGTCTCGCAGCTGGTACCAGAGAAAACAGGTATGCAGGACTGAAACAAACCAAACTAATCCAGCGCGAAAGAAGATGAGCCTAATAATCGTCAGATTGTGCTGGTAATGCAACAAAATCCAATGGAACATTTTAAAAGACCAGGACTCTAGCTGGGCCAAGCGCAGCATATGCATATGCTGTATTAATATTCAATCCACCTTTTGCTGTTCATTCGAAGAAAATACGCATCCATTTTTGTATATAGGCGACCAATATCGCCAAGAAACATTTATTGGCGTCAAAAATTGGACATTGCGAATGTTCTATATGTGCAAAAATGTGTTTTCATTTCACAGTACATTAATGCCTGATTATTGCACTCAATTGCTAGACTGGATTCAAATTCTGGTCGTATTGCAATGGCGTCGTGAATACAAAAACGTAGTGGAGAACACAGAAAAAGCTACCTCAATGGGGTGTCGAATCCAGCTTGGCGTGATCTTTCAAACTTATTATTAAAATTTTTCGTTTTCTTTGGTGTCATTTAAAGTCACTGACATCAAAGCGGCTACCACAACTGCTTCCATTCAAGTGAACCAACTCATCAACGTGCAAGGGTATAAGTTAATTTGGAAACCAGTCGGGGCAATACCGGTATTCTTGAAAATACTAAAAGATACCCAGCTGGCATTTTAACGTTTTTTCACTGTTGAATCAACGTCATGGATCATAGCTGAATCACCGCTGAATTATGCTTTGATTTTTGAAAGATGGATCAACGTTGATTTTGCAACATTTTTTCAACGTTGGGCATGAGTACCATACACAACCTCAACTTTTTTTGGGGTTTTTTTTTTTTGTGGCCAGAACGATTTTAAAAGGGGGTACAAATACAAAACCCCAAACCAGTGAAGTTGGCACGTTGTGTAAATCATAAATAAAAACAGAATACAATGATTTGCAAAGTGTTTAAAGGACATCACCACATGGGCTCAGGAACACTTCAGAAAACCACTATCAGTAACTACAGTTTGTCGCTTGTAATGTGAATATAGGCCACTAGATGGCAGTATTTACCTTTTTTTTTGTTAAGCAGACTGGAGTCATGTTTAGACATGTCCTGGACATGTCTGGGGCAAGTCTCAGATAATTAAAAAAAAAGAGGTCTAAATGTGGGTGGGGTCTGCAAAAGAGTATATAAGGAAAAGAATTGAGACAGTAGTAGTTGGAGAAATTGCAAGAAGATGACCAGACCTGCCATTCTGTTCAAGACCTGTGACATTTCTTTTGTGGATTTCTTTGCCTGTGTTTGAGCATTTTCATTATCCAGGACATCACCAAGCCACCCCACAAAAAGGGACTGTAAATATTTCTTTTTTTTTTCCTAATCAATCTTGGTCTTTAGGTTCATTAGTTGTTAGTTAGTTGTTATTGTCTTTGTCTGTTAAACACATTTAATTTAAGTTTTAAAAACTGCGTGTCATCCCTTGCTGTTGCTGTTGTGTTGTTTTAAATGCAATACAAATTGGGGCCATAACAAATTGGGGGCTCAAGGTCCGGGATAGACCATTTTGTGAGTCATTTATTAAAAATCTAACATTTCAAATTGTAAAAATTTTTTTTTTTAATTGAATACATATAGATTGACAACAGCAATGGATGATTTCTTGGCATCACCAACCGTAGGGGTTTTGAAGTCTTTTAAAAAGACAGAACTGCTAGAAATTTGCAGACATTTAGAGCTGACAGAGGTGAAACCAGCCATGCGAAAAGCAAGACTGGCTAGAGAGATAGTTGAATATTACATTGATGAAAATGTGTTTGCACCAGGAGATCTGGAACAGTTTCCAGTGGAAAATCCAAATATAGAAATGGAACTTAAATTAAAAATGCTAGAGATTGAAAGGGAGGAAAAAGAAAAACAAAGGCAGTTTGAGTTGGAAAAATTAGAAAGAGAAGAGAAAAAAGAAAGGGAGGAAAAAGAGAAAGAAAGAGAATTTGAGAGGGAAGAAAAAGAAAAACAAAGGCAGTTTGAGTTAGAAAAATTAGCAAGAGAAGAAAAACAAAGAGAATTTGAGAGAGAGAAAGAGGAAAGAGCAGAAAGAGAGAGACAGAGACAGAGAGATTTTGAATTAGAGAAATTCGATAGAGAAGAAAGACTCCAAATGGAGAAACTAAAAATAAAAATTCAAACTGAAAATAAATTTCGGGCTAGCCAGGAGGTAAAACTGGTGCCTCCATTTTCGGAAAAGGATGTTGACAACTATTTCCAGTGTTTTGAAAAGGTAGCAAAGAGTTGCCAGTGGCCAAAGGAACACTGGCCTCTGATGCTGCAAACTGTCCTCAAGGGTAAAGCTCAACAAGCCTATTCGGCTTTGTCTGCAGATGATTCCTCTGATTATGAGGTTGTCAAAAAGGTTATTTTGAGAGCTTATGAGTTGGTTCCAGAGGCTTACCGACAGAAATTCAGAGGTCTGAAGAAATCTGAAAATCAGACTTATGTTGAATTTGCTAATGAGAAGCAGGTTTGCTTTGAGCGCTGGTGTACTTCTATGGAGGTCAAGGATGATTTCAACTCACTAAAAGAGATGGTGTTAGTTGAAGAATTCAAGAACTGTGTTAAGGATGATGTTAAGACCTACCTTAATGAGAAGCAAGCACTGAACTTGCAATCAGCTGCCAAATTTGCAGATGAATATGTTCTCACTCATAAGTCCAAATTTCAGTCTAGCAGTAACAATAAATGGTCCCAATTTCAGAAAAAGGGTTACGGTGATACCCAAGATTCCTCACCCAAAGACAAAGACAAATCTGGTGATGGTGCTCAGAAATCCAGTAACAGGTCTGATCAAAGTGTGAAAGCTGACAGTGACAAAAGTGGTCTAGTTTGCAGATATTGCAAGAAATCTGGTCATGTTACAACTAACTGTTGGTTCCTTAAAGCTAAGAAAGAAAAAGAAAAGGATACCAAACCAAATGCCTTTGTGAAAACAAGGTTAGAAACCCCTGTAGTAGATAACCAATCTGCTAAATTGCCTGCTTCTTGTGGGGCTAAAAAGCCTAATACAGCTGACTTTGTGAGGGAGGAATTTCTTCCATTTGTGTCAGAGGGATTTGTGGCTCTGAATGAGCATACTACTCCTGTCCCCATATATATCCTAAGGGATACCGGAGCTTCTCAGTCACTTTTGTTGATGGACTCCTTGGAGTTACGTGATGAGACCGCTTCAGGGGATTTCATACTTGTACAAGGTATTGAAGGGAGGACTGTATCTGTACCCCTGCGCTCTATATTCTTGAAGTCAGATTTAGTTACAGGACAGGTAAAGGTGGGACTTATGTCAAGTCTACCAATAAAGGGTGTTTCTCTGTTGCTAGGCAATGACCTGGCTGGGGGCAAAGTAGTTCCCCCTGTACATCTTACTTCACAGCCGAGCACTGAAAATGGGGATGAAGACCCGTATCCTTCTTGCGCAGTGACTCGTGCTATGGCCAAGAAGGCTAAAGAAGATGATGTTGTGGTGCCGTCCAGTACATTGAATAGTCAGGACTCAGGTGGTTCGCCTCATGACTCTGATTGGCCTACTATGGTTTCTCCGTTTGAGGACTTATCAGATACTTTTATCAGTTCTCTATTCAGCCAGCCGGATGGGTCTGGTGATTCTGATGTGTCTGGAGACTTGTCTCTGTCCAGAAAGCGGTTGATTGAGGAGCAAACTAATGATCCTGAAATTGGTGTACTAAAGAGGAGAGCCCTTCCTGAAAAAGAAATAGATGCAGTTCCAGTTGGGTATTATCTCAAGGATGGTGTGTTGATGCGGAAGTGGCGCCCTCCTGATATCCCTGCCAATGCAGATTGGGCAGTGGTCAGGCAAATTGTTGTTCCGAAGGTCTATAGGAATGAGATCTTAACAATGGCTCATAGTTTACCTTTAGGAGGTCATCTTGGTGTTAACAAGACTGTTGATAAGATCATGAAACACTTCTTTTGGCCTGGGCTTCGGAAAGACGTTTCCAACTTTTGCAAAACTTGTCACACTTGTCAGGTAGTTGGAAAACACCAGTTAGACCCACCTGTAGCTCCATTGCACCCTATCCCAGCATTTGGGGAGCCATTCTCTAGGGTCATTGTTGATTGCGTTGGTCCATTACCCAAGACTAGATCTGGAAATCAGTACTTGTTGACAATCATGTGTGCATCTACCAGATTCCCCGAAGCCATACCTCTACGTAACATCAAGGCAACTGCAATCTCGAAGGCTTTGATAAAGTTCTTCACGTTGTTTGGTCTTCCCAGGGAAATTCAGTCAGACCAAGGTAGCAATTTCACTTCTGGATTGTTTCAGCAGGTTGTGTATGAACTAGGTGCAAAACAGATTCTTTCTAGTGCCTATCATCCAGAAAGTCAGGGTGCCTTAGAGCGGTTTCATTCCACTCTCAAGACAATGATGAGGACTTATTGTTATGACCATGAGAAAGACTGGGATGAAGGGGTTCATTTGCTGTTGTTTGCAGCTAGAGAAGCAGTGCAGGAGTCTACTGGATTCAGTCCATTTGAGCTAGTGTTTGGTCATGAAGTGAGAGGACCTTTGCTATTATTGAGTGAACAATGGCAAGAGGAAGAGCCGCAAATCAGTCTGTTAGACTATGTTAGCAAGTTCAAGGAAAGATTGCGTGCAGCTTGTGACCTTGCCAAAGAGAACTTGAAATCAAGTCAGGGAAAAATGAAAACTTGGTATGATCATAAGGCTAGAAGCCGTGAGTTTAAACCAGGAGACAAGGTCCTTGTGTTGTTTCCCTTGCAGTCCAATCCATTGCAGGCTAGATTTCATGGTCCTTATGAAATTCTGACAAAACTCAATGATCTCAATCACATTGTGAAGACTCCAGATAGGAGAAAACCAAAACAATTGTGTCATATTAACATGCTAAAGCCTTATCATGACAGAAATGCTAGGGTTGCAGCTGTCACTTCAGATTCTCCAATGGTCGAAACGTGTGAAGATGAGGGGGAGTTTCAAGATGATGAACCAAGAATTAAAGCTGAAGTTCTTTCATGTAAATTGTCAAACACTGAAGTGTTGCAAAATCTTGATGTAAAACTCCAGCACTTAGAACCCTCACAGAGAGATCAGTTTGAAAGGTTGATCAAGAAATATGAGGATTTGTTTCCTGATGTTCCAAAGAGAGTTACTATAGCCTCTCATTATGTAGATGTTGGTGATGCCAAACCAATAAAACAGCATCCATACCGGATGAATCCTGAAAAGAGAAGGATTGCTGAGAAAGAGGTTGAGTACATGTTAAAACATGATATTATCAGACCCTCCAACTCCGATTGGAGTTCACCCTGTGTGCTAGTTCCAAAACCTGATGGAAGTACTAGATTCTGTACAGATTATCGCAAAGTCAATGCTGTAACTAGAACTGATGTGTTTCCAATACCTAGGATTGATGATTGTATTGATAGTGTAGGGCAAGCAAAGTTTCTGTCCAAGATTGATTTATTGAAGGGTTATTGGTGTGTGCCTTTAACTGAGAGGGCCAAGAGCATCTCTGCTTTTGCCACACCATCTGGATTGTACCAGTATGAAGTCCTACCCTTTGGCATGAAAAATGCCCCAGCCACGTTCCAAAGGATGATACAGTCTACAATCGCCGGATTGCCACACACGGGTGCGTACATCGATGACCTGATCACACGGAGTGACTCCTGGGAAGAACATCTAAAAGATGTAGAGACGTTGTTCCAGCGCCTGACCCAGGCTAACCTGACTGTTAACCTGAGCAAGAGTGACTTTGGTTGTGCTACTGTCACCTATCTTGGCTACGTCATAGGCCAGGGTAAGGTGGCACCCATAAATGCTAAAGTCCAAGCCATCATGGACTTTCCAGTTCCTGACAACAAAAAAGCTTTGCGCCGCTTCCTTGGAATGATCGGGTACTACCGCAAGTTCTGCAAGAACTTTGCTGAGATTGCTCTCAGTCTAACTAACCAACTGAAGAAAGGCGTAAAGTTCACCTGGGATGATGCATGCCAGAGAGCCTTCGATCACCTGAAGTCTCTGCTGTGTCACTTCCCCGTGCTCAAATCTCCTGACTTCAACAAACCGTTCTCCATCGCGGTCGATGCTAGCGACCAAGCTTGTGGATCTGTGCTCCTACAGAGAAGTGACTCTGATGACATTGAGCATCCCGTGGCATACTTCTCCAGGAAGTTCAATCGCCACCAAAGGAACTATTCCACAATAGAGAAGGAACTGTTGGCTCTGGTCCTTTCTTTACAACACTTTGAGGTTTATGTTTGTACAGGACAAAAGCCAATGATTGTGTACACTGACCACAATCCGTTAATGTTTTTGAGTAAGATGAAAAACAAGAATCGGAGATTGTTGAATTGGAGTTTGATTTTACAGGAGTTTGACTTGGAAATTAAGCATGTGAAGGGTACAGACAATGTAATTGCTGATTGCTTATCTTGTGTTTGAATGTGTATATATATATATCATGTGTTTGAATATTGTATGATATGTATATATAGACAAGTGTTCACTTAACCATTTTGTATTGAAAAGAAAAATTTTGCCTTTATGAGTCAAAATTTTTCCCTTTTGGAATGGAGGTGTAATGTGAATATAGGCCACTAGATGGCAGTATTTACCTTTTTTTTTGTTAAGCAGACTGGAGTCATGTTTAGACATGTCCTGGACATGTCTGGGGCAAGTCTCAGATAATTAAAAAAAAGAGGTCTAAATGTGGGTGGGGTCTGCAAAAGAGTATATAAGGAAAAGAATTGAGACAGTAGTAGTAGGAGAAATTGCAAGAAGATGACCAGACCTGCCATTCTGTTCAAGACCTGTGACATTTCTTTTGTGGATTTCTTTGCCTGTGTTTGAGCATTTTCATTATCCAGGACATCACCAAGCCACCCCACAAAAAGGGACTGTAAATATTTCTTTTTTTTTTCCTAATCAATCTTGGTCTTTAGGTTCATTAGTTGTTAGTTAGTTGTTATTGTCTTTGTCTGTTAAACACATTTAATTTAAGTTTTAAAAACTGCGTGTCATCCCTTGCTGTTGCTGTTGTGTTGTTTTAAATGCAATACAAATTGGGGCCATAACACGCTACATCTGCAAGTGCAAGTTAAAACTCTACAATGCAAAGCGAAAGCCATTTATCAACAGCAGGGGGCTGCCAAGCTGTCACGGAATTACAGTCCCACTACATTTTGGGTTGTAACTCTGCAACTAAATAAGATAAACTCAAGTATGATAGGTCATATTGAAGGTATTAACCTGTTCTTTAATATTATTAAGTGAAAATATATTTTTGAGAAATTTTCATGGAAGAAACAAGCAAAAACCACTTTGTCACGGAATTACACAAAATTGACCTGGTTTTTTAATGTTGTGTTTAACTATCCAGAAAGTGATGTTCCTATCATAGTTAAGTTATGAAACTTCAATATGTTCATATTTAAGGTGTTTTTTGTTAATACTGTAAGTTATAGAAACAAATATTGCTTTATGGGCAAGAAATTTTAAAAAGTCAATGTCACGGAATTACAAGAGGCAAATTGTCACGGAATGACAACAATAGTATTAATTAGTTTCAATGTATTTATTTCAATTTTTTATACATATATACATAATTATTTACATTTTTACAGTTTAGCAATATATTACAATGAGTTTTCCACTAATAATGACCAATCATAATACATACTTGAAAATTTTTTTTAAATCTCCATGTCAACATTGGCTTGGTGGCCCCCAGCACCCAGAAACGCCGCTGGCTTCGCTGGGCCCAGGCTCATCTAAGATGGACTGATGCAAAGTGGAAAAGTGTTCTGTGGTCTGACGAGTCCACATTTCAAATTGTTTTTGGAAAGTTTGGACGTCGTGTCCTCCGTACCAAAGAGGAAAAGAACCATCCGGACTGTTATAGGCGCAAAGTTCAAAAGCCAGTATCTGTGATGGTATGGGGGTGTATTAGTGCCCAAGGCACGGGCAAATTACACATATGTGAAGGCACCATTAATGCTGAAAGGTACATACAGGTTTTGGAGCAACATATGTTGCCATCCAAGCAACGGCTTTTTCATGGACGCCCCTGCTTATTTTGGCAAGACAATGCCAAGCCACATTCTGCACGTGTTACAACAGCATGGCTCCGTAGTAAAAGAGTGCGGTTACTAGACTGGCCTGCCTGTAGTCCAGACCTGTCTCCCATTGAAAATGTGTGGCGCATTATGAAGCGTAAAATACGACAACGGAGACCCCGGACTGTTGAACAACTTAAGCTGTACATCAAGCAAGAATGGGAAAGAGTTTCACCCGAAAAGCTTCAAAAATTGGTCTCCTCAGTTCCCAAACTTTTACTGAGTGTCGTTAAAAGGAAAGGCGATGTAACACAGTGGTAAAAAGGCCCTGTGCCAACTTTTTTGCAATGTGTTGCTGCCTTTAAATTCTAAGTTAATGATTATTTGCAAAAAAAAGTTTCTCAGTTTGCACATTAAACATCTTGTCTTTGCAGTGTATTCAATTGAATATAAGTTGAAAGGGATTTGCAAATTATTGTATTCTGTTTTTATGTACGATTTGCATAACGTGCCAACTTCACTGGTTTTGGGTTTTGCATTTTTGGGGGGTTTTCATGAGTGAGAAGGGGGTTTAGAATAATGGGGGGGAAATTTTAAAAGGAAGGGGTTGAAGCTGCACGAGGAGAAAAATTTTTTCCGCCATCGTGCTCTTCCCTCGTGACATTCACTGTGTGTATAATCTCTCCAACTTTTTACCTACTTTTTTTACGTTTTCTTTTTTTACCCCATCAATGAGGCTGTGATCAAAGGTTTACATGTTAAGTTATACATTACATTCATGTCTGCAGCAGGATTCGAACCTGGGAACCTGTGGACAAAGCAATATCAAACACACCACACACTGTGGTCCAGTTTGCACCGCGAAATGCTGCAACACAGAACTCTGGTGAAATCGCCACAATATATAAAATAAATTATATATTCATTTATTCTTCTTTCTTCTATTTATTGTTGTCAATGAGGAGACGTCATGTGAATATCCATTTTGATGTGTTTCTTGCTGGTGAGTTGGCTGATCCAATGACCCTGGGTAGAATAATTTGAGCAGAACAAACCATTGTTTGTGGCTGAATTGGGTTAAGGTTAGGGTTAGCCACAGGGATAGGGATAGCATTCCCCATGAATTGGGTTAAGGTTAGGGATAGGGATAGCATTCCCTCTGGGTTGGGTTAAGGTTAGGTCAACAGTGACATGGCTGCCAACTTTATAAGCTTGCCGCATGTATAGACGCTGTCGAAATGAAAGTGTAAATTCTCTTAACTGGATGTGCGCTCAACGTTTTTCCACACCCGAGTATTTCACTTGGTATCTAAACATTAAGGTAAGCCAAAAAAGTAGTGATATACTATTACCACACAACCTCCTATTATTAACTATTATTAATGTTGTTTCAATGTTGAATCAAATCTTGTTCAAATTTCAGTTTCACGTAATGTTACCAACTGATCTGAAAGACAAAACAAGAAAGGACGGGATAATCACACACAAAAATGAGTGCGGTCCGTTCATTTCTACTTTTTAATTTCTGTTTCTGTTGCAATCTCTCAAATCCAAGATCCAACAACAGCAAAGTATTCCGTTTCTGTTGTAGTATCTCAAAGCAGAAATTCTTTATAATGCAAATCCAAAGACCAGTAAATACCAACGTGAAGTGAACACCCAGCCAGCCAGCCAATCATCGGCCAACCAATCATTGAAGTTCTTCCCCGCCGGCCGACCAATTGCTGAACTTCTTCCCCACCGGCCAGCCAATCGTTGAACTTGATCACTCAGGCAGCCAGTCAGCCAGATACTCAGTCAGGCACATTCGCATTTATAGTGGCCTGCCCGCTGCTTGGCCCAGCCCCAAAAGCGCCATGAATGGTGAAAGGTATATAAAGGTTTTAGAGCAACATATGCTCCCCTCCAGACAACATCTATTCCAGGGAAGGCCTTGTGTATTTCACCAGGACAATACAAAACCAAATACTGCAGCTATTACAACAGCATGGCTTGGTAGTAGAAGAGTCCGTATGCTGAAATGGCCTGCCTGCAGTCTTGATCTTTCACCGATTGAGAACGTTTGGGGCATAATTAAACGAAAAGTCCATCAAAGGAGACCCAAAACTCTCCAGCAGCTGGAAGCCTGCATTAAACAAGAGTGGGATCAAATTCCAATGGCTACACTCAAGAAACTTGTGTCCTCAATGCCCAGACGCCTCCACTCTGTGTTAAAAAGAAGACGGGATGCTACACAGGCCCCTGTCCCAACTTTTCTAAGACCTGCAGCAGCCAGTGGCGGTTCTAGAAACAGGAATTGGGGAGGCGCGGACACGTCCCTTTATGACAATTAGTCCTGGCTAGTTGTCATTTTCCTTTACTGACGCGTTTTCCAATGAACGTAATTGGCAACTGAAGACATGCTTTCTCTCCATATGCGATCGAACAGCGATGAAATCATTGAAATCATTTTCTTTCAGTACAGAAAAATAACATTAATAGGCCGGTGCTTTTTGTTGATTGATCAGGTCCGCGTTCCAATGAAATACCGCCTTTCACTCTCGGTATTGCGCTGATTGATTTTTCTTAAAAAGTGGCACTTTGCAGTTAAATAGGCAGCGTGCTGCTCAAGCAATTTGCGTGAGAGTTGACAGGTATGCAAATTTGAATAACATTGATTTAAATACAGCAAATACGCTTCCAGATGAATGATTGTCTTCTTACGTAATCAGGGAGAACAAGCAGCACCTGTTAACTGTGGAGTGCTCTCGGAGTGAACCTTTTGTTTATCATGAGAATGACTGAGAACAGGTCAGGACTAAGAACTGTTTTAAACAGATGTTTTGTCACAATCCGTTTGCAGGGCAGGACCATCACATGAACTCCAATATTTTCATCACTGTATATGGAGAGAAACCATGTCTTCAGTTGCCACTTATGATAATTGAAAAACACGTCAGTAAAGGAAAATGATTCAGAACTAGCCAGGACTAATTTTCATAAAGGGACGTGTCTGCGCCCCCCCATTTCATGGTTCTAGAACCACCACTGGTAGCAGCCATCAAATTTGAAATGAGCTCATTTTGTGGATTTAAAATTGTAAAATTTCTCAATTTCAACATTTACTATGTTATCTCTGTTCTATTGTGAATAAAATACTGGCTGGTGTGATTTGAAAGTCATTGCTTTTTGATCTTACAAATTTACACTTTGTCCCAACTAGAATTGGGGTTGTATTTAGATGTTACGTAATTTAAGGTCAGCTTTATTAAGTAGAACTAATTTATGCTAATCAGATGACATCGTTAAATTTAAAGGGCCAAAATCCAAGATGGTGGACTATATCTTTGACTCGGGTACATTTTCCCTCAAATTTCATCGATTCCTTTTATTTCAATATACTAAACACAAAGAAGTTCACAATAAGAACAGAGCGAGTTTTGCTTACACAAACCTGTAATCCTTTATAAGTTTACTTTCATTTCTTTCCGACCTGAACTTCTAAGAAAAACATTCTGAGTAAATGAAAAACTATTTTACGGAACATCAAATCCGCAAAGCATTCTGAGTAATAAAAATCAAAACATGACATCATAATGACATCATAATAGGTCATAATAATACCAAAATGATTTTAGTGATTTAGTTTTACGTGTACATCATCCCCTGCAAATTTGGTGGTCGTACGCCATGTTGTTTAGGAGTAACAGTTGACTATCATGTTATGAGAAGTTCAAGCTGTTTTGCCTTATTTATGACGTCATTTTATGACATCGTTGCTATTGCCTTTGGCAGCAGAAATCTTTGCAGACATTTAAGTGTTATAAGACACATTGGCCCTCATTTATCAAACGTGCGTAAACGAAAAAATGGGAGTACACCAAATCTCCTGCAAGGATCGGCATTTAGCAATTTGAACGTGAGTGAACGGTCCGCAAAAATCTCACGTTCGCGCATCGTACAACATGCAGGAAGGTGTGCAGCTGTCAAAATGATTAATAAACCATATGCAGCGATTTGGACATCATGCTGAGCGCAGCCACCCATTTTTTGATGGCGATCTTAAATTTGGACCACTTTTTTTATGCCTACAAGGAAAGCATTTGGATTGTCAGTTATTTTGGCTATATGACATGAAATATCATGGATCTATAAATTAAATTTATTAATGAATTAAATCAAACCTCTGATGCACTCCGGTTTTCCACCCCAACAGTGTTTACCGCAGCAGCAGCAGCAATAGTTTTCCAAACTGCAGCCTTCTGGGCTCCCTTTATACCACTCTTAAGGCTTCCAAATAAAATCATTTTCTTCTTCTCCACCTCGGATGTGATAATTTATATTTCCTCCTCAGTACCTGTACCCAACCCTCCCCCTCCATACTTAGTTCAGCCTCAGGGTGTTACACCCTCTGCAACATGCCTGCCCCACTGCAGCTTCTCCTCCTTCCGCCTGGTGGACTCCCCCCCACATTGCTGAGCTGGTCTCCAAGGCCAAGGCCTCCACCTGCTCCCTGGACCCCATCCCAACTGCACTGGCTAAGGTCTGCCTACCCACCCTCTGCCCCCTTATGGTTGAAATCATCAACACCTCCCTGCTAACTGGTACTGTTCCCTCCAGCTTCAAAACTGCCTCAGTGACCCCCATCCTCAAAAAACCTGGACTGGACCCCAGTATTCTCAACAACGACCGGCCGATCTCCAACCTTCCTTTCCTTAGTAAAATCTTGGAATGAGCAGTGGTCGCCCAACTCCACCAGCACATGTCCAATCATGAGCTCTTTGAGATCCTTCAGTCTGGCTTCAGAACTCATCACAGCACAGAGACCGCCCTCATCAAAGTCATCAATGACCTCCTCATCGCTGCCGATGCCCACCAAGTCAGCCTACTCATTCTCCTCGACCTTTCAGCAGCTTTTGACACCATCTCCCACTCAATCCTCCTAAAACGCCTATCTGACCATCTGGGCCTTACCGGTACAGTTCTCTCTTGGTTTCAATCATATCTTACCAACCGAAAACAGTTGGTCAATTTCTCCGGTTCCAGCTCCCCCCTGGCCCCAGTCAACCACTGTGTCCCCCAGGGTTCTTTGCTTGGTCCACTCCTCTTCACTATCTATATGCTCCCTCTTGCTCAGATCATCCGTCGCCATGGACTCAACTTCCACTGTTATGCTGATGCTACACAGCTGTATCTCAGCACCTCACCATCCTCACTGCTCCCCCCACAGTCACTCACCAACTGCCTTGATGAAATTAACACTTGGATGACAGCTAACCTACTCAAACTCAACACCAAGAAAACTGAGCTCATGGTTTTGGCGACCCCAGCTCTGCTCGAGAAGGTTGGCGATCTGGTTCTTCAGGTAGATGGCCGCTCCATCTTTTCATCCCCCGAAGTCCGCAACCTGGGTGTCATTCTGGACTCCACTCTCTCCTTTCAGTCACACATCAAATCCATCGCTAAATCTGCCTTCTTCCACCTCAAGAACATTTCCAGACTCCGTCCATATCTGTCTGATCACATCACTTAATATCTCATCCATGCCTTCATCTCTTCCCGCCTTGACTATAGCAATGGAGTCCTGGACAAGCTCCAGTACGTGCAAAACTCTGCTGCCAGGGTTCTCACTTATACTAAGCTCTGGCAGCACATCAACCCCATCCTGGCCCATTTGCACTGGCTCCCGGTCAAACCACGCATCACGTACAAACTCCTCTTCCTCACCTATAAATCCCTTCACGGCCTGGCCCCCCGGTACCTCTCCGATCTCCTCCACCACTACATCCCACCCCAATCTCTGAGGTCTGCTAACATGGGCCTCCTCACTGAACCCAGCGCCAAACTCCGGACTTTTGGGTACAGAGTTTTTTGCGTTGCAGCCCCCACCCTCTGGAATGCTCTCCCCAAGGTCATCCGCGACTCCCCAACCCTGGATATTTTCAAGACTGCGCTCAAAACCCACCTGTTCGCCGTTTCCTTCAATATTTAGTCTTTGGTCAGCTTGTAAGCTTGTTATCTGGTTACTTGTTGCTGTCTTTAGTGTGTCTGCTCTGTCCCTAGTACTGTCTGTCTCTGTTTCTGTCCTGTATGTTCCACCCTCTGTAAAGCGACCTTGGGTTTTAGAAAGGCGCTATATAAAACAATGTTATTGTTATTATTATTATTAGTGAAGTTCTTTCTTCTCTGCCGTCTTTCGAGAGTCCATGTCGTAAAGTGGGCAGGACTGTGCCTCCCAGAGCATGAATTTATGGGGGCGTGTCATGTAAATTACAATGGTTTCAGCCGCCAAATTTATAAATGCCACACCAGTTCTACACCGAAATCAGCGATGTACACACTTTTAGTCAATCAGACATGACACCTGGCGAATGCTAATATTTACACCACAATCTACAGCAGATCCTATGCAAGTTTGAAAAATGAGGGCCATTATTGTTGTGATTCTGCTTTCTGCATGTCATGTTTAAGTTCTGTGCCTGGCTTTGCCGTGTTTGATTCTGTTTAGTGACCACTGCATATGTCTGACCATTCTTAGGATCATATATAAATGACCAAAAAACACAATACTTCATGTTTTATCATTATTTCATGCCATGTTTTCATTTCCATGCATTGCACTTCGTCTACCGTGTCTTGTCTTGTGTAGGTCTTTGCCCACGGTCCCTAGTCTTGCATCCCACTCATTCGGGTGATTTATTGGTTTCTGGGTTTTCAATCTTCCTTCATTATCTCGTGTGCTTCCTTCCTCTCTCTTTTACTATCTACTAACCATACTAACAGTTTGTTGTTTTCGATAATTAATAACCCTCATTAACATTGTATATTTCTACTAACTGTCTAACATGCACTTGGGATTGTATAGCTGCACATACTAATTGACTAACAATCTCTCAGCAGTCGCTCAATTCTAATCTCCGCCTCCTTGCCTATCCCTAATTATCTCTGCTGCAAGTTTCTATGGATTTCCACTTATACTTTGTGCTTTCCTTTTCTTTTATCTTGGCACTTTATTACTCCTTAACCGGAGCTGTTTTGTACTTAAGCTTGTCTTGTGATCCCTGTCTGTGTTTTGGCTACAGCCAAATTCATGTAATTAGTTTATTCCTCATGTGTCTCTCCCTGATCATTGTTCCCATTGATTGCACCTGTTCTCCCTGGTCATGTGTTTACCCCGGGTGTGTATATAAGATGTCTGTTTGGTACACTTTCTTGTCAGATCGTTCTCCCTAGTTTTCTTGTGCCACGTTTCTCGCCTTGATTTCTCAGTGGTTTTTTCTGACTGGACCGACCTTGATATCGAGCTTTGCCTATTCCCTGTACTTTTGCCGCATTCTTGTTTTTTGACCTCTATTGTCTGACTATGATTTTTGTGATTGGTGCCCTGTGTATGACTCTGGATTTCGGCCTTTGGATTCTGATTTTGGATTGCGGACTTTGTACTGTTGCCAGCTCTGTTGGGGGGTTTCCCCCTTCAGAAATAAAGCCTCCTTTTGCATTTTACTGGAGTTTGCTCTTGGTTCATTTCGTAAAAACCTCACAATTATGTGTAAAAAATGGTGATGCATCCCTGCAAAAAATGTTTGATAGGACTTCTATGGAATTCTATAGAACATCAATGGAACTCTATAGAACATTTTAGAAGAACAGCATGTTCTATAGGATTTTCTGTGTTCTCCAGGAATTTGCTAGAAACCTATACTGCCCTACAAAGCAAAAAGGCAGTAACTGCGCAGAGCACCAAACTAGGAAAACTTTGAGGTCATTTATCTTGTTGTCCAGCCCAAGTTGTAGGTAGATTATTGGACATGTGGCAGTATTGTTACTCCATATTGCCTAATTCTTTGCAGATTTCAATAATTTTAATAAACTTTTTTAACCTCCTTTTTGCAGTTACTGTATTTTTGCTTTGTATCACTCCCACTTTCGAAAGTTCCATACAAAGTAAAAAGGCAGTAACTTTAATATTCTTCAACCTTTTTGGTCACAGCTAGGGTTTTGTATTTGAGTTGTATTAATTGGAACCATTTGTTTCCTGCATGACAGGGATGCCAAAGCTAATATAATTTAACCCTTTATGGTGTTTATTTCATTCAGAAATTGTTCTGTGTTGAAACTGTGCGTCACAAAAGTATATCACATTTCTAAGCTGCATCAAGGGCCAAATGGGCAGTGTTTATTTTTAATATGACCCAATTATGGGAGTGTACTTGGTGTGTATTCTTAGTGTGTGTTTAATCTTTGAAGCATCTACATAACCTACAATACATATACAGTAGTATTAACCTGGATTCACTGAAAAACATTATCCTCAAAATAGTTGTTGATGTTGATTTTCAATCTATTATGTAACACAAATTAGCATGATGATTTTACCTTGGCCTAATTCAGTATCTGTTTCAGTAATATAATACAGGAATTCACAAACTATTGGGTGGGGACCCAAATGGAGCAGAAAATTTGCCAAGTGCCCCTTCATAACTGTGACATTGTTCGTCTGTGGCATTTCAACAAACTTTTTCACGTACCCCCTGTACACAAAAGTGATTGATGAAGTGAATACAAAGGATACATTTCAAAAAATGATAATCATTTAATAATACAAGTCATAGAACAAACAACTCTCAAGAAAATTTGGGAGCAATATTTGGGATATGAAAAATGAAGTTTAAAACATTGTTGAATGAAGCATGAATGATGCATGAATAAATAGAAATCAGTAAATCAGCATATTTCATATTAATTTGATAATTATAAGTACATATACTGTCAGAACTGACAGTCAGAAATCAGTGGATAATGAAACAATATTTCATCTCAATACAAACAATACACGAGAGAGAGAGAGAGAGAGAGAGACCAGCAGCAGCAAATCTAGTGTTAAGTAGAATAGTAAAGTGAGGTGACGTTTTGAATCCAAGTCTCTGATAAATTTGCCGTGTCAAAAGGGTCCCGCGAGTATCCGAAATCTTAGGTGTTCTCCATGGCAACAGTAACTTCGCTGGTAGCAACAGTGTTATTATTACGTGAAGTGACATGATACAAGGCAAGAATACAGTAATGGCGTTTACAGCCCTTTTGCTTGGCTTTACTAGTAGTTTTTGCAGTTACTGTACAAACACCCACCGATTTTCTGCAAAACGACATACATTTGAGATAAGATATTTTGTAACATGACAAAGAATGCTTTGAATGTTGTAAAAAACACAATAACTCATTTTTGCCAAAATATGCAGTTACTGCCTTTTTGCTTTGTACGGCAGAAGAGCACCTCTATGGAAAAGAAAGTCCATAAGATTATTGCTGTTCCATAAGACCTTCCTATAGAACACCCTAGTTGAAAAACCGGTTCCATAGGAAGGAATTTTGATGGTCTTTCGGACCTTCAAATTGAACAAAAGCTTAATGGGAAAGACATCTTAAATAAGGGTTAAATAAAAATAAATCTAATGACTCCTTGCAATTTTCTGTTGAAGGGTCAATTTACCTTATGTGTACCCGGGTTCTAGAAGTGAGAGACCGGACTAATGGTATGAAAATGTGCAATATGCAGTGATATCCACTATACTGAAGTAGCAAGGAAATCTTGTCCCGTTTAACTATTTCAGTGGAAGCGGCGCTAATCCAAGAGCACACAGGGGTAATTGAGTACGAGAGCAGTGTCTTTCGGGGGAAAACTTTAGCTATACTCTCAATCTCACTACGCAATGTCCAGGGTGGCGTCCATGCACAGTCAATGCTTCCAACTACACAAGTTGCCATTTGTGCTTTGACATAAAAGTGCGTGTAGCAGGAGTTTCACCCTGATTGATAACCAACGAAATCGCTTGTATTTGCTAATATCCAATCCGTATCAAATTGTGGAGGAAGTCCCGCCTTCTGACCGATGGGCCACACCCAACTAGGGAGGGTATTTTCTTTTAAATTTTGTTAGGAAAAGCACATGGGACCTCGAAATCGAAAATGCAAAGCCAGGCAGGGCAGTCTGTCACGAAAATGAAAAAGAAAAGTAGTGAACTGCGTTAGCGATTTAATTATTATGGAAGCCCATTTCCGCCAATGTGAAAGAAAGAAAAAAAATTCTGTAAGTCATTATAATGAGATACTATCTAATAATTATGACTTACTATCTCATAATTATGAGATAATTTCTCATAATTACGACTTAGCATCTCATTATTATGACTTACTATCTCATAATTATGAGAAACTTTCTCATAATTACGACTTGCTATCTCATAATTATGACTTAGCTAAGTCATAATTATGAAATACTGTCATTTAAAAAGGCTTGTCTGTTTCGTCTTCATATGAATGCGCCAAAGCAATAGGAGTGAGAAACGGCTAAGCAGACCCAGATGGATACCATCATTGAAGACTATTTTAGACGCGGTTTCACAAATCGTGAAATTTTAGTGCTTTTGGAGGAATCGCATAATATCAAACTGAGCCTACGTACCCTGGAGAGAAAGCTGCAAAAGAACCAGCTTTGGCGGAGAAGAAATAAGACAGATGAAGCTGAAGTGGCATCCTTTATTGAACAACAGCTACAAACATCTGGGAAACAGCACGGCTACAGATGGATGCACCAGAAATGTTGGATGGCTGGGATGATAACTGACAGAGAAACTGTGCGTCAACTAATGCGACTGATGGATGGGAATGGCGTAAATCTGCGTGCTCGCAACCGCTTGAGAAGGCGTATATATGTCAGTCGTGGGCCAAACTATGTATGGCATATAGATGGGTATGATAAATTAAAACCTTACGGCATATGTATCAATGGATGCATAGATGGTTTTGCAAGAAGAATGATCTGGCTAGAGGCATACAAGATGAACAGTGATCCCCGTATTATTGCAGGTTATTTTATAGATGCTATGACAGAAAACAATGGATGTCCACAAAAAGTCAGGTTAGATCTTGGTACGGAGAATACCCATATTGCAGCGATGCAAAAGTTTCTGCGCAACAGTGAGGATGAGAATGGAATGGAGTGTGTCACTTTCGGTCCAAGTACTGGTAATCAAAGGATTGAATGATGGTGGTGCACCTTAAGAAGTGAATGTATCCAGTTTTGGATGGAACACTTTGACCAACTGAAAGCAGATGGCTACTTTGTTGACAGTTTCATCGACAAAGCTCTGATCCAGTTTTGCTTCCAAAACACCATACAGGTAAGCCAATAGTATCCTAAAACCCATTGCTTTTCAGGACATTTACAGCTATGATAGATAATGGTACGGCATCCTTTAGAAATGAGTACACAGCATCTGGAATCTGAATGATTTGATATTTACTTTTTTATGCTTTTGGATTCATGGAATTTTTTGGGGCTAGAAATATTTATTTCTTAGTTTTTCATTTTGTCAATTGCAATTTAAGCATAGCTTTATTCACTTGTGATAATTATGCAAAAATACAAAATTTGACAAAAGCAAAATTGAGTTCACAGCTTAAACTTTATCAGTATTTTGTATTTTGTATGATTCTACTTGTAGGGGCCAATTAGGGATTAGCTAATTCATGTTCCTTGTTGGTATAATATTGTTCCTATTATTCCTAATATTGCATATTGTTCCTTTAATATTTTCATATTTGATAATTTAGTTAAAAAGACTGTGATAATTTCATAGCATAGTTGCATTTAGAATTCATTAGTTTAAAAATATAGACACAGAGACACGTGAGATAAAAATTTTTTTATTATTTAGAATTGTGGACGCAGAATTAGGCATGTGACCTATTAACGGTATTTTAGGAATGCAACCCAAGCTTCTCCAGTCAGTTCGATGAAACCAGTTCCTGATAGCATCACAGTTTTTTGACCATTCGACATGATTTGTAAAAAGGAAGATCGTTATTAAATAGATAAAACTATAACTTTCTTGTCCTGTCGTCTGCGTTCAAGACGTTACTCTGGTTTCAAAAGGTGTTTCATGAATAGAAGACGTTGGAAATACACACCTAGACTACTTCTTTCGGATAACTTCAGTGAGCCTTCTGCTCATAGTGTGGACCAAAGTCTTGCAGGTGGCAGCAGCAGTGTCATTCCATCACTGCTTGATGACTTGCGTCAGCACTCGAGTGTTCTGGGGCCTGGGTTGCTCCACCTTTCGATTGAGTCAGAATGTCCCCAAATATCTTCAATAAGATTAAGATGGGGGGACATACTTCGCCAGGGCAGGGCGTTGACGTTCTTCTCAAGCAGGAAGGCAGTAGTGGCTCTAGAAAAATGCTTAAATCATGCATAAATACAGCCCTGTGCCCAACTGCACTAAGACTTGGTTGCAACTTTTTTTACTTGTACGGTGCCATACCCACTAGATTCCGTCTTAGCTAAATAGGTTGATTTTGGTCTCATCTGTTCAGAAAACTTGTTTTCCTTGTTGACGTGACCCTGTGCAAATTCCAGCCTGTCATTTTTGTGTCTTTGTTTGAGAAGGGGCTTCCTGCGAGGTCTGCTTCCTCAAAGGCCAAGTCTGCATAATGTGCAACGTACCGTAGCACTTGACACAGACTTCCCCGCCTGTGACTGGACAACCTCTGCCAACTCTGCAGCTCTTACTTTGGGTTTCAGATTGGCAGCTCTGACCAGTTGGCGCTCATCTCACGCTGGATGCTTCCTGGTTCGCCCAGGTCTCTTCAGATTTGTCACACTGCCCTCTCTGTAGGCAACCGTATTCCCACTAAGTTGCTTACTTTTGAGTAGCTCTGACCCTTGCTGGGAATTTTAATCACTTTTTTGTGAGTAACATCTGTCAACTCCTTACCATGAGGTGCCATGGTCAAAGATTATGTGAATGATTTAATGAGGCACTTAAGAATAAAATTAGATCACTTTCAAGTGGTTGTCATGGCTCAGTGACCATTTGTACAATCTCCATAATGTTTGTTTTTAATCCGAATGATTAAAAATCATCATTAAGAACTCTAGCAAAATCGAGGTTGATGATTGTGAGTGACAGGTGTGTACTAAATTCTGCACTGCGATATTTCATGTTTATATTCAATATTTGGAAATTTCCTCTTAATACCCAGTTTTTGGCTTTCAAAATTGGTAAACCTATAAATGATAAATACTGTCTCACAATGAGTTAATCAGTTTCCTCTTATTTTGACCTTGCACAGCAAAATTTTCAACACTGACCAAGGTGTGTACTCATATCTGAAGGATACTGTATAGAACATGGATTATTTTTAACAAACATTTTCACCCTTTTTCTGGCCATCCATCCATAGGAGGAGCTTGATGAAGTTGTTTCTGCTTGGAATGACCATCGTATAAGAAGAACCAACAACCCTCGGGCTCCTCATGGTCGTCCTTCAATTATGTATGCGGTTCCCCACATCTATGGGGCTCAAAACTTCTTGCAGCCAGCTGATCAAAGCAAGATTGAAATATGTTTAGAGGACTGTTGTTTTAAGGATTATCCCTGTGATAAGGATGTGTTTCACTTATGTACGAAACTTATGGCTGAGCACAACCTCACAATGTCTGACGATGTGTTTGAAATTACTGACCTTTATCTCAGACTTCGTCAAATTATTATGGATGGACTTGGGGAATAAGTTATGTGCTTTGAGGAGAAGCACCAACTAAACATGCCCTGAATTGTCAATTGTACAGTCCATTTAAAATAGATATACAAGGTGGAAATATAAGAGACAGTTTTTGAATTCAATGAAAATTGGTTAAATTACAAGCTGATGTTTTTTTGTGGTCCACAGATGTATGTTATTGTTACTAAAAGAAGGCCAGATAGCATATCCATTATACCACCAAGCCTACATGAAATAAAATATGGTTTAAAATGGAATCCTTTCATAATTTTGTATGACCCTGTTTTGTAAGGTGGACAGTATGGTTGAGTGATTACAGTCCCAGCTTTGTAATTGCTGATCCCTTTCAGACACTGGATCTAGGCTATAAACAATGACAGTATTTATTCCTAACATTTTTCTTAAATGTTCTGCATGACACATTTATCTATTTTTTCATTTATGGGTTGGTGCAAAAGGCTACACAATGAAGTAGGGGGGTCATTCTGAGAAAAATCAGTCAATGCTTGTAGCATGACCCCTTCAAATTTTGATGAAAATATTTTTGTGAAAGCCCCTAATGGTCAATAGTCGAATGCCCAAATTTCAATCCAGAATTCCAAATCGTTCTTGAGACAGAGCCCTTTGAATTTTGCTGACCATGGTCATTTTGCCTTTTGACTCATCCGAGCCATACGTTTAAGGGGCTACTATCTCCTCACACAGCCAAGAAAATCACAAGAGCTGGTACAATGGCTCTTTCTGCCTGACAGGCATTAGGAATTGACATTTGGTTGCTTTGTGGAAACTATATTCTCCATGAAAAAGGGGGCTAAAATATGCGTTCAGAGTGAGTTTCAATTTTTTACCACATTTCTTGGCCATCACTCTCAGGCTATCAGGTACACCACTATCAAACTGTATAGTTGTTTGTGTTTATGTGTTTGACGTGCATGAAAATGGGTATCAGCCCTTCAGTCATGTTAGTTCCGGTAATGGGAGGATTTGAAATTGACCATGTGACCAAAAGTGCAAAATTTGCATAATTTTCAGGCTTGTATATAACAATGTTGACAGTTAAAATCTGGAAAGATCTTCACACTTGTGCAATGTTCAGGAGCTTATTCATATTTCATGTGAGTGCCATCACATATCTTGAACAAGCAGAAAAGACTGCTTGTAAGCAATTATCCCAGATATTTTTGCAGTGATGGTCAAGAATCAAGGGGCTACACATTCATGGTGCGTCACATATTTGAGTGTTGAATTTTTTTTTTTTTTAATGTTGTGTAATGTTGTTCTTGTGGTAAGCTGATGAGTCGCTCTGAGAATTTTGGGGGGTTTTATCTGACAGAGCTGACAAATGGCACATAAAATATTGATAAGGTACTGAAGACTGTATGGGTGTAAAGATCTTTCCAGATTTCAACTGTCAATATTGTTATTGAAAATCATGAAAATGTTGCACTTTTGGTCCATTTCAAATCTCCCCATCACTGACATTAACAGCACAGAAGTGTCTGTAATAATTTTCACACATACCGAGCACCCAAACAACACGATGAAATATAAATTTTGACAGTGGGATACTTGATAGCCTTGGAATTGGGCTTTCAAAAATAGTGGGGAAATATAAATATTGTCAAATTCCTTTCAGAGGGAGTTCAAGGTAGGCGATGGCACTCACTAGAAATGTGCATAAAGTACTGAAGATTGTACAAGTGTAAAGATCTTTACGTATATTTACCGTCAACACCTGAAAATGATGCAAATTTTGCACTTTTGCACTTACATCTTACTTCATGCCATTTGAGGTTACATAGAAGTAAAACCACTTAAAGTTCACAAAAATCGGTGCATTATGACATTAGCAAAGTGTTTCCAAACTTTTGACAGGTACTGTATGTCTCTTTGGATTTTTGTGGTACAGAATTGCTTATTGCTTTGGTGACAAGATTATTGCTGTCAGAATCAAAACGCCAACAGTATGCCCACTTGCATGTCATAGATTGTATCCACCTGCTCTATGGAAAGTGGTCTAAAGAAATATAAATGAACTGCAATTATTGTTTCAAAAATCCACGTCTGACTTGCCCAATATTGCATTTCGCAAAAGAAGGCATTTTATGCAGTTATGGAATTTAAGGCCATGCATAAATATTTTATTCTAGACAAAGGTTTATACAAACAGCTCATATGAGTTAAACCATTCTGATAACTAAACAATTATTAACTTTGGCAGTCAAACATCTTGCAAATACTTCTTAAGACCAAAAGCAGCCTGTGCAGATGATGAACAATTGCGCCCATTATATTCTTATTTTAATAAAGCTGTCATGTTGATGTTGCATCTTCGTCAGAACCATACTGGTTGTCATTAGTCTCACCTCAAATTAGCCTACTATTACGACTATTTTGCTGATAAGGCAATTTTAAAAAATAGAGTTGCTCATTTCTTCAAAGATAGTCCAATATCTTGGGAATTAAAACACTCCACATATCTGCCTGTGGAGGGTGCTGTCCTTTGTGCCAAATAGTTTAAACTCTGCAGGCTCTTCAGAAGTTGTATAGTCTTACTATTCCTGTGCCCATGGTGTTGCTGGTTATGTGGACAGTGATGGTATATATTGGCAGACTAGGCAATGCTGTTCATCAGTAGAAGCTACTTCTTCTTATTACTATTCATCATTAATGAATACACTGTTTACTGTCATTTAGCCTGGATTTTATTAAAGGGCCTCAAATAGGTAAAAGTAACCCACAGGAGTACATTTTTCAAAAGTGTCATTAAAATAACACCACTACACAGGTTATGATAATGGTTACAATGGTAACAGGTAAAACAACGTTGGAACATTGCAATTACTTTCGTATATACATTCATTATTTGGAATCTACACCATGTAAGAAAAAGTGTAGGCCTACTGTGAATATTACCTTCCCTTTCTGCCTTTATGTGTGAACAAAAAAGATTTTTTGGTGTCTAAACTGCATAAGAACAAATGTACCATTTTGGTTTTGTGTATAAATGGATATGATTGACGATTTTGCGAGGAGATTCTCATTTGTAGTGCTTGTTTTGAGTCACTGAACAAAAGAGCTAAACATTCTGTAACAATACTGAGCAACTTGTACCATTTAGCAGTCTTTCCTTACATTTTCTCAGAGCAAAAGAACTATTTATGAATTAATTTCAATGAATTCACTTGAATTCCCATACTTATACTTCTGAACATTATTAGATGCTTACACTATGACTGCACTTAAAACATGTATTTATAAAAGTCTAAGGCCTTATCCCAAACCAACATTAACTAAGGCCAGCCAAAATTTTACTGTGGCAGTATTAACTAGTATTAACTATACAGAAGAAATCCCTTTGCTCCAAAAACAATTTCATATTTCACATCAATGTTGTATGAATAGTATTGCCATACACTCCCTGGACTAGGTTACATTATGTCCATGACCCACACATTAGATTCCAACACCTTGTTCATCTCAGAGCTGAAGTCAGGGTAGCTGTCATAATGAACTGACAGCTCAAGCACACAGCCACAGGTATGGGCCACGGGTCTTCTCTGAAAACCTTGAATCTGAGTAAAGTCAACGATGATGTTTTTTCCAAGAAATAGATCTGAACCTGTGCAGAACCTGAGGAACAAAGACAGATGGCGCACATCAGCATTCCTCAAGAATGTGGTTAGGTGCTTCTGAATGTCCTTCTGATGGACATCCACTGTCTCTGGGAAAGCGATGGACTTTACAACCTTTCTCACTGTTGGCTGCAGGGTTTCGTATGCCATTGTGATGTCGCGAAGGCTGTGCTTGGTGGAGCCGAGTATTTTTGCCCATTGTTCAATTACGTAGGCAGGCTCTTGGATTAGCATTTTATGGGCAAGCTCCAAGAGGATTTCACTGGCATTGCTGGCTGTTGGTATCCTTCTGCAGCTGTGGTTATCAAGAATCTCAATTAATTCCTCTTGGTCGATGCTGTTAAAATCTGATCGCCATGATTCAATCACTGTACGGTCTGATTCAGGCACATATTTGAGGAAATTCTCCACAAGATCGCTCTTCACATATCCCAAGACAGCCTGCTCTAATATGACAGGTGCGATCTTCACAGGAAGATATTTCTCCCTCTCCCACCCAAAAGCTAATATTCGGCCGACACTCTCCCACTGCTGCTGTCCAAAATCATGCCTTAAGAAAGGCACTTTAAAAGCATTCCCCATCGTGCATTGGTCATAAAATTCATTCCAGAATTCTGAGAGACAGTCTCTCACAACTCCTCCATCATCATACCCCTTCTCAGATGTTCCATCTGGCAGAAAAAGCTGTATTTTGAGGTCAACCTCTTCAAGTCCATCATCACAGAAATGTGCTATGAGCTCTCTCAGGACCTGCCCTCTGTGAACAACCAATATTCTCTTCACTCTCTCAGTGAATGGCGTGGTTTGTGGTGAAATAGGCAGAGTATCATCCAAATTCAGCGGCTCATTTTCAGAAAAGTCTCCTATGAAAATAACATTAATGTTCTCAAAAACACCCTCACTCCCATCCTCTGTGGAATAAATTGAAAAGTCAAAATTGTTAACACTAGTAGTACTTCCAAGAGATATAACTTGAGAACTCACTGTTTCAAAGGTAGTAGATGGTGGGGCAGTTGCAACGCCGACAGAAGTGGAGGACTGATTTTGGGAGTTCTCCTGTCTCTCCAAAGTTGGAGCCAAACCAATGCTGTGACTGTGTGGACTGTCCATTTCTTTTTTCTTGGTGGTCAAATAAAACCTAAGAAGAGGGAGTTTTGTTTCAGTGTACAGTTGTCCAACTGTGATTACACTGTCAACTGCAACCTCTTCATAGTTTCTGAGATCTAACTCAAAGTCTGTTAAGGGCCCCCTACTATTTCTCCCATTTGGAAAAAACAGGCCCGTTGCTATTGGTATCAAATCCTTTTTCTGAGCATCTTTCGAAACGCCAACTTTTCTTGTTCCCCCTCCTCGCTTGGCTCTTACTTGTTTGAAAATATCATTTTCCTCATCATAATGCATCCATCCGATTTCTATTTTTCTCACCGTCTTCAACGCATTTTTTTTCACAGTCGGTTGGGAAAGCTGCCCTTGGTTTTTGCTGCTGTTCTCTTCATCGCCAGGTTTCCTTTTGGCCAACCTTGTTTTTAGGCGCTCAAAAAGCTTTGATTTGCGAGTGTTGTTGTCGCCATTTTCCTTACGTCTACAAAATCCTAACACTGCTAGGCGATCACCATATGATGGCAAATAAGTCTTTAACTGTTCATCTGTCATCAGCTGTATGGTGCTGGCATCAATCTAAACAAGAAAAATGGAACTGGTTAAAAAAAGAGCAAGCTTAATGAGATAATCAAATCATTGTTGATAGCATTTACAATAATAACAGCAATACAAGAAAGTTAGGTGATGCTTTATATGACAGCACACATCGTACTGTGTAATTATACAGTAAAGATACAGTGTCATCTTCTGCATTAATCCTGTACCAGCACAGTACGTACTCATACATATATGGGTTCTGTTATGTGAAGTTTTAGAATAAGGGGGTAAAAATTTGGGATCTTACGAGGAACTTACATTATAATTACTTCATAACCACTGGGTAACTATTCTATAATTACAGTTGTTAGTTCCCATTTTGTATTAAGGTAATGGATAAATACGGTCTTTGTGGGCTGTAATCCAAAGCATTGTTTGTTACATTTAACTATGGAATAATTACATGGTATGCAGGCTCATATCTAAAGCAGCGTCACTTCTCCCATTGTCCCTCCCGAGCCAGGCTTGGAACCAAACTCAAACCACTGAGACAAAAACTACTTTGACACATAGTGCATGCACTTTCCCATATTAGCTGCCATGACACTTTGAATATCAGTCACACACAACTTGGGCGGATGAATTCTGTCCATTGATGGCATGCAGAGCCAGAATTGAAACGATTGTCCAGTAATTAAGTTTGATGTCGAAGTGAATGAAAGCTGACGGTCTTTAGAGTCCTACAGTATCCATGCGAACACTAACTATCAGTTGCTCATTTCATTGCTTACGCCACATGCCATCGTCGGACAAAATGTGCTCACCTTGGATGTCACTCTCTTCTGTTTTGGTATAACCACATGACAAAAACGGTGTTTCAGCAGCTAATACAATATGCATATGCAATGAGTGTTAAGGTGCAATTTTAATTATAGCAGTTTGGGTTCAGTTCCAGCCCCAGCTCAGTAGAAACAAGGTGAGAACTAACACTGCTTTAGATTACAGCCCGCATGCCTTATCAGTGACCCATAGTTAAATGTAACAAAAGGGGAACAAACAGGGCTTTAGATTATAGCCTGTATTTATCCTTTAGTTTAATATAACAAAGGAGAACTAGCACCTCTAGTAAAAGAATAGGTACCCAGTAATCAAAAATAACTAGTCAGTGTCAGTTCTTTATAAAACCCAGAATTGGTAACCTCATGTTCCACAACTCTCATTTCATCTTGTTCCCCAGTACCTACAGTGCCGTGAAAAAGGGTTTGCCCCCTTCCTGATTTTTTTTTTGAAATATCTGTCAAAAGTTTCAGATCATTGAACTAATTTTAATATGAGAAAAAGATAACCTGAGTAAATACAAAATGCAGATTTTAAATAATTTTATCTATTAAGAAAAAAAGCTGTCCAAATCTACCTGGTCCTCTGTGAAAATGTAATTGCCCCCTTAGTAAATCATGAATTAATTGTGATTAACCACATTTTTATAGTTCAATTTCACCGTTCAATTGACCTTCTAGATGAGTCGTTGATGCGGTCTAGGAGTAATTTCGGTAGGCCGGCCATTCCTGGGAGGGTTCACCACTGTTCCAAGTTTTCTCCATTTGTGGTTAATGGCTCTCATCATGATTCACAGGAGTCCGAAAGCCTTAGAAATGGCTTTGCAACCCTTAACAGACTGATGGATGTCAATTTCTTTCTTTCTTTCTTTTTTCTCATCTGTTCAAGAATTTCTTTACTTTGTGGTATGACACGTTGCTTTTTGAGATCTCTTAGCCAACTTCACTTTGTCAAACAGGTTCTATTTCAGTGATTTTTTTTGATTCAACATATCTGGCAGTAATGACGCCTGGGTGTGGCTAGTGAAATTGGACGAAAAATGTGGTTAATCACGGTTAATTCATGATTTAAGAAGGGGAAGACAATTACTTTTTCACATAGCTATCCAAACCTGCCCGGCCTTTTCTCTCCTGAATAAATGAAACCATCATTTAAAAACTGCATATTGTATTTACTCGGATTATCTTTGTCTTATAGTAAAATGTGTTTGATGATCTGAAACATTAAAGTGTGAAAAATATGCAAAAAAGTAAGAAATCAGGGAGGGCAAATTGGCACTGTATGTAATGTCTATAATCTTAAGCGTTACCGAAAGATAAGAAAAAACAATAAGAAGCAATAAAATGTCTCCATTTAAAAAAAAAAAAAAAGGTTGTTGGACAGAAATATTCTGCCTATGCCGTTAGTTATACCTTCTCATGTACCAGAGCCTCTATTGTTTCCTCAGAAACATTCCTCTGCCTCAAAAAGTCGTGAAGGTCATCCATCCTGTGAGCATGCATTACAAGGAAAGTTGTTGTGGGCCATCATAAGACATCCATCATATATGGCTACACAAGAAGACTTAAGCTTTTTTAAGGGACATTGTAACCTCCTATTTAGACAGTAATAAGGATACTCCAATCAATCCTCATATAAAAAACAGTGGCAGCACAAGTAATACTGTGTTCTGCAATGTGTAATGCCTTAAAGGAGCAGTTTGTAATATTTGGCACGGTTTATTGGCAAAATCAAAATTTCCTACCCATTAATATATTTTTATAAGTGTATAATCGCTATAAAATAAAATTCTTTTGGTTTTCTTAGTCTTATAATTATGCGTTTATATATACATATAGCAGGGGCCTTGCATTAGGGACGTCGCCATCTTGCTCCGCCATGTTGGTACTGCAGCCCGAACCATAGACATAACGGACAATCCAGCCAGCTAGAGAATGCGTTTCGCGTGTATAAATCCCATTCGAGGAAGACGCCATTTCCGCAAAAGCGGTTTGGTCCTCGGAGACCACCGTCTTTTTGCAGACGTGAGGGATAAGTGTGAGTGAACGCTGCAGTCTAGAATCTAAACGCTGGATGTCACCGTTTCCCCCCATTTTTTATACACTGGTCCTTTAAAGTTTATATGAATTTAAAAAGCATAGAAACAAACAGGTCATTTACTCTTAATGCAGCTTATATAATAAAAAGCAATTCAATAATTATTATTTTGAGGACTGGGGCACTTGCTGTAACAGTGATGCACTTGAAAAAGCCCCTCCTTACCAAAACAGATGAAGTTCCACAATTCGATCGGGATCAGGATCGCGCTTATTAAAGAAATTTCAGTGTCCACACACTGAAAAGAATCGAAAATTGAATCGCGCTCGGAAAATCCATTTTAAAATCTCACTTTTTCCCGTTGGTGTGAACGCCCCTAATGATCGCTCTTGACCTGTTTTCAATCATTTAATATAACTGACTTGACTTGATCTCTGAAAACACTTTCCTATTTAAGTTAAAATGAGTGCTAACAATTATAGAACTATTGTCAATCATTTTGCTTGATTAACAAGTTTTCCGATGAATAAAAATAAGCCATCGGCAATAAAACGCATTGCTTTATTCTTAATGCAATGTGCGCAACGAGTGGAGAAAATGTTTCGTTCACTTCGCAAAAAAAAAAAGATACGATGTTAACGAGCCTACTGTGTTTGCTGTGAGCACATCCTGCTCTACCTAATTGTATCTTTCTGGTTATCTAATTCCAATTCCGGAGTCATGATCGGTTTTCATATTACTAGCGGTGAAATCCTAGAGTAGCTACCATATATGAGTAAACCGTAATGCACATGGACTTCAATTCTGACATACACGCTCACGGAGTATTGCGAACTGACTAGCCTACAGCACGGGACAGTGCATTATGTACATTATGCCACTAAACCTTGCGCTGAATGTGCGAGAGTTGATTGGTATGCTTAATAATGAAAATTGCCCACACCTGAATATACTGAGTGTTTTCGGAGCTCCTCTTCTCTTCAGTTCCTCCCTCGCGTGCTAGCGGTGTAGGCGTAAACAACGCTCTGCAGTCCGAGGAGCAGAGCTAATATAGCTGACAGTAGCTAGCTAGCGAACGTTTAGCAGCAGTGTCTTAGCTAACGTCAAGCCACTCCTTCCTGCAGCCCTTAGTATCTCGTAATTATGAGATACTAAGTCATAATTATGAGATGCTCAGTCATAAATATGAGATGCTAAAGTCATAATTATGAGATGCTAAGTCATAATTATGAGATAACAAGTCGTAATTATGAGATACTAAGTCATAATAATGGGATACTAAGTCGTAATTATGAGAAATTATCTCATAATTATGAGATGGTAAGTCATAATAATGAGTTAGTAAGTCATAGTAATGAGATACTATCTCATAATAATGAGAAACTAAGTCATAATAATGAGATAGCATCTCATAATTATGAGATGGTAAGTCATAATTATGAGAAAGTAAGTCATAATTATGAGAAATTATCTCATTATAATGACTTAAAGAATATATTTTTTTCTTTCACATTGGCGGAAATGGGCTTCCATAAATTATGAGACAGATATTGCGTCTGCTTCTTGAAAAAGAAAAAGCATTTCCGAGAATGTATTTGCTTTATGAGATTAGTGTTTTCGATTTCGTTTTGTAAGAGATATTGCGGGGCACGTCTTGCAAATGAAAACAGTGCCTACATGGACTTCAAAATGTAAACGCAAAGTGGAGGATTACTTAAGTATTTTCGTGATGATACAAATAATGTGCGTGCTTCTCGAAAACGAAAAAGCATTTCCGAGAATGCATTTGCTTTATACCATTAGCGTTTTCGTTGTGTTAGTGATATTGCAGGGCACTTCTCAAAAATGCAAATGTAAATGAGGAATGTATTTTCATTTTCCAATTGTTTAAAAATTGTAGACATGGACTTGAAAATGAAAATGCAAAGTGGAGGATTACAGGTCGGTATTGCTTTATTAATTAGCAATGTTCATTCAGAATAATGATTAAAATTTTATAAATCATTTAAATCATAATGAACTTTGTGCTCAAATAAAAAAAATAACCTAGGAAACCAAGAAAATGAACCGATACTTGGACACTACAGTGACACGGTGTCCATGTTGCTTCCAAACTCTCAAGTGTGTTGAATAAAAAATGTTCTCAACTTTGTATATTATTAAATTATGTGGGCCCTGATTTGTGTAGGAAACATTCTTATTGATATAAATACAGGACACGATGAAAATCTAAATTGATGGACTCTAAACAAAATACCTCATTTAAATAATAATAATGATAATAATAAATCATGGGGATTGAACCAAAATTCACTAAGGAACATGAATATGACTTATGGGTGAACATCAAATTAATGAACAATACTATGAAACCAATAAACAGCATCAGTGACCTAAAAATAACCAAAGTAATAACTGCTGGGATGAGGTCTTGAACACTACAGTGATACAGTGTCCATGAAGCATCAGAAATCATAATAGCTCATCCTCAATTCTTTTTACGGGTTGCAAGAGAGTGAGCTTATTAAAAAAAAAAAAAAAAAAACAAATGGCTAAAGTTTTAATCAGCATATAAATAGTTTTGAGCACAAATCTTTGAAAGGAATAACATTTTAAACCACCAAAACATTTAAATGATACACTACCACATGACTACCAAAATTTAGAAAAACCGTACGAAATTTAGAAATGCCTCAAGACTTCAATTGCATGACACCAATCAACAATAAAAACAAGTTTAAACTACTTAATTTGCCGCTAAAGCTAACTTACAAATAAATATAGAATTTAATACAGTTTAATTAGAAAAACCCCAAAAGTCTATTTTAATAATATAAACCTCTCGAGGCAACTCGATGCTACAATGACCCCACCGCAGAAAAAAGTCTGACCAAAACGTGTAGCATCGGGATCTTTTTGATCAAAAACAGACACAAGACACGTTAAGAATATAAAATAACAACAAATTATACAAAGATCATAACTATATTTACAAAAAATGTGTCTAGAGTACACGTAAAAATGTGTAGCTTGACGGTAAAACAGCAGCGTAAATCGCAATTCAGTTTACGGATGCTACAGGACGTCATTTTGGATGGCGTCCACATCAATGTTTACCTCGAAAATCGGGACGAAAAACGAATTAATTTCACACAAAAAGGTAATTTACTGTAAAAGTTCATGCTTAAAGTTCACGCCGATACTCAAAAATAATAATGAAAATACTCACCAGAGATATAATTGAGCCACATTTAGACCTATTACAACGCTGATGCTACAACATTTACCGACCCAACAACGTGACACCACAACGACAACCCGCCTTTATGCTTTACCATGCACAAAAATCCACAGCGTGTTGTTGTCAATGAAGAAGTGTGACGTAAGCCTCTTTGCCGGAATATTCCATTTTGAAGCCGGGTGTGATTTTTTTGGAGACTGGTGCGTGTTTTGTACCGATGCTACATTTTACGTCTTGGACACCACGTCGTGGTGTGAATACGATATTGTAAATATCACAAAAACAATTATTCGCCATGGTTTTTTACTTTTTGTATATTTTTTCCAATATTTTTTCGATACCATGATGAAAAATGAAATGAATTATATTTTTCCTGCGGGATGTGCATCAAGGGTTCTACCGATACTACCTATTTCGTATAATAGGACACCACTGTAGCGTCGGTATTGCTTTATTGATTGAGTTGCTGAGAAGGGAAGTCCCAATGCCCGATCAATTTACTAGTTTCGTGGGAAAGTACTCATCATAACTGATATTTATTTTGATGATAAATAGATAACAATTTGAAATTAATTGTATAAATATCAGATTTTATTTGAAGTGTTTTTATGTCACGCTTTTTAATGAAAATAGTCCCAGACATCAGCAATATTTTTTCTATTTTTTTTTCTTTGAGATTTTTTCTTTTGGATTTTTTTCTGTCTCACGTATACCTTATGGTCATAGGCCTCTCCTAAAATGCCCCTTTAGACTTTTCCCTCAGGTTTAAAGACCCTACACAAGGGTCAAAAAGACACCCTTTGGATGTTTGGAATTGCGCCCAGTTTGGCGGAAGTACCCATTTACATTTTCATTATGATACAAATAATGCGGTTGTATCTTGAAAATGAAAATACATTTCTGACATTGCATTTTCATTTTAATTTTGTTAACTATATGCTTCCATATGTTTTGTTCATGTTTAGTCCTGCACATTCTCCCATAGTCCATTCCCTCTGTTATATTCCGGTCCATGTTTTGTCTCTTACCATGCATTACACTTTGTCTCGTCCTGTCTGGTCTTTTGTCATGTGATCGCTCACTGCTCCAGTATTGTGTGCCACACTTTCGGGTTATTTCATGGTTTCTGTGATTTCAACTATTCCTTCCTATCTCATTTACTTCAACCAAGTTTTCTATTTTTCTAACAATACTAACAGTTTGTTGTTTAACTAAAACTTACTAACCAAGACTAGCACTCGCTCTGCGCTAGTCTTTGCCCCTTGCCTGCACTCAATTTACTTTGCTGTGCTTCAAGCAGATTTTCTGCACCTGGCTAATTACTGTTCTGCCTCTCACTCTGTGCACGGTAGAAATCCCTAACCGGAGCCGTATGTTTGTCAGTAGGCTATCCCTGTGATCCCTGTCCGTGTTTTGGCTTCTGCCAATTTCTTGTAATCAGGAACTTCCTCATGTTCATTCATTTGTAATTAGTTTGATCCAATTAACCTCTTCCCTGCATAGCATGTGACTTCCCTCTTGTCTATTTAAGCAGTCTTTTCACAGCCAGCTCCTTGACAGAACGTTGATCAATATTTCTTTGTGCAGAGCACCTTGTATGCCATTGAGTATTGTTTCCCTTCTACTGGATTGTCTGACTTCGATTCTTGCCATTGCCCTTTTTGTGTTGTTTTTGTCTTTCTGGATTTCGACCCATTTTTGTATGACCACGATTTCCGTGTTTGGATGCCCTGTGTATGACCCTTGGCTTTGTTCATCGACTTTGACTTTTTGCCTATCGTTTTTGTACATCTGCTCATCTGTCTTACTGTTTCTGACCCCTGCCTGTCTAGTTGACACTGTTTTTGGATTTCATATTGTGGCTTGGCAATTTTGTTTTTTGGGTTTGACTCGGACTCCATTAAAGGCATCCGTTTTTTGAATTTCTGTCTCTCGCAAGTGGCGCCTGAACTGTACCTCACAATTATGCTATAATGGAAAAGCCATGTCCCTTATTTGCTTACAAAGACAGAATTATGTTTGACCTTTGGAACTTTTCCCTTAATTTAAAACATTAGATCAAATTATTCCTTTCCATTTGCATGCATGTGATTGCAGATTATATGCAGATTTAGAATGAATTTGAATACAATTTGAGGTCTGCTAAGACTTATTCCCACCATCTTCATACATTTATCATGGTCACCTAACAGGATTACTAACATGGCGTTCCTTTGAAAATGTGATTTTCCCAGTTGCTGGATAGCTCACTTGGTTAAAACACTGTGTTGCGGAGCAGAAGTGTCTGGGATCGAGCCCCCAGGAAACAGGGACTGTTTCCTATAGAATTTTTTTTATATAGGACTAGAGGTACTAAAGTTCTATAGAATTCAATTGAACTGTCCTATAGGATTCCAGTAGCACACTTTTTGCAGGGATGCCCTAAATCTGCAAGAAATTACAGTATTATGACGGAAAAATATGACGTCATAATGCAGTAAATCCCATCCTCTTCGAAGAAAAAAAAGAATTAGGGTTCTTGGGCAACTTTTTTTGCATTTCAAATTCAGTGAGGCATAGAGTAACAGAAGTCCGCAGTTTGCAATGCAGCTTACTTGTTCGGCTCACTTGCACATTTCAGTTTTTCAGAAACTTATCACTCTTGCACATACATGTATTTTTATTGCCAAGAGTCGAGGTCAACCACATGCAAAAATGAAATGTTGACACAAAAAAAGTAATTTTTCTCCAAAACGTGTGCTGCAACTACTGGCACCAGTAGAAAATCTCACTATTAAATTCTAACTGAAGTGTGGAGTACTTTTTGTTTTACACTGTTTTTTTAAGTTGTCAACTATGACTTCATGCTTCATGAGGGTATAAATGTCACGAGACAAAGGCCAGCTTTCCATGGTCATCTATCAATATGCAAGAGACCTGAAAACAGAAACAACGTGTGACAAAATGTTGCTGAGCCAAAGACCGGAAACAATAGACAGTGGTTGAACGAATGAAAGCCGGAGGCTGTGTTCGCCCCATCCGAACTTTTTTGAAGCGTGCTGCTGGCATCAAATTCAAAATGGGCAGATATTTTTTAAAACAAGAAAATTTCTGTTTTAATTTTTGATATGTTGTCCTTGTACTATTTTTAATTTATTACCCCGCCCCACCCGAAGGGTGAAGGCAAGGGTTATTGTTTTTGGTTCGGTTTGTTTGTGTGTTTGTTAACACTTTAGCAGCAAAACTATTGGCCAGATTCACCCCAAATTCAGTTTGCCACTGACCCAGAATAGATGTGTAATTAATTTTTAAAAAGTAGGTAAAAGTATATGCAAGGGGTGGGGTTTGTTGTGCCTGGCACCACTTGTAATAGTGTTAAAATGATTTGCCAATCATTGCAGGGTTTTTACTTACATTTCATTCAACATCCCAACTTTTCTGGACGAGATTGTAAAATAAGTTTGTTTCCCACCCAACTTGCATTTTGAATGATGGAAGCAAATTTCATTTTATTATCAATGATGAATGGAAGCTGACACATCACTCAACAAGACAAATTTATATAAGAAAATCGTAGCTGCATCACCAACAAATATTTTCCTTTGATTTGTTTGCAATCACTGTCAGCAGGTGACAGAAAATCTGTTTCTGAATGAAGGCACGTAATGGAATATTTCAACCGTTTACTCTTCCCTGGCCTGGTTGGTTGACCAAATAAATGGCTGTGATTGGTTGGATGGCCATTCAATCAATCTACAAATCTGCTAGGTTTTCATGCATGGGCTAAAGTATACTTAACAAAAAAGTTAAGGAACTATCGATTTTGACCCGAGTATATGAAAAGTAAAAACTAAAGTAAATCCCAAGTGTTGGGTCTGTCATTGGGGTTAATCCAAGACACAAAATGCATCAAAACATTTTATCAGATGACTTCATTACTCCAAAGCAGAGTCTCCATAGGGAAGACCAAAATCACACCAAGTCCAGACCTGATAATGTCCAGAATCATTTCAAAATCTTGAATGACCATCTTTTGCCCTCGCCGCAGCTTGGGAAACTCATGACTAGAGAAAATTAGACAGCCCGGTCGCCTGTGATGGCATGGATGTAGCCCCCGCAAGCCCGCTTTTGCCCTTTTTTGTGCATTATTTAGCCAATACTGTCACTATGGCAACCAAAATTGATAGATGTCATAATTGAAATATAAAACACGTCCATACCAAATATGAAAGTAATCGGTCGAAAATTGCAGCCTGTACTGCGTCCACAAGGAAATCTTTGTTTTGGCACTAATTTGTATGTTATGCGGCCAATGTTGTCGCCATGGGAACCAAATTGATAGGTGTCATAAGTGAAGTATAACACATGTCCAAACCAGATCAGAAAGTAATTGGTCAAAAATTACAGCCTGCATAACGTCAACAAGGAAGTGTGTATGTTTCAGCACAAAGGTGGAGTCCCATTGAGGACGTTTTCTGGCCCCAACGACTGATTTCAAAATAATTTTCAGCATTGATAAATTACCCAATGGGGTTCAGGAATCCACCAGAGAAACCTGCGGAATCAATTTTCCTCATGACAAAAACTGATATTTTTTACATTTTTTAGTTTTTGGGAGGGGCCACCCATTCTGGAGCCCCACAAAGTGTCACCAATGATTATAATCATGTGCTTATCAATGCACATTGTACGTGATTTATTTATCAAATGAACGAAAATATTATTTGTGGAAATTGATGTCATACTGCCGAGAGAGGAAGACAAAAATGGTGAAAAATTATAATTTTTGAAAAAATATGTTCTGAAATGGAGATTTCCAAAGGCCATGTTGAGTAAACAATGGTAGAAAAAAACTAGAAGAATTAAAAGAGCCAAACTCACACAATCCATTTCGAATCAGCACACCCCAACGGTCGGTTGAGGCAAGAGTACGGATGAAGCTGTCACTGGTGCTGACACATCCTGATTTTTCATTGAATGTTGGCCATACCCTAGGGAAAATTTTAGCAAATTCCCTGAGAGTGTCATGGCCAGGAACTTTTGTCAAATTTGTTAAAATGTGAGACGGGGCATTATTGGCAGACCGATACTTTCACCTGATCACGCTTTCAAAACCAGGAAGACAGACACAAAAAGATACGGATTGAAAAAGAAGTATTCACAACTTGGCAAAGCCTCAAAAAGACCTGTTTGTACAGCGCTGATTCCACATTTGCCAGCCATTTGCTCTCGCTGGAGTTAGAGAGAAGAGAGAGGTGAATGCAGAGACATTTCCATTTGCGACCGCGTAGCAAGTGCTTGCGCAGCATATGCATTTGATTTGATGAGTCCACATTTCAAAATATTTTTGGAAATCATGAATGTCATGTCCTCTGGGCGAAAGAGGAAAAGGACCGTCTAGATATCAGCGCAAAGTTCAAAAGCCACCAACTGTGATGGCATGGGTAACTTGCACATCACATCAGTGAAGGCACCATTAACGCTGAAAGGTACATGCAGGTCTTGGAGCAACATACGCTGCCATCCAAGTGACGTCTTTCTCAGAGACGCCCCTGCTTATTTCAGCAAGATAATGCCAAGCCACATTCGGCATGTGTTACAACAGCGTGGCTACATAGTAAAAGAGTGCGGGTGAGAGACCGGTCTGCCTGCAGTCCACACCTGTCTCCCATTGAAAATGTATGCATGATGAAGTGCAAAATATGACACTGGAGACCCCGGACTGTTAAGAAACTGATATCGTACATCAAGCAAGAATGGGAAAGAATTCCTCAGATCCAAAATACTTATCGGGTGTTGTTAAAAGGAAAGGTGATGTAACAAAGTCGTAAAGATGCCCCTGTTACAGCTTTTTTGGAACATTTTGCCAGCATCAAATTCAAAATGAATGAATATTAAAAAAAAAAACAAAAACGTTGATCAGTTTGATCATTCAATATCTTGGGCTCTAATTTCTTGGCGCAGCGCAGGTGGCGTAGCGTGGCGCAGCCCATGCAGTGGTAATTTCGTCTGGCGCAGCCCGCGCAGTGGTAATTTCGTGAGGTGCAACACTCACGTGCGCAGCCTTTGGTAGACGAAAGTGCGCCGAGATGGGTGTGGCGGCGTAGTAGGGGGAGGTGTAAATGTGTAACGTATCTTGCATTGTTGTCTATGCATGTTAATCTCAACATTTTAAGCAGCAATAGGGTGTAATAATACGTACACGCTCTCCGTCATTTCTCTTCCCAATTGGCAACCGTCGTATTTCATTCCAGCTTCATAAGTTTGAATGATCTGACGTAGTTTCGTTTTGAAATTCAAGTTCGCTAATGGTAATAATTCACGAATGCCCTAGCTAGCCAGCTAACTCATATTCGTAATGCTTAATATAGACGTAAGCGGTGCAGAAAACATGCCTGAAGCAGCAAAGTAAAATGCAAGGTTAACGCATCATGCAGATATAGGACAGAGGCTTTTATATTCCAAAACATTAAAAGGTGAGGAGAGGAACTCATTTGACTGGTGAAGATTTGACTCGGCTGTGTTATACCCAAACCCGCCTTCTTTGCCCCTTGCGCAGGAAGGTCGGGCAGAGGCGGGACAGAGGAGTACTTGCGCCAGTCTACGCCGGGCACGAAATTGCAACATGCGCCTGGACACACCCCGTTGGAGCGGCGCACCCCCCATGCGCCGCGCCTGCGCCTGTTCTACGAATTTAGAGCTCCTTGTCTTTGTACTGTACTCAGTTGAATATAGGTAAAAAAGGATTAGCAAATCATTGCATTGTTTTCATTCGAGTTTCACGCAACGTCCCAAAATAATTGGAATTGGGGTTTGTAGTTAAGAACGGGAATTACTGAAGCTGCGGGATAGCTCACTCGGTTAAAGCACCGCATTGCGAAGCAGAAGTGACTATCACGGCGTGGGTTTGTACCCCAGTCGCACTGGTCGCCAGCTTTTTCTGAATAGCGCACAATTCGCTATTGCACTTACAGGGATGCAAATTGGTAAGGGGCTGCCGGAAAGAGTTATATAAAAATGGTTGCTTTGTTCGATGCTTAAGCGCCTCCTGTAGGCCAGCCGGGCACTAGCTTGTTCATGTTCGGGTATCCTCCGTCCTCGCTCTGAACTTGCGAAGATTCAATCAATGCGTGTAAAGAAGCTGTGGCTGATAGGCGCATGCTTCGGAGGAGAGCCGCGAACAGTCTTTGCTCTCCTGAACAACAAGGGGTCGCACACGAGGAAGCCTTGTACATACTTCCCCCAATTGGGAATTCCAGATTCGGGTGGGATTGGAGATGCCAGAACAGGAATTACGGAGTACATGGCATAAGGTTTTAAGCATGCTCCCATTACACTAAAGACCTACAAGATGTAAAAGTGTAAATGAGGTAAAACGTTTTTAAAGACATTATTTCTCTCCAACGTTATTATGAATTTTTTGCATGCAAGTACGTTTGTATATGCCAAAGAGCCCATGCTAGCTTAGAGGGTAGTATTTTTCTGGTAAAGCAACTCATGTTAGGACAGTGGCTCATATGAATAAGAAAGTACATTTAAGTGTGTTTACAGAGCATTATAGGGCATTACAGTGTGTGTATAGAACCTGCAGGCTGCAACAAAGTATGCAATTTTAACACCACTGAAGCTACAAAGAATTGTTCATATACATTCATATTAACTGACTTTGAAGCTGGTGGTTCTTTTTGATCTGTACAGTTTTTCTTCCGTCGTTTCATTAACATAATACAGGCATATTTTCCCCCTTTTTTAATCATGGCCTAAGTCCATTTTTTCAAGTTTTTGGGAAAACACAAAAAACACGAGATGATTTCGGCCAAAAACAAATTTTCATCAAAAAATGACGAAGGCCATTTTGGGCGACAATATGTAGAACCATCATTTTAGGCGAAAACATGACGTTTCAGACATTCAAAGAATTCGAAAAACAATACAACTCGCCAGTATCTGGAGCATAAATGCAAACAGTGGCAAGTAGTTTATTTTGTACCTTCGTATCCATCCTGATGATCATTCATAAATCCATTAATAATGAGTGGAATATCCAAATCATTCTTCACTCTAGTTTTGCTGCTTCATACAGTTGTGCTCAAAAGTTTGCGTACCTTAGCTTAATTTGTGAAATGTTGCCACTTATTTTGAGAATATGACTCGTGATGTAAAAAACTTTAATTTTAATATAGTGATCACGTGAAGTCATTTATCATCATGCAGGTGTTTGGCGCCTTTTTAAATGATAATGATAACTGAAATGACCTGAACAGCCCTGATCATAAGTTTACATACCATTGAATGTTTGACCTTGTTATACAGACACAAGGTGACTCACTCAGGTTTAAACTGCCATTAAGGGTTAATTTTCCATGCCTTTTTAAATTGTAACTAGTGTCTATGCATAGCCGCTGAGTTTTTTAGTGCCCAAGTAGATGCACTGATCTGGTTAGACAACTGAGCCATGGGGAGTGGAAAAGAACAACCTTAGGATCTTCATAACAAGGTAGTTCAACTTTTTGAAAAAGGGAAAGGATATAAAAAGATATCCAAGGACTTGAAAGTGCCAGGCAGTACTGTTCAGTCTGTGATTAAGAGATGGAAAATTTGGGGATACGTTGATACTTAGCCGTTAGGTAGGCCAAGAAAGATTTCAGGCGTAACTGCCTGAAGAATTGTTTGGGACACAAAGAAAACTCCACAAGCTACCTCAAGAGAAATAAAGGATGCTCTGGAAAAAGATGGTGTGGTCATTTCAAGGAGCACAATAAGGAGGTACTTTTCAACAATGATCCAGTTGCTAGAGGGAAGCCATTATTGGGCCAATCCTACAAAAAAAATCCTGCCTAAAATATGCCAGACTATACCTTGACACACCTCACAACTTCTGGAATACTGTCATTTGGAGTGATAAGACCAAAATAGAACTACAGTGGGGAAAATAAGTATTTGACCCCTCTCTGATTTTGCAGGTTTGCCCACTTAGAAAGAATGCAACGATCTATAATTTTAATCATATATACATTCTAACAGTGAGAGATTCAAAAAGAAAATTCCCAAAAATCACATCATATGAATTTATAAAAATTGATAACCATCTGATGAGGAAAAATAAGTATTTGACCCCCTACCAAACAGCAAGTATTCCGGGTCCCACAAGCCAGTTAGTCTTTCTTTAAGACGTACCCCCAATCCCAACTAATTATTTACATCAAATACACCTGCCTCACCTCATTACATGTATAAAAGACACCTTCCCACTCCCAAACAACCAGATTCCAACATCTCCACCATGGGCAAGACCAAGGAGCTGTCTAAGGACATCAGGGACAAGATTGTTGACCTACACAATGCTGGGATGGGCTACAAGAGAATGGGAAAGCAACTTTGAGAGAAAAGATCAACTGTCAGTGCAGTTATCAGGAAATGGAAGAAGTACCACACTGCCGCCAACCTCCCTCGGTCTGGGCTTCCATGCAAGGTCTCGCCTCGTGAGATGTCCCTGATCATGCGAACGGTGAGGAATCACAAGGGGGGAACTGGTTAATGAACTGAAGGCAGCTGGGACCACAGTTACTAAAGAAACAGTTGGTAACACACTACGCGGTCATGGATTGAAATCCTGCAGCGCACGCAAGGTCCCCCTGCTCAAGGCACATGTACAGGCCTGCCTGAAGTTCGCCATTGACCACCTGGATGACTCAGAAGAGGCCTGGAAGAAGGTGATGTGGTCAGATGAGACCAAAATAGAACTTCTTGGGCTCAACTCAACTCGCAGTGTTTGGAGGGCAAAGAACACAGAGTACAACCCAAAGAACACCATCCCCACCGTCAAGCACAGTGGTGCTTTTCAGCCTAGGGGACGGCACAACTCCATTGCATTGAGGGGAGGATGGACGGGGCCATATACCGTGGAATTCTGGACCAACAGCTCCTTCCCTCAGTGAGAGAGCTGAACATGGTTCGAGGATGGGTGTTTCAGCACGACAACTACCCTAAGCACACCGCCAAAGCAACAAAAGAGTGGCTGAAGAACATCAAGGGTCTGGAGTGGCTTAGCCAGTCTCCAGACCTGAATCCAATTGAAAATCTTTATCGGGAGCTTAAAATTCGGGCTGCAAGGCGAAAGCCTTGGGACCTGAATGATTTGGAGGCTGTCTGCAGGGAGGAGTGGGCCAAAATCCCAGCCAAAATGTGCACAAACCTTATCAACAACTATATAAATTGTTTGATATCGGTGCTGGCCAATAATGGCTTTTCTACAAAATATTAACGTGCTGTTTGTCCAGGGGGTCAAACACTTATTTTTCCTCATCAGATGGTTATCAATTTTTATAAATTCATATGATGTGATTTTCGGGAATTTTCTTTGTGATTCTGTCTCTCACTGTTAGAATGTATATACGATTAAAATTGTAGATCGTTGCATTCTTTCTAAGTGGGCAAACCTGCAAAATCAGCGAGGGGTCAAATACTTATTTTCCCCACTGTATATGATCACAACCAGAAGCGCTATATTTGGAGAGGCCCATAGTGAAAAATATACCATTCCCACTGAAAAGCAGGGTGGTGGCTCTCTGATATTTTGGAGGGGTGTGAGCCCTCAAGGCACAGGAAATCTTGTGAAAATTGATGGCAAAATGAATGCAGCATTCTATCAGAAAATACTGGCCGACAATTTGCATTCTTCAGAATGAAAGCTATGCATGGGATGCACTGAAAGTCTCCTGCATGACAATGATCCAAAGCACAAGGCCAAGTTGACCCTCCTGTGGTTACAGAAGAGAGAGGTGAAGGTTCTGGAGCGGCCATCACAGTCTCCTGACTTAAATATCATCAAGCCACTTTGGGGAGATCGCGAACGTGCAGCTCATGCAAGTCGACTAAGGCATTTGCAGGAGCTGGAGACATTTTGCAAGGAAGAATGGGCAGCTATACCATCTGAGAGAATTAGGGGCCTCGTTGACAACAATCACAAAAGACTGCACACTGTTTTGATGCAAATGGGGGCAATGCACAGTATTAAGAACTTGGGGTATGCACATTTTTGAACATGGTTAATTAAATGTTTTTCCCGTTTTGCCATGTTTTATTTGATGATTCTGCCGTTCTACATAACCTACAGTTGGATATGAATCCAACAAGAAATAAAAGAAGTGTGTTTGCTTGGCCATTCATGTTTTCTTTAAAAAAAGTTACCTATTTCACAGATTCAGCTAAGGTATGCAAACTTCTGAGCACACCTGTTAGTCAACAAATTTACTCGCGGCAAGTCTCGTGATGATTCATTTGATGTGCTGCGCAGCAGTGTCAGTTCATCGTTCAAGCTGAATCGTACCGCCCCACACACCAGTCATGTTGCTGTGTGATGCAGACACAGACATAGCAGACTAGTGTCATGGTTCTGGATGTCTGTGCGTTTGCTTTGGACTTTCTTTGTGGCTGTCATCCCGGGACGATATCGTATTTCAGTTCAATCGAATTCTTTACCCAGCTGGCTTATTGAACTGGGGCGGCGCTTCCCCGGATTCTCCATAAGCCGGATGTTTGCCACGCCTCTTTGCTAGAGTGTCTGTTTGTAGCTAAGCACTATAGCTAAAGATATCTGTAGTGAGGTTTTTGTTTGATTTTCTATCTTCTAGTTTTTGGAGTTTCTTCTCCCTTTTTCTATCTCTCTTTGCTTCCGAGGTTCAGACTATTATACGTCCTTTGGAAGCGCGAGTACTTTAGTTTGGTCTGTATTATTCTCTGTGTTCGTACTGTGTACGTGCTACTCTCTTTCTCTCTGGTCATTGCACCTGGCCTTCGTATTCCTCCAGCCATTACAGAACACTCTAGCCAGACATGGAGTTGCCAGCAGCGGATACGCTAGAGAGCATTGTCGTTGACCAGCTGTCTGTCCTTACTGCGTATAGCCAGGTTCTTTCTAGCTTCGACAGTCGACAGGCGGAGCTGACGGAGAGTATTTGCCTTCAGGAGCAGGCTGTGCAGACACAGGAAAGTCTTCTAATAAATCTCTCCAAGTGTATTAGAGGATTGTCTGCTCGGATTACACAAAATGTTTCACAAGCACAATCAGTACACCTTCCACGAGAGCCTCAACTCCAGTTAACCCCAAGATATGGGGGCGAGGCGGGAAAATGTAAAGATTTAATTGCTCAATGTGAAATATTTTTTAAAGTGCAACCCTCATGGTTTTCGAATGAAGAATCACGGGTTTCATTGATTTTATCACTGTTGACCGGCACAGCTCTCATTTGGGTGGGGCCACTCATTCGAGCGAGATCGCTGGTAGTAAATTCAGTGGAAACTCTCGTGAGAGAAATGATTAATGCTTTTGATCGGGATGTTTATGGTCAGGACGCAGATATGCGTCTAATGCATTTGAAGCAGGGTTCTGATAGAAAAATCAGCGACACTATCTTAGTTTGCTCCTTAGCCCCAGAGACAAGGTGGCCAGAAGCACCTCTTATGACCGTGTTTGTTCAGGCTTTGGCTGAGGAGGTTAAGGACGCTCTGGCTACATTAGAGCCTTGAGTTTCTTCAGATTTGTTGGCGGTGCGAGTTGATAACCACATCCGCGAATGAAACACGGAGAAACGTACTGCGTTGATTCTTGATAACAACAAGGTTAATGTTCCGTGCAACAGGCATAAAGCCCCAAGTCCGCCCATTAAAATGCCCAGTTCTCGTGAGCCCATGCAGGTTGATGGCTCATATGAGAACCGGGCTCGTAAGCCTATTCACAGACAAATAATTTTTGATCATTGTAGCAAACCAGGACATATCCGTCCAAGTTGCCCCAAGCTTAAAGGGGGACGGGAAGCCCCTCTGGCGATAGGGGTGGGGGGGCACTAGAGGGACAGATCCAATATCCCGTTCAAACTCTAATTTCAGTAAAGTTCACTATGGGGAAAAAGAGAATATGGGTTAAAGCCTTTTAAGATGCGGAGTGGGCTAGAAAACATTCCATTCCCATCTGCTCTCTCTCACATTCGCACTCGATCAAAGCTTTGGATGGTCGCCCATTGGTAGATGGGCTTATAACTGAGGTCTCTGATTTTTTGACTATGTTTATCCCTTTTGGTGGTCATTCAAAGAAAATTCATTTTTTCTCATTGAATTCCCTGGTTTGTAATGTGGTTTTAGGTCATTTGTGGTTGTTTAAGCATAGGCCGCAGATTTTTTGGGGCAGTCAATATAACCCAATCGTCCAGAGGGGCTCTGACTGTAGGTCTCACTGTCGTGAGATTCTGGCAAGTTGCCCGGAATTTTAATCCATGGGGGAGGCGTCGGGCTCTGAACGAGATTGGTGTGTAGGAGCCGTGCTGAACCTTAGTTTATCTCCCAACATGTCAGATGATGATGTTGATCTCATGGAGGATTTTGGCTAAGGTGCTTTGTCATTGCTTCTGCATCGTGTTTACGATGGTGGGATCAAACTATTCCCTGACAAGGTGGCAGCAGTTAGGAATTGGTCTGCCCCTCACAATGTTAAGGAGGTTACATGATTTTTGGGCTATGCCAATTTTTATAGTAGGTTTATTTGCAATTTTAGCGCTGTGGCTGCCCCCATCGTTGCACTTTGTAAGAGGAATTCCTCCTCGTCCTTTACTTGGTCACCAGCAGTGGACGCTGCTTTTCAGGTGTTGAAGAAACAACTTAGCTCTGAACCTATTGTCGTTTTGCCCGACCCTTCCCTCCCATTTGTGGTGGAGGCTGACGCTTCGGAGGTCAGGGTGGGGGCCATTTTGACCCATTGTCCCGAAGGGGGTGCTAAGTTGCACCCATACACCTACTTCTCCCGGTGTAATCAGATGAACGGAATTACAGTATTGGTGACCGGGAGTTGTTAGCTGTGAAATTGGTGTTAAGAATGGCGCCATTGGTTGGAGGGGGCTGAACATCCATTTGTAGTTTGGATGAATTACAAGAATCTCCAGTGTGTCCAGCAGACTAGGTAACGTGATTCCCGGTAGGTGCGGTGGGCATTGTTTTTCAATCGCTTTGACTTTGTTTTAGCTTATCGCCCCGGCTCCAAGAGCATCAAGCCTGGCGCCTTGTCACGAATTTATGACCGCTTGGACCGTGATCCTGTTTCTGGGCTGGTTGTTCTAGCGGCTTGGATTGTGCCTCCCATACAGTGGGATACTGAGTCTGTTGTGCGGGAGGCCTTGCATCCCGACCCTGGTTCTGGTGGGGAGCCGTCTGGCTGTTCGTTTGGTGTCCTGAGGGCCAGAGGGTTTGGTGTCCTGAGGAGTGGTGCTGGGTCCCTGCCCGGGGTATCTTGGGTCCCACCCTTATTTCGGAGTTCTGTGCTCTGGGTTTTTTGGGCCTTCCCTTGGGGGGGGGGGGGGGGGGGTCCTGTCATCCTATAGGACGATATCCTATTCCTGTTCAATCGAATTCTTTACCAAGCTGGCATATTGAGCTGGGGCGGCGCTTCCCCGGATTCTCCATAAGCCTAATGTTTGCCACGCCTCTTTGCTAGAGTGTCTGTTTGTAGATAAGCACTATAGCCGAAGATATCTGTAGTCATGTTTTGTTTAACTTTCTATCTTCTAATTATTGGAGTTTCTTCTTCTCCCTTTTTCTACCTCTCTTTGCTTCCGTAGTTCAGACTATTATACGTCCTTTGGAAGCGCGAGTACTTTCGTCTGGTCTGTATTATTCTCTGTGTTCGTATGTTTCTGTGCTACTCTCTTTCTCTCTGGTCGTTGCACCTGGCCTCCGTATTCCACCAGCCATTAAAACTAGTTGAATGCAGCCAAAGTGTGGTGTTAAGTCATATTTAACAGAGCATAGTGTCAAATCACCTTTAACAGAGCACGGTGTTATATCATCTTTAGTAGACTGCAGCGTTAAATCACCTTTCAGAGAGCAGTGTTTGATCACCTTTAACAGAGCACAATGTTAAATCTCTTTTAACAGAGTGCAGTGCTGAATCACATTTAACAGAGCACAGTGTTACACCACCTTTAACAGAAAGCAGTGGTAAGTCACCTTTAAGAGAGTGCAATGTTAAAATAGTCCAGTGCTTAATCAACGTAAAAAGAGTGCAGAATAAATCACCTTTGAAAGAGAGCAGTTTTACATCGCCTTAAAGACAGTGGTGTTAAGTCACCTTTTACAGAGCCCAGTGTTGGATTACGTTTAACTTTGTGCAGTGTTAAATCACCTTTCAACAAGTGCAGTGCTAAATCACCTTTAACTGTGTGCAGTGATAATCACCTTCATTGGAGCCCAAGGTTAAAGAAACTTCAACAGAGTGCAGTGTTAAATCACCTATAGCAGAGTGCATTCAGTAACCACCTAAGTATCATTGCATGGATAATCTGCAAAAAGTGTTTGTTCAAATTCCTACCATAGACTGGTCCTGGGCTAAAGTGAAGGCAGGTAAAACCATTTGGTGAATAATACCTCTGTTCAGGAGTAAGGAGCAATTAACTATTCCAATGCATTTTCCTTAGCAAATTTTAATGAATTTGACTAACTTTGATAATTTTTGGCACAATACTTGATAATAAAGACCGACTTTGCTTATAGGTAAACTGCAGCAGAAATCCTTGTCTTTCCAAAAAGACATTTCAGTTTTGAAACTGAGCTATTTGATCGACCCCATGTCCTCATACTTGTCCACAAGCCCTGATACCATGTTTTGTGACTGGACATGACCACGGATGACGTTGAAATGCCTGCTAGCCCATAAAGAGGCAAGTTGAGGTCATTGCCTCTCTAAATAGCCCCGCCACCACCTCACACCCACTTCTCAAAGGGCTCCACAGCAGCAGCAGAGTTGGACTTCCCGTTATTGACACTTACAGTACAGTCGCCGTTAAAACCAAAGAGACGCCATTAGTTCACGCCCGGTTTTCGCGAACATTTCGCCCTTCTTACCCATTTCCAACCACGATCTAACCAATGAGCTGTATCACGGGACAATTTACCGCCAAGAATAACCGCATGTGTCTCCGCAGAACTGAATGTAGTATCGCGTGAAAGTTATAGAATAGAGGGCATTTTGACTGTTAGAATCACGTTTGTGTTTGCCGTCATGTATTTTAACATCTTTTTATTTTCTCTTGCAGTGAAAGTGGAAGTGAGAGCTTCTGCGACCTCTGGAAAGCGCGTGGCTGATCCTCTGTTTAAAAAGCCTACCATGAACAAGAAAAGAAAAAAATATGATAAATTTGACAGCTAAATACCAGAAATTGTATTCTTGAGGGAAATTTTTTGGTATTTTAAATATGTCTTTTTATTGCAGAAACTGTGATTCTGAGAGTTTGTGGGTAGACCTTCAGCGAAGTGTGCCGCAGTTGATTTATTGGTTTTGAAAAGCCAGCCGCAATATAAATAAACAAATTGGCAATATACAACTTAACAGCCTGTGAGCTTATGCTCACGTTATCCTCCGAAATTATGTGTTTTCGAACCTGCAGAGGTGTGAGGTGAGGTTGTCTCTCGCCAGGGAGTCAATCTTTGTCCTAAACTCTGGGGAAATGCGTCGTATCGTGATAGGTTCTATAGTGGTGAATGTGATGTTAATTTATGGTTGGGCATTTTATAGAAAATTTCTGCCTTGCGCTGACCAGGTCATTCTTCGATAGGCTACAATGAGTTTAAAGGGAATATTAGGGTGACAATGAGTGATAAATAGAGATTACACGCACTGAGCTTTATTGAATCAGTGCCAAGTGTATCCGCTTTTAATTCCGTGAATTCAGTTTACGAAAGAGCCATTCAGTTTTAAGTGACATTGTCCTTTAGAGATAAGATATTGAGCAGATCTTTTTTTAAATTGTGTTTCCTTATTGATAGATATAGAGTAAGCTTACTAAAAATCCTGTGTAAGGTTCTGCAAATAGTTTATTTAGCACGTTTTGGTGCATTCAAGAGTCGTTATGGTCGAACTAAATTCATATTGGACACAATTATTTTCTAGTTGCAAGCTTTGCGAACATTATGTTTGAACATCTGAATGGTAATCTGAATGGTTATGAGAAGTCATTAAAACAAACACAGACGATGAAAAACGTTTAAAAAAATTGGTTAAAAATTGCCAACTAGCATTTTATAACGAAACAGTATATAAATTGAAAAACATTAAAGTTCCTTCCCTAAATGAATTTTACTGAGACGGGGTGCGAGTAATCTTCGATATACAGTGGGTTGACCGGTTTCGCAATTTGCAGAAATCCAACTTTTTTTTGCAGGAAAACGACTTCGCTGTCAGCCTTGAGTTTGACGTCGCTGGAACGGTAAATTATTGTGGATTTAACTCTTAACTATCGTTTCGAGATATTCGGCTTCATAGAGAAATAAATGCCCGATAACAAATAGTTACCCTGGATGTAACTCCAGTTCTATGAGTACGTGCTCCGCCCTCTAATGGGCTTAGCTATTGGTTTACCCCTCCGAGGCCCCACCTCGGTGCCTGATAAGAAAATTGAACTCACCTGCACCGTAGGAGTGGGTAGTATACTCACCCCCGATAAAGCCCCGCAGTTGTCAGTGCTCGTCTCCCTTTGAAACTCAGCATCTCACATCCGGGGGCTAGCTGGGCAGGCAGTTAGAGGGCTACGCACTGGATAGAATAGAACTGGAGTTACATCCAGGGTAACTATTTGTTCTATTTCGTACGTGCTCCGCCCTCTAACGGGCTTCGCTATTGGTTTACACCTACGGCGAAGGCCGTTAGGGATGAATGTACTCCCAGGTGGCCCCGCACCCTAGATTTCTAGTTGGAAACCAACAAAGCCGTGACCTTCCTGGGCGGGCACCGCCAACTGCGTACCCCGACCGAGGACGTGACACACAACACCAGACCCAAGCCGGTGTCAGACGGGGCCCCTTCCGATAGGGCCCCTTCTAGAATGAAGAATGAAGGAATGAGGGGGGGGGTTGTAGCTGTCATATCCCGTCCACACGCCCCCCCCACACCTGCAGGCGAGGCGCCTCCAGAGCGCATCGCCCCAGGGTGTGTTAACATACTAGTTAGCGTTGGAGGGGACCCTGCTGACAGGGTTCCCAGAACTGAATGCGCGACCGAACTGGCGGTCATGTCCCTCAGATATGACCGCACGAAAGTAGACACGGACAACCATGAGGCTGCCTTGCAAATTTCCTCCAGGGATACGCCCTTAAATAGCACTGTGGAAGATGCGATTCCCCGGGTAGAATGTGCGGTCAGCCCCGTAGGGGCGGTGCAGCCCACTGCCGAATAGGCTCTGCCGATAGGATCGCAGATCCAGTGGGCGAGGCGCTGCGATGACATGACGGGTGCACGGAGAGAGCTTCCAATTCGCTCACCCTCCTGGCTGATGCCAAGGCTAAAAGGAGGGCCGTCTTGATCGATAAGTTATGCAGATCCACCTGGTCCAGGGGTTCAAATGGTGGTACTGCCAGGCCGTCCAACACCGTATGCAGATCCCACTGCGGAACCACGCGCTGCGTCGGGGGTTTCAGCCTGCGGAGTCCCTTCAAAAACCGCTTTACCAGGGGGTGATTCCTGGCTGAGAAGCGGTCAAACCCATCATGACCTACTGCAATGGCCGCCACAAACACGCCCAAAGTGGATGCTGCACGGTCCCTCTCGAAGAGCCCCTGAACGAACTCTAGCACGCCCTGAAAGGGGCATGAGCGCGGGTTCAGGCCTCTCGCCTGACACCAGCCCACAAAAATCCGCCAGCTAGTCGCAGAAGCCTTGGACGTGGCCGGGGCATGCGCATTCTGAATTGTGGACACTATCGCTTTGGGTAGGCCTGATTCAGTTAACCTTACCCTTTCAGCTTCCAGGCCAGGAGGGGGCAGGTGCGGACAGCGTTCGGTATCAGAGTCCCAGTTAGGGGAGGGTCCGGAATTTCCCATGGGCTCCCCAACGCCAGCTGGATAAGGTCCGGAAACCATCTGGCGCTCGGGCACAGTGGTGCCACCACAATTACGGACAAGTGCTGCTCCCTCACTCTGTGAAGTAGTGGCATTTACAGCCGCCGGGGCGGGAACGCATATATCCGGCCGGCCGGCCACACTGGATGGGCCAACGCATCCACCCCCAGGGGAGGATTGTCGATAGGCCTCTGGGAGAACCACAGCAGGCATAGAGCGTTCTCCCTGCTCGCAAACAGATCCACCCTCGGTCGCCCGAACAGCCTCCAGATTTGTTCCGCTGCTGTTGGTGGGAGGCTCCAATCCTCCTCGGGCAGCGCCCCCCTGGACAGCCCATCTGCCCGAGTGTTGAGGATGCCAGGAAAAAGTTGGCCTTCAGAGAGCGCAAGTGGCGATCTGCCCATATTAGGATGGAAGCCTCCATCTTGTGTAGGGCCACTGATCTGACCCTCCCTTGTCTGTTGAGATAGGCTACCGCCGTCGTGTTGTCTGATCTCACCAGGCCGTGCCTCCCATCCAACTGTGGGGAAAAAATGGTGCAGCACCCTCTGAACTGCCATGAGTTCTAGTAGGTTGATGTGCCGCCGGGGCCCCTGCCATGTACCAGCGACAGAAGCAGGGCCACAAGTTCCGCCCCACCCTGTGAGGGAGGCATCCACGAATGCATGGGCATAGTGAGCCAGGCACCCCAAACAAACTCCCTCGCGGAGCCAGCTGCGTGAGGCCCAAAACGCTAAGGTCTGGCATGCTTGCAATGGTATGCGGAGTATGCGCTGCTGGTCTCGTCTCGAGTCCAGCCGAAGGCATATGAACCAGCGCTGCAGATCTCTCATGTGCAGCAGCCCTAAGCGGACTACAAGATGGGCAGCAGCCATCATCCCCAGTAGCGATATGACTGCTATTCCCCGCACTAAGACTGCGTCCCGTAACCGTTGGGCACAAGACAGGATCGCTTCTGCTCTCTCCACCGACAAGCGTGCGCTCATGGTCCGAGAGTCCAACTGCATTCCTAAATACCGTGCTGTCTGGCTGGGCTGCAGGGTGCTTGCCGTAGTTGATAGCCCAGCTGCGCAATATGCCGCATCACCAACTTCGTATGGGCGGTTGCCATCTGTTCGGAAGGGGCCAGGATCAGCCAATCGTCCAGATAGGTCAGGGACCACCCATCTCAGCCGAAGTGGCGCTAGGGCTGTCTCCACACATTAGGACTAAGTCCGTGTTGCCAGGGAGTATCTGAATGGGAGGCGGCAAAACTGTAAGGTTCGGTCCTGTAACGCAAAGCGAAGGAACTGCTCATAGCGCGGCAGGATTGGGACGTGAAAATGGCCATCTGTTAGACCTACTGACGTCATCCAGTCTCCCGGCCTGACACATTCCAGCAACGCCTTCACCGTCAGCATCTGGAATGGTCTGCGCACAATGTGATTGTTCAGCTCCCCAAGATCCAAAATGGGCCTCAGGCTTCCCGATTTTTTGGGATCAAGAAATACAAGGAATAAAATCCTGCTCGAGCTTCTGACAGAGTAACCGGTCTTACGGCCCTTTTCCGTAAAATCGAGTTTACCTCTTCCTTTGAAAGCGCTCTTGGGCGGAATCGGGGGGCTTCGTCCGTAGAATGCCCTTGAATGGGGGAGGACGACAGCGAAACTGCAATGCATATCCCTTCCGCAACTTTCTGTCCAACCACCTCGGAAGAGGGGCGCACAACCTCACGCACGACTGATAGTGGTTCGTCAGTGGTGAAGCAGTTGATTCTATGGTCTCCGATAGCCCAGGCCCTCCTGCGACGCCCCACCCCTTGTGGGAGGGTTCGACCGGGGGCCCTGCCCGAAGGGGCTGATAGGGCAATGGCAGCAGTGCATCTACTGCAACCTCAAGCACGTCACCTGGTGACTCATTCACCGAGGGTGGTGGGGGCGCAGCTGTGTCTCAGTCAAGCGAAAGCTCTTCCTAACGTTTACCCTCAGAAACATTGGCCATTAGATACATCTCGAGCTGTGGGGCAGAACGAGCGACACTTTTCTCCACGGGCTCGGAAGCCCCAGTACCAGATTTACATTGCGTACACAATCCCGTCCCTTGCCACCGGGATGCATAGTGAGAATTTTGCGAGACCTCAGGGGCTATGGAGCCAAAATGGCGGGCAACTCCCCTTCCGTGCAACCCGGAAGCAGAAGTGCGCTGACGTGTGCTAACCACGCTGCTGGAGCCAGCCCAGCTAGAGTGTTAGCAACAAGTTGGTTATTAGTTTGTGAACATTTCTTCACTGGTGACACACCCGGATGAAGTGAGTTCGCTGAATTTCAAGACTGAATTTGGACAAAATCAGCACTGAAAGATGGGAGTGTGTCAATTTTGGTCTTAGCCACTCAGTTGATCGTGTGCTACCGCCATGGTTAGAACATTCGGCCTGGAGCAGAAAGAGTGGAGGTCCTCTCCACAGATTCATAAGCCCCAGTACTAGAATTACACTTGTGTAAAAATCCCGCCCCTTGTCCCCGGGATGCACAGTGAACCGAATCCAAGACTTGAGTGAACGCCCCTGCCACTGTAAGATGGGAGGGTATCATCGTCAGATTTCTGATTAGCTACAATGCTTGACCGTGTACTACCTCCGCTGGTAGAACACGCCAACTTAGCTGGCGATTAGCTGTCTGCTGTTCCATAAACAGCTTATAGCTGGCGAAGCGCCGGTGTGTTGCGAACTTGTACTAACTGCGCCGCTGGAGCCAGTCCAGCTGGCAGCGTTAGGAAGTTGATGGCAATCTGCATCAGTTCGTGAACGTCCCCTCACTGGAGCTGCCCCATGAAGAAACGAGTGCCCCGAATTGAAGGATCTGTAGCGAACCCCCCTGCCAGCAGCATGGCGGGAGGGCGTCATCGCCAGAATTCAGATTAGCCACATTGTTTGTCGGTGCACTACCCCACGGGTAGAACAACGCAAACCTCGTTGGTTAGCTAACCAGCGTTTCATAAATAAGCTTTTTAGCTGGTGAAGCACCGATTTGCTGTTCTGTGTTGAATAGAAATGCTGAGGAAACACGAGCCTCACGCACCGTGTCCCTCTCACTGAGCTGGAGAAAAAAGGGAAAGCTACTCTGCTCCCCCCAGTAGGGTATCCCAATGACCATGAATGCAAACATCTGAAACAACCAGTGTGTCAGCGTGTGTAGCAGGAAATAACGATCTTGAAGCCAAATACAAATAACGCCTTTCATTTGTAAATCTCCCAGAAGTAGGGCGACCAGAAGCTGCGAGGCTGCAGTGGCAGTAGACGGAGGCTGGAGCCTGCGGATGGCCAGTCCTCTGAAGACGTGCAACAACGGCTGCCGAGCGAAGGTGAGATGACAGCTGCTCGCGGACAGACTCCAGGCGGTCGACCATCGTTAGGACACGGTGGAGTAGGGCCCAAAGGGGATTGGCGGCCATCGGGTTCATGGCGACATCTTCGGACATAGTACCCTGGGCCACTGTCTCCACTTCGGCTGGGCCAACAGACCAATGGTGAAGTCGTCACTCAAGCACGAAAGGAGCTTGTCGTCCTGGAAGGAGGCCGTTGTCAAGGCTTCAGACGGACCGCCGCCAGCTCTCAGGTTGGCCTCAAGCCAGCCTGGAGGGCGCACAAACTGTTGCCGCTGTTCATGCCCTTGCCATGGGGATGCTTGCATAGGCGGCACGGAGCAGCCTGCGCCTGGCGTCGCCAGCCAGCCAGCCAGATGCACAGTCATCGTGCTGGTCCGAGGGCGCCATGGGGGAGGCATATTAGAGACAAACTTTATCCATATCTTTCGCAACACAACGATAGTGACCGAATTCGCGAGAGTCCAAACTTTCATCAGGCTGAGTGAAAAAGGGAGACGAGCACTGACAACTGCGGGGCTTTATGGGGGGTGAGTATACTACCCGCTCCTACGGAGCAGGTGAGTTCAATTTTCTTATCAGGCACCGAGGTGGGGCCTTGGAGGGGTAAACCAATAGCGAAGCCCATTAGAGGGCGGAGCACGTACGAAATAGAACTGTTGCTTGCCGTTACAGCAGTAGGCTACCAAATCAACGCTTGTGATAAGGCGCACTGTGCAGTGTGTGGCCGTTAAACATGTGTAATCCCGGGATTCATCACGTTATTAGTGTCATTATGATCGGAAATTATCGTATACTTGACCGTATAAATTCCAATTTCGTACTCTTGATACTTTTTCATCATCACCCATTAGAGTGACTGCTTGTCATTAGACTAGTTCCGCAAACGTCATTTTGTAGGTGTTCAAACTTGTAATTTATGAGACATGTTTATTCTTGTTTATTTTAAGTTTATTGTAGTCAGCGTGAAATAAAACATTTTTACCCCCGCCATAACTGTTTTTCTGTGGCTCAACGGGCTGATCATGACTCATGTCCTGTGTTAATCTGAACTTGTAGTCTTATTCTGATAATTTTAATGTATACTTGGCATTTACTAGGCCTACTTGAATTGGAAAGAGTAGAAAGAATCCTCCGTAGTCGCTGATAGCAGTTGAATATCGATGAATGCACAAGTCATCGTGAACTGAGGCCAGCGCACGTGGATTCCAGCTGACACAATGTCGACACACGGAACAATTAGCCATAAATTAGACCAATTATTGTGATATCCCCTATAGAGTAATGCTGGCTAAAATTGGTGAAAAATACATGGGTCTGTTTCGTTGTGGGCAGGGCCACGCAATAATGACAATAAACAAAGAGTATCATAAGTTCAGCCTGACAAAGGGCGCTGTTTGCGAAACTGGAAATTATTTGCGGAACCAGTCAAAGGATGTGCCACTGAAAAATGACTGTGCAAGGCTTTATTCCACATGACTGAAGAAAACTAATTGATCCACAAAAAGCGTGAGTAATTTCCGCTAATTCGTGAAAAGATAACTTTCCGCCAGCGAATTCTGTATCGATACCAGACGCTTCAAACAAATTCCGTTTGCCGAACCAGTCAATGTAGCCTACTGTAGGAATGGATAGGTTATACTAAATTACAGGTTTGCAACAGGAAAAAAAAAAAAAAAAAAATCGGCACTTGAGTGTAAAATAGGCCTAAAAGTACTTAAAAGCATGCATTTTCTCCCAACATAAAATATTGCAGAAATGATACCTGACAAATAAAATCCTCACCAAAAATAGCATTATATTTAATAATCCAATTGCGTATTATACCAGACTGAAGTTTTAAATATTAGCACAGGTTGAGCAAACTGTATCTTCAATTATAAAAAGGTTTGCAGAAATGATGACTGGCAACATCACTCCCGCCAAAGCAAATCAATATTTTATGTAGGCTAACGTTACTTTTGCATTCATATATGGAAATAAATCGCTAAAAAGCTGTGCCATTTTCTGCATGTAAGGACTACTACCACCCTAACCGCCCTAGTGGCTCAGTTATGATTAAACAAACACCCGGCTAAAGGGCTATAACCCAGCTACACCGTACACGGTAGGCGGCGGGAGGTGTTCTTTCGTCTTCATGCGCGTCAATACGCCGGTCCTACTGCACAGCTCACGACGATATTTCCTGGTTCTACTGAGAGCCTAACGCCCCCGTACTGGCGGATTAATGCTGTTTTCTTTTGTTTTAACGGCGACTGTACAGTATTTGACTCACTTTCCACACAATTAGTTTCAAAATGGCAGCCACTGCTGCTGGCAGTGATGAATCCCAGGCCACTACGGCGATAAAATGCTGGTTTTTCAATGTCTCTCCAGCCATTGTATGCGGTGTTGAAGAAATATCCAAAAGAGAATAGTTGCATTACTTTGAGAAAGTGCAACAAGTCCATTCAAAGCCATCTTTCCGGGCTGACAGTTTGTCTTAGACGAGGACATGGAGAGAAGGGCCCACAACTGCCACTGGAGAAGAAGTGTGACGACATTGCACTGTATGCTTGGCTATATCACTATAATAATAATAATAATAATAATGTATGAGTTTTATATTGCTCTTTCCTGGACACTTCACAATGGATACATTATTCATTCACTCACACATTCACGCTCTGATGGTGGTAAACTACGTTTTTGTACCCACAGCTGCCCTGAGGCAGACTGACGAAAGCTTGGCTGCCAGTAGGCGCCTATGGCCCCTCCGACCAACCACCAAACATTCACACACAGCCAAACAGGAGTGTTCTTATATTGCATGTTTTGTGGGTGGGGGAAACCGGAGTACCCAGAGGAAACCCACATGAACACAGGGAGAACATGCAAACTCCACACAGAAAGGCCCCAGGCCTTCGATTCGAACCCTCAACCTTCTGCTGTGAGGCAGTAGTGCTAACCACTGTGCCACTTGGCCACTTGAAGCCATTGCGGAAGTTCCAGCACCCCCTCCACTATTCACGTTGGCAACCGCATCAAGAACATGCAATTCAGTCATCAGTGTCAAAAGAAATGTTTGATACATGGAACGTTTTGTTGCTGACTGGATCAGGTAGGTACTTGTCAATGTAATACCGGTGCTAGACCTAGGCCTAGGCCTATATTTGAATGAATGCAATGAAAATTCACAATCGCATGCACTGATGCAGCCACATCGTTATCCCATGGGCACAAAGTAGCCTGATCAACCACAAGGTCTATGAGAGGAGTAGAGACTGGGATGGAAGGAAAACCCTGGGTTGCTGGCTAAGAAAATCAAAGCCCATTTTGTGAAGGAGGACTGGCTAATTGGCCAGCAGGTTTCAAGCTGCTTCTCCCATCTCTGTCCAACAGAGCAAGGATAATACCGACAGTCTAGATGACCAGCACCTGTTTGCCTGCAGTCCCATGTCATGGAAAACAGTCCCTAAGGTCATTGAATAGGTGGATCTGTGAACTCTTAGTAATTGTGAAAGAGTTCACATGAATTCGGTATCATGCCTTTTGGCTGACAACGTGAATGCTTCATATGTCTAGGAATATTTTGTTAATTCTTGCTGCGATTGTCTGTATAATCATATAATCATGCCATTATCATGATTATTGGCTGGACCTGGGCATACTGGCATCATCTTTTTTTGTGAAGTTACAGGACCTGTTACGCCCAACATGGCTTCATATATTTGTTCCTCAATATTTTGAAATACTGGTATTCCAACAGATTTTTCTTTGTCCTTTTGTTCTTCAGTTTCTCATGCTAACTACTCTGGTGGACTGGTAGTTGCAGCCATTCAAGGCCAGTCAACTGAACTGTTGGATACTAGAAAGTGGCACCACTCCTGGTAAAATGGTTAAGTCCGGGACTGCCTCATTACTGGAATAACTAGACTCTATTTTGACTGACTAAAGTTTACATCAAGCCAAAGCAAGGTGTTCAGGTCTGTATTGGGTTGCTGCCAATCTGTTCATAGAGAAAGTAATTAGTCAAAGACAGTCTGGGCCATATGAAAGGTTTATGGAATATTGAATAGTGCATTGAAAAATGCCTGGCATGCCCCTGTCCCAGGGAAATTACCATGTTTATGATCGAATACCCTTAGTTTTCATGTGGTGGCATGATAATTGAATGGATAAAATAAAATAACACAGGTAGAATTGCTTGCTTAGTGTACAGGTTTGTAGTTTCACATACAGTATATCGGTGCCAGCCCTGTAAAACAATAAAATGTCCCCCCCCCATTTCTGGTGAAAGTAGAGCGGCAAGTCTTTTTTATTTCTGATTATGAAATAAGAAGTCTTTAGCCACCATTTTCACCTTGGTTCATAGCTTCTACCCCTGTGGCAGATGACTTATAAGATGTTGAACAGGCCTATACACAATTCCAAATTTTGGGTTAGGGGAAATATCTTGACACATAACTGGCATATTTGGATATATTTTTTTTGATCGTTCTCAGCAGTTTGGTCAGCCATCGTATGGGCAACATTCACACGGAGGCGCAATGTTGAAAGTTTAGCTGTTTTCTGTCGAGGATGACCTGAATTAACCCCTTGAAAATCCTTCAAAAATGGTCAAGAACCCATCAAAATCCATTTTTGCTGATTACTCTGCAAAAACCACAAAACCAAACGGATGACGCTCATACTGTAGGTTAATTCATAACGTGGTAAGGTGCATGAAAATTCCAAACATTGGCCAAAACGGCCAACTCCGGGTTATCACCCTTTGCATGGTCTCTCCGTGCAATGACACTCATTAACACTGTCAGTATTGAAGTAACACTGAATATTTAAGAGAATGTGGTGAGCTTCACCGCACATGAACTCTCTTTCATGATCATGCCGTTTGTCATTCCAACTTGTCATTCCAACATGCGCTGTGCTGTTTTCTTGAGACGTTAGTTATGTGACTCCATCTGTGATAAGCACTTTAAATTAAACCATTCGCTGTCGATGAACTGGACAAAGCTGCCAACTGTGGATGCACAAACATTACATTGGACTGCGGCATGTTACATTTACAATGTTGAGTCTCTTCCATTTTCTCCATTGATTGGTCAGAATATTCTAGCCATGTTCAAAAGTTGGTTGGGACATGTCCTGACCATCTCAATCCAAATCTACACTATGGCTGACACAAAGCAACAAGCATTATAGGTTTTTAAATGACACATTTAGGCCTAGATGAATGTAAATGAAACGCATTTATGCTGGATATTTTAATAAATATTTTATTAAATTCAATTAAATTTTATTTGGATAGCACTTTTCACAGACAGACAACCACAAAGAACCTTTGATTGCAAAAAAAGGGCAATGCCAGGGCTGGCGCCAGAACAGAAAACTGGGGGGCAAAGATACATTCCTTTATAGCCTGAATCATCAACTGATGGCCCACGGGCCACATCTGGCCCGCAGAACATTTAATTAATGTGAACTTATAGAAGTGTGTTTTTTTAGAAATCTTCATTAGCATTTCTCCCTTTCATATATATTGAAACAACCCCTAAAACAGCAGCAGATTAAAATGATTTTTTGGAATGATTTACTGACATATGTATTGTGTTCCTCCCATGGGACAGAGTCAGCATGTGCGGCAAGTGCACCGCGCTGTCTCTTAATACGAGAAGGGGGCAAACATATAGCATATAACCTCTTTCTTTTGTCCAATTTCACTAGCCACACCCAGACCTGATTACTGCCAGACCTGTTGAATCAAGAAATGATTAAAATAGAACCAGTCTGAGAAAGTGAGGAAGGCTATAAGATCTCAAAAAGCAACATGTCATGCTGCGAGCTGAAGAAATTCAGATGAGAAACAAAGAAATTGACTTCTCTCAGTCTGGAAAGGGTGGCAAAGCCATTTCTAAGGCTTTGGGACTCTGGCGAATCACGGTGAAAGCCATTATCCACAAATGGAGAAAACTTGGAACAGTGGCGAACCTTCCCAGGCAAGGTTATTATAGTTTTGAAATTTTATTAGTTTTCATTTTTATTTAGTTTTACAGTTTGCTTTTTTATTTCAGTTTAGTTTTAGTTAGCTGAACTAGTGATTAAGCAGTTTTAGTTTAGTTTATATTTTGAGGAAATGACTAGTTTTAGTTTAGTTTTTATTTAGTTTTAGTCTTAGTTTTTCAGCTATTGGGAGGAAGGCCTTAATTTGTAGAAGCTGACCAGGATAAAAGTATGTATGACAGCAAATATGTTTTCACCAAGTCCTTTATTAATCCTTCATTCTTTAACCATCATCTTTTCTAACATGTGACACTGATGATACTGATATAACTGAAAAAAAAAAAAATCCAATTCATCTCACCCTATACAGTCATCATGCTCAGTTATTTCCGCAGTTTTTGCCATGTTTGAGAGCTAACCATCTTCCTCACGGAATGCGCGCAGGGCAGTTGCTATGAGTTCTGGGCCCCCGCCCCCGACTTTTCATTGCCGTTCTTTTACGATAATGTATCACGATGTTATTCTTTATTTTTCTTTTTCTCAGTGTTTTTGGCGGTGCCTAATGCTAGACACCCAATTTTTCCTTTTTTAAAATTAACCACTCAACAAAGAGAGTATCATTATGTAAATTATTAATGATTAGTTGTCCTATTCACATTAACTCACTCACCATCAAAAACATATTCAGACAGCTTGTAGTGAGGATCTATTGCTGGGTCAGGTACAGATGAAGTGACCACAGCTGATTCTGAAGTAGCAGTGCATAAAGGTTTAATTGTTCCATTTCATATTACTTTCGTAGACATTTATAGTTATGTTCTACAGAACAACTGATGAACTAACTTACTGAGTCTTGGAATAAACAAAATCTAAATGAGCTACCCAGTACCATAGCTCTATGCACCCAGCTTCATTCTGCTATTAAGAGGATGGCAAGCTCTGTAAAATTACCCCCTGCCGGAACAAGACTTATGTCAACAAGCTAAAGTGGCAGTTTCGTTTTTGTCAACACTTAAGGTAAAAATAATGTCAGCCTTGACAAGCAATTATTCAAGTTACACCTAAGGTTACCATACTGACTACATGTAGTTCGCTAACCAAACCTAGCCTGCACAGTCACTTACAGCTAGAGAGAGCTAAGTATGCAGTAACTACTCAAAACTAGAGCACTCGGCAACTGAGCACATGTGTCCCCCGAAGGCACCCCAGTTGGGCCCAGATGGTCCCAGAGTACCCAAAATCAATGGGTGTCGTGAACTTACCATAATACATGTCCCTGCAAAATTTGAAAAGAATCGGTGCACTTATGTGGGCTGGAGAGGGTTCACTAGAAAATCTCTGCGGACGCGGACGCGTGACAAGGCCAAATCCATAGTATCCTCCGAACTCGTTCGGGGGATACAATAAGAACGGAGGAACGTGTCCTAGGCTGCTGCTACCGGATTTTATGACGGCATATTATGATGGCGAATGATAACCTTTCCGATCTTGTCTGTGGAGGAACAGTTAATAACTGAATAATGTCATTCTTGCCAAGCGATTATTTACTCAGCTGACCGCATGTTACATTAACGTAACGTAAGCAGCTGAATAACCAGCCTGAACAGCTAACACAACAAGCTACTTAAATACTCTCGCCTTTCTTTGAAAAGAACTTTGTAATGTTCTGGACCCCTGCTTTGCTCTTCCTGTCCTCTCTCTATTCTTTCCCGACGTCCAGATTTGTGTGTTAGTTTGTATTTTCTTTGACATCATATTCGCAACGGCGGTGCTCCATGTTTGCTGCCTTAGTTCGCGGCCTCCCTCGCAAAAAAACACAGACAATTTTTTAATACAAGCAGGAAGCATGAAGAAGGGGGTTACTGAAGTTATTTCATCAATATTGCATGCCTTAATGGCTTTGTTTAAACTCTGATGCATTGGTATTAATATCAGGCAAATCTATGCAAAATAATTTTGTCATGGCGGCTACTGCAGGTTTTGCGGGCCCCAATGGACTGTTAGCCCTTAGAATTGTCATCACCTTTCCCCCCTATACGAAGGCGCTGAATTATGTGCGTGAAGCATCATCTTCTGATGAATGCAGCAACTACAGCAGCTGATATCCACTATGCTTCCCCCTCTGGAAGCAGCCGGTTAACTCTGACTGAACAGGACAGGGAGAAAACGAAATGATTAATGAAAACGAAGCTGATTTTATCTGCAATTCAGTTTAGTTTTAGTTCATTTTGCATTGTCCATTGTAATTTTTATTTAGTTTTCGTTTTTTAAAAAATTTAAATTTTTAATTTTATTTGTTAGCTAAATTATTTTTTCACAGCTAGTTTTAGTTTTAGTCTTAGTTTTCGTTAACTATAATAACCCTGTTCCCAGGAGTGGCAAACCTACCAGAATTACTCCTAAATCACATCAACGAGTCATCCAGGAGGTCACAAAAGAACTCAGAACAACATCTATGGAACTGCAGGCCTCACTAGCCTCATTTAAAGTCAGTATTCATGATTCAACAATAAGAAAAAGACTGGGCAAAAATGGCATCCATGGGAGGGTTCCAAGGCGAAAACTACTGCTGACCAAAAAGAACACAAGGGCTCGTATCGCATTTACCAAAATACATCTTGATGATCCCCAAGACTTTTGGGAAAATATTCTGTGGACTGACAAGACAAAAGTTGAACTTTTTGGAAGGTGTGCATCCCGTTACATCAGGCGTAAAACTAACATATCATTTCATGAGAAGAACATAATACCAAACGTCAAACAAGGTGGTGGCAGTGTGATGGTTTGGGGCTGCTTTGCTGCCTCAGGACCTGGATGACTTATCGTAATTGATGGCACTACTCCATCAGAACTACTCTGCTCTCTACCAGATGTCCAACCATCAGTTGGTGACCGCAAGCTCAAGCTCACTTGGGTTATGCGGCAGGACAATGATCCGAAACACTCTTGCAAGTCCACCTCTGAATGGCATAAAAAAAACAAACTGAAGGTTTTGGAGTGGTCTAAGTCCAGACTTAAATCCGATTGTGATGCTGTGGCATGACCTTAAACAGGCCGTTCATGCTCAAAAACCCTCCAATGTGGCTGGATTAAAACATTCTGCAAAGAAGTGTGGGCCAAAATTCCTCGACAGCAATGTGAAAGACTCATTGCCAGTTATCGCAAACACTTGATCGCAGTTGTTGTTGCTAAGGGTGGCACAACCAGTTATTAGGTTTAGGGGGCAATTGCTTTTTCACAGGTTTGGATAGCTTTTTCCCCTCAACAAATGGTTCTGAAGATATGGATATGGATATGAATTTTATGTGACAAAGCTCCACCTTGTGTCAAAATTTTGAACCAAACAGGTATAATTTCATCGTGGGACACATCCTCAGGTCATGACCTTTCATTTGCACCTGATCTGAGGTCAATCGGACAAATATTTCCATAGATATGATAAAAAACAGCAATTTTTCAGTTTTTGGCTCCTGATGACCAATCTAGAAATTGTAAATTGTGCAAAATTGAATCAGTTCTTCCTCTTTATGATACTTACTTAAATGCAAAACATGAAATTGCTATTTGAAATATTACTGAAGTTATCGCGTTAACACGTAGGGTGGCGGTGGCGGCGGTCGGACCAAAGACATAATATCCTCGGAACGCCGTTCGGGGATATAAATAATTACAGGAAGCACTATTTAATGTAAATATCTGAATCAGGACATAAATTATAATATCTATATCACTTGTCCTGATGTCAGATTGAAAGCGGTTGGCACGCGTAATGGAAACTCGACCTGGCTTAATCAACGCAGCTGAGTCTGTGATGAAACTAACGACTTCACATCTTTCTCAGCCAACCACAAACTGCCGATATATAATGCTTGCGTTCTATGCTCAGTAAAGCCGCTTGCACACTGGACGCGAAACAAATTTTTCACACGACAGATTGCTTTGCTGCTTTGAACGCAGTGTCTACGTGCCCAAAAGTCGGACAGGGTTTTAATATATCTCTGTGTCCAACAGTCAGATGGTTCCAATATAACTCCGTGTCCAACAGTCGATTATTGTTTTTAATTTCTTCAAATCTACGAAATCTTTCAGATATTAAATGTTTTGATAATGCACAATGTTGATTGATTGCTCATCAATGGACTTATCGTGACTTTCAAGATGGAGGCGACTGGACACTACCTCAAGGTACTGTTTGCATAAACACTCTTTTTTAATAAACTACCTGCGCATTTTCAAAGTTCTCAGTGCCTCATTTTAAATGTCAGGGCCGTCGGAATTCTACCAATGAAGTGTGGAGCTACTTTGAGCCTTGTTAATGATGAAAAAATAGGGATTTCTTTGCAATGCAAAGGTTTGCCCAATTCACTACCATCGTAAGCCTGTTGGGAGCTTCGGCTAAAAAGCCATGCATTTCGAAATGTTGCGTGCGTACGGAGGTGGGGTATTCAACAAAAGTTAGTACTCGTTACCATGTTTCAATACACCCCAAGTCAATTTCACACCAGAATTCTCCTTTAAGGCTGCTCCTGTGACAATAAAACTCTGGTAGGTTTGGAAAGCTTAATAAATGAAATCATTTAAAAACTGCATTATGTTTTTACGAGAGTTACAAATTGTTTTAAAGGGATGTATCTCTGCCCTCTAATTTTCAGTTCTGGGGCTGGCCTTAAGGGAACAGTCCACCGTATTTCATAATGAAATATGTTTTTCTATGAAATGAGATGAGATGATGCGTACCTCTCCGAGCTTTGAGCGACCACCCAGTCAGCCAGACGCGCTGCCACTTCTGTTAGCATTTGTAGCTAGACTCATTGTGGTCAACGGTATTTTTCGGGGCTGTAGTTAGATGCCACCAAAGTCTTCCACGTTTTTCCTGTTTACATAGGTTTATATGACCAGTGACATGAGTTCGGGTTCGGGTACGCAAATCCAAACATGGCTTTTTCTATGCTGTGGGAAGTGCGTACTATAATGACAGGCGTAGTAACACCTTCTGCGCGCTTCGACAGCGCATTGATACCTTCACTTCTGATTTCTTTTCTCTCCCACGACCCCCACTACTTCCGTAAATACAACCAACGTGACTGCACTGCACTGCTTGGTGCACAGACAGGAAGCCAGGGCTTGCAGGAAATTATATGTAAGGGATAATTATACGAGAAGGTGTGCATTCCACGAGTTGATTATCCCGCTTATACCATGGTCATTTGCCAGCAATATCAAATCGCAGCATTAATCTGAAACGGAGATTATGCATAACCCAACATTATGCACGATTATGCGGACTGTAGCTTACTTGCTACCCACAATTACAATGAACTTATGACGGTTTCCGAAGTCAGCGAGCTGAAATCAGTCTGCTGGCATAGCACGTAGCTAGCGAACTGTCAGCAGTCGCTGATACATGAAGTGGACACGTTAGCTTCATTTGTAACCGTACTCAATTACAATCTTTTAATGGATAAAGCCTGATTTTTTCGCTGCTATAATATTTACGGTTGTTATCGCTTGAGTACGAGTCAGCGAGGTGAAATCAGTCTGCTGGCATAGCAGGTAGCTAGCGAACTGTCAACAGTTGCTGATACATGAAGTGGACACGTTAGCTTCATTTGTAACCATACACAGTTACAATCGTTTTATGAATAAAGCCTGATTACTTCGCTGCTACAATATTTACCGTCATTATCGCTTGAGTACACATTAACCGCCCCGCAGGACGCACTTATATGACGCCGCTAAAATTAGTGGAAATAAATGAGCTGCTAGGTTTCTGTTGTACCCAGTCAAATATCAGCTCTAACATTGCTATGGTTACAAGTTGGGTAGTGCATGAATTTCGAATGGTGACACGACCGTAGCCTAACTACCTGTGCGGTTCCACGGTTTTAATGCATACCTGCCAGCTGCCAGACAATTAGAAAAAATTAGAAAAAAGTATTCACCCAGACCATGGTATAAAAGAAAATAATCAAGTGTGCTACTATGGAACATTTTCAAATGGAGGACATAGATGCCGACAACTGGCTTGAGGCGGAGCCGGAGCCAGAGCCATATCTATTTGAACCGGAATATACCGAGGAGGAGCTAGCCGAAATGGTCCGTGAGAGGGAAGAAGAAACAGACGAAGATGAATCGTATGTGAAGAAGTGAAGTGAAGGTTCGCAAGCTACGTGCTTTGCCAGCAGACTGATTTCACCTCGCTGACTCGTACTCAAGCGATAATGATCGTAAATATTATAGCAGCGAAAAAATCAGGCTTTATCCATTAAAAGATTGTAATTGAGTACGGTTACAAATGAAGCGAACGTGTCCACTTCATTTATCAGCGACTGCTGACAGTTCGCTAGCTACGTGCTATGCCAGCAGACTGATTTCAGCTCGCTGACTGCGGAAACCGTCATAAGTTCATTGTAATTGTGGGTAGCAAGTAAGCTACAGTCTGCATAATCGCGCATAATGTTGGGTTATGCATAATCTCTGTTTCAGATTAATGCTGCGATTTGATATTGCTGGCAAATGACCATGGTATAAGCAGGATAATCAACTCGAAGGTGAGCATTCCACGGTTTTAATGCTCTTCGCGGAGGCAACCACCCTACGCTTCGCGTCGGGTGGTTATTTTATTTGCCTCCGCGTCGTGTATTAAAACCGTGGAATGCACACCTTCTCGTTAATTATCCCTTTCTTATCGTTATCTGCAAGCTCTGGCTTCCTGACTGTGTACCAAGTAGTGCAGTGCAGTCATGTTGGTTGTATTTACGGAAGTCGTGGGAGAGAAAAGAAATCAGAAGTGAAGGTATCAATGCGCTGTCGAAGTGTGCAGAAGGTGTTACTACGCCTGTCATTATAGTACGCACTTCCCACAGCTTAGAAAAAGCCACGTTTGGATTTGTGTACCCGAACCCGAACTCATGTCACTGGTCATATAAACCTATGTAAACAGGAAAAACGTGGAAGACTTTGGTCGCATCTAACTACAGGCCCGAAAAATACCGTTGACCACAATGAGTCTAGCTACAAATGCTAACAGGAGTGGCAGCGCGTCTGGCTGACTGGGTGGTCGCTCAAAGCTCGGAGAGGTACGTATCATCTCGTCTCATTTCATAGAAAAACATATTTCATTATGAAAATACGGTGGACTGTTCCTTCAATGCCCAACCTAATCCCCACAATAGCAAATGAGGCAAAAAAAAAACTCAAGGTGGGAGAAAAACCCTCAAGCAGTGGTGAGAAAAAACTCCCCAGTGGGAGGAAATCTCAGGAGGAACCCGGCTATTGTGGGGAAGCCCATCCTCTGCTGGCTAGCTAATCGATAATGTTCAATTCAGGTCCATTAAAATTTATTAAAACATTGTAGCAGTGGCATCTGTAGCTCCAGAAAGTGGCAAGGCAAGGATATAGCAGAACTGGATCAGGACAGCAGCAACAATCACATGGTGAGAAACAGGGATTGGAGGGTCCATGGACTCAGTCTTCCGAAGGGAAAAGTTCCCTGGAAAAAGACACAGAAAAAAGGGGGTTAGGCATTGGATATAACTACTAAAAATTCTGTCCTGTGTCAGGTACCGAGTGAAAATTCTGGAGCAAATAGTCCAGAAACAGTCACCGCTCCTCCATCCACTTATTGCAGCATACGTAGAGGCAAAACAATTATGCCAGGCTGTGAGATCACATGGACAAGCCACCACCAGAACCATGTGGACCTTCCACGTGACAGACTGTAGCAAATCACACTGGCACCATTAATGCATGCTCAGTGTCACTGGTTCCACATGGATTTACTTAACACTGGCTTCAAATACCATGTGAACCTACCCAGAAACTTGGCTGGAGTCACTCTGACCAGAACCAAATACGCCAAACTAATTATATGTTAATTAAGCATAGGCTTGACTAAAGAGGCATGTTTTCAGTCTGCTCTTGAAGACAAAAATTGTGTCTGAGGCCCAAATGTCTTGTGACATTTTTCCATAATATTAGGGCTTTGTGAAAGAAGTTTGTAACACTGGATATATTTGGAATTGTTCACCTTGTGAACAAAGTAGCGGGGAGTAAGGAATGACAAGGCTGCTAAGATTCTGGGGCAAGTCGTTTCCACGTCAAAAACGAAATCCCATGGCAGTCTTGCCATAAAACATACATTGGGGAAACAGGTAGACCTTCTAACACACGTAAAAAAGAACACCAAAAAGAATGCGAGAAAGAGACAACAGTAAGACAGACACGCTCAGTGAAGGAACAAGCACTACAGGTTAACCTTAAATCAACAATCACAGACCATTGCAAGAGGGAAAATCATATTATGGACTGGGACAAGGCCAAAGTCATCCGCACTCAGAACAACCGACATGAACGCTGGATCATGGAGGCAATCGAAATCAGGAAGCGGGCCCACAGGACCATGAACCGGGACGAGGGGGCATATACGCTTTCCCACACCTGGAGTGCCATCTTGGAGGAGCGGCCGGATAGCACGAGGCATGGTCGCCCTGTCAAATCTGACAGGGCGGCCACGCCTCGCTAACATCAGCTGATAAGACACGTCACTCATAACATCAGTGACTCTTCTGAAGAAGATGGGAGTATACCGTCGAAACATGTCAAGGTAGGATAAAACCTTTTCTGTCTGAAAATAAGAATGTCAAAGCTAGTTAGTCACCACAGACAGTATGAACTTTTTTGGATTAATTATATATTTTTTTTTCCAGATTTTTCATGATTTCAAGGTAGATGGCCCCGTAAACAATGATTCGGATCTTGTTCTTCTCAAACCTATCATATCCACCATAAAATGACAAACCAGGTGTCACACAACTCTTGAATATGCCATTGAGGATCACTTTGCAATCTCAGAATGATTTTTTTTTTTTTTTTTTTTTTTTTTTTTTTTAAATTTGGCATCTCCAATCCCACCCGAATCTGGAATGCCCAATTAGGGAACTATGTACAAAGCTTGCTCGTATGCGACCCCTTGCTGCCAACTCAGGATAGTGAAGACAGCTCACGGCTCTCCTCCGAAACACGTGCCCGTCAGTCACTGATTCTTATACACTCATTGGTCGAATCCTCGTAAGTTCCGAACGAGGGCGGAGGATACCCGGACGTGAAGAAACCCAGAGTCTTCCTGACGAGCGCCCGTCTGGCCAACAGGAGGCGCTGGAGCAACGAACAAAGCGGTTATTGTATACCCAAATCCGGCAGTCCCTTCCCAATTTGAAACCCTGTAGCGCAATCGCCAATTGTGCGCTACTCTGAAAAAGCTGCCGACCCCTGCCGGTGGGTACGCCGGGGCTCGAACCCGCGACGTGATAGACACCTCTGCACTGCAGCGCAGTGCCTTAACCGAGTGAGCTATCCGGCAGCTCAGAATGATTTTTAAGAACATTGTTTGAAATGACCTTTGAGCTAAATTTAATAATCAACGTTGGACTGTAGTAATTTATTTCAGCGGATTTGATGAAACCAAAAACATAACTGGAAGCAAGCCCGGTCTGTTTGCAGGATAGCGTTTTTGCCTTTATATTGCATGAGAATGCACTCAGAAAAACTACAAATATTCTGTTAACATCTTCATGTCTGCTTGACTTGCTTTGAGAAATCTTTCTCTTCGCATCTCGACACATTGAAACAAAAAGCTCAAAAGCAAATTATTTAAATGACTGAATCAATAATTTTTACATTTTAAGTCTTTCATCTGAAGTGATTCAGGTCTTGCATTGGTGCTTCTTTCCTCTTGAGCCTGATTTCTTCTTTATTTAATATCGGCACCAGTAACAGCATTAAACATGACAAAGTCCGATCCCCATAAATTTTCAAAATTTTATACAAAAATGTTTGAAAATGAATTGAAATCATCCAGTTCACGGCTAAATTAACATCACTTTAAGAGTAGTGATATTAAAATTTGTTTTCCAAATGTCTTTGGACTCTTTGTATTGTATTCATAAAACCACTTTTCTCTTTTCTTTTTTGCAAGTTTTCTTCGACCGACCGACCCAAAAAATTTCGAAAAAATCTGTGCTTCAAAAAATTTACTTGGTCCTGCCTGGCAGGATTTATCTCATTTTGCCGTCAACCCTTCATATACCCAATGCCTGAATATTAATGAAACAATGCCCGCAAAACTGCAATAAGTAAGGTAAGCTGGTTAGTTTCAGCTTGACACCAACATGCAGGTGGTGCATCCCAGCGGCCATATTCTGGAATTCTGAAGGAAAGAGATTAAAGTTTAGTGGCAAACTGAAGTTCTTACTCCACAAAACATCAACTCTCCTAGTGCTCATATTAGTTATTGTTGTCTTATACTTTGCAAAGTGGCCTGTTGCGGCATTGGGGGAGTGTTGCTTTCACTGTCTTCATACTCTTATGAAAACAGCTAGGCAGGAATGCACAATAATACAAAACACTGCCCTATTAAATAAGGCTATCATTTATGACCAGTCATGATGAACAGTGTCAGAGAGGAACATACCCTATGACCGAATTCACTGCAGACTCCACGTCAGGACACTCTCCAAGCCAACCAAATGGAATGAAGCTGGATTCCAGGACTGGGGTAGAGCATAAAAACAACCTAGATCAGTGATGACCATACCAAAGCACAGGGCACTGCCACTGTGCTCAACGATGTGCTGCAGCAGAATGTTTTCTATCAAAAGTTTGAAATGACAGCTGTGAAGCAGGAGTAAAGAGCAGGAAGAGAAAGAGCTTGACCCAGAGCTGAGGGGGCTGTCATACTCTCACAAAGACCCCAGGCATGCAGGCTCTGCAGCCATGTTCATTCAAGTCCTCACCTTCATCTTCCTGCCTTTCCTTCTCTCTGTCCTCGATCTTTCTCTTCTCAGCTGCCAGGAGTGAGGCAGCGGAGTCCAGATGGTCTGAGTTAATCCGTCTTTCTTCAGCATCTTTCTCCCAGACACATTGAGTGATCTGTGCTCCACCATCCGCTGACTCATTGTCAATAAATTCCAAACTGAAAGAGCTGCAGCCCAGATTCTCATCCATCCAGAGCTTCTGCATTGGCAGGAACTGTCTCTCCTGCTCCGTTGTTCTCACTGGAAGAGATTGTTGAGGTCAGGTCACACAGGGCCAATGAAAAGTTTAACAGCCCATAAGTTTCATCGGTCCATAATGTCTGCACTTCACAGAAAAAATGTCAACCTGGGGTTTCACTGACGGAGTAGAACCATTGATGATCCAGGAGCTCTTCCAGTGTATATCTGTCTACCACCCTGGGTGCCAAGCACCAGCGGATAAAGTGCAAGATTTCTGTTGGTAGCAAAAAAGATTTATGTGATTGGCCACAGGAGGTAAGAAGAGTTGAGGCAGAAGTATGATTGGATGGTGAAGATAATAGAAGTATGCATCAGGTATGTGATAGGGGAAAGGAGATAAAAGTCACATCTCACCTGAGGACAGCCCTGTGGGGAGCATGTCCATGCTGTCCTGCATGTTATGGCAATCAGATGGCAGGAAACCACAGACAAGCTCATAGAGTGTGATCCCTACAGACCACACAGTGGCAGGATCAGCATGGTATGTCCCATCTGCAAACCATTCAGGAGGGGCATATGCCTTAGTGCCTGAAAGAGCAACAGATACAAGAGTCAATAAAAACTTGGCAAACCATACGACCAAGTCAATGAACAGCCAATATAAGTGGATGGACACTGTTTGTTGGGCACACTCAATGTTCCACTGAGGCACAGATCAAACTTCCAGAGTGCGTTGGAGCACCAGTATTAACTATTTTCCAAGTGTTCATTAAAAGGCCTAAACTAATCCTCTCACTGACCTGCAAAGGTGGTGTACGGAGTATCCCTCCAGAGATCTCCGCACCCAAAATCAATTAGGATGACGCGCATGGTGTCTAGCTCAATCAGGACATTGTTCGGCTTCACGTCCCGATGGAAGACACCACAATTCTGGCAGTGCAGAAGTGCCAGGAGTAGTTGCCTCGTAACAGCCCTTGCGATTTGCTCACTCAGTCGGCCATTTTGGGAGGCCATGAATTCTGTGAGGTCCATGCATTTATCAGGCCGCTCCAGCACCATGATGTATTGATATGGTTCGTCAATCCACTCGTAGAGTTGCAAGATGTTCTGATGGCCCCGGTCTCTGTTCACAAGTGTCATGAGCCCCACTTCCGTTGGAGTTTCATCTCTCTGTGCTGGCTGCAGAGTGAGAGGAAGTGTGGTAAGAAAGACTATAAAGCTGGCTGTGATTATGAGGAGGCTATTGTGAACAACTGGGTTTACTGTACACAAGAGTAAATGAAATGAATGAACACAAACATAAGGAAAAGCTAATAATGTCTTTGGGGTACCTATCACAAGCACACATTCAAGATGAAAATACAGCTTTTTCAGAAATCAAAGACAAAATTTAAACTGATAAAGAGGTGATAACTAAGATACACTTTATTCAACCCCGTGGGGTAATTTGTTTTCTGTACTTAACCCATCCTAAAGTTATGAGCAGTGGGCAGCCACAGAGCAGACCTCAAGGACCAACTCCAGTTGAAGGAGTTATTTCCAAAAGTGCTCAAGTCCATATTCTTTAAAAATCAGAACACTACAAATCCATTCTTTCCTTGATGAGGAATAAGCCTCATAAGCTAATTTTGGCCAAGAATCACTCAAGTACAACATAAAATGAGCAGTGAATTGGAAATTCCCCAAGAAGCTACTTCTTACAGTGACCAAGTCCAGTATAAAACTTCTACAAGTACACAAGTCCAGTCAGCCAATCAAAGCATCGCTTAGAAAATTGGTTGGCCAATAGCAGCCACTGTAGCTGTCTTACCTAACCAAAATAGCTGACTCTACAGGCCAGAATGTGTGTGGTTGGACTCAACCCAAAAGAGCTAGAAAAAAAAGAAGACCTAAGCATTGACCTGTTTCACTCGCGCTGCTCACTTCCACGCGCCGCACGCAATATTTTCTTTTTCGTAGGAGAGTGAAACAGGTCAATGGAGTCAGATTCAGAGGCACCGGCAAGTGAAAACTAACCAACAGTAATGACATAATATTCCATTCTATATGTGGTATGAAATAAAATGCACTCGTAGCGTTTAGTTATCTTTGTAGTCTGACGAACTATCATTAATTATAGCATTTCAGCACCCATTTGTCTACAGTCAAATGCGTCGCTTTTTTTTCTTCCAGAGAGACGCGTGACTCGCAAGTGGTGACAACGGTAGGCAACTGGAAGGGGCACTGCGACAGATGACAGACAGAAAGCTCAGCAAATCATTTTATTCGGACCGAAGAAAATGATTGGTCAGACTTTTATCAGATATATATGAGAATTGAATATTGAAGAGTTTTAAAACCTGGTGGATTTCTTTTATAGTTTCGTGTGCCATACACTTATTAGGAGCATTTTAAGATTTCAAAAGAAAAGTGTAAAATTGCCAGAAAGGTAAGAATTGCTATAAGTATTCAAACCTGTTTGGATGATGGTGCTGCCCATTCATAATTTATGGAGATTGGTTTTTATTGTGATCTTTGTTCACCTGCATTTACCTTCCGTTTCACTGCATACATCTTCCATTCACTTCGTTCAATAAGCTTTTCTAAAATCCACAACTATAGTATACTGGTATGATTGTATTTGCTGTTTATTTTCATTGGAAAGTGCTGTCTTGTTTTCAAAGAGATGCTCTTTTTTAGTACTCTGAATCATAAAATTTAATGCTGTTACTTTCTAACAAGAGTTGTCAGAAAGACAACAAAGCTCGCCAGGGGGGGCAAGGTTAAAGTTTTTCTGCACGCGGATGGACGCGGACGCGGACGCCGGGGGTACGACAATAGCTCTCCGGACGTTATTCGTCCCGGCGAGCTAAAAACGAGTTCAATATTTGTTATTTTGAGGTATTGGCTTCTAAAAGTTCTCAAGACTGTAGACTGGGATTTGAATTATCTGAGCCAAGAATCAAGATAGAGGACAGAAGGTCTCCTAATATGCTCTGAGACATATTTTCTGATATTTCATTACATTTACATCACCTTTACATTTAACATAATGATCCCCACAAGTTGTGAAATTCTTAAAATTTTGTTTCTCTAAAAAGATGAGAAACAGAATAGAGCACTTCTGGAAATCAACCTCTCAGTTCAAAAGCCAGTTCCTTGGTCAGGGGCACCGGTAGGAGTGGGCCTATAATGCATCTGATATCATTAAATGGTGGGCAGTAAACAAGTCATAGTTCAACAAATGTAATGCACAGTACTCACAAGGAGTTGTTCATCCTCCTCCGGTTTCTCAACAAATTTCAGAGCAACCTGAGAAAAACAAGACCCAGATGAGAAATGCAGTAAACTTGACACACTGATTTTACAGCCCTAATCCTGTTCAATAAATTTCAGACACAAAATTCAGACAATACTTTTTCAATATTGTACCGTTAAATTGGTGTGGTGACAAAAAAGTTCATAATGCCAAGCAATGTTTAAAATACACCTTTGAAAATAAAGTAAAGCAAGAAAATAGGCAGAATTAAGAATCTTATGTACTAAAGAAAAAAAATATGCAAGGGAACATAAAAATAACATTATTCTGCAAAGATTAATGGTAGTTTTTTGTGAAGTGAGAGAGAGGATGCGCCAAGTATATTTATTCCAATGAGGTGTAGAGATCAGCAGCTTACCTGAACTCCATCAGCAATGCGGAACCCTGCGTATACCGAGCCAAACCCGCCCTCTCCAAGTAGTGAGTCGATCTTATAAAGGTCTGTATAGTCTACATACTTCTTGTCACCCTCTCCATGTTCCTCTGCATGTTCTGCAACATGAAACAGACACACAATGGTCACTATTACACTGGTCACAATGTTCTCATTTTGGTAATTCCTTCACATAGATCTAATTTTCATGATTTCTCATTAATAGGGAAAAGATGCCGTTCTGAGGTCCAAAATGGAACATTCAGCTCATCCAATATAGCCCTGTCCTCCACCAGCTTGAGGAAGGACCAAAAGGGCTGTCTTGTTCTCCACACACAGCCAGGGTGTGGAAGCAATAAGGCCCCAGGTATGCAGGCTCGGCAGCCATGTCCATTCAAGTCCTCACCTTCACAGTCTTGCCTTTCCTTCTCTCTGTCCTCGATCTTTCTCTTCTCAGCTGCTAGGAGTGAGGCAGCGGTGTCCTCATCGTCTGAGTAAATCCATCTTTCTTCAGAATCTTTCTCCCAGACACATTTAGTGATCTGTGCTCCACCATCCGCTGACTCATTGTCAATAAATTCCAAACTCAAAGAGCTGCAGCCCAGATTCTCATCCATCCAGAGCTTCTGCATTTGCAGGTACTGCCTCTCCTGCTCCGTTGTTCTCCCTGGAAGAGATTGTTGAGGTCAGGTCACACAGGGCCAATGAAAAGTTTAACAGCCCATAAGTTTCATCGGTCCATAATGTCTGCACTACACAGAACATAATGTCAACCTGGGGTTGGACTGACGGAGTAGAACCATTGATGATCCAGGAGCTCTTCCAGTGTATATCTGTCTACCACCCTGAGTGCCAAGCACCAGCGGATAAAGTGCAAGATTTCTGTTGGTAGCAAAAAAGATTCATGTGATTGGCCACAGGAGGTAAGAAGAGTTGAGGCAGAAGTATGATTGGATGGTGAAGATAATAGAAGTATGCATCAGGTATGTGATAGAAGAAAGGAGATAAAAGTCACATCTCACCTGAGGACAGCCCTGTGGGGAGCATGTCCATGCTGTCCTGCATGTTATGGCAATCAGATGGCAGGAAACCACAGACAAGCTCATAGAGTGTGATCCCTACAGACCACACAGTGGCAGGGCCAGCATGGTATGTCCCATCTGCAAACCATTCAGGAGGTGCATATTCCTTAGGGCCTGAAAGAGCAACAGATACAAGAGTCAATAAAAACTTGGCAAACCATACGACCAAGTCAATGAACAGCCAATTTAAGTGGATGGACACTGTTTGTTGGGCACACTCAATGTTCCACTGAGGCACAGATCAAACTTCCAGAGTGCGTTGGAGCACCAGTATTAACTATTTTCCAAGTGTTCATTTGAAGGCCTAAACTGATCCTCTCACTGACCTGCAAAGGTAGTGTATGGAGTATCCCTCCAGAGATCTCCGCACCCAAAATCAATTAGGATGACGCGCATGGTATCTAGCTCAATCAGGACATTGTTCGGCTTCACGTCCCGATGGAAGACACCACACTTCTGGCAGTGCAGAAGTGCCAGGAGCAGTTGCCTAGTAACAGCCTTTGCAATTTGCTCACTCAGTTGGCCATTTTGAGAGGCCATAAATTTTGTGAGGTCCATGCATTTATCAGGCCGCTCCAGCACCATGATGTATTGCTCTGGTTCGTCGATCCACTCGTAGAGTTGCAAGATGTTCTGATGGCCCCCGTCTCTGTTGACAAGTGTCATGAGCCCCACTTCCGTTGGAGTTCCGTCTCTCTGTCCCAGCTGCAGAGTGAGAGGAAGTGTGGTAAGAAAGACCATAAGCTGGCTGTGATTATGAGGAGGCCATTGTGAACAACTGGGTTTACTGTACACAACAGAGTAAATGAACTGAATGAACACAAACATAAGGAAAAGCTAATAATGTCTTTGGGGTACCTATCACAAGCACAAGTTCAAGATGAAAATACTGCTTTTTCATAAATCAAAGACAAAATTTCAACTGATAAAGAGGTGATAACTAAGATACACTTCATTTAACCCCGTGGGGTAATTTGTTTTCTGTATTTAACCCATCCTAAAGTTATGAGCAGTGGGCAGCCACAGAGCAGACCTCAAGGACCAACTCCAGTTGAAGGAGTTATTTCCAAAAGTGCTCAAGTCCATATTCTTTAAAAATCAGAACACGACAAATCCATTCTTTCCTTGATGAGGAATAAGCCACATAAGCTAATTTTGGCCAAGAATCACTCAAATACAACATAAAATGAGCAGTGAATTGGAAATTCCCCAAGAAGCTACTTCTTACAGTGGCCAAGTCCAGTATAAAACTTCTACAAGTACACAAGTCCAGTCAGCCAATCAAAGCATCGCATAGAAAATTGGTTGGCCAATAGCAGCCACTGTAACTGTCTTACCTAACCAAAATAGCTGACTCTACAGGCCAGAATGTGCGTGGTTGGACTCAACCCAAAAGAGCCAGAGAAAAAAGAAGACCTAAGCAGCCAGAAACGAAGTACAAACCAGCAAAAACTAAGTCTGGCAAAAGGTCATATTTTTTAGCTGCTTATTCTTTAGCTGAACTTTCTAATTACCACGCCACATCCCTATCGATGAAATTAAAGCAATTCTTACCTTTCTGGAATGTCACACAGCCCTGAGTAAAAATTTAAACATGAACAACTCCGCCCCCCTGCAAAGTCCCACCCACTGACCCCCGACTGCCAGACTTCTCCTGCGAAAAAAATATTACTACAAAGGTAACTAAACGTTACAGGGGCATTTCATTTTTTAACACATATAGAATTGAATATTATTTAATATTGTGGGTTAGTTTTCATTTACCCTTGCCTCTGAATCTGACTCCATTGACCTGTTTCACTCGCGCTGCTCACTTCCACGCGCCGCACACAATGAAACAGGTCAATGGAGTCAGATTCAGAGGCACCGGTAAGTGAAAACTAACCAACAGTAATGACATAATATTCCATTCCATATGTGGTATAAAATAAAATGCACTCGTAACGTTTAGTTACCTTTGTAGTCTGACGAACTATCATTAACGTTATGAACGTAATTATAGCATTTCAGCACCAGTTTGTTTACAGTCAAATGCGTCGCTTTTTTTTTTCTTCCAGAGAGACGCGTGACTCGCAAGTGGTGACAGCGGTAGGCAACTGGAAGGGGCACTGCGATTGATGACAGACAGAAAGCTCAGCAAATCATTATATTCAGACCGAAGAAAATGATTGGTCAGACTTTTATCAGAAATATATGAGAATTGAATATTGAAGAGTTTCAAAACCTGGTGGATTTCTTTTATAGTTTCGTGTGCCATAGGAGCATTTTAAGATTACCAAAGAAAAGTGTAAAATTGCCAGAAAGGTAAGAATTGCTATAAGTATTCAAACCTGTTTGGATGATGGTACTGCCCATTCATAATTTATGGAGATTGGTTTTAATTGTGATCTTTGTTCACCTGCATTTACCTTCCATTTCATTGCATATATCTTCCATTCACTTCGTTCAATAAGCTTTTTTAAAATCCACAACTATAGTACACTGGTATGATTGTATTTGCTGTTCATTTTCATTGGAAAGTGGTGTCTTGTTTTCAAAGAGATGCTCTTTTTTAGTACTCTGAATCATAAAATTTAATGCTGTTAATTTCTAAAAACGAGTTAAATTTTTGTTATTTTGAGGTATTGGCTTCTAAAAGTACTCAAGTCTGTAGACTGGTATTTGAATTATCTGGGCGAAGAATCGAGATAGAGGACAGAAGGTCCCCTCATATGCTTTGTGACATATTTTCCGATATTTCATTACATTTACATCACCCTTACATTTAACATAATGATCCCCACAAGTTGTGAAATTCTTAAAATTTTGTTTCTCTAAAAAGATGAGAAACAGAATAGAGCACTTCTGGAAATCAACCTTTCAATTCAAAAGCCAGTTCCTTGGTCAGGGGCACCGGTAGGAGTGGGCCGATAATGCATCTGATATCCTTAAATGGTGGGCAGTAAGCAGGTCATAGTTCAACAAATGTAATGCACAGTACTCACAAGGAGTTGTTCATCCTCCTCCGGTTCCTCAACAAATTTCAGAGCAACCTGAGAAAAACAAGACCCAGATGAGAAATGCAGTAAACTCTTGACACACTGATTTTACAGCCCTAATCCTGTTCAATAAATTTCAGACACAAAATTCAGACAATACTTTTTCAATATTGTACCGTTAAATCAGTGTGGTGACAAAAAAGTTCATAATGCCAAGCAATGTTTAAAATACACCTTTGAAAATAAAGTAAAGCAAGAAAATAGGCAGAATTAAGAATCTTGTGTACTAAAGAAAAAAAATATGCAAGGGAACATAAAAATACCATTATTATGCAAAGATTACTGACAGTTTTTTGTCAAAGGAGATAGGATGTGTTGAGAATATTTATGGTAATATGACGTGATCATTAGCTTACCTGAACTCCATCAGCGATTCGGAACCCTGCATACACAGAGCCGAACCCGCCCTCTCCAAGTTGCGATCCGATCATATAAAGGTCTGTATAGTCTCCACACTTCTCATCATCCTCCCCAAGTGCTTCTTTATGTTCTGCAGCTTGAAGCAGATACACATTAGTCACTATTGCTCTGGTCACTATGTTCCTATCTTGGTGATCAGCTTGATCTAACGGTCATGATTTCTCTAACAGGGAAAACACTGTGTTCTGAGGTTCAAAATGGCTACCTGGTACTGCGCAGATGGGGCGGAACCAGTCATGAACATTCAGCTCCTCCAATGTAGCCCTGTCCTCTGCCATGTACTCTAAGCAGCAGTTGATGAAGTCGATGATTTCTGTTGGTTGCAAAAGGATGTAAACGATATTAGTGATAAGAAGAAAAAAGCTTAAAAGAGCGTATGTGATTGGACCGAGTGGTCCTGCAAAATGAGTGTAAATTCACCCAGGGACAGCTCTTCAGGGTAATGGATCTTCAACATATCCTGCTCGTCATCGAAGTAAAATGGCAGGAAACCACAGACAATCTCATAGAGTGTGATCCCGACAGACCACACAGTGGCAGGGCCAGCAAGGTAGGTCCCATCTCCAAACAATTCAGGAGGGGCATATGCCTCAGTGCCTGAAAGAGCAAAAGAAACAAGAGTCAATAAAAAGTAGAAAACCAAAGACCAACTCAATGAACAGCCAATATAAGTGAAGGACACTGTTTGTTGGGCACATTCAATGTTCCACTGGGGCACAGATCAAACTTCCAGAGTGCGTTGGAGCACCAGTATTAACTCTTTTCCAAGCGTTCATTAAAAGGCCCAAACTATCCCCTCACTGACCTGCAAAGGTGGTGTACGGAGTATCCCTCCAGAGATCCCCACACCCAAAATCAATTAGGATGACGCGCATGGTATCTGGCTCAATCAGGACATTGTTCGGCTTCACGTCCCGATGGAAGACACCACAATTCTGGCAGTGCAGAAGTGCCAGGAGCAGTTGCCTCGTAACAGCCTTTGCGATTTGCTCACTCAGTCGGCCATTTTGGGAGGCCATGAATTTTGTGAGGTCCATGCATTTATCAGGCCGCTCCAGCACCATGATGTATTGCTCTGGTTCGTCGATCCACTCGTAGAGTTGCAAAATGTTCTGGTGGACCCCGTCTCTGTTGACAAGTGTCATGAGCCCCACTTCCATTGGAGTTCCAACTCTCTGTGCTGGCTGCAGAGTGAGAGGAAGTGTGGTAAGAAAGACCATAAGCTGGCTGTGATTATGAGGAGGCCATTGTGAACAACTGGGTTTACTGAACACAACAAAGTAAATGAACTGAATGAACACAAACATAAGGAAAAGCTAATAATGTCTGTGGGATACCTATCACAAGCACACATTCAAGATGACAATACAGCTTTTCCGCAAATCGAAGACAAAACTTGAACCAATAAAGAGGTGATAACTTACAGTTATCTTACAGTTGCCTTACAGTCTATGGGTAACTTATGCCAGTCTTTCGCAAATAAATATAATGCGACATTTAATGCTAAGAAGACAGTTGGTTTGAAATTCGTATCACCAATCAATGATTATGAAAGGCTGTATTTGAATGGCTGTGTCATAAATTGGTTATGTAGTGTCAAACATCTTGGTCATTTAGTTAGTATAGATTTGTCAGACCATAATGACTGTGCTTTGAAATGATCTGTATTCATTGGTGCAGTGAATAAATTACTTGGCTGTTACGGAGGATTGCAACCACAAATATAATGTAGACGATTCCGGTCATACTGCTGTGCTTTTTATGGTTCGCAGCTTTGGACCCTTAACTCAAGTGGTTTCAAATCCAACAGTGTTCAGTGGAACAAAACCAGGCATAGAATACTGGGTTTGCCATTTAAAACGCATACATGGTTATTAAGCGCTTTAAGCGATCAATACCACATTTCTGTGCAGTTATACTGTAAAACTTTGAGCTGCTTATTTTCAGTGATTCATAAATGTAATGAAACAATGTGATTTGTTGGTAATTGAGCTAAACGGAATGCTTTAACACCTCTTGGTAGAAATATGGCTTTTTTACTGAAGGATCTGAGGATGAAATGACATATGACATGATTAATTACATCTTAACTGGTTGAGTTTTTTGTATGTTTCTGTTCTCTTGTAAATTTTTTACCTTGTTCTGTGTGTTCAGAGTACCGGATGTGCATGTTTAACGTATGTATATTTTTTCTGTACCAATAGGAGTATGAAATATATATATACATACATATACACACACACACAGCGCCCTCCATAATTATTGGCACCCCTGGTTAAGATGTGTTAAAATCCTTAAAATAAATTCAATTTTTATTGCAGAAGCATATTTTCACACTGAAAATTGTAGAAAAATGCAACCTTCAAATCAAGTGAATTTCAAGGGAAAAGAAAAATCCCTGACTAAGAAATAATTATTTTTTCATAAAATCACCTGTTCCACAATTATTGGCACCCCTAACAATTCCTAGGAATTAAATGTAATTGAAGTATTTCTGTCATTTCTACAGTAGTTTACAAAGTTGATCAGAGTATCTAGGAACATTTAATTAGTAAATTATCACTTCCTGTTTCCCTGGGGTATAAATATGACGTGACACAGAGGCCATTTCTCTTATCCACTCTTCAACATGGGAAAGACAAACGCACACACCTTTCAAGTAAGGCAGATGTGTGTTGACCTTCACAAGTCAGGCAATGGCTACAAAAAAACAGCCACTCGCCTGCACCTGCCCATATCTACTGTCAGAGGAATCATTAAGAAGTTCAAAACAACTGGAACAGTGGTAAACGAGCCTGGATGAGGACGCAAGGTTATTTTGCCACCAAGCACAGTGAGGAGGATGGTAAGAGAAATAAAAAGTTCTCCAAAGCTCACTGTTAAAGAATTGCAACAAATGGAAGCATTTTGGGGTCACAAAGTCTCCAAAACAACCATCAGACGCTATCTACATGCCAACAAGCGGTTTGGGAGGCATGCACGGAAAAAACCTTTTCTCACTCACAATCATAAACGCAAACGTGTGGAGTTCGCTAAGCAGTACTGGGACTTAAATGGGACCATGTGCTTTGGTCAGATGAGACAAAGATAGAGCTTTTTGGCAACAAACACTAAGTGGGTCTGGCGGAACACAAAAGATGAGTATGCAGAAAAACACCTCATGCCCACAGTGAAGTATGGGGGAGGATCGGTGATGCTGTGGGCCTGTTTCTCTTCCAGTGGCCCTGGGAACCTTGCTAGGGTGCATGGCATCATGAACGCTTTGAAATACCAGGACATGTTAAATCACAATCTGGTGGCATCTGCTCGAAATCTGAAGATGGGTCGTCACTGGGTCTTTCAGCAAGATAATGACCCAATACATGTGGCCAAATGTACTCAGAAATGGTTCACCAGACACAGACTCAAGCTCTTCCCATGGCCATCTCAGTCCCTAGACCTCAACCCCATTGAAAACCTGTGGAGTGAGCAGAAGAGGAGAGTGCAGAGGAGAGGACCCAGGTCGCTAGATGATTTAGAGAGATTGTGCAAAGCGGAATGGTCGAAGATCCCTCTTTCTGTATTCTCCCATCTTTCAAAACATTATGGGAGAAGATTAGGGGGTGCTTTGTTGGCAAAAGGGGGTTGTACAAAGTATTAACATCAGGGGTGCTAATAATTGTGGCTCACGTGATTTGATGTAAAAGAATTATCTCTTAATGTGGGATTTTTGTTTCCCACTGAATAAATGCACTTGAATTAAAGGTTGAATTTTGCTCTTTTTTTCATTGTGGTCCTATATTATTTAGAAAAAAACTGAATTTATTAGAAGCTAAAGAACACATCTTAGCGAGGGGTGCCAATAATTATGGACGGTGCTGTATATATATACACATCCCCAATCCTGAAAAAGTTGGGACAAAGTCTGAATTGTGAATAAAATCAAAATGAAATGACTTTCAGATCGCATGAGCCAACATGTTACTTACAGCAGAACATAGCATATCAAAGATTGAAACTGAGACATTTTATATTTTTATCCACAAAATGAGCCGATTTCAATTTTTCTGGCTATAACAGGTCTCAAAAAGTTGGGACACAGGCAATAAAGGGCTGAAAAAACAATACTTTAGAGAATCAGCTGAAAGAACATTTAGCAAGTAATTAAGTAAACTGGCATCAGGTGTGTAACATGATCGGCAATAAAAGGGATGTCGTAGAGAGGCTGAGTTCCTCAGAAGTAAAGATGGCGAGAGGCTCTCAAACCTGTGAAGGCTTGCGTAAAAAAAATGTTTTTAAAGTATTCCACAATGTTCCTCAACGTCAACTTGCAAAGGCTTTGAAGGTCTCATCATCAACAGTGCATAACATCATAAAAAGATTCAGAGAAACTCGAAAAATCACTGTGCTTAAGGGAAAAGGCCGAAGACCTTTACTGGATGCTCGTGATCCTCGGGCCCTCAGACGCCACTGCATCACTCACCGGCATGATTCTGTCAGTGACATTACTAAATGGTCCCAGGAATACTTCAAGAAACCACTGTCTATAAACACAGTCCGCTGTGCCATCCACAGATGCCACCCAAAAACTCTATCATGCAAAAAGGAAGCCATTGTTCAGCATGATACAGAAGCGCCGCCGTGTTCTCTGGGCCAAGACTCTTTTAAAATGGACTGTAGCAAAGTGGCAAAGTGTCCTGTGGTCAGACGAGTCCAAATTTGACAGTCTTGTTGGAAATCGTGGGCATTGTGTCCTCCGGGCTAAAGAGGAGAAAGACCACCCCTCCTGTTATCAGCATTCAGTTCAAAAGCCACTGTCTCTGATGGTATGGGGATGCATTAGTGCATATAGTGTGGGACACTTACATGTTTTAAAAAGCACCATGAATGACGAAAGGCATATAAAGGTTATAAAGCAACATATGCTTCCCTTCAGATGATATCTATTCCAGGGAAGGCCTTGAGTATTTCAGCAGGACAATGCTAAATCACATACTGCAACTACTACAACAGCATGGCTTCGTCGTAGAAGAGTCTGCGTGCTGAATTGGCCTGCCTGCAGTCCAGATCTTTCACCAATTGAAAACATTTGGTGCATAATTAAACGAAAAATCCGTCAAGGGAGGGCCAAAACTCTCCAGCAGCTGGAACCCTGTATTAAACAAGAGTGGGATCAAATTCCAATGGCTAAACTCAAAAAAACTTGTCTCTTCAATGCCCAGACGCCTCCACTCAGTGTTAAAAAGAAGAGGAGATGCTACACTATGGTAAATAGGCCCCTGTCCCAACTTTTTTGAAACCTGTAGCAGCCATCAAATTTGAAATGAGCTTGTTTTGTGGATACAATTGAAAAACTTCTCATTTTCAACATTTGCTATGTTATCTCTTCTATTGTGAATAAAATACTGGCTGGCGTGATTTGAAAGTCATTGCGTTTTGATTTTATTCACAATTTACACGTTGTCACAACTATTTCGGAATTGGAATTGCGTATATATATGTATGTACACTGTATATATAAAACTACCAACTAATCTGCGAAAGTGGTAAGCAGTAAACAGGTCAGAGTTCAACAAATGTGATGCACAGTACTCACAAGAAGTAGTCCATCCTCCTCCTCTTTGTCAACAAATTTTAGGGCAACCTGACAAAAATCAAGAGTCAGACAAGAAATCCAATAAAATCTTGACACACTGTTATTACGGCATAAATCTTTTCCAATGAATGTCACAGATACAAAATTCACGTGTTACTTTTGCTATATTCTACAGTTGAACAAGTGTGGTGACTAAAAATTTAATAATGTTAGTCAATATTTAATATACAACCTTTGAAACTGAAGTAAAGCATGAAAAGAGGCAGGAGGCAGGAGTCATAAACTTTTGGGACATACACAAGGCAACATAAAAATACCATTATTATGCAATGATTAATGACAGTCTTTTGACGAAGGGGAGAGGATGTGTCGAGGATATTTATGGCAAGATGGCGTGATGAACAACTTACCTGAACTCCATCAGCGATTCGGAACCCTGCATACACAGAGCCGAACCCGCCCTCTCCAAGTTGCGATCCGATCATATAAAGGTCTGTATAGTCTCCACACTTCCCATCATCCTCTCCAAGTGCTTCTTTATGTTCTGCAACATGAAGCAGAAACACATTGGTCACTATTGCACAAGTCATTATGTTCCCATCTTGGTAATCCCTCCGGCTTGATCCAACGGTCATGTATTCTCATTAACAGGGAAAACACTGTGTTTTGAGGTTCCAATTGGCTACCTGGTACTGCACAGATGGGGCGGAACCAGCCATGAACATTCAGCTCCTCCAATGTCGCCCTGTCCTCTGCCATGTACTCTAAGCAACAGTTGATGAAGTCGATGATTTCTGTTGGTTGCAAAAGGATGTGAACAATATTAGTGATAAGATGAAAGGAGCTTAAAAGAGCGTATGTGATTGGACAGAGTGGTCCTGCAAAATGAGTGTAAATTCACCCAGGGACAGCTCTTCAGGGTAATGGATCTTCAACATATCCTCCTCGTCATCGTCGTAAAATGGCAGGAAACCACAGACAATCTCATAGAGTGTGATCCCGACAGACCACACAGTGGCAGGGCCAGCAAGGTAGGTCCCATGTCCAAACAATTCAGGAGGGGCATATGCCTCAGTGCCTGAAAGAGGAAAAGAAACAAGAGTCAATAAAAAGTAGAAAACCAAAGACCAAGTCAATGAACAGCCAATATAAGTGGATGGACACTGTTTGTTGGGCACATTCAATGTTCCACTGAGGCACAGATCAAACTTCCAGAGTGCGTTGGAGCACCAGTATTAACTATTTTCCAAGTGTTCATTAAAAGGCCTTAACTAATCCTCTCACTGACCTGCAAAGGTGGTGTACGGAGTATCCCTCCAGAGATCCCCACACCCAAAATCAATTAGGATGACGCGCATGGTATCTGGCTCAATCAGGACATTGTTCGGCTTCACGTCCCGATGGAAGACACCACAATTCTGGCAGTGCAGAAGTGCCAGGAGCAGTTGCCTCGTAACAGCCTTTGCGATTTGCTCACTCAGTCGGCCATTTTGGGAGGCCATGAATTTTGTGAGGTCCATGCATTTATCAGGCCGCTCCAGCACCATGATGTATTGCTCTGGTTCGTCGATCCACTCGTAGAGTTGCAAAATGTTCTGGTGGCCCCCGTCTCTGTTGACAAGTGTCATGAGCCCCACTTCCATTGGAGTTCCAACTCTCTGTGCTGGCTGCAGAGTGAGAGGAAGTGTGGTAAGAAAGACCATAAGCTGGCTGTGATTATGAGGAGGCCATTGTGAACAACTGGGTTTACTGCACACAACAGAGTAAATGAACTGAATGAACACAAACATAAGGGAAAGCTAATAATGTCTTTGGGGTACCTATCACAAGCAAACGTTCAAGATGAAAATACAGCTTTTTCACAAATCAAAGACAAAATTTAAACTGATAAAGAGGTGATAACTAAGATACACTTCATTTAACCCCGTGGGGTAATTTATTTTCTATACTTAACCCATCCTAAAGTGATGAGCAGTGGGCAGCCACAGAGCAGACCTCAAGGACCAACTCCAGTTGAAGGAGTTATTTCCAAAAGTGCTCAAGTCCATATTCTTTAAAAATCAGAACACTACAAATCCATTCTTTCCTGATGAGGAATAAGCCACATAAGCTAATTTTGGCCAAGAATCACTCAAGTACACCATAAAATGAGCAGTGAATTGGAAATTCCCCAAGAAGCTACTTCTTACAGTGACCAAGTCCAGTATAAAACTTCTACAAGTACACAAGTCCAGTCAGCCAATCAAAGCATCGCTTAGAAAATTGGTTGGCCAATAGCAGCCACTGTAGCTGTCTTACCTAACCAAAATAGCTGACTCTACAGGCCAGAATGTGTGTGGTTGGACTCAACCCAAAAGAGCCAGAGAAAAAAGAAGACCTAAGCAGCCAGAAACATGAAGTACAAACCAGCAAAAACTAAGTCTGGCAAAAGGTCATATTTTTTAGCTGCTTATTCTTTAGCTGAACTTTCTAATTACCACGCCACATCCCTATCGATGAAATTAAAGCAATTCTTACCTTTCTGGCATGTCGCACAGCCCTTAGTAAAAATTTAAACATGAACAGCTCCGCCTCCCTGCAAAGTCCCACCCCCTGACCCCCGACTGCCAGACTTCTCCTACGAAAAAAATATTACTACAAAGGTAAGTAAACGTTACACGGGCATTTCATTTCATACCACATATAGAATTTAATATTATTTAATATTGTGGGTTAGTTTTCATTTACCCTTGCCTCTGAATCTGACTCCATTGACCTGTTTCACTCCGACGAAAAAAAAAAATATTGCGTGCGGCACGTGGAAGTGAGCAGCGCGAGTGAAACGGGTCAATGGAGTCAGATTCAGAGGCACCGGTAAGAGAAAACTAACCAACAGTAATGACATAATATTCCATTCTATATATGGTATAAAATAAAATACACTCGTAACGTTTAGTTACCTTTGCAGTCTGACGAACTATCATTAACGTAATGAACGTAATTATAGCATTTCAGCACCAGTTTGTTTACAGTCAAATGCGTCGCTTTTTTTTTTTCTTCCAGAGAGACGCGTGACTCGCAAGTGGTGACAGCGGTTGGCAACTGGAAGGGGCACTGCGACAGATGACAGACAGAAAGCTCAGCAAATCATTTTATTTGGACCGAAAAAAATGATTGGTCAGACTTTTATCAGAAATATATGAGAATTGAATATTGAAGAGTTTCAAAACCTGGTGGATTTCTTTTATAGTTTCGTGTGCCATAGGAGCATTTTAAGATAACAAAAGAAAAGTGTAAAATTGCCAGAAAGGTAAGAATTGCTATAAGTATTCAAACCTGTTTGGATGATGGTACTGCCCATTCATAATTTATGGAGATTGGTTTTTATTGTGATCTTTGTTCACCTGCATTTACCTTCCATTTCACTGCATACATCTTCCATTCACTTCGTTCAATAAGCTTTTTTAAAATCCACAACTTAAGTACACTGGTATGATTGTATTTGCTGTTCATTTTCATTGGAAAGCGGTGTCTTGTTTTCAAAGAGATGCTCTTTTTTAGTACTCTGAATCATAAAATTTAATGCTGTTAATTTCTAAAAACGAGTTAAATTTTTGTTATTTTGAGGTATTGGCTTCTAAAAGTACTCAAGTCTGTAGACTGGTATTTGAATTATCTGGGCCAAGAATCAAGATAGAGGATAGAAGGTCTCCTAATATGCTTTGTGACATGTTTTCTGATATTTCATCACATTTACATCACCTTTACATTTAACATAATGATCCCTACAAGTTGTGAAATTCTTAAAATTTTGTTTCTCAAAAAAGACGCGAAACAGAATAGAGCACTTCTGGAAATCAACCTTTCAGTTCAAAAGCCAGTTCCTTGGTCAGGGGCACCGGTAGGAGTGGGCCGATAATGCATCTGATATCCTTAAATGGTGGGCAGTAAACAAGTCATAGTTCAACAAATGTAATGCACAGTACTCACAAGGAGTTGTTCATCCTCCTCCGGTTTCTCAACAAATTTCAGAGCAACCTGAGAAAAACAAGACCCAGATGAGAAATGCAGTAAACTCTTGACACACTGATTTTACAGCCCTAATCCTGTTCAATAAATTTCAGACACAAAATTCAGACAATACTTTTTCAATATTGTACCGTTAAATCAGTGTGGTGACAAAAAAGTTCATAATGCCAGGCAATGTTGAAAATACACCTTTGAAAATAAAGTAAAGCAAGAAAATAGGCAGCATTAAGAATCTTGTGTACTAAAGAAAAAAAATATGCAAGGGAACATAAAAATACCATTATTATGCAAAGATTACTGACAGTTTTTTGTCAAAGGAGATAGGATGTGTTGAGAATATTGATGGCAATATGACGTGATCATTAGCTTACCTGAACTCCATCAGCGATTCGGAACCCTGCATACACAGAGCCGAACCCGCCCTCTCCAAGTTGCGATCCGATCATATAAAGGTCTGTATAGTCTCCACACTTCTCATCATCCTCCCCAAGTGCTTCTTTATGTTCTGCAGCTTGAAGCAGATACACATTAGTCACTATTGCTCTGGTCACTATGTTCCTATCTTGGTAATCAGCTTGATCTAACGGTCATGATTTCTCTAACAGGGAAAACACTGTGTTCTGAGGTTCAAAATGGCTACCTGGTACTGCACAGATGGGGCGGAACCAGTCATGAACATTCAGCTCCTCCAATGTAGCCCTGTCCTCTGCCATGTACTCTAAGCAGCAGTTGATGAAGTCGATGATTTCTGTTGGTTGCAAAAGGATGTAAACGATATTAGTGATAAGAAGAAAAAAGCTTAAAAGAGCGTATGTGATTGGACAGAGTGGTCCTGCAAAAGGAGTGTAAATTCACCCAGGGACAGCTCTTCAGGGTAATGGATCTTCAACATATCCTGCTCGTCATCGTCGTAAAATGGCAGGAAACCACAGACAATCTTATAGAGTGTGATCCCGACAGACCACACAGTGGCGGGGCCAGCAAGGTAGGTCCCATCTCCAAACAATTCAGGAGGGGCATATGCCTCAGTGCCTGAAAGAGCAAAAGAAACAAGAGTCAATAAAAAGTAGAAAACCAAAGACCAACTCAATGAACAGCCAATATAAGTGAAGGACACTGTTTGTTGGGCACATTCAATGTTCCACTGGGGCACAGATCAAACATCCAGAGTGCGTTGGAGCACCAGTATTAACTATTTTCCAAGTGTTCATTAAAAGGCCCAAACTAATCCTCTCACTGACCTGCAAAGGTGGTGTACGGAGTATCCCTCCAGAGATCCCCACACCCAAAATCAATTAGGATGACGCGCATGGTATCTGGCTCAATCAGGACATTGTTCGGCTTCACGTCCCGATGGAAGACACCACAATTCTGGCAGTGCAGAAGTGCCAGGAGCAGTTGCCTCATAACAGCCTTTGCGATTTGCTCACTCAGTCGGCCATTTTGGGAGGCCATGAATTTTGTGAGGTCCATGCATTTATCAGGCCGCTCCAGCACCATGATGTATTGCTCTGGTTCGTCGATCCACTCGTAGAGTTGCAAAATGTTCTGGTGGCCCCCGTCTCTGTTGACAAGTGTCATGAGCCCCACTTCCATTGGAGTTCCATCTCTCTGTGCTGGCTGCAGAGTGAGAGGAAGTGTGGTAAGAAAGACCATAAGCTGGCTGTGATTATGAGGAGGCCATTGTGAACAACTGGGTTTACTGAACACAACAAAGTAAATGAACTGAATGAACACAAACAAAAGGAAAAGCTAATAATGTCTGTGGGATACCTATCACAAGCACACATTCAAGATGACAATACAGCTTTTCCGCAAATCGAAGACAAAACTTGAACCAATAAAGAGGTGATAACTTACAGTTATCTTACAGTTGCCTTACAGTCTATGGGTAACTTATGCCAGTCTTTCGCAAATAAATATAATGCGACATTTAATGCTAAGAAGACAGTTGGTTTGAAATTCGTATCACCAATCAATGATTATGAAAGGCTGTATTTGAATGGCTGTGTCATAAATTGGTTATGTAGTGTCAAACATCTTGGTCATTTAGTTAGTATAGATTTGTCAGACCATAATGACTGTGCTTTGAAATGATCTGTATTCATTGGTGCAGTGAATAAATTACTTGGCTGTTACGGAGGATTGCAACCACAAATATAATGTAGACGATTCCGGTCATACTGCTGTGCTTTTTATGGTTCGCAGCTTTGGACCCTTAGCTCAAGTGGTTTCAAATCCAACAGTGTTCAGTGGAGCAAAACCAGGCATAGAATACTGGGTTTGCCATTTAAAACGCATAAATGGTTATTAAGCGCTTTCATCCATCAATACCACAGTTCTGCACAGTTATACTGTAAAACTTTGAGCTGCTTATTTTCGGTGATTCATAATTGTAATGAAACAATGTGATTTGCTGGTAATTGAGCTAAACGGAATGCTTTAACACCTCTTGGTAGAAATATGGCTTTTTTACTGAAGGATCTGAGGATGAAATGATATATGACATGATTAATGACATCTTAACTGGTTGATGGAGTTTTTTGTATGTTTCTGTTCTCTTGTAAATTTTTTACCTTGTTCTGTGTGTTCAGAGTACCGGACGTGCATGTTTAACGTATGTATATTTTTTCTGTACCAATAGGAGTTTGAAATATATATATACATACATATACACACACACAGCGCCCTCCATCATTATTGGCACCCCTGGTTAAGATGTGTTAAAATCCTTAAAATAAATTCAATTTTTATTGCAGAAGCATATTTTCACACCGAAAATTGTAGAAAAATGCGACCTTCAACTCAAGTGAATTTCAAGGGAAAAGAAAAATCCCTGACTAAGAAATAATTATTTTTTCATAAAATCACCTGTTCCACAATTATTGGCACCCCTAACAATTCCTAGGAATTAAATGTAATTGAAGTATTTCTGTCATTTCTACAGTAGTTTACAAAGTTGATCAGAGTATCTAGGAAGATTTAATTAGGTAAATTATCACTTCCTGTTTCCCTGGGGTATAAATATGACGTGACACAGAGGCCATTTCTCTTATGCACTCTTCAACATGGGAAAGACAAACGCACACACCTTTCAAGTAAGGCAGATGTGTGTTGACCTTCACAAGTCAGGCAATGGCTACAAGAAAACAGCCACTCGCCTGCAGCTGCCCACATCTACTGTCAGAGGAATCATTAAGAAGTTCAAAACAACTGGAACAGTGGTAAACGAGCCTGGATGAGGACGCAAGGTTATTTTGCCACCAAGCACAGTGAGGAGGATGGTAAGAGAAATAAAAATTTCTCCAAAGCTCACTGTTAAAGAATTGCAACAAATGGTAGCATTTTGGGGTCACAAAGTCTCCAAAACAACCATCAGGCGCTATCTACATGCCAACAAGCGGTTTGGGAGGCATGCACGGAAAAAACCTTATCTCACTCACAATCATAAACGCAAACGTGTGGAGTTCGCTAAGCAGTACTGGGACTTAAACGGGACCATGTGCTTTGGTCAGATGAGACAAAGAAAGAGCTTTTTGGCAACAAACACTAAGTGGGTCTGGCGGAACACAAAAGATGAGTATGCAGAAAAACACCTCATGCCCACTGTGAAGTATGGGGGAGGATCGGTGTGGAAACATTTTTTATTGATTAATTTAATTATTATTAATTGCTTATCCTTGCTTGCTCATATTCTGTTTTAGTTCACAACTTCATAGGCCTAGAGTGTGTGTGTGCTTGCATATTTCTGATTTAGCAGGGGCCTGCATAACTCTACTAGTGAGTCATGACATGTAGCCTATCTAAAGTCATGACAACTTGAACGTCTGTACCAAGGGCAAGATGTTTTTCTCTTTCTCTAAGTTTATGTGTTCATAGAAAGCTCCGGAATCCATAACAAGATAAGCTGGAGCCAGAGCTGAGAGAGAAGGCAGGTGCTCTCCTCCCTGGCAAGATGTGTGTGTATCCCTAGACAACTTGACGTGGTTACCTACCAACATGACTCAGTTGCGTGTGACGCAAGGCTCGCGTGATGTGTAAATCCGCACAGGGGAAGGAGAACGCCATGGAGTATTCCTACAAATACCAGAGAACTTTCTAATTGTGTATCCTCCACTTTGCGCAGACGCAGCAAAACAGGCCCAAACCATGATGAAACACCACCATGTTTCACAGGTGGGATAAGGTTCTTATACTGGAAAGCAGTGTTTTCCTTTCTTCAAACATAACGCTTCTCATTTAAACCAAAAACTTCTATTTTGGTCTCCTCCGTCCACAAAACATTTTTCAAATAGCTTTCTGGCTTGTTCATGTGATCTTTAGCAAACTGCAGACGAGCAGCAATGTTCTTTTAGGAGAGCAGTGGCTTTCTCCTTGCAACCCTGCCATGCACACCATTGTTGTTCAGTGTTCTTTTGATGGCGGACTCATGAACATTCACACTAGCCTGTGTGAGAGAGGCCTTCAGTTGCTTAGAAGTTACCCTGGGGTCCTTCGTGACCTCGCCGACTATTACACGCCTTGCTCTTGGAGTGATCTTTGTTGGTCGACCACTCCTGGGGAGGGTAAAAATGGTCTTGAATTTCCTCCATTTGTACACAATCTGACTGTGGACTGGTGGAGTACAAAATGGTTTTATAACCTTTTCCAGCCTGATGAGCATCAACAACCCTTTTTCTGAGGTCCTCAGAAATCTCCTTTGTTCTCGCCATGATATACTTCCACAAACATGTGTTGCGAAGATCATACTTTGATAGATCCCTGTTCTTTAAATAAAACAGGATGCCCACTCACACCGGATTGTCATCCCATTGATTGAAAATGCCTGACTCCAGTTTCACCTTCAAATTAACTGCTAATCCTAGAGGGTCACATACTTTTGCCACTCAGAAATATGTAATGTTGGATCATTTTTCTCAATAAATAAATGACCAAGTATAATATTTTTGTCTCATTTGTTTAACTGGGTTCTCTTTATCTACTTTCAGAACTTGTGTGAAAATCTGATGATGTTATAGGTCATATTTATGCAGAAATATAGAAAATTTGAAAGGGTTCGCAAACTTTCAAGCACCACTGTATATATAAAACTACCATCTAATCTGCTAAAGTGGTAGGCAGTAAACAGGTCAGAGTTCAACAAATGTGATGCACAGTACTCACAAGAAGTAGTCCATCCTCCTCCTCTTTGTCTACAAATTTTAGGGCAACCTGACAAAAAAAAGAGTCAGACAAGAAATCCAATAAAATCTTGACACACTGTTATTACAGCATAAATCTTTTCCAATGAATGTCACAGATACAAAATTTACGTGTTACTTTTGCTATATTCTACAGTTGAACACTTGTGGTGACTAAAAAGGTAATAATGTTAGTCAATATTTAATATACAACCTTGAAGCAAAGCATGAAAAGATGCAGGAGGCAGGAGTCAGAAACTTTTGGGACATATGCAAGGCAACATAAAAATACCATTATTATGCAAAGATTAATGACAGTTTTTTGACGAAGGGAAGAGGATGTGTTGAGGATATTTAGGGCAAGATGGCGTGATGAACAACCTACCTGAACTCCATCAGCGATTCGGAACCCTGCATATACAGAGCCGAACCCGCCCTCTCCAAGTTCTGATCCGATCATATAAAGGTCTGTATAGTCCCCACACTTCCCATCATCCTCTCCAAGTGCTTCTTTATGTTCTGCAACATGAAGCAGATACACATTGGTCACTATTGCACTGGTCACTATGTTCCCAGCTTGTGAATTCCTTCAGCTTGATCTAATTGTCGTCAGGTGTGGTGGTGCGCCATTAAAAGTCATGCCACAAAATAGCCTGCTTTGGCGGAGGATGCACCTGTGTTTTCTTGCTTTAAGCCCCATGATAAGTTTCCTCCCTCCTTGTTCCACGTCTACTCAAGGTGCAATTCAGCTATTGGAAGATCCTCTATAATGGATAAGGTCGAACGATTTCCGGGTCACGGAAGAGTAATGCACCCCGAGAGTGCGCCTACTTAGCGGCATGTGACGAAGGGAGAGCACTGCTTTTCAGATTTTTGGATATGCCCTTTGGATGGACAAGGTGCATGGCTGACATTAGCTACCAAGTAAATTTACAGCTGTCATTACTTGCAGCAACTCGGCAGTCACTAGCTAAACAAGCTCCCACCATAATTGGTTAAGGGCTGGCTGAACTACAAAATGCCTTTCCTCTTGCACATGGTAGCTGTTAATTTTTGGGGCTATCTACCTTTTTCATGACTTTCTGACATTAACCATAAATCATAGCGGCTCCCAGTTCTTCTCTTCCGGTTGATGTGCTTGTTTATGGTTGCATAGCTGTAAAAGCCAGCTTTTAGCTACTACAAATGGAAACAAAATGGAGGTGGAAACATAGTACGGATGTTTTAAAAAGTCATGAGGACCGTTCCTTTATACTGCCTCACCCGTCACTTCTCACGGAGTGGGTAGGTGACATGAAACAATGGCTCGATGTTAGCTACATCCACATAGTTACTTATTAACCTCCGCCAAACAAAGTTGGCAGGAGGTATCAGTGCCGATTGTCTGTTTCTCTGTGAACAAGACAACTCAAAAAGTAATACAGGGATATCTATGAAATTTTGTGGGTGGGTCGCTATGACATCAGGGATGGACCCTGTTAATTTTGATGGTGATCGGTAATAATATGCCCACGGCAACCGTTGCAAAATCCTATGTTGCAGATATACAGGATCTTACAAGAGTGGGCATGTCATATGAAAGTTATTAAACGAGTTTAGTGAGCAACAAACCAAAAATTTACTCAACGACTTTCATAACTTTCTCATTCTGTTTATCACATAATTGAATTGCGTAATTTCATGCAAAGCAAATGAAATTTCTCTTAGCGCCCAATGTATATTAGTCCTGTGGTAACTACATCGCTCTGCTTACTCAGTTTCTGAGTCACAGACATTTGTGGCTGAATGAGCAACACTAAGTAAATTCAGTCAACTGAGTAGCTTGCAAATTTTAGCTCGCTGGGTACCAAACTAATGTTACATAATGGTTTTGAAAAAGTATTGCGTGCACGTTACCTAGCCAAGTAACGTGAACTTAGTTATGTGAGTGGCGCTTAACTAGCCTCCTGCTGAGCCATTTCTATTCAACCAATGTTACACTCGGTATTCAGTTTGGCTTAGTTGAAACAGTGAGATGTAGCGCTAAGTGATTTCTTTTCCCCCACGCTCTCACCAATGCGATTTTTACAAAAGTTAAATATAGGGTCATATAAAAAAATATATTGGTGCACGCACATCAAATGAATACAGGTGCTAGATAAAACTGTACCAAAAGAATAGAGAGAAAGAAGATACCCGCACACTGTAACTAGGGGCGGCAACCATGAACGCCTTCTCTTACAACATGAAACGTAACACATATATGCCCTCAATACTATATCCCCCTGTGGACTTAATGAGGACTTTGATATCAAGCCATTTTTAAAATTGATTTTACTGATATTTCATTGTTTCTTTTGTCTTTCTACATTTGGTGACTTTGATATAGCCTGTGGTTCACATATACTACCATTGTCTCCGCCTCTGTGATCGTTTATCACGGAAGCCCGTATGGAGACTTTCACCCCCTTTTCTTTAATTCCTTTTTTGGTGATGTTGATCTGTGTGGCACTAGTACAGACTCTGGGGGGTTGGGATATGTTAATTCCATTATTAATCATCATTATGTCTTGTTACATAATTGCGCATATGCACTGTATATATTTTTATGTCCTGGATATATCGGAGAACTGAAGTGAATGTTAATTCCGAATACTTTACTACTTATTACATTGTTAATCATTAGTTGAAGGTCATCACGCCATAGACTGGCTGATTGGCTGCCTGAGAAGAATGCCTTCTCCGGTATTTACATATATCCCCTCCTACCTATGTGTTCTGTTAACACCTGACGAAGACCATTCTGGTCGAAACGTTGTGGAATAAATCACTGCGGGAGCAACAGTTACAGTGTGCAGGTATCTTCTGTCTCTCATATCAAAAATATGTCATGACCTGGGCTGTGAGAAAAGTGCTTCAGTTATGTGATAAACCTTAAATTTCTTAATTTCACTCAGCAAGATAACGACTTTGCTTCCTTGGCGGAGGTTTTAACTCACTTTGAGTGCCTCTAGTTACCTTGTGTTTTCCAAAGGCGTTGATGGTGAGGAATTGAGAAATTATAAAACCACGCAAGCGCATTATTACCTGCATGGCAACAGTATTGGTAAAGTACTGCTCAAAAAACACAGCGACTTCATATTTCTGAAGGCAGCTGTTGAGCCCAGCCAGAGTGTCAGTCAAGCTAAACATAGAGCGTGAGTAATGCTGAGGGTAAGTGGAGTCGTGGAGACAGTCCACTGCTCGTGAATTGCCAGATAAGGGAAATCATTTAGTCATGCAGCAGCTATTCTGTGGAAGGCAGCATTATTCAGTAAACCAAAGCTCCCTTCAGTTATCCGAACATCGAAACAATTACACATATTTACAAACACGTTATTATGCTTCTATTGCCGAAGATATACAACCCCAATTCCGAAATAGTAAGGACGAAGTGTAAATTGGGAATAAAATGAAAATTCAATGGCATTCAGATCACGAGCCAATATGTTATTTACAATAGAACATGTATAACATTTCAAATGTTGGAACTGAGAAATTTTACATTTTTATTCACAAAATTAGCTACTTTTAAATTTTCTGGCTGCAACAGGTCTCAAAAAAAGTTGGAACACAGGCAAAAAAAGGGCTGAAAAAGCTATATATAAATAAGAGAATCAGCTGAAAGAACATTTACAAGTAATGTAATAATGTAATGTAATTTACAAGCAAGTAAGTACATTAACTAGCATCAGGTGTGTAACATGATTGGCTATAAAAGCGATGTATTAGAGAGGCTGATTCGCTCAGAAGCAAAGATGGCCAGAGGCTCTCCAACCCGTGAAGGTTTGCGTAAAAAAAATTGTGGAATACTTTAAATACAATGTTACTCAACATCAAATTGCAAAGGCTTTGAAGGTCTCGTCATTGACAGTGAATAACATCATCAAAACATTCAGAGAAACCTGAAAAATCTCTGAACGCAAGGGACAAGATCGAAGACCTTTACTGGATGCCGGTGATCTTCGACCCTCAGACGCCACTGCATCACTCACCGGCATCATTCTGTCATTGACATTACTTAATGGGCCCGGGAATACTTTAAGAAACCACTGTCTGTAAACACAGTGTTATGATTCTGCCATGCCTGCCTTGTCCATGCCATGTTTTGATATTTGTTTAATTATTTTCCTGACTCTTTGCCATGTCTGACTATTCTTTATATTATGTATTGTGATTTGGTAACTTTGATTTGTCATGTTTTGTCTTAGTTTACTTTTCCATGTTTTTGTCGTATCATTGCACACAGCCCCAGTCCTGCGTTTTACTCTTCGGGTGATTTATTGGTTTCTGGATTTCAACCTTCCTTTCGATCTCGTTTACTTACTTCGCCTTACTTTTCTATCTTACTAACCATACTAAGAGTTTGTTATTTTCACTAGAAGTTACTAACACCAACTAACATTGTATATAATACTAACTTACTAACAAGCACCAAGGGATTGTATAGTTTCACTTACTAATTGATTAACAAGCTCTCAGCACTCGCCCTATTCTAGTCTCCGCCTCTTGTCTCTCCCTGATTACCTTTGCTGCATTTTCTGTGGAAGCTTCACATCTTATCACGCTGTCCTTCTTTAAGTATCCATGCACGATAGAACTCCTTAACTGGAGCTGTATGTCTTTGTATAGGTTTGTCCCGTGATCCCTGTCCGCGTTTTGGCTTCTGCCAAATTGCATGTGATTAGGTTCTCCCTCATGTGCTGTTCCCGTGTAATCAGTCTGACTGTTTGCACCTGTGTCTCTCACCATGTGATCTTCCCTGAAGTGTATATTAGGTGTCTTTTCACAGCCATTCTCAGTCAGATCGTTTCCCGTGCTGCTATTCTTCTTGCCTCGTATTCATTGAGTTCTGATACTGACTGGATTGCCTGACTTCTGATTTTTGGTTTGCCCTTTTGGATTACTTGTTGCATCTGCGGGTTTGACCTTTTTCTGCCTGACCTCGATTTTGTGGTTTGCAGCCCTGTTGCCGATTCGGACTGTCTTCTGGCTTATGGGTTTGCTTCTCCCACAAACCTTTGCCGGTGTACCGGATCTGTTTTTGCTGACTACGATTTCTGTGATTGCTGCCCTGGTTACAAACTCTGCTCTGTCCCATTTGGAATTTGATTTTTGGATTGCGGACTCTGTACTGTTGCCCACTGCCCTGCGGGGGTTACCCCCCTTGCTCAATAAAGCCCCTTATTTTTGCAATCCAGTGTCCTCGCATTTGGTTCCAGATCACTACCTCAGTTTGCCGTGCCATCCACAAATGCCACCTAAAAACTATCATGCAAAAAGGAAGCCATTGTTCAGCATGATACAGAATCTCCGCCGTGTTCTCTGGGCCAAGGCTCATTTAAAAAGGACTGTGGCAAAGTGTCCTGTGGTTAGATGCGTCCGAATTTGACATTCTTGTTAGAAATCGTGGGCGTTGCGTCCACCGGGCTAAAGAGGAGAAAGACCACCCCTCCTGTTAACAGTTTTCAGTTCAAAAGCCAGCGTCTCTGATGGTATGGGGATGCATTAGTGCATATATTGCAGGACACTTACATGTCTTAAGCACCATGAATGCTGAAAGGTATATAAAGGTTTTAGAACAACATATGCTTCCCTTCAGATGACATCTATTCCAGGGAAGGCCTTGTGTATTTCAGCAGGACAATGCAAAATCGCATACTACAACAGCATGGCTTCGTAGTAGATGAGTCAAAACTCAAAAAACTTGTCTCCTCAATGCCCAGACGCCTCCACTCTGTGTTAAAAAGAGGAGATGCTATACCATGGTTAACAGGCCCCTGTCCCAACTTTTTTGAGACCTGTAGCAGCCATCAAATTTGAAATGAGCTCATTTTGTGGATAAAAATATAAAATTTCTCAGTTTCAACATTTGCTATGTCATCTCTGTTCAACTGTGAATAAAATCCTGGCTGGTGTGATTTGAAAGTCATTGCGTTTTGATTTTATTCACAATTTACTTTGTCCCAACTATTTCGGAATTGGGGTTGTACATGCCTATGTTCAGTGGGGAGGGGTTAAATGAACATCCTATTGTCATTATTTCTGATGATTTTGTGGTTTGGGCTCGCTGGCTCTGTTAGTTGCTGTCATTGGCATCAAGACTATCGGAAACACAAAACCGGACAGCGGAAGTAAGCATTCTATCACGGCAGCGCCTATGGGCTTCTGGTGAAACTTGTGGATACTGCCGCTATGAGGGCAAATCAATCTATTGCAAAGGATTAGCCAAGCGGAAAGATATTCTGAGGTTATTCTATAGGGTAACTGGTGTCATTAATTTGACCTTTGACGAAACCTTTGGCTGCCGCACTTCTGAAATAAATCTGGTGCCACTAAAGAAACTTATGTCTTCTCGTTAATTATTCTGCCAATCTATGATCTGTCTGTACAGATTTTAAAGTAAACTTGTCAACACGTTTCAAAGTGGTCATTACATTTCAAATAAATGTAACAGTCAAACCTAGTTTAGTTAATTTTACTTTGACATCCTTACCTTGCTGTCTCCCCCAGTTATTCGAGGCTCTGGGGCAATTCAAGACCACCAGAGAGTATAGATGATGCAGAATATGGACTATGTGTAATTCAGCCATTATTGCCAATAACGCAATTTCTCATGCGTGATTATCAATCCTATACTTCAGGTATATACTCTTGTATAGAATTGTATTCCTCACACTGTGAAGGTTTTTAAATAAATAAAAAATAATAAAATACAGTTCAAAACAGCGATGTGTGACATAACAGAACATATTTTGTTGTAGCGACTTTGTCGTCACAATTCTGCAAAGCTGCACAGGCTCGGGAGCGTGACGTCACACATGGACCGAGTGAGGAGAGAGCTCATCGATTAAGGGCTTGCTCACCAAACACCAAACTGAAACCTCTCGATCAGCTTTTTAGCTGTTTGAATAAAAGCGTGCGCGGTACAGTATACACACGCACAAACTTTTTTTTTTTCGTTGTTGTTTCAACCCAATGGTCCAACAGCCGAATATACCGGACAAATCTTCAGAAAAAAGAAAAAAAAAAACCGTCATGGGATCGAAAGCCCATTGGGCTATCCCAGCGACTATCCATCCATCCTATGAAATCGAGTCGCATCGCGGGGGGAGCTGAAGGCCATCCCAACTGACCACCCTAAACAGATCGCCAATGTAATGCAGGACGCACACACTTTTTAATAGTTATACCTTCGTGCCATAGAGCGTCTCCAATTAGCCTGATGTATATCTCTTTAGATGGTGGGAGGAAACCAGTGCACCCGCCGGAAATCCACGCGAGTACGAGGAGAACGTGGTGCTAACCACTGCGCCACCGTGCAGTGAGACCAGTACATACCTGTCAAGTTTTGGATTTGAAAATAAGGGAAATTTTCCAGCGCTCGCTGCAAGCTGTCCCACCACCCCAACCAAACTCTAGTATCCCTTACATTTTAAGACAGGTGTGCAAGATATCTAAAAACAACTTGTCCACCGCTTTCTAACCACAGTTAGGTGATCAGAGTCTGATAGGCCTACCTTTGTTGACATTAAAATGCTGTGAACATTTCCTACATATTAATACAGCCTAAATGTAAACGCAAAAGAGTATATGAAGCACATTTATTTAACAAATTTTCAGTTCATATACAAGTCAACACATGACATATCTACTGCTTATTTCACATTGCTTGTCTTTAAGTTTAACATGTAGGCCTAGGCAACATTCTATTTTCATTCATTAACATTTCTTACATTTCATTATGTTTACTCAAGTGGCTTTCTGGCATTCACTAATGACTTATTATACAGATTTGTTGCAGACTTTGCATTCTTTAACACTTTCTTGGAGGGAGTGCATTTGTGGGCTGGGGTGTGGCACTAGCTCTACAGCATTTAAGTCTAGCGGTGGCGGCAGGTTTTTTTTTTCCCCTGCGGGTGCGAATGTTCATGCGCGCATACATAATCATTTTTGACATGCCGAATAAACGAAAGCTTAAACGCCAGGCTTAATCTGGTGTTGATCAAACTTCATAGCTGATTCATGGGAATGCTATGGTCTTGGTCTGTCGAGAGAGAGAGAGAGAGAGAGAGAGAGCGAGAGCAAAGTAGTGTCCTTTGTCGCCATTTCTGACAGGTGGGGCTGCGACATCCCATGGAAACTACGGTGTGACATTAGCGAACGAAAAGTTTGCCCGTCTGACGCGGACTAATTGAACCCACTGGCATAAAGTTTGTTTGGTATTGACAGGGAAGGAATGGACCCTGTGCCCTGTTTAGGATGAATTCTTACACTTCGCACAAACACAATTAACCATAGCAAGCTGCTGTATAGTAGAGGCTCATTGACTGTCGTACTCTGACAGGCTCTTCTCTACCCTACGTGACGTAGACATTAGATTATGGGACCGTGGGAAACCACTGTTAAAAATACCAACTTTTTCGAATTATATTCCATTTTCTGATATACATCATATTTTATGTTGATGATTATGATGTTCAGAATTTATTTCCCAGAAAAAAACTGCGTAAAATTTTTGGAAAATTAACCTGCAGTTAGGGCTGGGTTCAAAGAAATCGATTTTCTGATTCAGATCGATTTTTTATTTAACGTTTTGATATCGATTAATTTTATTCAACGATCGATCTTTTATTAGTGCATTCCCATCTTGCTTGTGAATATTCAATGACTGATCCGGGAGTGCCATCTAGTGACATGATATTGTTCTGCATGCATGAATTTGCAGCTCTCCAGACAATCCTTAAATGATGAATTACATTCATATTTCAAATTGTAACAAGTTGCGAAGTGGCCAGTGTCAAAGTAATGAAGTAAAAGTATACTTTTTATCTTCTAATTGTATTAGAGTAAAAGTCCAAGTAAAAAAAAACCTCAGGTGCAAATCCTCAAAAAAAAAAAATTGCCTACTCAAGTAATACATTTCCCGACGTGACGGATGATAATGAATAAGTTAATTGCAGGTAGAGGCATTTTGACTACTTGTCATAAATGTACATCGAGTAGCTTTTCATTGATAGAAAACATGCTGCAAATGCGAAACTACCTGTTGACGTTAAAAATGTACTGTGATCCGTACGTAACTGCAGTGGACACGACTACTTACGCACGGAACGGTAAATTGAGGCCGCATTTTCAAGCTTCAAGTAATGATGAGAGAACAAAGTCAATGTTGGATATAAATTTCAGTATCAGATCATTATTTTAAGCTCAACTACATGTGTTGGGGGATATATTTTCAATAACAGCATCGGGTGACAGTTTAGGAGCAGAGGCAGAGGAATGTTTTTTTTTTTAAATAATACGGGAGATTTACGGGAGAATAGTAATACGGGAGGGCGGCGGGAAAGAGGGGTAAAATACGGTAGTTTCCCAGCCAAAACGGGAGGCTTGACAGCTATGGACCCCAGTACCTTACAGACTGCTGTAAACGGCTTTTGGATGGACGATGTTCGAGGTTGATATTAGTTAGCAAGCATATTCACAGGCTTCATTGCCTGCTTAACTCGGCAGTCACGAGCTAAACCAACTCCAATCGAAATATTTTCTTTTCAGTAAGCTTTTTTTTTTTTTTTTTACAGTAAACTTTCCATTACGTTTAAAATAAATGTAACAGTTGAACCAATCAGACCAAGGTGGTTGAGATTAAACGTTAGCAGCCAGGGTCAGGGCCGTTGCGAGGAATTCTGGGCCCCCTGAAGGAATATCAGAGTGGGCCCCCGACATTTTTTACGATAACGGCCATTATTCATTTTTCTGTTTTTCGGTGTTCAGTGCTAGTATTATTTTGCAAATTCTGAATAATTAGATGTGGCACGCATTTACAAAAGAGGCTACCTTAAACCACATTATATCATCTAGTCTGATCAGAAATAAAATGTTCAATAAAACCACTCAGCAAATGGGTACTGGGCATTCTATTGTAAAACATCAAGCACTGATGAGCAACAGACAATAACTCAAAGTATACTGGCTAAAGATACAACAAGGTGGAGCTGTTATAGTGAAATCACAAAGGCAGCTATGTAACTTAACCATTTGAATTTCTTGCAAGTAATATTGACAACACAATGAAATACTTTCCTGTAAAATAAATATCAAAAACTAAAATTTTAAGTCTTCCCTTATCTGAACTTGAGCTTAATTTATTTTGTTTGTTCACAGCTTAAGGGCTTTGAAGTCCAACTATCTGCTTAACTGACTTTCAATTGAAAGTCTGGCAAGGCTATTAAGCCTCTCCTAGGTTGTTGTAGCTGTAGGCTACAGTTATGATCTGGTTCACTATTCCCTTCACTATCTGAAGTAGCCTTGCTTTAGGGAGATGGGTCTGGCTGTGTCAACAGGATGGATAGTGGCTCAAGTAGATTTATAAATAAATCCAGCCTATTTTGCTATTTAATTATATAATTCAAATGGCTGAGACATCGACCAATATGTAAATAATTGCCATTGGTACAGCAGTTCACCAATAAATCTAAACAGCCAACCAGTTTCTGCCACACACACTCACTCACCGTCAAAAACATCTTCAGACTGCTGATGCTGAGGGTCTACTGCTGGGTCAGGTTCAGATGAAGTGACCACAGCTGATTCTGGAGTGGCAGTACACAAAGGTTGAATTATTTTATTTCATATTGCTCTTGTAAACATTTAAAATAAGCTTTTATGGACCAACTAATGAAGAACTAACATTCCTAGTCTATGAAAAAACCAAATTTAGATGGGCTTCTCTCTCAGTCAGTACCATAACTCTAAGCACAGTTTCAATTTGATATTGTTTGAGGAGGGCAAGCTCTGTAAAATTACCCCCGCCTTAACAAGACTGATGGCAACAGAATAAAGTAGCAGTTTAGTTTTATTGAACACTTTTGTAAGAAGCAGTGCTTGAATTGGAATAAAAAAGGTGCCAGTACTGTGAATCAGCAGCACCTAAAAACAAAAACTGAACCAAAACCTTACTGTAAATCTGCACTCCACTCCGCCCCAACCCAGCAGACACCACTGCATATCTTAACTAGTATTAATTAAGCTCCCACATTCTCAATTTACAAGTATATCTATGATAATTTCATGACAATTATGAATTTAATACCAAATAAATAACCTTCATGTGAAATACTATATTGGTGATTGACAAAATTTTGCAGAAAAAAATAAAACGAACTACAGCTTTCTCAAATCGGTTGTCAAAATGGTACATGGTATGAGAATATTCCACTCAATAGAATCATTTTATTTGCAGTGTATACTGCTTTTTCCAGAAATCAGGCCATTTCCAAGCAAGCCAATTTTAGGAGGTGAACCAATACGCCTATAATTATTGACTGAGTGGACCTGGCAGAATGACACACGTAACATGGCAGGACAGAGTTTTATAAGTCCGATGTTAACTGTCAGACAAGCCTACACAGGTTAATAATGAGGAATACAAACCAAGTGAATAATGGACAATACATCAGTGTTTCACACAGGCTCATAGGTTACGTTACTTGTGGTGGTGGCTGTTCAAACTAAGCGCATCAAAAACAGTCATGAGCGGAAAAAACCGTAACCACCCCACTAGAAGCATTGTTTGACGAGCCATTCGCTGTTCTTACAGAAATAAATTCGGGTCGTGGTCCGGGGAAAATCGCTTTCGTTTCGTAGCGCTCGCACGATTAAGCCAAACCAACAACCTCGAAATCGTACTGTTACGAAGTGACGGCTGGCTAAATAAAGATTTTGGAAAGCTCTGTATGCACGTAAACTCGCGCGATGCGGTAAAATGTTGCATTTTGGGCAGACGTGTCTTTATAAAATAATATATAATTGGCTTGAATTTCACTTGCCGTCCTTATGAACTACACAAGAACGACAACGGAAATAAAAAATATATATATTTATATTGGAATGCACTCGTGCGAAAGACTGTATGGTTGTCTTGTGCATATAAAAATAAATCAAAAGCTGCTTAAAAAGAGCTAATAAATTACCGGACAGACCATAATTTGCAGCAACAATATGCGTACCTAGGCGTGTCAAAAGGTGACGGAACGCTGTAGGGTCCTGGAAGAAGTTACGGAGCGCAGAGCAGTAAAAATCAGAAGTGGCGATTCTGCGTGCCGGTGAGAACAGTCCCATTTAAAACACTGATAAGAAGGTTAAAATGTCAGCCTTGGCAAGCGATTGTTTCAGTTACACCTCTGGTTACCACACTGACTGCACGTAGTTCACTATCCAAACCTAGCCTGGACTGTCACGAAAGCGAAGTATTCGGCAATCACTCAAAACAAGCATGGAGGAACGTGTCCTGCTACTACCGGATTTTTTGACGGTTTATTATAATTGCTGGCCAATGATAACCTTACCGATCTTTTCTGTAGATGATACCGTCAATAACTGATTAATGTCATTATTGTCAGGCGATTATTTACTCAGCTAACCGCATGTTACATTAACGTAAAGTTATCAGCTGAACAGCTAACACAGCAAGCTACTTAAATACCCTCATCTTTCTTTGAAAAGAATTTCGTAATTTTCTGGGCCCCTGCGCTGCTGGCCTCCCTCCCTCTCTCTCTCTATCCTTTTCTGGTGTCCAGATTTGTGTGTGCGGACTGCGCGTACTATTGACTGCCGTACTTCGTGAAACTCGCAAGCAAAAACGCACAGACAATTTTCCAACAGGAGCACGAAGCATGAGCCGAACCATTTTTTAAGAAAGGGGTTGTTGAAATTTATTTAATCAATATTGCATGCCTTTATGATTACCTCTGGTGCATTAGTATGAATGGCAGTTAGGTCAATGCAAAACAATGTAGTCATGGCGGTTACTGTGGGTTTTGTGGGCCCTTATAATTGTCATCACCTTTCCCCCCTATACGACGGCCCTGGCCTGGGTAAACTTTAGCTTTCTTTGACATCCTTACCTTGCGGTCTCCATTCACAGATGATCGTGGCTGCGGAATCATTCAAGACCTCCGAGGAGATGAGATGATGCTGATCGTGGACTCCGTGTAACGCAGCCATTATAGTCTTTAATGCAGTTTTCCAAGAATGATTATCAAACAGTTCTATGTCTTATCAGCTTCGCGCTTTAAGGCTGTCGCATCTGGGTTTGTCCCTCTGCGAGAATCTGGGGTAATATAACGAAACCAACGATACTCCAGGTATATAAAGTAAAAAAGAGCGCCGGATGACGTAACAGAAAGGATTCTGTTGGGCGACTTTGGCGTCACAATTCTGGAAGGCCCCCACAGGCTTATGAGTGTGACTTCTGCACGGACTGTGCGCCATCATTCAGTTTAGGAAGACCAAGGACTGTATAAATATTTTATACAGTCCTTGAGGAAGACGAGTAATTGGGAATTAAAACATCGTTTCAGGAATGAATTGTCAGTCATTCTTATGAACAGGTTTACTTGCGGAATTGTCTCCCGAGTGCCAAACCACTGTTCCAACAGCCCAATATTCCGGCCATAACCTCCGGAAAAAAAACTGCATTGGATTGAAAGGCCATTAGGCAATTCGAGCGATCGTCATCCCGAAAACAGACGCGTTATTGCGATTATTGTCCGATAATGTCCCACCGAACCCAAAAGACTGGGCAGATTTTCGGGATAACGGACAGTTGTCCCGAAAAACAAAGAAGTTAGTGTCTGCACTGGCAACGCTTGAAGGGTGGAAGTCCAGTCAAGCTAACTCAATTCTTGAGGGTTTTTGCCAATAGGCTATAGGCGAGTTGCCACATAGAATTTTAGGCTTAACGGCACCTCTTAAAACCGCAAATAATTTCTCGGTGCTCTTGAGAAAAGAATGGTCACATTAAAACATGTCAGAGTGTCAAGCAAAATTAAACAAAGAAGGCTAAACCCAAAATGCAGTTTTTAAGTGCCATAGAGCTCCAGGGGCTGACGTCATGCAATCAGAAATCGCCATATTGGCAGTAAAGTGTGTGGTAAACAACACTGGCGGGCATACGGCAAGCAGCTAATTTGCTGATTATATTAAATGAATAATTTTACGTCTTTGGCAATTTGGACAGTCATTCAAACTTTGAAAACGTGGTGACACAAGCTAGTTAACATACACGTTGAGCAGAGCGAATAGCTAGTTACATTATTCTGCCTTGTTGCTAATGCTAACGTAACTGAGATGAAGAGGCACTTAAGACCTGCGTTCACAGGCAGCGCATTCAGAGTTGGAAGCGCCCGTGATCACATTTACAGAGCGCTACTCTCTAGCGCTGATTTTTGCTAAAAGTTGCTAAGACTGTCTGAGCATTTCCTCTATGCATCGTTGTAAATTCATTGTTATTCAATAAAATGAAACCGCGAATGACTGTTGCAACTAAGCTAATGAATGTTCATTCCCCAAAAGTGCAATTGGAACCGAGTAAAGTCAATGATTCCGACTATGTAGCGAAGTTGCTAATGTAGCTCCCAACCATGCTTTGGGAAATCTAGTGACCCAGGTTAAAATAAATGGGAACCTAAACAATCACAGAATACCAAGCTGGCTAAAGCTGTTGGTGTCTACAGTTGTCATAAATGTAATTAATACTGAATAATTTGTCAGCAAACTTCATGTCCCAAAATGGGGAACAGTAAGCAAACCAAAACTGTAGCAAGCTAATTGATTAGAAACTCGACTGTGGCAGCAGGAAACGTTTCTCACTATTGTTATTGATAGTGCCTCCCAATTTACGATAATGATTTGTCAGCCAGAGAGAAGGGACATAATGAGCCCGGCGGTGTTCCAAAAGTTGAACTATTTCCAGCCGAATGCGCCGTGGGAAAAAGCTGTATGCTGAGGACGTTGAGCGCTGTCAATGCTAAACTTAATTGTATTTGCATTTAAAACGGATGCAGCCAGCACAAAAAAGAAGTTTCCTGACACAGGCCCTATTCATCAGAAAGCTAAATTGCGTCCATTTGTATCCCTCAAGGCTCTTGTATGCTTTGAGAGACTCTAAGAAGGGAAAGTTGATCAGGTATTTGTAGTTGCTGGAAACTGCAGATCTGGAACATTGTCCGAGTCGGCTGAGTCAATACTTGGGTAAAGCGCACCTGAGGCATTACAAGGGTCAATAATGTTTAACCTATTAAGTGTTGAATTATATAGCTCAATTTCTTGGCATGAAAAGCGGGCAATGAACTCTGATGGCTTGAAATCAGCACTAGCGCCATCCATTTTCGCTTTAGCTTTTACTGCCAAAATGGTGGCGTAAACAAAAGGAGTCACGTGACGTCCGGAGCTCTATTGCATGGATAGACATCGCAAAATCTGAAAAAAGTGATGACCTGCGAAATCAATGGATTTTGTTCAAATTCCTACAATAGACTGATCCTGGGCTGGAATGAAGGCAGAAAAAACCGTTTGGTGAATAAACACTCTGTTCCGGGGTAAGGGTCACTTAACCTCTCCAATGCATTTCCTTTGCAAATTTTGATGAAACTGACAAAATTTGCCATTTTTGGCACAATAATTGACAAGAAAGACTGACTCTGCTTTTAGGTAAACTGCAGCAGACATCCTAGGCTTTATATAAAAAAATATAATGCTGCATACTACAAGGCATTATGGGTATAATATCCCTTTAAAAAAGGTTAACCATTGTTGACAGATGGATGGATGAACAGACGACGGACAGATCACCACGATGTAAGGGTTAGGGTTAGAGATACGGATAGGGTTATAACGCTGGAAGAGGACAAAGCAGGATTGGGGACAAATCATCCAGGGACGAAGAATGTAGTGCTTCAGAGGACCAAAAACGCTTCGGTCCAGCGGCTGAAGACGGTAGGAGCAGTGGGGTGGAAAAGACAGGAGTGCAATGCCATGTGACTTGCAAAAGTCAATAGCTACCACAGAGAGGTGTGATTATTGTCTAAGAGTAGCAGCAACTTTGAATCCGGAATCATGTGGGTGTGTCTTGCAAAATGCTGTAAAAATGCCAAGAAATCTCTCTCCTGCATCCACCCCGATCCATTGGGAGAACCAGTGCAGCCAAGGGGGCCATCCCAGATGAAGTGGTCCTGGAACTTCTTCCTTGGGAAGAAGTAGCCTTGTGTGTTAGCAGCGAAGGCAACGTCCCTCTTTCCCCAGTGGTCAAAGCACCGACCTGGCGCTGCCCCTTGGGGGCAATGATTTTGTCTGGCACTTGAACCGTTGTGGTACCCGAAATAATAAATGAAAATAATTATTCCTGTTGCTGTTGCAAATCACTGTTGCAATTTAATTTATCTAAAAATAAATTTTTACCTGTTTCATCCATGTTCCAGATATCGTTCGCTTCAAAATGATAGCGGGAGTGGTCACTCTTTAGGTTTTGAAAAAACGCTGTCACATTGGTCTTGTTGAAGCTGGTGGAACGGGACATGCTGGTGGCTTGAGGTCAATGGATGGACAGGGTTTTGTTGCGCTCGAGGAAGGAGGTGAGCCAGTCCTTCCCTGCCATCTGGTTTTTCTCCCATGAACATGGAGTTTTGAAGCCAATATTTTCGGCCAGCTCATATGCAAACTTTCGCACCTAAAGCAGCATGAAAAAAGAGGTTAATTGTGTTATGATTCTGCCTCGTGAGCTTGTTTGTGCTAGTGTGATTTTTCCTCCCCCCCATGTCTCTTGATTTGTGTTTCAGCTCCATTCCCGCGGTCTGACCATTCATTCCCTCTTGCCCTGACTCCTGTGGTGTCCTGAAACAGCCTTGAGCATTCCTGAGTCTCATTGTCCAAACACATTTCCTCTTTCGGTTTCGGCTTCGATATTTCATTCATTGCCTCTACCTGTGCTTAATTCTGGGTCCTGCAAAACTCTGAGTGAATGCATTCTCTGATGGGGCCATTACTAACTGTACTAACCAGCCCTTATTTAAGGGTGTGTATATAATTCGCCACATAGTATTAACCTAATTTACTCATTAGCGAGTGCGAGAGTTTCTAGCTTTTGTAAATTCCTTCCTAAGCTTTCCCTGATTAACTGCGTTTAAAGCTGTGCTTTCCTTTGCTGTTCTCGTGGTGCTTTTTACTCGTCACGTTTAGATTACCTCAATCCAATCTTTCTCGGTTGATTGATCATCTCAGCGTCTTGTCTTGAGTCATTATTGTTACCCGGTCCTTTGGAATTTGTTCATCAATCCCATGTGTTTCTGTTTCCCCTTGAGATTGCCTTCCGTATTCCCCGCCTCCTCCCATGTGTATTTAAGCAGGGAAGATTGAAGAGACCTTCCGACGGGACTGTTTTTTATTTCCTGAGTTTTCCCCAAGCCTTCCGTTGCTGTGCCCATGTCTTGTCTGCCCCTTGTCTAAGTCTCCCAGTTGTTATGGCCCCAATTTGTTATTACATTTATAACACAACAGCAACAGCAAGGGATGACAAACACAGTTTTAACAACTAAAACACATTTAATTTTTAACAAAGACAAAGACTAATAACAACCTACAACTAAAGACCAAGATTGATAAATAAGAAAAAACAGAAATAATTACAGTCCCTTTTTGGTGGGGTGGCTTGGTGATGTCCTGGATGAAGAAAAATGCTCAAACACAGGCAAAGAAATCCACAAAAGAAACGTCACAGGTCTTGAACAGAATGGCAGGTCTGGTCATCTTCTTGCAATTTCTCCTACTACTTTACTGTCTCAATTCTTTTCCTTATATACTCCCCTGCAGACCCCACCCACATTCAGACCTCTTTTTTTTAATTTTCTGAGACTTGCCCCAGACATGTCCAGGACATGTCTAAACATGACTCCAGTCTGAGCTTAACAAAAAAAGGGTAAATACTGCCATCTAGTGGCCTATATTCACATTACACCTCCATTCCAAAAGGGAAAAATTTTGACTCATAAAGGCAAAATTTTTCTTTTCAATACAAAATGGTTAAGTGAACACTTGTCTATATATACATATCATACAACATTCAAACACATGATATATATATACACATTCAAACACGGGACAAGCAATCAGCAATTACATTGTCTGTACCCTTCACATGCTTAATTTCCAAGTCAAACTCCTGTAAAATCAAACTCCAATTCAACAATCTCCGATTCTTGTTTTTCATCTTACTCTTTTCAGGATTCATCCGGTATGGATGCTGTTTTATTGGTTTGGCATCACCAACATCTACATCATGAGAGGCTATAGTAACTCTCTTTGGAACATCAGGAAACAAATCCTCATATTTCTTGATCAACCTTTCAAACTGATCTCTCTGTGAGGGTTCTAAGTGCTGGAGTTTTACATCAAGATTTTGGAACACTTCAGTGTTTGACAATTTACATGAAAGAACTTCAGCTTTAATTCTTGGTTCATCATCTTGAAACTCCCCCTCATCTTCACACGTTTCGACCATTGGAGAATCTGAAGTGACAGCTGCAACCCTGGCATTTCTGTCATGATAAGGCTTTAGCATGTTAATATGACACAATTGTTTTGGTTTTCTCCTATCTGGAGTCTTCACAATGTAATTGAGATCATTGAGTTTTGTCAGAATTTCATAAGGACCATGAAATCTTGCCTGCAATGGATTGGACTGCAAGGGAAACAACACAAGGACCTTATCTCCTGGTTTAAACTCACGACTTCTAGCCTTATGATCATACGAAGTTTTCATTTTTCCCTGACTTGATTTCAAGTTCTCTTTGGCTAGGTCACAAGCTGCACGCAATCTTTCCTTGAACTTGCTAACATAGTCTAACAGACTGATGTGCGGCTCTTTCTCTTGCCATTGTTCACTCAATAATAGCAAAGGTCCTCTCACTTCATGGCCAAACACTAGCTCAAATGGACTGAATCCAGTAGACTCCTGCACTGCTTCTCTAGCTGCAAACAACAGCAAATGAACACCTTCATCCCAGTCTTTCTCATGGTCATAACAATAAGTCCTCATCATTGTCTTGAGAGTGGAATGAAACCACTCTAAGGCACCCTGACTTTCTGGATGATAGGCACTAGAAAGAATCTGTTTTGCACCTAGTTCATACACAACCTGCTGAAACAATCCTGAAGTGAAATTGCTACCTTGGTCTGACTGAATTTCCCTGGGAAGATCAAACAACGCGAAGAACTTTATCAAAGCCTTTGAGATTGCAGTTGCCTTGATGTTACGTAGAGGTATGGCTTCGGGGAATCTGGTAGATGCACACATGATTGTCAACAAGTACTGATTTCCAGATCTAGTCTTGGGTAATGGACCAACGCAATCAACAATGACCCTAGAGAATGGCTCCCCAAATGCTGGGATAGGCTGCAATGGAGCTACAGGTGGGTCTAACTGGTGTTTTCCAACTACCTGACAAGTGTGACAGGTTTTGCAAAAGTTGGAAACGTCTTTCCGAAGCCCAGGCCAAAAGAAGTGTTTCATGATCTTATCAACAGTCTTGTTAACACCAAGATGACCTCCTAAAGGTAAACTATGAGCCATTGTTAAGATCTCATTCCTGTAGACCTTCGGAACAACAATTTGCCTGACCACTGCCCAATCTGCATTGGCAGGGATATCAGGAGGGCGCCACTTCCGCATCAACACACCATCCTTGAGATAATACCCAACTGGAACTGCATCTATTTCTTTTTCAGGAAGGGCTCTCCTCTTTAGTACACCAATTTCAGGATCATTAGTTTGCTCCTCAATCAACCGCTTTCTGGACAGAGACAAGTCTCCAGAAACATCAGAATCACCAGACCCATCCGGCTGGCTGAATAGAGAACTGATAAAAGTATCTGATAAGTCCTCAAACGGAGAAACCATAGTAGGCCAATCAGAGTCATGAGGCGAACCACCTGAGTCCTGACTATTCAATGTACTGGACGGCACCACAACATCATCTTCTTTAGCCATCTTAGCCATAGCATGAGTCACTGCGCAAGAAGGATACAGAGATGGGTCCTCATCCCCATTTTCAGTGCTCGGCTGTGAAGTAAGATGTACAGGGGGAACTACTTTGCCCCCAGCCAGGTCATTGCCTAGCAACAGAGAAACACCCTTTATAGGTAGACTTGACATAAGTCCCACCTTTACCTGTCCTGTAACTAAATCTGACTTCAAGAATATAGAGCGCAGGGGTACAGATACAGTCCTCCCTTCAATACCTTGTACAAGTATGAAATCCCCTGAAGCGGTCTCATCACGTAACTCCAAGGAGTCCATCAACAAAAGTGACTGAGAAGCTCCGGTATCCCTTAGGATATATATGGGGACAGGAGTAGTATGCTCATTCAGAGCCACAAATCCCTCTGACACAAATGGAAGAAATTCCTCCCTCACAAAGTCAGCTGTATTAGGCTTTTTAGCCCCACAAGAAGCAGGCAATTTAGCAGATTGGTTATCTACTACAGGGGTTTCTAACCTTGTTTTCACAAAGGCATTTGGTTTGGTATCCTTTTCTTTTTCTTTCTTAGCTTTAAGGAACCAACAGTTAGTTGTAACATGACCAGATTTCTTGCAATAACTGCAAACTAGACCACTTTTGTCACTGTCAGCTTTCACACTTTGATCAGACCTGTTACTGGATTTCTGAGCACCATCACCAGATTTGTCTTTGTCTTTGGGTGAGGAATCTTGGGTATCACCGTAACCCTTTTTCTGAAATTGGGACCATTTATTGTTACTGCTAGACTTAAATTTGGACTTATGAGTGAGAACATATTCATCTGCAAATTTGGCAGCTGATTGCAAGTTCAGTGCTTGCTTCTCATTAAGGTAGGTCTTAACATCATCCTTAACACAGTTCTTGAATTCTTCAACTAACACCATCTCTTTTAGTGAGTTGAAATCATCCTTGACCTCCATAGAAGTACACCAGCGCTCAAAGCAAACCTGCTTCTCATTAGCAAATTCAACATAAGTCTGATTTTCAGATTTCTTCAGACCTCTGAATTTCTGTCGGTAAGCCTCTGGAACCAACTCATAAGCTCTCAAAATAACCTTTTTGACAACCTCATAATCAGAGGAATCATCTGCAGACAAAGCCGAATAGGCTTGTTGAGCTTTACCCTTGAGGACAGTTTGCAACATCAGAGGCCAGTGTTCCTTTGGCCACTGGCAACTCTTTGCTACCTTTTCAAAACACTGGAAATAGTTGTCAACATCCTTTTCCGAAAATGGAGGCACCAGTTTTACCTCCTGACTGGCACAAAATTTATTTTTAGTTTCAATTTTAATTTTTAGTTGCTCCATTTGGAGTCTTTCTTCTCTATCGAATTTCTCTAATTCAAAATCTCTCTGTCTCTGTCTCTCTCTTTCTGCTCTTTCCTCTTTCTCTCTCTCAAATTCTCTTTGTTTTTCTTCTCTTGCTAATTTTTCTAACTCAAACTGCCTTTGTTTTTCTTTTTCTTCCCTCTCAAATTCTCTTTGTTTTTCTTTTTCCTCCCTTTCTTTTTCTCTTTCCTCCCTTTCAATCTCTAGCATTTTTAATTTAAGTTTCATTTCTATATTTGGATTTTCCACTGGAAACTGTTCCAGATCTCCTGGTGCAAACACATTTTCATCAATGTAATATTCAACTATCTCTCTAGCCAGTCTTGCTTTTCGCATGGCTGGTTTTACCTCTGTCAGCTCCAACTGTCTGCAAATTTCTAGCAGTTCTGTCTTTTTAAAAGACTTCAAAACCCCTACGGTTGGTGATGCCAAGAAATCATCCATTGCTGTTGTCAATATATATCTAGGAAAATTCACAAAAACAATTTCACAATTTGGAATGTTAGATTTTCAATAAATTACTCACACAATGGTCTATCCCGGACCTTGAGCCCCCAATTTGTTATGGCCCCAATTTGTTATTACATTTATAACACAACAGCAACAGCAAGGGATGACAAACACAGTTTTAACAACTAAAACACATTTAATTTTTAACAAAGACAAAGACTAATAACAACCTACAACTAAAGACCAAGATTGATAAATAAGAAAAAACAGAAATAATTACAGTCCCTTTTTGGTGGGGTGGCTTGGTGATGTCCTGGATGAAGAAAAATGCTCAAACACAGGCAAAGAAATCCACAAAAGAAACGTCACAGGTCTTGAACAGAATGGCAGGTCTGGTCATCTTCTTGCAATTTCTCCTACTACTTTACTGTCTCAATTCTTTTCGTTATATACTCCCCTGCAGACCCCACCCACATTCAGACCTCTTTTTTTTAATTTTCTGAGACTTGCCCCAGACATGTCCAGGACATGTCTAAACATGACTCCAGTCTGAGCTTCACAAAAAAAAGGTAAATACTGCCATCTAGTGGCCTATATTCACATTACACAGTGTTCAGTTCATTTTAGATCCAGTGCTTGTTTTTTAGCCCAGCCACTCGAGGAGTGTGTACTTCTGTTTTCCCCCTGCTATGGGTAGTGTACCTTAGTTCTCCCAGCTGTTCAGTGCATGTGTACGGTGTTTTGTTTCTGGCCTGTCTGGCATTTTTTCCCACGTGTTGCATTCAATAAACACTTCTGGATCCTGCATCAGGTGTCCTCCTGCCTACTTCCGTCCAAGAGTATGTTCCTACAATTAATCAGATTTTTTAAAAAGGTGGAATTATTCAAAATTGCCTCTAGTATGACTCTAGCTATACATTGAACTCACACCTCTAATTCATAATTTATTTATGTCAATGACATAAATAATGTCAAGTTAATTTAAAAATGAACAGGTTATGACTTTGATGAAGGCAAATGGCGGTGGGGGTGTAGCTCTGTCTGCAGTGTTACTCCAACCTCTTTAGGACTTAGGCCAAAATAAACTGCTCAAAAAAATAAAGGGAACACTTAAAGAACACAATATAACTCAGTGTTCCCTTTATTTTTTGAGCAGTATATATATCAGCTGCTCTCTTTATATATGCCTGCAGTCTCTTCTCCTGTTCTTCTGTGGAGACTCTGTTGTGAGCCCTGTACCCTGGGGCCCTGGTCTGCTGCCCACCTGCCTCTGCCTTCCTCTTGCAGTCCCTGAACAAGCTGACATGACAAACGCCATGCACCTCTGCTGCCCTCCTTATACTCACGCCTCTTTGGACATCAAAAAAGGCCCTTCCGTAAACCTGCTGGTCAACCTGTCCTCTCTGGGTAGTTCTTCTGACCCTAACTCTTGGCATTTTCTGTCGGTAAAATTTAACACACACTTTTTTAAATGAGCTTTAAAACACAAAATGCGGCCGCATTAGCAGAGAAGGACGAACGTAACCGTTGCTACTTCCGCCCCAACAGTGACTCCTGACATTTGACCTAGGATTGCTTTGAAAGTAGAAAAAGCCTGACGTTTCAAACTTCAGGATATGTTACAAAACTAAATGACCTATCATTACATCATAAATATGACACATGGAGCGATAAAGACAATCTTCAAATCAAAAAAGTTTACCATTTGTCTGCATGTACTCACCACTGTGGAAAACAGTCTTCCCGGTCTCCTTTCGCGGAACAGAGAGAAACCTCAAGATTTTTCCCAGGCTTGGAGAGTGTCGCGAGCTACATGTGCTGATCGGTGCTGACCTACTTTGACACATCAAAGTGTGGATGGCTGAGAGTAATTCGCCATATTACTATCGTCCTACATTACTTTCGCACTGGTTCTCCCCTACTAGTAATCGGCATGAATCATTGCTAATCGGATGAGTGTGTCCCTTGAGTGTGAAGAAAGAGGCTGAATCCAAAACTCCACACTTCACTGCACTTGTAGACTCGCGGCCTTTGCGGGCGCGTTCATGGGAAGTCTGGGAGTGCTGAGGGCTGTCCAAATCCACAATTGATCCAGTCCACAAGGGGCCTCAAGCGGACTTTCTGCGGACTTCCAGAGAGTCCGCTTAGGGTGCAGACTTCAGCAGATTTCACTAGTGTAATAACCCATAATACATTGCAATACGGACGTGACGTTTTCATTTTTCCAAATTGCTAACAGAAGAAAACCACATTCACACACACAGAAAACAACATAAACTAATTTTAAATTAATAATATTAAAACGTTACTTCTATAACGTAGGCCAGATATAAAATTCAACATCATCATACTGAAATACAGGCTACAGAGGTAATCAATATGCATTTGCAGGGAAACGAGTGACACAGACTCGAAGCCTGTCTATCAGATCATGTTATTATGCAGCAGACTCCCGCTCTTGCAGACTTTACGTGATGATGGTTAAGACGTCACATTACATACGCCTGAAGTCCGTGAGGGCTCAGTCTGCAAGTCCAGAGGGTGGAGATCTGGATTCAGCCAGAGAGAGAGAGAGGTCCTTGTAGCTCGGTCAAAATGGCTCCGCCGTCTGTGCTGCCCAGTGTCTTATAAATGCGTCTTCAGCGTGCGCAAACTAATTGAAAATTCGTGATTAATCCTGAGCATATCCAGTAATACCTTATACACTCCTGATCAAAATCTTAAGACCAGTTAAAAAATTGCAAGAATTTACGTTTTGCACTGTTGTATCATAAGAAGGTTCTAAGTAGAGTTTCAAAATGCAAAAAGAAGAAATGTGAGCAAGAGACTAAATGTTTTGAGCAGGCAATTTATTGAAAAGAACAATTTAACTGAAATAGGCTGTTCACCAGCTGATCAAAAGTTTAAGACCATAGCTCAAAAAAACCCCTAAAACAGAAATTAAAGTCTCAAAAACAGACTCAGTAATGAGTAGCTCCACCATTATTGTTGATCACTTCAAAAATTCGTGTTGGCATGCTTGATGCGAGTGTTTCCAAAAGGCTTGTAGGAATGTTGCTCCAAGTGGTGAAGATGGCTTCACGAAGGGCATCCACTGTCTGGAACTGATGTCCATTTTTCCCTTGCCATCCATCCCCAAATGTTCTCAATTGGATTTAGATCAGGGGAACATGCAGGATGATCCAAAAGAGTGATGTTATTCTCCTGAAAAAAATCCTTTGTCAGACGGGCATTGTGAATTGCAGCATTGTCCTGCTGAAAGACCCAGTCATCACCACACAGACGAGGGCCCTCAGTCATGAGGGATGCCCGCTGCAACATCTCCACGTAGCCAGCTGCTGTTTGACGCCCCTGCACAACCTGGAGCTCCATTGTTCCATTGAAGGAAAAAGCACCCCAGATCATGATGGCGCCCCCTTCGCTGTGCCGTGTTGAAAAAATCTCAGGTGGCATCTCCTTGTCATGCCAGTAGCGTTGGAAGCCATCAGGACCATCAAGGTTAAATTTTTTCTCATCAGAGAATAAAACTTTCTTCCAACTTTGAACGTCCCATGTTTGGTGCTCCCTTGCAAAGGCCAAACGGGCAATTTTGTGGCGTTGAAGGAGACGTGGCCTTTGAAAACGTTTTTTGTTTTTGAAGCCGTTCCTTTGTAGATGCTGTCTGATGGTTATTGGGTTGCAGTCAGCACCAGTAATGGCCTTAATTTGGGATGAGGATCGTCCCGTGTCTTGACGGACAGCCATTCGGATCCTTTGGCTCAGAGCCGGTGAGATTTTTTTGGGTCTACCACTTGATTTTTTTGTTCCATAAACCTCAGGATCTTTTAAGAAATGCAAAATGACTGTCTTACTGCGTCCAACCTCAGCAGCGATGGCACGCTGTGAGAGGCCTTGTCTATGCAGCTCAACAATCCTGCCACGTTCGAAGGCAGTGAGTTTTTTTGCTTTTCCCATCAAGAGGTCTTGACAGTGTGATTACTTGACAGAAAATGACATGGAATCCAAATTTTTTCCACAGATTTGGGCTTTTAAAGGATGTGGTCTTAAACTTTTGATCAGCTGATGAACAGCCTATTTTAGTTAAATTGTTCTTTTCAATAAATTGCCTGCTCAAAACATTTGGTCTCTTGTTCCCATTTCTTCTTTTTGCATTTTGAAACTCTACTTAGAACCTTCTTAAGATACAACAGTGCAAAATGCAAATTCTTGCAATTTTTTAACTGGTCTTAAGATTTTGATCAGGAGTGTATGTACAGCTTATTTCTGCAGACTGACTTTTCGAAGACAGCCTTTCGAGTTGCGTCCTAACGCACTTTGTGATGGTCAAAGATGTATAGTAACTAAGTACATCTACCTCGTCACAGTAGCCTACTTAGGTAGTTTTTTTTTTTGTGGATTTGTACTTTAGCCTACTTGAGTTTTGACTTTTACTCTACTACATTTAAAAGATAAAAAGTATACTTTCCCTTCGTCATGTTGACACTGGCCAGTTCGTTACTCGTTACGAATTAAAATATGAATGTAATTAATCATAAGGATTATCTAAATTTGGCGCGTTCGAGAACAACGGTGCTCGGCAGAGTATCTTTGTACAGATGTTGATGCCAGCGGACATGAGGCTGCAAATTTATGCACGCAGTTACAATATTCTATCACACCAGGATCAGTTATTGAATATTCACAAGCAAGCCAAGCTGAAACATGGTTTCATGGATGAGTTCACTCCTAATTTAAATGCAGGATTTCTACTTATATTAAAGCATTTACATTGTGATATTGACACTTTTAGTTAAGTTAATCCTCTGAGTACATGTATCATTATCATGATTGTTGGCAGGACCTGGGCATACTAGCATCATCTTTTTACAGGATCTGTTGGGCCGAACACTGCTTTATATATTTGTTCCTAAATATTTTGAAAGACAAATAAATTTCAACATATATTTTTCCTTTTGTTCTTCACTTCCTCGTGCTGGCGGTCACCATACTCTGGTGCTCTGGTAGTAACTGCCATTCGAGGCCAGTTATTCTTGAACTGTTGGGTAATAGAAAATGGCCCCACTCCTGCTAACATGGTTACAGTTTTTTTCCGATTGCATAATCAACACTAAAATCAAAAGTATTGCACAATTTTCAAAACCTTACACGCAAGGAACAAAACATCAGATTTGCACAACTATAAGCACAATGCCAGCCTCACACTTTTTGCAAAACAATACACACAGTGATTTGAAAAACACTAAACACACTTGCATACATTAGTGTTACATCCCAAACTCCACACATTATATTTGCAGGGCCAGATTAAGGAGACAACAAAGTCCCTCAGGCCCTAAAAGAAAAAAAAAACAGATCTCCAAAACAAGATTTCATAAATCACAACAAAAATACACACAAAACTCAAGTGGTGTTGGACTGGCCAAAGCAGGGCCCCATTAGACACAGAAGTATATCATGATGCCACTTCCTTGCAATTCCAAAGCACTGATTATCAAATAACCACATCAATGAGCTTATTGGTTAAACACAGCCATCAGGTGCAGAAACACATGATTGCTTAATTGCAGACACACCAATCAGGTTTAAGCACTATGAAAATGCAGCAGGTGAGTTCACCTGTCTTCAGCCAAAATGGAAGGAATCAGAGGAAGAGGAGTGAGGGTGAGCGGGGGAATCCAATGAAGAAGAAGAAGAAGAGGAGGAGAAGGAGGCGGAGGCCTTGCTAGAGGTAGTGGCCGAGGTGGAGGTAGAGGGAACAGGAAGACCTGAAGCAGGAGGAGAATGTGCTCAAAGGAAAAGAGGACCAAATTTATCAAATGAAATTAGCGCCACACAAGTTGACCATGTCTTGAACCGCAGATTTACGCTTGACTAAAAGCTCAGCCAAATCTTAGCAGATATACATGTAAATTGACCAGTGTATACTTGACCAATACTGAACTACACAATCTTGTCTTTCATTGTATTTCAGAGAGTTTTTCAAATTGATGCTGAGGAAATTCTGCATGAATTCATTTACATTGGCGAGGCAGGGTTTAACCTCATAAAAGCAAGGAGGAGCAGAAATATCATTGGCCACAGGGCTATAATCAATATCCCAGGGCAATGTAGGGGTAACATCACAATTTGCGTTGCCATTACACAGAATGGGCTCCTCCACCGTCATGCCAATATGGGCCCATACAACACACCTCACATTCTCACACTTTTGGACCGACTGCACAACATCGTCACAGCAGTAAAACAAATAAAACAGATACAATACATTGTCATCTGGGACAATGGGCTCTAAATTCGTTGACTAGGTGCAAGTGCGGCAAATGGGGGAGCACCACGCCAACCAGTGGCGGCTCTTGAATTGGCAACAGGGGAAGCTCAAACAATCCCTTAAAGTTAATGATTGTTCATGACCTGTTTTCAATCATCCATTTAAATTACAATAACAGAAACTCTGAAAACTCAACATTATCTGATGCGGCCAATTTTCATTAATAACGCATACCTGTCAACTCTCACGCATTCCACATGAGTTTAAGTGGCACTTTTACGTTCCTCTGCTGTAGACAGCAATTATTCTATCAACGCGAATGTAAGAGATTTTCACATGGAATTTAAGTACTAGTGCATGGAGGAGTTTGAAGCAATGGAATTGCATATAGACGTTTCAAATTATCTTATTTCATTTAAACAATCATGAAACCAATGCATTGCTTCCAAACCCCAACCCCTGAGTAAATAAAAGTGTGAGAAGTGTGGAGTCGTAATCAGTATGCGTTGTAAATGAAAACTGGCCACATCTGACAATGTAGAGAGTTTTCGGAGTTTCTGTTATGGTAGTTTAAATGAATGATTGAAAACAGGTCAAAACCAGTCATAAATTTTAAAGGATTGTTTGAGCTTCCCCTATTCACGAGCCGCCGCTGACGCCAACGGGATGTATCCAGGTATATTTGCAATTTCGTGCCTGGCGCAAGTACTCCTCTGTCCCGCCTCTGTCCCTCCTGCCGGCGCAAATGGCAAAGAAAGAGGAGAGAAAGCGTGAGTGGGTTTAACACAGCGAAGTCAAATTTAACCAATCAAATGAGCTCCTCTCCTCACCTTTAAGATGTTGGAATAAAGAAGCCTCTGGCCTATATCTGTATGATGCATTAATGTTGCATTTTACTTTGCTGCTTTAGGCATGTTTTCTGCATCGCTTACATCTATATTACAGTTTTTCACTATTGCTAAAACACATTCCACAAAACATTGCTCCGTTTTCCCAAAACTTTAAACACGAAAGACTTTTCTCAAGCTACATACATAAAACTTCACATCCTCTTTTAAAAACCAAAATTTCACACCAAGACAGTTGCTCATATGCTCAAAACCAAACTTTCTACAACAAAATCACTCTCAAAGCCTGCAAAAATGGAAACACTACAAAGCATCATTACATACTACAATAAAAAAACTGAAAACACAATGTTCAGGGTGTGAAAATTTTCTTTTTACAGTTTTTCACAACTGCCAAGACACATTTTTAGAAACCTTCTGATCTGCTCTCAAAATATATTACAGTTTTTTCCAATTGCTAAAACACTAAAATGACATGCATAGCACATTTATTTGAACTGACACTCAGAGAGCAAAACCTCTTCTCAAGTTTTCAAAACTCTAAACACATTTTCTGCCTTACACACATTTTGCAATTCAAAATGGAACTTTTTAAATGCACTGAACACGGTTCTCTGCATAAGCCACAACAATCTGACATAAGGTCACATGTTTGCCATTTCAAAACACTGCCATTCAAAATGACACTAAATGAGCTAATTGGCCAATATATGTGCCACCTGGCCAAACACCTCAATGTTTTATTGTTACCACTTCAATCAGGAAGTAAGCACTATAAAAAGACCACAGGTGAGCACCTTTTGTTTTTACAACAACAATGGAAGACGTGGCAGAGAGAGGAAGAGGAAGAGCGAGGGTGAGAATGAGAGGTTGAGGAAGAGTGAGAGGTAGGGGTGGAGTTGGTAGAGGAGTTCATGGCCAAAGAAGACAACAACTTTCAAATGAAATCAGAGCAACCTTAGTTGATCATGTCATCAACCATGGGCTGACAATGCGAGAGGCTGGACAGAGAGTGCAGCCCAACTTGTGCCGTTTTACTGTCGCCTCTGTCATCCGGACATTTAGACTGGAGCACAGGTATGTAGCCAAAATTTCTTTCACAATATGTAGTGCACCCCATGTCATAGTGTATCAGTTGGGTGACCCCTGTTTACTTCATGAATGGCTGATGTCATACACTAACTGTACAAGTTTCCTGTACAATTTTACTATGGGGGAAATATCTTTAGGCTGCATTGTCCAAGCCCTATATGTTTGTATTGTTTTTCTAAAGGACTGAGACGCAACCATGGTGGAGGAAGGGGCCAAATGTTCACCGGGGTACAGGAAGCTGCCATTGTAAACTTGGTTTTGGAAAATAATGAAATCAGATTACGAGAAATTCAAAGCCACATCATCCAAGACAACACCATATTCAACAACATTCAATGAGTCAGTCTGCCCACATTGGCTCGCTTTCTCAAGCGAAACCAAATCAGAATGAAACAACTTTATAAGGTGCCCTTTGAGAGAAACTCTCAAAGAAACAAAGAGCTCAGACGAGCATATGTGGATGTAAGCACAATATTGACTGCAGTACACTACACGCAACACTGTTTCCCAGTGTACTGGATAACACCACTTTGACTGATTTTTGTTCTTTGTTTTCAGGGAGTACTGGAAATGGATGCTCATGCAATCTCACATGAGTTCATCTTCATAGATGAGGCTGGGTTCAACCTAACAAGGACCAGAAGAAGGGGAAGAAATGTCATTGGCCACAGAGCCATTATAGATGTTCCTGGCCGACGTGGTGGGAACATCACAATGTGCGCTGCCATCTCGAAAACGCATGGTGTCCTCCACCGTCATGCCATCCTTGGACCATACAACACAGTCCATATTCTCACATTTCTGGACAGACTCCACAACATCCTCATACCACCAGAGCGTATGAATGATGCAGACCATCAAAGACACCGGTTCGTTGTAGTATGGGACAACGTGAGCTTTCATCGTGCAGGCCCAGTCCAAAATAGGTTTGCTGACCACCCACCGTTTCTCGTGCAATACCTCCCGCCATACTCACCATTTCTGAACCCCATAGAAGAGTTCTTTTCGGCATGGCGGTGGAAGGTATACGACCAGCAGCCCTTTGTGCGCATGCCTCTTGTGCAGGCTATGGAAGAGGCATGTGATGAAATTGATGTGGGTGCGATTCAGAGATGGATAAGACACTCAAGGCGCTTCTTCCCTCGATGTCTGGCAAGGGAAGATATTGCCTGTGATGTGGACGAGGCGTTGTGGCCAGACCCAGCTGTGCGGCAAGATGCTCCCTAATTATTTTTCTTTCCTTTTTTTTCTATATATTTCTTCTGCAATTTTCTTTCCGTTTACTGTTTCTTGTGAGCATATTTTTGTTCACTCCAGTGTAAATATGTCTGCTGTGCATATGTTGCACTGACTTGTTAGGTGAAAAATATTAAATGTGTGTGTGTGTGTGTGTGTGTGTGTGTGCAAATATTTCTGTGCATGTGAACAATCTGAAGAATGTTCTACAATTTGAACTATTTTAGTATTATGGCAGAGCATACTAAAGATGAGTGCTTTTCATTATGCCCAACAGTCTGTAGTTGGTTAGACACAAATTTGGTAATATGAATGACGTGTGTGCCATTTGGTACAAAAGTTTGATTTTGATAATGCTATGTAGTTTTGGTTGCAGTGCTTCATTTTGCAGGATATGAGGTATTTTGCAGTTTGGGTGTATGGTTTTGTGAATTGTGTTTAGTATTTTGATAAAACCAGCCTAGTTTGCAAAATTGGAAAAAAACTAATCTGCCTAGAGTGTAATGCCCCATCTGTGTGCTTAAGAATAAGGGTTGTTTTCCACTGGTCCATATTTGCTGTTAGGAGCTGGATGAGGACTGGTGATGTTTTTATAGGTGCTCAAGCAATTTAATATCCGGTCATGGGGCACAGAATCGAAGGCCTTTTGGTAATCTATCCAGGCTGTTGTCAAATTTCTCTTTCTCGTTCTTACTTCCTCAGTGATGGCCTTGCGTATAAGAAGCTGATCTTTGCAGCCATAGCTTCCTTTTCGGCACCCTTTTTGATCTAAAGGAAGTGGGTTATTTTCTTCCAGATGTTTGTAAACTTTCTCAGTGATTTTAGTGAAGGGCAGGTATAAGGGATCAAATTTAGGCTTCGATTGTGTCTACTCCCTTAGATTCCTGGGTGCTGAATTCACCAGGTTGAGGTGATCACCACGGAGTGTCGACCAGAACACTGACTGGATTCCATCCAAACTTGAAACTTTATTTGTAAAGCAGCCCAGACTCAGTACAAGGGGAAAGCTGGTGTGGTACAGCGTGGTCCTGAAGGAGAAGGAATTCATACAAAATTAACCACAAGATATTAAACAAATACAGCTGGCCAGGTACAGTGGTGCTATGAGGTTACATGTATATACTAGTAGGCTGGCATTACAGGCAAGTGAGTAGCTATTAGGTTGCAGTCCAAGATAATGGCCACTAGATGGGGCCATACAGCAAGAGATATCAGGGCAGCCATCTTAGTAAGGTCAACAATCTGATAGAGCTACCACATTAAGGGACTTACATCAGCCAAACAGTTGTGCAAGAGCAAGCTTCGGAAGGTAAATACATCTGTTCCCGAGTTACTTATCAGTACAAATATAGTTCAACAGGTGATCTTAGCCTGGACAAACCCACAGACTGAGCATCTAACTGGCACAAACTGGCCCAAACTACAAACAACACACAATAAATACAACCTACACTACCCACAACGAATGCAAGCAAGACTTTGACATGCTATATACAAGTTAATGAAATAAGCTTGTATCTACATATAACAAAGTCCAAGCACTTACTTTTGGCACCCACGCACACCTTGTACACAGCTATCCCCTTTTCCCACAATCTGTCCTTTCAGTCCAAGAGTTTAGCCACTGACTGAGGAGGAGTACCAGTGACCATAAATTAGGTGTGCAGGGTGCCTAGTGCCGATTGGAGGGAGGTTGCTGGGGTCCGTTGCTAGGCAGTGAACCTCCCAATCACCTAGCTGGAGTGCATGAGGGGCCGGCTCAGAGGGTTAGCTAGGGTTCGTAACCCGAGCCAAGGGGTAGCAGGCCTCCCGGAAGTTGCAAAACCAGTTCCGGCAGGCTACCACAGCAGGAGACAAACTGAGGGCTGTAACCTCCCCACCCCCAATCCTTCTGGCCTTTCATGCAGAGATAATAAATGTAAGAATTTTATACACTGTGGGAAGACGTGATGGGGCGATAGTTTTTAGGATTTTTAGTGTCTTGTTTTGGGAAGTAGATAGGTGGTACCAGTTGTGAGCCATTCTGGACAAGTTTCTGGGTTCTTCATGCATACATTGTAAGCATTTGTCAGATCTTAGTGTCGAGAAAATAGGATCTTGATCCAGAAGTTTGCTATTCCGTCATTACCGGGGGCTTTCCAATTACTAGACCTCTATATGGCTGTTTTTTGTTTCTTCTATGGTGATTTGTGGCCATTCTTGTTGGTTAGTTTGGATGGTCTCTGCTTCTATTTGGCCAATCCATTCAGCATTTTTGTTGTTTTCCCATGTGTTGCTCCAGAAGCTCTCTACTTCATCGATTTTAAGAGGCGTTTTGATGTCAGTGGATTTTTTCCCCAGTTCTATGAAGAAATTTTTTGCATTTTCCTTAAAAGTTTTGTTTTGGTGGAAAAACTTTTGTCTCTTCTCGAACTTTTTTACTCATTGAGCTTTTGCTTGTAATTGTTGTTCAGTTTTTTGACGGTTATTGGTATTTGTTCTTTCAGTTTGATGTTGTGCTTCCTAAATAGTACTCTTTTTCATTTTTCTCTGACTGATTTCCCATTTTTGATCTCATTTAGTATAGATGCACTCTAATTTTGCGTATTTCACTTTCAGTCCTCTTTTTCCATTTTGGTTGGCTGGCTTTTCTTAGTATATTCCTCCTGTTTTGTTTGATGCCCAGGGATTCAGTGATGGCAGAGGCAGCTTCATAGACAAGACGGTTAATGTCAGTCAGGGACAGCGCTACTGGGAGCTGGTCTGGTCTGGTTGATGGCTTTGCTTGTTGTGTCTATGGCTGATTTTTTTACACCTGTCACTTGTTTTTTTTTTACTTTAATAAATTTGGCATCTCCAATCCTACCCGAATCTGGAATGCCCAATTGGGGAACTATGTAGAAAGCTTGCTCGTATGCGACCCCTTGCTGCCAACTCAGAATAGTGAGACAGTTCACGGCTCTCCTCCGAAGCACGTGCCTGTCTGCCACTGATTCTTATACACTCGCTGGTTGAATCTTCGCAAGTTCAGAGCGAGGGCGGAGGATACCCGGACATGAACCGACCCGGAGTCTTCCTGACGAGCGCCCGTCTGGCCAACAGGAGGCGCTGGAGCAACGAACAAAGCTGTTATTGAAAACCCGGCAGTCCCTTCCCAATTTGAAACCCTGTAGCGCGATCGCCAATTGTGTGCTACTCTGAAAAAGCTGCCGACCCCTGCCAGTGGGTACGCCGGGGCTCGAATTCGCAACGTGGTGATCACCTCTGCACTGCGAGGCAGTGCCTTAACCGTGTGAGCCACCCGGTAGCTACACCTGTCACTTTTTATCTTTAAAATTTGTAGTCTCTGATCTATTGGGGTTTCTTTGGCTGTTTCAAATTTTCTAAGGATGCTTTCTTTCATTGCGCTCACTTTCTCATCTCGTTCCTCTCTTTTCAGTGGATCATGGTTACTTGACTCATGATTTTGCTCATTTTCACGATTCCTATCCTCAGTTTACTCCTCTGGGTCTTTGTTTGCATCCCTCTCATTCGACTTTTCATTGTCATCTCTCTGCTTCACTCCTGCTTGGATAGCTCGCAGCTCCATTTTAGTGAGTCTTTCCTTATTGACAATGTCACACAGGACATTTGCAAGATTATTCGCATCGAGATTCAACCTATTTGTCGGATTATTGGCACGCCATATGCCATAGGTGCCTTGGATTACTGATGTTTTTGGGGCGAGGGAAGCAGTGTAAAAGGCTTCCATGACTTCTTTGTACTATTCCCTAGACCACTTCTGTCGCTTGGCTTTAAAGGGGTCTTGAGATGGTGCAACATGAGGGCCTCTTTGAGTAATGTCCTCGGTGTGGTGATCCTCGGGTGCATTTTGGGTAGAGTTTGTTCCAGTAGCAATCTTTTCGACCCCAGTCTGGTTCCACACTGGGGGACGCACTCCATGTTGATCTGCGCGACGAGCGATGCGGCATGAATTTCTTATTTTGACGTTCATTCATTGAAAAGTGTTGTAACCCTACGGGGGTGACAGTGGGGTTTCTAGCTCTTGCCAAAGGTGCTACCCCAGACTCATGAGGGCGCGAGCGTCCATTTTCCCGTGGTAGGCTAAAGTCCATGCTTGTCCTACCCCCTGTTCATTAATTAGGGGTTCAAGCTCGTCGGGCGGAAACCCTATTGTTTTCACTTTTTTAAAAAATAATTTTTTTTTTTTTTTTCTTTATTATTAGGGTTTCAACCCGGTAGGGCTGATCCCTATTGTTTTCGCTTTTTATTTTTATTATTAGGGGTTCAAGCCCGTAGGGCTGAAAGCCTATTGTTTTCGTTTTTTATAATTAGGGGGCCAAGCCCGAGGGGCTTGGGAAACCGTCCTGGGAACCCTATTGTTTTTGTTCGGATTTTTATTATTAGGGCCCGAGTGACGAAGTCGCCAGGGGCCAATGGCTCCTGGCAACGAAGTTGCAAGGAACCTATTGTTTTTGTAGAGATTATTATTATTATACTTCCGCGGCTTTGCGACCCGTTTTGAGGCCTTTCCCACGGTGTGAGCCGCATCAAATTTGGCACAGACCTCAAGCCTGGCGAAACTCAACATTTTCTGGAGTGACTGGGTGTGGTCGTGGTCAGGGAGCTCAATAGCGCCCCCAAATGTAGGGCCGTTTTTGGGCATATTTCGTCGGAAGTGCACGAAATTCGGTGACATCATAGGTCCCCTAAGTACAATGTCATGAGAAATTAAAAAAATTTTTTTGCCCAACAGGAAGTCAGCCGTGGACCGTTTCCTGCGGAAATTTTCAATATATGATTGCAGTTTTGAGGCCTTTAGGATGTGCGAAAACCTACGAAACTTTGCACATATGTGTGAATCCCAATTCAATTTCATATATTTCACAGCTGTCTACGGGTGTGGCAGATCAGTTCTGTAGCGCCCCCAAATGCATTTTATGGTATTACAGATGGAGGATAGCTTGTAGGCGCATGATACGTGGCACATATGTTGTAAGGTACGGTACTTGATTTTTGAGGGGGGTTGCGGGTATGGGCGTGGCAAATTGGCTGAATGGCGCCCCCTAGGCACTGCCAATAGTGTTTCAATGAAGCAGCCCCCGCGTACCGTTACACTTACAAGTATGAAAATCGCCAGTCACCTGTAGGGGGTCAAGACGTACAAAAAAGCCTCTTCGAGCGATATCGAAAACCAACAGGAAGTCAGCCATTTTGAATTTTATGGTCATGTTGGGGCAATTTGCAGGTGTCGTATTTTAACGAACTCCTCCTAGATATTTGATGCGATCGACTTCAAATTCGGTCTGTGCCTTCATCAGACCTGTGAGAGCAAAAGTTGTGTAAGCCGTGAGCTACAGTCTTAGGGCGTGGCCGTGGGGGCATGGCAAACTTTGATGTTCGCCATAAGACATATGTTGTTATAACTCGGCCATACATAATCGTATCCGCCCAAAACTTCCTACATATGATGACAGTCGCACCCTGAAGATGTCTGTGGAAGATGCTGAGACCTAAAATAAAGTCTCTTGGTGCCATGACCTAGACTCAACAGGAAGTCCACCATTTTTAATTGGAATTGCAAATTTTTGGGATTTTATGCCATTCACAGGTGTCGTACTTTAACGAACTCCTCCTTGAGATTTTATCCGATCAACTTAAAATTTGGTGAATAATAACTAAATACCTTGCTGATGTTAAATTGCGAAGCTTTTTTGATTTCATCGAACGATGTATCCGTGGCATTGCGGCGAATTTCGATGTCCCGCCATGAAACAGGAAGTTGGTTTTACTCCCACATACTTTGTGGGATTTGCCTGAAACTTTCCAAGGTTGATAAAGTTGTCCTCCAAAGTATAAATATATGCTAATTTTGGATCGGGAGGTGCCAGGTGGCTCCACAGCGCCCACTAGATATGGCCAAGTTAAGATAAAAGTGCTTGAATGTTCATGAAACTTGGTGTGATCATTGCATTAGGCATTCCGGGCAAGGGTAAATTTTTTGACATTTTTTGGCTGAACAGGAAGTGAGCTATGAGCTGTTTCCTGCGTTTTTCCAAATTTTACGAACACACGTTTTAAGGCCTTAGAATGCTCCAAAACTTGCAAAATCTTGCACCAATTATAATTGTCTTATTCTCCTCACTATCATCCATCAATTAGCACTAAATGTGGCATAATGGCTCTATAGTGCCCCCAATCAGATTTATAAAAGAATTGCTCTTTTGAAGGTCTAAACATGCTGGAAAATTTACAAAAATCAACACACTCATGGAGTTCGGTATTACGATTACTATGTTGTAGATTTTGCGCACAGGCAAGTCTAAATGGTATCATAGTGCCCTCCAGAAAATTTTTGCACTCCCCTCAGGAAACCACATTGTACGCTGTCCAGCAGTGTCCAATGGCTCTGAATGGACACCTGCACCCATCAAGATCTTGCCGCCACCCCAACGTGCACGAGGGGTGCGAGGGCTCTTTCAACGCTGCTTGCAGCTTTAATTATTATTTTTATTTTTCCATTGGTAAAAGTGGTGCTGCAGGCTAAACCGTGCAAGGGAGGGTGATGCAATTTGGAGGGTTGGTCCAAACCCCTGCACTCACCTCAGACACAAAAAAATACATATGACCGCCCGCAGGGGGCGCTATAACTAAGGGCAACACGTTTTGGGCTATAACTCCCACACCGTATGTCTCACATTCAAAAACTTTATATCCAAAGATTCCCTGAATAGCCCTGAATCACTTGCGCTAGGCCACGCCCATTTCCGCCTGTAAATTTTTTTCACAAAATCGCAAAAACTGGAAAACCTACTTTTTCGAACTCCCCCTTCGAGTTTTGTCCTATCAGTGTGAAATTTGGCAGGTACACTCAACCCTTTGACCTGATCAAAAGTTATCAAAAGAATTTTGTTTGGTCAAAGTATGCTCAAATTATTAACGAATAAATTTTTCAAATGTTGACCACTAGGGGGCACTGCAAAGGTGGAAAATGTATATCTCTTAAATGGCAAAACCAATTTTTACCAAATTTGGTGGGTATGATGCTGGGGCAGTCCTGAGGTCATATCTTGAAGGACATTGCGACTGGTCAAAGTGGGCGTGGCTTATTACAAGATAAACAACAAACTTCAATTTCAGCTCAAGTATTATGCTCAGGGCTGTGAAATTTACAAGGTAATGGGGTATATATAAAATAGCACACAGACCAAACATAACAAAAATTGCATGGCTTCTCCACAAGGTGGCGCTGTAAAGGATGCAAATGCATTTTGCCCTGTAACTCCCACATTTTAAATCATATCTTCATAAACTTTACGTCCTCGTGTTCCTCCAATAGAGGTGGTTGTTTTGACATTGACCACGCCCACTCTCACAGCATATTTTTCTTTCTACGTCACTACACATCAAAAACCTCTTTTTTTCAAACTCCTCCGAGTGTTTAAGCTCCATCTGCACGAAAATTGGCACATAACTTTTGATCAGGCCAGTCTGGAAATTTTATCAAAAGAATTTTGCGACGCCAAAAAATACGGTACTTATAAATAAACAATTTTTTTCCGCTAGCTAGAAAACACATACTGTTGCATATTTGTGTCAAAGGCAAAGCTATCTACATCAAACTCAAGACACTTGTTTCCGACATCAACCAGAGGCTCTGAGCCAAATTTCGCGCAAATTGGCCAATAGAGGGTGCAATAAACAGAAACATCAATCGAAATGAAATTGAGAGGGCAGCCTTTTTTGACCTCACGTTTGAGAGCAAATCTTGGTGATATACCTCCTGGTAACGAAATACAGCTATTTGCATTCCATGGGCTCCGTGGGACCTGGGAGCCAAGTTGCGCGGGGAGGCTTGGCCCCCTATCATAACTGCTTGCAGTTCTAATTATTATTATTATTAACCTCCGCCGAGGAGGTATATGTTTCCGGTGCCGTTTGTTTGTTAGTTTGTTTGTTTGTTGGTTTGTTTGTGTACAACATAACTCAAAAACTTATGGCCGAATTTTGACAAAATTTTCAGGGTAGGTGGGTATTAAGTCAAGGAAGAGGTGATTAAATTTTGGCATATCTAGGCCAAAATACTGCTGAGATATACGCCAAAGTTAAAGATTTCAAGTCTTTCCAATGGGCCGGATTTCCAAACGCCGTGCTTTTGGCTTTGCTGCCCCCTGGCGGAGGTTCTGTGCTCTCTGAGTGCTTTTTTAGTTATTATTATTTTCCTTCTTCTTCAGAAATGTTTTTGCTAATTCCCGTGAGATGGTAAATGGCAGAGTCCTGAAATTTTGCAGACTGGTTGGAAGTTGTGTGTCAATGCTGACCAAGGCATCTTTAACTTAATCGGCTTAATGAAGGCGCTATAATTAAAGAAAAACTCGTTTTCACTTTAAAGGTCATAGCTCCTACTGTGTAAGTCCAAATTACATGAAACCTGATAGAGACATTCCTTGGTACATTCTCTACAACTTTCCCATAAGGACCTTGAAGGTTCGCCATATTTTATTTTCCGGAATTTTGAATTTTTTGAAAAACACATTTTAAACATCTCCTCCTAAACCGTTGGTCCGATTCCTTCGACATTTGCTGTGGATCATCAGTGGACCAAAAGAATATAAAATTGCATAAAGCTTGTCGAAATCTCATTTTGTTTCCAAGATATTAACCAATGAATTTCAACAGGGGCGTGGCTTAGCACATAAATGGACAAAATTCAACAACCACTGGACCAATCATCATAGAACTTGCATAATATGTCCATATAATGACCAGGAACATAACCTGACAGGTTCATGCAAATCGGCCCATAGGGGACGCTATAAAAAATATCAGGCTATAAATCAGCAACTGCTTTTCTTATAGCCATAAAACTCACATTCATATTAGTACCCAAAACATTTCATTCTAACTGACTGATAGGGGGCGCTATAACTGCTAAACAAAGCAGAATGGTATAACACAAATCAGACTATAAATCAAAAATTGTTTGGCCTATAGCCATAAAACTCACAGGATATATTCAAATTAGTATCTGCAACATACCCAGAAAATTTCATTCAAATTGACTGATAGGCGCGCAATAGCTACGGTTAAGGCACTGCGCTGCAGTCACACGGTTAAGGCACTGCGCTGCAGTGCAGAGGTGATCACCACGTCGCGGGTTCGAGCCTCGGCGTACCCACCGGCAGGGGTCGGCAGCTTTTTCAGAGTAGCGCACAATTGGCTATCGCGCTACAGGGTTACAAATTGGGAAGGGACTGCCGGATTTGGGTATTCTATAACAGCTTTGTTCGTTGCTCCAGCGCCTCCTGTTGGCCAGACGGGCGCTCGTCAGGAAGACTCCGGCTTGGTTCATGTCCGGGTATCCTCCGCCCTCGCTCTGAACTTGCGAAGATTCAACCAGCGAGTGTATAAGAATCAGTGGCTGACAGGCACGTGCTTCGGAGGAGAGCCGTGAACTGTCTTCACTATCCTGAGTTGGCAGCAAGGGGTCGCATACGAGCAAGCTTTGTACATAGTACCCCAATTGGGCATTCCAAATTCGGGTGGGATTGGAGATGCCAAATTTATAGAAAAAATAAATAAAAATAAAAAAAAAAAGCAGAATGGTATAACACAACTCAGACTATAAATCAGCAATTGTTTGACCTATAGCCATAAAACTCACAGGATATACTCCCATAAGAACTTGCAACCAACCCAGAAAATGTCATTCAAATTGAGTGATAGGGGGCGCTATACATGCAAAACAAAGCAGCGTGGTATGACACAAGTCAGACTATAAATCAGATATTGTTTGTCCTATAGCCATAAAACTCACAGGATATATTCATGTACGTATTTGAAACATACTCTGAAATTTTCATTTAAATTATCCGCTGATGACGTCACACTGAGAGGTTCGAGGTCAAGTTGCTTCCGCACTTAACCTCCACAATTTTACATTTTACTGTTGTAAATAGTAGCCAAAATTCATTCAATAGAATAATAATCAGTTATTTACGATGCTTGCGTCTCATATGACTGAAGAAGACCAACGAAAGCTACGGTCCTACAGCCAGATGAAGACGGCAAAGAAGCAGCTGGCTACACAAGCTAACAAAGATGACTGTGGTGGTGTTGAGGAGGCCGCAGGCAACAGCGCTCCTGAATTGGTGAGTTTTGTTGCGGAGATAACCAAGAGCGTTGCTGATATGATGGAACAGAAATTGTCCGTTCTTTCCAATAAGTTGGATACCATCACAGCAAAATTTGAACAGAATTCCCAGCGTATAATGGAAGCAGGGAACCGCCTTTCGAGTGCAGAGGATATTATAGCTGGGATGGACACTAGGCTAGCCGACGCGGAGAATAAAGGTGCTTGCTCTTACTCGCCGTGTAGTTGACACTGAGTCAAGAGCGAGGAGAGATAATTTGAAATTATTCGGAGAGAAATCTGGAATCAAGGGGAATGACCCGGTGTCCTTTTTTGAGACATGGTTACCGAAAATTTTAGGTATGGAGAATAAGAAAGGCAGGATTCGTTTGGATAGATGCCATTGAAGTTTCCTTCAACCAAAATGGGATGTTCCCCACGTTGTTACAATGAAGTTTCACCATTCAGCCGAGAAGATGAGGATCCTGGCCGCATTTAATGTAAGGAAAAAAATTTTGGTGTACGAGGGAGCCAGGATCGTCATCCGACAGGACTACCCGATGGACATTATTCAACAGCGGAGAAGCTTCAATAATGTATGCCAACAGTTGATTGCAAAGAACATTAGGTTTAGGATGCAGTTTCCAGCTACCTTGCAGTTTACTCATAACAATAAGGAGTACTCTTTTGAAGATGCAGTCGAAGCTCGAGAGGTGTTGGAGACACTTTCCTATCCTATGGACTAACTATCAATGGTTAGGTTGGAGGACTTGTACTGGTGCTGACAAGGAGGTGAATGGGAGGATTTTTTTTTTCCTTCTCACTTTCTTTTTTTTTCCTATGGTTTATTCAGTTGAACTGGATGGTTACGTTTTTTTCCCACAGCTACGGCAACTATTCTTCAAATTGTACTTTCTGTCTGCATTCAACAGTGAAAGGAGGACTTTATCGTTTTATTTTAAATTGCTTGAGATTGCTCTGCCCTTGGTAATGGTATTGATGTTTGGGTTAATTAACGATTGGTATGGGTTTTAAGTTGTTAGCTGATGTTAAATCTTTATTTATTTATTATTCTTTTTTTAAAATTATTATTATTCTTATTGTGCTTGTACCTAAGAGGAGCATTCCTGCGGACAGGGGAGAGGATTGTTTCAGTTTGGCCCTCATTATTAAGAAGTATTAATAGTTTGTTTTTATATGAGTACGGTAGGAGTTTTGCCGTGGTTGTGATACTTATGAGTGAGGGGTTGTGGGAGCGTCCGAGAGCTATGGCCGTGTGTGTTAGAAGGAGAGGGGTGTTTCCACTGGGCTGCTTTCGTCGATTGAGTTCTTACTTTCAGTATCACGGAATACTGAGATTTCTTGCATCTACATTTTTGTTAGATGTCATACTTTATTGTTTATTTATATATATATATATATATATATATATAGTTTATTTATATTTATACTTTTATTGTTTGTTGTTTTGGGTGTTTTTATTCATTGTAGTTGTTTTGCCACCATTGTATGTATAATAGAGATATGCAACATTATTGGAACTAGTAAATTACCCGTGGCGAGAATAATTTCGACTGTGCGAGCATCGAGATGGAAATACAGCAGTTACATTTGTAAAGGGCTATGCCACACTCGTGACCTTGACCTTTGACGGAACGGACCTGTCGCGGTCATTTCTTGTGACGACCTACGTCCACATACCAACTTTCATGAATACGGTGACCTTTGACCCTCGTGACCTCGACCTTTGACGGAACGGACCTCTCGCGGTCATTTCTTGTGACGACCTACGTCCACGTATCAAATTTCATGAAAATCTGTCCAGGGAGATGGGAGATGCGAAAAATTGACCTTTGACCCCAGTGACCTTGACCTTTCAAAAAACTATCCCCTCAAGGACAATTCCAGGGACAACCTACATAGACCCACCAAGTTTGGTGAAGATCCGACAGACAAACAGACAGACAGACAAACGTGAAATTTGTCTCAAATTATAGTATGATATGATATTATATTCTGATGATGAGAGCACACGGGGCATTGTTCTATACCACTACATAAGGCTGTTGTGTAATGAGTACAATTAAGTATATTTCACTTAATGTTAAAGGGGCAAATAATATGATTAAACGTAAAAAAATACTTACTTGGTTGAAAAGGGAAAAGGAAAATATAGCTTTATTACAAGAATCAAAATTGAATGAGAAAGAACATGAAAAACTTCGCAGAAAATGGGTAGGACAGGTTTATTACTCTTCCTTTTCAACAAGTAAAAGGGGAGTTGTTATTCTTATAAATAAAAATACCCCATTTACTTTAAATAAGAGCATTAAGGATAAAGAAGGTCGATATGTAATTATTAATGGCATACTATTTAGGGAAAATATTACAATTGGTTGTATATATGTTTCAAATACTTATGAAAGTGGATTTTTTCCCACATTGTTGTCACTTCCTCTTTTTCGCCATCTTATACTATATTAGCTGGTGATTTTAATTGTATTGCTGATCCTGAGGCAGACCGGTAACCCCATCTAAAACAATGACTTCCAAAATGACCAGGGCTATGAAAGGTTTGTGTTCAGATTTTGAGCTATTAGATGTTTGGAGAGCCACCCATCCCACCGAAAGAGATCATACTTTTTACTCAAACCCTCATGAAAGTTTTTCCAGAATAGATTATATCTTTACTTCCAGACAGGTACTTGATAGGGTAGAGAAGTTTACAATTGGATGTAGAATGTTATCAGATCATGGTGATGTATCCATGTCAGTTATGCCTCCCTGCAGCCATCCACCTTTACGTCACTGGAGATTAAATCCATCTATCTTGAAAAATCCCCAGTTTGTGGCTTATTTGGAAAAGCAAATCGAATTTTTCCTTGATACTAATGATAATTCTGATACAAATTTGTCTATATCATGGGAAACTCTTAAGGCATACTTGTGGGGAGTCATAATTTCATATTGTACTGCTAGGGAAAGAGAGGCCTCAAAGACCCAAATTCTGTTGGAAAGAGAGCTGTTTGAGCTTGAGGAGCAGCTGAAGGATAAACCATCTAAAGCTCTGCACAAGAAGGTAGAGGCAACCCGTTCGGCTCTAAATCAAATTTTGACACAAAAAGCTGAGGCTAGTATTTTTTTATGCTAAACATAGGTTATTTGAAATGGGAAATAAACCGGGGCGACTGCTCGCGAGGCTGGCTGCAGGCAGGCAGGGATACACTCCTATTTCTTCTTTAAAGGATCATTCTGGAAAAAGTCACTATGAGACAAAGGTTTTGACTAAGATCATGGGAGACTTTTCTAAAACATTGTAAAGTATCTGCCAATACTGCAGACATACGTAACTTTCTAAACAAGCTAAATCTTCCATCGCTGTCTGAGGAGGACCGTAGCATCCTTGGGAGGCCAATCACATCTTTAGAGGTGGTGGAGGTCACAAACTCCATACAGAGTGGACGAGCTCCTGGGCCCGATGGATATGGACCGGGGTTTTATAAGAAGTTTCAACATTTATTGAAGGGCCTATTAACAAAGATGTACTTGCATTCTGTGGAGCAAGGTCATCTACCTCCCACTTTATATAGTGCTAATATATCTTTGATTCTTAAGAAGGACAAACCCTCCAACGCTCCTGGTTCGTATCGACCTGTTAGTTTAATTAATGTGGACAGTAAGATTTTTTCCTAAGGTATAAGCAACACGTCTAGAAGGTCATTTAGCATTTTTAATCAAAGATGATCAAACTGGTTTTGTGAAAAATAGGGTATCACAAGCTAATATGAGGAAATTACTGAATATTATACAGTATACTGTTATGCCCTCGGGTCCGGGAACGAGGTATAATAGAAACATTAGTGGCTCCTCTCTTTGGTCGGAAAATGTAGTGTTATGGCCCCAATTTGTTATTACATTTATAACACAACAGCAACAGCAAGGGATGACAAACACAGTTTTAACAACTAAAACACATTTAATTTTTAACAAAGACAAAGACTAATAACAACCTACAACTAAAGACCAAGATTGATAAATAAGAAAAAACAGAAATAATTACAGTCCCTTTTTGGTGGGGTGGCTTGGTGATGTCCTGGATGAAGAAAATGCTCAAACACAGGCAAAGACATCCACAAAAGAAACGTCACAGGTCTTGAACAGAATGGCAGGTCTGGTCATCTTCTTTCAATTTCTCCTACTACTTTACTGTCTCAATTCTTTTCCTTATATACTCTTTTGCAGACCCCACCCACATTTAGACCTCTTTTTTTAAATTTTCTGAGACTTGCCCCAGACATGTCCAGGACATGTCTAAACATAGCTCCAGTCTGAGCTGAATAAAAAAAAAAAAAGTAAATACTGCCATCCAGTGGCCTATATTCACATTACACCTCCATTCCAAAATGGAAAAATTTTGACTCATAAAGGCAAAATTTTTCTTTTCAATACAAAATGGTTAAGTGAACACTTGTCTATATATACATATCATACAATATTCAAACACATGATATATATATATATACACATTCAAACACGGGATAAGCAATCAGCAATTACATTGTCTGTACCCTTCACATGCTTAATTTCCAAGTCAAACTCCTGTAAAATCAAACTCCAATTCAACAATCTCCGATTCTTGTTTTTCATCTTACTCAAAAACATTAACGGATTGTGGTCAGTGTACACAATCATTGGCTTTTGTCCTGTACAAACATAAACCTCAAAGTGTTGTCAAGAAAGGACCAGAGCCAACAGTTCCTACTCTATTGTGGAATAGTTCCTTTGGTGGCGATTGAACTTCCTGGAGAAGTATGCCAGGGGATGCTCAATGTCATCAGAGTCACTTCTCTGTAGGAGCACAGATCCACAAGCTTGGTCGCTAGCATCGACCGCGATGGAGAACGGTTTGTTGAAGTCAGGAGATTTGAGCACGGGGAAGTGACACAGCAGAGACTTCAGGTGATCGAAGGCTCTCTGGCATGCATCATCCCAGGTGAACTTTACGCCTTTCTTCAGTTGGTTAGTTAGACTGAGAGCAATCTCAGCAAAGTTCTTGCAGAACTTGCGGTAGTACCCGATCATTCCAAGGAAGCGGCGCAAAGCTTTTTTGTTGTGAGGAACTGGAAAGTCCATGATGGCTTGGACTTTAGCATTTATGGGCGCCACCTTACCCTGGCCTATGACGTAGCCAAGATAGGTGACAGTAGCACAACCAAAGTCACTCTTGCTCAGGTTCACAGTCAGGTTAGCCTGGGTCAGGCGCTGGAACAACGTCTCTCCATCTTTTAGATGTTCTTCCCAGGAGTCACTCCATGTGATCAGGTCATCGATGTATGCACCCGTGTGTGGCAATCCGGCGATTGTAGACTGTATCATCCTTTGGAACGTGGCTGGGGCATTTTTCATGCCAAAGGGTAGGACTTCATACTGGTACAATCCAGATGGTGTGGCAAAAGCAGAGATGCTCTTGGCCCTCTCAGTTAAAGGCACACACCAATAACCCTTCAATAAATCAATCTTGGTCAGAAACTTTGCTTGCCCTACACTATCAATACAATCATCAATCCTAGGTATTGGAAACACATCAGTTCTAGTTACAGCATTGACTTTGCGATAATCTGTACAGAATCTAGTACTTCCATCAGGTTTTGGAACTAGCACACAGGGTGAACTCCAATCGGAGTTGGAGGGTCTGATAATATCATGTTTTAACATGTACTCAACCTCTTTCTCAGCAATCTTTCTCTTTTCAGGATTCATCCGGTATGGATGCTGTTTTATTGGTTTGGCATCACCAACATCTACATCATGAGAGGCTATAGTAACTCTCTTTGGAACATCAGGAAACAAATCCTCATATTTCTTGATCAACCTTTCAAACTGATCTCTCTGTGAGGGTTCTAAGTGCTGGAGTTTTACATCAAGATTTTGGAACACTTCAGTGTTTGACAATTTACATGAAAGAACTTCAGCTTTAATTCTTGGTTCATCATCTTGAAACCCCCCCTCATCTTCACACGTTTCGACCATTGGAGAATCTGAAGTGACATCTGCAACCCTAGCATTTCTGTCATGATAAGGCTTTAGCGTGTTAATATGACACAATTGTTTTGGTTTTCTCCTATCTGGAGTCTTCACAATGTAATTGAGATCATTGAGTTTTGTCAGAATTTCATAAGGACCATGAAATCTAGCCTGCAATGGATTGGACTGCAAGGGAAATAACACAAGGACCTTGTCTCCTGGTTTAAACTCACGGCTTCTAGCCTTATGATCATACCAAGTTTTCATTTTTCCCTGACTTGATTTCAAGTTCTCTTTGGCAAGGTCACAAGCTGCACGCAATCTTTCCTTGAACTTGCTAACATAGTCTAACAGACTGATGTGCGGCTCTTCCTCTTGCCATTGTTCACTCAATAATAGCAAAGGTCCTCTCACTTCATGGCCAAACACTAGCTCAAATGGACTGAATCCAGTAGACTCCTGCACTGCTTCTCTAGCTGCAAACAACAGCAAATGAACCCCTTCATCCCAGTCTTTCTCATGGTCATAACAATAAGTCCTCATCATTGTCTTGAGAGTGGAATGAAACCGCTCTAAGGCACCCTGACTTTCTGGATGATAGGCACTAGAAAGAATCTGTTTTGCACCTAGTTCATACACAACCTGCTGAAACAATCCTGAAGTGAAATTGCTACCTTGGTCTGACTGAATTTCCCTGGCCTGGGAAGACCAAACAACGTGAAGAACTTTATCAAAGCCTTCGAGATTGCAGTTGCCTTGATGTTACGTAGAGGTATGGCTTCGGGGAATCTGGTAGATGCACACATGATTGTCAACAAGTACTGATTTCCAGATCTAGTCTTGGGTAATGGACCAACGCAATCAACAATGACCCTAGAGAATGGCTCCCCAAATGCTGGGATAGGCTGCAATGGAGCTACAGGTGGGTCTAACTGGTGTTTTCCAACTACCTGACAAGTGTGACAGGTTTTGCAAAAGTTGGAAACGTCTTTCCGAAGCCCAGGCCAAAAGAAGTGTTTCATGATCTTATCAACAGTCTTGTTAACACCAAGATGACCTCCTAAAGGTAAACTATGAGCCATTGTTAAGATCTCATTCCTATAGACCTTCGGAACAACAATTTGCCTGACCACTGCCCAATCTGCATTGGCAGGGATATCAGGAGGGCGCCACTTCCGCATCAACACACCATCCTTGAGATAATACCCAACTGGAACTGCGTCTATTTCTTTTTCAGGAAGGGCTCTCCTCTTTAGTACACCAATTTCAGGATCATTAGTTTGCTCCTCAATCAACCGCTTTCTGGGCAGAGACAAGTCTCCAGACACATCAGAATCACCAGACCCATCCGGCTGGCTGAATAGAGAACTGATAAAAGTATCTGATAAGTCCTCAAACGGAGAAACCATAGTAGGCCAATCAGAGTCATGAGGCGAACCACCTGAGTCCTGACTATTCAATGTACTGGACGGCACCACAACATCATCTTCTTTAGCCTTCTTGGCCATAGCACGAGTCACTGCGCAAGAAGGATACAGAGATGGGTCCTCATCCCCATTTTCAGTGCTCGGCTGTGAAGTAAGATGTACAGGGGGAACTACTTTGCCCCCAGCCAGGTCATTGCCTAGCAACAGAGAAACACCCTTTATAGGTAGACTTGACATAAGTCCCACCTTTACCTGTCCTGTAACTAAATCTGACTTCAAGAATATAGAGCGCAGGGGTACAGATACAGTCCTCCCTTCAATACCTTGTACAAGTATATTATCCCCTGAAGCGGTCTCATCACGTAACTCCAAGGAGTCCATCAACAAAAGTGACTGAGAAGCTCCGGTATCCCTTAGGATATATATGGGGACAGGAGTAGTATGCTCATTCAGAGCCACAAATCCCTCTGACACAAATGGAAGAAATTCCTCCCTCACAAAGTCAGCTGTATTAGGCTTTTTAGCCCCACAAGAAGCAGGCAATTTAGCAGATTGGTTATCTACTACAGGGGTTTCTAACCTTGTTTTCACAAAGGCATTTGGTTTGGTATCCTTTTCTTTTTCTTTCTTAGCTTTAAGGAACCAACAGTTAGTTGTAACATGACCAGATTTCTTGCAATAACTGCAAACTAGACCACTTTTGTCACTGTCAGCTTTCACACTTTGATCAGACCTGTTACTGGATTTCTGAGCACCGTCACCAGATTTGTCTTTGTCTTTGGGTGAGGAATCTTGGGTATCACCGTAACCCTTTTTCTGAAATTGGGACCATTTATTGTTACTGCTAGACTTAAATTTGGACTTATGAGTGAGAACATATTCATCTGCAAATTTGGCAGCTGATTGCAAGTTCAGTGCTTGCTTCTCATTAAGGTAGGTCTTTACATCATCCTTAACACAGTTCTTGAATTCTTCAACTAACACCATCTCTTTTAGTGAGTTGAAATCATCCTTGACCTCCATAGAAGTACACCAGCGCTCAAAGCAAACCTGCTTCTCATTAGCAAATTCAACATAAGTCTGATTTTCAGATTTCTTCAGACCTCTGAATTTCTGTCGGTAAGCCTCTGGAACCAACTCATAAGCTCTCAAAATAACCTTTTTGACAACCTCATAATCAGAGGAATCATCTGCAGACAAAGCCGAATAGGCTTGTTGAGCTTTACCCTTGAGGACAGTTTGCAACATCAGAGGCCAGTGTTCCTTTGGCCACTGGCAACTCTTTGCTACCTTTTCAAAACACTGGAAATAGTTGTCAACATCCTTTTCCGAAAATGGAGGCACCAGTTTTACCTCCTGACTGGCACAAAATTTATTTTTAGTTTCAATTTTAATTTTTAGTTGCTCCATTTGGAGTCTTTCTTCTCTATCGAATTTCTCTAATTCAAAATCTCTCTGTCTCTGTCTCTCTCTTTCTGCTCTTTCCTCTTTCTCTCTCTCAAATTCTCTTTGTTTTTCTTCTCTTGCTAATTTTTCTAACTCAAACTGCCTTTGTTTTTCTTTTTCTTCCCTCTCAAATTCTCTTTGTTTTTCTTTTTCCTCCCTTTCTTTTTCTCTTTCCTCCCTTTCAATCTCTAGCATTTTTAATTTAAGTTCCATTTCTATATTTGGATTTTCCACTGGAAACTGTTCCAGATCTCCTGGTGCAAACACATTTTCATCAATGTAATATTCAACTATCTCTCTAGCCAGTCTTGCTTTTCGCATGGCTGGTTTTACCTCTGTCAGCTCCAACTGTCTGCAAATTTCTAGCAGTTCTGTCTTTTTAAAAGACTTCAAAACCCCTACGGTTGGTGATGCCAAGAAATCATCCATTGCTGTTGTCAATATATATCTAGGAAAATTCACAAAAACAATTTCACAATTTGGAATGTTAGATTTTCAATAAATTACTCACACAATGGTCTATCCCGGACCTTGAGCCCCCAATTTGTTATGGCCCCAATTTGTTATTACATTTATAACACAACAGCAACAGCAAGGGATGACAAACACAGTTTTAACAACTAAAACACATTTAATTTTTAACAAAGACAAAGACTAATAACAACCTACAACTAAAGACCAAGATTGATAAATAAGAAAAAACAGAAATAATTACAGTCCCTTTTTGGTGGGGTGGCTTGGTGATGTCCTGGATGAAGAAAAATGCTCAAACACAGGCAAAGAAATCCACAAAAGAAATGTCACAGGTCTTGAACAGAATGGCAGGTCTGGTCATCTTCTTTCAATTTCTCCTACTACTTTACTGTCTCAATTCTTTTCCTTATATACTCTTTTGCAGACCCCACCCACATTTAGACCTCTTTTTTTTAATTTTCTGAGACTTGCCCCAGACATGTCCAGGACATGTCTAAACAAAGCTCCAGTCTGAGCTGAATAAAAAAAAAAAGTAAATACTGCCATCCAGTGGCCTATATTCACATTACAGTAGGCATTGGTAACACACATTTAGTGGCATGGCGGCTGTGCACTGTGATGGTGACTGGTTGGAGAAGTCGGGACGATGCCTTGTGTCCTGATTGGGCCGTGGTTGGTCATGGGAGGGGTGTCCCTTTTAAATGGGCCATGATTAAAGGTTTCGGGGAGGTGTGCCAGAGCTTTGAAGTGACGGACGTCGTCACTAAATGCCTGCTTCCAAACAACCCGTATGCGCCGTACTTTTTTTACTTTGTCACCCACTACTGCCATGCTTAATGAACTAAGATCACTATATTGAACTCAAGAACTAACTAACGCGGAGCTATTCGCCGGTTGAGCGGCAGCTTGAGCTGGCCCTGGAAAGCAACGGTGCCGTCGCGAGGGGAGGTAAGTCCCGGCTTTCCTTCCACATTCACCAGTCCAGGCCAGCCTGCCTTCTTTTATAAGTGAAGTCATATCCCTAGACAGACGTGACCGTAACAATACTAATAATTGGCAAAATAAAGGTCTTGTTATCTCACTCGATGCTGAAAAAGCATTCGATAGGATAGAATGGCCCTACTTATTTAGTGTGTTGGAAAAATTTGGTCTGGGCAGGGACTTCATTAAGTTGGTGACGTTGTTATATTATTCCCCGAGGGCTTGTGTGATTGTTAATGGTATGCAATCTTCAGAATTTACACTGAGTAGGTCCACCAGACAGGGGGATCCAATTTCACCTTTGATCTTCAATTTAGCAGTTGAACCATCGGCAGAAGCCATTAGGGCACATGGTAATATATCTGGGATTGAAATCGGACACACTATATATAAGATAGCTTTATATGCAGATGACGTGTTATTTATTTCTAGCCATCAAGAGTCCATACCAGCTGTGATGTCAATCATTAATATGTCTGGATCATTTTCAGGTTATACAATAAATTTCGGCAAATCAATTTTTTTGTCATTGGGGTATGGTAATGAAACTCCGGACATACAAATTTTCCATTCTCTTGGTCTGCCTCGGGATTTATATATCTTGGGATATACATTACGTCAAATATTAGAGACATTTTGAGTAGGAACTTTTTTAATGTGCTTTGGGATGTTAGAACTGATCTTACCAGATGGATGGACCTGCCAATTTCCTGGTAGGGTAGGATGAATCTGATTAAAGTGAATGCACTACCTCGACTTCTCTACCCTATGCAAATGCTGCCTCTACTGATTACAAAAAAATTAGCTAAAGAAATTGACAGGGACTTTTCTAAATTTATTTGGAAAGGTAGAAAATCCAGATTGAGTTTGAAAACTTTACAGTTGCCTAAGGATAGGGGGGGCATGGCTTTTCCAAATATCTTATATTATAATTGGGCTTGTCATAGTCGAATTATTCATGATTGGGTTCATTCTTATCTTAAGAGAGGTCCTGAACCATCTGAAGCATGGGAATGTGCCCCATATACTTTACTAGCTGAGCTTACTAATATTGGTAAACCAAGCCCTGGGTTGAAAAATAATCTGATAGCATTCCAAACATTAATTGTATTAAAAACTATGTCCCTTTTTTTTAACAGGAGGAATTTGGTGTCATATTTGACTCCAATTAAGAATAATGGAAATTTCCCTCCAGGTGTTAAAACTGACATTTTTCGGTCATGGTATAAGGGTATCAGAGTTCTAGGGGATATATTTGATGATAATAATGTTCTTATGTCTTCTGAAATGGTGAAAGCAAAGTATGGTCTGATGCATATTGACTTTTATGCTTATTTTCAAGTTCGCCTCTTAATCCTCTCCGACTGTAATTTACCTCAGGATAAACCTTTGTTGGGGCCAATGGAGGAAGCCATTATTCATTTTACTAGTACAAAGCGTTTTATTTCACATATTTATAACTATTTTATGCCTTATGATCCGCAAAATATTGTTACTGTTATGGAAAAATGGGAGAGGGATTTACAGATTGAATATGAAAGGGATACTTGGTATTCATGTATCCAATTATCTCATTTTATTTTCTTGGGTAACAGTTGTAAAGAAATGCAATATCGTATTCTCCATAGGCAACATATGACACCATACTTCTTGAATAGACTTGATTCTACTTGGTCCCCATTATGTATCAAATGTAAGAATAAGGTTGGAACACATATACATTGTTTCTGGGAATGTCCCAGAATAGCTAGGTTTTGGTCATGTATAACACAGGAATTGAATGCAATTTTTAAATGTAAGATCTGCAAAGACCCTGGGCAATTCTTTTTAAGTCTTCCATCCAAAACAGGGGAGTTAGACCCTCAGAGGTCTAAATTATTAAATAAGCTTTTCCTTTTGGCTAGGAAATGCATATTATTTAATTGGATCCAGGAAAACCCACCTTCGGTAATACAGTGGTATAAGGAAATCTTTTGAGTTCTCCCAATTGAAAGACTTACTGCCAAGTTAAAAGAGAAGGATGATAATTTCCTGAATATATGGGGGCCGTTGATAAGTTATTTGCCCAGGGACATAAGTGTCGTTAGTATTAGGGGCACCGACTCCCTAGATTGGAAAGCCCCAGGGGCCTTTTAAATTTTTTATAATGGTGTGTTACCTGGAGCTTGTGCCCCAGTGTGCTAAAAGTATCGGTCAAGGATTGTTGCACCAATGTATGAATCAATGTTACTATTTCTTCTGCAGTGGTGGGAATGTGTGTGTGTTGCTATTTTTTTTATTTATTTTTTTTATTTATTTTTTATTTTACTTTTTAATTTTACTTATTTTGTAATTATTATTGATATCATAATTATTGTATTCGATTATGAATTACTTGATATGTAAGTCAAAAATAAGGAAAAACTACAATAAAATTTAATCCAAAAAATAAAAATTGTCCGATAGGGGGTACAATAAATGCAAAACAAAACAACGTGGTGTAACACAAATTGGACTATAAATCATAAATAGTTTTTCCACTCTTTACAAAACTCACAGGATATGTCCACATAAGAACCTGAAACATAGCCTGAAATGTTCTCTCAAATCGACCAGTAGGGGGCATCATAAATGCACAAAATAGACTAACATAACACAAATCAGACTATACATCATAAATTGTTGGTCCAATCATTTCACTGGAAAAATAGCTTCACATAAATAGCTAAAACACACTCTTAAAGTGGTTTTTGTCCCCCGCTGCCACAATAGCAAGCGAAGTGGGGGACATATTATTCAGCTCTGTCCAGCCGTCCATTATGTCCCGTTTGTTCTGAACGTGATATCTCAAGAACGGTTTGACCGATTCCAGTTATCTTTGGTGTTGAGGTATATTGGTGTGACATGCCGACCCCAGTAGATTTCTGTGACCTTGGCATTATTCTCAAGGTCATGACGATTATTTGACCACTTACAAAGTCCTTGTCGACATATCTCAAGAAAGGTTCGACCGATTCCATTCATCTTTGGTGTCAAGGTGTATTAGGGGTGGGGGACATGGTATTCAGCTCCGTCCATCTGTCCGTCATGTCCCATTTGTTGTGAACGCGATATCTCAAGAACATTTTGACCGATTCCATTCATTCTTGGTGTCAATGTGTATTTGGGGCGGGGGACATAGTCTTCAGCTCCGTCCATCCGTCTGTCTGTGGATCATGTCCCGTTTGTTGTGAACGCAATATCTCAAGAACGGTTTGACCGATTCCATTCATCCTTGGTGTCAAGGTGTATTACGGGAGTGCTCACAGCCCACTATATTGACGTGACCTTGTCATTATTCTCAAGGTCATTACGACCAATTGGCCACTTCCAAATACTTTGTCAACATCATATCTCAAGAATGGTTTGTGCGATTCCATTCATCCTTGGTGTCCAGGTGTATTAGGGGTGGGGGACATAGAATTCAGCTCCATCCGTCCGGCCATCTGTCCATCCCATTCTGTTTGTTGTGAACACAATATCTCAAGAACGGTTCGACCGATTCCATTCATCTTTGGGGTGAAGGTGTATTAGGGCCGGTGGACATAGTCTTCAGCTCCATCAGTCCATCTGTCCGGCTGTCCTTCCATCACATCTTGTTTGTTGTGAACGCAAAATCTCAAGAACTCTTTTCTCGATTTTATTCATCTTTGGCTTCAATGTGTAATTTTGTGATATGCCCACCCCAGTCGATTTCCGTCACCTTGCGGGGGACATGGCCACGTTTAGTGGCAACAATTGTTATTTAAGCTGTTAAACTGTTGAATGCCTGTGACCTTCGATCCCTCAGGTGGTACTGCATCAAAAACCGACATCAGTGTGTAAAGGACATCACCACATGGGCTTAGGAACACTTCAGAAAACCACTGTCAGTAACTACAGTTCGTCGCTACATCTGCAAGTGCAAGTTAAAACTCTACAATGCAAAGCGAAAGCCATTTATTAACAGCACCCAGAAACGCTGTCTGCTTCGCTGGGCCCAAGCTCATCTAAGATGGACTGATGCAAAGTGGAAAAGTGTTCTGTGGTCTCATGAGTCCACATCTCAAATTGTTTTTGGAAACTGAGGACGTCTTGTCCTCCGGACCAAAGAGGAAAAGAAACATCCGGACTGTTACAGGCGCAAAGTTCAAAAGCCAGCATCTGTGATGGTATGGGGGTGTATTAGTGCCCAAGGCATGGGCAACTTACACATTTGTGAAGGCACCATTAATGCTGAAAGGTACATACAGGTTTTGGAGCAACATATGTTGCCATCCAAGCGACGTCTTTTTCATGGACGCCCCTGCTTATTTCAGCAAGACAATGCCAAGCCACATTCTGCACGTGTTACAACAGCATGGCTCCGTAGTAAAAGAGTTCGGGTACTAGGCTGGCCTGCCTGTAGTCCAGACCTGTCTCCCATTGAAAATGTGTGGCGCATTATGAAGCGTAAAATACGACAACGGAGACCCCGGACTGTTGAACAACTTAAGCTGTAAATCAAGCAAGAATGGGAAAGAGTTCCACCTGAAAAGCTTCAAAAATTGGTCCCCTCAGTTCCCAAACGTTTACTGAGTGTCGTTATATGGTGATGTCACACAGTGGTAAAAAGGCCCACATGTGTTGCTGCCTTTAAATTCTAAGTTAATGATTATTTGCAAAATAATCTCAGTTTGAACATTAAACATCTTGTCTTTGCAGTGCATTCAATCGAATATAAGTTGAAAAGGATTTGCACATCATTGTATTCTGTTTTTATCTACGATTTACATAACGTGCCAACTTTACTGGTTTTGGGTTTTGTAGCAATAATAAAAGTTTATGGTGTTATACTAAATCACTTTTATTGATTTTAGATGCCTTCCAACAAAGCAGCAGTTGCTAAGCATAGACAGAAAATAAATGCAGACCCAGTAGCTCACGCAGAGATGCTAAAAAAGAGACGAGAAAGGTATTTAGAATTTCAGTATCAAGATAATAATGCAGGCATTATAATGTGAATAACTGAAAGTGTGTCCATACCGTAACTACAAAAAATCTGCATTTCAGCTATAAGAGAAGAAAGCTAGCGGCTTTGGGTGCAAATCCTGACCACCTACCCATCAGCTCCCTATCAGATGCTGAAGCATCAAAAAAGAGAGAGCAATGGCGGGAGAACCAAAGGAAGCACAGGGCAGAAGGAAAATGAGTGAAAGCGGCCCTGGATTTGACACCAGAGTCCTTTGAGAAGCTTCCTACTAAAGAGCCCATCCCACTGCCGCTGTATCCACCATCACAGCCAGCTCCATCACCTCTGGCTCCACCATCATTTATACCTCTAAACATTCTTGATTTCAGTCTCTAAGTTTTTAAATATGTTTAATTACACTAAACAACATAAAGTGCTATCTTATGCCTATTGTTCTGATAACCAGGAGTTATTAGCGGTCAAGCTGGCCCTCGAAGAGTGGCGCCACTGGTTGGAGGGAGCTGAGCACCCGTTTGTGGTATGGACTGACCATAAAAACCTCCAATATATTCAGCAAACCAAGTGGCGTAATTCCCGACAGGCGCTATGGTCATTATTTTTTGACTGCTTTGATTTCACGCTCACCTATTGCCTGGGCTCTAAAAATATTGAACCTGACGCCCTGTCACGTACATTGATAGCGATACTACCGCGGAGCCTGTTATTTCTACTGCACAGATTGTGGCACCCAATCAGTGGGAGGTTGAGACGATGGATCAGGAGGCATTGAAGTCTGATCCCGGTCCTGAGGGGGAGCCTCCTGGCTGTTTATTTGTCACGCATAGAGTAAGGCTACAGGTCCTCCAGTGGGGATACTCTTCCCGCTTGTCGGGGCACTCGGGGGCCCATCGGACCAAGCAGTTCCTGGCCCAACGTTTTTGGTGACCGGAGATGATGAGGGACCTTCGGGAGTTTGTTGCTGCCTGTGGCGTCTGTTCCAGGAATAAGACTTCCCATCTCCCTCCCGCTGGTTTGCTGCGACCTTTGCCCGTTCCCAGGTGGCCTTGATCGCATATCGCGTTAGATTTTGTTACGGGAGACAGCGCATCTTGTGGTCGACAATGTGTTCCGGTTGCATCGGCTTCCGCAAGATGTCGTGTCTGACCGAGGCCCTCAGTTTACAGCCAGATTTGGCAGGCGTTTTGTAAGCAGTTGGGGGCCACTGTGAGTCTTTCCTTGGGGTTTGACCCGGAGACCAACGGGCGGACAGAATGGACTAATCAGTCTTTTGAAAACACTCTCCGATGTTTGGCGGCGGATAATCCCTCATCGTGGAGTCGATTTTTAGCTTGGGCCGAGTATTCTCATAATTCGTTGTGTAATTCCTCCACGGGGCTTTACCCGTTTGATGCCCAAGAGGTTTTACCAACCCCCACTACTTCCAGAGACTAAGAACGATTCCGATATTCCCTCGGTCCACCAGATCATTCGGCGGTGTCGGTCGGTTTGGACTAAGCTCTGTTCTTCGCTGTTGCTTTCGGGGCGCAAACAAAAATCCTTCTGCGATGGAAGGCGTCATTTGGCCCCGTCTTATCGGGTTGGGCAGGGAGTTTAGCTGTCCACCCGGGACCTCCCTTTGAAGGTAGAATCCCGAAAACTGGCACCCTGCTATATCAGCCCATTCAAGATTGTGCGGAAGATCAATCCGGTTACGGTCCATTTGAAGCTCCCGAGATCTTTACGCATACATCCGTCATTCCACGTCTCGCGGATTAAGCCGGTTAGTACTAGCATCCTGGCACCCGCCGACACTCCCCCGCCGCGATTGGTTGAAGGGGGGCTGGTTTATACCGTGCGCCGCATTCTGGCCAAGAGGCGTGCATCGTAGGTCGTGGGGTCCAGTTCTTTGTAGATTGGGAAGGTTACGGGCCCGAGGAGGGGTGCTGAGTCCCTTCGCGGGATATTCTGGATCCCGCGCTTATTTCGAGTTTCGTACGAGGGGTTCCTTGGGAACTTCTGGAGCTGTCCCTTAGAGGGGGGGTCCTGTCGTGGTTTAGGTTTAGGTTTAGATTTGAGAGATGTTTGTGGCTCTCGTCCGGGATGATATCGTTTTGCTCCCTATCGGACTCCTGGACCAGCTGGCATTGATTCGGGGCGTGGCCTGGACTCTATTTAAGCTCCTATTTCGCCTTGCTCCCATGGCTAGAGTGTCAGTTCATCTGTGGCGCTTTAGCCGGTAAGGTCTCTTGTGAGATTTTTTAGGGACTTTTTTAGGGACTGCATATGAGGATCAGTGCTCGTGAGTGAGGGAATCTTTGTTTTATTTCCCTTTTCTTTTGTTTTCCTCGAGCTCGCTTATTTTCTGGTCTGGTCCGTTGGTAGTACGAGCCTCGTTATTTTTATCTCTCCATGCTGTGAGGTTTGCCTTTTTTTAATATTTGGCCGCTGCTCTTGACGTCCACCGTCAGCAGCTATCACAAAAATATATGCAAAAATATACAATACAAACTAAATAGTATTGTATTTTAAACAGATTTCACTTTGGTTAAAAAACTTACAACTGGCAAATGGGTAAAACTTAGTGATTGGAAGAATGTCAGCAGAGTCTAAAGATTTCAAATTACCATAAATTAATTTTTTGGAGTGTCAATTAAGTGCTTAAATATAGTCCTTCAATAAGTCATATTCCTCCTTTTCATCTTCCTATGCCATACAAGATTTTTTTGTATTATTGATTTCATTACACTGAATGATATTTTCGGGGTCGTCATTTAGAAATTAGAGTAAAAATGTTTGTTGGTTACCATTTTTTGCCCAGAAAATATTAAAGTTAAACAATACTCACTCAATTTTTTTCATTTTTTGATAAATTAAAGTTGTATAACACTTATTTTTATTATTATTATTATTATTATAATAAGCTGCCAGAGGCGGTTGTATATTGGCGTCATCCGCTCCGTCTGTCCGTCCGTTCGTCCGTCCGTCTGTTAACATTTGCTTTGTCCGCAAATTTGTGTGCAAAGCTTCAGGCCGATCGGGACGAAACTCCACAGGAACATTACCTGGGTCAGGGTCTAGACACCGAATGACTGTCGGCTCCGTCACTCCAAGGTCAAGGTCACTCATCGAGGTCAAAGGTCAAATTTATACCAAAATGTTGGCGGTGTATAATGTACCACTACCAGCTCCTGGTGCTGTTGTTTGAGTCTTGAAAACGAAAGTTACGAATGTAACTACGGTTCTATGAATCCCGAATGACCGCCAGAGGGCGGTGCTTAAAGCACTGAATATTCCCCTTCGCGCATGCGTAGTGCGAGTATGTATACCAACAATGTCACCTGTGACCTGCAGGTGACCCAAAGAAGATTATATCTTCCGGTGTCACCTGAGGATCGTTTCTTACAGAATCTTCTCGCGAGCACACGAGGATTCTGAGTGACAGAGAGCTCTGGCGGTCATTCGGGATTCATAGAACCGTAGTTACATTCGTAACTTTCGTTCTATTTCATCCCTGCTGACCGCCAGAGGGCGGTGCTTAAAGCACTGAATGACTTATACCAACAAGGTCACGAAGAATCCGAATCACGGACCTTCAGTGTGCAAAAAGTCAGAAGACCCCGGCCGCAGAACCACGGCTAAGGGGTGGGGTGTGGCGACGTTCACCCTGTAGAACCTGGAGAACGTGTCCGGTGACAACCATGAAGCTGCGGCACAAATGTCCTCCAAGGACACTCCCCTCAGGGCAGCCCATGAAGTAGCAACACTCCTGGTAGAGTGGCACCTCACGCCAGGTGGAAGGGGACGGTTACTCGTCCGATAGGCATGGGTGATGACATTAATAATCCAGTGGGACACACGCTGCTTGGAGATGGCGCAACTCCTGTTAGGGCCACCGTAGCAGAGAAAAAGTTGTTCAGACCTTCGAATGCATACAGTAGCTGCAGTGTAGGCCTTCAGAGCCCGCACTGGACATAACAGTTCAGGCTCATCCCCACTCTCCCTTGGAGAAGGGTCAAACCGAGCCAGCCGAATAGGCTGGTTGCGGTGAGCGTGAGCCAACACTTTAGGGAGAAACGCTGTGTTCGGCCACAGAGTGACCCCTGAGCCATCAGAGTTCCACCTCAAACACGAGTCACTGACAGACAGGGCATGCAGCTCGCTGACACGCTTTGCAGAGCAAATGGCCAGAAGGAACGCAGTCTTACAAGACACCACTTCAGCTCCGCTTGTGTCAAGGGTTCAAATGGGGGCCGGCTTAGTGCATCCAGTACCAGGGGAGATCCCATGCTGGAGCTCTTGGGGCACTCAGAGGATGTAATCTCTGAGCCCCCTTCAAGAAGAGGAACACCAAACTATGGCTCCCCACAGTGCCATTGTCAATCCTCACATGACCACAAGATATTGCCGCTACGTACACTTTCAACGTCGAATGAGACCGACCTTCATCCAGAAGAGACTGAAGAGGTCAAAAATAGTTGGCACAGAGCAGCGCACAGGGTCCTCATCCCGACTTGTACACCAGTCGGAAAACAGTTTCCATCTATTCTCATATTGAAGACGAGTGGACGGCGCTCTAGCATTCAATATGGTGTATTCGACAGGGTCCGCACAGGAGCTAAACAGCAACTCGGGCCCTCCAGCAGCCAAACAGACAGTTGGAGGCATCGTGGATTGGGGTGCCAGATCCGCCCCGCCAGCTGGGACAGGAGATCCCTCCTGTCGGGAAGGCGCCACGGTACACCGCGACAGAGTCCGTGCAGCAGTGGGAACCAGCTCCTCCCTGGCCAGAAGGGAGCCACAAGGAGGACACTGCGACCCCCCTGAAGGATCCTCTGAAGTACCGACCGAATCAGAGGAAGCGGGGGTAAGGCATACAGGAGGCCGTCCGGCCAAGGGTGGGCCAATGCGTCCTGGCCCGAGGGACTGGTTGTCTCGGCTAAGGAGAACCACAGAGGACAGTGGGTAGAGACTTCTGAAGCGAAGAGGTCCACGTCCACTCTGCCGAAGAGGCTCCAAATAGTGCTGACCATTGCCGGGTGGAGGCGCCACACTCCTGACGGAGTTTTTGACGGGAGAGGGAGTCTGTCAGGTTGCTCCGCTCTCCCGATAGATACATTGCCCGAAGGCTGATCAGACGGGGGGGCCGCCCACATGAGGAGCTCTTCTGTCAGTCGCAGCGACCGCGCAGACTTGGTCCTGCCCTGATGATTTATATGATATACGGTTGATGTGTCTGACCTTACGAGGACATGCTTGCCCCTCAGGTGTGGCAGAAAGTGCCTGAGTGCCGGGTGAGCCAAGGCAAGGAGACACCTTTGTGACACCCTGAGCTTCCTGTGCCAGTGTCGCTTGGCATCCAAGTGGAAGCTGTTCAGCCACCTCAGCAGGGGGCGTAGTGCCAGCAAGCTCAGCGGAACCACAGCTGAAATGGACGTTAGTTCGCCCACGAGGCGAGGAAATGCAAGGAAGGTCAGCCAATGGCCCTCTTGGAACAGGGCAAGAAGGTGAAGGATGTCGCCCACACAGCGGGGGGCGGTCTGGCTATCATGGCTACACTGTCCAATGCAATCCCAATGAAAGTTGTAGCCTGAGATGGCACCAGGCAACTCTTTCCCATATTCACCTCGAGTCCGAGGCAGGCCACGTGGGACAGGAGACATGCTGTATCACTGGACACCTGAGCATGGGATGGTGGACAGACCAGCCAGTCATCCAGGTATGGGAGAATTTTCAAGCCTTGAGACTGTAGAGGCGCAAGGGCTGCGGCAACACACCTCCTGAAGACCCTTGGAGAGAGGGAGAGCCCAAAGGGTAGCAACCTGAACTGCCAGTGGCGGTCTCGGTAGGCAAAGCGGAGAAACCGCCGATGTTTTTGAGTGATGGGGACACGGAAGTAAGCGTCCTTGAGGTCAATGGACGTAAACCATTCTCCCTGTGCCACAGTTTGCAGGACATCTGCAGTGGTCAACATGTGGAAAGGGATGACATTCATAAATATGTTCAGCCCTCTGAGGTCCAAGATTGGGCGAAATCCGCCAGTCTGTTTCGTCACTAGGAAGTATGTTGAATAGTACCCCCGGGGACGCGACAGAGGGTCCACGGGCTTGATGGCGCCTTTGGCCAGGAGGGTGGATAACTCCTGGCCCAACACGCGAGCCTTTGCCGGGTCGCTGATAGAGGCCATTTTGACCCGGCCAGAAGTGAGGGGCCGGCGGCGGAATTGAAGCTTGTACCCGTGGGTCAAGGTGGCAACCACCCACGGGTCTGAAGTATGAGCAGCCCACTGTTGGAGCTGATGTGAAAAATATCCGACCGCCGGCCCCACGGCCTCAATGTCTGGCCCCCCGGCCCCTAAGGGGGGGGGGGTGGAGGGGGGGTGGACAGGCGGGCAGGGCCACGAAAGTCCCAAGCTGGTCTCCGCATGGGACGCTGGGCAACACGACGGCCAGTGGAGTGGGTCGGCCGTGGTAAGCGGGTGTGAGAAGCAGCCGAGGAACCCCTCGTTCTGCTGGCAGGAGGCCTATCAAGAAGAGGCATCCGCCTAAGGCCCGCAAGCCGCTGCCTGGTTTGCACAGCCTGGATGGTCCTTTCCAGTGCTTCCTGGGCTGCAGGACCAAATATCTCTCCTGGTTCCATGGGGAGACTGCGAAGGAGTCTCCTGGATGCCTCTGTCAAGTTTGACTGAGATAGCCAAACCTGGCGACGAGCCTGAACCAGGATGGACATCATCCGTCCAAGTTCCCTGGACAGAAGGCCGAATGCCTCCAGTGAGGCATCACAAAAAGTGACAGAATCAGCAGCCACGTTGCCCTCCTGCAGTGAAGCTGAGAGCGCCAACGTGAGATTCGACAAAGAGCTCCCCATGCGGCAAGCACGTGCTCCAGCATCATAAGGCCTTGTGAGAAGGTCTCCAACAGGCCTGCAGCTCCTTCAGATAGTCCTTAGAGTGGGGAATAACGAAGGTAGTGGGGGCTGGCCTGCGCCTGAAGAGGGCACTAGCAGGTGCAGCTTCTGCCTGCTGTGGTACATGCATGTGCAGTCGATCTAAAGCCATGCGCATGATTGCCCGCATGGAGCCATCCCCCAACTCAGCCACTGAACTCGGAGCCGAGGAGTGGGCGCCCCGCTCAGATGCCTGGGAACCCCCATTTTACGAATCTCTCCCATAACCATGGAAGTAGGTAGCCGAAGCTGCCAGGGAAAATGTATCCTCCTCAGGTACCAGCACTGGCATTGGAGGAGAGGGTGTCAAATCACCTTGCAATGGGGCATCAGGCTGGCAGTCTCTGAGCATGGGCCTGACCTGGGCCAGCTCAGCAGACAGCTGATCGACTTTAGATGAGAGCCTGCTTTCTTGTCTCTTTTTGAGCAGATTTCGCCCTCTTCCTGGAGGGTGCGACTGCTGTAGCCGCAGCCCGCCGCTTAGAGCGTCTCTAACAGGCCGGGGGAGACTGGCCTGATGGGGGGAGGTCACTTTCATCCCCTTGATGTTCCACCTGCGCCCGACTGGCAGCCCTCACCGCCCAAGGCAAGTAACTGCAGTTCATGCAGGGGTTGTCTGACGGCGCCTCCCGCAGGTGCTCAGGACCGAGGCATGCGGGGCATAGGTCATGGCCGTCCTCTGGCTGTAGAGGAGCCTCACATGACGTACAGAAATGGGAGTCATCCATTGTGGTGGCGCTGGAGGCTTACACGACACTCACCTGTCCAAATAAGCCCAGACGCTCCCGCTAGTATGCTACAGGGGCTTGCACTGGAGGGAGGGAGCGCGTACGCTGCCTATACCGAGTAAGGAACCCAGCTGGTATTTAATGAATATTTCTCGGATAACCTGAGCGCGAACGCTAAGGACAAACCGAGTATGGACACCGTAAGCCGGAGGGAGGGAGCGCGTACGCTGCCTATACCGAGTAAGGAACCCAGCTGGTATTTAATGAATACTCCTCGGGTAACCTGAGCGCGAACGCTAAGGACAAACAGAGTATGGACACCGTAAGCCGGAGGGAGGGAGCGCGTACGCTGCCTATACCGAGTAAGGAACCCAGCTGGTATTTAATGAATACTCCTCGGGTAACCTGGAATACTCCTCGGATAACCTGAGCGCGAACGCTATGGACAAACCGAGTATGGACGCCGTAAGCTGGAGGGAGGGAGCGCGTACGCTGCCTATACCAGCAGGGGCTCAGTAACAAATCCAAATCGGGACACAGCACAAAGCAAAACACAAACCATATGCTGGGAGGAGGCAGCGCGCACGCAGCCTCTACCAACAGAGGTTAATGCAAACTCACCAGCAGGTGTAGCTATGCAAGCGTTACCGCTAATAATTACTCACGCTGGACACCGGGAAAACGCTTACGCAACCCGCCAGCCAGCAAACAAAGTCAGCTTGACCGACTAATTAAACGTCGGGACACAGCACAAACACAAAAACAGACCATATGCTGGGGGGAAGCAGCGTGCACGCAGCCTGTACCAACAGAGGTTAATGCAAACTCACCAGCAGGTGTAGCTATGCAAGCGTTACCGCTAATAATTAGTCATGCTGGACACCGGGAAACGCTCACGCAACCCGCCAGCCAGCAACAAAGTCAGCTCGACCGACTAAATTAAACGTCGGGGCGCAGCACAAACATATAAACAAATCATATGCTGGGGGGAAGCAGCGCGCACGCAGCCTGTACCAACAGACGTTAATGCAAACTCACCAGCAGGTGTAGCTATGCAAGCGTTACTGATAATAATTATTCACACTGGACACCGGGAAACGCTCACGCAACCCGCCAGCCAGCAACAAAGTCAGCTTGACCGACTAAATTAAACGTCGGCACACAGCACAAACACAAAAACAGACCATATGCTGGGGGGAGGCAGCGCCCACGCAGCCTGAACCAGCAGAGGCTAATGCAAACTCACCTGAAGGTGTAGCCATGCAAGCGTTACTGCTAATAATTATTCACGCTGGACACCGGGAAACGCTCACGCAACCCGCCAGCCAGCAAACAAAGTCAGCTCGACCGACTAAATTAAATGTCGGGGCGCAGCACAAACATATAAACAAACCATATGCTGGGGGGAGGCAGCGCCCACGCAGCCTGAACCAGCAGAGGCTAATGCAAACTCACCTGAAGGTGTAGCTATGCAAGCGCTACCGCTAATAATTATCCGCTGGACACCGGGAAACGCTCACGCAACCCGCCAGCCAGCAAACGATGTCAGCTCGACCGACTAAATTAAGCGTCGGGACACAGCACAAACACAAAAACAGACCATATGCTGGGGGGAGGCAGCGCCTACGCAGCCTGTCCCAACAGAGGCTAATGCAACTCACTTGAAGGTGTAGCTATGCAAGCGCTACCGCTAATAATTATCCACGCTGGACACCGGGAACGCTGACGCAACCCGCCAGCCAGCAAACAAAGTCAGCTCGACAGACTACATTAAAACGTCGGGATAAGGATGCGCGAACGCAACCGTCACCGATAAGTAATTAACAAACGCAGCAAAGTAACGTAAAGTCTCTCTCAACCAGAGAAAGATCGCCGTCGCAGTTCCTGGAGGGCGAACAATCGCTGCTCCGACCGACAATGGTCGCGGAACTACTAGCAACGGAATTTAGTAGTAAAGCAATAGACTCATTGCTTTCCAAGCAAGCAAACTACGCGCGAGAAGAAAATAAGAAACGATCCTCAGGTGACACCGGAAGATATAATCTTCTTTGGGTCACCTGCAGGTCACAGGTGACATTGTTGGTATACATACTCGCACTACGCATGCGCGAAGGGGAATATTCAGTGCTTTAAGCACCGCCCTCTGGCGGTCAGCAGGGATGAAATAGAACCCAGTTTCATCTTTGAACCTGTCACTGAATGTCAATTACAAATAGCTTGCTAGTTAGCTACCTTTTTAATTTTATTAGGCTCGTTCGAGATGAGCCAGGTCTGCGCAGTTTCGACCACCGGCGATTGGCACACAATGCATGCCAGTTAGTTTTGTGTCCGACTTCATACCACCTTGCTCTGATGTATTACAAAAGTGGATGGCCATAAAATCGGGACAGCGAGGCGGCCGCATTGTTTAGAGCCAGTTGGTGCAGTTGCTCTCCACCGACTGCACCGCTTGGCTCTAAGCTGATCTAACAGCTGACTGGTTTAGAGGTTGGCTCAACAATATGGCATTTTATGTAAGGCTCTTTTCCAGCGAAGAAGTTCCTCGTAGTATTTGGGGGGCAGGAACTACTATAGGAACGTCCTCTCACTCGGCCCTCTCAACTGCCCTGTCTCCACCAAGAGGGCGAAGTAGGAGGAACTCCTTTTAAAAATGCGACCCCTTGTCGTCTGCAGAGCTATTAAAATACCGGCTATTTTGTCGCTTTCTGTTGACGTCACATCCCAGCCTGAGCAAAGCCAATCAGCGCCAAGTAAACCCCATGCCCCACCCAGGAGTTTTCCGGGGCCATTCAGAGTAGTACCTACTCTTTTTTTTTTTTTTTTTTATTGAAACATTGAATATACAAACAACAAGCAGGGGATACAGCCGTCTGCTTTCGAAACTAAAATACAATCAGTATATAACACAAAAAAAAGAAAAAAAAAAGAAAAAACAATATTTTTCTAACACAAAATAAAATAATTGGGGGTGAAAAAAAAATGTCTATATACATTAAACGAGCAGTATGCAGACCAATTAAAATGTTAAAAGTGATGACATAGTTTCATATAGTTTGGTTAGGAACACATTAGTGTCACATATTAATTTAAGTGATGATAAGTACTGATTACATTCATTTTTAAAGTGAGCAATGGAAGGTTTTTCATTTTTCCATTTACATTTATGAATATGATATTTACCCAGTAAGGTAATTGTATTGATCGTTGTTGACAGTTTACTTGGAAGATCATCCATGTTGTTGGGAAACAGAACTTTTGGGTATTGGCAATATGAGGTGAACCAGACTGTTTGATCAATGGGTAATGAATGTGTATTAGGAGATAAAGAGAGGCCGTCAGGTCCGGCAGGACATATCGCCTATTTGCAACTTCCAGCTTGAATCTCCGTTTGTCTTCAGTTCCGACAGGACAATAGGCACTAGCGCCTTTTAGTTGGAGGTTCCGTTTGCCCACATATGGAGCTCATCTTCCGAGGGTTGGGAATCTATTGAACCAATTAAGTTGGGTGGTTCAGGAGAGGCCCAATTGTAGAGTATTGCTTTTTATCAATGTGTAAACCCTGGAACCAATCAGCAACAACCTCTGATAACATTAAAGAAATCATATGCAAATGTCTGGACTTTAACATGTATAAAGTTTCTTACAAAATGAAGGAATTTTAGAACTTTGCATCACGCTGTTGTCACGGCCGGCTGTGTAAATAAACTCTTTCCTGCTTTTTGACACGAACAATCGGACTCTGCTTCTTCATCGGGACAACGTTCTTGGTTTTTTATTAATTTACCAACAATGTAGATTAAAATCTGAGTGGACTCAATTGATGCAAAAGAAACATTGACCATGTCAAGCCAGCTGAAAATATCCTTCCAGAATTGGAATGTAATAGAACAGGAAAAGAAAAGGTGATGAATCGTTTCTTCCTCTTGTGAACAAAAAACGCATGGATCGACTTCAAAATTGAATCTTTTATGTAGTGTTTCTGCAGCTGGATAAACGTCGTTCATTATTTTATATTGCACTTCTTTAATTTTAGGAAGGACTGGCCATTTAAAATACTTACAATACTTACTAGTCATCATTATCCCACTTTGAATTTTTAATTTAAAAGGCGAGTTAAAATCTGTGAACAGTTTACATTTAAAAGCCTTGCCAATTACTTTGTTATTGCATTTTTTATCACTTATGTAGCTTTCACCAATTTTTAATTTGGAGAGAGTAACCACTGTATTTGAGTATGTCAATGTATTCTGAATCATCTGTACTAGAGGGAGAGGAATGGCTTTGCAAATACGACTGTAGTCTCTAAAGGAGCAAATTATACCATATTTTGAAGTAAATGATTTGAAATGCATAAATTGGCCATGCTTGTCCATCAAATCAACAACATGTAAGATCTTTTTATCAAACCACTCTTTTCTGATCAAGGACTTCTTATTTATTGTAATTACTCTATTATTCCACAAGGTGGATCCATGCGGTGTAAAATTATGAGTAAATATCATTTTCCAGTAATGCAAAAGTTGTCTGTGAAAATTTGGCAGTTTAATAGGTAGTTTGGAAATTTCGAAGTCACGAGCCATCAAAAAATTTAACCCACCAATTTTTTGGAATAAGCTTCTAGGTATATGGAACCATACAGAATCAGACTGTGTCAAATAGTTTTTGATCCAATTCATCCTAAATACTCCAATCATTGATTCAAATTCCATGGCCTTAAGACCACCATTGTTATAATCTTTAATGATTATCGATTTTTTTAAAATAATGAGATCTATTTTTCCAATTGAAATTAAAAATAATGGAATTAACTTTTTTAATCAGATGAGGAGAAACATATAAAGATTGACATGGGTAAATTAATTTTGCAATACCTTCGGCTTTAGTTAAAAGTATTCTGCCTAAAATAGATAAGTCTCTCGTTCGCCAGTGATTAAGAGATTTTTCCATACCCTGTATCTTTTCCTCAATGTTAAGATGTTCCATTTTGTTTGAATCTCTAGATATTGTAACTCCTAGATATTTTACTTCAGGTTTTACAGGAATTGTTTCAATCTCTGCTTCATTGCAATTAAAAAGCAGAAATAATTCACATTTCTTTAGGTTTAAACAAAGGCCCAATGCTGTTGAAAAAACAGACATCAAATTTAAAGCTTTAGCAATTAACGATTTATCCTTTATGAAGATTACAGTGTCATCAGCAAATTGACTAATTCGATATTCATAATCAAGTACATTTATTCCTTTAAGTAGTGTGTTGTTCACGATGAGGTATGCTAGCATCTGAGTACATAGTATAAATAGTTTAGGTGAAATTGGGCACCCTTGTCTAATTAATTAATCCCTTGTCTCGAAGAATTTTGATTTGTAGCATCAGTCCTGGATTGAGGGAGATATAGCTATTAATATCATTATAAAACATCTTGATAATTTTGCAAAACCGTTCCCCAAACCCAAATTTCCTCAATACTGTAAATATAAATTCATGTTCTACAGTGTCAAATGCTTTGAAAAAGTCTAGAAATAAAATGAAACTGTCTTGATTGAATAAATGATTCATAGTCAATCATGTCTATAATTAGCCTTATGTGATTGTAAATATATCTCCCTTTTATAAAGGCTGATTGATATTCCTCGACTAATTTTCCCAGAACAAATTTAAGACGATTGGCAAATATAAGGGCGAGTAGCTTGTAGTCATTGCATAATAAAGTTATTGGTCTCCAATTGTCCAGCAATAACAAATCTTTATTGGGTTTGGGGAGCAATGTTATCAAGCCTGTCTTCATGGTTGGAGATAAACATCCTTTCTCGATACATTCCAAAAATGCTGCAAATAATAACTCCCTAATTTCCTTCCAAAAGTGTTTTAAAAATTCCGATGTTAACCCATCAAGTCCTGGTAATTTTCATGTTTTCATTTGTTTCAGGGCCATATGAAGTCCTGCTATGGTTAGTTCCTTATCAAGCCAATTTTTATCTTCCTCATTGATTTTTTTGATGTCATCTTTAATAATATCAAAGAAGAGGTCACATTTTGACTCCTTGTATTTAGATTTATAGAAATTGTTGTAGTATAGCCAAATTTCATCTTGAATAAGTTTTGGATCTTCTATTAGATTATCGTTTGCTTTGAGCCTAGTTATTTTTTTCTTAGATTGTCTTTGTTTTTCGAGGCCAAAAAAATAAGATGAACTTTTTTCACCCTGCTCAATCCATTTAGCTCTTGATCGAATATAAGCTCCATTTGCTTGAATTAAATACATCTCATCTAATTTTGACTGCAGAGATTGTAGTTGAACATCTTTTTCTACTGATAGGTGAGTATCATTTGCCAAATGATTAATTTTGTCAATCAACTCTTTTTGCATTTTTTTACGTCTTGCTGCCATGTTTTCACCCATGTCAATTGAAATATGCTTTACCCTAAACTTGAACCATTCCCATTTATTCATATTTGATGTACTTAAATGGTTAACCTCACTAATGAGAGCCTTAATTTGTGTAACAAATTTGTCATTTTCTAACAGTTTGTTGTTAAACTTGCAAACATTGTTAATCTGAGGTAGTTTAGACAATAAAGACAGTTTAATCATACAGTGATCCGTCAACGGAGAAGCAGAAATTTCACAGACCGAGAGAGAATTACAAAATTCACAAGAAATGAGCCAATAGTCCAGTCTTGAATATTGTCAATTTCCAGCAGAGTTAAACCATGTATTGTAACCATGTTGTACCTAGATTCTGTATGATGTCATCATATTCAGGTTGTGGACCTCTATGAGGGAGTCTGTCCAACCATGAATTAGGAGCTATGTTAAAGTCTCCCCCCATTATCATTTTGTCTGAATTGTATGTTATTTTCCATTCATTCACAATTTTACCCAGTTCCGCATACATGACTCTGTTAACCACTTTGTTATTATAACCATAAATACAAACTAAAATGTATTGCACATCATTCAGCTCTACCACCACCATTAACCAGTGACCTTAAGTATCTTTTTTATGATCAATTATTTTGCCTGGAAATCTGTTAAATAACACCATTACCCCTGCGGAGTGTGGGGTTCCATGAGCAAAGAGGATGGAATCCCCCTATTGGCTTTTCCAAAATACTTCATCGTTTACAACAGAATGACTTTCTTGCAGAAAAATACAATTTGTTTTTTGTTCCTTGCAAAATAAAAATAAAGCTTTACGTTTGATGCTATTTTTCAACCCCCTAACATTCAAAGATAACAAAGAAATAGACATATTTAGTCACAAAAATTTGCTTTAAAGTGCACTAAAACTTATTCTGAAAGGCAGGAATGAACAGATTGCCCATGATAACAATACCATCCTTTTTTTTTTTTTCCCTTCCCCCCTCCGGTCCGAACATAGCTTTAGGGGGCAAAAGGACAGGCATAAACTAACCTCTGTTCAAGGTTCGGAATGAAGATTAGATCACCCGAGCCTGATTGAAATGAATCCTTAAGGCTCAATTCTTTGTCCATCAATGAGAGCATAGCCTTCCCTAAGAAAAGCCATTTTCCCGTTTTTTCTTGCCTCTTGCACCAGAGGCCACAGTTTGGCTCGGGCTTCACGGTCTTCCCTCAAAGTCCTCCTTGAAACGAAAGTTCATCTCTTTGCAAACTCTGGCCTCCCTCGACTTTTTCCATACTTCATCGCGAACAATCCGCATGGCGAACTGTACGATTATAGGTCTGGGTACGTTGTTAACAGCTGGGTCGTTCCGTTTACCCAAGCGGTGAACAGTGTCCACAGATGCACGAAGCTGGTCGATAGACATTGGAACCACCCGGGTAAGAATTCCCAACACTTCCTCTCGTGTATTTTCATCTTTTCCTTTCTCAGGAAGACCAGTAATCCTAAGGTTCCATCTTCTCTTGTACCTTGCTTGCTCTAAACAGAGCAGTTTCAAGGAGGCATTTTCTTTTTTCTGAAAAGCGATTTCCTCTTTAAGTTTCGCGATTTCTTCTTTGTTTCCCATTACCCCTTGTGCATTCGCTTCTATCTGACTTTCAAAAATTTTAAGACTGCCCTCTAGCTCATCGAATCTCTTTATTAAGAGAAAGATAGCATCATTAGTGACCTCACCTGGTTGTTGGCCTCCGGCTTTTACTTTTACTTTTTTGGGCTTCGGACTGGGCTCTGGAGTGTGATCGTGCTGAATTTTTTTAAATTCTTGTTCCATTTCCGTAACTTCGTCATCATCGCACGCTTCTTCCAGAGCCGACAAGTTGTAGTCATGGTCGAGTAGCTGCTGCTTGGAAGCACCAGTCTTTCGGTTAGCTTTTGCCATAGTTCGCATTGAAGAGCAGAAGGGCGTTAGCGAGGTGAAAATGCGCAAAATCACAAAAAAACTGTTTAAACAGGTCTCGCATTGCCTTTGGTGTTTTTTTAATCAAACAAATTTAGCTTTTCTAGGGCATTTTTAACAGTTTGTTCTCAGAGCCTGCCAAACTTGAGCTGCTCATTCCGCCATCTTGTTTCGCCCCCCGGAGAGTAGTACCTACTCTGAGGCAGGAACTTTTTTAGCGCCTGTAAAAGTCCCGTAACTCTGTCCTTCGGGGGCGTTAGTAAAGCGACAGTCAGTCAATGAGGAGCGCAACATAACGACTGTATCATAGAGGTTAAAGGATGCTGGAAACTGTCCGAAATGGACCGTAAATGTCCGCGGTTGCTTATAAAGCTTGCTCGTGTACTCACCAGGTCAAACAAACGCTCTCACATCACTCCCATACTAAAATCTCTCCATTGGCTTCCCATTATTTACAGGATTAGATTTAAAGTTCTCACCGTCACTTTTACAGCACTTCATGGAAAGGCGCCTGAGTATTTAACAGAACTCATTCACCCATACCTGCCTACCCGTTCACTAAGATCCAACTCAAGTAACCTGCTGTCTGCACCTAGGACAAATTTTAAAACACGTGGTGACCGAGCTTTTGAGGCCCTTGCACCAAAACTATGGAACGCCTTGCCCATGTCGATCCATTGCTCTGACTCGGTTGAGTCTTTTAAAAAACAGTTAAAAACATACATGTTCAGACAGGCTTTTGAATAATTATCATGTCCATTGTCAATTGTTTTATAATTGATTTTTATCTATTGACTGATAACTTGTATCTGGTCATTGTTTTTACTTGTTTTTTCTTTCTTATTGCTTATTGCTGTGTTTGCTTCTGCTGATGTAAAGCACTTTGTGACCTCTGTCTGTGAAAAGTCCTCTATAAATAAAGTTTACTTACTTACTTACTACCGCAAAACTGATAAATGGCCAGTGAAAACAGTTCTCCCGTGAAGTGGCTGCATTTGTTTACTCTTGCTTAAGCAGAAAGCAGCAGCGGCAAAATATGTCGAAGGACATTCCAAACGGCCGTTAATTGAAAACCCTGCTCCCTGCTCCCCTTCAGAGTTTGTTGCAGAGGGTTTCATGAGTCAGGAGTCACAGGTGTTAACTTTTTTTACATGAAATACATGAAGTCATCAAAGGGTATAAAAACGACAGTCAGAAAGCAAGTTTAGGGGAATAATTCAGGGACATGCAAACAGAGCTTAACACTTCGCACACACCCGGTCCGCCATCTTGACCCGGACCTAGTCCATGATGATTACCCTTCGGCATAAAATACAGCCCATAGCATAACGTAAACTACCAATGCCGGATAATTTTTCAAAGATTTTGTGCTATTTTCTTGTGGAAAATAAATATCTGAACGATTATGCATCATATTTTTTATGTTGTTGGTTATCAGAAAACGGAATATAATACAACAAGTAGGTACTTTTCCCCCCATAATGCAATGTCTACATCACTTAGGGTAGAGAAGAGCCTGTCAGAGTATGACTGTCAATGAGCCTGCACTATACAGCAGCTTGCAATGAAGAATTATTGTGTTTGTGCGGGGTGTAAGAATTCATCTTAAACAGGGCACAGGGTCCATTCGTTCCCTGTCAAAAATAAGCAAATTTTATGCCAGTGTGTTCAATTTGTCCGCGTCAGACGGGCAAATTTTTTGTACACCAATGTCACACCGCAGTTTCCATGGGATGACCATGGGGATGACACCGCCCACACAAGCACTCAGAAATAGCGACAAAGGACATCATTCTCTCTCTCTACCCCCCAGACAGACCATAGCATTCCCATGAATCAGCTATGAAGTTTGATCAACACCAGATTATGGCCCGTATTCAGAAACGACACTCACACTCACCCTATAGTGAGAACAATTGAAATGTAACTGGAGTGTGAGAGAGAGATCGACCTACCTCTCACCGAGGGAGCGGTCCCACTCCTCGCCAGGTGATATTCACAAACGCCACTCGAGCATAACTGACAGCACTGGGTGAAACAAGCGGTGCGTCGGCTGCTGCAAAGGGACGCTCAATCCTCACCCATTAGTACTGAATGACCTAAACCTGTCGCGGTTTACTTTTCTTGATTATAAGGATTCTCAGACTAATCGGTGAAACGACAATGAAATGTATTTTAATAGCCTTGTCATACTTTCCTTCACAAAATTGAGGCGTTTCTTTCGCAAATTAATGACAACATGAATATCAGCATGTCTTCATAAATTCTGTTGTCGAGTGGCTCGCAAAAGGTGCAGGACAGCCCACGAGGCTCACTAAGCAACAAGCTGTGAAACGCGCCGGACATTTCCTTCTACATTCAGCAATTAAGAATGTAGAAAAGAATGGATTCTTGTGACTTGCAGCTATATGAGCCTCGCAGACCAACCCACACGTGCCCCACGAGCCAGTTGAGTGCAGAATTTTCCAACCCACGAGTAAAGAAAAGCTCGAGAAATCAGAATGCGTGAGAGCTGACAGATATGTGTCATTAATGAAAACTGGCCACACCTGATAATGTTGAGAGTTTTCGGAGTTTCTGCAATGGTAATTTAATGAATTGAAAACGGCAATAATTATCAGTGCTCTTTCAAACTGCGGTCAAGCTATCACCAGTTCGCAACTTAACAAGTAGAACTCACGACACATGATAATCATAAGGATATTTGGAGTTCAAGTAGATAAAATTTTATTAAATGATTGAAAACAGGTCATGTCCAATCATTATTTTTAAGGGATGTTTTTGAGCTTCCCCTATTGCCAGTTCACCAGTAGCCACTGGCGGGTGCAGAAATGCTAACCCAGATAGCAAGCTCCTCCGCTCTGGATCTGCATCGGCTCTGAGCCGAATAAGCTGGAGCCGGGGCAGATCCGGAGCAGAGGTGCTTGCTATCTGGAGTTCACCACAGTGCAGTTCCTAAACTCTGAAACCAGGTGGTCAGTCAGCAAGTTACCGGCATAATTATCATCATTAGAGTTAAAATTTGGGTAGTTGCGATTGCTTCGAGCACGTGGCTGTAAATGATCCAGAGTTTCTAATGTTTGTAACCACCTGAAAGCCATGACAACAAAATACTGGCGCAAGTTAGTGCGGCTCAAGGGAGGTGTTCCCTGCACTCAACCTTTACTCAGAAAGAAGTACAATTTTCAGCGTGAGTGAGGTCTCTGAAAGCAAATGAGTGTTAATGCTACCTCTGACTCGTTTAGTATAACCTGACACCAACTAAGTTTTAGTACTCACTCGCACTCAAGTAGTGTGAGTGTCGTTTCTGAATACGGGCCTAAGTCTGGCATTTGAGATTTCATTTATTCAGCATGTGAACAATAATTATGTATGCGCACATGAACGTTCGCACCCGCAGGAAAACAAACTGCCGCCACCGCTAGACTTACAGTATCTCACAAAAGTGAGTACACCCCTCACATTTTGACAATTAATTTATTATATCTTTTCAAGGGACAATGCTACAGAAGTGAAACTTCTATATATTCTAGAGTAGTCATGGTACAATATGTGTAGCAGTGTAGATTTACTGCACTGTCCAAATACCTGAACAAACAGTCACTATTTCCAAAATGGATGGCAACAAAAGTGAGTACACACCCCAATTGATAATGGTCAACCAAGCAATGAAACGCGACTTGTTCATCATGTTCATGCTTTTGTCTGTTCGACTAGGCCATATGAGGTTGTGTAACGTGTTGAAGGGTTAAATTGTGGTCACTGTAGGGTCAACATGGCACCTCATGAGAAAGAACTCTCTGAGGATCTGAAAAAGAGAATTGTTGCTCTCCACAAAGATGGTCTAAGCTACAAGGAGATCTGTGAAACCATGAAACTGAGCTACAGCACAGTGGCCAAGGTTATCCAGCGGTTTTCCAAGATGAGTTCTGCTCGGAAAAGGCCTCGTCAGGGTCGACCGAAGAGGTTGAGTCCTCGTGCTCTGTGCCAGGTGCACAAGTTGGCTTCAGAAAACAGACACAGGAGTGCTGGCAGCATTGCTAACAAGGTTGTAGCAGTGGGATAACAGCCTGTCAGTGCTCAGACCATACGCCATGCTCTGCGCAAAGTTGGTCTGCATGGCCGTCAGCCAAGATGGAAGCCTCTTCTGAAGCTAGCCCACAAGAAAGCCCGAAAACAGTTTGTTGAAGACAACCAGTCCAAGAACATGAACTACTAGAACCATGTTCTGTGGTCTGACGAGACCAAGATAAACTTGTTCAGCTCAGATGGTGTCCAGCATGTGTGGCGGCGCCCTGGTGAGAAGTTTCAAAACAATTGTGTACTGCCTACAGTCAAACATGGTGCTGACAGCATCATAGTCTGAGGCTGCATGAGTGCTTCTGGTCCTGGGGAGCTGCACTTCATTAATGGAATAATGGATCCAACATGTACTGTGAGATTCGAAAGCAGAACATGACGCCCTCCCTTCAGAAACTGGGCCGCACGGCTGTTTTCCAACATTATAACGACCCGAAACACACCTCCAAGATGTCAACTGCCTTCCTGAAGAGCCTGAAGGTGATGGTATGGCCAAGTATGTCTCCAGACCTGAATCCCATTGAGCACCGGTGGGGCATCCTCAAGAGGAAGGTGGAGGAGCAGCAGGTGTCCAACATCCACCAGCTCCGTGATGTTGTCATGGAGGAGTGGAGGATCCCAGCAACAACCTGTGCAGCTCTGGTGAATTCCATGCCTCGGAGAATCATGGCAGTGCTGGACAACAAGGCCGTCACGGTAAATATTGACACTATGGACACAATTCGGCATGTTGACGGTGAGGTGTACTCACTTTTGTTGCCACCCATTTTGGAAATAGTGACTGTTTGTTCAGTTATTTGGACAGTGCAGTAAATCTACACTGCTACACCTATTGTGCAATGACTACTCTAGAATATATTCAGTTTTCATTTCTGTAACGTTGTCCCTCAAAAAGACATACTAAATTAATATTCGAAATGTGAAGGGTGTACTCACTTTTGTGAGATACTGTAGATGGTGCAGAGCTAGTACCATACTATCGAATCATAGGACAGTCAAACATATGTTTACAACATCAAGGAGAACCCCAATAAAATAAACATCATTTTGACAGGCGGGGTGGGAACTGGCAAGCTACACCCAGGCTAGCTAGCATGCCTTCGTTATCATTTGGCTAGTACGTGTTTAGTCGTCTTCATCTGAACATATCACATTATCACAGCAGATGTACAGAAAACGTTGGGTCTTCACTCAGTGTTATTCATACGCAGTAAACTACGTGGTGGTGTAGTTGTTGTTACGGTTTTCACTGCTGATCGTAGACTAGCTCAAGCGCTAGTTGCTATATAGCTACTCTCCAGGACACCTCGCCAACCCTCCACTCGTTCGCCTCCGTTGAAGGATTAATCTGTCTCTGAGGGCCAGTATTTGTTGGATTTTCTTCCCCTCTCTCACACCTGACTGGCTCAAAATTATATGGTTGTCGCCACCCTGCATGCTCCCAATCACTCACCATAGTAAGCAGAGGCTATTTTTTTAAAAAAAATTGACTAGTGAATTACCCGTGGCGAGAATAATTTTGACTGTGCGAGCTTTGAGATGGAAATACAGCAGTTACATTTGTAAAGGGCTATGCCACACCCTTATCCCCAAGAGGAAGGGGAGTTTTGTCTGGCATGGGGGTGGTGGAGTGTCCAAAGTAGAATGGTTTGGTTGGAGCTTACTGGTTAGTTGAGGATTTCTCTGTAGACAACATTGTCTGTGTATGTGCCTTGTTTGTCATGAAACTGTCCATTCACTTTTGACCCCAGTGACCTTGATTTCTCGTGACGACCTACGGTTTGATCTTTGACCCTCGTAACCTTGACCTTTGACGGAATGGACCTCTCGCGGTCATTTCTTGTGACGACCTACGTCCACATACCGACTTTCATGAAAATCTGTCCAGGGAGATGGGAGATGCGAAAAATTGAGCTTTGACCCCAGTGACCTTGACCTTTCAAAAAACTAACCCCTCAAGGACAATTCCAGGGACAACCTACATAGACCCACCAAGTTTGGTGAAGATCCATCAGAGGACCTCGGAGGAGTAGGGGAACAAACAGACAGACAGACAGACAAAAGTTCCTCAAATTATAGTATGATGCTTATACAACAGCAACAACATTTTCCAGGGGGGAATTAAATGGCAGTTAGCAGAAACATAGCAAAGATTAATGAATTAAAATAAAAATAAATTATAATACAAAAATGTTAAATAAAGCACATAATTGCACTGTTTTAATGGCTTTCTGATTTTCAGAGTACAGAATTGAATCCATGTGTTGGTTGGCTTCATTATAAAACAAAATAAACAACCGTTTCTGATTAGAATATTTGCACTTAAAGTATGTACATGCCATTTAGCCAGCAGTATAATAAGGCTGATAATGTAGTACCGGTTTATATGAGAAGGATAATTACAGAGACCAAACAATACATTTTCAAAACACAGCGAAAAATTGGGGTCAATGGCCCTCATCTATCAAACTTGCGTAGGATCTGGTGTAGATTCTGTTGTAAATATCAGCATTCGCCAAGTGTCACATCTGATTTACTAAAATTGTGTAGGTCGCTGATTTTGGTGAAGAACTGGCGTGGTGTTGATAAATCTGGCAGCTGAAACCATCGTAATTTACATGACACACCCCAATAAATTCATGCTCCGGGAGGCATAGTCCTGCCCACTTTACGACATGGACTCTCAAAAGACGGCAAAGAAGAAAGAACTTCATTGAGGAGGAAATATAAATTATCACGTCCGAGGTGGAGAAAAACAAAATAAATTTATTTGGAGGCCTTAAGTGTGGCAGAAGGCTGCTGTTTGGAAAACTATTGCAGTTGCGGTAAACACTGTTAGGGTGGAAAACCGGAGTGCAGCAGAGGTTTTATTTAAATCATTAATAAATAAAATTTATAGATTCATAATATTTCATGTTATAAAGCCAACATAACTGGCAATCCAAATGCTTTACATGTAGCTCAGAGATAGTGGTCTGATTTTAAGAGCGCCGCGAGAACAAGGGTTGCTGCGCTCAGGCGCAGCAGCGCACGGACTGGCGGAGGCCAACCAGACTCGAACCTCCAGCTGTCACCGTTCGAGGAGCGCGTGGCAGCAGGGCTCCCCCGTACATTGTGGGAATACGAGGCGGTGGGAGCTCGGACGAGTCCCCACCGCCTTGATCAGAGCTGCATGAGGGTAATTTTGAAAATACAGTCCGCAGAGATCACTCTTCATTGTACTTTTTGTATTATTACTCCATGACATTTTATTTTGTGCCACATCAAATTAGCAGCCACTCGTCACTTTCCCGGAGGATATCTTCTCTGCTCTGAAAGTTCCTCTCATGTTGGACAGAAGCTTATTCCTCTAACAATAGAAAATCTGCCATTGATAAAATATGATCACGGTAGTTAGCCAGTTAGTCAATGTACTCTTGTGGTTACAGTCGAAGTGACGGCAAAATAAAGAAAAGTTTTATGAAACGAGTGTAAATGTGCACGCGCTAGTAATAAATTTTATGTTCTAAAATAATTATGCGCAAACTTATTTTCCAGTCTGCCTTGAATTAAGGTGCGTTTCTCTGGTTGTTCAATATATATCTGATTGGATGAGCATCTGACATACCACACTGCATATCTGTCAAGCCACGCATTGCGCTTAATCAAATTGATTATAATTGTCAGCCGTCTGGTCTGACAAGCAGGTTGTTGTCTCAAAATATAAGTTTAATCAATTTCTCAACACAAGTGTCTAATTTATTTATTTAGTCTATTTATTCATTTTACTAATAAAAGCAACAACAGCATGACGCCCAAATCGCTGCATATTATTAATACACTGGCCAAAACTTCCAACGCAACACATACAATTTTGAAATATTTGGTGTACATAAAATGGGATATTGGTTTTGAGCCATGATACATCAACTACAACTTAAAAGCTCAGAAAATTGTTTTGATTTTGTCGTGTGGGCAGCTTGTTCCGCTTGATTGCACATTAGAGTTTTGACTATCCCGTCAGGTTGAATAGAACTCATTGACTAATCCTTCAAGAATTTGGTCAATAAATAGCCGTAGCAATGGGCAACTTAAATATTCCTTTGCATTATCCCGGTTCAACGTGTGACCATGCCGCGCCGAGGTCAAAAACGGCGAGAGGGAGCCGTTGGTATGCTCACTGGTGGAATGTCGCAAAGACAGGTTGCAAGCAACCTGGGCGTCCACGTGTCGACCATATCACGTCTCTGGAGCCGGTAAAATCAAACGGGAAGCACCGGTGATCGACCACGTGCCCCCAGACCATGTGTCACCACCCCTCAGCAGGATCGCCATATTCGCCTCCAGCACCTGCGCAATCGCTTCCTGCCAGCTACAGTCACTGCTGCGCAGACCAGAGGTCGTCACCAGAACTGGATTAGCGACCAAACCATAAGCAACCGCCAGCATGAAGCCGAATTGCATAACCTACGTCCCTGCTGTGGTTTGGTGTTGACTCTTGCACGTCGCCACATCCGTCTGCGATGGTCAAGGGCACATTTGGGCTGGAATGCTCTCAGGTGGAACAGGGTGCTCTTCTCCGATGAATCGTGGTTCAAGTTGAGTGTGTCTATCGGAAGACTGCGTGTATGGCATAGGCAACGGGAACGTTATACTGACGCTACCATCCTGCAGCTTGACCGCTGGGGTGGACCCAGTGTGATTTTCATCGATGGAAACCTCAGTGCAGCCCGTTACCGTGACGACATCCTTACCCTTGTCGCAGTTCCACTCGTCTATCGCTATCGCCTAACGATGCAACAGGATAACGTGAGACCACATGTCGCCAGAGTCAGTCAGGACTACCTGAGGCAGAATAATGTTCAGTGTCTTGATTGGCCTGCGTACTCCCCAGATTTAAACCCTATAGAACATCTATGGGATATTCTGGATCGCCGGGTGAGAGGGCGTGATCCAGAACCAGCCACAGTCCAACAGTTGTGTCAAGCACTCCAGGGACCGCATCTCACATTCTGAAATTCGGCATTTGATTGACTCCAGGCATTGCAGAATCCAGGCTGTGTGTGACGCAAGGGGAGGCCATACAAGATGATCCAGAATTGCGCCTTCAACTGATGCAATGAATTGGAAACCAGGAAAAATCTGTTCTTCATTCCTGACTCTAAAACTGTGTTTTTGATTTGAATCTTATTATTTGTTATGTATTGTTAAATTTATCGTAAGAAAATGACGTGTGTTGCAATAAACCCGAGTGTTGCGTTGGAAGTTTTGGTCAGTATAATTTTGACAGCTGCCCTTGTTCCTGCATGTTGTTCGCTGGTTTCAAATCTGCATACACCTGGTCATACCCGGCGTGAGATTTTTGCGGACCATTCTATCACGTTCAGATTGATTAATGCCCATCCTTGTGGAAGATTTGGTGCACACCCATGTTTTTGGTGTATGCACGTTTGATAAATGAGGGCCAGTGTGTTGTGAAATGAAGGTACATATGTCTTTCCGTAAGATTTTGGAAGAACAGTTCCAAAATAAATGAAAAATATCCTCAGGGTCGAATTCACAGAAAGAGCAGCCAACATCAATATTGTCATTAAACCTTTGTAGAAATACTCTGGAGGGGTAGTAACTGTGTATAAGCTTAAAAGATACACCTCTTGCACTTTTTGTGGTAATCAGAAATCTAGCTGGTAAATTCCTAATTTCTTTCCAATTAAGGTCATGTACGAAATTATTCCAATTAGATACAACGTAAGGCGTGGAAACCATGTCCTTCTGAAACAGAGAATGAATCTCATGACTATTATTTTCTGTTGCAGAAGATCTGACCTACTGCAGACTGAACAGGGTCTAATGCTAATAAGACTGGATTATAACCAGATACTTTTTGACAACATAACTAGCCCTGATGAGATGGTATCAATAACAAAGGCTAACTCTTTTGGGGATATTGGGACACCATATTCCATTGAGAACTCTTGATATGTCATTAAAAGACCATAAGAATTGAGTAACTGCCCAGATAAACATATATTGTGTGCAAATTAGTTCTCATAAAATAATGATTTGTTTCTCCACAAAATGTCTCAGTTATTCCATATATAACACCGATAAGGGGAGAAATTATGTTCACAGATCAAGGACCATCAGAGAAGCATTTGCTTGTGGAAGTAGGACAACTTCAAGTGAATTTTCGCGATATTGTAATTCCACAGTAAAACAAAATGAAGGCCTCCTAATTTTGAGAAGGTAAAATTAGGTATGACAGATTATCCAGATTAATGATGAATTCTTTATAAATTGTTTTAGCCAGTTTATTTTAAATGTATCATTTAAAGTAGTGAAGTCTAAGAAGTTTAGGCCACCCTTATCATAAGAATTCAAAATCACTGCTTTTTTAACGTAATGAGTTCTGTTTTTCCAAATAAAATTAAAGAGCATTTTGTCAATATTCTTAGAGGTCTGCTTGTTCATGTCAAGGGACAGAGTAGCATAAGTGAGTCGAGATATACCCTCAGCCTTCATCAGGAGGATTCTTCCTCTCAATGACAACTCTCTCTGTAACCACTAATTTAACTTTTTATTATTTTTGTCAATAGGGTTTAAGTTTAATCCGCATCTCACATCTCTATTTTTAATGATGATGATCCCTAAGTAAGTAACGGAGCTTTTTACAGGTATATTACAGATGGATGATGCAGAGCAGTTTTTAAGAGGTAGCAATTCACATTTTTTAAAATTCAAATAAAGTCCAGACGCGATAGAGAGAGTTTTGATCAACTCAATCGCCACAGGTGTTTGTGAAGCATCGTTTAAAAACAGCGTGTATCATCAGCCAACTGACTGATTATAAATTCATTATCAGCTACCAAGATACCTTTCAGCGGACCAAACTTAATGAAACTATTGAGCGATTGAGTACAAAGTAAGAAGAGGTATGGGGAGATCAGGCACCCCTGTCTAACTCCACGTTTTAAAGAGAACCGAGGAGAGGTACCAGCAGGTAATTTAATAGAGCAGTTTCCATTAGTGTACGTAACGTTGATGGCCCTATTAAAATACAAAGCAAATCCAACTTTCTTCAATGCATGGAAGATTATATTATGTTCAATAGTATCGAAGGTCTTTAGGGAATCCAAAAAAAAAGAAACTCTCATCAGTACAAAAATCTGAGTTGTCGATTAAGTGGAGTACCAATCTAATATTATTTGAAATATGTCTTTGTCTCATAAAACCAGACTGGGTCTCATCAATAATATGGTCCATAACAGTTTTTATCCTTTTAGCAAATATCAGTGCAAACACTTTATAATCACTATTGAGAAGGCAAATTGGACACCAATTGTCAATTAAAAGTACGTATTTTTTTGGGGGGTTTTGGGATGAGAGTCAATGCCTTGAGTCAATGTAGGTGGAAAAGTCCCATTTTCCACACATTAAAGAAAGAGCCCAAGAAGAAAGGGAGCAAGTAGATCAGAAAATATCTTGTAAAATTCAGAAGTAATACCATCTGTCCCAGGGGATTTATTGGGCTTGAGGTGTTCAATAGGAGATATAACTTCTTCTCGTGTTATTGGGCTATCACAATAGTCCATCTGATCAATGTCAATTGTTTTTATTTCAGTAAGAGAAGAGCAGACTTCTCACTATAACTGATTCATAAAGTGTGCTATAAAATATAGAACAAAACAGCTATGTTTCGAGGATCATCTGTAACGTTTCCATCAATATTCATATATTATTTTTAGCTCTGGATTTTTCTAGTTGAAAGAAATATGCTGTGTTCTGCTCGCCCTCCTCCAGCCTTTTTTCCCTACTTCTCATGAAAGCTCCTTCTGCCTTCTTTTATACAACTTATCCCGTTTATTTTGGAGAATAGACAAATTTTGTTTTCAGTCAAACTCTCGGGTGGCTTTTGTGCTATGGAGGCGTTGCACTGGATGCAGAAACTGCAGTGTAAGTCATATGATCCCCAAAGTAATCCAGGAAGATGACTTTGGTAGGATGGGAATGCATCGATTAATTATTACATTTTTTCTGTATAAATAAATATTTCCTTGCTCTGAAAGGTCGCATGTATAACCAGATATTGAGCCTCAGGTCCAAATGATCCACCTTATCCACGACACTTGCTCAACAGACTATATAGTCACTGGTCGATTTAGCACTTGCATAGCTGTGCTGTGTTTGAACTTGAGTATATTGGCACAAGGATTCTCAGTCCATAAACCGGCTTTGAAAACAACAGTTGAATATTTAGCAGTTAATTATAGTGAAAGTACAAAAAACAAAACATTTGAGTGATTATACTGCTGAGGTCTTCCAGTGCATAGCATAATGGCGAGAGGACTCTCAGACTGACTAAAACAATAGCAAGCGCAGATTTGCCCACATACAGCTTTTATGACAAAATATCGAAGGTAAGAAAAGTTTTTGCTCATCTCTGTTGCATTTCAAGCGTAGGCTATGCCTGCTGTTCTTTGAGTGTGGTGTCAATTTAAAATGACAAGGCTTATATTGTTGGAATCTGTGGACTGTCCTTTTTCATTTGATGTATCATCTGTATGCATAGCACAAATTCAGTAGAAATGCTTGCAATAGAGCACTGATCTTATTTTATTTAATGTTTTGCTAGATGCTTATTTACTTGCTTGATACATGAATTGCGTTCAGTTTAGGTAAAAACGGTTCACACAAACTTTTCGCCGGTTTCTTCGCTTTAAGAGGATATGCCGCATGACGAGGTTGCTATTAGGAAACATGCTGTATTAATTATGCAAATTCATTGCCCCCGTTACGGGACGTTCAGGCTTAAGGTTAATATTTGTATTGAATATATATTTTCCACTAATTTCTTAAAATCTTCACTTTAAACCCAGTTTTCATTGCAACAAAACCGCTGAGTTTCTTGTGAATTTCTGGTTTCTTGTGAATTTCTGGTACTTGAAGCAGCTTTTCTCGAAGTGCTCTGAGTAAAGAACTGAATGTTTTGTTGGCTTGTAAGGCTTTCCACGGTCAATTCTTCTTAATTTAACAAGCCAATCTTTCAAAAGGGCTTTATTATTTTGTAGAAATTGATGGAAACTTATTTTGCCGTATTTTCCAGATGACTGAATGGCATTATTATTGATGCAAGCAACAGCAGCACAAGATTTCCCCATTTTTACTATGCTGCAATCAACCTTTCTGTGCATTTTGCTGTGGGGATCACGTGACCACCTACTTAACTTGAAATGACCTCATTCTTGCGATTTCTGATACAACATTTTCCTCCTCTGCTCCTCTAGTCTTTGCCAAAAACCTAGTATGCATTCTTAAATATTTTGTTACCTCAAATTTAAATAGCTCAGAGTTACTACAAAAGTTTTTTTTTAATTACAGCTTTGTGCCGAAATCGCCCAATCAATGATTGAACATTTTTGATCACTGCTTCATGTTTTAGAATGGAACCATTTCATTTCCAATATGATCCCCTATGTTGGTCAATAGTAGTGTTCAGAGATTTGTATTGAAATAGCTCTATGATCTGTTAACGGTGTGGTGAGAATATTGACATCAATGTCATTACTATCAAAACAATTGGAAATCAACCAAAAGGCAATGCGTGACATTGTAGTGCATGCCTTATTCCACATGTAGAATCACTCTCCAGGGTGTATTCCTCTTCATATATCTATCAAGTGGAATTTTTGCATGAAATGCGAAAGATTAGAGGCCAGAGAGTTGTTGGTTCGTGGAGGCCATCGATCTAAAGAGCCATTTGCTACATTTAAGTCTCCTCCCATTACTATCAATAAATTAGGATATTAGCTAGTGTAAAAGGCGAGTTTCCAAACTATCAAATAAAATGGCACTTTCTTGTTTTGAATTATACCCATACAGATTGACCAGTAAGATTATTTTGATTATTAACATAATGGATACTATAAAGTAGTGGCCATTAGGGTCACCATCAAAATGTAAAATGTCTCCCTTGAAGGTGTCCTTCAGTGTAGCAACACCAGCTGCTCTTCTTGTACCATGAGAACCAGATGTTATCACCCCATTGTGCTTTCCATACCTGTACATCATTTAAAACAAAATGCGGTTCCTGGAAAAAAAGAAAATCTTTCTTCTGTTGCTTTGCAAATAAAAATAAAGCCTTTCGTTTAAAGTTTTGTCTTAGCCCCCTGACATTGAGCAAAAAAACAGAAAGAGACAATGTCCCAAAATAAAGTGTATCAAAGAGAAGAAGTGCTACAGATTTACAGCAAATAATTTCTATCCCATAAGAAATTAGGCAAAACTTGTCCTGAACCAAGTGGCTCATCCCTTAATGAAGGAAAATATATTCTTAGCAACAGAATCCTTCAGTCTGACACCCAAGCATTTTCACAGAGATAATCTAAGCTTCGTCATTAAAAAAAAAAAAAAAACCTTTTTTTTTTGCTATTGAAGCTCAGAGCTCAAAACATTAGTCCAATATAAAATATAAAGCAGCTAGTTGGAGGTATGTGATGGAGCACCTGTGGATGATGTGTCAATTTGAGACAAATCAGGCTCTACCTCTTTTTGGAGCCATGTTGGATGCACCTCCTGTCCATAAATTATTACACAAACACCTGCAAAATGGGCTCTTTTTCCTTCCTTCTTTGCAGCTTCGATAATGGGCCACAATTTCTTGTGCATTGCCTTATCTGCAGAGGTGAGGTCTTCAGAAAACCTAAGCTTGTTTTTCTAGAGGTACCCACAGCTCTTTTCCGTTTTCCATATAAGGTCACGGGTAGATCTGTTCGTGAAACGGATGATAATGGTCCTGCCTCGCTTCAGATTTTCCTGGTGTCTTCCAGGACGGTGAACGATGTCGACGTCCTCCTTAATTTTTGCATGGGAGTCTGGAATCATGCGGCAACAAATGTCAACAACTTTGGTTTTGATGTCCTCCTGTTTTTCTTCAAAGACGCCATGTAGCCTGAGATTTCAGCCTCGTTAAGTTTAAATTCAAATTCTGACAGTTTCTGAACATTGCTTTCATTGGTGGTTTTCGTTACCCTCAGTTTTCAAAGACTCAATCTCAGCTAATACAAATTAAATTGATTTTTTCAAAGATTCAACACTCACTGCGTTGAGGTTAATCATACCTTCACCCTCTCGCTGATTTTTGCTGAGATCATCCGGACAATGTTGTTTTGTAACTCAACTAAAGACATTTCAGCTTTCTGCTTTTTTCTTTCGATTTAATTGGCGAGTCATGGTCAGACTCTGGCAGAGGCAGGGAATCTGGGCTCTGACAACGAATGCAAGTTTCATTGAGTGCGTAGCCTTGGTCCGAGTTAATGGAATGAGAAACTGCAGTTGAGGCTACAGCTGCATGTGCCTTAGGGGCTTGAAGAGGAACACTGAAAATTGTACCGTCAGCAGGGTGAGCTTTTTCTTTGTCTTTCCGTTTGTGTCCTTGTTCAGAGGGTTTTATTTTTCAGGTCAGAATGAGCCGTCTTCGCTCAAATTAGCAAATTTTAGTTACTGCTAGCCTCGCATTACAGACCAGTCTGCATCAAACACAAAGTCCTCCACCAACCAACTGTTGATGGAAAAAAAAAAGCGAGAAAGTCGGGAGAATGATGCTTACAAATACCCTTGCCTTTTGAGCATCAAACGCGATGTAAAAATCATAAAGGGATGGAAACTGCAGCTTTCACTCAGCCGCATAAAAAAAGCGTCTGTCTTGGTCGCCATCTTGCCGACCTCCATAAGCAGAGGCTACTCTCCTCCACGACTCTCTGATGGACAGGTAACGTTAAAAAAACCAGCTACTACAGCAACAGACAAAAAGAGTCATTTAACGCCATTTGTAGATAGTTTTAGTAACACTGAAATACTGTATGTTCATTTTGAGGGCTTTACATACACATTAGGTGAGTAGTGTTAACCTGAGATATACCCAAATAGCAAGTGCCTCCACTCCGGATCTGCCCCAGCTCTGAGCCGGATCAGCTGGAGTCGGCACAGAGCCGGGGCAGATATGGAGCGGAGGTTCTTGCTATCTGGGAACACTGAAAAGCCTGATTCATGCTTCTAGCGGTCGGTGCGGTTTCAGTAGTGCGGATGGCGCACACGGTCCTCACGAGGGTCAAGTCGTTTCATGCTAGAAGCCTGGCCTCTAGCGATCACCACGGCCCACACATTCAAATGATGCTATTGCGGCCAGGGCGATAGAGCGTTGAGGATCCGTAGAGGTTCGGAACGCCGAGCTGCATGTGCACCTGGAGGATTTTGTAGCAACGCGGCCGGGGTCGCACAGACCGCATTGAAATGATTGGCTAGCTTCAGGACCCGGAAGTAGCTATGTATACCCACTAAAATGAAAAATGGAAAGCTTTACAGAAAAGCCAGCGGAACAAACACACAGCTATAAATACTGACATCTTTACGACAGTTCCTGTCGGATCTACAAGGATGCTGAAATGACTTCCAATACATGGAAGGGGATCGTAAATTTTCGATTGACTTATCCCGACGTGTTTAAGATAAAATGGAAAACCCTTCGCAACCAGTTTGTGAAAGCATGAAAAAAAATGAAGTGGAGTGGATGAGCTCGCAGAACCAGTCTCGTCGATATTTACATCATTGTCCTGGCTCCTGGTGTTTATTAAACTTTGGGAGAAAAAACAAATGTCTATGCAGTGCTCTGTTTAACTCAAGGTTTTCCCAGTGGTAGGGTAGCTATGTCCGCGGATGATTGAAGGGAATCTCGTTGGCATAGGTTACGTCATTCGGGAATGTCCAAACAGTCATTTCGGAATACCTCAACATCCCCCCACACCTTTGTATTTCATTTGTGGTGTAGGACCCAATTATCGCGGTATTAATGACATTAATTCACATTTGGCAAAACTAACTGGCAGACAAATTAAACTTAGTTTGCTATTTATAAGTTGTAATATCTACGCATCTGAAATCTCACACACACATACAAAAAAAACACCCCATTGCCAGACATCGGTGCAGAAACTGCCGAAATGCCGGCATTCCATGTCAACTTAGTTTTCGGAAGTTTCAAGTGACCCAATTATCGTAGTGGAGAAAGAGCAGCCAGTAATATTTGTTTTGACGGTGACGCACTGTATAATCTATATTCAAAATAATCGAGCCGTGGTTTTGGTAGTAATAATAAGCTAGTTACAATATGATAGTAAAAATTAACGTATAGATCACAGAAATAAGATTCAGAAGTGCAGGATTAGAACAGGCCCGTTCTTGGAGCCTCTTTGACAGCATCAAACATGATTCATGCTTCTTGCGGTCGGCGTGGTTTCAGCAGTTTGGACGGTGAGCACGGTCCCCACGAATGTCAAGTCATCTCTGTGAGGTACAGTTCAGGAACCACACGCGAGAGGCAGAAATCCAAAAACATATGCTTTTAATGGAGTCCGAGTCAAAGCCAAACACAGGAATTGCCAAGCCACAATACGAAATTCAAAAACAGTGTCAACTAGACAGGCAGGGGTCAGAACCAGTAAGACAGATGAGCAAAGGTACAATAACGATAGGCAAGAAGTCATAGTCGATGAACAAAGCCAAGGGTCATACACAGGGCATCCAAACACAGAAATCGTGGTCATACAAAAATGGGTCGAAATCCAGAAAGACAAAAACAATAGAAAAAGGGCAATGGCAAGAATCGAAGTCAGACAATCCAGTAGAAGAAAAACAATACTCAATGGCATACAAGGCGCTCTGCACAATGAAATATTGATCAACGTTCTGACAAGAGCTGTGAGTGAAATGACTGCTTAAATACACATAGGGGAAGTCATATGCTACAAAGGAGAAGCAGGTGAATTGGATCAAACTAATTACAAAGGAATGAACATGAGGAAGTTCCTGATTACAAGAAATTGGCAAAAGCCGAAACGCAGACAGGGATCACAGAGACAGCCTACTGACAAACATATGGCTCTGGTTAGGGAGTTCTACCGTGCACAGAGTGAGAGGCAGAAAAGAGAATAGCAAGGTGCATAAAATCTGCTTGAAGCACAGCAAAGTAAAATGAGCGAGGGCAAGGGGCGGAGAGGAGAGCAGAGCGAGTGCTGAGTGTTTGTTTGTCAATTAGTAATGTGCAGCTATACAATCCCTAGTGCTTGTTAGTAAGTTAGTCCTTTAAACAATGTTAGTCTTGGTTAGTAAGTTTAACTAAAACAACAGACTGTTAGTATTGTTAGTAAAATAGAAAAGCAAGGTGAAGGAAGTAAACGAGATTGGAAGGAATGGTTGAAATACCAGAAACCATGAAATCACCCGAAAGTGTGCCACACAATACTGGGGCAGGGAGCGATCACATGACAAAAGACCACACAGGGGGAGACAAAGTGTAATTCATGGTATGAGACAAAATATGGACCAGAATATAACTGAGGGAACTATGGGAGAATGTGCGGGAATAAACAGGAACAAAACCTTGCATGGATCAAGGCCTGGCAAAACATGAACAGAACAAGGCAGAATCATAAGTTTCATTTTTGATGCGGTCAAAGCGGTTCCAAGAATGGGCCTGTTCCAATCTTGCGCTACTGAATCTTATTTCTGTGATCAATACGTTTACTATCATATTGTAACTATTGTTATTATTATTATTATTATTATTAAAAATATTATTACAACAAAACACACGACTCGATTATTTTAAATTAGATTAGACAGTGCTTTGCTGTCAAAACACATATTACTGGCCGCTCTTTCTTCACTATTGCAATAATTGGGTCATGTGAAACTTCCGAAAACTAAGTTGACATGGTTTGCATTTCATCAGTTTCTACACGGATGTCTGGCAATGATCATTTTGTTTTTTGTGTGATTTCAGATGCATAGAGATTACTTATTGTACATAGCAAACTAAGTTTAATTAGTCTGCCAGTTTGTTTAGCCAACTGTGAATAAATGTCATTAATACTGCGATAATTGCGTCCTACACCACAAATGAAATATAAAGGCGTGGGGGGACGTTAAAGTATTCCCGAATGACGTAAGCTACGCCAACGAGATTCCCTTCAGTCATCTGCAGACATAGCTGCCTAACGTCCGGAAAACCATGGATTAAACAGAGCACTGCATAGACAGTTGATTTTTGTCTCCCTAAGTTTTATAAACACCATGAGCCAAGACAATAATGTAAATATTGCCGATACACTGGTTTCGCCAGCTTCTCCACTCCTCCCCTTCTTTTTTTTTTGTGCTTTCACAAATTGGTTGCGAAGGGTTTTCCATTTTATTTTAGATATGTCGGGATCAGTCAGTTGAAAATTTCCAATCTCCATCCATGTGTTTTGGCAGTCATATGAGCATCCTTGTAGATCTGACAGGAACTGTAGTAAAGATGTTTGTATTTTCAGCTGGCGTTTTTGTAAAGTTAACCATTTTTAATTTTAATAGGTATACAGACTTCCGGGTCCAGAAGCTAGCCAATCATTGCAATGCGGTCTGTGCGACCCAGACCGTGGTGTTACAAAATCTTCCATATGTGCGGCTCGGTGCTCAGAGCCCCAGCGGAACTTCCGCGCTCTGTAGCCCGGGCCGCAAATATGTCATTTCACCATGTGGTCCGTGCTGACAGCGCCGACCCCAAGAAGCATGAATCAGGCTTTACATTTCTCGATCTCTTTGGAGTCTCGCTGCCGGTACCAGAGAAAACAGGTATGCAGGACTGAAACAAACCGAACTAATCCAGCGCGAAAGAAGATGAGCCTAATAATCGTCAGATTGTGCTGGTAATGCAACAAAATCCAATGGAACATTTTAAAAGACCAGGCATCTAGTTGGGGCAAGCGCAGCATATGCATATGCTATATTAATATTCAATCCACCTTTTGCTGTTCATTAGAAGAAAATACGCATACATTTTTGAGTATAGGCGACCAATATCGCCAAGAAACATTTATTGGCGTCAAAAATTGGACATTGCGAATGTTCTATATGTGCAAAAATGTGTTTTAATTTCACAGTACATTAATGCCTGATTATTGCACTCAATTGCTAGACTGGATTCAAATGCTGGTCATGTTGCAGTGGCGTAGTGAATACAAAAATGTAGTGGAGAACACAGAAAAAGCTACCTCAATTGGGTGTCGAATCCACCTTGGCGTGATCTTTCAAACTTATTATTTAAATTTTTTGTTTTTTTTGGTGTCAGTTAAAGTCACTGACATCAAAGCGGCCACCACAACTGCTTCCATTCAAGTGAACCAACTCATCAACGTGCAAGGGTATAAGTTAATTTGGAAACCAGTCGGGGCATAATACCGGTATTCTTGAAAATACTAAAAGATACCCAGCTGGCATTTTAACGTTTTTTCACTGTTGAATCAACGTCATGGATCATAGCTGAATCACCGCTGAATTATGCTTTGATTTTTGAAAGATGGGTCAACGTTGATTTTGCAACATTTTTTCAACGTTGGGCATGAGTGCCATACACAACCTCAACTTTTTTGGGGTTTTTTTTTTTTTTTTTTGGCCAGAACGATTTTAAAAGGGGGTACAAATACAAAACCCAAAACCAGTGAAGTTGGCACGTTGTGTAAATCATAAATAAAAACAGAATACAATGATTTGCAAAGTGTTTAAAGGACATCACCACATGGGATCAGGAACACTTCAGAAAACCACTATCAGTAACTACAGCTTGTCGCTACATCTGCAAGTGCAAGTTAAAACTCTACAATGCAATGCGAAAGCCATTTATCAACAGCAGGGGGCCGCCAAGCTGTCACGGAATTACAGTCCCACTACATTTTGGGTTGTAACTCTACAACTAAATAAGAAAAATCAAGTATGATATGTCATATTGAAGGTATTAACCTGTTCTTTAATATTATTAAGTGAAAATATATTTTTTGAGAAATTTTCATCGAAGAAACAAGCAAAAACTACTCCGTCATGGAATTACACAAAATTGACCTGGTTTTTTTAATGTTGTGTTTAACTATCCAGAAAGTGATGTTCCTATCATAGTTAAGTTATGAAACTTCAATATGTTCAAATTTAACATGTTTTTTGTTAATACTGTAAGTTATAGAAACAAATATTGACTTTAACCCTGCTTTATGGGCAAGAAATTTCAAAAAGTCAATGTCGCGGAATTACAAGAGGCAAATTGTCACGGAATGACAATAGTATTAATTAGTTTCAATGTATTTATTTTAAATTTTTATACATATATACATAATTATTTACATTTTTACAGTTTAGCAATATATTACAACGAGTTTTCCACTAATAATGACCAATCATAATACATACAGTGGGGAAAACAAGTATTTGATCCCTTGCTGATTTTGTTGCTTTGGCCTCTAATAAAGACTCGATCAGTCTGTAATATTAATGGTAGGTGTAGTCTAACATGCTGAGACAGAATATCACAGAGAAAATCAAGAAATCGACTTTAAGAAATTTGTATTAATTTATTTGTATTTTATTGAGGAAAATAAGTATTTGAACCCTCTTGTGAAAAGGACTTAGTACTTTGTGGCAAACCCCTTATTAGCAAGCACAGAGGTCAGACGTTTTTTGTAGTTGATGACCAGGTTACTGCACGTATTAGGAGGAATTTTGGTCCACTCTTCTTTGCAAATGACCTCTAAATCATCAAGATTCCGTGGCTGTCGCTTGGCAACTCTGAGCTTCAGCTCTCTCCATAGATTTTCTATAGGATTCATTTCCGGAGAGTGGTTGGGCCACTCCATGACCTTGATATGTCTCTTCTTCAGCCATTCCTTGGTTGCCTTGGCTGTATGCTTTGGGTCATTATCCTGCTGGAAGACCCATCTAGTACCCATTTTAAGCTTCCTGGCAGAGGGAAGGAGGTTTTCACTCAGGATTTGACGGTACATGGCTCCGTCCATTCTCCCATTGATACAGTGAAGTAGCCCTGTGCCGTGTGCAGAAAAACACCCCCAAAGCATAATGTTGCCACCTCCATGCTTGACAGTAGGGATGGCGTTCTTGGGGTCATAAGCAGTATGTTTCTTCCTCCAGACCCGGCGGATTGAATTGATACCAAAGAGCTCAATTTTGGTCTCATCTGACCATAACACCTTCTCCAAGTCACTCTCCAGGTCATTCAGATGTTCATTGGCAAAGTTTAGGCGGGCCTGCACATGTGCTTTCTTAAGCAAGGGTACTTTGCGAGCACTGCAAGACGTTAGACCATTGCGGTGTTAAGTGTTACCAACTGTTTGCTAGGTGACTGTGATCCCAGCTGCTTTAAGATCATCCACTAACTCTGCCCGTGTTGTATTAGGTCTATCTCTCACCGTTCTCATGATCTTGGAAACCCCACGAGGTGAGATCTTGTTCGGAGCCCCAGACCTAGGTCCATTGATGATCATGTTATGAGTCTTGTACTTGCGCACAATTGCATCAACAGTTGTCACCTTAACACCCAGCTTCTTGCTAATTAATTTGTAGCCCATACCAGTCTTGTGCAGATCCACAGAAATCCACGGAAAGCTCTTTAGTCTTTCCCATGTTGGAAAGTTTGGAGTCTGACAAACTGATTGATTCTGTGGCCAGATGGCTTTTATACAAGTCATTAGTGATATCAGGTGTCTTCAATTTAGGTGACAAGGTAATTTGGAGAGTCTACCTTGCCTGTATTAACAAGAACTCTTGATGGTTACTAGGGGATCAAATACTTCTTTTTCTCAATAAAATACAAACAAATTAATATAGATCTTTAAAAGTTATTTTCTGAATTTTCTTTTTGATATTCTATCTCCACATATTAGAATACACCTACCATTAAAATTACAGACTGATCAAGTCTTTTTTAGTGGGTAAACCAACAAAATCAGTAAGGGATCAAATACTTTTTTCCCCCACTGTACTTGAAATTTTTTTTTTAATCTCCATGTCAACATTGGCTTGGTGGCCCCCAGCACCCAGAAACGCCGCCGGCTTCGCTGGGCCCAAGATCATCTAAGATGGACTGATGCAAAGTGGAAAAGTGTTCTGTGGTCTGACGAGTCCACATTTCAAATTGTTTTTGGAAACTCTGGACGTCGTGTCCTCCGGACCAAAGAGGAAAAGAACCATCCGGACTGTTATAGGCGCAAAAAGTTCAAAAGCCAGTATCTGTGATAGTATGGGGGTGTATTAGTGCCCAAGGCACGGGCAAATTACACATATGTGAAGGCACCATTAATGCTGAAAGGTACATACAGGTTTTGGAGCAACATATGTTGCCATCCAAGCAACGTCTTTTTCATGGACGCCCCTGCTTATTTTGGCAAGACAATGCCAAGCCACATTCTGCACGTGTTACAACAGCATGGCTCCGTAGTAAAAGAGTGCGGTTACTAGACTGGCCTGCCTGTAGTCCAGACCTGTCTCCCATTGAAAATGTGTGCCGCATTATGAAGCGTAAAATACGACAACGGAGACCCCGGAGTGTTGAACAACTTAAGATGTACATCAAGCAGGAATGGGAAAGAGTTTCACCTGAAAAGCTTCAAAAATTGGTCTCCTCAGTTCCCAAACGTTTACTGAGTATCGTTAAAAGGAAAGGCGATGTAACACAGTGGTTAAAAGGCCCTGTGCCAACTTTTTTGCAATGTGTTGCTGCCTTTAAATTCTAAGTTAATGATTATTTGCAAAAAAATTAAGTTTCTCAGTTTGAACATTAAACATCTTGTCTTTGCAGTGTATTCAATTGAATATAAGTTGAAAAGGATTTGCAAATCATTGTATTCTGTTTTTATCTACGATTTACATAACGTGCCAACTTCACTGGTTTCGGGTTTTGCATTTTTGGGGGGTTTTCATGAGTGAGAAGGGGCTTTAGAATAATGGGGGGGAAATTTTAAAAGGAAGGGGTTGAAGCTGCACGAGGAAAAAAATTTTTTTTTTGGTAATTCCAGTTTCCGCCATCGTGCTCTTCCCTCGTGACATTCACTGGGTGTATAATCTCTCCAACTTTTTACCTACTTTTTTACATGTTTTCATTTTTTACCCCATCAATGAGGCTGTGAACAAAGGTTTGCATGTTAAGTTATACATCACATTCATGTCTGCAACAGGATTCGAACCAGGGAACCTGTGGACAAAACAATATCAAACACACCACACACTGTGGTCCAGTTTCACCGCGAAATGCTGCAACACAGAACTCTGGTGAAATCGCCACAATATATAAAATAAATTATATATTAATATATTCTTCTTTCTTCTATTTATTGTTGTCAATGAGGAGACGTCATGTGAATATCCATTTTGATGTGTTTCTTGCTGGTGAGTTGGCTGATCCAATGACCCTGGGTAGAATAATTTGAACAGAACAAATCATTGTTTGTGGCTGAATTGGGTTAAGGTTAGGGTTAGGCCAGTGTTTCTCAAACCTCTCCTGGAGGACCACCTGTCCTGCCTGTTTTAGATCTTTCCCTGCCCCAGCACAGGTGATTCAAATAATCAGGATGTTATCAATCAGCTTTAGAGGGTCAATAACGAGCTGATCATTTTAATCACCTGTGCTAAAACAGGGAAAGATCTAAAACATGCAGGACAGGTGGTCCTCCAGGAGAGGTTTGAGAAGCACTGGGTTAGGCAAAGGGATAGGGATAGCATTCCCTATGAGTTGGGTTAAGGTTAGAGATAGGGATAGCATTCCTTATGGGTTGGGTTAAGGTTAGGTCAACAGTGACATGGCTGCCAACTTTATAAGCTTGCCGCATGTATAGACGCTGTCGAAATGAAAGTGTAAATTCTCTTAACTGGATGTGCGCTCAACGTTTTTCCACACCCGAATATTTCACTTGGTATCTAAACATTAAGGTAAGCCAAAAAAGTAGTGATATTTTCAATTTTGCTGGAGGTTGTGTGGTACTATTACCACACAACCTTCACTATTAACTATTATTAATGTTGTTTCAATGTTGAATCAAATCTTGTTCAAATTTCAGAGTTTCACGTAATGTTACCAACTGATCTGAAAGACAAAACAAGAAAGGACGGGATAATCACACACAAAAATGAGTGCGGTGCATTCATTTCTACTTTTTAATTTCTGTTTCTGCTGCAATCTCTCAAATCCAAGATCCAACAACAGCAAAGTATTCCGTTTCTGTTGTAGTATCTCAAAGCAGAAATTCTTTATAATGCAAATCCAAAGACCAGTAAATACCAACGTGAAGTGAACACCCAGCCAGCCAGCCAGCCTGCCAATCATCGGCCAACCAATCGTTGAAGTTCTTCCCCGCCGGCCGACCAATTGCTGAACTTCTTCCCCACCGGCCAGCCAATCGTTGAACTTGATCACTCAGGCAGCCAGTCAGCCAGATACTCAGTCAGGCACATTCGCATTTATAGTGGCCTGCCCGGTGTTTGGCCCAGCCCCAAAAGCGCCATGAATGGTGAAAGGTATATAAAGGTTTTAGAGCAACAAATGCTCCCCTCCAGACAACATCTATTCCAGGGAAGGCCTTGTGTATTTCAGCAGAACAATACAAAACCAAATACTGCAGCTATTACAACAGCATGGCTTCGTAGTAGAAGAGTCCGTGTGCTGAACTGGCCTGCCTGCAGTCTTCATCTTTCACCGATTGAGAACATTTGGGGCATAATTAAACGAAAAGTCCATCAAAGGAGACCCAAAACTCTCCAGCAGCTGGAAGCCTGTATTAAACAAGAGTGGGATCAAATTCCAATGGCTAAACTGAAGAAACTTGTGTCCTCAATGCCCAGACGCCTCCACTCTGTGTTAAAAAGAAGACGGGATGCTACACAGGCCCCTGTCCCAACTTTTCTAAGACCTGCAGCAGCCAGTGGCGGTTCTAGAAACAGGAATTGGGGAGGCGCGGACACGTCCCTTTATGACAATTAGTCCTGGCTAGTTGTCATTTTCCTTTACTGACGCGTTTTCCAATGAACGTAATTGCCAACGGAAGACATGCTTTCTCTCCATATGCGATCGAACAGCGATGAAATCATTGAAATCATTTTCTTTCAGTACAGAAAAATAACATTAATAGGCCGGTGCTTTTTGTTGATTGATCAGGTCCGCGTTCCAATGAAATACCGCCTTTCACTCTCGGCATTGCGCTGATTGATTTTTTTTTAAAAAGTGGCACTTTGCAGTTAAATTTGCGTGAGAGTTGACAGGTATGCAAATTTGAATAACATTGATTTAAATACAGCAAATACGCTTCCAGATGAATGATTGTCTTCTTACGTAATCAGGGAGAACAAGCAGCACCTGTTAACTGTGGAGTGCTCTCGGAGTGAACCTTTTGTTTATCATGAGAATGACTGAGAACAGGTCAGGACTAATAACTGTTTTAAACGGATGTTTTGTCACAATCCGTTTGCAGGGCAGGACCATCACATGAACTCCAATATTTTCATCACTATATATGGAGAGAAACCGTGTCTTCATTTGCCACTTACGATAATTGAAAAACACGTCAGTGAAGGAAAATGATTCAGAACTAGCGAGGACTAATTGTCATAAAGGGACGTGTCTGCGCCCCCCCTATTCCTGGTTCAAGAACCACCACTGGTAGCAGCCATCAAATTTGAAATGAGCTCATTTTGTGGATTTAAAATTGTAAAATTTCTCAATTTTAACATTTACTATGTTATCTCTGTTCTATTGTGAATAAAATACTGGCTGGTGTGATTTGATAGTCATTGCTTTTTGATCTCATACACAATTTACACTTTGTCCCAACTAGAATTGGGGTTGTATTTATATGTTACGTAATTTAATGTCAGCTTTATAAAGTAGAATTAATTTATGCTAATCAGATGACATCGTTAAATTTAAAGGGCCAAAATCCAAGATGGTGGACTATATCTTTGACTCGGGTACATTTTCCCTCAATTTCATCGATTCCTTTTATTTCAATATACTAAACACAAAGAAGTTCACAAAAAGAACAGAGCAAGTTTTGCTTCCACAAACCTGTAATCCTTTATAAGTTTACTTTCATTTCTTTCCGACCTGAACTTCTAAACTGAGTAAATTAAAAACTATTTTACGGAACATCAAATCCGCAAAGCATTCTGAGTAATAAAAATCAAAACATGACATCATAATAGGTCATAATAATACCAAAATGATTTTAGTGATTTAGTTTTACTTGTACATCATCCCCTGGAAATTTGGTGGTCGTAAGCCATGTTGTTTAGGAGTAACAGTTGACTATCACGTTATGAGAAGTTCAAGCTGTTTTGCCTTATTTATGACGTCATTTTATGACATCGTTGCTATTGCCTTTGGCAGCAGAAATCTTTGCAGACATTTAAGTGTTATAAGACACATTGGCCCTCATTTATCAAACGTGCGTACACGAAAAAATGGGTGTACACCAAATCTCCTGCAAGGATCGGCATTTATCAATTTGAACGTGAGTGAACGGTCCGCAAAAATCTCACGTTCGCGCATCGTACAACATGCAGGAAGGAGTGCAGCTGTCAAAATGATTAATAAACCATATGCAGCGATTTGGACATCGTGCTGAGCGCAGCCACCCATTTTTTGATGGCGATCTTAAATTTGGACCACTTTTTTTTTACCTTCAAGGAAAGCATTTGGATTGTCAGTTATTTTGGCTATATGACATGAAATATCATGGATCTATAAATTGAATTTATTAATGAATTAAATCAAACCTCTGATGCACTCCGGTTTTCCACCCCAACAGTGTTTACCGCAGCAGCAGCAATAGTTTTCCAAACTGCAGCCTTCTGGGCTCCCTTTATACTACTCTTAAGGCTTCCAAATAAAATTATTTTGTTTTTCTCCACCTCGGATGTGATAATTTATATTTCCTCCTCAGTACCTGTACCCAACCCTCCCCCTCCATACTTAGTTCAGCCTCAGGGTGTGACACCCTCTGCAGCTTCTCCTCCTTCCGCCTGATGGACTCCCCCCCACATTGCTGAGCTGGTCTCCTAGGCCAAGACCTCTACCTGCTCCCTGGACCCCATCCCAACTGCACTGGCTAAGGTCTGCCTACCCACCCTCTGCCCCCTTATGGTTGAAATCATCAACACCTCCCTGCTAACTGGTACTGTTCCCTCCAGCTTCAAAACTGCCTCAGTGACCCCCATCCTCAAAAAACCTGGACTGGACCCCAGTATTCTCAACAACTACCGGCCGATCTCCAACCTTCCTTTCCTTAGTAATATCTTGGAACGAGCAGTGGCCGCCCAACTCCACCAGCACATGTCCAATCATGAGCTCTTTGAGATCCTTCAGTCTGGCTTCAGAACTCATCACACCACAGAGACCGCCCTCATCAAAGTCATCAATGACCTCCTCATCGCTGCCGATGCCCACCAAGTCAGCCTACTCATTCTCCTCGACCTTTCAGCAGCTTTTGACACCATCTCCCACTCAATCGTCCTAAAACGCCTATCTGACCATCTGGGCCTTACCGGTACAGTTCTCTCTTGGTTTCAATTATACCAACCGAAAACAGTTTGTCACTTTCTCCGGTTCCAGCTCCCCCCTGGCCCCAGTCAACCACTGTGTCCCCCAGGGTTCTTTGCTTGGTCCACTCCTCTTCACTATCTATATGCTCCCTCTTGCTCAGATCATCCGTCGCCATGGACTCAACTTCCACTGTTATGTTGATGATACACAGCTGTATCTCAGCACCTCACCATCCTCACTGCTGCCCCCCACAGTCACTCACCAACTGCCTTGATGAAATTAACACTTGGATGACAGCTAACCTACTCAAACTCAACACCAAGAAAACTGAGCTCATGGTTTTGGCGACCCCAGCTCTGCTCGAGAAGGTTGGCGATCTGGTTCTTCAGGTAGATGGCCGCTCCATCTTTTCATCCCCCAAAGTCCGCAACCTGGGTGTCATTCTGGACTCCACTCTCTCCTTTCAGTCACACATCAAATCCATCGCTAAATCTGCCTTCTTCCACTTCAAGAACATTTCCAGACTCCATATCTGTCTGATCACATCACTGAATCTCTCATCCATGCCTTCATCTCTTCCCGCCTTGACTATAGCAATGGAGTCCTGTCCGGGCTACCTGGCACTGTCCTGGACAAGCTCCAGTACGTGCAAAACTCCGCTGCCAGGGTTCTCACTCATACTAAGCCCTGGCGGCATATCAACCCCATCCTGGCCCATTTGCACTGGCTCCTGGTCAAACAACGCATCACGTACAAACTCCTCTTCCTCACCTATAAATCCCTTCACGGCCTGGCCCCCCGGTACCTCTCCGATCTCCTCCACCACTACACCCCACCCCAATCTCTGAGGTCTGCTAACATTGGCCTCCTCACTGAACCCAGCGCCAAACTCCGGACCTTTGGGTACGGAGTTTTTAGCGTTGCAGCCCCCACCCTCTGGAATGCTCTCCCCAAGGTCATCCGCAACTCCCCAACCCTGGATATTTTCAAGACTGCGCTCAAAACCCACCTGTTCGTCGTTTCCTTCAATATTTAGTCTTTGGTCAGCTTGTAGGCTTGTTATTTGGTTACTTGTTGCTGTCTTTAGTGTGTCTGCTCTGTCCCTAGTCCTGTCTGTCTCTCTGGTTCTGTCCTGTATGTTCCACCCTCTGTAAAGCGAACTTGGGTTTTAGAAAGGCGCTATATAAAACAAAGTTATTGTTATTATTATTTTTAGTGAAGTTCTTTCATCTCTGCCGTCTTTCGAGAGTCAATGTCGTAAAGTGGGCAGGACTGTGCCTCCCGGAGCATGAATTTATAGGGGCGTGTCATGTAAATTACAATGGTTTCAGCCGCCAAATTTATAAATGCCACACCAGTTCTACACCGAAATCAGCGATGTACACACTTTTAATCAATCAGACATGACACCTGGCGAATGCTGATATTTACACCAGAATCTACAGCAGATCCAATGCAAGTTTGAAAAATGAGGGCCATTGTGTGTAAAAATGGTGATGCATCCCTGCAAAAAATGTTCGATAGGACTTCTATGGAATTCTATTGAACACTATAGAACATCAATGGAACTCTATAGAACATTTTAGAAGAACAGCATGTACTATATGAATTTCTGTGTGTTCTCTAGGAATTTGCTATTAACCTATGGAGCACCTCTATGGAAAAGAAAGTCCAGTAAGATTATTGCTGTTCCATAAGACCTTCCTATAGAACACCCTAGTTGAAAAACCGGTTCCATAGGAAGGAATTTTGATGGTCTTTCGGACCTTCAAACAGAACAAAAGCTTAATGGGAAAGACATCTTAAATAAGGGTTAAATAAAAATAAATCTTATGACTCCTTGCAATTTTCTGTTGAAGGGTCAATTTACCTTATGTGTACCTGGGTTCTAGAAGTGAGAGACCAGACTTATGGTATGAAAATGTGCAATATACAGTGAGATCCACTACACTGAAGTAGCAAGGAAATCTTGTCCCGTTTAACAATTTCAGTGGAAGTGTTGCTAATTCAAGAGCACACAGGGGTAATTGAGTACGAGAGCAGTGTCATTCGGGGGAAAACTTTAGCTATAGGCTACTCTCAATCTCACTACGCAATGTCCAGGGTGGCGTCCATGCTCAGTCAATGCTTCCAACTACACAAGTTGCCATTTGTGCTTTGACATAATAGTGAGTGTAGCAGGAGTTTCACCCTGATTAATAACCAACGAGATCGCTTGTATTTGTTAATATCCAATCCGTATCAAATTGTGGAGAAAGTCCCGCCTTCTGACCGACGGGCCACACCCAACTAGGGAGGGCATTTTCTTTTAAATTTTGTTAGGAAAAGCACATGGGACCTCGAAATCGAAAATGCAAAGCTAGGCAGGGCAGTCTGTCACGAAAATGAAAAAGAAAAGTAGTGAACTGCGTTAGCGATTTAATTATGTGACAGATATCGCGTCTGCTTCTTGAAAAAGAAAAAGCATTTCCGAGAATGTATTTGCTTTATGAGATTAGTGTTTTCGATTTAGTTTTGTTCGAGATTTTGCGGGGCACGTCTTGCAAATGAAAACAGTGCCTACATGGACTTCAAAATGCAAACGCAAAGTGGAGGATTACTTTAGTACTTTCGTAATGATACAAATAATGTGCGTGCTTCTCGAAAACGAAAAAGCATTTCCGAGAAAGCATTTGCTTCATACGATTAGCGTTTTCGTGTTCGTTGTGTTAGTGATAGGCCTATTGCTGGGCACTTCTCAAAAATGCAAATGTAAATGAGGAATGTATTTTCATTTTCCAATTATTTAAAAATTGTTGACATGGACTTGAAAATGAAAATGCAATGTGGAGGATTTCAGGTCCGTGTACGTTTCGTTAGTTTGATTTTTCCTTTAAACCGAACTGAAAGAAAACAAAAGTCAGCTGGTAATTTGGTTTTCCGTTTCAAACCAAAAACCTAAATTCAGGCTGGTTTTTTCGTTTTTTTGGTTTTAAAACGAAAAAAAAAACGAGGAAACCAAAATCATTTTTGGTCAAATTTGGTCGCCTTTTCGTTTTTGATCTTAAACAACACATTAACGCCGATGACAGACCGGAAGTGTCAGTAGGCCTACTTCAAAATAAAATCCCAGTGAATTGCGTTATAGATGAATGGCCTATAAAATCTTTTTTTTTCTTTGTAAATGTTGTGTTTTGAGCACATGGATACGTTTTCACAGTTGTGTTTATTTTTACACATAAGTGACAAGCTGATCGTTTATTTTAAAAAAAATTGAATTTATTTAATTGCATGCGCATTTAATAAGGGGACATACAGTTGAGAAAGAAAGAGAAGAGGCGGGGTGGGAATCATGGGCCGAAGCTAAAACAACTGCTGCCGGGAGAAGTGGAGATGCTCTGTGGCGGCCTTATGTGCCATCATGGCAAAAAGTGAGTAAAGAGAGAGCATGACCTGAACTAAACAACAACAACAACAAAACTCCTGGGTTGTTCAGAACTCACTGCTGGGACTGTCTCCTGGTTATGTCTATCAGGCCTTTAAGTCCCTCCTGAAAATATTCAGGGTGATTATTGAGGACATTGTCAAGAAGTATGGTCACATCTGGACATTGTTGACCAAACATTCTTTGTGCAGCCTCTGCAGTATTGAAAGGGTTGACTCAAAAAGGATGACACTCTTGTTAACAATCCCACAAACAACAACAAAACTCATATATATATATATATATATATATATATATATATATTTTCATTCTACACACGGTAACAAGGAGTAATGACAACAACAACAACAACAACTTCATAAAAAGGCATGAACTAAAACATGACACAAGTAGCGCCCCTACTGAGCAATTGTGTCTCTTAACATTCCCACAACCTCCTCCATTCCATTGACCACAAAGTGGGTCTTCCAGACAGTCTCATTTCTGCACTTGGGGCAGTGCTGTGCATTCTGAGACCATTCCTCTATGCAGACATAGCACCCTAAAAGGCTGCGGCAGCATGGTGCCACCACAGGGCTCCTCATCACATCTGTAACATTCAGAAAAAAATGTTAAAACAAATAAAAAAATATTGCAAATGGCAGTCTGAAGCACTTTTTTTGCTCCTGAGTCATATCTGTTTTATTGATAATTTTAATCTGTCCTGGGAGCGTGCAGCCTTCTTTAGAAGAGACGGAATTCACCCCACTCCGCTCGGTACTCGGAAGCTAGCTGAGAACATCTTTTATACGATTCACCTGTCAGGTAAATGACTAATTGACTCTCCGGTAATTGAGGTCTCACATTCAATTGTTACAATTACTTCGGCAAGAACTCAATCGCGAATTGTATCTAAAAATAACGCTGGCTGCCGTCGCAGCAACTTGGTCAATATTTCATTTCGACCCCGGAGACATAAAAAATCAGCTAGCGTTGCCAATATGGAATCTTTTAACGTGAGATCTCTTAACAATAAGAGCTTTTTAATTAATGATAATATTATTGAGAGGAAATTGCATTTTATGTTTCTTGTTGAGACCTGGCTGCAGAATGATAGTGCTGCCACTTTAATTGAGGCTTGCCCACCTGACTACAAATTTGTTCAAGCAGCAAGACAAGGAAAGAGGGGAGGTGGCATAGCTGCTATTTATTCCAATAAGTTTAGCTGCTCCGAGATTGATCTCGGTAAATTTGCCTCTTTTGAATACCTTGCGATCCTCTTGAAAGCTGCCTCAGGTGTGCTCACAGCTCATTTTCATAACCCTATTGTGTGTGTTGGTATCGTCCTCCTAAATCGATTGACGGTTTTATGTCAGAATTTTCGGAGTTATTGTCCTCATTGGTTTTACAATATGACGGAATCATAATGGCGGGTGATTTTAATTTTCACATGGACGTTCCCTCCGACAGCTTGGCCACTGAATTTTTAAACCTTTCGGAGTGCTTCAACCTAGTCCAGTGGGTGTCTGGCCCCACGCACAAACACGGCCATACTTTGGACTTAGTTTTTACTCTGGGCGTGAATTTGAACGACCTCAAGATCAAGGATCTTTTCATCTCCGATCATTTCGGTGTGTTTTTCGAAATCGAAGCCCCTGTTGCTCAAACCAAAGTGCAGCAATCCTTTCGTTCTCGTGTGGTAACCTCCCACACAGCCTCAATTTTCGTCCATTTTTTAAAATACTTGCTTCAATATAGCGCATGTTACAGAGAGTAATGAAATGCTAAATTTGTTTAATAATACGTGCTTGTGTGCTCTGAATGCTGTTGCGCCTCTCAAAATTAGAACAACACCTGTGCAACAGAATTCACCTTGGATCAATGATAAGATTCGCAGCCTTAAGAGGGAATGCAGAAAAGCGGAACGGAAGTGGAAGGCCACTAAATAAAATGTTCTTTATGTACGTATGAAAAGCCTGTTAAATTCATATAATCAAGAAGTAAAAAATGCTTGAGATAAATTCTTCTCTGAATTAATTGCCGCTAATCAGCATAATGTTAGATTTTTATTCAAAACAATTGACCGTCTGGTGAACCCTCCAGTTGCTGTTGCATCAGCTTCATCCCCCGCTGATTGTGAGAAGTTCTTGAAATTTTTCATTGACAAGATGTCTGTTATACGGTCTAGTATCAGTCATGTTCCATCTGTTACTGTGTCGTGCCCTCGCTTAAACTTGCTGAGTTGTTTCGCACCGATTTCTCTGTTGGATCTTTCTGAAACTGTCACGTATGAAGCCCTCATCTAGTCCCTTGGATATTATACCCACTAGGCCAGGGGTGGGCAATCATGGTCCTGGAGGGCCGGTGTGTATGCAGGTTTTTATTCCTATCAATTACCCTGACTAATTGAGTTAATTGATTGTATATGCACAAATATAGATTTTCGCAATGATTCGATCAAAAGAAAATGTTTTATGATGGGAGACAAGACTAGTCTTTGTAGTTTCATGATAATTTAAAGAAATGCGCATGAAACGTCAGATTTCATAAATGGTTTGGCTAATTGAGACAATCAGCTAATTAAAGACCAGACGTTGGTGTGAAAACCAGGGACAGATACGGCCCTCGTTGCCCACCTCTGCACTAGGCTCTTTAAAGAAGTAATGATAGCTGTTGGCCCTGCCCTGCTTTCCGTGGTAAACAGTTCTCTCTCTACTGGGTGTGTTCCAGACTATTTTAAGATTGCCTGCATTCAACCCCTTCTAAAAAAACCAAATCTTGATCCAGCCATTCTTAGTAATTTTAGACCAATATCAAAACTGCCTTTTATTTCGAAAGTCTTGGAAAAAGTGGTCGCAAAGCAACTTTTAGAGCTGGTCGAAACAACAATATTTTTGAGAAATTTCAATCAGGCTTTAGACGTCAGCGCAGTACAGAAACGGCCCTTCTCAGGGTCACTAATGATCTTTTGATGAATGCTGACTCTGGCAACTGCTCAATACTCGTGCTTTTGGACATCAGTGCTGCCTTTGATACAGTTGATCATGTCATCATGATTGATAGGCTGAAAAATTGGGTTGGGCTCTCTGGGACAGTTCTGAAATGGTTCTCTTCCTATCTGTCGAACAGAAAATTTTTGGTTTCCATCGGTGAACATGTATCCTCGTCTGTACTGCTTACTTCAGGTTTACCTCAAGGCTCCATACTTGGGCCTATATTGTTTTGTATTTATGTTACCTCTGGGTTTTATTATTCGTCAGCATAAAATAGGTTTTCACTGTTATGCTGATGACACGCAGTTGTATATTTCAGTAAAATCCTCTGATTTCAGCAATGTATTGGTGTTGCATGATTGTTTAGCTGATGTTCAAAATTGGTTGTCTAATTTTTTTTGCCGATAAACTCAAACTAAACCGAAGTCATTATACTTGGTCCAAAGTTGGTGTCGGATAAAATCCAATCATCACTTGGACCTCTTGCTTCTAACATGAGGCCCTCTTCCCGAAATCTCGGTGTGATATTCGATACTGAACTCAAATTTGAGCTCCACGTAAAGAAGCTTGTACAGTCATGCTATTTGCAACTCCGTAACATGGCTAAAATTAAGTCTGTTCTGTCATTTGAAGATATGGAAAAAATTATTCATGCTTTTATCTCCTCTAGATTAGACTACTGCAACTCATTATTTACTTGTCTGAATAAGAAATTTTCGAAAACTGCAAGTGGTTCAAAATTCAGCGGCAAGATTGCTCACTAGAACAAATAAAAGAGCCCACATTACTCCGATTTTGGCATCTTTGCACTGGCTGCCTGTCGAATTCCGAATAGATTTTAAAATTCTGTTGATTACCTTCAAAGCACTCCATGGCATGGCACCAGAGTATATAAGTGAGCTTTTAAATCCTAAAAGATTGCTAAGATCCTCCAAGCAAGCATTATTGGCTGTTCCAGAGTCCAAGTTAAAAACAAAGGGTGATCGAGCCTTTTCGGTTAAGGCTCCAATACTCTGGAACAGCCTCCCAAACAACATAAGAAATGCTGAGTCTCTATTGTCTTTTAAATCTCTTTTAAAGACTCATTTTTTTAGGCTTGCTTTTGCCGATTTTACGGTTTAAATTATTTTATGGCTGTGTTTTCATGTATGTCTCGTTTTATTATCTTGATTTTCCTTTGTTTAATTCCTTGTTTCCCCATTTTGTTTTATTGCTTTTATGTACATGTATTTTACCTGCTTGTGAAGCATTTTGTGCTGTATTGCTGGAAAGGTGCTATATAAATAAAATTTATTATTATTATATTATTATATATCTGTTAATGCTTAGGTGTAAATATATTTGCCCTTCTACAGTAATTATTTCCAGTTTTGTTCTGTTTTGATTAACAGTGGGTACTACCCTTTTGAATATGAAGAGAACCCATCTACTGATTTTTACATATGTATTAAGCTGCAGCCCCCTATGCATCTCAAGTTTAATATTCCCTTTTTTTGTGAGTAGTGTATATCATTAAGTCAATTTTGCTCTTGGTAACTTTGTTTAAATTATCTTGTTCTTTTTCTCATGTTAGTGCAGATTTTAAACTGAGAGAGTGACAGTCAAATCAGACTTGTATGTATGGAATCATAGATTTTAAACTATTTTGGTTCTATACGCTTCAGTAAAAATCATGTCTGAGTCATTTTGCCATTTAAAAAAAAAAAAAAAGTCCTCAAATTTAAAATTTAGTCAAGTCATGTATAGAGATCATGACTCTACATACATACTGTACACTGCACTCAACAACCTCCCCCAATAGCCCCGTATGGACCAAACCCCCCTGAGTGTTTCACAAGTGTTTGATTGTCTGGTGTGTGTGTATGTGCACGTGTATGTGCTGCTTAGTGTGTGGTGGCATTTTGTTTTTACTTGTTGCTCTGTGTTGGTGATGTTTCTGTTTTTGATTATGTATTCACATGGCTCAGTGTTGTTGATGTTTCTATGTTGCTCAGTGACAGAGTGTGAAAATGAATTTCCCTTATGGGACAATAAAGGCATTCTATCTATCTATCTGTTTTCTCAGATATTCGATTTGATGAAAAAAAAAAATTAACACTTTTTGAAGTCTTTTTGACTTTTTTTGAAGATGTTGGTTAAACTTTTCATAAGCAGGGGCTGCCCCAAAAACGAAAAGGCAACCAAATTTGATCATAATTGATTTTGGTTTCCTGGTTTTTCTCGTTTTAAAACCAAAAATGAAAAAACCAGCTTGAATTTTGGTTTTTGGTTTGAAACGGAAAACCAAATTACCAGCTTACTTTCATTTTCTGACAGTTCGGTTTAAAGGAAAAATCAAACTAACGAAACGTACACTGACCATTACATATGGGTACCTCCAGGAAATTGGGAGCAAAAGTGTGACACGGAAGTCAAAATTTCAGAATGGCTGTAGATCCCGTTGAATATGATTTTCTATTAGCCAAACATAAAGGAAAACCAAAACTCTGTATCTTTTTCAGGAAGAACTTTCTTGCGATGCCATTGGAGATTGAGCATTTCCAAAATACCTATGCTACGTGGACACCATTTCAGTAATTGATGGCTGTTTATTAAAAAAGAATGTCTCATATTCTTAATGGTGTTGTGGTGTAATAATCTCCTTTAGGATACATTTTAATTACACTCAACAAAAGACAGCATTACAAACCATAAAAATGGAATACGGATACATGAGTTTGTGGTATCTACAGTTGCAGGTTGCTTTATTATGGTCATCAACTTTCCAATTTTTATTTCAATGGTACAATACAAGATACCGTAACTAGTTTGTGGTCATCCTCAACAAGTTGACATTCCTGACAAGCAGATATTTATGAACTTTAACTCATATAATCACTCAATGTTTGTTCAAAGTGCCTTTCAACTGCCACTGAATAGTCATACCTGTGCTACATGGACACCATTGAGTAAATTCACAACAAAATCTAGTTTTCAGTAATGTGAGTTCAATTTTATGTAAGGTTCATTCTATATTGTTATGAAATTAATACAAACAAGTTACCAACCATTTAGAACCATTAGCAATGCTAAATAAAATTCCAACATAAAGTGGCAGTATTCGACATTTACCTATGCTACATGGACACCATGTCTGTGAAGAATAATGTGCAAAGATCTAGTTTTCTGTGCAGCTGTGTTCTATTCCATGTAAGATCAATCCATATTGATCCACTGATGGTTTGCAACCACTTCTGTATGCAGAATGAGCAGTTATCTACCATTTAATCTTGGGATCTATTTGACAATTACCTATGCTACGTGGACACCGTGCATGTAATTGTGCATCAAGATCTAGTTTTATGTGCAGCAGAGTTCTATTCCATGCAAGATTCAATCAATTCAATCAAAGTAAAATATAAACTAGCTTCATATAAATAGTAAAATTTTAATCATTATTCTGAATGAACATTGCTAATTAGCAATGTTCATTCAGAAAAATGATTAAAATTTTATAAATCATTTAAATCATAATGAACTTTGTGCTCAAATAAATAAAATAACCTAGGAAACCTAGAAAATGAGCCGATACTTGGACACTACAGTGACACGGTGTCCATGTAGCATCCAAACTCTCCAGTGTGTTGTATAAAAAATGTTCTCAACTTTGTATATTATTAAATTATGTGGGCCCTGATTTGTGTAGGAAAGATTCCTATTGATATAAATACAGGACACGATGAAAATCAAAATTGATGGACTCTAAACAAAATACCTCATTTAAATAATGACATAACAATAATAATAAAAATAATAATAATAATAAATCATGGGGATTGAACCAAAATTCACTAAGGAACATGAATATGACTTATGAGTGAACATCAAATTAATGAACAATACTATGAAACCAATAAACAGCATCATTGACCTAAATGTAACCAAAGTAATAACTGCTGGGATGAGGTCTTGAACACTACAGTGATACAGTGTCCATGTAGCTTCAGAAATCACAATAGCTCATCCTCAATTCTTTTTACGGGTTGCAAGAGAGTGAGCTTATTAAAAAAAAGAGAAAAAAAAACAAATGGCAAAAGTTTTAATCAGCATATAAATTGTTTTGAGCACAAATATTTGAAAGGAATAACATTTTGAACCACCAAAACATTTAAATGATACACTACCACATGACAACCATTTAGAAAAACCGTGCGAAAATTTAGAAATGCCTCAAGACTTCAATTGCATGACACCAAACAACAATAAAAACAAGGTCATACTACTTTATTTGCCGCGAAAGCTAACTTACAAATAAATATAGAATTTAATACAGTTTAATTAGAAAAACCCCGAAAGTCCATTTTAATAATATAAACCTCTCGAGGCAACTCGATGCTACAATGACCCCACCACAGAAAAAAGTCTGACCAAAACGTGTAGCATCGGGATCTTTTTAACAAGACACGTTAAGAATATAAAATAACAACAAATTATACAAAGATCATAACTATATTTACAAAAAATGTGCCTAGAGTACACGTAAAAACGTGAAGCTTGACGGTAAAACAGCAGCGTAAATCGCAGTTCAGTTTACAGATGCTACAGGACGTCATTTTGGATGGCGTCCACATCAATGTTTACCTCGAAAATCGGGATGAAAAACGAATTAATTTCACACAAAAAGGTACTTTACTGTAAAAGTTCACGCTTAAAGTTCACGCCGATACTCAAAAATAATAATGAAAATACTCACCAGAGATATAATTGAGCCACATTTGGACCTATTACAACGCTGATGCTACAACATTTACCGACCCAACAACGTGACACCACAACAACAACCCGCCTTTATGCTTTACCATGCATAAAAATCCGCAGCGTGTTGTTGTCAATGAAGAAGTGTGACGTAAGCCTCTTTGCCGGAATGTTCCATTTTGAAGACGGGTGTGATTTTTTTTGGAGACTAGTGCGTGTTTTGTACCGATGCTACATTTTACGTCTTGGACACCACGTCGTGGTGTGAATACGATATTGTAAATATCACGTAAACAATTATTCGCTATGGTTTTTTTTTTGTATATTTATTCCAATGCTTTTTCGATACCATGGTGAAAAATAAAATGAATTATATTTTTCCTGCGGGATGTGCATTAAGGGTTCCACCGATACTACCTATTTCTTATAATAGGACACCACTGCAGCGTCAGTATTGCTTTATTGATTGAGTTGCTGGGAAGGGAAGTCCCAATGCCCGATCAATTTACTAGTTTCGAGGGAAAGTACTCATCATTACTGATATTTATTTTGATGATAAATAGATAATTTTCCCTCAGGTTTAAAGACCCTACACAAGGGTCAAAAAGACACCCTTTGGATGTTTGGAATTGCGCCCAGTTTGGCGGAAGTACCCATTTGCATTTGCATTATGATACAAATAATGCGCTTGTATCTTGAAAATGAAAATACATTTCTGACATTGCATTTTCTTTTTTATTTTGTTAACTATATGCTTCCATATGTTTTGTTCATGTTTAGTCCTGCATATTCTCCCATAGTCCATTCCCTCCCTGTTATATTCCGGTCCATGTTTTGTCTCTTACCATGCACTTTTACACTTTGTCTCGTCCTGTCTGGTCTTTTGTCATGTGATCGCTCATTGCTCCAGTATTGTGTGCCACACTTTCGGGTGATTTCATGGTTTCTGTGATTTCAACAATTCCTTCCTATCTCGTTTACTTCAACCAAGTTTTCTATTTTTCTAACAATACTAACAGTTTGTTGTTTTAGTTAAACTTACTAACCAAGACTAGCACTCGCTCTGCTCTAGTCTTTGCCCCTTGCCTGCACTCAATTTACTTTGCTGTGCTTCAAGCAGATTTTCTGCACCTGGCTAATTTCTGTTCTGCCTCTCACTCTGTGCACGGTAGAACTCCCTAACCGGAGCCGTATGTTTGTCAGTAGGCTATCCCTGTGATCCCTGTCCGTGTTTTGGCTTCTGCCAATTTCTTGTAATCAGGAACTTCCTCATGTTCATTCCTTTGTAATTAGTTTGATCCAATTAACCTCTTCCCTGCATAGCATGTGACTTCCCTCTTGTCTATTTAAGCAGTCTTTTCACAGCCAGCTCCTTGTCAGAACATTGATCAATATTTCTTTGTGCAGAGCGCCTTGTATGCCATTGAGTATTGTTTCCCTTCTACTGGATTGTCTGACTTCGATTCTTGCCATTGCCCTTTTTGTATTGTTTTTGTCTTTCTGGATTTCGACCCGATTTCCGTGTTTGGATGCCCTGTGTATGACCCTTGGCTTTGTTCATCGACTTCGACTTTTTGCCTATCGTTTTTGTACATCTGCTCATCCGTCTTACTGGTTCTGACCCCTGCCTGTCTAGTTGACACTGTTTTTGGATTCCATATTGTGGCTTGGCAATTTTGTTTTTTGTGTTTGACTCGGACTCCATTAAAGGCATACGTTTTTTGAATTTCTGTCTCTCGCAAGTGGCGCCTGAACTGTACCTCACAATTATGCTATAAAGGAAAAGCCATGTTCCTTTTTTGCTTACAATGACAGAATTATGTTTGACCTTTGGAACTTTCCCTTAATTTAAAAAATGAGATCAAATTATTCCTTTCCATTTACATGCATGTGATTGCAGATTATATGCAGATTTAGAATGAATTTGAATACAATTTGAGGTCTGCTAAGACTTATTCCCACCATCTTTATACATTTATCATGGTCACCAAACAGGATTACTAACATGGCGTTCCTTTGAAAATGTGATTTTCCTAGTTGCTGGATAGCTCAATTGGTTAAACCACTGTGTTGCGGAGCAGAAGTGTCTAGGATCGAGCCCCAGTCAGAGAAGCACACAATTGGCCATTACACTACAAGGATGCAAATTGAGAAGGGTAATATAAGCTGGTTGCTTTGTTTGTCACCTTCCAGATTTTGGTGGGATTGGAGATTCCAAATTAGAAGAAAAAGTTCTACAAGAGCTGTTCTATAGAGATTTTCTATGGGACTGTTTCCTATAGAATTTTTTTTTATATAGGACTAGAGGTACTAAAGTTCTATAGAATTCAGTTGAACTGTCCTATAGGATTCCTGTAGCACACTTTTTGCAGGGATGCCCTAAATGTGCAAGAAATTACAGTATTATGTCATAATACTGTAAATCCCGTCCTCTAAGAAGAAAAAAAAGAATTAGGGTTCTTGGGCAACTTTTTTTGCATTTCAAATTCAGTGAGGCATAGAGTAACAGAAGTCCGCAGTTTGCAATGCAGCTTACTTGTTCGGCTCACTTGCACATTTCAGTTTTTCAGAAACTTATCACTCTTGAACATACATGTATTTTTATTGCCATGAGTCGAGGTCAACCACATGCCAAAATGAAATGTTGACACAAAATAAGTAATTTTTCTCCAAAACGTGTGCTGCAACTACTGGCACCAGTAGAAAATCTCACTATTAAATTCTAACTGAAGTGTGGAGTACTTCTTGTTTTACACTGTTTTTTTAAGTTGTCAACTATGACTTCATGCTTCATGAGGATATAAATGTTACGAGACAAAGGCCAGCTTTCCATGGTCATCTCTCAATATGCAAGAGACCTGAAAACAGAAACAACGTGTGACAAAATGTTGCTGAGCCAAAGACCGGAAACAATAGACAGTGGTTGAACGAATGAAAGCCGGAGGCTGTGTTCGCCGCATCCAAACTTTTTTGAAGCGTGCTGCTGGCATCAAATTCAAAATGGGCAGATATTTTTTAAAACAAGAAAATATCTGTTTTAATTTTTGATATGTTGTCCTTGTACTATTTTCAATTTATTACCCCGCCCCACCCGAAGGGTGAAGGCAAGGGTTATTGTTTTTGGTTCAGTTTGTTTGTGTGTTTGTTAACACTTTAGCAGCAAAACTATTGGCCAGATTCACCCCAATTTCAGTTTAGGGTCTGCCACTGACCCAGAATAGATGTCTAATTAATTTTTAAAAAGTAGGTAAAAGTATGTGCAAGGGGCGGGGTTTGTTGTGCCTGGCACCACTTGTAATAGTGTTGAAATGATTTGCCAACCATTGCAGGGTTTTTACTTACATTTCATTCAACATCCCAACTTTTCTGGACGAGGTTGTAAAATAAGTTTGTTTCCCACCCAACTTGCACTTTGAATGATTGAAGCAAATTTCATTTTATTATCAATGATGAATGGAAGCTAACACATCACTCAACAAGACAAATTTATATAAGAAAATCGTAGCTGCATCACCAACAAATATTTTCCTTTGATTTGTTTGCAATCACTGTCAGCAGGTGACAGAAAATCTGTTTCTGAATGAAGGCACGTAATAGAATATTTCAATCGTTTACTCTTTCCTGGCCTGGTTGGTTGACCAAATAAATGGCTGTGATTGGTTGGATGGCCGTTCAATCAATCTACAAATCTGCTAGGTTTTCATGCATGGGCTAAAGTATACTTAACAAAAAAGTCAAGGAACACTCGATTTTGACCCGAGTATATGAAAAGTAAAAACTAAAGTAAATCCCAAGTGTTGTGTCTGTCATTGAGGTTAATCCAAGACACAAAATGCATCAAAACATTTAATCAGATGACTTCATTACTCCAAAGCAGAGTCTTCATAGGGAAGACCAAAATCACACCAAGTCCAGACCTGATAATGTCCAGAATCATTTCAAAATCTTGAATGACCATCTTTTGCCCTCACCGCAGCTTGACCGCACCTTGGGAAGCTCATGACTAGAGAAAATTAGACAGCCCGGTCGCCTGTGATGGCATGGATGTAGCCCCCTCAAGCCCGCTTTTGCCCTTTTTTGTGCATTATTTAGCCAATACTGTCACTATGGCAATCAAAATTGATAGATGTCATTACTGAAATATAAAACACGTCCATACCAAATATGAAAGTAATCGGTCAAAAATTGCAGCCTGTACAGCGTCCACAAGGAATCTTTGTTTTGGCACTAATTTGTATGTTATGCGGCCAATGTTGTCGCCATGGGAACCAAATTGATAGGTGTCATAAGTGAAGTATAACTCATGTCCAAACCAGATAAGAAAGTAATTGGTCAAAAATTACAGCCTGCATAACGTCAACAAGGAAGTGTGTATGTTTCAGCACAAAGGTGGAGTCCCATTGAGGACGTTTTTTGGCCCCAACGATTGATTTCAAAATAATTTTCAGCATTGATGAATTACCCAATGGGGTTCAGGAATCCACCAGAGAAACCTGCGGAATCAATTTTCTTTATGACAAAAACTGATATTTTTTACACTTTTTAGTTTTTGGGAGGGGCCACCCATTCTGGAGCCCCACAAAGTGTCACCAATGATTATAATCATGTGCTTATCAATGCACATTGTACGTGATTTATTTATCCAATGAACGAAAATATTATTTGTGGAAATTGATGTCATACTACAGAGAGAGGAAGACAAAAATGGTGAAAAATTATAATTTTTGAAAAAATATGTTCTGAAATGGAGATTTCCAAAGGCCATGTTGAGTAAACGATGGTAGATTTGAAAAAACTAGAAGAATTAAAAGAGCCAAACTCACACAATCCATTTCGAATCAGCGCACCCCAACGGTCGGTTGAGGCAAGAGTACGGATGAAGCTGTCACTGGTGCTGACACATCCTGATTTTTCATTGAATGTTGGCCATACCCTAGGGAAAATTTTAGCAAATTCCCTGAGAGTGTCATGGCCAGGAACTTTTGTCAAATTTGTTAAAATGTGAGACGGGGCATTATTGGCAGACCGATACTTTCACCTGATCACGCTTTCAAAACCAGGAAGACAGACACAAAAAGATACGGATTGAAAAAGAAGTATTCACAACTTGGCAAAGCCTCAAAAAGACCTGTTTGTACAGCGCTGATTCCACATTTGCCAGCCATTTGCTCTCGCTGGAGTTAGAGAGAAGAGAGAGGTGAATGCAGAGACATTTCCATTTGCGACCGCGTAGCAAGTGCTTGCGCAGCATATGCATTTGATTTGATGAGTCCACATTTCAAAATATTTTTGGAAATCATGAATGTCATGTCCTCTGGGCGAAAGAGAAAAAGGACCGTCTAGATATCAGCGCAAAGTTCAAAAGCCACCAACTGTGAAGGCATGGGTAACTTGCACATCACATCTGTGAGGGCACCATTAACGCTGAAAGGTACATGCAGGTCTTGGAGCAACATACGCTGCCATCCAAGTGACGTCTTTCTCAGAGACGCCCCTACTTATTTCAGCAAGATAATGCCAAGCCACATTCGGCATGTGTTACAACAGCGTGGCTACATAGTAAAAGAGTGCGGGTAATATACCGGTCTGCCTGCAGTCCAGACCTGTCTCCCATTGAAAATGTATGCATGATGCACAGCTGCCTACTTGTATGATTTGGGCGTATTTTGTACTCTTACTGATGTGAAATTACGATTGTACGCCAATGTAGCAATTTGTACGACAAAAGGTTCATTATTAAACCAAAAAATGATATAATGAATCTTTCTCTCACTTGGAGAATCAGTTACTCGTCTAGCGATCGCAGATCATGATTCATCGGTAGCGATCTTTTTTTTTGCTTTTTTAAATAACTCTATATCATAACATATCACAAATTCGTTTCGCGTCCGGTGTGAAAGCTGCTGAACACATACGCGCGTATTCGCGTCTTTGCATTGACTTTGAATGTAGCTAATCAGTCGCGCGAGCAATTCGTTTTGCGTCCGGTGTGAAAGCAGCTCGACTAGCCAATAGCGAGTTTATTCGCGTCTTTGCATTGACTTTGACTGTAATCTGTCGCGCAAAAAATTTGTTTCGCGTCTGGTGTCAAAGGTGCTTGATGCGCCTATAACGCCTGCATTCGCATGTTTGCTTTGACTTTGAATGTAATCTGTCCCGCGAAAAAATCATTTTGCATCTGATGTGAAAGCAGCTTTTTAGGTGGTATATGACAGCTATTGATAGCTCGGTTGCATTATGAACATAATGCAGGTTTTACAGATCGTAAGTTCCGTTTGCGTGGACAAGTTGCTTCGCCCTTTTATTAGCCATTGGAATTTCTAGTCACGGTAGTGCAAAGAAATCATTTGTTATTCCAGACAGGTCACAGCTTTTGTGTTTCGCATTGCTTTCACGGTAGAATCAGAGAGCTAACCCAGATATTTGTAAAGTATCCGGCTGATCCCGGTCAGGGCCAAGAAGATAAAATCTGCTTACTACAGAAGCATGAAGGATCAGAATTAGTTAACAATGTTGACTCTGGACTGTGTTAACATGACTGTTAGTCAGTGGTAAAAGTTTGCAAGAACTTCTTTGTGAATCTTACTTGTTATTCAAAAGTTACTCTTTGACTGTTAAACTGTTTATTTCATGAAGATACATTAACATAATGTACATAATTGTGACAATTCATGGACAAGTTCAACTGTGTCATGAACTGAAGAGATGTGTTGAATATTTTGCTTTCATTCATCAAATAACAAGATAAACAAATAACATAATGTACTGTACATAATTGTGACAATTTATGGACAAGTTCAACTGTGTCATGAACAGAAGAGATGTGTTGAATATTTTATTTTCATTCATCAAATAACAAGATAAACAAATATTAAGGTATGTATGCTTTTATTCTTATTTCTATATTCATGGTATGTATGAAACAGAATTAGTGTTTGCAAGGTTTGAAGATATTATTAACCTTCAGTAATTGGATTGGATTGAAAAGAATTTTGTACTCTTAAAAAGTTCAAAATACTCTTAAATAGCACTGGGTGTACACTTAGGCCTGAAAAGGGGTAGGCAGCTCTGATGATGAAGTGCAAAATATGACAATGGAGACCCCGGACTGTTGAGAAACTGATATCGTACATCAAGCAAGAATGGGAAAGAATTCCTCAGGTCCAAAATACTTATCGGGTGTTGTTAAAAGGAAAGGTGATGTAACACAGTCATAAACATGCCCTTGTTGCAGCTTTTTTGGAACATTTTGCCAGCATCAAATTCAAAATGAATGAATATAAAAAAAATAAAATAAATAATAACGTTAATCAGTTTGATCATTAAATATCTTGGGCTCTAATTTCCTGGCGCAGCGCAGGTGGCGTAGCGTGGCGCAGCCCACGCAGTGGTAATTTCGTCTGGCGCAGCCCGCGCAGTGGTAATTTCGTGAGGTGAAACACCGTGCGCAGCCTTTGGTGGACGAAAGTGCGCCGAGATGGGTGTGGCGGCGTAGTAGGGGGAGGGGTAAATGTGTAACGTATCTTGCATTGTTGTCCATGCATGTTAATCTCAACATTTTAAGCAGCAACAGGGTGTAATAATACGAACACGCTCTCCGTCGTTTCTCTTCTCAATGAGCAACCGTCGTATTTCATTCCATCTTCATAAGTTTGAATGATCTGACGTAGTCTCGTTTTGAAATTCAAGTTCGCTAATGGTAATAATTCGCGAATGCCCTAACTAGCCAGCTAACTCATATTCGTAATGCTTAATATAGACGTAAGCGGTGCAGAAAACATGCCTGAAGCAGCAAAGTAAAATGCAAAATTAACGCATCATGCAGATATAGGACAGAGGCTTCTATATTCCAACACATTAAAAGGTGAGGAGAGGAACTCATTTGACTGGTGAAGATTTGACTCGGCTGTGTTATACCCAAACCCGCCTTCTTTGCCCCTTGCGCAGGAAGGTGGGGCATAGGCGGGACAGAGGAGTACTTGCGCCAGGCTACGCGGGGCACGAAATTGCAACATACGCCTGGACACATCCCGTTGATGCGGCGCACCCCCCATTCGCCGCGCCTGCGCCTGGTCTACGAATTTAGAGCTCCTTGTCTTTGTACTGTACTCAATTGAATATAGGTAAAAAAGGATTTGCAAATCATTGCATTGTTTTCATTCGAGTTTTACGCAACGTCCCAAAATAATTGGAATTGGGGTTTGTAGTTAAGAACGGGAATTACTGAAGCTGCCGGATAGCTCACTCGGTTAAAGCACCGCATTGCGAAGCAGAAGTGACTATCACGGCGTGGCTTTGTTCCCCAGTCGTACTGGTCGCCAGCTTTTTCTGAGTAGTGCACAATTCGCTATTGCACCTACAGGGATGCAAATTGGTAAGGGGCTGCCAGGAAGGGTAATATAGAAATGGTTGCTTTGTTCGATGCTTAAGCGCCTCCTGTAGGCCAGCCGGGCGCTAGCTTGTTCATGTTCGGGTATCCTCCGTCCTCGCTCTGAACTTGCGAAGATTCAATCAATGAGTGTAAAGAAGCTGTGGCTGATAGGCGCATGCTTCGGAGGAGAGCCGCGAACAGTCTTTGCTCTCCTGAACAACAAGGGGTCGCACACGAGGAAGCCTTGTACATAGTTCCCCCAATTGGGAATTCCAGATTCGGGTGGGATTGGAGATGCCAGAACAGGAATTACGGAGTACATGGCATAAGGTTTTAAGCATGTTCCCATTACACTAAAAACCTACAAGATGTAAAAGTGTAAATGAGGTAAAACATTTTTAAAGACATTATTTCTCTCCAACGTTATGAATTTTTTGCATGCAAGTACGTTTGTATATGCTAAAGAGCCCATGCTAGCTTAGAGGGTAATATTTTTCTGGTAAAGCAACTCATGTTAGGACGGTGGCTCATACTAATAAGAAAGTACATTTAAGTGTGTTTACAGAGCATTATAGGGCATTACAGTGTGTGTATAGAACCTGCAGGCTGCAACAAAGTAGGCAATTTTAACACCACTGTAGCTACAAAGAATTGTTCATATACATTCATATTAACTGACTTCGAAGCTGGTGGTTCTTTTTGATCTGTACAGTTTTTCTTCCATCGTTTCATTAACATAATACAGGCATATTTTCACCCTTTTTTAATCATGGCCTAAGTCCATTTTTTCAAGTTTATGGGAAAACACAAAAAACACATGAGATGATTTCGGCCAAAAACAAATTTTCATCAAAAAATGTCGAAGGTCATTTTGGGCGACGATATGTAGAACCATCATTTTAGGCGAAAACATGACATTTCAGACATTCAAAGAATTCGAAAAACAATGCAACTCGCCAGTATCTGGAGCATAAATGCAAACAGTGGCAAGTAGTTTATTTTGTACCTTCGTATCCATCCTGATGATCATTCATAAATCCATTAATAATGAGTGGAATATCCAAATCATTCTTTACTCTAGTTTTGCTGCTTCATACAGTTGTGCTCAAAAGTTTGCGTACCTTAGCTTAATTTGTGAAATGTTGCCATTTATTTTGAGAATATGACTCGTGATGTATAAAACTTTAATTTTAATATAGTGATCACGTGAAGTCATTTATCATCATGCAGGTGTTTGGCGCCTTTTTAAATGATAATGATAACTGAAATGACCTGAACAGCCCTGATCATAAGTTTACATACCATTGAATGTTTGACCTTGTTATACAGACACAAGGTGACTCACTCAGGTTTAAACTGCCATTAAGGGTTAATTTTCCATGCCTTCTTAAATTGTAACTAGTGTCTGTGCATAGCCGTTGAGTTTTTTAGTGCCCAAGTAGATGCACTGATCTGGTTAGACAACTGAGCCATGGGGAGTGGAAAAGAACAACCTTAGGACCTTCATAACAAGGTAGTTCAACTTTTTGAAAAAGGGAAAGGATATAAAAAGATATCCAAGGACTTGAAAGTGCCAGGCAGTACTGTTCAGTCTGTGATTAAGAGATTGAAAATTTGGGGATACGTTGATACTAAGCCGTTAGGTAGGCCAAGAAAGATTTCAGGCGTAACTGCCTGAAGAATTGTTTGGGACACAACTCCACAAGCTACCTCAAGAGAAATAAAGGATGCTCTGGAAAAAGATGGTGTGGTCATTTCAAGGAGCACAATAAGGAGGTACTTTTCAACTATGATCCAGTTGCTAGAGGGAAGCCATTATTGGGCCAATCCTACAAAAAAAATCCTGCCTAAAATATGCCAGACTATACCTTGACACACCTCACAACTTCTGGAATACTGTCATTTGGAGTGACAAGACCAAAATAGAACTATATGATCACAACCAGAAGCGCTATATTTGGAGAGGCCCATTGTGAAAAATATACCATTCCCACTGAAAAGCAGGGTGGTGGCTCTCTGATATTTTGGAGGGGTGTGAGCCCTCAAGGCACAGGAAATCTTGTGAAAATTGATGGCAAAATGAATGCAGCATTCTATCAGAAAATACTGGCCGACAATTTACATTCTTCAGCATGAAAGCTATGCATGGGATGCACTTGGACTCTCCTGCATGACAATGATCCAAAGCACAAGGCCAAGTTGACCCTCCTGTGGTTACAGAAGAGAGAGGTGAAGGTTCTGGAGCGGCCATCACAGTCTCCTGACATAAATATCATCGAGCCACTTTGGGGAGATCGCGAACGTGCAGTTCATGCAAGTCGACCAAGGCATTTGCAGGAGCTGGAGACATTTTGCAAGGAAGAATGGGCAGCTATACCATCTGAGAGAATTAGGGGCCTTGTTGACAACTATCATAAAAGACTGCACACTGTTATTGATGCAAATGGGGGCAATGCACAGTATTAAGAACTTGGGGTATGCAAATTTTTGAACATGGTTAATTAAAAGTTTTCCCCGTTTTGCCATGTTTTATTTGATGATTCTGCCATTCTACATGACCTACAGTTGGATATGAATCCAACAAGAAATAAAAGAAGTGTGTTTGCTTGGCCATTCATGTTTTCTTTAAAAAATGTTACCTATTTCACAGATTCAGCTAAGGTATGCAAACTTCTGAGCACACCTGTTAGTCAACAAATTTACTCGCGGCAAGTCTCGTGATGATTCATTTGATGTGCTGCGCAGCAGTGTCAGTTCATCGTTCAAGCTGAATCGTACCGCCCCACACACCAGTCATGTTGCTGTGTGATGCAGACACAGACATAGCAGACTAGTGTCATGGTTCTGGATGTCTGTGCGTTTGCTTTGGACTTTCTTTGTGGCTGTCATCCCGGGACGATATCGTATTTCAGTTCAATCGAATTCTTTACCCAGCTGGCTTATTGAACTGGGGCGGCGCTTCCCCGGATTCTCCATAAGCCGGATGTTTGCCACGCCTCTTTGCTAGAGTGTCTGTTTGTAGCTAAGCACTATAGCTAAAGATATCTGTAGTGAGGTTTTGTTTGATTTTCTATCTTCTAGTTATTGGAGTTTCTTCTCCCTTTTTCTATCTCTCTTTGCTTCCAAGGTTCAGACTATTATACGTCCTTTGGAAGCGCGAGTACTTTAGTTTGGTCTGTATTATTCTCTGTGTTCGTACTGTGTACGTGCTACTCTCTTTCTCTCTGGTCATTGCACCTGGCCTTCGTATTCCTCCAGCCATTACAGAACACTCTAGCCAGACATGGAGTTGCCAGCAGCAGATACGCTAGAGAGCATTGTCGTTGACCAGCTGTCTGTCCTTACTGCGTATAGCCAGGTTCTTTCTAGCTTCGACAGTCGACAGGCGGAGCTGACGGAGAGAATTTGCCTTCAGGAGCAGGCTGTGCAGACACAGGAAAGTCTTCTAATAAATCTCTCCAAGTGTATTAGAGGATTGTCTGCTCGGATTACACAAAATGTTTCACAAGCACAATCAGTACACCTTCCACGAGAGCCTAAACTCCAGTTAACCCCAAGATATGGGGGCGAGGCGGGAAAATGTAAAGATTTAATTGCTCAATGTGAAATATTTTTTAAAGTGCAACCCTCATGGTTTTCGAATGAAGAATCACAGGTTTCATTGATTTTATCACTGTTGACCGGCACAGCTCTCATTTGGGTGGGGCCACTCATTCGAGCGAGATCGCTGGTAGTAAATTCAGTGGAAACTCTCGTGAGAGAAATGATTAATGCTTTTGATCGGGATGTTTATGGTCAGGACGCAGATATGCGTCTAATGCATTTGAAGCAGGGTTCTGGTAGAAAAATCAGCGACACTATCTTAGTTTGCTCCTTAGCCCCAGAGACAGGGTGGCCAGAAGCACCTCTTATGACCGTGTTTGTTCAGGCTTTGGCTGAGGAGGTTAAGGACGCTCTGGCTACATTAGAGCCTTGAGTTTCTTCAGATTTGTTGGCGGTGCGAGTTGATAACCACATCCGCGAATGAAACACGGAGAAACGTACTGCGTTGATTCTTGATAACAACAAGGTTAATGTTCCGTGCAACAGGCATACAGCCCCAAGTCCGCCCATTAAAATGCCCAGTTCTCGTGAGCCCATGCAGGTTGATGGCTCATATGAGAACCGGGCTCGTAAGCCTATTCACAGACAAATAATTTTTGATCATTGTAGCAAACCAGGACATATCCGTCCAAGTTGCCCCAAGCTTAAAGGGGGACGGGAAGCCCCTCTGGCGATAGGGGTGGGGGGGCACTAGAGGGACAGATCCAATATCCCGTTCAAACTCTTATTTCAGTAAAGTTCACTATGGGGAAAAAGAGAATATGGGTTAAAGCCTTTTTGAATTCTGGGGCTGTTGATTCTTTTATAGATGCGGAGTGGGCTAGAAAACATTCCATTCCCATCTGCTCTCTCTCACATTCGCACTCGATCAAAGCTTTGGATGGTCGCCCATTGGTAGATGGGCTTATAACTGAGGTCTCTGATTTTTTGACTATGTTTATCCCTTTTGGTGGTCATTCAAAGAAAATTCATTTTTTCTCATTGAATTCCCTGGTTTGTAATGTGGTTTTAGGTCATTTGTGGTTGTTTAAGCATCGGCCGCAGATTTTTTGGGGCAGTCAATATAACCCAATCGTCCAGAGGGGCTCTGACTGTAGGTCTCACTGTCGTGAGATTCTGGCAAGTTGCCCGGAATTTTAATCCATGGGGGAGGCGTCGGGCTCTGAACGAGATTGGTGTGTAGGAGCCGTGCTGAACCTTAGTTTATCTCCCAACATGTCAGATGATGATGTTGATCTCGTGGAGGATTTTGGCTAAGGTGCTTTGTCATTGCTTCTGCATCGTGTTTACGATGGTGGGATCAAACTATTCCCTGACAAGGTGGCAGCAGTTAGGAATTGGTCTGTCCCTCACAATGTTAAGGAGGTTACATGATTTTTGGGCTATGCCAATTTTTATAGTAGGTTTATTTGCAATTTTAGCGCTGTGGCTGCCCCCATCGTTGCACTTTGTAAGAGGAATTCCTCCTCGTCCTTTACTTGGTCACCAGCAGTGGACGCTGCTTTTCAGGTGTTGAAGAAACAACTTAGCTCTGAACCTATTGTCGTTTTGCCCGACCCTTCCCTCCCATTTGTGGTGGAGGCTGACGCTTCGGAGGTCAGGGTGGGGGCCATGTTGACCCATTGTCCCGAAGGGGGTGCTAAGTTGCACCCATACACCTACTTCTCCCGGTGTAATCAGATGAACGGAATTACAGTATTGGTGACCGGGAGTTGTTAGCTGTGAAATTGGTGTTAAGAATGGCGCCATTGGTTGGAGGGGGCTGAACATCCATTTGTAGTTTGGATGAATTACAAGAATCTCCAGTGTGTCCAGCAGACTAGGCAACGTGATTCCCGGTAGGTGCGGTGGGCATTGTTTTTCAATCGCTTTGACTTTGTTTTAGCTTATCGCCCCGGCTCCAAGAGCATCAAGCCTGGCGCCTTGTCACGAATTTATGACCGCTTGGACCGTGATCCTGTTTCTGGGCTGGTTGTTCTAGCGGCTTGGATTGTGCCTCCCATACAGTGGGATACTGAGTCTGTTGTGCGGGAGGCCTTGCATCCCGACCCTGGTTCTGGTGGGGAGCCGTCTGGCTGTTCGTTTGGTGTCCTGAGGGCCAGAGGGTTTGGTGTCCTGAGGAGTGGTGCTGGGTCCCTGCCCGGGGTATCTTGGGTCCCACCCTTATTTCGGAGTTCTGTGCTCTGGGTTTTTGGGCCTTCCCTTGGGGGGTGGGGGTGGGGGGTGGGGTCCTGTCATCCTATAGGACGATATCCTATTCCTGTTCAATTGAATTCTTTACCAAGCTGGCATATTGAGCTGGGGCGACGCTTCCCCGGATTCTCCATAAGCCTAATGTTTGCCACGCCTCTTTGCTAGAGTGTCTGTTTGTCGCTAAGCACTATAGCCGAAGATATCTGTAGTCATGTTTTGTTTAACTTTCTATCTTCTAATTATTGGAGTTTCTTCTCCCTTTTTCTACCTCTCTTTGCTTCCGTAGTTCAGACTATTATACGTCCTTTGGAAGCGCGAGTACTTTCGTCTGGTCTGTATTATTCTCTGTATTCGTATGTTTCTGTGCCACTCTCTTTCTCTCTGGTCGTTGCACCTGGCCTCCGTATTCCACCAGCCATTAAAACTAGTTGAATGCAGCCAAAGTGTGGTGTTAAGTCATATTTAACAGAGCATAGTGTCAAATCACCTTTAACAGAGCACGGTGTTATATCATCTTTAGTAGACTGCAGTGCTAAATCACCTTTCAGAGAGCAGTGTTTGATCACCTTTAACAGAGCACAATGTTAAATCTCTTTTAACAGAGTGCAGTGCTGAATCACATTTAACAGAGCACAGTGTTACACCACCTTTAACAGAAAGCAGTGGTAAGTCACCTTTAAGAGAGTGCAATGCTAAAATAGTCCAGTGCTTAATCACGTAAAAAGAGTGCAGAATAAATCACCTTTGAAAGAGAGCAGTTTTACATCGCCTTAAAGACAGTGCAGTGTGAAGTCACCTTTTACAGAGCCCAGTGTTGGATTACGTTTAACTTTGTGCAGTGTTAAATCACCTTTCAACTAGTGCAGTGCTAAATCACCTTTAACTGTGTGCAGTGATAATCACCTTCATTGGAGCCCAAGGTTAAAGAAACTTCAACAGAGTGCAGTGTTAAATCACCTATAGCAGAGTGCATTCAGTAACCACCTAAGTATCATTGCATGGATAATCTGCAAAAAGTGTTTGTTCAAATTCCTACCATAGACTGGTCCTGGGCTAAAGTGAAGGCAGGTAAAACCATTTGGTGAATAATACCTCTGTTCAGGAGTAAGGAGCAATTAACTATTCCAATGCATTTTCCTGAGCAAATTTTAATTAATTTGACTAACTTTGATAATTTTTGGCACAATACTTGATAATAAAGACCGACTTTGCTTATAGGTAAACTGCAGCAGACATCCTTGTCTTTCCAAAAAGACATTTCAGTTTTGAAACTGAGCTATTTGATCGACCCCATGTCCTCATACTTGTCCACAAGCCCTGATACCATGTTTTGTGACTGGACATGACCACGGATGACGTTGAAATGCCTGCTAGCCCATAAAGAGGCAAGTCGAGGTCATTGCCTATCTAAATAGCCCCGCCACCACCTCACACCCACTTCTCAAAGGGCTCCACAGCAGCAGCAGAGATGGACTTCCCGTTATTGACACTTACAGTACAGTCGCCGTTAAAACCAAAGAGACGCCGTTAGTTCACGCCCGGTTTTCGCGAACATTTCGCCCTTCTTACCCATTTCCAACCACGATCTAACCAATGAGCTGTATCACGGGACAATTTACCGCCAAGAATAACCGCATGTGTCTCCGCAGAACTGAATGTAGTATCGCGTGAAAGTTATAGAATAGAGGGCATTTTGACTGTTAGAATCACGTTTGTGTTTGCCGTCATGTACTTTAACATCTTTTTATTTTCTCTTGCAGTGAAAGTGGAAGTGAGAGCTTCTGCGACCTCTGGAAAGCGCGTGGCTGATCCTCTGTTTAAAAAGCCTACCATGAACAAGAAAAGAAAAAAATATGATAAATTTGACAGCTAAATACCAGAAATTGTATTCTTGAGGGAAATTTTTTGGTATTTTAAATATGTCTTTTTATTGCAGAAACTGTGATTCTGAGAGTTTGTGGGTAGACCTTCAGCGAAGTGTGCCGCAGTTGATTTATTGGTTTTGAAAAGCCAGCCGCAATATAACTAAACAAATTGGCAATATACAACTTAACAGCCTGTGAGCTTATGCTCACGTTATCCTCCGAAATTATGTGTTTTCGAACCTGCAGAGGTGTGAGGTGAGGTTGTCTCTCGCCAGGGAGTCAATCTTTGTCCTAAACTCTGGGGAAATGCGTCGTATCGTGATAGGTTCTATAGTGGTGAATGTGATGTTAATTTATGGTTGGGCATTTTATAGAAAATTTCTGCCTTGCGCTGACCAGGTCATTCTTCAATAGGCTACAATGAGTTTAAAGGGAATATTAGGGTGACAATGAGTGATAAATAGAGATTACACGCACTGAGCTTTATTGAATCAGTGCCAAGTGTATCCGCTTTTAATTCCGTGAATTCAGTTTACGAAAGAGCCATTCAGTTTTAAGTGACATTGTCCTTTAGAGATAAGATATTGAGCAGATCTTTTTTTTAAATTGTGTTTCCTTATTGATAGATATAGAGTAAGCTTACTAAAAATCCTGTGTAAGGTTCTGCAAATAGTTTATTTAGCACGTTTTAGTGCATTCAAGAGTCGTTATGGTCGAACTAAATTCATATTGGACACAATTATTTTCTAGTTGCAAGCTTTGCGAACATTATGTTTGAACATCTGAATGGTAATCTGAATGGTTATGAGAAGTCATTAAAACAAACACAGACGATGAAAAACGTTTCAAAAAATTGGTTAAAAATTGCCAACTAGCATTTTAAAACGAAACAGTATATAAATTGAAAAACATTAAAGTTCCTTCCCTAAATGAATTTTACTGAGACGGGGTGCGAGTAATCTTCGATATACAGTGGGTTGACCGGTTTCGCAATTTGCAGAAATCCAACTTTTTTTTGCAGGAAAACGACTTCGCTGTCAGCCTTGAGTTTGACGTCGCTGGAACGGTAAATTATTGTGGATTTAACTCTTAACTATCGTTTCGAGATATTCGGCTTCATAGAGAAATAAATGCCCGATAACAAATAGTTACCCTGGATGTAACTCCAGTTCTATGAGTACGTGCGTAGCCCTCTAATGGGCTTAGCTATTGGTTTACCCCTCCGAGGCCCCACCTCGGTGCCTGATAAGAAAATTGAACTCACCTGCACCGTAGGAGTGGGTAGTATACTCACCCCCGATAAAGCCCCGCAGTTGTCAGTGCTCGTCTCCCTTTGAAACTCAGCATCTCACATCCGGGGGCTAGCTGGGCAGGCAGTTAGAGGGCTACGCACGTACTCATAGAACTGGAGTTACATCCAGGGTAACTATTTGTTCTATTTCGTACGTGCTCCGCCCTCTAACGGGCTTCGCTATTGGTTTACACCTACGGCGAAGGCCGTTAGGGATGAATGTACTCCCAGGTGGCCCCGCACCCTAGATTTCTAGTTGGAAACCAACAAAGCCGTGACCTTCCTGGGCGGGCACCGCCAACTGCGTACCCCGACCGAGGACGTGACACACAACACCAGACCCAAGCCGGTGTCAGACGGGGCCCCTTCCGATAGGGCCCCTTCTAGAATGAAGAATGAAGGAATGAGGGGGGGGGTTGTAGCTGTCATATCCCGTCCACACGCCCCCCCCACACCTGCAGGCGAGGCGCCTCCAGAGCGCATCGCCCCAGGGTGTGTTAACATACTAGTTAGCGTTGGAGGGGACCATGCTGACAGGGTTCCCAGAACTGAATGCGCGACCGAACTGGCGGTCATGTCCCTCAGATATGACCGCGCGAAAGTAGACACGGACAACCATGAGGCTGCCTTGCAAATTTCCTCCAGGGATACGCCCTTAAATAGCACTGTGGAAGATGCGATTCCCCGGGTAGAATGTGCGGTCAGCCCCGTAGGGGCGGTGCAGCCCACTGCCGAATAGGCTCTGCCGATAGGATCGCAGATCCAGTGGGCGAGGCGCTGCGATGACATGACGGGTGCACGGAGAGAGCTTCCAATTCGCTCACCCTCCTGGCTGATGCCAAGGCTAAAAGGAGGGCCGTCTTGATCGATAAGTTATGCAGATCCACCTGGTCCAGGGGTTCAAATGGTGGTACTGCCAGGCCGTCCAACACCGTATGCAGATCCCACTGCGGAACCACGCGCTGCGTCGGGGGTTTCAGCCTGCGGAGTCCCTTCAAAAACCGCTTTACCAGGGGGTGATTCCTGGCTGAGAAGCGGTCAAACCCATCATGACCTGCTGCAATGGCCGCCACAAACACGCCCAAAGTGGATGCTGCACGGTCCCTCTCAAAGAGCCCCTGAAGGAACTCTAGCACGCCCTGAAAGGGGCATGAGCGCGGGTTCAGGCCTCTCGCCTGACACCAGCCCACAAAAATCCGTCAGCTAGTCGCATAAGCCTTGGATGTGGCCGGGGCATGCGCATTCTGAATTGTGGACACTATCGCTTTGGGTAGGCCTGATTCAGTTTACCTTACCCTTTCAGCTTCCAGGCCAGGAGGGGGCAGGTGCGGACGGCGTTCGGTATCAGAGTCCCAGTTAGGGGAGGGTCCGGAATTTCCCATGGGCTCCCCAACGCCAGCTGGATAAGGTCCGGAAACCATCTGGCGCTCGGGCACAGTGGTGCCACCACAATTACGGACAAGTGCTGCTCCCTCACTCTGTGAAGTAGTGGCATTTACAGCCGCCAGGGCGGGAACGCATATATCCGGCCGGCCGGCCACACTGGATGGGCCAACGCATCCACCCCCAGGGGAGGATTGTCGATAGGCCTCTGGGAGAACCACAGCAGGCATAGAGCATTCTCCCTGCTCGCAAACAGATCCACCCTCGGTCGCCCGAACAGCCTCCAGATTTGTTCCGCTGCTGTTGGTGGGAGGCTCCAATCCTCCTCGGGCAGCGCCCCCCTGGACAGCCCATCTGCCCGTGTGTTGAGGATGCCAGGAAAAAGTTGGCCTTCAGAGAGCGCAAGTGGCGATCTGCCCATATTAGGATGGAAGCCTCCATCTTGTGTAGGGCCACTGATCTGACCCTCCCTTGTCTGTTGAGATAGGCTACCGCCGTCGTGTTGTCTGATCTCACCAGGCCGTGCCTCCCATCCAACTGTGGGGAAAAAATGGTGCAGCACCCTCTGAACTGCCATGAGTTCTAGTAGGTTGATGTGCCGCTGGGGCCCCTGCCATGTACCAGCGACAGAAGCAGGGCCACAAGTTCTGCCCCACCCTGTGAGGGAGGCATCCACGAATGCATGGGCATAGTGAGCCAGGCACCCCAAACAAACTCCCTCGCGGAGCCAGCTGCGTGAGGCCCAAAACGCTAAGGTCTGGCATGCTTGCAATGGTATGCGGAGTATGCGCTGCTGGTCTCGTCTCGAGTCCAGCCGAAGGCATATGAACCAGCGCTGCAGATCTGTCATGTGCAGCAGCCCTAAGCGGACTTCAAGATGGGCAGCAGCCATCATCCCCAGTAGCGATTTGACTGCTATTCCCCGCACTAAGACTGCGTCCCGTAACCGTTGGGCACAAGACAGGATCGCTTCTGCTCTCTCCACCGACAAGCGTGCGCTCATGGTCCGAGAGTCCAACTGCATTCCTAAATACCGTGCTGTCTGGCTGGGCTGCAGGGTGCTTGTCGTAGTTGATAGCCCAGCTGCGCAATATGCCGCATCACCAACTTCGTATGGGCGGTTGCCATCTGTTCGGAAGGGGCCAGGATCAGCCAATCGTCCAGATAGGTCAGGGACCACCCATCTCAGCCGAAGTGGCGCTAGGGCTGTCTCCACACATTAGGACTAAGTCCGTGTTGCCAGGGAGTATCTGAATGGGAGGCGGCAAAACTGAAAGGTTCGGTCCTGAAACGCAAAGCGAAGGAACTGCTCATAGCGCGGCAGGATTGGGACGTGAAAATGGCCATCTGTTAGACCTACTGACGTCATCCAGTCTCCCGGCCTGACACATTCCAGCAACGCCTTCACCATCAGCATCTGGAATGGTCTGCGCACAATGTGATTGTTCAGCTCCCCAAGATCCAAAATGGGCCTCAGGCTTCCCGATTTTTTGGGATCAAGAAATACAGGGAATAAAATCCTGCTCGAGCTTCTGACAGAGTAACCGGTCTTACGGCCCTTTTCCGTAAAATCGAGTTTACCTCTTCCTTTGAAAGCGCTCTTGGGCGGAATCGGGGGGCTTCGTCCGTAGAATGCCCTTGAATGGGGGAGGACGACAGCGAAACTGCAATGCATATCCCTTCCGCAACTTTCTGTCCAACCACCTCGGAAGAGGGGCGCACAACCTCACGCACGACTGATAGTGGTTCGTCAGTGGTGAAGCAGTTGATTCTATGGTCTCCGATAGCCCAGGCCCTCCTGCGACGCCCCACCCCTTGTGGGAGGGTTCGACCGGGGGCCCTGCCCGAAGGGGCTGATAGGGCAATGGCAGCAGTGCATCTACTGCAACCTCAAGCACGTCACCTGGTGACTCATTCACCGTGGGTGGTGGGGGCGCAGCTGTGTCTCAGTGAAGCGAAAGCTCTTCCTAACGTTTACCCTCAGAAACATTGGCCATTAGATACATCTCGAGCTGTGGGGCAGAACGAGCGAGACTTTTCTCCACGGGCTCGGAAGCCCCAGTACCAGATTTACATTGCATACACAATCCCGTCCCTTGCCACCGGGATGCATAGTGAGAATTTTGCGAGACCTCAGGGGCTATGGAGCCAAAATGGCGGGCAACTCCCCTTCCGTGCAACCCGGAAGCAGAAGTGCGCTGACGTGTGCTAACCACGCTGCTGAAGCCAGCCCAGCTAGAGTGTTAGCAACAAGTTGGTTATTAGTTTGTGAACGTTTCTTCACTGGTGACACACCCGGATGAAGTGAGTTCGCTGAATTTCAAGACTGAATTTGGACAAAACCAGCACTGAAAGATGGGAGTGTGTCAATTTTGGTCTTAGCCACTCAGTTGATCGTGTGCTACCGCCATGGTTAGAACAATCGGCCTGGAGCAGAAAGAGTGGAGGTCCTCTCCACAGATTCATAAGCCCCAGTACTAGAATTACACTTGTGTAAAAATCCCGCCCCTTGTCCCCGGGATGCACAGTGAACCGAATCCAAGACTTGAGTGAACGCCCCTGCCACTGTAAGATGGGAGGGTATCATCGTCAGATTTCTGATTAGCTACAATGCTTGACCGTGTACTACCTCCGCTGGTAGAACACGCCAACTTAGCTGGCGATTAGCTGTCCACTGTTCCATAAACAGCTTATAGCTGGCGAAGCGCCGGTGTGTTGCGAACTTGTACTAACTGCGCCGCTGGAGCCAGTCCAGCTGGCAGCATTAGGAAGTTGATGGCAATCTGCATCAGTTCGTGAACGTCCCCTCACTGGAGCTGCCCCATGAAGAAATGAGTGCCCCGAATTGAAGGATCTGTAGCGAACCCCCCTGCCAGCAGCATGGCGGGAGGGCGTCATCGCCAGAATTCAGATTAGCCACAGTGTTTGACGGTGCACTACCCCACGGGTAGAACAACGCAAACCTCGTTGGTTAGCTAACCAGCGTTTCATAAATAAGCTTTTTAGCTGGTGAAGCACCGATTTGCTGTTCTGTGTTGAATAGAAATGCTGAGGAAACACGAGCCTCACGCACCGTGTCCCTCTCACTGAGCTGGAGAAAAAAGGGAAAGCTACTCTGCTCCCCCCAGTAGGGTATCCCAATGACCATGAATGCAAACATCTGAAACAACCAGTGTGTCAGCGTGTGTAGCAGGAAATAACGATCTTGAAGCCAAATACAAATAACGCCTTTCATTTGTAAATCTCCCAGAAGTAGGGCGACCAGAAGCTGCGAGGCTGCAGTGGCAGTAGACGGAGGCTGGAGCCTGCGGATGGCCAGTCCTCTGAAGACGTGCAACAACGGCTGCCGAGCGAAGGTGAGATGACAGCTGCTCGCGGACAGACTCCAGGCGGTCGACCATCGTTAGGACACGGTGGAGTAGGGCCCAAAGGGGATTGGCGGCCATCGGGTTCATGGCGACATCTTCGGACATAGTACCCTGGGCCACTGTCTCCACTTCGGCTGGGCCAACAGACCAATGGTGAAGTCGTCACTCAAGCACGAAAGGAGCTTGTCATCCTGGAAGAAGGCCGTTGTCAAGGCTTCAGACGGACCGCCGCCAGCTCTCAGGTTGGCCTGGAGGGCGCACAAACTGTTGCCGCTGTTCATGCCCTTGCCATGGGGATGCTTGCATAGGCGGCACGGAGCAGCCTGCGCCTGGCGTCGCCAGCCAGCCAGCCAGATGCACAGTCATCGTGCTGGTCCGAGGGCGCCATGGGGGAGGCATATTAGAGACAAACTTTATCCATATCTTTCGCAACACAACGATAGTGACCGAATTCGCGAGAGTCCAAACTTTCATCAGGCTGAGTGAAAAAGGGAGACGAGCACTGACAACTGCGGGGCTTTATAGGGGGTGAGTATACTACCCACTCCTACGGAGCAGGTGAGTTCAATTTTCTTATCAGGCACCGAGGTGGGGCCTTGGAGGGGTAAACCAATAGCGAAGCCCATTAGAGGGCGGAGCACGTACGAAATAGAACTGTTGCTTGCCGTTACAGCAGTAGGCTACCAAATCAACGCTTGTGATAAGGCGCACTGTGCAGTGTGTGGCCGTTAAACACGTGTAATCCCGGGATTCATCACGTTATTAGTGTCATTATGATCGAAAATTATCGTATACTTGACCGTATAAATTCCAATTTCGTACTCTTGATACTTTTTCATCATCACCCATTAGAGTGACTGCTTGTCATTTGACTAGTTCCGCAAACGTCATTTTGTAGGTGTTCAAACTTGTAATTTATGAGACATGTTTATTCTTGTTTATTTTAAGTTTATTGTAGTCAGTGTGAAATAAAACATTTTTACCCCCGCCATAACTGTTTTTCTGTGGCTCAACGGGCTGATCATGACTCATGTCCTGTGTTAATCTGAACTTGTAGTCTTATCCTGATAATTTTAATGTATACTTGGCATTTACTAGGCCTACTTGAATTGGAAAGAGTAGAAAGAATCCTCCGTAGTCGCTGATAGCAGTTGAATATCGATGAATGCACAAGTCATCGTGAACTGAGGCCAGCGCACGTGGATTCCAGCTGACACAATGTCGACACACGGAACAATTAGCCATAAATTAGACCAATTATTGTGATATCCCCTATAGAGTAATGCTGGCTAAAATTGGTGAAAAATACATGTGTCTGTTTCGTTGTGGGCAGTGCCACGCAATAATGACAATAAACAAAGAATATCATAAGTTCGGCCTGACAAAGGGCGCTGTTTGCGAAACTGGAAATTATTTGCGGAACCAGTCAAAGGACGTGCCACTGAAAAATGACTGTGCAAGGCTTTATTCCACATGACTGAAGAAAACAACTAATTGATCCACAAAAAGCGTGAGTAATTTCCGCTTAATTCGTGAACAGATAACGTTCCGCCAGCGAATTCTGTATCGATACCAGACGCTTCAAACAAATTCTGTTTGCGGAACCAGTCAATGTAGCCTACTGTAGGAATGGATAGGTTATACTAAATTACAGGTTTGCAACAGGAAAAAAAAAAAAAAAATTCGGCACTTGACTGTAAAATAGGCCTAAAAGTACTTAAAAGCATGCATTTTCTCCCAACAAAATATTGCAGAAATGATACCTGACAAATAAAATCCTCACCAAAAATAGCATTATATTTAATAATCCAATTGCGTATTATACCAGACTGAAGTTTTAAATATTAGCACAGGTTGAGCAAACTGTATCTTCAATTATAAAAAGGTTTGCAGAAATGATGACTGGCAACATCACTCCCGCCAAAGCAAATCAATATTTTATGTAGGCTAACGTTACTTTTGCATTCATATATGGAAATAAATCGCTAAAAAGCTGTGCCATTATCTGCATGTAAGGACTACTACCACCCTAACCGCCCTAGTGGCTCAGTTATGATTAAACAAACACCCGGCTAAAGGGCTATCACCCAGCTACACCGTACACGGTAGGCGGCGGGAGGTGTTCTTTCGTCTTCATGCGCGTCAATACGCCGGTCCTACTGCACAGCTCACGACGATATTTCCTGGTTCTACTGAGAGCCTAACGCCCCCGTACTGGCGGATTAATGCTGTTTTCTTTTGTTTTAACGGCGACTGTACAGTATTTGACACACTTTCCACACAATTAGTTTCAAAATGGCAGCCACTGCTGCTGGCAGTGATGAATCCCAGGCCACTACGGCGATAAAATGCTGGTTTTTCAATGTCTCTCCAGCCATTGTATGCGGTGTTGAAGAAATATCCAAAAGAGAATAGTTGCATTACTTTGAGAAAGTGCAACAAGTCCATTCAAAGCCATCTTTCCGGGCTGACAGTTTGTCTTAGACGAGGACATGGAGAGAAGGGCCCACCACTGCCACTGGAGAAGAAGTGTGACGACATTGCACTGTATGCTGGGCTATATCACTATAATAATAATAATAATAATAATGTATGAGTTTTATATTGCTCTTTCCTGGACACTTCACAATGGATACATTATTCATTCACTCACACATTCACGCTCTGATGGTGGTAAACTACGTTTTTGTACCCACAGCTGCCCTGAGGCAGACTGACGAAAGCTTGGCTGCCAGTAGGCGCCTATGGCCCCTCCGACCAACCACCAAACATTCACACACAGCCAAACAGGAGTGTTCTTATATTGCATGTTTTGTGGGTGGGGGAAACCGGAGTACCCAGAGGAAACCCACATGAACACAGGGAGAACATGCAAACTCCACACAGAAAGGCCCCAGGCCTTCGATTCGAGCCCTCAACCTTCTGCTGTGAGGCAGTAGTGCTAACCACTGTGCCACTTGGCCACTTGAAGCCATTGCGGAAGTTCCAGCACCCCCTCCACTATTCACGTTGGCAACCGCATCAAGAACATGCAATTCAGTCATCAGTGTCAAAAGAAATGTTTGATACATGGAACGTTTTGTTGCTGACTGGATCAGGTAGGTACTTGTCAATGTAATACCGGTGCTAGACCTAGGCCTAGGCCTATATTTGAATGAATGCAATGAAAATTCACAATCGGATGCACTGATGCAGCCACATTGTTATCCCATGGGCACAAAGTAGCCTGATCAACCACAAGGTCTATGAGAGGAGTAGAGACTGGGATGGAAGGAAAACCCTGGGTTGCTGGCTAAGAAAATCAAAGCCCATTTTGTGAAGGAGGACTGGCTAATTGGCCAGCAGGTTTCAAGCTGCTTCTCCCATCTCTGTCCAACAGAGCAAGGATAATACCGACACTCTAGATGACCAGCACCTGTTTGCCTGCAGTCCCATGTCATGGAAAACAGTCCCTAAGGTCATTGAATAGGTGGATCTGTGAACTCTTAGTAATTGTGAAAGAGTTCACATGAATTCGGTATCATGCCTTTTGGCTGACAACGTGGATGCTTCATATGTCTAGGAATATTTTGTTAATTCTTGCTGCGATTGTCTGTATAATCATATAATCATGCCATTATCATGATTATTGGCTGGACCTGGGCATACTGGCATCATCTTTTTTTGTGAAGTTACAGGACCTGTTACGCCCAACATGGCTTCATATATTTGTTCCTCAATATTTTGAAATACTGGTATTCCAACAGATTTTTCTTTGTCCTTTTGTTCTTCAGTTTCTCATGCTAACTACTCTGGTGGTCTGGTAGTTGCAGCCATTCAAGGCCAGTCAACTGAACTGTTGGATACTAGAAAGTGGCACCACTCCTGGTAAAATGGTTAAGTCCGAGACTGCCTCATTACTGGAATAACTAGACTCTATTTTGACTGACTAAAGTTTACATCAAGCCAAAGCAAGGTGTTCAGGTCTGTATTGGGTTGCTGCCAATCTGTTCATAGAGAAAGTAATTAGTCAAAGACAGTCTGGGCCATATGAAAGGTTTATGGAATATTGAATAGTGCATTGAAAAATGCCTGGCATGCCCCTGTCCCAGGGAAATTACCATGTTTATGATCGAATACCCTTAGTTTTCATGTGGTGGCATTATAATTGAATGGATAAAATAAAATAACACAGGTAGAATTGCTTGCTTAGTTTACAGGTTTGTAGTTTCACATACAGTATATCGGTGCCAGCCCTGCAAAACAATAAAATGTTCCCCCCCCATTTCTGGTGAAAGTAGAGCGGCAAGTCTTTTTTATTTCTGATTATGAAATGATAAGTCTTTAGCCACCATTTTCACCTTGGTTCATAGCTTCTACCCCTGTGGCAGATGACTTATAAGATGTTGAACAGGCCTATACACAATTCCAAATTTTGGGTTAGGGGAAATATCTTGACACATAACTGGCATATTTGGATATATTTTTTTTGATTGTTCTCAGCAGTTTGGTCAGCCATCGTATGGGCAACATTCACACGGAGGCGCAATGTTGAAAGTTTAGCTGTTTTCTGTCGAGGATGACCTGAATTAACCCCTTGAAAATCCTTCAAAAATGGTCAAGAACCCATCAAAATCCATTTTTGCTGATTACTCTGCAAAAACCACAAAACCAAACGGATGACGCTCATACTGTAGGTTAATTCATAACGTGGTAAGGTGCATGAAAATTCCAAACATTGGCCAAAACGGCCAACTCCGGGTTATCACCCTTTGCATGGTCTCTCCGTGCAATGACACTCATTAACACTGTCAGTATTGAAGTAACACTGAATATTTAAGAGAATGTGGTGAGCTTCACCGCACATGAAATCTCTTTCATGATCATGCCGTTTGTCATTCCAACTTGTCATTCCAACATGCGCTGTGCTGTTTTCTTGAGACGTTAGTTATGTGACTCCATCTGTGATAAGCACTTTAAATTAAACCATTCGCTGTCGATGAACTGGACAAAGCTGCCAACTGTGGATGCACAAACATTACATTGGACTGCGGCATGTTACATTTACAATGTTGAGTCTCTTCCATTTTCTCCATTGATTGGTCAGAATATTCTAGCCATGTTCAAAAGTTGGTTGGGACATGTCCTGACAATCTCAATCCAAATCTACACTATGGCTGACACAAAGCAACAAGCATTATAGGTTTTTAAATGACACATTTAGGCCTAGATGAATGTAAATGAAACGCATTTATGCTGGATATTTCAATAAATATTTTATTAAATTCAATTAAATTTTATTTGGATAGCACTTTTCACAGACAGACAACCACAAAGAACCTTTGATTGCAAAAAAAAGGGCAATGCCAGGGCTGGCGCCAGAACAGAAAACTGGGGGGCAAAGATACATTCCTTTATAGCCTGAATCATCAACTGATGGCCCACGGGCCACTTCTGGCCCGCAGAATATTTAATTAATGTGAACTTATAGAAGTGTTTCTCAGTGTTTTTTTAGAAATCTTCATTAGCATTTCTCCCTTTCATATATATTGAAACAACCCCTGAAACAGCAGCAGATTAAAATGATTTTTTGGAATGATTTACTGACATATGTATTGTGTTCCTCCCATGGGACAGAGTCAGCATGTGCGGCAAGTGCACCGCGCTGTCTTTTAATACGAGAAGGGGGCAAACATATAGCATATAACCTCTTTCTTTTGTCCAATTTCACTAGCCACACCCAGACCTGATTACTGCCAGACCTGTTGAATCAAGAAATGATTAAAATAGAACCAGTCTGACAAAGTGAGGAAGGCTATAAGATCTCAAAAAGCAACATGTCATGCTGCGAGCTGAAGAAATTCAGATGAGAAACAAAGAAATTGACTTCTCTCAGTCTGGAAAGGGTGGCAAAGCCATTTCTAAGGCTTTGGGACTCTGGCAAATCACGGTGAAAGCCATTATCCACAAATGGAGAAAACTTGGAACAGTGGCGAACCTTCCCAGGCAAGGTTATTATAGTTTTGAAATTTTATTAGTTTTCATTTTTATTTAGTTTTACAGTTTGCTTTTTTATTTCAGTTTAGTTTTAGTTAGCTGAACTAGTGATTAAGCAGCTTTAGTTTAGTTTATATTTTGAGGAATTGACTAGTTTTAGTTTAGTTTTTATTTAGTTTTAGTCTTAGTTTTTCAGCTATTGGGAGGAAGGCCTTAATTTGTAGAAGCTGACCAGGATAAAAGTATGTATGACAGCAAATATGTTTTCACCAAGTCCTTTATTAATCCTTCATTCTTTAACCATCATCTTTTCTAACATGTGACACTGATGATACTAATATAACTGAAAAAAAAAAAAATCCAATTCATCTCACCCTATACAGTCATCATGCTCAGTTATTTCCCCAGTTTTTGCCATGTTTGAGAGCTAACTATCTTCCTCACGGAATGCGCGCAGGGCAGTTGCTATGAGTTCTGGGCCCCCGCCCCCGACTTTTCATTGCCGTTCTTTTACGATAATGTATCACGATGTTATTCTTTATTTTTCTTTTTCTCAGTGTTTTTGGAAGTGCCTAATGCTAGACACCCAATTTTTCCTTTTTTAAAATTAACCACTCAACAAAGAGAGTATCACTATGTAAATTATTAATGATTAGTTGTCCTATTCACATTAACTCACTCACCATCAAAAACATATTCAGACAGCTTGTAGTGAGGATCTATTGCTGGGTCAGGTTCAGAGGAAGTGACCACAGCTGATTCTGAAGTAGCAGTGCATAAAGGTTTAATTGTTCCATTTCATATTACTTTCGTAGACATTTATAGTTATGTTCTACAGAACAACTGATGAACTAACTTACTGAGTCTTGGAATAAACAAAATCTAAATGAGCTACCCAGTACCATAGCTCTATGCACCCAGCTTCATTCTGCTATTAAGAGGATGGCAAGCTCTGTAAAATTACCCCCTGCCGGAACAAGACTTATGTCAACAAGCTAAAGTGGCAGTTTCGTTTTTGTCAACACTTAAGGTAAAAATAATGTCAGCCTTGACAAGCAATTATTCAAGTTACACCTAAGGTTACCATACTGACTACATGTAGTTCGCTAACCAAACCTAGCCTGCACAGTCACTTACAGCTAGAGAGAGCTAAGTATGCAGTAACTACTCAAAACTAGAGCACTCGGCAACTGAGCACATGTGTCCCCCGAAGGCACCCCAGTTGGGCCCAGATGGTCCCAGAGTACCCAAAATCAATGGGTGTCGTGAACTTACCATAATACATGTCCCTGCAAAATTTGAAAAGAATCGGTGCACTTATGTGGGCTGGAGAGGGTTCACTAGAAAATCTCTGCGGACGCGGACGCGTGACAAGGCCAAATCCATAGTATCCTCCGAACTCGTTCGGGGGATACAATAAGAACGGAGGAACATGTCCTAGGCTGCTGCTACCGGATTTTATGACGGCATATTATGATGGCGAATGATAATCTTTCCGATCTTGTCTGTGGAGGAACAGTTAATAACTGAATAATGTCATTCTTGCCAAGCGATTATTTACTCAGCTGACCGCATGTTACATTAACGTAACGTAAGCAGCTGAATAACCAGCCTGAACAGCTAACACAACAAGCTACTTAAATACTCTCGCCTTTCTTTGAAAAGAACTTTGTAATGTTCTGGACCCCTGCTTTGCTCTTCCTGTCCTCTCTCTATTCTTTCCCGACGTCCAGATTTGTGTGTTTGTTTGTATTTTCTTTGACATCATATTCGCAACGGCGGTGCTCCATGTTTGCTGCCTTAGTTCGCGGCCTCCCTCGCAAAAACACACGGACAATTTTTTAATACAAGCAGGAAGCATGAAGAAGGGGGTTACTGAAGTTATTTCATCAATATTGCATGCCTTAATGGCTTTGTTTAAACTCTGATGCATTGGTATTAATATCAGGCAAATCTATGCAAAATAATTTTGTCATGGCGGCTACTGCAGGTTTTGCGGGCCCCAATGGACTGTTAGCCCTTAGAATTGTCATCACCTTTCCCCCCTATACGAAGGCGCTGAATTATGTGCGTGAAGCATCATCTTCTGATGAATGCAGCAACTACAGCAGCTGATATCCACTATGCTTCCCCCTCTGGAAGCAGCCGGTTAACTCTGACTGAACAGGACAGGGAGAAAACGAAATGATCAATGAAAACGAAATGATTTTATCTGCAATTCAGTTTAGTTTTAGTTCATTTTGCATTGTCCATTGTAATTTTTATTTAGTTTTCGTTTTTTAAAAAATTGAAATTTTTAATTTTATTTGTTAACTAAATTATTTTTTCACAGCTAGTTTTAGTTTTAGTCTTAGTTTTCGTTAACTATAATAACCCTGTTCCCAGGAGTGGCAAACCTACCAGAATTACTCCTAAATCACATCAACGAGTCATCCAGGAGGTCACAAAAGAACTCAGAACAACATCTATGGAACTGCAGGCCTCACTAGCCTCATTTAAAGTCAGTATTCATGATTCAACAATAAGAAAAAGACTGGGCAAAAATGGCATCCATGGGAGGGTTCCAAGGCGAAAACTACTGCTGACCAAAAAGAACACAAGGGCTCGTATCGCATTTACCAAAATACATCTTGATGATCCCCAAGACTTTTGGGAAAATATTCTGTGGACTGACAAGACAAAAGTTGAACTTTTTGGAAGGTGTGCATCCCGTTACATCAGGCGTAAAACTAACATATCATTTCATGAGAAGAACATAATACCAAAAGTCAAACAAGGTGGTGGCAGTGTGATGGTTTGGGGCTGCTTTGCTGCCTCAGGACCTGGATGACTTATCGTAATTGATGGCACTACTCCATCAGAACTACTCTGCTCTCTACCAGATGTCCAACCATCAGTTGGTGACCGCAAGCTCAAGCTCACTTGGGTTATGCGGCAGGACAATGATCCGAAACACACTTGCAAGTTCACCTCTGAATGGCATAAAAAAAACAAACTGAAGGTTTTGGAGTGGTCTAAGTCCAGACTTAAATCCGATTGTGATGCTGTGGCATGACCTTAAACAGGCCGTTCATGCTCAAAAACCCTCCAATGTGGCTGGATTAAAACATTCTGCAAAGAAGTGTGGGCCAAAATTCCTCGACAGCAATGTGAAAGACTCATTGCCAGTTATCGCAAACACTTGATCGCAGTTGTTGTTGCTGAGGGTGGCACAACCAGTTATTAGGTTTAGGGGGCAATTGCTTTTTCCCAGGTTTGGATAGCTTTTTCCCCTCAACAAATGGTTCTGAAGATATGGATATGGATATGAATTTTATGTGACAAAGCTCCACCTTGTGTCAAAATTTTGAACCAAACAGGTATAATTTCATCGTGGGACACATCCTCAGGTCATGACCTTTCATTTGCACCTGATCTGAGGTCAATCGGACAAATATTTCCATAGATATGATAAAAAAACAGCAATTTTTCAGTTTTTGGCTCCTGATGACCAATCTAGAAATTGTAAATTGTGCAAAATTGAATCAGTTCTTCCTCTTCATGATACTTACTTAAATGCAAAACATGAAATTGCTATTTGAAATATTACTGAAGTTATCGCGTTAACACGTAGGGCGGCGGTGGCGGCGGTCGGACCAAAGACATAATATCCTTGGAACGCCGTTCGGGGATATAAATAATTACAGGAAGCACTATTTAATGTAAATATCTGAATCAGGACATAAATTATAATATCTATATCACTTGTCCTGATGTCAGATTGAAAGCGGTTGGCACGCGTAATGGAAACTCGACCTGGCTTAATCAACGCAGCTGAGTCTGTGATGAAACTAACGACTTCACATCTTTCTCAGCCAACCACAAACTGCCGATATATAATGCTTGCGTTCTATGCTCAGTAAAGCCGCTTGCACACTGGACGCGAAACAAATTTTTCACAGGACAGATTGCTTTGCTGCTTTGAACGCAGTGTCTACGTGCCCAAAAGTCGGACAGGGTTTTAATATATCTCTGTGTCCAACAGTCAGATGGTTCCAATATAACTCCGTGTCCAACAGTCGATTATTGTTTTTAATTTCTTCAAATCTACGAAATCTTTCAGATATTAAATGTTTTGATAATGCACAATGTTGATTGATTGCTCATCAATGGACTTATCGTGACTTTCAAGATGGAGGCGACTGGACACTACCTCAAGGTACTGTTTGCATAAACACTCTTTTTTAATAAACTACCTGCGCATTTTCAAAGTTCTCAGTGCCTCATTTTAAAGGTCAGGGCCGTCGGAATTCGACCAATGAAGTGTGGAGCTACTTTGAGCCTTGTTAATGATGAAAAAATAGGGATTTCTTTGCAATGCAAAGGTTTGCCCAATTCACTACTATCGTAAGCCTGTTGGGAGCTTCGGCTAAAAAGCCATGCATTTCGAAATGTTGCGTGCGTACGGAGGTGGGGTATTCAACAAAAGTTAGTACTCGTTACCATGTTTCAATACACCCCAAGTCAATTTCACACCAGAATTCTCCTTTAAGGCTGCTCATGTAACAATAAAACTCTGGTAGGTTTGGATAGCCTAATAAATGAAATCATTTAAAAACTGCATTATGTTTTTACGTGAGTTACAAATTGTTTTAAAGGGATGTATCTCTGCCCTCTAATTTTCAGTTCTGGGGCTGGCCTTAAGGGAACAGTCCACCGTATTTCATAATGAAATATGTTTTTCTATGAAATGAGATGAGATGATGCGTACCTCTCCGAGCTTTGAGCGACCACCCAGTCAGCCAGACGCGCTGCCACTTCTGTTAGCATTTGTAGCTAGACTCATTGTGGTCAACGGTATTTTTCGGGGCTGTAGTTAGATGCCACCAAAGTCTTCCACGTTTTTCCTGTTTACATAGGTTTATATGACCAGTGACATGAGTTCGGGTTCGGGTACGCAAATCCAAACATGGCTTTTTCTATGCTGTGGGAAGTGCGTACTATAATGACAGGCGTAGTAACACCTTCTGCGCGCTTCGACAGCGCATTGATACCTTCACTTCTGATTTCTTTTCTCTCCCACGACCCCCCCTACTTCCGTAAATACAACCAACATGACTGCACTGCTTGGTGCACAGTCAGGAAGCCAGAGCTTGCAGGAAATTATATGTAAGGGATAATTATACGAGAAGGTGTGCATTCCACGAGTTGATTATCCCGCTTATACCATGGTCATTTGCCAGCAATATCAAATCGCAGCATTAATCTGAAACAGAGATTATGCATAACCCAACATTATGCACGATTATGCGGACTGTAGCTTACTTGCTACCCACAATTACAATGAACTTATGACGGTTTCCGAAGTCAGCGAGCTGAAATCAGTCTGCTGGCATAGCACGTAGCTAGCGAACTGTCAGCAGTCGCTGATACATGAAGTGGACACGTTAGCTTCATTTGTAACCGTACTCAATTACAATCTTTTAATGGATAAAGCCTGATTTTTTAGCTGCTATAATATTTACGGTTGTTATCGCTTGAGTACGAGTCAGCGAGGTGAAATCAGTCTGCTGGCATAGCAGGTAGCTAGCGAACTGTCAACAGTTGCTGATACATGAAGTGGACACGTTAGCTTCATTTGTAACCATACACAGTTACAATCGTTTAATGAATAAAGCCTGATTACTTCGCTGCTACAATATTTACGGTCATTATCGATTGAGTACACATTAACCGCCCCGCAGGACGCACTTATATGACGCCGCTAAAATTAGTGGAAATAAATGAGCTGCTAGGTTTCTGTTGTACCCAGTCAAATATCAGCTCTAACATTGCTATGGTTACAAGTTGGGTAGTGCATGAATTTCGAATGGTGACACGACCGTAGCCGAACTACCTGTGCGGTTCCACGGTTTTAATGCATACCTGCCAGCTGCCAGACAATTAGAAAAAATTAGAAAAAAGTATTCACCCAGACCATGGTATAAAAGAAAATAATCAAGTGTGCTACTATGGAACATTTTCAAATGGAGGACATAGATGCCGACAACTGGCTTGAGGCGGAGCCGGAGCCAGAGCCATATCTATTTGAACCGGAATATACCGAGGAGGAGCTAGCCGAAATGGTCCGTGAGAGGGAAGAAGAAACAGACGAAGATGAATCGTATGTGAAGAAGTGAAGTGAAGGTTAGCAAGCTACGTGCTTTGCCAGCAGACTGATTTCACCTCGCTGACTCGTACTCAAGCGATAATGATCGTAAATATTATAGCAGCGAAAAAAACAGGCTTTATCCATTAAAAGATTGTAATTGAGTACGGTTACAAATGAAGCGAACGTGTCCACTTCATGTATCAGCGACTGCTGACAGTTCGCTAGCTACGTGCTATGCCAGCAGACTGATTTCAGCTCGCTGACTGCGGAAACCGTCATAAGTTCATTGTAATTGTGGGTAGCAAGTAAGCTACAGTCTGCATAATCGCGCATAATGTTGGGTTATGCATAATCTCTGTTTCAGATTAATGCTGCGATTTGATATTGCTGGCAAATGACCATGGTATAAGCAGGATAATCAACTCGAAGGTGAGCATTCCACGGTTTTAATGCTCTTCACGGAGGCAACCACCCTACGCTTCGCGTCGGGTGGTTATTTTATTTAAGAAAATATAGCGTGCACATCCACTCAACTGAGGAGCAGGACAACAAGAAAATCAGCAAAGAAATAAATGGCAACGTCCGCACACAAAGACAGTGCTCCCCAAAAATTTATTCTGTCAACGTTTCGATCACAAAGTGATCTTCGTCAGGAACGAAGGGTTCCTGGGTTCTTCGTCAGGTTATTTTATTTGCCTCCGCGTCGTGTATTAAAACCGTGGAATGCACACCTTCTCGTTAATTATCCCTTTCTTATCGTTATCTGCAAGCTCTGGCTTCCTGACTGTGTACCAAGTAGTGCAGTGCAGTCATGTTGGTTGTATTTACGGAAGTAGGGGGGGTCGTGGGAGAGAAAAGAAATCAGAAGTGAAGGTATCAATGCGCTGTCGAAGTGCGCAGAAGGTGTTACTACGCCTGTCATTATAGTACGCACTTCCCACAGCTTAGAAAAAGCCACGTTTGGATTTGTGTACCCGAACCCGAACTCATGTCACTGGTCATATAAACCTATGTAAACAGGAAAAACGTGGAAGACTTTGGTCGCATCTAACTACAGGCCCGAAAAATACCGTTGACCACAATGAGTCTAGCTACAAATGCTAACAGGAGTGGCAGCGCGTCTGGCTGACTGGGTGGTCGCTCAAAGCTCGGAGAGGTACGTATCATCTCGTCTCATTTCATAGAAAAACATATTTCATTATGAAAATACGGTGGACTGTTCCTTTAATGCCCAACCTAATCCCCACAATAGCAAATGAGGCAAAAAAAAACTCAAGGTGGGAGAAAAACCCTCAAGCAGTGGTGAGAAAAAACTCCCCAGTGGGAGGAAATCTCAGGAGGAACCCGGCTATTGTGGGGAAGCCCATCCTCCGCTGGCTAGCTAATCGATAATGTTCAATTCAGGTCCATTAAAATTTATTAAAACATTGTAGCAGTGGCATCTGTAGCTCCAGAAAGTGGCAAGGCAAGGATATAGCAGAACTGGATCAGGACAGCAGCAACAATCACATGGTGAGAAACAGGGATTGGAGGGTCCATGGACTCAGTCTTCCGAAGGGAAAAGTTCCCTGGAAAAAGACACAGAAAAAAGGGGGTTAGGCATTGGATATAACTACTAAAAATTCTGTCCTGTGTCAGGTACCGAGTGAAAATTCTGGAGCAAATAGTCCAGAAACAGTCACCGCTCCTCCATCCACTTATTGCAGCATACGTAGAGGCAAAACAATTATGCCAGGCTGTGAGATCACATGGACAAGCCACCACCAGAACCATGTGGACCTTCCACGTGACAGACTGTAGCAAATCACACTGGCACCATTAATGCATGCTCAGTGTCACTGGTTCCACATGGATTTACTTAACACTGGCTTCAAATACCATGTGAACCTACCCAGAAACTTGGCTGGAGTCACTCTGACCAGAACCAAATACGCCAAACTAATTATATGTTAATTAAGCATAGGCTTGACTAAAGAGGCATGTTTTCAGTCTGCTCTTGAAGACAAAAATTGTGTCTGAGGCCCAAATGTCTTGTGACATTTTTCCATATTATTAGGGCTTTGTGAAAGAAGTTTGTAACACTGGATATATTTGGAATTGTTCACCTTGTGAACAAAGTAGCGGGGAGTAAGGAATGACAAGGCTGCTAAGATTCTGGGGCAAGTCGTTTCCACGTCAAAAACGAAATCCCATGGCGGTCTTGCCATAAAACATACATTGGGGAAACAGGTAGACCTTCTAACACACGTAAAAAAGAACACCAAAAAGAATGCGAGAAAGAGACAACAGTAAGACAGACACGCTCAGTGAAGGAACAAGCACTACAGGTTAACCTTAAATCAACAATCACAGACCATTGCAAGAGGGAAAATCATATTATGGACTGGGACAAGGCCAAAGTCATCCGCACTCAGAACAACCGACATGAACGCTGGATCATGGAGGCAATCGAAATCAGGAAGCGGGCCCACAGGACCATGAACCGGGACGAGGGGACATATACGCTTTCCCACACCTGGAGTGCCATCTTGGAGGAGCGGCCGGATAGCACGAGGCATGGTCGCCCTGTCAAATCTGACAGGGCGGCCACGCCTCGCTAACATCAGCTGATAAGACACGTCACTCATAACATCAGTGACTCTTCTGAAGAAGATGGGAGTATACCGTCGAAACATGTCAAGGTAGGATAAAACCTTTTCTGTCTGAAAATAAGAACGTCAAAGCTAGTTAGTCACCACAGACAGTATGAACTTTTTTGGATTAATTATATTTTTTTTTTCCCAGATTTTTCATGATTTCAAGGTAGATGGCCCCGTAAACAATGATTCGGATCTTGTTCTTCTCAAACCTATCATATCCACCATAAAATGACAAACCAGGTGTCACACAACTCTTAAATATGCCATTGAGGATCACTTTGCAATCTCAGAATGATTTTTAAGAACATTGTTTGAAATGACCTTTGAGCTAAATTTAATAATCAACGTTGGACTGTAGTAATTTATTTCAGCGGATTTGATGAAACCAAAAACATAACTGGAAGCAAGCCCGGTCTGTTTGTAGGATAGCGTTTTTGCCTTTATATTGCATGAGAATGCACTCAGAAAAACTACAAATATTCTGTTAACATCTTCATGTCTGCTTGACTTGCTTTGAGAAATCTTTCTCTTCGCATCTCGACACATTGAAACAAAAAGCTCAAAAGCAAATTATTTAAATGACTGAATCAATAATTTTTACATTTTAAGTCTTTCATCTGAAGTGATTCAGGTCTTGCATTGGTGCTTCTTTCCTCTTGAGCCTGATTTCTTCTTTATTTAATATCGGCACCAGTAACAGAATTAAACATGACAAAGTCCGATCCCCATAAATTTTCAAAATTTTATACAAAAATGTTTGAAAATGAATTGAAATCATCCAGTTCACGGCTAAATTAACATCACTTTAAGAGTAGTGATATTAAAATTTGTTTTCCAAATGTCTTTGGACTCTTTGTATTGTATTCATAAAACCACTTTTCTCTTTTCTTTTTTGCAAGTTTTCTTCGACCGACCGACCCAAAAAATTTCGAAAAAATCTGTGCTTCAAAAAATTTACTTGGTCCTGCCTGGCAGGATTTATCTCATTTTGCCGTCAATCCTTCATATACCCAATGCCTGAATATTAATGAAACAATGCCCGCAAAACTGCAATAAGTAAGGTAAGCTGGTTAGTTTCAGCTTGACACCAACATGCAGGTGGTGCATCCCAGCGGCCATATTCTGGAATTCTGAAGGAAAAAGATTAAAGTTTAGTGGCAAACTGAAGTTCTTACTCCACAAGACATCAACTCTCCTAGTGCTCATATTAGTTATTGTTGTCTTATACTTTGCAAAGTGGCCTGTTGCGGCATTGGGGGAGTGTTGCTTTCACTGTCTTCATACTCTTATGAAAACAGCTAGGCAGGAATGCACAATAATACAAAACACTGCCCTATTAAATAAGGCTATCATTTATGACCAGTCATGATGAAGTGTCAGAGAGGAACATACCCTATGACCGAATTCACTGCAGACTCCACGTCAGGACACTCTCCAAGCCAACCAAATGGAATGAAGCTGGATTCCAGGACTGGGGTAGAGCATAAAAACAACCTAGATCAGTGATGACCATACCAAAGCACAGGGCACTGCCACTGTGCTCAACGATGTGCTGCAGCAGAATGTTTTCTATCAAAAGTTTGAAATGACAGCTGTGAAGCAGGAGTAAAGAGCAGGAAGAGAAAGAGCTTGACCCAGAGCTGAGGGGGCTGTCATACTCTCACAAAGACCCCAGGCATGCAGGCTCTGCAGCCATGTCCATTCAAGTCCTCACCTTCACAGTCTTGCCTTTCCTTCTCTCTGTCCTCAATCTTTCTCTTCTCAGCTGCCAGGAGTGAGGCAGCGGAGTCCAGATGGTCTGAGTTAATCCGTCTTTCTTCAGCATCTTTCTCCCAGACACATTGAGTGATCTGTGCTCCACCATCCGCTGACTCATTGTCAATAAATTCCAAACTGAAAGAGCTGCAGCCCAGATTCTCATCCAGCCAGAGCTTCTGCATTGGCAGGAACTGTCTCTCCTGCTCCGTTGTTCTCACTGGAAGAGATTGTTGAGGTCAGGTCACACAGGGCCTATGAAAAGTTTAACAGCCCATAAGTTTCATCGGTCCATAATGTCTGCACTACACAGAAAATAATGTCAACCTGGGGTTGGACTGAAGGAGTAGAACCATTGATGATCCAGGAGCTCTTCCAGTGTATATCTGTCTACCACCCTGGGTGCCAAGCACCAGCGGATAAAGTGCAAGATTTCTGTTGGTAGCAAAAAAGATTTATGTGATTGGCCACAGGAGGTAAGAAGAGTTGAGGCAGAAGTATGATTGGATGGTGAAGATAATAGAAGTATGCATCAGGTATGTGATAGGAGAAAGGAGATAAAAGTCACATCTCACCTGAGGACAGCCCTGTGGGGAGCATGTCCATGCTGTCCTGCATGTTATGGCAATCAGATGGCAGGAAACCACAGACAAGCTCATAGAGTGTGATCCCTACAGACCACACAGTGGCAGGATCAGCATGGTATGTCCCATCTGCAAACCATTCAGGAGGGGCATATGCCATAGTGCCTGAAAGAGCAACAGATACAAAAGTCAATAAAAACTTGGCAAACCATACGACCAAGTCAATGAACAGCCAATATAAGTGGATGGACGCTGTTTGTTGAGCACACTCAATGTTCCACTGAGGCACAGATCAAACTTCCAGAGTGCGTTGGAGCACCAGTATTAACTATTTTCCAAGTGTTCATTAAAAGGCCTAAACTAATCCTCTCACTGACCTGCAAAGGTGGTGTACGGAGTATCCCTCCAGAGATCTCCGCACCCAAAATCAATTAGGATGACGCGCATGGTATCTGGCTCAATCAGGACATTGTTCGGCTTCACGTCCCGATGGAAGACACCACAATTCTGGCAGTGCAGAAGTGCCAGGAGCAGTTGCCTCGTAACAGCCTTTGCGATTTGCTCACTCAGTCGGCCATTTTGGGAGGCCATGAATTCTGTGAGGTCCATGCATTTATCAGGCCGCTCCAGCACCATGATGTATTGCTCTGGTTCGTCGATCCACTCGTAGAGTTGCAAGATGTTCTGATGGCCCCCGTCTCTGTTGACAAGTGTCATGAGCCCCACTTCCGTTGGAGTTCCAACTCTCTGTGCTGGCTGCAGAGTGAGAGGAAGTGTGGTAAGAAAGACCATAAGCTGGCTGTGATTATGAGGAGGCCATTGAGAACAACTGGGTTTACTGTACACAAGAGTAAATGAACTGAATGAACACAAACATAAGGAAAAGCTAATAATGTCTTTGGGGTACCTATCACAAGCACACATTCAAGATGAAAATACAGCTTTTTCACAAATCAAAGACAAAATTTAAACTGATAAAGAGGTGATAACTAAGATACACTTCATTTAACCCCGTGGGGTAATTTGTTTTCTGTACTTAACCCATCCTAAAGTTATGAGCAGTGGGCAGCCACAGAGCAGACCTCAGGGACCAACTCCAGTTGAAGGAGTTATTTCCAAAAGTGCTCAAGTCCATATTCTTTAAAAATCAGAACACTACAATTCCTTTCTTTCCTTGATGAGGAATAAGCCTCATAAGCTAATTTTGGCCAAGAATCACTCAAGTACAACATAAAATGAGCAGTGAATTGGAAATTCCCCAAGAAGCTACTTCTTACAGTGACCAAGTCCAGTATAAAACTTCTACAAGTACACAAGTCCAGTCAGCCAATCAAAGCATCGCTTAGAAAATTGGTTGGCCAAAAGCAGCCACTGTAGCTGTCTTACCTAACCAAAATAGCTGACTCTACAGGCCAGAATGTGTGTGGTTGGACTCAACCCAAAAGAGCTAGAAAAAAAGAAGACCTAAGCAGCCAGAAACATGAGGTACAACCCAGCAAAAGCGAAGTCTGGCAAAGGGTCATATTTTTTAGCTGCTTATTCTTTGGCTGAACTTTCTAATTACCACGCCACATCCCTATCGATGAAATTAAAGCAATTCTTACCTTTCTGGTATGTCGCACAGCCCTTAATAAAAATTTAAACATGAACAACTCTGCCTCCCTGCAAAGTCCCACCCGCTGACCCCTGACTGCCAGACTTCTCCTACGAAAAAAATATTACTACAAAGGTAACTAAACGTTACACGGGCATTTCATTTTATAACACATATAGAATTGAATATTATTTAATATTGTGGGTTAGTTTTCAGTAACCCTTGCCTCTGAATCTGACTCCATTGACCTGTTTCACTCGCGCTGCTCACTTCCACGCGCCGCACGCAATATTTTCTTTTTCGTAGGAGAGTGAAACAGGTCAATGGAGTCAGATTCAGAGGCACCGGTAAGTGAAAACTAACCAACAGTGATGACATAATATTCCATTCTATATGTGGTATAAAATAAAATGCACTCATAGCGTTTAGTTATCTTTGTAGTCTGACGAACTATCATTAATTATAGCATTTCAGCACCCATTTGTTTACAGTCAAATGCGTCACTTTTTTTTCTTCCAGAGAGACACGTGACTCGCAAGTGGTGACAGCGGTAGGCAACTGGAAGGGGCACTGCGACAGATGACAGACAGAAAGCTCAGCAAATCTTTTTATTCGGACCGAAGAAAATGATTGGTCAGACTTTTATCAGATATATATGAGAATTGAATATTGAAGAGTTTCAAAACCTGGTGGATTTCTTTTATAGTTTCGTGTGCCATACACTTATTAGGAGCATTTTAAGATTAAAAAAGAAAAGTGTAAAATTGCCAGAAAGGTAAAAATTGCTATAAGTATTCAAACCTGTTTGGATGATGGTACTGCCCATTCATAATTTATGAAGATTTGTTTTTATTGTGATCTTTGTTCACCTGCATTTACCTTCCATTTCATTGCATACATCTTCCATTCACTTCGTTCAATAAGCTTTTTTAAAATCCACAACTATAGTATACTGGTATGATTGTATTTGCTGTTTATTTTCATTGGAAAGTGGTGTCTTGTTTTCAAAGAGATGCTCTTTTTTAGTACTCTGAATCATAAAATTTAATGCTGTTACTTTCTAACAAGAGTTGTCAGAAAGACAACAAAGCTCGCCGGGAGGGGCAAGGTTAAAGTTTTTCTGCACGCGGACGGACGCGGACGCCGGGGGTACGACAATAGCTCTCCGGACGTTATTCGTCCCGGCGAGCTAAAAACGAGTTCAATTTTTGTTATTTTGAGGTATTGGCTTCTAAACGTACTCAAGACTGTAGACTGGGATTTGAATTATCTGGGCCAAGAATCAAGATAGAGGATAGAAGGTCTCCTAATATGCTCTGAGACATATTTTCTGATATTTCATTACATTTACATCACCTTTACATTTTACATAATGATCCCCACAAGTTGTCAAATTCTTAAAATTTTGTTTCTCTAAAAAGACGAGAAACAGAATAGAGCACTTCTGGAAATCAACCTTTCAGTTCAAAAGCCAGTTCCTTGGTCAGGGGCACCGGTAGGAGTGGGCCTATAATGCATCTGATATCCTTAAATGGTGGGCAGTAAACAAGTCATAGTTCAACAAATGTAATGCACAGTACTCACAAAGAGTTCTTCATCCTCCTCCGGTTTCTCAACAAATTTCAGAGCAACCTGAGAAAAACAAGACCCAGATGAGAAATTCAGTAAACTTGACACACTGATTTTACAGCCCTAATCCTGTTCAATAAATTTCAGACACAAAATTCAGACAATACTTTTTCAATATTGTACCGTTAAATTAGTGTGGTGACAAAAAAGTTCATAATGCCAAGCAATGTTTAAAATACACCTTTGAAAATAAAGTAAAGCAAGAAAAAAGGCAGCATTAAAAGTCTTATGTACTAAAGAAAAAAAATATGCAAGGGAACATAAAAATAACATTATTCTGCAAAGATTAATGGTAGTTTTTTGTTAAGTGAGAGAGAGGATGCGCCAAGTATATTTATTCCAATGAGGTGTAGAGATCAGCAGCTTACCTGAACTCCATCAGCAATGCGGAACCCTGCGTATACCGAGCCAAACCCGCCCTCTCCAAGTAGTGAGTCGATCTTATAAAGGTCTGTATAGTCTACATACTTCTTGTCACCCTCTCCATGTTCCTCTCCATGTTCTGCAACATGAAACAGACACACAATGGTCACTATTACACTGGTCACAATGTTCTCATTTTGGTAATTCCTTCACATAGATCTAATTTTCATGATTTCTCATTAATAGGGAAAAGATGCCGTTCTGAGGTCCAAAATGGAACATTCAGCTCATCCAATATAGCCCTGTCCTCCACCAGCTTGAAGAAGGACCAAAAGGGCTGTCTTGTTCTCCACACACAGCCAGGGTGTGGAAGCACTAAGGCCCCAGGTATGCAGGCTCGGCAGCCATGTCCATTCAAGTCCTCACCTTCACAGTCTTGCCTTTCCTTCTCTCTGTCCTCGATCTTTCTCTTCTCAGCTGCCAGGAGTGAGGCAGCGGTGTCCTCATCGTCTGAGTAAATCCATCTTTCTTCAGCATCTTTCTCCCAGACACATTGAGTGATCTGTGCTCCACCATCCGCTGACTCATTGTCAATAAATTCCAAACTGAAAGAGCTGCAGCCCAGATTCTCATCCATCCAGAGCTTCTGCATTTGCAGGCACTGCCTCTCCTGCTCCGTTGTTCTCCCTGGAAGAGATTGTTGAGGTCAGGTCACACAGGGCCAATGAAAAGTTTAACAGCCCATAAGTTTCATCGGTCCATAATGTCTGCACTACACAGAAAATAATGTCAACCTGGGGTTGGACTGACGGAGTAGAACCATTGATGATCCAGGAGCTCTTCCAGTGTATATCTGTCTACCACCCTGGGTGCCAAGCACCAGCGGATAAAGTGCAAGATTTCTGTTGGTAGCAAAAAAGATTCATGTGATTGGCCACAGGAGGTAAGAAGAGTTGAGGCAGAAGTATGATTGGATGGTGAAGATAATAGAAGTATGCATCAGGTATGTGATAGGAGAAAGGAGATAAAAGTCACATCTCACCTGAGGACAGCCCTGTGGGGAGCATGTCCATGCTGTCCTGCATGTTATGGCAATCAGATGGCAGGAAACCACAGACAAGCTCATAGAGTGTGATCCCTACAGACCACACAGTGGCATGATCAGCATGGTATGTCCCATCTGCAAACCATTCAGGAGGGGCATATTCCTTAGTGCCTGAAAGAGCAACAGATACAGGAGTCAAGAAAAGCTTGGAAAACCATACAATCAGGTCAATAAACAGCCGATATAAGTGGATGGACACTGTTTGTTGGGCACACTCAATGTTCCACTGAGGCATAGATCAAACTTCCAGAGTGCGTTGGAGCACCGGTATGAACTATTTTCCAAGTGTTCATTTAAAGGCCTAAACTGATCCTCTCACTGACCTGCAAAGGTAGTGTATGGAGTATCCCTCCAGAGATCTCCGCACCCAAAATCAATTAGGATGATGCGCATGGTATCTAGCTCAATCAGGACATTGTTCGGCTTCACGTCCCGATGGAAGACACCACACTTCTGGCAGTGCAGAAGTGCCAGGAGCAGTTGCCTAGTAACAGCCTTTGCGATTTGCTCACTCAGTTGGCCATTTTGAGAGGCCATAAATTTTGTGAGGTCCATGCATTTATCAGGCCGCTCCAGCACCATGATGTATTGCTCTGGTTCGTCGATCCACTCGTAGAGTTGCAAGATGTTCTGATGGCCCCCGTCTCTGTGGACAAGTGTCATGAGCCCCACTTCCGTTGGAGTTCCATCTCTCTGTCCCAGCTGCAGAGTGAGAGGAAGTGTGGTAAGAAAGACCATAAGCTGGCTGTGATTATGAGGAGGCCATTGTGAACAACTGGGTTTACTGTACACAACAGAGTAAATGAACTGAATGAACACAAACATAAGGAAAAGCTTATAATGTCTTTGAGGTACCTATCACAAGCACACGTTCAAGATGAAAATACAGCTTTTTCACAAATCAAAGACAAAATGTAAACTGACAGAGGTGATTAACTACGATACACTTTATTCAACCCCGTGGGGTAATTTGTCTTCTGTATCTAACCCATCCTAAAGTTATGAGCAGTGGGCAGCCACAGAGCAGACCTCGGGGACCAACTCCAGTTGAAGGAGTTATTTCCAAAAGTGCTCAAGTCCATATTCTTTAAAAATCAGAACACTACAAATCCATTCTTTCCTTGATGAGGAATAAGCCACATAAGCTAATTTTGGCCAAGAATCACTCAAATACAACATAAAATGAGCAGTGAATTGGAAATTCCCCAAGAAGCTACTTCTTACAGTGACCAAGTCCAGTATAAAACTTCTACAAGTACACAAGTCCAGTCAGCCAATCAAAGCATCGCATAGAAAATTGGTTGGCCAATAGCAGCCACTGTAGCTGTCTTACCTAACCAAAATAGCTGACTCTACAGGCCAGAATGTGTGTGGTTGGACTCAACCCAAAAGAGCCAGAAAAAAAAGAAGACCTAAGCAGCCAGAAACATGAGGTACAAACCAGCAAAAACGAAGTCTGGCAAAAGGTCATATTTTTTAGCTGCGTATTCTTTAGCTGAACTTTCTAATTACCACGCCACATCCCTATCGATGAAATTAAAGCAATTCTTACCTTTCTGGAATGTCACACAGCCCTTAGTAAAAATTTAAATATGAACAACTCCGCCCCCTTGCAAAGTCCCACCCACTGACCCCCGACTGCCAGACTTCTCCTACGAAAAAAATATTACTACAAAGGTAACTAAACGTTACACGGGCATTTCATTTTATAACACATATAGAATTGAATATTATTTAGTATTGTGGGTTAGTTTTCATTTACCCTTGCCTCTGAATCTGACTCAATTGACCTGTTTCACTCGCGCTGCTCACTTCCACGCGCCGCACGCAATATTTTCTTTTTCGTAGGAGAGTGAAACAGGTCAATGGAGTCAGATTCAGAGGCACCGGTAAGTGAAAACTAACCAACAGTAATGACATAATATTCCATTCCATATGTGGTATAAAATAAAATGCACTCGTAACGTTTACTTACCTTTGTAGTCTGACGAACTATCATTAACGTTATGAACGTAATTATAGCATTTCAGCACCAGTTTGTTTACAGTCAAATGCGTCGCTTTTTTTTTTCTTCCAGAGAGACGCGTGACTCGCAAGTGGTGACAGCGGTTGGCAACTGGAAGGGGCACTGCGACAGATGACAGACAGAAAGCTCAGCAAATCATTTTATTCGGACCGAAGAAAATGATTGGTCAGACTTTTATCAGATATATATGAGAATTGAATATTGAAGAGTTTCAAAACCTGGTGGATTTCTTTCATAGTTTCGTGTGCCATAGGAGCATTTTAAGATTACAAAAGTAAAGTGTAAAATTGCCAGAAAGGTAAGAATTGCTATAAGTATTCAAACCTGTTTGGATGATGGTACTGCCCATTCATAATTTATGGAGATTGGTTTTAATTGTGATCTTTGTTCACCTGCATTTACCCTCCATTTCATTGCATATATCTTCCATTCACTTCGTTCAATAAGCTTTTTTAAAATCCACAACTATAGTATACTGGAATAATTGTATTTGCTGTTCATTTTCATTGCAAAGTGGTGTCTTGTTTTCAAAGAGATGCTCTTTTTTAGTACTCTGAATCATAAAATTTAATGCTGTTAATTTCTAAAAACGAGTTCAATTTTTGTTATTTTGAGGTATTGGCTTCTAAAAGTACTCAAGTCTGTAGACTGGTATTTGAATTATCTGGGCCAAGAATCAAGATAGTGGATAGAAGGTCTCCTAATATGCTTTGTGACATATTTTCCGATATTTCATTACATTTACATCACCTTTACATTTAACATGATGATCGCCACAAGTTGTCAAATTCTTAAAATTTTGTTTCTCTAAAAACATGAGAAACAGAATAGAGCACTTCTGGGAATCAACCTCTCAGTTCAAAAGCCAGTTCCTTGGTCAGGGGCACCGGTAGGAGTGGGCCTATAATGCATCTGATATCCTTAAATGGTGGGCAGTAAACAAGTCATAGTTCAACAAATGTAATGCACAGTACTCACAAGGAGTTGTTCATCCTCCTCCGGTTTCTCAACAAATTTCAGAGCAACCTGAGAAAAACAAGACCCAGATGAGAAATGCAGTAAACTCTTGACACACTGATTTTACAGCCCTAATCCTGTTCAATAAATTTCAGACACGAAATTCAGACAATACTTTTTCAATATTGTACCGTTAAATCAGTGTGGTGACAAAAAAGTTCATAATGCCAAGCAATGTTGAAAATACACCTTTGAAAATAAAGTAAAGCAAGAAAATGGGCAGAATTAAGAATCTTATGTACTAAAGAAAAAAAAATATGCAAGGGAACATAAAAATACCATTATTATGCAAAGATTACTGACAGTTTTTTGTCAAAGGAGATAGGATGTGTTGAGAATATTTATGGCAATATGACGTGATCATTAGCTTACCTGAACTCCATCAGCGATTCGGAACCCTGCATACACAGAGCCGAACCCGCCCTCTCCAAGTTGCGATCCGATCATATAAAGGTCTGTATAGTCTCCACACTTCTCATCATCCTCCCCAAGTGCTTCTTTATGTTCTGCAGCATGAAGCAGATACACATTAGTCACTATTGCACTGGTCACTATGTTCCTATCTTGGTAATCAGCTTGATCTAACGGTCATGATTTCTCTAACAGGGAAAACACTGTTCTGAGGTTCAAAATGGCTACCTGGTACTGCGCAGATGGGGCGGAACCAGTCATGAACATTCAGCTCCTCCAATGTAGCCCTGTCCTCTGCCATGTACTCTAAGCAGCAGTTGATGAAGTCGATGATTTCTGTTGGTTGCAAAAGGATGTAAACGATATTAGTGATAAGAAGAAAAAAGCTTAAAAGAGCGTATGTGATTGGACCGAGTGGTCCTGCAAAATGAGTGTAAATTCACCCAGGGACAGCTCTTCAGGGTAATGGATCTTCAACATATCCTGCTCGTCATCGTCGTAAAATGGCAGGAAACCACAGACAATTTCATAGAGTGTGATCCCGACAGACCACACAGTGACAGGGCCAGCAAGGTAGGTCCCATCTCCAAACAATTCAGGAGGGGCATATGCCTCAGTGCCTGAAATAGCAAAAGAAACAAGAGTCAATAAAAAGTAGAAAACCAAAGACCAACTCAATGAACAGCCAATATAAGTGAAGGACACTGTTTGTTGGGCACATTCAATGTTCCACTGGGGCACAGATCAAACTTCCAGAGTCCGTTGGAGCACCAGTATTAACTCTTTTCCAAGCGTTCATTAAAAGGCCCAAACTAATCCCCTCACTGACCTGCAAAGGTGGTGTACGGAGTATCCCTCCAGAGATCCCCGCACCCAAAATCAATTAGGATGACGCGCATGGTATCTGGCTCAATCAGGACATTGTTCGGCTTCACGTCCCGATGGAAGACACCACAATTCTGGCAGTGCAGAAGTGCCAGGAGCAGTTGCCTCGTAACAGCCTTTGCGATTTGCTCACTCAGTCGGCCATTTTGGGAGGCCATGAATTTTATGAGGTCCATGCATTTATCAGGCCGCTCCAGCACCATGATGTATTGCTCTGGTTCGTCCATCCACTCGTAGAGTTGCAAAATGTTCTGGTGGCCCCCGTCTCTGTTGACAAGTGTCATGAGCCCCACTTCCATTGGAGTTCCAACTCTCTGTGCTGGCTGCAGAGTGAGAGGAAGTGTGGTAAGAAAGACCATAAGCTGGCTGTGATTATGAGGAGGCCATTGTGAACAACTGGGTTTACTGTACACAACAAAGTAAATGAACTAAATGAACACAAACATAAGGAAAAGCTAATAATGTCTGTGGGATACCTATCACAAGCACACATTCAAGATGACAATACAGCTTTTCCGCAAATCGAAGACAAAACTTGAACCAATAAAGAGGTGATAACTTACAGTTATCTTACAGTTGCCTTACAGTCTATGGGTAACTTATGCCAGTCTTTCGCAAATAAATATAATGCGACATTTAATGCTAAGAAGACAGTTGGTTTGAAATTCGTATCACCAATCAATGATGATGAAAGGCTGTATTTGAATGGCTGTGTCAGAAATTGGTTATGTAGTGTCAAACATCTTGGTCATTTAGTTAGTATAGATTTGTCAGACCAAAATGACTGTGCTTTGAAATGATCTGTATTCATTGGTGCAGTGAATAAATTACTTGGCTGTTACGGAGGATTGCAACCACAAATATAATGTAAACGATTCCGGTCATACTGCTGTGCTTTTTATGGTTCGCAGCTTTGGACCCCTAACTCAAGTGGTTTCAAATCCAACAGTGTTCAGTGGAACAAAACCAGGCATAGAATACTGGGTTTGCCATTTAAAACGCATACATGGTTATTAAGCGCTTTAAGCGATCAATACCACATTTCTGTGCAGTTATACTGTAAAACTTTGAGCTGCTTATTTTCGGTGATTCATAATTGTAATGAAACTGTGTGATTTGTTGGTAATTGAGCTAAACGGAATGCTTTAACACCTCTTGGTAGAAATATGGCTTTTTTACTGAAGGATCTGAGGATGAAATGATATATGACATGATTAATTACATCTTAACTGGTTGATGGAGTTTTTTGTATGTTTCTGTTCTCTTGTAAATTTTTTACCTTGTTCTGTGTGTTCAGAGTACCGGATGTGCATGTTTAACGTATGTATATTTTTTCTGTACCAATAGGAGTATGAAATATATATATACATACATATACACACACACAGCGCCCTCCATAATTATTGGCACCCCTGGTTAAGATGTGTCAAAATCCTTAAAATAAATTCAATTTTTATTGCAGAAGCATATTTTCACACTGAAAATTGTAGAAAAATGCAACCTTCAACTCAAGTGAATTTCAAGGGAAAAGAAAAATCCCTGACTAAGAAATAATTATTTTTTCATAAAATCACCTGTTCCACAATTATTGGCACCCCTAACAATTCCTAGGAATTAAATGTAATTGAAGTATTTCTGTCATTTCTACAGTAGTTTACAAAGTTGATCAGAGTATCTTGGAACATTTAATTAGTAAATTATCACTTCCTGTTTCCCTGGGGTATAAATATGACGTGACACAGAGGCCATTTCTCTTATCCACTCTTCAACATGGGAAAGACAAACGCACACACCTTTCAAGTAAGGCAGATGTGTGTTGACCTTCACAAGTCAGGCAATGGCTACAAGAAAACAGCCACTCGCCTGCACCTGCCCATATCTACTGTCAGAGGAATCATTAAGAAGTTCAAAACAACTGGAACAGTGGTAAACGAGCCTGGATGAGGACGCAAGGTTATTTTGCCACCAAGCACAGTGAGGAGGATGGTAAGAGAAATAAAAAGTTCTCCAAAGCTCACTGTTAAAGAATTGCAACAAATGGTAGCATTTTGGGGTCACAAAGTCTCCAAAACAACCATCAGGCGCTATCTACATGCCAACAAGCGGTTTGGGAGGCATGCACGGAAAAAACCTTTTCTCACTCACAATCATAAACGCAAACGTGTGGAGTTCGCTAAGCAGTACTGGGACTTAAACGGGACCATGTGCTTTGGTCAGATGAGACAAAGAAAGAGCTTTTTGGCAACAAACACTCTAAGTGGGTCTGGCGGAACACAAAAGATGAGTATGCAGAAAAACACCTCATGCCCACTGTGAAGTATGGGGTAGGATCGGTGATGCTGTCGGCCTGTTTCTCTTCCAGTGGCCATGGGAACCTTGCTAGGGTGCATGGCATCATGAACACTTTGAAATACCAGGACATGTTAAATCACAATCTGGTGGCATCTGCTCGAAATCTGAAGATGGGTCGTCACTGGGTCTTTCAGCAAGATAATGACCCTAGACATGTGGCCAAATCTACACAGAAATGGTTCACCAGACACAGACTCAAGCTCTTCCCATGGCCATCTCAGTCCCTAGACCTCAACCCCATTGAAAACCTGTGGAGTGAGCAGAAGAGGAGAGTGCAGAGGAGAGGACCCAGGTCGCTAGATGATTTAGAGAGATTGAGCAAAGAGGAATGGTCGAAGATCCCTCTTTCTGTATTCTCCCATCTTTCAAAACATTATGGGAGAAGATTAGGGGCTGCTTTGTTGGCAAAAGGGGGTTGTACAAAGTATTAACATCAGGGGTGCTAATAATTGTGGCTCACAAGATTTGATGTAAAAGAATTATTTCTTAATGTGGGATTTTTGTTTCCCACTGAATAAATGCACTTGAATTAAAGGTTGAATTTTGCTCTTTTTTTCATTGTGGTCCTATATTATTTAGAAAAAAAACTGAATTTATTAGAAGCTAAAGAACACGTCTTAGCGAGGGGTGCCAATAATTATGGACGGTGCTGTATATATATACACATACCCAATCCTGAAAAAGTTGGGACAAAGTCTGAATTGTGAATAAAATCAAAATGAAATGACTTTCAGATCGCATGAGCCAACATGTTACTTACAGCAGAACATAGCATATCAAAGATTGAAACTGAGACATTTTATATTTTTATCCACAAAATGAGCCGATTTCAATTTTTCTGGCTATAACAGGTCTCAAAAAAGTTGGGACACAGGCAATAAAGGGCTGAAAAAGCAGTACTTTAGAGAATCAGCTGAAAGAACATTTAGCAAGTAATTAAGTAAACTGGCATCAGGTGTGTAACATGATCGGCAATAAAAGGGATGTCGTAGAGAGGCTGAGTTTCTCAGAAGTAAAGATGGCCAGAGGCTCTCAAACCTGTGAAGGCTTGCATAAAAAAAATGTTTTTAAAGTATTCCACAATGTTCCTCAACGTCAACTTGCAAAGGCTTTGAAGGTCTCATCATCAACAGTGCATAACATCATAAAAAGATTCAGAGAAACTCGAAAAATCTCTGTGCTTAAGGGAAAAGGCAGAAGACCTTTACTGGATGCTCGTGATCCTCGGGCCCTCAGACGCCACTGCATCACTCACCGGCATGATTCTGTCAGTGACATTACTAAATGGTCCCAGGAATACTTCAAGAAACCACTGTCTAAAAACACAGTCCGCTGTGCCATCCACAGATGCCACCTAAAAACTCTATCATGCAAAAAGGAAGCCATTGTTCAGCATGATACAGAAGCGCCACCGTGTTCTCTGGGCCAAGACTCTTTTAAAATGGACTGTAGCAAAGTGGCAAAGTGTCCTGTGGTCAGACGAGTCCAAATTTGACAGTCTTGTTGGAAATCGTGGGCATTGTGTCCTCCGGGCTAAAGAGGAGAAAGACCACCCCTCCTGTTATCAGCATTCAGTTCAAAAGCCACTGTCTCTGATGGTATGGGGATGCATTATTGCATATAGTGTGGGACACTTACATGTTTTAAAAAGCACCATGAATGACGAAAGGTATATAAAGGTTATAGAGCAACATATGCTTCCCTTCAGATGATATCTATTCCAGGGAAGGCCTTGAGTATTTCAGCAGGACAATGCTAAATCACATACTGCAACTACTACAACAGCATGGCTTCGTTGTAGAAGAGACTGCGTGCTGAATTGGCCTGCCTGCAGTCCAGATCTTTCACCAATTGAAAACATTTGGTGCATAATTAAACGAAAAATCCGTCAAAGGAGAGCCAAAACTCTCCAGCAGCTGGAACCCTGTATTAAACAAGAGTGGGATCAAATTCCAATGGCTAAACTCAAAAAAACTTGTCTCTTCAATGCCCAGACGCCTCCACTCAGTGTTAAAAAGAAGAGGAGATGCTACACTATGGTAAATAGGCCCCTGTCCCAACTTTTTTGAAACCTGTAGCAGCCATCAAATTTGAAATGAGCTTGTTTTGTGGATAAAATTGAAAAATTTCTCATTTTCAACATTTGCTATGTTATCTCTTCTATTGTGAATAAAATACTGGCTGGCGTGATTTGAAAGTCATTGCGTTTTAATTTAATTCACAATTTACACGTTGTCACAACTATTTCGGAATTGGAATTGCGTATATATACGTATATACACTGTATATATAAAACTACCAACTAATCTGCTAAAGTGGTAGGCAGTAAACAGGTCAGAGTTCAACAAATGTGATGCACAGTACTCACAAGAAGTACTCCATCCTCCTCCTCCTCCTCCTCTTTGTCTACAAATTTTAGGGCAACCTGACAAAAATCAAGAGTCAGACAAGAAATCCAATAAAATCTTGACACACTGTTATTACAGCATAAATCTTTTCCAATGAATGTCACAGATACAAAATTCACGTGTTACTTTTGCTATATTCTACAGTTGAACAAGTGTGGTGACTAAAAATTTAATAATGTTAGTCAATATTGAATATACAACCTTTGAAACTGAAGTAAAGCATGAAAAGAGGCAGGAGGCAGGAGTCATAAACTTTTGGGACATACACAAGGCAACATAAAAATACCATTATTATGCAATGATTAATGACAGTCTTTTGACGAAGGGGAGAGGATGTGTTGAGGATATTTAGGGCAAGATGGCGTGATGAACCACTTACCTGAACTCCATCAGCGATTCGGAACCCTGCATACACAGAGCCGAACCCGCCCTCTCCAAGTTGCGATCCGATCATATAAAGGTCTGTATAGTCTCCGCACTTCCCATCATCCTCTCCAAGTTCTTCTTTATGTTCTGCAACATGAAGCAGAAACACATTGGTCACTATTGCACAAGTCATTATGTTCCCATCTTGGTAATCCCTCCAGCTTGATCCAACGGTCATGTATTCTCATTAACAGGGAAAACACTGTGTTTTGAGGTTCAAAATGGCTACCTGGTACTGCACAGATGGGGCGGAACCAGTCATGAACATTCAGCTCCTCCAATGTAGCCCTGTCCTCTGCCATGTACTCTAAGCAGCAGTTGATGAAGTCGATGATTTCTGTTGGTTGCAAAAGGATGTAAACAATATTAGTGATAAGATGAAAGGAGCTTAAAAGAGCGTATGTGATTGGACCGAGTGGTCCTGCAAAATGAGTGTAAATTCACCCAGGGACAGCTCTTCAGGGTAATGGATCTTCAACATATCCTGCTCGTCATCATCGTAAAATGGCAGGAAACCACAGACAATCTCATAGAGTGTGATCCCGACAGACCACACAGTGGCAGGGCCAGCAAGGTAGGTCCCATCTCCAAACAATTCAGGAGGGGCATATGCCTCAGTGCCTGAAAGAGCAAAAGAAACAAGAGTCAATAAAAAGTAGAAAACCAAAGACCAAGTCAATGAACAGCCAATATAAGTGGATGGACACTGTTTGTTGGGCACACTCAATGTTCCACTGAGGCACAGATCAAACTTCCAGAGTGCGTTGGAGCATCAGTATTAACTATTTTCCAAGTGTTCATTAAAAGGCCTAAACTAATCCTCTCACTGACCTGCAAAGGTGGTGTACGGAGTATCCCTCCAGAGATCTCCGCACCCAAAATCAATTAGGATGACGCGCATGGTATCTGGCTCAATCAGGACATTGTTCGGCTTCACGTCCCGATGGAAGACACCACAATTCTGGCAGTGCAGAAGTGCCAGGAGCAGTTGCCTCGTAACAGCCTTTGCGATTTGCTCACTCAGTCGGCCATTTTGGGAGGCCATGAATTCTGTGAGGTCCATGCATTTATCAGGCCGCTCCAGCACCATGATGTTTTGCTCTGGTTCGTTGATCCACTCGTAGAGTTGCAAAATGTTCTGATGGCCCCCGTCTCTGTTGACAAGTGTCATGAGCCCCACTTCCATTGGAGTTCCATCTCTCTGTGCTGGCTGCAGAGTGAGAGGAAGTGTGGTAAGAAAGACTATAAGCTGGCTGTGATTATGAGGAGGCCATTGTGAACAACTGGGTTTACTGTACACAACAGAGTTAATGAACTGAATGAACACAAACATAAGGCAAAGCTAATAATGTCTTTGGGGTACCTATCACAAGCACACATTCAAGATGAAAATACAGCTTTTTCACAAATCAAAGACAAAATTTAAACTGATAAAGAGGTGATAACTAAGATACACTTTATTCAACCCCGTGGGGTAATTTGTTTTCTGTACTTAACCCATCCTAAAGTTATGAGCAGTGGGCAGCCACAGAGCAGACCTCAGGGACCAACTCCAGTTGAAGGAGTTATTTCCAAAAGTGCTCAAGTCCATATTTTTAAAAATCAGAACACGACAAATCCATTCTTTCCTTGATGAGGAATAAGCCACATAAGCTAATTTTGGCCAAGAATCACTCAAATACAACATAAAATGAGCAGTGAATTGGAAATTCCCCAAGAAGCTACTTCTTACAGTGACCAAGTCCAGTATAAAACTTCTACAAGTACACAAGTCCAGTCAGCCAATCAAAGCATCGCTTAGAAAATTGGTTGGCCAATAGCAGCCACTGTAGCTGTCTTACCTAACCAAAATAGCTGACTCTACAGGCCAGAATGTGTGTGGTTGGACTCAACCCAAAAGAGCCAGAGAAAAAAGAAGACCTAAGCAGCCAGAAACATGAAGCACAAACCAGCAAAAACTAAGTCTGGCAAAAGGTCATATTTTTTAGCTGCTTATTCTTTAGCTGAACTTTCTAATTACCACGCCACATCCCTATCGATGAAATTAAAGCAATTCTTACCTTTCTGGCATGTCGCACAGCCCTTTGTAAAAATTTAAACATGAACAGCTCCGCCTCCCTGCAAAGTCCCACCCCCTGACCCCCGACTGCCAGACTTCTCCTACGAAAAAAATATTACTACAAAGGTAAGTAAACGTTACACGGGCATTTCATTTCATACCACATATAGAATTTAATATTATTTAATATTGTGGGTTAGTTTTCATTTACCCTTGCCTCTGAATCTGACTCCATTGACCTGTTTCACTCCGACGAAAAAAAAAAATATTGCGTGCGGCACGTGGAAGTGAGCAGCGCGAGTGAAACGGGTCAATGGAGTCAGATTCAGAGGCACCGGTAAGAGAAAACTAACCAACAGTAATGACATAATATTCCATTCTATATATGGTATAAAATAAAATACACTCGTAACGTTTAGTTACCTTTGCAGTCTGACGAACTATCATTAACGTAATGAACGTAATTATAGCATTTCAGCACCAGTTTGTTTACAGTCAAATGCGTCGCTTTTTTTTTTTTCTTCCAGAGAGACGCGTGACTCGCAAGTGGTGACAGCGGTTGGCAACTGGAAGGGGCACTGCGACAGATGACAGACAGAAAGCTCAGCAAATCATTTTATTTGGACCGAAAAAAATGATTGGTCAGACTTTTATCAGAAATATATGAGAATTGAATATTGAAGAGTTTCAAAACCTGGTGGATTTCTTTTATAGTTTCGTGTGCCATAGGAGCATTTTAAGATTACAAAAGAAAAGTGTAAAATTGCCCGAAAGGTAAGAATTGCTATAAGTATTCAAACCTGTTTGGATGATGGTACTGCCCATTCATAATTTATGGAGATTGGTTTTTATTGTGATATTTGTTCACCTGCATTTACCTTCCATTTCACTGCATACATCTTCCATTCACTTCGTTCAATAAGATTTTTTAAAATCCACAACTATAGTACACTGGTATGATTGTATTTGCTGTTCATTTTCATTGGAAAGTGGTGTCTTGTTTTCAAAGAGATGCTCTTTTTTAGTACTCTGAATCATAAAATTTAATGCTGTTAATTTCTAAAAACGAGTTCAATTTTTGTTATTTTGAGGTATTGGCTTCTGAAAGTACTCAAGTCTGTAGACTGGTATTTGAATTATCTGGGCCAAGAATCAAGATAGAGGATAGAAGGTCTCCTAATATGCTTTGTGACATGTTTTCCGATATTTCATCACATTTACATCACCTTTACATTTAACATAATGATCCCTACAAGTTGTGAAATTCTTAAAATTTTGTTTCTCAAAAAAGACGCGAAACAGAATAGAGCACTTCTGGAAATCAACCTCTAAGTTCAAAAGCCAGTTCCTTGGTCAGGGGCACAGGTAGGAGTGGGCCGATAATGCATCTGATATCCTTAAATGGTGGGCAGTAAACAAGTCATAGTTCAACAAATGTAATGCACAGTACTCACAAGGAGTTGTTCATCCTCCTCCGGTTTCTCAACAAATTTCAGAGCAACCTGAGAAAAACAAGACCCAGATGAGAAATGCAGTAAACTCTTGACACACTGATTTTACAGCCCTAATCCTGTTCAATAAATTTCAGACACAAAATTCATGCAATACTTTTTCTATATTGTACCGTTAAATCAGTGTGGTGACAAAAAAGTTCATAATGCCAAGCAATGTTTAAAATACACCTTTGAAAATAAAGTAAAGCAAGAAAATAGGCAGCATTAAGAATCTTGTGTACTAAAGAAAAAAAAATATGCAAGGGAACATAAAAATACCATTATTATGCAAAGATTACTGACAGTTTTTTGTCAAAGGAGATAGGATGTGTTGAGAATATTTATGGCAATATGACGTGATCATTAGCTTACCTGAACTCCATCAGCGATTCGGAACCCTGCATACACAGATCCGAACCCGCCCTCTCCAAGTTGCGATCCGATCATATAAAGGTCTGTATAGTCTCCACACTTCTCATCATCCTCCCCAAGTGCTTCTTTATGTTCTGCAACATGAAGCAGATACACATTAGTCACTATTGCACTGGTCACTATGTTCCTATCTTGGTAATCAGCTTGATCTAACGGTCATGATTTCTCTAACAGGGAAAACACTGTGTTCCGAGGTTCAAAATGGCTACCTGGTACTGCACAGATGGGGCGGAACCAGTCATGAACATTCAGCTCCTCCAATGTAGCCCTGTCCTCTGCCATGTACTCTAAGCAGCAGTTGATGAAGTCGATGATTTCTGTTGGTTGCAAAAGGATGTAAACGATATTAGTGATAAGAAGAAAAAAGCTTAAAAGAGCGTATGTGATTGGACAGAGTGGTCCTGCAAAAGGAGTGTAAATTCACCCAGGGACAGCTCTTCAGGGTAATGGATCTTCAACATATCCTGCTCGTCATCGTCGTAAAATGGCAGGAAACCACAGACAATCTTATAGAGTGTGATCCCGACAGACCACACAGTGGCAGGGCCAGCAAGGTAGGTCCCATCTCCAAACAATTCAGGAGGGGCATATGCCTCAGTGCCTGAAAGAGCAAAAGAAACAAGAGTCAATAAAAAGTAGAAAACCAAAGACCAACTCAATGAACAGCCAATATAAGTGAAGGACACTGTTTGTTGGGCACATTCAATGTTCCACTGGGGCACAGATCAAACATCCAGAGTGCGTTGGAAAATAGTTAATACTGGTGCTCCAAGTGTTCATTAAAAGGCCCAAACTAATCCTCTCACTGACCTGCAAAGGTGGTGTACGGAGTATCGCTCCAGAGATCCCCACACCCAAAATCAATTAGGATGACGCGCATGGTATCTGGCTCAATCAGGACATTGTTCGGCTTCACGTCCCGATGGAAGACACCACAATTCTGGCAGTGCAGAAGTGCCAGGAGCAGTTGCCTCATAACAGCCTTTGCGATTTGCTCACTCAGTCGGCCATTTTGGGAGGCCATGAATTTTGTGAGGTCCATGCATTTATCAGGCCGCTCCAGCACCATGATGTATTGCTCTGGTTCGTCCATCCACTCGTAGAGTTGCAAAATGTTCTGGTGGCCCCCGTCTCTGTTGACAAGTGTCATGAGCCCCACTTCCATTGGAGTTCCAACTCTCTGTGCTGGCTGCAGAGTGAGAGGAAGTGTGGTAAGAAAGACCATAAGCTGGCTGTGATTATGAGGAGGCCATTGTGAACAACTGGGTTTACTGAACACAACAAAGTAAATGAACTGAATGAACACAAACATAAGGAAAAGTTAATAATGTCTGTGGGATACCTATCACAAGCACACATTCAAGATGACAATACAGCTTTTCCGCAAATCGAAGACAAAACTTGAACCAATAAAGAGGTGATAACTTACAGTTATCTTACAGTTGCCTTACAGTCTATGGGTAACTTATGCCAGTCTTTCGCAAATAAATATAATGCGACATTTAATGCTAAGAAGACAGTTGGTTTGAAATTCGTATCACCAATCAATGATTATGAAAGGCTGTATTTGAATGGCTGTGTCATAAATTGGTTATGTAGTGTCAAACATCTTGGTCATTTAGTTAGTATAGATTTGTCAGACCATAATGACTGTGCTTTGAAATGATCTGTATTCATTGGTGCAGTGAATAAATTACTTGGCTGTTACGGAGGATTGCAACCACAAATATAATGTAGACGATTCCGGTCATACTGCTGTGCTTTTTATGGTTCGCAGCTTTGGACCCTTAACTCAAGTGGTTTCAAATCCAACAGTGTTCAGTGGAGCAAAACCAGGCATAGAATACTGGGTTTGCCATTTAAAACGCATAAATGGTTATTAAGCACTTTCATCGATCAATACCACATTTCTGCGCAGTTATACTGTAAAACTTTAAGCTGCTTATTTTCGGTGATTCATAATTGTAATGAAACAATGTGAATTGTTGGTAATTGAGCTAAACGGAATGCTTTAACACCTCTTGGTAGAAATATGGCTTTTTTACTGAAGGATCTGAGGATGAAATGATATATGACATGATTAATTACATCTTAACTGGTTGATGGAGTTTTTTGTATGTTTCTGTTCTCTTGTAAATTTTTTACCTTGTTCTGTGTGTTCAGAGTACCGGACGTGCATGTTTAACGTATGTATATTTTTTCTGTACCAATAGGAGTATGAAATATATATATACATACATATACACACACACAGCGCCCTCCATCATTATTGGCACCCCTGGTTAAGATGTGATAAAATCCTTCAAATAAATTCAATTTTTATTGCAGAAGCATATTTTCACACCGAAAATTGCAGAAAAATGCAACCTTAAACTCAAGTGAATTCAAGGGAAAAGAAAAATCCCTGACTAAGAAATAATTATTTTTTCATAAAATCACCTGTTCCACAATTATTGGCACCCCTAACAATTCCTAGGAATTAAATGTAATTGAAGTATTTCTGTCATTTCTACAGTAGTTTACAAAGTTGATCAGAGTATCTAGGAACATTTAATTAGGTAAATTATCACTTCCTGTTTCCCTGGGGTATAAATATGACGTGACACAGAGGCCATTTCTCTTATGCACTCTTCAACATGGGAAAGACAAACGCACACACCTTTCAAGTAAGGCAGATGTGTGTTGACCTTCACAAGTCAGGCAATGGCTACAAGAAAACAGCCACTCGCCTGCAGCTGCCCATATCTACTGTCAGAGGAATCATTAAGAAGTTCAAAACAACTGGAACAGTGGTAAACGAGCCTGGATGAGGACGCAAGGTTATTTTGCCACCAAGCACAGTGAGGAGGATGGTAAGAGAAATAAAAATTTCTCCAAAGCTCACTGTTAAAGAATTGCAACAAATGGTAGCATTTTGGGGTCACAAAGTCTCCAAAACAACCATCAGGCTATCTACATGCCAACAAGCGGTTTGGGAGGCATGCACGGAAAAAACCTTTTCTCACTCACAATCATAAACGCAAACGTGTGGAGTTCGCTAAGCAGTACTGGGACTTAAACGGGACCATGTGCTTTGGTCAGATGAGACAAAGAAAGAGCTTTTTGGCAACAAACACTAAGTGGGTCTGGCGGAACACAAAAGATGAGTATGCAGAAAAACACCTCATGCCCACTGTGAAGTATGGGGGAGGATCGGTGTGGAAACATTTTTTATTGATTAATTTAATTATTATTAATTGCTTATCCTTGCTTGCTCATATTCTGTTTTAGTTCACAACTTCATAGGCCTAGAGTGTGTGTGTGCTTGCATATTTCTGATTTAGCAGGGGCCTGCATAACTCTACTAGTGAGTCATGACATGTAGCCTATCTAAAGTCATGACAACTTGAACGTCTGTACCAAGGGCAAGATGTTTTTCTCTTTCTCTAAGTTTATGTGTTCATAGAAAGCTCCGGAATCCATAACAAGATAAGCTGGAGCCAGAGCTGAGAGAGAAGGCAGGTGCTCTCCTCCCTGGCAAGATGTGTGTGTATCCCTAGACAACTTGACGTGGTTACGTACCAACATGACTCAGTTGCGTGTGACGCAAGGCTCGCGTGATGTGTAAATCAGCACAGGGGAAGGAGAACGCCATGGAGTATTCCTACAAATACCAGAGAACTTTCTAATTGTGTATCCTCCACTTTGCGCAGACGCAGCAAAACAGGCCCAAACCATGATGAAACACCACCATGTTTCACAGGTGGGATAAGGTTCTTATGCTGGAAAGCAGTGTTTTCCTTTCTTCAAACATAACGCTTCTCATTTAAACCAAAAACTTCTATTTTGGTCTCCTCCGTCCACAAAACATTTTTCAAATAGCTTTCTGGCTTGTTCATGTGATCTTTAGCAAACTGCAGACAAGCAGCAATGTTCTTTTAGGAGAGCAGTGGCTTTCTCCTTGCAACCCTGCCATGCACACCATTGTTGTTCAGTGTTCTTTTGATGGCGGACTCATGAACATTCACACTAGCCTGTGTGAGAAAGGCCTTCAGTTGCTTAGAAGTTACCCTGGGGTCCTTCGTGACCTCGCCGACAATTACACGCCTTGCTCTTGGAGTGATCTTTGTTGGTCGACCACTCCTGGGGAGGGTAAAAATGGTCTTGAATTTCCTCCATTTGTACACAATCTATCTGACTGTGGACTGGTGGAGTGCAAACTCTTTAGAGATGGTTTTATAACCTTTTCCAGCCTGATGAGCATCAACAACCCTTTTTCTGAGGTCCTCAGAAATCTCCTTTGTTCTCGCCATGATATACTTCCACAAACATGTGTTGCGAAGATCATACTTTGATAGATCCCTGTTCTTTAAATAAAACAGGGTGCCCACTCACACCGGATTGTCATCCCATTGATTGAAAATGCCTGACTCCAGTTTCACCTTCAAATTAACTGCTAATCCTAGAGGGTCACATACTTTTGCCACTCAGAAATATGTAATATTGGATCATTTTTCTCAATAAATAAATGACCAAGTATAATATTTTTGTCTCATTTGTTTAACTGGGTTCTCTTTATCTACTTTCAGAACTTGTGTGAAAATCTGATGATGTTTTAGGTCATATTTATGCAGAAATATAGAAAATTTGAAAGGGTTCGCAAACTTTCAAGCACCACTGTATATATAAAACTACCATCTAATCTGATAAAGTGGTGGGCAGTAAACAGGTCAGAGTTCAACAAATGTGATGCACAGTACTCACAAGAAGTAGTCCATCCTCCTCCTCTTTGTCTACAAATTTTAGGGCAACCTGACAAAAAAAACAAAGAGTCAGACAAGAAATCCAATAAAATCTTGACACACTGTTATTACAGCATAAATCTTTTCCAATGAATGTCACAGATACAAAATTTACGTGTTACTTTTGCTATATTCTACAGTTGAACACTTGTGGTGACTAAAAAGGTAATAATGTTAGTCAATATTTAATATACAACCTTGAAGCAAAGCATGAAAAGATGCAGGAGGCAGGAGTCAGAAACTTTTGGGACATATGCAAGGCAACATAAAAATACCATTATTATGCAAAGATTAATGACAGTTTTTTGACGAAGGGAAGAGGATGTGTTGAGGATATTTAGGGCAAGATGGCGTGATGAACAACCTACCTGAACTCCATCAGCGATTCGGAACCCTGCATATACAGAGCCGAACCCGCCCTCTCCAAGTTGTGATCCGATCATATAAAGGTCTGTATAGTCCCCACACTTCCCATCATCCTCTCCAAGTGCTTCTTTATGTTCTGCAACATGAAGCAGATACACATTGGTCACTATTGCACTGGTCACTATGTTCCCAGCTTGTGAATTCCTTCAGCTTGATCTAATTGTCGTCAGGTGTGGTGGTGCGCCATTAAAAGTCATGCCACAAAATAGCCTGCTTTGGCGGAGGATGCACCTGTGTTTTCTTGCTTTAAGCCCCATGATAAGTTTCCTCCCTCCTTGTTCCACGTCTACTCAAGGTGCAATTCAGCTATTGGAAGATCCTCTATAATGGATAAGGTCGAACGATTTCCGGGTCACGGAAGAGTAATGCACCCCGAGAGTGCGCCTACTTAGCGGCATGTGACGAAGGGAGAGCACTGCTTTTCAGATTTTTGGATATGCCCTTTGGATGGACAAGGTGCATGGCTGACATTAGCTACCAAGTAAATTTACAGCTGTCATTACTTGCAGCAACTCGGCAGTCACTAGCTAAACAAGCTCCCACCATAATTGGTTAAGGGCTGGCTGAACTACAAAATGCCTTTCCTCTTGCACATGGTAGCTGTTAATTTTTGGGGCTATCTACCTTTTTCATGACTTTCTGACATTAACCATAAATCATAGCGGCTCCCAGTTCTTCTCTTCCGGTTGATGTGCTGGTTTATGGTTGCATAGCTGTAAAAGCCAGCTTTTAGCTACTACAAATGGAAACAAAATGGAGGTGGAAACATAGTACGGATGTTTTAAAAAGTCATGAGGACCGTTCCTTTATACTGCCTCACCCGTCACTTCTCACGGAGTGGGGAGGTGACATGAAACAATGGCTCGATGTTAGCTACATCCACATAGTTACTTATTAACCTCCGCCAAACAAAGTTGGCAGGAGGTATCAGTGCCGATTGTCTGTTTCTCTGTGAACAAGACAACTCAAAAAGTAATACAGGGATATCTATGAAATTTTGTGGGTGGGTCGCTATGACATCAGGGATGGACCCTGTTAATTTTGATGGCGATCGGTAATAATATGCCCACGGCAACCGTTGCAAAATCCTATGTTGCAGATATACAGGATCTTACAAGAGTGGGCATGTCATATGAAAGTTATTAAACGAGTTTAGTGAGCAACAAACCAAAAATTTACTCAACGACTTTCATAACTTTCTCATTCTGTTTATCACATAATTGAATTGCGTAATTTCATGCAAAGCAAATGAAATTTCTCTTAGCGCCCAATGTATATTAGTCCTGTGGTAACTACATCGCTCTGCTTACTCAGTTTCTGAGTCACAGACATTTGTGGCTGAATGAGCAACGCTAAGTAAATTCAGTCAACTGAGTAGCTTGCAAATTTTAGCTCGCTGGGTACCAAACTAATGTTACATAATGGTTTTGAAAAAGTATTGTGTGCACGTTACCTAGCCAAGTAACGTGAACTTAGTTATGTGAGTGGCGCTTAACTAGCCTCCTGCTGAGCCATTTCTATTCAACCAATGTTACACTCGGTATTCAGTTTGGCTTAGTTGAAACAGTGAGATGTAGCGCTAAGTGATTTCTTTTCCCCCACGCTCTCACCAATGCGATTTTTACAAAAGTTAAATATAGGGTCATATAAAAAATATATTGGTGCACGCACATCAAATGAATACAGGTGCTAGATAAAACTGTACCAAAAGAATAGAGAGAAAGAAGATACCCGCACACTGTAACTAGGGGCGGCAACCATGAACGCCTTCTCTTACAACATGAAACGTATCACATATATGCCCTCAATACTATATCCCCCCGTGGACTTAATGAGGACTTTGATATCAAGCCATTTTTAAAATTGATTTTACTGATATTTCATTGTTTCTTTTGTCTTTCTACATTTGGTGACTTTGATATAGCCTGTGGTTCACATATACTACCATTGTCTCCGCCTCTGTGATCGTTTATCACAGAAGCCCGTATGGAGACTTTCACCCCCTTTTCTTTAATTCCTTTTTTGGTGATGTTGATCTGTGTGGCACTAGTACAGACTCTGGGGGGTTGGGATATGTTAATTCCATTATTAATCATCATTATGTCTTGTTACATAATTGCGCATATGCACTGTATATATTTTTATGTCCTGGATATATCGGAGAACTGAAGTGAATGTTAATTCCGAATACTTTACTACTTATTACATTGTTAATCATTAGTTGAAGGTCATCACGCCATAGACTGGCTGATTGGCTGCCTGAGAAGAATGCCTTCTCCGGTATTTACATATATCCCCTCCTACCTATGTGTTCTGTTAACACCTGACGAAGACCATTCTGGTCGAAACGTTGTGGAATAAATCACTGCGGGAGCAACAGTTACAGTGTGCAGGTATCTTCTGTCTCTCATATCAAAAATATGTCATGACCTGGGCTGTGAGAAAAGTGCTTCAGTTATGTGATAAACCTTAAATTTATTAATTTCACTCAGCAAGATAACGACTTTGCTTCCTTGGCGGAGGTTTTAACTCACTTGGAGTGCCTCTAGTTACCTTGTGTTTTCCAAAGGCGTTGATGGTGAGGAATTGAGAAATTATAAAACCACGCAAGCGCATTATTACCTGCATGGCAACAGTATTGGTAAAGTACTGCTCAAAAAACACAGCGACTTCATATTTCTGAAGGCAGCTGTTGAGCCCAGCCAGAGTGTCAGTCAAGCTAAACAAGCGTGAGTAATGCTGAGGGTAAGTGGAGTCGTGGAGACAGTCCACTGCTCGTGAATTGCCAGATAAGGGAAATCATTTAGTCATGCAGCAGCTATTCTGTGGAAGGCAGCATTATTCAGTAAACCAAAGCTCCCTTCAGTTATCCGAACATCGAAACAATTACACATATTTACAAACACGTTATTATGCTTCTATTGCCGAAGATATACAACCCCAATTCCGAAATAGTAAGGACGAAGTGTAAATTGGGAATAAAATGAAAATTCAATGGCATTCAGATCACGAGCCAATATGTTATTTACAATAGAACATGTATAACATTTCAAATGTTGGAACTGAGAAATTTTACATTTTTATTCACAAAATTAGCTACTTTTAAATTTTCTGGCTGCAACAGGTCTCAAAAAAAGTTGGAACACAGGCAAAAAAGGGCTGAAAAAGCTATATATAAATAAGAGAATCAGCTGAAAGAACATTTACAAGTAATGTAATAATGTAATGTAATTTACAAGCAAGTAAGTACATTAACTAGCATCAGGTGTTTCACATGATTGGCTATAAAAGCGATGTATTAGAGAGGCTGATTCGCTCAGAAGCAAAGATGGCCAGAGGCTCTCCAACCCGTGAAGGCTTGCGTAAAAAAAATTGTGGAATACTTTAAATACAATGTTACTCAACATCAAATTGCAAAGGCTTTGAAGGTCTCGTCATTGACAGTGAATAACATCATCAAAAGATTCAGAGAAACCTGAAAAATCTCAATGCAAGGGACAAGATCGAAGACCTTTACTGGATGCCGGTGATCTTCGACCCTCAGACGCCACTGCATCACTCACCGGCATCATTCTGTCATTGACATTACTTAATGGGCCCGGGAATACTTTAAGAAACCACTGTCTGTAAACACAGTGTTATGATTCTGCCATGCCTGCCTTGTCCATGCCATGTTTTGATATTTGTTTAATTATTTTCCTGACTCTTTGCCATGTCTGACTATTCTTTATATTATGTATTGTGATTTGGTAACTTTGATTTGTCATGTTTTGTCTTAGTTTACTTTTCCATGTTTTTGTCGTATCATTGCACACAGCCCCAGTCCTGCGTTTTACTCTTCGGGTGATTTATTGGTTTCTGGATTTCAACCTTCCTTTCGATCTCGTTTACTTACTTCGCCTTACTTTTCTATCTTACTAACCATACTAAGAGTTTGTTATTTTCACTAGAAGTTACTAACACCAACTAACATTGTATATAATACTAACTTACTAACAAGCACCAAGGGATTGTATAGTTTCACTTACTAATTGATTAACAAGCTCTCAGCACTCGCCCTATTCTAGTCTCCGCCTCTTGTCTCTCCCTGATTACCTTTGCTGCATTTTCTGTGGAAGCTTTCCACAGCTTTGTCTCTCACCATGTGATCTTCCCTGAAGTGTATATTAGGTGTCTTTTCACAGCCATTCTCAGTCAGATCGTTTCCCGTGCTGCTATTCTTCTTGCCTCGTATTCATTGAGTTCTGATACTGACTGATTGCCTGACTTCTGATTTTTGGTTTGCCCTTTTGGATTACTTGTTGCATCTGCGGGTTTGACCTTTTTCTGCCTGACCTCGATTTTGTGGTTTGCAGCCCTGTTGCCGATTCGGACTGTCTTCTGGCTTATGGGTTTGCTTCTCCCACAAACCTTTGCCGGTGTACCAGATCTGTTTTTGCTGACTACGATTTCTGTGATTGCTGCCCTGGTTACAAACTCTGCTCTGTCCCATTTGGAATTTGATTTTTGGATTGCGGACTCTGTACTGTTGCCCACTGCCCTGCGGGGGTTACCCCCCTTGCTCAATAAAGCCCCTTATTTTTGCAATCCCGTGTCCTCGCATTTGGTTCCAGATCACTACCTCAGTTTGCCGTGCCATCCACAAATGCCACCTAAAAACTATCATGCAAAAAGGAAGCCATTGTTCAGCATGATACAGAATCTCCGCCGTGTTCTCTGGGCCAAGGCTCATTTAAAAAGGACTGTGGCAAAGTGTCCTGTGGTTAGATGCGTCCGAATTTGACATTCTTGTTAGAAATCGTGGGCGTTGTGTCCACCGGGCTAAAGAGGAGAAAGACCACCCCTCCTGTTAACAGTTTTCCGTTCAAAAGCCAGCGTCTCTGATGGTATGGGGATGCATTAGTGCATATATTGCAGGACACTTACATGTCTTAAGCACCATGAATGCTGAAAGGTATATAAAGGTTTTAGAACAACATATGCTTCCCTTCAGATGACATCTATTCCAGGGAAGGCCTTGTGTATTTCAGCAGGACAATGCAAAATCGCATACTACAACAGCATGGCTTCGTAGTAGATGAGTCAAAACTCAAAAAACTTGTCTCCTCAATGCCCAGACGCCTCCACTAAGCGTTAAAAAGAGGAGATGCTATACTATGGTTAACAGGCCCCTGTCCCAACTTTTTTGAGACCTGTAGCAGCCATCAAATTTGAAATGAGCTCATTTTGTGGATAAAAATATAAAATTTCTCAGTTTCAACATTTGCTATGTCATCTCTGTTCAACTGTGAATAAAATCCTGGCTGGTGTGATTTGAAAGTCATTGCGTTTTGATTTTATTCACAATTTACTTTGTCCCAACTATTTCGGAATTGGGGTTGTACATGCCTATGTTCAGTGGGGAGTGGTTAAATGAACATCCTATTGTCATTATTTCTGATGATTTTGTGGTTTGGGCTCGCTGGCTCTGTTAGTTGCTGTCATTGGCATCAAGACTATCGGAAACACAAAACCGGACAGCGGAAGTAAGCATTCTATCATGGCAGCGCCTATGGGCTTCTGGTGAAACTTGTGGATACTGCCGCTATGAGGGCAAATCAATCTATTGCAAAGGATTAGCCAAGTGGAAAGATATTCTGAGGTTATTCTATAGGGTAACTGGTGTCATTAATTTGACCTTTGACGAAACCTTTGGCTGCCGCACTTCTGAAATAAATCTGGTGCCACTAAAGAAACTTATGTCTTCTCGTTAATTATTTTGCCAATCTATGATCTGTCTGTATAGATTTTAAAGTAAACTTGTCAACACGTTTCAAAGTGGTCATTACATTTCAAATAAATGTAACAGTCAAACCTAGTTTAGTTAATTTTACTTTGACATCCTTACCTTGCTGTCTCCCCCAGTTATTCGAGGCTCTGGGGCAATTCAAGACCACCAGAGAGTAGAGATGATGCAGAATATGGACTATGTGTAATTCAGCCATTATTGCCAATAACGCAATTTCTCATGCGTGATTATCAATCCTATACTTCAGGTATATACTCTTGTATAGAATTGTATTCCTCACACTGTGAAGGTTTTTAAATAAATAAAAAAATAATAAAATACAGTTCAAAACAGCGATGTGTGACATAACAGAACATATTTTGTTGTAGCGACTTTGTCGTCACAATTCTGCAAAGCTGCACAGGCTCGGGAGCGTGACGTCACACATGGACCGAGTGAGGAGAGAGCTCATCGATTAAGGGCTTGCTCACCAAACACCAAACTGAAACCTCTCGATCAGCTTTTTAGCTGTTTGAATAAAAGCGTGCGCGGTACAGTATACACACGCACAAACTTTTTTTTTTTCGTTGTTGTTTCAACCCAATGGTCCAACAGCCGAATATACCGGACAAATCTTCAGAAAAAAGAAAAAAAAAAAACCGTCATGGGATCGAAAGCCCATTGGGCTATCCCAGCGACTATCCATCCATCCTATGAAATCGAGTCGCATCGCGGGGGGAGCTGAAGGCTATCCCAACTGACCACCCTAAACAGATCGCCAATGTAATGCAGGACGCACACACTTTTTAATAGTTATACCTTCGTGCCATAGAGCGTCTCCAATTAGCCTGATGTATATCTCTTTAGATGGTGGGAGGAAACCAGTGCACCCGCCGGAAATCCACGCGAGTACGAGGAGAACGTGGTGCTAACCACTGCGCCACCGTGCAGTGAGACCAGTACATACCTGTCAAGTTTTGGATTTGAAAATAAGGGAAATTTTCCAGCGCTCGCTGCGAGCTGTCCCACCACCCCAACCAAACTCTAGTATCCCTTACATTTTAAGACAGGTGTGCAAGATATCTAAAAACAACTTGTCCACCGCTTTCTAACCACAGTTAGGTGATCAGAGTCTGATAGGCCTACCTTTGTTGACATTAAAATGCTGTGAACATTTCCTACATATTAATACAGCTTAAATGTAAACGCAAAAGAGTATATGAAGCACATTTATTTAACAAATTTTCAGTTCATATACAAGTCAACACATGACATATCTACTGCTTATTTCACAATGCTTGTCTTTAAGTTTAACATGTAGGCCTAGGCAACATTCTATTTTCATTCATTAACATTTCTTACATTTCATTATGTTTACTCAAGTGGCTTTCTGGCATTCACTAATGACTTATTATACAGATTTGTTGCAGACTTTGCATTCTTTAACACTTTCTTGGAGGGAGTGCATTTGTGGGCTGGGGTGTGGCACTAGCTCTACAGCATTTAAGTCTAGCGGTGGCGGCAGGTTTTTTTTTTTTTCCCTCCGGGTGCGAACGTTCATGCGCGCATACATAATCATTTTTGACATGCCGAATAAACGAAAGCTTAAACGCCAGGCTTAATCTGGTGTTGATCAAACTTCATAGCTGATTCATGGGAATGCTATGGTCTTGGTCTGTCGAGAGAGAGAGAGAGAGAGAGAGAGAGCGAGAGCAAAGTAGTGTCCTTTGTCGCCATTTCTGACAGGTGGGGCTGCGACATCCCATGGAAACTACGGTGTGACATTAGCGAACGAAAAGTTTGCCCGTCTGACGCGGACTAATTGAACCCACTGGCATAAAGTTTGTTTGGTATTGACAGGGAAGGAATGGACCCTGTGCCCTGTTTAGGATGAATTCTTACACTTCGCACAAACACAATTAACCATAGCAAGCTGCTGTATAGTAGAGGCTCATTGACTGTCGTACTCTGACAGGCTCTTCTCTACCCTACGTGACGTAGACATTAGATTATGGGACCGTGGGAAACCACTGTTAAAAATACCAACTTTTTCGAATTATATTCCATTTTCTGATATACATCATATTTTATGTTGATGATTATGATGTTCAGAATTTATTTCCCAGAAAAAAACTGCGTAAAATTTTTGGAAAATTAACCTGCAGTTAGGGCTGGGTTCAAAGAAATCGATTTTCCGATTCAGATCGATTTTTTATTTAACGTTTTGATATCGATTAATTTTATTCAACGATCGATCTTTTATTAGTGCATTCCCATCTTGCTTGTGAATATTCAATGACTTATCCGGGAGTGCCATCTAGTGACATGATATTGTTCTGCATGCATGAATTTGCAGCTCTCCAGACAATCCTTAAATGATGAATTACATTCATATTTCAAATTGTAACAAGTTGCGAAGTGGCCAGTGTCAAAGTAATGAAGTAAAAGTATACTTTTTATCTTCTAATTGTATTAGAGTAAAAGTCCAAGTAAAAAAAAACCTCAGGTACAAATCCTCAAAAAAAAAAAAAATTGCCTACTCAAGTAATACATTTCCCGACGTGACGGATGATAATGAATAAGTTAATTGCAGGTAGAGGCATTTTGACTACTTGTCATAAATGTACATCGAGCAGCTTTTCATTGATAGAAAACATGCTGCAAATGCGAAACTGCCTGTTGACGTTAAAAATGTACTGTGATCCGTACGTAACTGCAGTGGACACGACTACTTACGCACGGAACAGTAAATTGAGGCCGCATTTTCAAGCTTCAAGTAATGATGAGAGAACAAAGTCAATGTTGGATATAAATTTCAGTATCAGATCATTATTTTAAGCTCAACTACATGTGTTGGGGGATATATTTTCAATAACAGCGTTGGGTGACAGTTTAGGAGCAGAGGAATGTTTTTTTTTTTAAATAATACGGGAGATTTACGGGAGAATAGTAATACGGGAGGGCGGCGGGAAAGAGGGGTAAAATACGGTAGTTTCCCAGCCAAAACGGGAGGCTTGACAGCTATGGACCAGTACCTTACAGACTGCTGTAAACGGCTTTTGGATGGACGATGTTCGAGGTTGATATTAGTTAGCAAGCATATTCACAGGCTTCATTGCCTGCTTAACTCGGCAGTCACGAGCTAAACCAACTCCAATCGAAATATTTTTTTTTTTTTTTTTTTACAGTAAACTTTCCATTACGTTTAAAATAAATGTAACAGTTGAACCAATCAGACCAAGGTGGTTGAGATTAAACGTTAGCAGCCAGGGTCAGGGCCGTTGCGAGGAATTCTGGGCCCCCTGAAGGAATATCAGAGTGGGCCCCCGACATTTTTTACGATAACGGCCATTATTCATTTTTCTGTTTTTCGGTGTTCAGTGCTAGTATTATTTTGCAAATTCTGAATAATTAGATGTGGCAAGCATTTACAAAAGAGGCTACCTTAAACCACATTATATCATCTAGTCTGATCAGAAATAAAATGTTCAATAAAACCACTCAGCAAATGGGTACTGGGCATTCTATTGTAAAACATCAAGCACTGATGTGCAACAGACAATAACTCAAAGTATACTGGCTAAAGATACAACAAGGTGGAGCTGTTATAGTGAAATCACAAAGGCAGCTATGTAACTTAACCATTTGAATTTCTTGCAAGTAATATTGACAACACAATGAAATACTTTCCTGTAAAATAAATATCAAAGACTAAAATTTTAAGTCTTCCCTTATCTGAACTTGAGCTTAATTTATTTTGTTTGTTCACAGCTTAAGGGCTTTGAAGTCCAACTATCTGCTTAACTGACTTTCAATTGAAAGTCTGGCAAGGCTATTAAGCCTCTCCTAGGTTGTTGTAGCTGTAGGCGACAGTTATGATCTGGTTCACTATTCCCTTTACTATCTGAAGTAGCCTTGCTTTAGGGAGATGGGTCTGGCTGTGTCAACAGGACGGATAGTGGCTCAAGTAGATTTATAAATAAATCCAGCCTATTTTGCTATTTAATTATATAATTCAAATGGCTGAGACATCGACCAATATGTAAATAATTGCCATTGGTACAGCAGTTCACCAATAAATCTAAACAGCCAACCAGTTTCTGCCACACACACTCACTCACCGTCAAAAACATCTTCAGACTGCTGATGCAGAGGGTCTACTGCTGGGTCAGGTTCAGATGAAGTGACCACAGCTGATTCTGGAGTGGCAGTACACAAAGGTTGAATTATTCTATTTCATATTGCTTTTGTAAACATTTAAAATAAGCTTTTATGGACAAACTAATGAAGAACTAACATTCCTAGTCTATGAAAAAACCAAATTTAGATGGGCTTCTCTCTCAGTCAGTACCATAACTCTAAGCACAGTTTCAATTTGATATTGTTTGAGGAGGGCAAGCTCTGTAAAATTACCCCCCGCCTTAACAAGACTGATGGCAACAGAATAAAGTAGCAGTTTAGTTTTATTGAACACTTTTGGAAGAAGCAGTGCTTGAATTGGAATAAAAAAGGTGCCAGTACTGTGAATCAGCAGCACCTAAAAACAAAAACTGAACCAAAACCTTACTGTAAATCTGCACTCCACTCCGCCCCAACCCAGCAGACACCACTGCATATCTTAACTAGTATTAATTAAGCTCCCACATTCTCAATTTACAAGTATATCTATGATAATTTCATGACAATTATGAATTTAATACCAAATAAATAACCTTCATGTGAAATACTATATTGGTGATTGACAAAATTTTGCAGAAAAAAATAAAACGAACTACAGCTTTCTCAAATCGGTTGTCAAAATGGTACATGGTATGAGAATATTCCACTCAATAGAATCATTTTATTTGCAGTGTATACTGCTTTTTCCAGAAATCAGGCCATTTCCAAGCAAGCCAATTTTAGGAGGTGAACCAATACGCCTATAATTATTGACTGAGTGGACCTGGCAGAATGACACACGTAACATGGCAGGACAGAGTTTTATAAGTCCGATGTTAACTGTCAGACAAGCCTACACAGGTTAATAATGAGGAATACAAACCAAGTGAATAATGGACAATACATCAGTGTTTCACACAGGCTCATAGGTTACGTTACTTGTGGTGGTGGCTGTTCAAACTAAGCGCATCAAAAACAGTCATGAGCGGAAAAAACCGTAACCACCCCACTAGAAGCATTGTTTGACGAGCCATTCGCTGTTCTTACAGAAATAAATTCGGGTCGTGGTCCGGGGAAAATCGCTTTCGTTTCGTAGCGCTCGCACGATTAAGCCAAACCAACAACCTCGAAATCGTACTGTTACGAAGTGACGGCTGGCTAAATAAAGATTTTGGAAAGCTCTGTATGCACGTAAACTCGCGCGATGCGGTAAAATGTTGCATTTTGGGCAGACGTGTCTTTATAAAATAATATATAATTGGCTTGAATTTCACTTGCCGTCCTTATGAACTACACAAGAACGACAACGGAAATAAAAATATATATATATTTATATTGGAATGCACTCGTGCGAAAGACTGTATGGTTGTCTTGTGCATATAAAAATAAATCAAAAGCTGCTTAAAAAGAGCTAATAAATTACCGGACAGACCATAATTTGCAGCAACAATATGCGTACCTAGGCGTGTCAAAAGGTGACGGAACGCTGTAGGGTCCTGGAAAAAGTTACGGAGCGCAGAGCAGTAACGTTAAAAATCAGAAGTGGCGATTCTGCGTGCCGGTGAGAACAGTCCCATTTAAAACACTGATAAGAAGGTTAAAATGTCAGCCTTGGCAAGCGATTGTTTCAGTTACACCTCTGGTTACCACACTGACTGCACGTAGTTCACTATCCAAACCTAGCCTGGACTGTCACGAAAGCGAAGTATTCGGCAATCACTCATAATAAGAATGGAGGAACGTGTCCTGCTACTACCGGATTTTTTGACGGTATATTGTAATGGCTGGCCAATGATAACCTTACCGATCTTTTCTGTACCGTCAATAACTGATTAATGTCATTATTGTCAGGCGATTATTTACTCAGCTCACCGCATGTTACATTAACGTAAAGTTATCAGCTGAACAGCTAACACAGCAAGCTACTTAAATACCCTCATCTTTCTTTGAAAAGAATTTCGTAATTTTCTGGGCCCCTGCGCTGCTGGCCTCCCTCCCTCTCTCTCTCTATCCTTTTCTGGTGTCCAGATTTGTGTGTGCGGACTGCGCGTACTATTGACTGCCGTACTTCGTGAAACTCGCAAGCAAAAACGCACAGACAATTTTCCAACAGGAGCACGAAGCATGGGCCGAACCATTTTTTAAGAAAGGGGTTGTTGAAATTTATTTAATCAATATTGCATGCCTTTATGATCTGGTGCATTAGTATGAATGGCAGTTAGGTCAATGCAAAACAATGTAGTCATGGCGGTTACTGTGGGTTTTGTGGGCCCTTATAATTGTCATCACCTTTCCCCCCTATGCGACGGCCCTGGCCTGGGTAAACTTTAGCTTTCTTTGACACCCTTACCTTGCGGTCTCCATTCACAGATGATCGTGGCTGCGGAATCATTCAAGACCTCCGAGGAGATGAGATGATGCTGATCGTGGACTCCGTGTAACGCAGCCATTATAGTCTTGAATGCAGTTTTCCAAGAATGATTATCAAACAGTTCTATGTCTTATCAGCTTCGCGCTTTAAGGCTGTCGCATGTGGGTTTGTCCCTCTGCGAGAATCTGGGGTAATAAAACGAAACCAACGATACTCCCGGTATATAAAGTAAAAAAGAGCGCCGAATGACGTAACAGAAAGGATTCTGTTGCGCGACTTTGGCGTCACAATTCTGGAAGGCCCCCACAGGCTTATGAGTGTGACTTCTGCACGGACTGTGCGCCATCATTCAGTTTAGGAAGACAAGTAATTGGGAATTAAAACATCGTTTCAGGAATGAATTGTCAGTCATTCTTATGAACAGGTTTACTTGCGGAATTGTCTCCCGAGTGCCAAACCACTGTTCCAACAGCCCAATATTCCGGCCAAAACCTCCAGAAAAAAAACTTCATTGGATTGAAAGGCCATTAGGCAATTCGAGCGATCGTCATCCCGAAAACAGACGCGTTATTGCGATTATTGTCCGATAATGTCCCACCGAACCCAAAAGATTGGGCAGATTTTCGGGATAACGGACAGTTGTCCCGAAAAACAAAGAAGTTAGTGTCTGCACTGGCAACGCTTGAAGGGTGGAAGTCCAGTCAAGCTAACTCAATTCTTGAGGGTTTTTGCCAATAGGCTATAGGCGAGTTGCCACATAGAATTTTAGGCTTAACGGCACCTCTTAAAACCGCAAATAATTTCTCGGTGCTCTTGAGAAAAGAATGGTCACATTAAAACATTTCAGGGTGTCAAGCAAAATTAAACAAAGTAGGCTAAACCCAAAATGCAGTTTTTAAGTGCCATAGAGCTCCGGGGGCTGACGTCATGCAATCAGAACTCGCCATATTGGCAGTAAAGTGTGTGGTTAACAACACTGGCGGGCATACGGCAAGCAGCTAATTTGCTGATTATATTAAATGAATAATTTTACGTCTTTGGCAATTTGGACAGTCATTCAAACTTTGAAAACGTGGTGACACAAGCTAGTTAACATACACGTTGAGCAGAGCGAATAGCTAGTTACATTATTCTGCCTTGTTGCTAATGCTAACGTAACTGAGATGAAGAGGCACTTAAGACCTGCGTTCACAGGCAGCGCATTCAGAGTTGGAAACGCCCGTGATCACATTTACAGAGCGCTACTCTCTAGCGCTGATTTTTGCTAAAAGTTGCTAAGACTGTCTGAGCATTTCCTCTATGCATCGTTGTAAATGCATTGTTATTCAATGAAATGAAGCCGCGAATGACTGTTGCAACTAAGCTAATGAATGTTAATTTCCCAAAAGTGCAATTGGAACCGAGTAAAGTCAATGATTCCGACTATGTAGCGAAGTTGCTAATGTAGCTCCCAACCATTCTTTGGGAAATCTAGTGACCCAGATTAAAATAAATGGGAACCTAAACAATCACAGAATACCAAGCTGGCTGAAGCTGTTGGTGTCTACAGTTGTCATAAATGTAATTAATACTGAATAATTTCTCAGCAAACTTCATGTCCCAAAATGGGGAACAGTAAGCAAACCAAAACTGTAGCAAGCTAATTGATTAGAAACTCGACTGTGGCAGCAGAAAACGTTTCTCATTATTGTTATTGATAGTGCCTCCCAATTTACGATAATGATTTGTCAGCGAGAGAGAAGGGACATAATGAGCCCGGCGGTGTTCCAAAAGTTGAACTATTTCCAGCCGAATGCGCCGTGGGAAAAAGCTGTATGCTGAGGACGTTGAGCGCTGTCAATGCTAAACTTAATTGTATTTGCATTAAAAACGGATGCAGCCAGCACAAAAAAGAAGTTTCCTGACACAGGCCCTATTCATCACAAAGCTAAATTGCGTCCATTTGTATCCCTCAAGGCTCTTGTATGCTTTGAGAGACTCTATGAAGGGAAAGTTGATCAGGTATTTGTAGTTGCTGGAAACTGCAGATCTGGAACATTGTCAGAGTCGGCTGAGTCAATACTTGGGTAAAGCACACCTGAGGCATTACAAGGGTCAATAATGTTTAACCTATTAAGTGTTGAATTATATAGCTCAATTTCTTGGCATGTAAAGCGGGCAATGAACTCTGATGGCATGAAATCAGCACTAGCGCCATTCATTTTCGCTTTAGCTTTTACTGCCAAAATGGTGGCGTAAACAAAAGGAGTCACGTGACGTCCGGAGCTCTATTGCATGGATAGACTTTGCAAAATCTGCAAAAAGTGATGACCTGCGAAATCAATGGATTTTGTTCAAATTCCTACAATAGACTGATTCTGGGCTAGAATGAAGGAAGAAAAAACCGTTTGGTGAATAAACACTCTGTTCCGGGGTAAGGGTCACTTAACCTCTCCAATGCATTTCCTTTGCAAATTTTGATGAAACTGACAAAATTTGCCATTTTTGGCACAATAATTGACAAGAAAGACTGACTCTGCTTTTAGGTAAACTGCAGCAGACATCCTAGGCTTTATATAAAAAAATATAATGCTGCATACTACAAGGCATTATGGGTATAATATCCCTTTAAAAAAGGTTAATCATTGTGGACGGATGGATGAACAGACGACAGACAGATCACCACGATGTAAGGGTTAGGGTTAGAGATACGGATAGGGTTATAACGCTGGAAGAGGACAAAGCAGGATTGGGGACAAATCATCCAGGGACGAAGAATGTAGTGCTTCAGAGGACCAAAAACGCTTCGGTCCAGCGGCTGAAGACGGTAGGAGCAGTGGGGTGGAAAAGACAGGAGTGCAATGCCATGTGACTTGCAAAAGTCAATAGCTACCACAGAGAGGTGTGATTATTGTCTAAGAGTAGCAGCAACTTTGAATCCGGAATCACGTGGGTGTGTCTTGCAAAATGCTGTAAAAATGCCAAGAAATCTCTCTCCTGCATCCACCCCGATCCATTGGGAGAACCAGTGCAGCCAAGGGGGCCATCCCAGATGAAGTGGTCCTGGAACTTCTTCCTTGGGAAGAAGTAGCCTTGTGTGTTAGCAGCAAAGGCAACGTCCCTCTTTCCCCAGAGGTCAAAGCACCGACCTGGCGCTGCCCCTTGGGGGCAATGATTTTGTCTGGCACTTGAACCGTTGTGGTACCCGAAATAATAAATGAAAATAATTATTCCTGTTGCTGTTGCAAATCACTGTTGCTTTTTAATTTATCTAAAAATAAATTTTTACCTGTTTCATCCATGTTCCAGATATCGTTCGCTTCAAAATGATAGCGAGAGTGGACACTCTTCAGGTTTTTAAAAAACGCTGTCACATTGGTCTTGTTGAAGCTGGTGGAACGGGACATGCTGGTGGCTTGAGGTCAATGGATGGACAGGGTTGCGCTCGAGGAAGGAGGTGAGCCAGTCCTTCCCTGCCATCTGGTTTTTCTCCCATGAACATGGAGTTTTGAAGCCAATATTTTCGGCCAGCTCATATGCAAACTTTCGCACCTAAAGCAGCATGAAAAAAGAGGTTAATTGTGTTATGATTCTGCCTCGTGAGCTTGTTTGTGCTAGTGCGATTTTTCCTCCCCCCATGTCTCTTGATTTGTGTTTCAGCTCCATTCCCGCGGTCTGACCATTCATTCCCTCTTGCCCTGACTCCTGTGGTGTCCTGAAACAGCCTTGAGCATTCCTGAGTCTCATTGTCCAAACACATTTCCTCTTTCGGCTTCGGCTTTGATATTTCATTCATTGCCTCTACCTGTGCTTAATTCTGGGTCCTGCAAAACTCTGAGTGAATGCATTCTCTGATAGGGCCATTACTAACTGTACTAACCAGCCCTTATTTAAGGGTGGGTATATAATTCGCCACATAGTATTAACCTAATTTACTCATTAGCGAGTGCGAGAGTTTCTAGCTTTTGTAAATTCCTTCCTAAGCTTTCCCTGATTAACTGCGTTTAAAGCTGTTGTTATGGCCCCCTTTTCTTATTACAATCTACAACACAACAGCAACAGCAAGGGATGACAGACACAATTTTAAAAACTTCAACACATTTAATTAAACACAACAACTAACTAAACTGACCAAGATTGAATCGGAAAAAAAAAGAAATATTTACAGTCCCTTTTTGTGGGGTGGCTTGGTGATGTCCTGGATAATGAAAATGCTCAAACACAGACAAAGAAATCCACAAAAGAAATGTCACAGGTCTTGAACAGAATGGCAGGTCTGGTCATCTTCTTGCAATTTCTCCTACTACTTTACTGTCTCAATTCTTTTCCTTATATACTCTTTTGCAGACCCCACCCACATTTAGACCTCTTTTTTTAATTTTCTGAGACTTGCCCCAGACATGTCCAGGACATGTCTAAACATGACTCCAGTCTGAGCTTAACAAAAAAAAAGGTAAATACTGCCATCTAGTGGCCTATATTCACATTACACTGTGCATTCCTTTGCTGTTCTCGTGGTGCTTTTTACTCGTCACGTTTAGATTACCTCAATCCAATCTGTCTAGGTTGATTGATCATCTCAGCGTCTTGTCTTGAGTCATTATTGTTACCCGGTCCTTTTGAATTTGTTCATCAATCCCATGTGTTTCTGTTTCCCCTTGAGATTGCCTTCCGTATTCCCCGCCTCCTCCCATGTGTATTTAAGCAGGGAAGATTGAAGAGACCTTCCGACGGGACTGTTTTTTGTTTCCTGAGTTTTCCCCAAGCCTTCCGTTGCTGTGCCCATGTCTTGTCTGCCCCTTGTCTAAGTCTCCCAGTGTTCAGTTCATTTTAGATCCAGTGCTTGTTTTTTAGCCCAGCCACTCGAGGAGTGTGTACTTCTGTTTTCCCCCTGCTTTGGGTAGTGTACCTTAGTTCTCCCAGCTGTTCAGTGCATGTGTACGGTGTTTTGTTTCTGGCCTGTCTGGCATTTTTACCCACGTGTTGCATTCAAAAAACACTTCTGGATCCTGCATCAGGTGTCCTCCTGCCTACTTCCTTAACGAATTGAGAGTATGTTCCTACAATTAATCAGATTTTTTAAAAATGTGGAATTATTTAAAATTGCTTTTAGTATGACTCTAGCTATACATTGAACTCACACTTCTAATACATAATTTATTTATGTCAATGACATAAATAATGTCAAGTTAATTTAAAAATGAACAGGTTATGACTTTGATGAAGGCAAATGGCGGTGGGGGTGTAGCTCTGTCTGCAGTGTTACTCCAACCTCTTTAGGACTTAGGCCAAAATAAACTGCTCAGAAAAATAAAGGGAACACTTAAACAACACAATATAACTCAGTGTTCCCTTTATTTTTTTGAGCAGTATATATATCAGCTGCTCTCTTTATATATGCCTGCAGTCTCTTCTCCTGTTCTTCTGTGAAGACTTTGTTGTGAGCCCTGTACCCTGGGCTGCTGCCCACCTGCCTCTGCCCTCCTCTTGCAGTCCCTGAACAAGCTGACATGACAAACGCCATGCACCTCTGCTGCCCTCCTTATACTCACGCCTCTTTGGACATCAAAAAAGGCCCTTCCGTAAACCTGCTGGTCAACCTGTCCTCTCTGGGTAGTTCTTCTGACCCTAACTCTTGGCATTTTCTGTCGGTAAAATTTAACACACACTTTTTTAAATGAGCTTTAAAACACAAAATGCGGCCGCATTAGCAGAGAAGGACGAACGTTACCGTTGCTACTTCCGCCCCATCAGTGACTCCTGACATTTGACCCAGGATTGCTTTTAAAGTGGAAAAAGCCTGACATTTCAAACTTCAGGATATGTTACAAAACTAAATGACCTATCATTACATCATAAATATGACACATGGAGCGATAAAGACAATCTTTAAATCAAAAAAGTTTACCATTTGTCTGCATGTACTCACCACTGTGGAAAACAGTCTTCCCGGTCTCCTTTCGCGGGGAAGAGAGAAACCTCAAGATTTTTCCCGGGCTTGGAGAGTGTCGCGAGCTACATGTGCTGATCGGTGCAGACCTACTTTGACACATCAAAGTGTGGATGGCTGAGAGTAATTCGCCATATTACTATCGTCCTACATTACTTTCGCACTGGTTCTCCCCGACAAGTAAACAGCATGAATCATTGCTCATCGGATGAGTGTGTCCCTTGAGTGTGAAGAGAGAGGCTGAATCCAAAACTCCACACTTCACTGCACTTGTAGACTCGCGGCCTTTGCGGGCGCGTTCATGGGAAGTCTGGGAGTGCTGAGGGCTGTCCAAATCCACAATTGATCCAGTCCACAAGGGGCCTCAAGCGGACTTTCTGCGGACTTCCAGAGAGTCCGCTTAGGGTGCAGACTTCAGCAGATTTCACTAGTGTAATAACCCATAATACATTGCAATACGGACGTGACGTTTTCATTTTTCCAAATTGCTAACAGAAGAAAACCACATTCACACACACAGAAAACAACATAAACTAATTTTAAATTAATAATATTAAAACGTTTCTTCTTTAACGTAGGCCAGATATAAAATTCAACATCATCATACTGAAATACAGGCTACAGAGGTAATCAATATGCATTTGCAGGGAAACGAGTGAAACAGACTCGAAGCCTGTCTATCAGATCATGTTATTATGCAGCAGACTCCCGCTCTTGCAGACTTTACGTGATGATGGTTAAGACGTCACATTACATACGCCTGAAGTCCATGAGGGCTCAGTCTGCAAGTCCAGAGGGTGGAGATCTGGATTCAGCCAGAGAGAGAGAGAGAGAGGTCCTTGTAGCTCGGTCAAAATGGCATGCCTCACCTCAGGTAGTGAAAAATGGCTCCGCCGTCTGTGCTGCCCAGTGTCTTATAAATGCGTCTTCAGCGTGCGCAAACTAATTGAAAATTCGTGATTAATCCTGAGCATATCCAGTAATACCTTATATGTACAGCTTATTTCTGCAGACTGACTTTTCGAAGACAGCCTTTCGAGTTGCGTCCTAACGCACTTTGTGATGGTCAAAGGTGTATAGTAACGAAGTACATCTACCTCGTCACAGTAGCCTACTTAGGTAGTTTTTTTTTTTGTGGATTTGTACTTTAGCCTACTTGAGTTTTGACTTTTACTCTACTACATTTAAAAGATAAAAAGTATACTTTCCCTTCGTCATGTTGACACTGGCCAGTTCGTTACTCGTTACAAATTAAAATATGAATGTAATTAATCATAAGGATTATCTAAATTTGGCACGTTCGAGAACAACGGTGCTCGGCAGAGTATCTTTGTACAGATGTTGATGCCAGCGGACATGAGGCTGCAAATTTATGCACGCAGTTACAATATTCTATCACACCAGGATCAGTTATTGAATATTCACAAGCAAGCCAAGCTGAAACATGGTTTCATGGATGAGTTCACTCCTAATTTAAATGCAGGATTTCTACTTATATTAAAGCATTTACATTGTGATATTGACACTTTTAGTTAAGTTAATCCTCTGAGTACATGTATCATTATCATGATTGTTGGCAGGACCTGGGCATACTAGCATCATCTTTTTACAGGATCTGTTGGGCCGAACACTGCTTTATATATTTGTTCCTAAATATTTTGAAAGACAAATAAATTTCAACATATATTTTTCCTTTTGTTCTTCACTTCCTCGTGCTGGCGGTCACCATACTCTGGTGCTCTGGTAGTAACTGCCATTCGAGGCCAGTTATTCTTGAACTGTTGGGTAATAGAAAATGGCCCCACTCCTGCTAACATGGTTACAGTTTTTTTCCGATTGCATAATCAACACTAAAATCAAAAGTATTGCACAATTTTCAAAACCTTACACGCAAGGAACAAAACATCAGATTTGCACAACTATAAGCACAATGCCAGCCTCACACTTTTTGCAAAACAATACACACAGTGATTTGAAAAACACTAAACACACTTGCATACATTAGTGTTGCATCCCAAACTCCACACATTATATTTGCAGGGCCAGATTAAGGAGAAAACAAAGTCCCTAAGGCCCTAAAAGAAAAAAAAAAACAGATCTCCAAAATAAGATTTCATAAATCACAACAAAAATACACACAAAACTCAAGTGGTGTTGGACTGGCCAAAGCAGGGCCCCATTAGACACAAAAGTATATCATGATGGCACTTCCTTGCAATTCCAAAGCACTGATGATCAAATAACCACATCAATGAGCTTATTGGTTAAACACAGCCATCAGGTGCAGAAACACATGATTGCTTAATTGCAGACACACCAATCAGGTTTAAGCACTATGAAAATGCAGCAGGTGAGTTCACCTGTCTTCAGCCAAAATGGAAGGAATCAGAGGAAGAGGAGTGAGGGTGAGCGGGGGAATCCAATGAAGAAGAAGAAGAAGAGGAGGAGGAGAAGGAGGCGGAGGCCTTGCTAGAGGTAGAGGCCGAGGTGGAGGTAGAGGGAACAGGAAGACCTGAAGCAAAAGGAGAATGTGCTCAAAGGAAAAGAGGACCAAATTTATCAAATGAAATTAGCGCCACACAAGTTGACCATGTCTTGAACCGCAGATTTACGCTCGACTAAAAGCTCAGCCAAATCTTAGCAGATATACATGTAAATTGACCAGTGTATACTTGACCAATACTGAACTACACAATCTTGTCTTTCATTGTATTTCAGAGAGTTTTTCAAATTGATGCTGAGGAAATTCTGCATGAATTCATTTACATTGGCGAGGCAGGGTTTAACCTCATAAAAGCAAGGAGGAGCAGAAATATCACTGGCCACAGGGCTATAATCAATATCCCAGGGCAATGTAGGGGTAACATCACAATTTGCGCTAGCCATTACACAGAATGGGCTCCTCCACCGTCATGCCAATATGGGCCCATACAACACACCTCACATTCTCACATTTTTGGACCGACTGCACAACATCGTCACAGCAGTAAAACAAATCAAACAGATACAATACATTGTCATCTGGGACAATGGGCTCTAAATTCGTTGACTAGGTGCAGGTGCGGCAAATGGGGGAGCACCACGCCAACCAGTGGCGGCTCTTGAATTGGCAACAGGGGAAGCTCAAACAATCCCTTAAAGTTAATGATTGTTCATGACCTGTTTTCAATCATCCATTTAAATTACAATAACATAAACTCTGAAAACTCAACATTATCTGATGCGGCCAATTTTCATTAATAAAGCATACCTGTCAACTCTCACGCATTCGGCATGAGTTTAAGTGGCATTTTTACGTTCCTCTGCTGTAGACAGCAATTATTCTATCAACGCGTGTGTAAGAGATTTTCGCAAGGAATTTAAGTACTTGTGCATGAAGGAGTTTGAAGCAATGGAATTGCATAAAGACGTTTCAAATTATCTTATTTCATTTAAACGATCATGAAACCAATGCATTGCTTCCAAACCCCAACCCCTGAGTAAATAAAAGTGTGAGAAGTCTGGAGTCGTAATCAGTATGCGTTGTAAATGAAAACTGGCCACATCTGATAATGTAGAGAGTTTTCGGAGTTTCTGTTATGGTAGTTTAAATGAATGATTGAAAACAGGTCAAAACCAGTCATAAATTTTAAAGGATTGTTTGAGCTTCCCCTATTCACGACCCGCCGCTGACGCCAACGGGATGTATCCAGGTATATTTGCAATTTCGTGCCTGGCGCAAGTACTCCTCTGTCCCGCCTCTGTCCCTCCTGCCGGCACAAATGGCAAAGAGAGAGGAGAGAAAGCGTGAGTGGGTTTAACACTGCGAAGTCAAATTTAACCAATCAAATGAGCTCCTCTCCTCACCTTTAAGATGTTGGAATAAAGAAGCCTCTGGCCTATATCTGTATGATGCATTAATGTTGCATTTTACTTTGCTGCTTTAGGCATGTTTTCTGCATCGCTTACATCTATATTACAGTTTTTCACTATTGCTAAAACACATTCCACAAAACATTGCTCCGTTTTCCCAAAACTTTAAACACGAAAGACTTTTCTCAAGCTACATACATAAAACTTCACATCCTCTTTTCAAGACCAAAATTTCACACCAAGACAGTTGCTCATATGCTCAAAACCAAACTTCGACAACAAAATCACTCTCAAAGCCTGCAAAAATGTAAACACTACAAAGCATCATTACATACTACAATAAAAAAACTGAAAACACAATGTACAGGGTGTGAAAATTTTCTTTTTACAGTTTTTCACAACTGCCAAGACACATTTTTAGAAACCTTCTGATCTGCTCTCAAAATATATTACAGTTTTTTCCAATTGCTAAAACACTAAAATGACATGCATAGCACAATTATTTAAACTGACACACAGAGAGCAAAACCTCTTCTCAAGTTTTCAAAACTCTAAACACATTTTCTGCTTTACACACATTTTGCAATTCAAAATGGCACTTTTTAAATGCACTGAACATGGTTCTCTGCATAAGCCACAACAATCTGACATAAGGTCACATGTTTGCCATTTCAAAACACTGCCATTCAAAATGACACTAAATGAGCTAATTGGCCAATATATGTGCCACCTGGCCAAGCACCTCAATGTTTAATTGTTACCACTTCAATCAGGAAGTAAGCACTATAAAAAGACCACAGGTGAGCACCTTTTGTTTTTACAACAACAATGGAAGACGTGGCAGAGAGAGGAAGAGGAAGAGCGAGGGTGAGAATGAGAGGTGGAGGAAGAGTGAGAGGTAGCGGTGGAGCTGGTAGAGGAGTTCATGGCCAAAGAGGACAACAACTTTCAAATGAAATCAGAGCAACCTTAGTTGATCATGTCATCAACCATGGGCTGACAATGCGAGAGGCTGGACAGAGAGTGCAGCTCAACTTGTGCCGTTTTACTGTCGCCTCTGTCATCCGGACATTTAGACTGGAGCTCAGGTATGTAGCCAAAATTTCTTTCACAATATGTAGTGCACCCCATGTCATAGTGCATCAGTTGGGTGACCCCTGTTTACTTCATGAATGGCTGATGTCATACACTAACTGTACAAGTTTCCTGTACAATTTTACTATGGGGGAAATATCTTTAGGCTGCATTGTCCAAGCCCTATATTTTTGTATTGTTTTTCTAAAGGACTGAGATGCAACCATGGTGGAGGAAGGGGCCAAATGTTCACCAGGGTACAGGAAGCTGCCATTGTAAACTTGGTTTTGGAAAATAATGAAATCAGATTACGAGAAAATCAAAGCCACATCATCCAAGACAACACCATATTCAACAACATTCAACGAGTCAGTCTGTCCACATTGGCTCGCATTCTCAAGCGAAACCAAATCAGAATGAAACAACTTTATAAGGTGCCTTTTGAGAGAAACTCTCAAAGAAACAAAGAGCTCAGACGAGCATATGTGGACGTAAGCACAATATTGACTGCAGTACACTACACGCAACACTGTTTCCCAGTGTACTGGATAACACCACTTTGACTGATTTTTGTTCTTTGTTTTCAGGGAGTACTGGAAATGGATGCTCATGCAATCCCACATGAGTTCATCTTCATAGATGAGGCTGGGTTCAACCTAACAAGGACCAGAAGAAGGGGAAGAAATGTCATTGGCCACAGAGCCATTATAGATGTTCCTGGCCGACGTGGTGGGAACATCACAATGTGCGCTGCCATCTCTAAAACGCATGGTGTCCTCCACCGTCATGCCATCCTTGGACCATACAACACAGTCCATATTCTCACATTTCTGGACAGACTCCACAACATCCTCATACCACCAGAGCGTATGAATGATGCAGACCATCAAAGACACCGGTACGTTGTAGTATGGGACAACGTGAGCTTTCATTGTGCAGGCCCAGTCCAAAATAGGTTTGCTGACCACCCACCGTTTCTCGTGCAATACCTCCCGCCATACTCACCATTTCTGAACCCCATAGAAGAGTTCTTTTCGGCATGGCGGTGGAAGGTATACGACCAGCAGCCCTTTGTGCGCATGCCTCTTGTGCAGGCTATGGAAGAGGCATGTGATGAAATTGATGTGGGTGCGATTCAGAGATGGATAAGACACTCAAGGCGCTTCTTCCCTCAATGTCTGGCAAGGGAAGATATTGCCTGTGATGTGGACGAGGCGTTGTGGCCAGACCCAGCTGTGCGGCAAGATGCTCCCTAATTATTTTTCTTTCCTTTTTTTTCTATATATTTCTTCTGCAATTTTCTTTCCGTTTACTGTTTCTTGTGAGCATATTTTTGTTCACTCCAGTGTAAATATGTCTGCTGTGCATATGTTGCACTGACTTGTTAGGTGAAAAATATTAAATGTGTGTGTGTGTGTGTGTGTGTGCAAATATTTCTGTGCATGTCAACAATCTGAAGAATGTTCTACAATTTGAACTATTTTAGTATTATGGCAGAGCATACAAAAGATGACTGCTTTTCATTATGCCCAACAGTGTGTAGTTGGTTAGACACAAATTTGGTAATATGAATGACGTGTGTGCCATTTGGTACAAAAGTTTGATTTTGATAATGCTATGTAGTTTTGGTTGCAGTGCTTCATTTTGCAGGATATGAGGTATTTTGCAGTTTGGGTGTATGGTTTTGTGAATTGTGTTTAGTATTTTGATAAAACCAGCCTAGTTTGCAAAATTGGAAAAAACTAATCTGCCTAGAGTGTAATGCCCCATCTGTGTGCTTAAGAATAAGGGTTGTTTTCCACTGGTCCATATTTGCTGTTAGGAGCTGGATGAGGACTGGTGATGGTTTTTTTTTTAATTTTTTTTTTATAGGTGCTCAAGCAATTTAATATCCAGTCATGGGGCACAGAATCGAAGGCCTTTTGGTAATCTATCCAGGCTGTTGTCAAAGTTCTCTTTCTCGTTCTTACTTCCTCAGTGATGGCCTTGTGTATAAGAAGCTGATCTTTGCAGCCATAGCTTCCTTTTCGGCACCCTTTTTGATCTAAAGGAAGTGGGTTATTTTCTTCCAGATGTTTGTAAACTTTCTCAGTGATTGACGTGAAGGTCAGGTATAAGGGATCAAATTTAGGCTTCGATTGTGCCTACTCCCTTAGATTCCTGGGTGCTGAATTCACCAGGTTGAGGTGATCACCACGGAGTGTCGACAAGAACACTGACTGGATTCCATCCAAACTTGAAACTTTATTTGTAAAGCAGCCCAGACTCAGTACAAGGGGAAAGCTGGTGTGGTACAGCGTGGTCCTGAAGGAGAAGGAATTCATACAAAATTAACCACAAGATATTAAACAAATACAGCTGGCCAGGTGCAGTGGTACTATGAGGTTACATGTATATACTAGTAGGCTGGCATTACAGGCAAGCTATTAGGTTGCAGTCCAAGGAAATGGCCACTAGATAGAGCCATACAGCAAGAGATATCAGGACAGCCATCTTAGTAAGGTCAGCAATCTGATAGAGCTACCACATTAAGGGACTTACATCAGCCAAACAGTTGTGCAAGAGCAAGCTTCGGAAGGTAAATACATGTGTTCCCGAGTTACTTATCAGTACAAATATAGTTCAACAGGTAATCTTAGCCTGGACAAACCCACAGACTGAGCATCTAACTGGCACAAACTGGCCCAAACTACAAACAACACACAATAAATACAAGCTACACTACCCACAACGAATGCAAGCAAGACTTTGACATGCTATATACAAGTTAATGAAATAAGCTTGTATCTACATATAACAAAGTCCAAGCACTTACTTTTGGCACCCACGCACACCTTGTACACAGCTATCCCCTTTTCCCACAATCTGTCTTTTCAGTCCAAGAGTTTAGCCACTGACTGAGGAGGAGTACCAGTGACCATAAATTAGGTGTGCAGGGTGCCTAGTGCTGATTGGAGGGAGGTTGCTGGGGTCCGTTGCTAGGCAGTGAACCTCCCAATCACCTAGCTGGAGTGCATGAGGGGCCGGCTCAGAGGGTTAGCTTGGGTTCGTAACCCGAGCCAAGGGGTAGCAGGCCTCCCGGAAGTTGCAAAACCAGTTCCGGCAGGCTACCACAGCAGGAGACAAACTGAGGGCTGTAACCTCCCCACCCCCAATCCTACTGGCCTTTCATGCAGAGATAATAAATGTAAGAATTTTATACACTCTGGGAAGACGTGATGGGGCGATAGTTTTTAGGATTTTTAGTGTCTTCTGTTTTGGGAAGTATACTCAGCAACAAAAGTTTCTGTGACACCAATATTGTTAATTATTTTTCATAACGCAATTATGAAATTGTCATACATGGTGATATCAGACTGAAACAGTACACGTAAACACAACATTGAAATGGAAATCATGAAAATGCGAGAAAAAGACTTTGCACGTGAAAATGTGCGTCAATCATGCTTGTGGATGGCAATAAAAGAGGAGAATTCGAAACACAGCCATTTCGGATCAGGAACTCTACCCTCTAAATGCCAAGACTGTCTGAAAATGATCGGTGGAGGGCCATTGGGATGATTGAATCCGGAACCTCGCAGAGGGAAGTTGCTCATCGCCTGAATGTCCACCGAAACACCATTTGGAACTTATGGCAGCGTCATCAGCAGACAAGACATGTCAGAGACCGTCCTCGCAGCAGCCGTCCACGAGTAACCACTCCCAGACAGGACAACTGGATTCGAACAACCCATCTCCGAAATCGATTCCAACCTGCAACCATAACTGCAAGAACGATACCTGGTTTGAGGCGACTGTCTGCACAGACAATCCGTCGCCGTCTCCGTCATTTTGGCATTGTCCCACGTCGGCCAGCAAGACGTCCAATACTCACAGTACAACACCGACGACTGCGTCTACAGTGGGCACAACAACATCGACGGTGGATCCAACGTCAGTGGGATCTTGTACTCTTCACTGATGAATCAAGATTCATGCTTAACCGATGTGATGGTCGTTTACGTGTATACCGTCGACGTGGAGAACGTTATGCCAACAACTGTTCAGGAATTTGATCGTTTTGGAGGTGGTAGTGTCATGATTTGGGGAGGGATCACAGCTAGAAACAGAACAGATTTGCTTGTTATTGATGGAAATCTGACAGGTCAAAGATATCGCGATGAAGTGCTACGGCTATTGGTGGTACCGTTTTTGATGCAACATGGTCCCGGAATAACGCTGCAACATGATAACGCCAGACCACACGTTGCAAGGATTGTACAGCAGTATCTGATGCAACAACATGTCAATGTCCTGCCATGGCCAGCCAGATCCCCAGACATGTCCCCAATCGAGCATCTTTGGGACGAGATGGATCGACGTTTGCGGCGGTTGGATAGCCCGCCAGCTACACTCCAGGAATTGCGACAACGTCTACGTCAGATTTGGAATGACATCCCACAGCAATTTCTGGCACATCTGATTCGGTCCATGCGCCGGAGATGCGTTGCTTGCATCATGGCACGAGGAAGTCACACCCGGTATTGAAGTGTGAAGGTCGCAATTGGTTAGACGTCAGACAAGTGCTTCATGACGCATGAAAATGACATTTTTCGTTTTGAGTGACGTTGGCACTGAAAAGTCAGTGTTTCTCCTGTTAAATAAACATATTGATTGCATTGAGATCTTTGCGTGTCATTTATAACATACACATAAATGGTGTCACAGAAACTTTTGTTGCTGAGTATAGATAGGTGGTACCAGTTGTGAGCCATTCTGGACAAGTTTCTGGGTTCTTCATGCATACATTGTAAGCATTTGTCAGATCTTAGTGTCGAGAAAATAGGATCTTGATCCAGAAGTTTGCTATTCCGTCATTACCGGGGGCTTTCCAATTACTAGACCTCTGTATGGCTGTTTTTGTTTCTTCTATGGTGATTTGTGGCCATTCTTGTTGGTTAGTTTGGATGGTCTCTGCTTCTATTTGGCCAATCCATTCAGCATTTTTGTTGTTTTCCCATGTGTTGCTCCAGAAGCTCTCTACTTCATCGATTTTAAGAGGCGTTTTGATGTCAGTGGATTTTTTCCCCAGTTCTCTGAAGAAATTTTTTGCATTTTCCTTAAAAGTTTTGTTTTGGTGGAAAAACTTTTGTCTCTTCTCGAACTTTTTTACTCATTGAGCTTTTGCTTGTAATTGTTGTTCAGTTTTTTGACGGTTATTGGTATTTGTTCTTTCAGTTTGATGTTGTGCTTCCTAAATAGTACTCTTTTTCATTTTTCTCTGACTGATTTCCCATTTTTGATCTCATTTAGTATAGATGCACTCTGATTTTGCGTATTTCACTTTCAGTCCTCTTTTTCCATTTTGGTTGGCTGGCTTTTCTTAGTATATTCCTCCTGTTTTGTTCGATGCCCAGGGATTCAGTGATGGCAGAGGCAGCTTCATAGACAAGACGGTTAATGTCAGTCAGGGACAGCACTACTGGGAGCTGGTCTGGTCTGGTTGATGGCTTTGCTTGTTGTGTCTATGGCTGATTTTTTTACACCTGTCACTTGTTTTTTTTTTACTTTAATAAATTTGGCATCTCCAATCCCACCCGAATCTGGAATGCCCAATTGGGGAACTATGTAGAAAGCTTGCTCGTATGCGACCCCTTGCTGCCAACTCAGAATAGTGAGACAGTTCACGGCTCTCCTCCGAAGCACGTGCCTGTCTGCCACTGATTCTTATACACTCGCTGGTTGAATCTTCGCAAGTTCAGAGCGAGGGCGGAGGATACCCGGACATGAACCGACCCGGAGTCTTCCTGACGAGCGCCCGTCTGGCCAACAGGAGGCGCTGGAGCAACGAACAAAGCTGTTATTGAAAACCCATATCCGGCAGTCCCTTCCCAATTTGAAACCCTGTAGCGCGATCGTCAATTGTGTGCTACTCTGAAAAAGCTGCCGACCCCTGCCAGTGGGTACGCCGGGGCTCGAATTCGCAACGTGGTGATCACCTCTGCACTGCGAGGCAGTGCCTTAACCGTGTGAGCCACCCGGTAGCTACACCTGTCACTTTTTATCTTTAAAATTTGTAGTCTCTGATCTATTGGGGTTTCTTTAGCTGTTTCAAATTTTCTAAGGATGCTTTCTTTCATTGCGCTCACTTTCTCATCTCGTTCCTCTCTTTTCAGTGGATCATGGTTACTTGACTCATGATTTTGCTCATTTTCACGATTCCTATCCTCAGTTTACTCCTCTGGGTCTTTGTTTGCATCCCTCTCATTCGACTTTTCATTGTCATCTCTCTGCTTCACTCCTGCTTGGATAGCTCGCAGCTCCATTTTAGTGAGTCTTTCCTTATTGACAATGTCACACAGGACATTTGCAAGATTATTCGCATCGAGATTCAACCTATTTGTCGGATTATTGGCACGCCATATGCCATAGGTGCCTTGGATTACAGATGTTTTGGGGGCGAGGGAAGCAGTGTAAAAGGCTTCCATGACTTCTTTGTACTATTCCCTAGACCACTTCTGTCGCTTGGCTTTAAAGGGGTCTTGAGATGGTGCAACATGAGGGCCTCTTTGAGTAATGTCCTCGGTGTGGTGATCCTCAGGTGCATTTTGGGTAGAGTTTGTTCCAGTAGCAATCTTTTCGACCCCAGTCTGGTTCCACACTGGGGGACGCACTCCATGTTGATCTGCGCGACGAGCGATGCGGCATGAATTTCTTATTTTGACGTTCATTCATTGAAAAGTGTTGTAACTCTACGGGGGTGGCAGTGGGGTTTCTAGCACTTGCCAAAGGTGCTACCCCAGACTCATGAGGGCGCGAGCGTCCATTTTCCCGTGGTAGGATAAAGTCCATGCTTGTCCTACCCCCTGTTCATTAATTAGGGGTTCAAGCTCGTCGGGCGGAAACCCTATTGTTTTCGCTTTTAATTTTTATTATTAGGGGTTCAAGCCCGTAGGGCTGAAAGCCTATTGTTTTCGTTTTTTATAATTAGGGGGCCAAGCCCGAGGGGCTTGGGAAACCGTCCTGGGAACCCTATTGTTTTTGTTCGGATTTTTATTATTAGGGCCCGAGTGACGAAGTCGCCAGGGGCCAATGGCTCCTGGCAACGAAGTTGCAAGGAACCTATTGTTTTTGTAGAGATTATTATTATTATACTTCCGCGGCTTTGCGACCCGTTTTGAGGCCTTTCCCACGGTGTGAGCCGCATCAAATTTGGCACAGACCTCAAGCCTGGCGAAACTCAACATTTTCTGGAGTGACTGGGTGTGGTCGTGGTCAGGGAGCTCAATAGCGCCCCCAAATGTAGGGCCGTTTTTGGGCATATTTCGTCGGAAGTGCACGAAATTCGGTGACATCATAGGTCCCCTAAGTACAATGTCATGAGAAATTAAAAAAATTTTTTTGCTCAACAGGAAGTCAGCCGTGGACTGTTTCCTGCGGAAATTTTCAATATACGATTGCAGTTTTGAGGCCTTTAGGATGTGCGAAAACCTACGAAACTTTGCACATATGTGTGAATCCCAATTCAATTTCATATATATCACAGCTGTCTACGGGTGTGGCAGATCAGTTCTGTAGCGCCCCCTAATGCATTTTATGGTATTACAGATGGAGGATAGCTTGTAGGCGCATGATACGTGGCACATATGTTGCAAGGTACGGTACTTGATTTTTGAGGGGGGTTGCGGGCATGGGCGTGGCAAATTGGCTGAATGGCGCCCCCTAGGCACTGCCAATAGTGTTTCAATGAAGCAGCCCCCGCGTACCGTTACACTTACAAGTATGAAAATCGCCAGTCACCTGTAGGGGGTCAAGACGTACAAAAAAGCTACTTAGAGCGATATCGAAAACCAACAGGAAGTCAGCCATTTTTAATTTTATGGTCATGTTGGGGCAATTTGCAGGTGTCGTATTTTAACGAACTCCTCCTAGATATTTGATGCGATCGACTTCAAATTCGGTCTGTGCCTTCATAAGACCTGTGAGAGCAAAAGTTGTGTAAGGAGTGTGCTACAGTCTTAGGGCGTGGCCGTGGGGGCATGGCAAACTTTGATGTTCGCCATAAGACATATGTTGTTATAACTCGGCCATACATAATCGTATTCGCCCGAAACTTCCTACATATGATGACAGTCGCACCCTGAAGATGTCTGTGGAAGATGCTGAGACCTAAAATAAAGTCTCTTGGTGCCATGACCTAGACTCAACAGGAAGTCCACCATTTTTAATTGAAATTGCAAATTTTTGGGATTTTATGCCATTCACAGGTGTCGTACTTTAACGAACTCCTCCTTGAGATTTTATCCGATCAACTTAAAATTTGGTGAATAATAACTAAATACCTTGCTGATGTTAAATTGCGAAGCTTTTTTGATTTCATCGAACGATGTATCCGTGGCATTGCGGCGAATTTCGATGTCCCGCCATGAAACAGGAAGTTGGTTTTACTCCCACATACTTTGTGGGATTTGCCTGAAACTTTCCAAGGTTGATAAAGTTGTCCTCCAAAGTTTAAATATATGCTAATTTTGGATCGGGAGGTGCCAGGTGGCTCCACAGCGCCCTCTAGATATGGCCAAGTTAAGATAAAAGTGCTTGAATGTTCATGAAACTTGGTGTGATCATTGCATTAGGCATTCCGGGCAAGGGTAAATTTTTTGACATTTTTTGGCCGAACAGGAAGTGAGCTATGAGCTGTTTCCTGCGTTTTTCCAAATTTTATGAACACACGTTTTAAGGCCTTAGAATGCTCCAAAACTTGCAAAATCTTGCACCAATTATAATTGTCTTATTCTCCTCACTATCATCCATCAATTGGCACTAAATGTGGCATAATGGCTCTATAGTGCCCCCAATCAGATTTATAAAAGAATTGCTCTTTTGAAGGTCTAAACATGCTGGAAAATTTACAAAAATCAACACACTCATGGAGTTCGGTATTACGATTACTATGTTGTAGATTTTGCGCTCAGGCAAGTCTAAATGGTATCATAGTGCCCTCCAGAAAATTTTTGCACTCCCCTCAGGAAACCACATTGTACGCTGTCCAGCAGTGTCCAATGGCTCTGAATGGACACCTGCACCCATCAAGATCTTGCTGCCACCCCAACGTGCACGAGGGGTGCGAGGGCTCTTTCAACGCTGCTTGCAGCTTTAATTATTATTTTTATTTTTCCATTGGTAAAAGTGGTGCTGCAGGCTAAACCGTGCAAGGGAGGGTGATGCAATTTGGAGGGTTGGTCCAAACCCCTGCACTCACCTCAGACGCAAAAAAAATACATATGACCGCCAGCAGGGGGCGCTATAACTAAGGGCAACACGTTTTGGGCTATAACTCCCACACCGTATGTCTCACATTCAAAAACTTTATATCCAAAGATTCCCTGAATAGCCCTGAATCACTTGCGCTAGGCCACGCCCATTTCCGCCTGTAAATTTTTTTCACAAAATCGCAAAAACTGGAAAACCTACTTTTTCGAACTCCCCCTTCCAGTTTTGTCCTATCAGTGTGAAATTTGGCAGGTACACTCAACCCTTTGACCTGATCAAAAGTTATCAAAAGAATTTTGTTTGGTCAAAGTATGCTTAAATTATTAACGAATAAATTTTTCGAATGTTGACCACTAGGGGGCACTGCAAAGGTGGAAAATGTATATCTCTTAAATGGCAAAACCAATTTTTACCAAATTTGGTGGGTATGATGCTGGGGCAGTCCTGAGGTCATATCTTGAAGGACATTGCGACTGGTCAAAGTGGGCGTGGCTTATTACAAGATAAACAACAAACTTCAATTTCAGCTCAAGTATTATGCTGAGGGCTGTGAAATTTACAAGGTAATGGGGTATATATAAAATAGCACACAGACCAAACATAACAAAAATTGCATGGCTTCTCCACAAGGTGGCGCTGTAAAGGATGCAAATGCATTTTGCCCTGTAACTCCCACATTTTAAATCATATCTTCATAAACTTTACGTCCTCGTGTTCCTGCAATAGAGTTGGTTGTTTTGACATTGACCACGCCCACTCTCACAGCATATTTTTCTTTCTACGTCACTACATATCAAAAACCTCTTTTTTTCAAACTCCTCCGAGTGTTTAAGCTCCATCTGCACGAAAATTGGCACATAAAATCTCCAGACTGGCCTGATCAAAAGTTATCAAAAGAATTTTGCGACGCCAAAAAATACGGTACTTATAAATAAACAATTTTTTTCCGCTAGCTAGAAAACACATACTGTTGCATATTTGTGTCAAAGGCAAAGCTATCTACATCAAACTCAAGACACTTGTTTCCGACATCAACCAGAGGCTCTGAGCCAAATTTCGCGCAAATTGGCCAATAGAGGGTGCAATAAACAGAAGCATCAATCGAAATGAAATTGAGAGGGTAGCCTTTTTTGACCTCACGTTTGAGAGCAAATCTTGGTGATATACCTCCTGGTAACGAAATACAGCTATTTGCATTCCATGGGCTCCGTGGGACCTGGGAGCCAAGTTGCGCGGGGAGGCTTGGCCCCCTATCATAACTGCTTGCAGTTCTAATTATTATTATTATTAACCTCCGCCGAGGAGGTATATGTTTCCGGTGCCGTTTGTTTGTTGGTTTGTTTGTTTGTTGGTTTGTTTGTGTACAACATAACTCAAAAACTTATGGCCGGATTTTGACAAAATTTTCAGGGTAGGTGGGTATTAAGTCAAGGAAGAGGTGATTAAATTTTGGCATATCTAGGCCAAAATACTGCTGAGATATACGCCAAAGTTAAAGATTTCAAGTCTTTCCAATGGGCCGGATTTCCAAACGCCGTGCTTTTGGCTTTGCTGCCCCCTGGCGGAGGTTCTGCGCTCTCTGAGTGCTTTTTTAGTTATTATTATTTTCCTTCTTCTTCAGAAATGTTTTTGCTAATTCCCGTGAGATGGTAAATGGCAGAGTCCTGAAATTTTGCAGACTGGTTGGAAGTTGTGTGTCAATGCTGACCAAGGCATCTTTAACTCAATCGGCTTAATGAAGGCGCTATAATTCAAGAAAAACTCGTTTTCACTTTAAAGGTCATAGCTCCTACTGTGTAAGTCCAAATTACATGAAACCTGATAGAGACATTCCTTGGTACATTCTCTACAACTTTCCCATTAGGACCTTGAAGGTCCGCCATATTTTATTTTCCGGAATTTTGAATTTTTTGAAAAACACATTTTAAACATCTCCTCCTAAACCGTTGGTCCGATTCCTTCGACATTTGCTGTGGATCATCAGTGGACCAAAAGAATATAAAATTGCATAAAGCTTGTCGAAATCTCATTTTGTTTCCAAGATATTAACCAATGAATTTCAACAGGGGCGTGGCTTAGCACATAAATGGACAAAATTCAACAACCACTGGACCAATCATCATAGAACTTGCATAATATGTCCATATAATGACCAGGAACATAACCTGACAGGTTCATGCAAATCGGCCCATAGGGGACGCTATAAAAAATATCAGGCTATAAATCAGCAACTGCTTTTCTTATAGCCATAAAACTCACATTCATATTAGTACCCAAAACATTTCATTCTAACTGACTGATAGGGGGCGCTATAACTGCTAAACAAAGCAGAATGGTATAACACAAATCAGACTATTAATCAAAAATTCTTTGGCCTATAGCCATAAAACTCACAGGATATATTCAAATTAGTATCTGCAACATACCCAGAAAATTTCATTCAAATTGACTGATAGGCGCGCTATAGCTACTAAACAAAGCAGAATGGTATAACACAACTCAGACTATAAATCAGCAATTGTTTGACCTGTAGCCATAAAACTCACAGGATATATTCCCATAAGAACTTGCAACCTACCCAGAAAATGTCATTCAAATTGAGTGATAGGGGGCGCTATACATGCAAAACAAAGCAGCGTGTTATGACACAAGTCAGACTATAAATCAGATATTGTTTGTCCTATAGCCATAAAACTCACAGGATATATTCATATACGTATTTGAAACATACTCTGAAATTTTCATTTAAATTATCCGCTGATGACGTCACACTGAGAGGTTCGAGGTCAAGTTGCTTCCGCACTTGACCTCCACAATTTTACATTTTACTGTTGTAAATAGTAGCCAAAATTCATTCAATAGAATAATAATCAGTTATTTACGATGTTTGCGTCTAATATGACTGAAGAAGACCAACGAAAGCTACGGTCCCACAGCCAGATGAAGACGGCAAAGAAGCAGCTGGCTACACAAGCTAACAAAGATGACTGTGGTGGTGTTGAGGAGGCCGCAGGCAACAGCGCTCCTGAATTGGTGAGTTTTGTTGCGGAGATAACCAAGAGCGTTGCTGATATGATGGAACAGAAATTGTCCGTTCTTTCCAATAAGTTGGATACCATCACAGCAAAATTTGAACAGAATTCCCAGCGTATAATGGAAGCAGAGAACCGCCTTTCGAGTGCAGAGGATATTATAGCTGGGATGGACACTAGGCTAGCCGACGCGGAGAATAAAGGTGCTTGCTCTTACTCGCCGTGTAGTTGACACTGAGTCAAGAGCGAGGAGAGATAATTTGAAATTATTCGGAGAGAAATCTGGAATCAAGGGGAATGACCCGGTGTCCTTTTTTGAGACATGGTTACCGAAAATTTTAGGTATGGAGAATAAGAAAGGCAGGATTCGTTTGGATAGATGCCATAGAAGTTTCCTTCAACCAAAATGGGATGTTCCCCGCGTTGTTACAATGAAGTTTCACCATTCAGCCGATAAGATGAGGATCCTAGCCGCATTTAATGTAAGGAAAAAAATTTTGGTGTACGAGGGAGCCAGGATCGTCATCCGACAGGACTACCCGATGGACATTATTCAACAGCGGAGAAGCTTCAATAATGTATGCCAACAGTTGATTGCAAAGAACATTAGGTTTAGGATGCAGTTTCCAGCTACCTTGCAGTTTACTCATAACAATAAGGAGTACTCTTTTGAAGATGCAGTCGAAGCTCGAGAGGTGTTGGAGACACTTTCCTATCCTATGGACTAACTATCAATGGTTAGGTTGGAGGACTTGTACTGGTGCTGACAAGGAGGTGAATGGGAGGATTTTTTTTTTCCTTCTCACTTTCTTTTTTTTTTCCTATGGTTTATTCAGTTGAACTGGATGGTTACGTTTTTTTCCCACAGCTACGGCAACTATTCTTCAAATTGTACTTTCTGTCTGCATTCAACAGTGAAAGGAGGACTTTATCGTTTTATTTTAAATTGCTTGAGATTGCTCTGCCCTTGGTAATGGAATTGATGTTTGGGTTAATTAACGATTGGTATGGGTTTTAAGTTGTTGCTGATGTTAAATCTTTATTTATTTATTATTCTTTTTTTAAAATTATTATTATTCTTATTGTGCTTGTACCTAAGAGGAGCATTCCTGCGGACAGGGGAGAGGATTGTTTCAGTTTGGCCCTCATTATTAAGAAGTATTAATAGTTTGTTTTTATATGAGTACGGTAGGAGTTTTGCCGTGGTTGTGATACTTATGAGTGAGGGGTTGTGGGAGCGTCCGAGAGCTATGGCCGTGTGTGTTAGAAGGAGAGGGGTGTTTCCACTGGGCTGCTTTCGTCGATTGAGTTCTTACTTTCAGTATCACGGAATACTGAGATTTCTTGCATCTACATTTTTGTTAGATGTCATACTTTATTGTTTATTTATATATATATATATATATATATATATAGTTTATTTATATTTATACTTTTATTGTTTGTTGTTTTGGGTGTTTTTATTCATTGTAGTTGTTTTGCCACCATTGTATGTATAATAGAGATATGCAACATTATTGGAACTAGTAAATTACCCGTGGCGAGAATAATTTCGACTGTGCGAGCATCGAGATGGAAATACAGCAGTTACATTTGTAAAGGGCTATGCCACACTCGTGACCTTGACCTTTGACGGAACGGACCTGTCGCGGTCATTTCTTGTGACGACCTACGTCCACATACCAACTTTCATGAATACGGTGACCTTTGACCCTCGTGACCTCAACCTTTGACGGAACGGACCTCTCGCGGTCATTTCTTGTGACGACCTACGTCCACGTATCAAATTTCATGAAAATCTGTCCAGGGAGATGGGAGATGCGAAAAATTGACCTTTGACCCCAGTGACCTTGACCTTTCAAAAAACTATCCCCTCAAGGACAATTCCAGGGACAACCTACATAGACCCACCAAGTTTGGTGAAGATCCGACAGACAAACAGACAGACAGACAAACGTGAAATTTGTCTCAAATTATAGTATGATATGATATTATATTCTGATGATGAGAGCACACGGGGCATTGTTCTATACCACTACATAAGGCTCTTGTGTAATGAGTACAATTTCACTTAATGTTAAAGGGGCAAATAATATGATTAAACGTAAAAAAATACTTACTTGGTTGAAAAGGGACAAGGCAAATATAGCTTTATTACAAGAATCAAAATTGAATGAGAAAGAACATTAAAAACTTTGCAGAAAATGGGTAGGACAGGTTTATTACTCTTCCTTTTCAACAAGTAAAAGGGGAGTTGTTATTCTTATAAATAAAAATACCCCATTTACTTTAAATAAGAGCATTAAGGATAAAGAAGGTCGATATGTAATTATCAATGGCATACTATTTAGGGAAAATATTACAATTGGTTGTATATATGCTCCAAATACTTATGAAAGTGGATTTTTTTCCACATTGTTGTCACTTCCTCTTTTTCGCCATCTTATACGATATTAGCTGGTGATTTTAATTGTATTGCTGATCCTGAGGCAGACCGGTAACCCCATCTAAAACAATGACTTCCAAAATGACCAGGGCTATGAAAAGTTTGTGTTCAGATTTTGAGCTATTAGATGTTTGGAGAGCCACCCATCCCACCGAAAGAGATCATGCTTTTTACTCAAACCCTCATGAAAGTTTTTCCAGAATAGATTATATCTTTACTTCCAGACAGGTACTTGATAGGGTAGAGAAGTTTACAATTGGATGTAGAATGTTATCAGATCATGGTGATGTATCCATGTCAGTTATGCCTCCCTGCAGCCATCCACCTTTACGTCACTGGAGATTAAATCCATTTATCTTGAAAAATCCCCAGTTTGTGGCTTATTTGGAAAAGCAAATTGAATTTTTCCTTGATACTAATGATAATTCTGATACAAATTTGTCTATATCATGGGAAACTCTTTAGGCATACTTGTGGGGAGTCATAATTTCATATTGTACTGCTAGGGAAAGAGAGGCCTCAAAGACCCAAATTCTGTTGGAAAGAGAGCTGTTTGAGCTTGAGGAGCAGCTGAAGGATAAACCATCTAAAGCTCTGCACAAGAGGGTAGAGGCAACCCGTTCGGCTCTAAATCAAATTTTGACACAAAAAGCTGAGGCTCGTATTTTTTTATGCTAAACATAGGTTATTTGAAATCGGAAATAAACCGGGGCGACTGCTCGCGAGGCTGGCTGCAGGCAGGCAGGGATACACTCCTATTTCTTCTTTAAAGGATCATTCTGGAAAAAGTCACTATGAGACAAAGGTTTTGACTAAGATCATGGGAGACTTTTCTAAAACATTGTAAAGTATCTGCCAATACTGCAGACATACGTAACTTTCTAAACAAGCTAAATCTTCCATCGCTGTCTGAGGAGGACCGTAGCATCCTTGGGAGGCCAATCACATCTTTAGAGGTGGTGGAGGTCATAAACTCCATACAGAGTGGACGAGCTCCTGGGCCCGATGGATATGGACCGGGGTTTTATAAGAAGTTTCAACATTTATTGAAGGGCCTATTAACAAAGATGTACTTGCATTCTGTGGAGCAAGGTCATCTACCTCCCACTTTATATAGTGCTAATATATCTTTGATTCTTAAGAAGGACAAACCCTCCAACGCTCCTGGTTCGTATCGACCTATTAGTTTAATTAATGTGGACAGTAAGATTTTTTCCTAAGGTATAAGCAACACGTCTAGAAGGTCATTTAGCATTTTTAATCAAAGATGATCAAACTGGTTTTGTGAAAAATAGGGTATCACAAGCTAATATGAGGAAATTACTTAATATTATACAGTATACTGTTATGCCCTCGGGTCCGGGAACGAGGTATAATAGAAACATTAGTGGCTCCTCTCTTTGGTAGGAAAATGTAGGCATAGGTAACACACATTTAGTGGCATGGCGGCTGTGCACTGTGATGGTGACTGGTTGGAGAAGTCGGGACGATGCCTTGTGTCCTGATTGGGCCGTGGTTGGTCATGGGAGGGGTGTCCCTTTTAAATGGGCCACGATTAAAGGTTTCGGGGCGGTGTGCCAGAGCTTTGAAGTGACGGACGTCGTCACTAAATGCCTGCTTCCAAACAACCCGTATGCGCCGTACTTTTTTTACTTTGTCACCCACTACTGCCATGCTTAATGAACTAAGATCACTATATTGAACTCAAGAACTAACTAACGCGGAGCTATTCGCCGGTGGAGCGGCAGCTTGAGCTGGCCCTGGAAAGCAACGGTGCCGTCGCGAGGGGAGGTAAGTCCCGGCTTTCCTTCCACATTCACCAGTCCAGGCCAGCCTGCCTTCTTTTATAAGTGAAGTCATATCCCTAGACAGACGTGACCGTGACAATACTAATAATTGGCAAAATAAAGGTCTTGTTATCTCACTCGATGCTGAAAAAGCATTCGATAGGATAGAATGGCCCTACTTATTTAGTGTGTTGGAAAAATTTGGTCTGGGCAGGGACTTCATTAAGTTGGTGACGTTGTTATATTATTCCCCGAGGGCTTGTGTGATTGTTAATGGTATGCAATCTTCAGAATTTACACTGAGTAGGTCCACCAGACAGGGGATCCAATTTCACCTTTGATCTTCAATTTAGCAGTTGAACCATCGGCAGAAGCCATTAGGGCACATGGTAATATATCTGGGATTGAAATCGGACACACTATATATAAGATAGCTTCATATGCAGATGACGTGTTATTTATTTCTAGCCATCAAGAGTCCATACCAGCTGTGATGTCAATCATTAATATGTCTGGATCATTTTCAGGTTATACAATAAATTTCGGCAAATCAATTTTTTTGTCATTGGGGTATGGTAATGAAACTCCGGACATACAAATTTTCCATTCTCTTGGTCTGCCTCAGGATTTATATATCTTGGGATATACATTACGGCAAATATTAGAGACATTTTGAGTAGGAACTTTTTTAATGTGCTTCGGGATGTTAGAACTGATCTTACCAGATGGATGGACCTGCCAATTTCCTGGTAGGGTAGGATGAATCTGATTAAAGTGAATGCACTACCTCGACTTCTCTACCCTATGCAAATGCTGCCTCTACTGATTACAAAAAAATTAGCTAAAGAAATTGACAGGGACTTTTCTAAATTTATTTGGAAAGGTAGAAAATCCAGATTGAGTTTGAAAACTTTACAGTTGCCTAAGGATAGGGGGGGCATGGCTTTTCCAAATATCTTATATTATAATTGGGCTTGTCATAGTCGAATTATTCATGATTGGGTTCATTCTTATCTTAAGAGAGGTCCTGAACCATCTGAAGCATGGGAATGTGCCCCATATACTTTACTAGCTGAGCTTACTAATATTGGTAAACTAAGCCCTGGGTTGAAAAATAATCTGATAGCATTCCAAACATTAATTGTATTAAAAACTATGTCCCTTTTTTTTAACAGGAGGAATTTGGTGTCATATTTGACTCCAATTAAGAATAATGGAAATTTCCCTCCAGGTGTTAAAACTGACATTTTTCGGTCATGGTATAAGGGTATCAGAGTTCTAGGGGATATATTTGATGATAATAATGTTCTTATGTCTTCTGAAATGGTGAAAGCAAAGTATGGTCTGATGCATATTGACTTTTATGCTTATTTTCAAGTTCGCCTCTTAATCCTCTCCGACTGTAATTTACCTCAGGATAAACCTTTGTTGGGGCCAATGGAGGAAGCCATTATTCATTTTACTAGTACAAAGCGTTTTATTTCACATATTTATAACGTGATATCTCAAGAACGGTTTGACCGATTCCAGTTATCTTTGGTGTTGAGGTATATTGGTGTGACATGCCGACCCCAGTAGATTTCTGTGACCTTGGCATTATTCTCAAGGTCATGACGATTATTTGACCACTTACAAAGTCCTTGTCGACATATCTCAAGAAAGGTTCGACCGATTCCATTCATCTTTGGTGTCAAGGTGTATTAGGGGTGGGGGACATGGTATTCAGCTCCGTCCATCTGTCCGTCATGTCCCATTTGTTGTGAACGCGATATCTCAAGAACATTTTGACCGATTCCATTCATTCTTGGTGTCAATGTGTATTTGGGGCGGGGGACATAGTCTTCAGCTCCGTCCATCCGTCTGTCTGTGGATCATGTCCCGTTTGTTGTGAACGCAATATCTCAAGAACGGTTTGACCGATTCCAGTCATCCTTGGTGTCAAGGTGTATTACGGGAGTGCTCACAGCCCACTATATTGACGTGACCTTGTCATTATTCTCAAGGTCATTACGACCAATTGGCCACTTCCAAATACTTTGTCAACATCATATCTCAAGAATGGTTTGTGCGATTCCATTCATCCTTGGTGTCCACGTGTATTAGGGGTGGGGGACATAGAATTCAGCTCCATCCGTCCGGCCATCTGTCCATCCCATTCTGTTTGTTGTGAACACAATATCTCAAGAACGGTTCGACCGATTCCATTCATCTTTGGGGTGAAGGTGTATTAGGGCCGGTGGACATAGTCTTCAGCTCCATCAGTCCATCTGTCCGGCTGTCCTTCCATCACATCTTGTTTGTTGTGAACGCAAAATCTCAAGAACTCTTTTCTCGATTTTATTCATCTTTGGCTTCAATGTGTAATTTTGTGATATGCCCACCCCAGTCGATTTCCGTCTCCTTGCGGGGGACATGGCCACGTTTAGTGGCAACAATTGTTATTTAAGCTGTTAAACTGTTGAATGCCCGTGACCTTCGATCCCTCAGGTGGTACTGCATCAAAAACCGACATCAGTGTGTAAAGGACATCACCACATGGGCTTAGGAACACTTCAGAAAACCACTGTCAGTAACTACAGTTCGTCGCTACATCTGCAAGTGCAAGTTAAAACTCTACAATGCAAAGCGAAAGCCATTTATTAACAGCACCCAGAAACGCTGTCTGCTTCGCTGGGCCCAAGCTCATCTAAGATGGACTGATGCAAAGTGGAAAAGTGTTCTGTGGTCTCATGAGTCCACATCTCAAATTGTTTTTGGAAACTGAGGACGTCGTGTCCTCCGGACCAAAGAGGAAAAGAACCATCCGGACTGTTACAGGCGCAAAGTTCAAAAGCCAGCATCTGTGATGGTATGGGGGTGTATTAGTGCCCAAGGCATGGGCAACTTACACATTTGTGAAGGCACCATTAATGCTGAAAGGTACATACAGGTTTTGGAGCAACATATGTTGCCATCCAAACGACGTCTTTTTCATGGACGCCCCTGCTTATTTCAGCAAGACAATGCCAAGCCACATTCTGCACGTGTTACAACAGCATGGCTCCGTAGTAAAAGAGTGCGGGTACTAGGCTGGCCTGCCTGTAGTCCAGACCTGTCTCCCATTGAAAATGTGTGGCGCATTATGAAGCGTAAAATACGACAACGGAGACCTCGGACTGTTGAACAACTTAAGCTGTAAATCAAGCAAGAATGGGAAAGAGTTCCACCTGAAAAGCTTCAAAAATTGGTCCCCTCAGTTCCCAAACGTTTACTGAGTGTCGTTATATGGCGATGTCACACAGTGGTAAAAAGGCCCACATGTGTTGCTGCCTTTAAATTCTAAGTTAATGATTATTTGCAAAAAAAAAAAAAAGTTTCTCAGTTTGAACATTAAACATCTTGTCTTTGCAGTGCATTCCATCGAATATAAGTTGAAAAGGATTTGCACATCATTGTATTCTGTTTTTATCTACGATTTACATAACGTGCCAACTTTACTGGTTTTGGGTTTTGTAGCAATAATAAAAGTTTATGGTGTTATACTAAATCACTTTTATTGATTTTAGATGCCTTCCAACAAAGCAGCAGTTGCTAAGCATAGACAGAAGATAAATGCAGACCCAGTAGCTCACGCAGAGATGCTAAAAAAGAGATGAGAAAGGTATTTAGAATTTCAGTATCAAGATAATAATGCAGGCATTATAATGTGAATAACTGAAAGTGTGTCCATACCGTAACTACAACAAATCTGCATTTCAGCTATAAGAGAAGAAAGCTAGCGGCTTTGGGTGCAAATCCTGACCACCTACCCATCAGCTCCCTATCAGATGCTGAAGCATCAAAAAAGAGAGAGCAATGGCGGGAGAACCAAAGGAAGCACAGGGCAGAAGGAAAATGAGTGAAAGCGGCCCTGGATTTGACACCAGAGTCCTTTGAGAAGCTTCCTACTAAAGAGCCCATCCCACTGCCGCTGTATGCACCATCAGAGCCAGCTCCATCACCTCTGGCTCCACCATCATTTATACCTCTAAACATTCTTGATTTCAGTCTCTAAGTTTTTAAATATGTTTAATTACACTAAACAACATAAAGTGCTATCTTATGCCTATTGTTCTGATAACCGGGAGTTATTAGCGGTCAAGCTGGCCCTCGAAGAGTGGCGCCACTGGTTGGAGGGAGCTGAGCACCCGTTTGTGGTATGGACTGACCATAAAAACCTCCAATATATTCAGCAAACCAAGTGGCGTAATTCCCGGCAGGCGCTATGGTCATTATTTTTTGACCGCTTTGATTTCACGCTCACCTATTGCCTGGGCTCTAAAAATATTGAACCTGACGCCCTGTCACGTACATTGATGGCGATCCTACCGCGGAGCCTGTTATTTCTACTGCACAGATTGTGGCACCCAATCAGTGGGAGGTTGAGACGATGGATCAGGAGGCATTGAAGTCTGATCCCGGTCCTGAGGGGGAGCCTCCTGGCTGTTTATTTGTCACGCATAGAGTAAGGCTACAGGTCCTCCAGTGGGGATACTCTTCCCGCTTGTCGGGGCACTCGGGGGCCCATCCGACCAGCAGTTCCTGGCCCAACGTTTTTGGTGACCGGAGATGATGAGGGACCTTCGGGAGTTTGTTGCTGCCTGTGGCGTCTGTTCCAGGAATAAGACTTCCCATCTCCCTCCCGCTGGTTTGCTGCGACCTTTGCCCGTTCCCAGGTGGCCTTGATCGCATATCGCGTTAGATTTTGTTACGGGAGACAGCGCATCTTGTGGTCGACAATGTGTTCCGGTTGCATCGGCTTCCGCAAGATGTCGTGTCTGACCGAGGCCCTCAGTTTACAGCCAGATTTGGCAGGCGTTTTGTAAGCAGTTGGGGGCCACTGTGAGTCTTTCCTTGGGGTTTGACCCGGAGACCAACGGGCGGACAGAATGGACTAATCAGTCTTTTGAAAACACTGTCCGATGTTTGGCGGCGGATAATCCCTCATCGTGGAGTCGATTTTTAGCTTGGGCCGAGTATTCTCATAATTCGTTGTGTAATTCCTCCACGGGGCTTTCCCCGTTTGATGCTTAAGAGGTTTTACCAACCCCCACTACTTCCAGAGACTAAGAACGATTCCGATATTCCCTCGGTCCACCAGATCATTCGGCGGTGTCGGTCGGTTTGGACTAAGCTCTGTTCTTCGCTGTTGCTTTCGGGGCGCAAACAAAAATCCTTCTGTGATGGAAGGCGTCATTTGGCCCCGTCTTATCGGGTTGGGCAGGGAGTTTAGCTGTCCACCCGGGACCTCCCTTTGAAGGTAGAATCCCGAAAACTGGCACCCTGCTATATCAGCCCATTCAAGATTGTGCGGAAGATCAATCCGGTTACGGTCCAGTTGAAGCTCCCGAGATCTTTACGCATACATCCGTCATTCCACGTCTCGCGGATTAAGCCGGTTAGTACTAGCGTCCTGGCACCCGCCGACACACCCCCGCCGCCGCCGCGATTGGTTGAAGGGGGGCTGGTTTATACCGTGCGCCGCATTCTGGCCAAGAGGCGTGCACCGTAGGTCGTGGGGTCCAGTTCTTTGTAGATTGGGAAGGTTACGGGCCCGAGGAGGGGTGCTGAGTCCCTTCGCGGGATATTCTGGATCCCGCGCTTATTTCGAGTTTCGTACGAGGGGTTCCTTGGGAACTTCTGGAGCTGTCCCTTAGAGGGGGGGTCCTGTCGTGGTTTAGGTTTAGGTTTAGATTTGAGAGATGTTTGTGGCTCTCGTCCGGGATGATATCGTTTTGCTCCCTATCGGACTCCTGGACCAGCTGGCATTGATTCGGGGCGTGGCCTGGACTCTATTTAAGTTCCTATTTCGCCTTGCTCCCATGGCTAGAGTGTCAGTTCATCTGTGGCGCTTTAGCCGGTAAGGTCTCTTGTGAGATTTTTTAGGGACTTTTTTAGGGACTGCATTTGAGGATCAGTGCTCGTGAGTGGGAATCTTTGTTTTATTTCCCTTTTCTTTTGTTTTCCTCGAGCTCGCTTATTTTCTGGTCTGGTCCGTTGGTAGTACGAGCCTCGTTATTTTTATCTCTCCACGCTGTGAGGTTTGCCTTTTTTTAATATTTGGCCGCTGCTCTTGACGTCCACCGTCAGCAGCTATCACAAAAATATATTCAAAAATATACAATACAAACTAAATAGTATTGTATTTTAAACAGATTTCACTTTGGTTAAAAAAACTTACAACTGGCAAATGGGTAAAACTTAGTGATTGGAAGAATGTCAGCAGAGTCTAAAGATTTCAAATTACCATAAATTAATTTTTTGGAGTGTCAATTAAGTGCTTAAATATAGTCCTTCAATAAGTCATATTCCTCCTTTTCATCTTCCTATGCCATACAAGATTTTTTTGTATTATTGATTTCATTACACTGAATGATATTTTCGGGGTCGTCATTTAGAAATTAGAGTAAAAATGTTTGTTGGTTACCATTTTTTGCCCAGAAAATTTTAAAGTTAAACAATACTCACTCAATTTTTTTCCTTTTTTGATAAATTAAAGTTGTATAACACTTATTTTTATTATTATTATTATTATAATAAGCTGCCAGAGGCGGTTGTATATTGGCGTCATCCGCTCCGTCTGTCCGTCCGTTCCTCCGTCCGTCTGTTAACATTTGCTTTGTCCGCAAATTTGTGTGCAAAGCTTCAGGCCGATCGGGACGAAACTCCGCAGGAACATTACCTGGGTCAGGGTCTAGACACCGAATGACTGTCGGCTCCGTCACTCCAAGGTCAAGGTCACTCATCGAGGTCAAAGGTCAAATTTATACCAAAATGTTGGCGGTGTATAATGTACCACTACCAGCTCCTGGTGCTCTTGTTTGAGTCTTGAAAACCCAGTTTCATCTTTGAACCTGTCACTGAATGTCAATTACAAATAGCTTGCTAGTTAGCTACCTTTTTAATTTTATTAGGCTCGTTCGAGATGAGCCAGGTCTGCGCAGTTTCGACCACCGGCGATTGGCACACAATGCATGCCAGTTAGTTTTGTGTCCGACTTCATACCACCTTGCTCTGATGTATTACAAAAATGGATGGCCATAAAATCGGGACAGCGAGGCGGCCGCATTGTTTAGAGCCAGTTGGTGCAGTTGCTCTCCACCGACTGCACCGCTTGGCTCTAAGCTGATCTAACAGCTGATTGGTTTAGAGGTTGGCTCAACAATATGGCATTTTATGTAAGGCTCTTTTCCAGCGAAGAAGTTCCTCGTAGTATTTGGGGGGCAGGAACTACTATAGGAACGTCCTCTCACTCGGCCCTCTCAACTGCCCTGTCTCCACCAAGAGGGCGAAGTAGGAGGAACTCCTTTTAAAAATGCGACCCCTTGTCGTCTGCAGAGCTATTAAAATACCGGCTATTTTGTCGCTTTCTGTTGACGTCACATCCCAGCCTGAGCAAAGCCAATCAGCGCCAAGTAAACCCCATGCCCCACCCAGGAGTTTTCCGGGGCCATTCAGAGTAGTACCTACTCTTTTTTTTTTTTTTTTTTTTTTTTTATTGAAACATTGAATATACAAACAACAAGCAGGGGATACAGCCGTCTGCTTTCGAAACTAAAATACAATCAGTATATAACACAAAAAAAAGAAAAAAAAAAGAAAAAACAATATTTTTCTAACACAAAATAAAATAATTGGGGGTGGAAAAAAAAAATGTCTATATACATTAAACAAGCAGTATGCAGACCAATTAAAATGTTAAAAGTGATGACATAGTTTCATATAGTTTGGTTAGGAACACATTAGTGTCACATATTAATTTAAGTGATGATAAGTACTGATTACATTCATTTTTAAAGTGAGCAATGGAAGGTTTTTCATTTTTCCATTTACATTTATGAATATGATATTTACCCAGTAAGGTAATTGTATTGATCGTTGTTGACAGTTTACTTGGAAGATCATCCATGTTGTTGGGAAACAGAACTTTTGGGTATTGGCAATATGAGGTGAGCCAGACTGTTTGATCAATGGGTAATGAATGTGTATTAGGAGATAAAGAGAGGCCGTCAGGTCCGGCAGGACATATCGCCTATTTGCAACTTCCAGCTTGAATCTCCGTTTGTCTTCAGTTCCGACAGGACAATAGGCACTAGCGCCTTTTAGTTGGAGGTTCCGTTTGCCCACATATGGAGCTCATCTTCCGAGGGTTGGGAATCTATTGAACCAATTAAGTTGGGTGGTTCAGGAGAGGCCCAATTGTAGAGTATTGCTTTTTATCAATGTGTAAACCCTGGAACCAATCAGCAACAACCTCTGATAACATTAAAGAAATCATATGCAAATGTCTGGACTTTAACATGTATAAAGTTTCTTACAAAATGAAGGAATTTTAGAACTTTGCATCACGCTGTTGTTCTCACGGCTGGCTGTGTAAATAAACTCTTTCCTGCTTTTTGACACGAACAATCGGACTCTGCTTCTTCATCGGGACAACGTTCTTGGTTTTTTATTAATTTACCAACAATGTAGATTAAAATCTGAGTGGACTCAATTGATGCAAAAGAAACATTGACCATGTCAAGCCAGCTGAAAACATCCTTCCAGAATTGGAATGTAATAGAACAGGAAAAGAAAAGGTGATGAATCGTTTCTTCCTCTTGTGAACAAAAAACGCATGGATCGACTTCAAAATTGAATCTTTTATGTAGTGTTTCTGCAGCTGGATAAACATCGTTCATTATTTTATATTGCACTTCTTTAATTTTAGGAAGGACTGGCCATTTAAAATACTTACAATACTTCCTAGTCATCATTATCCCACTTTGAATTTTTAATTTAAAAGGCGAGTTAAAATCTGTGAACAGTTTACATTTAAAAGCCTTGCCAATTACTTTGTTATTGCATTTTTTATCACTTATGTAGCTTTCACCAATTTTTAATTTGGGGAGAGTAACCACTGTATTTGAGTACGTCAATGTATTCTGAATCATCTGTACTAGAGGGAGTGGAATGGCTTTGCAAATACGACTGTAGTCTCTAAAGGAGCAAATTATACCATATTTTGAAGTAAATGATTTGAAATGCATAAATTGGCCATGCTTGTCCATCAAATCAACAACATGTAAGATCTTTTTATCAAACCACTCTTTTCTGATCAAGGACTTCTTATTTATTGTAATTACTCTATTATTCCACAAGGTGGATCCATGCGGTGTAAAATTATGAGTAAATATCATTTTCCAGTAATGCAAAAGTTGTCTGTGAAAATTTGGCAGTTTAATAGGTAGTTTGGAAATTTCGAAGTCACGAGCCATCAAAAAATTTAACCCACCAATTTTTTGGAATAAGCTTCTTGGTATATGGAACCATACAGAATCAGACTGTGTCAAATAGTTTTTGATCCAATTCATCCTAAATACTCCAATCATTGATTCAAATTCCATGGCCTTAAGACCACCATTGTTATAATCTTTAATGATTATCGATTTTTTTTAAATAATGAGATCTATTTTTCCAATTGAAATTAAAAATTATGGAATTAACTTTTTTAATCAGATGAGGAGAAACATATAAAGATTGACATGGGTAAATTAATTTTGCAATACCTTCGGCTTTAGTTAAAAGTATTCTGCCTAAAATAGATAAGTCTCTCGTTCGCCAGTGATTAAGAGATTTTTCCATACCCTTTATCTTTTCCTCAATGTTAAGATGTTCCATTTTGTTTGAATCTCTAGATATTGTAACTCCTAGATATTTTACTTCAGGTTTTACAGGAATTGTTTCAATCTCTGCTTCATTGCAATTAAAAAGCAGAAATAATTCACATTTCTTTAGGTTTAAACAAAGGCCCAATGCTGTTGAAAAAACAGACATCAAATTTAAAGCTTTAGCAATTAACGATGTATCCTTTATGAAGATTACAGTGTCATCAGCCAATTGACTAATTCGATATTCATAATCAAGTACATTTATTCCTTTAAGTAGTGTGTTGTTCACGATGAGGTATGCTAGCATCTGAGTACATAGAATAAATAGTTTAGGTGAAATTGGGCACCTTTGTCTAATTAATTAATCCCTTGTCTCAAAGAATTTTGATTTGTAGCATCAGTCCTGGATTGAGGGAGATATAGCTATTAATATCATTATAAAACATCTTGATAATTTTGCAAAACCGTTCCCCAAACCCAAATTTCCTCAATACTGTAAATATAAATTCATGTTCTACAGTGTCAAATGCTTTGAAAAAGTCTAGAAATAAAATGAAACTGTCTTGATTGATTAAATGATTCATAGTCAATCTATAATTAGCCTTATGTGATTGTAAATATATCTCCCTTTTATAAAGGCTGATTGATATTCCTCGACTAATTTTCCCAGAACAAATTTAAGACGATTGGCAAATATAAGGGCGAGTAGCTTGTAGTCATTGCATAATAAAGTTATTGGTCTCCAATTGTCCAGCAATAACAAATCTTTATTGGGTTTGGGGAGCAATGTTATCAAGCCTGTCTTCATGGTTGGAGATAAACATCCTTTCTCGATACATTCCAAAAATGCTGCAAATAATAACTCCCTAATTTCCTTCCAAAAGTGTTTTAAAAATTCCGATGTTAACCCATCAAGTCCTGGTAATTTTCCTGTTTTCATTTGTTTCAGGGCCATATCAAGTCCTGCTATGGTTAGTTCCTTATCAAGCCAATTTTTATCTTCCTCATTGATTTTTTTGATGTCATCTTTAATAATATCAAAGAAGAGGTCACATTTTGACTCCTCGTATTTAGATTTATAGAAATTGTTGTAGTATAGCCAAATTTCATCTTGAATAAGTTTTGGATCTTCTATTAGATTATCGTTTGCTTTGAGCCTAGTTATTTTTTTCTTAGATTGTCTTTGTTTTTCGAGGCCAAAAAAATAAGATGAACTTTTTTCACCCTGCTCAATCCATTTAGCTCTTGATCGAATATAAGCTCCATTTGCTTTAAGTAAATACATCTCATCTAATTTTGACTGCAGAGATTGTAGTTGAACATCTTTTTCTACTGATAGGTGAGTATCATTTGCCAAATGATTAATTTTGTCAATCAACTCTTTTTGCATTTTTTTACGTCTTGCTGCCATGTTTTCACCCATGTCAATTGAAATATGCTTTACCCTAAACTTGAACCATTCCCATTTATTCATATTTGATGTAGTTAAATGGTTAACCTCACTAATGAGAGCCTTAATTTGTGTAACAAATTTGTCATTTTCTAACAGTTTGTTGTTAAACTTGCAAACATTGTTAATCTGAGGTAGTTTAGACAATAAAGACAGTTTAATCATACAATGATCCGTCAACGGAGAAGCAGAAATTTCACAGACCGAGAGAGAATTACAAAATTCACAAGAAATGAGCCAATAGTCCAGTCTTGAATATTGTCAATTTCCAGCAGAGTTAAACCATGTATTTTAACCATGTTGTACCTAGATTCTGTATGATGTCATCATATTCAGGTTGTGGACCTCTATGAGGGAGTCTGTCCAACCATGAATTAGGAGCTATGTTAAAGTCTCCCCCCATTATCATTTTGTCTGAATTGTATGTTATTTTCCATTCATTCACAATTTTACCCAGTTCCGCATACATGACTCTGTTAACCACTTTGTTATTATAACCATAAATACAAACTAAAATGTATTGCACATCATTCAGCTCTACCACCACCATTAACCAGTGACCTTAAGTATCTTTTTTATGATCAATTATTTTGCCTGGAAATCTCTTAAATAACACCATTACCCCTGCGGAGTGTGGGGTTCCATGAGCAAAGAGGATGGAATCCCCCTATTGGCTTTTACAAAATACTTCATCGTTTACAACAGAATGACTTTCTTGCAGAAAAATACAATTTGTTTTTTGTTCCTTGCAAAATAAAAATAAAGCTTTACGTTTGATGCTATTTTTCAACCCCCTAACATTCAAAGATAACAAAGAAATAGACATATTTAGTCACAAAAATTTGCTTTAAAGTGCACTAAAACTTATTCTGAAAGGCAGGAATGAACAGATTGCCCATGATAACAATACCATCCTTTTTTTTTTTTTTCCCTTCCCCCCTCCGGTCCGAACATAGCTTTAGGGGGCAAAAGGACAGGCATAAACTAACCTCTGTTCAAGGTTCGGAATGAAGATTAGATCACCCGAGCCTTATTGAAATGAATCCTTAAGGCTCAATTCTTTGTCCATCAATGAGAGCATAGCCTTCCCTAAGAAAAGCCATTTTCCCGTTTTTTCTTGCCTCTTGCACCAGAGGCCACAGTTTGGCTCGGGCTTCACGGTCTTCCCTCAAAGTCCTCCTTGAAACGAAAGTTCATCTCTTTGCAAACTCTGGCCTCCCTCGACTTTTTCCATACTTCATCGCGAACAATCCGCATGGCGAACTGTACGATTATAGGTCTGGGTACGTTGTTAACAGCTGGGTCGTTCCGTTTACCCAAGCGGTGAACAGTGTCCACAGATGCACGAAGCTGGTCGATAGACATTGGAACCACCCGGGTAAGAATTCCCAACACTTCCTCTCGTGTATTTTCATCTTTTCCTTTCTCAGGAAGACCAGTAATCCTAAGGTTCCATCTTCTCTTGTACCTTGCTTGCTCTAAACAGAGCAGTTTCAAGGAGGCATTTTCTTTTTTCTGAAAAGCGATTTCCTCTTTAAGTTTCGCGATTTCTTCTTTGTTTCCCATTACCCCTTGTGCATTCGCTTCTATCTGACTTTCAAAAATTTTAAGACTGCCCTCTAGCTCATCGAATCTCTTTATTAAGAGAAAGATAGCATCATTAGTGACCTCACCTGGTTGTTGGCCTTCGGCTTTTACTTTTACGGGCTTCGGACTGGGCTCTGGAGTGTGATCGTGCTGAATTTTTTTAAATTCTTGTTCCATTTCCGTAACTTCGTCATCATCGCACGCTTCTTCCAGAGCCGACAAGTTGTAGTCATGGTCGAGTAGCTGCTGCTTGGAAGCACCAGTCTTTCGGTTAGCTTTTGCCATAGTTCGCGTTGAAGAGCAGAAGGGCGTTAGCGAGGTGAAAATGCGCAAAATCACAAAAAAACTGTTTAAACAGGTCTCGCATTGCCTTTGGTGTTTTTTTAATCAAACAAATTTAGCTTTTCTAGGGCATTTTTAACAGTTTGTTCTCAGAGCCTGCCAAACTTGAGCTGCTCATTCCGCCATCTTGTTTCGCCCCCCGGAGAGTAGTACCTACTCTGAGGCAGGAACTTTTTTAGCGCCTGTAAAAGTCCCGTAACTCTGTCCTTCGGGGGCGTTAGTATAGCGACAGGCGTTAGTATAGCGACAGTCAGTCAATGAGGAGCGCAACATAACGACTGTATCATAGAGGTTAAAGGCTGCTGGAAACTGTCCGAAATGGACCGTAAATGTCCGCGGTTGCTTATAAAGCTTGCTCGTGTACTCACCAGGTCAAACAAACGCTCTCACATCACTCCCATACTAAAATCTCTCCATTGGCTTCCCATTATTTACAGGATTAGATTTAAAGTTCTCACCGTCACTTTTACAGCACTTCATGGAAAGGCGCCTGAGTATTTAACAGAACTCATTCACCCATACCTGCCTACCCGTTCACTAAGATCCAACTCAAGTAACCTGCTGTCTGCACCTAGGACAAATTTTAAAACACGTGGTGACCGAGCTTTTGAGGCCCTTGCACCAAAACTATGGAACGCCTTGCCCATGTCGATCCATCTCTGACTCGGTTGAGTCTTTTAAAAAACAGTTAAAAACATACATGTTCAGACAGGCTTTTGAATAATTATCATGTACATTGTCAATTGTTTTATAATTGATTTTTATCTATTGACTGATAACTTGTATCTGGTCATTGTTTTTACTTGTTTTTTCTTTCTTATTGCTCCTGTGTTTGCTTCTGCTGATGTAAAGCACTTTGTGACCTCTGTCTGTGAAAAGTCCTCTATAAATAAAGTTTACTTACTTACTTACTACCGCAAAACTGATAAATGGCCAGTGAAAACAGTTCTCCCGTGAAGTGGCTGCATTTGTTTACTCTTGCTTAAGCAGAAAGCAGCAGCGGCAAAATATGTCGAAGGACATTCCAAACGGCCGTTAATTGAAAACCCTGCTCCCTGCTCCCCTTCAGAGTTTGTAGCAGAGGGTTTCATGAGTCAGGAGTCACAGGTGTTAACTTTTTTTACATGAAATACATGAAGTCATCAAAGGGTATAAAAACGACAGTCAGAAAGCAAGTTTAGGGGAATAATTCAGGGACGTGCAAACAGAGCTTAACACTTCGCACACACCCGGTCCGCCATCTTGACCCGGACCTAGTCCATGATGATTACCCTACGGCATGAAATACAGCCCATAGCATAACGTAAACACTCTACCAATGCCGGATAATTTTTCAAAGATTTTGTGCTATTTTCTTGTGGAAAATAAATATCTGAACGATTATACATCATATTTTTTATGTTGTTGGTTATCAGAAAACGGAATATAATACAACAAGTAGGTACTTTTCCCCCCATAATGCAATGTCTACATCACTTAGGGTAGAGAAGAGCCTGTCAGAGTATGACTGTCAATGAGCCTGCACTATACAGCAGCTTGCAATGAAGAATTATTGTGTTTGTGCGGGGTGTAAGAATTCATCTTAAACAGGGCACAGGGTCCATTCGTTCCCTGTCAAAAATAAGCAAATTTTATGCCAGTGTGTTCAATTTGTCCGCGTCAGACGGGCAAATTTTTTGTACACCAATGTCACACCGCAGTTTCCATGGGATGACCATGGGGATGACACCGCCCACACAAGCACTCAGAAATAGCGACAAAGGACATCATTCTCTCTCTCTACCCCCCAGACAGACCATAGCATTCCCATGAATCAGCTATGAAGTTTGATCAACACCAGATTATGGCCCGTATTCAGAAACGACACTCACACTCACCCTATAGTGAGAACAATTGAAATGTAACTGGAGTGTGAGAGAGAGATCGACCTACCTCTCACCGAGGGAGCGGTCCCACTCCTCGCCAGGTGATATTCACAAACGCCACTCGAGCATAACTGACAGCACTGGGTGAAACAAGCGGTGCGTCGGCTGCTGCAAAGGGACGCTCAATCCTCACCCATTAGTACTGAATGACCTAAACCTGTCGCGGTTTACTTTTCTTGATTATAAGGATTCTCAGACTAATCGGTGAAACGACAATGAAATGTATTTTAATAGCCTTGTCATACTTTCCTTCACAAAATTGAGGCGTTTCTTTCGCAAATTAATGACAACATGAATATCAGCATGTCTTCATAAATTCTGTTGTCGAGTGGCTCGCAAAAGGCGCAGGACAGCCCACGAGGCTCACTAAGCAACAAGCTGTGAAACGCGCCGGACATTTCCTTCTACATTCAGCAATTAAGAATGTAGAAAAGAATGGATTCTTGTGACTTGCAGCTATATGAGCCTCGCAGACCAACCCACACGTGCCCCACGAGCCAGTTGAGTGCAGAATTTTCCAACCCACGAGTAAAGAAAAGCTCGAGAAATCAGAATGCGTGAGAGCTGACAGATATGTGTCATTAATGAAAACTGGCCACACCTGATAATGTTGAGAGTTTTCGGAGTTTCTGCAATGGTAATTTAATGAATTGAAAACGGCAATAATTATCAGTGCTCTTTCAAACTGCGGTCAAGCTATCACCAGTTCGCAACTTAACAAGTAGAACTCACGACACATGATAATCATAAGGATATTTGGAGTTCAAGTAGATAAAATTTTATTAAATGATTGAAAACAGGTCATGTCCAATCATTATTTTTAAGGGATGTTTTTGAGCTTCCCCTATTGCCAGTTCACCAGTAGCCACTGGCGGGTGCAGAAATGCTAACCCAGATAGCAAGCTTCTCCGCTCTGGATCTGCATCGGCTCTGAGCCGAATCAGCTGGAGCCGGGGCAGATCCGGAGCAGAGGTGCTTGCTATCTGGAGTTCACCACAGTGCAGTTCCTAAACTCTGAAACCAGGTGGTCAGTCAGCAAGTTACCGGCATAATTATCATCATTAGAGTTAAAATTTGGGTAGTTGCGATTGCTTCGAGCACGTGGCTGTAAATGATCCAGAGTTTCTAATGTTTGTAACCACCTGAAAGCCATGACAACAAAATACCGGCGCAAGTTAGTGCGGCTCAAGGGAGGTGTTCCCTGCACTCAACCTTTACTCAGAAAGAAGTACAATTTTCAGCGTGAGTGAGGTCTCTGAAAGCAAATGAGTGTTAATGCTACCTCTGACTCGTTTAGTATAACCTGACACCAACTAAGTTTTAGTACTCACTCGCACTCAAGTAGTGTGAGTGTCGTTTCTGAATACGGGCCTAAGTCTGGCATTTGAGATTTCATTTATTCAGCATGTGAACAATAATTATGTATGCGCACATGAACGTTCGCACCTGCAGGAAAACAAACTGCCGCCACCGCTAGACTTACAGTATCTCACAAAAGTGAGTACACCCCTCACATTTTGACAATTAATTTATTATATCTTTTCAAGGGACAATGCTACAGAAGTGAAACTTCTATATATTCTAGAGTAGTCATGGTACAATATGTGTAGCAGTGTAGATTTACTGCACTGTCCAAATACCTGAACAAACAGTCACTATTTCCAAAATGGATGGCAACAAAAGTGAGTACACACCCCAATTGATAATGGTCAACCAAGCAATGAAACGCGACTTGTTCATCATGTTCATGCTTTTGTCTGTTCGACTGGGCCATATGAGGTTGTGTAACGTGTTGAAGGGTTAAATTGTGGTCACTGTAGGGTCAACATGGCACCTCATGAGAAAGAACTCTCTGAGGATCTGAAAAAGAGAATTGTTGCTCTCCACAAAGATGGTCTAAGCTACAAGGAGATCTGTGAAACCATGAAACTGAGCTACAGCACAGTGGCCAAGGTTATCCAGCGGTTTTCCAAGATGAGTTCTGCTCGGAAAAGGCCTCGTCAGGGTCGACCGAAGAGGTTGAGTCCTCGTGCTCTGTGCCAGGTGCACAAGTTGGCTTCAGAAAACAGACACAGGAGTGCTGGCAGCATTGCTAACAAGGTTGTAGCAGTGGGATAACAGCCTGTCAGTGCTCAGACCATACGCCATGCTCTGCGCAAAGTTGGTCTGCATGGCCGTCAGCCAAGATGGAAGCCTCTTCTGAAGCTAGCCCACAAGAAAGCCCGAAAACAGTTTGTTGAAGACAACCAGTCCAAGAACATGAACTACTAGAACCATGTTCTGTGGTCTGACGAGACCAAGATAAACTTGTTCAGCTCAGATGGTGTCCAGCATGTGTGGCGGCGCCCTGGTGAGAAGTTTCAAAACAATTGTGTACTGCCTACAGTCAAACATGGTGCTGACAGCATCATAGTCTGAGGCTGCATGAGTGCTTCTGGTCCTGGGGAGCTGCACTTCATTAATGGAATAATGGATCCAACATGTACTGTGAGATTCGGAAGCAGAACATGACGCCCTCCCTTCAGAAACTGGGCCGCACGGCTGTTTTCCAACATTATAACGACCCGAAACACACCTCCAAGATGTCAACTGCCTTCCTGAAGAGCCTGAAGGTGATGGTATGGCCAAGTATGTCTCCAGACCTGAATCCCATTGAGCACCGGTGGGGCATCCTCAAGAGGAAGGTGGAGGAGCAGCAGGTGTCCAACATCCACCAGCTCCGTGATGTTGTCATGGAGGAGTGGAGGATCCCAGCAACAACCTGTGCAGCTCTGGTGAATTCCATGCCTCGGAGAATCATGGCAGTGCTGGACAACAAGGCCGTCACGGTAAATATTGACACTATGGACACAATTCGGCATGTTGACGGTGAGGTGTACTCACTTTTGTTGCCACCCATTTTGGAAATAGTGACTGTTTGTTCAGTTATTTGGACAGTGCAGTAAATCTACACTGCTACACCTATTGTGCAATGACTACTCTAGAATATATTCAGTTTTCATTTCTGTAACGTTGTCCCTCAAAAAGACATACTAAATTAATATTCGAAATCTGAAGGGTGTACTCACTTTTGTGAGATACTGTAGATGGTGCAGAGCTAGTACCATACTATCGAATCATAGGACAGTCAAACATATGTTTACAACATCAAGGAGAACCCCAATAAAATAAACATCATTTTGACAGGTGGGGTGGGAACTGGCAAGCTACACCCAGGCTAGCTAGCATGCCTTCATTATCATTTGGCTAGTACGTGTTTAGTCGTCTTCATCTGAACATATCACATTATCACAGCAGATGTACAGAAAACGTTGGGTCTTCACTCAGTGTTATTCATACGCAGTAAACTACGTGGTGGTGTAGTTGTTGTTACGGTTTTCACTGCTGATCGTAGACTAGCTCAAGCGCTAGTTGCTATATAGCTACTCTCCAGGACACCTCGCCAACCCTCCACTCGTTCGCCTCCGTTGAAGGATTAATCTGTCTCTGAGGGCCAGTATTTGTTGGATTTTCTTCCCCTCTCTCACACCTGACTGGCTCAAAATTATATGGTTGTCGCCACCCTGCATGCTCCCAATCACTCACCATAGTAAGCAGAGGCTATTTTAAAAAAAAAATTGACTAGTGAATTACCCGTGGCGAGAATAATTTTGACTGTGCGAGCTTTGAGATGGAAATACAGCAGTTACATTTGTAAAGGGCTATGCCACACCCTTATCCCCAAGAGGAAGGGGAGTTTTGTCTGGCATGGGGGTGGTGGAGTGTCCAAAGTAGAATGGTTTGGTTGGAGCTTACTGGTTAGTTGAGGATTTCTCTGTAGACAACATTGTCTGTGTATGTGCCTTGTTTGTCATGAAACTGTCCATTCACTTTTGACCCCAGTGACCTTGATTTCTCGTGACGACCTACGGTTTGATCTTTGACCCTCGTGACCTTGACCTTTGACGGAATGGACCTCTCGCGGTCATTTCTTGTGACGACCTACGTCCACATACCGACTTTCATGAAAATCTGTCCAGGGAGATGGGAGATGCGAAAAATTGAGCTTTGACCCCAGTGACCTTGACCTTTCAAAAAACTAACCCCTCAAGGACAATTCCAGGGACAACCTACATAGACCCACCAAGTTTGGTGAAGATCCATCAGAGGACCTCGGAGGAGTAGGGGAACAAACAGACAGACAGACAGACAAAAGTTCCTCAAATTATAGTATGATGCTTATACAACAGCAACAACATTTTCCAGGGGGGAATTAAATGGCAGTTAGCAGAAACATAGCAAAGATTAATGAATTAAAATAAAAATAAATTATGAAACAAAAATGTTAAATAAAGCACATAATTGCACTGTTTTAATGGCTTTCTGATTTTCAGAGTACAGAATTGAATCCATGTGTTGGTTGGCTTCATTATAAAACAAAATAAACAACCGTTTCTGATTAGAATATTTGCACTTACAGTATGTACATGCCATTTAGCCAGCAGTATAATAAGGCTGATAATGTAGTACCGGTTTATATGAGAAGGATAATTACAGAGACCAAACAATACATTTTCAAAACACAGCGAAAAATTGGGTCAATGGCCCTCATCTATCAAACTTGCGTAGGATCTGGTGTAGATTCTGTTGTAAATATCAGCATTCGCCAAGTGTCACATCTGATTTACTAAAATTGTGTAGGTCGCTGATTTTGGTGAAGAACTGGCGTGGTGTTGATAAATCTGGCAGCTGAAACCATCGTAATTTACATGACACAGCCCAATAAATTCATGCTCCGGGAGGCATAGTCCTGCCCACTTTACGACATGGACTCTCGAAAGACGGCAAAGAAGAAAGAACTTCATTGAGGAGGAAATATAAATTATCACGTCCGAGGTGGAGAAAAACAAAATAAATTTATTTGGAGGCCTTAAGTGTGGCAGAAGGCTGCTGTTTGGAAAACTATTGCAGTTGCGGTAAACACTGTTAGGGTGGAAAACCGGAGTGCAGCAGAGGTTTTATTTAAATCATTAATAAATAAAATTTATAGATTCATAATATTTCATGTTATATAGCCAACATAACTGGCAATCCAAATGCTTTACATGTAGCTCAGAGATAGTGGTCTGATTTTAAGAGCGCCGCGAGAACAAGGGTTGCTGCGCTCAGGCGCAGCAGCGCACGGACTGGCGGAGGTCAACCAGACTCGAACCTCCAGCTGTCACCGTTCGAGGAGCGCGTGGCAGCAGGGCTCCCCCGTACATTGTGGGAATACGAGGCGGTGGGAGCTCGGACGAGTCCCCACCGCCTTGATCAGAGCTGCATGAGGGTAATTTTGAAAATACAGTCCGCAGAGATCACTCTTCATTGTACTTTTTGTATTATTACTCCATGACATTTTATTTTGTGCCACATCAAATTAGCAGCCACTCGTCACTTTCCCGGAGGATATCTTCTCTGCTCTGAAAGTTCCTCTCATGTTGGACAGAAGCTTATTCCTCTAACAATAGAAAATCTGCCATTGATAAAATATGATCACGGTAGTTAGCCAGTTAGTCAATGTACTCTTGTGGTTACAGTCGAAGTGACGGCAAAATAAAGAAAAGTTTTATGAAACGAGTGTAAATGTGCACGCGCTAGTAATAAATTTTATGTTCTAAAATAATTATGCGCAAACTTATTTTCCAGTCTGCCTTGAATTAAGGTGCGTTTCTCTGGTTGTTCAATATATATCTGATTGGATGAGCATCTGACATACCACACTGCATATCTGTCAAGCCACGCATTGCGCTTAATCAAATTGATTATAATTGTCAGCCGTCTGGCCTGACAAGCAGGTTGTTGTCTCAAAATATAAGTTTAATCAATTTCTCAACACAAGTGTCTAATTTATTTATTTAGTCTATTTATTCATTTTACTAATAAAAGCAACAACAGCATGACGCCCAAATCGCTGCATATTATTAATACACTGGCCAAAACTTCCAACGCAACACATACAATTTTGAAATATTTGGTGTACATAAAATGGGATATTGGTTTTGAGCCATGATACATCGACTACAACTTAAAAGCTCAGAAAATTGTTTTGATTTTGTCGTGTGGGCAGCTTGTTCCGCTTGATTGCATATTAGAGTTTTGACTATCCCGTCAGGTTGAATAGAACTCATTGACTAATCCTTCAAGAATTTGGTCAATAAATAGCCGTAGCAATGGGCAACTTAAATATTCCTTTGCATTATCCCGGTTCAACGTGTGACCATGCCGCGCCGAGGTCAAAAACGGCGAGAGGGAGCCGTTGGTATGCTCACTGGTGGAATGTCGCAAAGACAGGTTGCAAGCAACCTGGGCGTCCACGTGTCGACCATATCACGTCTCTGGAGCCGGTAAAATCAAACGGGAAGCACCGGTGATCGACCACGTGCCCCCAGACCATGTGTCACCACCCCTCAGCAGGATCGCCATATTCGCCTCCAGCACCTGCGCAATCGCTTCCTGCCAGCTACAGTCACTGCTGCGCAGACCAGAGGTCGTCACCAGAACTGGATTAGCGACCAAACCATAAGCAACCGCCAGCATGAAGCCGAATTGCATAACCTACGTCCCTGCTGTGGTTTGGTGTTGACTCTTGCACGTCGCCGCATCCGTCTGCGATGGTCAAGGGCACATTTGGGCTGGAATGCTCTCAGGTGGAACAGGGTGCTCTTCTCCGATGAATCGAGGTTCAAGTTGAGTGTGTCTATCGGAAGACTGCGTGTATGGCATAGGCAACGGGAACGTTATACTGACGCTACCATCCTGCAGCTTGACCGCTGGGGTGGACCCAGTGTGATTTTCATCGATGGAAACCTCAGTGCAGCCCGTTACCGTGACGACATCCTTACCCTTGTCGCAGTTCCACTCGTCTATCGCTATCGCCTAACGATGCAACAGGATAACGTGAGACCACATGTCGCCAGAGTCAGTCAGGACTACCTGAGGCAGAATAATGTTCAGTGTCTTGATTGGCCTGCGTACTCCCCAGATTTAAACCCTATAGAACATCTATGGGATATTCTGGATCGCCGGGTGAGAGGGCGTGATCCAGAACCAGCCACAGTCCAACAGTTGTGTCAAGCACTCCAGGGACCGCATCTCACATTCTGAAATTCGGCATTTGATTGACTCCAGGCATTGCAGAATCCAGGCTGTGTGTGACGCAAGGGGAGGCCATACAAGATGATCCAGAATTGCGCCTTCAACTGATGCAATGAATTGGAAACCAGGAAAAATCTGTTCTTCATTCCTGACTCTAAAACTGTGTTTTTGATTTGAATCTTATTATTTGTTATGTATTGTTACATTTATCGTAAGAAAATGACGTGTGTTGCAATAAACCCGAGTGTTGCGTTGGAAGTTTTGGTCAGTATAATTTTGACAGCTGCCCTTGTTCCTGCATGTTGTTCGCTGGTTTCAAATCTGCATACACCTGGTCATACCCGGCGTGAGATTTTTGCGGACCATTCTATCACGTTCAGATTGATTAATGCCCATCCTTGTGGAAGATTTGGTGCACACCCATGTTTTTGGTGTATGCACGTTTGATAAATGAGGGCCAGTGTGTTGTGAAATGAAGGTACATATGTCTTTCCGCAAGATTTTGGAAGAACAGTTCCAAAATAAATGAAAAATATCCTCAGGGTCGAATTCACAGAAAGAGCAGCCAACATCAATATTGTCATTAAACCTTTGTAGAAATACTCTGGAGGGGTAGTAACTGTGTATAAGCTTAAAAGATACACCTCTTGCACTTTTTGTGGTAATCAGAAATCTAGCTGGTAAATTCCTAATTTCTTTCCAATTAAGGTCATGTACGAAATTATTCCAATTAGATACAACGTAAGGCGTGGAAACCATGTCCTTCTGAAACAGGGAATGAATCTCATGACTATTATTTTCTGTTGCAGAAGATCTGACCTACTGCAGACTGAACAGGGTCTAATGCTAATAAGACTGGATTATAACCAGATACTTTTTGACAACATAACTAGCCCTGATGAGATGGTATCAATAACAAAGGCTAACTCTTTTGGGGATATTGGGACACCATATTCCATTGAGAACTCTTGATATGTCATTAAAAGACCATAAGAATTGAGTAACTGCCCAGATAAACATATATTGTGTGCAAATTAGTTCTCATAAAATAATGATTTGTTTCTCCACAAAATGTCTCAGTTATTCCATATATAACACCGATAAGGGGAGAAATTATGTTCACAGATCAAGGACCATGAGAGAAGCATTTGCTTGTGGAAGTAGGACAACTTCAAGTGAATTTTCGCGATATTGTAATTCCACAGTAAAACAAAATGAAGGCCTCCTAATTTTGAGAAGGTAAAATTAGGTATGACAGATTATCCAGATTAATGATGAATTCTTTATAAATTGTTTTAGCCAGTTTATTTTAAATGTATCATTTAAAGTAGTGAAGTCTAAGAAGTTTAGGCCACCCTTATCATAAGAATTCAAAATCACTGCTTTTTTAACGTAATGAGTTCTGTTTTTCCAAATAAAATTAAAGAGCATTTTGTCAATATTCTTAGAGGTCTGCTTGTTCATGTCAAGGGACAGAGTAGCATAAGTGAGTCGAGATATACCCTCAGCCTTCATCAGGAGGATTCTTCCTCTCAATGACAACTCTCTCTGTAACCACTAATTTAACTTTTTATTATTTTTGTCAATAGGGTTTAAGTTTAATCCGCATCTGACATCTCTATTTTTAATGATGATGATCCCTAAGTAAGTAACGGAGCTTTTTACAGGTATATTACAGATGGATGATGCAGAGCAGTTTTTAAGAGGTAGCAATTCACATTTTTTAAAATTCAAATAAAGTCCAGACGCGATAGAGAGAGTTTTGATCAACTCAATCGCCACAGGTGTTTGTGAAGCATCGTTTAAAAACAGCGTGTATCATCAGCCAACTGACTGATTATAAATTCATTATCAGCTACCAAGATACCTTTCAGCGGACCAAACTTAATGAAACTATTGAGCGATTGAGTACAAAGTAAGAAGAGGTATGGGGAGATCAGGCACCCCTGTCTAACTCCACGTTTTAAAGAGAACCGAGGAGAGGTACCAGCAGGTAATTTAATAGAGCAGTTTCCATTAGTGTACATAACGTTGATGGCCCTATTAAAATACAAAGCAAATCCAACTTTCTTCAATGCATGGAAGATTATATTATGTTCAATAGTATCAAAGGTCTTTTGGGAATCCAAAAAAAAAAGAAACTCTCATCAGTACAAAAATCTGAGTTGTCGATTAAGTGGAGTACCAATCTAATATTATTTGAAATATGTCTTTGTCTCATAAAACCAGACTGGGTCTCATCAATAATATGGTCCATAACAGTTTTTATCCTTTTAGCAAATATCAGTGCAAACACTTTATAATCACTATTGAGAAGGCAAATTGGACACCAATCGTCAATTAAAAGTACGTATTTTTTTTTTGGGTTTTGGGATGAGAGTCAATGCCTTGAGTCAATGTAGGTGGAAAAGTCCCATTTTCCACACATTAAAGGAAGAGCCCAAGAAGAAAGGGAGCAAGTAGATCAGAAAATATCTTGTAAAATTCAGAAGTAATACCATCTGTCCCAGGGGATTTATTGGGCTTGAGGTGTTCAATAGCAGATATAACTTCTTCTCGTGTTATTGGGCTATCACAGTAGTCCATCTGATCAATGTCAATTGTTTTTATTTCAGTAAGAGAAGAGCAGTCTTCTCACTATAACTGATTCATAAAGTGTGCTATAAAATATAGAACAAAACAGCTATGTTTCGAGGATCATCTGTAACGTTTCCATCAATATTCATATATTATTTTTAGCTCTGGATTTTTCTAGTTGAAAGAAATATGCTGTGTTCTGCTCGCCCTCCTCCAGCCTTTTTTCCCTACTTCTCATGAAAGCTCCTCCTGCCTTCTTTTATACAACTTATCCCGTTTATTTTGGAGAATAGACAAATTTTGTTTTCAGTCAAACTCTCGGGTGGCTTTTGTGCTATGGAGGCGTTGCACTGGATGCAGAAACTGCAGTGTAAGTCATATGATCCCCAAAGTAATCCAGGAAGATGACTTTGGTAGGATGGGAATGCATCGATTAATTATTACATTTTTTCTGTATAAATAAATATTTCCTTGCTCTGAAAGGTCGCATGTATAACCAGATATTGAGCCTCAGGTCCAAATGATCCACCTTATCCACGACACTAGCTCAACAGACTATATAGTCACTGGTCGATTTAGCACTTGCATAGCTGTGCTGTGTTTGAACTTGAGTATATTGGCACAAGGATTCTCAGTCCATAAACCGGCTTTGAAAACAACAGTTGAATATTTAGCAGTTAATTATAGTGAAAGTACAAAAAACAAAACATTTGAGTGATTATACTGCTGAGGTCTTCCAGTGCATAGCATAATGGCGAGAGGACTCTCAGACTGGCTAAAACAATAGCAAGCGCAGATTTGCCCACAAACAGCTTTTATGACAAAATATCGAAGGTAAGAAAAGTTTTTGCTCATCTCTGTTGCATTTCAAGTGTAGGCTATGCCTGCTGTTCTTTGAGTGTGGTGTCAATTTAAAATGACAAGGCTTATATTGTTGGAATCTGTGGACTGTCCTTTTTCATTTGATGTATCATCTGTATGCATAGCACAAATTCAGTAGAAATGCTTGCAATAGAGCACTGATCTTATTTTATTTAATGTTTTGCTAGATGCTTATTTACTTGCTTGATACTTGAATTGCGTTCAGTTTAGGTAAAAACGGTTCACACAAACTTTTCGCCGGTTTCTTCGCTTTAAGAGGATATGCCGCATGACGAGGTTGCTATTAGGAAACATGCTGTATTAATTATGCAAATTCATTGCCCCCGTTACGGGACGTTCAGGCTTAAGGTTAATATTTGTATTGAATATATATTTTCCACTAATTTCTTAAAATCTTCACTTTAAACCCTGTTTTCATTGCAACAAAACCGCTGAGTTTCTTGTGAATTTCTGGTTTCTTGTGAATTTCTGGTACTTGAAGCAGCTTTTCTCGAAGTGCTCTGAGTAAAGAACTGAATGTTTTGTTGGCTTGTAAGGCTTTCCACGGTCAATTCTTCTTAATTTAACAAGCCAATCTTTCAAAAGGGCTTTATTATTTTGTAGAAATTGATGGAAACTTATTTTGCCGTATTTTCCAGATGACTGAATGGCATTATTATTGATGCAAGCAACAGCAGCACAAGATTTCCCCATTTTTACTATGCTGCGATCAACCTTTCTGTACATTTTGCTGTGGGGATCACGTGACCACCTACTTAACTTGAAATGACCTCATTCTTGCGATTTCTGATACAACATTTTCCTCCTCTGCTCCTCTAGTCTTTGCCAAAAACCTAGTATGCATTCTTAAATATTTTGTTACCTCAAATTTAAATAGCTCAGAGTTACTACAAAAGTTTTTTTTTAATTACAGCTTTGTGCCGAAATCGCCCAATCAATGATTGAACATTTTTGATCACTGCTTCATGTTTTAGAATGGAACCATTTCATTTCCAATATGATCCCCTATGTTGGTCAATAGTAGTGTTCAGAGATTTGTATTGAAATAGCTCTATGATCTGTTAACGGTGTGGTGAGAATATTGACATCAATGTCATTACTATCAAAACAATTGGAAATCAACCAAAAGGCAATGCGTGACATTGTAGTGCATGCCTTATTCCACATGTAGAATCACTCTCCAGGGTGTATTCCTCTTCATATATCTATCAAGTGGAATTTTTGCATGAAATGCGAAAGATTAGAGGCCAGAGAGTTGTTGGTTCGTGGAGGCCATCGATCTAAAGAGCCATTTGCTACATTTAAGTCTCCTCCCATTACTATCAATAAATTAGGATATTAGCTAGTGTAAAAGGCGAGTTTCCAAACTATCAAATAAAATGGCACTTTCTTGTTTTGAATTATACCCATACAGATTGACCAGTAAGATTATTTTGATTATTAACATAATGGATACTATAAAGTAGTGGCCATTAGGGTCACCATCAAAATGTAAAATGTCTCCCTTGAAGGTGTCCTTCAGTGTAGCAACACCAGCTGCTCTTCTTGTACCATGAGAACCAGATGTTATCACCCCATTGTGCTTTCCATACCTGTACATCATTTAAAACAAAATGCGGTTACTGGAAAAAAAGAAAATCTTTCTTCTGTTGCTTTGCAAATAAAAATAAAGCCTTTCATTTAAAGTTTTGTCTTAGCCCCCTGACATTGAGCAAAAAAACAGAAAGAGACAATGTCCCAAAATAAAGTGTATCAAAGAGAAGAAGTGCTACAGATTTACAGCAAATAATTTCTATCCCATAAGAAATTAGGCAAAACTTGTCCTGAACCAAGTGGCTCATCCCTTAATGAAGGAAAATATATTCTTAGCAACAGAATCCTTCAGTCTGACACCCAAGCATTTTCACAGAGAGAATCTAAGCTTCGTCATTAAAAAAAAAAAAAAACCTTTTTTTTTTGCTATTGAAGCTCAGAGCTCAAAACATTAGTCCAATATAAAATATAAAGCAGCTAGTTGGAGGTATGTGATGGAGCACCTGTGGATGATGTGTCAATTTGAGACAAATCAGGCTCTACCTCTTTTTGGAGCCATGTTGGATGCACCTCCTGTACATTAATTATTACACAAACACCTGCAAAATGGGCTCTTTTTCCTTCCTTCTTTGCAGCTTCGATAATGGGCCACAATTTCTTGTGCATTGCCTTATCTGCAGAGGTGAGGTCTTCAGAAAACCTAAGCTTGTTTTTCTAGAGGTACCCACAGCTCTTTTCCGTTTTCCATATAAGGTCACGGGTAGATCTATTCGTGAAACGGATGATAATGGTCCTGCCTCGCTTCAGATTTTCCTGGTGTCTTCCAGGACGGTGAACAATGTCGACGTCCTCCTTAATTTTTGCATGGGAGTCTGGAATCATGCGGCAACAAATGTCAACAACTTTGGTTTTGATGTCCTCCTGTTTTTCTTCAAAGACGCCATGTAGCCTGAGATTTCAGCCTCGTTAAGTTTAAATTCAAATTCTGACAGTTTCTGAACATTGCTTTCATTGGTAGTTTTCGTTACCCTCAGTTTTCAAAGACTCAATCTCAGCTAATACAAATTAAATTGATTTTTTCAAAGATTCAACACTCACTGCGTTGAGGTTAATCATACCTTCACCCTCTCGCTGATTTTTGCTGAGATCATCCGGACAATGTTGTTTTGTAACTCAACTAAAGACATTTCAGCTTTCTGCTTTTTTCTTTCGGTTTAATTGGCGAGTCATGGTCAGACTCTGGCAGAGGCAGGGAATTTGGGCTCTGACAACGAACGCAAGTTTCATTGAGTGCGTAGCCTTGGTCCGAGTTAATGGAATGAGAAACTGCAGTTGAGGCTACAGCTGCATGTGCCTTAGGGGCTTGAAGAGGAACACTGAAAATTGTACCGTCAGCAGGGTGAGCTTTTTCTTTGTCTTTCCGTTTGTGTCCTTGTTCAGAGGGTTTTATTTTTCAGGTCAGAATGAGCCGTCTTCGCTCAAATTAGCAAATTTTAGTTACTGCTAGCCTCGCATTACAGACCAGTCTGCATCAAACACAAAGTCCTCCACCAACCAACTGTTGATGGAAAAAAAAAAGCGAGAAAGTCGGGAGAATGATGCTTACAAATACCCTTGCCTTTTGAGCATCAAACGCGATGTAAAAATCATAAAGGGATGGAAACTGCAGCTTTCACTCAGCCGCATAAAAAAAGCGTCTGTCTTGGTCGCCATCTTGCCGACCTCCATAAGCAGAGGCTACTCTCCTCCACGACTCTCTGATGGACAGGTAACGTTAAAAAAACCAGCTACTACAGCAACAGACAAAAAGAGTCATTTAACGCCATTTGTAGATAGTTTTAGTAACACTGAAATACTGTATGTACATTTTGAGGGCTTTACATACACATTAGGTGAGTAGTGTTAACCTGAGATATACCCAAATAGCAAGTGCCTCCACTCCGGATCTGCCCCAGCTCTGAGCCGGATCAGCTGGAGTCGGCACAGAGCCGGGGCAGATATGGAGCGGAGGTTCTTGCTATCTGGGAACACTTAAAAGCCTGATTCATGCTTCTAGCGGTCGGTGCGGTTTCAGTAGTGCGGATGGCGCACACGGTCCTCACGAGGGTCAAGTCGTTTCATGCTAGAAGCCTGGCCTCTTGCGATCACCACGGCCCACACATTCAAATGATGCTATTGCGGCCAGGGCGATAGAGCGTTGAGGATCCGTAGAGGTTCGGAACGCCGAGCTGCATGTGCACCTGGAGGATTTTGTAGCAACGCGGCCGGGGTCGCACAGACCGCATTGAAATGATTGGCTAGCTTCAGGACCCGGAAGTAGCTATGTATACCCACTAAAATGAAAAATGGAAAGCTTTACAGAAAAGCCAGCGGAACAAACACACAGCTATAAATACTGACATCTTTACGACAGTTCCTGTCGGATCTACAAGGATGCTGAAATGACTTCCAATACATGGAAGGGGATCGTAAATTTTCGATTGACTTATCCCGACGTGTTTAAGATAAAATGGAAAACCCTTCGCAACCAGTTTGTGAAAGCATGAAAAAAAATGAAGTGGAGTGGATGAGCTCGCAGAACCAGTCTCGTCGATATTTACATCATTGTCCTGGCTCCTGGTGTTTATTAAACTTTGGGAGAAAAAACAAATGTCTATGCAGTGCTCTGTTTAACTCAAGGTTTTCCCAGTGGTAGGGTAGCTATGTCCGCGGATGATTGAAGGGAATCTCGTTGGCATAGGTTACGTCATTCGGGAATGTCCAAACAGTCATTTCGGAATACCTCAACATCCCCCCACACCTTTGTATTTCATTTGTGGTGTAGGACCCAATTATCGCGGTATTAATGACATTAATTCACATTTGGCAAAACTAACTGGCAGACAAATTAAACTTAGTTTGCTATTTATAAGTTGTAATATCTACGCATCTGAAATCTCACACACACATACAAAAAAAACACCCCATTGCCAGACATCGGTGCAAAAACTGCCGAAATGCCGGCAAACCGTGTCAACTTAGTTTTCGGAAGTTTCAAGTGACCCAATTATCGTAGTGGAGAAAGAGCAGCCAGTAATATTTGTTTTGACGGTGACGCACTGTATAATCTATATTCAAAATAATCGAGCCGTGGTTTTGGTAGTAATAATAAGCTAGTTACAATATGATAGTAAAAATTAACGTATAGATCACAGAAATAAGATTCAGAAGTGCAGGATTAGAACAGGCCCGTTCTTGGAGCCTCTTTGACAGCATCAAACATGATTCATGCTTCTTGCGGTCGGCGTGGTTTCAGCAGTTTGGACGGTGAGCACGGTCCCCACGAATGTCAAGTCATCTCTGTGAGGTACAGTTCAGGAACCACACGCGAGAGGCAGAAATCCAAAAACATATGCTTTTAATGGAGTCCGAGTCAAAGCCAAACACAGGAATTGCCAAGCCACAATACGAAATTCAAAAACAGTGTCAACTAGACAGGCAGGGGTCAGAACCAGTAAGACAGATGAGCAAAGGTACAATAACGATAGGCAAGAAGTCATAGTCGATGAACAAAGCCAAGGGTCATACACAGGGCATCCAAACACAGAAATCGTGGTCATACAAAAATGGGTCGAAATCCAGAAAGACAAAAACAATAGAAAAAGGGCAATGGCAAGAATCGAAGTCAGACAATCCAGTAGAAGAAAAACAATACTCAATGGCATACAAGGCGCTCTGCACAATGAAATATTGATCAACGTTCTGACAAGAGCTGTGAAAATACACATAAATACACATAGGGGAAGTCATATGCTACAAAGGAGAAGCAGGTGAATTGGATCAAACTAATTACAAAGGAATGAACATGAGGAAGTTCCTGATTACAAGAAATTGGCAAAAGCCGAAACGCAGACAGGGATCACAGAGACAGCCTACTGACAAACATATGGCTCTGGTTAGGGAGTTCTACCGTGCACAGAGTGAGAGGCAGAAAAGAGAATAGCAAGGTGCATAAAATCTGCTTGAAGCACAGCAAAGTAAAATGAGCGAGGGCAAGGGGCGGAGAGGAGAGCAGAGCGAGTGCTGAGTGTTTGTTTGTCAATTAGTAATGTGCAGCTATACAATCCCTAGTGCTTGTTAGTAAGTTAGTCCTTTAAACAATGTTAGTCTTGGTTAGTAAGTTTAACTAAAACAACAGACTGTTAGTATTGTTAGTAAAATAGAAAAGCAAGGTGAAGGAAGTAAACGAGATTGGAAGGAATGGTTGAAATACCAGAAACCATGAAATCACCCGAAAGTGTGCCACACAATACTGGGGCAGTGAGCGATCACATGACAAAAGACCACACAGGGGGAGACAAAGTGTAATGCATGGTATGAGACAAAATATGGACCAGAATATAACTGAGGGAACTATGGGAGAATGTGCGGGAATAAACAGGAACAAAACCTTGCATGGATCAAGGCCTGGCAAAACATGAACAGAACAAGGCAGAATCATAAGTTTCATTTTTGATGCGGTCAAAGCGGTTCCAAGAATGGGCCTGTTCCAATCTTGCGCTACTGAATCTTATTTCTGTGATCAATACGTTTACTATCATATTGTAACTATTGTTATTATTATTATTATTATTAAAAATATTATTACAACAAAACACACGACTCGATTATTTTAAATTAGATTAGACAGTGCTTTGCTGTCAAAACACATATTACTGGCCGCTCTTTCTTCACTATTGCAATAATTGGGTCATGTGAAACTTCCGAAAACTAAGTTGACATGGTTTGCATTTCATCAGTTTCTACACGGATGTCTGGCAATGATCATTTTGTTTTTTGTGTGATTTCAGATGCATAGAGATTGCTTATTGTACATAGCAAACTAAGTTTAATTAGTCTGCCAGTTTGTTTAGCCAACTGTGAATAAATGTCATTAATACTGCGATAATTGCGTCCTACACCACAAATGAAATATAAAGGCGTGGGGGGACGTTAAAGTATTCCCGAATGACGTAAGCTACGCCAACGAGATTCCCTTCAGTCATCTGCAGACATAGCTGCCTAACGTCCGGAAAACCATGGATTAAACAGAGCACTGCATAGACAGTTGATTTTTGTCTCCCTAAGTTTTATAAACACCATGAGCCAAGACAATAATGTAAATATTGCCGATACACTGGTTTCGCCAGCTTCTCCACTCCTCCCCTTCTTTTTTTTGTGCTTTCACAAATTGGTTGCGAAGGGTTTTCCATTTTATTTTAGATATGTCGGGATCAGTCAGTTGAAAATTTCCAATCTCCATCCATGTGTTTTGGCAGTCATATGAGCATCCTTGTATATCTGACAGGAACTGTAGTAAAGATGTTTGTATTTTCAGCTGGCGTTTTTGTAAAGTTAACCATTTTTAATTTTAATAGGTATACAGACTTCCGGGTCCAGAAGCTAGCCAATCATTCCAATGCGGTCTGTGCGACCCAGACCGTGGTGTTACAAAATCTTCCATATGTGCGGCTCGGTGCTCAGAGCCCCAGCGGAACTTCCGCGCTCTGTAGCCCGGGCCGCAAATATGTCATTTCACCATGTGGTCCGTGCTGACAGCGCCGACCCCAAGAAGCATGAATCAGGCTTTACATTTCTCGATCTCTTTGGAGTCTCGCTGCCGGTACCAGAGAAAACAGGTATGCAGGACTGAAACAAACCGAACTAATCCAGCGCGAAAGAAGATGAGCCTAATAATCGTCAGATTGTGCTGGTAATGCAACAAAATCCAATGGAACATTTTAAAAGACCAGGCATCTAGTTGGGGCAAGCGCAGCATATGCATATGCTATATTAATATTCAATCCACCTTTTGCTGTTCATTAGAAGAAAATACGCATACATTTTTGAGTATAGGCGACCAATATCGCCAAGAAACATTTATTGGCGTCAAAAATTGGACATTGCGAATGTTCTATATGTGCAAAAATGTGTTTTAATTTCACAGTACATTAATGCCTGATTATTGCACTCAATTGCTAGACTGGATTCAAATGCTGGTCATGTTGCAGTGGCGTAGTGAATACAAAAATGTAGTGGAGAACACAGAAAAAGCTACCTCAATGGGGTGTCGAATCCACCTTGGCGTGATCTTTCAAACTTATTATTTAAATTTTTTGTTTTTTTTGGTGTCAGTTAAAGTCACTGACATCAAAGCGGCCACCACAACTGCTTCCATTCAAGTGAACCAACTCATCAACGTGCAAGGGTATAAGTTAATTTGGAAACCAGTCGGGGCATAATACCGGTATTCTTGAAAATACTAAAAGATACCCAGCTGGCATTTTAACGTTTTTTCACTGTTGAGTCAACGTCATGGATCATAGCTGAATCACCGCTGAATTATGCTTTGATTTTTGAAAGATGGGTTAACGTTGATTTTGCAACATTTTTTCAACGTTGGGCATGAGTGCCATACACAACCTCAACTTTTTTGGGGTTTTTTTTTTTTTTTTTTTGGCCAGAACGATTTTAAAAGGGGGTACAAATACAAAACCCAAAACCAGTGAAGTTGGCACGTTGTGTAAATCATAAATAAAAACAGAATACAATGATTTGCAAAGTGTTTAAAGGACATCACCACATGGGATCAGGAACACTTCAGAAAACCACTATCAGTAACTACAGCTTGTCGCTACATCTGCAAGTGCAAGTTAAAACTCTACAATGCAATGCGAAAGCCATTTATCAACAGCAGGGGGCCGCCAAGCTGTCACGGAATTACAGTCCCACTACATTTTGGGTTGTAACTCTACAACTAAATAAGAAAAATCAAGTATGATATGTCATATTGAAGGTATTAACCTGTTCTTTAATATTATTAAGTGAAAATATATTTTTTGAGAAATTTTCATCGAAGAAACAAGCAAAAACTACTCCGTCATGGAATTACACAAAATTGACCTGGTTTTTTTAATGTTGTGTTTAACTATCCAGAAAGTGATGTTCCTATCATAGTTAAGTTATGAAACTTCAATATGTTCAAATTTAACATGTTTTTTGTTAATACTGTAAGTTATAGAAACAAATATTGACTTTAACCCTGCTTTATGGGCAAGAAATTTCAAAAAGTCAATGTTGCGGAATTACAAGAGGCAAATTGTCACGGAATGACAATAGTATTAATTAGTTTCAATGTATTTATTTTTATACATATATACATAATTATTTACATTTTTACAGTTTAGCAATATATTACAACGAGTTTTCCACTCATAATGACCAATCATAATACATACAGTGGGGAAAACAAGTATTTGATCCCTTGCTGATTTTGTTGCTTTGGCCTCTAATAAAGACTCGATCAGTCTGTAATATTAATGGTAGGTGTAGTCTAACATGCTGAGACAGAATATCACAGAGAAAATCAAGAAATCGACTTTTAGAAATTTGTATTAATTTATTTGTATTTTATTGAGGAAAATAAGTATTTGAACCCTCTTGTGAAAAGGACTTAGTACTTTGTGGCAAACCCCTTATTAGCAAGCACAGAGGTCAGACGTTTTTTGTAGTTGATGACCAGGTTACTGCACGTATTAGGAGGAATTTTGGTCCACTCTTCTTTGCAAATGACCTCTAAATCATCAAGATTCCGTGGCTGTCGCTTGGCAACTCTGAGCTTCAGCTCTCTCCATAGATTTTCTATAGGATTCATTTCCGGAGAGTGGTTGGGCCACTCCATGACCTTGATATGTCTCTTCTTCAGCCATTCCTTGGTTGCCTTGGCTGTATGCTTTGGGTCATTATCCTGCTGGAAGACCCATCTAGTACCCATTTTAAGCTTCCTGGCAGAGGGAAGGAGGTTTTCACTCAGGATTTGACGGTACATGGCTCCGTCCATTCTCCCATTGATACAGTGAAGTAGCCCTGTGCCGTGTGCAGAAAAACACCCCCAAAGCATAATGTTGCCACCTCCATGCTTGACAGTAGGGATGGCGTTCTTGGGGTCATAAGCAGTATGTTTCTTCCTCCAGACCCGGCGGATTGAATTGATACCAAAGAGCTCAATTTTGGTCTCATCTGACCATAACACCTTCTCCAAGTCACTCTCCAGGTCATTCAGATGTTCATTGGCAAAGTTTAGGCGGGCCTGCACATGTGCTTTCTTAAGCAAGGGTACTTTGCGAGCACTGCAAGACGTTAGACCATTGCGGTGTTAAGTGTTACCAACTGTTTGCTAGGTGACTGTGATCCCAGCTGCTTTAAGATCATCCACTAACTCTGCCCGTGTTGTATTAGGTCTATCTCTCACCGTTCTCATGATCTTGGAAACCCCACGAGGTGAGATCTTGTTCGGAGCCCCAGACCTAGGTCCATTGATGATCATGTTGTGAGTCTTGTACTTGCGCACAATTGCATCAACAGTTGTCACCTTAACACCCAGCTTCTTGCTAATTAATTTGTAGCCCATACCAGTCTTGTGCAGATCCACAGAAATCCACGGAAAGCTCTTTAGTCTTTCCCATGTTGGAAAGTTTGGAGTCTGACAAACTGATTGATTCTGTGGCCAGATGGCTTTTATACAAGTCATTAGTGATATCAGGTGTCTTCAATTTAGGTGACAAGGTAATTTGGAGAGTCTACCTTGCCTGTATTAACAAGAACTCTTGATGGTTACTAGGGGATCAAATACTTCTTTTTCTCAATAAAATACAAACAAATTAATATAGATCTTTAAAAGTTTTTTAAAAATTTTTTTTGAATTTTCTTTTTGATATTCTATCTCCACATATTAGAATACACCTACCATTAAAATTACAGACTGATCAAGTCTTTTTTAGTGGGTAAACCAACAAAATCAGTAAGGGATCAAATACTTTTTCCCCCACTGTACTTGAAATTTTTTTTTAAATCTCCATGTCAACATTGGCTTGGTGGCCCCCAGCACCCAGAAACGCCGCCGGCTTCGCTGGGCCCAAGATCATCTAAGATGGACTGATGCAAAGTGGAAAAGTGTTCTGTGGTCTGACGAGTCCACATTTCAAATTGTTTTTGGAAACTCTGGACGTCGTGTCCTCCGGACCAAAGAGGAAAAGAACCATCCGGACTGTTATAGGCGCAAAAAGTTCAAAAGCCAGTATCTGTGATAGTATGGGGGTGTATTAGTGCCCAAGGCACGGGCAAATTACACATATGTGAAGGCACCATTAATGCTGAAAGGTACATACAGGTTTTGGAGCAACATATGTTGCCATCCAAGCAACGTCTTTTTCATGGACGCCCCTGCTTATTTTGGCAAGACAATGCCAAGCCACATTCTGCACGTGTTACAACAGCATGGCTCCGTAGCGTAAAATACGACAACGGAGACCCCGGAGTGTTGAACAACTTAAGATGTACATCAAGCAGGAATGGGAAAGAGTTTCACCTGAAAAGCTTCAAAAATTGGTCTCCTCAGTTCCCAAACGTTTACTGAGTATCGTTAAAAGGAAAGGCGATGTAACACAGTGGTTAAAAAGGCCCTGTGCCAACTTTTTTGCAATGTGTTGCTGCCTTTAAATTCTAAGTTAATGATTATTTGCAAAAAAATTAAGTTTCTCAGTTTGAACATTAAACATCTTGTCTTTGCAGTGTATTCAATTGAATATAAGTTGAAAAGGATTTGCAAATCATTGTATTCTGTTTTTATCTACGATTTACATAACGTGCCAACTTCACTGGTTTCGGGTTTTGCATTTTTGGGGAGTTTTCATGAGTGAGAAGGGGGTTTAGAATAATGGGGGGGAAATTTTAAAAGGAAGGGGTTGAAGCTGCACGAGGAAAAAAATTTTTTTTTTGGTAATTCCAGTTTCCGCCATCGTGCTCTTCCCTCGTGACATTCACTGGGTGTATAATCTCTCCAACTTTTTACCTATTTTTTACATGTTTTCATTTTTTACCCCATCAATGAGGCTGTGAACAAAGGTTTACATGTTAAGTTATACATCACATTCATGTCTGCAGCAGGATTCGAACCAGGGAACCTGTGGACAAAACAATATCAAACACACCACACACTGTGGTCCAGTTTCACCGCGAAATGCTGCAACACAGAACTCTGGTGAAATCGCCACAATATATAAAATAAATTATATATTAATTTATTCTTCTTTCTTCTATTTATTGTTGTCAATGAGGAGACGTCATGTGAATATCCATTTTGATGTGTTTCTTGCTGGTGAGTTGGCTGATCCAATGACCCTGGGTAGAATAATTTGAGCAGAACAAATCATTGTTTGTGGCTGAATTGGGTTAAGGTTAGGGTTAGGCCAGTGTTTCTCAAACCTCTCCTGGAGGACCACCTGTCCTGCCTGTTTTAGATCTTTCCCTGCCCCAGCACAGGTGATTCAAATAATCAGGATGTTATCAATCAGCTTTAGAGGGTCAATAACGAGCTGATCATTTTAATCACCTGTGCTAAAACAGGGAAAGATCTAAAACATGCAGGACAGGTGGTCCTCCAGGAGAGGTTTGAGAAGCACTGGGTTAGGCAAAGGGATAGGGATAGCATTCCCTATGAGTTGGGTTAAGGTTAGAGATAGGGATAGCATTCCTTATGGGTTGGGTTAAGGTTAGGTCAACAGTGACATGGCTGCCAACTTTATAAGCTTGCCGCATGTATAGACGCTGTCGAAATGAAAGTGTAAATTCTCTTAACTGGATGTGCGCTCAACGTTTTTCCACACCCGAATATTTCACTTGGTATCTAAACATTAAGGTAAGCCAAAAAAGTAGTGATATTTTCAATTTTGCTGGAGGTTGTGTGGTACTATTACCACACAACCTTCATTATTAACTATTATTAATGTTGTTTCAATGTTGAATCAAATCTTGTTCAAATTTCAGAGTTTCACGTAATGTTACCAACTGATCTGAAAGACAAAACAAGAAAGGACGGGATAATCACACACAAAAATGAGTGCGGTGCATTCATTTCTACTTTTTAATTTCTGTTTCTGCTGCAATCTCTCAAATCCAAGATCCAACAACAGCAAAGTATTCCGTTTCTGTTGCAGTATCTCAAAGCAGAAATTCTTTATAATACAAATCCAAAGACCAGTAAATACCAACGTGAAGTGAACACCCAGCCAGCCAGCCAGCCAGCCTGCCAATCATCGGCCAACCAATCGTTGAAGTTCTTCCCCGCCGGCCGACCAATTGCTGAACTTCTTCCCCACCGGCCAGCCAGTCGTTGAACTTGATCACTCAGGCAGCCAGTCAGCCAGATACTCAGTCAGGCACATTCGCATTTATAGTGGCCTGCCCGCTGTTTGGCCCAGCCCCAAAAGCGCCATGAATGGTGAAAGGTATATAAAGGTTTTAGAGCAACAAATGCTCCCCTCCAGACAACATCTATTCCAGGGAAGGCCTTGTGTATTTCAGCAGAACAATAGAAAACCAAATACTGCAGCTATTACAACAGCATGGCTTCGTAGTAGAAGAGTCCGTGTGCTGAACTGGCCTGCCTGCAGTCTTCATCTTTCACCGACTGAGAACATTTGGGGCATAATTAAACGAAAAGTCCATCAAAGGAGACCCAAAACTCTCCAGCAGCTGGAAGCCTGTATTAAACAAGAGTGGGATCAAATTCCAATGGCTAAACTGAAGAAACTTGTGTCCTCAATGCCCAGACGCCTCCACTCTGTGTTAAAAAGAAGACGGGATGCTACACAGGCCCCTGTCCCAACTTTTCTAAGACCTGCAGCAGCCAGTGGCGGTTCTAGAAACAGGAATTGGGGAGGCGCGGACACGTCCCTTTATGACAATTAGTCCTGGCTAGTTGTCATTTTCCTTTACTGACGCGTTTTCCAATGAACGTAATTGGCAACTGAAGACATGCTTTCTCTCCATATGCGATCGAACAGCGATGAAATCATTGAAATCATTTTCTTTCAGTACAGAAAAATAACATTAATAGGCCGGTGCTTTTTGTTGATTGATCAGGTCCGCGTTCCAATGAAATACCGCCTTTCACTCTCGGCATTGCGCTGATTGATTTTTTTTTAAAAAGTGGCACTTTGCAGTTAAATAGGCAGCGTGCTGCTCAAGGAATTTGCGTGAGAGTTGACAGGTATGCAAATATGAATAACATTGATTTAAATACAGCAAATACGCTTCCAGATGAATGATTGTCTTCTTACGCAATCAGGGAGAACAAGCAGCACCTGTTAACTGTGGAGTGCTCTCGGAGTGAACCTTTTGTTTATCATGAGAATGACTGAGAACAGGTCAGGACTAATAACTGTTTTAAACGGATGTTTTGTCACAATCCGTTTGCAGGGCAGGACCATCACATGAACTCCAATATTTTCATCACTATATATGGAGAGAAACCGTGTCTTCATTTGCCACTTACGATAATTGAAAAACATGTCAGTGAAGGAAAATGATTCAGAACTAGCCAGGACTAATTGTCATAAAGGGACGTGTCTGCGCCCCCCCAATTCCTGGTTCAAGAACCACCACTGGTAGCAGCCATCAAATTTGAAATGAGCTCATTTTGTGGATTTAAAATTGTAAAATTTCTCAATTTTAACATTTACTATGTTATCTCTGTTCTATTGTGAATAAAATACTGGCTGGTGTGATTTGATAGTCATTGCTTTTTGATCTTATACACAATTTACACTTTGTCCCAACTAGAATTGGGGTTGTATTTATATGTTACGTAATTTAATGTCAGCTTTATTAAGTAGAATTAATTTATGCTAATCAGATGACATCGTTAAATTTAAAGGGCCAAAATCCAAGATGGTGGACTATATCTTTGACTCGGGTACATTTTCCCTCAATTTCATCGATTCCTTTTATTTCAATATACTAAACACAAAGAAGTTCACAAAAAGAACAGAGCAAGTTTTGCTTACACAAACCTGTAATCCTTTATAAGTTTACTTTCATTTCTTTCCGACCTGAACTTCTAAACTGAGTAAATTAAAAACTATTTTACGGAACATCAAAACCGCAAAGCATTCTGAGTAATAAAAATCAAAACATGACATCATAATAGGTCATAATAATACCAAAATGATTTTAGTGATTTAGTTTTACTTGTACATCATCCCCTGGAAATTTGGTGGTCGTAAGCCATGTTGTTTAGGAGTAACAGTTGACTATCACGTTATGAGAAGTTCAAGCTGTTTTGCCTTATTTATGACGTCATTTTATGACATCGTTGCTATTGCCTTTGGCAGCAGAAATCTTTGCAGACATTTAAGTGTTATAAGACACATTGGCCCTCATTTATCAAACGTGCGTACACGAAAAAATGGGTGTACACCAAATCTCCTGCAAGGATCGGCATTTATCAATTTGAACGTGAGTGAACGGTCCGCAAAAATCTCACGTTCGCGCATCGTACAACATGCAGGAAGGAGTGCAGCTGTCAAAATGATTAATAAACCATATGCAGCGATTTGGACATCATGCTGAGCGCAGCCACCCATTTTTTGATGGCGATCTTAAATTTGGACCACTTTTTTTTTACCTTCAAGGAAAGCATTTGGATTGTCAGTTATTTTGGCTATATGACATGAAATATCATGGATCTATAAATTGAATTTATTAATGAATTAAATCAAACCTCTGATGCACTCCGGTTTTCCACCCCAACAGTGTTTACCGCAGCAGCAGCAATAGTTTTCCAAACTGCAGCCTTCTGGGCTCCCTTTATACTACTCTTAAGGCTTCCAAATAAAATTATTTTGTTTTTCTCCACCTCGGATGTGATAATTTATATTTCCTCCTCAGTACCTGTACCCAACCCTCCCCCTCCATACTTAGTTCAGCCTCAGGGCGTGACACCCTCTGCAACATGCCTGCCCCACTGCAGCTTCTCCTCCTTCCGCCTGGTGGACTCCCCCCCACATTGCTGAGCTGGTCTCCAAGGCCAAGGCCTCCACCTGCTCCCTGGACCCCATCCCAACTGCACTGGCTAAGGTCTGCCTACCCACCCTCTGCCCCCTTATGGTTGAAATCATCAACACCTCCCTGCTAACTGGTACTGTTCCCTCCAGCTTCAAAACTGCCTCAGTGACCCCCATCCTCAAAAAACCTGGACTGGACCCCAGTATTCTCAACAACTACCGGCCGATCTCCAACCTTCCTTTCCTTAGTAATATCTTGGAACGAGCAGTGGCCGCCCAACTCCACCAGCACATGTCCAATCATGAGCTCTTTGAGATCCTTCAGTCTGGCTTCAGAACTCATCACACCACAGAGACCGCCCTCATCAAAGTCATCAATGACCTCCTCATCGCTGCCGATGCCCACCAAGTCAGCCTACTCATTCTCCTCGACCTTTCAGCAGCTTTTGACACCATCTCCCACTCAATCCTCCTAAAACGCCTATCTGACCATCTGGGCCTTACCGGTACAGTTCTCTCTTGGTTTCAATTATACCAACCGAAAACAGTTTGTCACTTTCTCCGGTTCCAGCTCCCCCCTGGCCCCAGTCAACCACTGTGTCCCCCAGGGTTCTTTGCTTGGTCCACTCCTCTTCACTATCTATATGCTCCCTCTTGCTCAGATCATCCGTCGCCATGGACTCAACTTCCACTGTTATGTTGATGATACACAGCTGTATCTCAGCACCTCACCATCCTCACTGCTGCCCCCCACAGTCACTCACCAACTGCCTTGATGAAATTAACACTTGGATGACAGCTAACCTACTCAAACTCAACACCAAGAAAACTGAGCTCATGGTTTTGGCGACCCCAGCTCTGCTCGAGAAGGTTGGCGATCTGGTTCTTCAGGTAGATGGCCGCTCCATCTTTTCATCCCCCAAAGTCCGCAACCTGGGTGTCATTCTGGACTCCACTCTCTCCTTTCAGTCACACATCAAATCCATCGCTAAATCTGCCTTCTTCCACTTCAAGAACATTTCCAGACTCCATATCTGTCTGATCACATCACTGAATCTCTCATTCATGCCTTCATCTCTTCCCGCCTTGACTATAGCAATGGAGTCCTGTCCGGGCTACCTGGCACTGTCCTGGACAAGCTCCAGTACGTGCAAAACTCCGCTGCCAGGGTTCTCACTCATACTAAGCCCTGGCGGCATATCAACCCCATCCTGGCCCATTTGCACTGGCTCCTGGTCAAACAACGCATGACGTACAAACTCCTCTTCCTCACCTATAAATCCCTTCACGGCCTGGCCCCCCGGTACCTCTCCGATCTCCTCCACCACTACACCCCACCCCAATCTCTGAGGTCTGCTAACATTGGCCTCCTCACTGAACCCAGCGCCAAACTCCGGACCTTTGGGTACAGAGTTTTTAGCGTTGCAGCCCCCACCCTCTGGAATGCTCTCCCCAAGGTCATCCGCAACTCCCCAACCCTGGATATTTTCAAGACTGCGCTCAAAACCCACCTGTTCGTCGTTTCCTTCAATATTTAGTCTTTGGTCAGCTTGTAGGCTTGTTATTTGGTTACTTGTTGCTGTCTTTAGTGTGTCTGCTCTGTCCCTAGTCCTGTCTGTCTCTCTGGTTCTGTCCTGTATGTTCCACCCTCTGTAAAGCGAACTTGGGTTTTAGAAAGGCGCTATATAAAACTAAGTTATTGTTATTATTATTTTTAGTGAAGTTCTTTCATCTCTGCCGTCTTTCGAGAGTCAATGTCGTAAAGTGGGCAGGACTGTGCCTCCCGGAGCATGAATTTATAGGGGCGTGTCATGTAAATTACAATGGTTTCAGCCGCCAAATTCATAAATGCCACACCAGTTCTACACCGAAATCAGCGATGTACACACTTTTAATCAATCAGACATGACACCTGGCGAATGCTGATATTTACACCAGAATCTACAGCAGATCCTATGCAAGTTTGAAAAATGAGGGCCATTGTGTGTAAAAATGGTGATGCATCCCTGCAAAAAATGTTCGATAGGACTTCTATGGAATTCTATAGAACACTATAGAACATCAATGGAACTCTATAGAACATTTTAGAAGAACAGCATGTACTATATGAATTTCTGTGTGTTCTCTAGGAATTTGCTATTAACCTATGGAGCACCTCTATGGAAAAGAAAGTCCAGTAAGATTATTGCTGTTCCATAAGACCTTCCTATAGAACACCCTAGTTGAAAAACCGGTTCCATAGGAAGGAATTTTGATGGTCTTTCGGACCTTCAAACAGAACAAAAGCTTAATGGGAAAGACATCTTAAATAAGGGTTAAATAAAAATAAATCTTATGACTCCTTGCAATTTTCTGTTGAAGGGTCAATTTACCTTATGTGTACCTGGGTTCTAGAAGTGAGAGACCAGACTTATGGTATGAAAATGTGCAATATACAGTGAGATCCACTACACTGAAGTAGCAAGGAAATCTTGTCCCGTTTAACAATTTCAGTGGAAGTGGTGCTAATTCAAGAGCACACAGGGGTAATTGAGTACGAGAGCAGTGTCATTCGGGGGAAAACTTTAGCTATAGGCTACTCTCAATCTCACTACGCAATGTCCAGGGTGGCGTCCATGCTCAGTCAATGCTTCCAACTACACAAGTTGCCATTTGTGCTTTGACATAATAGTGCGTGTAGCAGGAGTTTCACCCTGATTAATAACCAACGAGATCGCTTGTATTTGTTAATATCCAATCCGTATCAAATTGTGGAGAAAGTCCCGCCTTCTGACCGACGGGCCACACCCAACTAGGGAGGGTATTTTCTTTTAAATTTTGTTAGGAAAAGCACATGGGACCTCGAAATCGAAAATGCAAAGCTAGGCAGGGCAGTCTGTCACGAAAATGAAAAAGAAAAGTAGTGAACTGCGTTAGCGATTTAATTATGTGACAGATATCGCGTCTGCTTCTTGAAAAAGAAAAAGCATTTCCGAGAATGTATTTGCTTTATGAGATTAGTGTTTTCGATTTAGTTTTGTTCGAGATTTTGCGGGGCACGTCTTGCAAATGAAAACAGTGCCTACATGGACTTCAAAATGCAAACGCAAAGTGGAGGATTACTTTAGTACTTTCGTAATGATACAAATAATGTGCGTGCTTCTCGAAAACGAAAAAGCATTTCCGAGAAAGCATTTGCTTCATACGATTAGCGTTTTCGTGTTCGTTGTGTTAGTGATAGGCCTATTGCTGGGCACTTCTCAAAAATGCAAATATAAATGAGGAATGTATTTTCATTTTCCAATTATTTAAAAATTGTTGACATGGACTTGAAAATGAAAATGCAATGTGGAGGATTTCAGGTCCGTGTACGTTTCGTTAGTTTGATTTTTCCTTTAAACCGAACTGAAAGAAAACAAAAGTAAGCTGGTAATTTGGTTTTCCGTTTCAAACCAAAAACCTAAATTCAGGCTGGTTTTTTCGTTTTTTTGGTTTTAAAACGAAAAAAAAAAACGAGGAAACCAAAATCATTTATGGTCAAATTTGGTCGCCTTTTCGTTTTTGATCTTAAACAACACATTAACGCCGATGACAGACCGGAAGTGTCGGTAGGCCTACTTCAAAATAAAATCCCAGTGAATTGCGTTATAGATGAATGGCCTATAAAATCTTTTTTTTTCTTTGTAAATGTTGTGTTTTGAGCAGATGGATACGTTTTCACAGTTGTGTTTATTTTTACACATAAGTGACAAGCTGATCGTTTATTTTAAAAAAAATTGAATTTATTTAATTGCATGAGCATTTAATAAGGGGACATACAGTTGAGAAAGAAAGAGAAGAGGCGGGGTGGGAATCATGGGCCGAAGCTAAAACAACTGCTGCCGGGAGAAGTGGAGATGCTCTGTGGCGGCCTTATGTGCCATCATGGCAAAAAGTGAGTAAAGAGAGAGCATGACCTGAACTAAACAACAACAACAAAACTCCTGGGTTGTTCAGAACTCACTGCTGGGACTGTCTCCTGGTTATGTCTATCAGGCCTTTAAGTCCCTCCTGAAAATATTCAGGGTGATTATTGAGGACATTGTCAAGAAGTATGGTCACATCTGGACATTGTTGACCAAACATTTTGTGCAGCCTCTTGGTCTTCTGCAGTATTGGAAGGGTTGACTCAAAAAGGATGACACTCTTGTTAACAATCCCACAAACAACAACAAAACTCATATATATATATATATATATATTTTCATTCTACACACGGTAACAAGGAGTAATAATAACAACAACAACAACATCAACAAAAACTTCATAAAAAGGCATGAACTAAAACATGACACAATTGCCCAGTAGGGGCGCTACTTGTGTCTCTTAACATTCCCACAACCTCCTCCATTCCATTGACCACAAAGTGGGTCTTCCAGACAGTCTCATTTCTGCACTTGGGGCAGTGCTGTGCATTCCGAGACCATTCCTCTATGCAGACATAGCACCCTAAAAGGCTGCGGCAGCATGGTGCCACCACAGGGCTCCTCATCACATCTGTAACATTCAGAAAAAAATGTTAAAACAAATAAAAAAATATTGCAAATGGCAGTCTGAAGCACTTTTTTTGCTCCTGAGTCATATCTGTTTTATTGATAATTTTAATCTGTCCTGGGAGCGTGCAGCCTTCTTTAGAAGAGACGGAATTCACCCCACTCCGCTCGGTACTCGAAGCTAGCTGAGAACATCTTTTATACGATTCACCTGTCAGGTAAATGACTAATTGACTCTCCGGTAATTGAGGTCTCACATTCAATTGTTACAATTACTTCGGCAAGAACTCAATCGCGAATTGTATCTAAAAATAACGCTGGCTGCCGTCGCAGCAACTTGGTCAATATTTCATTTCGACCCCGGAGACATAAAAAATCAGCTAGCGTTGCCAATATGGAATCTTTTAACGTGAGATCTCTTAACAATAAGAGCTTTTTAATTAATGATAATATTATTGAGAGGAAATTGCATTTTATGTTTCTTGTTGAGACCTGGCTGCAGAATGATAGTGCTGCCACTTTAATTGAGGCTTGCCCACCTGACTACAAATTTGTTCAAGCAGCAAGACAAGGAAAGTGGGGAGGTGGCATAGCTGCTATTTATTCCAATAAGTTTAGCTGCTCCGAGATTGATCTCGGTAAATTTGCCTCTTTTGAATACCTTGCGATCCTCTTGAAAGCTGCCTCAGGTGTGCTCACAGCTCATTTTCATAACCCTATTGTGTGTGTTGGTATCGTCCTCCTAAATCGATTGACGGTTTTATGTCAGAATTTTCGGAGTTATTGTCCTCATTGGTTTTACAATATGACGGAATCATAATGGCGGGTGATTTTAATTTTCACATGGACGTTCCCTCCGACAGCTTGGCCACTGAATTTTTAAACCTTTCGGAGTGCTTCAACCTAGTCCAGTGGGTGTCTGGCCCCACGCACAAACACGGCCATACTTTGGACTTAGTTTTTACTCTGGGCGTGAATTTGAACGGCCTCAAGATCAAGGATCTTTTCATCTCCGATCATTTCGGTGTGTTTTTCGAAATCGAAGCCCCTGTTGCTCAAACCAAAGTGCAGCAATCCTTTCGTTCTCGTGTGGTAACCTCCCACACAGCCTCAATTTTCGTCCATTTTTTAAAATACTTGCTTCAATATAGCGCATGTTACAGAGAGTAATGAAATGCTAAATTTGTTTAATAATACGTGCTTGTGTGCTCTGAATGCTGTTGCGCCTCTCAAAATTAGAACAACACCTGTGCAACAGAATTCACCTTGGATCAATGATAAGATTCGCAGCCTTAAGAGGGAATGCAGAAAAGCGGAACGGAAGTGGAAGGCCACTAAATAAAATGTTCTTTATGTACGTATGAAAAGCCTGTTAAATTCATATAATCAAGAAGTAAAAAATGCTCGAGATAAATTCTTCTCTGAATTAATTGCCGCTAATCAGCATAATGTTAGATTTTTATTCAAAACAATTGACCGTCTGGTGAACCCTCCAGTTGCTGTTGCATCAGCTTCATCCCCCGCTGATTGTGAGAAGTTCTTGAAATTTTTCATTGACAAGATGTCTGTTATACGGTCTAGTATCAGTCATGTTCCATCTGTTACTGTGTCGTGCCCTCGCTTAAACTTGCTGAGTTGTTTCGCACCGATTTCTCTGTTGGATCTTTCTGAAACTGTCACGTATGAAGCCCTCATCTAGTCCCTTGGATATTATACCCACTAGGCCAGGGGTGGGCAATCATGGTCCTGGAGGGCCGGTGTGTATGCAGGTTTTTATTCCTATCAATTACCCTGACTAATTGAGTTAATTGATTGTATATGCACAAATATAGATTTTCGCAATGATTCGATCAAAAGAAAATGTTTTATGATGGGAGACAAGACTAGTCTTTGTAGTTTCATGATAATTTAAAGAAATGCGCATGAAACGTCAGATTTCATAAATGGTTTGGCTAATTGAGACAATCAGCTAATTAAAGACCAGACGTTGGTGTGAAAACCAGGGACAGATACGGCCCTCGTTGCCCACCTCTGCACTAGGCTCTTTAAAGAAGTAATGATAGCTGTTGGCCCTGCCCTGCTTTCCGTGGTAAACAGTTCTCTCTCTACTGGGTGTGTTCCAGACTATTTTAAGATTGCCTGCATTCAACCCCTTCTAAAAAAACCAAATCTTGATCCAGCCATTCTTAGTAATTTTAGACCAATATCAAAACTGCCTTTTATTTCGAAAGTCTTGGAAAAAGTGGTCGCAAAGCAACTTTTAGAGCTGGTCGAAACAACAATATTTTTTAGAAATTTCAATCAGGCTTTAGACGTCAGCGCAGTACAGAAACGGCCCTTCTCAGGGTCACTAATGATCTTTTGATGAATGCTGACTCTGGCAACTGCTCAATACTCGTGCTTTTGGACATCAGTGCTGCCTTTGATACAGTTGATCATGTCATCATGATTGATAGGCTGAAAAATTGGGTTGGGCTCTCTGGGACAGTTCTGAAATGGTTCTCTTCCTATCTGTCGAACAGAAAATTTTTGGTTTCCATCGGTGAACATGTATCCTCGTCTGTACTGCTTACTTCAGGTTTACCTCAAGGCTCCATACTTGGGCCTATATTGTTTTGTATTTATGTTACCTCTGGGTTTTATTATTCGTCAGCATAAAATAGGTTTTCACTGTTATGCTGATGACACGCAGTTGTATATTTCAGTAAAATCCTCTGATTTCAGCAATGTATTGGTGTTGCATGATTGTTTAGCTGATGTTCAAAATTGGTTGTCTAATTTTTTTTGCCGTTAAACTCAAACTAAACCGAAGTCATTATACTTGGTCCAAAGTTGGTGTCGGATAAAATCCAATCATCACTTGGACCTCTTGCTTCTAACAATAGGCCCTCTTCCCGAAATCTCGGTGTGATATTCGATACTGAACTCAAATTTGAGCTCCACGTAAAGAAGCTTGTACAGTCATGCTATCTGCAACTCCGTAACATGGCTAAAATTAAGTCTGTTCTGTCATTTGAAGATATGGAAAAAATTATTCATGCTTTTATCTCCTCTAGATTAGACTACTGCAACTCATTATTTACTTGTCTGAATAAGAAATTTTCGAAAACTGCAAGTGGTTCAAAATTCAGCGGCAAGATTGCTCACGAGAACAAATAAAAGAGCCCACATTACTCCGATTTTGGCATCTTTGCACTGGCTGCCTGTCGAATTCCGAATAGATTTTAAAATTCTGTTGATTACCTTCAAAGCACTCCATGGCATGGCACCAGAGTATATAAGTGAGCTTTTAAATCCTAAAAGATTGCTAAGATCCTCCAAGCAAGCATTATTGGCTGTTCCAGAGTCCAAGTTAAAAACAAAGGGTGATAGAGCCTTTTCGGTTAAGGCTCCAATACTCTGGAACAGCCTCCCAAACAACATAAGAAATGCTGAGTCTCTATTGTCTTTTAAATCTCTTTTAAAGACTCATTTTTTTAGGCTTGCTTTTGCCGATTTTACGGTTTAAATTATTTTATGGCTGTGTTTTCATGTATGTCTCGTTTTATTATCTTGATTTTCCTTTGATGTTTAATTCCTTGTTTCCCCATTTTGTTTTATTGCTTTTATGTACATGTATTTTACCTGCTTGTGAAGCATTTTGTGCTGTATTGCTGGAAAGGTGCTATATAAATAAAATTTATTATTATTATATTATTATATATCTGTTAATGCTTAGGTGTAAATATATTTGCCCATCTACAGTAATTATTTCCAGTTTTGTTCTGTTTTGATTAACAGTGGGTACTACCCTTTTGAATATGAAGAGAACCCATCTACTGATTTTTACATATGTATTAAGCTGCACCCCCCTATGCATCTCAAGTTTAATATTCCCTTTTTTTGTGAGTAGTGTATATCATTAAGTCAATTTTGCTCTTGGTAACTTTGTTTAAATTATCTTGTTCTTTTTCTCATGTTAGTGCAGATTTTAAACTGAGAGAGTGACAGTCAAATCAGACTTGTATGTATGGAATCATAGATTTTAAACTATTTTGGTTCTATACGCTTCAGTAAAAATCATGTCTGAGTCATTTTGCCATTTAAAAAAAAAAAGTCCTCAAATTTAAAATTTAGTCAAGTCATGTATAGAGATCATGACTCTACATACATACTGTACACTGCACTCAACAACCTCCCCCAATAGCCCCGTATGGACCAAACCCCCCTGAGTGTTTCACAAGTGTTTGATTGTCTGGTGTGTGTGTGTATGTGCACGTGTATGTGCTGCTTAGTGTGTGGTGGCATTTTGTTTTTACTTGTTGCTCTGTGTTGGTGATGTTTCTGTTTTTGATTATGTATTCACATGGCTCAGTGTTGTTGATGTTTCTATGTTGCTCAGTGACAGAGTGTGAAAATGAATTTCCCTTATGGGACAATAAAGGCATTCTATCTATCTATCTGTTTTCTCAGATATTCGATTTGATGAAAAAAAAAATTAACACTTTTTGAAGTCTTTTTGACTTTTTTTGAAGATGTTGGTTAAACTTTTCATAAGCAGGGGCTGCCCCAAAAACGAAAAGGCAACCAAATTTGATCATAATTGATTTTGGTTTCCTGGTTTTTCTCGTTTTAAAACCAAAAATGAAAAAACCAGCTTGAATTTTGGTTTTTTGGTTTTTGGTTTGAAACGGAAAACCAAATTACCAGCTTACTTTCATTTTCTGACAGTTCGGTTTAAAGGAAAAATCAAACTAACGAAACGTACACTGACCATTACATATGGGTACCTCCAGGAAATTGGGAGCAAAAGTGTGACACGGAAGTCAAAATTTCAGAATGGCTGTAGATCCCGTTGAATATGATTTTCTATTAGCCAAACATAAAGGAAAACCAAAACTCTGTATCTTTTTCAGGAAGAACTTTCTTGCGATGCCATTGGAGATTGAGCATTTCCAAAATACCTATGCTACGTGGACACCATTTCAGTAATTGATGGCTGTTTATTAAAAAAGAATGTCTCATATTCTTAATGGTGTTGTGGTGTAATAATCTCCTTTAGGATACATTTTAATTACACTCAACAAAAGACAGCATTACAAACCATAAAAATGGAATACGGATACATGAGTTTGTGGTATCTACAGTTGCAGGTTGCTTTATTATGGTCATCAACTTTCCAATTTTTATTTCAATGGTACAATACAAGATAACTAGTTTGTGGTCATCCTCAACAAGTTGACATTCCTGACAAGCAGATATTTTTGAACTTTAACTCATATAATCACTCAATGTTTGTTCAAAGTGCCTTTCAACTGCCACTGAATAGTCATACCTGTGCTACATGGACACCATTGAGTAAATTCACAACAAAATCTAGTTTTCAGTAATGTGAGTTAAATTTTATGTAAGGTTCATTCTATATTGTTATGAAATTAATACAAACAAGTTACCAACCATTTAGAACCATTAGCAATGCTAAATAAAATTCCAACATAAAGTGGCAGTATTCGACATTTACCTATGCTACATGGACACCATGTCTGTGAAGAATAATGTGCAAAGATCTAGTTTTCTGTGCAGCTGTGTTCTATTCCATGTAAGATCAATCCATATTGATCCACTGATGGTTTGCAACCACTTCTGTATGCAGAATGAGCAGTTATCTACCATTTAATCTTGGGATCTATTTGACAATTACCTATGCTACGTGGACACCGTGCATGTAATTGTGCATCAAGATCTAGTTTTATGTGCAGCAGAGTTCTATTCCATGCTAGATTCAATCAATTCAATCAAAGTAAAATATAAACTAGCTTCATATAAATAGTAAAATTTTAATCATTATTCTGAATGAACATTGCTAATTAGCAATGTTCATTCAGAAAAATGATTAAAATTTTATAAATCATTTAAATCATAATGAACTTTGTGCTCAAATAAATAAAATAACCTAGGAAACCTAGAAAATGAGCCGATACTTGGACACTACAGTGACACGGTGTCCATGTAGCATCCAAACTCTCCAGTGTGTTGTATAAAAAATGTTCTCAACTTTGTATATTATTAAATTATGTGGGCCCTGATTTGTGTAGGAAAGATTCCTATTGATATAAATACAGGACACGATGAAAATCAAAATTGATGGACTCTAAACAAAATACCTCATTTAAATAATGACATAACAATAATAATAAAAATAATAATAATAAATCATGGGGATTGAACCAAAATTCACTAAGGAACATGAATATGACTTATGAGTGAACATCAAATTAATGAACAATACTATGAAACCAATAAACAGCATCATTGACCTAAATGTAACCAAAGTAATAACTGCTGGGATGAGGTCTTGAACACTACAGTGATACAGTGTCCATGTAGCATCAGAAATCACAATAGCTCATCCTCAATTCTTTTTACGGGTTGCAAGAGAGTGAGCTTATTAAAAAAAAGAGAAAAAAAAACAAATGGCAAAAGTTTTAATCAGCATATAAATTGTTTTGAGCACAAATATTTGAAAGGAATAACATTTTGAACCACCAAAACATTTAAATGATACACTACCACATGACAACCATTTAGAAAAACCGTGCGAAAATTTAGAAATGCCTCAAGACTTCAATTGCATGACACCAAACAACAATAAAAACAAGGTTATACTACTTTATTTGCCGCGAAAGCTAACTTACAAATAAATATAGAATTTAATACAGTTTAATTAGAAAAACCCCGAAAGTCCATTTTAATAATATAAACCTCTCGAGGCAACTCGATGCTACAATGACCCCACCACAGAAAAAAGTCTGACCAAAACGTGTAGCATCGGGATCTTTTTAACAAGACACGTTAAGAATATAAAATAACAACAAATTATACAAAGATCATAACTATATTTACAAAAAATGTGCCTAGAGTACACGTAAAAACGTGAAGCTTGACGGTAAAACAGCAGCGTAAATCGCAGTTCAGTTTACAGATGCTACAGGACGTCATTTTGGATGGCGTCCACATCAATGTTTACCTCGAAAATCGGGATGAAAAACGAATTAATTTCACACAAAAAGGTACTTTACTGTAAAAGTTCACGCTTAAAGTTCACGCCGATACTCAAAAATAATACTGAAAATACTCACCAGAGATATAATTGAGCCACATTTGGACCTATTACAACGCTGATGCTACAACATTTACCGACCCAACAACGTGACACCACAACAACAACCCGCCTTTATGCTTTACCATGCATAAAAATCCGCAGCGTGTTGTTGTCAATGAAGAAGTGTGACGTAAGCCTCTTTGCCGGAATGTTCCATTTTGAAGACGGGTGTGATTTTTTTTGGAGACTAGTGCGTGTTTTGTACCGATGCTACATTTTACGTCTTGGACACCACGTCGTGGTGTGAATACGATATTGTAAATATCACGTAAACAATTATTCGCTATGGTTTTTTTTTTGTATATTTATTCCAATGCTTTTTCGATACCATGGTGAAAAATAAAATGAATTATATTTTTCCTGCGGGATGTGCATTAAGGGTTCTACCGATACTACCTATTTCGTATAATAGGACACCACTGCAGCGTCAGTATTGCTTTATTGATTGAGTTGCTGAGAAGGGAAGTCCCAATGCCCGATCAATTTACTAGTTTCGAGGGAAAGTACTCATCATTACTGATATTTATTTTGATGATAAATAGATAATTTTCCCTCAGGTTTAAAGACCCTACACAAGGGTCAAAAAGACACCCTTTGGATGTTTGGAATTGCGCCCAGTTTGGCGGAAGTACCCATTTACATTTGCATTATGATACAAATAATGCGCTTGTATCTTGAAAATGAAAATACATTTCTGACATTGCATTTTCTTTTTTATTTTGTTAACTATATGCTTCCATATGTTTTGTTCATGTTTAGTCCTGCATATTCTCCCATAGTCCATTCCCTCCCTGTTATATTCCGGTCCATGTTTTGTCTCTTACCATGCACTTTTACACTTTGTCTCGTCCTGTCTGGTCTTTTGTCATGTGATCGCTCATTGCTCCAGTATTGTGTGCCACACTTTCGGGTGATTTCATGGTTTCTGTGATTTCAACTATTCCTTCCTATCTCGTTTACTTCAACCAAGTTTTCTATTTTTCTAACAATACTAACAGTTTGTTGTTTTAGTTAAACTTACTAACCAAGACTAGCACTCGCTCTGCTCTAGTCTTTGCCCCTTGCCTGCACTCAATTTACTTTGCTGTGCTTCAAGCAGATTTTCTGCACCTGGCTAATTACTGTTCTGCCTCTCACTCTGTGCACGGTAGAACTCCCTAACCGGAGCCGTATGTTTGTCAGTAGGCTATCCCTGTGATCCCTGTCCGTGTTTTGGCTTCTGCCAATTTCTTGTAATCAGGAACTTCCTCATCTTCATTCCTTTGTAATTAGTTTGATCCAATTAACCTCTTCCCTGCATAGCATGTGACTTCCCTCTTGTCTATTTAAGCAGTCTTTTCACAGCCAGCTCCTTGTCAGAACATTGATCAATATTTCTTTGTGCAGAGCGCCTTGTATGCCATTGAGTATTGTTTCCCTTCTACTGGATTGTCTGACTTCGATTCTTGCCATTGCCCTTTTTGTATTGTTTTTGTCTTTCTGGATTTCGACCCGATTTCCGTGTTTGGATGCCCTGTGTATGACCCTTGGCTTTGTTCATCGACTTCGACTTTTTGCCTATCGTTTTTGTACATCTGCTCATCCGTCTTACTGGTTCTGACCCCTGCCTGTCTAGTTGACACTGTTTTTGGATTCCATATTGTGGCTTGGCAATTTTGTTTTTTGTGTTTGACTCGGACTCCATTAAAGGCATACGTTTTTTGAATTTCTGTCTCTCGCAAGTGGCGCCTGAACTGTACCTCACAATTATGCTATAAAGGAAAAGCCATGTTCCTTTTTTGCTGACAAAGACAGAATTATGTTTGACCTTTGGAACTTTCCCTTAATTTAAAAAATGAGATCAAATTATTCCTTTCCATTTACATGCATGTGATTGCAGATTATATGCAGATTTAGAATGAATTTGAATACAATTTGAGGTCTGCTAAGACTTATTCCCACCATCTTTATACATTTATCATGGTCACCAAACAGGATTACTAACATGGCGTTCCTTTGAAAATGTGATTTTCCTAGTTGCTGGATAGCTCAATTGGTTAAACCACTGTGTTGCGGAGCAGAAGTGTCTGGGATCGAGCCCCAGTCAGAGAAGCACACAATTGGCCATTACACTACAAGGATGCAAATTGAGAAGGGTAATATAAGCTGGTTGCTTTGTTTGTCACCTTCCAGATTTTGGTGGGATTGGAGATTCCAAATTAGAAGAAAAAGTTCTACAAGAGCTGTTCTATAGAGATTTTCTATGGGACTGTTTCCTATAGAATTTTTTTTTTATATAGGACTAGAGGTACTAAAGTTCTATAGAATTCAGTTGAACTGTCCTATAGGATTCCTGTAGCACACTTTTTGCAGGGATGCCCTAAATGTGCAAGAAATTACAGTATTATGTCATAATACTGTAAATCCCGTCCTCTAAGAAGAAAAAAAAGAATTAGGGTTCTTGGGCAACTTTTTTTGCATTTCAAATTCAGTGAGGCATAGAGTAACAGAAGTCCGCAGTTTGCAATGCAGCTTACTTGTTCGGCTCACTTGCACATTTCAGTTTTTCAGAAACTTATCACTCTTGAACATACATGTATTTTTATTGCCATGAGTCGAGGTCAACCACATGCCAAAATGAAATGTTGACACAAAATAAGTAATTTTTCTCCAAAACGTGTGCTGCAACTACTGGCACCAGTAGAAAATCTCACTATTAAATTCTAACTGAAGTGTGGAGTACTTCTTGTTTTACACTGTTTTTTTAAGTTGTCAACTATGACTTCATGCTTCATGAGGATATAAATGTTACGAGACAAAGGCCAGCTTTCCATGGTCATCTCTCAATATGCAAGAGACCTGAAAACAGAAACAACGTGTGACAAAATGTTGCTGAGCCAAAGACCGGAAACAATAGACAGTGGTTGAACGAATGAAAGCCGGAGGCTGTGTTCGCCGCATCCAAACTTTTTTGAAGCGTGCTGCTGGCATCAAATTCAAAATGGGCAGATATTTTTTAAAACAAGAAAATATCTGTTTTAATTTTTGATATGTTGTCCTTGTACTATTTTCAATTTATTACCCCGCCCCACCCGAAGGGTGAAGGCAAGGGTTATTGTTTTTGGTTCAGTTTGTTTGTGTGTTTGTTAACACTTTAGCAGCAAAACTATTGGCCAGATTCACCCCAATTTCAGTTTAGGGTCTGCCACTGACCCAGAATAGATGTCTAATTAATTTTTAAAAAGTAAGTAAAAGTATGTGCAAGGGGCGGGGTTTGTTGTGCCTGGCACCACTTGTAATAGTGTTGAAATGATTTGCCAACCATTGCAGGGTTTTTACTTACATTTCATTCAACATCCCAACTTTTCTGGACGAGGTTGTAAAATAAGTTTGTTTCCCACCCAACTTGCACTTTGAATGATTGAAGCAAATTTCATTTTATTATCAATGATGAATGGAAGCTGACACATCACTCAACAAGACAAATTTATATAAGAAAATCGTAGCTGCATCACCAACAAATATTTTCCTTTGATTTGTTTGCAATCACTGTCAGCAGGTGACAGAAAATCTGTTTCTGAATGAAGGCACGTAATAGAATATTTCAATCGTTTACTCTTTCCTGGCCTGGTTGGTTGACCAAATAAATGGCTGTGATTGGTTTAGGGCTGCAACGATTACTCGGGTAACTCGAGTAATTCGAGTACAAAAAATAATCGAGGCAAATTCCTTACCTCGAGGCTCCGTTTAATTAATGCCACGTTACTCTATATTTTAATTTGTGTATCATTGCGGCATTCTCTATATGTTAACTACAGCGCTGTTCAGATAGGCCTTATCCAAGGTTCAATATACATATAGAAATATAATTTATAAAGTACAGTGACGGTCCATCGGCAGAAACACAGGGCCAGCAATAACCTCACCTTTCACTTCTTAGTGACAGACACCTCTCGCAGTTTACCTCCCCGATTAGAAACAGTTGCTCAGACTGATTGCTGGAACCGATGAGAATCTAATTTATTTTTGAAAGCCTTGTTATACATTGCACTACGAATATATACGGTGTTTACTTCCGCACATCAATGACGATGGAAAATATCAATAGCCAAATTAGTTCGCGAGGTTAATTGAGCAACAAGTCAGGAGAATCCGTTCTCTCGTCTGAATGTAGTGACAGCTCAAGTGCGTTGTTAGACGCACAGCTGAGTGATAATAATGAAAGTAATCGCCGCGAAGTCAGCGAAAGTTCCGGATTTTTTGCAGATTGTCATCCTTGCGCAGTCACATCAATTATATCAACATAGCCAACAGATAATCGCTTTGTCATTCGTTAATTATAACGTGTCATGCATTGGCGGTGGCTGTTCAGTTAATAAACTGATTGTTAATCAGGCAAACCTGATCGCAAACCGTTTAAGAGAAATTATAAAATAAATGAAATATGTTGCCTACGGTATGTCTAAGTGTTTCACTCAGACTGTTGTAATTGACGGACATTTCAAAATATCCAAGGCGGGTCGAGTGGTTTTATTTGCTGCTCAGCGCTCTACCTACCGGTAACAATAGCAGATAATATAGATGGCAAAGACAGAAAACGTCAGAAGTGTGGGACCATTTCAGACTTCGAAGGGAGGAAAATACGGTACAGTGTGTCTACTGTAAAGCCGACCTGGCTTATCACAACAGCACATCGTCAATGCTGCAGCGCCTAAAAAGAAAACACCCTCACTTCACCGCTCCAACGGGAGGAGCTTCTACAAAGTAACGTACATTTAAGATTGATATTAACACTAGCGCCTGTTAAAACGTACAGTATTCATAGCCTGTGGTGTTAGTCTGTAGTAACGAGGCATGGAAGTTACTCATGTCCAGCGCAATTAAAAAAAAAAAAAGCGGGAGCGTCTAGGTTACGCATAGCCTGTTGGTGTCCGCAGATAAACTTGTATTAAACACCTTTTTTGTCATCCACGATGACATAGTTCATACTTGTCAGACTAGTAATGCGGCTGTCCACACCACACTGATAGGCACACCAACACTGATACACACACAGGTACACATACAGTATAGTTCATATATGAGGTGAAGAGTTGTGTTCTTAAGCCAGCAATGGTTTAAACTTTAAAGTTTTCATTGAGAAGTTCGGTGTTTTGATTTTTTTATACAGGGAGAGCTAATCTCTCTCTCTGTCCCCTTTCTTATACACGTTTGCCAAATTCATACCAATCGGCTTAGTTCTTGTGCCTAATGGTTTAGGCTGCTTTGGATTGTTGACTGAAATGCTGAATTTTATTACCACTTTGAATGGCTGACTGCTGACTACTGAAATTGTATTTCATTTTTTATTGACATAGCAAAGATTTATTTTTATTGTCTTAGATTAAGATTGTTTTATTGGCTTAGTTCTTAAGCCAAGCAATGGTTTCAACTTTGATAGTTGTTAACCTCTTAAAGTTGGGGGACCCTGAGACTCACCGCAGCAAAATACCTACAACGCCGCGCTAATTAAGTAGCAATATAGTCATATTACACATCAAATGAAACAGGAGAGCCTCTGCTACAAGCACATATAAGTCATTTTTACATACACCAAGCACAACTCAAACGCCAAGCATATTAATGTTCAAATATCAAAATCCGAGTAGCGTCAGAAAATCAACCCTCTCTCCACATTTCCATGTCTCCCTCTCTGATACTTCATGCTACACAAACAGAGATATACTCTATTCATTTTGGGTATGTCATTTCCAAACAGAAACCTTAAAAAGAGGCTGGGGCTAAAGAGGTTAAAATAAAAACCTTTTTCTGAGGAAAAAAAACGCAATTGTTTGTTCATTTTAATAGGCCTTTCATATTCCACAATTGATTTAATTGTTTAAAAACAAAAAAGTAAGATTCGTTAGATTACTCGATTACTCGTAGAAATAATCGACAGAATACCCGATTCCAAAAATACTCGATAGTTGCAGCTCTAGATTGGTTGGATGGCCGTTCAATCAATCTACAAATCTGCTAGGTTTTCATGCATGGGCTAAAGTATACTTAACAAAAAAGTCAAGGAACACTCGATTTTGACCCGAGTATATGAAAAGTAAAAACTAAAGTAAATCCCAAGTGTTGTGTCTGTCATTGAGGTTAATCCAAGACACAAAATGCATCAAAACATTTAATCAGATGACTTCATTACTCCAAAGCAGAGTCTTCATAGGGAAGACCAAAATCACACCAAGTCCAGACCTGATAATGTCCAGAATCATTTCAAAATCTTGAATGACCATCTTTTGCCCTCACCGCAGCTTGACCGCACCTTGGGAAGCTCATGACTAGAGAAAATTAGACAGCCCGGTCGCCTGTGATGGCATGGATGTAGCCCCCTCAAGCCCGCTTTTGCCCTTTTTTGTGCATTATTTAGCCAATACTGTCACTATGGCAATCAAAATTGATAGATGTCATTACTGAAATATAAAACACGTCCATACCAAATATGAAAGTAATCGGTCAAAAATTGCAGCCTGTACAGCGTCCACAAGGAATCTTTGTTTTGGCACTAATTTGTATGTTATGCGGCCAATGTTGTCGCCATGGGAACCAAATTGATAGGTGTCATAAGTGAAGTATAACTCATGTCCAAACCAGATAAGAAAGTAATTGGTCAAAAATTACAGCCTGCATAACATCAACAAGGAAGTGTGTATGTTTCAGCACAAAGGTGGAGTCCCATTGAGGACGTTTTTTGGCCCCAACGATTGATTTCAAAATAATTTTCAGCATTGATGAATTACCCAATGGGGTTCAGGAATCCACCAGAGAAACCTGCGGAATCAATTTTCTTTATGACAAAAACTGATATTTTTTACACTTTTTAGTTTTTGGGAGGGGCCACCCATTCTGGAGCCCCACAAAGTGTCACCAATGATTATAATCATGTGCTTATCAATGCACATTGTACGTGATTTATTTATCCAATGAACGAAAATATTATTTGTGGAAATTGATGTCATACTACAGAGAGAGGAAGACAAAAATGGTGAAAAATTATAATTTTTGAAAAAATATGTTCTGAAATGGAGATTTCCAAAGGCCATGTTGAGTAAACGATGGTAGATTTGAAAAAACTAGAAGAATTAAAAGAGCCAAACTCACACAATCCATTTCGAATCAGCGCACCCCAACGGTCGGTTGAGGCAAGAGTACGGATGAAGCTGTCACTGGTGCTGACACATCCTGATTTTTCATTGAATGTTGGCCATACCCTAGGGAAAATTTTAGCAAATTCCCTGAGAGTGTCATGGCCAGGAACTTTTGTCAAATTTGTTAAAATGTGAGACGGGGCATTATTGGCAGACCGATACTTTCACCTGATCACGCTTTCAAAACCAGGAAGACAGACACAAAAAGATACGGATTGAAAAAGAAGTATTCACAACTTGGCAAAGCCTCAAAAAGACCTGTTTGTACAGCGCTGATTCCACATTTGCCAGCCATTTGCTCTCGCTGGAGTTAGAGAGAAGAGAGAGGTGAATGCAGAGACATTTCCATTTGCGACCGCGTAGCAAGTGCTTGCGCAGCATATGCATTTGATTTGATGAGTCCACATTTCAAAATATTTTTGGAAATCATGAATGTCATGTCCTCTGGGCGAAAGAGAAACAGGACCGTCTAGATATCAGCGCAAAGTTCAAAAGCCACCAACTGTGAAGGCATGGGTAACTTGCACATCACATCTGTGAGGGCACCATTAACGCTGAAAGGTACATGCAGGTCTTGGAGCAACATACGCTGCCATCCAAGTGACGTCTTTCTCAGAGACGCCCCTGCTTATTTCAGCAAGATAATGCCAAGCCACATTCGGCATGTGTTACAACAGCGTGGCTACATAGTAAAAGAGTGCGGGTAATATACCGGTCTGCCTGCAGTCCAGACCTGTCTCCCATTGAAAATGTATGCATGATGCACAGCTGCCTACTTGTATGATTTGGGCGTATTTTGTACTCTTACTGATGTGAAATTACGATTGTACGCCAATGTAGCAATTTGTACGACAAAAGGTTCATTATTAAACCAAAAAATGATATAATGAATCTTTCTATCACTTGGAGAATCAGTTACTCGTCTAGCGATCGCAGATCATGATTCATCGGTAGCGATCTTTTTTTTTTGCTTTTTTAAATAACTCTATATCATAACATATCACAAATTCGTTTCGCGTCCGGTGTGAAAGCTGCTGAACACATACGCGCGTATTCGCGTCTTTGCATTGACTTTGAATGTAGCTAATCAGTCGCGCGAGCAATTCGTTTTGCGTCCGGTGTGAAAGCAGCTCGACTAGCCAATAGCGAGTTTATTCGCGTCTTTGCATTGACTTTGACTGTAATCTGTCGCGCAAAAAATTTGTTTCGCGTCTGGTGTCAAAGGTGCTTGATGCGCCTATAACGCCTGCATTCGCATGTTTGCTTTGACTTTGAATGTAATCTGTCCCGCGAAAAAATCATTTTGCATCTGATGTGAAAGCAGCTTTTTAGGTGGTATATGACAGCTATTGATAGCTCGGTTGCATTATGAACATAATGCAGGTTTTACAGATCGTAAGTTCCGTTTGCGTGGACAAGTTGCTTCGCCCTTTTATTAGCCATTGGAATTTCTAGTCACGGTAGTGCAAAGAAATCATTTGTTATTCCAGACAGGTCACAGCTTTTGTGTTTCGCATTGCTTTCACGGTAGAATCAGAGAGCTAACCCAGATATTTGTAAAGTATCCGGCTGATCCCGGTCAGGGCCAAGAAGATAAAATCTGCTTATTACAGAAGCATGAAGGATCAGAATTAGTTAACAATGTTGACTCTGGACTGTGTTAACATGACTGTTAGTCAGTGGTAAAAGTTTGCAAGAACTGTGAATCTTACTTGTTATTCAAAAGTTACTCTTTGACTGTTAAACTGTTTATTTCATGAAGATACATTAACATAATGTACATAATTGTGACAATTCATGGACAAGTTCAACTGTGTCATGAACTGAAGAGATGTGTTGAATATTTTGCTTTCATTAATCAAATAACAAGATAAACAAATAACATAATGTACTGTACATAATTGTGACAATTTATGGACAAGTTCAACTGTGTCATGAACAGAAGAGATGTGTTGAATATTTTACTTTCATTCATCAAATAACAAGATAAACAAATATTAAGGTATGTATGCTTTTATTCTTATTTCTATATTCATGGTATGTATGAAACAGAATTAGTGTTTGCAAGGTTTGAAGATATTATTAACCTTCAGTAATTGGATTGGATTGAAAAGAATTTTGTACTCTTAAAAAGTTCAAAATACTCTTAAATAGCACTGGGTGTACACTTAGGCCTGAAAAGGGGTAGGCAGCTCTGATGATGAAGTGCAAAATATGACAATGGAGACCCCGGACTGTTGAGAAACTGATATCGTACATCAAGCAAGAATGGGAAAGAATTCCTCAGGTCCAAAATACTTATCGGGTGTTGTTAAAAGGAAAGGTGATGTAACACAGTCATAAACATGCCCTTGTTGCAGCTTTTTTGGAACATTTTGCCGCATCAAATTCAAAATGAATGAATATAAAAAAAAAAAAAAAAATAATAACGTTAATCAGTTTGATCATTAAATATCTTGGGCTCTAATTTCCTGGCGCAGCGCAGGTGGCGTAGCGTGGCGCAGCCCACGCAGTGGTTATTTCGTCTGGCGCAGCCCGCGCAGTGGTAATTTCGTGAGGTGAAACACCGTGCGCAGCCTTTGGTGGACGAAAGTGCACCGAGATGGGTGTGGCGGCGTAGTAGGGGGAGGGGTAAATGTGTAACGTATCTTGCATTGTTGTCCATGCATGTTAATCTCAACATTTTAAGCAGCAACAGGGTGTAATAATACGAACACGCTCTCCGTCGTTTCTCTTCCCAATGAGCAACCTCGTATTTCATTCCATCTTCATAAGTTTGAATGATCTGACGTAGTCTCGTTTTGAAATTCAAGTTCGCTAATGGTAATAATTCGCGAATGCCCTAACTAGCCAGCTAACTCATATTCGTAATGCTTAATATAGACGTAAGCGGTGCAGAAAACATGCCTGAAGCAGCAAAGTAAAATGCAAAATTAACGCATCATGCAGATATAGGACAGAGGCTTCTATATTCCAACACATTAAAAGGTGAGGAGAGGAACTCATTTGACTGGTGAAGATTTGACTCGGCTGTGTTATACCCAAACCCGCCTTCTTTGCCCCTTGCGCAGGAAGGTGGGGCATAGGCGGGACAGAGGAGTACTTGCGCCAGGCTACGCGGGGCACGAAATTGCAACATACGCCTGGACACATCCCGTTGGTGCGGCGCACCCCCCATTCGCCGCGCCTGCGCCTGGTCTACGAATTTAGAGCTCCTTGTCTTTGTACTGTACTCAATTGAATATAGGTAAAAAAGGATTTGCAAATCATTGCATTGTTTTCATTCGAGTTTTACGCAACGTCCCAAAATAATTGGAATTGGGGTTTGTAGTTAAGAACGGGAATTACTGAAGCTGCCGGATAGCTCACTCGGTTAAAGCACCGCATTGCGAAGCAGAAGTGACTATCACGGCGTGGCTTTGTTCCCCAGTCGTACTGGTCGCCAGCTTTTTCTGAGTAGTGCACAATTCGCTATTGCACCTACAGGGATGCAAATTGGTAAGGGGCTGCCAGGAAGGGTAATATAGAAATGGTTGCTTTGTTCGATGCTTAAGCGCCTCCTGTAGGCCAGCCGGGCGCTAGCTTGTTCATGTTCGGGTATCCTCCGTCCTCGCTCTGAACTTGCGAAGATTCAATCAATGAGTGAAAAGAAGCTGTGGCTGATAGGCGCATGCTTCGGAGGAGAGCCGCGAACAGTCTTTGCTCTCCTGAACAACAAGGGGTCGCACACGAGGAAGCCTTGTACATAGTTCCCCCAATTGGGAATTCCAGATTCGGGTGGGATTGGAGATGCCAGAACAGGAATTACGGAGTACATGGCATAAGGTTTTAAGCATGTTCCCATTACACTAAAAACCTACAAGATGTAAAAGTGTAAATGAGGTAAAACATTTTTAAAGACATTATTTCTCTCCAACGTTATGAATTTTTTGCATGCAAGTACGTTTGTATATGCTAAAGAGCCCATGCTAGCTTAGAGGGTAATATTTTTCTGGTAAAGCAACTCATGTTAGGACGGTGGCTCATACTAATAAGAAAGTACATTTAAGTGTGTTTACAGAGCATTATAGGGCATTACAGTGTGTGTATAGAACCTGCAGGCTGCAACAAAGTAGGCAATTTTAACACCACTGTAGCTACAAAGAATTGTTCATATACATTCATATCAACTGACTTCGAAGCTGGTGGTTCTTTTTGATCTGTACAGTTTTTCTTCCATCGTTTCATTAACATAATACAGGCATATTTTCACCCTTTTTTAATCATGGCCTAAGTCCATTTTTTCAAGTTTATGGGAAAACACATGAGATGATTTCGGCCAAAAACAAATTTTCACCAAAAAATGTCGAAGGCCATTTTGGGCGACGATATGTAGAACCATCATTTTAGGCGAAAACATGACATTTCAGACATTCAAAGAATTCGAAAAACAATACAACTCGCCAGTATCTGGAGCATAAATGCAAACAGTGGCAAGTAGTTTATTTTGTACCTTCGTATCCATCCTGATGATCATTCATAAATCCATTATTAATGAGTGGAATATCCAAATCATTCTTTACTCTAGTTTTGCTGCTTCACACAGTTGTGCTCAAAAGTTTGCGTACCTTAGCTTAATTTGTGAAATGTTGCCATTTATTTTGAGAATATGACTCGTGATGTAAAAAACTTTAATTTTAATATAGTGATCACGTGAAGTCATTTATCATCATGCAGGTGTTTGGCGCCTTTTTAAATGATAATGATAACTGAAATGACCTGAACAGCCCTGATCATAAGTTTACATACCATTGAATGTTTGACCTTGTTATACAGACACAAGGTGACTCACTCAGGTTTAAACTGCCATTAAGGGTTAATTTTCCATGCCTTCTTAAATTGTAACTAGTGTCTGTGCATAGCCGTTGAGTTTTTTAGTGCCCAAGTAGATGCACTGATCTGGTTAGACAACTGAGCCATGGGGAGTGGAAAGGAACAACCTTAGGACCTTCATAACAAGGTAGTTCAACTTTTTGAAAAAGGGAAAGGATATAAAAAGATATCCAAGGACTTGAAAGTGCCAGGCAGTACTGTTCAGTCTGTGATTAAGAGATTGAAAATTTGGGGATACGTTGATACTAAGCCGTTAGGTAGGCCAAGAAAGATTTCAGGCGTAACTGCCTGAAGAATTGTTTGGGATACAAAGAAAACTCCACAAGCTACCTCAAGAGAAATAAAGGATGCTCTGGAAAAAGATGGTGTGGTCATTTCAAGGAGCACAATAAGGAGGTACTTTTCAACTATGATCCAGTTGCTAGAGGGAAGCCATTATTGGGCCAATCCTACAAAAAAAATCCTGCCTAAAATATGCCAGACTATACCTTGACACACCTCACAACTTCTGGAATACTGTCATTTGGAGTGACAAGACCAAAATAGAACTATATGATCACAACCAGAAGCGCTATATTTGGAGAGGCCATTCCCACTGAAAAGCAGGGTGGTGGCTCTCTGATATTTTGGAGGGGTGTGAGCCCTCAAGGCACAGGAAATCTTGTGAAAATTGATGGCAAAATGAATGCAGCATTCTATCAGAAAATACTGGCCGACAATTTACATTCTTCAGCATGAAAGCTATGCATGGGATGCACTTGGACTCTCCTGCATGACAATGATCCAAAGCACAAGGCCAAGTTGACCCTCCTGTGGTTACAGAAGAGAGAGGTGAAGGTTCTGGAGCGGCCATCACAGTCTCCTGACATAAATATCATCGAGCCACTTTGGGGAGATCGCGAACGTGCAGTTCATGCAAGTCGACCAAGGCATTTGCAGGAGCTGGAGACATTTTGCAAGGAAGAATGGGCAGCTATACCATCTGAGAGAATTAGGGGCCTTGTTGACAACTATCATAAAAGACTGCACACTGTTATTGATGCAAATGGAGGCAATGCACAGTATTAAGAACTTGGGGTATGCACATTTTTGAACATGGTTAATTAAATGTTTTCCCCGTTTTGCCATGTTTTATTTGATGATTCTGCCATTCTACATGACCTACAGTTGGATATGAATCCAACAAGAAATAAAAGAAGTGTGTTTGCTTGGCCATTCATGTTTTCTTTAAAAAATGTTACCTATTTCACAGATTCAGCTAAGGTATGCAAACTTCTGAGCACACCTGTTAGTCAACAAATTTACTCGCGGCAAGTCTCGTGATGATTCATTTGATGTGCTGCGCAGCAGTGTCAGTTCATCGTTCAAGCTGAATCGTACCGCCCCACACACCAGTCATGTTGCTGTGTGATGCAGACACAGACATAGCAGACTAGTGTCATGGTTCTGGATGTCTGTGCGTTTGCTTTGGACTTTCTTTGTGGCTGTCATCCCGGGACGATATCGTATTTCAGTTCAATCGAATTCTTTACCCAGCTGGCTTATTGAACTGGGGCGGCGCTTCCCCGGATTCTCCATAAGCCGGATGTTTGCCACGCCTCTTTGCTAGAGTGTCTGTTTGTAGCTAAGCACTATAGCTAAAGATATCTGTAGTGAGGTTTTGTTTGATTTTCTATCTTCTAGTTATTGGAGTTTCTTCTCCCTTTTTCTATCTCTCTTTGCTTCCGAGGTTCAGACTATTATACGTCCTTTGGAAGCGCGAGTACTTTAGTTTGGTCTGTATTATTCTCTGTGTTCGTACTGTGTACGTGCTACTCTCTTTCTCTCTGGTCATTGCACCTGGCCTTCGTATTCCTCCAGCCATTACAGAACACTCTAGCCAGACATGGAGTTGCCAGCAGCAGATACGCTAGAGAGCATTGTCGTTGACCAGCTGTCTGTCCTTACTGCGTATAGCCAGGTTCTTTCTAGCTTCGACAGTCGACAGGCGGAGCTGACGGAGAGAATTTGCCTTCAGGAGCAGGCTGTGCAGACACAGGAAAGTCTTATAATAAATCTCTCCAAGTGTATTAGAGGATTGTCTGCTCGGATTACACAAAATGTTTCACAAGCACAATCAGTACACCTTCCACGAGAGCCTAAACTCCAGTTAACCCCAAGATATGGGGGCGAGGCGGGAAAATGTAAAGATTTAATTGCTCAATGTGAAATATTTTTTAAAGTGCAACCCTCATGGTTTTCGAATGAAGAATCACAGGTTTCATTGATTTTATCACTGTTGACCGGCACAGCTCTCATTTGGGTGGGGCCACTCATTCGAGCGAGATCGCTGGTAGTAAATTCAGTGGAAACTCTCGTGAGAGAAATGATTAATGCTTTTGATCGGGATGTTTATGGTCAGGACGCAGATATGCGTCTAATGCATTTGAAGCAGGGTTCTGATAGAAAAATCAGCGACACTATCTTAGTTTGCTCCTTAGCCCCAGAGACAGGGTGGCCAGAAGCACCTCTTATGACCGTGTTTGTTCAGGCTTTGGCTGAGGAGGTTAAGGACGCTCTGGCTACATTAGAGCCTTGAGTTTCTTCAGATTTGTTGGCGGTGCGAGTTGATAACCACATCCGCGAATGAAACACGGAGAAACGTACTGCGTTGATTCTTGATAACAACAAGGTTAATGTTCCGTGCAACAGGCATACAGCCCCAAGTCCGCCCATTAAAATGCCCAGTTCTCGTGAGCCCATGCAGGTTGATGGCTCATATGAGAACCGGGCTCGTAAGCCTATTCACAGACAAATAATTTTTGATCATTGTAGCAAACCAGGACATATCCGTCCAAGTTGCCCCAAGCTTAAAGGGGGACGGGAAGCCCCTCTGGCGATAGGGGTGGGGGGGCACTAGAGGGACAGATCCAATATCCCGTTCAAACTCTTATTTCAGTAAAGTTCACTATGGGGAAAAAGAGAATATGGGTTAAAGCCTTTTTGAATTCTGGGGCTGTTGATTCTTTTATAGATGCGGAGTGGGCTAGAAAACATTCCATTCCCATCTGCTCTCTCTCACATTCGCACTCGATCAAAGCTTTGGATGGTCGCCCATTGGTAGATGGGCTTATAACTGAGGTCTCTGATTTTTTGACTATGTTTATCCCTTTTGGTGGTCATTCAAAGAAAATTCATTTTTTCTCATTGAATTCCCTGGTTTGTAATGTGGTTTTAGGTCATTTGTGGTTGTTTAAGCATCGGCCGCAGATTTTTTGGGGCAGTCAATATAACCCAATCGTCCAGAGGGGCTCTGACTGTAGGTCTCACTGTCGTGAGATTCTGGCAAGTTGCCCGGAATTTTAATCCATGGGGGAGGCGTCGGGCTCTGAACGAGATTGGTGTGTAGGAGCCGTGCTGAACCTTAGTTTATCTCCCAACATGTCAGATGATGATGTTGATCTCGTGGAGGATTTTGGCTAAGGTGCTTTGTCATTGCTTCTGCATCGTGTTTACGATGGTGGGATCAAACTATTCCCTGACAAGGTGGCAGCAGTTAGGAATTGGTCTGTCCCTCACAATGTTAAGGAGGTTACATGATTTTTGGGCTATGCCAATTTTTATAGTTGGTTTATTTGCAATTTTAGCGCTGTGGCTGCCCCCATCGTTGCACTTTGTAAGAGGAATTCCTCCTCGTCCTTTACTTGGTCACCAGCAGTGGACGCTGCTTTTCAGGTGTTGAAGAAACAACTTAGCTCTGAACCTATTGTCGTTTTGCCCGACCCTTCCCTCCCATTTGTGGTGGAGGCTGACGCTTCGGAGGTCAGGGTGGGGGCCATTTTGACCCATTGTCCCGAAGGGGGTGCTAAGTTGCAACCATACACCTACTTCTCCCGGTGTAATCAGATGAACGGAATTACAGTATTGGTGACCGGGAGTTGTTAGCTGTGAAATTGGTGTTAAGAATGGTGCCATTGGTTGGAGGGGGCTGAACATCCATTTGTAGTTTGGATGAATTACAAGAATCTCCAGTGTGTCCAGCAGACTAGGCAACGTGATTCCCGGTAGGTGCGGTGGGCATTGTTTTTCAATCGCTTTGACTTTGTTTTAGCTTATCGCCCCGGCTCCAAGAGCATCAAGCCTGGCGCCTTGTCACGAATTTATGACCGCTTGGACCGTGATCCTGTTTCTGGGCTGGTTGTTCTAGCGGCTTGGATTGTGCCTCCCATACAGTGGGATACTGAGTCTGTTGTGCGGGAGGCCTTGCATCCCGACCCTGGTTCTGGTGGGGAGCCGTCTGGCAGTTCGTTTGGTGTCCTGAGGGCCAGAGGGTTTGGTGTCCTGAGGAGTGGTGCTGGGTCCCTGCCCGGGGTATCTTGGGTCCCACCCTTATTTCGGAGTTCTGTGCTCTGGGTTTTTTGGGCCTTCCCTTGGGGGGTGGGGTCCTGTCATCCTATAGGACGATATCCTATTCCTGTTCAATCGAATTCTTTACCAAGCTGGCATATTGAGCTGGGGCGGCGCTTCCCCGGATTCTCCATAAGCCTAATGTTGCCTCTTTGCTAGAGTGTCTGTTTGTCGCTAAGCACTATAGCCGAAGATATCTGTAGTCATGTTTTGTTTAACTTTCTATCTTCTAATTATTGGAGTTTCTTCTCCCTTTTTCTACCTCTCTTTGCTTCCGTAGTTCAGACTATTATACGTCCTTTGGAAGCGCGAGTACTTTCGTCTGGTCTGTATTATTCTCTGTGTTCGTATGTTTCTGTGCTACTCTCTTTCTCTCTGGTCGTTGCACCTGGCCTCCGTATTCCACCAGCCATTAAAACTAGTTGAATGCAGCCAAAGTGTGGTGTTAAGTCATATTTAACAGAGCATAGTGTCAAATCACCTTTAACAGAGCACGGTGTTATATCATCTTTAGTAGACTGCAGCGCTAAATCACCTTTCAGAGAGCAGTGTTTGATCACCTTTAACAGAGCACAATGTTAAATCTCTTTTAACAGAGTGCAGTGCTGAATCACATTTAACAGAGCACAGTGTTACACCACCTTTAACAGAAAGCAGTGGTAAGTCACCTTTAAGAGAGTGCAATGTTAAAATAGTCCAGTGCTTAATCACGTAAAAAGAGTGCAGAATAAATCACCTTTGAAAGAGAGCAGTTTTACATCGCCTTAAAGACAGTGCAGTGTGAAGTCACCTTTTACAGAGCCCAGTGTTGGATTACGTTTAACTTTGTGCAGTGTTAAATCACCTTTCAACAAGTGCAGTGCTAAATCACCTTTAACTGTGTGCAGTGATAATCACCTTCATTGGAGCCCAAGGTTAAAGAAACTTCAACAGAGTGCAGTGTTAAATCACCTATAGCAGAGTGCATTCAGTAACCACCTAAGTATCATTGCATGGATAATCTGCAAAAAGTGTTTGTTCAAATTCCTACCATAGACTGGTCCTGGGCTAAAGTGAAGGCAGGTAAAACCATTTGGTGAATAATACCTCTGTTCAGGAGTAAGGAGCAATTAACTATTCCAATGCATTTTCCTTTGCAAATTTTAATTAATTTGACTAACTTTGATAATTTTTGGCACAATACTTGATAATAAAGACCGACTTTGCTTATAGGTAAACTGCAGCAGACATCCTTGTCTTTCCAAAAAGACATTTCAGTTTTGAAACTGAGCTATTTGATCGACCCCATGTCCTCATACTTGTCCACAAGCCCTGATACCATGTTTTGTGACTGGACATGACCACGGATGACGTTGAAATGCCTGCTAGCCCATAAAGAGGCAAGTCGAGGTCATTGCCTATCTAAATAGCCCCGCCACCACCTCACACCCACTTCTCAAAGGGCTCCACAGCAGCAGCAGAGATGGACTTCCCGTTATTGACACTTACAGTACAGTCGCCGTTAAAACCAAAGAGACGCCGTTAGTTCACGCCCGGTTTTCGCGAACATTTCGCCCTTCTTACCCATTTCCAACCACGATCTAACCAATGAGCTGTATCACGGGACAATTTACCGCCAAGAATAACCGCATGTGTCTCCGCAGAACTGAATGTAGTATCGCGTGAAAGTTATAGAATAGAGGGCATTTTGACTGTTAGAATCACGTTTGTGTTTGCCGTCATGTATTTTAACATCTTTTTATTTTCTCTTGCAGTGAAAGTGGAAGTGAGAGCTTCTGCGACCTCTGGAAAGCGCGTGGCTGATCCTCTGTTTAAAAAGCCTACCATGAACAAGAAAAGAAAAAAATATGATAAATTTGACAGCTAAATACCAGAAATTGTATTCTTGAGGGAAATTTTTTGGTATTTTAAATATGTCTTTTTATTGCAGAAACTGTGATTCTGAGAGTTTGTGGGTAGACCTTCAGCGAAGTGTGCCGCAGTTGATTTATTGGTTTTGAAAAGCCAGCCGCAATATAAATAAACAAATTGGCAATATACAACTTAACAGCCTGTGAGCTTATGCTCACGTTATCCTCCGAAATTATGTGTTTTCGAACCTGCAGAGGTGTGAGGTGAGGTTGTCTCTCGCCAGGGAGTCAATCTTTGTCCTAAACTCTGGGGAAATGCGTCGTATCGTGATAGGTTCTATAGTGGTGAATGTGATGTTAATTTATGGTTGGGCATTTTATAGAAAATTTCTGCCTTGCACTGACCAGGTCATTCTTCAATAGGCTACAATGAGTTTAAAGGGAATATTTGGGTGACAATGAGTGATAAATAGAGATTACTTGCACTGAGCTTTATTGAATCAGTGCCAAGTGTATCCGCTTTTAATTCCGTGAATTCAGTTTACGAAAGAGCCATTCAGTTTTAAGTGACATTGTCCTTTAGAGATAAGATATTGAGCAGATCTTTTTTTAAATTGTGTTTCCTTATTGATAGATATAGAGTAAGCTTACTAAAAAATCCTGTGTAAGGTTCTGCAAATAGTTTATTTAGCACGTTTTAGTGCATTCAAGAGTCGTTATGGTCGAACTAAATTCATATTGGACACAATTATTTTCTAGTTGCAAGCTTTGCGAACATTATGTTTGAACATCTGAATGGTAATATGAATGGTTATGAGAAGTCATTAAAACAAACACAGACGATGAAAAACGTTTCAAAAAATTGGTTTAAAATTGCCAACTAGCATTTTAAAACGAAACAGTATATAAATTGAAAAACATTAAAGTTCCTTCCCTAAATGAATTTTACTGAGACGGGGTGCGAGTAATCTTCGATATACAGTGGGTTGACCGGTTTCGCAATTTGCAGAAATCCAACTTTTTTTTGCAGGAAAACGACTTCGCTGTCAGCCTTGAGTTTGACGTCGCTGGAACGGTAAATTATTGTGGATTTAACTCTTAACTATCGTTTCGAGATATTCGGCTTCATAGAGAAATAAATGCCCGATAACAAATAGTTACCCTGGATGTAACTCCAGTTCTATGAGTACGTGCGTAGCCCTCTAATGGGCTTAGCTATTGGTTTACCCCTCCGAGGCCCCACCTCGGTGCCTGATAAGAAAATTGAACTCACCTGCACCGTAGGAGTGGGTAGTATACTCACCCCCGATAAAGCCCCGCAGTTGTCAGTGCTCGTCTCCCTTTGAAACTCAGCATCTCACATCCGGGGGCTAGCTGGGCAGGCAGTTAGAGGGCTACGCACGTACTCATAGAACTGGAGTTACATCCAGGGTAACTATTTGTTCTATTTCGTACGTGCTCCGCCCTCTAACGGGCTTCGCTATTGGTTTACACCTACGGCGAAGGCCGTTAGGGATGAATGTACTCCCAGGTGGCCCCGCACCCTAGATTTCTAGTTGGAAACCAACAAAGCCGTGACCTTCCTGGGCGGGCACCGCCAACTGCGTACCCCGACCGAGGACGTGACACACAACACCAGACCCAAGCCGGTGTCAGACGGGGCCCCTTCCGATAGGGCCCCTTCTAGAATGAAGAATGAAGGAATGAGGGGGGGGGTTGTAGCTGTCATATCCCGTCCACACGCCCCCCCCACACCTGCAGGCGAGGCGCCTCCAGAGCGCATCGCCCCAGGGTGTGTTAACATACTAGTTAGCGTTGGAGGGGACCATGCTGACAGGGTTCCCAGAACTGAATGCGCGACCGAACTGGCGGTCATGTCCCTCAGATATGACCGCGCGAAAGTAGACACGGACAACCATGAGGCTGCCTTGCAAATTTCCTCCAGGGATACGCCCTTAAATAGCTCTGTGGAAGATGCGATTCCCCGGGTAGAATGTGCGGTCAGCCCCGTAGGGGCGGTGCAGCCCACTGCCGAATAGGCTCTGCCGATAGGATCGCAGATCCAGTGGGCGAGGCGCTGCGATGACATGACGGGTGCACGGAGAGAGCTTCCAATTCGCTCACCCTCCTGGCTGATGCCAAGGCTAAAAGGAGGGCCGTCTTGATCGATAAGTTATGCAGATCCACCTGGTCCAGGGGTTCAAATGGTGGTACTGCCAGGCCGTCCAACACCGTATGCAGATCCCACTGCGGAACCACGCGCTGCGTCGGGGGTTTCAGCCTGCGGAGTCCCTTCAAAAACCGCTTTACCAGGGGGTGATTCCTGGCTGAGAAGCGGTCAAACCCATCATGACCTGCTGCAATGGCCGCCACAAACACGCCCAAAGTGGATGCTGCACGGTCCCTCTCAAAGAGCCCCTGAAGGAACTCTAGCACGCCCTGAAAGGGGCATGAGCGCGGGTTCAGGCCTCTCGCCTGACACCAGCCCACAAAAATCCGCCAGCTAGTCGCATAAGCCTTGGATGTGGCCGGGGCATGCGCATTCTGAATTGTGGACACTATCGCTTTGGGTAGGCCTGATTCAGTTAACCTTACCCTTTCAGCTTCCAGGCCAGGAGGGGGCAGGTGCGGACGGCGTTCGGTATCAGAGTCCCAGTTAGGGGAGGGTCCGGAATTTCCCATGGGCTCCCCAACGCCAGCTGGATAAGGTCCGGAAACCATCTGGCGCTCGGGCACAGTGGTGCCACCACAATTACGGACAAGTGCTGCTCCCTCACTCTGTGAAGTAGTGGCATTTACAGCCGCCGGGGCGGGAACGCATATATCCGGCCGGCCGGCCACACTGGATGGGCCAACGCATCCACCCCCAGGGGAGGATTGTCGATAGGCCTCTGGGAGAACCACAGCAGGCATAGAGCGTTCTCCCTGCTCGCAAACAGATCCACCCTCGGTCACCCGAACAGCCTCCAGATTTGTTCCGCTGCTGTTGGTGGGAGGCTCCAATCCTCCTCGGGCAGCGCCCCCCTGGACAGCCCATCTGCCTGTGTGTTGAGGATGCCAGGAAAAAGTTGGCCTTCAGAGAGCGCAAGTGGCGATCTGCCCATATTAGGATGGAAGCCTCCATCTTGTGTAGGGCCACTGATCTGACCCTCCCTTGTCTGTTGAGATAGGCTACCGCCGTCGTGTTGTCTGATCTCACCAGGCCGTGCCTCCCATCCAACTGTGGGGAAAAAATGGTGCAGCACCCTCTGAACTGCCATGAGTTCTAGTAGGTTGATGTGCCGCTGGGGCCCCTGCCATGTACCAGCGACAGAAGCAGGGCCACAAGTTCCGCCCCACCCTGTGAGGGAGGCATCCACGAATGCATGGGCATAGTGAGCCAGGCACCCCAAACAAACTCCCTCGCGGAGCCAGCTGCGTGAGGCCCAAAACGCTAAGGTCTGGCATGCTTGCAATGGTATGCGGAGTATGCGCTGCTGGTCTCGTCTCGAGTCCAGCCGAAGGCATATGAACCAGCGCTGCAGATCTCTCATGTGCAGCAGCCCTAAGCGGACTTCAAGATGGGCAGCAGCCATCATCCCCAGTAGCGATTTGACTGCTATTCCCCGCACTAAGACTGCGTCCCGTAACCGTTGGGCACAAGACAGGATCGCTTCTGCTCTCTCCACCGACAAGCGTGCGCTCATGGTCCGAGAGTCCAACTGCATTCCTAAATACCGTGCTGTCTGGCTGGGCTGCAGGGTGCTTGTCGTAGTTGATAGCCCAGCTGCGCAATATGCCGCATCACCAACTTCGTATGGGCGGTTGCCATCTGTTCGGAAGGGGCCAGGATCAGCTAATCGTCCAGATAGGTCAGGGACCACCCATCTCAGCCGAAGTGGCGCTAGGGCTGTCTCCACACATTAGGACTAAGTCCGTGTTGCCAGGGAGTATCTGAATGGGAGGCGGCAAAACTGAAAGGCTCGGTCCTGAAACGCAAAGCGAAGGAACTGCTCATAGCGCGGCAGGATTGGGACGTGAAAATGGCCATCTGTTAGACCTACTGACGTCATCCAGTCTCCCGGCCTGACACATTCCAGCAACGCCTTCACCATCAGCATCTGGAATGGTCTGCGCACAATGTGATTGTTCAGCTCCCCAAGATCCAAAATGGGCCTCAGGCTTCCCGATTTTTTGGGATCAAGAAATACAGGGAATAAAATCCTGCTCGAGCTTCTGACAGAGTAACCGGTCTTACGGCCCTTTTCCGTAAAATCGAGTTTACCTCTTCCTTTGAAAGCGCTCTTGGGCGGAATCGGGGGGCTTCGTCCGTAGAATGCCCTTGAATGGGGGAGGACGACAGCGAAACTGCAATGCATATCCCTTCCGCAACTTTCTGTCCAACCACCTCGGAAGAGGGGCGCACAACCTCACGCACGACTGATAGTGGTTCGTCAGTGGTGAAGCAGTTGATTCTATGGTCTCCGATAGCCCAGGCCCTCCTGCGACGCCCCACCCCTTGTGGGAGGGTTCGACCGGGGGCCCTGCCCGAAGGGGCTGATAGGGCAATGGCAGCAGTGCATCTACTGCAACCTCAAGCACGTCACCTGGTGACTCATTCACCGTGGGTGGTGGGGGCGCAGCTGTGTCTCAGTCAAGCGAAAGCTCTTCCTAACGTTTACCCTCAGAAACATTGGCCATTAGATACATCTCGAGCTGTGGGGCAGAACGAGCGACACTTTTCTCCACGGGCTCGGAAGCCCCAGTACCAGATTTACATTGCGTACACAATCCCGTCCCTTGCCACCGGGATGCATAGTGAGAATTTTGCGAGACCTCAGGGGCTATGGAGCCAAAATGGCGGGCAACTCCCCTTCCGTGCAACCCGGAAGCAGAAGTGCGCTGACGTGTGCTAACCACGCTGCTGGAGCCAGCCCAGCTAGAGTGTTAGCAACAAGTTGGTTATTAGTTTGTGAACGTTTCTTCACTGGTGACACACCCGGATGAAGAGAGTTCGCTGAATTTCAAGACTGAATTTGGACAAAACCAGCACTGAAAGATGGGAGTGTGTCAATTTTGGTCTTAGCCACTCAGTTGATCGTGTGCTACCGCCATGGTTAGAACAATCGGCCTGGAGCAGAAAGAGTGGAGGTCCTCTCCACAGATTCATAAGCCCCAGTACTAGAATTACACTTGTGTAAAAATCCCGCCCCTTGTCCCCGGGATGCACAGTGAACCGAATCCAAGACTTGAGTGAACGCCCCTGCCACTGTAAGATGGGAGGGTATCATCGTCAGATTTCTGATTAGCTACAATGCTTGACCGTGTACTACCTCCGCTGGTAGAACACGCCAACTTAGCTGGCGATTAGCTGTCCACTGTTCCATAAACAGCTTATAGCTGGCGAAGCGCCGGTGTGTTGCGAACTTGTACTAACTGCGCCGCTGGAGCCAGTCCAGCTGGCAGCGTTAGGAAGTTGATGGCAATCTGCATCAGTTCGTGAACGTCCCCTCACTGGAGCTGCCCCATGAAGAAATGAGTGCCCCGAATTGAAGGATCTGTAGCGAACCCCCCTGCCAGCAGCATGGCGGGAGGGCGTCATCGCCAGAATTCAGATTAGCCACATTGTTTGTCGGTGCACTACCCCACGGGTAGAACAACGCAAACCTCGTTGGTTAGCTAACCAGCGTTTCATAAATAAGCTTTTTAGCTGGTGAAGCACCGATTTGCTGTTCTGTGTTGAATAGAAATGCTGAGGAAACACGAGCCTCACGCACCGTGTCCCCCTCACTGAGCTGGAGAAAAAAGGGAAAGCTACTCTGCTCCCCCCAGTAGGGTATCCCAATGACCATGAATGCAAACATCTGAAACAACCAGTGTGTCAGCGTGTGTAGCAGGAAATAACGATCTTGAAGCCAAATACAAATAACGCCTTTTATTTGTAAATCTCCCAGAAGTAGGGCGACCAGAAGCTGCGAGGCTGCAGTGGCAGTAGACGGAGGCTGGAGCCTGCGGATGGCCAGTCCTCTGAAGACGTGCAACAACGGCTGCCGAGCGAAGGTGAGATGACAGCTGCTCGCGGACAGACTCCAGGCGGTCCACCATCGTTAGGACACGGTGGAGTAGGGCCCAAAGGAGATTGGCTGCCATCGGGTTCATGGCGACATCTTCGGACATAGTACCCTGGGCCACTGTCTCCACTTCGGCTGGGCCAACAGACCAATGGTGAAGTCGTCACTCAAGCACGAAAGGAGCTTGTCGTCCTGGAAGAAGGCCGTTGTCAAGGCTTCAGACGGACCGCCGCCAGCTCTCAGGTTGGCCTGGAGGGCGCACAAACTGTTGCCGCTGTTCATGCCCTTGCCATGGGGATGCTTGCATAGGCGGCACGGAGCAGCCTGCGCCTGGCGTCGCCAGCCAGCCAGCCAGATGCACAGTCATCGTGCTGGTCCGAGGGCGCCATGGGGGAGGCATATTAGAGACAAACTTTATCCATATCTTTCGCAACACAACGATAGTGACCGAATTCGCGAGGGTCCAAACTTTCATCAGGCTGAGTGAAAAAGGGAGACGAGCACTGACAACTGCGGGGCTTTATAGGGGGTGAGTATACTACCCACTCCTACGGAGCAGGTGAGTTCAATTTTCTTATCAGGCACCGAGGTGGGGCCTTGGAGGGGTAAACCAATAGCGAAGCCCATTAGAGGGCGGAGCACGTACGAAATAGAACTGTTGCTTGCCGTTACAGCAGTAGGCTACCAAATCAACGCTTGTGATAAGGCGCACTGTGCAGTGTGTGGCCGTTAAACACGTGTAATCCCGGGATTCATCACGTTATTAGTGTCATTATGATCGAAAATTATCGTATACTTGACCGTATAAATTCCAATTTCGTACTCTTGATACTTTTTCATCATCACCCATTAGAGTGACTGCTTGTCATTTGACTAGTTCCGCAAACGTCATTTTGTAGGTGTTCAAACTTGTAATTTATGAGACATGTTTATTCTTGTTTATTTTAAGTTTATTGTAGTCAGTGTGAAATAAAACATTTTTACCCCCGCCATAACTGTTTTTCTGTGGCTCAACGGGCTGATCATGACTCATGTCCTGTGTTAATCTGAACTTGTAATCTTATCCTGATAATTTTAATGTATACTTGGCATTTACTAGGCCTACTTGAATTGGAAAGAGTAGAAAGAATCCTCCGTAGTCGCTGATAGCAGTTGAATATCGATGAATGCACAAGTCATCGTGAACTGAGGCCAGCGCACGTGGATTCCAGCTGACACAATGTCGACACACGGAACAATTAGCCATAAATTAGACCAATTATTGTGATATCCCCTATAGAGTAATGCTGGCTAAAATTGGTGAAAAATACATGTGTCTGTTTCGTTGTGGGCAGTGCCACGCAATAATGACAATAAACAAAGAATATCATAAGTTCGGCCTGACAAAGGGCGCTGTTTGCGAAACTGGAAATTATTTGCGGAACCAGTCAAAGGACGTGCCACTGAAAAATGACTGTGCAAGGCTTTATTCCACATGACTGAAGAAAACAACTAATTGATCCACAAAAAGCGTGAGTAATTTCCGCTTAATTCGTGAACAGATAACTTTCCGCCAGCGAATTCTGTATCGATACCAGACGCTTCAAACAAATTCTGTTTGCGGAACCAGTCAATGTAGCCTACTGTAGGAATGGATAGGTTATACTAAATTACAGGTTTGCAACAGGAAAAAAAAAAAAAAAATTCGGCACTTGAGTGTAAAATAGGCCTAAAAGTACTTAAAAGCATGCATTTTCTCCCAACAAAATATTGCAGAAATGATACCTGACAAATAAAATCCTCACCAAAAATAGCATTATATTTAATAATCCAATTGCGTATTATACCAGACTGAAGTTTTAAATATTAGCACAGGTTGAGCAAACTGTATCTTCAATTATAAAAAGGTTTGCAGAAATGATGACTGGCAACATCACTCCCGCCAAAGCAAATCAATATTTTATGTAGGCTAACGTTACTTTTGCATTCATATATGGAAATAAATCGCTAAAAAGCTGTGCCATTATCTGCATGTAAGGACTACTACCACCCTAACCGCCCTAGTGGCTCAGTTATGATTAAACAAACACCCGGCTAAAGGGCTATCACCCAGCTACACCGTACACGGTAGGCGGCGGGAGGTGTTCTTTCGTCTTCATGCGCGTCAATACGCCGGTCCTACTGCACAGCTCACGACGATATTTCCTGGTTCTACTGAGAGCCTAACGCCCCCGTACTGGCGGATTAATGCTGTTTTCTTTTGTTTTAACGGCGACTGTACAGTATTTGACACACTTTCCACACAATTAGTTTCAAAATGGCAGCCACTGCTGCTGGCAGTGATGAATCCCAGGCCACTACGGCGATAAAATGCTGGTTTTTCAATGTCTCTCCAGCCATTGTATGCGGTGTTGAAGAAATATCCAAAAGAGAATAGTTGCATTACTTTGAGAAAGTGCAACAAGTCCATTCAAAGCCATCTTTCCGGGCTGACAGTTTGTCTTAGACGAGGACATGGAGAGAAGGGCCCACCACTGCCACTGGAGAAGAAGTGTGACGACATTGCACTGTATGCTGGGCTATATCACTATAATAATAATAATAATAATAATGTATGAGTTTTATATTGCTCTTTCCTGGACACTTCACAATGGATACATTATTCATTCACTCACACATTCACGCTCTGATGGTGGTAAACTACGTTTTTGTACCCACAGCTGCCCTGAGGCAGACTGACGAAAGCTTGGCTGCCAGTAGGCGCCTATGGCCCCTCCGACCAACCACCAAACATTCACACACAGCCAAACAGGAGTGTTCTTATATTGCATGTTTTGTGGGTGGGGGAAACCGGAGTACCCAGAGGAAACCCACATGAACACAGGGAGAACATGCAAACTCCACACAGAAAGGCCCCAGGCCTTCGATTCGAGCCCTCAACCTTCTGCTGTGAGGCAGTAGTGCTAACCACTGTGCCACTTGGCCACTTGAAGCCATTGCGGAAGTTCCAGCACCCCCTCCACTATTCACGTTGGCAACCGCATCAAGAACATGCAATTCAGTCATCAGTGTCAAAAGAAATGTTTGATACATGGAACGTTTTGTTGCTGACTGGATCAGGTAGGTACTTGTCAATGTAATACCGGTGCTAGACCTAGGCCTAGGCCTATATTTGAATGAATGCAATGAAAATTCACAATCGGATGCACTGATGCAGCCACATCGTTATCCCATGGGCACAAAGTAGCCTGATCAACCACAAGGTCTATGAGAGGAGTAGAGACTGGGATGGAAGGAAAACCCTGGGTTGCTGGCTAAGAAAATCAAAGCCCATTTTGTGAAGGAGGACTGGCTAATTGGCCAGCAAGTTTCAAGCTGCTTCTCCCATCTCTGTCCAACAGAGCAAGGATAATACCGACACTCTAGATGACCAGCACCTGTTTGCCTGCAGTCCCATGTCATGGAAAACAGTCCCTAAGGTCATTGAATAGGTGGATCTGTGAACTCTTAGTAATTGTGAAAGAGTTCACATGAATTCGGTATCATGCCTTTTGGCTGACAACGTGGATGCTTCATATGTCTAGGAATATTTTGTTAATTCTTGCTGCGATTGTCTGTATAATCATATAATCATGCCATTATCATGATTATTGGCTGGACCTGGGCATACTGGCATCATCTTTTTTTGTGAAGTTACAGGACCTGTTACGCCCAACATGGCTTCATATATTTGTTCCTCAATATTTTGAAATACTGGTATTCCAACAGATTTTTCTTTGTCCTTTTGTTCTTCAGTTTCTCATGCTAACTACTCTGGTGGTCTGGTAGTTGCAGCCATTCAAGGCCAGTCAACTGAACTGTTGGATACTAGAAAGTGGCACCACTCCTGGTAAAATGGTTAAGTCCGAGACTGCCTCATTACTGGAATAACTAGACTCTATTTTGACTGACTAAAGTTTACATCAAGCCAAAGCAAGGTGTTCAGGTCTGTATTGGGTTGCTGCCAATCTGTTCATAGAGAAAGTAATTAGTCAAAGACAGTCTGGGCCATATGAAAGGTTTATGGAATATTGAATAGTGCATTGAAAAATGCCTGGCATGCCCCTGTCCCAGGGAAATTACCATGTTTATGATCGAATACCCTTAGTTTTCATGTGGTGGCATTATAATTGAATGGATAAAATAAAATAACACAGGTAGAATTGCTTGCTTAGTTTACAGGTTTGTAGTTTCACATACAGTATATCGGTGCCAGCCCTGCAAAACAATAAAATGTTCCCCCCCCATTTCTGGTGAAAGTAGAGCGGCAAGTCTTTTTTATTTCTGATTATGAAATAAGAAGTCTTTAGCCACCATTTTCACCTTGGTTCATAGCTTCTACCCCTGTGGCAGATGACTTATAAGATGTTGAACAGGCCTATACACAATTCCAAATTTTGGGTTAGGGGAAATATCTTGACACATAACTGGCATATTTGGATATATTTTTTTTGATCGTTCTCAGCAGTTTGGTCAGCCATCGTATGGGCAACATTCACACGGAGGCGCAATGTTGAAAGTTTAGCTGTTTTCTGTCGAGGATGACCTGAATTAACCCCTTGAAAATCCTTCAAAAATGGTCAAGAACCCATCAAAATCCATTTTTGCTGATTACTCTGAAAAAACCACAAAACCAAACGGATGACGCTCATACTGTAGGTTAATTCATAACGTGGTAAGGTGCATGAAAATTCCAAACATTGGCCAAAACGGCCAACTCCGGGTTATCACCCTTTGCATGGTCTCTCCGTGCAATGACACTCATTAACACTGTCAGTATTGAAGTAACACTGAATATTTAAGAGAATGTGGTGAGCTTCACCGCTCATGAACTCTCTTTCATGATCATGCCGTTTGTCATTCCAACTTGTCATTCCAACATGCGCTGTGCTGTTTTCTTGAGACGTTAGTTATGTGACTCCATCTGTGATAAGCACTTTAAATTAAACCATTCGCTGTCGATGAACTGGACAAAGCTGCCAACTGTGGATGCACAAACATTACATTGGACTGCGGCATGTTACATTTACAATGTTGAGTCTCTTCCATTTTCTCCATTGATTGGTCAGAATATTCTAGCCATGTTCAAAAGTTGGTTGGGACATGTCCTGACCATCTCAATCCAAATCTACACTATGGCTGACACAAAGCAACAAGCATTATAGGTTTTTAAATGACACATTTAGGCCTAGATGAATGGAAATGAAACGCATTTATGCTGGATATTTTAATAAATATTTTATTAAATTCAATTAAATTTTATTTGGATAGCACTTTTCACAGACAGACAACCACAAAGAACCTTTGATTGCAAAAAAAAGGGCAATGCCAGGGCTGGCGCCAGAACAGAAAACTGGGGGGCAAAGATACATTCCTTTATAGCCTGAATCATCAACTGATGGCCCACGGGCCACTTCTGGCCCGCAGAACATTTAATTAATGTGAACTTATAGAAGTGTTTCTCAGTGTTTTTTTAGAAATCTTCACTAGCATTTCTCCCTTTCATATATATTGAAACAACCCCTAAAACAGCAGCAGATTAAAATGATTTTTTGGAATGATTTACTGACATATGTATTGTGTTCCTCCCACGGGACAGAGTCAGCATGTGCGGCAAGTGCACCGCGCTGTCTCTTAATACGAGAAGGGGGCAAACATATAGCATATAACCTCTTTCTTTTGTCCAATTTCACTAGCCACACCCAGACCTGATTACTGCCAGACCCGTTGAATCAAGAAATGATTAAAATAGAACCAGTCTGACAAAGTGAGGAAGGCTATAAGATCTCAAAAAGCAACATGTCATGCTGCGAGCTGAAGAAATTCAGATGAGAAACAAAGAAATTGACTTCTCTCAGTCTGGAAAGGGTGGCAAAGCCATTTCTAAGGCTTTGGGACTCTGGCGAATCACGGTGAAAGCCATTATCCACAAATGGAGAAAACTTGGAACAGTGGCGAACCTTCCCAGGCAAGGTTATTATAGTTTTGAAATTTTATTAGTTTTCATTTTTATTTAGTTTTACAGTTTGCTTTTTTATTTCAGTTTAGTTTTAGTTAGCTGAACTAGTGATTAAGCAGTTTTAGTTTAGTTTATATTTTGAGGAATTGACTAGTTTTAGTTTAGTTTTTATTTAGTTTTAGTCTTAGTTTTTCAGCTATTGGGAGGAAGGCCTTAATTTGTAGAAGCTGACCAGGATAAAAGTATGTATGACAGCAAATATGTTTTCACCAAGTCCTTGATTAATCCTTCATTCTTTAACCATCATCTTTTCTAACATGTGACACTGATGATACTAATATAACTGAAAAAAAAAAAAATCCAATTCATCTCACCCTATACAGTCATCATGCTCAGTTATTTCCGCAGTTTTTGCCATGTTTGAGAGCTAACCATCTTCCTCACGGAATGCGCGCAGGGCAGTTGCTATGAGTTCTGGGCCCCCGCCCCCGACTTTTCATTGCCGTTCTTTTACGATAATGTATCACGATGTTATTCTTTATTTTTCTTTTTCTCAGTGTTTTTGGAAGTGCCTAATGCTCGACACCCAATTTTTCCTTTTTTAAAATTAACCACTCAACAAAGAGAGTATCATTATGTAAATTATTAATGATTAGTTGTCCTATTCACATTAACTCACTCACCATCAAAAACATATTCAGACAGCTTGTAGTGAGGATCTATTGCTGGGTCAGGTTCAGAGGAAGTGACCACAGCTGATTCTGAAGTAGCAGTGCATAAAGGTTTAATTGTTCCATTTCATATTACTTTCGTAGACATTTATAGTTATGTTCTACAGAACAACTGATGAACTAACTTACTGAGTCTTGGAATAAACAAAATCTAAATGAGCTACCCAGTACCATAGCTCTATGCACCCAGCTTCATTCTGCTATTAAGAGGATGGCAAGCTCTGTAAAATTACCCCCTGCCGGAACAAGACTTATGTCAACAAGCTAAAGTGGCAGTTTCGTTTTTGTCAACACTTAAGGTAAAAATAATGTCAGCCTTGACAAGCAATTATTCAAGTTACACCTAAGGTTACCATACTGACTACATGTAGTTCGCTAACCAAACCTAGCCTGCACAGTCACTTACAGCTAGAGAGAGCTAAGTATGCAGTAACTACTCAAAACTAGAGCACTCGGCAACTGAGCACGTGTCCCCCGAAGGCACCCCAGTTGGGCCCAGATGGTCCCAGAGTACCCAAAATCAATGGGTGTCGTGAACTTACCATAATACATGTCCCTGCAAAATTTGAAAAGAATCGGTGCACTTATGTGGGCTGGAGAGGGTTCACTAGAAAATCTCTGCGGACGCGGACGCGTGACAAGGCCAAATCCATAATATCCTCCGAACTCGTTCGGGGGATACAATAAGAACGGAGGAACGTGTCCTAGGCTGCTGCTACCGGATTTTATGACGGCATATTATGATGGCGAATGATAACCTTTCCGATCTTGTCTGTGGAGGAACAGTTAATAACTGAATAATGTCATTCTTGCCAAGCGATTATTTACTCAGCTGACCGCATGTTACATTAACGTAACGTAAGCAGCTGAATAACCAGCCTGAACAGCTAACACAACAAGCTACTTAAATACTCTCGCCTTTCTTTGAAAAGAACTTTGTAATGTTCTGGACCCCTGCTTTGCTCTTCCTGTCCTCTCTCTATTCTTTCCCGACGTCCAGATTTGTGTGTTAGTTTGTATTTTCTTTGACATCATATTCGCAACGGCGGTGCTCCATGTTTGCTGCCTTAGTTCGCAGCCTCCCTCGCAAAAACACACAGACAATTTTTTAATACAAGCAGGAAGCATGAAGAAGGGGGTTACTGAAGTTATTTCATCAATATTGCATGCCTTAATGGCTTTGTTTAAACTCTGATGCATTGGTATTAATATCAGGCAAATCTATGCAAAATAATTTTGTCATGGCGGCTACTGCAGGTTTTGCGGGCCCCAATGGACTGTTAGCCCCTAGAATTGTCATCACCTTTCCCCCCTATACGAAGGCGCTGAATTATGTGCGTGAAGCATCATCTTCTGATGAATGCAGCAACTACAGCAGCTGATATCCACTATGCTTCCCCCTCTGGAAGCAGCCGGTTAACTCTGACTGAACAGGACAGGGAGAAAACGAAATGATCAATGAAAACGAAGCTGATTTTATCTGCAATTCAGTTTAGTTTTAGTTCATTTTGCATTGTCCATTGTAATTTTTATTTAGTTTTCGTTTTTTAAAAAATTGAAATTTTTAATTTTATTTGTTAACTAAATTATTTTTTCACAGCTAGTTTTAGTTTTAGTCTTAGTTTTCGTTAACTATAATAACCCTGTTCCCAGGAGTGGCAAACCTACCAGAATTACTCCTAAATCACATCAACGAGTCATCCAGGAGGTCACAAAAGAACTCAGAACAACATCTATGGAACTGCAGGCCTCACTAGCCTCATTTAAAGTCAGTATTCATGATTCAACAATAAGAAAAAGACTGGGCAAAAATGGCATCCATGGGTGGGTTCCAAGGCGAAAACTACTGCTGACCAAAAAGAACACAAGGGCTCGTATCGCATTTACCAAAATACATCTTGATGATCCCCAAGACTTTTGGGAAAATATTCTGTGGACTGACAAGACAAAAGTTGAACTTTTTGGAAGGTGTGCATCCCGTTACATCAGGCGTAAAACTAACATATCATTTCATGAGAAGAACATAATACCAAAAGTCAAACAAGGTGGTGGCAGTGTGATGGTTTGGGGCTGCTTTGCTGCCTCAGGACCTGGATGACTTATCGTAATTGATGGCACTACTCCATCAGAACTACTCTGCTCTCTACCAGATGTCCAACCATCAGTTGGTGACCGCAAGCTCAAGCTCACTTGGGTTATGCGGCAGGACAATGATCCGAAACACACTTGCAAGTCCACCTCTGAATGGCATAAAAAAAACAAACTGAAGGTTTTGGAGTGGTCTAAGTCCAGACTTAAATCCGATTGTGATGCTGTGGCATGACCTTAAACAGGCCGTTCATGCTCAAAAACCCTCCAATGTGGCTGGATTAAAACATTCTGCAAAGAAGTGTGGGCCAAAATTCCTCGACAGCAATGTGAAAGACTCATTGCCAGTTATCGCAAACACTTGATCGCAGTTGTTGTTGCTGAGGGTGGCACAACCAGTTATTAGGTTTAGGGGGCAATTGCTTTTTCCCAGGTTTGGATAGCTTTTTCCCCTCAACAAATGGTTCTGAAGATATGGATATGGATATGAATTTTATGTGACAAAGCTCCACCTTGTGTCAAAATTTTGAACCAAACAGGTATAATTTCATCGTGGGACACATCCTCAGGTCATGACCTTTCATTTGCACCTGATCTGAGGTCAATCGGACAAATATTTCCATAGATATGATAAAAAACAGCAATTTTTCAGTTTTTGGCTCCTGATGACCAATCTAGAAATTGTAAATTGTGCAAAATTGAATCAGTTCTTCCTCTTTATGATACTTACTTAAATGCAAAACATGAAATTGCTATTTGAAATATTACTGAAGTTATCGCGTTAACACGTAGGGCGGCGGTGGCGGCGGTCGGACCAAAGACATAATATCCTCGGAACGCCGTTCGGGGATATAAATAATTACAGGAAGCACTATTTAATGTAAATATCTGAATCAGGACATAAATTATAATATCTATATCACTTGTCCTGATGTCAGATTGAAAGCGGTTGGCACGCGTAATGGAAACTCGACCTGGCTTAATCAACGCAGCTGAGTCTGTGATGAAACTAACGACTTCACATCTTTCTCAGCCAACCACAAACTGCCGATATATAATGCTTGCGTTCTATGCTCAGTAAAGCCGCTTGCACACTGGACGCGAAACAAATTTTTCACACGACAGATTGCTTTGCTGCTTTGAACGCAGTGTCTACGTGCCCAAAAGTCGGACAGGGTTTTAATATATCTGTGTCCAACAGTCAGATGGTTCCAATATAACTCCGTGTCCAACAGTCGATTATTGTTTTTAATTTCTTCAAATCTACGAAATCTTTCAGATATTAAATGTTTTGATAATGCACAATGTTGATTGATTGCTCATCAATGGACTTATCGTGACTTTCAAGATGGAGGCGACTGGACACTACCTCAAGGTACTGTTTGCATAAACACTCTTTTTTAATAAACCACCTGCGCATTTTCAAAGTTCTCAGTGCCTCATTTTAAATGTCAGGGCCGTCGGAATTCTACCAATGAAGTGTGGAGCTACTTTGAGCCTTGTTAATGATGAAAAAATAGGGATTTCTTTGCAATGCAAAGGTTTGCCCAATTCACTACCATCGTAAGCCTGTTGGGAGCTTCGGCTAAAAAGCCATGCATTTCGAAATGTTGCGTGCGTACGGAGGTGGGGTATTCAACAAAAGTTAGTACTCATTACCATGTTTCAATACACCCCAAGTCAATTTCACACCAGAATTCTCTTTTAAGGCTGCTCATGTAACAATAAAACTCTGGTAGGTTTGGATAGCTTAATAAATGAAATCATTTAAAAACTGCATTATGTTTTTACGTGAGTTACAAATTGTTTTAAAGGGATGTATCTCTGCCCTCTAATTTTCAGTTCTGGGGCTGGCCTTAAGGGAACAGTCCACCGTATTTCATAATGAAATATGTTTTTCTATGAAATGAGATGAGATGATGCGTACCTCTCCGAGCTTTGAGCGACCACCCAGTCAGCCAGACGCGCTGCCACTTCTGTTAGCATTTGTAGCTAGACTCATTGTGGTCAACGGTATTTTTCGGGGCTGTAGTTAGATGCCACCAAAGTCTTCCACGTTTTTCCTGTTTACATAGGTTTATATGACCAGTGACATGAGTTCGGGTTCGGGTACGCAAATCCAAACATGGCTTTTTCTATGCTGTGGGAAGTGCGTACTATAATGACAGGCGTAGTAACACCTTCTGCGCGCTTCGACAGCGCATTGATACCTTCACTTCTGATTTCTTTTCTCTCCCACGACCCCCCCCTACTTCCATAAATACAACCAACGTGACTGCACTGCACTGCTTGGTGCACAGTCAGGAAGCCAGAGCTTGCAGGAAATTATATGTAAGGGATAATTATACGAGAAGGTGTGCATTCCACGAGTTGATTATCCCGCTTATACCATGGTCATTTGCCAGCAATATCAAATCGCAGCATTAATCTGAAACAGAGATTATGCATAACCCAACATTATGCACGATTATGCGGACTGTAGCTTACTTGCTACCCACAATTACAATGAACTTATGACGGTTTCCGAAGTCAGCGAGCTGAAATCAGTCTGCTGGCATAGCACGTAGCTAGCGAACTGTCAGCAGTCGCTGATACATGAAGTGGACACGTTAGCTTCATTTGTAACCGTACTCAATTACAATCTTTTAATGGATAAAGCCTGATTTTTTCGCTGCTATAATATTTACGGTTGTTATCGCTTGAGTACGAGTCAGCGAGGTGAAATCAGTCTGCTGGCATAGCAGGTAGCTAGCGAACTGTCAACAGTTGCTGATACATGAAGTGGACACGTTAGCTTCATTTGTAACCATACACAGTTACAATCGTTTAATGAATAAAGCCTGATTACTTCGCTGCTACAATATTTACGGTCATTATCGCTTGAGTACACATTAACCGCCCCGCAGGACGCACTTATATGACGCCGCTAAAATTAGTGGAAATAAATGAGCTGCTAGGTTTCTGTTGTACCCAGTCAAATATCAGCTCTAACATTGCTATGGTTACAAGTTGGGTAGTGCATGAATTTCGAATGGTGACACGACCGTAGCCGAACTACCTGTGCGGTTCCACGGTTTTAATGCATACCTGCCAGCTGCCAGACAATTAGAAAAAATTAGAAAAAAGTATTCACCCAGACCATGGTATAAAAGAAAATAATCAAGTGTGCTACTATGGAACATTTTCAAATGGAGGACATAGATGCCGACAACTGGCTTGAGGCGGAGCCGGAGCCAGAGCCATATCTATTTGAACCGGAATATACCGAGGAGGAGCTAGCCGAAATGGTCCGTGAGAGGGAAGAAGAAACAGACGAAGATGAATCGTATGTGAAGAAGTGAAGTGAAGGTTCGCAAGCTACGTGCTTTGCCAGCAGACTGATTTCACCTCGCTGACTCGTACTCAAGCGATAATGATCATAAATATTATAGCAGCGAAAAAATCAGGCTTTATCCATTAAAAGATTGTAATTGAGTACGGTTACAAATGAAGCGAACGTGTCCACTTCATGTATCAGCGACTGCTGACAGTTCGCTAGCTACGTGCTATGCCAGCAGACTGATTTCAGCTCGCTGACTGCGGAAACCGTCATAAGTTCATTGTAATTGTGGGTAGCAAGTAAGCTACAGTCTGCATAATCACGCATAATGTTGGGTTATGCATAATCTCTGTTTCAGATTAATGCTGCGATTTGATATTGCTGGCAAATGACCATGGTATAAGCAGGATAATCAACTCGAAGGTGAGCATTCCACGGTTTTAATGCTCTTCGCGGAGGCAACCACCCTACGCTTCGCGTCGGGTGGTTATTTTATTTGCCTCCGCGTCGTGTATTAAAACCGTGGAATGCACACCTTCTCGTTAATTATCCCTTTCTTATCGTTATCTGCAAGCTCTGGCTTCCTGACTGTGTACCAAGTAGTGCAGTGCAGTCATGTTGGTTGTATTTACGGAAGTAGGGGGGGTCGTGGGAGAGAAAAGAAATCAGAAGTGAAGGTATCAATGCGCTGTCGAAGTGCGCAGAAGGTGTTACTACGCCTGTCATTATAGTACGCACTTCCCACAGCTTAGAAAAAGCCACGTTTGGATTTGTGTACCCGAACCCGAACTCATGTCACTGGTCATATAAACCTATGTAAACAGGAAAAACGTGGAAGACTTTGGTCGCATCTAACTACAGGCCCGAAAAATACCGTTGACCACAATGAGTCTAGCTACAAATGCTAACAGGAGTGGCAGCGCGTCTGGCTGACTGGGTGGTCGCTCAAAGCTCGGAGAGGTACGTATCATCTCGTCTCATTTCATAGAAAAACATATTATGAAAATACGGTGGACTGTTCCTTTAATGCCCAACCTAATCCCCAGAATAGCAAATGAGGCAAAAAAAAACTCAAGGTGGGAGAAAAACCCTCAAGCAGTGGTGAGAAAAAACTCCCCAGTGGGAGGAAATCTCAGGAGGAACCCGGCTATTGTGGGGAAGCCAATCCTCCGCTGGCTAGCTAATCGATAATGTTCAATTCAGGTCCATTAAAATTTATTAAAACATTGTAGCAGTGGCATCTGTAGCTCCAGAAAGTGGCAAGGCAAGGATATAGCAGAACTGGATCAGGACAGCAGCAACAATCACATGGTGAGAAACAGGGATTGGAGGGTCCATGGACTCAGTCTTCCGAAGGGAAAAGTTCCCTGGAAAAAGACACAGAAAAAAGGGGGTTAGGCATTGGATATAACTACTAAAAATTCTGTCCTGTGTCAGGTACCGAGTGAAAATTCTGGAGCAAATAGTCCAGAAACAGTCACCGCTCCTCCATCCACTTATTGCAGCATACGTAGAGGCAAAACAATTACGCCAGGCTGTGAGATCACATGGACAAGCCACCACCAGAACCATGTGGACCTTCCACGTGACAGACTGTAGCAAATCACACTGGCACCATTAATGCATGCTCAGTGTCACTGGTTCCACATGGATTTACTTAACACTGGCTTCAAATACCATGTGAACCTACCCAGAAACTTGGCTGGAGTCACTCTGACCAGAACCAAATACGCCAAACTAATTATATGTTAATTAAGCATAGGCTTGACTAAAGAGGCATGTTTTCAGTCTGCTCTTGAAGACAAAAATTGTGTCTGAGGCCCAAATGTCTTGTGACATTTTTCCATATTATTAGGGCTTTGTGAAAGAAGTTTGTAACACTGGATATATTTGGAATTGTTCACCTTGTGAACAAAGTAGCGGGGAGTAAGGAATGACAAGGCTGCTAAGATTCTGGGGCAAGTCGTTTCCACGTCAAAAACGAAATCCCATGGCGGTCTTGCCATAAAACATACATTGGGGAAACAGGTAGACCTTCTAACACATGTAAAAAAGAACACCAAAAAGAATGCGAGAAAGAGACAACAGTAAGACAGACACGCTCAGTGAAGGAACAAGCACTACAGGTTAACCTTAAATCAACAATCACAGACCATTGCAAGAGGGAAAATCATATTATGGACTGGGACAAGGCCAAAGTCATCCGCACTCAGAACAACCGACATGAACGCTGGATCATGGAGGCAATCGAAATCAGGAAGCGGGCCCACAGGACCATGAACCGGGACGAGGGGGCATATACGCTTTCCCACACCTGGAGTGCCATCTTGGAGGAGCGGCCGGATAGCACGAGGCATGGTCGCCCTGTCAAATCTGACAGGGCGGCCACGCCTCGCTAACATCAGCTGATAAGACACGTCACTCATAACATCAGTGACTCTTCTGAAGAAGATGGGAGTATACCGTCGAAACATGTCAAGGTAGGATAAAACCTTTTCTGTCTGAAAATAAGAACGTCAAAGCTAGTTAGTCACCACAGACGGTATGAACTTTTTTGGATTAATTATATATTTTTTTTTCCAGATTTTTCATGATTTCAAGGTAGATGGCCCCGTAAACAATGATTCGGATCTTGTTCTTCTCAAACCTATCATATCCACCATAAAATGACAAACCAGGTGTCACACAACTCTTGAATATGCCATTGAGGATCACTTTGCAATCTCAGAATGATTTTTAAGAACATTGTTTGAAATGACCTTTGAGCTAAATTTAATAATCAACGTTGGACTGTAGTAATTTATTTCAGCGGATTTGATGAAACCAAAAACATAACTGGAAGCAAGCCCGGTCTGTTTGCAGGATAGCGTTTTTGCCTTTATATTGCATGAGAATGCACTCAGAAAAACTACAAATATTCTGTTAACATCTTCATGTCTGCTTGACTTGCTTTGAGAAATCTTTCTCTTCGCATCTCGACACATTGAAACAAAAAGCTCAAAAGCAAATTATTTAAATGACTGAATCAATATTTTTTACATTTTAAGTCTTTCATCTGAAGTGATTCAGGTCTTGCATTGGTGCTTCTTTCCTCTTGAGCCTGATTTCTTCTTTATTTAATATCGGCACCAGTAACAGCATTAAACATGACAAAGTCCGATCCCCATAAATTTTCAAAATTTTATACAAAAATGTTTGAAAATGAATTGAAATCATCCAGTTCACGGCTAAATTAACATCACTTTAAGAGTAGTGATATTAAAATTTGTTTTCCAAATGTCTTTGGACTCTTTGTATTGTATTCATAAAACCACTTTTCTCTTTTCTTTTTTGCAAGTTTTCTTCGACCGACCGACCCAAAAAATTTTGAAAAAATCTGTGCTTCAAAAAATTTACTTGGTCCTGCCTGGCAGGATTTATCTCATTTTGCCGTCAACCCTTCATATACCCAATGCCTGAATATTAATGAAACAATGCCCGCAAAACTACAATAAGTAAGGTAAGCTGGTTAGTTTCAGCTTGACACCAACATGCAGGTGGTGCATCCCAGCGGCCATATTCTGGAATTCTGAAGGAAAGAGATTAAAGTTTAGTGGCAAACTGAAGTTCTTACTCCACAAAACATCAACTCTCCTAGTGCTCATATTAGTTATTGTTGTCTTATACTTTGCAAAGTGGCCTGTTGCGGCATTGGGGGAGTGTTGCTTTCACTGTCTTCATACTCTTATGAAAACAGCTAGGCAGGAATGCACAATAATACAAAACACTGCCCTATTAAATAAGGCTATCATTTATGACCAGTCATGATGAACAGTGTCAGAGAGGAACATACCCTATGACCGAATTCACTGCAGACTCCACGTCAGGACACTCTCCAAGCCAACCAAATGGAATGAAGCTGGATTCCAGGACTGGGGTAGAGCATAAAAACAACCTAGATCAGTGATGACCATACCAAAGCACAGGGCACTGCCACTGTGCTCAACGATGTGCTGCAGCAGAATGTTTTCTATCAAAAGTTTGAAATGACAGCTGTGAAGCAGGAGTAAAGAGCAGGAAGAGAAAGAGCTTGACCCAGAGCTGAGGGGGCTGTCATACTCTCACAAAGACCCCAGGCATGCAGGCTCTGCAGCCATGTTCATTCAAGTCCTCACCTTCATCTTCCTGCCTTTCCTTCTCTCTGTCCTCGATCTTTCTCTTCTCAGCTGCCAGGAGTGAGGCAGCGGAGTCCAGATGGTCTGAGTTAATCCGTCTTTCTGCAGCATTTTTCTCCCAGACACATTGAGTGATCTGTGCTCCACCATCCGCTGACTCATTGTCAATAAATTCCAAACTGAAAGAGCTGCAGCCCAGATTCTCATCCATCCAGAGCTTCTGCATTGGCAGGAACTGTCTCTCCTGCTCCGTTGTTCTCACTGGAAGAGATTGTTGAGGTCAGGTCACACAGGGCCAATGAAAAGTTTAACAGCCCATAAGTTTCATCGGTCCATAATGTCTGCACTTCACAGAAAAAATGTCAACCTGGGGTTTCACTGACGGAGTAGAACCATTGATGATCCAGGAGCTCTTCCAGTGTATATCTGTCTACCACCCTGGGTGCCAAGCACCAGCGGATAAAGTGCAAGATTTCTGTTGGTAGCAAAAAAGATTTATGTGATTGGCCACAGGAGGTAAGAAGAGTTGAGGCAGAAGTATGATTGGATGGTGAAGATAATAGAAGTATGCATCAGGTATGTGATAGGAGAAAGGAGATAAAAGTCACATCTCACCTGAGGACAGCCCTGTGGGGAGCATGTCCATGCTGTCCTGCATGTTATGGCAATCAGATGGCAGGAAACCACAGACAAGCTCATAGAGTGTGATCCCTACAGACCACACAGTGGCAGGATCAGCATGGTATGTCCCATCTGCAAACCATTCAGGAGGGGCATATGCCATAGTGCCTGAAAGAGCAACAGATACAAGAGTCAATAAAAACTTGGCAAACCATACGACCAAGTCAATGAACAGCCAATATAAGTGGATGGACACTGTTTGTTGGGCACACTCAATGTTCCACTGAGGCACAGATCAAACTTCCAGAGTGCGTTGGAGCACCAGTATTAACTATTTTCCAAGTGTTCATTAAAAGGCCTAAACTAATCCTCTCACTGACCTGCAAAGGTGGTGTACGGAGTATCCCTCCAGAGATCTCCGCACCCAAAATCAATTAGGATGACGCGCATGGTGTCTAGCTCAATCAGGACATTGTTCGGCTTCACGTCCCGATGGAAGACACCACAATTCTGGCAGTGCAGAAGTGCCAGGAGTAGTTGCCTCGTAACAGCCCTTGCGATTTGCTCACTCAGTCGGCCATTTTGGGAGGCCATGAATTCTGTGAGGTCCATGCATTTATCAGGCCGCTCCAGCACCATGATGTATTGCTCTGGTTCGTCAATCCACTCGTAGAGTTGCAAGATGTTCTGATGGCCCCCGTCTCTGTTGACAAGTGTCATGAGCCCCACTTCCGTTGGAGTTCCATCTCTCTGTCCCAGCTGCAGAGTGAGAGGAAGTGTGGTAAGAAAGACTATAAAGCTGGCTGTGATTATGAGGAGGCTATTGTGAACAACTGGGTTTACTGTACACAACAGAGTAAATGAACTGAATGAACACAAACATAAGGAAAAGCTAATAATGTCTTTGGGGTACCTATCACAAGCACAAGTTCAAGATGACAATACAGCTTTTTCACAAATCAAAGACAAAATTTAAACTGATAAAGAGGTGATAACTAAGATACACTTTATTCAACCCCGTGGGGTAATTTGTTTTCTGTACTTAACCCATCCTTAAGTGATGAGCAGTGGGCAGCCACAGAGCAGACCTCAGGGACCAACTCCAGTTGAAGGAGTTATTTCCAAAAGTGCTCAAGTCCATATTCTTTAAAAATCAGAACACTACAAATCCATTCTTTCCTTGATGAGGAATAAGCCTCATAAGCTAATTTTGGCCAAGAATCACTCAAGTACAACATAAAATGAGCAGTGAATTGGAAATTCCCCAAGAAGCTACTTCTTACAGTGACCAAGTCCAGTATAAAACTTCTACAAGTACACAAGTCCAGTCAGCCAATCAAAGCATCGCTTAGAAAATTGGTTGGCCAATAGCAGCCACTGTAGCTGTCTTACCTAACCAAAATAGCTGACTCTACAGGCCAGAATGTGTGTGGTTGGACTCAACCCAAAAGAGCTAGAAAAAAAAGAAGACCTAAGCATTGACCTGTTTCACTCGCGCTGCTCACTTCCACGCGCCGCTTGCAATATTTTCTTTTTCGTAGGAGAGTGAAACAGGTCAATGGAGTCAGATTCAGAGGCACCGGCAAGTGAAAACTAACCAACAGTAATGACATAATATTCCATTCTATATGTGGTATGAAATAAAATGCACTCGTAGCGTTTAGTTATCTTTGTAGTCTGACTAACTATCATTAATTATAGCATTTCAGCACCCATTTGTCTACAGTCAAATGCGTCGCTTTTTTTTCTTCCAGAGAGACGCGTGACTCGCTAGTGGTGACAACGGGAGGCAACTGGAAGGGGCACTGCGACAGATGACAGACAGAAAGCTCAGCAAATAATTTTATTCGGACCGAAGAAAATGATTGGTCAGACTTTTATCAGATATATATGAGAATTGAATATTGAAGAGTTTTAAAACCTGGTGGATTTCTTTTATAGTTTCGTGTGCCATACACTTATTAGGAGCATTTTAAGATTACAAAAGAAAAGTGTAAAATTGCCAGAAAGGTAAGAATTGCTATAAGTATTCAAACCTGTTTGGATGATGGTACTGCCCATTCATAATTTATGGAGATTGGTTTTTATTGTGATCTTTGTTCACCTGCATTTACCTTCCATTTCACTGCATACATCTTCCATTCACTTCGTTCAATAAGCTTTTCTAAAATCCACAACTATAGTATACTGGTATGATTGTATTTGCTGTTTATTTTCATTGGAAAGTGGTGTCTTGTTTTCAAAGAGATGCTCTTTTTTAGTACTCTGAATCATAAAATTTAATGCTGTTACTTTCTAACGAGTTGTCAGAAAGACAACAAAGCTCGCCAGGGGGGGCAAGGTTAAAGTTTTTCTGCACGCGGACGGACGCGGACGCGGACGCGGACGCCAGGGGTACGACAATAGCTCTCCGGACGTTATTCGTCCCGGCGAGCTAAAAACGAGTTCAATATTTGTCATTTTGAGGTATTGGCTTCTAAAAGTACTCAAGACTGTAGACTGGGATTTGAATTATCTGAGCCAAGAATCAAGATAGAGGACAGAAGGTCTCCTAATATGCTCTGAGACATATTTTCTGATATTTCATTACATTTACATCACCTTTACATTTAACATAATGATCCCCACAAGTTGTGAAATTCTTAAAATTTTGTTTCTCTAAAAAGACGAGAAACAGAATAGAGCACTTCTGGAAATCAACCTCTCAGTTCAAAAGCCAGTTCCTTGGTCAGGGGCACCGGTAGGAGTGGGCCTATAATGCATCTGATATCCTTAAATGGTGGGCAGTAAACAAGTCATAGTTCAACAAATGTAATGCACAGTACTCACAAGGAGTTGTTCATCCTCCTCCGGTTTCTCAACAAATTTCAGAGCAACCTGAGAAAAACAAGACCCAGATGAGAAATGCAGTAAACTTGACACACTGATTTTACAGCCCTAATCCTGTTCAATAAATTTCAGACACAAAATTCAGACAATACTTTTTCAATATTGTACCGTTAAATTGGTGTGGTGACAAAAAAGTTCATAATGCCAAGCAATGTTTAAAATACACCTTTGAAAATAAAGTAAAGCAAGAAAATAGGCAGAATTAAGAATCTTATGTACTAAAGAAAAAAAATATGCAAGGGAACATAAAAATAACATTATTCTGCAAAGATTAATGGTAGTTTTTTGTGAAGTGAGAGAGAGGATGCGCCAAGTATATTTATTCCTATGAGGTGTAGAGATCAGCAGCTTACCTGAACTCCATCAGCAATGCGGAACCCTGCGTATACCGAGCCAAACCCGCCCTCTCCAAGTAGTGAGTCGATCTTATAAAGGTCTGTATAGTCTACATACTTCCTGTCACCCTCTCCATGTTCCTCTCCATGTTCTGCAACATGAAACAGACACACAATGGTCACTATTACACTGGTCACAATGTTCTCATTTTGGTAATTCCTTCACATAGATCTAATTTTCATGATTTCTCATTAATAGGGAAAAGATGCCGTTCTGAGGTCCAAAATGGAACATTCAGCTCATCCAATATAGCCCTGTCCTCCACCAGCTTGAAGAAGGACCAAAAGGGCTGTCTTGTTCTCCACACACAGCCAGGGTGTGGAAGCAATAAGGCCCCAGGTATGCAGGCTCGGCAGCCATGTCCATTCAAGTCCTCACCTTCACAGTCTTGCCTTTCCTTCTCTCTGTCCTCGATCTTTCTCTTCTCAGCTGCTAGGAGTGAGGCAGCGGTGTCCTCATCGTCTGAGTAAATCCATCTTTCTTCAGAATCTTTCTCCCAGGCACATTTAGTGATCTGTGCTCCACCATCCGCTGACTCATTGTCAATAAATTCCAAACTCAAAGAGCTGCAGCCCAGATTCTCATCCATCCAGAGCTTCTGCATTTGCAGGTACTGCCTCTCCTGCTCCGTTGTTCTCCCTGGAAGAGATTGTTGAGGTCAGGTCACACAGGGCCAATGAAAAGTTTAACAGCCCATAAGTTTCATCGGTCCATAATGTCTGCACTACACAGAACATAATATCAACCTGGGGTTGGACTGACGGAGTAGAACCATTGATGATCCAGGAGCTCTTCCAGTGTATATCTGTCTACCACCCTGGGTGCCAAGCACCAGCGGATAAAGTGCAAGATTTCTGTTGGCAGCAAAAAAGATTCATGTGATTGGCCACAGGAGGTAAGAAGAGTTGAGGCAGAAGTATGATTGGATGGTGAAGATAATAGAAGTATGCATCAGGTATGTGATAGGAGAAAGGAGATAAAAGTCACATCTCACCTGAGGACAGCCCTGTGGAAAGCATGTCCATGCTGTCCTGCATGTTATGGCAATCAGATGGCAGGAAACCACAGACAAGCTCATAGAGTGTGATCCCTACAGACCACACAGTGGCAGGGCCAGCATGGCATGTCCCATCTGCAAACCATTCAGGAGGTGCATATTCCTTAGGGCCTGAAAGAGCAACAGATACAAGAGTCAATAAAAACTTGGCAAACCATACGACCAAGTCAATGAACAGCCAATTTAAGTGGATGAACACTGTTTGTTGGGCACACTCAATGTTCCACTGAGGCACAGATCAAACTTCCAGAGTGCGTTGGAGCACCAGTATTAACTATTTTCCAAGTGTTCATTTGAAGGCCTAAACTGATCCTCTCACTGACCTGCAAAGGTAGTGTATGGAGTATCCCTCCAGAGATCTCCGCACCCAAAATCAATTAGGATGACGCGCATGGTATCTAGCTCAATCAGGACATTGTTCGGCTTCACGTCCCGATGGAAGACACCACACTTCTGGCAGTGCAGAAGTGCCAGGAGCAGTTGCCTAGTAACAGCCTTTGCAATTTGCTCACTCAGTTGGCCATTTTGAGAGGCCATAAATTTTGTGAGGTCCATGCATTTATCAGGCCGCTCCAGCACCATGATGTATTGCTCTGGTTCGTCGATCCACTCGTAGAGTTGCAAGATGTTCTGATGGCCCCCGTCTCTGTTGACAAGTGTCATGAGCCCCACTTCCGTTGGAGTTCCATCTCTCTGTCCCAGCTGCAGAGTGAGAGGAAGTGTGGTAAGAAAGACCATAAGCTGGCTGTGATTATGAGGAGGCCATTGTGAACAACTGGGTTTACTGTACACAACAGAGTAAATGAACTGAATGAACACAAACATAAGGAAAAGCTAATAATGTCTTTGGGGTACCTATCACAAGCACAAGTTCAAGATGAAAATACTGCTTTTTCATAAATCAAAGACAAAATTTCAACTGATAAAGAGGTGATAACTAAGATACACTTCATTTAACCCCGTGGGGTAATTTGTTTTCTGTATTTAACCCATCCTAAAGTGATGAGCAGTGGGCAGCCACAGAGCAGACCTCGGGGACCAACTCCAGTTGAAGGAGTTATTTCCAAAAGTGCTCAAGTCCATATTCTTTAAAAATCAGAACACGACAAATCCATTCTTTCCTTGATGAGGAATAAGCCACATAAGCTAATTTTGGCCAAGAATCACTCAAATACAACATAAAATGAGCAGTGAATTGGAAATTCCCCAAGAAGCTACTTCTTACAGTGACCAAGTCCAGTATAAAACTTCTACAAGTACACAAGTCCAGTCAGCCAATCAAAGCATCGCTTAGAAAATTGGTTGGCCAAAAGCAGCCACTGTAGCTGTCTTACCTAACCAAAATAGCTGACTCTACAGGCCAGAATGTGTGTGGTTGGACTCAACCCAAAAGAGCTAGAAAAAAAGAAGACCTAAGCAGCCAGAAACATGAGGTACAACCCAGCAAAAGCGAAGTCTGGCAAAGGGTCATATTTTTTAGCTGCTTATTCTTTGGCAGAACTTTCTAATTACCACGCCACATCCCTATCGATGAAATTAAAGCAATTCTTACCTTTCTGGTATGTCGCACAGCCCTTAATAAAAATTTAAACATGAACAACTCTGCCTCCCTGCAAAGTCCCACCCGCTGACCCCTGACTGCCAGACTTCTCCTACGAAAAAAATATTACTACAAAGGTAACTAAACGTTACAGGGGCATTTCATTTTATAACACATATAGAATTGAATATTATTTAATATTGTGGGTTAGTTTTCATTTACCCTTGCCTCTGAATCTGACTCCATTGACCTGTTTCACTTGCGCTGCTCACTTCCACGCGCCGCACACAATGAAACAGGTCAATGGAGTCAGATTCAGAGGCACCGGTAAGTGAAAACTAACCAACAGTAATGACATAATATTCCATTCCATATGTGGTATAAAATAAAATGCACTCGTAACGTTTAGTTACCTTTGTAGTCTGACGAACTATCATTAACGTTATGAACGTAATTATAGCATTTCAGCACCAGTTTGTTTACAGTCAAATGCGTCGCTTTTTTTTTTTCTTCCAGAGAGACGCGTGACTCGCAAGTGGTGACAGCGGTAGGCAACTGGAAGGGGCACTGCGACAGATGACAGACAGAAAGCTCAGCAAATCATTATATTCGGACCGAAGAAAATGATTGGTCAGACTTTTATCAGAAATATATGAGAATTGAATATTGAAGAGTTTCAAAACCTGGTGGATTTCTTTTATAGTTTCGTGTGCCATAGGAGCATTTTAAGATTACAAAAGAAAAGTGTAAAATTGCCAGAAAGGTAAGAATTGCTATAAGTATTCAAACCTGTTTGGATGATGGTACTGCCCATACATAATTTATGGAGATTGGTTTTAATTGTGATCTTTGTTCACCTGCATTTACCTTCCATTTCACTGCATACATCTTCCATTCACTTCGTTCAATAAGCTTTTTTAAAATCCACAACTATAGTACACTGGTATGATTGTATTTGCTGTTCATTTTCATTGGAAAGTGGTGTCTTGTTTTCAAAGAGATGCTCTTTTTTAGTACTCTGAATCATAAAATTTAATGCTGTTAATTTCTAAAAACGAGTTCAATTTTTGTTATTTTGAGGTATTGGCTTCTAAAAGTACTCAAGTCTGTAGACTGGTATTTGAATTATCTGGGCCAAGAATCAAGATAGAGGACAGAAGGTCTCCTAATATGCTTTGTGACATATTTTCCGATATTTCATTACATTTACATCACCCTTACATTTAACATAATGATCCCCACAAGTTGTGAAATTCTTAAAATTTTGTTTCTCTAAAAAGATGAGAAACAGAATAGAGCACTTCTGGAAATCAACCTTTCAGTTCAAAAGCCAGTTCCTTGGTCAGGGGCACCGGTAGGAGTGGGCCGATAATGCATCTGATATCCTTAAATGGTGGGCAGTAAGCAGGTCATAGTTCAACAAATGTAATGCACAGTACTCACAAGGAGTTGTTCATCCTCCTCCGGTTTCTCAACAAATTTCAGAGCAACCTGAGAAAAACAAGACCCAGATGAGAAATGCAGTAAACTTGACACACTGATTTTACAGCCCTAATCCTGTTCAATAAATTTCAGACACAAAATTCAGACAATACTTTTTCAATATTGTACCGTTAAATCAGTGTGGTGACAAAAAAGTTCATAATGCCAAGCAATGTTTAAAATACACCTTTGAAAATAAAGTAAAGCAAGAAAATAGGCAGAATTAAGAATCTTATGTACTAAAGAAAAAAAATATGCAAGGGAACATAAAAATACCATTATTATGCAAAGATTACTGACAGTTTTTTGTCAAAGGAGATAGGATGTGTTGAGAATATTTATGGTAATATGACGTGATCATTAGCTTACCTGAACTCCATCAGCGATTCGGAACCCTGCATAGACAGAGCCGAACCCGCCCTCTCCAAGTTGCGATCCGATCATATAAAGGTCTGTATAGTCTCCACACTTCTCATCATCCTTCCCAAGTGCTTCTTTATGTTCTGCAGCATGAAGCAGATACACATTAGTCACTATTGCTCTGGTCACTATGTTCCTATCTTGGTAATCAGCTTGATCTAACGGTCATGATTTCTCTAACAGGGAAAACACTGTGTTCTGAGATTCAAAATGGCTACCTGGTACTGCGCAGATGGGGCGGAACCAGTCATGAACATTCAGCTCCTCCAATGTAGCCCTGTCCTCTGCCATGTACTCTAAGCAGCAGTTGATGAAGTCGATGATTTCTGTTGGTTGCAAAAGGATGTAAACGATATTAGTGATAAGAAGAAAAAAGCTTAAAAGAGCGTGATTGGACCGAGTGGTCCTGCAAAATGAGTGTAAATTCACCCAGGGACAGCTCTTCAGGGTAATGGATCTTCAACATATCCTGCTCGTTATCGTCGTAAAATGGCAGGAAACCACAGACAATCTCATAGAGTGTGATCCCGACAGACCACACAGTGGCAGGGCCAGCAAGGTAGGTCCCATCTCCAAACAATTCAGGAGGGGCATATGCCTCAGTGCCTGAAAGAGCAAAAGAAACAAGAGTCAATAAAAAGTAGAAAACCAAAGACCAACTCAATGAACAGCCAATATGAGTGAAGGACACTGTTTGTTGGGCACATTCAATGTTCCACTGGGGCACAGATCAAACTTCCAGAGTGCGTTGGAGCACCAGTATTAACTCTTTTCCAAGCATTCATTAAAAGGCCCAAACTAATCCCCTCACTGACCTGCAAAGGTGGTGTACGGAGTATCCCTCCAGAGATCCCCACACCCAAAATCAATTAGGATGACGCGCATGGTATCTGGCTCAATCAGGACATTGTTCGGCTTCACGTCCCGATGGAAGACACCACAATTCTGGCAGTGCAGAAGTGCCAGGAGCAGTTGCCTCGTAACAGCCTTTGCGATTTGCTCACTCAGTCGGCCATTTTGGGAGGCCATGAATTTTGTGAGGTCCATGCATTTATCAGGCCGCTCCAGCACCATGATGTATTGCTCTGGTTCGTCGATCCACTCGTAGAGTTGCAAAATGTTCTGGTGGCCCCCGTCTCTGTTGACAAGTGTCATGAGCCCCACTTCCATTGGAGTTCCAACTCTCTGTGCTGGCTGCAGAGTGAGAGGAAGTGTGGTAAGAAAGACCATAAGCTGGCTGTGATGATGAGGAGGCCATTGTGAACAACTAGGTTTACTGTACACAACAAAGTAAATGAACTGAATGAACACAAACATAAGGAAAAGCTAATAATGTCTGTGGGATACACCTATCACAAGCACACATTCAAGATGACAATACAGCTTTTCCGCAAATCGAAGACAAAAGTTGAACCAATAAAGAGGTGATAACTTACAGTTATCTTACAGTTGCCTTTCAGTCTATGGGTAACTTATGCCAGTCTTTCGCAAATAAATATAATGCAACATTTAATGCTAAGAAGACAGTTGGTTTGAAATTCGTATCACCAATCAATGATTATGAAAGGCTGTATTTGAATGGCTGTGTCATAAATTGGTTATGTAGTGTCAAACATCTTGGTCATTTAGTTAGTATAGATTTGTCAGACCATAATGACTGTTCTTTGAAATGATCTGTATTCATTGGTGCAGTGAATAAATTACTTGGCTGTTACGGAGGATTGCAACCACAAATATAATGTAAACGATTCCGGTCATACTGCTGTGCTTTTTATGGTTCGCAGCTTTGGACCCTTAACTCAAGTGGTTTCAAATCCAACAGTGTTCAGGGGAACAAAACCAGGCATAGAATACTGGGTTTGCCATTTAAAACGTATACATGGTTATTAAGTGCTTTAAGCGATCAATACCACATTTCTGTGCAGTTATACTGTAAAACTTTGAGCTGCTTATTTTCAGTGATTCATAATTGTAATGAAACAGTGTGATTTGTTGGTAATTGAGCTAAACGGAATGCTTTAACACCTCTTGGTAGAAATATGGCTTTTTTACTGAAGGATCTGAGGATGAAATGATATATGACATGATTAATGACATCTTAACTGGTTGATGGAGTTTTTTGTATGTTTCTGTTCTCTTGTAAATTTTTTACCTTGTTCTGTGTGTTCAGAGTACCGGATGTGGATGTTTAACATATGTATATTTTTTCTGTACCAATAGGAGTATGAAATATATATATACATACATATACACACACACAGCGCCCTCCACAATTATTGGCATCCCTAACAATTCCTAGGAATTAAATGTAATTGAAGTATTTCTGTCATTTCTACAGTAGTTTACAAAGTTGATCAGAGTATCTAGGAACATTTAATTAGTAAATTTTCACTTCCTGTTTCCCTGGGGTATAAATATGACGTGACACAGAGGCCATTTCTCTTATCCACTCTTCAACATGGGAAAGACAAACGCACACACCTTTCAAGTAAGGCAGATGTGTGTTGACCTTCACAAGTCAGGCAATGGCTACAAAAAAACAGCCACTCGCCTGCACCTGCCCATATCTACTGTCAGAGGAATCATTAAGAAGTTCAAAACAACTGGAACAGTGGTAAACGAGCCTGGATGAGGACGCAAGGTTATTTTGCCACCAAGCACAGTGAGGAGGATGGTAAGAGAAATAAAAAGTTCTCCAAAGCTCACTGTTAAAGAATTGCAACAAATGGAAGCATTTTGGGGTCACAAAGTCTCCAAAACAACCATCAGGCGCTATCTACATGCCAACAAGCAGTTTGGGAGGCATGCACGGAAAAAACCTTTTCTCACTCACAATCATAAACGCAAACGTGTGGAGTTCGCTAAGCAGTACTGGGACTTAAACGGGACCATGTGCTTTGGTCAGATGAGACAAAGATAGAGCTTTTTGGCAACAAACACTAAGTGGGTCTGGCGGAACACAAAAGATGAGTATGCAGAAAAACACCTCATGCCCACTGTGAAGTATGGGGGAGGATCGGTGATGCTGTGGGCCTGTTTCTCTTCCAGTGGCCCTGGGAACCTTGCTAGGGTGCATGGCATCATGAACGCTTTGAAATACCAGGACATGTTAAATCACAATCTGGTGGCATCTGCTCGAAATCTGAAGATGGGTCGTCACTGGGTCTTTCAGCAAGATAATGACCCAAGACATGTGGCCAAATGTACACAGAAATGGTTCACCAGACACAGACTCAAGCTCTTCCCATGGCCATCTCAGTCCCTAGACCTCAACCCCATTGAAAACCTGTGGAGTGAGCAGAAGAGGAGAGTGCAGAGGAGAGGACCCAGGTCGCTAGATGATTTAGAGAGATTGTGCAAAGCGGAATGGTCGAAGATCCCTCTTTCTGTATTCTCCCATCTTTCAAAACATTATGGGAGAAGATTAGGGGCTGCTTTGTTGGCAAAAGGGGGTTGTACAAAGTATTAACATCAGGGGTGCTAATAATTGTGGCTCACATGATTTGATGTAAAAGAATTATTTCTTAATGTGGGATTTTTGTTTCCCACTGAATAAATGCACTTGAATTAAAGGTTGAATTTTGCTCTTTTTTTCATTGTGGTCCTATATTATTTTGGAAAAAACTGAATTTATTAGAAGCTAAAGAACACATCTTAGCGAGGGGTGCCAATAATTATGGACGGTGCTGTATATATATACACATCCCCAATCCTGAAAAAGTTGGGACAAAGTCTGAATTGTGAATAAAATCAAAATGAAATGACTTTCAGATCGCATGAGCCAACATGTTACTTACAGCAGAACATAGCATATCAAAGATTGAAACTGAGACATTTTATATTTTTATCCACAAAATGAGCCGATTTCAATTTTTCTGGCTATAACAGGTCTCAAAAAGTTGGGACACAGGCAATAAAGGGCTGAAAAAGCAATACTTTAGAGAATCAGCTGAAAGAACATTTAGCAAGTAATTAAGTAAACTGGCATCAGGTGTGTAACATGATCGGCAATAAAAGGGATGTCGTAGAGAGGCTGAGTTTCTCAGAAGTAAAGATGGCCAGAGGCTCTCAAACCTGTGAAGGCTTGCGTAAAAAAAATGTTTTTAAAGTATTCCACAATGTTCCTCAACGTCAACTTGCAAAGGCTTTGAAGGTCTCATCATCAACAGTGCATAACATCATAAAAAGATTCAGAGAAACTCGAAAAAACACTGTGCTTAAGGGAAAAGGCCGAAGACCTATACTGGATGCTCGAGATCCTCGGGCCCTCAGACGCCACTGCATCACTCACCGGCATGATTCTGTCAGTGACATTACTAAATGGTCCCAGGAATACTTCAAGAAACCACTGTCTATAAACACAGTCCGCTGTGCCATCCACAGATGCCACCCAAAAACTCTATCATGCAAAAAGGAAGCCATTGTTCAGCATGATACAGAAGCGCCGCCGTGTTCTCTGGGCCAAGACTCTTTTAAAATGGACTGTAGCAAAGTGGCAAAGTGTCCTGTGGTCAGACGAGTCCAAATTTGACAGTCTTGTTGGAAATCGTGGGCATTGTGTCCTCCGGGCTAAAGAGGAGAAAGACCACCCCTCCTGTTATCAGCATTCAGTTCAAAAGCCACTGTCTCTGATGGTATGGGGATGCATTAGTGCATATAGAGTGGGACACTTACATGTTTTAAAAAGCACCATGAATGACGAAAGGCATATAAAGGTTATAGAGCAACATATGCTTCCCTTCAGATGATATCTATTCCAGGGAAGGCCTTGAGTATTTCAGCAGGACAATGCTAAATCACATACTGCAACTACTACAACAGCATGGCTTCGTAGTAGAAGAGTCTGCGTGCTGAATTGGCCTGCCTGCAGTCCAGATCTTTCACCAATTGAAAACATTTGGTGCATAATTAAACGAAAAATCCGTCAAAGGAGAGCCAAAACTCTCCAGCAGCTGGAACCCTGTATTAAACAAGAGTGGGATCAAATTCCAATGGCTAAACTCAAAAAAACTTGTCTCTTCAATGCCCAGACGCCTCCACTCAGTGTTAAAAAGAAGAGGAGATGCTACACTATGGTAAATAGGCCCCTGTCCCAACTTTTTTGAAACATGTAGCAGCCATCAAATTTGAAATGAGCTTGTTTTGTGGATACAATTGAAAAACTTCTCATTTTCAACATTTGCTATGTTATCTCTTCTATTGTGAATAAAATACTGGCTGGCGTGATTTGAAAGTCATTGCGTTTTGATTTTATTCACAATTTACACGTTGTCACAACTATTTCGGAATTGGAATTGCGTATATATATGTATATACACTGTATATATAAAACTACCAACTAATCTGCTAAAGTGGTAAGCAGTAAACAGGTCAGAGTTCAACAAATGTGATGCACAGTACTCACAAGAAGTAGTCCATCCTCCTCCTCTTTGTCAACAAATTTTAGGGCAACCTGACAAAAATCAAGAGTCAGACAAGAAATCCAATAAAATCTTGACACACTGTTATTACGGCATAAATCTTTTCCAATGAATGTCACAGATACAAAATTCACGTGTTACTTTTGCTATATTCTACAGTTGAACAAGTGTGGTGACTAAAAATTTAATAATGTTAGTCAATATTTAATATACAACCTTTGAAACTGAAGTAAAGCATGAAAAGAGGCAGGAGGCAGGAGTCATAAACTTTTGGGACATACACAAGGCAACATAAAAATACCATTATTATGCAATGATTAATGACAGTCTTTTGACGAAGGGGAGAGGATGTGTCGAGGATATTTATGGCAAGATGGCGTGATGAACAACTTACCTGAACTCCATCAGCGATTCGGAACCCTGCATACACAGAGCCGAACCCGCCCTCTCCAAGTTGCGATCCGATCATATAAAGGTCTGTATAGTCTCCACACTTCCCATCATCCTCTCCAAGTGCTTCTTTATGTTCTGCAACATGAAGCAGAAACACATTGGTCACTATTGCACAAGTCATTATGTTCCCATCTTGGTAATCCCTCCGGCTTGATCCAACGGTCATGTATTCTCATTAACAGGGAAAACACTGTGTTTTGAGGTTTCAAATGGCTACCTGGTACTGCACAGATGGGGCGGAACCAGCCATGAACATTCAGCTCCTCCAATGTCGCCCTGTCCTCTGCCATGTACTCTAAGCAGCAGTTGATGAAGTCGATGATTTCTGTTGGTTGCAAAAGGATGTAAACAATATTAGTGATAAGATGAAAGGAGCTTAAAAGAGCGTATGTGATTGGACAGAGTGGTCCTGCAAAATGAGTGTAAATTCACCCAGGGACAGCTCTTCAGGGTAATGGATCTTCAACATATCCTCCTCGTCATCGTCGTAAAATGGCAGGAAACCACAGACAATCTCATAGAGTGTGATCCCGACAGACCACACAGTGGCAGGGCCAGCAAGGTAGGTCCCATGTCCAAACAATTCAGGAGGGGCATATGCCTCAGTGCCTGAAAGAGCAAAAGAAACAAGAGTCAATAAAAAGTAGAAAACCAAAGACCAAGTCAATGAACAGCCAATATAAGTGGATGGACACTGTTTGTTGGGCACATTCAATGTTCCACTGAGGCACAGATCAAACTTCCAGAGTGCGTTGGAGCACCAGTATTAACTATTTTCCAAGTGTTCATTAAAAGGCCTAAACTAATCCTCTCACTGACCTGCAAAGGTGGTGTACGGAGTATCCCTCCAGAGATCCCCACACCCAAAATCAATTAGGATGACGCGCATGGTATCTGGCTCAATCAGGACATTGTTCGGCTTCACGTCCCGATGGAAGACACCACAATTCTGGCAGTGCAGAAGTGCCAGGAGCAGTTGCCTCGTAACAGCCTTTGCGATTTGCTCACTCAGTCGGCCATTTTGGGAGGCCATGAATTTTGTGAGGTCCATGCATTTATCAGGCCGCTCCAGCATCATGATGTATTGCTCTGGTTCGTCGATCCACTCGTAGAGTTGCAAAATGTTCTGGTGGCCCCCGTCTCTGTTGACAAGTGTCATGAGCCCCACTTCCATTGGAGTTCCAACTCTCTGTGCTGGCTGCAGAGTGAGAGGAAGTGTGGTAAGAAAGACCATAAGCTGGCTGTGATTATGAGGAGGCCATTGTGAACAACTGGGTTTACTGTACACAACAGAGTAAATGAACTGAATGAACACAAACATAAGGGAAAGCTAATAATGTCTTTGGGGTACCTATCACAAGCAAACGTTCAAGATGAAAATACAGCTTTTTCACATATCAAAGACAAAATTTAAACTGATAAAGAGGTGATAACTAAGATACACTTTATTTAACCCCGTGGGGTAATTTGTTTTCTGTACTTAACCCATCCTAAAGTTATGAGCAGTGGGCAGCCACAGAGCAGACCTCAGGGACCAACTCCAGTTGAAGGAGTTATTTCCAAAAGTGCTCAAGTCCATATTCTTTAAAAATCAGAACACGACAAATCCATTCTTTCCTTGATGAGGAATAAGCCACATAAGCTAATTTTGGCCAAGAATCACTCAAGTACAACATAAAATGAGCAGTGAATTGGAAATGCCCCAAGAAGCTACTTCTTACAGTGACCAAGTCCAGTATAAAACTTCTACAAGTACACAAGTCCAGTCAGCCAATCAAAGCATCGCTTAGAAAATTGGTTGGCCAATAGCAGCCACTGTAGCTGTCTTACCTAACCAAAATAGCTGACTCTACAGGCCAGAATGTGTGTGGTTGGACTCAACCCAAAAGAGCCAGAGAAAAAAGAAGACTTAAGCAGCCAGAAACATGAAGTACAAACCAGCAAAAACGAAGTCTGGCAAAAGGTCATATTTTTTAGCTGCTTATTCTTTAGCTGAACTTTCTAATTACCACGCCACATCCCTATCGATGAAATTAAAGCAATTCTTACCTTTCTGGCATGTCGCACAGCCCTTAGTAAAAATTTAAACATGAACAGCTCCGCCTCCCTGCAAAGTCCCACCCCCTGACCCCCGACTGCCAGACTTCTCCTACGAAAAAAATATTACTACAAAGGTAAGTAAACGTTACACGGGCATTTCATTTCATACCACATATAGAATTTTATATTATTTAATATTGTGGGTTAGTTTTCATTTACCCTTGCCTCTGAATCTGACTCCATTGACCTGTTTCACTCCGACGAAAAAAAAAAATATTGCGTGCGGCACGTGGAAGTGAGCAGCGCGAGTGAAACAGGTCAATGGAGTCAGATTCAGAGGCACCGGTAAGTGAAAACTAACCAACAGTAATGACATAATATTCCATTCTATATATGGTATAAAATAAAATACACTCGTAACGTTTAGTTACCTTTGTAGTCTGACGAACTATCATTAACGTAATGAACGTAATTATAGCATTTCAGCACCAGTTTGTTTACAGTCAAATGCGTCGCTTTTTTTTTTTTCTTCCAGAGAGACGCGTGACTCGCAAGTGGTGACAGCGGTTGGCAACTGGAAGGGGCACTGCGACAGATGACAGACAGAAAGCTCAGCAAATCATTTTATTTGGACCGAAAAAAATGATTGGTCAGACTTTTATCAGAAATATATGAGAATTGAATATTGAAGAGTTTCAAAACCTGGTGGATTTCTTTTATAGTTTCGTGTGCCATAGGAGCATTTTAAGATTACAAAAGAAAAGTGTAAAATTGCCAGAAAGGTAAGAATTGCTATAAGTATTCAAACCTGTTTGGATGATGGTACTGCCCATTCATAATTTATGGAGATTGGTTTTTATTGTGATCTTTGTTCACCTGCATTTACCTTCCATTTCACTGCATACATCTTCCATTCACTTCGTTCAATAAGCTTTTTTAAAATCCACAACTATAGTACACTGGTATGATTGTATTTGCTGTTCATTTTCATTGGAAAGTGGTGTCTTGTTTTCAAAGAGATGCTCTTTTTTAGTACTCTGAATCATAAAATTTAATGCTGTTAATTTCTAAAAACGAGTTCAATTTTTGTTATTTTGAGGTATTGGCTTCTAAAAGTACTCAAGTCTGTAGACTGGTATTTGAATTATCTGGGCCAAGAATCAAGATAGAGGATAGAAGGTCTCCTAATATGCTTTGTGACATGTTTTCCGATATTTCATCACATTTACATCACCTTTACATTTAACATAATGATCCCTACAAGTTGTGAAATTCTTAAAATTTTGTTTCTCAAAAAAGACGCGAAACAGAATAGAGCACTTCTGGAAATCAACCTTTCAGTTCAAAAGCCAGTTCCTTGGTCAGGGGCACCGGTAGGAGTGGGCCGATAATGCATCTGATATCCTTAAATGGTGGGCAGTAAACAAGTCATAGTTCAACAAATGTAATGCACAGTACTCACAAGGAGTTGTTCATCCTCCTCCGGTTTCTCAACAAATTTCAGAGCAACCTGAGAAAAACAAGACCCAGATGAGAAATGCAGTAAACTCTTGACACACTGATTTTACAGCCCTAATCCTGTTCAATAAATTTCAGACACAAAATTCATGCAATACTTTTTCTATATTGTACCGTTAAATCAGTGTGGTGACAAAAAAGTTCATAATGCCAAGCAATGTTTAAAATACACCTTTGAAAATAAAGTAAAGCAACAAAATAGGCAGCATTAAGAATCTTGTGTACTAAAGAAAAAAAATATGCAAGGGAACATAAAAATACCATTATTATGCAAAGATTACTGACAGTTTTTTGTCAAAGGAGATAGGATGTGTTGAGAATATTTATGGCAATATGACGTGATCATTAGCTTACCTGAACTCCATCAGCGATTCGGAACCCTGCATACACAGAGCCGAACCCGCCCTCTCCAAGTTGCGATCCGATCATATAAAGGTCTGTATAGTCTCCACACTTCTCATCATCCTCCCCAAGTGCTTCTTTATGTTCTGCAACATGAAGCAGATACACATTAGTCACTATTGCACTGGGGTCACTATGTTCCTATCTTGGTAATCAGCTTGATCTAACGGTCATGATTTCTCTAACAGGGAAAACACTGTGTTCTGAGGTTCAAAATGGCTACCTGGTACTGCACAGATGGGGCGGAACCAGTCATGAACATTCAGCTCCTCCAATGTAGCCCTGTCCTCTGCCATGTACTCTAAGCAGCAGTTGATGAAGTCGATGATTTCTGTTGGTTGCAAAAGGATGTAAACGATATTAGTGATAAGAAGAAAAAAGCTGAAAAGAGCGTATGTGATTGGACAGAGTGGTCCTGCAAAAGGAGTGTAAATTCACCCAGGGACAGCTCTTCAGGGTAATGGATCTTCAACATATCCTGCTCGTCATCGTCGTAAAATGGCAGGAAACCACAGACAATCTTATAGAGTGTGATCCCGACAGACCACACAGTGGCAGGGCCAGCAAGGTAGGTCCCATCTCCAAACAATTCAGGAGGGGCATATGCCTCAGTGCCTGAAAGAGCAAAAGAAACAAGAGTCAATAAAAAGTAGAAAACCAAAGACCAACTCAATGAACAGCCAATATAAGTGAAGGACACTGTTTGTTAGGCACATTCAATGTTCCACTGGGGCACAGATCAAACATCCAGAGTGCGTTGGAGCACCAGTATTAACTATTTCCCAAGTGTTCATTAAAAGGCCCAAACTAATCCTCTCACTGACCTGCAAAGGTGGTGTACGGAGTATCCCTCCAGAGATCCCCACACCCAAAATCAATTAGGATGACGCGCATGGTATCTGGCTCAATCAGGACATTGTTCGGCTTCACGTCCCGATGGAAGACACCACAATTCTGGCAGTGCAGAAGTGCCAGGAGCAGTTGCTTCATAACAGCCTTTGCGATTTGCTCACTCAGTCGGCCATTTTGGGAGGCCATGAATTTTGTGAGGTCCATGCATTTATCAGGCCGCTCCAGCACCATGATGTATTGCTCTGGTTCGTCGATCCACTCGTAGAGTTGCAAAATGTTCTGGTGGCCCCCGTCTCTGTTGACAAGTGTCATGAGCCCCACTTCCATTGGAGTTCCAACTCTCTGTGCTGGCTGCAGAGTGAGAGGAAGTGTGGTAAGAAAGACCATAAGCTGGCTGTGATTATGAGGAGGCCATTGTGAACAACTGGGTTTACTGAACACAACAAAGTAAATGAACTGAATGAACACAAACATAAGGAAAAGCTAATAATGTCTGTGGGATACCTATCACAAGCACACATTCAAGATGACAATACAGCTTTTCCGCAAATCGAAGACAAAACTTGAACCAATAAAGAGGTGATAACTTACAGTTATCTTACAGTTGCCTTACAGTCTATGGGTAACTTATGCCAGTCTTTCGCAAATGAATATAATGCGACATTTAATGCTAAGAAGACAGTTGGTTTGAAATTCGTATCACCAATCAATGATTATGAAAGGCTGTATTTGAATGGCTGTGTCATAAATTAGTTATGTAGTGTCAAACATCTTGGTCATTTAGTTAGTATAGATTTGTCAGACCATAATGACTGTGCTTTGAAATGATCTGTATTCATTGGTGCAGTGAATAAATTACTTGGCTGTTACGGAGGATTGCAACCACAAATATAATGTAGACGATTCCGGTCATACTGCTGTGCTTTTTATGGTTCGCAGCTTTGGACCCTTAACTCAAGTGGTTTCAAATCCAACAGTGTTCAGTGGAGCAAAACCAGGCATAGAATACTGGGTTTGCCATTTAAAACGCATAAATGGTTATTAAGCGCTTTCATCGATCAATACCACATTTCTGCGCAGTTATACTGTAAAACTTTGAGCTGCTTATTTTCGGTGATTCATTACTGTAATGAAACAATGTGATTTGTTGGTAATTGAGCTAAACGGAATGCTTTAACACCTCTTGGTAGAAATATGGCTTTTTTACTGAAGGATCTGAGGATGAAATGATATATGACATGATTAATTACATCTTAACTGGTTGATGGAGTTTTTTGTATGTTTCTGTTCTCTTGTAAATTTTTTACCTTGTTCTGTGTGTTCAGAGTACCGGACGTGCATGTTTAACGTATGTATATTTTTTCTGTACCAATAGGAGTATGAAATATATATATATACATACATATACACACACACAGCGCCCTCCATCATTATTGGCACCCCTGGTTAAGATGTGTTAAAATCCTTAAAATAAATTCAATTTTTATTGCAGAAGCATATTTTCACACCGAAAATTGTAGAAAAATGCAACCTTCAACTCAAGTGAATTTCAAGGGAAAAGAAAAATCCCTGACTAAGAAATAATTATTTTTTCATAAAATCACCTGTTCCACAATTATTGGCACCCCTAACAATTCCTAGGAATTAAATGTAATTGAAGTATTTCTGTCATTTCTACAGTAGTTTACAAAGTTGATCAGAGTATCTAGGAACATTTAATTAGGTAATTTATCACTTCCTGTTTCCCTGGGGTATAAATATGACGTGACACAGAGGCCATTTCTCTTATGCACTCTTCAACATGGGAAAGACAAACGCACACACCTTTCAAGTAAGGCAGATGTGTGTTGACCTTCACAAGTCAGGCAATGGCTACAAGAAAACAGCCACTCGCCTGCAGCTGCCCATATCTACTGTCAGAGGAATCATTAAGAAGTTCAAAACAACTGGAACAGTGGTAAACGAGCCTGGATGAGGACGCAAGGTTATTTTGCCACCAAGCACAGTGAGGAGGATGGTAAGAGAAATAAAAATTTCTCCAAAGCTCACTGTTAAAGAATTGCAACAAATGGTAGCATTTTGGGGTCACAAAGTCTCCAAAACAACCATCAGGCGCTATCTACATGCCAACAAGCGGTTTGGGAGGCATGCACGGAAAAAACCTTTTCTCACTCACAATCATAAACGCAAATGTGTGGAGTTCGCTAAGCAGTACTGGGACTTAAACGGGACCATGTGCTTAGGTCAGATGAGACAAAGAAAGAGCTTTTTGGCAACAAACACTAAGTGGGTCTGGCGGAACACAAAAGATGAGTATGCAGAAAAACACCTCATGCCCACTGTGAAGTATGGGGGAGGATCGGTGTGGAAACATTTTTTATTAATTTAATTATTATTAATTGCTTATCCTTGCTTGCTCATATTCTGTTTTAGTTCACAACTTCATAGGCCTAGAGTGTGTGTGTGCTTGCATATTTCTGATTTAGCAGGGGCCTGCATAACTCTACTAGTGAGTCATGACATGTAGCCTATCTAAAGTCATGACAACTTGAACGTCTGTACCAAGGGCAAGATGTTTTTCTCTTTCTCTAAGTTTGTGTTCATTGAAAGCTCCGGAATCCATAACAAGATAAGCTGGAGCCAGAGCTGAGAGAGAAGGCAGGTGCTCTCCTCCCTGGCAAGATGTGTGTGTATCCCTAGACAACTTGACGTGGTTACGTACCAACATGACTAAGTTGCGTGTGACGCAAGGCTCGCGTGATGTGTAAATCAGCATAGGGGAAGGAGAACGCCATGGAGTATTCCTACAAATACCAGAGAACTTTCTAATTGTGTATCCTCCACTTTGCGCAGACGCAGCAAAACAAGCCCAAACCATGATGAAACACCACCATGTTTCACAGGTGGGATAAGGTTCTTATGCTGGAAAGCAGTGTTTTCCTTTCTTCAAACATAACGCTTCTCATTTAAACCAAAAACTTCTATTTTGGTCTCCTCCGTCCACAAAACATTTTTCAAATAGCTTTCTGGCTTGTTCATGTGATCTTTAGCAAACTGCAGACGAGCAGCAATGTTCTTTTAGGAGAGCAGTGGCTTTCTCCTTGCAACCCTGCCATGCACACCATTGTTGTTCAGTGTTCTTTTGATGGCGGACTCATGAACATTCACACTAGCCTGCGTGAGAGAGGCCTTCAGTTGCTTAGAAGTTACCCTGGGGTCCTTCGTGACCTCGCCGACTATTACACGCCTTGCTCTTGGAGTGATCTTTGTTGGTCGACCACTCCTGGGGAGGGTAAAAATGGTCTTGAATTTCCTCCATTTGTACACAATCTGACTGTGGACTGGTGGAGTACAAAATGGTTTTATAACCTTTTCCAGCCTGATGAGCATCAACAACCCTTTTTCTGAGGTCCTCAGAAATCTCCTTTGTTCTCGCCATGATATACTTCCACAAACATGTGTTGCGAAGATCATACTTTGATAGATCCCTGTTCTTTAAATAAAACAGGGTGCCCACTCACACCGGATTGTCATCCCATTGATTGAAAATGCCTGACTCCAGTTTCACCTTCAAATTAACTGCTAATCCTAGAGGGTCACATACTTTTGCCACTCAGAAATATGTAATGTTGGATCATTTTTCTCAATAAATAAATGACCAAGTATAATATTTTTGTCTCATTTGTTTAACTGGGTTCTCTTTATCTACTTTCAGAACTTGTGTGAAAATCTGATGATGTTTTAGGTCATATTTATGCAGAAATATAGAAAATTTGAAAGGGTTCGCAAACTTTCAAGCACCACTGTATATATAAAACTACCATCTAATCTGCTAAAGTGGTGGGCAGTAAACAGGTCAGAGTTCAACAAATGTGATGCACAGTACTCACAAGAAGTAGTCCATCCTCCTCCTCTTTGTCTACAAATTTTAGGGCAACCTGACAAAAAAACAAAGAGTCAGACAAGAAATCCAATAAAATCTTGACACACTGTTATTACAGCATAAATCTTTTCCAATGAATGTCACAGATACAAAATTTACGTGTTACTTTTGCTATATTCTACAGTTGAACAAGTGTGGTGACTAAAAATTTAATAATGTTAGTCAATATTTAATATACAACCTTGAAGCAAAGCATGAAAAGATGCAGGAGGCAGGAGTCAGAAACTTTTGGGACATATGCAAGGCAACATAAAAATACCATTATTATGCAAAGATTATTGACAGTTTTTTGACGAAGGGAAGACGATGTGTTGAGGATATTTAGGGCCAGATGGCGTGATGAACAACCTACCTGAACTCCATCAGCGATTTGGAACCCTGCATATACAGAGCCGAACCCGCCCTCTCCAAGTTGTGATCCGATCATATAAAGGTCTGTATAGTCTCCACACTTCCCATCATCCTCTCCAAGTGCTTCTTTATGTTCTGCAACATGAAGCAGACACACATTGGTCACTATTGCATTGGTCACTATGTTCCCAGCTTGTGAATTCCTTCAGCTTGATCTAATTGTCGTCAGGTGTGGTGGTGCGCCATTAAAAGTCATGCCACAAAATAGCCTGCTTTGGCGGAGGATGCACCTGTGTTTTCTTGCTTTAAGCCCCATGATAAGTTTCCTCCCTCCTTGTTCCACGTCTACTCAAGGTGCAATTCAGCTATTGGAAAATCCTCTATAATGGATAAGGTCGAACGATTTCCGGGTCACGGAAGAGTAATGCACCCCGAGAGTGCGCCTACTTAGCGGCATGTGACGAAGGGAGAGCACTGCTTTTCAGATTTTTGGATATGCCCTTTGGATGGACAAGGTGCATGGCTGACATTAGCTACCAAGTAAATTTACAGCTGTCATTACTTGCAGCAACTCGGCAGTCACTAGCTAAACAAGCTCCCACCATAATTGGTTAAGGGCTGGCTGAACTACAAAATGCCTTTCCTCTTGCACATGGTAGCTGTTAATTTTTGGGGCTATCTACCTTTTTCATGACTTTCTGACATTAACCATAAATCATAGCGGCTCCCAGTTCTTCTCTTCCGGTTGATGTGCTTGTTTATGGTTGCATAGCTGTAAAAGCCAGCTTTTAGCTACTGCAAATGGAAACAAAATGGAGGTGGAAACATAGCACGGATGTTTTAAAAAGTCATGAGGACCGTTCCTTTATACTGCCTCACCCGTCACTTCTCACGGAGTGGGTAGATGACATGAAACAATGGCTCGATGTTAGCTACATCCACATAGTTACTTATTAACCTCCGCCAAACAAAGTTGGCAGGAGGTATCAGTGCCGATTGTCTGTTTCTCTGTGAACAAGACAACTCAAAAAGTAATACAGGGATATCTATGAAATTTTGTGGGTGGGTCGCTATGACATCAGGGATGGACCCTGTTAATTTTGATGGCGATCGGTAATAATATGCCCACCACGGCAACCGTTGCAAAATCCTATGTTGCAGATATACAGGATCTTACAAGAGTGGGCATGTCATATGAAAGTTATTAAACGAGTTTAGTGAGCAACAAACCAAAAATTGACTCAACGACTTTCATAACTTTCTCATTCTGTTTATCACATAATTGAATTGCGTAATTTCATGCAAAGCAAATGAAATTTCTCTTAGCGCCCAATGTATATTAGTCCTGTGGTAACTACATCGCTCTGCTTACTCAGTTTCTGAGTCACAGACATTTGTGGCTGAATGAGCAACGCTAAGTAAATTCAGTCAACTGAGTAGCTTGCAAATTCAAGCTCGCTGGGTCCCAAACTAATGTTATATAATGGTTTTGAAAAAGTATTGCGTGCACGTTACCTAGCCGGCAACCATGAAGCCTTCTCTTACAACATGAAACGTATCACATATATGCCCTCAATACTATATCCCCCTGTGGACTTAATGAGGACTTCGATATCAAGCCATTTTTAAAATTGATTTTACTGATATTTCATTGTTTCTTTTGTCTTTCTACATTTGGTGACTTTGATATAGCCTGTGGTTCACATATGCTACCATTGTCTCCGCCTCTGTGATCATTTATCACGGAAGCCCGTATGGAGACTTTCACCCCCTTTTCTTTAATTCCTTTTTTGGTGATGTTGATCTGTGTGGCAGTAGTACAGACTCTGGGGGGTTGGGATATGTTAATTCCATTATTAATCATCATTATGTCTTGTTACATAATTGCACATATGCACTGTATATATTTTTATGTCCTGGATATATCGGAGAACTGAAGTGAATGTTAATTCCGAATACTTTACTACTTATTACATTGTTAATCATTAGTTGAAGGTCATCACGCCATAGACTGGCTGATTGGCTGCCTGAGAAGAATGCCTTCTCCGGTATTTACATATATCCCCTCCTACCTATGTGTTCTGTTAACACCTGACGAAGACCATTCTGGTCGAAACGTTGTGGAATAAATCACTGCGGGAGCAACAGTTACAGTGTGCAGGTATCTTCTGTCTCTCATATCAAAAATATGTCATGACCTGGGCTGTGAGAAAAGTGCTTCAGTTATGTGATAAACCTTAAATTTCTTAATTTCACTCAGCAAGATAACGACTTTGCTTCCTTGGCGGAGGTTTTAACTCAAGGAGTGCCTCTAGTTACCTTGTGTTTTCCAAAGGCGTTGATGGTGAGGAATTAAGAAATTATAAAACCACGCAAGCGCATTATTACCTGCATGGCAACAGTATTGGTAAAGTACTGCTCAAGAAACACAGCGACTTCATATTTCTGAAGGGAGCTGTTGAGCCCAGCCAGAGTGTCAGTCAAGCTAAACATAGAGCGTGAGTAATGCTGAGGGTAAGTGGAGTCGTGGAGACAGTCCACTGCTCGTGAATTGCCAGATAAGGGAAATCATTTAGTCATGCAGCAGCTATTCTGTGGAAGGCAGCATTATTCAGTAAACCAAAGCTCCCTTCAGTTATCCGAACATCGAAACAATTACACATATTTACAAACACGTTATTATGCTTCTATTGCCGAAGATATACAACCCCAATTCCGAAATAGTAAGGACGAAGTGTAAATTGGGAATAAAATGAAAATTCAATGGCATCCAGATCACGAGCCAATATGTTATTTACAATAGAACATGTATAACATTTCAAATGTTGGAACTGAGAAATTTTACATTTTTGTTCACAAAATTAGCTACTTTTTAATTTTCTGGCTGCAACAGGTCTCAAAAAAAGTTGGAACACAGGCAAAAAAAGGGCTGAAAAAGCTATTTATAAATAAGAGAATCAGCTGAAAGAACATTTACAAGTAATGTAATAATGTAATGTAATGTAATTTACAAGCAAGTAAGTACATTAACTAGCATCAGGTGTGTAACATGATTGGCTATAAAAGCGATGTATTAGAGAGGCTGATTGCTCAGAAGCAAAGATGGCCAGAGGCTCTCCAACCCGTGAAGGCTTGCGTAAAAAAAATTGTGGAATACTTTAAATACAATGTTACTCAACATCAAATTGCAAAGGCTTTGAAGGTCTCGTCATTGACAGTGAATAACATCATCAAAAGATTCAGAGAAACCTGAAAAATCTCTGAACGCAAGGGACAAGGTCGAAGACCTTTACTGGATGCCGGTGATCTTCGACCCTCAGACGCCACTGCATCACTCACCGGCATCATTCTGTCATTGACATTACTTAATGGGCCCGGGAATACTTTGAGAAACCACTGTCTGTAAACACAGTGTTATGATTCTGCCATGCCTGCCTTGTCCATGCCATGTTTTGATATTTGTTTAATTATTTTCCTGACTCTTTGCCATGTCTGACTATTCTTTATATTATGTATTGTGATTTGGTAACTTTGATTTGTCATGTTTTGTCTTAGTTTACTTTTCCATGTTTTTGTCGTATCATTGCACACAGCCCCAGTCCTGCGTTTTACTCTTCAGGTGATTTATTGGTTTCTGGATTTCAACCTTCCTTTCGATCTCGTTTACTTACTTCGCCTTACTTTTCTATCTTACTAACCATACTAACAGTTTGTTATTTTCACTAGAAGTTACTAACACCAACTAACATTGTATATAATACTAACTTACTAACAAGCACCAAGGGATTGTATAGTTTCACTTACTAATTGATTAACAAGCTCTCAGCACTCGCCCTATTCTAGTCTCCGCCTCTTGTCTCTCCCTGATTACCTTTGCTGCATTTTCTGTGGAAGCTTCACGTCTTATCACGCTGTCCTTCTTTAAGTATCCATGCGCGATAGAACTCCTTAACTGGAGCTGTATGTCTTTGTATAGGTTTGTCCCGTGATCCCTGTCCGCGTTTTGGCTTCTGCCAAATTGCATGTGATTAGGTTCTCCCTCATGTGCTGTTCCCTTGTAATCAGTCTGACTGTTTGCACCTGTGTCTCTCACCATGTGATCTTCCCTGAAGTGTATATTAGGTGTCTTTTCACAGCCATTCTCAGTCAGATCGTTTCCCGTGCTGCTATTCTTCTTGCCTCGTATTCATTGAGTTCTGATACTGACTGGATTGCCTGACTTCTGATTTTTGGTTTGCCCTTTTGGATTACTTGTTGCATCTGCGGGTTTGACCTTTTTCTGCCTGACCTCGATTTTGTGGTTTGCAGCCCTGTTGCCGATTCGGACTGTCTTCTGGCTTATGGGTTTGCTTCTCCCACAAACCTTTGCCGGTGTACCGGATCTGTTTTTGCTGACTACGATTTCTGTGATTGCTGCCCTGGTTACGAACTCTGCTTTGTCCCATTTGGAATTTGATTTTTGGATTGCGGACTCTGTACTGTTGCCCACTGCCCTGCGGGGGTTACCCCCCTTGCTCAATAAAGCCCCTTATTTTTGCAATCCCGTGTCCTCGCATTTGGTTCCAGATCACTACCTCAGGTTTGCCGTGCTATCCACAGATGCCACCTAAAAACTATTATGCAAAAAGGAAGCCATTGTTCAGCATGATACAGAATCTCCGCCGTGTTCTCTGGGCCAAGGCTCATTTAAAAAGGACTGTGGCAAAGTGTCCTGTGGTCAGATGCGTCCGAATTTGACATTCTTGTTAGAAATCGTGGGCGTTGTGTCCACCGGGCTAAAGAGGAGAAAGACCACCCCTCCTGTTAACAGTTTTCAGTTCAAAAGCCAGCGTCTCTGATGGTCTGGGGATGCATTAGTGCATATATTGCAGGACACTTACATGTACAGATTTTAAAGTAAACTTGTCAACACGTCTCAAAGTGGTCATTACATTTCAAATAAATGTAACAGTCAAACCTAGTTTAGTTAATTTTACTTTGACATCCTTACCTTGCTGTCTCCCCCAGTTATTCGAGGCTCTGGGGCAATTCAAGACCACCAGAGAGTAGAGATGATGCAGAATATGGACTATGTGTAATTCAGCCATTATTGCCAATAACGCAATTTCTCATGCGTGATGATCAATCCTATACTTCAGGTATATACTCTTGTATAGAATTGTATTCCTCACACTGTGAAGGTTTTTAAATAAATAAAAAATAATAAAATACAGTTCAAAACAGCGATGTGTGACATAACAGAACATATTTTGTTGTAGCGACTTTGTCGTCACAATTCTGCAAAGCTGCACAGGCTCGGAAGCGTGACGTCACACATGGACCGAGTGAGGAGAGAGCTCATCGATTAAGGGCATGCTCACCAAACACCAAACTGAAACCTCTCGATCAGCTTTTCAGCTGTTTGAATAAAACCGTGCGCGGTACAGTATACACACACACAAACTTTTTTTTTTCGTTGTTGTTTCAACCCAATGGTCCAACAGCCGAATATACCGGACAAATCTTCAGAAAAAAGAAAAAAAAAAACCGTCATGGGATCGAAAGCCCATTGGGCTATCCCAGCGACTATCCATCCATCCTATGAAATCGAGTCGCATCGCGGGGGGAGCTGAAGGCTATCCCAACTGACCACCCTAAACAGATCGCCAATGTAATGCAGGACGCACACACTTTTTAATAGTTATACCTTCGTGCCATAGAGCGTCTCCAATTAGCCTGATGTATATCTCTTTAGATGGTGGGAGGAAACCAGTGCACCCGCCGGAAATCCACGCGAGTACGGGGAGAACGTGGTGCTAACCACTGCGCCACCGTGCAGTGAGACCAGTACATACCTGTCAAGTTTTGGATTTGAAAATAAGGGAAATTTTCCAGCGCTCGCTGCGAGCTGTCCCACCACCCCAACCAAACTCTAGTATCCCTTACATTTTTAGACAGGTGTGCAAGATATCTAAAAACAACTTGTCCACCGCTTTCTAACCACAGTTAGGTGATCAGAGTCTGATAGGCCTACCTTTGTTGACATTAAAATGCTGTGAACATTTCCTACATATTAATACAGCCTAAATGTAAACGCAAAAGAGTATATGAAGCACATTTATTCAACAAATTTTCAGTTCATATACAAGTCAACACATTACATATCTACTGCTTATTTCACATTGCTTGTCTTTAAGTTTAACATGTAGGCAACATTCTATTTTCATTCATTAACATTTCTTACATTTCATTATGTTTACTCAAGTGGCTCTCTGGCATTCACTAATGACTTATTATACAGATTTGTTGCAGACTTTGCATTCTTTAACACTTTCTTGGAGGGAGTGTATTTGTGGGCTGGGGTGTGGCACTAGCTCTACAGCATTTAAGTCTAGCGGTGGCGGCAGGTTTTTTTTTTTCCCCTGCGGGTGCGAACGTTCATGCGCGCATACATAATCATTTTTGACATGCCGAATAAACGAAAGCTTAAACGCCAGGCTTAATCTGGTGTTGATCAAACTTCATAGCTGATTCATGGGAATGCTATGGTCTTGGTCTGTCGAGAGAGAGAGAGAGAGAGAGAGAGAGAGAGAGAGCGAGAGCAAAGTAGTGTCCTTTGTCGCCATTTCTGACAGGTGGGGCTGCGACATCCCATGGAAACTACGGTGTGACATTAGCGAACGAAAAGTTTGCCCGTCTGACGCGGACAAATTGAACCCACTGGCATAAAGTTTGTTTGGTATTGACAGGGAAGGAATGGACCCTGTGCCCTGTTTAGGATGAATTCTTACACTTCGCACAAACACAATTAACCATAGCAAGCTGCTGTACAGTAGAGGCTCATTGACTGTCGTACTCTGACAGGCTCTTCTCTACCCTACGTGACGTAGACATTAGATTATGGGACCGTGGGAAACCACTGTTAAAAATACCAACTTCTTCGAATTATATTCCATTTTCTGATATACATCATATTTTATGTTGTTGGTTATGATGTTCAGAATTTATTTCCCACAAAAAAACTGCGTAAAATTTTTGGAAAATTAACCTGCAGTTAGGGCTGGGTTCAAAGAAATCGATTTTCCGATTCAGATCGATTTTTTTATTTAACGTTTTGATATCGATTAATTTTATTCAACTATCGATCTTTTATTAGTGCATTCCCATCTTGCTTGTGAATATTCAGTGACTGATCCGGGAGTGCCATCTAGTGACATGATATTGTTCTGCATGCATGAATTTGCAGCTCTCCAGATAATCCTTAAATGATGAATTACATTCATATTTCAAATTGTAACAAGTTGCGAAGTGGCCAGTGTCAAAGTAATGAAGTAAAAGTATACTTTTTATCTTCTAATTGTATTAGAGTAAAATTCCAAGTAAAAAAAAAAACCTCAGGTACAAATCCTCAAAAAAAAAAATAGCCTACTCAAGTAATAAATTTCCCGACGTGACGGATGATAATGAATAAGTTAATTGCAGGTAGAGGCATTTTGACTACTTGTCATAAATGTACATCGAGTAGCTTTTCATTGATAGAAAACATGCTGCAAATGCGAAACTACCTGTTGACGTTAAAAATGTACTGTGATCCGTACGTAACTGCAGTGGACACGACTACTTACACACGGAACGGTAAATTGAGGCCGCATTTTCAAGCTTCAAGTAATGATGAGAGAACAAAGTCAATGTTGGATACAAATTTCAGTATCAGATCATTATTTTAAGCTCAACTACATGTGTTGGGGGATATATTTTCAATAACAGCGTCGGGTGACAGTTTAGGAGCAGAGGCAGAGGAATGTTTTTTTTTTTAAATAATACGGGAGATTTACGGGAGAATAGTAATACGGGAGGGCGGCGGGAAAGAGGGGTAAAATACGGTAGTTTCCCAGCCAAAACAGGAGGCTTGACAGCTATGGACCAGTACCTTACAGACTGCTGTAAACGGCTTTTGGATGGACGATGTTCGAGGTTGATATTAGTTAGCAAGCATATTAACAGGCTTCATTGCCTGCTTAACTCGGCAGTCACGAGCTAAACCAACTCCAATCGAAATAAATTGTTTTCTTTTCAGTAAGCTTTTTTTTTTTTTTTTTTACAGTAAACTTGCCATTACGTTTAAAATAAATGTAACAGTTGAACCAATCAGACCAAGGTGGTTGAGATTAAACGTTAGCAGCCAGGGTCAGGGCCGTTGCGAGGAATTCTGGGCCCCCTGAAGGAATATCAGAGTGGGCCCCCGACATTTTTTACGATAACGGCCATTATTCATTTTTCTGTTTTTCGGTGTTCAGTGCTAGTATTATTTTGCAAATTCTGAATTATTAGATGTGGCACGCATTTACAAAAGTGGCTACCTTAAACCACATTATATCATCTAGTCTGATCAGAAATAAAATGTTCAATAAAACCACTCAGCAAATGGGTACTGGGCATTCTATTGTAAAACATCAAGCACTGATGTGCAACAGACAATAACTCAAAGTATACTGGCTAAAGATACAACAAGGTGGAGCTGTTATAGTGAAATCACAAAGGCAGCTATGCAACTTAACCATTTGAATTTCTGGCAAGTAATATTGACAACACAATGAAATACTTTCCTGTAAAATAAATATCAAAAACTAAAATTTTAAGTCTTCCCTTATCTGAACTTGAGCTTAATCTATTTTGTTTGTTCACAGCTTAAGGGCTTTGAAGTCCAACTATCTGCTTAACTGACTTTCAATTGAAAGTCTGGCAAGGCTATTAAGCCTCTCCTAGGTTGTTGTAGCTGTAGGCTACAGTTATGATCTGGTTTACTATTCCCTTCACTATCTGAAGTAGCCTTGCTTTAGGGAGGTGGGTCTGGCTGTGTCAACAGGATGGATAGTGGCTCAAGTAGATTTATAAATAAATCCAGCCTATTTTGCTATTTAATTATATAATTCAAATGGCTGAGACATCGACCAATATGTAAATAATTGCCATTGGTACAGCAGTTCACCAATAAATCTAAACAGCCAACCAGTTTCTGCCACACACACTCACTCACCGTCAAAAACATCTTCAGACTGCTGGTGCTGAGGGTCTACTGCTGGGTCAGGTTCAGATGAAGTGACCACAGCTGATTCTGGAGTGGCAGTACACAAAGGTTGAATTATTCTATTTCATATTGCTTTTGTAAACATTTAAAATAAGCTTTTATGGACCAACTAATGAAGAACTAACATTCCTGGTCTATGAATAAACCAAATTTAGATGGGCTTCTCTCTCAGTCAGTACCATAACTCTAAGCACAGTTTCAATTTGATATTGTTTGAGGAGGGCAAGCTCTGTAAAATTACCCCCGCCTTAACAAGACTGATGGCAACAGAATAAAGTAGCAGTTTAGTTTTATTGAACACTTTTGTCAGAAGCAGTGCTTGAATTGGAATAAAAAAGGTGCCAGTACTGTGAATCAGCAGCACCGAAAAACAAAAACTGAACCAAAACCTTACTGTAAATCTGCACTCCACTCCGCCCCAACCCAGCAGACACCACTGCATATCTTAACTAGTATTACTTAAGCTCCCACATTCTCAATTTACAAGTATATCTATGATAATTTCATGACAATTATGAATTTAATACCAAATAAATAACCTTCATGTGAAATACTATATTGGTGATTGACAAAATTTTGCAGAAAAAAATAAAACGAACTACAGCTTTCTCAAATCGGTTGTCAAAATGGTACATGGTATGAGAATATTCCACTCAATAGAATCATTTTATTTGCAGTGTATACTGCTTTTTCCAGAAATCAGGCCATTTCCAAGCAAGCCAATTTTAGGAGGTGAACCAATACGCCTATAATTATTGACTGAGTGGACCTGGCAGAATGACACACGTAACATGGCAGGACAGAGTTTTATAAGTCCGATGTTAACTGTCAGACAAGCCTACACAGGTTAATAATGAGGAATACAAACCAAGTGAATAATGGACAATACATCAGTGTTTCACACAGGCTCATAGGTTACGTTACTTGTGGTGGTGGCTGTTCAAACTAAGCGCATCAAAAACAGTCATGAGCGGAAAAAACCGTAACCACCCCACTAGAAGCATTGTTTGACGAGCCATTCGCTGTTCTCACAGAAATAAATTCGGGTCGTGGTCCGGGGAAAATCGCTTTCGTTTCGTAGTGCTCGCACGATTAAGCCAAACCAACAACCTCGAAATCGTACTGTTACGAAGTGACGGCTGGCTAAATAAAGATTTTGGAAAGCTCTGTATGCACGTAAACTCGCGCGATGCGGTAAAATGTTGCATTTTGGGCAGACGTGTCTTTATAAAATAATATATAATTGGCTTGAATTTCACTTGCCGTCCTTATGAACTACACAAGAACGACAACGGAAATAAAAAATATATATATTTATATTGGAATGCACTCGTGCGGAAGACTGTATGGTTGTCTTGTGCATATAAAAATAAATCAAACGCTGCTTAAAAAGAGCTAATAAATTACCGCACAGACCATTATTTGCAGCAACAATATGCGTTCCTAGGCGTGTCAAAAGGTGACGGAACGCTGTAGGGTCCTGGAAGAAGTTGATTGTTTCAGTTACACCTCTGGTTACCACACTGACTGCACGTAGTTCACTATCCAAACCTAGCCTGGACTGTCACGAAAGCGAAGTATTCGGCAATCACTCATAATAAGCATGGAGGAACGTGTCCTGCTACTACCGGATTTTTTGACGGTTTATTATAATTTCTGGCCAATGATAACCTTACCGATCTTTTCTGTAGATGATACCGTCAATAACTGATTAATGTCATTATTGTCGGGCGATTATTTACTCAGCTAACCGCATGTTACATTAACGTAAAGTTATCAGCTGAACAGCTAACACAGCAAGCTACTTAAATACCCTCATCTTTCTTTGAAAAGAATTTCGTAATTTTCTGGGCCCCTGCGCTGCTGGCCTCCCTCCCTCTCTCTCTCTATCCTTTTCTGGTGTCCAGATTTGTGTGTGCGGACTGCGCGTACTATTGACTGCCGTACTTCGTGAAACTCGCAAGCAAAAACGCTCAGACAATTTTCCAACAGGAGCACGAAGCATGGGCCGAACCATTTTTTAAGAAAGGGGTTGTTGAAATTTATTTAATCAATATTGCATGCCTTTATGATTACCTCTGGTGCATTAGTATGAATGGCAGTTTGGTCAATGCAAAACAATATAGTCATGGCGGTTACTGTGGGTTTTGTGGGCCCTTATAATTGTCATCACCTTTCCCCCCTATACGACGGCCCTGGCCTGGGTAAACTTTAGCTTTCTTTGACATCCTTACCTTGCGGTCTCCATTCACAGATGATCGTGGCTGCGGAATCATTCAAGACCTCCGAGGAGATGAGATGATGCTGATCGTGGAATCCGTGTAACGCAGCCATTATAGCCTTTAATGCAGTTTTCCAAGAATGATTATCAAACAGTTCTATGTCTTATCAGCTTCGCGCTTTAAGGCTGTCGCATGTGGGTTTGTCCCTCTGCGAGAATCTGGGGTAATAAAACGAAACCAACGATACTCCCGGTATATAAAGTAAAAAAGAGCGCCGAATGACGTAACAGAAAGGATTCTGTTGCGCGACTTTCGCGTCACAATTCTGGAAGGCCCGCACAGGCTTATGAGTGTGACTTCTGCACGGACTGTGCGCCATCATTCAGTTTAGGAAGACAAGTAATTGGGAATTAAAACATCGTTTCAGGAATGAATTGTCAGTCATTCTTATGAACAGGTTTACTTGCGGAATTGTCTCCCGAGTGCCAAACCACTGTTCCAACAGCCCAATATTCCGGCCATAACCTCCGGAAAAAAAACTTCATTGGATTGAAAGGCCATTAGGCAATTCGAGCGATCGTCATCCCGAAAACAGACGCGTTATTGCGATTATTGTCCGATAATGTCCCACCGAACCCAAAAGACTGGGCAGATTTTCGGGATAACGGACAGTTGTCCGTCATGCAATCAGAAATCGCCATATTGGCAGTTAAGTGTGTGGTTAACAACACTGGCGGGCATACGGCAAGCAGCTAATTTGCTGATTATATTAAATGAATTATTTTACGTCTTTGGCAATTTGGACAGTCATTCAAACTTTGAAATGTGGCGACACAAGCTAGTTAACATACACGTTGAGCAGAGCGAATAGCTAGTTACATTATTCTGCCTTGTTGCTAATGCTAACGTAACTGAGATGAAGAGGCTCTTAAGACCTGCGTTCACAGGCAGCGCATTCAGAGTTGGAAGCGCCCGTGATCACATTTACAGAGCGCTACTCTCTAGCGCTGATTTTTGCTAAAAGTTGCTAAGACTGTCTGAGCATTTCCTCTATGCATCGTTGTAAATGCATTGTTATTCAATGAAATGAAACCGCGAATGACTATTGCAACTAAGCTAATGAATGTTCATTTCCCAAAAGTGCAATTGGAACCGAGTAAAGTCAATGATTCCGACTATGTAGCGAAGTTGCTAATGTAGCTCCCAACCATGCTTTGGGAAATCTAGTGACCCAGGTTAAAATAAATGGGAACCTAAACAATCACAGAATACCAAGCTGGCTAAAGCTGTTGGGGTCTACAGTTGTCATAAATGTAATTAATACTGAATAATTTCTCAGCAAACTTCATGTCCCAAAATGGGGAACAGTAAGCAAACCAAAACTGTAGCAAGCTAATTGATTAGAAACTCGACTGTGGCAGCAGAAAACGTTTCTCACTATTGTTATTGATAGTGCCTCCCAATTTACGATAATGATTTGTCAGCCAGAGAGAAGGGACATAATGAGCCCGGCGGTGTTCCAAAAGTTGAACTATTTCCAGCCGAATGCGCCGTGGGAAAAAGCTGTATGCTGAGGACGTTGAGCGCTGTCAATGCTAAACTTAATTGTATTTGCATTAAAAACGGATGCAGCCAGCACAAAAAAGAAGTTTCCTGACACAGGCCCTATTCATCAGAAAGCTAAATTGCGTCCATTTGTATCCCTCAAGGCTCTTGTATGCTTTGAGAGACTCTATGAAGGGAAAGTTGATCAGGTATTTGTAGTTGCTGGAAACTGCAGATCTGGAACATTGTCCGAGTCGGCTGAGTCAATACTTGGGTAAAGCACACCTGAGGCATTGCAAGGGTCAATAATGTTTAACCTATTAAGTGTTGAATTATATAGCTCAATTTCTTGGCATGTAAAGCGGGCAATGAACTCTGATGGCTTGAAATCAGCACTAGCGCCATTCATTTTCGCTTTAGCTTTTACTGCCAAAATGGTGGCGTAAACAAAAGGAGTCACGTGACGTCCGGAGCTCTATTGCATGGATAGACATTGCAAAATCTGCAAAAAGTGATGACCTGCGAAATCAATGGATTTTGTTCAAATTCCCACAATAGACTGATCCTGGGCTAGAATGAAGGCAGAAAAAACCGTTTGGTGAATAAACACTCTGTTCTGGGGTAAGGGTCACTTAACCTCTTCAATGCATTTCCTTTGCAAATTTCGATGAAACTGACAAAATTTGCCATTTTTGGCACAATAATTGACAAGAAAGACTGACTCTGCTTTTAGGTAAACTGCAGCAGACATCCTAGGCTTTATATAAAAAAAATATAATGCTGCATACTACAAGGCATTATGGGTATAATATCCCTATAAAAAAGGTTAACCATTGTTGACAGATGGATGGATGAACAGACGACGGACAGATCACCACGATGTAAGGGTTAGGGTTAGAGATACGGATAGGGTTATAACGCTGGAAGAGGACAAAGCAGGATTGGGGACAAATCATCCAGGGACGAAGAATGTAGTGCTTCAGAGGACCAAAACGCTTCGGTCCAGCGGCTGAAGACGGTAGGAGCAGTGGGGTGGAAAAGACAGGAGTGCAATGCCATGTGACTTGCAAAAGTCAATAGCTACCACAGAGAGGTGTGATTATTGTCTAAGAGTAGCAGCAACTTTGAATCCGGAATCACGTGGGTGTGTCTTGCAAAATGCTGTAAAAATGCCAAGAAATCTCTCTCCTGCATCCACCCCGATCCATTGGGAGAACCAGTGCAGCCAAGGGGGCCATCCCAGATGAAGTGGTCCTGGAACTTCTTCCTTGGGAAGAAGTAGCCTTGTGTGTTAGCAGCAAAGGCAACGTCCCTCTTTCCCCAGAGGTCAAAGCACCGACCTGGCGCTGCCCCTTGGGGGCAATGATTTTGTCTGGCACTTGAACCGTTGTGGTACCCGAAATAATAAATGAAAATAATTATTCCTGTTGCTGTTGCAAATCACTGTTGCTTTTTAATTTATCTAAAAATAAATTTTTACCTGTTTCATCCATGTTCCAGATATCGTTCGCTTCAAAATGATAGCGGGAGTGGACACTCTTTAGGTTTTTAAAAAACGCTGTCACATTGGTCTTGTTGAAGCTGGTGGAACGGGACATGCTGGTGGCTTGAGGTCAATGGATGGACAGGGTTTTGTTGCGCTCGAGGAAGGAGGTGAGCCAGTCCTTCCCTACCATCTGGTTTTTCTCCCATGAACATGGAGTTTTGAAGCCAATATTTTCGGCCAGCTCATATGCAAACTTTCGCACCTAAAGCAGCATGAAAAAAGAGGTTAATTGTGTTATGATTCTGCCTCGTGAGCTTGTTTGTGCAAGTGCGATTTTTCCTCCCCCCATGTCTCTTGATTTGTGTTTCAGCTCCATTCCCGCGGTCTGACCATTAATTCCCTCTTGCCCTGACTCCTGTGGTGTCCTGAAACAGCCTTGAGCATTCCTGAGTCTCATTGTCCAAACACATTTCCTCTTTCGGTTTCGGCTTTGGTATTTCATTCATTGCCTCTACCTGTGCTTAATTCTGGGTCCTGCAAAACTCTGAGTGAATGCATTCTCTGATAGGGCCATTACTAACTGTACTAACCAGCCCTTATTTAAGGGTGTGTATATAATTCGCCACATAGTATTAACCTAATTTACTCATTAGCGAGTGCGAGTGTTTCTAGCTTTTGTAAATTCCTTCCTAAGCTTTCCCTGATTAACTGCGTTTAAAGCTGTGCTTTCCTTTGCTGTTCTCGTGGTGCTTTTTACTCGTCACGTTTAGATTACCTCAATCCAATCTGTCTAGGTTGATTGATCATCTCAGCGTCTTGTCTTGAGTCATTATTGTTACCCGGTCCTTTTGAATTTGTTCATCAATCCCATGTGTTTCTGTTTCCCCTTGAGATTGCCTTCCGTATTCCCCGCCTCCTCCCATGTGTATTTAAGCAGGGAAGATTGAAGAGACCTTCCGACGGGACTGTTTTTTGTTTCCTGAGTTTTCCCCAAGCCTTCTGTTGCTGTGCCCATGTCTTGTCTGCCCCTTGTCTAAGTCTCCCAGTGTTCAGTTCATTTTAGATCCAGTGCTTGTTTTTTAGCCCAGCCACTCGAGGAGTGTGTACTTCTGTTTTCCCCCTGCTTTGGGTAGTGTACCTTAGTTCTCCCAGCTGTTCAGTGCATGTGTACGGTGTTTTGTTTCTGGCCTGTCTGGCATTTTTTCCCACGTGTTGCATTCAATAAACACTTCTGGATCCTGCATCAGGTGTCCTCCTGCCTACTTCCTTAACGAATTGAGAGTATGTTCCTACAATTAATCAGATTTTTTAAAAATGTGGAATTATTTAAAATTGCTTTTAGTATGACTCTAGCTATACATTGAACTCACACTTCTAATTCATAATTTATTTATGTCAATGACATAAATAATGTCAAGTTAATTTAAAAATGAACAGGTTATGACTTTGATGAAGGCAAATGGCGGTGGGGGTGTAGCTCTGTCTGCAGTGTTACTCCAACCTCTTTAGGACTTAGGCCAAAATAAACTGCTCAAAAAAATAAAGGGAACACTTAAAGAACACAATATAACTCAGTGTTCCCTTTATTTTTTTGAGCAGTATATATATCAGCTGCTCTCTTTATATATGCCTGCAGTCTCTTCTCCTGTTCTTCTGTGGAGACTCTGTTGTGAGCCCTGTACCCTGGGGCCCTGGTCTGCTGCCCACCTGCCTCTGCCTTCCTCTTGCAGTCCCTGAACAAGCTGACATGACAAACGCCATGCACCTCTGCTGCCCTCCTTATACTCACGCCTCTTTGGACATCAAAAAAGGCCCTTCCGTAAACCTGCTGGTCAACCTGTCCTCTCTGGGTAGTTCTTCTGACCCTAACTCTTGGCATTTTCTGTCGGTAAAATTTAACACACACTTTTTTAAATGAGCTTTAAAACACAAAATGCGGCCGCATTAGCAGAGAAGGACGAACGTTACCGTTGCTACTTCCGCCCCATCAGTGACTCCTGACATTTGACCCAGGATTGCTTTTAAAGTGGAAAAAGCCTGACATTTCAAACTTCAGGATATGTTTCAAAACTAAATGACCTATCATTACATCATAAATATGACACATGGAGCGATAAAGACAATCTTTAAATCAAAAAAGTTTACCATTTGTCTGCATGTACTCACCACTGTGGAAAACAGTCTTCCCGGTCTCCTTTCGCGGGGAAGAGAGAAACCTCAAGATTTTTCCCGGGCTTGGAGAGTGTCGCGAGCTACATGTGCTGATCGGTGCTGACCTACTTTGACACATCAAAGTGTGGATGGCTGAGAGTAATTCGCCATATTACTATCGTCCTACATTACTTTCGCACTAGTTCTCCCCTACTAGTAATCGGCATGAATCATTGCTAATCGGATGAGTGTGTCCCTTGTGTGTGAAGAGAGAGGCTGAATCCAAAACTCCACACTTCACTGCACTTGTAGACTCGTGGCCTTTGTTGGCGCGTTCATGGGAAGTCTGGGAGTGCTGAGGGCTGTCCAAATCCACAATTGATCCAGTCCACAAGGGGCCTCAAGCGGACTTTCTGCGGACTTCCAGAGAGTCCGCTTAGGGTGCAGACTTCAGCAGATTTCACTAGTGTAATAACCCATAATACATTGCAATACGGACGTGACGTTTTCATTTTTCCAAATTGCTAACAGAAGAAAACCACATTCACACACACAGAAAACAACATAAACTAATTTTAAATTAATAATATTAAAACGTTACTTCTATAACGTAGGCCAGATATAAAATTCAACATCATCATACTGAAATACAGGCTACAGAGGTAATCAATATGCATTTGCAGGGAAACAAGTGAAACAGACTCGAAGCCTGTCTATCAGATCATTTTATTATGCAGCAGACTCCCGCTCTTGCAGACTTTACGTGATGATGGTTAAGACGTCACATTACATACGCCTGAAGTCCGTGAGGGCTCAGTCTGCAAGTCCAGAGGGTGGAGATCTGGATTCAGCCAGAGAGAGAGAGAGAGGTCCTTGTAGCTCGGTCAAAATGGCATGCCTCACCTCAAGTAGTGAAAAATGGCTCCGCCGTCTGTGCTGCCCAGTGTCTTATAAATGCGTCTTCAGCGTGCGCAAACTAATTGAAAATTCGTGATTAATCCTGAGCATATCCAGTAATACCTTATATGTACAGCTTATTTCTGCAGACTGACTTTTCGAAGACAGCCTTTCGAGTTGCGTCCTAACGCACTTTGTGATGGTCAAAGGTGTATAGTAACGAAGTACATGTACCTCGTCACAGTAGCCTACTTAGGTAGGTTTTTTTTTTTGTGGATTTGTACTTTAGCCTACTTGAGTTTTGACTTTTACTCTACTACATTTAGAAGATAAAAAGTATACTTTCCCTTCGTCATGTTGACACTGGCCAGTTCGTTACTCGTTACAAATTAAAATATGAATGTAATTCATCATAAGGATTATCTAGATTTGGCGCGTTCGAGAACAACGGTGCTCGGCAGAGTATCTTTGTACAGATGTTGATGCCAGCGGACATGAGGCTGCAAATTTATGCACGCAGTAACAATATTCTATCACACCAGGATCAGTTATTGAATATTCACAAGCAAGCCAAGCTGAAACAGGGTTTCATGGATGAGTTCACTACTAATTTAAATGCAGGATTTCTACTTATATTAAAGCATTTACATTGTGATATTGACACTTTTAGTTAAGTTAATCCTCTGAATATGTTGTGGAATTTCTTCAACATATAGAGATTCCCCCATCCTCAAGCAACTGGAGAGAGAGACAGATTCTTGAAAAAGGAAAAACTTAGGCTTTATTGTGTCATGATGAAAAATGCAAAGCTGGGTTCCTCCTCTCCCGATCTGGTCCCTCACGAACTGTCCGTAGCACTCCTGATTTTCTTTAACCCTGCAAAAAACTCTCCAACTGAGCTATGGCATACAGTTTTTATACAGGAAAATATGGTCCCTCCCCTCATTACAATTGGTCAAATAACTTGAGATTGCAATTTGGTAATCCTTCTGAATTTGATGTCACGCATGAATCACGCAGGAGATGCATGCGCATTACAATGGACACTTACTGTCTCACCCAGATGGAAAATATACAGAGATCAGAGATACAAAGACAGAAAATACTGCCAAAAAAAAAGATACCAGTGGATGAATTTGATGCATATCAAATTAAAAACAAATAATTCAATTGAGTATGTTTTCAGTAGCAAATAATGATTTTGCTGAACAAATATTGATCAAAGCTGCAGAAATCAAATACATCCTCTGATTATGGTTTTTTGCATCAACTAAACAAAAGCCTGCTAAAAGCTACAGAAGCTGCTGCATATATGTGTGCACTGCTCATGCAAGTGTGAACTGAATTGCCCTGTTTGTATATTTGTCTGTGTTTGCACTGCAGTGTATGAATTACTTGTATGTCTGTAAGTGTGTGTTATGTGTGCGTGTCTTTCTGCTGCCTACATAATATGGTTATTGATTATGAGTATGAGCAATGAATGAATAATGATATATAATCGATATTAGTAAATATAATCAATAATGCTGAATTAATATCTTCAACAAGTACATATATCATTATCATGATTGTTGGCAGGACCTGGGCATACTGGCATCATCTTTTTACAGGATCTGTTGGGCCGAACACTGCTTTATATATTTGTTCCTAAATATTTTGAAAGACAAATAAATTTCAACATATATTTTTCCTTTTGTTCTTCACTTCCTCGTGCTGGCGGTCACCATACTCTGGTGCTCTGGTAGTAACTGCCATTCGAGGCCAGTTATTCTTGAACTGTTGGGTAATAGAAAATGGCCCCACTCCTGCTAACATGGTTACAGTTTTTTCTGATTGCATAATAAACACTTAAATCAAAAGTATTACACAATTTTCAAAACCTTACATGCAAGGAGTTAAACATCAGATTTGCACAACTATAAGCACAATGCCAGCCTCACACTTTTTGCAAAACAATACACACAGTGATTTGAAAAACACTAAACACACTTGCATACATTAGTGTTGCATCCCAAACTCCACACATTATATTTGCAGGGCCAGATTAAGGAGAAAACAAAGTCCCTCAGGCCCTAAAAGAAAAAAAAACAGATCTCCAAAATAAGATTTCATAAATCACAACAAAAATACACACAAAACTCAAGTGGTGTTGGACTGGCCAAAGCAGGGCCCCATTAGACACAGAAGTATATCATGATGCCACTTCCTTGCAATTCCAAAGCACTGATGATCAAATAACCACATCAATGAGCTTATTGGTTAAACACAGCCATCAGGTGCGGAAACATATGATTGCTTCATTGCAGACACACCAATCAGGTTTAAGCACTATGAAAATGCAGCAGGTGAGTTCACCTGTCTTAAGCCAAAATGAAAGGAATCAGAAGAAGAGGAGTGAGGGTGAGTGGGGGAATCCAATGAAAAAGAAGAAGAGGAGGAGGAGAAGGAGGTAGAGGAAGAGGCGGAGGTAGAGGAAACAGGAAGACCTGAAGCAGGAGGAGAATTTACAGATTTACGCTGGACTAAAAGCTCAGCCAAATCTTAGCAGATATACATGTAAATTGACCAGTGTATACTTGACCAATACTGAACTACACAATCTTGTCTTTTTTTTCAAATTGATGCTGAGGAAATTCTGCATGAATTCATTTACATTGGCGAGGCAGGGTTTAACCTCATAAAAGCAAGGAGGAGCAGAAATATCATTATCCCAGGGCAATGTACGGGTAACATCACAATTTGCGTTGCCATTACACAGAATGGGCTCCTCCACCGTCATGCCAATATGGGCCCATACAACACACCTCACATTCTCACATTTTTGGACCGACTGCACAACATCGTCACAGCAGTAAAACAAATCAAACAGATACAATACATTGTCATCTGGGACAATGGGCTCTAAATTCGTTGACTAGATGCAGGTGCGGCAAATGGGGGAGCACCACGCCAACCAGTGGCGGCTCGTGAATTGGCAACAGGGGAAGCTCAAACAATCCCTTAAAGTTAATGATTGTTCATGACCTGTTTTCAATCATCCATTTAAATTACAATAACAGAAACTCTGAAAACTCGACATTATCTGATGCGGCCAATTTTCATTAATAACGCATACCTGTCAACTCTCACGCATTCGGCATGAGTTTAAGTGGCATTTTTACGTTCCTCTGCTGTAGACAGCAATTATTCTATCAACGCGAATGTAAGAGATTTTCGCATGGAATTTAAGTACTTGTGCATGGAGGAGTTTGAAGCAATGGAATTGCATAAAGACGTTTCAAATTATCTTATTTCACTTAAACGATCATGAAACCAATGTATTGCTTCCAACCCCAACCCCTGAGTAAATAAAAGTGTGAGAAGTCTGGAGTCGTAATCAGTATGCGTTGTAAATGAAAACTGGCCACATCTGATAATGTAGAGAGTTTTCGGAGTTTCTGTTATCATAGTTTAAATGAATGATTGAAAACAGGCACTATAAAAAGACCACAGGTGAGCACCTTTTTTTTACAACAACAAGGGAAGACGTGGCAGAGAGAGGAAGAGGAAGAGCGAGGGTGAGAATGAGAGGTGGAGGAAGAGTGAGAGGTAGCGGTGGAGCTGGTAGAGGAGTTCATGGCCAAAGAGGACAACAACTTTCAAATGAAATCAGAGCAACCTTAGTTGATCATGTCATCAACCATGGGCTGACAATGCGAGAGGCTGGACAGAGAGTGCAGCTCAACTTGTGCCGTTTTACTGTCGCCTCTGTCATCCGGACATTTAGACTGGAGCTCAGGTATGAAGCCAAAATTTCTTTCACAATATGTAGTGCACCCCATGTCATAGTGCATCAGTTGGGTGACCCCTGTTTACTTCATGAATGGCTGATGTCATACACTAACTGTACAAGTTTCCTGTACAATTTTACTATGGGGGAAATATCTTTAGGCTGCATTGTCCAAGCCCTATATTTTTGTATTGTTTTTCTAAAGGACTGAGCGATGCAACCATGGTGGAGGAAGGGGCCAAATGTTCACCGGGGTACAGGAAGCTGCTGTTGTAAACTTGATTTTGGAAAATAATGAAATCAGATTACGAGAAATTCAAAGCCACATCATCCAAGACAACTCCATATTCAACAACATTCAATGAGTCAGTCTGTCCACATTGGCTCGCATTCTCAAGCGAAACCAAATCAGAATGAAACAACTTTATAAGGTGCCTTTTGAGAAAAACTCTCAAAGAAACAAAGAGCTCAGATGAGCATATGTGGATGTAAGTACAATATTGACTGCAGTACACTACACGCAACACTGTTTCCCAGTGTACTGGATAACACCACATTGACTGATTTTTGTTCTTTGTTTTCAGGGAGTACTGGAAATGGATGCTCATGCAATCCCACATGAGTTCATCTTCATAGATGAGGCTGGGTTCAACCTAGCAAGGACCAGAAGAAGGGGAAGAAATGTCATTGGCCACAGAGCCATTATAGATGTTCCTGGCCAACGTGGTGGTAACATCACAATGTGCGCTGCCATCTCTAATACGCATGGTGTCCTCCACCGTCATGCCATCCTTGGACCATACAACACAGTCGATATTCTCACATTTCTGGACAGACTCCACAACATCCTCATACCACCAGAGCGTATGAATGATGCAGACCATCAAAGACACCGGCTTGTTGTAGTATGGGACAACGTGAGCTTTCTTCGTGCAGGCCCAGTCCAAAATTGCTTTGCTGACCACCCACCGTTTCTCGTGCAATACCTCCCGCCATACTCACCATTTCTGAACCCCATAGAAGAGTTCTTTTCGGCATGGCGGTGGAAGGTATACGACCAGCAGCCCTTTGTGCGCATGCCTCTTGTGCAGGCTATGGAAGAGGCATGTGATGAAATTGATGTGGGTGCGATTCAGGGATGGATAAGGCACTCAAGGCGCTTCTTCCCTCGATGTCTGGCAAGGGAAGATATTGCCTGTGATGTGGACGAGGCGTTGTGGCCAGACCCAGCTGTGCGGCAAGATCCTGCCTAATTATTTTTCTTGCCTCTTTTTTTTTCTATATATTTTTTTCTGCACATTTCTTCTGCAATTTTCTCTTTCCGTTTACTGTTTCTTGTGAGCATATTTTTGTTCACTCCAGTGTAAATATGTCTGCTGTGCATATGTTGCACTGACTTGTTTGGTGAAAAATAAAAAAAGTAAATGTTTCAACAGCATGTGTGTGTATCTTCAGATATTTCTGTGAATGTCAACAATCTGAAGAATGTTCTACAATTTGAACTATTTTAGTATTATGGCAAAGCATACTAATGATGAGTGCTTTTTATTATTCCCAACAGTGTGTAGTTGGTTAGACAAATCTGGTAATATGAATGACGTGTGTGCCATTTGGTACAAAAGTTTGATTTTGATAATGCTATATGTAGTTTTGGTTGCAGTGCTTCATTTTGCAGGATATATGAGGTATTTTGCAGTTTGGGTGTATGGTTTTGTGAATTGCGTTAAGTATTTTGATAAAACCAGCCTAGTTTGCAAAATTGTGTTTTAGCAATTGGAAAAAACTGTACTGTAGAGTATTGGGCATTCATAGATTTGTGTGTTTCATAGAAATATGTAAATTAAGAAAATACACTTACTGAATTATACATGGACTCTGTAAAGAAAAAGGACATGCATTCAATAGAAACATTAAAGGACATGTTCCGCAATCTTTTTACAGTAAGGATTCTGAGATGAAACCATTGTACTCCACTATACTGTGGCCATAAAACAACTACATGCAGTGCCTGTTGTGTTCTCTCAATGCCCGGATAATGGTGGCCACCAGTAGCGGCTCTAGACTCGGGAATGGCGGGGCGCAGACACGTCCCTTTATGACAATTAGTCCTGGGTAGTTCGCAATCATTTTCCTTTACTGACGCGTTTTCCAATTATCGTACTCGGCAACTTAAGACACGGTCTCTCCATATGCGATAAAACAGCGATGAAATCATGGGCTTAATTCAGCTCAGTGGCGGAACCTGAACTGAGAATTGTGACAAAACATCCATTTAACAGTCGTTAGTCCTGACCTGTTCTCAGTCATTTCCATGAGTAACCGAAGGTTCGCTCCGAGAGCACTCCACAGTTAACAGCTGCAGCTTGTTCTCCCCGATTACGTAAGAAGACGTAATCTGGACGCTTATTTGCTGTATTTAAATCGACGTTAGTCAAACTTGCATACCTGTCGCCTCTCACGCAAACAGCTTGAGCAGCACGCTGCCTATTTAACTGCCAAGTGCCACTTTTTTATCAAACCACACAATACCGAGAGTGAAAGGCGATATTTCACTGGAAAACGGACCTGATCAATCAACGCGAAACACTGGCCTATTAATAAGTACATTTTTTTTCTGTACTGAATTTCGCCCATGATTTCATCGCTGTTCGATCACATATGGAGAGACCGTGTCTTACTGTAAGATGCAAAGTACGATAATTGGAAAACGCGTCAGTAAAGGAAAATGATTGCAAACTACCCAGGATTAATTGTCATTAAGGGACGTGTCTACGCCCCGCCATTCCCGGGTCTAGAGCCGCTACTGGTGGCCACTGAGAACCTGCTAAGAATGGGATGGACTTTTTGTCCTGCTTTAGTCACTGACATGCTGTGGACAATGACATGGTCAATGACTGTACTCTCATTTCTTCCGTAATGACAAAGCGTGGTCATCGTTGCGCTCCCTCCGTGGCCTGCTCCTCTACCTCCTTGGCCTGCTCCTCTCCCTCCGTGGCCTGCGCCTCTCCCTCCATGGCCTGCTCCTCTCCCTCTTTGGCCTGCTCCTCTCCCTCCATGGCCTGCTCCTCTCCCTCTTTGGCCTGCGCCTCTCCCTCCGTGGCCTGCGCCTCTCCCTCTTTGGCCTGCTCCTCTCCCTCCGTGGCCTGCGCCTCTCCCTCCATGGCCTGCTCCTCTCCCTCTTTGGCCTGCTCCTCTCCCTCCGTGGCCTGCACCTCTCCCTCCTTGGCCTGCTCCTCTCCCTCTTTGGCCTGCTCCTCTCCCTCCCTGCCCCCCTCCTCTTCCTCCTCTGACATGACACCTCTTCCTCTGCCTCTGCCTCAGTCCATTGTTGCTGATTGGAAGCTTCAGCAAATGGTGCGTTTTGAACTGGCCTATATCTGCGGTCACATCATTTGTAACAATTTTATTCAATTTTGAGTCTTTGTGTTTAATCAATGACACCAGGTGTGTTCATTGTGTTCAAGTTTTGCTGGCTGTGGCTAGCATTTTGCATCACATGAGCTTCAGTGTGCAAAATGTGTTTAGTGATTGAGAATTTGAGCAGAAGTTTTTGCAACGTGTTTTAGCAAGACAAAATGTGTTTAGAGTTATGAGAAAAGGGGGGTTGAGTTTTGTGAATTGTGTCTTAATATGTAAAATGCGTTAATAGTTTTGGCAAATTGGGGCTAGTTCTATTAAATGTGTTTAGGGAACCGGTCATTTGGTTCAGAGAGTTGGGTTTTGTGTTGAAGCAATAGTGAAAAACTGTAAGCATTACGAATATGAGTTAGCTGGCTAGCTAGGGCATTCGCAAATTATTTCCATTAGCGAACTTGAATGGAATTTCAAAACGAAACTACGTCAGATAATTCAAACTTATGAAGTTGGAATGAAATATGACTGATGCTCATTTATTTCTTCTGCCTGCATCATTGGGAAGAGAAATGATGGATAACGTGTTCCTATTATTACACCCTGTTGCTGCTTAAAATTTTGGGATTAACATGCATGGACAACAATGCAAGATACTTTGCACATTTATTTTCAATATGTGACCTTATCTCACTACGAGATCATAAAAATCAGACTGTATTCCTTTCCCCCACTAAAAACGATAAAACCTGTGACAATAATAGTAGTATTAAGCCGCTTGCACACTGGATGCGAAACAAATTTTTTGCACGACAGATTACATTCAAAATCAATGCAGAGGGGCGTTCTAAGGCACGATGTGCAGTGGAGTGCCTTAGTGCCCCTCTGCCATTTTTAAAATCACAGTAACCCACTGCTTCAAGGGACATATTGCTTTTATAAAACAGTTACCCAAGATATAGCCCATTAAATAAACAAGCAAGAAAAAAAATCAACAATTTATTGGTAATAATGCAACAATAAATTTGAGAAATATTCGTTCTTCCTCCAAGCAAGATCGAGTGGACAGAATGCTTGGCAAGCAAAAGATTTGCTTTTTCATCTAGCTGTTGTGTTCTGTGGGTCTGTGTGTTTGGTTCGTCAATTTTAGGTTTTTATTATTTTTGTGATGTTGGTTTTTAGTCCATGTCTTAGTGTTCACATTTCATTCCTCTCCCGTGTTATTCCAGTCCACGTCTTACCCATGTATTGTCTTTGCTTTCTCCCCGGTCGCGTCATTGTTTGTAGCAGTTTTCTGTCTTAACTGATTGTGACACTATTTCGAGTGATTTAATGGATTCTGGGTTTCAGCCTTCCTTCCTTTCTCGTTTACTAATTTGCCCTTGCTTTTCTATATTACTAACCCCTACTAACAGTTTGTTATTTTCTAGAATTTACTAACCAAACTAACATTGTGTAAGGTTCCGTGGTTCTGTGTGTTTTGGTTAGTTAATTTTAGGTTATTTATTCAGTGATGTGAGTCTGATGTCTAGTGTTGCACATTTCAGATTTCCCCGGTATTATTCCAGTCCTTGTCTTACCCAGGTACTGTCTTTGCTTTTTCCCCGGTCGCGTCACAGTCCGTTAGTTTCTGTCTTAATTGATTGTGACACTATTTCGGGTGATTTAATGGATTCTGGGTTTCAACCTTCCTTCCGTCTCGTTTGCTAGTTTCCTCTTGCTTTCCTATAATTACTAACAAGTACTAACAGTTTGTTTTGTTAAAATTACAAACCAAAACTAATATTGTGTATATTATACTAACCTACTAACGAGCACCCGGGATTGTACAGCTGCACTTACTAATTGACTAATTACTGACCTACTAACCTCTCCGCGTTCGCTCTATTCTTGTTTCCGTATCTCGTTTCCTTACTGGCTTAGCTATGCTTTCTGCAGAGTCTCTCCATCTTTATTTTCTATTCTGGTTCTTATCCTATTCACTTAGGAGTCTTTTTATTTAGTTTATTTGTCCCGTTGAGGGGGATTCTTGTGATCCGCGTCTTTGTGTTAATGTTTTTCCGTTCTTTGTAATTGAGTTTCCCTCGTGTGATTACCCCTTGTTAATTGCATTATTTTCAGCACCTGTTGTCGAGCTGTGTGTCTCTCCCCCCTCCCCTTTATATTCCCATGATTCAGATAGTTACATCAAATAGTGGTTGCTGTAATTATTTATTGCATTGAATGTGCTGACATTCTGGAAACCTGCCTGTGAGGTTTTGGTGACGTGTGCGCACTGTGCACCAGTCAGCCAAATTTCCACTGCTAAGAAAGTAAACCAGGTTTTAGCTGGTGAGCTCTCTGCGCACTTTCGGCGGAGACTTTATCTACGAAACTGTCAGTGCGTCATGATGAATATGTGACACCTCCCCCTACTACGCCGCCACAGCCATCTCGGCGCACGTCCGTCTACCAAATTGCCGAAGTGGCTGCGCATGGTGTTGCACCACAAGAAATTACCACTGTGCAGGCTGCACCTGACAAAATTACCACTGGGTGGGCTGCACCACCCTGTGCTGCGCCAAGAAATTTGAGCCCATTCTGTCTTTCCACGAGTCTTCTCTGGTCCAGAGCTGGTTTCAACACCATCCACAGTTTACAGTACTATTCCTTACACCATACTCTCCTTTTCTGAACCCAATCAAAGAGTTTTTCTCAGCATGACAGTGGAAAGTTTATGATCTGCAGCCCCAGGCTCAGGTACCCTTCATTCAGGCTATGGAGGTAGCCGGTGACCAAATCAACGCTGCAGCTGTGCAAGGCTGGATTTGCCATTCAAGACAGTTCTTGCCACGTTGTCTTGCCAAAGAGGATATGGCCTGTGATGTTGATGAAATTCTCTGGCCAGATCCAGCTTGGCGAAGAGGTACATGATGTCTAATATTTCCTGTACTACATACGTACTTATTTTTTTTTACTGTAATTGTAACTTGTACTGGATACAGTATTACTGTATTGTATGTTTGTCTGATATTTGCTGAGCTAACAGTGTTATGCACACTACTGTAGTAGCATGAAAACTGGGACATGGTTTGTTATGATTCTCCATTATGTTGACTGATTTGGGTATAGGGAGAGATATAAATTATTAAATTAATTATTTTCATCAGTCTGCAGCATTGGTCTTGTATAGTGTTTGGTGAATTTACCATATATTTATTCTTTCTCTGTGTTCTTCACTTACACTAGTCTAGTCACTGGGAGGATGAATTGCTAAAAGTGTTTTAGGTTAAGCAAAGCAGTTTGTAACTGGTTCAAACAGAATAAAGTTATATGAAATGTGTTTGTTTTATATGGAAACAAAATATGGTTGTTTAAAATTAGTGTATAGTTTTTACGAGAGTGTTTCATTTTGCAAAGGATCTGAGGTGTTTTGCTTATTGGGTGCTTGGTTGTGGTAATTGTGTGTAATGTTTTGAAAAACCTGGCCCTGTTTTCAAAATTGTGCTTTAGCAATTGAAAAAAACTGTAAGTCCGAGACTGCCTTATTACTGGACTCCCTAGTGTTATGGCCCCAATTTGTTATGACATATAAGACAGCAAGGGATGACAGACAAAATTTAAAAACTTAAACAGATTTAATTAAACAAATACTGACAACTAACCTACAATTTATACTACTGACCAAGATAGAATATTACATATATACCTAACTCCAGACTGGCTGAGCAAAAAAAGTCAATACTGCCATCTAGTGGCTTTTTTCCCCCCCAAATTACACCTCCATTCCAAAAGGGAAAAATTTTCTTTTCAAGACAAAAATGGTTAAGTAGACACATGTGTTTATATATATACATATAATACAATATGCTGATAAACACGTAATATATGCACATACTCAAACACGGGATAAGCAATCAGCAATTACATTGTCAGTACCCTTTACAAGTCAAACTCCCGTAAAATCAAACTCCAATTCAACAATCTCTGATTCTTTTTTTTCATCTTACTCAAAAACATTAACGGATTGTGGTCAGTATATACAATCAGTGGCTTTTGCCCTGTACAAACATAAACCTCAAAGTGTTGTAACAATAGAACAAGAGCCAACAGCTCCTTCTCGATTGTGGATTAGTTCTTTTGGAGGCGATTGAACTTCCTGGAGAAGTATGCCACGGTATGCTCAATGTCATCAGAGTCACTTCTCTGTAGGAGCACAGATTCACACGCTTGGTCGTTAGCACCGACCGTGATGTAGAATGGTTTGTTGAAGTCAGGAGATTTGAGCACGGGGAAGAGACACAGCAGAGACTTCAAGCAATCGAAGGCTGTTTGGCATGCTTCATCCCAAGTGAACTTTACGCCTTTCTTCAGTTAGTTGGTGAGACTGAGAGCAATCACAGCAAAGTTCTTGCAGAACTTGCGGTAGTACCCGATCATTCCAAGGAAGCGGCGCAAAACTTTTTTGTTGTCAGGAACTGGAAAGTCCATGGCGGCTTGGACTTTAGCATTTATGGGTGCCACCTTACTGTGGTCTATGACGTAGCCAAGATATGTGACAGTAGCACAGCCAAAGTCACTCTTGTTCAGGTTAACAGTCAGGTAGGCCTGGGTTAGGCGCTGGAACAACGTCTCTACATCTTTCAGATGTTCTTCCCAGGAGTCAATCCATGTGATCAGGTCGTCAATGTACGCACCCGTGTGTGGCAATCTATTGATTGTAGACTGCATCATCCTTTGGAACGTGGCTGGGGCATTTTTCATGCCGAAGGGTAGGACTTCATACTGGTATAACCCAGATGTTGTGGCAAAAGCAGAGATGCTCTTGGCCCTCTCAGGTAAAGGCACACACCAATAACCCTTCAATAAATTACATTACATTACATCACAGGTTCTTAGCAGATGCTCTTATCCAGAGCGACATACAAAAGTGCACAGGATCAGTACAAAAGTGCAGAGCTCCTAGGAGACAAGTACAAGTCCATTGTTACAGATTGATACAGATCTAAACTAATAACAAATGGGCAAGGGCAAGAGAACAAAATGGTAACAAGGTCAAGTGCAACAGAGGCAAAGTCAAGTGCAAAAAAGGGCAACAAAATAAAATAAGTGCAACAAAAGGGTAACAGGTCAAGTGTGACAAAGGGGCAGGAAAATCAAGTAAACTAACAACAAAATAGGGTGCAACAAAATGAAGGGCAACCAAATCAAGCGGTAACAAAATCAGGAAATAAGGTAAAGAAAATTAAGTGCAACAAGATTGTGTAAGGGCAACAAATCAAGGGAAGTAGGGACAGGATTCAGGGCAGTGGAGTCGGGGAAAGGTTGAGCCTGGGTTTTCAGGCGATGCTTTAAGGTGCTCAAGGATTCTGCTGTCCTGACCTCGATAGGTGGATCATTCCACCAACGAGGTACTAGGACAGACAACAGCCTTGAGCAGGAAGGGGAGGAGCGGAGAGGGGAAGGAGCCAGGCGACCAGAAGTAGTAGAGCGGAGTGCTCTGGTAGGGATGTGGGTGTTTGCAAAGCTTCAGAATTTGACAATTTACATGAAAGAACTTCAGCTTTAATTCTAGGTTCATCATCTTGAAACTCCCCATCATCTTCACAAGTCTCGGCCATAGGAGGATCTGAAGTGACAGCTGCAACCTTATCAGTCCTATCATGAAAAGGCTTCAGCATGTTAATGTGACCCAACTGTTTTGGCTTTCTCCTATCTGGAGTTTTCACAATGTAATTGAGATCATTGAGTTTTGACAGAATTTCATAAGGACCATGAAATCTAGCCTGCAATGGATTGGACTGCAAGGGAAACAATACAAGGACCTTGTCTCCTGGTTTAAACTCATGGCTTCTAGCCTTATGATCATACCAAGTTTTCATTTTTCCCTGACTTGATTTCAAGTTCTCTTTAGCTAGGTCACAAGCTACACGCAGTCTTTCTTTGAACTTGCTAACATAGTCTAACACACTGATATGCGACTCTATCTCTTGCCATTGTTCACTCAACAATAGCAAAGGTCCTCTCACTTCATGGCCAAACAGTACCTCAAACGGACTAAATCCAGTAGACTCCTGCACTGCTTCTCTAGCTGCAAACAACAGCAAATGAACACCTTCATCCCAAACCTACGAGATTGCAGTTGCCTCGGTGTTGCGTAGAGGTATGGTTTCAGGGAATCTGGTAGATTCACACATGATTGTCAACAAATACTGATTTCCAGATCTAGTCTTGGGTAATGGACTAACACATTCAACAATGACCTTAGAGAAGGGCTCCCCAAATGCTGTGATAGGCTGCAATGGAGCTACAGGTGGGTCTAACTGGTGTTTTCCTGACAAGTGTGACAGGTTTTGCAAAAGTTGGAAACATCTTTCCGAAGTCCAGGCCAGAAGAAGTGTTTCATGATCTTATCAACAGTCTTGTTAACACCAATATGACCTCCTAAAGGTAAACTATGAGCCATTGTTAAGATCTCATTCCTGTAGACCTTCGGAACAACAATTTGCCTAACCACTGCCTAATCTGCATTGGCAGAGATAACAGGAGGGCGCCACTTCCGCATCAACACACCATCCTTGAGATAATACCCAACTGGAACTGCGTCTATTTCTTTATCAGGAAGGGCTCTCCTCTTTAGTACACAAATTTCAGGGTCATTAGTTTGCTCCTGAATCAACCGCTTTCTGGACAGAGACAAGTCCCCAGACACATCAGAATCACCAGACCCATCTGGCTGGCTGAACAGAGAACTGATAAACGTGTCTGATAAGTCCTCAAACGGAGAAACCATAGTAGGCCGAACAGAGTCATGAGGCGAACCACCTGAGTCGTGACTATTCAATGTGCTTGACGGCACCACATCATTTTCTTCTTGAGCCTTCTTGGCCATTGCACAGGTCACTGCACAGGAAGGATAAAGGGATGGGTCTTCATCGCCTTCTTCAGTGCTCGGCTGTGAAGTAAGATGAACAGGGGGAACTACATTACCCCCAGCCAGGTCATTGCCTAGCAACAGAGAAACACCCTTGATAGGTAGACTTGACATAAGTCCGACCTTTACCTGTCCAGTAACTAATCTGACTTCAAGAATATAGAGCGCAGGGGTACAGATACAGTCCTCCCTTCTATACTTTGTACAAGAATGAAATCCCCAGAAGCGATCTTATCATGTAACTCCAAAGAGTCCATCAACAAAAGTGAATGAGAAGCTCTGGTATCCCTTGGGATATATATGGGTACAGCAGGAGAATGCTCATTCAGAACCACAAATCCGTCTGACACAAATGGAAGAAATTCTTCCCTCACGAAGTCAGCAGTATCAGGCTTCTTGCCCCACAAGGAGCAGGCAATTTAGCAGATCGGTCATCAACTACAGGGGTTTCTAACCTTGTCTTCACAAACGCATTGGGTTTAGTATCCTTTTCTTTTTCTTTCTTAGCTTTAAGGAACCAACAGTTAGTTGTAACATGACCAGATTTCTTGCAATAATTGCAAACTAGACAACTTTTGTCTCTATCAGCTTTCACAATTTGATCAGACCTGTGACTGGATTTCTGTGTACCATAACCAGATTTGTCTTTGTATTTGGGTGAGGAATCGTGGGTATAATCGTTACCTTTTTTCTGAAATTGGAACCATCTATTGTTACTGCTGGACTGAAATTTGGACTTATGTGTGAGAACATATTCATCTGCAAATTTGGCAGCTGATTGCAAATTCAGTGCTTGCTTCTCATTAAGGTAGGTGTTACTATCATCCTTAACACAGTTCTTGAATTCTTCAACTAACACCATCTCTTTTAGTGAGTTGAAATCATCCTTGACCTCCATAGAAGTACACCAGCGCACAAAGCAAACCTTCTCGTTAGCAAAATCCACATAAGTCTGATTGCCAGATTTCTTCAGACCTCTGAATTTCTGTCGGTAAGCCTCTGGAACCAACTCATAAGCTCTCAAAATAACCTTTTTGACAACCTCATAATCAGAGGAATCATCTGCAGACAAAGCCGAATAGGCTTGTTGAGCTTTATACTTGAGGACAGTTTGCAACATCAGAGGCCAGTGTTCCTTTAGCCACTGGCAACTCTTAGCTACCTTCTCAAAACACTGGAAATACTTATCAACCTCCCTCTCGGATAATGGGGTCACCAGTTTTACCTCCTGGCTAGCACAAAATTTGTTCTCTGCTTCCATTTTAATTTTTAGTTGCTCCATTTGGAGTCTTTCTTCTCTATCTAACTTCTGTAAATCAAAATCTCTCTGTCTCTGTCTCACTCTTTCTGCTCTTTCCTCTTTCTCTCTCTCTTGCTAATTTTTCTAACTCAAACTGCCTTTGTTTTTCTTTTTCCTCTCTTTCTTTCTCTCTTTCTGCTCTTTTAGATTCTATTTGTTTTTCTTCTCTTTCAATCTCTTGCATTTTTTATTTAAGTTCCATTTCTACATTTGGATTTTCCATTTGAAACTGTTCCGGATCTCCTGGTGCAAACACATTTCCATCAATGTAATATTCAACAATCTCTCTGGCCAGTCTTGCTTTTCGCATGGCTAGTTTTACCTCTGTCAGCTCTAACTGTCTGCATATTTCTAGCAGTTCTGTCTTCTAAAAAGACTTCAAAACCTCTACGGTTGGTGATGCCAAGAAATCATCTATTGCTGTTGATCTGTCAATATATATCCAGGAAAATTAAAAAAAAGCAATTTCATAATTTGAAATGTTAGATTTTCTCCCGGATGAGCCCCCAATTTGTTATGGCCACAATTTGTTATGACATATAAGACAGCAAGGGATGACAGACAAAATTTAAAATTTTAAACAGATTTAATTAAACAAAGACTGACAACTAACCTACAATTTTTACTACTGACCAAGATTGAATACATACTTAAAAAAAATGAGATAGTTACAAAGATGGGGTTTCTTTGTGCGATGTTCTGGGACAGGAAAATGTTCCAACACAGGCAAAAATCCACAAAAAGCTTCACAGGTCTTGAAAAGAGTGACAGGTCTAGTCAAATGTATCCTTCTCCTTGTAATTTCTCCTACTACTCTACCCTCTCAATTTTTCTCCTTATATACTCTTTTCCAGCCCCCTCCCACATTTTAAATTTTTTTAAATTCTCTGGGACTTTCCCCTCTCAGACATGCCCAGGACACGCCTAAAATATAACTCCAGACTGGCTTCACAAAAAAAGTCAATACTGCCATCTAGTGGCTTTTTTCCTTCTACATTACACTAGACTCTATTTTGACAAACCCTAAAGTTTGAAACAAGCCGAAACAAGGTGTTCGGGTCTATATTGGGTTGTTGCCAATCATTTCATACAGAAAGTAATTAGTCAAAGACAGTCTTGGCCATATGAAAGATTTACGGAATATTTGGTTGTGCATGAAAAAATATTTTTTTATTATCACTGAAACACAAGCTGGCTTTAGATCTAATTACTCAACCACTGATCATATTTTCTCTCTGCAGGCATTAGTCCAGAAGTATGTAGGTAAAAAGAAAGGGAGCTTTTACTGTCTCTATATTGATTTTAGTAAGGCTTGATGACATGATGTCCTTCTACAGTCACTGGAGGAAGTTGGGATAAATGGGACATTTCTGAGAATTATTAATACTATGTATAAGTATTTATCAGCCTGTGTTAGAACTCCGAGTGGCTTATCCAAATATTTCCAGTGTAATATTGGTACCCATCAGGGTTGTGTATTAAGCACTCTAATGTTTATTATATTTATTAACAAACTTTGTGACATGTTTCAGAAGGAGGGTGGCTTAGCTGTTACAGTTACATGTGATTTCAATAGTTTATACTCACTTATGTTTGCTGATAACGTGTCAACTGTATCTGATACATGTATCCAACTCTAGAAGAAACTCAATGTATTTTTTAAGCTCTGCAAAGCTATTAGCATGAAGGTTAATTTAAGTAAAACTAAAGTTTTAGTTTTTAGAAATGGTGGTCATTTGCGCTCATATGAAAAGTCTTATGATGGAAATATCATTGATACTGTATCGTTTTACAGATACCTTGGTGTAATATTTACTCCTGAGCACAAATGGACTAAAGGGTTATCCTGTTTAGCATCACAAGCCAACAAGGCCATATTCTCTGTTTAGAATTGATTTTGATTGATTGTAAAGACTTGTTTACAATTTTTGATTGTATGGTTACACCCATTTTGTGCTATGGTTCAGAGATATGGGGTACCACATATTGTGAGATTATTGAGTCTGTACATGTTAAATTCTATTAATCTGTTTTGAAAGTAGGCAAATCAACCTGTAATAACATGGTACTTGGTGAATGTGGTAGAGTACCTCTACAGCTAGTTTATATGACTAGAGCTATTAAGCACTGGTGCAAATTATTACATCTACCCATTAACCGACTCCCAAAACAGTGTTGTTTTATGTTAAAATCTTTGGACAATGTTGGAAGTAATAGGGGAGACTGGGTCTATTTGTTACACATTATCTTTTAACGGCTGTAGAATTGACATTATCAGGTTTTTGTCATCAATAGGCGCTATAAAGATAGAATGTTTATTAGACTACATGACTGATCTGCAGCAACCCCTATATTCTGCGCATGCGTAATGTTGGTGAGGAAAAAATAGACCCCTGTAACCTTTAACAAACGGCCCCATACATGGGGTAATTTGTTACAGGAGGGGTAGTTTGTTGCAGGTTATGGGGCATTTTGTCACACTAAGAATTTGCTTAAGAGAGACACGTTTCCCACTTAAGTAGGAAAGTTAAGGGGGATGCCTTACTACTATTATCCCATGAAGCCACAGTAAGGAACCTCTTGAGTCATTCTCTAATGGCATTGCCACATTTCATTATTCGTTTGAATTTGAAGGCATCTTTCTTAAATACAAAAAGGTATGAAGTCATTCGGTGAGGTAATTTGTTCTTGCCAAGTTGTTACAGGTTTTGTGGCAAGTTCTAACTGTAACAACTTGGGTGTATCAACTAGTCCATCAGCAACCCTTCGCCATTGTTCCAACATTTTGAAATGTTCCAGTGCAATCTTTACATGTATTACAGGTATTTTAACTCCCGGTGCAGTCCCATGTTTGCCTGTTTGTGTACCCACGAGCGAGGCCGATTTGAACGAGCTGGAATCATTTCAGAGTTCAAGCATAAAACGCATCTTGAGTTTCCCTAAACGGTCACGGCACTCAAGGTTACTTGAGGCGGTAAATATTTGTAAGGCTGTTGATACCATAAACTATTCTAGACTGTCACTGTTTCGCCGCATGTTTAGGTCTGTATCAGTGGCCAGTGATTTTAAATGTGCCTTGTTTGCCAAATTTGTTGCTGATGGTGTTGTGGTGGATGGGACACTGTTGCAGTCTGTCCACTCTCAGGGCTATTCCCCCTCCGTAGTTGGCCTTGGCTATCCTCCTTTTAGACAAAAAGCAGCTCACCTGCCTCGTACGGATGGTGTTGCTGACTCCCTGAGGGCCCTTGTCCATCACCGCTGCTTCAATGTTAGAGGCTCACGGGAGCACAGCCTCGCCCAGTTGCTCTTGCGGGCAAATTTTGTGCTGTCGGAGACGATATGTGTATATGTTTTATATATATTTTAAATGGTGTTTTATATCTATTTTGTCAAGAATTGTATTTGTATTGTTAAAAGTGCCATGTATGTATCTCATTTCATTTTATTTCTCACTAGTGGAGGTTCAATAAATTCAAATTCAAATTCAAACATGAGTGTGTCATGACGCAGAGGCTAATGTCTTCCTCTCTCATAATCCAGAAAATCTGGGGTATGTATCAATTACACTTGATATGAATCGAAATCTCGTAAACACCAAGAAAGTTACTTTTTCCAGCATTTTTCTGAAACACTAACCTGCGACTTTTGACGTACATCCTTCTGTCACATTACATTACATTACATTACAGGTTCTTAGCAGACGCTCTTATCCAGAGCGACGTACAAAAGTGCATAAGAACAGTACAAAAGTGCAGACCTCCTAGGAGACCAGTACAAGTGCTAACAGTCAGTGACAGAACACGTTCCATTGTTACAGAGCTAAACCAATAATAAAAGGGCAAGGTCAGGTGAACAAAATGGCAACAAGATCAAGTGCAGAGGCAAGTGCAACAAAGGGGCAGAGTCAAGTGTAAGAAAAGGGCAATAAAATAAAATAAGTGCAATAAAAGGGCAACAGGTCAAGTTTAACAAAGGAGCAGCAAAATCAAGTAAACTGACAAAATAGGGTGAAAAAAAATGAATGGAAACCAAATCAAGCAGTAACTATCAGGAAGTAAGGTAAACAGAATTAAGTGCAACAAATTAAGGGATGTAGGGACAGGATTCAGGGCAGTGGAGCAGGGGAAAGGTAGAGCCTGAAGAGGTGGGTTTTCAGGCGGCGCTTGAAGATGCTCAAGGATTCTGCTGTTCTGACCTCGATAGGTAGATCATTCCACCAACGAGGTACCAGGACAGACAGCAGCCTTGAGCGGGAAGGGGAGGAGCGGAGAGGGGGAGGAGCCAGGCGACCAGAAGTAGCAGAGCGGAGTGCTCTGGCAGAGGTGTAAGGTTTGAACAGTCTCTGGATGTAGGCTGGAGCTGTTTTGTTGACTCCCTGATAGGCTAGCACCAAAGTCTTGAATTTGATGCGAGCAACAACAGGGAGCCAGTGGAGCTTTGTGAACAGGGGGGTGACGCGGGAGTGTCTTGGGAGGTTGTGGACCAGGCGAGCTGCAGCGTTCTGGATGAGCTGCAGGGGTCTGATGGCAGATGCTGGGAGGCTGGCGAGGAGGGAGTTGCAGTAGTCCAGGCGGGAGAGGATCAGCACTTGGACTAGGAGCTGCGTTGAGTAGCTGGTGAGGAAGGGCCGGATTCTACGGATGTTGTAGAGGAAGAACCTGCAGGTCCGAGTCACTGCAGCGATGTTCACAGCAGAGGAGAGCTTGTCGTCAAACAAGACCCCAAGGTTCTTCACACTTAGCGAGGGGGAGATGGTGGTATCCCTCAGGTTGATGGTCAGGTCCAGGAGAGGGGAGGATGAAGCAGGGATGTAGATCATCTCTGTCTTGGTTGGGTTGAGCTTCAGGTGATGGCTGTCCATCCAGCTCTGGATATCTTGTAGGCAGGCGGAGATGCGAGCGGAGACCTGGGCGTCAGGGGGAAAAGAGAGAAAAAGTTGAGTGTCATCAGCATAAAAGTGATATGATAAACCATGAGCAGAAATTACGGGACCGAGAGACTGGAGATAAAGAGAAAAGAGGAGTGGACCAAGAACTGTGCCTTGGGGGATGCCTGTGGTAAGTGGGTGGGGTGTTGATACTTCACCAGCCCAAGCAACCTGGTAGGAGCGACCGGAGAGGTACGATTTCAACCAGATGAGGGCTGTGCCACAGATCCCCAGTGCAGACAGGGAAGAGAGGAGGATGGAGTGGTCGACAGTGTCAAATGCGGCAGAGAGGTCGAGGAGGATCAGGATGGATGAGAGGGAGGCGGCGCGTGCAGTGTGAAGCGCCTCGCTGACCGAGATGAGTGCAGTCTCCGTGGAGTGGGCAGCTCTGAATCCCGACTGGTGGGGGTCCAGGAGGTTGTTTCCTGCAAGAAAGGAGGAGAGTTGGTTAGCAACATCACGTTCAAGGGTTTTTGACAGGAAGGGGAGGAGGGAGACTGGGCGGAAGTTTTGAATGACTGAGGGGTCCATGGAGGGTTTTTTCAGGAGAGGGGTAATGGTAGCCTGTTTAATGGAGAGGGAAAGCATTCAGAGGACAAAAAAGAGTTAATAAGGGAGGTGAAAAATGGGAGGATGTTGGGTGTGATAGCCTGGAGGAGGGGGGAGGGGATAGGGTCGAGAGCACATGTGGTAGGACGGTGAGAGAGGAGCAGCTGGGAGACATCAGTAGAGGAGAGGGGGGAGAAAGCAGAGAGGAGATGGAAGGAGACAGCGGGGGAGGGAGAGAGGGGAGTGAGGGAGGAGAAGGAGTTGTGGATGGACACAATCTTATTCTCAAAGAAGGCTGCGAAATCCTCTGCTGTGATGGAGGTCGCAGGTGTGACAGGCGGAGAGCTGAGAAGAGAAGAGAAGACAGAAAACAATTGGCGAGGGTTAGAGACTGAGTTCGGGATTTTAGAATGATAAAATTTAATTTTAGCAGAGGTAACTGAAGAGGAAAATTCGGCTAGGAGGGACTGGTAGTGGGACAGGTCTGCCGGGGCCCTGGATTTCTTCCATTTCCTCTCTGCTGCTTGAAGGCTTTTCCTGTTGGAGCGAAGAGTTTCTGACATCCAGGGGCTGGGTGGGGATGATCTGGCTGGCCTGGAAACAAGAGGAGAGAGTGTTAAGTGAGGATGAGAGGGCAGAGAATAGAGAGGAGGCAGCAGATTCAGTGGGGAGATCACAGAAGGAATCAAGGGAAGGGAGGGAAGCAGTGACATGGGAGGCTAGAGAGGAGGGGGAGAGAGAGCGGAGGTCACGGAAAATTGTAACAGAAGGGGTTGGAGTGGGGGGAGAGAGAGGGAGAGGGAGGGAGAAGGAGATGAAGTGGTGGTTAGACAGGTGGAGAGGGGTTACAGTGGGATCAGAGGAGGAGCAGTTACGAAGGAGGACTAAGTCGAGGAGATTTCCAGCTGTGTGAGTTGGGGGTGAGGGCAGGAGGGAAAGGCCAAAGGAGTGGAGGATAGGAAGAAAGACGGCAGACTGAGAGGCCTTAAGGTGGAGGTTGAAGTCTCCCAGGAGGATCAGTGGAGTGCCGTCGTCCGGGAAGGTGCTGAGCAGGATGTCCAGCTTGTCGAAGAAACATCCTACAGGGACTGGGGGACGATACACAACAATGATAAACAGGTTAGTTGGAGAGGATATGGAGACAGAATGAAATTCAAAGGAGGAGATAGAAAGGTGAGAAAGAGGAAGAGGAGAAAATTTCCAAGTAGGAGAGATTAACAAACCAGTCCCACCACCTCGCCCGGATGCCCGGGGGGTGTGAGAGAAGGAGAAGGAGGTGGAGAGGGCCGTCGGCGTTGTTGTGTTGTCTGGAGTGATCCACGTCTCTGTCAACGCAAGGAAGTCGAGGGACTGGAGGGAGGCATAGGCACAGATGAACTCAGCCTTCCGGATGGCGGACTGGCAGTTCCAGAGACCAGCGGCAACTGTGGTGTTGCTGGCGGAGGTGGAGGAGGGGTAGATTAGGTTGGCAGGGCAGCAGTGGTGAGGGCGGCCCCGGCGGTAGAATCGCCTCCTGAGGGAAAGAGAACAGACAGGGATGGGAAGAAAGCACATACTCAGCGGGGGGTCAAAAGAGAGTTGGACAAAGTGGGAGGGAGCGTCGCTCGACGCAGTGCTTAAAAGGCTTGCTAATTGCTTCGCGAAAACAGCTGATCTACCGCGAATGGAATCGAAACTAAGCTGAATAAGCAATCTGCAGCAACAACAACAACAGAAACGCGAACGCAGCCACAAGTACTGTTAGTAAAGAAACCACTGAAACTTAGCCTGATCTAGGAGGAGTCTGTAGCTAGCTTCTGCAACCGCCGAATGCACTAACGCATAAAAACATGGGTCACCTTCTCGGAGCAGCAGGAAATATTAGAGCGCCGTCTGTGTTTTATTATTGGAACTATTTAGAATGTAACAACATGGACGTGTAACAACTAGATCTGGTCTGCCCTACATGGGTATCTCACATTAAGAATATATTGTTTCAGTTTGGATTTGATTTTACCTGGATTAGCCAAGATATTGGTGATACAAATGTTTTTAGTCATCAGTTTAAACAGACTCTATGACAAACTAGTGCAATCCTGGAGGTCATCATTATTCTCTAACAGCAAATGTGTACTAAAGGCAATTTAAGTTTCTGCTTAATACAGAAAAATATTGATGCTAACAGTTGCCTAAGAATTTAAAAGTAATGTATTCGAGATTTCGTTGTTGTAATTTTTAGTTATCTGCTGAGATTAGTTGATATGAAAATATTGTTTATGATGAAAGATACTTTGTGTTTTGCAAGTCCAGGGGTATTGTGTGCGGGAGATGAATGGCATGTATTGTTTATTTGTGAAAATTATTCAAACCTGAGGAAGAAATATATTGCTAAACATGTCAACAAATATCAAACATTTAAAAATTTTATCAATATCATGCAAAAAAGCAACTTTGAAGAAATAAAAGATCTATGTCTGTTTTTATACCATGTAAACAAAATGAAGAGGAAATGTTGAAGCACCTGTAAAATATCTATGTCACAAATGAGTATCTTGGGCCAGAGGCCTATCACTGAAAAATAAATTGTCTTGTCTTGTCTTGTCTTGCATGAAAAAATTCCATTGACATTGGTAGTGTGGCTTGTTTCGTGTAGAGGTGTGTAATTCCACATACAGCATATAGGTGGCAGCAATGCAAAACAATGAAATATTCTCATTTCTGGTGCCGCTATGAAGCACTGAGTAGAGCGGCAAGTTTTATTAATTTCTGATTATGAAAAAACAAGTCATTTGCCACCATTTGCACAATGGTTCTTAGTTTCTACCCCTGTGGCAGATGACTTATAAGATGTCGAATGTACCTATGAGTATACCAAATAACAAAAAAATTGGCTGAACCCGGGTTATCTCCCTTTGCATGGTCTAAATCATGATTTTATGAAGCGAAAAGCTTTTCAAACCTATCTGGCCCATTGTAATTACCCCCTTAGTCAAGAAATCAACCAATTACACAAATTTAAAGAATAATTGGGCTCAACTTCACGAGACACACTCCATGGGGAAGCTGACCAAAAAGAATGCAAGGATGCAGCTTTTTTGAGGACATGGGTCTCTTTACATCTTGGATAGACCTAACACAACATTTCACCATAAATATCATACCAGCAGTTAAACACAGTGGTGGTTGTATGATGTTCTGGGGCTGCTTCGCTGTTTCAGGACCTTGGTGACATGCCATAATTTATGCAACCATGCATTCCGCTCACGACCAGAAAATCTTTTGGGAAAATGTCTGGCTGTCAGTTTCTGACCTAAAACCCAAAGATAGTTGTGTTATGCAGTAGGACAATGATCAAAAGCACACAAGCAAGTGTACTTCTGAATGGCTCAAAAGAAACAAAATTAAGTGTTTGTAGTGGCTAGTCAAAGTCCCGCCTTGAAATATGTCATGATCATAAACAGGCAGTTCATGGTCAAAAAGCCTCCCGTGTGGCTGAATCAAAACAATTCTGCAAAGAGTAGTTTGGTATGACTGCTCCACAATGACGTAAAAGATTCATTTCATGGCAAACATTTAATTGCAGTTACTGCTGCCAAGGGTGGCACCACCCAGTGATTAGTTTTCTTTTTTTGGGGGACGGAGAATGATTTTTTCACATGGGTTATGTTGGTTTTACTTTACCTTTAAAAATTAAATTATCGTTTAAAAGCCGCATTTTGTGCTTATTTGCAGTGGTATCCATATATCTAACTTTGAAATTCAAATATCATGCCACACCTCCAGTGCTCTGAATCACCGGTCTATTAAGACCCGGCCTGCATTCCACGCTTCCCTGGAATCATCCACATCTGTTTTCAATTGTCATTCTGCCATTGGTCTGTGTATATAAGTACGAGCGCCGCACTATTAAGGTGCAAAGTCTTGTAAGCCTGTTGTTAAGCTCTAGTCTTGTATATTCTGTAACCATAATCACATATCTTTAAAACCTTTACCAAAGCGTTACTTTTGTTATTAGTCAGTGCATTATCGTACTTATAGTTGAAACGTTGTTTCCCGTTTGTTTTTGCATTTGCCGTTTCTGCTTTTGTTGTGTTGCAGAGAAGGCATAATAAAAACCTACTTCATCTTTGCATTTGAATCCAGTTCCACATTTGCCATTTTTCAGAGCACTCTACTCTAAAAGCCATTATGGTAGGATGATCTCAAGCATTTAAAAATGACAAATAATCCAAAATAGAAATTGGGAAGGCGAAAAATACTTTTTCACTGCATCATATTTCCCTGAAACAGATTGTTATGGATTTGCCTTGGCTGCCTCCTTCGTCGCCGCAGATTCTTCGTGTTACCGCGATAATTCAGTTTTATGGGAATCTCAACAAACTTTTTGAATTCATTCCTCGTGCAGAGAGGGCAAACCCCTTTTGTTTGTTGTGACCCTGCAACCTTTTCTGTACCGCCACCACCACATCAAACTTTACATTTCTGTTACGACCCCTGTCGTACATTTGTGAATCTGCGCTTGAAATCTGTTATCTTTTTTTTTTTTTTGGTTCGCCTAGGTCTGATACTTCCGTTTCCGGTTTACCCCTTTAAAACGCGCGGTCTAGTGTCAACCGGGGAGACTAGCTCTTCCGATCTATTAATTGCGTGAACGTCCTGTGAGATTAATTGTTTCTGCCTTCTTTGACTCGGATTGCCTCTGGATTTACGATTCTTGCCGTTCCCTTTAATTGGTTTGTTTGAATTGTGGTGGCTGACCCTTGGCTTGTCCCATTAGACTAGAATTCTAGCCCTTGCGTTTTGGTTTGGTTGCTTGGTGAATTCCCGGTGTTTTGACCTCGGCTTCTGTATCTGACTATCCCTCTCGTCTTGCCCTTTCCGGTACGCTGGTAGGTCTACTCTGGTTAGTCAGCGTGCTCCCAGCTGGAACTCACAGTCCTTCCATCGGGGCACTTCTTTGTTGTTTTGCTTTGTTATTTTTCCTTTGTTATTTTTAAAGGTGATTCTGGGCGGAAACTTGTTTCCAGAGGGGGTACACTATTCGTTCCCTCAGTCCTTATTTGCGGACTGGGAGTTCGGGAGTTAAGTGTTTAAAAGCCACCCCGAGCCCGGCGAACCTTCGAAGATTAGCCGTAGGAATAGTTTAGCTTTGGTTAGGCAGATAGGGACCAGAGTAACTGAGCAGCGTACTATTCGTGCCTTTTACAGTTCTCCCCGCCCGTCCTTCCCTTACTTTCTTTACCTGTTGCTGTCTGCCCTAGACCGGGTCGTAACAATTGGGGGCTCGTCTTAAATAACCGTTCTAGCGGCAAAAATGTCTAAATTTGATTTGGATGAATTTGTCATTTTCCCCACTGTTGAACAGTTTGAACTCTGCCGCAAGGATGATCTCTTACTCCTTGCAGATTTCTTTAGCATTTCGGTGCCTAAGTATAAAACAAAGAAGGAAATAAAGACGGTGCTGTATCAGGAGTTTCTTGAGCGCGGAATCCTACCTGAGGAAGACGGAGTCACGGGTGTTGCTTCAGAGTCGGAGGCACCACAGAATTCGGTTGCGGCGAAGGCCGATGTCGGATCTGTCTCTCCACGCATAGATCCCGCTGATTCTCGCTTTAAGGAGGATCCCATGTTAACGCTCCGCTTGAAGGAACTAGACCTCCAATTAAGCAGGCAGGATTATGAAACACAGCTGCTTAAACTCCGAGCGTTTGAGCTTGAAACGGACCGCCAGGTGAAATTAAGGGAACTGGAGCTACGGGCGAAGGATTGGAAACCAACTCCAATGCCGCGTAAGTCTCTGATGGGTTCGCCTGCTCCTGCGGCTCGTTTGCCCGTTAGTTCCTCATCCCCTATTCCGGCAGTTACCCAAGGCACCGTAGCAATGAGTTCGGCCGATTTTGATGTCAGTCGTCAGATTCGTTTAGTACCTCCTTTCAGAGAAAGCGAAGTAGACAGGTACTTTCCTGTATTTGAACGAATTGCTTCTACTTTAAATTGGCCAAAAAGCGTCTGGTCTTTGCTGTTGCAATGTAAATTAGTTGGCAAGGCTCAGGAGGTGTGTTCGACTTTGTCTTTGGAAGAAAGTTTGGACTATGACATTGTTAAAGCTACTGTACTGCGTGCCTATGAACTTGTCCCAGAGGCTTATCGGCAAAAATTCAGAAAATTCGTGAAAGTCGCCAAGCAAACGTTCATAGAGTTTGCTCGTGAGAAAACTGTTCTTTTTGATAAGTGGTGCTCGGCAAGCAAGGTTACTACTTTTGAACAACTAAGGGAATTATTACTGCTTGAGGAGTTCAAGAACTGTATTCCGAATAGGATTGTGGTTTATTTAAATGAACAAAAGGTGTCATCATTAAATGAAGCCGCTGTTTTCGCTGATGAGTTTGTGCTCACGCATAAATCAGTCTTCGCCACTCCGGGGCGTTCTGAGTTCAATAATACCTTTCAAAGCGAAGCTGCGCTGAGTGCGGATAAGGAAGGTAAACTGTCTGGAGGTGCTGCTGACTCGCAGGAGTGTTTTTACTGCCACGAAATTGGACACTTCATTGCAGCTTGTCCAACGCTTAAGCGTAAAAATCAGCAGTCCCAGTCATCTCCGAAAAGTGTTGGTCTAGTTCATGCCCCACCTTCCCATTCCAATGTTACAAATTTGGATTCACGTTTAGATACGGCGTTCGAACCGTTTATTCTAAGTGGTGCTGTATCTCTTTCAGATTCGGGACCCTCAACCCCCCTTAGAATATTGCGGGATACTGGCTCTGCGCAGTCGTTCATTCTCGAGAGTGTACTGCCATTTTCGGAGCGCACCAGCTGCGGTGCTGATGTGTTGGTTCAAGGCATTGCATTAAGCATAATGAAAGCTCCCTTGCATACAGTTTTCTTGCAATCTGACTTGGTTTCAGGCCTTGTGAAAGTGGCGATTTGTTCGGAGTTGCCGGTTAAAGGGGTTTCGTTTATACTTGGTAATGATTTAGCGGGGGGAAATGTGTTCTCTCTACCTGAAGTTACTGACGAGCCAAGCATGGGCGAAACTGTCGATAATGTGGCGATGGAGTTTCCTTCGGTTTTCCCTGCATGTGTAGTGACTCGCGCTCAGGCTCGCAAATTTCAAGACGCGGTCGATCTGACAGGGAGCTGTTCGTCCATTGGATGCGAAGGTTCAGGCTATTAACAACTTCCCACCTCCTAAGACAAAGCGAGAATTGCGACGCTTTCTTGGCATGGCTGGGTATTATCGCAGTTTTTGCAGAAATTTCTCTGATGTAGTATCACCGCTCACAGATCTTCTTCGGAAAACACAGAATTTTATGTGGTCTCCAACTTGTCAGAAAGCCTTTGATGCTGTAAAAAGCCTTTTGTGTAGTGCTCCAGTTCTGGCTGCTCCAAACTTCTCCGCACCATTTAAACTGGAGGTGGATGCTAGTGGCTCTGGTGTTGGAGCGGTGTTGCTTCAGGAGGACCATCTTGGTGTTGATCATCCAGTCTCTTATTTTTCAAAGAAATTTGTTTGTCATCAAATTGCATATAGCACCATTGAAAAGGAAGCTCTTGCGCTTCTTCTGGCGCTTCAGCATTTTGAGGTGTACCTCGGCTCAAGCTCAAACCCGGTTCAGGTCTATACAGACCACAATCCCCTTGTTTTTCTTCAGCGCATGTGCAACTCTAATCACAGACTCATGCGTTGGTCCCTAATTGTGCAAAGTTTCAATCTGGTAATAAAGCATAAGAAAGGTGCACAGAATATTGTTGCTGATGCCCTTTCACGTTGCTGATTTAAGGAAAACCAAGACCTGAGGTTTTCTCTTAAGGGTGGGGGTGTTACGACCCCTGTCGTACATTTGTGAATCTGCGCTTGAAATCTGTTATCTTTTTTTTTTTTGGTTCGCCTAGGTCTGATACTTCCGTTTCCGGTTTACCCCTTTAAAAGGCGCGGTCTAGTGTCAACCGGGGAGACTAGCTCTTCCGATCTATTAATTGCGTGAACGTCCTGTGAGATTAATTGTTTCTGCCTTCTTTGACTCGGATTGCCTCTGGATTTACGATTCTTGCCGTTCCCTTTAATTGGTTTGTTTGAATTGTGGTGGCTGACCCTTGGCTTGTCCCATTAGACTAGAATTCTAGCCCTTGCGTTTTGGTTTGGTTGCTTGGTGAACTCCGGTGTTTTGACCTCGGCTTCTGTATCTGACTATCCCTCTCGTCTTGCCCTTTCCGGTACGCTGGTAGGTCTACTCTGGTTAGTCAGCGTGCTCCCAGCTGGATCTCACAGTCCTTCCATCGGGGCACTTCTTTGTTGTTTTGCTTTGTTATTTTTCCTTTGTTATTTTTAAAGGTGATTCTGGGCGGAAACTTGTTTCCAGAGGGGGTACACTATTCGTTCCCTCAGTCCTTATTTGCGGACTGGGAGTTCGGGAGTTAAGTGTTTAAAAGCCGCCCCGAGCCCGGCGAACCTTCGAAGATTAGCCGTAGGAATAGTTTAGCTTTGGTTAGGCAGATAGGGACCAGAGTAACTGAGCAGCGTACTATTCGCGCCTTTTACAGTTCTCCCCGCCCGTCCTTCCCTTACTTTCTTTACCTGTTGCTGTCTGCCCTAGACCGGGTCGTAACAATTTCCAAATGCAATAACTCAAACAGTTCTGATGTGAATCATGTCACACTTTTTTATGTTTGTTTCTGGTGCAGAGAGAAGGCTGGTCATTGATGTTGGTCACTCAATAACCTTTGCTGTTGTTCCATCATCAGACTAAATGTTTTAATTTTTAAAAATTGCAATAATTGGACAGTTTCAAAGTCACGTGAAACTTTTTTTGATCATTCCTGGTGCCAAAATGATTAACCTAATTGTTTTATGTTGCCCTGCAACCTTTCTCTTAGCACTACCACCAGGTCAGACTTGACCTTTCCGAAAGCAAAAACAGACAGTTTTGATGGGTATCATGTCACACATATTGTGATCATTTTTGGTGCATAGAGAGGGACACTTATTGATCTTGTTACCCTTTGACCTTTGTTGTAGTGCCTTCATTAGGCCAAAATTTTCCTTTTTATAACAAATTGCTATAACTCAAACAGATTTACTAGGAATCATGTTAAATTTGCTTTCATGGCACAGAGGAGGAAACTTCTGATTCCAGTGGCTCTGTCATTTCTCCTGTGGCTCTACCTTTTGGCCAAGTTTAACATTACGAAATGCAATAACCGGCAGTTTTTTATGGGAATTAGGTCAAACCATGGAGGAAATACAATAGAGCTTCAGACAGTGAGGAAGTACCATCCCCATTACTTTCAATGCAAGATGATAGGCTAGCTATTTCAGCCCAGGAAGTACGGAATTGACCGACGCCATGTATAAAAATGGCCTTCCATGGGTGCTTATTTCCAGCACCATTTCATAAGATTGCCAATCTGATTACACAGCACAAATAGCCAAGGAAATGTGTCGTCTGTGCGGATTGGCAAATGTGTTTGTGGGGAAATGACGAGCAACGCTGTTGATCCGGAAAGCGCGCACTTTTCTCTCATTGGCTGAACTGCTGCAGTCAGTGCAACAGCTGGACAACCAAACTTGTGCACGAGCTGTCATCAAGCTCTAAGTAACAGGTCTTATTTTACAGGCCCTCTTGAAATCATCGAACAGTTGCGTCAAAGAGTAAAATAAAGAAGGATTACCAAAAACATTTTCTTTTTTTTCCGCTTTATTTGGTTGGAAAAAAATGTGCATATTTCAATTGGTGTCTATGGAGCGTCAGCGTCTTTGGCCACAAAATTGCATCCTTGGGAAACACAGAATCAGGAAGCTAACTGGCTGAAGCAAAAGTACTTCCTCGTTCTCTCTGGTTCTATTATAGCACTCACAGTCAAACTATTGTACTGAAAATCAGATGAACTTTGCTGTGAACATCATGGGCCATAAAAGGGCTGTCCAGTTGATCTAGTGACACTACGACTATTGTTTCAGCGCCAACAAAATGAACTTTCAGGCCAAAATTTACTTTTTCAAAAAAGCTTGTTTTAGAATTGGGAAAAATTCACTGTTAACATTCCTGGAGCGTAGAGTGTACCCTATTTACTGTACCCTATGTCATTGCCTGTTGTACCATCACTTGACCAAACTGTGAATTTTGCCTTTGGGAGAATGCTACACTGCAGCAGTGGCATGGTGCAGGGAACCCATTGTTTTTCTTCAAGTTTTTATTGTTCTTCTGCTTTGTTATTGTTATCCTTCTGGAACTACTTGTCATGCTGTAGCCTAAAATATTCAAACCAAGAAAAAGCTATTTGGAGGGCTGGTACAAACCCCTGCATGTACCTGAGGCACCAAAAATGACATCTACACACCTGCAGGGGGTGCTATAATTAACCCCTTTGCACAGAAGCCAAATGTGGCCATTTATGGGTCACCTAATTTAATGCTTTATAATTCAGGATTTAAGCTTCATAGACAGACCGAATATGGCTCAACTGAGACAAGACACTTGCTGCATTTAGAATTCAATTGTATTTCAGTTTATTTTCATGAATATGTATGAGAAAAGGGCCTGCAAATCTTCATGAAAATTCACCATTGAAATTAAAAAAATAATAATTCTGAGGATGGAAAAATGGCTGTGGGGTAAAACAATACATTTCTACAACCGTATACAATACAACTCCTAGACCACAAGTAGGGGAGACTGGGGCCTGATGAGCCATGGGGACCAATGAGCCATATCACTATTTTGCTATTAATCGATGCCCAAGGTGTTTAAAATAGGCAAAATAGTGACATGGCTCATTTATCCCCATGACTCTTCAGTCAATGGTCAAATATTTTGCCTATTTTAAGCAGCTCTGTCATCGATTGATCGCAAAATAGTGATATGGCTCATAGGTCCCCATAGCTTATTGGACCCCTGTCACCCCTACTCTTCATCTGAGCATAAAATACTAAATTATCCACTCTTCAGATGCCACATATGACAGTTCTTCAGGTGGCTCCCCAAAGTCCCAGAGCCCCCCAAATGGCGCACTGTCAAATCATGAAATGATCGCACCTTTAACGCAAATCAACTTTGGACTTATGAAACTCAATATGAATTATTAATGATTTCTGGTTGAATTTAGCATGAGATTATATACACTGACCAAAACTTCCAACGCAACACATATAATTTTGAAATTATTATATTTCTAATTATATATAGGAACCCTCCCTCCCTCCTGTATGGCTGTGTGTGAATGTTTGGTGGTGGTCGGAGGGGCCGTAGGCGCATACTGGCAGCCACGCTTCCGTCAGTCTGCCCCAGGGCAGCTGTGGCTACAAAAACGTAGTTTACCACCATCAGAGCGTGAATGTGGGAGTGAATGAATAATGCCTCCATTGTAAAGCGTCTTTGAGTGTCCAGAAAAGCGCTAAATAAATATGATGCATTATTATTATTATTATTATTATATTTGGTGTACATAAAATGGGATACTGGTTTTGAGCCATGATACATGTGACGACCCTCCTTACTCCTACTTTTTCTCTCTCCCCCTCTTCAGTGCAGTAACTGGCAGCAGGGTCGTTAGGGGGAATGTGGATCAGCTGGGCTGGGTGGCCTGCAGTCTATAAGGCTGTTAGGGCTGCAGACTTTCTGGCTCTTCCCTGCCTGCAATAGCTCCTGACCTGGCATTTTGGTTTTGTTTTCCACCTTACAACACATACACACGCTTTCACACATCCACTCACTTACATGACTGATGTTACAGAAGACACACGCCATGTTAGTTTAAGTTGCCTTTTGTTGCATTTTGGTTATCTTTTTTTAAATAAATATTTTAGTTAATTGTTATTTGGTGTGCATCTCCCTCATTTGTTTTGTCATGGCCAAGCGGCCCGGTTCATGACATACATCAACTACAACTTTAAAGCTCAGAAAATTGTTTTGATTTTGTCCTGTGGCCAGCTCGTTCCATTTGATTGCACATTGTTTAGAATTTTGCCTATCCCGTCAGGTTGAGTTACACTCATTGACTAATCCTTCGAGAATTTGGTCAATAAATAGCCGTAGCAATGGGCAACTTAAATATTTCTCTGTATTATCTTGGGTCAACGTGTGACCATGCTGCGCCTAGGTCAAAATCAGCGAGTGCGAGCCGTTGGTATGCTCACTGGTGGAATGTCGCAAAGACGGGTTGCAAGGAACCTGGGCGTCCACGTGTCGACCATATCATGTCTCTAGAGCCGGTAAAATGAAACAGGAAGCACCAGTGATCGACCACGTGCCCCCAGACCACGTGTCACCACCCCTCAGCAGGATCGCCATATTCGCCTCCAGCACCTGCGCAATCCCTTCCTGCCAGCTACAGTCAACTGTACGCAACCGCCTGCCTGAAGTAGACTTGCACAACCGACGTCCCCGCCATTGTTTGGTGTTGACTCCTGCACGTCGCCGCGTCCGTCTGCGATGGTCAAGGGTACATTTGGGCTGGAATGCTCTCAGGTAGAACAGGGTGCTCTTCTCTGATGAATCGAGGTTCAAGTTGAGTGTGTCTGATGGAAGACTGCGTGTATGGCGAAGGCGACGGGAACGTTATACTCACGCTACCATCCTGCAGCGTGACCGCTGGGGCGGACCCAGTGTGATGGTTTGGGCTGGAATAAGCAGTAGACACAAGACAGACCTCATTTTCATCAATGAAAACCTCAGTGCGGCCTGTTATTATGACGATATCCTTACCCCTGTCACAGTTCCACTTGTCCATCGCTATCGCCTAAGGCTGCAACATGATAACGTGAGACCACATGTCACCAGAGTCTGTCAGGACTACCTGAGGTAGAGTAATGTTCAATGTCTTGATTGGCCTGCGTATTCCCCAGATTTAAACCCTATAGAACATCTATGGGATATTCTGGATCGCCGGGTGAGAAGGCGTGATCCAGAACCAGCCACAGTCCAACAGTTGCATCAAGTACTCCAGGAGGAATGGAACCGCATCACACAGGCTGATATTTGGCTTTTGATTGACTCCATGCATCGCAGAATCCAGGCTGTGTGTGACGCTGGAGGAGGCCATACAAGATACTGACTTCGGTGAACCAGAATTGCGCCTTCAACTGATGCAATGAATTGGAAACCAGGAAAAATCTGTTCTTCATTCTTGACTCTAAAACTGTGTTTTTGATTTGAATCTTAATATTTATGTATTGTTAAATTTATCGTAAGAATGACATGTGTTGCTATTAACCCGAGTGTTGTGTAGGAAGTTTTGTTCAGTGTATATTTAGGCACAGCTGGACATCAATGGTCAGCAGTAATCCCTCCAACCCCAAAATATGCCTTTTCTCTATGATAAAGTTAAGAGTTTTGCTTTGTTTTGTTTTTTTTTGACAAAAGCTGCATCAGCAAGCACTCATACTCATAAAATGAAACTGCTTGTTTTATGGTCAGAATGTTCACTCAGACGGAAAGCTTGCTATTTACAATTCTGATGATCCAAGCGAAATGAAAGCTTTTAACAACGCTTTTCACACCCTAAAAGGAGTAAGTATAACTCCCAACACAGTAATAGCTGTCTGTATTTTAAATGAGCGAAAATCCAAGTCATTCTATTTCGTTGAATGCAGTATAAATTGTAAAACATCACCAGGAACAGAATTTGGGGCACAGTGACTGAATCCTCTAAGAACCCAAATCACCAACAGATCCACCTAAATTTTATACATAGGACCTATCTCACTCCAAGAAAACGGCACTCCATGAAGATTATATCCTCCCCACTATGTGATCTCTGCCCTGACGGTTTAATTGGCTCTTTCATGCATTTGTTTTGGGAGCGTATTGCAGTAGCGCTTTTTTGGCACCAAGTGTCCGCTACTCTGTCAGACATACTGGGTACTGATGTACCATGTTTACCCACAATCATGCTTTTAAACGATCTCCAGTTACCATATCCTAAAAAATTTATATTTTTAGCTGGCTTGACCGCAGCCAAGAAAATGCTGACTCTTCGCTGGCAGCCACCTCACACATTGACACGAGCACAATGGTTAAGTATGTTTCTTGATGTAATTGTTAATGAACTTTCTGTTGCCAAGATACATGGATCATCCGAAACAACTGTTATACAATGGACAGAAGCATATGACAAAATGAAAGACCTGCTGAAATAAGGACAATTCATATGCCCTGTGACGGTGCTCATTGCTTTTCCTTTTGTTTATGTTTTTACCTTTAGATTTGTTTAGTTTCATGTAACATGTCACAGCACTTATGTCACCAAGAGATCTGTGGAATGGGTTGGGCCGGGATGGGGAGGGGGGTCGCCACTGGTAGAGTTTAGAAGGGGAGTCAGGGAACAGCCCTGTCTGAACTGTATTTTATTAATATATACACATACTAGGTTGTCTGTTCTTTGCTCTCCTCTGAAAAAAGAAAATAAAAACAGTTGATCACAAAAAACAGATCACCACTTTAAGCTAAATTTACTTCCCTTAAATATAAGCTCAGCATTCCAGGCTTGTTTCCAGAAGTCTTTTTTTTCCATGTAATCACATCATTAACAGCTAGGCAAAGTAGAGAGAATACAACTGAACATCTATGACGCAAGAGTTTAAATACACTAAACAAATATATAAACGCTCAAACCAAAAATTCTGAGTTAAATTGAGCTATAATAAAAAATGCCCACAAATTGTGTTTATTGCTGTACTGAATGATTTGTTTTGCTCAGGTGTGGTGACCCACTTCTCATTGACCACTCCCAGTGAGATTACTCACTCATTGAGTTATTCCACCCCTGAGCTGCATAGAGCATAACATTGAGTTCCACAGTCAGCGTGACCAATACAAAGGTACTCCTTGCACCTGGGTCAATAAAAGGCTACCGCAAAATGTACACTTTTGTCACAAGTCACAATGCCACGGATGTCACAAGTCATGAGGGAGCATGGCATTGGCATGCTGAACGCTGGGATATTTGTGACACCGGTGTCAACACACTTAAATGTGCATCATTCCACCATCAGCAGGTTGAGAAGTCGATTCAGAGAGAATGGCAGCACTGTGAATCGTCCACATGCCCCACGACCACGTGTAACCACGCCCACACAGGATCGGCACACGTGGCTCCAGCACCTGCATGATCGGCTGCGACCAGCCACCAGGACAGCTGACGAGACCGTCGGACTGCACAACAGGCGGATATCAGCTCAGACTGTCCAAAACCGCCTGAAGGAGGCAGGCCTCTGAGCACGCCGAACGCAGCGAGGTCTCGACCTGACCGCTGTCCATCATCGGTTCAGACTTGACTGGGCCAGCTGTAACCTTCGCTGGACACTTGCACGGTGGAGGACGGTGTTATTCAGCGATGAATTACGATTCCAACTGTACCGTACTGATGGCAGACAACGCGTATGGGAAAGTGTGAGCGAGCCTTACGCTGATGCCAGCTCCAAGTTGCACTGCAGGAGGAATGGGACAACATTCCATAGGCCACTATTGACAACCTTGTGAACTCCTTGCGCCGGAGGTGTACCGCTTTAAGTGATGCCGATGGTGACACACTTGTTACTGAGTGCTGTGAACTCTGCCCGCTGACCCCTGTTGGGTTCAGGCTGTGATAACTCATCAATTGTGTACAGTAAATTGTTAGTCATGTTTCTGTTGCTTGAATATTTTAAGGCAAGAATAAAATGATAATTGTTTTGTTGAAGTATTTCCCGATTTATAAAAAATAATTTAAAAAAAATCACTTTGTGAGTTTATATTTTTGTTCAGTGTACGTTTCTGAGGGTCCAATCAATGTCTTTCAATTTCTGAGGAAATCTTACACTGTCTGGAATTGGATCAATAGGTAATTACCGGAAGAGTTTTCACGTGGGCTTGTACTATAGCTTGGCAGTTACGCAGATACCATTGAATAACCATTGAAGTGATTGTATTTCCGTGAGAGCTTGTGTGAGGCTCGAAAAGACAGCTGAAGTAGTTGTCGCAAGAGATCTTCAACAGCTGGACAGATACTTTGGGCAAGTATATTGAGCAGTTTGCATATCAGGCTTAGTTGAGGAATTTAGTTCATGCAACTCATGGGAAACATGGATAGAACGTAACTTGTGCATATTCTAAACCGTGTACGAGCTTGGTTTGCCAGTGAATATTCAATAACTGATCCGGAAGTGTCATCTAGTGATAGAATAGAGTAACTGTCACTGCGTGCATAAATAGAGCAGCTCCATGTCCTCTCTATTACGTGAAAAATTATATAAATTTTGCTACAAAATTTCTACTAAATTTTTTGCTACTAAATTTCTGCTACAAAATGGGCAGATGTCAGTTTCAGATGCCAAAGATCATTTCAATAAAGTTTTAAGAGATTCTGAGTTGGGCAAGCAACTGACCTCCCCTAATCTTGCTGAGTTGACCCAGCTGTTACTCAGAATTTTTCCAATATATTGCTCCACTTGACTAGGCTCTAATTAAAGTCCACTGCTCCACTGCTGATGGCCTCATCCCTGCCATTTAGTCTGCATCACACTCTTGAGTCTAAGCAAAGCAATTGGTGCATCTCTAAGCAAAGGCTGCACTCTTTGAAGGCTGTATTTTTAGGGACCATCTCTCACTACTGCTCGCCATACAAATTCTTCAAGTTAGTTATAAGAGGAAATTTATGGTTAGGTTTAGGGCTAGGTGTTAGAGTTAAGGTTAGGGTAACCAGTGACGACTCGCTTAAACCACGACTGTTTAATGGAGACGAAATGACATCATGTCAGTTTGGCGGATGGAACTAAGTGACAACCCCTGAAAATGCAGCCTATAAAGGATGTAGCCTACGCTTTGAGATGCACCCAATGCATCTTAGGCAATGGGTAGGAATCTTCAAAATCTTCCTGTATTGGAATACCAGTGAATTCAATCCATAACGCCTCCCACCTCAACCTGAAGCACAATCTCCGCTGAGATGGCTTTGATAAATGCGTGGTCTACACCAATCATGCCATTTATTTTAAGTGACTTTTATATTTTTCATGGATTCAAATCTATTTTTAACTGAAACCTGGCACACTCTTGGCGTCTTTTGACCACTTTACAAACTTTGTCCTCCTGACTGCAGCTTCTTTAACTCCCCTAGAGATAAAGGTCTCTCCATGACCTGACTGTCATGGATCTGGTTTTTGTTCATGTTTTATGTGCTGGTTATGAGTTCATGATTATTGTCTTTTATTTATTCTTTTTGGTTTTCGTAATATTCAGGCATTTGGCTCATTCCATGTTTCAGTTCCATTGCACTTGTCTCGCCTGTCTTGTGATATAGCTGGTTTAGTCCGTCTTCCCTGTCTGCGTGCTCACTGACTTTGGGTGATTTAAATGAAGTCCGGTGTTTAAAAATATTCCTTCGTATCTCGTTTTCTTCCTTCGACCTTCTGTTCTAATTATTAACAAGACTAACATTTGTATTTTGTATTATAGTCTACTAACACAACTAACCATGTATATATTTGATTACTAAATTACTAATGAGCACTCTAGTTTAAGTTGTAAAGCTGCACCGCTACTAATAGACTAATTCCCTCTTCGCAATCGCCCTGTTGTATTCTCCGCCCCTTTGCTTTCCACCGTCCTCTCCCTATGTTCAGCGAGAATCTCTCGCACGTGCTTAATTACTTTCCTTCTCTTGTAATCTGTGCACGTAGAACTCCTGGACCGGAGCTGTTTAAATGTCATAGGCTGTCTTTGTGATTCCCGTTCGTATTTCGTCTCTCGCCAATTTTCGTGGTAAGGGTTTCCCTCATGTGATTCTCCCCATGTAATAAGCCTCATTCCCCACAGCTGATCTCTGAATAGCATGTGACCATTCCTGTGTGTATATTAGGAGTCTTTTCACTCACAGCTCTTCAATTTTCATAGTGCCGAGCTCCCTGTACGCCTATGATTATTGTTTTTCTTCTACTGGATAGTCCGACCCTGATTCTTGCCATTGCCCTTTTTGTACTGTTTTGCCTTTCTGGATTTTGACCTATTTTTGTATGACCACGAGTTCTGTGTTTGGATGCCCTGTGTATGACCATTGGCTTTGCCCATCGACTAAGACTTTTTGCCTATTGTCTGTACCACTGCCCATCAGTCTTACTGGTTCTGACCCCTGCCTGTCTAGTCGATACTGTTTTTGGATTTTGTATTGTGGCTTGGCAATTCCTGTGCTTTTTGGCTTTGACTCGGACTTCATTAAAGGCATACGTTTTTGGATTTGTCTCGCGTGTGGTTCCTGAACTGTACCTCACACTGTCATAAATGGCATAAATGCTGGTAGATGACAATCAACAGTTGGTTAGTTTTAAGGTGCCACCATTTCCGGTTAAATTACCTAGCCTTTTAGTATGTGTGTGTGTGTGTGTGTGTGTTGCACAGACCACCTTCAATAAGAAATTTTTTCAAGATTTTGTAGATCTCCTAAATCATCGAAGATTGAACTTAAGCCTTTGTTTAAAGATTTTTTTTTTTTTTTTGAAGTCTAGTTGACTTAATTTAGCACTGTCTGTACTAGACTAGAACATGGTCATACTCTAGATATAGTGTTAATAGGTTTTCCTGTGGACACGAAGGTTTTAGATGGTGGTTCTGCTTGACTCCACACTATCATGCCCTGCTTTCTCAAGTCTTTACGTTTCTCCTACTTCATTAATTCCTCTACAGCCAAGTTCTTTGGCTATTTGGATGCATTTGACAACCATAATGCTGTCTTCCCCTATGATATTACCTCTGATTAAAATATCACCAGTTTAACTCTGTGTGCTGATATACTTAAGGTTTTTCCACTAGTGGTCTTCAGTGTCAGTCTGAGGGCCCACTGTGTTTACTATTTTTTGTTTAAACTGCAGTTGCAGTCATAGATTTTAAACAAACTACTTAACCAATTAGGTCCCAGATAGCAAAATTCTTCTGGTCCATATCCTCCTGACATGTTCATCCGGCCCATATACCGCATGGAATGATGGCACTTGGGCACTCCGCTCCCGTTTGCCAGAATATGGCCACAACCAAGCCATTGCAATGCCAGAAGTCAGCCAAGAACATATGATGCAGCAAATGTAGGCCAGTTTTGGCTCACAAACTGACTTGTCACTCTGCCAAATATTTGCCAATTGTGGGCCATATTTGTTTTGTGATATGCAGGCCAAATTCAGCATTTACCACATGGGCCACTTTAGGCTCACATCTATTTTGTCCGGGCCTAAAGAATACAAAAAGAGCTGGATCGTTGCCTGATGTGGCCCACATCCATATGCTATCAGGGGTGAATTTCAGTGAATTATTCTCTTAATCCACATTCAGAAAGAAATACATGCCATGAATAAGACACACAATTGAACTACCGCACAAAATGGCTATCGCTAATTAAACTCTCACTGGCTCCCGGACTAAAATGACTGGTGCGGATTATGACAATTTTAGTGGTCCGGACCCAAGCTCATTTTCCAAACCACGTTGTGGGACCCTTTCCGCTCTGACCCACACTTCAACCAATCAGATTGTACCTTACTGGAATTGTAAGCCAATGACATTGTACGTGACTAGAATTTTCCCTGAACCTCGTTATGAAAAATAATCCTGTGGTCCGGAATACTGTCCTCAGCGCTCCTAGTGGTAGCAACTAGTGGTCCGCGTTAGCGACCCTGGTCAGTGGGCAGACCACTGACCTGGCTGCAACCCCTCTCCCAGTCTGCGAAATAGTAAACTGAGGTCACTGAAGAATAATTTGAGAACTAATGTCAGGATTTCGCCGAGTTGTCGCACTTCGAGCGATTTCGTTTCGGTCATCAGTGCACTTTCGACGGGCACATTCCTTTAGCTTTCTTCTTCCTGCCACCTGGTTCAAAGTACCCCTGGCTGCAGGCCGCGGAATGGGGCGGGGTCGGACAAAGAGGCGGGGACTGACATCCAATAGGTGTGGTCTATGGCAATGACAAGAACAGCACCATCTGCTGGACGACTGCAAAAAGTACATATACTCATCTGTACTCTATGGCAATCGTTAATGTGCGCGTAAATATGTTAAAATAAAATTAAAATTTTACTTTATGAATATTTTATCCCGTAATTATCCCTTAGATTAAAAAATTTTTATTTTATATATATCTAATTTTTTTTTTTTTTAATCTAATTGCCCTGAAGGGGTTTTCCACAATAATGTCCAACTCGCCGTACATTATCCCTCTCGCAGGGAACAGAACATAAAGTGCTTCACAATGACAACAACTATGATACCAAAGTAGCGCAGGAGTTGATAGGAGACACAGGAGAGAGCGGGACACAAAAGGAAAAGAGTGAAAAGGCATGAAAGCGCAAAGAGGACATGCTATGGCCCCAGAAGTACAGGGCCTCGACCCCGGGGCCCTGAGAGCTTGGGTGGGGGTGGGCTTAGCCCGGGGCACCAGGGAGGACCCCTGGAAATGACTGGGGAGCAGGCCCGGCCCCCCGGAGCCCACTGGGCGGAAGGGGAAGGTGGCAGCCAAAAGTAATCAGACGGGGTGGGTTTGGGCCCTACCCTGGCTGCGCCCCGGGTCGAGCTGGGGGCCTGGTGAGAGGGCTCCATCCCAGCTTCGCCTCGCCACAAACCTCATCCCGATAGCCGGCTGCACGCCCCCCCCCCCCCGGGTCTCTGCGGGGCCGCATCACTCCTTGAGGGGCCTCGACCCATCCGGCCCGGCCCCTCGGAGGTGACCGGCAGGTGGCAACTTGGGCCATCCCATCCTGGGGAGGCCAGGGGCTGGAACATGTTTGCGCCCTCTGCGGCCGACCGGCACCGCACCCCAGGTTCAGCTGGGGCTCCTCTGAAAGGGCTCCCCCCCGCCTTTGCCACCTCCAAACCCAGTCCTTATAGCTTGCTGCAGCGCAGAGTTATTTGCCGAAAAGCCCCCACCCCCCCTTAGTTTCCCTGCCCCACCCCATGGCCCAGCAACCCCCCCCCAGGGCGCGCCTTTCTCTTCCAGGTGATTCCCCCCAAAAGGCCCCCGGGGGCCAGGCTCAGGTGCTGCAGGGAAAGGGGTGAACTGGTGTCACACTCTTCAGCTGGTTGGTCGTAATGTTCTGGAGCAAGGAATCTGATTTTAAAAACTAATGCGGTGATACCACCAGCTTTCAGAAATTTGACTAAGTCCCACAGCGGGGGACCAATTTGTCATATTTCTGAAATATGAATCCCGGACTGTGTCCGGCTAGTCAAAAAAAATTACGTCCTATCCACAAAAACCTAACCACTTCTCTTTAACCTTTGTGGAAAATGTCATAAGATAAAGGACAGGTGTAAAGGGGAATTCCAAACGACTTAGGAAGACAACCGCGCTTGAGAATCCGAATGCACTTACACTAAGCAAAGTAATCATCCGTCCCCTGCCCATCATATCCAACCCCAATTCCAAAATAGTTGGAACAAAGTGTTAATTGTGAATAAAATCAAAATGCAATGACTTTCAGATCACATGAGCCAATAGGTTATTTACAATAGAACATAGATAACATCTCAAATGTTGAAACTGAGACATGTAACATTTTTATCCACAAAATGAGCTTATTTCAAATTTTATGGCTGCAATTGGTCGCAAAAAAGTTGGGACACAGGCAAAAAAGGGCTGAAAAAGCAATTAATATATAAGAGAAACAGCTGGAAGAACATTTAACATGTAATTAAGTTAACTGTCATCAGGTGTGTAACATGATTGGCTATAAAAGGGATGTCTTAGAGAGGCTAAGTCTCTCAGAAGTAAAGATGGCAAGAGACTCTCCCACCTGTGAAGGCTTGCGTAAAAAAATTGCGCAATACTTTAAAAACAATGTTCCTCAACGTCAAATTGCAAAGGCTTTGAAGGTCTCGTCATCGACAGTGCACAATATCATCAAAAGATTCAGAGAAACTGGAAAAATCTTGGTGCGTAAGGGAGTCTGGACAAGGCTGAAGACCTTTACTGGATGCCCGTGATCTTCGGGCTCTCAGACGCCACTGCATCACTCACTGGCATGATTCTGTCATTGACATTACTGAATGGGCCCAGGAATATTTCAAGAAACCACTGTCTGTAAACACAGTCCGCCGTGCCATCCACAGATGCCACCTAAAACTCAATCATGCAAAAAGGAAGCCATTGTTGCGCATGATCCAGAAGTGCTGCTGTGTTCTATGGGCCAAGGCTAATTTAAAATGGACTGTAGCAAAGTGGCACAATGTCCTGTGGTCAGACGAGTCCAAATTTGACATCCATGATTTCCAACAAGAGTGTTGTGTCGTCCGGGCTAAAGAGGAGAAAGACCACCCCTCCTGTTATCAGCATTCAGCTCAAAAGCCAGCATCTCTGCATGGTATGGAGATGCATTAATGCATATGGTGTGGGACACTTACATGTTTTAAAAAGCACCACAAATGCTGAAAGGAATATAAAGGTTTCAGAGCAACATATGCTCCCCATCAGACAACATCTATTCCAGGGAAGGCCTTGTGCATTTCAGCTGGACAGTCCAATACCACATACTGCAGCTATTACAACAGCATGGCTTTGTAGTAGAAGAGTTTGTGTGCTGAACTGGCCTGCCTGCAGTCCTGATCTTTCACCGATTCAGCACATTTGGCGCATAATTATCCTGACAAAGGCGACCCAAAACTCTCCAGCAGCTGGAAGCCTGTAATAAACAAGAGTGGGATCAAATTCCAATGGCTAAACTCAAGAAACTTGTCTTCTAAATGCCCAGATGCCTCCACTCTGTGTTAAAAAGAAGAGGAGATGCTAAACCATGGTAAACAGGCCCCTGTCCCAACTTTTTTGAGACCTGTAGCAGCTTTCAAATTGAGATGATCTCATTTTATGGATAAAATTGTAAAATTTCTCTGTTTCAACACTTGCTTTGTTATCTCTGTTTTATTGTGAATAAAATATCGGCTGCTGTGATTTGAAAGTCATTGCGTTTTGATTTTATTTACAATTTACACTTTGTCCCAACTATTTCGGAATTGGAGTTGTACCTTTCTTTACGCAGTTGGCCAGCTGAATGGTCGTCGCTTTAAATATTGCAGCTGCACAGAACTGTGGGATAGCGTTATCTCCCTTTTTTTTGAAAAGGATGGTTCTGTGTACCCTATGGGGCACCTTTTCTTGACATTTAAAGAAATCGAATCCCCTTGTCATGGCTGCCACGTAATTTTTTCCGGATCATTTATCGGGAGTTATGCACTTTCCTAGGCAAAAAAGACTATTCGGACTCTGCCCCGCTCCTTCGAAATTTGGGATAAACCTGGACCGTTTGACAACAAATTTAGGGGAATTACCGCCGCCAAATGGTAGGGAATGTGTAGTGTCGGGAAATCAGGGGGTGGGGACTGATGTCCTGCACTCCGCAGCGAGGGCACACTCCCTGGTTCCGCTTTCTACCGTCAGTTATTAGGTAATATAACCTTTATTCCAATTCCTTATTGAAGCTGATAAGGAGAGGAGGGCAGGTTACCGGTTCAACATTGGCTTTTTTAATGGTCTTATCGTTGTCGCTGTAACTTCGCTCAAATGAAGGGAGCTTTTGTGCTTACTGTTCTACTTGCGGCTGCTACCGCTTATTACTTCTACATTCCACTGCCAAGTACGGTTTCAGAACCATGGAAACTCATGCTTTTGGACGGAATACTTCGTGGTATCACGCATGTGGTAAGTTGTCACTGGACCGTTATACGGCGCGCGGAGTAAATAGTGCATGTCTTTAACGAGCCTGTAGCCTATATAAGCAAAAAAGATAATACGTGCAACAAATCGACTGAATTTATCGACAATGTACGATAAAAAAACAAATAAATATTGGACTAGTTGATTTGGGGCACGTCAATTTTTTTTGGCCATATTCAGCGTCTCTCCATTCTACACTAGTTCATCGCAATAGTGAAGTTGGTCCCTCAGTGGTTTATGGTGCATAGCTCACGAGGACTAGAACATGCATGCCTTATAGTCTTGTCATGGGTCAATTAAATTTTCATGGCTGTGCGTGCAAATGAGTCAGCATTGTATGATCCGCTCTTTGACGATTCGCTCTGTGTTCCATTTCTTGTCTGTACTTTAACCTGATTTAACATTCCTGTGCCAGTGAACTGGAATGGGAGGTGTAAAAGTTGGCGGGGTGAGGCGGCTGTCAGCCTACACATTAATAACTTGGTTTGCATTTTTCTCTCAGGGACGCTTGGCTGAGACTCTGGGTATATGCCGTTTCTATGAAGTCCTCTCATACGCCATGAATTTCAAAGGATTATCTTCTATGCCCAGTGAAAACTTGCTGGTCACTGATACCACAATGGACAGCGTTGAGGTCCGAATATGTGAATGGACAGGAGGTGAGGCGGGCGAGCTGAAGAGAGGCGTGGTGTTCTTCCATGGAGGAGGCTGGACCCTAGGCAGTGCAAGTGAGTGAAATTGGTGCCAAAACGGGAATTCCCACTGCACTCATCTATTTTTGGCCCGCTGACAACACACTCCTCTTACCTCCGTCGAGGAGGTTTATGTTTTCGGTGCCGTTTGTTTGTTGGTTTGTTTGTTTGTGTACAAGATAACTCAAAAAGTAATGGCCGGATTTTTATGAAATTTTCAGGGTAGGTGGGTATTAAGTCAAGAAAGAGGTGATTAAATTTTGGCATATCTAGGCCAAAGTACTGCTGAGATATACTCCAAAGTTCAAGATTTCAAGTCTTTCCAATGGGCCAGAGTTCCAATTGCCGTGCTTTTGGATTTGCTGCCCCCTGGCGGCGGAGGTTCTGCGCTCTCTGAGTGCTCTTCTAGTTTCATCATGTTACCTTCAGCTCAGGCCCTCTGTACAGGCAAGCTCAATCACTGTCAGTTCAGTTTTGTGCACAGACTCAAAGGCCCCTTTATTAGGTACACCTTTTTAATTACGAATCTGACCCTTTGTCTCTGGTACAGCCTGAATACTATGGCTTATGCTTTAGGCACTCCCCAGAGCAGGGGCGGAGCTAAGCTCTCACCCCAGAGGGGGCGAAGCATTACAAGGGGCCCCTCAGATCGTCATTGCAGTCAAATGTAAAATAATAGTTAGGTCTGCATCATATTCTATCCTAACCAACACAAATCATCACTTATTGAGCCAAGCAAACTTATGTTTCAGATAAAATACAGTGAAGCCACTTTGTCAATCAATTGGTTCAGAAGGAAGAAGGAAAAAGAAAAAAGAAAAAAGTCGCAAGTGCTTTGGAATTAAAAGCGTATAGGGTATGATTGCTAGACTTATATTAAACGAGAATAGTCATTTCATTTATTCCAAGCCTTTGGTGAGGACAAAAGTAGTTATTTTCATTTATTCCAGTGTTTCTCAAACCTCTCCTGGAGGACCACCTGCCCTGCCTGTTTTAGATCTTTCCCTGCCCCAGCACAGGAGATTCAAATAATCAGGATGTTATCAATCAGCTTTAGAGGGTCAATAACGAGCTGATCATTTTAATCACCTGAGCTAAAACAGGGAAAGATCTAAAACATGCAGGACAGGTGGTCCTCCAGGAGAGGTTTGAGAAGCACTGATTTATTCCAAGCCTTCGGCCAGGTAAAAGTGAGAATTACTACATGAGTTTCCTTAATTTGATTTGTCGGCAAGGCTGGATCTTCCCATTTTTTGCCACAAGCCGGTCCAGCTTGTGAGAGAAAGAGTCACTGGCCCTCAGAAGATTTAACAAGCCCGACTGAAAAAGACTGGAATATCACATGAAATTAAATTGCACAGGTACAAACGTGATTAAAACACTTTATACAAATCTAAAAGAAATTTAAATAAATAAAAAACGCTAACAGTTTAAATGAAGCAAATTATTTCATTTCTTGAGTTCGTGCACCGCCCGGCCAAAAGATTCACCTCTTGGATTTAACTAAACAAGAAGGTAAGAGCCTTCCATTGGATAATTACTGCAGTGATTAATACGCTTCAGCTGGTAATGAGTTATTTAACCCTAACTGCTGCAGTGAGTAGCTTCTCATTTTTAAGCAGCGATGTCAGATCATATCCTGCAGCCATGGAAATGTTGTTGTACTGTTTCAGAAGGGTCAAATTATTGGCCTGCATGAGGTAAATAAAACAAGCGAGATTTCTGAAACGACTGAAATTAAGTTAAGAACTGCGATTATGAGCTGTAAATTCAGATTTGGTCAATATACAAAATATCAAAGCTTAATACCCTGCCAAGACAACGACCACAAGCGTATACATGAGCAAAAAAATAAAAAATAAAGAAAAGTTACATTACTACAAAGAGTGAGATAACGACGTTGATCTTTAGGCATGGGCACTCTGACAAAGCGGCCGTGAACCCACTGATTGGCTTTCGGGGGAGCCCCATTTTCTGGTGCGCATTACCATGTCACCTGCACATGCATAAATACAAATGTGTGGCAGCGCGGTCAGTAACAGGGTTACTGCGAAAAACTTCGTACGAATACCTCTGCTAGGAGTTAATATTTCATAAAGGCCCAAGTGAATGTCAAATTTATGGGAAGAAAACTAAATTGGCAATTACCTTGGAAAGAATTCCTGCACAGCGATATTTGGGTCAGTTAAAATGTCCAAAAACGCATTTCTGTGCAGTTACCTCACGAGTGCAATATCAGACATAAAGGTGACATAAAGACAGGACATAAGTGACTTGAAAAGCACGTGATGAGACGGACGAAAGCTGCAATATTTAACGATTTTTAAGCATATTTAAAACAACGCCACTATGTCACCTAAAGCGTCTGCATTAACCCCATAAAATGACCAATTAACTGCACACTGACTGCTTTATTTCTGCCATAGATCTCAAATACACAACAATTGACTCTGGACTAAAAGAAAAGTCACTTGTTGGCCTACTCACCTATTTGAATGGCATTCGTCAAACTTTGCACTGAGCAAAATCCTCGTCTTGTCTTGAAATTAATACAGTAGCCATGGACGTTATCATTATTTATGTCAAACTTGTTGGCTGCATTGCTGCTTGAGGAGGGGTCGTCCGTGGTGTGGCAACTGCTTGAAGCCAAATGAACTTCTAATGTTGGTAGCTTTGCTACCCTCTCCTCCAGTTCTTTCTTTCCTTTTTTGACTTCTGCTTTTATGTTTGAATGGAATGACTGCTCGCAGGTTTGCAAATATGATGATGTTCAGATTTTGCGTCTGAACTCAGAGGTTACGGACATTAACGTGGTCACATGATCAAATCAAATACAGACTTCACATTGGGCAACTCATTACCCTGCAATCATCTTGACAATTTGCATATCAGTATGAAAGAAAAATACCAAATAAAATAAGAAAATAGTTGATTTCAGTAATAGTCTTTAAAACGTGGATGTATTAAGGATGAAAACTTCATATAATAGTTATGAATAATTTTTCAAAAAAAAAAAAACCCATGATAGTGACTAAATTACCGACATAAGGGTTTATATATAAACCATCATGCCCATACTTAACAGCAGTTTTTATAATCACGGTACACTAGATTACTACTGTGGTGATTCTTTCTGTTTGACGAAATCAGAATGTAGCTCAGCGAGGCTGCGACGGGGACCCCCATTGGCCATAGGCCCTGGGACGGCCGCCCACCTGGCCCCCGCGGTAGCTCCGCTCATGCCCCAGAGGAGTTTCCATGCTTACAGTTTGTAGTGATAAGATGCTTTGTGAAATACTTGGAGGAGAAATTTAGGAATCCTAAAATTAAAACTGACACGCCCATTATTTTTTAGAGTTTCTCCTAAATCAGCAAGTTAGGCGCTACTTTCAGCCTTAAAGTGCCCATTCCGCGAGAAAATGGATTTATCTGTTAGTATTTGAATATGGTAGGTCTATAATCAGTCCATGACTTGTCGTGGTTCTTGAACTCCAACACCACTTGAAGTATTGGTTTTTGCGAATAAAAGGAAATAGGCGGAGAAATTACGCCAATAAGAAACGTGTTGCGGTGTTTCGTTACACGGCAAATTGAATATTCATGTTCTCGCTGGTTCTCGCGCACTCTGGAGTGTAACCGCCCACACAAAGATTCGATAGGCAACTGTCCGGATTTAATCTCTCTGTAAACTTATTGATGTCTTGCAACGTTGTTGTAAAGCTGCACATTAAATGGGCAATGTGTGCTATACATTGCCAGAACGACCGATCTGGTTCGATGATTTTTCGTCATCTGCTTATGCCAGTGGGACAATCACTGCATTACAATGTTTGTATTTAGCTGTTTTCTATGGAGCCCCCCTGGTGTCAGTCGAGAAAAAAAAAAATCCATGTACTAAACTGAGGGAACAGATTACTAAACTGAGGGAACAGATTGCTAAACTGTGCGCACAGTTTACTAAACTGAGGGAACAGATTACTAAACTGTGCGCACAGTTTACTAAACTGTGCACACAGTTTACTAAACTGAGGGAACAGATTACTAAACTGTGCACACAGTTTACTAAACTGAGGGAACAGATTGCTAAACTGAGGGAACAGATTACTAAACTGTGCGCACAGTTTACTAAACTGAGGGAACAGATTACTAAACTGTGCGCACAGTTTACTAAACTGAGGGAACAGATTGCTAAACTGTCACAATGACGGACAATCAGAAAGTGTAACGCGACCTCTGCCATAAACTAATGCATTATTATTATTATTATTATTATTATTATTTATTGATCGATGTAAAGACTACAGCTTTTACGTTCAGAATGGATCATGGTTCTTTACTTCCCCAAATCAATGACGAGCCTGTATTACGATATTTGTTTACAAACACAGAATCTGTGAGCTTTTTTTTGTTGACTGTTCTGCTCTGTTGTAGGAAATAGGCTAATAAATATTCGCATTGTTTTTTTATTGTTTCTCCGATTGCAATGTCTCATTTCACTGGGATGTCTATAGCTACAGACTGTTTTGTGATCCACCAGCTTAAATAAATATTTGGCAAAATGTGGTTCTCATTATTTAACAATGCAGTGTAAATTGATGGGAACAGAAAGGGAAGGGGAGAAAAGACAGAGGTTAGTCTGAACTGGAAGATATGTCAGATAAACTGTCCCCGAATGTTCAGTGCTCAATCAGTCCAAGGGCTCTATTTTAATGATCTGAAACCCAAGTTTAAACATGAAGTGCAAGTTGCTTAGGGGAGATACGAGGACACCGTTAGGTTATTCATGTTAAGCTTATGCCTACCCTTGCACCCAACACAAAGCTTATAAGGGTTGGTCTTGAGGCTAATTAATATTTGTGTTTTGGGCACAACATGATAAACCAATGAGAATGCCATCTGCCATCTCCAATCTCATTTTAGAGCCAGAAGCGCAAAGTTGGTTTAATGCAGGTTCCAATAGCCCGAATCTCCGCTGAGAAAGATGCATGACGAAATTCACTTCAAACGTCAAATGACGCTGTGCGGTCAAATATTGTAACACACATGAAATTAGGCGCTCTTCTGCCACTTTAGATACCCTTAGTCAATAAAATTTTAGCAAGTAAAAGAAAGTAAACTAGCCCTAAATGCTGTCTTTCCCAGGAAAAAAAAAGAGAAAGAAGAGAATTAAATTAAAATAAAATAAAGAAATTGTTCAGATCAGTTTTGAACATAACATGGTTCAGAAGTTTAGCAATCTGTTCCCTCAGTTTAGTAATCTGTTCCCTCAGTTTCGTAAACTGTGCGCACAGTTTAGCAATCTGTTCCCTCAGTTTAGTAATCTGTTCCCTCAGTTTAGCAATCTGTTCCCTCAGTTTAGTAAACTGTGCGCCCAGTTTAGTATTCTGTTCCCTCAGTTTAGCAATCTGTTCCCTCAGTTTAGCAATCTGTTCCCTCAGTTTAGCAATCTGTTCCCTCAGTTTAGTAATCTGTTCCCTCAGTTTAGCAATCTGTTCCCTCAGTTTAGTAAACTGTGCGCACAGTTTAGTAATCTGTTCCCTCAGTTTAGTAAACTGTGCGCACAGTTTAGCAATCTGTTCCCTCAGTTTAGTACATGGCTTTTTTTTTTCTCAACTGACACCAGGGGGGCTCCGTAGTTTTCATACCGAACACAGAAAGAATTTTTCGCACAACAGACAACATTCAAAGTCAATGCAAAGACACAAATTTGCATCTTTGTATTGACTTTGAATGTAATCTGTCGTGTGAAAAATTCATTCCGCGTCCGGTGTGAAAGCGGCTTTCCATACCTTCTGCTCCCCCCCTCAAACACAAGTTTCACTTGCATAACGGTGGAAATCGCGATTATGACTCTGGACCTCTTGCGCTTTTTGTACTTGGGTACTGAAAGCAATGCATATGTTTCATGATCGTTTCGATTCTTTAAATGGAATAAGACAATTTGAAATGTCTTCAAGCAATTCCATTGCTTCCAATTCATGAGTAAAGACTAGCGTGAGAATTCCAGAGTCATAATCAATTTCCATGTCACTAGTGGGAAAATGAACCGTAATGCACATGAAACTGAAACTTTCATGCATACCGACCTCAATTCTTCAATTCTCTTAAATGCACATTAATGGAATAATTGCTGACTACAGCACAGGAACGTGAATGCCACTAAGAGGCGTGACACTCGCGCCGAATGCATGAGAGTTGGCAGCTCTGCAATCGAGAGAGCTGCGAGACATTTCATGTAATTTGGTAGATAGACAAGTAAAAAAACCACTATGAAACTTCCATTTTTAGACGTTTGGTGGCATTTCCTGCATTGCAACGGCCTCCGCTTCAGATTCTGGGTCACTTCTCTCCATAGGTTAAGATGTGTTCTTTAGCTTCTAATAAATTCTGATTTTTTTTCTAAATAATATAGGACCACAATGAAAAAAGAGGAAAATCCAACCTTTAAGTCAAGTGCGTTTATTCAGTGGGAAAAAAAATCCCTCATTAAGAAATAATTCTTTGACATCAAATCATGTGTGCCACAATTATTAGCACCCCTGATGTTAATACTTTGTACAACCCCCTTTTGCCAACAAAACAGCGCCTAATCTTCTCCTATAATGTTTCACAAGATGGGAGAATACAGAAAGAGGGGTCTTCGACCATTCCTCTTTGCACGATCTCTCTAAATCATCCAGTGACCTGGGTCCTCTCCTCTGCACTATCCTCTTCAGCTCACTCAACAGGTTTTCAATGGGGTTGAGGTCTCTGGACTGAGATGGCCATGGGAGGAGCTTGATTCTGTGTCTATTCAACCATTTCTGTGTAGATTTGGCCACATGTTTAGGGTCATTTTCTTGCAGAAAGACCCAGTGACGACCCATCTTCAGCTTTTGGGCAGAGGCCACCAGATTTTGATTTAAATTGTCCTGGTATTTCAAAGCGTTCAAGATGCCATGCACCCTAACAAGGTTCCCAGGGCCTCTGGAGGAGAAACAGGCCCACAGCATCACCGATCCTCCCCCATACTTCACAGTGGGCATGACATGCTTTTCTGCATACTCATCATTTGTGTTCCGCACTTTGAGTGTTTGTTGCCAAAAAACTCTATCTTGGTCTCATCTGACCAAAGCACACGGTCCCAGTTGAAGTCCCAGTACCGCTTATCGAACACCAGACATTTGCGTTTATGATTGTGAGTGAGAAAAGGTTTTTTCTGTGCATGCCTCTCAAACAGCTTGTCGGTTGTTTTGGAGACTTGTGACCCCAAGATGCTACTATTTGTTGCAATTCTTTAACAGTGAGCTTTAAAGAACTTTTTATTTCTCTTACCATCCTCCTCACTGTGCGTGGTGGAAAAATAACCTTGCGTCCTTGTCCAGGCTTGTCTACCACTGTTCCAGTTGTTTTAAAATTCTTAATGATTCTTTTGACAGTAGATATGGGCAGGTGCAGGCGAGTGGCTATTTTATTGTAGCCATTGCCTGACTTGCGAAGGTTGATACACATCTGCCTTACTTGAATGGTATGTTTCTTTGTCTTTCCCATGTTGAAAAGTGGATAAGAGAAATGTCCTCTCTGTCACGTCATATTTATACTCCAGGGAAACTGGAAGTGATGAATTTCTAATTAAATGTTCCTATATACTCTGATCAACTTTGTAAAATACTGTAGAAATGACAGAAATACTTCAATTACATTTATTTTCTAGGAATTGTTAGGGTAGTCAATAATTGTGTAACAGGTGATCTTATGAAAAATAATTATTTCTTAGATAGGGATTTTCTTTTCCCCTTAAAATTCACTTACATTGAAGGTTACATTTTTCTACAATTTTTGAGTGTGAGAGTATGGTTCTGCAACAAAAATTGAATTTATTTTAAGGCTTTTTAACACATCTTAACCAAGGGTGCCCATAAATATGGAGGGCGCTGTATATCAGGCAGTATTTGTGAACTTTGTGTAGCCATTGCCTTGCTAAAGTATTACTATGCTACCTGTAAAATCTGTCTTTTACCGTCTATGGTTGTAGCTAGCTAGGCTCTGGGCCAGTGGGGCATTGGGGCTGTTTACATGTTGAATTTTCACAAATGTAGCTGCACTATCCAATCTGCGCGAAGCTTATTTAAATGTTGGATATTCACGAGGGAACTCGCCCATCTTCTCAGACTGCCTTTCACTGATGCTAAAAAGGTCATCAAGTAAGCGATCTAAGGCACTTTCGCCACAAATAATGGCATGAATACGATGGCAGGGCATTTGGGATTAACACAAAATGTCAGGATTTGTGTGGAATGGGCACTTAAAGTTGTTTTGTGAATAGGGGCCCAGGATTCAACTGTGGGGTTGGACTGGTAGTTTGAAAGCAGTACGGTGATGACAGGGATGGAACCCGTTTTTTTGCCATTTTCACCCAAAATAAATCAAATGAACAAAATTGGCTATTTTGTTTTTTGAAGTACAAGGCAAGACCTACACAAAGCCATTTAAATTGTAATGCTACCTTACTTAGCTTTGGAGCTCTGATACAAAATACACCAATTTGTAACTCTGTTACCTCGTGACCTGGCCCTAATGCGCCGCACATTTTCAATGGCAAACAGGCCTGGACTGCAGGCAGGCCAGTCTATTACCCGCACTCTTTAAATACGAAGCCACACTGTTGTAACACGTGCAGAAAGTGGCTTCGCGTTGTCTTGCTGAAACAAGCAGGGACGTCCCTGAAAAAGAAGTCGCTTGGATGGCAGCATATGTTGCTCCAAAACCTGTATGTATCTTTCAGCATTAATGGTGCCTTCACAGATGTGCAAGTTACTCATGCCATGGGCACTAACACATCCCCATACCATCACAGATGCTGGCTTTTGAACTTTCCACTGATTAGGATAGAAAGAACAGGAGGAGAGGGTAGCAAAGCTACCATAAAGTCCATTTGGCTTTCTTACAAGAAGGTACCAGCCCACAGATGACCCCCACTTCCAGGAGAATTCCGGTGTGAAATTGACTTGGGGTGTATTGAAACATGATAATGAGTACTAACTTTTGTCGAATACCTCACCTCCGTACGCAGGCAACATTTCTAAATACATGGCTTTTTAGCCAAAGCTCCCAACAAGCTTACAATAGTTGTGAATTGGGCATACCGTTGCCATGCAAAGAAATCGCTATTTTTTCCACCATTAACAAGGCTCAAAGTAGCTCCACACTTCATTGGTAGAATTCCGACAGCCCTGAAATTTGGCAGTGCAGCTGCATCCTGTGGTTTTACTCTTTGTGTCTAATGGAGCCCTGTTTGTAGCCACTGTTCTCCACTCTGTTTTTGTTTTAAATTAATGGTCCCAGTGCTTGCTGGCTTATTTCCCTCTGCCAGCAGGACCAAACCATGACAAAGGTATCTTAAGGTTTCCTACAATAAATATCGGCAATTCTGAGTAATAATAAACAAATTACGATTGCTATGCCTTTGCAATGACTCTCAGATCACATGAGCCAATATGTTATTTTCAATAGAACATAGATAACATTTCAAAAGTTGGAACTGAGACATTTTACATATTTATCCACAAAATGAGCTTATTTCAAATTTTTTGGCTGTAGCAGGTCTCAAAAAAGTTGGGACACAGGCAAAAAAAAAACTGAAAAATCAATAAATATAGAAGAGAATCAGCTGAAAGAACATTTAACAATGTAATTAAGTTAACTGGCATCAGATGTGTAACATGATTGGCTATAAAAGGGATGTCTTAGAGAGGCTGAGTCTTTCAGAAGTAAAGATAGCCAGAGGCTCTCCAACCTGTGAAGGCTTGCATAAAAAAATTGTGGAATACTTTAAAAACAATGTAACTCAACCTCAAATCGCAATGGCGTTGAAGGTCTCATCATCGACAGTGCATAACATCATCAAAAGATTCAGAGAAACTAGAAAAATCTCTGTGCGTAAGGGACAAGGCCGAAGACCTTTACTGGATGCCCGTGATCTTCGGGCCCTCCGACGCCACTGTAGCAAAGTGGCAAAGTGTCCTGTGGTCAGACAAATCCAAATTTGACATTCTTGTTGGAAATCATGGGCGTTGTGTCCTCTGGGCTACAGAGGAGAAAGACCACCCCTCCTGTTATCAGCGTTCAGTTAAAAAGCCAGCATCTCTGATGGTATGGGGATGCATTTGTGCATATGGTGTGGGACACTCGCATGTTTAAAATGCACCATGAATGCTGAAAGGTATATAAAGGTTTTAGAGCAACACATGCTCTACTCCAGAGACATCTATTTCAGGGAAGGCCTTGTGTTTTTCAGGAGGAAATACACAAATGTTGCCATCGCACGGCTTTGGAATAAGATCCTACAGCACTTGTAGATTAAAAAACCACTCACAGCTAAGCTCTATGGGTACCTTCATTATTTTTCACTACCAGGGGGGTTGGCGCACATTTCGCGAGCCTGGCCCATATATATATATTTATACTATGGTCTGAGTACTTTTTTCTGATTGGTTGGCAGGTATGCATTAAAACCGTGGAACCGCACAGGTAGTTCGGCTATGGTCGTTTCACCATTTGAAATTCATCCACAAGCCAACTTGTAATTGTAGCAACGTTAGACCTGGTATTCGGCTAGGTACAACGATAACCTAGCTGCACATTAATCTCCAGTAAATTTAGCGGCGTCACATAAGTTGCGTCCTGCGGGGCGGTTAACTATAGGTATTCAAGCAATAATGACTGGAAATATTATAGCAGCGAAGTAATCAGGCTTTATTCATTAAACGATTGTAATTGTGTATGGTTACAAAGGAAGCTAACGTGTCCACTTCAGCTGCTGACAATTCGCTAGCTACGTGCTATGCCAGCAGACTTCAGCTCTCTGACGGCGGAAACCGTCATAAGTTCATTGTAATTGTGGGTAGCAAGTTAGCCACAGTCTGCATAATCGCACATAATTTTGCGTTATGAATAATCTCCATTTCAGCTGGAATCCGTTATCAAATCAGCTGGTAAACGGATGTAAGCGTGTGTAAATGCAAAACTTTTACCAAAAATTTCTCAGTGCTGCGAGTTGATATTGCTGGCAATTGACCATGGTATAAGCGGGATAATTAACTCGAAGGTGAGCATTCCACGGTTTTAATGCACTTCGCGGAGGCACTTCGCGGTTATTTGCCCTGTACCGCCATTTTCTACAGAGTTATTGCCCTTGTCTCGTTTATCTAAGTGCATGGTATGTTCAAAGGGGACAGGTTTTCTCAGAAACTATTATAGATAGGATTACCAAATTTGGTGTGTAGCTTTGTGACATGATTACCCAGGTCAAGTTTGAAAACCGGTATCTTGCCGCCATTTTCTATGGGGTTATTGCCTTTGTCTCGTTTCTACAACTTAGTGCATGATCTTTTTAAAGGGGCCACATTTACACTGGAATTATTATTCCCCGCCTACACGAAGTGGGAGGCGGATAAAGGTTTGACCTCCGTCCGTCCGTCCGAGATAAAGGGGACAGCTTTACTCAGAAACTACTACAGATACAGTAACCAAATTTGATGTGTAGCTTCAGACCATTAAGGCCTTAATGGAGTTTGAAAATAAGAAGCACACGATTGGCGGGGGAAGTTGTTGACCATGTCGACTTGTTCAGTGATGTTTTCCCATTAAGTAAACATCGAATATATTGGATTTTATTTCAGATTTTCGTTTGTGGAAATGTGTTATTTAACAGTTAAGTTAACGCATTGTCTCCTTGTTATTTTAAGTGTCAGTGGAGTGCTGCGCGCAATTTACCGTAGTTTACACGTAATATGGAGGGAACTCTGTTGTAAATTTATTGAAAAATGACAATTAAAATAACTGGCAAAAATGTGCAAGTTTATAACTGTGTGTTTGCGGAAACTGAAACTGGGGCGGTTTCATTTACACACTAGTTTTTTTTTTTTGTCTTCATCATTGATCCCAGTTGGAGCAACACGCAGTAGCCTATCATCCTGTTATCCATTGCGTCAGGGCACAAATGAAGACAAATAGGTAGGTATGTGCACTCAGAACAAAGTTGTTCCAATCTTTATACACAAAGCAAATGTATAAATTCAATTCATAAATGTATACAACGGATAACCTGTTATGCGCATAATGCAGATATAATCTATTTTATGAGTAGGCCTCCAACGGATTTTGTCCGTTTTATGCATATAGAATATTTTGCTTATAACGGAGAAAATCAGCTGGTCCAATTGAATCTGTTATACTCGAGTTTTACTGTATGTGTACGTAATTATGTTTTATTAAGACGTTGGCTTGGTCATTGTTTGTTGCGTTGCGGAGAGATTAGCAGTGCAATGATGAGGGGACGGTTTATTAAGGCTATTTATTTATTTTTATGGGAGCGACATTAGGCTACCTTGAGACCTCGCTAAATCTCTTCACCTCATAACAAAGTGACAGGCTAGTTTGGTAATTACTTAAGGTAACAGCCTTCCTATCTATTGTAACGTTCAGCCTGATCATAAACAAAGTGTAATTCTGTGTTTATTTACGCAGTTCGCTATACACCCGGGATTCTGTCTAGTTAGCTCGCTGTGGCGCACTCTGACCACGTCAGTCGTGAATGTCAGTGAATGAGTTGACATTAGAATTAATTGATCTAGCTGTAATTAGGCCAACTTTTTTGTCAATAGGGTAAGCTGTTCTTGAATGTAAGGTTAAAATGTATAGTAGGCCTATAACATTAATGATGTTGGTATTCCACCAGCTAGCTTGTTGATGAACGTTTTCCACATTATAAGATTGCATGTCATATCTTGATGGTAGGTTAATAAAAACGAATGAGATTTTCAGATGAGTCTCTTAAACTGGTTACAGAGAAAGGCGGACGGTGACCACGGACAAGCTAAGGTTAGTGAAGGAAATTAGGGCAGGCAATGTCAAATTAACTTCAATAAATTTCTGTGGTAAGTTTCCCCATTTTGCTTGTGGGCCTATCTTTTGTGACAAAGAAAAGCCTAAGATCAATACAAAAATGGTACTTTGTGACTAGTTCAAGTTCAACTATGGTCATGCTTTATAATCAGTATCTAGTGTCAGCAAATAACTTGAATCTGTTGATTGTTTGGTGTATTGTAATTTACCCAGAAAACTCGCCAGAAGTCCCCATTTAAAGTGCAATTTTTAAAATTTTTCTTTCGGGGGAGAAGAATCCCGGACCGACCTACTATTGCTAGGTTACCAACACATAGCACCGCTGCTCCAAAAAATTCTAGGGGAAACGCTGGTGAATGCCAAAATTTTTCGAAAGCGGCGGTTTAAAGATGACTTTTCTATCGATTTGAACGGTGAAGGAGATATTTCATGCCTGCGAAACACATTTGCATAACCTATGGGTTAAACAAAAAAAGTGCTTCACCGAACTATGGGTTACACAAGCTAAATTCCATGTAACCTGTTTTCTGGTTAAGCAGATTTTTCAAATTTTGAGGGCTGTATATATGTATATAATATATACACATACACACACATACACATACATACACGCACACGCACACACACACACACAATACATGCCCCTCCCTTCCAGATGTCGTCTTAACTATCAAGGCCCCATGGTCTCACTCATAACTTAATGACCTTTGAACAAAACAGCCTTTTCGACTTCTTTTCTTTAATTACCCTTTTGCAATTGTCTATTATGAAGCTTTGCAACTTGGTATTATCTCAGTCGAGGTAAAATAGAGACCAATAAGGAAATCAAGAAATAGTGATGGTTGTCATAACCGAATTGTGTTTCTTGCATGTGGTCTGCAAGGCCAAAGATGTCTTCTGACCCAATATGTGACTTCACCATATAAGTGAGACAGGCTGCTGTCTGGTGTGATGCAGAAGCGACACAAGTTGTTTGTTGCAAACATCGCTCTGCCGTTAAAACAACCTCAGCAACACCTGCAGAAGGAATAACAAGTCTACCATTGTTTCTGAGAGAAAGCAAATGGTAGCTTTCATCGAAAGTAGGGGGCACAGCATTGGAAACAATCTTGCTTCGGCACACATCACAACTTCACCATGACTTTCCGCACAACCCATCCAGCAGTGTACGCAAGCACTTTCTCTTCAAGTCTGCTAACACTGGTTGACACATAGCTGTGATCTGAAAAAACACTGATCCTATCCTCAAACGGAAATGGTGCAACTTCCTCATCATCTACAGAAACTGCAGGCATTGCATCAAAAGTTGCAAGACACACTGTCTGGTCAAAGGGAGTGGCATTTCCTCTACCGCAGGGCTGCACTCCACACCGTACCATCACAAATCACTGACTCAAACTGAACAACGTTTTTGGGTTGTTCCATCCACCTGACAGGAAAATAAGGCATTTGCTGTTAACATGATGAAAGGATGATGTGGCAAGAAAGAAGTTCTGATCCTACAGTATCCTAGTCCTCTCTGAATAGTTAATTTTTTTTAATAAAACATGTTTATTGGTCAACCTGTACTAACATACGACCTCCTTTAGACCTTATTTGCTAATAATTTAATTTTTAGTTTGTGGAATCGATCAACAGAATTAGGGGCCCTCACACCAAAAGCGCTTTATCAGTGTGGGGCTTTTTGTTAATATTGTCATTGATTAGACGTGTTCTGGACGCTACTTTCCAGGCACCTCGCATTTAAGCGCCCCAGGCACCTCGCTGTTTGACGCGCTTCGTATCAAACACAGCCTTGAAAAGAAGGCGATTCACTTCATTGTCAGTCTTTTCCCTGCTGTCCAATGATTGAATTCCCCCTGCTCAGAGTGTAATGGACCCAGATTGATCTCCATTTGTTTTTTACTTGCCTTTCACTCTCTAAAAGAGCAAAAGCGAGTGCCCTAAATTCATTGTATTAAAAAAAAAAAAACAGTGAACACAAAAAAACTGAAATCCATTAGCTTTTGACTAGTTCATTGAAACGGTTAATTTCAGAATGTTCGCAAAGATGAGTGACAGGAGCGTTACTTAGCAACACAGGAAAGACGCTTCCAGCACCTTTTTACAACGTTTGCTTCAAAAAAACTGGTCAGAGGCGCCTCGCGTTTCCATACCGATGAAGTGCGTTTGGTGCGTTCAGCCCCTTAAAGTTGTTCAGGCCCCTTAAATGATCATTCACACTTACTACCACTACAACTATTACTACTACTACAACAGCATTTTACATACCTGATGCCCTGATGGAGTTGAAAAGCAACTCAAGATGGTCTTGGCTGAAACAGTCGGTCAGCACATGCCGCTGGTACTGTAGAAGCTGTGGGATCATCACCAACGGTGTGTTAATATTGGTAATGAATCCCATCACAGAGAGGTGCCTGGACAGATAAATGGCGTTTTAATATACCCCAGAAATGGTCATGGAGAAGAACAGGTAAAAAAAAAACCTGCAATGGCATAGATGCTGAAGCAAGAAAAAAAAAATCCGGACAAGAACAATTTTCAGCTGCAGCATAGAAAAACAACTCTTGTCTAGAAAGAAAGAGTATGAACAACAACTCTTATGTAGTCCATAAGAAAGAAATTACATACTAACCATTCAATCAACTGATCCAAACTTTCCAAACTTTTTTGTAAGTATAGCTCACTCGGTTAAGGCACTGCGTTGCAGTGCAGAAGTGACTATAACGTTGCGAGTTCGAGCCGCGGTCGTACCAGCCGGCAGTGGTCGGCAGCTTTATCAGTGTAGCACACAATTGGCCATCGCTCTACAGGGATTCAAATTGGGAAGGGACTGCCGGGTAAGGGGATATAAATAAAACAGCTTTGTTCGTTGCCTAAGCGCCTCCTGTTGGCCAGACGGGCACTTGTCAGGACGATTCAAAGTTTGTTCATGTCCGGGTATCCTCCACCCTCGTTCTGAACTTGCGAAGATTCAACCAATGAGTGTATAAGAAGCAGTGGCTGATGGGCACGTGCTTCGGAGGAGAGCCGTGAACTGTCTTCACTATCCTTAGTTGGCAGCAGGGGGTCGCATACGAGCTAGCTTTGTACATAATTCGCCAATTGGGCATTCCAGATTCGGGTGGGATTGGAGATGCCAAATGAAAAAAAAAAAAAAAAAAAGAAGAGGAGGCAAGTGTAACCCTTTGTTATGCTTAGTTCTCTGATGAAATGCGTGTCATTATGTCTCCCCCCCATTATGTCTTGTTTTAGGCTCAGTTCCCGTTCCCGTTCGCGTTTCCACTTCCTTTCTGGACCATAACTCTAAAACCGTTTGCATTATCTAATCTTTGCATTCTTACTGCTCAGGTCCTGAAGTGGTGCCTTTTGGTATGTGCCTCTGTTCTTCCGGATGTGATCAATTTGTGTCCGCAGCAATAACTCCTAAACAGTTTGTGTGATCTTAACAAAACTTTGCATACTTAAGACTCAGCTCCTGCAGTGGTGCCTTTCGGTATGTGCCTTTCTGTCTGTCTGTCTGTCTGTCCGTCTGCCCAGTGGGTTAGGCAGGGAAGGGGGCCTGGGGGAGAGGTCTGTTTTTACAAGTAAAAACACATTCTAGTTTAACATAATTTGACATCCACCATGACAAACCATCACACTCAAAAGCTACTAACCTCTTGGAGTGATAAAGTGGAGTCCCGTCTGCAGTTGTCATTCCCTCCAGGTAGCTGCTGGCCTTTCTCAGGGAGCACAAGGTGTCATCCAAGTTTCGCTAGAAAAGCGGTGCCTTACTACCTCTCCCCATCAGGTTGCGACTGTTCATGACATCAAAAAGGTGGTCAACCATCTGAAACAAGAGGTCTCGGAACCTTAATCCTCTGCTTGTTGAAAGGTCTTGCTGCTTGAAAGGGATAGGTACAATGCTTTCATCTGTCCCCATTCAACTGATATGACTTTATGAAAATATGAAAATGATAAAATATGGACAATGGACACTGTATCATACCATTACCTCTGCTTATGCAGTGCATCATGCATGGCTAATAATCAGCCAAAAAATTGCATCTCATAAGCATATTGCATTCTTTAACAGATTAAAAACCTGTTATAAAACTTATGTCGAATGTCAAGGGTTAAACCTATATACATGTGGAAGTGTCAAAGTAAAACGTGCAATAATTGGTAGAAATGACAGATTATGTGGAAGCAGATGGCATCACACCAAATACCTCAATGAACTTCACAGTCGGGAGGTAATTGTCGAAATCTTGGTATCCTGCTTCCTTCATGAAAAGGAGGGCTGTGGCTATAGATCTACTCAGCATCTGAGCAGCAAAGAAACCTTCATTTTTTAGTTCTGAAACTCAATGTGTTTGCTGCTGATCTTATTGGCAGCATGCAAACCCTCCTCCTCATGGATGTCACTAAGGCGTGACAGAAATCTCCACTTGATAAAACTGTATTTGCTCTGAAGAGATGAATAAGCGTGTAGCATGTTGCGTCTAAGCTTCGACACATGGTAGGCATCTATTATTACATGCACTGGCTTCCCCGATGAAGAGGTTTGAAGAGGCTCATCCAGTTTATCCTGACAACCAAGCATTGAACACATGCCAATGTTTGATGCATGACCATCCAGTACCAAACAAACAACCTGCGTACCATGTTCATGTAAAGCTGTGAAGGCATGCACCAACAGGACCTTCTGCGTGTCTGGTGTCAAAGTCCTGGTAAGAAAGAAAGCGATGGGTGCCTTCCAGTGACCTTGTGCCATGGTTTGGAGGTATTGAGAGCTTTCTTTGTTGCTCTCGTTCGGAACGATATCGTTTGCTCCCTATCGGATTCCTGGGTCAGCTGGCATTAATTGGGGGCTTGGCCCGGACTCTATTTAAGCTCCTATTTCGCCTCGCTCCCTTTGCTAGAGTGTTAGTGTTGCTTTGGCGCTTTAGCCGGTAAGGTCTCTTGAGAGAGTATTTTTAGGGACTTATTTTCTTAACAGGAATAGCGTTAGTGAGTAAGGGAATCTTTGGTTTATTTCGCTTTTCTTTTGTTTTCCTCGAGCTCGCCTGTTTTCTACCGCGGACGGCATCAGGTCCGTTGGTAGCGCGAGTCTCGTTATTTCTATCTGTTTTTAGTCTCTCAGCACGCTGTGAGTGTTGCCTTTTATTTTTGGCCGCTGCTCTTGGCGTCCACTTCCAGCACCCATCACACCTTGAGGTTGCAGTTTCTTGTGGTTTTGCCAGCTGCTGCAAGGGAATGTACATTATCGTTTCTTAGTGTATAATAATACAGAGAAAGAAACATGATGTACTGGAATATAACTTCATGTTCAATGACTAATGCAAATGTAAGATTACGTAAGAATGGATTTATATGTTAACGCTCTAAAAATGACGTACATTCATTAAATGAGCTGGAAAGTTGAAAACAGAAGGAGCCACACCATCTTTGTGTCGCACTGTCTTGCCTGTTCTATCAAAATTATCTGCCTGGAAGTGCTGACTACAGAGGACGGAATGGTTGGTAGCATGGAAACCAGCCCTCCGCAGAGCCACTTCCCATGATCTATTCTTTGCTGGGTAGCTTGGGAATCTTTGTCAAAAAAATACAGACCACAGGTTAAGCAAAACTACAACGCCAATTCGAAATATTTGGGACAAAGTTTAAATTGTGAATGAAATCAAAATGCAATGACTTTCAGATCACGAGCCAATATGTTATTTACTATAGAACATAAATAACATTTTAAATGTTGAAACTGAGACATTTCACATTTTAATCCACAAAATGAGCTGACTTCAAATTTTCTGGCTGCAACGGGTCTCAAAAAAGTTGGGACACAGGCAAAAAAAGGGCTGAAAAAGTAATTCATATTTCAGAGAATCAGCTGAAAGAACATTTAGCAAGTAATTACATTAACTGGCATCAGTTGAGTAACATGATTGGCTATAAAAGGGAGGTCTCAGAGAAGCTGAGTCTTTCAGAAGTAAAGATGGCCAGAGGCTCACCCACCTGTGAAGGCTTGTGTAAAATAATTGTGGAATACTTTTAAAACAATGTTCCTCAAGGTCAAATTGCAAAGGCTTTGAAAGTCTCATCATTGAGAGTGCATAAAATCATCTAAAGATTCAGAGAAACTGGAAAAAATTTTGTGCATAAGGGACAAGGCCGAAGACCTTTTATGGATGCCCTTGATCTTCGGGCTCTCAGACGCCTCTGCATCACTCACCTGAATGATTCTGTCATTGACATTACGAAATGGGCCCAGGAATACTTCAAGAAATCACTGTCTGTAAACACAGTCTGCCATGCCATCCACAGATGCCACCTAAAACTCTATCATGCAAAAAGGAAGCCATTGCTGAGCATGATCCAGAAGCACCGCTGTGGTCTGTGGGCCGAGGCTTGTTTAAAATGGACTGTGGCAAAGTGATAAAGTGTCCTGCGGTCAGACGAGTCCAAATTTGACATTGTTGTTGGAAATCACGGGAGGAGAAAGACGACCCCTCCTGTTATCAGCGTTCAGTTCAAAAAACTGCATCTCTGATGGTGTGGGGATACAGTACTGCATGTGGTGTGGGACACTTGCATGTTTTAAAAAGCTCCATGAATGCTGAAAGGTACAAAGTATATGAGGGTTTAAGAGCAACACATGCTCCACTCCAGAGGACATCTATTCCAGGGAAGGCCTTGTGTTTTTCAGCAGGACAATGCAAAACCACATACTGCAGCTATTACAACAGCATGGCTTCTCAGTAGAAGGGTCCATGTGCTGAACTGGCCTGCCTGCAGTCCTGATCTTTCACTGATTGAGAATATTTGGCGCATAATTAAACAAAAAGTCCGTCAAAGGAGACCCAAAACTCTCCAGCAGCTGGAAGCCTGTATTAAACAAGAGTGGGATCAAATTCCAATGGCTAAACTCAAAAAACTTGTCTCCTCAATGCCCAAACACCTCCACTATGCATTGAAAAGAAGAGAGGGCCAAATTTGAAATGAGCTGATTTTGTGCATAAAATTGTAAAATTTCTCAGTTTCAACATTCGCTCTGTTTTTTCTGTTCTATTGTAAATAAAATGCTGGCTAGTGGATTTGGAAGTCATTGCGTTTTGATTGTATTCACAATTTACACTTTGTCCCAGCTATTTCAGAATTTGGGTTGTACTTATTACAGCTTCATGCATTAAGGCCACTTTACTGAAACCCAGACACATACCCGAAAAATATGTGGTTGTAGGTGTCACCTAGCAATTATTGATAACAAACCAGTGCCTTCGAATGGCAAAACATGAAATATTGGCTGCGTTTGCCACCAGAATTAGAAAAAAATTTGAGCCCTGTAACCACTGTGTAGAAATTACATGACTTGATTACTTTAAAAAATGTCCTTACAATGTTATACAAGACTAAAGGTCACATCGCCCCACCATATCAAAAAGGCACTTTGGTGCGCCCATCCTAATTGTGGCACAACAATTTTACCCTCCTGGATTCCTTTTACAGAGACTTTATGCTCAGCCTGGTATTGCCTATTGTCATCGATTTTGTTATACCCTGCCAAACAGTTTGACCCAGGATCAAGTGCGGTGTGCTTTACAACATCACTGCAGGCTTCTAGACCACTATTATAGTTGATTATTGAGTCGTACACCCTGAACTCCAGCACCTCCTTTCCTAAGTAAACTCCTTTAGGACATCAAATCCAGTGCAGCTAATTTATCGCCTCATTCTGATTCTGAGTGCGACCATGCAAACACCCCAGAAGAAGTTCATCTTTAGTCAAAATTCTGTTGTTTCTGAGGGAAGTTTATGAGTATTTGAATATACACAGCCTGGCCAAAAAAAAAGTCGCTCACTCAAATATTTAGTTGGAACCCCTGTAGTTTTGATTACAATGCATATTCGTCTTGTCATTGTTTTGACAACTATATGCAATGCCAGAACATTTATTTTTGATCAGAAATGCCATAATTTTGGCCAAGATCTATTCTTCTCGACATAATGTTTGAACCACTCGGTGGTCTTTCTTGAGCACATCCAAATAACTTTTAATATGTTTAAGTTCAGGACTTTGTGGTGGCAAATTTGTTTGTGAAAATGATTCCTCATACTTGTTTTTGTCATTTATGGTTTTCTTTGCTAAATACAGACCAATAACTTGCCCGTTCTGAAATACTGTAACATCTTCTCCACCATCACGGGATGTGTCTTCCGACATGATTTTTTAAGAAATGAATAGCAACGCGCTTCATCAGTCAGGGTAAAAAATTATTGCCAGCTGAAACATATCAATAACCGCAATAATGATCCAATTATAGAATTTGTTCATTAATTTTCAAACGGTGACTTTTTTTTGCCCTGTCAGTGTATAAAGAGGATGTAAACAAACGATTTGCACAAAATAGACAATTTTAAAAACCCCTTTTCTGCAAAAATAGACTTATTTATCAAACTACTGAGTAACTGACTTGAAAGTGTATTCAGTATGGTAGCATGTGAGGATTAATTTTTTTTCTTCTTAAATTTAGATTTTTCATGAAAATTATGGGTAGTTACCACCTTAAAAAGGCGTATCTGCATGTAAAATTCTTCCACCAATGCTTCTTATTCTCTAAAAGGGCTTATGTAACAATCCCTGCGCTAAATAGGCGTAAATGGTAGTTACACCCTTTTCACAAACAGTTTGCATTTTCAGCCTAGGCATATCTGCCACTTATGCCTTTTTTGTATATTTTGCATAGTTTGTATCAAAAACGCCCAGAGTCAATTCACACTGTATTTCCTTTGTTGCATTATCTTTTGTCTATAGCTTCAGATATCAGTGTCAGCACAGAGGTGACATTGACCTTACTTCAGAAATATTTTGCATTGTTTTTAGCCACTGGGGTGAATAGTGTATCTTCGGATCTGATGATTCACTTTTCCATGCTCAAGTTCTTTGCAGTTTGACAGCAATTTCTTGTTGTATACATAGACTAGCTGTTTTACAAAATACTTCAAACTCTGACCATAGAAACCAAAATGTACATCCTGCCATTTTGCATCCATGTATTTTTATGTTTCTAACAATTAAAGGATTTACTTGAGAAACAGGGCACTATTATTTGTACTTAGAAATTAGAAATTTAGAACACTTTACAGACTTTGGGAAGTTTTACAACGTCACCTTCTGTGTTGCAGATATGGCTTTTTAGGATCAGAATTTCACATATTAAACTCCTCATCCAGACTCATACTAAAAGGGTGTAAATGACATAATCTGGATAATTTCTTCATTGGCTAATGATTAGGAATCAGTCTTTTTCAGGCTTCAACATCATCTAATGCAAGGGTCTCCAACTCTGTTCCTGGAGAGCTACCATCCTGAAGGTTATCACTCCAACCAAAGCAATCTTGACGAGCAGCTAATGAACTGAATGAGGTATGTTGAATAAGGGTTGGAGTAGAAACCTACAGGATGGTAGCTCTCCAGGAACAGGGTTGGAGACCCCTGGTCTAGTGACCTAACCATTCACCATGGAAATTTTAATGCATATTGTAGAGATTTACCTGGAACAGTTTTTTTGCCTCTCCTGTAAAGTTAGTAAAATGTCACTTTGGTCATTCTTGCATGAGGGTATCATGCATGAGGGTATACAAACTAGATCTTTCTTATAAGGAACCATTAACTAACTGAAAAATAGATGTTAATGTTACCATAAATCAAAGCTATTTCTTAGGCCTAATTGAATCAATAATATTTCTTAGCCTTGATTCATACGAGGAAAGTACTGTGGAATCGGGTTGGGGAAGGATGTCTGTCAGGAATTGTACATATGGTTTTCCCCAAAAAAGTGGTTAATTGGTAGCGCCCAATTTAAGAGGTCTTAAGACGTTCAAAATGAGCACGTTTACACGGCATTTTATGACACCTTGGGCTCTAATTTCGTAGACCAGGCGCAGGCGCGGCGCATGGGGGGTGCGCCGCGCCAACGGGGTGTGTCCAGGCGTATGTGGCAATTTCGTGCCCGGCGTAGCCTGGCGCAAGTACTCCTCTGTCCCGCCTCTGCCACCTCCTTCCAGCGCAAGTTGGCTAAGAAGGCGACACAGCCGAGTCAAATCTAGCTCACTGGCAAGAGAAACGATGGATAGCGTATTCCCATTAGTTACAAACTGTTGCTGCTTTAAATTTGGGGATTGACATGCATGGACAACAATGCAAGATACGTGACACATTTATTTTCAATATGTGATCTTAACTCAGTACGAGATCATAGCAATCAGGCTGTATTCCTTTCCCCCACTGAAGACGATAAAACCTAAGTGACAATAATTGTAGCCTAGTATTAAGCCGCTTGCACACGACGCAAAACGAATTTTTCGCTCGACAGATTGCGTCTTGTGTCCGAAAGTCTGACAGGGTTTTAATGAATCTCCGTGTCCGACAGTCTATTGTAGTTTTTAACTTCTTCAAATCTGCTGACTCTTTTAGATATTAAACGTGAATGTTTTGATAAGAGGGCTCAGTTCTTTAAGATGAGTACCGAGAATTTCAATCAATGTTTCTGTTTAAACTCCGCTCAATAAAGCGAGTCGACACTGGCGCGAGACAAAGTACAATGCCAACGTGTCTGACAGCCAAAAAAAATAAAGAACGATTAGAACAGATTGATAACGAAATAAAGAATAAAAAGAAACATTTTAACAACAGAACATCCAGTGAACACTGCAATTAATTTATTGGCGGGTCATCTTTGTTGGATATCCCGTTTGTTGGTTTTTATTCTTCATTTCGTTATAAATCTGTTCTCATATCAATACTTTTACTTTTTGCTGCTGGTGGACATGGAGTATTTTGCATTTCGTGTCGGATCAATTTATTATACATGAAATGTTTTGACAAATGTGGAAAACATATTGAAAAGAAAGTGTAATCAGTAATTCAATATTTGTATAGTTTGTTTTTTGGAAGAGCATATTTCAATATGTTTTCCACATTTGTCAAAAATTTCATGTATAATAAATTGATTCTAAAAACAATGTATAGTTTCTTATTTGGAAGAGTATATATACAGTTTGTGGTTGGCTGAGAAAGATGTGAAGTCGTTAGTTTGCATCACAGATTCAGCTGCATTGATCAAGCCAGGTCAAGTTTCCATTACGCGTGGCAACAGCCTTTAATCTGACATCAGGACAATCGATGTAGATACTATAATTTATGTCCTTATTCAGATAGTTACATTAAATAGTGCTTCCTGAAATTATTTCTTGCATTGAAATGTGCCTGACATTCTGTAAACCTGCCTGTGAGATTTCGGTGACGTCTGCATGCGCACTCTGCGCCGGTCAGCCAAATTACCACTGCACGGAAATTAAACCAGGTTGGAGCTGGCGAGTTTTCTGCGCAACTCCAGCGGAGACTTTTTTCTGCAAAATTTTCACTGCGTCTTGATGAATATGTGACACCTCCCCCTACTACGCCGCCACACCCATCTCGGCGCACCTTGTCTTCCGAAGGCTGCGCACCTCACGAAATTACCACTACGCGGCTGCACCGTACGAAATTACCACTGCGCGGGCTGCGCCTCACTACGCCACCTGCGCTGCGCCAGGAAATTGGAGCCCCTTCAGACACAGAAATTTGACGTTTTAACACAGACGTCAAAATAGACGTTTTGGACCTGATGGCATTCCATACAAATTAATAATGACAAACTTGCACTTCAAGACAGGAGAATAAATGGACACTGACTCTAAAGCGAACGAGTTACAACTGAGGGGAAAGGCATGGGGAATGCAAGGAAGGGAGGGTCAAGGTATCAGGACATTAATACAATTAAGGAAGACAGCAGACATGACACACTGAAGGGAAAGGTAAACAGAAGCACATGAACATGGGAAACAAGGAGGAGCAAAAATATGAACACCAAAACAAAATGAGGGAATAAAATAAAACATGGCAAAAATCCAGATCACTGAATCCTGACACAATACATATGACCCCAAATAAGAAAACGTTAGGATAATTTGTAAAACTGAAATTAAAACTGAAAGCAGTAATTTGTAGATTAACTTGTATTACAATTAAAATTGTACGACAGTACATTGTTTGATATTTCAGTGTATGAATTTAGTTGATTTTTCAAAATAAACATTTCTTTCATTTTAATTTTTGCAAAATATTTAAGCAAAAAGTTGGGGTTGTAAAGGATTTGTGCTTTGTACTGTTGCCATGGCTTTTCTTAAAATAAGAGTTAAGTGATTGAAGACTCTAAGGCCCCGTTTACACCTGGTATTAAAATGTGTTTTTTGTGATCAGATTGCAATCGGATAGCATTTGACCACGTGAAAGTACACGAGTAAATCCTCTCAAGACACTATCCCTAAACCTAATAACTGGTTGTGCTACCCTCAGCGACAACAACTGCAATTAACCGTTTGTGATAACTGGCAATGAGTCTTTCACATCGCTATGGAGGTATTTTGGCCCACTCTTCTCTGCAGAATTGTTTTCATTCAGCCACATTGGGAGCATGAACGGCCTGTTTAAGGTCATGCCACAGCATCTCAATCAGATTTATGTCCAGACTTTGACTAGGCCACTCTAAAACCTTCCTTCTGTTTTTTAAGCCATTCAGAGGTGGACTTGCTGGCGTGTTTCGGATCATTGTCCTGCTGCGTAACCCTAGTGCGCTTGAGCTTGAGGCCATGAAGTGATGGTTGGACATTCTCCCTCAGGATTTTCTAGTAGAGAGCAGAATTCACGGTTCCATCAATTAGTTGTCCACATCCTGAAGTAGCAAAGCAGCCCCAGACCATCATTGTTCCACTAAAGGGTTTGACTATTGGTATATGTTCTTTTTATGAAATGCTGTGTTAGTTTTACGCCAGATATAACAAGATGCACACCTTCCAAAAAGTTCAAAATTTGTCATTTCAGTCTGCAGAATAGTTTTCTCCCAGTCTCTTTCTTGTTGTTGAATCATGAACTCGCACTTTAACTGAGGCAAGTGAGGCCTGCAGTCTTTTAGTCGTTGTTCTGGGTTCTTTCGTGACCTCCTGGATGAGTCGTTGATGCGCTCTTGGGGTAGTTTTGGTTGGCCGGCCACCCATGGGGGGGTTCACCACTTGTGGACAATGGCTCTCACTGTGGTTCACTGGAGTCCCAATGCCTTAGAAATGGCTTTGTAACCTTATCCAGACTGATTGATGTCAATGCCTCTATTTCCCATCTGTTCTTGAATTTATTTGAATCACGGCATGATGAGTTGCTGTCGGAGTTCTTTTATACTATTTCACTTTGCCAGACAGGTTCTATTTAAGTGATTTCTTGATTCAACAGGTCTGGCAGTAATCACACCTGGGTGTGGCTAGTGAAATTGAACTCAAAAAATGTAGTTAATCACAGTTAATTCATGAATTTATGATTTAACAAGGGGGAGGGGCAATTACTTTTTCACATATTCACATAGGGCCAGGAAGGTTTGGATAGCATTTTTCCATTAATAAATGAAATCATCATTCAAAAACTGCATTTTGTTTTTACTCGGGTTATCTTTGTGTAATATTAAAATTTGTTTGATCTGAAATATTTAAGTGTGGCAAATATGCAAAAATTAAGAAATGAGGAAGGGGGCAAATATCTTTCACGGCACTGTATATGCTACGTGAATAAAATATTGCAAATTCTGTGCCGTTCAAACATGTTGCAAGGCGCGAAAAGAACAAGAAAAGTCACCACCAGATCAGGATGCCACCTGACCAACTGATTCATCTTCATCAGACACAGCCAGCCAACCAACCATAATTTTTTAGTGTTATTGTAACTCTATGTTGATTTTTTTCCTATTTCAACAGATACGTGTACACACTCACTCAATTAGTTGATTTGATTTGATGTAAAAAAAAAAAAACAAAACAAATACAACGTAAATAAAATAAGTGGGTGCTTGGAGGGCCTCTGGAGGTTGATGGCCCCCCGGCACCGGCCCAATCGGCCCGGTAGTTAATCTATGCTTGGTGTAGAGTATATATTACAAAGCTATGCAAGCTGGCTAGCTAGCTATTTTTTAAATCTATTTCTATTATCTATTTATCTATTTACCACCGTGGCCATGATGATCACAGAGCTAGTTTGCCGCATTGGTTATTATGAGTAACCCATAGGCTTTGCTAATAGTACTGTATATGATGACATTTTGCTCACTGTGGCGATCTATTTTAGAATTTATACCAGATTCAACGAAATGGAATGCCTCTTTTCCCTCAGTTAGAATGCAAACAGCTTTAGGACTTTGGTAAACGCCCCGCTACTCCTGTTTCACCGATTTCATTCAGTCTAGGGTAGCATATTGCATGCCTTTTCCTAATAGTTGAATGTCTGCTTTGTGAAAATAAGGTGCATTCCTGATATTCCTGTGTTAGTGAGTTGCACTTGCTCCTTGATGGGTGTGGAAAGTGTTAATACAAGCTTGCTTTTCACTTGGCTGCTTGGAGGTGGAAGCAGCAAGACTTCCATTGCAGAATGAACATTCTGACTGTAAAATAAGCTGTTTCTTAAATGTGTGCCAGTGCTGGCTGATGGGGCCATGAAGAAAAAAAGAGAAAATTCTAAACATTTTCATCGAGAAAAAGCATGTTTTAGGTTTGGGGAGGTTATTGGTGACCGTTGATGTCCGTCCGTGCATATTGAGGGCTGACTGCAATAAACAGTTATGTCCAGATGTTATATATTGGACATAACTGTTTATTGCAGTCAGCCCTCAATATATTGATAAACTCTTGCTAAATTCCACTAGAAAATCATTAATTCATATTGAATTTCATTAATCAAAAGTTCATTTGTGTTTAAAATATGATTATTTTATGATTCGACAGTGTGCAATTTCGAGGGCTCGGCGAGCATGGCGAGCCACTTTTATATCTATTTCATTTGGTTAATAAACAGTCGAAAATTTTTAATACCACTCTCAAATGAAGCACACTTATGCTCAAGGAGTTTATGATCCCAGAAGTGTATTGTTTCAACTCCAAGACATTTCTCAATTCTCAGTATTTTACAGTATATATATATATATATATATATATATGTGTTTTTTTTTAACAATTTCAAGGCTGAATTTTAACAAAGATTTTTAAGTTTGCAGCCTTTATTGTGCACTAAAATTTTGAAAATTAATCAAAATACAATGAAAGTCTATATGATACAAGTGTCTTGTTTCATTTAAGCCACTATCTCGATCTCAGGGAAGCTCAGATCTTGAATTATAAATACTTACCTTGTAACAACATTGCATTGTAAGAATGATCTCACAAGACATATTTATCACCTTCCCCCATGAAAAAAATAAAACAGAAAAGGGAGGCTATGCCCGCCTGTGCATGAAAATGGCAGAGGATCTCAAGGGAGTCATTTTATCTGTTGAGTGAGTACAAATGCATTTAATTTCTCTCTTACTTTGGATCAGTACAGTAATTTGAATCCAGTCATACTTTTTGTTGGTGTTTTTATTCGTCTGCAGATACCGCTTGGCCCCTGAGGTTTGCTTTCCTGTTCAATTTGAAGATGCCTTTCGAGCCACTAAACACTTCCTCAGGCCTGAGGTTCTGTCCCAGTATTCTGTGGACCCAGAGCGTGTGGGTGTGTCAGGTGACAGTGCTGGGGGGAATTTGGCTGCAGCTGTTGCTCAAAAGGTACAACCACATTGTGCTCTAGGGATGAAAATGCTTATGCACACAACACTTCCGTGAGGAAAATTGGTTGATAGGTTATTATATTTTAGAATTAATACGTGGTTTATTCTGTTTCAAAATCAAAGTTGTTATCAATCTCTCAAAGCCTATTATGCTCGAAAACCTGTATGTACCTGTCAACATTAATGGTGCAATGGTGCCTTAACAGATGTACAAGTTACCCATACCATGGGCACTAACCCATCCCCATACCATCACAGATGCTGGCTTTTATCAATCTGGATGATCCTTTTGCCTGGAGGACACGACGTCCATGATTTTCAACAACTATTTGAAACATGGACTCGTCAGACCACAGCACACTTTTCCACTTTGCATCAGTCCATCTCAGATGAGCTCGGGCTTAGAGAAGCTGGCAGCATTTCTGGGTGTTGTTGATATATGACTTTTGCTTTGCATGATAAGAGTTTTAACTTACACTTGTAGATGAGGTGACAAACTGTTAAATGACAAAGGTTTTCTGATGTGTTCCTGAGAGCACATGGTAATATTCTTTACAGAATTATGACGGTTTGTGCCGCCTGAGGGACCAACAGTCACGGGCATTCAATGTTGGTTTTCAGCCTTGCCGCTTACGTGTACAGATTTCTCCGAATTCTCTGAATCTTTTGATGATATTATGGAGTGTAGACGACAAAATCCCAAAATTCCTTGCAATTGCATGTTGAGAAACATTGTTCTTAAACTGTTGGACTATTTGCTCAGACAGGTGTTGCCCCATCCTTGCTGTGAATGACTGAGCCTCTCGGGGATGCTCCTCTTATACCTAATCATGACACTTACCGGCTTCCAATTAACCTGTTCACCTGTGGAATTTTCCAAACAGGTGTTTTTTGAGCATTCCTCCACTTTTCCAGTCTTCTGTTTCCTCAGAATAAAAATGAGTGAATATTTTCAAAAAAATTAAGTTTATCAGTTTGAACATGAAATATATTGTCTGTGTAGTACGCTCAAATGAAAATAGGTCGAATAGGATTTGCAAATCATAGCATTCTGATTTTATTCACGTTTTACACCACGTCCCAACTTCATTGGAATTAGAGTTTGTATTTTTGTAAATATATGTTCATCTTGATTTTAAAGCAGCACTATGCAGTTTTTTCACTCTCACTCTGGAGGAAACCAAAGTAGGCACTGGTGTTGTCCCAGTAGACCTTTAAGAGAAAAAGAGAAAGCAATAAAATGAGATCCAGGACTAGGGTCAACTTTCGACCGGCTTTCACTCGCTGGCGAGAGCTGAAAGACTAGAGGATGATGGATGTCCGAGCCATGGCGACATGGCGTTGTTACTTTTGGACAAGTATGTACAAATTGTTAGCTTAATCTTTCATTCTAGTTCTGGTTCTAGTGCGTTTGAACTTGCTTTGTGTCAGGCTGTGTCATTGAAATTATCTAGTTCCCAGTTTATGCTCAGTCAAATAATCGTCTCCAGCGATTTATCTAGCTAGCTGGTATCTGACATGCTAGCTAGTTGTCATGCTATTGTTAGCTGGTGAACATTTCTAAACTAGTTGTCAGTCGAAATGCGTGATCATAAACATTTCTAACGAGCATGATAAACCGGTTTCCGCGTGTGACTGAATGATACAAGTTCCCTGGAATCAATGTAATGACATGTATTTGCATGGGAGGTGATGATATATGAGGATCTGGTGTTGCGCAGATTACGAGTGAGAGTGAGAATGAGAGTAGGAAAATGGTGGACCACTCATTGGGCGTTACGCATGGCTATCAAGTAGGGGAGGGCGGGGGGGATTAGGCCACTTTTTTCGTTACGCTCATTTATTTTAAAACTATGCATATATACATATATTTAATACTATGCATATTTACATACATATGTTTCCTAAAAATAGACTCCCAGTCCTTTCCAATTTCATACATTTTTACTGGAAGTGGCGAGTGTGCAAATATCCCAACATGCCCTGTGGGTGGGGCGCATTGGGCAGTGTTGTATATTACCTTAAAAACAATAGAAAATAACAATACATCTTCAAGAAAAAACATGTTGTGTGCCTGCCGACTGTAAGGACCTCCTCCTACTTACGTAACATGCCCGAGAGGTCTTACTGATGGCATAAGATTTTGCCACCCCACAAACTGTCATGCCTCTCTCGACATCCCTGGCTGCTCATTCTAGGATCTCCCTAGATACTCCTCTCTCACTGGTGCGCTTTCTATTTTGCATGCTGTCAATAACGATAAAGAAGTTTGCTATTCCTTCATTCATTGAAGGTCGGGGGGCGTGTTGGGAAGCAGTGTCCCAAAGCGCCCCACCTACTGGAGACTGCATATTTGTCTAGCTGTCACTCACTGCTAGTTAGCATGAAACATTAGAACTATTCTATCTTGTAGCCATTAGACTACTTATTAAAATGGTGTGTTTGGATTTTGTGACATGTATATAAAAGGTGGACATAGAAAAACACTTCCGGCGAAAATATTCACTTACATGAGGTAAAAAACGACAGTCGCAAATAAAATCCGCAGACGTTTTTTAATCTTCCCACCTTCTTCTGGGTTTGGCTGAAATCATGTTGAGGATGTGTTCATAAAAATAGGTCTGTGTTGCAACAGTGGATCACCTCGAAATCGCCGAAATGACTAATGGTCGATATGAATTGTACCTTGTCCAGTGTGTTGGGCTACAGTGTCAGTGACCTAATTGTGTGCAATTGCTTTAAGTCGCTTTGGATAATATTGTCTGCTAAATATGTAATGTATTGTCTAGTGTTAACCTTTTTCTGGGGTTTTGAGTCCATGGATCAGGAAGTAAAAGTCCTGCCATGTGTGTTTTCCACCTATCTCTGCCTTGGAGGTTTTGTTTTACCTTCGATGTGTGGGTATGTTTGTTTGATTCCTTGAAACATTCCAGAAAAAGTTGCGGACAGAATTTTTGGAAATTTTGATGAGCGTTGTGTCTTAGTCAATCCTTTGGGTGATATCATTTTGGAAGTGATCCAGATCAAATTCTGGATCCAGAAGTTTTTGACAAGATTCTTCATCATTGCAGGACTGGACAATTGGAATAATAAATGTCATCCATCTGACCCTCATGAAACTTATGGACCCATATATATGTCCGTCAGGTGCAGCAGCTGTATTCAGACCTGTTGAACTTCAGGCCTTTTTTAAATTCTGTTGGAGATCCCAAGGTTCCCAACAATTCCAAATATATCCTGCTGAATTACAGGGAAATATGTATAAAATGGTGCCTAAGATTTACTAATTATTGTCCATTCGACGTAATGTAGTGGCCATAAAAAACATGGCAGCCTGGGTTTGAAAATTTCTGTCATTGTAAGTGTGATGTAGCTTCAGTAAAGTGCTGCAACCAGCTGATAAAGAATATATACGTGACATCGTCCTTCAGTATAAAAAAATGCTTTTTCTGACTTTGAACCTAAAGGTACATTATCATCTGAAACAATTTGCCGCTTAAATCATTCCCAGATAACAATACATTCAACTTCTATCCTTTTCCAGGTGATATAACCCCCATGAAATTCAAATATTGAACAAAGAGTGCGAGCAAACAAGCTATTCTCCCTTGAATGGGATGCGCCATTTTATTAGAGCAGACTCTTTTTTGTCCCTTAGCTATGACGTTACACAAGCTGTTCTACATATACATTACATACAGCATTCACACAGTACAATCGCTGTCTTTCCACTGCGATTTTTGTGAAATGAGCTTGCTAGCCGACGTGCACGGAGTACCTTTTCAAAACCATTATGTAACATTAGTTTGTTAGCTAGTTGGCTAGTCAGTATTGACTGTAATTTTGAAAATCATGGCAAGTCAAACCTTGAATGTCTGACTCATTACGGCGTATCAGAGTGATCTAGCTTAGTACAAATATAAAGCTCGCAACAAATGCAAAATTTACTCAACCCATTTCATAATTTTCATGTGACATGCTTTCTCATAAGATCCTCTTTATCATGTATATCCCCGGGGTAGGGAACTGTACTGCACAGTGAGTTTGTGTCATTTGTCATGTATATTTGTATGTCAGTCATGCAGACATAGGTCAAGGCCTAGGTGCAGGAAATCTAATCTACCCACCTTCTTTCGAGGCAGGTGATTCATATTAATAGCTGGTTATCACATGAAAGATGCGAAATGTTGTAGTATTACCATCACAATGCATAATGCATGAATGCAATACAATGAGGAAAATGACAGTCAAAACAAAGGCAAAGAGCCAGGATGACTATTTACAATGCCCCTAGCAGTATTTCCTCAAAAATACCTTCAGCTAGAAGTGTCATGGCGCATTCCATAAACTTATCAATAACATCTAAGCAATTCAAAAGGATGACCCCACGTGAAAAATTTCCAACACATGATTGATTTTGTACATTAATGCAGCTATTGAGTCTGACTTGCTGAACCATGATACTGTCCCTTTAAAGGAAAACTTATCTGAGAAGTTTACAGGGTTAAAATCCACTAGATCTTAGTAAAGTTCCAAATGCTTTGGCAGAGGTAAGCCCTCTCTTAGTGCTCTTGTTTCAGTCATTAGATTTACCAGCTGGCTGAAGAAATGAGCTGACTAGCGCACACTCGTGGTTGGCATAAAAACTGAAGTGGACTTCTGCTTTCTGAACTTGGATTTTTCACTTTTGGTCTTTCTTCAGTATATTCATACCTTTCTGGCACGTGGCACAGCACTTAGTAAAAATTTGAATACGAACAACTCCGCCTACCTCCAAAGTCCCACCCTCTTCCCCCTGCCTGACCTCTGAGGTTCCACTCCACCCCTGACTCGTATGGTGAGAAAGTGAGCAGCGAGAATGAAGCTGCTTTCACACCGGACGCGAAACGAATTTTTCGCATGACAGATTACATTCAAAGTCAATGCAAAGACACAAATCTTGCGTGTATTTGTGTCTTTGCATTGACTTTCAATGTAATCTGTTGTACGAAAAATTAGTTGCGCGTCCGGCGTGAAAGCATCTTAAAGTGGGGCAATGTAGTCAGATTCAGAGGAACCGGTTAGTGAAAACTAACCAATTGTAATTGCATAATATTCAATTCTATATGTGGTATAAAATAAAATGCCCTCGTAACGTCTGACAAACTACCATTAACGTTATTATAGTACTTATAATTCAGCGCCTGTTTGTTTAAGGTCGGGTGCGTAATTTTTCGGCAGAATTCATACATATTTTCTTGCAAAACTGCTGTCATAACGTCTTACCAGAATCGTCCCGGTAACGTTAGTCATTAAATTAGGAGCAGTTGCAGCTGTTTTATTTGCAGGCTAACTTTGTTGAGTACCTGTTTTGTCTCTACCGCTCTGCTGCTCTGCCAGAGAGGCGTGCGACTCGCAAGCGGTGACAGCGGTAGGCAACTGGAAGGGACGCAGCGATAGATGACAGACAGGAAGCTCGGCAAATCATTTTATTTGAACCGAAGAAAATGGTTGGTTGGACTTTACTCAGAAATATATGAGAATTGAATATTGATGAGTTTCAACACCTGATGAATTTCTTTTACATTTTAGTGTGCCATACGCTTATTAGGAGCATTTTAAGATTACAAAAGAAAAGTGTAAAATTGCCAGAAAGGTAAGAATTGCTTTCAGTGTTTACAAGTGTCTTCTAAAGTTCCCATACTTTTACATATAACATGGTGTTTTTCCATGATTATTTCAAGTTTTCCTTTTTACCCTGGTTTGTCAATTAACATAGTAATATTCTGTCTAACTCAACCAAATGCTTTCTCCGTATGCATTTCTCATACCTGCAGTTGAAACATTCCTCAATTGTGGTGTTTTGCTTGATTTTAGGTGGCCTTGGACAGCAGCATTTTTGTCAAGTTCAAGGTTCAGTCTTTGGTCTATCCAGTGCTACAGGCCCTGGACTTCAATACACCATCATACCAGCAGAATCAGGACATGCCAGTACTTTCTCGATCATTTATGGCATGGTTTTGGCTGGAGTACTTGAAGGCAGATCACAGCTTAATCCACTCATTGATATTGAACAATCACACTGCTCTGGATGTGAAGCAAGTCAATCAGTTCCGGTCCAAGGTCAGCTGGCCCACGCTGCTCTCAGCTCAATTCACTGAGGGACATAGACCGGTGCTTCCAGACCACGGGATGCCCCAGATAGTGGAGAAGGTGCCAGGGCTGCTAGATGTTCGGGCCGCCCCTCTTCTGGCCGACCAAGAGGTCCTCTCTCGGACGCCCCAAGCATACATCCTCACCTGTGAGCATGACGTGCTGCGGGATGATGGGTTGATGTACGCACAGAGGCTGATGGAGGCTGGTGTTGTGGTTACAAGTGACTACTATGAGGATGGTTTCCATGGTTGTATGACCATTTCCTCGGAACTCATAAGCTTTTCGGTGGGAAACCGATCCTTGACAAATTATATAGCATGGCTTGATCAAAATCTTTAGCCATTTCTTTTTTTATATCAGCTGTTAGGTGACGGTAGGTCCTGTCATAAAGGTCTCTCATGATTTCCTTGATTTAAAAAGTGAAAAGAATCAAGATAGTTTGTAACTGTAAGTGTAATTAAAAGATGGCACTTTCACACATTGTAATCTTTATGGTGACTTTTTTTTATCATTACTTGATTTGATGCTGCAACTTCTGCAATTACTCAAGATGCATGAAATTATGCTTGACTTTTTTTGTACAAGAAACAAAATTCAGATGCTGCCTTCATGCGGAAGATCAAAATAAAAATCCATTTTCTTCTGCAGTGCCTTTGAAACCTTTATTTTGGGAGGTATTAAATATGATCAAGACAGCTTATCCTCTTTAATACTCAAGCAAATACTCAATACAAAACCTGTAGCTTTATACTTTTGATATCAGTTGATAGGTAATGTTAGGCACTATCGTAAAGTCTCTAACAGCAACCATGTTTTCAAATGTGAGAAAGAAATGTGCCAGGGTATAATTGTAATTTATTGTTAAAATGGCACCATCACATTGTTTGATATTTATGCAGTTTCTGTTATGATTGCATTTGATACTGTGATTTCCTCAATTCCTGCTGCACTTTATAAAACTTTTTATTGATGTTTTTAATGGAAGTCCTCGTGGGCCTATTTTAAGATGTCACTGAAAATTCTGGTGGATGAAAAAAAATATTATGCGCCCAAAACTGTCTTATACTTTGAGATTTCTGGTCATGTATTGCTAATACTGCTGATGTAGAGTGCTCTCCAAACTTAGCATCCTTTAAAATTTTTTGACTAATTAGCTGGTTCAATGTTGTATCAAAACTAAAATTCAATTTAAAAATTGTTCAGAGCTCTTAGAGGAAATAAACATCATGCAAAGTATCACTAATGCTGACAAGATCAAAGTTGGGGGTCGTACTTTTATTTATTTTTTTTACCAACAAAAGCTGCTGTTTGTTGTTGGACTTACATCCCATTTACCAAGCCTATTGCTTCTCACTGATAAAGAACACATTGTCCATCTTTGCATTCTGTCATGAAGAAACCAGCTTTGCAATGGATGTTAGAACAAAAGGTGTAAATGCTGTCCTCTTCTTCAAAAGGACCAAATCAAATTTTGTTCATCAGTGTCTTTGAAGTGTTTATTTTTATGGAAAATCCTCGATACTTCAACTTCACCGATATATCGAAAAAGAAACGCTGCACTTTCCCAATGTCTAAGCATAAACTGTGAGGACACAATGCATTTTAGATCTACAATATCAATTAACTGAGAAACACAGGTGGCCTGGTCAGTAAAAGTCTAATATTTCAAAAAAGGAGTAAGTTCACATGTGGATGATACTGTTACATGGAGTATTCCTACAAATACCAGAGAACTTTAATTGTGTATCCTCCTCCATTTTGCTGACTTGACTTTGTATGGGGATCCTTTTTTGCAAAAAAGTGAACGGACTTTGGCTTGGATATTAACTTCTCTGTCTCCGACTGATTTTTTCTCTGGGTCGTCTGAGTTTCTTTTTGCGAAGGTAATACCAGGAATGTAAATTAAAATTCCTTTAACATTGGGGGCTACGTCCGGGATTCCAATATCTCACCTGCACTCCCTGGAGAATCAGCGCCGACTGAAAACCGTGTGCACGGTCGTCCAGGGGACGTTGTGGAAAGACCTCAGCCCAGGGCGCTTGAGAAGGCCCTTTTGGGATGTGTAGGAGGTCAGAAACGGGGGGTTCTCCAAACAATGAGTGGAGGTGCGGGTGAGTGACGGAATTTTTACTGAATTCGGCTTAGTTGTTGTGAGGCAGAGAAAGTAATATTGCCAATTATGGGACTGATGAACAGTAAAGGGGTTGCTGTGGTTGTTGTTGTAAGGACTGCTGTTCTGGGACTGATGATGACGAAGTGTGACTGAGACTGGGCAATTTGTTGAAAGTTGACATAATGGTTCAGGGAATCATTGTGGGTCTGAGACTGAGGAGTGTGTAGAATGCTGACATAATGATTCTGGGAATCATTGTGGGTAAAGGAATTTGCCAGCATTGCCGGTGTATGTTATTGAAGCAACAAAAGTGGTCAGATCATAAGAAAATTAGAGCCTTGGATCTTTTCCGATGTGAATGAATGTGAGAGAGGAAAGTGCACTAAGGTATGTGTGTGTGTCCTGAGCTCAGACTGCGTGTGCGTATGTGGAAATCAATGTGAATGAACCTAACTCTGTAAACAACTGCATTGCTGGCATATTTATTAGTTCTGTCTTTGTTAGATTGAATCTATTCCATGAAGTGCATATAGATGTTTTCAATAAAATTAGCATTGATTTGAGAATAAGTTAAGGTGCCAGTTGATTAGCTAATATTAACAGTATTTTATGGACTCCTTGCTGTACAAAACCCAAAACTAATGAAGTTGGCACGTTATGTAAATCGTAGATAAAAACAGAATACAATGATTCGCAAAACCTTTTCAACTTATATTCAATTTAATACACTGCAAAGACAAGATGTTTAATGTTCAAACTGAGAAACTTAATTTTTTTTGCAAATAATCATTAATTAAGAATTTAAAGGCAGCAACACATTGCAAAAAAGTTGGCACAGGGGCCTTTTCACCACTGTGTTACATCGCCTTTCCTTTTAACGACACTCAGTTAAAGTTTGGGAACTGAGGAGACCAATTTTTGAAGCTTTTCAGGAGGAACTCTCCCATTCTTGCTTGATGTACAGCTTAAGTTGTTCAACAGTCCGGGGTCTCCATTGTCGTATTTTACGCTTAATAATGTGCCACACATTTTAAAATGGGAGACAGGTCTGAACTACAGGCAGGCCAGTCTAGTACCCGCACTCTTTTACCATGGAGCCATGCTGTTGTAACACGTGGAGAATGTGGCTTGGCATTGTCTTGCTGAAATAAGCAGGGGCGTCCATGAAAAAGGCGTTGCTTGGGCAACATATGTCGCTCAAAACCTGTATGTACCTTTCAGCATTAATGGTGCCTTCACATATGTGTAAGTTGCCCATGCCTTGGGCACTAATACACCCATACCATTACAGATGCTGGCTTTTGAACTTTGCGCCTATAACAGTCCGGATGGTTCTTTTCCTGTTTGGTCTGGAGGACACGACGTCCACAGTTTCCAAAAACAATTTGAAATGTGGACTCGTCAGACCACAGAACACTTTTCCACTTTGCATCAGTCCATCTTAGATGAGCTTGGGCCCAGCGAAGCCGGCGTTGTTTCTGGGTGCTGTTGAAAAATGGCTTTCGCATTGCATTGTAGAGTTTTAACTTGCACTTGCAGATGTAGCGATGAACTGTAGTTACTGACAGTGGTTTTCTGAAGTGTTCCTGAGCCCATGTGGTGATGTCCTTTACACACTGATGTCGGTTTTTGATGCAGTACCGCCTGAGGGATCGAAGGTCACAGGCATTCAATGTTGGTTTTCGGCCTTGTCGCTTACATGCAGTGATTTCTCCAGATTCTCTGAAACTTTTGACGATATTACAGGCTGTAGATGATGAAATCCCTAAATTTCTTGCAATGGCTCGTTGAGGAATGTTGTTTTTAAACTGTTCGACAATCAGCTCATGCATTTGTTCACTAAGTAGTGACCCTCGCCCCATCCTTGTTTGTGAATGACTGAGCATTTCAGGAAAGCTGCTTTTATACCCAATCATGGCACCCACCTGTTCCCAATGAGCCCGTTCACCTGTGGGATGTTCCAAATAAGTGTTTGATGAGCCTTCCTCAACTCTCTCAGTCTTTTTTGCCACTCGTGCCAGCTTTTTTGAAACATGTTGAAAGCATCAAATTCCAAATGAGCTAATATTTGCAAAAAATGACAAAGTTTACCTGTTCGAACATTAAGTAACTTGTCTTTGCAGTGTATTCAATTGAATATAGGTTGAAAAGGATTTGCAAATCATTGTATTCTGTTTTTATTTACGATTTACACAACGTGCCGACTTCACTGATTTTGGGTTTTGTAATTACCGGATTGGTAAAAAGTGAAAATTCTGAAAAAAAAGTGTGTATTAGCAGAGCAAATTTGTAGGAGTTAAACCATTTTTAATGACTGTGTATTTGTAAAAGGACAAAGTTGCAGAAGTAAGCAGAATAATTTTTCCTTATGAAACCGAGCAAAAGTCCCCATTTCTTGATAAAATAAATGCTAACCCCTCTTAAACGATCGGTAACTATAAATAGAGGGAGGTTTAGACAAAGTAACAATTGAATGTAAATTATACAAACATGGACAAGTGTTTCTAATGTTGTGGCCAACTGAATTTCTTTAAGATGCAGGACAAAGTGAATATTTAAATGCTCTAATATTTGGCGGTAGTAATACATTGCAGAGAAAACTACCAGTGATATCCTCTATGAGCATGAAGTGATTACACTATTTGAATTTGTAAAATATTTTAAAGAGCTAGAAAATCTAAGCACTTTTCTGTAGATAATCAGGCTGTGTGAGATTGGTGTGCTAGAGGCACATCTCTGAAAATAAAATGAAGTGAACGTGGAAACAAGAATACTACAGTGTGTTCAAAATTTGCCAAAGTACTGTTTAACACTGTATACAATAAGAGACTGTGCCAAATTCAATTTAGAGGTTTTTCTATCAAGCATTGAAAAATTGCAATTGCTATCTGAAGGAAAAAAAATAAGGTAAAATGATCAGAAAAGTGCCAGTAAATACAAAACATAATATGAAATGTAATGGTACATATTAAATTGATTAAAAAAAAATCAAATGAAGTATTGTGGGATTAGAGAATCATGGATCTTTAGATGGGGAAGCACTAAGTGGAACAAATGTGACTGAAAGCTTTCCTGACAAAAGAAATGAAATTAAAAATCTTCTCGCCATTTTGAACAGGAATTGTCAACGAGTATCTTCATGGCAAAGGAACTGAGTAGCTGATAACCTTAAGCCGTTTATTTAATTTTTACAGGGAATGATCTGAACGAGTTGAATTAAAACAAAATTGTTCATTATTGTTTGTCTCTAACTCCACTTGGAACTTTTCCACAGAGAGCACTGCGGAAGATAAGTGATGAGCTGGCCAGCTGGGGATTAGAAGTTTACTTTCTAAAATAGATTTGGGGAAATCCAAATTGAAATCCAATTGTATTAACGCAAGACTAAATTCAAAAAGTGGACCACCATATAATTGAAAAAGTCCACTAGTAACATGATCACATATTACTTTGCTTGTGATTTAAATTTATTTTTGATTAAGTGAGTCAAATAAAAGGTACTGACTGAGAGGACCTTTATGTGCTAGGAGCCCAAAGTGAAAACTACTATTAAATATGTAGCCATTTTTGTGAATGAAAAATATAAAAAATTTTTTTTGCAAATTGTAACATGGTCTAAAGTGATTCCACCCGGTTCTGCTGATGATGAGGGGAAATGTAAGAATGGTTGGGGCTAATAAGCCCTGACTGTGTATTTCCTCCATGCTTTTAGCGGGAACCCTAGACTGAGGTGGATTGCTTAATTACAATTCATTGAAAGGAAAAAAAAATGTATTCTCCATTGTGTTAAAGAAGTCCTGTCTAATAATACTACATGTCCTGGACTTCCCCACTATCAAAACTTGATATTGAATACTTTGTTGATGGTTTGGCGTCAAATGCCGATAAAGTGAACCCATGTGTTGGATATGCTGTCTGGACTCATGATAGCTGTGTTGATAGTGGCCCTCTACTCACTCTGTAGAAGCACAGAGCTGATAGCTCACACCAAAAATGTTCACCAAATCAGTTTGGCTGACGCGTTTGCAGACAGAGACACAAGGGCAGCAGCCAAAAACACACTTGTGGGGCTATTACACCAATCATCTTTACTCAATATTCATGTGACGTGCTGTGAGCAGAGCATGATGCTGCTCCCCCATAAGAAGAATGTCAATGGGCATCACATGGAACACAATACACTGATGGCGGGTGGGTAGGACCCAATGGTAAGCCTATGTTACCAAAATCCCTCTTCTATATTTCTGTAGATTTGGTGCCTGGGCAGTGCCATGTACCAAGAGGGGGGACTAAGTGATGCGTTATTATTGATGTGACCTTTTTCTAAATGAGGTAGAAGCTATAGATGCAATCACAGTAGCAAAAATCCTGAGTAGGGAAATTGTTCCTTGGGGATTCCAGAAGCATTATATAGTGATAATGGGCCAGAATTTAGAAATGAAGAACTGGCTCGTTTGGGAGTAAAATTGGGAATAGAATTGAAAAAACATTGTGTATATCATCCACAATTAGCAGGACTAGTGGAGATAACTAATGGAACCCTGACAGCAAAACTGTGCAAAGCCGTGGCAGAAACTAAATGGAATTGGGTAGCATGTCTGCCATTAGTATTAACTAGCATGAGGATAACCCCACAGCGGGGGTTGGGGTTGTCACCTTAGGAAGTAGTACATGGGAAAACTTTTGAATTACCACATTTATTGCCGAGAACACAAGTAGAAGAAGCGACTCTGGCAGAGTATATGAATAGAATGTCGACTAACAAAAGTGAGATGCGAAATATGCTTCCTCCTAGATCAGTAGCGGAATTGCCGCCTGGTGAGATAAAGCCTGGAGATTGGATCCTGGTGCAGAGTGTCGGAAAAAAGCGGAAGTGAGCCGGCATGGAAGGGTCCATATCAAGTGCTCCTGACCACACCGACTGCAGTAAAAATCCAGGAGAGGGAGGCGTGGATACATCAGTCACATTGTAAGGTGGTATCTCCTCCTCCAGCTGGTGTGTAGGTACATCTGGGTGAGTCAGGACAGACTTGGAGGGAGTCCGGCCACAAAGGGGGGCGTGGCATATAGAGCCCGCCCGTCTCAAACCCGGTGAAGAGTTTATTTATGCTCCAAGTCAGTAGAGACTCCAGACTTATTCATATAAAAAAAAAAAGAGGTTTAATAAAATGACTTATCTCTCCCTGTGTCTGTTCATTCTTAAACATATGTTGCGCCAACAATGAAAGTGAACAGTATAGTTAAATGCGCCATGGCAGTGTCTACTGCACGTAATGGATTAGTTTCAATCGACCCCAGTTAATATAGTTACCCCCACTTAATATAGTCGATGTGTCGAAAGAAATGGCACAGGGTTTGTGGGGGTAACGTAGGGGTGCCAGGGGAAACTATTGATTTTGAGTGGGTATCCACAAACAAGCGATGGGAACAATTCGGAATGACTTACCGCCCTGGGGGAAGGGTTAGCATCTGGGGAGCCATTTCCCTATGATGAAATTAAATTGTTTGCATTAACGGCTGCACTGACGAGTGCTTGGAAAAACCCTGATTGTAAATGATACCCCAATTTCTTTTCTATGTGACACGGGGGTATGTTGACCTGTTATCGGCTCAGCACTAATATGACACAAACTTGTGCTGCAAATGGGGCAACGGAACACCGTAGCAACAGAGGAACTCAAATTTGAGGATCCTGAGGGGATTGCTACACTCTGCTCGGAAATAGTGTCCACACAGTGCCCAGTAAACCTCCTGGGGAGGGACGTAATGTCTAAACTGGGGCTCGGGGTGATTCCTACAGGTCCTACTACGTGGGAGGCGATGCGCATGTTCGAGGGAAACGAACAGGGTGAGATTGCGGGGGATCAGATGATGGTTCTGGGAACCGGACCCCCAGCAATCTACCAAGCCTTGCAATTTGCAGATTTGCCCCCTCGCTAGCCGATTACAGAAATGTTGCAAATAGTGCTGGGGAGAGGACTGAAGACCCCCGTGTCTGGTGAAGTAGTGTCTGGGGAAGTATGAATTGACATATTGCCATGATACCATCTAGTTGGCGTGCTTGTCACATGTAAGGTTATGGGCAACACGTGGTACGTGAGCGACAGCCCACACCTGGCAGAGGGGCAATGGAGACGACCTCTGTGAACAGGCGAGGCTGGTGAAACTGTCGAAGCAAATGCGGCAGTCAGCGAGTGGTGCTTCAGCGATCGGTGAGCTTTGAAAAGAAGACATCGGGAAGCAGAAATCAGAGTTCTCAACCTAGGGGAGCCTGGGCGGAGATCTCTGTGGAAAGGGATCAAGCTGGGGACTGCGCCCTGAATGGGAGTTTTTAAAGGATCTAAGTGGTCAAAAATATGTGTCCAATTTTGGAATTGCAGGATGCAACTACTGCTCATTGTATTTGTTAACGGCGGCACAGGGCGGGATCTGTCAGCGTATAGGGCCCACTGTACCTATATACCCGCCAATGATGAGGCAGGAGGGGTAATTGATCAAGCCTTGCAACGTTTGAAAGACATATCTGATGCACAACAGCGAGACCTTGCACCAGCAGTGGCAGTTTCTTGGTGGGACTGGCTTCTGTCTGGGGGTTGGAAAGCGGGAATTACATCTGTAATGTCTTGTAGTTTGGGGATTCGCAGTACTGCTCTTTTGCAGTTGCTGTGGAATTCCCATAATTAAAGAAATGATATCAAAAGTATTGAGTACTAATCCACAGTATCAGATGTTTCTATTACAGGACAACAATAAGATGTTTACTCTGCCTGAGGAGCTTAAGGAATCATACAACAATGTAATTGAGTTGGAGGGTTTGTTTGACCAAAAGGATGGAGTGTAATGGTAATATGATGAAACATCTTCCCCGTGAATGAATCACATGCTGAAAATCGAGAGAAGTGGCATGCTGGCGGATAATCAATTATAAACGGGGGAAATGTGGAAACATTTTTTATTGATTCATTTAATTATTATTAATTGCTTATCCTTGCTTGCTCATATTCTGTTTTAGTTCACAACTTCATAGGCCTAGAGTGTGTGTGTGTGCTTACATATTTCTGATTTAGCAGGGGCCTGCACTAGTACTAGTGTGTCATGACATGTAGCCTATCTAAAGTCATGACAACTTGAATGTCTGTACCAAGGACAAGATGTTTTTCTCTTTCTCTAAGTTTATGTGTTTATAGAAAGCTCCGGAACCCATAACAAGATAAGCTGGAGCCAGAGCTGAGAGAGAAGGCAGGTGCTCTCCTCCCTGGCAAGATGTGTGTGTATCCCTAGACAACCTGACGTGGTTACGTACCAACTTGACGCAGTTGCGTGCAACAGCAGAGGCTTGCGTGATGTGTAAATCAGCACAGGGGGAGAACGACATGGAGTATTCCTACAAATACCATAGAACTTTAATTGTGTATCCTCCTCCATTTTGCTGACTTGACTTTGTATGGGGATCCTTTTTTGCAAAAAAGTAAACGGACTTTGGCTTGGATATTAACTTCTCTGTCTCCGACTGATTTTTTCTCTGGGTCGTCTGAGTTTCTTTTTGCGAAGGTAATACCAGGAATGTAAATTAAAATTTCTTTAACAGGGTCTATGTTCATTTTACACCATTTTAAATTGTTTGAAAAAACTTTATTTCTACCTTCACCTAGACGGTGCAATAACTTTGCTCAAAATTTGGTAGACAGCATCTTCAGACCAAGATCTAAAATCTCAGCGTAAATTATTTTACTAAGTGAAAGCATGTAGCCACTGAAAGCCAATGAAATTTGAGGGCATGGCTTCTATGGATATAATGAGCTGTAAATCCTATATGCAATGACCAATCCTCACCAAACTTGAGATCTGTCATTCACTGGCTAGGTCACTCAAATACACCAAATTTGGCACCAATCTGTGCCACAGCTGTTGCTACGGTAAACTAATGGTCATAACTACTGAGCCATTTGTCCAGTCAAATTGAAGTTTAGCAGTCTTCATGTTAGTCAGGGTTGATATCTAAATCTAGAAGAACAAATTGATAAATGAAACAGCATGGCCGCATCAGCCAATCAAATCATCGTCGGTATCAGCGTTGGTTTCCGCATCGGTGTCTGTGTGAACTTTGATCATCATCTGCCAAACCACTGAAGGCATCAAGGTGAAATTTGGTAGGGAGGTATATTTGGATGTTCAGGCTGTAAATTATTCAATTAGCGTAAATTCATCCATAGGTGGCACTATACCAAACAAATGGTTATAACTCCTAAACCATTTGTCTGATCAACTTGAAATTTTGCATGCTTCACCTTGGGCAGGTTTGCTATGAAAATATGCAAGAACTAATTGATAAATGAAACAACATGACCAACATCAGCCAAACAATTTTCAGTCGCCCTGATACTCACTTTAGCTGTCACCTGTCATCATCAAACTTTATATTCCCGTTAAAGTTGTGGAAAAGAGCCATTTTTATTAAAATTACTTTGATAGCGGTGCTAAAGAGAAGTACTATATGTCTAGGGCAATAACTTCTAAACCATAGGTTGTAGAAACAAAATTCTTTTCTATTTGATTCTGTGTCAAGACCAATCAATTCATGTAAGCCACACCCATTTTTGTATTTGCAAACTCTGCCATTTTGAATTGTTTTTGAATCCTTTAATTTTCATTTCCTACTAGGCAGTGAGATCATTTTACAAAAAATTTAAGGGCATGGCCTATGTTGATATAAAGAGCTGTTTCTCCTTAATGCGATGTCCAATCATCACCAAACTTGAGATCACACATCTACAGGCCATGCAACTTGTTCACACCAGATTTGATTTAAATCTGTTTGTAGGTGGTGCTGTAGCAAACAAAAGGTCAAAACTCTTAAACCATTGTGCAAGCAACTTTAAATTTTGCACGCTTCACAGTTGTGAAGGTTGCCATGAAAACCTGGAAGAACAAAATGATAGTTCAAACAAGATGACTAACATCAGCCAATTAAATTTCATTAGCCCGTATATATTCACTTTAAATGTCATCAGTTGTGACACTTTATACTATTGTTAAGGATGTCTAAAAGGTCAGCCTTAATGCAAATTACTTTGGCCAAATGGTTGCACTATAGAGAGGCACAACAAATTTGATTCCAGTGGTCTTCTTGCCAGATGCATACACCTCAATCGCCAGATGACGCTAAATCTCTATCCGGGGCGGTTCGGACCCGTGCGGCAAATCGTTGTTTGGCCGGATCGCATACAGATGCATAGAGGAACACTATTGATGAGCAAACGCCCCAGGATTTCTTGGATTGTCTGGATAATTTCGAATGCACAGCATGGTAAGATCACCAAGTATACATCAGAGATAACAGCTGTCAATATGAAGTGACTTAAAACTGAAAGATTCTTATCTAAATGCCCGGTTTTAATGCTGGATGTCTGATGGGGACCTGCCTTGCAGCCCCTCCCCCCTCCTGCTGTCTGCACCTCCACTTCAATAGGCCACACCTGCTGCTCATTGAAGTGGAGGTGCAGGTTAGACTATTTAAGCATTGCACTGCCAAACTGGCAGTGCAGCTACATTCTGTGTCCAGGAGCACTGTTTAAGTTTGTTGCTGCTGCTCCTTACTGTTTTAATTCTTTAAATATGTTTTTATATTTCTACTCAGGCTGTGCATGTGGGTCCCTTACTTGGTTTTCGGTACATGGTCCCAGTGCCCGCTGGCTTCTTGCCTTCTGCCGGCGGGACCAAACCATGACAGGAAGTTCCCACTTCCCTGCATGGTGACATAATTTCTTGACACCCAACAGCGCCAAGTGTAATTTGAAGCTATTGGAGAAGGATGCATGAGACAACCCCCAAACTACATGTTGCTTGTAGCTGATGCCAGGCCTATGGCCATCGGCCGAACACTGCACGTCTTGCGGCCGAATATCCTACTTTTTCAATGCCATGTCAGACCAATTAAATGAACTAAAAAAGGCAATCGTGCATGCATGTGTGACAGTTGAAGGGTCCTGTTACTGGAAGTGTCTCCTAATAAGTACATGCCCTGGCTGCCTTGCCAACGAGCCTGGCTCTTTGGCGATGTGATCAGCGCGCATGACTCTTACCCGGGAGTCGGGAGGTTCAAGTCCCTGCCCGGGCCTTTCTTCGGCCTGCTACATTCTGGCGTAATCGGCAGGAACTGGGGCATCCTAATGGATGGCAGCATGCGTAAAGCATGGAGCGTGAGGACACGCTCACGAAAGAGGGGGAGAGATGTGACAGTTGAAGGGTCTTGTCACTGGAAGTGTCTCCTAATGAGTACATGCCCTGGCTGCCTTGCCAATGAACCAGCCTCTTTGGCGATGTGGTCAGCACGCATGACTCTTACACGGGAGTCAGGAGGTTCAAGTCCCCGCCCAGGCCCTCCGTCGGCCTGCTACACGCTTGGCACAAGAGACATGTATCTGTCAGAAAATCTTTTTTTTTCACAAAGGAAGACGGTTAGAGCCCAAAAGCTGCTGTTAAATAATGTAAACACACCGGCGATTTTGCCATTCTCCGCTATTGTGCCTTTGCATATTCGTTACTCGAGGGTGTTTATCGGCGGAGAAATGCATGTAATACTCCAAAATACCCTTTTTATCTGCCCTGAAGTTAATAGTCTTTATCCATGTATTTCTCACTTACCAGATGCCTCTGTCACACGACCTTTGATAGAAAAGTCAATTAAAGCTAAGAAAAAAATTTTGTGCTTTGATATGTAATGGCAGTTCATACAAGCTGGACAGCCGACTGCCCCGGATATCATAAAGGAACGTGACAACATCTAGCGGCAGAAAGCTGAGCCGCGCATCCGGCAAGGCAGCTATTGGGTGATATGTGACGCTTTATTTAAAAAAAAAAAGTGAAATTGCACATATGTTTTCAACCATGTGGCTCAATGGCTCTAATTTTGCACATTGCATCTCCGGATGAGGATCAAATAGTCTTTCCAATGAGAAAAATAAATATTAAAATATCTGGCTGCTATTTGTCAATCAGGTAACTGCCTGACATGGCAGTGACTAATAAACGTGAAATTTACCAGGCAATGTATATAACACACAGTTATGTGCCATAGACTGGGAATTTTTTGGAAAAACTTATATGATTTGTGTCTTATCTGCTTCAAAGCCGATGATTACTTCATGCTGCTTGGACCACATAGTTACTGCTTGTAGTTATATATATACACATATATATATATATATATATATATATATATATATATATTTTTTTTTTTTTTTTCCTACTCAAAGTACAAAAGGTGTCTTCATTGTCCCAATGTTGGACCCAAGCATAAAAAATACGACCAGGTGTGAACTGAAATATCACTAAAGCCTGAAATTAACCAAGTGAGCTACAGTGCCCATGGCACAATTTATTATGTATTAGTTTCCATTTTACTTTTTTATTACGGGTTCGTTCTGTTTCTCTTCTGGGAAGACACCAAGTTCAGCTGGAGGGGATTTTCAAGACCCTTGATTCTTTTGCCACCAGCATTGAAGTTCTCAGCAGGCATTTACAACACTTCCATCTGCATCTTGAAACCACCAGCACTACTTGCCATGTGCTCACCTTACCCCAGCTTCGGTCCTTTTTACGAGTCATGCGTACCCCTAACAGGATCCTATAACAGCATTGCATAATAGCCTACGTCATCATTCTCCTCAGTGGGTATACGGAAATGGGAAACTTAGTTGACCTGTTGTTGCATCCCTGAGCGCCTTTACCAAGGTGATGAGGAGGATCTTTGACCGGTCCACACAAGTCCATGAAGCTACCAGAGAGCTGCTCTGCCTGCATCAGGGGACAAGCTCTGTCTTGAATTATGCCAGTGAGTTTAACAATCAGGCATCCATTGCTGGCTGGAAACTGGAAGCACAATATGATAGTCAACAATGTATGATCTTAAGATGAAGAATAAACTCCTGACCCAAGATCTACAACGTGCATGAGAATTTCAATATCATCATTAACCTAGCCATCCATGTTCATCACAGTCTCACCTTCAGGCATAGTGAGATGAACCACAACCTGCAGAGAGGAAAACCACTCGCCAGCACGGTCCCATCCTCCTCCATTCCTGTCATTCAGCCTGCATCTCCCGACCCTTCAGAGCTGATGTAGATCAACTGGACTCCTCTTTCTCTAGCTGAATCCCAGTGTCACATGCGGGCCTGCGTCTGCCTTTAATGTGGGATCCCGGAACACTTCATAGTCTTCTGTCTGGTAAAAGATGTCACTCACCAGTAGACAGGGGATTACTGGTGACTAAAATCAACTGCAACTAATCCCTTGACCATTACTCCCTACTTCCAGTCCTCATCCAATCCGCCAAAAACCAGCTTTCTGTGACTGTCCACATTGATTCCGGTGCTGAAGGCAATTTCATTGACATTCAGTCGGTGGCTCAGCAGCAGTTACCTCGTCTTTCTTGCCGCTGATCAATCCAAGCCCTGGGTCCCTCCTTGTTAACCTTATGCACATGACCGCACATGCCAGTCTCCCGCTCTTTGGCACAACCCTTGGTGGACTTGTTCAACCACTGCATCCTGGAATGGGATCCCTTCTATTAACCACTGTATTGGAACCTTCTGCAACTCCTGAGGTACCACACTACCTCTTCATTAACCATATGACTGCGCTATTGACCTGCTGCGGTAGACCTCTGATCCCCATTGTTGTCTGTTTTCCTTGGCAGTAGAAAACAGACAAGGAGTCCCTGGCAGCCAACGTCATACACCCATCATCCTCTCCTGTTGGAGCTTGCTTTTTATTTGTAGGGAAGAAGGATGGACTTAGTTTGCGCCTGCTTCATCTGTACCCATAACAAGAACTATTACTCCCCTCCTGCTGGCCTTTTTCAGTCCCTTCCGGTGCCCCAGTGTCCTTGGTTTCACATTGCCCTTGATTTTCAGGAAACACTAACTCCCATGACAGTACCCCCATCCTCAGTGTAGTGGACAGATTTTTCTAGAGCAATTTGTCTTTTCCCTATGCCCATGCTCCCCTTAGCCAAAGTCTGCTTAACCTCTGATCGAAAATTTGTTCAAGATCTATGGTCTACCATCTGACATTGTTTCCGACTGAGGTCCCTAATTCATCTCACACGTCTGCCAGGTTTTCCGCAAACTTTTGGGGGCCTTGGTGAGCCTCTCTTCTGGCTATCATCCCCAATCTCATGGGGTATCAACAGATAAAGATAGTTCTTCCGTGCAACACCTTCACAGATCCTACTTTCTGGAGCAGCCAAATACTATGGGAGGAATATGCTGTCAACTCCATCCTTTCTGCTCCCAGTGGCCTGTCCCTGTTCAAGTCCTGAGTTGGGTACCAGCCCCCACTCTTCCAGGCCCTGTAGGAAGAGGTGGGGGTACCTTTACTGATAAACTTTATTAAGCACTGCTAGGCAACCTGAAAGCGCATCTGGGCTGCCCTGCTATGTGCATCCTGGTGCATTGAACATGCGACTGACTATTATTGTTCACTGGCTCTATGCTATTTCCAAGGCCAGAAAGTCTGGCTGTCCACACAAGACCTCCCACTCAAGATGGACTCCCCCAAGTTAGCAACCCCATCACCAAAATTATCAGCCCGGTAGCCATCCACTACGACAGCAAACAGGCTACATATCATCAGTCATCCAAATGCAATCAGTTACATCTTATCCACAGTAACCAAATCCTTCGGAAACCTCACCTTTCAGTGCTAAACAACCTAAACCTCTCGCAGTTTAATTTTCTTGATTAGCAACAGTTGCTTAGAATAAGTAGTCGAGCCGGCGACAGTCCAATTCATTTTCAATAGCAATAGCCTTGTTATGCATTGCGCCACTAAACTATGAAGTGTTTTCTTCCGCACATAAATGACAAGGTAAAATATCAAAGTCTTTGTAAGTTCTATACCTGTGTAGCTCAAGAAACAGCACAGATTTGCATAAATTATTTCTGGGGCTTATTAAGCAATAAGCAATGAGAGTCCATTCTGTATTCTGAATGTAGTTACAACATTGTTTAGGCATGATGCACAATTTAGTGACAATTGTAAGGATGGCGAAAATCAATGCCAAATCAATAACATCAGTGTAGGCGGTAGGCATTCACTTCTTCATTATCATTTTTTAATGTATTGGTCTTGGTTGATCAGTCAATGCAAATCTGCACCATTTTTTCTGTATTTTCTTGTCTGACAATAAACTTGTTTCTGAGAGTATATCTCACTCAGGTCGCTGCAGTTGACATCCAAGCATGTTATCTTTGAAATAGGTGATAGTCGGCACGCAGTGATACTGAGAGAAAGATAGTTCAAAGTGATTGTAAAGTGTGAGTTATTCACTGACCATGATTTTGTGACTGAAATGTATTACTCTTTTAAGTACATTATTTTGGGAAGGAAACTTTTTATTTCTGTGACCCCAAGCAAACTAACCGAAACTACTTCATTCGAAACTTCCAGAGGCAAGAACTCCACTCAAGACTCATTAACAAAAAAAAAAAAAAAAAAATCACCTCCCATGCACTGCACTGCTAAAGAGTATTTTGTACTATTTCATCAAAAAATCCGAACTATCCCTTTTAAGATTAGCAAATCCAAAAAAAAAGTCACAAAAACGATTTGGAAAGAACAGGAAACAATATGACTTTGCGCGCATATACGCTGGATAAAATAAAGACTATATGAGCATGCTCATGCCTGTTCATGCTCCACTTGATAGACAGGCATGTACCTTTGTGTTCAAACAGGTGGTGGTGCCTTAGCAAGGCTCTTAACCACAACATTGCTCCAGGGCCCTTCTCTCTGTCACACTTCACTTAACATAACATAACGTAACATAACATGAATGGCCAGAACAAGCCGTTCAGCCCAACTACGCTCGCCAGTTTCTTTATACTATTGTGAATATATCCCTTCAGATACTCAATGACTCAATGGTATCTAGCTTTAAGTCAAGCCTGCTCTTGAAAACCCCCAAGTTCTCTGCCTCAACAATATGGTCAGGCAAGCTATTCCGCATTGAAATTACTCTTTGGGTGAAGAAATATTTCCGAATATCAGTGCTAAATGTACCCTTAGTCAACTTCCATTTGTGACCATTTGTGAGTTCTACTCACAACAAGGAATCCGACATAATTCACTTTGTTAATCCCTTTAACATATTTGAAGACCTCAATCAAATCACCCCTTAGTCTTCTTTTCCTAAGACTAAAGAGATTAAGGATCTTCAGCCTCTTCTCATAGCTTTCATCTTTTATACTCGGAATTAGCTTAGTGGCTCTTCTCTGAACTTTCTCTTGAGCCTCTATGTCTTTCCTAAAGTATGGTCCCCAGAACTGTGCACAATACTCCAGATGTGGTCTGACGCATGTGTTGTACAAAAGACGCATAACCTCCTTAGTCTGCTAGTCTTTTAGCATTCCTCAGCTCTTTTTTGACCACAGCCCACATTTTACAGTATTCAGCCATTGTTATCCTTAATGTGCATTTTATAAAGATTCCTCTTTTCCCTCAAAATCCTACGAATGCTTTTGGTCATCCACTGAGGATTCTGCTTTTTCAGCTTACTTTTAGACACCTTTGGAATGAATTTGCATTGTGATTCAAGTAAAAACTTGCAACTGGTTTATCTTGAATTTCTCCCAGGACATCTTTTAGAAAGGGAAACATATTCTCAATGGAATTTCTCTCGTTTAACCCTCTAATAACCAAACCCATTTCCAATGGTGTTAAAATTATTTCCCTATGCAAAAATGTTTCTTTTGGGCCATTGTTTGAAGAGGAGACAAAAAAATTGCCCACGTTTCCAAATTGTTGCAAATCTGCTACATTGGGTAATAATGCTAATGAAAAAATTAAAGTGACATACCATTCAAGTTATTCTCAAATGTTTATTTGGCAATAAGAAATAAAACTAACAGGGTGTCCAGGCTGTTAGCTCTAACTTCATGTAGCAGATATGCTAAGCTGGTTGATAGAGGGTTAAATCATGGTAAAAAAAAAAAAAAGGGGGGGGGGGGATTGGGAACTGCTTGCATGGATCTTGCAAAACATCTCGTGTTCCCTCCTCTAGCTCTCAGTCTCTCACATTCTTGGTTACCAAATCTTACATCCATTTCCTTTTATGAGTGGGATAGTTGTGAGAGAGTGGAGGACAGGCAGTGCAACAACATCTGTGTTTTATATTCTCTTCACTGTCGCAGTAACGGCGTGCAAATGAAGGGAACGTTCGTGCTTACTGTGTTACTTGTGGCTGCAACTGCTTATTACTTCTACATTCCACTCCCAAGTACAGTTTCAGAACCATGGAAACTCATGCTTTTGGACGGAGTGTTTCGTGGTATCATGCATTTGGTAAGTTGTAATTGCACTGTCATTTAGTGCGCTATGTCCTTAGGCTTATCTGCATCATCTGATAATCTGATAATTATTCTCATAGTACTTTTGTCTCATGGTGGCTACAAGTTATTAATTGACAGATTAAGCTGCATTTAAATTATTGCCTCTTGTGCCTTGGAACTACAATTACTGCACTTAATCTCTTTATGAAATTATATAGAACAATAGCTTACAAGAACAGGTAATGAGTGAGAAGGCTGTGAACTTTGTGCAGTTCCCATAAGCGTAAATGCCTCACGGACCACCATTCACTTGTAATTTCTTGATGTCTCTCATGAATGTCAATATTTTCATCAGATATATTTCACTTATAGCTGAGCAGTGTCAGTAGAGCATGATTTTTAAAGCAAACCTTCTAAATATAGGTTAATAATTTCACTGTTTTGACCAGAGCATCTTTTCCCATGAGCATCTTAAGGCTAATATGATTGTAGAATTCCTCTTACAAAGATTTTTATCCTACAACGCGCAAAGGCCCTGAAGGAATTATGTCATGGCGCACTCCGTCTGTCAATCTGTCCTTATCAAATGGTACTTGGCTGGTGAAATCAACTTCTCTTACAATTTTCATCGGACATCCCTGAAACTTTGCACAGATGGTCCAGATAGACTCATGATAAGCAAATTACAGTCGCGATTAGACGGGCGATGTTGTGCTCTGAGAGCACTTGTTTTGTCAAGTGTTTCTGAAAAGCATCATAACCAATGGCAGCGCCAGAACTGGAAATCTGGGGGCTACAGAACATCCCTTTAAAACAATTATTAGCACTGAGTTGTTCTCAATCATTTTCTAAATCAACACTGCATTCACTCTGAAAAAACTCCACAATATCAGGTGTTGTTAATTCTCCCCCTTTAGGTATGAGGACAATTATTCATTTGGATGTGTAATTTGGTGCATTTAAATCGGCATTATTCAAAATTGCATACTTGTCAACTGTCACACGTATAGCATGAGTCTCATGCTTTTTAGTGGTATTTGACATTCTCATGCTGTAGTCAGCAATCTTAAACTTAATAACAAAAGTCATGATTGAAAATTTTTATTTGGCCAAAATTTGTTTAATTGCTGAGTCCAACTCTTTAATCAACCCACACTGTACCAAGAGCGAATGGAAATATGTCATTGGAACGCGGACCAGTCATTTGTTAATGATTGTGTATTTGAGAGATTCTCAGGTGGAATTGAAGTACGTCTGCATGGAAGTTTTTCAGTTTCATGTGCGTTACGGTAGATTTCACCACTAGTAACTTGGAAGCCAATTTATGACTCCGGACTTCTCTTTTCTGAGGCGTTGGAGGCTATGAAATTGCAATAAGAGGTTTCAAATGGTCTTTTATTTTATTTCCACAATCAAATTGATCAGGAAGCGCAGGTTAGATCACCTGATGTGCCAAAAAGGTAGCACAGAAGTTCCAGAGCAGTTTCATAAAGCATAGGCCTCTTTATAAGAAAATTATTTTTCTGTACCGAATTAAGCCCGTTATTTTGCCGCTGTTAGATCACTTAGGGGAGAGAATCGTGTCTTCCATTGCCAATTGATTATCACTTTAATTAGAAAACATGTTAATAAAGGAAAATGATTGTGAACTAGCCAGGATTAATTGTTGTTATAAAAGGATGTTCTGTGGGCCCCAGTTTCCAGTTCTGGGGCCGCACTGATCATAACTATAGACATTCTCAGAATTGATCTTAACAGTGGCGATTGCTCCGAGACTGCAAGGGAAGCTCAGCTTCCTCCTAAAATATCAAAAAATATGTGCTGTTGAGTTTATATTGCATTGACTAAAAATGCATTGAAATGCGTTCAACTCTAAGAAGAGTACGTTCAGAATCAGCTACTGATCGCAGGTCAACTGACACAATTTTCTTCTCATACATTCACATAGCGTAACAGTTCAATAAACCTGTTGAAGCTCAGAGTCTCTGGGCTTCTATGAGATGGGTTTTTTTTTCACAGCTGCAAAACTAGATCGTCATTGGATAAATGTTGTGATTTTGTCCCCCCCCCGCTGATGCTCAGCGTCTCTGGGAGTCAATGGAGCAGTGGGCATACCTGGACGCTTGGGCTTCTGAATGATGATTGATCCGTCTAAAGACTGAATGCCTTTTGGACTGACAGCAATTTTGAATTATACACCAGCCATGGAGCATTTTCCAGTTCAGTCTCATTGCGGAGTTTGCAAGAGAAGTCGAGAGACAAACTATACAGCTCATTTCTTGGCAATATAGCCCATTTCCATTGTTCACATCACACTGTTTATTAACCCTGGAACACTATTGCTAAAATTAGTAACACCATCACTAACGCCGGGTGATTTTTCCCGATATAGTAAAATACCCAATAAAAAGTACTTGTCATCAAAATATGACAATACATGACATTAGAGTAGTGTTCTTTTATTTTCAACTGTGCCATGTCTAACAAAATGAAAAAAGTACCCTGAGGTAAACAAAACACCCATGCCTTCAAAGATGACAAAGACAGTGCTGAAGCTACCCAGGGACCCATGACACTCAGACAAACGCAACATAATGAAAATCACGTAAACACGTTTGCTCGGGTGAAAATCACCCGGCGATAGTGTTCTAGGGTTAAAACACAATTGTAGCATTTCCTTGTTTCAGTTTAACTTAATTCTCACATTTCCTTGTTCAAGTTTAATATAGTTTTGTTAGTTCGTTCATTTATTTTAGTCTTACACTCGCAACACAATGGGCCAAGTCCATATAAGCAGCCTAGCTCAGCTGGCCATTGAGAAGACACCGGAAGAGTCCTTGGAAAAGACGCCCAATTGGTACGACAGGGTCACAGACCATTTTTTTGACAAGGAACGTGTTATATACAGGAATAGAGAGAGACCCCAAGCACAGAGTAGCAGGCAAAACGACTGATTTATTTGGTATTGCACAAAGTGAACAATGCACACAAGCACAAAGAACAATGGCATTGAGTAATACGAAATGGAAAAGCTTACACTCTCCTGAAAGGGAAAAATTTAGCTAATTCCAAATTAGTTGTAAAAGTAAGAAGAAGCGGATATGCGAGCTTCAAAATAGAAAAATTTAGAAAGGTAAATTTAGACACGCGAATAAACGCAAGCCCTCAATAAAGAGAGAATTTAGTCTCTGAAAAGGAGTGAACTGAACCAGCATAGAGAAAAAGAGGTGAATGGTAAGACCAACAAAAGAAAACTAAACAAGGCAGAAACTAAATAATGAGGTGAGGTGAGAGCTGAACTAATGAAGAGATAATTGAATTGGTGTGAGTGGAGGGAAACTATGCTGGCAGGCAGGGCTGACGAGCTTCAGCTGGGGCTCTTCACAGAATGAAGGGCAGAATTACATATAAATAAATGAACATATCTTATGTTGTAAGCCAAAACTGAGCTTCACCTCTTGGAAAAACGAGCAGCCGCCGCTGGGTCTTCAATAGGTTTCTACGAGTGGTAGGACCCGCTCCTAAGAGTTATTGCAAAGTAATTGATGTTGTGTGTGTGTGTGTGTGCGCGAACAACACATATTTCTTCTGCAGTCTCTAACCCAGCAGAGTCTGAAAATTAAATCTTAGAATTATCATAGCTCCATTTTTCAATGACTCTGGCCCACACATCAATTAAGCTTGCATTCCTCTTTCAGGGACGCCTGGCTGAGAGTTTGGGCATATGCCAATTCTATCAAGTGCTCTCTTACTCCATAAGTTTGATTGAGGTGTCCTCAACATCCAGTGAGAACGTGCTGGTCACTGACACCACCATGGACAGCGTTGAGGTCCGAGTATGTGAGTGGACGGGAGGTGAGGTGGGTGAGCTGAAAAGGGGAGTGGTGTTCTTCCATGGAGGAGGCTGGATCCTGGGCAGTGCAAGTGAGTGAAGTTTGAGCCAAAATTGGGGTTCCCACAAGGGTATCTTATCTCTGGTGTGCTGAGATAGCAGTCTTTACATGAGGCCTCAATGAATTGGTTACTTTATCATTATTCTTTTATTCAGCACTCAGCACGGGCAAGTCTAAATCACGATCAGTACATAATAGTACACTTTTCGAACACCAATGTTGGGAGCTTCTTTCACAAAAACTGCTGACTGAAAAAAAGTAACATGGCCAAGTGAGACATTCATCACCAAACTCTCAACAAACGGATAAGTGTATATTTGTCTTATACCAAGAAAGTCATACGTGTTACATTAATTACCCTGCCCCACCCAAAGGGGGAGGACAAGGGGTATTGTTTTTTGTTCAGTTTGTTTGTGTGTTGGTTTCTTTCTTTGTTTGTTTGTTAACACTTTAGCAGCAAAACTAATGGCCAGATTCACCCCAAATTGGATTTAGGGATTGCCACTGACACATAATAGATACCTATTGAATTTAGAAAAATAGGTCAAAATATGTGCAAGGGGCGGGGTTTGTTGTGCCCGGCACCACTTGTTGACCCATACAGTTAGGGAATCCATGGGCACTTTTTTATGCAGTATGGAGAATTTTCCTGCAAAGGTTTTGATCCAGTTGTCTCCAAAGAGGGAGGGTTCACTGCAAACCAACACAAAGTTATTCTGAATGATCACCTTTATCCTGCGAGGAAATATAAAAATTTTTATGAGCAGGCATTCTAGGTTGAGAGTGGTTCCATACATAGTCATAAGGGATCACTGAATGTCGTGATTTTTTTGGGGGGTCGGGGTTGCTGCCAGCTGTGCTTTTTTTTCGCCACCTGATGGCTATCTTGCTGGAGAATCCAGGTGGTTGGGTTCTCTGATTGCTTAGTGATTGCCGCTGCGGACACACTATTTAAGGGCCATTGTCTGCGCTGTCTGGTGCTTTCGTGTCACTCTTGCAAGATCTACAAAGCACTCAGCGTGTAGTAAGAGGAAACTCCTTGAAATTTGGTGTTTGTTCGTCTGAATTATTGTTCTGTTTGTCTGAGTTTATGTTCTGGCCTGCAGAAGGTCTTGTTTGTTGGAGCATAGTCTTTGCTTGCAGACCTCTGTCAGTTTGGTCCTGCTCCGGCAGGAGGGGGTGGTAACCCTGTCTGTCTCTTGTGAGAGAGCTCTTAGTTTCAGCAAGGATTTTTGCCTATTTTTTCTGGGTTGTTTTTTTGTTGGCGGAATTGCCGGGGACTTGCGCTCCCTTTTTCTGTTACCTGTTCTCCATTTATTAGTCGCTTGTGTTTCGTGGGTGGCTTTTAGATACCCTATCCTGTGTTGCGTCTGGGCCTTTGTCCCATTCCCCCTCACGCTGAATGGTTTTATAAGCATGAAAATAATGTGACTTACATGCTATAGCCATCACAGCTGTCTGATCTCAGCTCAGTTGAACATCTATGGGAGATTTTGGACAGCAATCGACACCATCATTCTAACACCAAGTAAAGGGATATCATTTGGAACTGGTATAGGGTTGTTCATAGCTAAACTGTTTTGAACAGCTGGAAACAGAAAAGGAGAAGGTTAAGCTGTTTAAATACTTACTGAACTGTAAAAAGTGTGACCTAGTGAAACCACAAACCCATTGGAAATGAATACTATTGCAACAGAGCATAACTATTGACCAAACTGAAAGCTCAAACAACATGATATGCTGTTGAGCCAGTGTAGAACTTTGTACTAATGCATTGGCTTCATGTATATATAGTGGCTTGTGGGGAGAAAGCAGCAACACTGATATAAAAGGATCACGTAGCTCAGTGTATCCGAACCTTCTCAGGAAATTGTCATGATCTGTGCATGAACCAAGCACAAACTTTATAGCAGAAGGTTTGTTTATTCTCAGGATTACAGTAACAGCAGATGATGATAATGAACATGAACGCTCAGAACTAGATGATTTTAGCGAGTGGAACATTTCATAATCCTAGAACACAATACATCATAATCATAAAGGAAGAACTGACTATCCATGGCCACAGACAGAAGACAGTCTGGTACAGTCTGACAACTGAGCCCTTGTAAGTCAGTACAGAGAGCTTAATAGGGAACTGGTAATGAGGAAAAGGAGCGAGGTTACTAAACAGCACACAACAAGCATGCGGACTAATGAGACCTAATGAAGGCGTTGAAGGGAACAACCATGAATATTATACTGAGGTAAGATCCTTGTGATGAAACATAACGATTGAATAACTAAAATGGAAGAGCCCAGTGCTAAAAGAGCTTAATTCACAAAATCTACATTTTGTGAGAATTGAGAAAATCGGGATGGGTAGCTATGAAAGGCGTTTTCCCATCCTTACCTTACAGTGTGTGAAAATGGAAGTGCTTTTAGCACTAGGGTCTTCAATTTTAAATACATTTCTCAGAACAGATGTTTCATAAATTACTACTCATAAAAGATAAGATGTAAATATTGTAAATCCCTTCACGGTCGATCCGATATCTTTTCAACAACTGTGCAGCATTAAGAATTTCCAAGTCATTCCGTCTTTCAACAGCAGCAGCCATTTTCTGATTCTTTGTGAAAGGTTTTAGCGAGTTAGGAGTCCTCTAGACTACCTTTAAGCTCTCCCAGACTTAGGAGCTACTTTTAGGCCTAAAATGCTTTGTGAATAACACTTTGCAAAAATAATAGGGAGTCCTAAATTTACGACTGACACGTCCACTTTTTTTTTTGGGAGTTTCTCCTAAATCCGGCCGTTAGGACCTACTTTTAGCACTGAGATACTTTGTGAATATGGGCCCAGGTCTGCACTGCATTCCAAAAAAAAAAGTTTGAATGGTGAAAATTTAGGACTAGTAATGAGAAAAAAATGTTGAATAATGATGTGATTTAAAATGGCTGATGTCAGCAGGTTGTTGGAATAACACTTTGTTTCAAAAGCAATGTTCAGCAGGGGGCTAGTCCTTCAGGAGCTAAGATGGGCTGAGGGTCGCTTAGTTGCCCGCAAATGTGTTGGAAAATCATTGAAAGATTGAAAAACTGATCCTCTATAATCATAGCTTATATAAAAAACAATATTTCCACATTTAAATCCACTGTTCAAAATACTATTCTTTTTGTCTACATTATTTTATTCTATTTGTTCCCATTTCACTTCCTGTAAATGAGTATAAAACTGAAACGGCTAATATGCATGCAAAATCTCTTTGCAAACATTTCTGTGACAAAGTAAGAACAATCTCTTCAGAAGAGACAGATTACAGGTGGGCTTCACAATTGAGCCAAAGATAAGTAATGAAAATTACATGAAAATCTGGTTGTCTCTGCTTGGAGGCTGAGACTTGGCCATAGATCATTTGATGGATTATCCAACAGGACTCTGATCACAAAGATACATAAAAAATACACTCAGAACAAAAATGGAAATGTTCAGACCCACAGCGCTTACTGTGCATGCGTTCCACTAAGCATTGCTACCAAACAATCATGGTTAAGTGAGTGCGTGATCGAATGTGTTGGTGAGTAACCATAATTTGTGATGTATGGACACCACCATTATCATTAAAGGTTGTGATACTTTCAGAAAACAATTACTCTCAGATTAGGAATAATTCTAGCTGGTTGCTTAAGGGCATATACAGTAGCATGGATAATCTAGTGACTCTGTAGACTCAAAGCAAGGTATATATATGCAGCGCAGGAGTGGGGAACACAAATGCATTACACCTGGAGGAGGAGGTATACAAGACGTTAAACCAATAAAGGAGACAATGCATCTAGGAGACACACAGGTTGGTAGATGAGAGGAGGAACAATAAGGTGTGAATACACCAGGGTTATGACAGAGCTTCACTGTGTTTCTTATCATCTCTAGCCCGCTTACCCTATTCTTTTTACTCAATGCTTACTGTAATTCCTCACTTATAAATACACAACATGTTCTGGCTGAAAAATGAAAGAAGTCAGATATCAGCCAAACCATAGAATTTCTGAAATCAGTCATTGGACCATCATTATGAGCACTACGTAGATCAGCAATTGCAAAAGGCCAGTTAGTGTTGGCTGTGTTGGTGAGACATTTTTGCAGAAGACTTCACAAACAGTAATAAATAGCTAATTCAAACTATAAATACCCGTTCACGAAAGTACTAATGCTGCTACATCATCTGCTGGGGTGGTCTGTGGACCAAGGACCTCCGTAGAAGGTATTATACGCTCAGGCTACTTACTACTGATTCAATCCTCTCGAAAGCTGCAAATCATTCAGGCTAGTGTATAGCCAAGACACACCAAAAAGAGGAAAAAGGGACTAATTGTATTGCAACATTTTTCAAGAAAAGCTGTAGTATACTTCTGTAAAATATTGCAAATTGTGTGCTATCCAAGAAAAGTTTATTTGACAGGCCACTGGGTTTTTGTCCTATTCGGGCACTGTTTTATTGTGTGTGTGCTAAACAGACTTGGTTCATTATGGTGTGTACATTGCATGATTACAGAGGCAAAATATGAGATGCAAATTATTATTTATGAAATAACATGTTGTCTGTTCTCACCTTGTCCCTTGGAAAATTAAAACAGAGAAGAGATCCTATGCCCTCCTTTGCAAGAAAATGGCTAAAGATCTGAAGGCAGTCATTTTATCTGTTGAGTGAGTAATAATATCTCAAATTTGTCCATTTATTTCAGTAATTATAACAATTTCTCCTAAGTCATTTTTTTTTTCGTTGGTGTTTTTTCATCTCCAGTTACCGCTTGGCCCGTAAGGTTTACTTCCCTGTTCAGTTTGAAGATGCCTTTCGAGCCACGAAACACTTCCTCAGACCTGAGGTTCTGTCCCAGTATTCTGTGGACCCAGAGCGTGTGGGGGTGTCAGGTGACAGTGCTGGGGGGAATTTGGCTGCAGCTGTTACTCAACAGGTAGAACCACATCGCCCTCTAGTGACATCAACATCCATGTGCTCAGCATTTCTCTGTGGAAAACTGATTGTTTTTTTTAAGAGTTATGGGGTTCTGATTCAAATTCTGATTTAAAAATTGATTTATTTTCAAATCAGCATTTGTTTTCAACATAAAAATCTCTGTTTACATCTGGCAAACACGGCACATTTGTCTGCGTGGTAAAAATACTGGTGATGCATCACTCTATAATACTGATGTATTTTAATATTTGAAAAGTATGAATTCAAAAACACAGAACCTGCAGATCTGCTGCCATGCTATTCTCAGACTCTTGTTATGCTGTTGGAAACACACTGGATGTAATGCTCATCAACATCATTTCATGTCCGAGATTTAATGGGGATTCAAGCAAAAATTGATGGGCAGAAAACAAATCTACACTCCTCTTTTAAAACAGCAGCTAATACCAAGGTTTATCGGGAACTTGTTATCCTTAATCAGGCCCTGGAATAAGTTGGCTATCGCGTGCCCTAGGGCCCATATCTTAACTGAGATGTACAAACACACTATTACCCCTCTCTATCCACAAATTAAACAGCTTTATCCAAAAGGCTGAAAGCGTGTACCCAACTTAAACTTGTGATGATGTGAAAATTATGATTAAGATTTCAAATATTTTAAATACGTTAGAACTTGTTTAATATTGTGGCTACTTGTTTGTGCATCTTGCAGAGGGTCTCGAATTGGCCTTTTTTTGAGGCTTATAGTCCAATCGTCAGAATGTAAAATCAAATCAATTCAAGCTTTATTTATAAAGCACTTTTTGTGAAAAGTTGCACTACAAAGAAATGAATGTAGGCAAATATAAAAACAATTCAGTAAGATCATTAGAAATGTACACACACACACAAACAATGAAATAATGATAAAATAGGTCCAAATACAAATAAAAGAAAAGAGCTGAGTGACCTCGATGGAACATAAGATAAAAGCAAATCTGACAAACAGTGCTGTGAAAATTGATTTGCCCCCTTCCTGATTTCTTTCTTTCTTTTTTTTCTGCATATTTGTCACACTGAAATGTTTCAAATCAAACCAATTTTAATATTAGACAAAAATAACCAGAGTAAATACAAAATGCAGTTTTCAAATGATGATTTAATTGATTGAGGGAAAAAGCAATCCAAACCTACCTGGCCCTATGTGAGAGACTAAGAGTACAATTGCCCCCTAAACCTAATAACTGGTTGTGCCACCCTCGGTGACAACAACTGCAATCAAGTGTTTGCAATAATTGGCAATTTCACATCGCTGTGGAGGAATTTTGGTTCACTCTTCTTGGCAGAATTGGTTTAATTCAGCCACATTGGAGGGTTTTCGAGCATGAGCGGACTGTTTGAAAAGCAGTGGCATTTAAGTCAGATTTAAGTCCGGGTTTTGACTAGACCCCTCCAAAACCTTCATTTTGTTTTTTTAAGCCATTCAGAGGTGGACTTGATGGTGTGTTTCAGATCATTGTCCTGCTGCATAACCCAAGTGCGCTTGAGCTCGAGGTCACGGACTGATGTTTTGACATTCTCCTTCAGGATTTTCTGGTAGAGGGCAGAATTCATGATTCCATCAATTACAGCAAATCGCCCAGGTCCTGAAGCAGAAAAGCATTCCCAGACCATCACACTACCAACACCATTTTTGACTGTTGATATGATGTTCTTTTTATGAAATGTTGTGTTAGTTTTACAACAGATGTAACGAGGCGCCAACCTTCCAAAAAATTCAACCTTTGTCTCGTCAGTCCAAAGGATATTTTCCCAACAATCTTGGGTATCATCAAGGTGTTTTTTCGCAAAAGTGAGACGAGCCTTTGTGTTCTTTCTGGTCAGCAGTGGTTTTTGCCTTGGAACTCTCCCATGGATGCCTTTTTTGCCCAGTGTCTTTCTTATTTTTGAATCATGTACACTGACTTTAAGTGATTTGTATCAAGATTTGCAGATTTCAAAACATCAAAAAAATTTTTGCATCACAATCAATGGAGTAAGACTCTGGAACAGTTTAGATGTGGAAGTAAAGCAATGTCCAAGCATCATCCAAGCATTTATATATATAAAGAAAGCAATCAAATGTGTGTATGTATGGCATGTATATATGAGCACATGGGCTGTATTATTTGTATGGTAAGAACAGCATACATGTTATAACTCATGACTATGGGTATTTGGATACGTTTTTTATTTATTTATTATTTGATAACAATATATCAGTTTTTTGGGGGTAACATGTCGGCAAGAAAGCTACTTTTTCTTCTTTTTTTTCCGTTGAGAAATATTTATTTTTCTTTATTATGTTTTCTTTTTTTAATGTTGGTTACCGGAATATATATTCTTGCTTGTTCAAAAAAAAAAAAAAACTTAGGCAAGTGAGGCCTGCAGCTCTTCAGATGCTGTTCTAGGTTCTTTTGTGACCTCCTGGATGAGTCATTGATGCACTCTTGGAGTAATTTCAGAAGGCCAGCCACTCCTGAGAAGGTTCACCACTTTTCCAGGTTTTCTCTATTTGTGGATAATGGCTCTCACCGTGGTTCTCTGGAGTCCCAAAACCTTTAGAAATAGCTTTGTAACCCTATCCAGACTGATAGATGTCAATGACTTTGTTTCTGATCTGTTCTTGAATTTCTTTAGATCGCGGCATAATGTGTTGCTTTTTGAGATCTTTTAGCCTACTTCATTCTGTCAGACAGGCTCTATTTAAGTGATTTCTTGATTCAACAGGTCTGGCAGTAATCAGGTCTGGGTATGGCAAGTGAAATTGAACTTGAAAAATGTGGTTAATCAGTTAATTTGTGATTTAACGAGGGGATAACATTTTCAAATAGGGCAAGGTAGGTTTGGGTATCTTTTTTCCCTTAGAATTGCATTTTGTATTTAGTCAGGTTATCTTTGTCTTATATTAAAATTTGTTTGATGATCTAAAACATTTAAGTGTGGCAGATATGCAAAAAAAAAAAAAAAAAAAAATCAGGAAGGGGACAAACACTTTTTCACAGCTCTGTAGATACAGGCACCAGTCAATAGAGAGAATTAAAAACCAATAAAAGAATTTTAAAATCTATTCTATTCTATTCTATTAAAATCAGGCAACCAATGAAGGGATTTTAAGATGAGTGAGATGTGTGTTGTCCGTCTGGTCTTGGTCAATATGCATGCAGCTGCATTCTGGAAAAGCTATAGCTTATTCATTGCTTTCTTTGGTAGACCAGAAGGGAGAGTATAACAGTAATGAAGCCTGCTAGTGATAAAAGCAAGCATAAGTCTTTCAGTATTTTCCTGGGAGAGGAGTGGTTGTACTTTGGCTATATTTCTGAGGTGATAAAAGGCAATTTTAGTAATATTACTGACGTGAGACTCAGATCAGGATCTAAAAGCACACCAAGATTCCTTGCTAGGGGCTCGGTGTTGTGTGCCAAAGATTTTTGGCATGAACATACTGTTTCTCTCTGGACTTTTTCTCCAATAATTAAAACCTCAGAAATTTTGTGACATCCATAGATTGATATGATCAATATAAGTGCTGCCATGCTTTGTTCCACCCATGAACACAGCTGTGGCAAGCCTATTTAACATGTAATCAGTTGCAGTGATAACAACTGTAGATATCAACAATTGCTTTTTATCTAGAGAGCATTCCAAGCAAACATATCCAAATGGCATTTTGTCTTGTGGAAATTTTAATCAATGATATTTACCACTCACTGCTCACATGCCAAAATGTTAATTCTTGATAACAGCAACTACTTTCTTACTAGTAGAAATGTTCATTACAGATACTATATCTGTAACTCAATTACAACTAGTCAACTTTCACCAATGACCTTCATTCAAATTTTATTTCACATATCTCTAATTCAGTTTTGACAAGTAATAATTAGAATTCCACATCGACATTATCCAATTAATGATATGAACAATTGATATTTCCATTGCTAGAATTAACATGTTGACTAGTGAGAATGGAATTGTGGGTATCATTAATTAGAATTGAAGCACCTATTACTAAAACCCCATAAGTCACACTTGACTTGACTTGTGGGGTTTTAGTAATCAGTGCTTCAATTGCAATTAGTCAAAATTACATTATGGATATGTCAAGTTGGAATTATAACGTCAGAACTGAATTAGAGCTATCCGAAATAAAATTTGAATGGAAGACAATGGTGAAAGGTGAGTAGTTGTGAGTTAGAGATATCAACACTGACCATTTCTTCTTGCAAGAAAGTAATTATTGATAACAAGAATTAACATTTTGACCCGTCAGAATTATGTTGTAGATATTTTTAATTAGAATTTTCCTCCAGTCAAAATGATATTATGGATATGTTGGCTTGGAACTTTCATTGGTCAAAAAGCAATGGTTATCTACAATTGTTATCACTGCTACCAATTAAATGTTAAGACAGCTTGCCATAAAGAAAGTAATTTCAAATATCTACAGTTACATTTCAGATATCTTTAACTGCATTTCAGATACCTGAATCTGAATTTTCAGATCAGCTGAATCAGGTGTGTTAAATCAGTGAGGCCCAACACTCCTCCTGCAGTACCCCTGTCATGCACATTTTATAGGTCTCCCTAATTTAACACACCTGCTTCAGCTGATCAGCTTATTAGTGGAGTACCTAATGACCTGATCTGGGTGTGTTAAATCAAGGAGACATCTGAAATATGCAGGGTAGGGGTACTCCAGGAACAGGGTTGGAAAACACTGCCTTAAATGAACATTTTAACAAGTAAAAATGGCATTTTGACATGTTAAAATGTAACTACCACTAGTGAAAACTAAATGGCTACTAGTCAGCCTGACTGATTAAATGTTAAAATGGTTGTCCATAACACAGCTAATGTATTTCATTCATCCGTCCTACCACCTGGCTGAAGAATTGAGCTGATAAGTGAATCCCAGTGGTTGGCACAAAAAACTTGGGAGGACTAAAGCTTCTAAACCCAGACATTACACCACTGGTCTATTTACAGTGTTTTAAAAATTGCGTCCTGAAGGTCCTCATGCTTTTAGATAGAACAGTGTGTTTTTCCACACACATATATATGAATATATATATATATATTTTTTACACCCCATTTATCAGGAAACAAATGCATGTCTAGTTCAACCAAATGTTTTCTCTGAATCTGTTTCTCTGACCTAAAATGGTTGTGGTTGAACTGCCCCCCTAATTTTTTTTTTTTGCTTGGTTTCAGGTAGCTTTGGACAGCAGCATTTCTGTAAAGTTCAAGGTTCAGTCTTTGGTCTATCCAGTGCTACAAGCCTTAGACTTTAACACACCATCATACCAGCGCAACCAGAATATGCCAATATTTTTCCAATCAGCTATGGTCTGGCTTTGGCTGAATTACGTCAATGCGGATTACAGCTTAGTCCACTCATTGATAATAAACAACCACACTGCTCTGGACGTGAAACAAGTCGACCAGTTCCGGTCCAAAGTTAGCTGGCAATCGCTGCTCCCAACTGAGTTCACTGAGGGATATGAGTTGGTGGTGCCAGCCCATGGGTTGCCCCAGATAGTGGAAGAGGTGCCGGGGCTGTTGGACGTGCGGGCCGCCCCTCTACTCGCAGACCGAGAGGTCCTCTCTCAGACGCCCAAAGCGTACATCCTCACCTGTGAGCATGACATACTGCGGGATGATGGGTTGATGTACGCACAGCGACTGGAGAAGGCTGGTGTTGTGGTAACAAGTGACTACTATGAAGACGGTTTCCATGGCTGTATGACCATTTCTTTGGGGTTCATCAGCTTCTCAGTGGGAAAGCGAACCTTGACAAATTATATAGCATGGCTTGATCAAAATCTTTAGCCCTTTTCTTTTCATATCAGCCGTTAGGTCATGGTAGGTCCACTCATAAAAGTCTCTAGTGGTTCCCTTGGTTTAAAATATTCATCATGTAACTCAACAGTGTGAGTTGGACTCTCATCAATCCATATTGAGTACAACATGTGGGATTAGGAGTTGTGCAAGTACAGTGGTTGAAATGAAGGAGGGTTTGTCTTCCCTATATAAAGGCATGATAAAAGCCACACAAAAAAACATTTTTAAGTGTCATGTCACGTCTGTCGAGTGAACAACAGAAGAGAGCCCTGAGTATGCTAGAGGCGTACTAAGTGCCCGGCAAGTGGCTCACAGTTTTGGATGTAGTACGTCCAGCATTAGTACGTTTTAGGTGTAATACGTCCAAATGGGACGAGCTCTTTCATCAAGAGTACCCAGACCTCAAACCAGGCAGCAACTCCAGAATGAACTACAGGCAGAGTGGCGACAAGTTCCTCAAGACAACCTAAGACACTTAGTCAGGTCCATGAGGAGAAGTTGTACTGCCTGTGTGGATGTTTGTGGGGGTCAGACCCGAAACTGACTGTTCTTTTGAGTTCATTTTTAAATGTGTTTTCCGTTCAGTCTTGTTGTGATTTTTAATTTTCAACTTGTGCCCGTTATGTTTAATGCATCTGTTTATAATTGTCCAAATCGGCCCATTAACATTTAATTCATCAAAGTCAAAGTGCTTTCATCAAGCCTTTATATAGGGAAGACAAGCCCTCCTTCATTTCAACCACTGTACTTGCACTAAGTTCTAATCCCATATTTTGTACTCAATATGGATTGGTGAGTGTCCAATTCACACTGTTGAGTTACATGATGATCATTCATGTGTAATGAGGGACACATTGTGACCCCAATGGTCACTTAAGAACTCAAATTGGACTACTCAGGTCCTGAGCAAAAATAAGCCAAAATTTAGAGCATTATGTTTTCATTGCCTTTGAGTATGCCTTTGTTTGGACAACAAAGTGAACATTTTGGAGTGGCCAGGAAATAATCTATTCATTTATTTTTCTTTCTTTTATTTGTTGTCAATGAGGGGAAGTCACGTGAATATCCATTTTGATGTGTTTCATACTGGTGAGTCAGCTGATCCATTGGCCCTGGGTAGAATATTTTGAGCAGAACAAACCGTTGTTTGTGGCTGAGTTGGGATAAGGTTAGGGTTGGACACAGGGATAGGGATAGCATTCCCTATGAGTTGGGTTAAGGTTAAGGTTAGGGATAGGGATAGCGTTCCCTGTGAGTTGGGTTAAGGTTAGGTCGACCGTGTCATGGCTGCCACCTTTATATGCTTGCCCCATGTATAGGCGCTCTAGAAATTAAAGTGTAAATTCTCTTAACTGGATGTGCCTTTTACGTTTTTCCACACTCGAAACTTTCACTTGGTATCTAAACATTAAGCTAAGCCGAAAAGGTTGTGATTTTTTTTTGATTTTGCTGGAGTTTGTGTGTGGTACTCTTACCAAACGTTGTTTCAATGTTATTTCAACGTTGAAACAAAACTTGTTCTAATTTCAGGGCTAATTTGAGATCATTTTGTTAATCTTCTTACAACCATCAGAGTTAAACAATGCTTCAACAGCATCTCAAAGATGAAACGACAACTGACCATATTTCACATTAAAGGTCGGTCGTGTGCTGACTGGGATTATAACCAGAGTTAAGGGGGACCTAATATGCTATTTTTCCAAGTTTATATTTTGGTCTTTGACTCCCCTAGAGAACTCCTGATTGTGCAAAGTATTTTGCTCGTACTGCCATCCTCAAAAAACCCCATTTGTAGTCCATAGTAGTCTCTGCCTGAAACGCCTGGCTCTTCCGCTATTGCCCCCACTCCCCGTGTGCCCACTTTCTTCTGACTGGCCAGCTCTGCGGAGGGCGGATCTAGGCGGGACGATGCAGTGTCACAGTGAAGCGTGAGACATGTCTGCCATCTGCGCTAAGGAACCAGCGGGGAAATTCTGCTATAAAACGCAGTACATGTGTATAGATCTAATGAAATTAACTTGTTCTAATAAATGCAACGGCGAAAGTGGAGGATGCAGTGCGAAAGTCTGGCAGCTCAAGCACGAATTTGCTATCGGCTACAGTTTGCTACGACAACAGTTGGCGAGTACAGCGGTTTTACTTCTCCTAGCTAGGATGCAGGGGAAGCTAGAATCCATCCCATATAGACACATTTGTAGAACGGGTCGACATGCCCAAGTGTAGACCGGAGATCGTAGAAATCCGGTGGGTCTGAGTTTAGAGAGAAACATGGATACTGAGGAGCAGCAAAAAGTGGACCAACAGCTTATGGACTGCTTCTGTGTGTATTAGGACCCGCTGGTTACTTGTGCTTTGCTGTGATATGTTGTTAGCGTGCAGAAACGAACAGCTTCGGCGCTGGTAGATGACGGAGGGTAGCCTCCGTTGCAGACGTTTTATGGTGTTCGGTTAATTTCCCTCACCCTACAACGTCTGCGCACTCGAGCGAGGTTTTGTGTTCCGTGACGTAATGTGATTGTGCTTGATGAGCCAATCAGAATGCTTATTATATGTTATGATCTCTGTCATTGCTATGGCTTTTCCCTGTAGCTTGTCAAAAATAGTGAAATGGCGGATAAAGAAACTCCTAAAAAAACTTGCAGAAAACGACATTTGTTTTGTGTGTAAAACAAAAATCCTCTCAAATACAGACAAGATACGAATGCATGGAAAAGGCAAGCTTGATATCGCTGCAGTAATAAGCTCTGTCATCTCTATTAACACAGCGGTATACACGAACAAGTTATTCATCTGCCGAACGGGCTGCTATCGCTTACTTGAAAAAATGTGAAAATAGAGAAAGAACTTGATGATTTATTATGTGAGCTTCATCGACAGCAACAGCATAAATATTGTTTGAATATGCGGCATTCAGCAGCATCTTCCTCCACCGTTCACTGAGCCAATACTCTGGAGAACCGTATACTATTGAAAACAATCCTCTTTCCACACTTCTCTTCTCCATTTCGGTATCGACTAGACTTAAACTCGTTGCTTTCACTCCTATGTAATTCAAATGATTGACTTGATCCTTCATAAGGTTAACAAGAGGAGAAACAACAATAACAATAGGCGATTCTTCATTAGGAAACGCTTCCCCGAGGATTGGAAGAGTTTGTTATATGAGCGATTTGCCAAATCCTGTAGGCAAATTTACGTAGACATCTTTCCTCTGGATAACTAAGTTGTTCATTGCTTGTTCTTGCAAGCTATTCATACTTTCAATATTGAAGGCTTTGCAGATTTTCTCCAAAGCTCGAGAGAGAACATGTTTGCCACCGTCCGCCAATTTAGCTTTATCTGTTTCTGCATATAAAATTAGCTCCTGGATTTTAGGAGCTAGTTTCTGATTGGTGGAACACAAAACCTCGCTTGAGTGCACAGACGTTGTTGGGTGAAGGAATTTAGCCAAACACCATAAGACGTCTGCAACGGAGGCTAGACGGAGGGGTGAAAGCTCCAAGCTAAACAGCCTTTTCGGAAATTGCCCGTGGTAATGGTTTACTTATTGCTTCGGAATGACCAGCTTTTTCATGCAGAAAATGGGCGCAATATGGATAGTGTGCGAGAGCTAGACAGAGCTCCGGTTATGTCATGAACATTTTACATTTTTTATAGACCGTAAGTTCCGTCTGCGTGAACCGTTGCTCATGTGGAGCAAGCGAATCGATCACTTTTACAGGAAAGAATTTAATATTCAATCCATGGCAATGCGGCCTTTGTTATACCGAACACGTTAGCCTGTGTGCTTCCCTATTGCTTTCACCGGTAGTATCAGAGAGCTTGCCCAGCCATTGGAGATGTATCAGGCTTACCCTGGTCATGGATAAGTGAAGCGATTCTTTCATAAGCACCCAAAAAACGGACCCCAAGCTCAGCAAAATCTACGTCTGGCCTAACTGCATCCCAACTCGGCAGACACATACAGCACCTCTCTGTTTAGCTTCAACTGAAGTGGCTACAATCAGGCAACGTTATGATGAAACTGCCACATTGATGTTTACTAAAGTAACACAAACATACCGATCGGAATTACTGCATATACGTGAACCAGAAGCATTTTTAATTAGCACGACACGAAAACTAACATGTAGTAGCTGGTAACCAAGTGGTCATAACCACAGAGACAAACCCTTGCAATACAGGTTTTACCGACAGCAAGTTCTGTTACTGTGAACAGTATGCAAGCATCCAAATTACAAACAAGTATTGAAAGTTAGCTTCAAATGAGGTTTATATTCACACACCTTCTGTGGAATTTCCCCTGATATCACTCTTGCATAATTAGGACACAAACATTAGCAACAGTAACTTGGCTACGTTAGCCAATGTGGTACAGCCACAATCAACTGCTTATCACGTCAGGTTGGCATATTCAGTAAAAGCAAGTTACAATTTCTCTGTCTGTGAGTCACAGACAGTCGCGACAGATCCTTGCTTTATCTTCAGATATTTTACATAGCCTGCGTTTGAGGCCAGTTGTTAGTGCTAACTATCGCTAGCGGTCCTGCTAGCCACCTGTAACACGTTAGCTTCACTTACATTATTTGCTGTTATTACAGCTTTGCTCTAAGCGCTTGATCGATACAACTGCTTCAGGTTTGAGAAGCAGCTGAAACGCTTACTCTGTGTCAAATCATCCTTTATAGACAAAGCTCTCTTTGGTGAAATGCTGAGCACAAACAGCTAACGTTCCCTTTGGCCGTGGCTGTTAGCAGCCAGCAAATAAAAAAAGCTACCTACTGATTTCTGGTGGCATCTTCTTTTGGAGGAGAAATATTTGGTTTTTTTTTTTGCGTCCAAAAGTAAACGGACAAGTAGCTTTGGGAGAGATACTGACAAAATTGCACCTCAAATGATCTGTGGTTCTTCTTTTGTATTTCCAAAAGTGTAGACGCTACTAAGGCATAGTATGATCTGCTGTTGTTAGTGCCTGCTAGAATAGTTTCCGGTGTGGGCAGGTCCAGCGCAGTGGTTGGCTCTGGCTAGGTCTGTACTAATTGGACGGCACAACCTGACTTCAGGTTTTACCCAGATCTCGTGAAGATCTTGGGAGGAGCTGTTCAGAGAGGAAATCACGCTCAGGAAATCACGTTCTTGGATTACGGCAAAATCCCTGTATCTTTTGTTTAGAAACTTCTCAGAGGTTGAGTATGGACAACCAACACTATAACACTACTAATATGTATTAAAAGAAGGATCAGCATGTTAGGTCCCCTTTAAACGTTGTTTCAATAGCATCTCAACGATGAAATGACAACTGACATAATTGCAACCATATTTCTACATTGAAGGTCGGTCGTGTGCCGGCTGGGATCACAAGCATCAGAGTTAAACGTTGTTATGCCTCGGTGCACATGCGCAAGCGGGGCAAACGGTAGTTCGTTTCTGTGTCATTCATTCATTGTCTGATAGCCGCAATACCGGTCAAAATCAAGTGCTAGAATATGGCTCAATGGGTTAAATTCCATGATATCATGGATTTAAATTTGCCAGATTTTTGAGATGGAGCTTTGTTTTTGAGTTTTAGCACTATTTGATTACCACGATGGCTGCTGCGAGCGATCAAGCCTTTAACAAAGAAAAGGCTCCTCACAATGGATCGCCTTACAACTTGGGCGTTCGATTTATATCACAGCAATAGATACGCACGGAGCTAGAGAGGAACGCCCACAAACGTCTCATCTGGTTTTAGCCTGGGTGGAAAACAAAGCCTTAGCGACCATTGAAAACAAATAGCGGACAATAGTTAAGAGCTGCTGTGTAACGTTTTGCACATCGAATTTTGCAAAAAAATCCGGAATTGAAGGTCATACGTTTGCCAAATATAAAAACAGAGCCCGTTAGAAGGACAAAGTGGTTGCAAGCCATCCGCCGTGAGGATAAATCTGGCCGTCTGTGGAACCCTACCACACCACATGTTTGGGTCTGCGGTCTCCACTGTATTACCGGTAAGTTTGTAAACTGCAAAAATGCATTTTGCTTCTTGTACCTGTACCTGTGCCTACCTGTAATTCACTCAAATGAGCTCCATAAACATGATTGATTCATTACTGGCTCTTGTTGTTTGATACTAAGGTAAGTTTAATTGAACGTAGCTGTAGAAAATATAATAGTGTCTCTTACCAGGTGACTCGATCAGATAGTTGTAGCTATCTCCGTATGCAACTAGAGGCTATTGCGTTGGATCATCTGTCCAGTCCTTCAGAAGATACGAACAACGATTGATTACGATTTTGGTCAACTGTGACAGGTAGCGTTCTTTGTCGGCTGGCAATAAAGCCATTGATATTCATTTGAAAATCTCCATTTTATTAGAAAATAGGATTCAAAAATCGCGCTGAATGCATGGGAATCAATGAGAGTTTTCCACCCAGGTGACTCCGCCCCCCAGCTATGACGCGCTGATGACACTACGCCGTGTGTATCTATAGTTACTGCTGATGGCAAAACTTGACAAACGGAGCACAATGCCGACAATAAGTGATGTAGACACACATTGTGCACTGTGCTAAATACAGCATTGCATGGATTTTCAAATTTACTGTTGTATGAACTTTATAAAACATCACAGTCCCAGTGCGCAAATGAACAATGCTTTCAGTTATTGCTGGGCTTCACAAAGCCTAACAATCGCAGTCTCGCTAAGCGGTCCTATGAAGCTGCTTATCAACTCATTATGTCAACGGGCCACTGGTAGCTAAATACTTGAGAACAGCCATGTTTCCATCCACACGTTCTTATTCGAATTAAGTCATATCGAATAAAAAATGCCTTGTGGAAACGGTGAAATTTGACTTGATTTTCAAGTTAGCGACATTACGTTTATACGGGTGATCTCATCAGATTTTCTTCTTCATCAGTAAAAGGTTTATGCGATACCTGCTGATTGAAATGTTATTTGCTGAATAAATCTGCGACTGCATCGTGACGGTGTTTCGATGCCGTCGTTGCCTTCTGATAATGGTTTGCATGTTGCTAAAAGCTGGCACATAAGCACCATTACAACTTGTGCAACTATCATCATTTGTTGCTAACCAGTTAATTTTATTGCCTGGCACACTACTGTTCACTCGAAGGTACTGCGATTCAGTGCGAAAATGAATGGAACCAGCTTAAATGTCAGAAATCTATTTGATACACCGATTTGAACACATAGTAGCAACCCTGCTGAAAATTCCAGCTTTGACCAGCCGAGGATGGTCAGGCTGGTTTAAGCTGTGTTTTGTACAGTTTTAGCTGGTCAACCAGCCCTTCACCAACTGACTCCAGCTGAAAATACCTGCTGAACCAGCTTTGACCACCTTCATCAAGCTATAGACACCAGCTAGACCAGCTATGACCAGTTAATAACACAACTTAGACCATCTTAAACCAGCTTAAAATTCAATTGTCATGTGAAAGTGATCAGTAAGTGAAGGTTTTTTGCGCCAATGTTCATAATTCAAGATCCTGATAATGTTTCCCATTTTAAATGTATTCTTTTTCACTCTGAAAACATTTTGAATGTTAAAATTACAATGCTTGAATAATAATAATATGGGAGATAAAATTCAAAGTAAGTTTTGGATTAATTATTTATTTGTATGGTCGCCGACATTATAATATCATGTATATAGAATTTACAGTACATTTCCCATGGTGATCTCTTTGGGGTCCCATGCGCGTAAGTCGAGAAAAGCACGTAGCTTGACTTATGTCTGTGCATTACGCGCCCCGAAGGCAGTTACACGCTTTAGGCGGAGCAAGGCCAAAATCTGGGTATTTCTCAGGCGAATAACACTTTCGCATATTCTCCCCCCCTGGCTTATGCACTTTTTCTGTCAAGCACTTTTGAGGGCTGTATTAAGGTCAAGCGCCAATATAAGGCAAAATAGAATATTGCGTTAGATGTCGGTTTTAGGCTGAATTTTAACATAAATTTTATTTAGCATATTAAAGGTTGAGACATTCAATATTCGATTGTTCATCCTTATTTCTAAACAACATTTCTCATAACCATAATAAATTAGCAAACTAAATCATCACATGATATTACGCAACAGCCTGTTCTCCTATTCATTTAGCAATTAATTAATATGAGTATAAATAAGACCATCATTCTACCATGCCCTCAAAGTCTAAAACCAAAATGCCAGTCCTGCATTTGCTTGCACTCTTGTGTGAGTGGAAAAGAGTAAGAGGAGCACGCTGAGCTCGAAGACGACCACGCATATATCGGCCGCGTTTGGACATCCTGGGACTTAACAGACACCGAGTGCATCCAGCGCTTTCGTCTGAACTGTCAGGCTACCATCTATCTTTGCCGACTTCTGGATGAACAGCTATCCAGCTGCTGCAATCATCCACAAAACATACCCATGATCATCAAGGTCACAACTGCGTTGGCGGTCCTGGCATCTGGGTCTGTCCAGAGAGTGACTGGTCATGTCATGCACATATCACAGGTGTCCGTGTAAAGGTGTCTGACACACTTCGTTGACGCTATGCTGCTCCACATCAGCCACTTCATCAAGTTCCCGAAACACCCGCTGAAAGACGGAGAGTTAAGGGGGATTCCTACTGGGTCGCCGGGTTCCCCAGTGTTGTGGGAGCCAGTGATTGTACTCACTTGGCAATCAGAACCCCTTCCACTAATGAGAATATGTACAGAGAATGTAGACGTCGACACAGCGTTAATGTTCAGGCTGTGTGATCAGGATACGTGCACATTAAGCATCTGCGCCAAATTCCCTGTCTTGGCCCATGACGCCTATGTACTGCGCAATTGCTTGAAATGCCAAAAAATACAATAGATATTTTAAACCATATGAAGCCTGTTTCTAGTATTTATCAAATGATACTTTTAGTATAGGCAAATAAAAATGACCAATTTACGTAACCCTCCATCATCCGTATCCACTCCAAGTTCTTCTCCATGCACTTCCACTGCAGAAAGAGTGAATGCCACCTCTTCCTCCAGTGCAGTGAAATGCACAGGGGATGATGGTTGCCCACCACCTGTTGCATGCACACTTCTCCAGTGTGCAGAGGGCCTGGCTTTTACAGCACCCCGCAGATCTCTCCATTTATGCGCTTACATCTCCCCTTCGAAGCCACATCCAGAGCGATTCGCAGCTCTCCTCCTCGGATCAGCCTTCAGTGCCCCCTTGCCATAGAACACCTTCTGGTGCCTCTTCACTGATTTCACCAATACCTCTAACTCCTTATCTGTGAAATTTGGTTTTCGGCTTCGGCTCAACGTCGCCATCGTTGTCTTCATGTTCTAGTAAGAAATGTGACTGCCCTGTATACTCTAAATTGAGCCCTACTCTGGCCAATACCTAAGCTATAATACCTACCTATTTGTTAATCAATTTTAGCCAATAAAGAATAGCCGACATGGGAAGAATCATTATCAGTAAATGGGATCATTGATTATAATAAAGTACTAAGCACAAATTCAAGTGAATGTGTCGCTCAGATCAAATGGGACATAATAGGCTACGGATATGGAATTGTGTGATTGTTGAGGCGGTTTCGGGGCAGGCGGATGACCATGTGCTGGGTAAGAATCCTTTTTTTATTAAAACGTAGCCTTGTCCTTTAGTTGCAAACCTGACATCGGAGTAGTTGTGCGCAATTCCTAAATGAGATTATATAAACTGTCTTTGATTGTTATTTTTGTGTGACTAGAATGTTCTCTTTATTTGTCTTCTTCCCTGTCTTCCACAGAACAAACAGGCTGGTGTAGGAGGGGCACATTTTCAATGCTCTGATTACGCTGGTTGAGAAGCGCTTAATTCTTTATTTGTTATTTCATTATCACAGCAATTTGTTTGTTTGCATAGCTTTAGTGTCACAGTGGCTAGAATAAGAAATAGAAAAGAGATGTCTGCATTACTTCTTGTAATTGGCACAGACACTACATAGGCCTACTATTACAGCGGCAAATTCAAATTTAAAGTCTGGTTTGCGTTTTCCATGGACTACAACTGCATTTTCATGCTTAATCAGAAAATCCTTGTTCCATGTTTTCCTGATAGTTATAATCAATGAGCTCGGTGCAGAGTCTGCCTCTGTTTTGGATCAGTCACACCTCTTTCCTAAGGCCGCCTACATTCTGAAGTTAAGCGCTGTGGGCGTGATCGAAGCGCGTTGGGGAGAATGCGCCTAACTCAAATGTGCGTAACTCGAATCGGGTGAAAAAGGAGATTAGACCCCTTAGTCATTTGTTTATAATATTCTTATCATTATAGGCGTATGTATCAGTGTTGCTTATTCAGCAAATAAATTATTTGTTTGTTAATTAGGCAATCTTAAATTGACACAGGATGAAAGCAATTATGCATTAAAAGGTGAGAGGATTCTATACCTCTGACAGCCACAGAGAGTCTAGGAGGAAAGGGGCAGGGCTGGCTCACACCAAAGAAAATGTAGCTCCCTGGTGAGAAATGATGCCTCCCATAAGAGTCCACAACAAAGGTTTAATGAGTTAGAAAGTGGGCATGGCTTAAGTGCAGGGAGTAGGTCAAACTGATACTAATGAAAAAGTAACACTTTGCTGAGAACAATGATGCTTCCCCCAAGAGCCCACAAGAACTGGTTCATAAGTTATGAAAGAGGATGTGGAAAATTGCCTGTGTGTGTGCACGTGTGTGTGTGCATGTTTGTGTACATGTGTGTGTGCACCTGTGTGTATTTGTATGTGTATATCTGCCTATCTGTGCAAGTCAAATTGCCCTTGGAGGTTAACTATACAAATGTGTGTGTGTGTGTGTGTGTGTGTGTGCGTGTGTCCTTCCACAAAGTTTGGCCATGATACTTTTGGCCATTCAGGAGCTATGCACCTTTTTGTCATTGCCTCTCGCACTGGCACACTTTTTGCCAGCTGGCGAGACTAAACACACACCGTGACACGCAAATTCTTGACATGGATGTGAAATTCCTGCCTCCCAGAGAGAAAACTATGGTGTCAGAGAGTGCAGATATTTTGCAAGTTTGTGAATCTATTTGGAAATTTTGTGTCCTTTTGCAATATGCCCCCTCCCACTGCCACGCCCCCTACCATCCAATTGGCATAAATACAAAAACACACCTTCACACAGACATACTTGGAATCCACGCCAAATTTCAACTTCTTATTACAAATACTGACCACTAGAGGGTGGAGAAATTTTTTGGACCAACCGGCAGAGCGAGCTATAGAGCTGCTGGCCACAGCCAAAAATCAGATACGCTACCCCTTTAAAATTTACAATCCCTTCAAAAATAGGCGGAAAGGATTCTTGCCAAACAGGAATTATTTATTTATAGCCAACGTCTAATGCAGGAAGGAAAATTACCTTATTTCGGCTGGTAGTAAGGGCAACTTGCAGGCTTTGAAGAGAAAAGAAAGCAAAGTTATCTACATTTACTTCCAACATGCAGGATAGTCATATTACTTATGACTGTAAATTAATTGTAAACAGCTCGATTGATGATTTTGACACTAAATAATATATTTTACTTTAACTGTTTAAAATACAACATATGTGCAGCCACAAATAGTATAATGGATAAAATACATCAATTAATATTTGCAAGTTCACGGGAAATGTAAAATCTTAGATTAAATATTGTCCATTCACATTCCAGTGAGATTTTATGTTCAATATGTTTTGCAATTTACATACATTATTCTCTAATCCGTGAGGCATAAAGGAGATGGTAAACATATCGTGCTTAAATCAAAAGAATGAATTAATTTTAAAAAGGGTAACAGCCAGCTCTTTGCTGGAGGGTGTAACCAGTTTGAAGTATTTGTATAGGCATGCAAGTGAAAGCAAAAGTTTGCCGATGTGGGGCTGTGGACACTCTTAACATTCCAAGGTGAAAGGCGTTGACTCCTCTTTCTGTTGGGATTAATGTTGGTCTGATATCGAACTTCTGATTTCTTTTCCCAGCAGTTCTGTTCAAATGATATTTTGCTTTTCCTGAAACATTCCTAATATGCTCTTACCTGGAACAACAAGCTGTATTATAAGGTCCAATGGAATGCAGTATTTGGCAGGGAAGAAAACAATCAAAACCAGGTGTTATTGTAAATATAAAAATGGTGCAAATTATGCTATATGGAAACATGGAATATTAGACAAAAGTGCATGAATGTACTGAAAGAAAACCACCACTCAGAAAAACTACTGTGACAGCAGTCTTTTAAAATGTTTTTAATAATCTGTGCAATGAGAGTGAATTGGAACCTAAGTCAAGTTTTTTTTTTTTTTTTGCTGTTCTGGTTTGCAGCCACAATACAAAGCTGAATGAAGGGAATGTTTTTCTTTTTTATTTGCACAGCCAGTAGACTCTTTATTATGACACATTACTATTACTGAGTGGGACTGCCTTTTGCCATCAATACAGCCTGAATTCTGTGAGGCAAGGATCTTGAACCATTTCTTAGAGATTCAATGTAGACACCCATTGACTTGGTCAATGTTTACTTGATACAGTTAAGTAGTTCTTGCAGCACTCTTTGTAAACTCCAAAGACTACTGCACATGAAAATCCAAGGAGATCTGTAACTTCTGAAATACTCAAACCACCCACAATCATTGCATGATCAAAGTCACTGAGATCTCATTTCTTCCCAATGCTGACATTTTGTTTGAACAACTGAACCTCTTGACCATGAGTTTTGCATTGATTTCCTGTTGCATGATTAACTGATTAGATACCTGCATTAAAGAACAGAGGTTTCTGAAAACCAAAGAACATGACAACATAGTATCTAGTACTTCGTATTCAAGCAACATAAATAACCTGCACATCATTGCTAACATGCACAACCAATATACTCAGGTAACTGTATTATCCAATGCATGATTAACAGTCCTGACGGTTCAGTTGCTTGCGCTCTTCAACAAATATCCCAATGTACATAACGTCTTTCAATACTTGGCAAGATTCATGACGGCGGGTTTGGTATTTTCAGTGAGGTAGACAAAAGCGCAAAGATGCCCTAATGTTCTCTATTGTGGTTCAGGAACAGGAATGAACACTCAAAGGTGAGCATTTTCACATTGAAATTGAAGTTGAAGTTAATAATTATTCCATCAAGAGGGTTTTCCTTGCAAAATTCAAATGAAAGCAAGCATTGTTCTGCTGGTCTGAAAATGAAAAAACCTTGGCCAATCTGCTAGCCTTTGTATATTTTGTTCTTAACTACTAACTTAGTTTTCTGGTTTGGATGTACATTTTGAGAGGATGAGCTAAGACTTTCACACCACGGAAGTCTAGCCTCAACATGTTGGAAACTGTTTTACCCTGTTTACAGTATGAACATGTCATCACCTGCTCCAAAAGCAGGCGTGTATCAAATCACACTGATATTCTGGAAAATATCATCCTACTGATTTTTAAGCCAAAGATTACATTTATTACACGGGACCTTTTATGCTGATCCTTCTTTTAATACATATTAGTAATGCCATAATGTTGGATGTCCATACTCAACCTCTGAAAAGTTTCTAAACATGATACAAGAGTTTGGCCGTAATCTAAGAACGTGATTTCCTGAACGTGATCTCCTTTCTCAACAGCTCGTCCTGAGATCCTCACGAGATCTGGGCAAAACATGACGTCAGGTTGTGCCATCCAATTAATACAGACATAGCCAGAGCAAATCACGGCGCTGGACCTACCCACACCGGAAACTATTCTAGCAGGCACAAACAACCGCAGATCATACTATGCCTTAGTAGCGTCTACACTTTTTGAAATACAAAAGACGAACCACAGATCATTTGAGGTGCAGTTTTGTCTGTACCTCTCCCAAAGCTGCTTGTCCGTTTATTTTTGGATGCGAAGAAAAGCTCCTATTTTTCTTTTAAAAGACGATTCCACCAGAAATCAGTGGGTAACTTTCTTGCTTGCTGGCGGCAAACAACCACGGCCAAAGGAAACGTTAGCTGTTTGTGCTCAGTATTTCACCAAGGACCGCTTTGTCAATGAAGGAAAATTCTATGCTGGATACGCGTTTCAGCTGCTTCTGAAACCTGAAGCAGTTGCATTGATCAAGTGCTCAGAGCCACGAGCTGTAAGTAACGATATAACAGCAAATAATGTTAGTGCAGCTAAAGAGTTACATGTGGCTAGCAGGACCGCTAAAGATAGTTAGCACTAACAACTGGGCTCAAAAGCTGGCTTTGTAAAATATCTGAAGATAAAGCTTGTATTGGTCGTGACTGTCCGTGACTCACAGACAAAGAAGCTGTAAGTTGCTTTTACACCATAAGCCTACCTAATGTGATGGCCTGTTGATCGTGGCTGTAGCACTGCAGCTAACGTAACCAAGTTACTGTTGCTAGTGTTTGTGCCCTAAATATGCAAGAGTAATATCAGAAGGTGTGTGAACATAAAACCTCATTTGAAGCTAACTTTTTACACTTGTTTGTAATTTGGATGCTTGGTACAACTGTCCACGGTAATGGAACTTGTCTGTAAGATCTTTATTGCAAGGGTTTGTCTCTGTGGTTGTCATGACCGTTGGGTTACCAGCTACTGCATGTCAGTTTGAGTGCTGTGCTACTTAAAAATGCTCCCGGTTAACTTATATACAGTAATTCTGATCGGTATGCTGGTGTTACTTCGGTAAGCATCAATGTGGCAGTTTCATCATAAAGTTGCCTGATTGTAGCCCCTACAGTTGAAGCTAACCAGAAAGGTGTTGTATGTGTCTGCAAAGTTGGGCTGAAAAAGCTGCAGTTAGACCAGACGTAGGTTTTGCACAACTTGGGATACGCGTTTGGGTTTGTTGACGGTTGCTTGTGATCGCTTCACTTATCCATGGCCGGGATCAGCCGGATACTGCACCAATATCTGGGTTAGGTCTCTGATGCTACTTGGTGAAAGCAATACGAAACACACAAGCTCTAACGTGTTTGGTGATTTCTGATGATTGCTCTGCACTAATGTGGAAATTTCATTCCTCTTTAGAAATGGTTCTGGCTAATAAAAAGCCGAAAAATGCGGAGATTGAATAGAAAATTCTTTCCTGTCGAAGTTATCGATTTGCTAGCTCCACATAAGCAACTGTCCACGCTAAGGGAACTTACAGTCTGTAAAACTTGTATTATATTCATAACATAAGAAGAGCTCTCTCTAGCTGTCGCGTACTATCCAAGCTGCTTTCACACCAGACGCGAAACAAATTTTTCGCGCGGCAGATTACATTCAAAGTCAATGCAAAGACGCGAATACACATATTATGGGCGCGTTAAGCCGCTTTCACACCGAACGCAAAACAAATTTTTTGCACGACAGATTACATTCAGATTACAGTGCATTAACTTTGAATGTAATCTCTAGCACAAAAAATTTTGTTTGCGTCCGGTGTGATAGCGGCTCAACGCGCCCATTTCCTGCAAGCCAATGCTGGTCATTCTGATGCAATAAGTAAAGCATTACCATGGGCAATTTCCGAAAAGGCCATTCAGCCTGGAGATTTCGACTCTCCGTCATATACCTCTGCAGAAGCTGTTTGTTACTCCATGCTAACGAAACACCACAGTTATGCACACAAACCAGCAGGTCCTTATAATACACACCAAAGCAGTCCATAAGTTGTTGGTCCACTTTTTGCTGCTCCTCATTGTCCGTCTTTCCCTCTCAACTCAGACCCACCGGATTTCTACGGTCTCCGGTCTACACTTGGATATGTTAACCCGTTCTACAAATCTGTCAGTATGGGGTGGATTCTAGCTTTCCCTCAATCCTAGCTATAGAGTTAAAACACCGGTGTACTCACCATGCTGTAGGTAGATAGCAAATTCGAGCTTGAGCTGCCAGACTTTCGTCGCTGCGTTTATTAGAATAAGTTAATTTGATTTACAAAATTCCTGAGCTCAGATGGCAGACGTGTCTCATGTTTCACAGTAGGGAGGCAGACCCCGAAAAATGCGTTCTGCCCAGTCCCGCCCAGCTCCGCCCTCCACAAAGCTGGCCAATCAGAAGAAAGTGGGCGGGGGGGGGACTTGAGCAGAAAAGCAGCCCAAACGAAGCGCTTCAGGCAGAGATTGCAATGGACCACAAATTTTTGAGCATGGAAGTATGAGCTAAATAATGACCCTTTTTTGGATTTGGAACGATCAGGAGTACTCTAGGGGAGTCCAATATCGAAATATAAACTTGTAAATGTAGCATAGTAGGTCGCCTTTAATGTGTAATTTCAGCCAGTTATTCTCATTATTCAGATATTTACTACATTTCATAATGAATGTTACCTTCGGAGCAACCGCAAATGTAATAAAAAAACACAAATGTAATAAAGTAATTTTTTTGGACAAAAGACCAGTTATTATTTTACCATGATGAGTAAAGAAGACAAAACTATTGAATCTTTTGATATTTGTTGGCTTTTTGTCAAAATTTTTAAGTTCATTACATTTCTGGTTCTTAGCTGCGACCAAGCAGCTCTATGAACACTTCTGTCTGTCTGTCTGTCCGTCTGTGACACCTTTTTGACCATGTTCCTGTCGTCGTATCATCATGAAATTTTCAAGAGTTATTGACCTTCATCAAAGTGATGTCCATGCACAAGGTAGAGGTCAAAGGTCAAAGGTCAAGTTCACAGAGGTCACGACCTTGTTTGCCGGTTTTCGCGCTGTAACTCCAGTGAGAATTCATGGATCGCTATGAAATTTTGGAAATAGTTTTTACGCATAGAAGAGGTGTTACTTATCGTTTTTCAAGGTCATCCATCAAATCCCAAGGTCACAAAGGCAAAAAAAGTGTCAATTTTTCCCAATTTAATGGTTTTCGCACCGTAACTCAAGTTTAATTCAATGAATGGCTATGAAATCTTAGAACAAGCTTCTTGGTATAAAGGAGGGGTTCCCTATTGATTTTCAAGGTCATTTGTCGAATCACAAGGTCACACCGGTCAAAAAAGTGGCGATTTTGCCCCAATTTCAAAGTTTTTGCACCGTAACTCCATTTTAACTTGATGGATGGCTATTACAAGCTTCTTGGTACAGAGGAAGGGTCCCCTATTGATTTTCAAGGTCATTTGCCAATTTCAAGATCACATATGTACAAGAAACCACCAGTCATGGACACTAGGCCACGTGACGGATGCTAGGTGAGGTGGCAGCTATTAGATCCTTCTGATCTACTTGTTTTATGACATGTAATAAAAACCCACAAATGTAATAAAGTCCTATTTTCTTGAAAAATCACTTCTTTGTTTTTCCCGGATGAAGAATACACTACGGTATCAACTGATTTGGCCAATGTCACCAATATCTATTGCTATTATAACAACAGTCATTTTATTTAACTTGTTGTCAAAGTCACCAGCCTGTCACAGCCATCCGAGAAATCCAAAAATGTAATCAAGTCATTTTTCTTAAACAAATGACCACTTCTCAATTCAGGAAGATAAATAAAAGGAAGATAAATAAAATGTACAAAACTATTGGATCTGTCCATATTCATTGGTATTTTGTCAAAATTTTCAAGTTTATTGCATTTGTGGTTATTGTTACAATTGCGGTTACACATGTAAAGCCGCAAATGTGATAAAAAACCACAAATGTAATAAAGTCAATTTTCTTTGACAAAGGACTGGTTATTATTTGACAATGAGTAAAAAAGACAAAGCTATTGAATTTTTTGATATTTGTTGGTTTTTGTCAAAATTTAGAAGTTTTTTTTTACATTTTTGGTCATTGTTACATTTGCAGTTACTCATGCACAACTGCAAATGTAAAAGAAAAAACCCCACAAATGTAATAAATTCCTATTTTCTTGAAAAATCATTCCACTTTTTGTTGCGGGATTATAAATGCACTGCATAATCAACCGATTTGGCTAATGTCGACCCCCAAATAACCCCAATTCCGAAATAGTTCGGACAAAGTGTAAATTGTGAATTAAATCAAAATGTAATGACTTTCAAATCGCACCAGCCAGTATTGTACTCACAGTTGAACAGAGATAACATCGCAAATGTTGAAACTGAGAAATTTTACAATTTTATCCATAAAGTGAGCTCATTTCAAATTTGATGGCTGCTACAGGTCTCAAAAAAGTTGGGACAGGGGCCTGTTTACCATGGTGTAGCATTCCCTCTTCTTTTTAGCACTGAGTAGAAGCATCTGGGCATTGAGGAGTCAAGTTTCTTGAGCTTAGCCATTGGAATTTGATCCCACTCTTGTTTAATACAGGCTTTCAGTTGCAGGAGAGTTTGGGTCTCCTTTGACAGACTTTTCATTTAACTAGGCGCCAAATGTTCTCTATCGGTGAAAGATCAGGACTTCAGGCAGGCCAGTTCAGCACACGGACTCTTCTACTACGAAGCCACGCTGTTGTAATAGCTGCAGTATGTGGTTTTGCATTGTCCTGCTGAAATACGCACCCTGCAAAAAATGTTTAATTGGACTTCTATGGAATTCTATAGAACTCGATAGAAGATTAATGGAACTCTATAGAATATTTTAGTAGTACAGCCTGTTCTATAGGATTTTCTGTGTTCTATAGGAATTTGCTAGAAACCTCTAAGACCTTCCTATAGAACACCCTAGATGAAAAAACCTGTTCTAAAGGACTTTGATGGTCATTAGGACCTTCTAATAGAACAAAATGTCTTTGGGAAAGACATCGTAAATAAGGGTTAAATAAAAATAAAAATAAATCTTATGACTCCTTGCAATGCTCTGTCGAAGGGTAAATTTACCTTATGTGTAATCGGGTTCTAGAAGTGAGAGACCGGACTAATGGTATGAAAATGTGCAATATGCAGTGATATCCACGATACTGAAGTAGCAAGGAAATTGTATTCCTTTTTTTCTTTAAGGTGTGCTTAAGCACATGGGGTACAAGGCACATACCAACTCATTGATTCTCTGATAAGACCATATGATGACCTCTTTCCATTTCCTTGGCAGCAGTTCAAAAATATAAATGTAAGGCATTACAACTTTATTATGCTATAAATGGAAACCTCGTGTTTCTCTTTTGCTTACGAAGACAGAAATATGTTGAAAGTTTGAGCTATTGAACTTTTCCCTTAATTTAAAAAAATCAATCAAATTATTCCTTTCCATTTACATGCATGTGATTGCAGATTATATGCAGATTTAGAATGAATTTGAATACAATTTGAGGTCTGCTGAGACTTATTCCCACCATCTTTGTACATGTATCATGGTCACCTAACAGGATTACTAACATGGCGTTCCTTTTCAGCGAAGGCACTCAGTTCCTTTTGAAGTCCCTAAGACCCTGAGACACGGGAAAACAACGGACCATCTGTTGACCATGAAAGCTTCCCAGTTGCCAGATAGGTCACTTGGTTAAAGCACCACGTTGCGGAGCAGATGGGTCTGAGTTTGAGCCCTGGAGAGAGTAGTGCACAATTGGCTATTGTGCTAGAGGGATGCAAATTGGGAAGGGTTTGCTGGGAAGGATAATATAACATGATTGCTTTATTTGTCGCCTTCCAGATTCAGGTGGGATTGAACATGGCCAAAAGAAATGATGACAGTTTTACAAGAGATGTCCTATAGAAATTTTCAAAAGAACTTTTTTTCTATTGGACTTGAGGTACTAAAGTTCTATAGAATTCCACTGAACTGTCCTATAGCACATTTTTTGTAGGGCAAGGCCTTCCCTGGGATAGATCTCAACTGGAGGGGAGCATATGTTGCTCTAAAGCCTTTATATACCTTTCAGCATTCATGATGCTTTTTAAAACGTGCAAGTGTCCCACGCCATATGCACTAATACATCCCCATACCATCAGAGATGCTGGCTTTTGAACTGAACGCTGATTACAGGAGGGGTGGTCTTTCTCCTCTTTAGCCTGGAGGACACAACGCCCATGATTTCAAACAAGAATGTCAAATTTGGACTCGTCTGACCACAGGACACTTTGCCACTTTGCTCCAGTCCATTTTAAATGAGCCTTGGCCCACAGAACACGGTGGCGCTTCTGGATCATGCTCAACAATGGTTTCCTTTTTGCATGATAGAGTTTTTGGTGGCATCTGTGGATGGCACGGCGGACTTTGTTTACAGACAGTGGTTTCTTGAAGTCTTCCTGGGCCCATTTAGTAACGTCAATGACAGAATCATGCCGGTGAGTGATGCAGTGGTGTCTGAGGGCCCAAAGATCACGGGCATCCAGTAAAGGCCTTCGGCCTTGTCCCTTACGCACAGAGATTTTTCCAGTTTCTCTGAATCTTTTGATGATGTTATGCACTGTCGATGATGAGGCCTTCAAAGCCTTTGCAATTTCACATTGAAGAACATTGTTTTTGAAGTATTCCACAATTTTTTTACGCAAGCCTTCACAGGTCGGAGAGCCTCTGGTCATCTGTACATCTGAGAGACTCAGCCTTTCTAAGACATCCCTTTTATCGCCAAACATGTTACACACCTGATGCCAGTTAACTTAATTACTTCCTAAATGTTCTTTCAGCTGATTCTCTTGTATATGAGCCATTCCATGAGAGAGTAGCACTTTTTGAAGAAGTTGAGGCGTTGACCCCTGTGGAATTGAATTAAACTTGGCAGATATGTATATATGGTATTCTCACAGAAAAAGCCACATTTTTAGGTTCGTATCTCAAGAAGTCTGCCGGTGGGGCCACCTGGGGGCCACTAAAGTGGCTCAGTTTTGCTTTTGACACCATATTTTACATCAGTTATTATGACGTAAGGGTACACAGTACCAGATGTGTTATACTTTTATTGTGACCTCTGACACTTCAAGTCTGGATAGACATTAGCACCACATCAGCGCCAAGCTGGGTAACTATGTTATTGAGCCAGAATTATTTGAGAAATCACAGTAAAAAAAGTGAAAATGGGAATGGGAATAAAATAATATCCCAGACATACCAATCAAGAATGCTTTATTATGTGTTTACTCACAACAAAACTATCATTTTCAGTTAATATTCCTTTGGTATCTTGCTGGCTTAGTGCAATGGATGGCCAGAACGATGGTCAAAATTGATTTTGGTGCATGTACGCGGTATATTTTCTCAGTAATCCAGATTTGTTCCATGATGATAAATGCAATCTGTTGTGCTTTTGGAGCTCCATTTTCAGGAATATCAAGAATTTCTTTGGTAGTACCTACACTTTCAAGCTGGACGGAGCCAAAGTTAGAGGAAATTCAAAATAGACTATTTCATAGCAGATTGTGCCAATTTTTCATTTACCCCGCAAGATAGAGATCTCAGATTCTCTGGATACATAGTCCCTTTGGGGTACATTACAGCATTAGTAAAATCTCAATGGTAGTATCTTCAGTGTAATCATTTTAAACATCATAAGTCAGAAAAATTTGCCTCCAGGGGGCACTGTAGGTTGGATGCATGTACAGGCTATTCCCAGCAATGTACCAAAGAATTTTTTTTTTTAATTGTGATATACACAGCTAGTTTTCTAAGAAAGTGAAGAATTTGGTTTGATACTATGCTGGGTAGATAGCTTTCTGACTAAAGGTGCGACAATAAAGAGCTAATGTTCCATCGACCTAACATTCCATATTCCCAGACATATATCAAAGTTCTGTCTTTTGAAATATTCAAAGCACATACACAGTTATACATAAAATTTGTAATCCCTTTGGCACAAAGCTTGTTTGGTTGTAAACTGGTGGTGACTGTGAGCATTATCAGGCACACAATACATTTGCTATTACCAAGTACGGGTACAGCACAGTCAGAAATCATACAGCACATTATAAAACATGACCAGTCGAAAATTTTTAAATGCCAATAAAAGGACGAATGTAAAAGGTGTACCACCGTAAGTACGCAGATATGCGTCAACAGTATACGTACACTTACATAAAATAAAAGTCCATAATTTGAAGTCCAAAAAAAAATCTTCATCACACAACCGTGTACATGAAGACAGAATGTATAGTACAAAAGTTAAAACTGTTTTATACTTTTCATGTTATCCATAGCGAAAAAAAGTCAACACAGCATGTGACTTGCTCTATATGTCAATCTGTTTTTGGAATTCGATTGTGGGTTGGCGGCATCTGGTGGTGCCCACCAGAGGTGCTCCTAGGCCTTGGCTTTGGCCTTGAGCAGCCATCCGTGGCCTTCTTCGTTGAATCCGGGTTGATGTTACCCACGGAGCCAGTCGAAACCGAGGCAAGCCTTACTACACTGCATCCTGGGTCTCAACAGGGCTGCTTACAGGCCATTGATAGTGAGCTTGTCTGTCTCTGAATTAAATAACGGGATGCAGCCTACATGGTGCAATAGTTGTGTCAACACCCATGGCTTGGTACGCATGGAAATGGGAAGTCTGTAAAAGAAACCCTGCCCTCCAAACCATTGTGCATCGCGTAGGCTAGGCATCATGGGCAGGTGTTAGGAATGGCATATAAGTCACTACTACAAATAAACTGCCCTTTTCTTGGCAGGGTGCTGCTTGCTTGCTAGCAACCTCTACCTCTGTGCCCCTTATCAGGAAAGCCACTTGCCAGGCACGACTGCTGTTGTCTTTTTTCATACCAAGCACCATACCCTAAGGAAATCCTAGAATTTACACTGAAGCCTGATCTCCGATTCTAATAGTAATGCAAAAATGCAGAAAATTTGTCATTTTCTGAAACTCACCAAGACTACTGAACTGTACACTGTTCTGACTACTGATAAAAGTCTTGCATGTTGACACAATGCTACAATTAGAAGTATAACATATTTGGCACTGTGTACTCTTAGGTCATGATAGTTGATGTATAATGTGGTGTCAACTGCAAAACTGAGCCACTTAAGTGGATTCCAGGTAGTGCTATCGGCAGGCAAAGTGAAATACAGACCTAAAAATTTGGCTTTTTCTGTGAGACACCCATATCTAACTAAGTGCCAAGTTTCATTCAATTTCAGGGGGGTCAACTGCCCCCTGAATGTCAATCTCTCGTCCCAACTTTTTTGAGACCAAATGCAGGCAGAAAATTTGAAAGAAGCTCATATTGAGAATAAAAATGTCAAATTTCTCAGTTTCAACATTTGAAATGGTATCAGTGTTCTATTGTAAATAACAGATTGGCTCATGTGATCTGAGAGTTAATAAATTTTGATTTTATTCAGGATTTACACTTCGTCCCAACTATTTCGGAATTGGGGTTTTATAAAGCAGACCTAAACCCATGGTCAAATTGTTTTAGACCTTGGATTCCATCCAGTTACTCATTCGTCTTTAACATGTCTTCAAATTGTCAGGCAGGAGTGCAGTCCTGAATGACAGCTTGCTGCAGCTGCAGGTGATAACTATCCACAGAGACTTGAATAACCAGTCAGTGGAAATAGGCAAATGTCACAATGTAGGAGAGGTTTAAAGTTATTCCTTTCAAAGAACAAGAATTGGGATTGAGATTTGGGCAAACTATAGCAGAACAAGAGGAGCTTGGATATGTGTGCATAATTCAGGCCTTTACCATTTGAAAACGTATTAAATATAATTAAATTTCTAAGGCCATATCTGATAATTGATTTACAGCATGATGGGTGTTCCTGGAGGTGGGGCATTTCTCATAAACAAACCAAAGTTTCTAAATGTATTCATTAACAGATTAAGAACAGGTTTCAGATAAAGCGAAACTTACTTTATCAACTTGAAACTGAAAGAGTGCAATCACCCCCAGTACAGTACAATTCTGTCAGGCATAAGTTATGCTTTGAATTGTACAGGGCAGATTCTCCATTGGTTTCGCGCCCTTATTCAGAACTGTGGAGTACTTTGATAAACAACAGAGGAAATGCAACTTACAGTTAACCCCCCCCCCCCCCCAAACATCTCATAAACAGCATTGCATTTCATAAAGCATAAATAGTTTACATTATGACTTTTTTTTCCCAGATGAGAGGGTAAAACTAGACTCTGACTCAGTCTAGTGTATCTGAGAAATTCTGAGCCATTTATCCCAAAACATACTTGTGAACCAGCTTTAGCCCTGAAAAAAAAAAAGAACTACCAAAGGACTTTACTGCAGAGAAACAGATTTGTATTAGTATAGATGGTTCATGTCAGTTTCTCAGTTTTTCAGACCCTAAAAGACATTTGTGTCTTGGGTCTCAGAAAAAATAAAACTCCCAACAATATCCCCTCATGTATCAACCAAATTTGTATCAACCAAAGTTTGGGATAATTGACAGTGATTTTGTTCAAAGAGCTTTTATGACCCCAAATATACTTTTAGTTTTTTTAAGTATTTGGGGGGAAAACAAGTTTTTAAATTATACATGACAAGGTTATATATGTGATTTTGCAAATCACATTTCTGTCATTCAGGATATTGCTTTTACTGAGGCATCATGCTGAATAGATTTCAACATAGACTGCAATATTTCATATGGGCATGTCATTGGGAACACTTTAAAAACTCTATGATCAAGGTAATCCTACGATACTCTCTGGGGTTTAATTTGGGTTATTGAGCTGGCCATATTTTGTCATTTATTTTCAGGTCCCAACAAAGTTTTGAATAGCTTTTCAGCTTATTGTCTTGATTTCAAAAAAAATTTTCTTCCATTTAATCTAAGTTGAAATCATGAGTGATTCCTGACTTTTTAGCAGTGGTGTACATATTTTTTAATGTCAGTGGAATTAATTTGATTTTATTCATGAATTGATGTATTATTATTGACATACATTTAAGTTAAATCCAGAGTGTCAGAGAAATTTAAGGCTAATAATAAATAATCCACAAACGCTTGACCCTAAACATAACCTGTCAAAGTTTTACGTGAGGTTATGCTGCCTTCATTGGACTGATTTGTTGATAATCCACTATGTTATACATTAAGTGGTCTTACTTGTTAATAATCGATTCCAAGTCTCATGATACTTTTTAATTATGAAATTAACAGGCAAGCAAAGCAGCTGGTAATAGGTGATTTGGAGGTTGGCTTAAGTTATTTTAAAAATGAACAATCTAATTCGATGATTTTGCAGTTTAAATTGTGCCAACATTTGAAACAACTTCCTTCAATTTACTGTCAAAAATGGATAGCCCCTCTTGATAATCCTGTATTCAATTCACGAGGGTCACTCAATCCTATCCAGAAAGGGCTGGTTGGGGGGCAGGTTTTCACTTCAACCAAACATTCACATTTGATTCTACTAATGAAGGTCTCTGGTAAAGACCCATAGGAAGGGGTGTCAAACTGGTCAGTAAACGGGCCAGGGGGCTGCAGGTTTTCAATCCAACAGAGCAGAAGCACACCTGATACAACTAATTTAATCAACTGATCTTAGCCCGCAGATGATTAGTTCTGTCACTTCTGCTTCTGTGGAGTTGGACTGAAATCTGCAGCCCCTAGGCCAGGGCTCTTCAAATCTGGCCCTCAAATCCACATTCAGTCCTGGTTTTCCTTCCTTCCAGGCAATTAAATGAACAATTAATGCATCTGGTTGGCCAGATTGTCATCTTACCTGACTCCCAGGTAAAGGGAGGGTGGAAAACCAGCAGTTCTCGACCTTCAAGGAGTGTGGTTTGAGGAGCCAGGCCCTTGGCTCTTTTGCAACCAGTTTGACACCCCTGCCCTAGGGATTGATTTATCATGCATGTAATTGCTTAACTGGAATGAGTGCCCTTTCTGGACAAGGCTGAATACCCTTGCCTTATACCTTGACAAACAGGCAATAATATTCTTTTCCCTGCAAAAGCTCTCATCCATGCCTTGCGCTCTGTCATCCTGAGTGACATTTGCTTGGCCAATATATCAATATGAATTACCTTCACTTCCACCTTTACAATGTGACTAATGCAGGCTATAGCGTGTTTAACACGTCCAAAGGCATGGGTGTCCAATTTCAGATGACAGAGTGGGTCTCAGTGTTCTCGCAAATCTAATATTTCATAACTATCATGAGATTTATTTTGTATAGCTATGCACTTGGCCTAAACCAAGAAGGGTGTGTGAAAGGAAGCTTGTTCTTCAGTTGCAGTTTGAATGAGATCCAAGTATTTAAATGAGGAAAAGCCAGAGAATAAGATACTAAAAATTTAAAGAAGGTTGCTAGGCAAGGTACTGAGTTACATATGTGCATTTGAGCAAACCATCCATAAATCAGTTACCCTTTATCCCCTTTCTCTCATTCATCTTTACTCGGGGTTAAAGAAACACATCCTTCCATATTGAGCAGACATGTAACTACAGGTGCATCTCAAAGCATAGGCTGCAACCTTCGAAGGCTGCCTTTTTAAGGGTCATCACTTACTTCAATCTGCCAAACTAACATTTAGAGTTTGGCATAAGTATAAATTTAGGGTTAGGGTTAGGTTTGGGGCTAAATTTAGGGTTAGGGGTTAGAGTTAAGGTCCCGTTTAGGAAAACCAGCGACAACTAGCTTAAAAGAAAGCTGTTTAACGAAGATGAAATTACGTCATTTCAGTTTGCCGGAGGGAATTAAGTGACGACCCTAAAAAATTGAGCCTTCGAAGGCTGCAGCCTACGCTTTGAGATGCACCCTATGTGTAAGTTCTCCAGAGATGGAGAAAAATTCCCCCATCCCTTACAGCCCAGTTAAAAAAAAGAAAGAAAGAAAGAAAGAAAAAAGCAAACAGACCACCATAACAGATGTGCCTCCCCATCAATTCCTTAGGTAGTCAAACAAATTCTTTTGCAACAGTCAGAGCATTCAGTGAAGTGAGACAACCTTTATGTTCTAGAAAAGTCCCACATTCCAAGCCAACTCATGGGTGGCTTGGATTACTGTCTAGTGGCTTTGATTGCTGGATCTCCATTTTACACTTAGTTACTATACAGCCATAATCCTGAACAAAACTAGAGTGCCTTCCAATTTTGAAATCAGTCAGCACAACGCATAACAAAATAATGATGCATAGTTTTCAGTGTGAAAATATATTACCTGAGAGATTGCTGCTAAAATTGCGGAGCTACCAGTGATCAAAACTAGGAACAAACCAAAATCTCAATCAGGATTAAGCCAACATGAATCTGTTGTACTTGGGGGTTCTCTGTTTTTCTGTTGTATGGGTTAATCAAAGTCTGGGGTAACTTAATGCACACTCACATAGAAACCAATTCCATATACTCACATAGGTAGCCTATCACTATGTGATGCCAATCACAAAACATAATGATAATAATAATGTAATGCCTCCAAATCCACAGCCGCAAAAAAAAATATTTTAATATTTTATATATCCCCTCTCACCAAAACGCAAGACTCGTAAACAAAAAACAGCCATAGTAGAATGAAAGGAAACCAAGCGTTTCTCGAAAACAGTCTCAGCCTTCCTTGATCACTCTCCAAACTCCGCCTCTGTATTTTCATACTTAGTCCAGTGGAACCCGATTGTGGGTTTTAGCGCCCAGAGTTCTCCAGCTGATCCGCCATACCTTCCGCAAATATGCAGTGGCTGGTACTTCTGCTTCTCGCCGCAATTCTTTTGCAAGCTGTTGGATTTGCGGTCACCTTTTTCTTTTTCAGCAATGTTCTCTCCAAGGTAAGAAATTAAACTGATTTTAAAAAAAATTGATTGCACAATTACCACGCATTGTTTTATTGCAGAGTCATTTTGAGCAAAATCAGACAATAAACAAATAAACGAATGAATAAATAAAACAAAAAAATTCGAATGCAATAAATTGAAATGTGTGCGCAAATAGAACATATTGGGAAGTTGTCCTCTGGAATGATTACAGCATTTGCTAGAATTCCTGGAGGTGGAATTGACTCCGGAAGTTTTAGTAAATGCGATAGTAAACAAATGCGGCGCTGGCAGTGTTGTAGCATACGCCAAGAAAACGTTAGGCAGTTGCTTAAGCGGTAAGCAAAGTTTGCTTTAACATTGAAAATAGTAGGTTACCAGGTTTCACTTTTCGAAAACGTCAGAATGCTCCAAGTCCTATCTTGAAGCCGGCGATTTTATACTAGCCCTTCATTAAAATATGATAAACCCACTATTTCATTTGAAAGCAGGCGAAGATGCTGCGATAACTATTATCCCAAATTATTGCAGATGAGGGAAACGTTCTCAAGGAGCGGTGTTTCTTGTCTGACTATGGAAAATCCCAGAAACTTTGATATAGACGCGGAGGAGAGAAATGACGGCCCCTGCTGGCAACTAAGGCAACAGTTCCACTTTCTGATTCAAAAGGTATGGTTTGCACCATTGCAGGTCACAGTAAGTGGTTGAGCCAATAAACGTTATTTGAAAATTCATGGAATGCATAAATTACGCCTACTTTATACTGTGGACTATGTAGCGAAAATCCTTACAGAAACTTCCCTAATTAATGAGTAATTTCGTTATTCTTAGCAGTATTTACTGACTATATTCTAACTCTAACCGTTTCCTCATTTGTATGCTTCCTCTAAGTGTTCCCCATTTAACAGCTAAACGTCTTGCAGGTTAGATGAATCAGGTGTGCCAAGTCAAGATTGAAATAACAAAAGAAGTCTGCTGGTTGCCCGATAACTGCTTACTGTAATTGTATATTATTGGTCTTTGCAGACAATGTCAAATCACTTTGAGAAAGAAATATCTTCAGCAGTGAAAGGTATGCGGTAGTGATCTTAATAAAATAACTAGCTTATGTTTGATTAAGCAGCATTTTTGATAATGGTGCCATGCATTCATGTGTTACAGGTGAGATATCAAGGTTTATGCCAACTTTGAATTTGAAAAACTATGATTCACTCCCACGGACTGAAATTGCAGCCCACGTCACTGGAAATTACTTGGCTGCAGAAGACAGCTCAAACAGTAAGTTCCTCAGCATTAGCCCTTTGCTTAAAGTTGAAGTCTAGTCTTTTCATTTGAAAGCTTTTTAGGAAGGACCATTTTACCTTGCATTTATCTTTCAACACCTAGCTGTAAGAAGTATATGTTTTAGCTCAGTTGCTGCCAAAACCCTACGTTTAATTTTGTCTTCAGAGTTAGTATATATATATATATGAAATGGTAAACTGTCCATGAGACCTGCATGGGTTCCTGCACACATGTTGTGTGTATGTGTTTATATGTGTGTGTGTTTGGTGCAAAGGGAATATCGAAAGAGCTCAGGAGAAAATGGAGCATACAGTTTAAACAAATTCACACATTCACATTTTCCCATTGCTACGTGACAAACTTGCTGCTAAATTCATAAATATTAAGTTCAAAATGAAGAGGACAATTTTTAAAATTTATTTGGCTCAGTATTACTCAATTTTAGGTCTGTAATTAAAGAAACTGCAAGCGCCTAAACTGCAAATTATAATCTTAAGTATTTTTAAACAAGTTGGTTTCATTTCAGGGGGCAAAATTGTTTTCGATTAATCTGATTGAATTGTTGTAATTGAAACTGTATATTTTATTTCATGTATTGTTTTATTATTTTGAAATGTCACGTAATGTTATTAAATTGTCCTTCATGCACAAATAAGAGAGCTTTCAGTATCTAAGTTTGTTTCAATGCAGAGTGGACTTTAAATTAAGGGAATATACCATATATTTAAGACTCCTGTTAGAAAAGCAGATGTAAAATCAGTAATCTGCCTTGAAGCATAGAAACAGTGATGGAAGAAATGGAATAAAGACAAAAGGTCAGGAAAAATTATTGGTAAAAGGGTAGATGTCCGCAGACTTGCTTGATGCTCCCAGAATTTTATCGTGGAATGGTTTGACCTTGGGTCTTGATCAGGCAAACCACAAATTTTTTCACTGGTAAAATGAATCAATTGCATGCATAATAAGTGGATTTGAATTAGTTCCTCCCACAGTCTTCCTAGCCACTTCCACTTTGGGGAATCCCTAAAGAATGTAGCAGTTGCGCAGTGGCCACTTAGAATGTGGTCCAGTTGGTAAGAATTAGAAGTGAATGTACTTTTTGATCAGACTGGCTATGTAGACATCTGGATATGATGTTACGATAACCTACCTTGCGACTCAAGGAGTTAGCTTAATATCTTTCATAAGTGGAGAAACTGAAGTTCTCTGTCATCTCCGCCTGAAGTTTGGATTGTATCACAATCTGGGACGACAGCATGATGATGTCACTCAGACAGATGAAAAGACTTCCTCTGTAGCATACATTCAATGTATCCTGTGCCATCGAAAAGCATAGAACTGAATTTGAAGCCACTTAACTTGTTTGCCTCAGTACTGAAGCAGTGGAGGGAGGCAACAATGATCAATGTCTGGGTGTAAGAAATGGTGTTGGACGAAAGGAGAATGCATATTTTTAATATTTGGTCACGACTTAGGCTTTGCTCATTCCAAACACTTATTTTACACATTCTTTCTTCGTTCCTTGTGGCTGACCTGGGATTTTTTCAAGGCCTGCCATCTTTAAGGAGATTCCAGGGACTCACATTAGTTAGGAAATGGAAATGAGAAGTTCCCAAAGGTATCACAGTGGTTAGCATTGTTGCCTCACAGCAAGAAGGTCGTAGGTTCAAATCCGGCCTGGGGCCTTTCTGTGTGGAGTTTGCATGTTCTCCCCGTGTTGCGTGGGTTTTCGCCGGGTACTCCGGTTTCCTCCCACAGTCCAAAGACATGCATATCAGGCTAACTGGAGACACTAAATTGCCCATAGGTATGAGTGTGAGAGTGAATGGTGTGTGCGCCCTGCGATGGATTGGCAACCTGTTCAGGGTGGGTCCCTGCCTTTGCCCGTAGTCAGCTGGGATAGGCTCCAGCTCGCCCCGTGACCCTAGTGAGGAATAAGCGGGTATAGAAAATGGATGGATGGATGGACCTGTGGATCTACCTCACTCCATCTGCCACATGTATGCTACACCTGTTACTGATGTCACTTGGAACTGGTTTTTGAAGGACTTAGGACCAGTGGCGGCTCGTGAGTTGGCAACAGGGGAAGCCCAAACAATCCCTTAATGTTAATGATTGTTCATCACCTGTTTTCAATCATTCATTTAAACAGTGGAGGGTCGTCGGCCGTAACAAAGTTAAGCCAAAACCTCGCCCTTCAAAGCTTAATGACTTAAACCTTTCGCAGCTTACTTTTCTTGATCAGAAGTTGCTCATACGAATTGTTAGAAGAATAGTCAGTTGAGTCAAATTTATTTTTGATAGCATTGTTATACATTGCACCACGAAATTGAGGGGTTTTCTTTCACACATAAATTACGACATAAATTACCATAGGCCTACACTATAAATTCCGCGCTCAAGAAGCTCACGAAACGGCATGCGCAAATTGATTAGTGAGGCTCATTAAGCAATAAACTGTGCAACATCGCATTCTTTTCTTCTATATTAAGATTGTAGAAAATGGACTGTCGTGGCTTCTTGTGAAAGAAGCCTCGCAAACTAATTTATAAAGACGTGTTGATAATTTTCGTCGTCATTTGCTATCGAAAATAAATTTGATTGTCCTTCAACCAATTCGTATGAGCAACTGCTGATAAAGAAAAGTGAAAATGTTGAAGTCATTAAGCTTTGAAGGGCGAGGTTCTGGCTTCCCTTTGTTACGGCCGACGAGCCGCCGCTGCTTAGGACACTATGTCTCCCTCAGTCATGTTTCTTCTATTCACCCAACTTAACTTCATTTTGTCTCCTTGATGGGCTCCTAAGCACAGTCAATGGAAGGGAGAGAGAAGCAACATAAGTGAAAAATAAGCAGTTAGAATGAGCCCATAGTTTGCCTTCATAGTCAGTCATTGACCTTGTCAAAATTAGAACCAGAGCTGTGACAATGAAAGTCAAAGTAATCATGAGAAAACATGAGTCGAACACAAAGGCCAAACCTCACACTTTTTAAAGTCAACAGTTGGGAACATAATTTAAGTGCAGTGATGTGCATAGTCACTGAAAAGGGCCTAGTATGTCAAGTAAGACCTTGACGGACTCTTTAGTTAACCGGTGTTGATATATCAATGACTGCTGTTTGCGGAAGACATCAAGAACGGAGTAAGAGAAGAATACAGATAGAGGCTTCATTGCAAGACACAGATCTGTGGTATGCTGGAAAAACAAGCTGACCAGGTTACAACTTGCCGGGAAGCATCTAAAAAAGCCATGCAGACCTGTAGAAAAAAATTCCTATTGGACAGAGCTAGGTCTGATGAGGGCAGAAGTACTTTATAAATTTCCATTATCATAAGCACGTTTTAGCAAGCTGCAATCTCACCATCCTGTTTTTGCTATTTACCGGTGATTTGCCTCTTGCAGTATAGCCTCAATATTTGTGATGGCCTCTGCCGATATAAATCATTTACATGCACTCTACGGATACTGACTAAACAGAATTTCTGATCTGCATTGGGGATTATATTTATACTGGTTAGAACTCTTTTCTGCCAAATGAAACGATTGTCCTTCACTTATCTGTGTGCCAATGCTTTTAGTCATGTTCAGGTTACAGCAAAAGCAATGTTAAGTTTGGCCGGTGTATGTTTTTTTTAATTTTACTTAGTAGTAAATACTTGTACTGCCTCAATTTTAGATGTATAGTCCATTTATTATTGAGTACTGAAAGCTCTCTTTTACCAGCATGAAAGACGCTATTTAATACTCCAGACTAATCATAAACCCACGCAAGGCCATTTGGCCCAAACACTGAGGTTTCTAGAAATGACAGAAGGTATGTTAAAAAAAAAAAAAAAAAACATGCTGCCATCTCTACATGCCAACACTGGAGATTTAGCATTAGTCAGTCCTTGTCTCATGCCCCTTTCTGTCCAATCATTGTTGACTTCAGCGTCTTTCACCCAACTTCTGAGCTTTTATAACTAAGGTTGCATCTTGGCTGCGGTTATCTCTTCTGCTCCTTGCCATCAATACCGCTTCTTGTCTGGCTAAGTAAAGGACTGCATCTCATCTCGCCCACCTCCCTAGCCTCGTCCTTCATAAGTAGCATTGTTTATTGTAACCAGCATTTGTTCAGATTGCAATAATTTGATCTCAAGAACTGTCTGTGTCATGCTTGCTCAGATTGTTCAAGAGCATCACTCGAGCAGAGTCAGCGCTAAATACGAATGCATGTTATTGCGTAATAAATGGATAAATCTGACTTTAATGTCCTACCTGAACCTATACACTTAAATACACCCTTTAATAAAAGCTCAGAATCTGAACTTTGAGCCTTTGTGCAATGTTTGATCGCAAATAAAGGAGTATAGGGCCAAACTTAAGAAATTTACCTTTGTTTCAAACTTCATGTGGCTAACGGTTTCTTTCTGTTACTGCTGCTGCAGGGTCACCATACAAGAAAGTTCTGGGTCAAAAGATTGAGGTTTGGGAGACAGATAGAGGCTTGGCATTCCTTCGCAACATGAAAGTGGGCAACGGGGATCTTATTATCCCCCAGGCTGGACTTTATTACTTGTACTCACAGACCTACTTCAGACAAGTCCACTTCCTTGAGGACAAGCGTTCAGCTGGAAATGAACTGATGCTGCAGTATATTTACAAAAAGGTAGTCTCCTATCCTGAGCCCATTCTGCTGATGAAGAATGCTCAGACCACATGCTGGTCCAAAACTGCAGAGTATGACCTCTACTCTATCTATCAGGCTGGAGTGGTCCAGCTTAATGCCGGGGACCGTATCTTTGTGACGGTCAGTAATGTCAGTAGTGTAGACATGGATGAGAAGTCTAGTTTCTTTGGTGCCTTCCTGATCACCTAGTGGATGGGCTTTGAAGCTGGTTTTATCAAAGACTAAGGCCACCCCATGCAGATGCAAAGTCTGCTGCAGAGGTGCTGGTCCAAGGAGCATCTTGCCCTGAAAATCTTGACAGGGGGAAGTTACGAGCAAGGTCTCTATATCCCTGTACTCAGGATCAGTGGGTATCCCTCAGGTCCTAGAGGCCAAATGATCGGCCAATCAGAGGTCCTGTGATGAATATTCCCAAGAAGAGTGAACAGGTGCAGGTCAGAGGATCAAGCCCCAGTCTGATGGTTACTGTCACATTCCGGGGCGGATATTTTAACTCATGAGAACTCTGACCCATTTCTCCTTTAAGGATAATTATCTATATATTAATTCTCTGATTGCCTGGCCTTTACGACGTATCTCCTCCCAGACCGGCCAATGGATCCCCCAGCCCTCTGGCATGTGCTTTCCAGACGAGCCTGCCTCTGTCTTTCTGCCGTGTGGGATTGAACCAGATTGCCCCATTACTGAAATTCGGGCCATTTTGTCCTTTTTTGCCTTTCGTTAGCATGATGACTGGTGACGTCACCATTCGTAAGGATTATTGGTCACAGTCAACCCCCTGTGGAGCACGGGTATGGCTAGTGGGGAATTTAAAACGGACTAAATGGATCCCATGGAACCCATTTCTGGACAGGGTTTGTGACAACTGTGACACTGTGGGTTTTTGTGTGCCATGTCTAAAAACACAGCCGTGTCTTATCCCACGGACTGCATACTGCCAACGTGGTCCATACATTGCAAGTTGTGGTCACCCACTCACTCACTCACCCACTCACCCACTCATTCATGGACGTTAAGTAGGATGTATGCGCATTATCTGCTGAGTTTGTGCTAAATGTCTGCAGTAACCTGCTTGTTTATAACTAAGAGCTCAGTGAACTCTTTTCATTGATTAGTTGAACTTTCAGGTTGAACTATGCTAATTATAAAAGCAATGCCATTGAAGGATTTTGTGGACTTTTACTTCCTGACTCATGATTTAGCATCTATGGTTAAAGGGAGCAGCTTGTTTGAATATTCAGGTTTATCAAGAACAGTTTAAAAACACAATATCTTAAGTATAATTCCAAGTTCAAAATTACGATATTTAAGACATTTTAAACCATATGCAAGCAATTTCTCATCTGCAGCTTCACATTTTCTTTATTTGAAACATGCTTGGATCTAAGAAAGTTGGAGATGCAGTACTAGTAGAATAAAGTTACATTAGATTAGATGGACATAAAAAATAGCGTTTAATTAAAAAATTTTTTGGTTTCACAAAAATGTTTAACTGATCCCAAGCACGCATGGACTTTTGCTGATTACGTGCGGGGGGGATTAATTTGGGGATATTGCTGTGATCCTATACTACAACCCCAATTCCAAAATAGTTGGGACAAAGTGTAAATTGTGAATAAAATCAAAACACAATGACTTTCAAATCACATCAGCCAGTATTTTATTCACAAGAACAGAGATAACATAGCAAATAGCAAAGGGGTCGATTCTCCCGTGTGCTTAAGTCGAAAAAAGCGCGTAGCTACGCACTTTTCAGCCTACGCGTATTCTCCCCTCGACTTAAGTCTGTGCATTACGCGCCCAGAAGGCAGTTACGCGCTTGGGGCGGAGCAAGGCCAAAATCGGGGCGTTTCCGGCCATTTTTCATGCAAATAACACTTACGCGTATTCTCCCCCTAGCTTAGCGCCTTTTCTGTTAAGCGCTTTTGAGGGCTGTATGAAGGTCAAGCGCCAACATAAGGCGAAATGGAATTTTGCGTTTGATGTCGGTTAAAGGCCGAATTTTAACATTAATTTTATTTTATTTAACATGGTAAAGGTTGAGACATTCAATATTCGATTGTTCATCCTTATTTCTAAACTATACTTCTCATGACCATAATAAATTATCAAACGAAAGATATTATGCAACAGCCTCTTATCTAATTAATTCAATTACAAATGCATTACAAACATTACAAACATACCGGTGGTCATCAAGGTCACAACTACGATGTCGGTCCTAGCATCTGGGTCGTTCCAGAGAGTGGCTGGTGATGTCATGCACATATCTCATGCGTGTGTGTCAAGGTGTCTGACACAGTTCATTGACTCTCCAAGTTCTTCACCATGCACTTCCACTGCAGAAAGAGTAGGTGACACCTTCTCCTCTAGTGCAGTGAAATGCACAGGGGATGATGGTTGCCCACCACCTACTGCGTGCACACTTCTCCAGTGTGCAGTGAGCCTGGCTTTTACATCACCCCGCAGATCTCTCCATTTAGGCTAGGCAGCTATTTATTTTCTTTTTATTTATTATTTTCTGCTATTTTGCCGTCACGTCCGCTTGACATGCGCAGTTGTCACAGATGTGGACTTTAAGTTTGTTGGAATATACACGGCGTCGGCAATTCACGCTAAAGGGCAATTAAGCCGTCTGCCCAGATGGCAATTCATGCTGGAAGGTTATTTTGCCGTCTACTCTGAAGCATACTTCTCCACAAGGCTACACTTTTACTCCAGCCGCGGACGGCACTTCAACTGTTCGCCATGTCCCTTAGCAAAAAGTAGTATACTTGAAGTTCATTTTATTAAGTATACTCTAGTATTAGTATAAGTCTAGCAAGTATACTACGGACCCATGTACTTGTAGTGTACCAGAAAGTATACTAATTCAATACTTTTTTACTAGTTTACTAGAAGTATATAACTAATAAACTAGCAGTATATCTGTAAGTTTACTTGCAGTATACTACAAATTATACTTTCATAAACTAGAAATTGTGCTTGAAGTACATAACTAGTAAACTAATAGTTCATCTTTAAGTTTACTAGCAGTATACTTCACAGTATACTTTCATGAACTGAAAAGTTTACTAGAAATATACAACTAATAAACTAGCAGTATATCTGTAAGTTTACTTGCAGTATACTTAAATGTATACTTTCATAAAATGAAAAGTATTCTAGAGGTAAACAACTAATTAAGTCACAGTATACTTAAAAGTTCACTTGTAGTGTACTTGCAGTACAAAATAAAACTTAAAGTACCCATCTAGTTTATATCTATGTTGCTTAAACTTGAAGCATACTTTTTTTTTGCAAGAGTATGTATCAAGTCTGTCAATACTGCAATAATTGTCAAATTTGTTCTCAAATAAAATCAGACAAATGTTTATCTATTTTTTTGTGGATTAATAACACTGCATAAAAATCAAGTTCAGCTCCATCCATATGCTATTTACTCTGCTATGCTGCCCCAAAGCTGACTTTTTACTGCAAACATACATGTAAGTCCACGAGATAGTAAAAACTGAGTAAAAATATAGCAAAGTATACTTCAAAGAAGCCAATATGTATGGTAAAAATATTTTAATGTGCTTATGCTTTTGATAGAAGCCTAACTGCAAGCCAGTATACTTGAACATTAGGCATGAATATTTTAATACTTAGATATACTCAAGAAAAGTATGATAATCAAAAGTTTAGGTATCAGTATGAGCTAAATATACTCCGTCTTTTCGGTGTACTTTTCAGTATAAGCTAAGTATATGTAAGTATTACTTAGCTAAGTATATCTCTGATAAGTACATCAAAAGTAAACTGAAAGTATACTCTCTTATTTTTAGTTTAGAAGAAGTATACTAATAGCACACTTGAATAAACTACCTTTTTGTAAGGGGTTAGTCGACCGTCGGATCGGGTATAAGTTAACCAGAAGCATTTTTTAATTAGCAGAGCACGCGAACTAACATGCATTAGCTGATAAGCGGTCATGACTTAGTTTGAATGTAATCTGTCGCGCGAAAAATTCGTTTCGCGTCAGGTGTGAAAGCGGCTTGTGTATTCGCCTCATTGCATTTACTTTGAATGTAGGCTAATCTGTCCTGCGAAAAATTCGATTCGTGTCTGATGTGAAAGCAGCTTTATGGACAGTACGCGACAGTTAGAGAGAGCAATTACCTATTTAATCTCCGCCTTTTCCGGCTTTATTTGCCACAACAATTTCTAAAGGGGGATGAAATTATATCAAGGTAGTGCAGAGAAATAATTTGTAAACTGGCAAGTCCACATCTGTGAAATTTGGTTTTCGGCTTTGGCTCGACGTCGTCTTCATTGTCTTCATGTTCTATTAACAAATGCGACAGCCCTATACGTTCGTGATAATCTAAAAAGTTGTGATATTCTCACGAGGGATAAGAATAATTTTCTAATTGAGAATATCTATATTAACTAACTCATGTCTTCGTAGCCTAATTTTTTATTTATTTTAATTTTTTTACCATTGATAATACTGTGTATTTTAATGTGTGAATAAAGATGTTATTAAATAGGCTACTCAAGATTGAGCCCTACCCTGGCCAATACCAAAGCACTACCCATTTGTTAATCAATTTTAGCTAATAAAGAATAGCCGACATGGGAAAAATCATGATCAATAAATGGGATAATTGATTATAATAAAGTATTTGGCACAAGTTCAAGTGAATGTGTCGCTCAAATCAAATGGGACATAATAGGCTAAGGATATGGAATTGTGTGATTGCTGAGGCGGTTTCGGGGAGGGGAGATGACCACGTGCGGGGTAAGAATCCTTTGTTAAAGCGTTTCCTTGTCCTTCAGTTGCAAACCTGACATCGGAGTAGTTTGAGATTTCAGCAATTTCTAAATGACATCATAAAAACTGTCTTTGATTGTTAAGAATGTTCTCTTTATTTGTCTGCTTCCCTGTTTTCCACAGAACAAACAGGCTGGTGTAGGAGGTGCACATATCCAATGCTCTGATTGAGAAGCGCTAAATTCTTTTTGTAATTTCATTATCGCGGCACTTTGTTTGTTTGCATAGCTTTAATGCCATGGTGGCTAGAGAAAGAAATAAAAAAGAGATGTCTGTATTACTTCTTGTAATTGGCACAGACATAGGCTACATAGGCCTACTATTACAGCCGCATTTCGTGGGCCTGCTGATAAAACCTCGTATCTTCAAAAAATAATAAACGTCACAGGAAAATAAATAAATATAAAAAAAATATATAAATTGATAAATATAATTGAAAACATAAATAAAATAAAACATGTTTAATTCTGCGTGTAAGAATAGTGGACATATGAGTTTTTGTTTCTTATCAGTTTGGAGATACAAGGTTTTATCAGCAGGCCCGCGATATTCAAATTTAAAGTCTGGTTTGCGTTTTCCATGGACTACAACTGCATTTTCATGTTTAATCAGAAAATCCTTGTTCCATGTTTTCCTGATAGCCATAATCAATGAGCTTTGTACAGAGTGTGCCTCTCTTTTGGATCAGTCACACCTCTCTCATAAGGCCGCCTACATTCTGAAGTTAAGCGCGGTGGGCGTGATCGAAGCGCGTGGGGGAGAATACGCGTGACTCAAAAGCGCTTAACTCGAAGCGCGTAAAAAAGGACTTACGTGCTAATGGGAGAATAGACCCCAAAATGAGCTCATTTAAAATTTGATTTACCATGTTGTAGCATCCCGACTTCTTTTTAACACAGAGTGGAGGCCTCTGGGCATTGAAGAGACAAGTTTCTTGAGTTTTTCCATTGGAATTTGATCCCACTCTTGTTTAATACAGGCTTCCAGCTGCTAGAGAGTTTTGGATCTCCTTTCACGGACTTTTCATTTAATTTTGCACCATATGTTCTCAGTCAGAGAAAGATCAGGACTGCAGGCAGGCCAATTCAACACACGAACTCTTCTACTACGAAGCCATGCTGTTGTAATAGCTGCAGTACATGGTTTTGCATTGTCCTGCTGAAATACACAAGGCTTCCCCTGGAATAGATGTCTTCTGGAGGGGAGCTCATGTTGCTCCAAACCTTTATATACCTTTCAGCATTCATGGTGCCTTTTAAAACATGCAAGTGTCCCACAACATATGCACTAATTAATCCCCATACCATCAGAGATGCTGGCTTTTGAACTGAACGCTGATAACAGGAGGAGTGGTCTTTCTCCTCTTTGGCCTGCAGGACACGATGCCCATGATTTACAACAATTTTTCAACAATCTGAAGATGTGTATCCCAAGGCCAACCAATAAAATTTACCCTCGTTGGTCAGCTGTAACGCATTTACTGCAGTGTTCATGAATCTGTATTTAACTTATCCAAACAGTTATCATTAATAAAACAAGTTTGTACAATTGGCTTATTTGACCTGTAATTCTAATTTGAGCAAATGGGTTGAAGAAAATGAGTGAATTTGTGAGATCATGACATGATGCGACGTGATGAGTGTTTGTGTATAAGGACACGTTGAAATTAAACTTAGCTAAAAAAGAGAATAATCCAGAATTTTACAGTTGCTGACATTGTATCACCGAGATCAGGGATATTCACTCTTTTCCAGAATGAGCCACAGGGGGTGCGAGCTTTCACTCTATCCAACCTGTCGCACACCTGATTCTACTAATCAACCCTTAAAGTTTTTGCCATAGTGTCTTGATAAGTAGAATCAGGTGTGTAACTGCATGGTTAGAATGAAAGCCTGCACCCACTGCGGCTCATTTTGGATAAGAGTGAGTATCCCTGACCTAGATCATAAATCAATGGCAATGCATGAACCCAAATCCTCAACTCATCAATTTATGCAAATGTTAAATCCCTATTAGTCTAGGGGTAAAGGAAGCAAAAAATATACAGATGGTAATAGGTTGAAATGAAGACGTTGTTTAATGGAGGAGATTTGTGAATAAATTGAATAACAAAAGGGTAGCTGAGAAAGGGAGAACAAAGGACCGCATTGGTGCTACTCAAATAAAACAAAGAACCAAAAACCGACTTAACCAACTGCAGAAAGAAGACAGGAGAAAAAAAAGAACATCAATGAGTTGCACCACTAAACTAAACTAATGGGCTGATAAATTGCCATTGTTGTTATCTGGTCCTGTCTCCAGAATATTACACACACAATTAACAAAGTCAAACTGTAGAGTTACAGATTCAAGTCATTATACTTCATACGGTTTCTAACAATCAATGCTTTATACAACAAGCTAAACAACGAGTAATCACACATTTTAACAGCACAAGATGGACTGCTCGCGTTAAATCACAGCCCGTGCTGAGTGAGCATTTGACAGCTTGCTTTAGAGTTAAAAGACGATTTGTTGATCCGGGATCGGAGGAGGACAGGAACACTGGAGAGCAGGCAGCAGAGCGGACAAGTGGCTGGCGATGGGCTGGGCTGAGCACCAATGAAAAACGGGGGCTGGCACAGAATAATTTGCATAGAGCAACAGGTATTTTGAAACGGGGTGCATCTCAAAGCCGAGACTGCATCCTTCGAACGCTGCATTTTTAGGGGTCGTCACTTACTTCCATCCACCAAACTAATATTTAGGGAAAGGGATTTGGTTAAATTTAGGGTTAGCAGGTCTGGAATTTCACGATTGCCCTACCTGTTTGCTGTGCTGCCCACCTATAAAAGCTTAAGTTCATGGCAGAAGAATGCCGTGCCCTTTCCCCACAAAGTGCCCCTCAGCCAGAACACCAACCAAAAATAAATAAATCACACAGCATTTCCCATTTTTTCCAGAGGCGGTTTGTCGGCCGAAACAAAGGGAAGCCAAAACCTCGCCCTTCAAAGCTTAATGACTAAAACCTTTCGCAGTTTACTTTTCTTGATCAGCAGTTGCTCATACGAATTGGTAGAAGGACAGTCAAATTTATTTTTGATAGCAAATAACGATGTTTCATTTCTTCTTTATGTCGTTATCAATCTGTTCTAATCGTCCTCTTTTTTTGGCGGTCAGACACGGAGTATTTTGCATTTAATGTTCGACAGGCATTGTCCATCGTCCCGCGCCAATGACGACTCACTTTATTGAGCAGAGCTCAAGCAGAAACATTGATTGAAATTCTAGGTACTCATCTTGAAGAACTAAGCCCTTTTATCAAAACATTCAAGTCTATTATCTAAAAGATTCAGTACATTTGAAGAAATTAAAAACAGACTGTCGGACACGGGGTTATATTGAAACAATCCGACTGTCGGACACGGAGATATATTAAAACTCTGTCCGATTTTCGGACACGTAGACACCGTTCAAGGCAGCAACGTAATCTGTCGTGAGAAAATTTTGTTTCGCGTCCAGTGTGCAAGCGGCTTAATACTACTATTATTGTCACTTCGGTGTTTATCATTTTTAGTGGGGGGAAGAAATACAGCCTGATTGCTATGATCTCGTACCGAGTTAAGATCACATATTGAAAGTATGTGTCACGTATCTTGCATTGTTGTCCATGCATTTTAATCCCAAAATTTTAAGCAGCAACAGGCTATAATAATATGAATACGGTATCTATCGTTTTTTTCCCCAATGATGCAGGCAGAAGAAATAAATGAGCAACCGTAGTATTTCATTCCAACTTCATAAGTTTGAATGATCTGACGTAGTTTCATTTGAAATTCCATTCAAGTTCGCCAATAGTAATAATTCGAGAATGCCTCATATTTGTAATGCTTGATATAGACGTAAGCAGTGCAGAAGCCTGAAGCAGCAAAGTAAAATGCAACGTTAACGCTTCATGCAGATATAGGACAGAGGCTTCTTAATTTCAACACTTTGAAGGTGATGAAAGGAGCTCATTTTATTGGAGAAGAGATGACTCAGCTGTGTTAAACCCACTTAAGCCTTTTCTCTTCCCTCTTTGCCACTTGCGCCGGCAGGAGGCACAGAGGCGGGACAGAGGAGTACTTGTGCCAGGCTACGCCGGGCATGAAATTGCAACATATGCCTGGACACACCCTGTTGGCGCAGCGCTCCCCCTATTCGCCGTGCCTGTGCCTGGTCTACGAATTCAGAGCCCAATTGTTCAAGTGATCTGAAAGTCATTGCATTTTGATTTTATTCACATTTTACATTTTGTCCCAACTATTTCGGAACTGGGGTAGTAGACAAAATATATAAAGCTTTCAGTACAACTGTATTTAAAGGGGACCTAACATGCTGATCCTTCTTTGAATACATATTAGTAATGCTATAACGTTGTTGTCCATGCTCAACCTCTGAAAAGTTTTTTAACATAAGATAAAGGGATTTTGCCATAATCCAAGAACGTGATTTTGTGAGCTTGATTTCCTCTTTGAACAGCTTTCCCCAAGATCTTCACGAGATCTGGACTGTTGCTAATGTTTGTGTCCGAAATATGCAAGAGTTCTAAAGAAGGTGTGTGTGTGTGTGTGAACAGAAACCTGCCTGTCATTGTGACTTCACCCCACATCATTACTGACCCTCTCTCATACCAATTATGTGAAATCATAGCAGCCTGCTGATGACATTGGCACTGACCTGGGTGACGCTAAACACAATGACCACCGTCGTGAACCATGACTCATTCCTGTACATAACACGTGACCACTGGGCACTGATGCTGTTCAAACCACTATCTACTTGTCTATCGTTGGCGATCTGAGAGGGGTAAGGGGATGTATGGCTGCTGCCTAGCTCAGAGTTTGGCAGCATGCAGATGATTTCATATGATCTGAGATGAGATGAGCATTCCTGTAGCTTCTAAATGCCCTAGTTGCAGCTGTGTTGCATTCAGTCGCCTGCAACACAGGACGTTATTGACTATCTGGTGGTCATTTGGCCAAGTTGTGCATCTTGGACACCCTCTTGAAGTTCTGTCCTGGACTCTACTGTGGTAATACAGCGTGCTCACAATCAGCTCATGACGAACTGTGAGACATGCAGTTGTCTCGCTGTGTAAGCCTGAGCCCTTTCAGCCTGGAGCATCCCTATGGCTCACAATCTTTCTTCTTCTTCTCATTGTCAAAAGTGGTGAAATGATGGACGAGTGTGGTTCTAGGCACGCATTTAGACCCATACTTGCACAAAAATCATGTGTATGTAACAATTTATGATTCAAAAATCATTACTTTTCTCATGTACCCCCAGGTGTGTTTAGACCTTGTGGTTCATGGGATCTGTACTGAAATGTGCCAATGACTCACCACAAACATACTCAAATATCTCATGTACATCTAAATTCAGGTGCTTTCTGCCGTTATTTGAATTTGAATATCCCCATTGCTAAAGTAATTTTCTTCTTAAAAGAATCAATATTAATTTAAAGTGTACAATGTTTTGCGAAAAATGGCTGAAAAAGGTTCTTTAAAACGAGTTTGTAGAATGAAAAAGCCATTCAGGACTTCCATCATTTGTCAGTAAACCTGATTATTAATATCAGCTGTTAGTTAAATTGCCTGAAACATATCAGTTGAGAGTGAAAATTTTAGCTATTTACCAGTCGTCAGTTAAGCCGGGTCAAGCCTTCAAGTAGCCCCAGTCGGAAGACAGCAACAAGAGTTGTCAGAAAGACCACAAAGCTCGCCGGGGGGCAACCATCATTACTTACTGTTTTACTACCTGTGCTTTAAAAATGATACTACTTTGTATGGAATATTGTAAAGTTGATTTTTTTTTTTTAGTTTTGACATAGATGTATTCCAGACTCAGTTTTTGATTACTGAGATTGTGATTCAAAGTCATTCAAACAAGTCATTGTTGAGCCAAGGCAAAAAAATTTCAAATTTCACCCATAATTATTGCTGTATACAGTGTCTGGAAAACAACATGTGTTTTGTTAGTTAACACTCTTTTCATGCAGAATCTGCTGAGAAATGCAGTATCTTTGCTTATTCAACTGTAAAAAAGGTCAGGTAAAGGTCATGGTCAAGGTCACCAGGTCAAAATTTCGGCATTAGTACGTAGGTCTTGCACCAAGGAGTATACATGCAAAGTATTAAAGCCCTATCTCTCACGGTTTAAAAGTTATAGACAAAGTTAAAGTTTTTGTTATGGGCAAGGTTAAAGTTTTTTAAAGGTCGGGTAAAGGTCAAGGTCAAGGTCATCAGGTCAAACTTCGGCATCAGTAGGTAGGTCTTGCACCAAGGAGTACACATGCAAAGTATAAAAGCCCTGTCTCTCACGGTTCAAAAGTTATGGGCAAGGTTAAAGTTTTCTAAAAACTTTTCGGTCAAAGGTCAAGGTCAAGGTCACGAGGTCAGAAATTTTGGCGGACGCCGGGGGTACAACAATAGCTCCAGGCATTCGTCCCGGCGAGCTAAAAATTAGCCTAGATGAAGTCATACTCTCCCCGGTGGAGAAGATCCCAAGGGAGAAGGAAAAGCTACACGAAAGCTACAAAACTGTAGCTTTTTACTTCCAATTTACTGTTTACTTCCAATCTGGCTTTTTTTTGCAAATTCACTGAATCTTTTCCAATGAGAACAACAAATATCGTTTATGAATTTCTTGTTAAAGCCCAACCTTGGGTAAATTTGGGGGAAACCTGCTGATGAAAACATTACCCTTTTGGTCATGCGGTTCAACGGGAATCAAAATTTGAAACTTTCGATCGAGAAAAAGATCCAGGTTTATGAAGATAATGAAGATATATTCCATCCAGAAAGCAGACAACTATACTTAGGACAAAGATTACCAAGACATTCTGAGAGCTTTACTTTGCGGAAGGGATGACATTTTTGATGCTGGTAAGTGACAATAACAACAGTTTTCTAGTCTTTTTTCTGGAATTAACAGCTGAACTTACAATACACATATCAGAGCCACATTTTTTTCATAGCCAGAAGGCAGAATTCTCATCATTTTCTGCCCTGTTTAAAAAGCGCTTGTGCAAGTTAAAGCTGCTGTAAGTGATTTTTTTGGTTTTTTCAAAAATTGTTAAATAGCTCCACATTCCGACAGACACTGTTGATTTAGAGTATCTGGTCCATTGCCCATTTCTCTTTGTCACGGTCTTCTGCAATAAAGCAGAAAATAAAATTCTAGAGCCACCAACTGCCTCACTTCAACAAGTGTTTGCCACTAACATGGCAATATCCCCCGCTGCCTCAATTTTATGTGTCCGTACGGAAGGACGGAGCCCAATGCTATATCCCCCGCTTCACGCTAATCGCGCAGTGGGTGATAATTAGGTGAGGGAATGTCATAAACAGGCCTCATGAATGAAGGTCTGTTTATGAAGGCGGAACAGATGAAGCTACAAACTATCCAAACTAGAGGCATATGGTATTCATTCAAGATCAGCCATTGTACAAACCCCAATTCCAATGAAGTTGTGACATTGTGTAAAAATTGACAAACTATGTTTTTTGTTTTGGAATAATCACTCAATTTGAATTTGATGCCGGCAAAAGGTTCCAAAAAAACTGGGACAAGGGCATTTTTTTGACTGTGTTACATCATCTTTCCTTTTTAAGAACACTCAATAAGCATTTGGCAACTGAGGACAGTAATTGTAGAGGCTTTGTTGGAGCAAGTATTTCCCATTCTTGCAGGATGTGCAACTCAGTTGCTCAACAGTTCGGGGTCTCCATTGTCATATTTAGCGCTTCATAATGTACCACATATTTTCAATGGGAGACAGTTCTGCACTGCAGGCAGGCCAGTCTATTACCCGCAGTCTTATACTTCGAAACCAGGCGATTGTAACACGTGGAGAATTTGGCTTGGCATTGTCTTGCTGAAATAAGCTGGGACGTTCCTGAAAAAGACGTTGCTTGGATGGTAGCATATGTTACTCCAAATCCTATATGTATCTTTCAGCATTAGCAGTGCCATCACAGATTTGCAATGGGCACTAACATATCCCCATACCATCACAGATGCTGGCTTTTGAACTATATGCTGATAACAATCAGGACAGTCCTTTTCCTATTTAACCCAGATGACACAACGTCCATAATTTCCAAAAACAATCTGAAATGTGGACTCCTCACACCACAGCACTTTTCGTCAGTCCATCTCAAATGAACTTGGGCCCAGAGAAGCCGGCGGCATTTCTGGGTTTTGTCGATATACATCTTTAGCTATGCATAATACAGCTTTAACTTGTAATATCACAGTTAAGAGTATTATATACATCATCATCATTACAAAAATCACATGTATGTTCATCATGATTGTCAAGTAAATAATCTGCATGAGTAAGTGTTTCATCATCAGAGGGTATATAAGTGAAGTTTAACACGTCCATAAAACATTGCAGCACTCCTCTGCAGTTATACAGGAAGAAACTAAACTGGGAGTAGGAGTAAACGAGCTCATCTTTTTCCAGAAGATCTTGCTGTCACTACTTGTATGGATAAGTTCCTTAACACGGCCCTCTTCAAAATGGGTTCTTTTCTGTAGACAGAAAAGGACCCAATAGAGTCCTATATCGGTTTCTCAATATACAATACTCAGATAGAGTTTCTTTATCAACACTGATTCGAAAGTTATTTAATACCTGAGACTTTTCAAACTTAAGCTTATGACACTGCCAGTCCACCATTTCCTCTTAACAGCATCATGTACCGCCCTGGAACACAAAGACAGACCAGAGGCAGAGGCGCTCTATCTCGTAGGATAGAAGTCAAAGCAATAACAGCTAAATCAACACAATCCCTCTGCTTTAGAATAAACTCATCTATACTAAGATTATGTAATGCGTCAGAGACATAGTTCCTGAATATATCATTCATGTCACTTCTGCAAAAGAAACAATGGATGTTATTTGAAAATCTTTCATCACTGTGATAAGTATTGACTGAGTTAAAGCAGCAAGAAAATGAGAGAACAATAGGGAAATGATCAGATTCACAACAAGTGCAAACACAGAATAAAATACAAAGAAACCTGTGAAGTTCTGTTAGTGATAAGATTTCTCAAGGGAAAAGAGAAAAAAAAATCAACTTGAGTAAAAGTGACCCCACTTGAGATGGGTAACAAAATGGACATTTTGACCATTGAAATCCTGCTATTTTTTGTTTTTTTTCCCCTCAAATGTGACCAAATACTGTAAGCCATGTGAACGCCAAATGTGCAGCAAAAGTCGATCAAATCTCTTCCATAATCATTGCACACATCATCTTTATTGTTACCTGGTTGATCAAATGTGTCAGAAATGTAACCCATATCTTCCAAGCTTGGTATGTATCTGTCAGTGTCGTTCATAAAAAAATCTCTAACATTCATAACCAAACACAATCTTGTCAAATAAAAGGAGAATATTAGTATATTCAGTCATTATACAATAAAGACAATGCTTTTCAGAATTATGAATGCAAACAGCATTGCCCCCTCGATAATTAAAATCTCTATGGTTAACACTGACACTGTAATCAGGAAACGCTGTCTCTATCATATCCCTTGTGCAGCTGTTGCACATCTCAAGCAGTCCAAAAATCAAATAAATCAAAACTCTCTAAAACTGACATCAGCAAGCTTATTCTGAAGACCCTTGACATTCCAACATAATATTGATAATGTTGTTGTGTTGTCTATAGCACTGTCAATCAGGGCCGGGGGGAGTTCCTATTCATGCTCATTTTGGTGAAATTGACATCGGGCTGCGACTCTGTACATGCATCTCCTGCTCTGATGTTGCCAAGTTAAAATTTGAAATGGGCCCAGTTTATCATGGACAGTGGCCCAGAGATCGCAGAGTGTCAAGTTCCAACTGCCGTAAGAAAAATCGGAAAATAGGAATTGGCTTCTTGAAAAAATAAAAATAAAGTAGGAAAACGGGGCAGAAAATATGTCAAAAATAGGAAATTTATTGACAATACTTGCACAAATTACAAAAGTAATATCACAAAATCACGGACAAATAATGCACAAAGTGAACTCCCACTTCGAGGTATAATCAAAGTAATACTTTTAGGACAAAAAAGTTTACATTTGTGCTGTAAACATGCATGAAACCAATGAGTATTAGCCTGGCTAGCTTGAGCAAATATAGCAGGGATGCCATGTTTAGAGCAAAGGGCCCTGAGGTGACTGATTTCCAAATCTTGCTAGCTTGCTAAAAATTGTTTGCTTGCTAGATACCCAAGTAGTAAATAATTTTAATGCAAATACTGCCTTTTCTGTTAACAGAGATAGTCCTCATGCCCCACATCATACAATGGGACAGAATTAGTCCTCTGCAGTTCTACCCTTGCCTCATCTTCCTCTCAACTTTCTTTTTTTCCTCCAATTTGCATGTTTGTTCTTTTACTGCATATTCAGTGAAGTTGCTGAAAAATGCTAGTAATGGCTAATCAAAATAGTATACTTGGGCATCTGATTGATCATCATAATTCTCATGAATCTCCACAAAAAGAAAACCAGAAAAAGAATTTTCCATCACATAAATAGAAAATATGCAGCATAACCACCATTCCCCCCCCCACCCCCACCCACCCCCAAAAAACTGAAAAAATCAGTAACCTAATGAATTTCTAACAGAGGCCCTGACATATTCACAGGATTAATAAACAGTGATGGTTTGAAATTGCAATATGTTCCTTTCCACAACTGAGATTAGTTTGGCTTTGCTGTCATTTATAATGCTGAAACATGTCACATACAAGTGAATTCGGCATATCAAGTCATCATATTTAGGTTTCTTTCCCAATAAACAGCCACAAAAGCCATTTTTTCACAGCCATGGATGTAGAGTACTGAGGTGACCATGCAACAGCTAGCTTTTCCCAATGGAAATTTATGATGAGGTCTGGACACTTTCCAGCATTACTCAAACTCAAATAAATTTCATAGGCCAGTTTGCTCCAAGATTAGCCTACGGAGTAAAAAGATGCAGGTGATCACGTCACATTCATAGTTTACTGTCAAAAATGTTGTTTTTACATTTTTAGTCCAGTTAGTGGCCCACTTTCGCAAATCTAGTACTTAAATGGGCAAAATTTTCAATAGGGGTCAATAATAGGTTGTGTCATTCCCCTGATAAAAGTTGCATCATCTCCCAAGCAACCAGCCTACTAGCAGAGCTGAATCCTTTTTTTTTTTTTGCCATTCCCTCCAATATCAGTACACTCAATGTCTTTTACACAAAATGGTAACGGAGTGTAGGTTATGGAGTGGAGTGTTTTTCAAAAAAGTGGAGAAAGACATCAGACACGGACGCAGAGATTGATGGTTGCCATCTTTGCACCCAAAGTGATACATCATCTTTCTGATGACCAACTTCAAAAAGTTGCTCCTGTGTTTCAATGGTAAGTAACAGAGTGAAAGTGCAAAGGCATACTCACCTGATTCATCAGGTAAAATAAAATAAAAAAATTGAGGATAAATGGAAGGAAAGTGCAGCACATGGCACTGTTGTACATTTGAGATTTACTCACACACACACACACACACACACACACAAAACTTTCTGCAGAGGCACAAACTCTGAAGCTATGGATATGCTAAACATAGTAATAATGAATTTAAAAAAATTGCGGACCTGTTTTGGTGACTTTTGATAACTTCTGTGCCTGACAACACCGCCATGCTGATTTCGGATATTGATGTTTTGGTGAAAAATCAAGATTCAAGCCTCCTTCACTCAAAAACTAATTGTAGTATAGAGATGACATTTTGCCGCCAAATGAGGCATAATGTCCTTCAAACGTCAGTGTGCATATTTCTGTAAATGAAGGACATGTTAATTGATAATTTAGCCCGGCCATGAATTTCTACCATTTTGACCTCTACTGAAAATTTTGCCCAAATGCAGTTGTACTGAGAGTTTCATATATTTGGTCTGTATTCAAGAAATTCTCTTGACAAAAATGTAGTAAAACCGGAGGGTTGGCCGATCTCACCCCCGAAGGATTCGAAACAGAAACCAACTCGTCTTTTCGAGTTTTGGGGTGGACCCTTTAAACCGGCAAAGTTTCGCGGAAATCGGTGAGATGGCATGTGGCAGACCCGCCTGGTGCACTCATGGACTCACTCTTAAAAAGTTGCTGTCATACAGTTAAACGCGAGGAAAAGTCAGCTCGAATTGTCACGCTAAGATAGAGACAGAGTTCATAAAACACATCATTGCTTGCAATGATCCATGACTTTAAAATAATGTACTGCACTGCTTAACCAAATTAGTGTTTGTTAACATTTATTGGCTTATGTTGAAACTGAACTAAATTCAATACAGGCCAGCTAAGTTCACAGCATCTGTTCGCCAAACCGTCAAGATGAGCCTTCCCTGGACAATTCATAGAGAAAACGTTAGAGCTACCATGGAGACAAATGAATACGAAAATACCATCTCGGTGGCAAGCAGACTTAAGTTACTATTTATATCCTATTGAAGTTCCGTCACGTTGCGCTAACTAGATAGCAAATGAGCAATGTTAATTAGCGCTTCTCTTAAAATGTAAAGAACTGTTTTGAGAGACCTGACAAGCAATAGCGCACCTCCTGACATTTTCCCTACAAATTTATTCACCGCGTTTGAGCGTTTAAAGTGTTTTGCTAGTGCTTCCTTGGCTGGAGGTAAAAGATAGCTAATTGCAATTCTTTTTTTTTAAGTTGAGGGCAAACGCGACTTGCCAGTAACGATGTCCTGGAAGCACAATAACTGGGTTGGATGTTGACATCCAGAGGTCGATTGAAGCCGACCATTAATTCCATCAATCTAGCTAAGCCCTTTGGCATGGAATAAAACTGTAGTTCGGAATTTCTCTGACGACAGTTGTTACAGCCAACAGCAGAACATATCCCGGACATATAGGATTTATTTAATATTGTATTTCAAACATCCTCTTGTCTCGTCTGCTGGAGGGGGGGCGGGTCACTTTGACCTGATTGGACGGGCCCACCCATGGAGCCAACACTGGGATGGCTGAGGAGGAGGCAACGTCACCTTTTTGACGTCACCTCCACCTCTCGACTAAAATATATCGGCCTCAGATCATCAGTGAATTTACTTTGACCGCAGGAGGCAGCAGCATCTTCTGAACATCTACTTCTGACTCTGCCATCTATTTGACGAATCAAGATTTTCATCATGCTGGAGCGTTTTTCTGGTATCTGGAAAATCTCTGAAGCCAAAAATTTTTCAGAATACCTGAAAGCTATTGGTAAGTTTGTTATTTTTATATAGGCTACTCTTTATTCTAGATTGAGAAAATTTTGATTTCTATATTTAAATGTTCATCTTGATTCATAATTTCCAGGATTAATTACTTTCACAATAAAAATAGTATGTATGATAAAAATAATCTCTGTTTTACACCTCTGAACTACTGTCGTCAAAGATTTCTCATAGTTCCATGCAAGATGCTGTCTGTCTGCTGTCTTCTGTCTTCATAAGGAAAATTTGCCCATGAAATGCATTCTTACGAAGAAAAAATAAATTATACAAAGAAAGTTGCAAACAATAAAAGTCCTCCAATAGAATAACATAAAGGTATAAAGGTAATCAGGTCAGATTTGTGCAGTCTCATGCAGAAGTCTTTACAGATAGTCAGTGCACTTAACGCTGCCATACTCACAGTGTCATGTACTCGCAGCAGCTCGTGATCATACCATTCACAGCAGATCATGTGATTTCACTGTTCGTATACCTTTAATATGCATGCAAGCTGACTGACTGCTGACTAAAATTCCTGCAGGTGCAAGATCTGATTTAGTCAACGCCGGAGATGATACCCAACCCACATTGTACATCTCCCAGAGGGATGGAAACAAGATGAAGGTGGATGTAGCAAATGGGCACCCGACATTCTACAATATTCACATAAAATTCAACCTGGGAGAGGCGTTTGAGGAACCCATATCCGATGGAAGAAGTAGTGTGAAAGTATGTTGAATTGAACTCTAAAAACTTTAATAATGATAATATAGAAATTCCTGCAAAAACATATGCACAGAATTTTACCAGTAATTTGTCATTGCAGCCGTGATAGATATTCGGTAAATACACTGTTTTGAGAAATACAGATCTGAATACTATGAAAACCATGCATGTTCATGAAAAAACAATAATACACAATGCAAGCTGTACAACTTGTGCTAACAACGATGTCTGCATCATCTTTTTTTAAAATCATTGCACCAGAAGCGATTGCCTACAATGGATCAGAGAAGAGATAGCATTTTAGATCTTGATCTGTTTCCATTCCACTTTGACAGGGCGCATTTCAATTTTTCGGACTTTGTGTTCTGATGGCCCAATGCATTTTTTGATTTGTAGACTCTTGCGACTTTTGAAGAAAACAAACTAATCTACATACAGAAGTGGGAGGACAAGGAGGCAAAAGTGATCCGAGAAATCGTGGATGGCTATCTAGTCGCGGTAAGCCAGCCATGAGAAATGATTGTGATTCTAATTGAATGGCATCTGTGGAATGATGAGAAGTTTGCGGGTCAATTCGGGGAAATTTTTCAGATGTCATTCTCTTTAAACTCTTGCAACATATTGAATGCATTGCTGTAACTGGAATAGCCTTTTTCATGGATCAATTTCAGAAAATAATGATGTTTGTCTTGTATCATATGTATGTAATGCTGTAAATACTGTTGTTTTCCTTGTAAGCTAGCAGAAATATGTCAACGTGCTGAAACGTGATGAATTCGCTATGACTGTTGGAATTTAAAGGTATAGGTTACTTATGCTGACCTTCTGAAGATGTAACCAAGACTTTTTCTTCTGGTTTTTCCCCACAGACACTAAAATGCGGAGATGTCGTTGCTCATCGCAAATATTATAAGGAGAGTGACATTCCTGAATCGCACTTTGATTCCATAGGTTTTTGTGCTTGATTTTCTCAAATATAATTGTAGCACTGAAGCACCATGGACAGATAGCGCTGTTGCCTCGCAAGAAAGGGGTTTCTCTGCATCAGCTCCTGGCCTGGGTCCCTCCTGAGTGGATTTTTTACATTCTAGTAGGTTTTCTTCCACAATCTGAAGATGTGTATCCCAAGGCCAACCAATGAAATTTACCGTTGTTGGTTAACTGTAATGCTCACGTTAAATCACAGCCCGTGCTGAGTGAGCATTTGACAGCTTGCTTTAAAGTTAAAAGACGATTTGTTGATCTGGGATCGGAGGAGGACAGGAACACTAGACCAATCAGGTGTGCTGGAGAGCAGGAAGCAGAGCGGACAGGTGGCTGGCGATGGGCTGGGCTGAGCACCAATGAAAAACGGGGGCTGGCACAGCATAATTTGCATAGAGCAACAGGTATTTAGAAACGGGGTGCATCTCAAAGCCGAGACTGCATCCTCCGAACGCTGCATTTTTAGGGGTCGTCACTTACTTCCATCCACCAAACTAATATTTAGGGAAAGAGATTTGGTTAAATTTAGGGTTAGCAGGGCTGGAATTTCACGATTGCCCTACCTGTTTGCTGTGCTGCCCACCTATAAAAGCTCCAGTTCACGGCAAAAGAATGCCGTGCCCTTTCCCCACAAAGTGCCCCTCAGCCAAAACACCAACCCAAAATAAATAAATCACACAGCATTTCCCATTTATTCCAGAGGCGGTTCGTCGGCCGAAACAAAGGGAATCCAAAACCTTGCCCTTCAAAGCTTAATGACTTAAACCTTTTGCAGTTTACTTTTCTTGATCAGCAGTTGCTCATACGAATTGGTAGAAGGACAGTCAAATTTATTTTTGATAGCAAATAACGATGTTTCTTTTCTTCTTTATGTCGTTATCAATCTGTTCTAATCGTCCTCTTTTTTTGGCGGTCAGACACAGAGTATTTTGCATTTAATGTCCGACAGGCATTGTACATTGTCCCTCGCCAGAAAACATTGATTGAAATTCTAGGTACTCATCTTGAAGAACTAAGCTCTTTAATAAAAAGATTCAAGTTTATTATCTAAAAAATTCAGTACATTTGAAGAAATTAAAAACAGACTGTCGGACACAGGGTTATATTGAAACCATCCGACTGTCGGACACGGAGATATATTAAAATTCTGTCCGACTTTCGGACACGTAGACACTTCGTTCAAGGCAGCAACGCAATTTGTCGTGAGAAAAATTTGTTTCGCGTCCAGTGTGCAAGCGGCTTAATACTACTATTATTGTCACTTAGGTATTTATCATTTTTAGTGGGGGAAAGAAATACAGCCTGATTGCTATGATCTCGTACCGAGCTAAGATCACATATTGAAAGTAAGTGTCATGTATCTTGCATTGTTGTCCATGCATTTTAATCCCAAAATTTTAAGCAGCAACAGGCTGTAATAATATGAACCCGCTATCCATCGTTTTTTTCCCCAATGATGCAGGCAGAAGAAATAAATGAGCAACCGTCGTATTTCATTCCAACTTCATTAGTTTGAATGATCTGACGTAGTTTCATTTGAAATTCCATTCAAGTTCGCCAATGGTAATAATTCGAGAATGCCTCATATTCGTAATGCTTAATATAGACGTAAGCGGTGCAGAAGCCTGAAGCAGCAAAGTAAAATGCAACATTGACGCTTCATGAAGATATAGGACAGAGGCTTCTTAATTTCAACACTAAAGGTCACGAGAGGAGCTCATTTTATTGGTGAAGAGTTGACTCGGCTGTGTTAAACCCACTTCAACCTTTTCTCCTCCCTCTTTGCCACTTGCGCCGGTAGGAGGGACAGAGGCGGGACAGAGGAGTACTTGTGCCAGGCTACGCCGGGCATGAAATTGCAACATATGCCTGGACACACCCCGTTGGCGCAGTGCTCCCCCTATTCGTCGTGCCTGTGCCTGGTCTACGAATTTGGAGCCCAATGGCTCAAGTGATCTGAAAGTCATTGCATTTTGATTTTATTTACATTTTACACTTCGTCCCAACTATTTCAGAATTGGGGTAGAAGACAAAATATATAAAGCTTTCAGAACAACTGTATTTAAAGGGGACCTAACATGCTGATCCTTCTTTTAATACATATTAATAATGCTATAATGTTGTTGTCCATGCTCAACCTCTGAAAAGTTTTTAAACATAAGATAAAGGGATTTTGCCATAATCCAAGAACGTGATTTTGTGAGCTTGATTTCCTCTCTGAACAGCTCTTCCCAAGATCTTCACAAGATCTGGACTGTTGCTAATGTTTGTGTCCTCAATATGCAAGAGTGATATCAGGGGAAATTCTAAAGATGGTGTGTGAACATAAACCTGCCTGTCATCGTGACTTCACCCCACATCATTACTGACCCTCTCCCATACCAATTATGTGAAATCATAGCAGCTTGCTGATGACATTGACACTGACCCGGAAGGGATGACATTTTTGATGCTGGTAAGTGACAATAACAACAGTTTTCTAGTCTTTTTTCTGGAATTAATAGCTGAACTTACAATATACATATCAGAGCCACATTTTTTTCATAGCCAGAAGGCAGAGTTCGCATCATTTTCTGCCCTGTTTAAAAAGCGCTTGTGCAAGTTAAAGCTGCTGTAAGTGATTTTTTCGATTTTTTCAAAAATTGTTAAATAGCTCCACAATCCGACAGACACTATTGATTTAGAGTATCTGGTCCATTGCGCATTTCTCTTCATCACGGTCTTCTGCAATAAAGCAGAAAATAAAATTCTAGAGCCACCAACTGCCTCAATTCAACAAGTGTTTGCCACTAACATGGAAATATCCCCCGCTGCCTCAATTTTATGTGTCCGTACGGAAGGACGGAGCCCAATGCTATATCCCCTGCTTCACGCTAATCGCGCGGCGGGGGATAATTAGGTGAGGGAATGTCATAAAGAGACCTCATGAATGAAGGTCTCTTTATGAAGGCGGAACAGATGAAGCTACAAACTATCCAAACTAGAGGCATATGGTATTCATTCAAGATCAGCCATTGTACAAACCCCAATTCCAATGAAGTTGGGACATTGTGTAAAACTTGACAAACTATGTTTTTTTTTGGAATAATCACTCAATTTGAATTTCATGCCTGCAAAAGGTTCCAAAAAAACTGGGACAAGGGCATTTTTTTGACTGTGTTACGTCATCATTCCTTTTTAAGAACGCTCAATAAGCATTTGGCCTCTGAGGACAGTAATTGTAGAGGCTTTGTTGGAGCAAGTATTTCCCATTCTTGCAGGATGTGCAACTCAGTTGCTCAACAGTTCGGGGTCTCCATTGTCATATTTAGCGCTTCATAATGTACCACACATTTTCAAAGGGAGACAGTTCTGCACTGCAGGCAGGCCAGTCTATTACCCGCAGTCTTATACTTCGAAACGAGGCGATTGTAACACGTGGAGAATTTAACTTGGCATTGTCTTGCTGAAATAAGCAGGGACGTTCCTGAAAAAGACGTTGCTTGGATGGTAGCATATGTTGCTCCAAATCCTGTATATATCTTTCAGCATTAACAGTGCCATCACAGATTTGCAATGGGCACTAACATATCCCCATACCATCACAGATGCTGGCTTTTGAACTATACGCTGATAAAAATCAGGGCAGTCCTTTTCCTATTTAACCCAGATGACACAACGTCCATAATTTCCAAAAACAATCTGAAATGTGGACTCCTCAGACCACAGCACTTTTCGTCAGTCCATCTCAAATGAACTTGGGCCCAGAGAAGCCGGCGGCATTTCTGGGTTTTGTCGATATATATCTTTAGCTTTGCATAATACAGCTTTAACTTGTAATATCACAGTTAAGAGTATTATATACATCATCATCATTACAAAAATCACATGTATGTTCATCATGATTGTCAAGTAAATAATCTGCATGAGTAAGTGTTTCATCATCAGAAAGTATATAAGTGAAGTTTAACACGTCCATAAAAAATTGCACCACTCCTCTGCAGTTATACAGGAAGAAACTAAACTGGGAGTAGGAGTAAACGAGCTCATCTTTTTCCAGAATATCTTTCTGTCACTACTTGTATGGATAAGTTCCTTAACACGGCCCTCTTCAAAATGGGTTCTTTTCTGTAGACAGAGTCCTATATCAGTTTCTCAATATACAATACTCAGATAGAGTTTCTTTATCAACACTGATTCTAAAGTTATTTAACACCTGAAACTTTTCAAACTCAAGCTTTTGACACTGCCAGTCGTACCATCTTCTTTGAACAGCATCATGTCCCTCCCTGGAACACAAAGACAAAACAGAGGCAGAGGCGCTCTATCTCGTAGGATAGAATTCAAAGCAATAACAGCAAAATCAACACAATCACTCTGCTTTAGAATGAACTCATCTATACTAAGATTATGTAATGCGTCAGAGACATAGTTCCTGAATATATCATTCATGTCACTTCTCCAAAAGAAACAATGGATGTTATTTGAAAATCTTTCATCACTGTGATAAGTATTGACTGAGTTAAAGCAGCAAGAAAATGAGAGAACAATAGGGAAATGATCAGATTCACAACAAGTGCAAACACAGAATAAAATACAAAGAAATCTGTGAAGTTTTGTTCGTGATAAGATTTCTCAAGGGAAAAGAGAAAAAAAAATCAACTTGAGTAAAACTGACCCCACTTGAGATGGGTAACAAAATGGACATTTTGACCATTGAAATCCTGCTATTTTTTGTTTTTTTTTCCCCCCAAATGTGACCAAATACTGTAAGCCATGTGAACGCCAAATGTGCAGCAAAAGTCGATCAAATCTCTTTCATAATCATTGCACACATCATCTTTATTGTTACCTGGTTGATCAAATGTGTCAGAAATGTAACCCATATCTTCCAAGCTTGGTATGTATCTGTCAGTGTTGTTCATAAAAAAATCTCTAACATTCATAACCAAACACAATCTTGTCAAATAAAAGGAGTATCATATCAGTATATTCAGTCATTATACAATAAAGACAATGCTTTTCAGAATTATGAATGCAAACAGCAATGCCCCCTCGATAATTAAAATCTCTATGGTTAACACTGACACTGTAATCAGGAAACACTGTCTCTATCATATCCCTTGTGCAGCTGTTGCACATCTCAAGCAGTCCAAAAATCAAATAAATCAAAACTCTCTAAAACTGACATCAGCAAGCTTATTCTGAAGACCCTTGACATTCCAACATAATATTGATAATGCTGTTGTGTTGTCTATAGCACTGTCAATCAGGGCCGGGGGGCGTTCCTATTCATGCTCATTTTGGTGAAATTGACATCGGGCTGCGACTCTGTACATGCATCTCCTGCTCTGATGTTGCCAAGTTTAAATTTGAAATGGGCCTAGTTTATCATGGACAGTGGCCCAGAGATCGCAGGGTGTCAAGTTCCAACTGCCGTCAGAAAAATAGGAAAATAGGAATTGGCTTCTTGAAAAAATAAAAATAAAGTAGGAAAACGGGGCAGAAAATATGTCAAAAATAGGAAATTTATTGACAATACTTGCACAAATTACAAAAGTAATATCACAAAATCACGGACAAATAATGCACAAAGTGAACTCCCACTTCGAGGTATAATCAAAGTAATACTTTTAGGACAAAAAAGTTTACATTTGTGCTGTAAACATGCATGAAACCAATGAGTATTAGCCTGGCTAGCTTGAGCAAATATAGCAGGGATGCCATGTTTAGAGCAAAGGGCCCTGAGGTGACCGATTTCCAAATCTTGCTAGCTTGCTAAAAATTGTTTGCTTGCTAGATACCCAAGTAGTAAATAATTTTAATGCAAATACTGCCTTTTCTGTTAACAGAGATAGTTCTCATGCCCCACATCATACAATGGGACAGAATTAGTCCTCTGCAGTTCTACCCTTGCCTCATCTTCCTCTCAACTTTCTTTTTTTCCTCCAATTTGCATGTTTGTTCTTTTACTGCATATTCAGTGAAGTTGCTGAAAAATGCTAGTAATGGCTAATCAAAATAGTTTACTTGGGCATCTGATTGATCATCATAATTCTCATGAATCTCCACAAAAAGAAAACCAGAAAAAGAATTTTCCATCACATAAATAGAAAATATGCAGCGTAACCACCATTCCCAATTGAGGATAAATGGAAGGAAAGTGCAGCACATCGCACTGTTGTACATTTGAGATTTACTCACACACACACACACACACACACACACACACAAAACTTTCTGCAGAGGCACTAACTCTGAAGCTATGGATATGCTAAACATGGTAATAATGAATTTTAAAAAATTGCTGACCTGTTTTGGTGACTTTTGATAACTTCTGTGCCTGACAACACCGCCACCCTGATTTCGGATATTGATGTTTTGGTGAAAAATCAAGATTCAAGCCTCCTTCACTCAAAAACTAATTGTAGTATAGAGATGACATTTTGCCGCCAAATGAGGCATAATGTCCTTCAAACGTCAGTGTGCATATTTCTGTAAATGAAGGACATGTTAATTGATAATTTAGCCCGGCCATGAATTTCTACCATTTTGACCTCTACTGAAAATTTTGCCCAAATGCAGTTGTACTGAGAGTTTCATATATTTGGTCTGTATTCAAGAAATTCTCTTGACAAAAATGTAGTAAAACCGGAGGGGTGGCCGATCTCACCCCCGAAGGATTCGAAACAGAAACCAACTCGTCTTTTCGAGTTTTGGGGTGGACCCTTTAAACCAGCAAAGTTTCGCGGAAATCGGTGAGATGGCATGTGGCAGACCCGCCTGGTGCTCTCATGGACTCACTCTTAAAAAGTTGCTGTCATACAGTGAAACGCGAGGAAAAGTCAGCTCAAATTGTCACGCTAAGATAGAGACAGAGTTCATAAAACACATCATTGCTTGCAATGATCCATGACTTTAAATTAACGTACTGCACTGCTTAACCAAATTAGTGTTTGTTAACATTTATTGGCTTATGTTGAAACTGAACTAAATTCAATACAGGCCAGCTAAGTTCACAGCATCTGTTCGCCAAACCGTCAAGATGAGCCTTCCCTGGACAATTCATAGAGAAAACGTTAGAGCTACCATGGAGACAAATGAATACGAAAATACCATCTTGGTGGCAAGCAGACTTAAGTTACTATTTATATCCGATTAAAGTTCTGTCACGTTGCGCTAACTAGATAGCAAATGAGCAATGTTAATTAGCGCTTCTCTTAAAATGTTAAGAACTGTTTTGAGAGACCTGACAAGTAATAGCGCACCTCCTGACATTTTCCCTACAAATTTATTCACCGCGTTTGAGCGTTTAAAGTGTTTTGCTAGTGCTTCCTTGGCTGGAGGTAAAAGATAGCTAATTGCAATTCTTTTTTTTTAAGTTGAGGGCAAACGCGACTTGCCAGTAACGATGTCCTGGAAGCACAATAACTGGGTTGGATGTTGACATCCAGAGGTCGATTGAAGCCGACCATTAATTCCATCAATCTAGCTAAGCCCTTTGGCATGGAATAAAACTGTAGTTCGGAATTTCTCTGACGACAGTTGTTACAGCCAACAGCAGAACATATCCCGGACATATAGGATTTATTTAATGTTGTATTTCTAACATCCTCTTGTCTCGTCTGCTGGAGGGGGGGCGGGGCACTTTGACCTGATTGGACGGGCCCACCCATGGAGCCAACACTGGGATGGCTGAGGAGGAGGCAACGTCACCTTTTTGACGTCACCTCCACCTATCGACTAACATATATTGGCCTCAGATCATCAGTGAATTTACTTTGACCGCAGGAGGCAGCAGCATCTTCTGAACATCTACTTCTGACTCTGCCATCTATTTGACGACTCAAGATTTTCATCATGCTGGAGCGTTTTTCTGGTATCTGGAAAATCTCTGAAGCCAAAAATTTTTCAGAATACCTGAAAGCTATTGGTAAGTTTGTTATTTTTATATAGGCTACTCTTTATTCTAGATTTAGAAAATTTTTATTTCTATATTTAAATGTTCATCTTGATTCATAATTTCCAGGATTAATTACTTTCACAATAAAAATAGTATGTATGATAAAAATAATCTCTGTTTTACACCTCTGAACTACTGTCGTCAAAGATTTCTCATAGTTCCATGCAAGATGCTGTCTGTCTGCTGTCTTCTGTCTTCATAAGGAAAATTTGCCCATGAAATGCATTCTTACGAAGAAAAAATAAATTATACAAAGAAAGTTGCAAACAATAAAAGTCCTCCAATAGAATAACATAAAGGTATAAAGGTAATCAGGTCAGATTTGTGCAGTCTCATGTAGAAGTCTTTACAGATAGTCAGTGCACTTAACGCTGCCATACTCACAGTGTCATGTACTCGCAGCAGCTCGTGATCATACCATTCACAGCAGATCATGTGATTTCACTGTTCGTATACCTTTAATATGCATGCAAGCTGAATGACTGCTGACTAAAATTCCTGCAGGTGCAAGATCTGATTTAGTCAACGCCGGAGATGATACCCAACCCACATTGTACATCTCCCAGAGGGATGGAAACAAGATGAAGGTGGATGTAGCAAATGGGCACCCGACATTCTACAATATTCACATAAAATTCAACCTGGGAGAGGCGTTTGAGGAACCCATATCCGTTGGAAGAAGTAGTGTGAAAGTATGTTGAATTGAACTCTAAAAACTTTAATAATGATAATATAGAAATTCCTGCAAAACATATGCACAGAATTTTACCAGTAATTTGTCATTGCATCCGTGATAGATATTCGGTAAATACACTGTTTTGAGAAATACAGATCTGAATACTATGAAAACCATGCATGTTCATGAAAAAACAATAATACACAATGCAAGCTGTACAACTTGTGCAAACAACGATGTCTGCATAATCTTTTTTTAAAATCATTGCACCAGAAGCGATTGCCTACAATGGATCAGAGAAGAGATAGCATTTTAGATCTTGATCTGTTTCCATTCCACTTTGACAGGGCGCATTTCAATTTTTCGGACTTTGTGTTCTGATGGCCCAATGCATTTTTTGATTTGTAGACTCTTGCGACTTTTGAAGAAAACAAACTAATCTACATACAGAAGTGGGAGGACAAGGAGGCAAAAGTGATCCGAGAAATCGTGGATGGCTATCTAGTCGCGGTAAGCCAGCCATGAGAAATGATTGTGATTCTAATTGAATGGCATCTGTGGAATGATGAGAAGTTTGCGGGTCAATTCGGGGAAATTTTTCAGATGTCATTCTCTTTAAACTCTTGCAACATATTGAATGCATTGCTGTAACTGGAATAGCCTTTTTCATGGATCAATTTCAGAAAATAATGATGTTTGTCTTGTATCATATGTATGTAATGCTGTAAATACTGTTGTTTTCCTTGTCAGCGAGCAGAAATATGTCAACGTGCTGAAACGTGATGAATTCGCTATGACTGTTGGAATTTAAAGGTATAGGTTACTTATGCTGACCTTCTGAAGATGTAACCAAGACTTTTTCTTCTGGTTTTTCCCTACAGACACCAAAATGCGGAGATGTCGTTGCTCATCGCAAATATTATAAGGAGAGTGACATTCCTGAATCGCACTTTGATTCCCCAGGTTTTTGTGCTTGATTTTCACAAATATAATTGTAGCACTGAAGCACCATGGACAGATAGCGCTGTTGCCTCGCAAGAAAGGGGTTTCTCTGCATCAGCTCCTGGCCTGGGTCCCTCCTGAGTGGATTTTTTACATTCTAGTAGGTTTTCTTCCACAATCTGAAGATGTGTATCCCAAGGCCAACCAATGAAATTTACCGTTGTTGGTTAACTGTAATGCATTTACTGCAATGTTCATGAATCTGTATTTAACTTATCCAAACAGTTATCATTAATAAATCAAGTTTGTACAAATGGCTTATTTGACATGTAATTCTAATTTGAGCAAATGGGTTGAAGAAAATGAGTGAACTTGTGAGATCATGACATGATGCGACGTGATGAGTGTTTGTGTATAAGGACACGTTGACATTAAACTCAGCTAATAAAGAGAATTATCCAGAATTTTACAGTTGCTGACACTGTATCACCTAGATCATAAATTGCAATGGCAATGCATGAACCCAAATCCTCAACAAATCATTTTTTTGCGAATGTTACATCCCTATTAGTCTAGGGGTAAAGGAAGCAAAAAATATCCAGATGGTAAAAGGTTGAAATGAAGACGTTGTTTAATGGAGGAGTTTTGTGGATAAATTGAATAACAAAAGGGTATCTGAGAAAGGGAGAACAAAGGACCGCATTGGTGCTACTCAAATAAAACAGAGAACCAAAAACCGACTTAACCAACTGCAGAAAGAAGAAAGGGAAAATAAAGAACATCAATGAGTAGCACCACTAAACTAAACTAATGGGCTGATAAATTGCCATTGTTGTTATCTGGTCCTGTCTCCAGAATATTACACACACAATTAACAAAGTCAAACTGTAGAGTTACAGATTCAAGTCATTATACTTCATACGGTTTCCAACAATCAATGCTTTATACAACAAGCTAAACAAGGAGTAATCACACATTTTAACAGCACGAGATGGACTGCTCACGTTAAATCACAGCCCGTGCTGAGTGAGCATTTGACAGCTTGCTTTAGAGTTAAAAGACGATTTGTTGATCTGGGATCGGAGGAGGACAGGAACACTAGACCAATCAGGCGTGCTGGAGAGCAGGCAGCAGAGCGAACAGGTGGCTGGCGATGGGCTGGGCTGAGCACCAATGAAAAACGGGGGCTGGCACAGAATAATTTGCATAGAGCAACAGGTATTTGGAAACGGGGTGCATCTCAAAGCCGAGACTGCATCCTTCGAACGCTGCATTTTTAGGGGTCGTCACTTACTTCCATCCACCAAACTAATATTTAGGGAAAGGGATTTGGTTAAATTTAGGGTTAGCAGGGCTGGAATTTCACGATTGCCCTACCTGTTTGCTGTGCTGCCCACCTATAAAAGCTCCAGTTCACGGCAAAAGAATGCCGTGCCCTTTCCCCACAAAGTGCCCCTCAGCCAAAACACCAACCCAAAATAAATAAATCACACAGCATTTCCCATTTATTCCAGAGGCGGTTCGTCGGCCGAAACAAAGGGAATCCAAAACCTTGCCCTTCAAAGCTTAATGACTTAAACCTTTTGCAGTTTACTTTTCTTGATCAGCAGTTGCTCATACGAATTGGTAGAAGGACAGTCAAATTTATTTTTGATAGCAAATAACAATGTTTCTTTTCTTCTTTATGTCGTTATCAATCTGTTCTAATCGTCCTCTTTTTTTGGCGGTCAGACACAGAGTATTTTGCATTTAATGTTCGACAGGCATTGTACATTGTCCCGCGCCAGAAAACATTGATTGAAATTCTAGGTACTCATCTTGAAGAACTAAGCCCTTTAATAAAAACATTCAAGTTTATTATCTAAAAGATTCAGTACATTTGAAGAAATTAAAAACAGACTGTCGGACACAGGGTTATACTGAAACCATCCGACTGTCGGACACGGAGATGTATTTAAACTCTGTCCGACTTTCGGACACGTAGACACTTCGTTCAAGGCAGCACGCAATTTGTCGTGAGAAAAATTTGTTTCGCGTCCAGTGTGCAAGCGGCTTAATACTACTATTATTGTCACTTAGGTATTTATCATTTTTAGTGGGGGAAAGAAATACAGCCTGATTGCTATGATCTCGTACTGAGCTAAGATCACATATTGAAAGCAAGTGTCACGTATCTTGCATTGTTGTCCATGCATTTTAATCCCAAAATTTTAAGCAGCAACAGGCTGTAATAATATGAACACGCTATCCATCGTTTTTTTCCCCATTGATGCAGGCAGAAGAAATAAATGAGCAACCGTCGTATTTCATTCCAACTTCATTAGTTTGAATGATCTGACGTAGTTTCATTTGAAATTCCATTCAAGTTCGCCAATGGTAATAATTCGAGAATGCCTCATATTCGTAATGCTTAATGAAGAATGACACTCCTCAATGTCATTATCAGATTTTGATGACAAAGATGAGGAAGCCCTGCATTAAAATAGACCAATAATAAAGACATGAGAAACGACATAAATGTACTGGGATTGACAATGGCAACAGACTAACAGTAAGCTCCTTGCATTTATCAGTAGTAGTCTAGCTAACAGCCAACTAACAGCAGGCAACATATTCATCACAAAACGTAATTAAAATAATCCTGACATGCTTTGAGAATATAGATGACACAGCAATAACATAAGGGTGTCAAATAAGCATTAAGCCAACACTTACAATAATTAAGTGAACCGCTTCCCAACACCATACCGCGAACGTCTGCCTGTATTTGACAGGACGTGACACTGAGACAAACAGCGGTGCTGCTTCCGTGTAGCACTGCAGAGCAGAATAACTAAATAAACACTGCCCTCTAGTGGAGGGCGAACCATGAACCATCCTTCATCCCCCCCAGTCCGGTAAGCTAAACAGGGCATAGCTTAATGGGCTCAGTCCAGCGTCCTGTCTCCGGCTCATAGCGCCTGGGTGGTTTCCTAGTGCGGCACGGCCGTGCCGACAGGGGTGGAGGCAGCGGCAGGCACCGTGCCACCTGGGGTGATGCGCCCGAAAGGACACCAGGGGGAACGGGGTCACTCTGGGACCCGAGGTCAGAGGCTACCTCATCAGACAGCAGCGGAAGGGAGGAGTCCGAGTCAGTATCACGGGGTCCATCCTCTGACTGTCGGATGAGCTCCTGGGGCGTCACTGGGCCCGGTGGGGCCACGGGCGATGGCGATGGTGCCACGGGTTGCTGTGGCGCATAGGGGGAGGCTGGCGTGTAGCCACGGAGGAACCGCCGGTTGCGAAGAGTCAATCGTCCCGATCCATCCACCTTCACCCGATACTGATCATGACCGAGCGACTCCACCACCACTCCCGACCTGTCCCATTTATTAGGGTTTGGGCCTTGCTGGTTCTGGAGAAACACCCTCGCGCCAGGCGCCAGTGGGCGGAGTGGTCTCGAGTGAGCCCTCAGGGATTCGGTGGTGCGGGACATCCGCGTCCGAAGGGCATCCTCCTTCGCTGCCCACGCCTGACGCCAGAGCGGACGGACACGAGAGTCCGAGAACTTCTCAAGCTTGTTAACGAAAGGAAGCGAACCCCGGAGGGGACGACCATAGATAATCTGCGCCGGTGAGAGATTGCAGTCCAGGTCGGGAGTGTTGCGCAGTTGTATCATCGCTCGCAGGAACCGGTCCTGGTCGAGAGTTCCCGCTGGACCAGTGTTAGACATTAGAAGGCGCTTCGCGGTCTTCATAGCAACCTCTGCTCTTCCGTTAGACTGTGGGAAACTGACAGAGGACACACGATGCCTGATCTGCCATAGGTGGAAAAAGTCCTGAGTGTGACCAGCCATGAACTCTGGGCCGCCATCGCTCGAAAGTTCCTCTGGCACACCGAAGTTGCGGAAGAATGAACGGAGGTGGCGAATTAGGCCTGCGGCGCCACCTGCATCAGTCCCGGCTGCGGCGCCCAGGACCTCCACCCACCCTGAGAGACGATCCCCGACGGCCAGGTAATGGCGGCCACCATTGTCAAAGAAGTCGGCAAACACCGCCTCAAATGGAGTGGATGGTGGAGAGGATGGCACGGGGGGCGTAGCCGCCTGCGATGGTGCATTGCGGTTACAGTCCGCACATCCGTACCTAGTGGCTCGGATGTCCCCTGACATGCCAGGCCAATAGACTATGGCACGGGCATACTGCTCCATTGTTGAGACCCCCTGATGGGCCGCATGCAGGTTTCGAAGGACTCGGCCGCGAAGGGATGGAGGGATCACAACTCGGTCACAGTACAGCAAGACGCCATCCTGCGCATATATGGACTCACAGACCGGTGAGAAACTCAACAGGGCGGGGTCGTTCGCGTCAACTCTTTCCCCGTGCTCAAGCAGGTACAGAAGTTAGCCGAGGCATGCGTCAGCTGCCGTCTCCTGCGCGATGATGGACCAGGAGATGGCACTAAGCTCTTCTGCATCGCTGCGGATAGAAGCCATATGTGCCGACTCCACCTTGTCAGGCGTGCCCGGCAACCCCAGTGAGAGGCCGTCCGTGGAGCCTGAGGGAGAAGGATGCCTGGAGGTCGCGTCAGCGGCATGGTTGCTCTTGCCCGGCAGGTGAACGATGTCAAAGCGCCACGGGAGGGTACGCTGCTTGAGCCTAAACAGGCGCGAGTTCGTAATCTCATCCAGTGTGCGGTCGCCGAAAATCTTCACCAGGGGCTTGTGGTCGGTTACCACTATGAGGTTGTCACACCCCTGTGTGAAGTATCGTGTCTGCTCTAGACCCCAGGCCACAGCCAGGGCCTCTCCCTCAACAGCTGCATAACGTTGCTCTGCCGGGGACAGGAAGCGTGAGCCCGCAAGGGTGATCCTCCAACCTCCTGGACAACAGTCGGGCATGCCCGAGGCACAGCTGCAATGCTGTTGGAGCAGAAAGTAGCCGATACCACGCCTTGACCAGTCGGGGCGGAGACAGGTACGCTTCTGCATGTCATAGATCTCCACACCCTCACGGATGGCCTCAATAATTGCATGTTTGGACAATCGGAAGGCCTCCTCCAGTTCGGGTGACCATGAGAACTTACAGCGCGGGCTGAGGAATGGCTTGAAGGGTGCCATTGTGTCGCGCAACTGGGCATAGTTGGCCACCTGGTTGACAAGACCGAACCAGCTCCTGATATCTGTCGTAGATTTCGGTTTAGGAAAGTCTCGGATAGAGTCCAAGTATTTAGGGAGTGGTTCGATGGTCGAGTCCGACACTCTGAAACCAGCGAAATCAACATCCCTCCCTGCGAACTGGAACTTGTCCGGGTTCAACACAATGCCTGAACGACCGACACATGTCAGAAAGTCAATGGTTCTCCACCAGTGCTGCTCGAGGTCGGTGTCGTAGTGGATAGTGTCATCCACGCAACGCTCCTTGCGCTCATAGTCAGAGAGGACAGCATCAAAACGGCGGTTGTATCCATCCCCCGATGAGAGGAAACCCTGAGGCGCCCTTGTATAACGCCAGCGGCCAAAGGGCGTGATAAAGGTGGTCAGATGACGATCAGATTCACGCAGAGGCACACTGTGGTAGCCGTTCCAGACATCCGTGACGGTCTTCCATGTGCCCTTAGGGATACGACGCGCAAGGTGGAATGGGGACTCAGAGGAAAATGTCTCGCGCTGGCAGAACTTGTTGAGTGCCGAGAGGTCCACAGTCCTGCGGGGAGAGCCATCATGCTTCCGAGTGACCACCATACGATGGCACCAAGTCACAGGTTCGCCGTACGGCACACGTTCAATGACCCCAAGAGCCTCGTCGCGGAGAAGGTCATCGTGGACTCTCTGCTGCCAGTGTAGAGGCACCACGGCCGCGGTGTGGCATGCTTTCGGCGTGGCCGTGGGGTCGACATGTATCTCTATAGGTGGCCCTTCCATGCACGGCAATGCTCGATGAGGGCAGGTGTTGAACGTGGACGAGGCATACTTCTGGAGTAGCCAGTCTTTCATCCGGCTGTTGTTCTCCGGCGTACACGGGAACGGTAGGGCTGCAGGGCGTGCCGGCGGGACCGTCCGCTGGGGACATGAACACTGGGAACCACGTGGGTCACTCTGATCTGTGCAACCGCCATTGACGGACCTTATAGCAGAGGTGGACAAAGAACCACCAGGCGTGTCAGGAGCATTGGGCCCACACTCATCTCCGGGTCCCCCGCTGACATCACCTGAAGGGAAGTTTTTAGGTAGGAGGTCAAGGTTGAGCAAGGAGTCATAGGAGAGATACATGGCCTGGACTGAGCTGCTGACGTACACCATGGAACGGCATGAGGACACCGCACCGCCGCTGGAGGTAGCCGAGAGCCTGGCAAAAAAGGCACCCTCGACAGTTATGGGGGAGCGGTTAGCTGCCGACATGCTGAGGTGGACAGGGCGCAGATCATCACGTGAGAATCCGCAGGCAAGGAACTCCTCCAGGGACCAAAGGTCAGACTGCGCACCCGTGTCTGCAATAGCAGATACCCTTGCTACATTGGCCAAGCCCAGGCCAGTAGGGCTGTTGCTCAGTCCGACCGGCCTGTCAACGGAGATGGTGATAAGTGCTCGAGGATGGTCCCTCATCCTGGCTCGCCTCCATTCGCCCTTAGAGAAAATGTGGTGCTCGAGCCTGATAGGTATGTTGGCAAGGCCCCCGCGACGTCGACTGGGGCGGTCACTGGACTGAATAGATGCATTCTGGGAGATTGGCTCGAACTCCATGGCGGCCTGTTGACTGCCGGTAGGCGGCTGTGGTCGCCTCTTGCGTCGGCGTGCCCTATAACATTCAATACAAAGCTGGTGAGGCTTGGCGTTCCATCCACGAGGCCCCTCCGTGAAAACATTAAAGGTGCCCTTACACTCTGGGCACAAGGCTACTCTTGACCTGTCCACTGGGCCCGGGGTTCGGGCGGGGCTTGCCTGAGGGCCTTTCCTCAAGCGCTGGAATGACGACATGGCCGATAGGGCCGAGGATGGGAGAGCATTACGAGCCATGTCTTTGTTCTCAACAAGTCCAACTACGTCATTCACCGGCTTTCTTAGGATCTCAGGTACCCCTAGTATTTCGCGCCGTATGTCAGAGTCATATATCCCATTAATAAGGACGTCACGGGCAATGTGGTCAGTGTAGTCCACTGCCTCACCACACCTGCAGACGGCAGTGTAGGCACACGTTTCTGCTTTGCCCCGCACCCTGGCTGTGAAGGCGCGAAAGGTCTCATCACGTTCTTGGCGTAGCTGAAGCAGCTCTGTGCACAGTACACACGTGGCAACCGGGATGACTGCAAGTGAACGCATGGCAGCAATGAGATCTGGCAAAGTCCCTGAGGTGATGTCAGGAATGGCTTTTAGCAGGCTGTCACCAAGGTCAGGCCCAGCGCACTGGAAGAGCTGGAAAGGGGCCTGTGCAACTCCAATGCCCGAGCCAGCGCGGAAGACTTCCCACCGACGGAGGAACACATTCCATTCCTCAATCGACACGCCAAAGTCAATTTTCGGCCGGTCCAGTTTCAAGCCCCGAAGGGTTGGGGCCTGGGCCGGAGCGGCCACGACGGGTGGTGCACTCTGATGGACAAGTCCATGGATTGATAGCAGAGCAGAGGCCAGGGCATCTGACACATCATCTGTCTCGAAGGCGCAGCCAGGCAGAGGGCATTCAACGACAACCATGGCTTCCTCATGAAGAATGACACTCCTCAATGTCAATATCAGATTTTAATGACAAAGATGAGGAAGCCCTGCATTAAAATAGACCAATAATAAAGACATGAGAAACGACATAAATGTACTGGGATTGACAATGGCAACAGACTAACAGTAAGCTCCTTGCATTTATCAGTAGTAGTCTACCTAACAGCCAACTAACAGCAGGCAACATATTCATCACAAAACGTAATTAAAATAATCTTGACATGCTTTGAGAATATAGATGACACAGCAATAACATAAGGGTGTCAAATAAGCATTAAGCCAACACTTACAATAATTAAGTGAACCGCTTCCCAACACCATACCGCGAACGTCTGCCTGTATTTGACAGGACGTGACACTGAGATAAACAGCGGTGCTGCTTCCGTGTAGCACCGCAGAACAGAATAACTAAATAAACACTGCCCTCTAGTGGAGGGCGAACCATGAACCATTCTTCACTTAATATAGACGTAAGCGGTGCAGAAGCCTGAAGCAGCAAAGTAAAATGCAACATTGACGCTTCATGTAGATATAGGACAGAGGCTTCTTAATTTCAACACTTTAAAGGTCACGAGAGGAGCTCATTTTATTGGTGAAGAGTTGACTCGGCTGTGTTAAACCCACTTAAACCTTTTCTCCTCCCTCTTTGCCACTTGCGCCGGCAGGAGGGACAGAGTCGGGACAGAGGAGTACTTGTGCCAGGCTACGCCGGGCATGAAATTGCAACATATGCCTGGACACACCCCGTTGGCGCAGTATTCCCCCTATTCGTCGTGCCTGTGCCTGGTCTACGAATTTAGAGCCCAATGGCTCAAGTGATCTGAAAGTCATTGCATTTTGATTTTATTTACATTTTACACTTCGTCCCAACTATTTCAGAATTGGGGTAGTAGACAAAATATATAAAGCTTTCAGTACAACTGTATTTAAAGGGGACCTAACATGCTGATCCTTCTTTTAATACATATTAATAATGCTATAATGTTGTTGTCCATGCTCAACCTCTGAAAAGTTTTTAAACATAAGATAAAGGGATTTTGCCATAATCCAAGAACGTGATTTTGTGAGCTTGATTTCCTCTCTGAACAGCTCTTCCCAAGATCTTCACGAGATCTGGACTGTTGCTAATGTTTGTGTCCTCAATATGCAAGAGTGATATCAGGGGAAATTCTAAAGATGGTGTGTGAACATAAACCTGCCTGTCATCGTGACTTCACCCCACATCATTACTGACCCTCTCCCATACCAATTATGTGAAATCATAGCAGCTTGCTGATGATATTGACACTGACCCGGAAGGAATGACATTTTTGATGCTCGTAAGTGACAATAACAACAGTTTTCTAGTCTTTTTTCTGGAATTAATAGCTGAACTTACAATATACATATCAGAGCCACATTTTTTTCATAGCCAGAAGGCAGAGTTCGCATCATTTTCTGCCCTGTTTAAAAAGCGCTTGTGCAAGTTAAAGCTGCTGTAAGTGATTTTTTCAAAAATTGTTAAATAGCTCCATAATCCGACAGACACTATTGATTTAGAGTATCTGGTCCATTGCGCATTTCTCTTCATCACGGTCTTCTGCAATAAAGCAGAAAATAAAATTCTGGAGCCACCAACTGCCTCAATTCAACAAGTGTTTGCCACTAACATGGAAATATCCCCCGCTGCCTCAATTTTATGTGTCCGTACGGAAGGAGGGAGCCCAATGCTATATCCCCTGCTTCACGCTAATCGCGCGGCGGGGGATGATTTAGGTGAGGGAATGTCATAAAGAGACCTCATGAATGAAGGTCTCTTCATGAAGGCGGAACAGATGAAGCTACAAACTATCCAAATTAGAGGCATATGGTATTCATTCAAGATCAGCCATTGTACAAACCCCAATTCCAATGAAGTTGGGACATTGTGTAAAACTTGACAAACTATGTTTTTTATTTGGAATAATCACTCAATTTGAATTTGATGCCTGCAAAAGGTTCCAAAAAAACTGGGACAAGGGCATTTTTTTGACTGTGTTACGTCATCTTTCCTTTTTAAGAACGCTCAATAAGCATTTGGCCACTGAGGACAGTAATTGTAGAGGCTTTGTTGGAGCAAGTATTTCCCATTCTTGAAGGATGTGCAACTCAGTTGCTCAACAGTTCGGGGTCTCCATTGTCATATTTAGCGCTTCATAATGTACCACACATTTTCAAAGGGAGACAGTTCTGCACTGCAGGCAGGCCAGTCTATTACCCGCAGTCTTATACTTCGAAACGAGGCGATTGTCACACGTGGAGAATTTAACTTGGCATTGTCTTGCTGAAATAAGCAGGGACGTTCCTGAAAAAGACGTTGCTTGGATGGTAGCATATGTTGCTCCAAATCCTGTATATATCTTTCAGCATTAACAGTGCCATCACAGATTTGCAATGGGCACTAACATATCCCCATACCATCACAGATGCTGGCTTTTGAACTATATGCTGATAACAATCAGGGCAGTCCTTTTCCTATTTAACCCAGATGACACAACGTCCATAATTTCCAAAAACAATCTGAAAAGTGGACTCCTCAGACCACAGCACTTTTCGTCAGTCCATCTCAAATGAACTTGGGCCCAGAGAAGCCGGCGGCATTTCTGGGTTTTGTCGATATACATCTTTAGCTATGCATAATACAGCTTTAACTTGTAATATCACAGTTAAGAGTATTATATACATCATCATCATTACAAAAATCACATGTATGTTCATCATGATTGTCAAGTAAATAATCTGCATGAGTAAGTGTTTCATCATCAGAAAGTATATAAGTGAAGTTTAACACGTCCATAAAAAATTGCACCACTCCTCTGCAGTTATACAGGAAGAAACTAAACTGGGAGTAGGAGTAAACGAGCTCATCTTTTTCCAGAATATCTTTCTGTCACTACTTGTATGGATAAGTTCCTTAACACGGCCCTCTTCAAAATGGGTTCTTTTCTGTAGACAGAAAAGGACCCATTAGAGTCCTATATCAGTTTCTCAATATACAATACTCAGATAGAGTTTCTTTATCAACACTGATTCTAAAGTTATTTAATACCTGAAACTTTTCAAACTTAAGCTTTTGACACTGCCAGTCGTACCATCTTCTTTGAACAGCATCATGTCCCTCCCTGGAACACAAAGACAAAACAGAGGCAGAGGCGCTCTATCTCGTAGGATAGAAGTCAAAGCAATAACAGCAAAATCAACACAATCACTCTGCTTTAGAATAAACTCATCTATACTAAGATTATGTAATGCGTCAGAGACATAGTTCCTGAATATATCATTCATGTCACTTCTCCAAAAGAAACAATGGATGTTATTTGAAAATCTTTCATCACTGTGATAAGTATTGACTGAGTTAAAGCAGCAAGAAAATGAGAGAACAATAGGGAAATGATCAGATTTACAACAAGTGCAAACACAGAATAAAATACAAAGAAATCTGTGAAGTTCTGTTAGTGATAAGATTTCTCAAGGGAAAAGAGAAAAAAAAATCAACTTGAGTAAAACTGACCCCACTTGAGATGGGTAACAAAATGGACATTTTGACCATTGAAATCCTGCTATTTTTTGTTTTTTTCCCCTCAAATGTGACCAAATGTGCCATGTGAACTGTAAGCCATGTGAACGCCAAATGTGCAGCAAAAGTCAATCAAATCTCTTCCATAATCATTGCACACGTCATCTTTATTGTTACCTGGTTGATCAAATGTGTCAGAAATGTAACCCATATCTTCCAAGCTTGGTATGTATCGGTCAGTGTCGTTCATAAAAAAATCTCTAACATTCATAACCAAACACAATCTTGTCAAATAAAAGGAGTATCATATCAGTATATTCAGTCATTATACAATAAAGACAATGCTTTTCAGAATTATGAATGCAAACAGCAATGCCCCCTCGATAATTAAAATCTCTATGGTTAACACTGACACTGTAATCAGGAAACGCTGTCTCTATCATATCCCTTGTGCAGCTGTTGCACATCTCAAGCAGTCCAAAAATCAAATAAATCAAAACTCTCTAAAACTGACATCAGCAAGCTTATTCTGAAGACCCTTGACATTCCAACATAATATTGATAATGCTGCTGTGTTGTCTATAGCACTGTCAATCAGGGGGGCGTTCCCATTCATGCTCATTTTGGTGAAATTGACATCGGGCTGCGACTCTGTACAAGCATCTCCTGCTCTGATGTTGCCAAGTTTAAATTTGAAATGGGCCCAGTTTATCATGGACAGTGGCCCAGAGATCGCAGGGTGTCAAGTTCCAACTGCCGTCAGAAAAATAGGAAAATAGGAATTGGCTTCTTGAAAAAATAAAAATAAAGTAGGAAAACGGGGCAGAAAATATGTCAAAAATAGGAAATTTATTGACAATACTTGCACAAATTACAAAAGTAATATCACAAAATCACGGACAAATAATGCACAAAGTGAACTCCCACTTCGAGGTATAATCAAAGTAATACTTTTAGGACAAAAAAGTTTACATTTGTGCTGTAAACATGCATGAAACCAATGAGTATTAGCCTGGCTAGCTTGAGCAAATATAGCAGGGATGCAATGTTTAGAGCAAAGGGCCCTGAGGCGACTGATTTCCAAATCTTGCTAGCTTGCTAAAAATTGTTTGCTTGCTAGATACCCAAGTAGTAAATAATTTTAATGCAAATACTGCCTTTTCTGTTAACAGAGATAGTCCTCATGCCCCACATCATACAATGGGACAGAATTAGTCCTCTGCAGTTCTACCCCTGCCTCATCTTCCTCTCAACTTTCTTTTTTTCCTCCAACTTGCATGTTTGTTCTTTTACTGCATATTCAGTGAAGTTGCTGAAAAATGCTAGTAATGGCTAATCAAAATAGTATACTTGGGCATCTGATTGATCATCATAATTCTCATGAATCTCCACAAAAAGAAAACCAGAAAAAGAATTTTCCATCACATAAATAGAAAATATGCAGCGTAACCACCATTCCCCCCCCCCCCAAAAAAAATGAAAAAATCAGTAACCTAATGAATGTCTAACAGAGGCCCTGACATATTCACAGGATTAATAAACAGTGATGGTTTGAAATTGCAATATGTTCCTTTCCACAAATGGAGCTTTGAGTAATTCTGATGGGCACGGAGTCAAGCTTGGTAACTATAGTAGCCACTTCTCGAGCTTGAATCACCTGAGTGCTCTTGGATGTCATCTGATTTGCCGTCACATGATTGCTCGATTGATATGCTAGTTTACTTAAGCTCGCATTCTGAGCAGAGGCTCTGCAGCATGTACGCTTAACATCCCTCCTCCTCCCCAGCTCCTCCTGTCATTTGTAGCATTCTGTAATCCTGTTCTTTCATGTCTAACTGTCACACATAACAATGTCTCTTCTGTCTGAGGTCATTGTTGCTTTTGGCTCTGTTCTATGGACAGGGGGGTTAATAGCAGCTCCCTGCCTTCGGTTCCACGCTGGACGGGCAGGGATCTCTCGAACAGAGCCATACCGCCAAACTCAATGTATGCTTCTATGTTTTAATAAATGTTCTCTTTGACAAAGTGTCCCATCAGAACTGAGATTAGTTTTGCTTTGCTGTCGTTTATAATGCTGAAACATGTCACATACAAGTGAATTCGGCATATCAAGTCATCATATTTAGGTTTCTTTCCCAATAAACAGCCACAAAAGCCATTTTTTCACAGCCATGGATGTAGAGTACTGAGGTGACCATGCAACAGCTAGCTTTTCCCAATGGAAATTTATGATGAGGTCTGGACACTTTCCAGCATTACTCAAACTCAAATAAATTTCATAGGCCAGTTTGCTCCAAGATTAGCCTATGGAGTAAAAAGATGCAGGTGATCATGTCACATTCATAGTTTACTGTCAAAAATGTTGTTTTTATATTTTTAGTCCAGTTTGTGGCCCACTTTCGCAAATCTAGTACTTAAATGGGCAAAATTTTCAATAGGGGTCAATAATAGGTTGTGTCATTCCCCTGATAAAAGTTGCATCATCTCCCAAGCAACCAGCATACTAGCAGAGCTGGATCCTTTTTTCTTTTTTTTTGCCATTCCCTCCAATATCAGTACACTCAATTTCTTTTACACAAAATGGTAACGGAGTGTAGGTTATGGAGTGGAGTGTTTTTCAAAAAAGTGGAGAAAGACATCAGACACGGACGCAGAGATTGATGGTTGCCATCTTTGCACCCAAAGTGATACATCATCTTTCTGATGACCAACTTCAAAAAGTTGCTCCTGTGTTTCAATGGTAAGTAACAGAGTGAAAGTGCAAAGGCATACTCACCTGATTCATCAGGTAAAATAAAATAAAAAAATTGAGGATAAATGGAAGGAAAGTGCAGCACATGGCACTGTTGTACATTTGAGATTTACTCACACACACACACACACACAAAACTTTCTGCAGAGGCACAAACTCTGAAGCTATGGATATGCTAAACATGGTAATGAATTAAAAAAAATTGCTGACCTGTTTTGGTGACTTTTGATAACTTCTGTGCCTGACAACACCGCCACCCTGATTTCGGATATTGATGTTTTGGTGAAAAATCAAGATTCAAGCCTCCTTCACTCAAAAACTAATTGTAGTATAGAGATGACATTTTGCCGCCAAATGAGGCATAATGTCCTTCAAACGTCAGTGTGCATATTTCTGTAAATGAAGGACATGTTAATTGATAATTTAGCCCGGCCATGAATTTCTACCATTTTGACCTCTACTGAAAATTTTGCCCAAATGCAGTTGTACTGAGAGTTTCATATATTTGGTCTGTATTCAAGAAATTCTCTTGACAAAAATGAAGTAAAACCGGAGGGGTGGCCGATCTCACCCCCGAAGGATTCGAAACAGAAACCAACTCGTCTTTTCGAGTTTTGGGGTGGACCCTTAAAACCGGCAAAGTTTCGCGGAAATCGGTGAGATGGCATGTGGCAGACCCGCCTGGTGCTCTCATGGACTCACTCTTAAAAAGTTGCTGTCATACAGTGAAACGCGAGGAAAAGTCAGCTCAAATTGTCACGCTAAGATAGAGACAGAGTTCATAAAACACATCATTGCTTGCAATGATCCATGACTTTAAATTAACGTACTGCACTGCTTAACCAAATTAGTGTTTGTTAACATTTATTGGCTTATGTTGAAACTGAACTAAATTCAATACAGGCCAGCTAAGTTCACAGCATCTGTTCGCCAAACCGTCAAGATGAGCCTTCCCTGGACAATTCATAGAGAAAACGTTAGAGCTACCATGGAGACAAATGAATACGAAAATACCATCTCGGTGGCAAGCAGACTTAAGTTACTATTTATATCCTATTAAAGTTCTGTCACGTTGCGCTAACTAGATAGCAAATGAGCAATGTTAATTAGCGCTTCTCTTAAAATGTTAAGAACTGTTTTGAGAGACCTGACAAGTAATAGCGCACCTCCTGACATTTTCCCTACAAATTTATTCACCGCGTTTGAGCGTTTTAGGTGTTTTGCTAGTGCTTCCTTGGCTGGAGGTAAAAGATAGCTAATTGCAATTCTTTTTTTTTAAGTTGAGGGCAAACGCGACTTGCCAGTAACGATGTCCTGGAAGCACAATAACTGGGTTGGATGTTGACATCCAGAGGTCGATTGAAGCCGACCATTAATTCCATCAATCTAGCTAAGCCCTTTGGCATGGAATAAAACTGTAGTTCGGAATTTCTCTGACGACAGTTGTTACAGCCAACAGCAGAACATATCCCGGACATATAGGATTTATTTAATATTGTATTTCTAACATCCTCTTGTCTCGTCTGCTGGAGGGGGGGCGGGGCACTTTGACCTGATTGGACGGGCCCACCCATGGAGCCAACACTGGGATGGCTGAGGAGGAGGCAACGTCACCTTTTTGACGTCACCTCCACCTATCGACTAACATATATTGGCCTCAGATCATCAGTGAATTTACTTTGACCGCAGGAGGCAGCAGCATCTTCTGAACATCTACTTCTGACTCTGCCATCTATTTGACGACTCAAGATTTTCATCATGCTGGAGCGTTTTTCTGGTATCTGGAAAATCTCTGAAGCCAAAAATTTTTCAGAATACCTGAAAGCTATTGGTAAGTTTGTTATTTTTATATAGGCTACTCTTTATTCTACATTGAGAAAATTTTGATTTCTATATTTAAATGTTCATCTTGATTCATAATTTCCAGGATTAATTACTTTCACAATAAAAATAGTATGTATGATAAAAATAATCTCTGTTTTACACCTCTGAACTACTGTCGTCAAAGATTTCTCATAGTTCCATGCAAGATGCTGTCTGTCTGCTGTCTTCTGTCTTCATAAGGAAAATTTGCCCATGAAATGCATTCTTACGAAGAAAAAATAAATTATACAAAGAAAGTTGCAAACAATAAAAGTCCTCCAATAGAATAACATAAAGGTATAAAGGTAATCAGGTCAGATTTGTGCAGTCTCATGCAGAAGTCTTTACAGATAGTCAGTGCACTTAACGCTGCCATACTCACAGTGTCATGTACTCGCAGCAGCTCGTGATCATACCATTCACAGCAGATCATGTGATTTCACTGTTCGTATACCTTTAATATGCATGCAAGCTGAATGACTGCTGACTAAAATTCCTGCAGGTGCAAGATCTGATTTAGTCAACGCCGGAGATGATACCCAACCCACATTGTACATCTCCCAGAGGGATGGAAACAAGATGAAGGTGGATGTAGCAAATGGGCACCCGACATTCTACAATATTCACATAAAATTCAACCTGGGAGAGGCGTTTGAGGAACCCATATCCGATGGAAGAAGTAGTGTGAAAGTATGTTGAATTGAACTCTAAAAACTTTAATAATGATAATATAGAAATTCCTGCAAAACATATGCACAGAATTTTACCAGTAATTTGTCATTGCATCCGTGATAGATATTCGGTAAATACACTGTTTTGAGAAATACAGATCTGAATACTATGAAAACCATGCATGTTCATGAAAAAACAATAATACACAATGCAAGCTGTACAACTTGTGCAAACAACGATGTCTGCATAATCTTTTTTTAAAATCATTGCACCAGAAGCGATTGCCTACAATGGATCAGAGAAGAGATAGCATTTTAGATCTTGATCTGTTTCCATTCCACTTTGACAGGGCGCATTTCAATTTTTCGGACTTTGTGTTCTGATGGCCCAATGCATTTTTTGATTTGTAGACTCTTGCGACTTTTGAAGAAAACAAACTAATCTACATACAGAAGTGGGAGGACAAGGAGGCAAAAGTGATCCGAGAAATCGTGGATGGCTACCTAGTCGCGGTAAGCCAGCCATGAGAAATGATTGTGATTCTAATTGAATGGCATCTGTGGAATGATGAGAAGTTTGCGGGTCAATTCGGGGAAATTTTTCAGATGTCATTCTCTTTAAACTCTTGCAACATATTGAATGCATTGCTGTAACTGGAATAGCCTTTTTCATGGATCAATTTCAGAAAATAATGATGTTTGTCTTGTATCATATGTATGTAATGCTGTAAATACTGTTGTTTTCCTTGTCAGCGAGCAGAAATATGTCAACGTGCTGAAACGTGATGAATTCGCTATGACTGTTGGAATTTAAAGGTATAGGTTACTTATGCTGACCTTCTGAAGATGTAACCAAGACTTTTTCTTCTGGTTTTTCCCTACAGACACCAAAATGCGGAGATGTCGTTGCTCATCGCAAATATTATAAGGAGAGTGACATTCCTGAATCGCACTTTGATTCCCCAGGTTTTTGTGCTTGATTTTCACAAATATAATTGTAGCACTGAAGCACCATGGACAGATAGCGCTGTTGCCTCGCAAGAAAGGGGTTTCTCTGCATCAGCTCCTGGCCTGGGTCCCTCCTGAGTGGATTTTTTACATTCTAGTAGGTTTTCTTCCACAATCTGAAGATGTGTATCCCAAGGCCAACCAATGAAATTTACCGTTGTTGGTTAACTGTAATGCATTTACTGCAATGTTCATGAATCTGTATTTAACTTATCCAAACAGTTATCATTAATAAAACAAGTTTGTACAAATGGCTTATTTGACATGTAATTCTAATTTGAGCAAATGGGTTGAAGAAAATGAGTGAACTTGTGAGATCATGACATGATGCGACGTGATGAGTGTTTGTGTATAAGGACACGTTGACATTAAACTCAGCTAATAAAGAGAATTATCCAGAATTTTACAGTTGCTGACACTGTATCACCTAGATCATAAATTGCAATGGCAATGCATGAACCCAAATCCTCAACAAATCATTTTTTTGCGAATGTTACATCCCTATTAGTCTAGGGGTAAAGGAAGCAAAAAATATCCAGATGGTAATAGGTTGAAATGAAGACCTTGTTTAATGGAGGAGTTTTGTGGATAAATTGAATAACAAAAGGGTATCTGAGAAAGGGAGAACAAAGGACCGCATTGGTGCTACTCAAATAAAACAGAGAACCAAAAACCAACTTAACCAACTGCAGAAAGAAGAAAGGGAAAATAAAGAACATCAATGAGTAGCACCACTAAACTAAACTAATGGGCTGATAAATTGCCATTGTTGTTATCTGGTCCCGTCTCCAGAATATTACACACACAATTAACAAAGTCAAACTGTAGAGTTACAGATTCAGATTAATCAAAACATTCAAGTTTATTATCTAAAAGATTCAGTACATTTGAAGAAATTAAAAACAGACTGTCGGACACAGGGTTATATTGAAACCATCCGACTGTCGGACACGGAGATATATTAAAACTCTGTCCGACTTTCGGACACGTAGACACTTCGTTCAAGGCAGCAACGCAATTTGTCGTGAGAAAAATTTGTTTCGCGTCCAGTGTGCAAGCGGCTTAATACTACTATTATTGTCACTTAGGTATTTATCATTTTTAGTGGGGGAAAGAAATACAGCCTGATTGCTATGATCTCGTACCGAGCTAAGATCACATATTGAAAGTAAGTGTCACGTATCTTGCATTGTTGTCCATGCATTTTAATCCCAAAATTTTAAGCAGCAACAGGCTGTAATAATATGAACACGCTATCCATCGTTTTTTTCCCCAATGATGCAGGCAGAAGAAATAAATGAGCAACCGTCGTATTTCATTCCAACTTCATTAGTTTGAATGATCTGACGTAGTTTCATTTGAAATTCCATTCAAGTTCGCCAATGGTAATAATTTGAGAATGCCTCATATTCGTAATGCTTAATATAGACGTAAGCGGTGCAGAAGCCTGAAGCAGCAAAGTAAAATGCAACATTGACGCTTCATGTAGATATAGGACAGAGGCTTCTTAATTTCAACACTTTAAAGGTCACGAGAGGAGCTCATTTTATTGGCGAAGAGTTGACTCGGCTGTGTTAAACCCACTTGAACCTTTTCTCCTCCCTCTTTGCCACTTTCGCCGGCAGGAGGGACAGAGGCGGGACAGAAGAGTACTTGTGCCAGGCTACGCCGGGCATGAAATTGCAACATATGCCTGGACACACCCCGTTGGCGCAGTGCTCCCCCTATTCGTCGTGCCTGTGCCTGGTCTACGAATTTAGAGCCCAATGGCTCAAGTGATCTGAAAGTCATTGCATTTTGATTTTATTTACATTTTATACTTTGTCCCAACTATTTCAGAATTGGGGTAGTAGACAAAATATATAAAGCTTTCAGTACAACTGTATTTAAAGGGGACCTAACATGCTGATCCTTCTTTTAATACATATTAATAATGCTATAATGTTGTTGTCCATGCTCAACCTCTGAAAAGTTTTTAAACACAAGATAAAGGGATTTTGCCATAATCCAAGAACGTGATTTTGTGAGTTTGATTTCCTCTCTGAACAGTTCTTCCCAAGATCTTCACGAGATCTGGACTGTTGCTAATGTTTGTGTCCTCAATATGCAAGTGTGATATCAGGGGAAATTCTAAAGATGGTGTGTGAACATAAACCTGCCTGTCATCGTGACTTCACCCCACATCATTACTGACCCTCTCCCATACCAATTATGTGAAATCATAGCAGCTTGCTGATAACATTGACACTGACCCGGAAGGGATGACATTTTTGATGCTGGTAAGTGACAATAACAACAGTTTTCTAGTCTTTTTTCTGGAATTAATAGCTGAACTTACAATATACATATCAGAGCCACATTTTTTTCATAGCCAGAAGGCAGAGTTCGCATCATTTTCTGCCCTGTTTAAAAAGTGCCTGTGTAAGTGATTTTTTCGGTTTTTTCAAAAATTGCTAAATAGCTCCACATTCCGACAGACACTATTGATTTAGAGTATCTGGTCCATTGCGCATTTCTCTTCGTCACGGTCTTCTGCAATAAAGCAGAAAATAAAATTCTAGAGCCACCAACTGCCCCAATTCAACAAGTGTTTGCCACTAACATGGAAATATCCCCCGCTGCCTCAATTTTATGTGTCCGTACGGAAGGACGGAGCCCAATGCTATATCCCCCGCTTCACGCTACTCGCGCAGCGGGGGATAATTAGGTGAGGAAATGTCATAAAGAGACCTCATGAATGAAGGTCTCTTAATGAAGGCGGAACAGATGAAGCTACAAACTATCCAAATTAGAGGCATATGGTATTCATTCAAGATCAGCCATTGTACAAACCCCAATTCCAATGAAGTTGGGACATTGTGTAAAACTTGACAAACTATGCTTTTTTTTGGAATAATCACTCAATTTGAATTTGATGCCTGCAAAAGGTTCCAAAAAAACTGGGACAAGGGCATTTTTTTGACTGTGTTACGTCATCTTTCCTTTTTAAGAACGCTCAATAAGCATTTGGCCACTGAGGACAGTAATTGTAGAGGCTTTGTTGGAGCAAGTATTTCCCATTCTTGCAGGATGTGCAACTCAGTTGCTCAACAGTTAGGGGTCTCCATTGTCATATTTAGCGCTTCATAATGTACCACACATTTTCAATGGGAGACAGTTCTGCACTGCAGGCAGGCCAGTCTATTACCCGCAGTCTTATACTTCGAAACGAGGCGATTGTAACACGTGGAAAAATTTGAAATGGGCCCAGTTTATCATGGACAGTGGCCCAGAGATCGCAGGGTGTCAAGTTCCAACTGCTGTCAGAAAAATAGGAAAATAGGAATTGGCTTCTTGAAAAAATAAAAATAAAGTAGGAAAACGGGGCAGAAAATATGTCAAAAATAGGAAATTTATTGACAATACTTGCACAAATTACAAAAGTAATATCACAAAATCACGGACAAATAATGCACAAAGTGAACTCCCACTTCGAGGTATAATCAAAGTAATACTTTTAGGACAAAAAAGTTTACATTTGTGCTGTAAACATGCATGAAACCAATGAGTATTAGCCTGGCTAGCTTGAGCAAATATAGCAGGGATGCCATGTTTAGAGCAAAGGGCCCTGAGGTGACCGATTTCCAAATTTTGCTAGCTTGCTAAAAATTGTTTGCTTGCAAGATACCCAAGTAGTAAATAATTTTAATGCAAATACTGCCTTTTCTGTTAACAGAGATAGTCCTCATGCCCCACATCATACAATGGGACAGAATTAGTCCTCTGCAGTTCTACCCTTGCCTCATCTTCCTCGCAACTTTCTTTTTTTCCTCCAATTTGCATGTTTGTTCTTTTACTGCATATTCAGTGAAGTTGCTGAAAAATGCTAGTAATGGCTAATCAAAATAGTATACTTGGGCATCTGATTGATCATCATAATTCTCATGAATCTCCACAAAAAGAAAACCAGAAAAAGAATTTTCCATCACATAAATAGAAAATATGCAGCGTAACCACCATTCCCAATTGAGGATAAATGGAAGGAAAGTGCAGCACATGGCACTGTTGTACATTTGAGATTTACTCACACACACACACACACACACACACACACACAAAACTTTCTGCAGAGGCACAAACTCTGAAGCTATGGATATGCTAAACATGGTAATAATGAATTTAAAAAAATTGCTGACCTGTTTTGGTGACTTTTGATAACTTCTGTGCCTGACAACACTGCCACCCTGATTTCGGATATTGATGTTTTGGTGAAAAATCAAGATTCAAGCCTCCTTCACTCAAAAACTAATTGTAGTATAGAGATGACATTTTGCCGCCAAATGAGGCATAATGTCCTTCAAACGTCAGTGTGCATATTTCTGTAAATGAAGGACATGTTAATTGATAATTTAGCCCGGCCATGAATTTCTACCATTTTGACCTCTACTGAAAATTTAGCCCAAATGCAGTTGTACTGAGAGTTTCATATATTTGGTCTGTATTCAAGAAATTCTCTTGACAAAAATGTAGTAAAACCGGAGGGGTGGCCGATCTCACCCCCGAAGGATTCGAAACAGAAACCAACTCGTCTTTTCGAGTTTTGGGGTGGACCCTTTAAACCGGCAAAGTTTCGCGGAAATCGGTGAGATGGCATGTGGCAGACCCGCCTGGTGCTCTCATGGACTCACTCTTAAAAAGTTGCTGTCATACAGTGAAACGCGAGGAAAAGTCAGCTCAAATTGTCACGCTAAGATAGAGACAGAGTTCATAAAACACATCATTGCTTGCAATGATCCATGACTTTAAATTAACGTACTGCACTGCTTAACCAAATTAGGGTTTGTTAACATTTATTGGCTTATGTTGAAACTGAACTAAATTCAATACAGGCCAGCTAAGTTCACAGCATCTGTTCGCCAAACCGTCAAGATGAGCCTTCCCTGGACAATTCATAGAGAAAACGTTAGAGCTACCATGGAGACAAATGAATACGAAAATACCATCTCGGTGGCAAGCAGACTTAAGTTACTATTTATATCCTATTAAAGTTCTGTCACGTTGCGCTAACTAGATAGCAAATGAGCAATGTTAATTAGCGTTTCTCTTAAAATGTTAAGAACTGTTTTGAGAGACCTGACAAGTAATAGCGCACCTCCTGACATTTTCCCTACAAATTTATTCACCGCGTTTGAGCGTTTTAGGTGTTTTGCTAGTGCTTCCTTGGCTGGAGGTAAAAGATAGCTAATTGCAATTCTTTTTTTTTTAAGTTGAGGGCAAACGCGACTGCCAGTAACGATGTCCTGGAAGCACAATAACTGGGTTGGATGTTGACATCCAGGGGTCGATTGAAGCCGACCATTAATTCCATCAATCTAGCTAAGCCCTTTGGCATGGAATAAAACTGTAGTTCGGAATTTCTCTGACGACAGTTGTTACAGCCAACAGCAGAACATATCCCGGACATATAGGATTTATTTAATATTGTATTTCTAACATCCTCTTGTCTCGTCTGCTGGAGAGGGGGCGGGTCACTTTGACCTGATTGGACGGGCCCACCCATGGAGCCAACACTGGGATGGCTGAGGAGGAGGCAACGTCACCTTTTTGACGTCACCTCCACCTATCGACTAACATATATTGGCCTCAGATCATCAGTGAATTTACTTTGACCGCAGGAGGCAGCAGCATCTTCTGAACATCTACTTCTGACTCTGCCATCTATTTGACGACTCAAGATTTTCATCATGCTGGAGCGTTTTTCTGGTATCTGGAAAATCTCTGAAGCCAAAAATTTTTCAGAATACCTGAAAGCTATTGGTAAGTTTGTTATTTTTATATAGGCTACTCTTTATTCTACATTGAGAAAATTTTGATTTCTATATTTAAATGTTCATCTTGATTCATAATTTCCAGGATTAATTACTTTCACAATAAAAATAGTATGTATGATAAAATTAATCTCTGTTTTACACCTCTGAACTACTGTCGTCAAAGATTTCTCATAGTTCCATGCAAGATGCTGTCTGTCTGCTGTCTTCTGTCTTCATAAGGAAAATTTGCCCATGAAATGCATTCTTACGAAGAAAAAATAAATTATACAAAGAAAGTTGCAAACAATAAAAGTCCTCCAATAGAATAAATAAAGGTATAAAGGTAATCAGGTCAGATTTGTGCAGTCTCATGCAGAAGTCTTTACAGATAGTCAGTGCACTTAACGCTGCCATACTCACAGTGTCATGTACTCGCAGCAGCTCGTGATCATACCATTCACAGCAGATCATGTGATTTCACTGTTCGTATACCTTTAATATGCATGCAAGCTGAATGACTGCTGACTAAAATTCCTGCAGGTGCAAGATCTGATTTAGTCAACGCCGGAGATGATACCCAACCCACATTGTACATCTCCCAGAGGGATGGAAACAAGATGAAGGTGGATGTAGCAAATGGGCACCCGACATTCTACAATATTCACATAAAATTCAACCTGGGAGAGGCGTTTGAGGAACCCATATCCGATGGAAGAAGTAGTGTGAAAGTATGTTGAATTGAACTCTAAAAACTTTAATAATGATAATATAGAAATTCCTGCAAAACATATGCACAGAATTTTACCAGTAATTTGTCATTGCATCCGTGATAGATATTCGGTAAATACACTGTTTTGAGAAATACAGATCTGAATACTATGAAAACCATGCATGTTCATGAAAAAACAATAATACACAATGCAAGCTGTACAACTTGTGCTAACAACGATGTCTGCATAATCTTTTTTTAAAATCATTGCACCAGAAGCGATTGCCTACAATGGATCAGAGAAGAGATAGCATTTTAGATCTTGATCTGTTTCCATTCCACTTTGACAGGGCGCATTTCAATTTTTCGGACTTTGTGTTCTGATGGCCCAATGCATTTTTTGATTTGTAGACTCTTGCGACTTTTGAAGAAAACAAACTAATCTACATACAGAAGTGGGAGGACAAGGAAGCAAAAGTGATCCGAGAAATCGTGGATGGCTATCTAGTCGCGGTAAGCCAGCCATGAGAAATGATTGTGATTCTAATTGAATGGCATCTGTGGAATGATGAGAAGTTTGCGGGTCAATTCGGGGAAATTTTTCAGATGTCATTCTCTTTAAACTCTTGCAACATATTGAATGCATTGCTGTAACTGGAATAGCCTTTTTCATGGATCAATTTCAGAAAATAATGATGTTTGTCTTGTATCATATGTATGTAATGCTGTAAATACTGTTGTTTTCCTTGTCAGCGAGCAGAAATATGTCAACGTGCTGAAACGTGATGAATTCGCTATGACTGTTGGAATTTAAAGGTATAGGTTACTTATGCTGACCTTCTGAAGATGTAACCAAGACTTTTTCTTCTGGTTTTTCCCTACAGACACTAAAATGCGGAGATGTCGTTGCTCATCGCAAATATTATAAGGAGAGTGACATTCCTGAATCGCACTTTGATTCCCCAGGTTTTTGTGCTTGATTTTCTCAAATATAATTGTAGCACTGAAGCACCATGGACAGATAGCGCTGTTGCCTCGCAAGAAAGGGGTTTCTCTGCATCAGCTCCTGGCCTGGGTCCCTCCTGAGTGGATTTTTTGCATTCTAGTAGGTTTTCTTCTACAATCTGAAGATGTGTATCCCAAGGCCAACCAATGAAATTTACCGTTGTTGGTTAACTGTAATGCATTTACTGCAATGTTCATGAATCTGTATTTAACTTATCCAAACAGTTATCATTAATAAAACAAGTTTGTACAAATGGCTTATTTGACATGTAATTCTAATTTGAGCAAATGGGTTGAAGAAAATGAGTGAACTTGTGAGATCATGACATGATGCGACGTGATGAGTGTTTGTGTATAAGGACACGTTGACATTAAACTCAGCTAATAAAGACAATTATCCAGAATTTTACAGTTGCTGACACTGTATCACCTAGATCATAAATTGCAATGGCAATGCATGAACCCAAATCCTCAACAAATCATTTTTTTGCAAATGTTACATTCCTATTAGTCTAAGGGTAAAGGAAGCAAAAAATATCCAGATGGTAATAGGTTGAAATGAAGACGTTGTTTAATGGAGGAGTTTTGTGGATAAATTGAATAACAAAAGGGTATCTGAGAAAGGGAGAACAAAGGACCGCATTGGTGCTACTCAAATAAAACAGAGAACCAAAAACCAACTTAACCAACTGCAGAAAGAAGAAAGGGAAAATAAAGAACATCAATGAGTAGCACCACTAAACTAAACTAATGGGCTGATAAATTGCCATTGTTGTTATCTGGTCCCGTCTCCAGAATATTACACACACAATTAACAAAGTCAAACTGTAGAGTTACAGATTCAGATTAATCAAAACATTCAAGTTTATTATCTAAAAGATTCAGTACATTTGAAGAAATTAAAAACAGACTGTCGGACACAGGGTTATATTGAAACCATCCGACTGTCGGACACGGAGATATATTAAAACTCTGTCCGACTTTCGGACACGTAGACACTTCGTTCAAGGCAGCAACGCAATTTGTCGTGAGAAAAATTTGTTTCGCGTCCAGTGTGCAAGCGGCTTAATACTACTATTATTGTCACTTAGGTATTTATCATTTTTAGTGGGGGAAAGAAATACAGCCTGATTGCTATGATCTCGTACCGAGCTAAGATCACATATTGAAAGTAAGTGTCACGTATCTTGCATTGTTGTCCATGCATTTTAATCCCAAAATTTTAAGCAGCAACAGGCTGTAATAATATGAACACGCTATCCATCGTTTTTTTCCCCAATGATGCAGGCAGAAGAAATAAATGAGCAACCGTCGTATTTCATTCCAACTTCATTAGTTTGAATGATCTGACGTAGTTTCATTTGAAATTCCATTCAAGTTCGCCAATGGTAATAATTTGAGAATGCCTCATATTCGTAATGCTTAATATAGACGTAAGCGGTGCAGAAGCCTGAAGCAGCAAAGTAAAATGCAACATTGACGCTTCATGTAGATATAGGACAGAGGCTTCTTAATTTCAACACTTTAAAGGTCACGAGAGGAGCTCATTTTATTGGCGAAGAGTTGACTCGGCTGTGTTAAACCCACTTGAACCTTTTCTCCTCCCTCTTTGCCACTTTCGCCGGCAGGAGGGACAGAGGCGGGACAGAAGAGTACTTGTGCCAGGCTACGCCGGGCATGAAATTGCAACATATGCCTGGACACACCCCGTTGGCGCAGTGCTCCCCCTATTCGTCGTGCCTGTGCCTGGTCTACGAATTTAGAGCCCAATGGCTCAAGTGATCTGAAAGTCATTGCATTTTGATTTTATTTACATTTTACACTTTGTCCCAACTATTTCAGAATTGGGGTAGTAGACAAAATATATAAAGCTTTCAGTACAACTGTATTTAAAGGGGACCTAACATGCTGATCCTTCTTTTAATACATATTAATAATGCTATAATGTTGTTGTCCATGCTCAACCTCTGAAAAGTTTTTAAACATAAGATAAAGGGATTTTGCCATAATCCAAGAACGTGATTTTGTGAGTTTGATTTCCTCTCTGAACAGCTCTTCCCAAGATCTTCACCAGATCTGGACTGTTGCTAATGTTTGTGTCGTCAATATGCAAGTGTGATATCAGGGGAAATTCTAAAGATGGTGTGTGAACATAAACCTGCCTGTCATCGTGACTTCACCCCACATCATTACTGACCCTCTCCCATACCAATTATGTGAAATCATAGCAGCTTGCTGATGACATTGACACTGACCCGGAAGGGATGACATTTTTGATGCTGGTAAGTGACAATAACAACAGTTTTCTAGTCTTTTTTCTGGAATTAATAGCTGAACTTACAATATACATATCAGAGCCACATTTTTTTCATAGCCAGAAGGCAGAGTTCGCATCATTTTCTGCCCTGTTTAAAAAGTGCTTGTGTAAGTGATTTTTTTCGGTTTTTTCAAAAATTGCTAAATAGCTCCACATTCCGACAGACACTATTGATTTAGAGTATCTGGTCCATTGCGCATTTCTCTTCGTCACGGTCTTCTGCAATAAAGCGGAAAATAAAATTCTAGAGCCACCAACTGCCCCAATTCAACAAGTGTTTGCCACTAACATGGAAATATCCCCCGCTGCCTCAATTTTATGTGTCCGTATGGAAGGACGGAGCCCAATGCTATATCCCCCGCTTCACGCTACTCGCGCAGCGGGGGATAATTAGGTGAGGAAATGTCATAAAGAGACCTCATGAATGAAGGTCTCTTAATGAAGGCGGAACAGATGAAGCTACAAACTATCCAAATTAGAGGCATATGGTATTCATTCAAGATCAGCCATTGTACAAACCCCAATTCCAATGAAGTTGGGACATTGTGTAAAACTTGACAAACTATGTTTTTTTTTTGGAATAATCACTCAATTTGAATTTGATGCCTGCAAAAGGTTCCAAAAAAACTGGGACAAGGGCATTTTTTTGACTGTGTTACGTCATCTTTCCTTTTTAAGAACGCTCAATAAGCAATTGGCCACTGAGGACAGTAATTGTAGAGGCTTTGTTGGAGCAAGTATTTCCCATTCTTGCAGGATGTGCAACTCAGTTGCTCAACAGTTAGGGGTCTCCATTGTCATATTTAGCGCTTCATAATGTACCACACATTTTCAATGGGAGACAGTTCTGCACTGCAGGCAGGCCAGTCTATTACCCGCAGTCTTATACTTCGAAACAAGGCGATTGTAACACGTGGAGAATTTAACTTGGCATTGTCTTGCTGAAATAAGCAGGGACGTTCCTGAAAAAGACGTTGCTTGGATGGTAGCATATGTTGCTCCAAATCCTGTATGTATCTTTCAGCATTAACAGTGCCATCACAGATTTGCAATGAGCACTAACATATCCCCATACCATCACAGATGCTGGCTTTTGAACTATACGCTGATAAAAATCAGGGCAGTCCTTTTCCTACTTAACCCAGATGACACATCGTCCATAATTTCCAAAAACAATCTGAAATGTGGACTCCTCAGACCACAGCACTTTTCGTCAGTCCATCTCAAATGAACTTGGGCCCAGAGAAGCCGGCGGCATTTCTGGGTTTTGTCGATATATATCTTTAGCTTTGCATGGTACAGCTTTAACTTGTAATATCACAGTTCAGAGTATTATATACATCATCATCATTACAAAAATCACATGTATGTTCATCATGATTGTCAAGTAAATAATCTGCATGAGTAAGTGTTTCATCATCAGAAAGTATATAAGTGAAGTTTAAAACTTCCATAAAAAATTGCACCACTCCTCTGCAGTTATACAGGAAGAAACTAAACTGGGAGTAGGAGGAGTAGGAGTAAACGAGCTCATCTTTTTCCAGAATATCTTACTGTCACTACTTGTATGGATAAGTTCCTTAACACGGCCCTCTTCAAAATGGGTTCTTTTCTGTAGACAGAAAAGGACCCATTATAGTCCTATATCAGTTTCTCAATGTACAATACTCTGATAGAGTTTCTTTATCAATACTGATTCTAAAGTTATTTAACACCTGAAACTTTTCAAACTTAAGCTTTTGACACTGCCAGTCATACCATCTTCTTTGAACAGCATCATGTCCCTCCCTGGAACACAAAGACAAAACAGAGGCAGAGGCGCTCTATCTCGTAGGATAGAAGTCAAAGCAATAACAGCTCAATCAACACAATCACTCTGCTTTAGAATAAACTCATCTATACTTAGATTATGTAATGCATCAGAGACATAGTTCCTGAATATATCATTCATGTCACTTCTCCAAAAGAAACAATGGATGTTATTTGAAGATCTTTCATCACTGTGATAAGTATTGACTGAGTTAAAGCAGCAAGAAAATGAGAGAACAATAGGGAAATGATCAGATTCACAACAAGTGCAAACACAGAACAAAATACAAAGAAATCTGTGAAGTTTTGTTAGTGATAAGATTTCTCAAGGGAAAAGAGAAAAAAAAATCAACTTGAGTAAAACTGACCCCACTTGAGATGGGTAACAAAATGGACATTTTGACCATTGAAATCCTGCTATTTTTTGTTTTTTTTCCCCTCAAATGTGAGCAAATACTGTAAGCCATGTGAACGCCAAATGTGCAGCAAAAGTCGATCAAATCTCTTCCATAATCATTGCACACATCATCTTTATTGTTACCTGGTTGATCAAATGTGTCAGAAATGTAACCCATATCTTCCAAGCTTGGTATGTATCTGTCAGTGTCGTTCATAAAAAAATCTCTAACATTCATAACCAAACACAATCTTGTCAAATAAAAGGAGTATCATATCAGTATATTCAGTCATTATACAATAAAGACAATGCTTTTCAGAATTATGAATGCAAACAGCAATGCCCCCTCGATAATTAAAATCTCTATGGTTAACACTGACACTGTAATCAGGAAACGCTGTCTCTATCATATCCCTTGTGCAGCTGTTGCACATCTCAAGCAGTCCAAAAATCAAATAAATCAAAACTCTCTAAAACTGACATCAGCAAGCTTATTCTGAAGACCCTTGACATTCCAACATAATATTGATAATGTTGTTGTGTTGTCTATAGCACTGTCAATCAGGGCCGGGGGGCGTTCCTATTCATGCTCATTTTGGTGAAATTGACATCGGGCTGCGACTCTGTACAAGCATCTCCTGCTCTGATGTTGCCAAGTTTAAATTTGAAATGGGCCCAGTTTATCATGGACAGTGGCCCAGAGATCGCAGGGTGTCAAGTTCCAACTGCCGTCAGAAAAATAGGAAAATAGGAATTGGCTTCTTGAAAAAATAAAAATAAAGTAGGAAAACGGGGCAGAAAATATGTCAAAAATAGGAAATTTATTGACAATACTTGCACAAATTACAAAAGTAATATCACAAAATCACGGACAAATAATGCACAAAGTGAACTCCCACTTCGAGGTATAATCAAAGTAATACTTTTAGGACAAAAAAGTTTACATTTGTGCTGTAAACATGCATGAAACCAATGAGTATTAGCCTGGCTAGCTTGAGCAAATATAGCAGGGATGCCATGTTTAGAGCAAAGGGCCCTGAGGTGACCGATTTCCAAATTTTGCTAGCTTGCTAAAAATTGTTTGCTTGCAAGATACCCAAGTAGTAAATAATTTTAATGCAAATACTGCCTTTTCTGTTAACAGAGATAGTCCTCATGCCCCACATCATACAATGGGACAGAATTAGTCCTCTGCAGTTCTACCCTTGCCTCATCTTCCTCGCAACTTTCTTTTTTTCCTCCAATTTGCATGTTTGTTCTTTTACTGCATATTCAGTGAAGTTGCTGAAAAATGCTAGTAATGGCTAATCAAAATAGTATACTTGGGTATCTGATTGATCATCATAATTCTCATGAATCTCCACAAAAAGAAAACCAGAAAAAGAATTTTCCATCACATAAATAGAAAATATGCAGCGTAACCACCATTCCCAATTGAGGATAAATGGAAGGAAAGTGCAGCACATGGCACTGTTGTACATTTGAGATTTACTCACACACACACACACACACACACACACACACACACACACACACACAAAACTTTCTGCAGAGGCACAAACTCTGAAGCTATGGATATCCTAAACATGGTAATAATGAATTTTAAAAAATTGCTGACCTGTTTTGGTGACTTTTGATAACTTCTGTGCCTGACAACACTGCCACCCTGATTTCGGATATTGATGTTTTGGTGAAAAATCAAGATTCAAGCCTCCTTCACTCAAAAACTAATTGTAGTATAGAGATGACATTTTGCCGCCAAATGAGGCATAATGTCCTTCAAACGTCAGTGTGCATATTTCTGTAAATGAAGGACATGTTAATTGATAATTTAGCCCGGCCATGAATTTCTACCATTTTGACCTCTACTGAAAATTTTGCCCAAATGCAGTTGTACTGAGAGTTTCATATATTTGGTCTGTATTCAAGAAATTCTCTTGACAAAAATGTAGTAAAACCGGAGGGGTGGCCGATCTCACCCCCGAAGGATTCGAAACAGAAACCAACTCGTCTTTTCGAGTTTTGGGGTGGACCCTTTAAACCGGCAAAGTTTCGCGGAAATCGGTGAGATGGCATGTGGCAGACCCGCCTGGTGCTCTCATGGACTCACTCTTAAAAAGTTGCTGTCATACAGTGAAACGCGAGGAAAAGTCAGCTCAAATTGTCACGCTAAGATGGAGACAGAGTTCATAAAACACATCATTGCTTGCAATGATCCATGACTTTAAATTAACGTACTGCACTGCTTAACCAAATTAGTGTTTGTTAACATTTATTGGCTTATGTTGAAACTGAACTAAATTCAATACAGGCCAGCTAAGTTCACAGCATCTGTTCGCCAAACCGTCAAGATGAGCCTTCCCTGGACAATTCATAGAGAAAACGTTAGAGCTACCATGGAGACAAATGAATACGAAAATACCATCTCGGTGGCAAGCAGACTTAAGTTACTATTTATATCCTATTAAAGTTCTGTCACGTTGCGCAAACTAGATAGCAAATGAGCAATGTTAATTAGCGCTTCTCTTAAAATGTTAAGAACTGTTTTGAGAGACCTGACAAGTAATAGCGCACCTCCTGACATTTTCCCTACAAATTTATTCACCGCGTTTGAGCGTTTTAGGTGTTTTGCTAGTGCTTCCTTGGCTGGAGGTAAAAGATAGCTAATTGCAATTCTTTTTTTTTTAAGTTGAGGGCAAACGCGACTTGCCAGTAACGATGTCCTGGAAGCACAATAACTGGGTTGGATGTTGACATCCAGAGGTCGATTGAAGCCGACCATTGATTCCATCAATCTAGCTAAGCCCTTTGGCATGGAATAAAACTGTAGTTCGGAATTTCTCTGACGACAGTTGTTACAGCCAACAGCAGAACATATCCCGGACATATAGGATTTATTTAATATTGTATTTCTAACATCCTCTTGTCTCGTCTGCTGGAGAGGGGGCGGGTCACTTTGACCTGATTGGACGGGCCCACCCATGGAGCCAACACTGGGATGGCTGAGGAGGAGGCAACGTCACCTTTTTGACGTCACCTCCACCTATCGACTAACATATATTGGCCTCAGATCATCAGTGAATTTACTTTGACCGCAGGAGGCAGCAGCATCTTCTGAACATCTACTTCTGACTCAGCCATCTATTTGACGACTCAAGATTTTCATCATGCTGGAGCGTTTTTCTGGTATCTGGAAAATCTCTGAAGCCAAAAATTTTTCAGAATACCTGAAAGCTATTGGTAAGTTTGTTATTTTTATATAGGCTACTCTTTATTCTAGATTGAGAAAATTTTGATTTCTATATTTAAATGTTCATCTTGATTCATAATTTCCAGGATTAATTACTTTCACAATAAAAATAGTATGTATGATAAAATTAATCTCTGTTTTACACCTCTGAACTACTGTCGTCAAAGATTTCTCATAGTTCCATGCAAGATGCTGTCTGTCTGCTGTCTTCTGTCTTCATAAGGAAAATTTGCCCATGAAATGCATTCTTACGAAGAAAAAATAAATTATACAAAGAAAGTTGCAAACAATAAAAGTCCTCCAATAGAATAACATAAAGGTATAAAGGTAATCAGGTCAGATTTGTGCAGTCTCATGCAGAAGTCTTTACAGATAGTCAGTGCACTTAACGCTGCCATACTCACAGTGTCATGTACTCGCAGCAGCTCGTGATCATACCATTCACAGCAGATCATGTGATTTCACTGTTCGTATACCTTTAATATGCATGCAAGCTGAATGACTGCTGACTAAAATTCCTGCAGGTGCAAGATCTGATTTAGTCAACGCCGGAGATGATACCCAACCCACATTGTACATCTCCCAGAGGGATGGAAACAAGATGAAGGTGGATGTAGCAAATGGGCACCCGACATTCTACAATATTCACATAAAATTTAACCTGGGAGAGGCGTTTGAGGAACCCATATCCGATGGAAGAAGTAGTGTGAAAGTATGTTGAATTGAACTCTTAAAACTTTAATAATGATAATATAGAAATTCCTGCAAAACATATGCACAGAATTTTACCAGTAATTTGTCATTGCATCCGTGATAGATATTCGGTAAATACACTGTTTTGAGAAATACAGATCTGAATACTATGAAAACCATGCATGTTCATGAAAAAACAATAATACACAATGCAAGCTGTACAACTTGTGCTAACAACGATGTCTGCATAATCTTTTTTTAAAATCATTGCACCAGAAGCGATTGCCTACAATGGATCAGAGAAGAGATAGCATTTTAGATCTTGATCTGTTTCCATTCCACTTTGACAGGGCGCATTTCAATTTTTCGGACTTTGTGTTCTGATGGCCCAATGCATTTTTTGATTTGTAGACTCTTGCGACTTTTGAAGAAAACAAACTAATCTACATACAGAAGTGGGAGGACAAGGAAGCAAAAGTGATCCGAGAAATCGTGGATGGCTATCTAGTCGCGGTAAGCCAGCCATGAGAAATGATTGTGATTCTAATTGAATGGCATCTGTGGAATGATGAGAAGTTTGCGGGTCAATTCGGGGAAATTTTTCAGATGTCATTCTCTTTAAACTCTTGCAACATATTGAATGCATTGCTGTAACTGGAATAGCCTTTTTCATGGATCAATTTCAGAAAATAATGATGTTTGTCTTGTATCATATGTATGTAATGCTGTAAATACTGTTGTTTTCCTTGTCAGCGAGCAGAAATATGTCAACGTGCTGAAACGTGATGAATTCGCTATGACTGTTGGAATTTAAAGGTATAGGTTACTTATGCTGACCTTCTGAAGATGTAACCAAGACTTTTTCTTCTGGTTTTTCCCTACAGACACTAAAATGCGGAGATGTCGTTGCTCATCGCAAATATTATAAGGAGAGTGACATTCCTGAATCGCACTTTGATTCCCCAGGTTTTTGTGCTTGATTTTCTCAAATATAATTGTAGCACTGAAGCACCATGGACAGATAGCGCTGTTGCCTCGCAAGAAAGGGGTTTCTCTGCATCAGCTCCTGGCCTGGGTCCCTCCTGAGTGGATTTTTTGCATTCTAGTAGGTTTTCTTCTACAATCTGAAGATGTGTATCCCAAGGCCAACCAATGAAATTTACCGTTGTTGGTTAACTGTAATGCATTTACTGCAATGTTCATGAATCTGTATTTAACTTATCCAAACAGTTATCATTAATAAAACAAGTTTGTACAAATGGCTTATTTGACATGTAATTCTAATTTGAGCAAATGGGTTGAAGGAAATGAGTGAACTTGTGAGATCATGACATGATGCGACGTGATGAGTGTTTGTGTATAAGGACACGTTGACATTAAACTCAGCTAATAAAGACAATTATCCAGAATTTTACAGTTGCTGACACTGTATCACCTAGATCATAAATTGCAATGGCAATGCATGAACCCAAATCCTCAACAAATCATTTTTTTGCAAATGTTACATTCCTATTAGTCTAAGGGTAAAGGAAGCAAAAAATATCCAGATGGTAATAGGTTGAAATGAAGACGTTGTTTAATGGAGGAGTTTTGTGGATAAATTGAATAACAAAAGGGTATCTGAGAAAGGGAGAACAAAGGACCGCATTGGTGCTACTCAAATAAAACAGAGAACCAAAAACCAACTTAACCAACTGCAGAAAGAAGAAAGGGAAAATAAAGAACATCAATGAGTAGCACCACTAAACTAAACTAATGGGCTGATAAATTGCCATTGTTGTTATCTGGTCCCGTCTCCAGAATATTACACACACAATTAACGAAGTCAAACTGTAGAGTTACAGATTCAGATTAATCAAAACATTCAAGTTTATTATCTAAAAGATTCAGTACATTTGAAGAAATTAAAAACAGACTGTCGGACACAGGGTTATATTGAAACCATCCGACTGTCGGACACGGAGATATATTAAAACTCTGTCCGACTTTCGGACACGTAGACACTTCGTTCAAGGCAGCAACGCAATTTGTCGTGAGAAAAATTTGTTTCGCGTCCAGTGTGCAAGCGGCTTAATACTACTATTATTGTCACTTAGGTATTTATCATTTTTAGTGGGGGAAAGAAATACAGCCTGATTGCTATGATCTCGTACCGAGCTAAGATCACATATTGAAAGTAAGTGTCACGTATCTTGCATTGTTGTCCATGCATTTTAATCCCAAAATTTTAAGCAGCAACAGGCTGTAATAATATGAACACGCTATCCATCGTTTTTTTCCCCAATGATGCAGGCAGAAGAAATAAATGAGCAACCGTCGTATTTCATTCCAACTTCATTAGTTTGAATGATCTGACGTAGTTTCATTTGAAATTCCATTCAAGTTCGCCAATGGTAATAATTTGAGAATGCCTCATATTCGTAATGCTTAATATAGACGTAAGCGGTGCAGAAGCCTGAAGCAGCAAAGTAAAATGCAACATTGACGCTTCATGTAGATATAGGACAGAGGCTTCTTAATTTCAACACTTTAAAGGTCACGAGAGGAGCTCATTTTATTGGCGAAGAGTTGACTCGGCTGTGTTAAACCCACTTGAACCTTTTCTCCTCCCTCTTTGCCACTTTCGCCGGCAGGAGGGACAGAGGCGGGACAGAAGAGTACTTGTGCCAGGCTACGCCGGGCATGAAATTGCAACATATGCCTGGACACACCCCGTTGGCGCAGTGCTCCCCCTATTCGTCGTGCCTGTGCCTGGTCTACGAATTTAGAGCCCAAAGGCTCAAGTGATCTGAAAGTCATTGCATTTTGATTTTATTTACATTTTATACTTTGTCCCAACTATTTCAGAATTGGGGTAGTAGACAAAATATATAAAGCTTTCAGTACAACTGTATTTAAAGGGGACCTAACATGCTGATCCTTCTTTTAATACATATTAATAATGCTATAATGTTGTTGTCCATGCTCAACCTCTGAAAAGTTTTTAAACACAAGATAAAGGGATTTTGCCATAATCCAAGAACGTGATTTTGTGAGTTTGATTTCCTCTCTGAACAGCTCTTCCCAAGACCTTCACGAGATCTGGACTGTTGCTAATGTTTGTGTCCTCAATATGCAAGTGTGATATCAGGGGAAATTCTAAAGATGGTGTGTGAACATAAACCTGCCTGTCATCGTGACTTCACCCCACATCATTACTGACCCTCTCCCATACCAATTATGTGAAATCATAGCAGCTTGCTGATAACATTGACACTGACCCGGAAGGGATGACATTTTTGATGCTGGTAAGTGACAATAACAACAGTTTTCTAGTCTTTTTTCTGGAATTAATAGCTGAACTTACAATATACATATCAGAGCCACATTTTTTTCATAGCCAGAAGGCAGAGTTCGCATCATTTTCTGCCCTGTTTAAAAAGTGCTTGTGTAAGTGATTTTTTCGGTTTTTTCAAAAATTGCTAAATAGCTCCACATTCCGACAGACACTATTGATTTAGAGTATCTGGTCCATTGCGCATTTCTCTTCGTCACGGTCTTCTGCAATAAAGCAGAAAATAAAATTCTAGAGCCACCAACTGCCCCAATTCAACAAGTGTTTGCCACTAACATGGAAATATCCCCCGCTGCCTCAATTTTATGTGTCCGTACGGAAGGACGGAGCCCAATGCTATATCCCCCGCTTCACGCTACTCGCGCAGCGGGGGATAATTAGGTGAGGAAATGTCATAAAGAGACCTCATGAATGAAGGTCTCTTAATGAAGGCGGAACAGATGAAGCTACAAACTATCCAAATTAGAGGCATATGGTATTCATTCAAGATCAGCCATTGTACAAACCCCAATTCCAATGAAGTTGGGACATTGTGTAAAACTTGACAAACTATGGTTTTTTTTTGGAATAATCACTCAATTTGAATTTGATGCCTGCAAAAGGTTCCAAAAAAACTGGGACAAGGGCATTTTTTTGACTGTGTTACGTCATCTTTCCTTTTTAAGAACGCTCAATAAGCATTTGGCCACTGAGGACAGTAATTGTAGAGGCTTTGTTGGAGCAAGTATTTCCCATTCTTGCAGGATGTGCAACTCAGTTGCTCAACAGTTAGGGGTCTCCATTGTCATATTTAGCGCTTCATAATGTACCACACATTTTCAATGGGAGACAGTTCTGCACTGCAGGCAGGCCAGTCTATTACCCGCAGTCTTATACTTCGAAACGAGGCGATTGTAACACGTGGAGAATTTAACTTGGCATTGTCTTGCTGAAATAAGCAGGGACGTTCCTGAAAAAGACGTTGCTTGGATGGTAGCATATGTTGCTCCAAATCCTGTATGTATCTTTCAGCATTAACAGTGCCATCACAGATTTGCAATGAGCACTAACATATCCCCATACCATCACAGATGCTGGCTTTTGAACTATACGCTGATAAAAATCAGGGCAGTCCTTTTCCTACTTAACCCAGATGACACATCGTCCATAATTTCCAAAAACAATCTGAAATGTGGACTCCTCAGACCACAGCACTTTTCGTCAGTCCATCTCAAATGAACTTGGGCCCAGAGAAGCCGGCGGCATTTCTGGGTTTTGTCGATATATATCTTTAGCTTTGCATGGTACAGCTTTAACTTGTAATATCACAGTTCAGAGTATTATATACATCATCATCATTACAAAAATCACATGTATGTTCATCATGATTGTCAAGTAAATAATCTGCATGAGTAAGTGTTTCATCATCAGAAAGTATATAAGTGAAGTTTAACACTTCCATAAAAAATTGCACCACTCCTCTGCAGTTATACAGGAAGAAACTAAACTGGGAGTAGGAGGAGTAGGAGTAAACGAGCTCATCTTTTTCCAGAATATCTTACTGTCACTACTTGTATGGATAAGTTCCTTAACACGGCCCTCTTCAAAATGGGTTCTTTTCTGTAGACAGAAAAGGACCCATTATAGTCCTATATCAGTTTCTCAATGTACAATACTCTGATAGAGTTTCTTTATCAATACTGATTCTAAAGTTATTTAACACCTGAAACTTTTCAAACTTAAGCTTTTGACACTGCCAGTCATACCATCTTCTTTGAACAGCATCATGTCCCTCCCTGGAACACAAAGACAAAACAGAGGCAGAGGCGCTCTATCTCGTAGGATAGAAGTCAAAGCAATAACAGCTCAATCAACACAATCACTCTGCTTTAGAATAAACTCATCTATACTTAGATTATGTAATGCATCAGAGACATAGTTCCTGAATATATCATTCATGTCACTTCTCCAAAAGAAACAATGGATGTTATTTGAAGATCTTTCATCACTGTGATAAGTATTGACTGAGTTAAAGCAGCAAGAAAATGAGAGAACAATAGGGAAATGATCAGATTCACAACAAGTGCAAACACAGAACAAAATACAAAGAAATCTGTGAAGTTTTGTTAGTGATAAGATTTCTCAAGGGAAAAGAGAAAAAAAAATCAACTTGAGTAAAACTGACCCCACTTGAGATGGGTAACAAAATGGACATTTTGACCATTGAAATCCTGCTATTTTTTGTTTTTTTTCCCCTCAAATGTGAGCAAATACTGTAAGCCATGTGAACGCCAAATGTGCAGCAAAAGTCGATCAAATCTCTTCCATAATCATTGCACACATCATCTTTATTGTTACCTGGTTGATCAAATGTGTCAGAAATGTAACCCATATCTTCCAAGCTTGGTATGTATCTGTCAGTGTCGTTCATAAAAAAATCTCTAACATTCATAACCAAACACAATCTTGTCAAATAAAAGGAGTATCATATCAGTATATTCAGTCATTATACAATAAAGACAATGCTTTTCAGAATTATGAATGCAAACAGCAATGCCCCCTCGATAATTAAAATCTCTATGGTTAACACTGACACTGTAATCAGGAAACGCTGTCTCTATCATATCCCTTGTGCAGCTGTTGCACATCTCAAGCAGTCCAAAAATCAAATAAATCAAAACTCTCTAAAACTGACATCAGCAAGCTTATTCTGAAGACCCTTGACATTCCAACATAATATTGATAATGTTGTTGTGTTGTCTATAGCACTGTCAATCAGGGCCGGGGGGCGTTCCTATTCATGCTCATTTTGGTGAAATTGACATCGGGCTGCGACTCTGTACAAGCATCTCCTGCTCTGATGTTGCCACGTTTAAATTTGAAATGGGCCCAGTTTATCATGGACAGTGGCCCAGAGATCGCAGGGTGTCAAGTTCCAACTGCCGTAAGAAAAATAGGAAAATAGGAATTGGCTTCTTGAAAAAATAAAAATAAAGTAGGAAAACGGGGCAGAAAATATGTCAAAAATAGGAAATTTATTGACAATACTTGCACAAATTACAAAAGTAATATCACAAAATCACGGACAAATAATGCACAAAGTGAACTCCCACTTCGAGGTATAATCAAAGTAATACTTTTAGGACAAAAAAGTTTACATTTGTGCTGTAAACATGCATGAAACCAATGAGTATTAGCCTGGCTAGCTTGAGCAAATATAGCAGGGATGCCATGTTTAGAGCAAAGGGCCCTGAGGTGACCGATTTCCAAATTTTGCTAGCTTGCTAAAAATTGTTTGCTTGCAAGATACCCAAGTAGTAAATAATTTTAATGCAAATACTGCCTTTTCTGTTAACAGAGATAGTCCTCATGCCCCACATCATACAATGGGACAGAATTAGTCCTCTGCAGTTCTACCCTTGCCTCATCTTCCTCGCAACTTTTTTTTTCCTCCAATTTGCATGTTTGTTCTTTTACTGCATATTCAGTGAAGTTGCTGAAAAATGCTAGTAATGGCTAATCAAAATAGTATACTTGGGCATCTGATTGATCATCATAATTCTCATGAATCTCCACAAAAAGAAAACCAGAAAAAGAATTTTCCATCACATAAATAGAAAATATGCAGCGTAACCACCATTCCCAATTGAGGATAAATGGAAGGAAAGTGCAGCACATGGCACTGTTGTACATTTGAGATTTACTCACACACACACACACACACACAAAACTTTCTGCAGAGGCACAAACTCTGAAGCTATGGATATGCTAAACATGGTAATAATGAATTTTAAAAAATTGCTGACCTGTTTTGGTGACTTTTGATAACTTCTGTCCCTGACAACACCGCCACCCTGATTTCGGATATTGATGTTTTGGTGAAAAATCAAGATTCAAGCCTCCTTCACTCAAAAACTAATTGTAGTATAGAGATGACATTTTTCCGCCAAATGAGGCATAATGTCCTTCAAACGTCAGTGTGCATATTTCTGTAAATGAAGAACATGTTAATTGATAATTTTGCCCGGCCATGAATTTCTACCATTTTGACCTCTACTGAAAATTTTGCCCAAATGCAGTTGTACTGAGAGTTTCATATATTTGGTCTGTATTCAAGAAATTCTCTTGACAAAAATGTAGTAAAACCGGAGGGGTGGCCGATCTCACCCCCGAAGGATTCGAAACAGAAACCAACTCGTCTTTTCGAGTTTTGGGGTGGACCCTTTAAACCGGCAAAGTTTCGCGGAAATCGGTGAGATGGCATGTGGCAGACCCGCCTGGTGCTCTCATGGACTCACTCTTAAAAAGTTGCTGTCATACAGTGAAACGCGAGGAAAAGTCAGCTCAAATTGTCACGCTAAGATAGAGACAGAGTTCATAAAACACATCATTGCTTGCAATGATCCATGACTTTAAATTAACGTACTGCACTGCTTAACCAAATTAGTGTTTGTTAACATTTATTGGCTTATGTTGAAACTGAACTAAATTCAATACAGGCCAGCTAAGTTCACAGCATCTGTTCGCCAAACCGTCAAGATGAGCCTTCCCTGGACAATTCATAGAGAAAACGTTAGAGCTACCATGGAGACAAATGAATAAGAAAATACCATCTCGGTGGCAAGCAGACTTAAGTTACTATTTATATCCTATTAAAGTTCTGTCACGTTGCGCTAACTTGATAGCAAATGAGCAATGTTAATTAGCGCCTCTCTTAAAATGTTAAGAACTGTTTTGAGAGACCTGACAAGTAATAGCGCACCTCCTGACATTTTCCCTACAAATTTATTCACCGCGTTTGAGCGTTTAAAGTGTTTTGCTAGTGCTTCCTTGGCTGGAGGTAAAAGATAGCTAATTGCAATTTTTTTTTTTAAGTTGAGGGCAAACGCGACTTGCCAGTAACGATGTCCTGGAAGCACAATAACTGGGTTGGATGTTGACATCCAGAGGTCGATTGAAGCCGACCATTAATTCCATCAATCTAGCTAAGCCCTTTGGCATGGAATAAAACTGTAGTTCGGAATTTCTCTGACGACAGTTGTTACAGCCAACAGCAGAACATATCCCGGACATATAGGATTTATTTAATGTTGTATTTCTAACGTCCTCTTGTCTCGTCTGCTGGAGGGGGGGCGGGGCACTTTGACCTGATTGGACGGGCCCACCCATGGAGCCAACACTGGGATGGCTGAGGAGGAGGCAACGTCACCTTTTTGACGTCACCTCCACCTATCGACTAACATATATTGGCCTCAGATCATCAGTGAATTTACTTTGACCGCAGGAGGCAGCAGCATCTTCTGAACATCTACTTCTGACTCTGCCATCTATTTGAAGACTCAAGATTTTCATCATGCTGGAGCGTTTTTCTGGTATCTGGAAAATCTCTGAAGCCAAAAATTTTTCAGAATACCTGAAAGCTATTGGTAAGTTTGTTATTTTTATATAGGCTACTCTTTATTCTAGATTGAGAAAATTTTGATTTCTATATCTTCATCTTGATTCATAATTTCCAGGATTAATTACTTTCACAATAAAAATAGTATGTATGATAAAAATAATCTCTGTTTTACACCTCTGAACTACTGTCGTCAAAGATTTCTCATAGTTTCATGCAAGATGCTGTCTGTCTGCTGTCTTCTGTCTTCATAAGGAAAATTTGCCCATGAAATGCATTCTTACGAAGAAAAAATAAATTATACAAAGAAAGTTGCAAACAATAAAAGTCCTCCAATAGAATAACATAAAGGTATAAAGGTAATCAGGTCAGATTTGTGCAGTCTCATGTAGAAGTCTTTACAGATAGTCAGTGCACTTAACGCTGCCATACTCACAGTGTCATGTACTCGCAGCAGCTCGTGATCATACCATTCACAGCAGATCATGTGATTTCACTGTTCGTATACCTTTAATATGCATGCAAGCTGAATGACTGCTGACTAAAATTCCTGCAGGTGCAAGATCTGATTTAGTCAACGCCGGAGATGATACCCAACCCACATTGTACATCTCCCAGAGGGATGGAAACAAGATGAAGGTGGATGTAGCAAATGGGCACCCGACATTCTACAATATTCACATAAAATTCAACCTGGGAGAGGCGTTTGAGGAACCCATATCCGATGGAAGAAGTAGTGTGAAAGTATGTTGAATTGAACTCTAAAAACTTTAATAATGATAATATAGAAATTCCTGCAAAACATATGCACAGAATTTTACCAGTAATTTGTCATTGCATCCGTGATAGATATTCGGTAAATACACTGTTTTGAGAAATACAGATCTGAATACTATGAAAACCATGCATGTTCATGAAAAAACAATAATACACAATGCAAGCTGTACAACTTGTGCTAACAACGATGTCTGCATAATCTTTTTTTAAAATCATTGCACCAGAAGCGATTGCCTACAATGGATCAGAGAAGAGATAGCATTTTAGATCTTGATCTGTTTCCATTCCACTTTGACAGGGCGCATTTCAATTTTTCGGACTTTGTGTTCTGATGGCCCAATGCATTTTTTGATTTGTAGACTCTTGCGACTTTTGAAGAAAACAAACTAATCTACATACAGAAGTGGGAGGACAAGGAAGCAAAAGTGATCCGAGAAATCGTGGATGGCTATCTAGTCGCGGTAAGCCAGCCATGAGAAATGATTGTGATTCTCATTGAATGGCATCTGTGGAATGATGAGAAGTTTGCGGGTCAATTCGGGGAAATTTTTCAGATGTCATTCTCTTTAAACTCTTGCAACATATTGAATGCATTGCTGTAACTGGAATAGCCTTTTTCATGGATCAATTTCAGAAAATAATGATGTTTGTCTTGTATCATATGTATGTAATGCTGTAAATACTGTTGTTTTCCTTGTCAGCGAGCAGAAATATGTCAACGTGCTGAAACGTGATGAATTCGCTATGACTGTTGGAATTTAAAGGTATAGGTTACTTATGCTGACCTTCTGAAGATGTAACCAAGACTTTTTCTTCTGGTTTTTCCCTACAGACACTAAAATGCGGAGATGTCGTTGCTCATCGCAAATATTATAAGGAGAGTGACATTCCTGAATCGCACTTTGATTCCCCAGGTTTTTGTGCTTGATTTTCTCAAATATAATTGTATCACTGAAGCACCATGGACAGATAGCGCTGTTGCCTCGCAAGAAAGGGGTTTCTCTGCATCAGCTCCTGGCCTGGGTCCCTCCTGAGTGGATTTTTTACATTCTAGTAGGTTTTCTTCTACAATCTGAAGATGTGTATCCCAAGGCCAACCAATGAAATTTACCGTTGTTGGTTAACTGTAATGCATTTACAGCAATGTTCATGAATCTGTATTTAACTTATCCAAACAGTTATCATTAATAAAACAAGTTTGTACAAATGGCTTATTTGACATGTAATTCTAATTTGAGCAAATGGGTTGAAGAAAATGAGTGAACTTGTGAGATCATGACATGATGCGACGTGATGAGTGTTTGTGTATAAGGACACGTTGACATTAAACTCAGCTAATAAAGAGAATTATCCAGAATTTTACAGTTGCTGACACTGTATCACCTAGATCATAAATTGCAATGGCAATGCATGAACCCAAATCCTCAACAAATCATTTTTTTGCAAATGTTACATTCCTATTAGTCTTGGGGTAAAGGAAGCAAAAAATATCCAGATGGTAATAGGTTGAAATGAAGACGTTGTTAAATGGAGGAGTTTTGTGGATAAATTGAATAACAAAAGGGTATCTGAGAAAGGGAGAACAAAGGACCGCATTGGTGCTACTCAAATAAAACAGAGAACCAAAAACCAACTTAACCAACTGCAGAAAGAAGAAAGGGAAAATAAAGAACATCAATGAGTAGCACCACTAAACTAAACTAATGGGCTGATAAATTGCCATTGTTGTTATCTGGTCCCGTCTCTAGAATATTACACAAACAATTAACAAAGTCAAACTGTAGAGTTACAGATTCAGATTAATCAAAACATTCAAGTTTATTATCTAAAAGATTCAGTACATTTGAAGAAATTAAAAACAGACTGTCGGACACAGGGTTATATTGAAACCATCCGACAGTCGGACACGGAGATATATTAAAACTCTGTCCGACTTTCGGACACGTAGACACTTCGTTCAAGGCAGCAACGCAATTTGTCGTGAGAAAAATTTGTTTCGCGTCCAGTGTGCAAGCGGCTTAATACTACTATTATTGTCACTTAGGTATTTATCATTTTTAGTGGGGGAAAGAAATACAGCCTGATTGCTATGATCTCGTACCGAGCTAAGATCACATATTGAAAGTAAGTGTCACGTATCTTGCATTGTTGTCCATGTATTTTAATCCCAAAATTTTAAGCAGCAACAGGCTGTAATAATATGAACACGCTATCCATCGTTTTTTTCCCCAATGATGCAGGCAGAAGAAATAAATGAGCAACCGTCGTATTTCATTCCAACTTCATTAGTTTGAATGATCTGACGTAGTTTCATTTGAAATTCCATTCAAGTTCGCCAATGGTAATAATTCGAGAATGCCTCATATTCGTAATGCTTAATATAGACGTAAGCGGTGCAGAAGCCTGAAGCAGCAAAGTAAAATGCAACATTGACGCTTCATGTAGATATAGGACAGAGGCTTCTTAATTTCAACACTTTAAAGGTCACGAGAGGAGCTCATTTTATTGGCGAAGAGTTGACTCGGCTGTGTTAAACCCACTTAAACCTTTTCTCCTCCCTCTTTGCCACTTTCGCCGGCAGGAGGGACAGAGGCGGGACAGAAGAGTACTTGTGCCAGGCTACGCCGGGCATGAAATTGCAACATATGCCTGGACACACCCTGTTGGCGCAGTGCTCCCCCTATTCGTCGTGCCTGTGCCTGGTCTACGAATTTAGAGCCCAATGGCTCAAGTGATCTGAAAGTCATTGCATTTTGATTTCATTTAAATTTTATACTTTGTCCCAACTATTTCAGAATTGGGGTAGTAGACAAAATATATAAAGCTTTCAGTACAACTGTATTTAAAGGGGACCTAACATGCTGATCCTTCTTTTAATACATATTAATAATGCTATAATGTTGTTGTCCATGCTCAACCTCTGAAAAGTTTTTAAACATAAGATTAAGGGATTTTGCCATAATCCAAGAACGTGATTTTGTGAGTTTGATTTCCTCTCTGAACAGCTCTTCCCAAGATCTTCACGAGATCTGGACTGTTGCTAATGTTTGTGTCCTCAATATGCAAGTGTGATATCAGGGGAAATTCTAAAGATGGTGTGTGAACATAAACCTGCCTGTCATCGTGACTTCACCCCACATCATTACTGACCCTCTCCCATACCAATTATGTGAAATCATAGCAGCTTGCTGATGACATTGACACTGACCCGGAAGGGATGACATTTTTGATGCTGGTAAGTGACAATAACAACAGTTTTCTAGTCTTTTTTCTGGAATTAATAGCTGAACTTACAATATACATATCAGAGCCACATTTTTTTCATAGCCAGAAGGCAGAGTTCGCATCATTTTCTGCCCTGTTTAAAAAGTGCTTGTGTAAGTGATTTTTTCGGTTTTTTCAAAAATTGCTAAATAGCTCCACATTCCGACAGACACTATTGATTTAGAGTATCTGGTCCATTGCGCATTTCTCTTCGTCACGACGGTATTCTGCAATAAAGCAGAAAATAAAATTCTAGAGCCACCAACTGCCCCAATTCAACAAGTGTTTGCCACTAACATGGAAATATCCCCCGCTACCTCAATTTTATGTGTCTGTACGGAAGGACGGAGCCCAATGCTATATCCCCCGCTTCACGCTACTCGCGCAGCGGGGGATAATTAGGTGAGGAAATGTCATAAAGTGACCTCATGAATGAAGGTCTCTTAATGAAGGCGGAACAGATGAAGCTACAAACTATCCAAATTAGAGGCATATGGTATTCATTCAAGATCAGCCATTGTACAAACCCCAATTCCAATGAAGTTGGGACATTGTGTAAAACTTGACAAACTATGTTTTTTTTTTTGGAATAATCACTCAATTTGAATTTGATGCCTGCAAAAGGTTCCAAAAAAACTGGGACAAGGGCATTTTTTTGACTGTGTTACGTCATCTTTCCTTTTTAAGAACGCTCAATAAGCATTTGGCCACTGAGGACAGTAATTGTAGAGGCTTTGTTGGAGCAAGTATTTCCCATTCTTGCAGGATGTGCAACTCAGTTGCTCAACAGTTAGGGGTCTCCATTGTCATATTTAGCGCTTCATAATGTACCACACATTTTCAATGGGAGACAGTTCTGCACTGCAGGCAGGCCAGTCTATTACCCGCAGTCTTATACTTCGAAACGAGGCGATTGTAACACGTGGAGAATTTAACTTGGCATTGTCTTGCTGAAATAAGCAGGGACGTTCCTGAAAAAGACGTTGCTTGGATGGTAGCATATGTTGCTCCAAATCCTGTATGTATCTTTCAGCATTAACAGTGCCATCACAGATTTGCAATGGGCACTAACATATCCCCATACCATCACAGATGCTGACTTTTGAACTATACGCTGATAAAAATCAGGGCAGTCCTTTTCCTACTTAACCCAGATGACACATCGTCCATAATTTCCAAAAACAATCTGAAATGTGGACTCCTCAGACCACAGCACTTTTCGTCAGTCCATCTCAAATGAACTTGGGCCCAGAGAAGCCGGCGGCATTTCTGGGTTTTGTCGATATATATCTTTAGCTTTGCATGGTACAGCTTTAACTTGTAATATCACAGTTCAGAGTATTATATACATCATCATCATTACAAAAATCACATGTATGTTCATCATGATTGTCAAGTAAATAATCTGCATGAGTAAGTGTTTCATCATCAGAAAGTATATAAGTGAAGTTTAACACGTCCATAAAAAATTGCACCACTCCTCTGCAGTTATACAGGAAGAAACTAAACTGGGAGTAGGAGGAGTAGGAGTAAACGAGCTCATCTTTTTCCAGAATATCTTACTGTCACTACTTGTATGGATAAGTTCCTTAACACGGCCCTCTTCAAAATGGGTTCTTTTCTGTAGACAGAAAAGGACCCATTATAGTCCTATATCAGTTTCTCAATATACAATACTCTGATAGAGTTTCTTTATCAACACTGATTCTAAAGTTATTTAATACCTGAGCTTTTCAAACTTAAGCTTTTGACACTGCCAGTCGTACCATCTTCTTTGAACAGCATCATGTCCCTCCCTGGAACACAAAGACAAAACAGAGGCAGAGGCGCTCTATCTCGTAGGATAGAAGTCAAAGCAATAACAGCTAAATCAACACAATCACTCTGCTTTAGAATAAACTCATCTATACTTAGATTATGTAATGCGTCAGAGACATAGTTCCTGAATATATCATTCATGTCACTTCTCCAAAAGAAACAATGGATGTTATTTGAAAATCTTTCATCACTGTGATAAGTATTGACTGAGTTAAAGCAGCAAGAAAATGAGAGAACAATAGGGAAATGATCAGATTCACAACAAGTGCAAACACAGAACAAAATACAAAGAAATCTGTGAAGTTTTGTTAGTGATAAGATTTCTCAAGGGAAAAGAGAAAAAAAAATCAACTTGAGTAAAACTGACCCCACTTGAGATGGGTAACAAAATGGACATTTTGACCATTGAAATCCTGCTATTTTTTGTTTTTTTTCCCCTCAAATGTGAGCAAATACTGTAAGCCATGTGAACGCCAAATGTGCAGCAAAAGTCGATCAAATCTCTTCCATAATCATTGCACACATCATCTTTATTGTTACCTGGTTGATCAAATGTGTCAGAAATGTAACCCATATCTTCCAAGCTTGGTATGTATCTGTCAGTGTCGTTCATAAAAAAATCTCTAACATTCATAACCAAACACAATCTTGTCAAATAAAAGGAGTATCATATCAGTATATTCAGTCATTATACAATAAAGACAATGCTTTTCAGAATTATGAATGCAAACAGCAATGCCCCCTCGATAATTAAAATCTCTATGGTTAACACTGACACTGTAATCAGGAAACGCTGTCTCTATCATATCCCTTGTGCAGCTGTTGCACATCTCAAGCAGTCCAAAAATCAAATAAATCAAAACTCTCTAAAACTGACATCAGCAAGCTTATTCTGAAGACCCTTGACATTCCAACATAATATTGATAATGTTGTTGTGTTGTCTATAGCACTGTCAATCAGGGCCGGGGGGCGTTCCTATTCATGCTCATTTTGGTGAAATTGACATCGGGCTGCAACTCTGTACAAGCATCTCCTGCTCTGATGTTGCCAAGTTTAAATTTGAAATGGGCCCAGTTTATCATGGACAGTGGCCCAGAGATCGCAGGGTGTCAAGTTCCAACTGCCGTCAGAAAAATAGGAAAATAGGAATTGGCTTCTTGAAAAAATAAAAATAAAGTAGGAAAACGGGGCAGAAAATATGTCAAAAATAGAAAATTTATTGACAATACTTGCACAAATTACAAAAGTAATATCACAAAATCACGGACAAATAATGCACAAAGTGAACTCCCACTTCGAGGTATAATCAAAGTAATACTTTTAGGACAAAAAAGTTTACATTTGTGCTGTAAACATGCATGAAACCAATGATTATTAGCCTGGCTAGCTTGAGCAAATATAGCAGGGATGCCATGTTTAGAGCAAAGGGCCCTGAGGTGACCGATTTCCAAATTTTGCTAGCTTGCTAAAAATTGTTTGCTTGCAAGATACCCAAGTAGTAAATAATTTTAATGCAAATACTGCCTTTTCTGTTAACAGAGATAGTCCTCATGCCCCACATCATACAATGGGACAGAATTAGTCCTCTGCAGTTCTACCCTTGCCTCATCTTCCTCGCAACTTTCTTTTTTTCCTCCAATTTGCATGTTTGTTCTTTTACTGCATATTCAGTGAAGTTGCTGAAAAATGCTAGTAATGGCTAATCAAAATAGTATACTTGGGCATCTGATTGATCATCATAATTCTCATGAATCTCCACAAAAAGAAAACCAGAAAAAGAATTTTCCATCACATAAATAGAAAATATGCAGCGTAACCACCATTCCCAATTGAGGATAAATGGAAGGAAAGTGCAGCACATGGCACTGTTGTACATTTGAGATTTACTCACACACACACACACACACACACACACACACACACACACACACACACAAAACTTTCTGCAGAGGCACAAACTCTGAAGCTATGGATATGCTAAACATGGTAATAATGAATTTAAAAAAATTGCTGACCTGTTTTGGTGACTTTTGATAACTTCTGTGCCTGACAACACCGCCACCCTGATTTCGGATATTGATGTTTTGGTGAAAAATCAAGATTCAAGCCTCCTTCACTCAAAAACTAATTGTAGTATAGAGATGACATTTTGCCGCCAAATGAGGCATAATGTCCTTCAAACGTCAGTGTGCATATTTCTGTAAATGAAGAACATGTTAATTGATAATTTTGCCCGGCCATGAATTTCTACCATTTTGACCTCTACTGAAAATTTTGCCCAAATGCAGTTGTACTGAGAGTTTCATATATTTGGTCTGTATTCAAGAAATTCTCTTGACAAAAATGTAGTAAAACCGGAGGGGTGGCCGATCTCACCCCCGAAGGATTCGAAACAAAAACCAACTCGTCTTTTCGAGTTTTGGGGTGGACCCTTTAAACCGGCAAAGTTTCGCGGAAATCGGTGAGATGGCATGTGGCAGACCCGCCTGGTGCTCTCATGGACTCACTCTTAAAAAGTTGCTGTCATACAGTGAAACGCGAGGAAAAGTCAGCTCAAATTGTCACGCTAAGATAGAGACAGAGTTCATAAAACACATCATTGCTTGCAATGATCCATGACTTTAAATTAACGTACTGCACTGCTTAACCAAATTAGTGTTTGTTAACATTTATTGGCTTATGTTGAAACTGAACTAAATTCAATACAGGCCAGCTAAGTTCACAGCATCTGTTCGCCAAACCGTCAAGATGAGCCTTCCCTGGACAATTCATAGAGAAAACGTTAGAGCTACCATGGAGACAAATGAATAAGAAAATACCATCTCGGTGGCAAGCAGACTTAAGTTACTATTTATATCCTATTAAAGTTCTGTCACGTTGCGCTAACTAGATAGCAAATGAGCAATGTTAATTAGCGCTTCTCTTAAAATGTTAAGAACTGTTTTGAGAGACCTGACAAGTAATAGCGCACCTCCTGACATTTTCCCTACAAATTTATTCACCGCGTTTGAGCGTTTAAAGTGTTTTGCTAGTGCTTCCTTCGCTGGAGGTAAAAGATAGCTAATTGCAATTATTTTTTTTTTAAGTTGAGGGCAAACGCGACTTGCCAGTAACGATGTCCTGGAAGCACAACAACTGGGTTGGATGTTGACATCCAGAGGTCGATTGAAGCCGACCATTAATTCCATCAATCTAGCTAAGCCCTTTGGCATGGAATAAAACTGTAGTTCGGAATTTCTCTGACGACAGTTGTTACAGCCAACAGCAGAACATATCCCGGACATATAGGATTTATTTAATGTAGTATTTCTAACGTCCTCTTGTCTCGTCTGCTGGAGGGGGGGCGGGGCACTTTGACCTGATTGGACGGGCCCACCCATGGAGCCAACACTGGGATGGCTGAGGAGGAGGCAACGTCACCTTTTTGACGTCACCTCCACCTATCGACTAACATATATTGGCCTCAGATCATCAGTGAATTTACTTTGACCGCAGGAGGCAGCAGCATCTTCTGAACATCTACTTCTGACTCTGCCATCTATTTGACGACTCACACAAGATTTTCATCATGCTGGAGCGTTTTTCTGGTATCTGGAAAATCTCTGAAGCCAAAAATTTTTCAGAATACCTGAAAGCTATTGGTAAGTTTGTTATTTTTATATAGGCTACTCTTTATTCTAGATTGAGAAAATTTTGATTTCTATATCTTCATCTTGATTCATAATTTCCAGGATTAATTACTTTCACAATAAAAATAGTATGTATGATAAAAATAATCTCTGTTTTACACCTCTGAACTACTGTCGTCAAAGATTTCTCATAGTTCCATGCAAGATGCTGTCTGTCTGCTGTCTTCTGTCTTCATAAGGAAAATTTGCCCATGAAATGCATTCTTACGAAGAAAAAATAAATTATACAAAGAAAGTTGCAAACAATAAAAGTCCTCCAATAGAATAACATAAAGGTATAAAGGTAATCAGGTCAGATTTGTGCAGTCTCATGCAGAAGTCTTTACAGATAGTCAGTGCACTTAACGCTGCCATACTCACAGTGTCATGTACTCGCAGCAGCTCGTGATCATACCATTCACAGCAGATCATGTGATTTCACTGTTCGTATACCTTTAATATGCATGCAAGCTGAATGACTGCTGACTAAAATTCCTGCAGGTGCAAGATCTGATTTAGTCAACGCCGGAGATGATACCCAACCCACATTGTACATCTCCCAGAGGGATGGAAACAAGATGAAGGTGGATGTAGCAAATGGGCACCCGACATTCTACAATATTCACATAAAATTCAACCTGGGAGAGGCGTTTGAGGAACCCATATCCGATGGAAGAAGTAGTGTGAAAGTATGTTGAATTGAACTCTAAAAACTTTAATAATGATAATATAGAAATTCCTGCAAAACATATGCACAGAATTTTACCAGTAATTTGTCATTGCATCCGTGATAGATATTCGGTAAATACACTGTTTTGAGAAATACAGATCTGAATACTATGAAAACCATGCATGTTCATGAAAAAACAATAATACACAATGCAAGCTGTACAACTTGTGCTAACAACGATGTCTGCATAATCTTTTTTTAAAATCATTGCACCAGAAGCGATTGCCTACAATGGATCAGAGAAGAGATAGCATTTTAGATCTTGATCTGTTTCCATTCCACTTTGACAGGGCGCATTTCAATTTTTCCGACTTTGTGTTCTGATGGCCCAATGCATTTTTTGATTTGTAGACTCTTGCGACTTTTGAAGAAAACAAACTAATCTACATACAGAAGTGGGAGGACAAGGAAGCAAAAGTGATCCGAGAAATCGTGGATGGCTATCTAGTCGCGGTAAGCCAGCCATGAGAAATGATTGTGATTCTAATTGAATGGCATCTGTGGAATGATGAGAAGTTTGCGGGTCAATTCGGGGAAATTTTTCAGATGTCATTCTCTTTAAACTCTTGCAACATATTGAATGCATTGCTGTAACTGGAATAGCCTTTTTCATGGATCAATTTCAGAAAATAATGATGTTTGTCTTGTATCATATGTATGTAATGCTGTAAATACTGTTGTTTTCCTTGTCAGCGAGCAGAAATATGTCAACGTGCTGAAACGTGATGAATTCGCTATGACTGTTGGAATTTAAAGGTATAGGTTACTTATGCTGACCTTCTGAAGATGTAACCAAGACTTTTTCTTCTGGTTTTTCCCTACAGACACTAAAATGCGGAGATGTCGTTGCTCATCGCAAATATTATAAGGAGAGTGACATTCCTGAATCGCACTTTGATTCCCCAGGTTTTTGTGCTTGATTTTCTCAAATATAATTGTAGCACTGAAGCACCATGGACAGATAGCGCTGTTGCCTCGCAAGAAAGGGGTTTCTCTGCATCAGCTCCTGGCCTGGGTCCCTCCTGAGTGGATTTTTTACATTCTAGTAGGTTTTCTTCTACAATCTGAAGATGTGTATCCCAAGGCCAACCAATGAAATTTACCGTTGTTGGTTAACTGTAATGCATTTACAGCAATGTTCATGAATCTGTATTTAACTTATCCAAACAGTTATCATTAATAAAACAAGTTTGTACAAATGGCTTATTTGACATGTAATTCTAATTTGAGCAAATGGGTTGAAGAAAATGAGTGAACTTGTGAGATCATGACATGATGCGACGTGATGAGTGTTTGTGTATAAGGACACGTTGACATTAAACTCAGCTAATAAAGAGAATTATCCAGAATTTTACAGTTGCTGACACTGTATCACCTAGATCATAAATTGCAATGGCAATGCATGAACCCAAATCCTCAACAAATCATTTTTTTGCAAATGTTACATTCCTATTAGTCTAGGGGTAAAGGAAGCAAAAAATATCCAGATGGTAATAGGTTGAAATGAAGACGTTGTTTAATGGAGGAGTTTTGTGGATAAATTGAATAACAAAAGGGTATCTGAGAAAGGGAGAACAAAGGACCGCATTGGTGCTACTCAAATAAAACAGAGAACCAAAAACCAACTTAACCAACTGCAGAAAGAAGAAAGGGAAAATAAAGAACATCAATGAGTAGCACCACTAAACTAAACTAATGGGCTGATAAATTGCCATTGTTGTTATCTGGTCCCGTCTCTAGAATATTACACACACAATTAACAAAGTCAAACTGTAGAGTTACAGATTCAGATTAATCAAAACATTCAAGTTTATTATCTAAAAGATTCAGTACATTTGAAGAAATTAAAAACAGACTGTCGGACACAGGGTTATATTGAAACCATCCGACAGTCGGACACGGAGATATATTAAAACTCTGTCCGACTTTCGGACACGTAAACACTTCGTTCAAGGCAGCAACGCAATTTGTCGTGAGAAAAATTTGTTTCGCGTCCAGTGTGCAAGCGGCTTAATACTACTATTATTGTCACTTAGGTATTTATCATTTTTAGTGGGGGAAAGAAATACAGCCTGATTGCTATGATCTCGTACCGAGCTAAGATCACATATTGAAAGTAAGTGTCACGTATCTTGCATTGTTGTCCATGCATTTTAATCCCAAAATTTTAAGCAGCAACAGGCTGTAATAATATGAACACGCTATCCATCGTTTTTTTCCCCAATGATGCAGGCAGAAGAAATAAATGAGCAACCGTCGTATTTCATTCCAACTTCATTAGTTTGAATGATCTGACGTAGTTTCATTTGAAATTCCATTCAAGTTCGCCAATGGTAATAATTCGAGAATGCCTCATATTCGTAATGCTTAATATAGACGTAAGCGGTGCAGAAGCCTGAAGCAGCAAAGTAAAATGCAACATTGACGCTTCATGTAGATATAGGACAGAGGCTTCTTAATTTCAACACTTTAAAGGTCACGAGAGGAGCTCATTTTATTGGCGAAGAGTTGACTCGGCTGTGTTAAACCCACTTAAACCTTTTCTCCTCCCTCTTTGCCACTTTCGCCGGCAGGAGGGACAGAGGCGGGACAGAAGAGTACTTGTGCCAGGCTACGCCGGGCATGAAATTGCAACATATGCCTGGACACACCCCGTTGGCACAGTGCTCCCCCTATTCGTCGTGCCTGTGCCTGGTCTACGAATTTAGAGCCCAATGGCTCAAGTGATCTGAAAGTCATTGCATTTTGATTTTATTTACATTTTATACTTTGTCCCAACTATTTCAGAATTGGGGTAGTAGACAAAATATATAAAGCTTTCAGTACAACTGTATTTAAAGGGGACCTAACATGCTGATCCTTCTTTTAATACATATTAATAATGCTATAATGTTGTTGTCCATGCTCAACCTCTGAAAAGTTTTTAAACATAAGATAAAGCGATTTTGCCATAATCCAAGAACGTGATTTTGTGAGTTTGATTTCCTCTCTGAACAGCTCTTCCCAAGATCTTCACGAGATCTGGACTGTTGCTAATGTTTGTGTCCTCAATATGCAAGTGTGATATCAGGGGAAATTCTAAAGTTGGTGTGTGAACATAAACCTGCCTGTCATCGTGACTTCACCCCACATCATTACTGACCCTCTCCCATACCAATTATGTGAAATCATAGCAGCTTGCTGATGACATTGACACTGACCCGGAAGGGATGACATTTTTGATGCTGGTAAGTGACAATAACAACAGTTTTCTAGTCTTTTTTCTGGAATTAATAGCTGAACTTACAATATACATATCAGAGCCACATTTTTTTCATAGCCAGAAGGCAGAGTTCGCATCATTTTCTGCCCTGTTTAAAAAGTGCTTGTGTAAGTGATTTTTTCGGTTTTTTCAAAAATTGCTAAATAGCTCCACATTCCGACAGACACTATTGATTTAGAGTATCTGGTCCATTGCGCATTTCTCTTCGTCACGGTCTTCTGCAATAAAGCAGAAAATAAAATTCTAGAGCCACCAACTGCCCCAATTCAACAAGTGTTTGCCACTAACATGGAAATATCCCCCGCTACCTCAATTTTATATGTCCGTACGGAAGGACGGAGCCCAATGCTATATCCCCCGCTTCACGCTACTCGCGCAGCGGGGGATAATTAGGTGAGGAAATGTCATAAAGAGACCTCATGAATGAAGGTCTCTTAATGAAGGCGGAACAGATGAAGCTACAAACTATCCAAATTAGAGGCATATGGTATTCATTCAAGATCAGCCATTGTACAAACCCCAATTCCAATGAAGTTGGGACATTGTGTAAAACTTGACAAACTATGGTTTTTTTTTGGAATAATCACTCAATTTGAATTTGATGCCTGCAAAAGGTTCCAAAAAAACTGGGACAAGGGCATTTTTTTGACTGTGTTACGTCATCCTTCCTTTTTAAGAACACTCAATAAGCATTTGGCCACTGAGGACAGTAATTGTAGAGGCTTTGTTGGAGCAAGTATTTCCCATTCTTGCAGGATGTGCAACTCAGTTGCTAAACAGTTAGGGGTCTCCATTGTCATATTTAGCGCTTCATAATGTACCACACATTTTCAATGGGAGACAGTTCTGCACTGCAGGCAGGCCAGTCTATTACCCGCAGTCTTATACTTCGAAACGAGCAATTGTAACACGTGGAGAATTTAACTTGGCATTGTCTTGCTGAAATAAGCAGGGACGTTCCTGAAAAAGACGTTGCTTGGATGGTAGCATATGTTGCTCCAAATCCTGTTTATATCTTTCAGCATTAACAGTGCCATCACAGATTTGCAATGGGCACTAACATATCCCCATACCATCACAGATGCTGGCTTTTGAACTATACGCTGATAAAAATCAGGGCAGTGCTTTTCCTACTTAACCCAGATGACACATCGTCCATAATTTCCAAAAACAATCTGAAATGTGGACTCCTCAGACCACAGCACTTTTCGTCAGTCCATCTCAAATGAACTTGGGCCCACAGAAGCCGGCGGCATTTCTGGGTTTTGTCGATATATATCTTTAGCTTTGCATGGTACAGCTTTAACTTGTAATATCACAGTTCAGAGTATTATATACATCATCATCATTACAAAAATCACATGTATGTTCATCATGATTGTCAAGTAAATAATCTGCATGAGTAAGTGTTTCATCATCAGAAAGTATATAAGTGAAGTTTAACACTTCCATAAAAATTGCACCACTCCTCTGCAGTTATACAGGAAGAAACTAAACTGGGAGTAGGAGGAGTAGGAGTAAACGAGCTCATCTTTTTCCAGAATATCTTACTGTCACTACTTGTATGGATAAGTTCCTTAACACGGCCCTCTTCAAAATGGGTTCTTTTCTGTAGACAGAAAAGGACCCATTATAGTCCTATATCAGTTTCTCAATATACAATACTCTGATAGAGTTTCTTTATCAACACTGATTCTAAAGTTATTTAATACCTGAAACTTTTCAAACTTAAGCTTTTGACACTGCCAGTCGTACCATCTTCTTTGAACAGCATCATGTCCCTCCCTGGAACACAAAGACAAAACAGAGGCAGAGGCGCTCTATCTCGTAGGATAGAAGTCAAAGCAATAACAGCTAAATCAACACAATCACTCTGCTTTAGAATAAACTCATCTATACTTAGATTATGTAATGCGTCAGAGACATAGTTCCTGAATATATCATTCATGTCACTTCTCCAAAAGAAACAATGAATGTTATTTGAAAATCTTTCATCACTGTGATAAGTATTGACTGAGTTAAAGCAGCAAGAAAATGAGAGAACAATAGGGAAATGATCAGATTCACAACAAGTGCAAACACAGAACAAAATACAAAGAAATCTGTGAAGTTTTGTTAGTGATAAGATTTCTCAAGGGAAAAGAGAAAAAAAAATCAACTTGAGTAAAACTGACCCCACTTGAGATGGGTAACAAAATGGACATTTTGACCATTGAAATCCTGCTATTTTTTGTTTTTTTTTCCCCTCAAATGTGACCAAATACTGTAAGCCATGTGAACGCCAAATTTGCAGCAAAAGTCGATCAAATCTCTTCCATAATCATTGCACACATCATCTTTATTGTTACCTGGTTGATCAAATGTGTCAGAAATGTAACCCATATCTTCCAAGCTTGGTATGTATCTGTCAGTGTCGTTCATAAAAAAATCTCTAACATTCATAACCAAACACAATCTTGTCAAATAAAAGGAGTATCATATCAGTATATTCAGTCATTATACAATAAAGACAATGCTTTTCAGAATTATGAATGCAAACAGCAATAACCCCTCGATAATTAAAATCTCTATGGTTAACACTGACACTGTAATCAGGAAACGCTGTCTCTATCATATCCCTTGTGCAGCTGTTGCACATCTCAAGCAGTCCAAAAATCAAATAAATCAAAACTCTCTAAAACTGACATCAGCAAGCTTATTCTGAAGACCCTTGACATTCCAACATAATATTGATAATGTTGTTGTGTTGTCTATAGCACTGTCAATCAGGGCCGGGGGGCGTTCCTATTCATGCTCATTTTGGTGAAATTGACATCGGGCTGCGACTCTGTACAAGCATCTCCTGCTCTGATGTTGCCTAGTTTAAATTTGAAATGGGCCCAGTTTATCATGGACAGTGGCCCAGAGATCGCAGGGTGTCAAGTTCCAACTGCCGTCAGAAAAATAGGAAAATAGGAATTGGCTTCTTGAAAAAATAAAAATAAAGTAGGAAAACGGGGCAGAAAATATGTCAAAAATAGGAAATTTATTGACAATACTTGCACAAATTACAAAAGTAATATCACAAAATCACGGACAAATAATGCACAAAGTGAACTCCCACTTCGAGGTATAATCAAAGCAATACTTTTAGGACAAAAAAGTTTACATTTGTGCTGTAAACATGCATGAAACCAATGAGTATTAGCCTGGCTAGCTTGAGCAAATATAGCAGGGATGCCATGTTTAGAGCAAAGGGCCCTGAGGTGACCGATTTCCAAATTTTGCTAGCTTGCTAAAAATTGTTTGCTTGCAAGATACCCAAGTAGTAAATAATTTTAATGCAAATACTGCCTTTTCTGTTAACAGAGATAGTCCTCATGCCCCACATCATACAATGGGACAGAATTAGTCCTCTGCAGTTCTACCCTTGCCTCATCTTCCTCGCAACTTTCTTTTTTTCCTCCAATTTGCATGTTTGTTCTTTTACTGCATATTCAGTGAAGTTGCTGAAAAATGCTAGTAATGGCTAATCAAAATAGTATCCTTGGGCATCTGATTGATCATCATAATTCTCATGAATCTCCACAAAAATAAAACCAGAAAAAGAATTTTCCATCACATAAATAGAAAATATGCAGCGTAACCACCATTCCCAATTGAGGATAAATGGAAGGAAAGTGCAGCACATGGCACTGTTGTACATTTGAGATTTACTCACACACACACACACACACACACACACACACACACACACAAAACTTTCTGCAGAGGCACAAACTCTGAAGCTATGGATATGCTAAACATGGTAATAATGAATTTTAAAAAATTGCTGACCTGTTTTGGTGACTTTTGATAACTTCTGTGCCTGACAACACCGCCACCCTGATTTCGGATATTGATGTTTTGGTGAAAAATCAAGATTCAAGCCTCCTTCACTCAAAAACTAATTGTAGTATAGAGATGACATTTTGCCGCCAAATGAGGCATAATGTCCTTCAAACGTCAGTGTGCATATTTCTGTAAATGAAGGACATGTTAATTGATAATTTAGCCCGGCCATGAATTTCTACCATTTTGACCTCTACTGAAAATTTTGCCCAAATGCAGTTGTACTGAGAGTTTCATATATTTGGTCTGTATTCAGAAATTCTCTTGACAAAAATGTAGTAAAACCGGAGGGGTGGCCGATCTCACCCCCGAAGGATTCGAAACAGAAACCAACTCGTCTTTTCGAGTTTTGGGCTGGACCCTTTAAACCGGCAAAGTTTCGCGGAAATCGGTGAGATGGCATGTGGCAGACCCGCCTGGTGCTCTCATGGACTCACTCTTAAAAAGTTGCTGTCATACAGTGAAACGCGAGGAAAAGTCAGCTCAAATTGTCACGCTAAGATAGAGACAGAGTTCATAAAACACATCATTGCTTGCAATGATCCATGACTTTAAATTAACGTACTGCACTGCTTAACCAAATTAGTGTTTGTTAACATTTATTGGCTTATGTTGAAACTGAACTAAATTCAATACAGGCCAGCTAAGTTCACAGCATCTGTTCGCCAAACCGTCAAGATGAGCCTTCCCTGGACAATTCATAGAGAAAACGTTAGAGCTACCATGGAGACAAATGAATACGAAAATACCATCTCGGTGGCAAGCAGACTTAAGTTACTATTTATATCCTATTAAAGTTCTGTCACGTTGCGCTAACTAGATAGCAAATGAGCAATGTTAATTAGCGCTTCTCTTAAAATGTTAAGAACTGTTTTGAGAGACCTGACAAGTAATAGCGCACCTCCTGACATTTTCCCTACAAATTTATTCACCGCGTTTGAGCGTTTAAAGTGTTTTGCTAGTGCTTCCTTGGCTGGAGGTAAAAGATAGCTAATTGCAATTCTTTTTTTTTAAGTTGAGGGCAAACGCGACTTGCCAGTAACGATGTCCTGGAAGCACAATAACTGGGTTGGATGTTGACATCCAGAGGTCGATTGAAGCCGACCATTAATTCCATCAATCTAGCTAAGCCCTTTGGCATGGAATAAAACTGTAGTTCGGAATTTCTCTGACGACAGTTGTTACAGCCAACAGCAGAACATATCCCGGACATATAGGATTTATTTAATGTTGTATTTCTAACATCCTCTTGTCTCGTCTGCTGGAGGGGGGGCGGGGCACTTTGACCTGATTGGACGGGCCCACCCATGGAGCCAACACTGGGATGGCTGAGGAGGAGGCAACGTCACCTTTTTGACGTCACCTCCACCTATCGACTAACATATATTGGCCTCAGATCATCAGTGAATTTACTCTGACCGCAGGAGGCAGCAGCATCTTCTGAACATCTACTTCTGACTCTGCCATCTATTTGACGACTCAAGATTTTCATCATGCTGGAGCGTTTTTCTGGTATCTGGAAAATCTCTGAAGCCAAAAATTTTTCAGAATACCTGAAAGCTATTGGTAAGTTTGTTATTTTTATATAGGCTACTCTTTATTCTAGATTGAGAAAATTTTGATTTCTATATGTTCATCTTGATTCATAATTTCCAGGATTAATTATTTTCACAATAAAAATAGTATGTATGATAAAAATAATCTCTGTTTTACGCCTCTGAACTACTGTCGTCAAAGATTTCTCATAGTTCCATGCAAGATGCTGTCTGTCTGCTGTCTTCTGTCTTCATAAGGAAAATTTGCCCATGAAATGCATTCTTACGAAGAAAAAATAAATTATACAAAGAAAGTTGCAAACAATAAAAGTCCTCCAATAGAATAACATAAAGGTATAAAGGTAATCAGGTCAGATTTGTGCAGTCTCATGTCGAAGTCTTTACAGATAGTCAGTGCACTTAACGCTGCCATACTCACAGTGTCATGTACTCGCAGCAGCTCGTGATCATACCATTCACAGCTGATCATGTGATTTCACTGTTCGTATACCTTTAATATGCATGCAAGCTGAATGACTGCTGACTAAAATTCCTGCAGGTGCAAGATCTGATTTAGTCAACGCCGGAGATGATACCCAACCCACATTGTACATCTCCCAGAGGGATGGAAACAAGATGAAGGTGGATGTAGCAAATGGGCACCCGACATTCTACAATATTCACATAAAATTCAACCTGGGAGAGGCGTTTGAGGAACCCATATCCGATGGAAGAAGTAGTGTGAAAGTATGTTGAATTGAACTCTAAAAACTTTAATAATGATAATATAGAAATTCCTGCAAAACATACGCACAGAATTTTACCAGTAATTTGTCATTGCATCCGTGATAGATATTCGGTAAATACACTGTTTTGAGAAATACAGATCTGAATACTATGAAAACCATGCATGTTCATGAAAAAACAATAATACACAATGCAAGCTGTACAACTTGTGCTAACAACGATGTCTGCATAATCTTTTTTTAAAATCATTGCACCAGAAGCGATTGCCTACAATGGATCAGAGAAGACATAGCATTTTAGATCTTGATCTGTTTCCATTCCACTTTGACAGGGCGCATTTCAATTTTTCGGACTTTGTGTTCTGATGGCCCAATGCATTTTTTGATTTGTAGACTCTTGCGACTTTTGAAGAAAACAAACTAATCTACATACAGAAGTGGGAGGACAAGGAAGCAAAAGTGATCCGAGAAATCGTGGATGGCTATCTAGTCGCGGTAAGCCAGCCATGAGAAATGATTGTGATTCTAATTGAATGGCATCTGTGGAATGATGAGAAGTTTGCGGGTCAATTCGGGGAAATTTTTCAGATGTCATTCTCTTTAAACTATTGCAACATATTGAATGCATTGCTGTAACTGGAATAGCCTTTTTCATGGATCAATTTCAGAAAATAATGATGTTTGTCTTGTATCATATGTATGTAATGCTGTAAATACTGTTGTTTTCCTTGTCAGCGAGCAGAAATATGTCAACGTGCTGAAACGTGATGAATTCGCTATGACTGTTGGAATTTAAAGGTATAGGTTACTTATGCTGACCTTCTGAAGATGTAACCAAGACTTTTTCTTCTGGTTTTTCCCTACAGACACTAAAATGCGGAGATGTCCTTGCTCATCGCAAATATTATAAGGAGAGTGACATTCCTGAATCGCACTTTGATTCCCCAGGTTTTTGTGCTTGATTTTCTCAAATATAATTGTAGCACTGAAGCACCATGGACAGATAGCGCTGTTGCCTCGCAAGAAAGGGGTTTCTCTGCATCAGCTCCTGGCCTGGGTCCCTCCTGAGTGGATTTTTTACATTCTAGTAGGTTTTCTTCTACAATCTGAAGATGTGTATCCCAAGGCCAACCAATGAAATTTACCGTTGTTGGTTAACTGTAATGCATTTACAGCAATGTTCATGAATCTGTATTTGACTTATCCAAACAGTTATCATTAATAAAACAAGTTTGTACAAATGGCTTTTTTGACATGTAATTCTAATTTGAGCAAATGGGTTGAAGAAAATGAGTGAACTTGTGAGATCATGACATGATGCGACGTGATGAGTGTTTGTGTATAAGGACACGTTGACATTAAACTCAGCTAATAAAGAGAATTATCCAGAATTTTACAGTTGCTGACACTGTATCACCTAGATCATAAATTGCAATGGCAATGCATGAACCCAAATCCTCAACAAATCATTTTTTTGCAAATGTTACATTCCTATTAGTCTAGGGGTAAAGGAAGCAAAAAATATCCAGATGGTAATAGGTTGAAATGAAGACGTTGTTTAATGGAGGAGTTTTGTGGATAAATTGAATAACAAAAGGGTATCTGGGAAAGGGAGAACAAAGGACCGCATTGGTGCTACTCAAATAAAACAGAGAACCAAAAACCGACTTAACCAACTGCAGAAAGAAGAAAGGGAAAATAAAGAACATCAATGAGTAGCACCACTAAACTAAACTAATGGGCTGATAAATTGCCATTGTTGTTATCTGGTCCCGTCTCCAGAATATTACACACACAATTAACAAAGTCAAACTGTAGAGTTACAGATTCAGATTAATCAAAACATTCAAGTTTATTATCTAAAAGATTCAGTACATTTGAAGAAATTAAAAACAGACTGTCGGACACAGGGTTATATTGAAACCATCCGACTGTCGGACACGGAGATATATTAAAACTCTGTCCGACTTTCGGACACGTAGACACTTCGTTCAAGGCAGCAACGCAATTTGTCGTGAGAAAAATTTGTTTCGCGTCCAGTGTGCAAGCGGCTTAATACTACTATTATTGTCACTTAGGTATTTATCATTTTTAGTGGGGGAAAGAAATACAGCCTGATTGCTATGATCTCGTACCGAGCTAAGATCACATATTGAAAGTAAGTGTCACGTATCTTGCATTGTTGTCCATGCATTTTAATCCCAAAATTTTAAGCAGCAACAGGCTGTAATAATATGAATCCATCGTTTTTTTCCCCAATGATGCAGGCAGAAGAAATAAATGAGCAACCGTCGTATTTCATTCCAACTTCATTAGTTTGAATGATCTGACGTAGTTTCATTTGAAATTCCATTCAAGTTCGCCAATGGTAATAATTCAAGAATGCCTCATATTCGTAATGCTTAATATAGACGTAAGCGGTGCAGAAGCCTGAAGCAGCAAAGTAAAATGCAACATTGACGCTAGATAGATGTAGATATAGGACAGAGGCTTCTTAAATTCAACACTTTAAAGGTCACGAGTGGAGCTCATTTTATTGGCGAAGAGTTGACTCGGCTGTGTTAAACCCACTTAAACCTTTTCTCCTCCCTCTTTGCCACTTTCGCCGGCAGGAGGGACAGAGGCGGGACAGAAGAGTACTTGTGCCAGGCTACGCCGGGCATGAAATTGCAACATATGCCTGGACACACCCCGTTGGCGCAGTGCTCCCCCTATTCGTCGTGCCTGTGCCTGGTCTACGAATTTAGAGCCCAATGGCTCAAGTGATCTGAAAGTCATTGCATTTTGATTTTATTTACATTTTACACTTTGTCCCAACTATTTCAGAATTGGGGTAGTAGACAAAATATATAAAGCTTTCAGTACAACTGTATTTAAAGGGGACCTAACATGCTGATCCTTCTTTTAATACATATTAATAATGCTATAATGTTGTTGTCCATGCTCAACCTCTGAAAAGTTTTTAAACATAAGATAAAGGGATTTTGCCATAATCCAAGAACGTGATTTTGTGAGTTTGATTTCCTCTCTGAACAGCTCTTCCCAAGATCTTCACGAGATTTGGACTGTTGCTAATGTTTGTGTCCTCAATATGCAAGTGTGATATCAGGGGAAATTCTAAAGATGGTGTGTGAACATAAACCTGCCTGTCATCGTGACTTCACCCCACATCATTACTGACCCTCTCCCATACCAATTATGTGAAATCATAGCAGCTTGCTGATGACATTGACACTGACCCGGAAGGGATGACATTTTTGATGCTGGTAAGTGACAATAACAACAGTTTTCTAGTCTTTTTTCTGGAATTAATAGCTGAACTTACAATATACATATCAGAGCCACATTTTTTTCATAGCCAGAAGGCAGAGTTCGCATCATTTTCTGCCCTGTTTAAAAAGTGCTTGTGTAAGTGATTTTTTCGGTTTTTTCAAAAATTGCTAAATAGCTCCACATTCCGACAGACACTATTGATTTAGAGTATCTGGTCCATTGCGCATTTCTCTTCGTCACGACGGTCTTCTGCAATAAAGCAGAAAATAAAATTCTAGAGCCACCAACAGCCCCAATTCAACAAGTGTTTGCCACTAACATGGAAATATCCCCCGCTGCCTCAATTTTATGTGTCCGTACGGAAGGACGGAGCCCAATGCTATATCCCCCGCTTCACGCTACTCGCGCAGCGGGGGATAATTAGGTGAGGAAATGTCATAAAGTGACCTCATGAATGAAGGTCTCTTAATGAAGGCGGAACAGATGAAGCTACAAACTATCCAAATTAGAGGCATATGGTATTCATTCAAGATCAGCCATTGTACAAACCCCAATTCCAATGAAGTTGGGACATTGTGTAAAACTTGACAAACTATGTTTTTTTTTTGGAATAATCACTCAATTTGAATTTGATGCCTGCAAAAGGTTCCAAAAAAACTGGGACAAGGGCATTTTTTTGACTGTGTTACGTCATCTTTCCTTTTTAAGAACGCTCAATAAGCATTTGGCCACTGAGGACAGTAATTGTAGAGGCTTTGTTGGAGCAAGTATTTCCCATTCTTGCAGGATGTGCAACTCAGTTGCTCAACAGTTAGGGGTCTCCATTGTCATATTTAGCGCTTCATAATGTACCACACATTTTCAATGGGAGACAGTTCTGCACTGCAGGCAGGCCAGTCTATTACCCGCAGTCTTATACTTCGAAACAAGGCGATTGTAACACGTGGAGAATTTAACTTGGCATTGTCTTGCTGAAATAAGCAGGGACGTTCCTGAAAAAGACGTTGCTTGGATGGTAGCATATGTTGCTCCAAATCCTGTATGTATCTTTCAGCATTAACAGTGCCATCACAGATTTGCAATGGGCACTAACATATCCCCATACCATCACAGATGCTGGCTTTTGAACTATACGCTGATAAAAATCAGGGCAGTCCTTTTCCTACTTAACCCAGATGACACATCGTCCATAATTTCCAAAAACAATCTGAAATGTGGACTCCTCAGACCACAGCACTTTTCGTCAGTCCATCTCAAATGAACTTGGGCCCAGAGAAGCCGGCGGCATTTCTGGGTTTTGTCGATATATATCTTTAGCTTTGCATGGTACAGCTTTAACTTGTAATATCACAGTTAAGAGTATTATATACATCATCATCATTACAAAAATCACATGTATGTTCATCATGATTGTCAAGTAAATAATCTGCATGAGTAAGTGTTTCATCATCAGAAAGTATATAAGTGAAGTTTAACACTTCCATAAAAAATTTCACCACTCCTCTGCAGTTATACAGGAAGAAACTAAACTGGGAGTAGGAGGAGTAGGAGTAAACGAGCTCATCTTTTTCCAGAATATCTTACTGTCACTACTTGTATGGATAAGTTCCTTAACACGGCCCTCTTCAAAATGGGTTCTTTTCTGTAGACAGAAAAGGACCCATTATAGTCCTATATCAGTTTCTCAATATACAATACTCTGATAGAGTTTCTTTATCAACACTGATTCTAAAGTTATTTAATACCTGAAACTTTTCAAACTTAAGCTTTTGACACTGCCAGTCGTACCATCTTCTTTGAACAGCATCATGTCCCTCCCTGGAACACAAAGACAAAACAGAGGCAGAGGCGCTCTATCTCGTAGGATAGAAGTCAAAGCAATAACAGCTAAATCAACACAATCACTCTGCTTTAGAATAAACTCATCTATACTTAGATTATGTAATGCGTCAGAGACATAGTTCCTGAATATATCATTCATGTCACTTCTCCAAAAGAAACAATGGATGTTATTTGAAAATCTTTCATCACTGTGATAAGTATTGACTGAGTTAAAGCAGCAAGAAAATGAGAGAACAATAGGGAAATGATCAGATTCACAACAAGTGCAAACACAGAACAAAATACAAAGAAATCTGTGAAGTTTTGTTAGTGATAAGATTTCTCAAGGGAAAAGAGAAAAAAAAATCAACTTGAGTAAAACTGACCCCACTTGAGATGGGTAACAAAATGGACATTTTGACCATTGAAATCCTGCTATTTTTTGTTTTTTTTCCCCTCAAATGTGACCAAATACTGTAAGCCATGTGAACGCCAAATGTGCAGCAAAAGTCGATCAAATCTCTTCCATAATCATTGCACACATCATCTTTATTGTTACCTGGTTGATCAAATGTGTCAGAAATGTAACCCATATCTTCCAAGCTTGGTATGTATCTGTCAGTGTCGTTCATAAAAAAATCTCTAACATTCATAACCAAACACAATCTTGTCAAATAAAAGGAGTATCATATCAGTATATTCAGTCATTATACAATAAAGACAATGCTTTTCAGAATTATGAATGCAAACAGCAATGCCCCCTCGATAATTAAAATCTCTATGGTTAACACTGACACTGTAATCAGGAAACGCTGTCTCTATCATATCCCTTGTGCAGCTGTTGCACATCTCAAGCAGTCCAAAAATCAAATAAATCAAAACTCTCTAAAACTGACATCAGCAAGCTTATTCTGAAGACCCTTGACATTCCAACATAATATTGATAATGTTGTTGTGTTGTCTACAGCACTGTCAATCAGGGCCGGGGGGCGTTCCTATTCATGCTCATTTTGGTGAAATTGACATCGGGCTGCGACTCTGTACAAGCATCTCCTGCTCTGATGTTGCCAAGTTTAAATTTGAAATGGGCCCAGTTTATCATGGACAGTGGCCCAGAGATCGCAGGGTGTCAAGTTCCAACTGCCGTCAGAAAAATAGGAAAATAGGAATTGGCTTCTTGAAAAAATAAAAATAAAGTAGGAAAACGGGGCAGAAAATATGTCAAAAATAGGAAATTTATTGACAATACTTGCACAAATTACAAAAGTAATATCACAAAATCACGGACAAATAATGCACAAAGTGAACTCCCACTTCGAGGTATAATCAAAGCAATACTTTTAGGACAAAAAAGTTTACATTTGTGCTGTAAACATGCATGAAACCAATGAGTATTAGCCTGGCTAGCTTGAGCAAATATAGCAGGGATGCCATGTTTAGAGCAAAGGGCCCTGAGGTGACCGATTTCCAAATTTTGCTAGCTTGCTAAAAATTGTTTGCTTGCAAGATACCCAAGTAGTAAATAATTTTAATGCAAATACTGCCTTTTCTGTTAACAGAGATAATCCTCATGCCCCACATCATACAATGCGACAGAATTAGTCCTCTGCAGTTCTACCCTTGCCTCATCTTCCTCGCAACTTTCTTTTTTTCCTCCAATTTGCATGTTTGTTCTTTTACTGCATATTCAGTGAAGTTGCTGAAAAATGCTAGTAATGGCTAATCAAAATAGTATACTTGGGCATCTGATTGATCATCATAATTCTCATGAATCTCCACAAAAAGAAAACCAGAAAAAGAATTTTCCATCACATAAATAGAAAATATGCAGCGTAACCACCATTCCCAATTGAGGATAAATGGAAGGAAAGTGCAGCACATGGCACTATTGTACATTTGAGATTTACTCACACACACACACACACACACACAAAACTTTCTGCAGAGGCACAAACTCTGAAGCTATGGATATGCTAAACATGGTAATAATGAATTTAAAAAAATTGCTGACCTGTTTTGGTGACTTTTGATAACTTCTGTGCCTGACAACACCGCCACCCTGATTTCGGATATTGATGTTTTGGTGAAAAATCAAGATTCAAGCCTCCTTCACTCAAAAACTAATTGTAGTATAGAGATGACATTTTGCCGCCAAATGAGGCATAATGTCCTTCAAACGTCAGTGTGCATATTTCTGTAAATGAAGGACATGTTAATTGATAATTTAGCCCGGCCATGAATTTCTACCATTTTGACCTCTACTGAAAATTTTGCCCAAATGCAGTTGTACTGAGAGTTTCATATATTTGGTCTGTATTCAAGAAATTCTCTTGACAAAAATGAAGTAAAACCGGAGGGGTGGCCGATCTCACCCCCGAAGGATTCGAAACAGAAACCAACTCGTCTTTTCGAGTTTTGGGGTGGACCCTTTAAACCGGCAAAGTTTCGCGGAAATCGGTGAGATGGCATGTGGCAGACCCGCCTGGTGCTCTCATGGACTCACTCTTAAAAAGTTGCTGTCATACAGTGAAACGCGAGGAAAAGTCAGCTCAAATTGTCACGCTAAGATAGAGACAGAGTTCATAAAACACATCATTGCTTGCAATGATCCATGACTTTAAATTAACGTACTGCACTGCTTAACCAAATTAGTGTTTGTTAACATTTATTGGCTTATGTTGAAACTGAACTAAATTCAATACAGGCCAGCTAAGTTCACAGCATCTGTTCGCCAAACCGTCAAGATGAGCCTTCCCTGGACAATTCATAGAGAAAACGTTAGAGCTACCATGGAGACAAATGAATACGAAAATACCATCTCGGTGGCAAGCAGACTTAAGTTACTATTTATATCCTATTAAAGTTCTGTCACGTTGCGCTAACTAGATAGCAAATGAGCAATGTTAATTAGCCCTTCTCTTAAAATGTTAAGAACTGTTTTGAGAGACCTGACAAGTAATAGCGCACCTCCTGACATTTTCCCTACAAATTTATTCACCGCGTTTGAGCGTTTTAGGTGTTTTGCTAGTGCTTCCTTGGCTGGAGGTAAAAGATAGCTAATTGCAATTCTTTTTTTTTAAGTTGAGGGCAAACGCGACTTGCCAGTAACGATGTCCTGGAAGCACAATAACTGGGTTGGATGTTGACATCCAGAGGTCGATTGAAGCCGACCATTAATTCCATCAATCTAGCTAAGCCCTTTGGCATGGAATAAAACTGTAGTTCGGAATTTCTCTGACGACAGTTGTTACAGCCAACAGCAGAACATATCCCGGACATATAGGATTTATTTAATATTGTATTTCTAACATCCTCTTGTCTCGTCTGCTGGAGAGGGGGCGGGGCACTTTGACCTGATTGGACAGGCCCACCCATGGAGCCAACACTGGGATGGCTGAGGAGGAGGCAACGTCACCTTTTTGACGTCACCTCCACCTATCGACTAACATATATTGGCCTCAGATCATCAGTGAATTTACTTTGACCGCAGGAGGCAGCAGCATCTTCTGAACATCTACTTCTGACTCTGCCATCTATTTGACGACTCAAGATTTTCATCATGCTGGAGCGTTTTTCTGGTATCTGGAAAATCTCTGAAGCCAAAAATTTTTCAGAATACCTGAAAGCTATTGGTAAGTTTGTTATTTTTATATAGGCTACTCTTTATTCTAGATTGAGAAAATTTTGATTTCTATATTTAAATGTTCATCTTGATTCACAATTTCCAGGATTAATTACTTTCACAATAAAAATAGTATGTATGATAAAAATAATCTCTGTTTTACACCTCTGAACTACTGTCGTCAAAGATTTCTCATAGTTCCATGCAAGATGCTGTCTGTCTGCTGTCTTCTGTCTTCATAAGGAAAATTTGCCCATGAAATGCATTCTTACGAAGAAAAAATAAATTATACAAAGAAAGTTGCAAACAATAAAAGTCCTCCAATAGAATAACATAAAGGTATAAAGGTAATCAGGTCAGATTTGTGCAGTCTCATGCAGAAGTCTTTACAGATAGTCAGTGCACTTAACGCTGCCATACTCACAGTGTCATGTACTCGCAGCAGCTCGTGATCATACCATTCACAGCAGATCATGTGATTTCACTGTTCGTATACCTTTAATATGCATGCAAGCTGAATGACTGCTGACTAAAATTCCTGCAGGTGCAAGATCTGATTTAGTCAACGCCGGAGATGATACCCAACCCACATTGTACATCTCCCAGAGGGATGGAAACAAGATGAAGGTGGATGTAGCAAATGGGCACCCGACATTCTACAATATTCACATAAAATTCAACCTGGGAGAGGCGTTTGAGGAACCCATATCCGATGGAAGAAGTAGTGTGAAAGTATGTTGAATTGAACTCTAAAAACTTTAATAATGATAATATAGAAATTCCTGCAAAACATATGCACAGAATTTTACCAGTAATTTGTCATTGCATCCGTGATAGATATTCGGTAAATACACTGTTTTGAGAAATACAGATCTGAATACTATGAAAACCATGCATGTTCATGAAAAAACAATAATACACAATGCAAGCTGTACAACTTGTGCTAACAACGATGTCTGCATAATCTTTTTTTAAAATCATTGCACCAGAAGCGATTGCCTACAATGGATCAGAGAAGAGATAGCATTTTAGATCTTGATCTGTTCCCATTCCACTTTGACAGGGCGCATTTCAATTTTTCGGACTTTGTGTTCTGATGGCCCAATGCATTTTTTGATTTGTAGACTCTTGCGACTTTTGAAGAAAACAAACTAATCTACATACAGAAGTGGGAGGACAAGGAAGCAAAAGTGATCCGAGAAATCGTGGATGGCTATCTAGTCGCGGTAAGCCAGCCATGAGAAATGATTGTGATTCTAATTGAATGGCATCTGTGGAATGATGAGAAGTTTGCGGGTCAATTCGGGGAAATTTTTCAGATGTCATTCTCTTTAAACTCTTGCAACATATTGAATGCATTGCTGTAACTGGAATAGCCTTTTTCATGGATCAATTTCAGAAAATAATGATGTTTGTCTTGTATCATATGTATGTAATGCTGTAAATACTGTTGTTTTCCTTGTCAGCGAGCAGAAATATGTCAACGTGCTGAAACGTGATGAATTCGCTATGACTGTTGGAATTTAAAGGTATAGGTTACTTATGCTGACCTTCTGAAGATGTAACCAAGACTTTTTCTTCTGGTTTTTCCCTACAGACACTAACATGCGGAGATGTCGTTGCTCATCGCAAATATTATAAGGAGAGTGACATTCCTGAATCGCACTTTGATTCCCCAGGTTTTTGTGCTTGATTTTCTCAAATATAATTGTAGCACTGAAGCACCATGGACAGATAGCGCTGTTGCCTCGCAAGAAAGGGGTTTCTCTGCATCAGCTCCTGGCCTGGGTCCCTCCTGAGTGGATTTTTTACATTCTAATAGGTTTTCTTCTACAATCTGAAGATTTGTATCCCAAGGCCAACCAATGAAATTTACCGTTGTTGGTTAACTGTAATGCATTTACTGCAATGTTCATGAATCTGTATTTAACTTATCCAAACAGTTATCATTAATAAAACAAGTTTGTACAAATGGCTTATTTGACATGTAATTCTAATTTGAGCAAATGGGTTGAAGAAAATGAGTGAACTTGTGAGATCATGACATGATGCGACGTGATGAGTGTTTGTGTATAAGGACACTCAGCTAATAAAGAGAATTATCCAGAATTTTACAGTTGCTGACACTGTATCACCTAGATCATAAATTGCAATGGCAATGCATGAACCCAAATCCTGAACAAATCATTTTTTTGCAAATGTTACATTCCTATTAGTCTAGGGGTAAAGGAAGCAAAAAATATCCAGATGGTAATAGGTTGAAATGAAGACGTTGTTTAATGGAGGAGTTTTGTGGATAAATTGAATAACAAAAGGGTATCTGAGAAAGGGAGAACAAAGGACCGCATTGGTGCTACTCAAATAAAACAGAGAACCAAAAACCGACTTAACCAACTGCAGAAAGAAGAAAGGGAAAATAAAGAACATCAATGAGTAGCACCACTAAACTAAACTAATGGGCTGATAAATTGCCATTGTTGTTATCTGGTCCCGTCTCCAGAATATTACACACACAATTGACAAAGTCAAACAGTAGAGTTACAGATTCAGATTAATCAAAACATTCAAGTTTATTATCTAAAAGATTCAGTACATTTGAAGAAATTAAAAACAGACTGTCGGACACAGGGTTATATTGAAACCATCCGACTGTCGGACACGGAGATATATTAAAACTCTGTCCGACTTTCGGACACGTAGACACTTAGTTTAAGGCAGCAACGCAATTTGTCGTGAGAAAAATTTGTTTCGCGTCCAGTGTGCAAGCGGCTTAATACTACTATTATTGTCACTTAGGTATTTATCATTTTTAGTGGGGGAAAGAAATACAGCCTGATTGCTATGATCTCGTACCGAGCTAAGATCACATATTGAAAGTAAGTGTCACGTATCTTGCATTGTTGTCCATGCATTTTAATCCCAACATTTTAAGCAGCAACAGGCTGTAATAATATGAATCCATCGTTTTTTTCCCCAATGATGCAGGCAGAAGAAATAAATGAGCAACCGTCGTATTTCATTCCAACTTCATTAGTTTGAATGATCTGACGTAGTTTCATTTGAAATTCCATTCAAGTTCGCCAATGGTAATAATTCGAGAATGCCTCATATTCGTAATGCTTAATATAGACGTAAGCGGTGCAGAAGCCTGAAGCAGCAAAGTAAAATGCAACATTGACGCTTCATGTAGATATAGGACAGAGGCTTCTTAAATTCAACACTTTAAAGGTCACGAGAGGAGCTCATTTTTTTGGCGAAGAGTTGACTCGGCTGTGTTAAACCCACTTAAACCTTTTCTCCTCCCTCTTTGCCACTTTCGCCGGCAGGAGGGACAGAGGCGGGACAGAAGAGTACTCGTGCCAAGCTACGCCGGGCATGAAATTGCAACATATGCCTGGACACACCCCGTTGGCGCAGTGCTCCCCCTATTCGTCGTGCCTGTGCCTGGTCTACGAATTTAGAGCCCAATGGCTCAAGTGATCTGAAAGTCATTGCATTTTGATTTTATTTACATTTTACACTTTGTCCCAACTATTTCAGAATTGGGGTAGTAGACAAAATATATAAAGCTTTCAGTACAACTGTATTTAAAGGGGACCTAACATGCTGATCCTTCTTTTAATACATATTAATAATGCTATAATGTTGTTGTCCATGCTCAACCTCTGAAAAGTTTTTAAACACAAGATAAAGGGATTTTGCCATAATCCAAGAACGTGATTTTGTGAGTTTGATTTCCTCTCTGAACAGCTCTTCCCAAGATCTTCACGAGATCTGGACTGTTGCTAATGTTTGTGTCCTCAATATGCAAGTGTGATATCAGGGGAAATTCTAAAGATGGTGTGTGAACATAAACCTGCCTGTCATCGTGACTTCACCCCACATCATTACTGACCCTCTCCCATACCAATTATGTGAAATCATAGCAGCTTGCTGATGACATTGACACTGACCCGGAAGGGATGACATTTTTGATGCTGGTAAGTGACAATAACAACAGTTTTCTAGTCTTTTTTCTGGAATTAATAGCTGAACTTACAATATACATATCAGAGCCACATTTTTTTCATAGCCAGAAGGCAGAGTTCGCATCATTTTCTGCCCTGTTTAAAAAGTGCTTGTGTAAGTGATTTTTTCGGTTTTTTCAAAAATTGCTAAATAGCTCCACATTCCGACAGACACTATTGATTTAGAGTATCTGGTCCATTGCGCATTTCTCTTCGTCACGACGGTCTTCTGCAATAAAGCAGAAAATAAAATTCTAGAGCCACCAACTGCCCCAATTCAACAAGTGTTTGCCACTAACATGGAAATATCCCCCGCTGCCTCAATTTTATGTGTCCGTACGGAAGGACGGAGCCCAATGCTATATCCCCCGCTTCACGCTACTCGCGCAGCGGGGGATAATTAGGTGAGGAAATGTCATAAAGAGACCTCATGAATGAAGGTCTCTTAATGAAGGCGGAACAGATGAAGCTACAAACTATCCAAATTAGAGGCATATGGTATTCATTCAAGATCAGCCATTGTACAAACCCCAATTCCAATGAAGTTGGGACATTGTGTAAAACTTGACAAACTATGTTTTTTTTTTGGAATAATCACTCAATTTGAATTTGATGCCTGCAAAAGGTTCCAAAAAAACTGGGACAAGGGCATTTTTTTGACTGTGTTACGTCATCTTTCCTTTTTAAGAACGCTCAATAAGCATTTGGCCACTGAGGACAGTAATTGTAGAGGCTTTGTTGGAGCAAGTATTTCCCATTCTTGCAGGATGTGCAACTCAGTTGCTCAACAGTTAGGGGTCTCCATTGTCATATTTAGCGCTTCATAATGTACCACACATTTTCAATGGGAGACAGTTCTGCACTGCAGGCAGGCCAGTCTATTACCCGCAGTCTTATACTTCGAAACGAGGCGATTGTAACACGTGGAGAATTTAACTTGGCATTGTCTTGCTGAAATAAGCAGGGACGTTCCTGAAAAAGACGTTGCTTGGATGGTAGCATATGTTGCTCCAAATCCTGTATGTATCTTTCAGCATTAACAGTGCCATCACAGATTTGCAATGGGCACTAACATATCCCCATACCATCACAGATGCTGGCTTTTGAACTATACGCTGATAAAAATCAGGGCAGTCCTTTTCCTACTTAACCCAGATGACACATCGTCCATAATTTCCAAAAACAATCTGAAATGTGGACTCCTCAGACCACAGCACTTTTCGTCAGTCCATCTCAAATGAACTTGGGCCCAGAGAAGCCGGCGGCATTTCTGGGTTTTGTCGATATATATCTTTAGCTTTGCATGGTACAGCTTTAACTTGTAATATCACAGTTCAGAGTATTATATACATCATCATCATTACAAAAATCAGATGTATGTTCATCATGATTGTCAAGTAAATAATCTGCATGAGTAAGTGTTTCATCATCAGAAAGTATATAAGTGAAGTTTAACACTTCCATAAAAAATTTCACCACTCCTCTGCAGTTATACAGGAAGAAACTAAACTGGGAGTAGGAGGAGTAGGAGTAAACGAGCTCATCTTTTTCCAGAATATCTTACTGTCACTACTTGTATGGATAAGTTCCTTAACACGGCCCTCTTCAAAATGGGTTCTTTTCTGTAGACAGAAAAGGACCCATTATAGTCCTATATCAGTTTCTCAATATACAATACTCTGATAGAGTTTCTTTATCAACACTGATTCTAAAGTTATTTAATACCTGAAACTTTTCAAAATTAAGCTTTTGACACTGCCAGTCGTACCATCTTCTTTGAACAGCATCATGTCCCTCCCTGGAACACAAAGACAAAACAGAGGCAGAGGCGCTCTATCTCGAAGGATAGAAGTCAAAGCAATAACAGCTAAATCAACACAATCACTCTGCTTTAGAATAAACTCATCTATACTTAGATTTTGTAATGCGTCAGAGACATAGTTCCTGAATATATCATTCATGTCACTTCTCCAAAAGAAACAATGGATGTTATTTGAAAATCTTTCATCACTGTGATAAGTATTGACTGAGTTAAAGCAGCAAGAAAATGAGAGAACAATAGGGAAATGATCAGATTCACAACAAGTGCAAACACAGAACAAAATACAAAGAAATCTGTGAAGTTTTGTTAGTGATAAGATTTCTCAAGGGAAAAGAGAAAAAAAAATCAACTTGAGTAAAACTGACCCCACTTGAGATGGGTAACAAAATGGACATTTTGACCATTGAAATCCTGCTATTTTTTGTTTTTTTTCCCCTCAAATGTGAGCAAATACTGTAAGCCATGTGAACGCCAAATGTGCAGCAAAAGTCGATCAAATCTCTTCCATAATCATTGCACACATCATCTTTATTGTTACCTGGTTGATCAAATGTGTCAGAAATGTAACCCATATCTTCCAAGCTTGGTATGTATCTGTAAGTGTCGTTCATAAAAAAATCTCTAACATTCATAACCAAACACAATCTTGTCAAATAAAAGGAGTATCATATCAGTATATTCAGTCATTATACAATAAAGACAATGCTTTTCAGAATTATGAATGCAAACAGCAATGCCCCCTCGATAATTAAAATCTCTATGGTTAACACTAACACTGTAATCAGGAAACGCTGTCTCTATCATATCCCTTGTGCAGCTGTTGCACATCTCAAGCAGTCCAAAAATCAAATAAATCAAAACTCTCTAAAACTGACATCAGCAAGCTTATTCTGAAGACCCTTGACATTCCAACATAATATTGATAATGTTGTTGTGTTGTCTATAGCACTGTCAATCAGGGCCGGGGGGCGTTCCTATTCATGCTCATTTTGGTGAAATTGACATCGGGCTGCGACTCTGTACAAGCATCTCCTGCTCTGATGTTGCCAAGTTTAAATTTGAAATGGGCCCAGTTTATCATGGACAGTGGCCCAGAGATCGCAGGGTGTCAAGTTCCAACTGCCGTCAGAAAAATAGGAAAATAGGAATTGGCTTCTTGAAAAAATAAAAATAAAGTAGGCAAACGGGGCAGAAAATATGTCAAAAATAGGAAATTTATTGACAATACTTGCACAAATTACAAAAGTAATATCACAAAATCACGGACAAATAATGCACAAAGTGAACTCCCACTTCGAGGTATAATCAAAGTAATACTTTTAGGACAAAAAAGTTTACATTTGTGCTGTAAACATGCATGAAACCAATGAGTATTAGCCTGGCTAGCTTGAGCAAATATAGCAGGGATGCCATGTTTAGAGCAAAGGGCCCTGAGGTGACCGATTTCCAAATTTTGCTAGCTTGCTAAAAATTGTTTGCTTGCAAGATACCCAAGTAGTAAATAATTTTAATGCAAATACTGCCTTTTCTGTTAACAGAGATAGTCCTCATGCCCCACATCATACAATGGGACAGAATTAGTCCTCTGCAGTTCTACCCTTGCCTCATCTTCCTCGCAACTTTTTTTTTTTCCTCCAATTTGCATGTTTGTTCTTTTACTGCATATTCAGTGAAGTTGCTGAAAAATGCTAGTAATGGCTAATCAAAATAGTATACTTGGGCATCTGATTGATCATCATAATTCTCATGAATCTCCACAAAAAGAAAACCAGAAAAAGAATTTTCCATCACATAAATAGAAAATATGCAGCGTAACGACCATTCCCAATTGTGGATAAATGGAAGGAAAGTGCAGCACATGGCACTGTTGTACATTTGAGATTTACTCACACACACACACACACACACACACAAAACTTTCTGCAGAGGCACAAACTCTGAAGCTATGGATATGCTAAACATGGTAATAATGAATTTAAAAAAATTGCTGACCTGTTTTGGTGACTTTTGATAACTTCTGTGCCTGACAACACTGCCACCCTGATTTCGGATATTGATGTTTTGGTGAAAAATCAAGATTCAAGCCTCCTTCACTCAAAAACTAATTGTAGTATAGAGATGACATTTTGCCGCCAAATGAGGCATAATGTCCTTCAAACGTCAGTGTGCATATTTCTGTAAATGAAGAACATGTTAATTGATAATTTAAGCCGGCCATGAATTTCTACCATTTTGACCTCTACTGAAAATTTTGCCCAAATGCAGTTGTACTGAGAGTTTCATATATTTGGTCTGTATTCAAGAAATTCTCTTGACAAAAATGTAGTAAAACCGGAGGGGTGGCCGATCTCACCCCCGAAGGATTCGAAACAGAAACCAACTCGTCTTTTCGAGTTTTGGGGTGGACCCTTTAAACCGGCAAAGTTTCGCGGAAATCGGTGAGATGGCATGTGGCAGACCCGCCTGGTGCTCTCATGGACTCACTCTTAAAAAGTTGCTGTCATACAGTGAAACGCGAGGAAAAGTCAGCTCAAATTGTCACGCTAAGATAGAGACAGAGTTCATAAAACACATCATTGCTTGCAATGATCCATGACTTTAAATTAACGTACTGCACTGCTTAACCAAATTAGTGTTTGTTAACATTTATTGGCTTATGTTGAAACTGAACTAAATTCAATACAGGCCAGCTAAGTTCACAGCATCTGTTCGCCAAACCGTCAAGATGAGCCTTCCCTGGACAATTCATAGAGAAAACGTTAGAGCTACCATGGAGACAAATGAATACGAAAATACCATCTCGGTGGCAAGCAGACTTAAGTTACTATTTATATCCTATTAAAGTTCTGTCACGTTGCGCTAACTAGATAGCAAATGAGCAATGTTAATTAGCGCTTCTCTTAAAATGTTAAGAACTGTTTTGAGAGACCTGACAAGTAATAGCGCACCTCCTGACATTTTCCCTACAAATTTATTCACCGCGTTTGAGCGTTTTAGGTGTTTTGCTAGTGCTTCCTTGGCTGGAGGTAAAAGATAGCTAATTGCAATTCTTTTTTTTTTAAGTTGAGGGCAAACGCGACTTGCCAGTAACGATGTCCTGGAAGCACAATAACTGGGTTGGATGTTGACATCCAGAGGTCGATTGAAGCCGACCATTAATTCCATCAATCTAGCTAAGCCCTTTGGCATGGAATAAAACTGTAGTTCGGAATTTCTCTGACGACAGTTGTTACAGCCAACAGCAGAACATATCCCGGACATATAGGATTTATTTAATATTGTATTTCTAACATCCTCTTGTCTCGTCTGCTGGAGAGGGGGCGGGTCACTTTGACCTGATTGGACGGGCCCACCCATGGAGCCAACACTGGGATGGCTGAGGAGGAGGCAACGTCACCTTTTTGACGTCACCTCCACCTATCGACTAACATATATTGGCCTCAGATCATCAGTGAATTTACTTTGACCGCAGGAGGCAGCAGCATCTTCTGAACATCTACTTCTGACTCTGCCATCTATTTGACGACTCAAGATTTTCATCATGCTGGAGCGTTTTTCTGGTATCTGGAAAATCTCTGAAGCCAAAAATTTTTCAGAATACCTGAAAGCTATTGGTAAGTTTGTTATTTTTATATAGGCTACTCTTTATTCTAGATTGAGAAAATTTTGATTTCTATATTTAAATGTTCATCTTGATTCATAATTTCCAGGATTAATTACTTTCACAATAAAAATAGTATGTATGATAAAATTAATCTCTGTTTTACACCTCTGAACTACTGTCGTCAAAGATTTCTCATAGTTCCATGCAAGATGCTGTCTGTCTGCTGTCTTCTGTCTTCATAAGGAAAATTTGCCCATGAAATGCATTCTTACGAAGAAAAAATAAATTATACAAAGAAAGTTGCAAACAATAAAAGTCCTCCAATAGAATAACATAAAGGTATAAAGGTAATCAGGTCAGATTTGTGCAGTCTCATGCAGAAGTCTTTACAGATAGTCAGTGCACTTAACGCTGCCATACTCACAGTGTCATGTACTCGCAGCAGCTCGTGATCATACCATTCACAGCAGATCATGTGATTTCACTGTTCGTATACCTTTAATATGCATGCAAGCTGAATGACTGCTGACTAAAATTCCTGCAGGTGCAAGATCTGATTTAGTCAACGCCGGAGATGATACCCAACCCACATTGTACATCTCCCAGAGGGATGGAAACAAGATGAAGGTGGATGTAGCAAATGGGCACCCGACATTCTACAATATTCACATAAAATTCAACCTGGGAGAGGCGTTTGAGGAACCCATATCCGATGGAAGAAGTAGTGTGAAAGTATGTTGAATTGAACTCTAAAAACTTTAATAATGATAATATAGAAATTCCTGCAAAACATATGCACAGAATTTTACCAGTAATTTGTCATTGCATCCGTGATAGATATTCGGTAAATACACTGTTTTGAGAAATACAGATCTGAATACTATGAAAACCATGCATGTTCATGAAAAAACAATAATACACAATGCAAGCTGTACAACTTGTGCTAACAACGATGTCTGCATAATCTTTTTTTAAAATCATTGCACCAGAAGCGATTGCCTACAATGGATCAGAGAAGAGATAGCATTTTAGATCTTGATCTGTTTCCATTCCACTTTGACAGGGCGCATTTCAATTTTTCGGACTTTGTGTTCTGATGGCCCAATGCATTTTTTGATTTGTAGACTCTTGCGACTTTTGAAGAAAACAAACTAATCTACATACAGAAGTGGGAGGACAAGGAAGCAAAAGTGATCCGAGAAATCGTGGATGGCTATCTAGTCGCGGTAAGCCAGCCATGAGAAATGATTGTGATTCTAATTGAATGGCATCTGTGGAATGATGAGAAGTTTGCGGGTCAATTCGGGGAAATTTTTCAGATGTCATTCTCTTTAAACTCTTGCAACATATTGAATGCATTGCTGTAACTGGAATAGCCTTTTTCATGGATCAATTTCAGAAAATAATGATGTTTGTCTTGTATCATATGTATGTAATGCTGTAAATACTGTTGTTTTCCTTGTCAGCGAGCAGAAATATGTCAACGTGCTGAAACGTGATGAATTCGCTATGACTGTTGGAATTTAAAGGTATAGGTTACTTATGCTGACCTTCTGAAGATGTAACCAAGACTTTTTCTTCTGGTTTTTCCCTACAGACACTAAAATGCGGAGATGTCGTTGCTCATCGCAAATATTATAAGGAGAGTGACATTCCTGAATCGCACTTTGATTCCCCAGGTTTTTGTGCTTGATTTTCTCAAATATAATTGTAGCACTGAAGCACCATGGACAGATAGCGCTGTTGCCTCGCAAGAAAGGGGTTTCTCTGCATCAGCTCCTGGCCTGGGTCCCTCCTGAGTGGATTTTTTGCATTCTAGTAGGTTTTCTTCTACAATCTGAAGATGTGTATCCCAAGGCCAACCAATGAAATTTACCGTTGTTGGTTAACTGTAATGCATTTACTGCAATGTTCATGAATCTGTATTTAACTTATCCAAACAGTTATCATTAATAAAACAAGTTTGTACAAATGGCTTATTTGACATGTAATTCTAATTTGAGCAAATGGGTTGAAGAAAATGAGTGAACTTGTGAGATCATGACATGATGCGACGTGATGAGTGTTTGTGTATAAGGACACGTTGACATTAAACTCAGCTAATAAAGACAATTATCCAGAATTTTACAGTTGCTGACACTGTATCACCTAGATCATAAATTGCAATGGCAATGCATGAACCCAAATCCTCAACAAATCATTTTTTTGCAAATGTTACATTCCTATTAGTCTAAGGGTAAAGGAAGCAAAAAATATCCAGATGGTAATAGGTTGAAATGAAGACCTTGTTTAATGGAGGAGTTTTGTGGATAAATTGAATAACAAAAGGGTATCTGAGAAAGGGAGAACAAAGGACCGCATTGGTGCTACTCAAATAAAACAGAGAACCAAAAACCGACTTAACCAACTGCAGAAAGAAGAAAGGGAAAATAAAGAACATCAATGAGTAGCACCACTAAACTAAACTAATGGGCTGATAAATTGCCATTGTTGTTATCTGGTCCCGTCTCCAGAATATTACACACACAATTAACTAAGTCAAACTGTAGAGTTACAGATTCAGATTAATCAAAACATTCAAGTTTATTATCTAAAAGATTCAGTACATTTGAAGAAATTAAAAACAGACTGTCGGACACAGGGTTATATTGAAACCATCCGACTGTCGGACACGGAGATATATTAAAACTCTGTCCGACTTTCGGACACGTAGACACTTAGTTTAAGGCAGCAACGCAATTTGTCGTGAGAAAAATTTGTTTCGCGTCCAGTGTGCAAGCGGCTTAATACTACTATTATTGTCACTTAGGTATTTATCATTTTTAGTGGGGGAAAGAAATACAGCCTGATTGCTATGATCTCGTACCGAGCTAAGATCACATATTGAAAGTAAGTGTCACGTATCTTGCATTGTTGTCCATGCATTTTAATCCCAAAATTTTAAGCAGCAACAGGCTGTAATAATATGAACACGCTATCCATCGTTTTTTTCCCCAATGATGCAGGCAGAAGAAATAAATGAGCAACCGTCGTATTTCATTCCAACTTCATTAGTTTGAATGATCTGACGTAGTTTCATTTGAAATTCCATTCAAGTTCGCCAATGGTAATAATTTGAGAATGCCTCATATTCGTAATGCTTAATATAGACGTAAGCGGTGCAGAAGCCTGAAGCAGCAAAGTAAAATGCAACATTGACGCTTCATGTAGATATAGGACAGAGGCTTCTTAATTTCAACACTTTAAAGGTCACGAGAGGAGCTCATTTTATTGGCGAAGAGTTGACTCGGCTGTGTTAAACCCACTTGAACCTTTTCTCCTCCCTCTTTGCCACTTTCGCCAGCAGGAGGGACAGAGGCGGGACAGAAGAGTACTTGTGCCAGGCTACGCCGGGCATGAAATTGCAACATATGCCTGGACACACCCCGTTGGCGCAGTGCTCCCCCTATTCGTCGTGCCTGTGCCTGGTCTACGAATTTAGAGCCCAATGGCTCAAGTGATCTGAAAGTCATTGCATTTTGATTTTATTTACATTTTATACTTTGTCCCAACTATATCAGAATTGGGGTAGTAGACAAAATATATAAAGCTTTCAGTACAACTGTATTTAAAGGGGACCTAACATGCTGATCCTTCTTTTAATACATATTAATAATGCTATAATGTTGTTGTCCATGCTCAACCTCTGAAAAGTTTTTAAACATAAGATAAAGGGATTTTGCCATAATCCAAGAACGTGATTTTGTGAGTTTGATTTCCTCTCTGAACAGCTCTTCCCAAGATCTTCACCAGATCTGGACTGTTGCTAATGTTTGTGTCGTCAATATGCAAGTGTGATATCAGGGGAAATTCTAAAGATGGTGTGTGAACATAAACCTGCCTGTCATCGTGACTTCACCCCACATCATTACTGACCCTCTCCCATACCAATTATGTGAAATCATAGCAGCTTGCTGATGACATTGACACTGACCCGGAAGGGATGACATTTTTGATGCTGGTAAGTGACAATAACAACAGTTTTCTAGTCTTTTTTCTGGAATTAATAGCTGAACTTACAATATACATATCAGAGCCACATTTTTTTCATAGCCAGAAGGCAGAGTTCGCATCATTTTCTGCCCTGTTTAAAAAGTTCTTGTGTAAGTGATTTTTTCGGTTTTTTCAAAAATTGCTAAATAGCTCCACATTCCGACGGACACTATTGATTTAGAGTATCTGGTCCATTGCGCATTTCTCTTCGTCACGGTCTTCTGCAATAAAGCAGAAAATAAAATTCTAGAGCCACCAACTGCCCCAATTCAACAAGTGTTTGCCACTAACATGGAAATATCCCCCGCTACCTCAATTTTATGTGTCCGTACGGAAGGACGGAGCCCAATGCTATGTCCCCCGCTTCACGCTACTCGCGCAGCGGGGGATAATTAGGTGAGGAAATGTCATAAAGAGACCTCATGAATGAAGGTCTCTTAATGAAGGCGGAACAGATGAAGCTACAAACTATCCAAATTAGAGGCATATGGTATTCATTCAAGATCAGCCATTGTACAAACCCCAATTCCAATGAAGTTGGGACATTGTGTAAAACTTGACAAACTATGTTTTTTTTTTGGAATAATCACTCAATTTGAATTTGATGCCAGCAAAAGGTTCCAAAAAAACTGGGACAAGGGCATTTTTTTGACTGTGTTACGTCATCTTTCCTTTTTAAGAACGCTCAATAAGCATTTGGCCACTGAGGACAGTAATTGTAGAGGCTTTGTTGGAGCAAGTATTTCCCATTCTTGCAGGATGTGCAACTCAGTTGCTCAACAGTTCGGGGTCTCCATTGTCATATTTAGCGCTTCATAATGTACCACACATTTTCAATGGGAGACAGTTCTGCACTGCAGGCAGGCCAGTCTATTACCCGCAGTCTTATACTTCGAAACGAGGCGATTGTAACACGTGGAGAATTTAACTTGGCATTGTCTTGCTGAAATAAGCAGGGACGTTCCTGAAAAAGACGTTGCTTGGATGGTAGCATATGTTGCTCCAAATCCTGTATGTATCTTTCAGCATTAACAGTGCCATCACAGATTTGCAATGGGCACTAACATATCCCCATACCATCACAGATGCTGGCTTTTGAACTATACGCTGATAAAAATCAGGGCAGTCCTTTTCCTACTTAACCCAGATGACACATCGTCCATAATTTCCAAAAACAATCTGAAATGTGGACTCCTCAGACCACAGCACTTTTCGTCAGTCCATCTCAAATGAACTTGGGCCCAGAGAAGCCGGCGGCATTTCTGGGTTTTGTCGATATATATCTTTAGCTTTGCATGGTACAGCTTTAACTTGTAATATCACAGTTAAGGGTATTATATACATCATCATCATTACAAAAATCACATGTATGTTCATCATGATTGTCAAGTAAATAATCTGCATGAGTAAGTGTTTCATCATCAGAAAGTATATAAGTGAAGTTTAAAACTTCCATAAAAAATTGCACCACTCCTCTGCAGTTATACAGGAAGAAACTAAACTGGGAGTAGGAGGAGTAGGAGTAAACGAGCTCATCTTTTTCCAGAATATCTTACTGTCACTACTTGTATGGATAAGTTCCTTAACACAGCCCTCTTCAAAATGGGTTCTTTTCTGTAGACAGAAAAGGACCCATTATAGTCCTATATCAGTTTCTCAATATACAATACTCTGATAGAGTTTCTTTATCAACACTGATTCTAAAGTTATTTAATACCTGAAACTTTTCAAACTTAAGCTTTTGACACTGCCAGTCGTACCATCTTCTTTGAACAGCATCATGTCCCTCCCTGGAACACAAAGACAAAACAGAGGCAGAGGCACTCTATCTCGTAGGATAGAAGTCAAAGCAATAACAGCTAAATCAACACAATCACTCTTCGTTAGAATAAACTCATCTATACTGAGATTATATAATGCGTCAGAGACATAGTTCCTGAATATATCATTCATGTCACTTCTCCAAAAGAAACAATGGATGTTATTTGAAAATCTTTCATCACTGTGATAAGTATTGACTGAGTTAAAGCAGCAAGAAAATAGGAGAACAATAGGGAAATGATCAGATTCACAACAAGTGCAAACACAGAACAAAATACAAAGAAATCTGTGAAGTTTTGTTAGTGATAAGATTTCTCAAGGGAAAAGAGAAAAAAAAATCAACTTGAGTAAAACTGACCCCACTTGAGATGGGTAACCAAATGGACATTTTGACCATTGAAATCCTGCTATTTTTTGTTTTTTTTCCCCTCAAATGTGACCAAATACTGTAAGCCATGTGAACGCCAAATGTGCAGCAAAAGTCGATCAAATCTCTTCCATAATCATTGCACACATCATCTTTATTGTTACCTGGTTGATCAAATGTGTCAGAAATGTAACCCATATCTTCCAAGCTTGGTATGTATCTGTCAGTGTCATTCATAAAAAAATCTCTAACATTCATAACCAAACACAATCTTGTCAAATAAAAGGAGTATCATATCAGTATATTCAGTCATTATACAATAAAGACAATGCTTTTCAGAATTATCAATGCAAACAGCAATGCCCCCTCGATAATTAAAATCTCTATGGTTAACACTGACACTGTAATCAGGAAACGCTGTCTCTATCATATCCCTTGTGCAGCTGTTGCACATCTCAAGCAGTCCAAAAATCAAATAAATCAAAACTCTCTAAAACTGACATCAGCAAGCTTATTCTGAAGACCCTTGACATTCCAACATAATATTGATAATGTTGTTGTGTTGTCTACAGCACTGTCAATCAGGGCCGGGGGGCGTTCCTATTCATGCTCATTTTGGTGAAATTGACATCGGGCTGCGACTCTGTACAAGCATCTCCTGCTCTGATGTTGCCAAGTTTAAATTTGAAATGGGCCCAGTTTATCATGGACAGTGGCCCAGAGATCGCAGGGTGTCAAGTTCCAACTGCCTTCAGAAAAATAGGAAAATAGGAATTGGCTTCTTGAAAAAATAAAAATAAAGTAGGAAAACGGGGCAGAATATATGTCAAAAATAGGAAATTTATTGACAATACTTGCACAAATTACAAAAGTAATATCACAAAATCACGGACAAATAATGCACAAAGTGAACTCCCACTTCGAGGTATAATCAAAGTAATACTTTTAGGACAAAAAAGTTTACATTTGTGCTGTAAACATGCATGAAACCAATGAGTATTAGCCTGGCTAGCTTGAGCAAATATAGCAGGGATGCCATGTTTAGAGCAAAGGGCCCTGAGGTGACCAATTTCCAAATTTTGCTGGCTTGCTAAAAATTGTTTGCTTGCAAGATACCCAAGTAGTAAATAATTTTAATGCAAATACTGCCTTTTCTGTTAACAGAGATAGTCCTCATGCCCCACATCATACAATGGGACAGAATTAGTCCTCTGCAGTTCTACCCTTGCCTCATCTTCCTCGCAACTTTCTTTCTTTCCTCCAATTTGCATGTTTGTTCTTTTACTGCATATTCAGTGAAGTTGCTGAAAAATGCTAGTAATGGCTAATCAAAATAGTATACTTGGGCATCTGATTGATCATCATAATTCTCATGAATCTCCACAAAAAGAAAACCAGAAAAAGAATTTTCCATCACATAAATAGAAAATATGCAGCGTAACCACCATTCCCAATTGAGGATAAATGGAGGGAAAGTGCAGCACATGGCACTGTTGTACATTTGAGATTTACTCACACACACACACACACACACACACACACACACAAAACTTTCTGCAGAGGCACAAACTCTGAAGCTATGGATATGCTAAACATGGTAATAATGAATTTAAAAAAATTGCTGACCTGTTTTGGTGACTTTTGATAACTTCTGTGCCTGACAACACCGCCACCCTGATTTCGGATATTGATGTTTTGGTGAAAAATCAAGATTCAAGCCTCCTTCACTCAAAAACTAATTGTAGTATAGAGATGACATTTTGCCGCCAAATGAGGCATAATGTCCTTCAAACGTCAGTGTGCATATTTCTGTAAATGAAGGACATGTTAATTGATAATTTAGCCCGGCCATGAATTTCTACCATTTTGACCTCTACTGAAAATTTTGCCCAAATGCAGTTGTACTGAGAGTTTCATATATTTGGTCTGTATTCAAGAAATTCTCTTGACAAAAATGAAGTAAAACCGGAGGGGTGGCCGATCTCACCCCCGAAGGATTCGAAACAGAAACCAACTCGTCTTTTCGAGTTTTGGGGTGGACCCTTAAAACCGGCAAAGTTTCGCGGAAATCGGTGAGATGGCATGTGGCAGACCCGCCTGGTGCTCTCATGGACTCACTCTTAAAAAGTTGCTGTCATACAGTGAAACGCGAGGAAAAGTCAGCTCAAATTGTCACGCTAAGATAGAGACAGAGTTCATAAAACACATCATTGCTTGCAATGATCCATGACTTTAAATTAACGTACTGCACTGCTTAACCAAATTAGTGTTTGTTAACATTTATTGGCTTATGTTGAAACTGAACTAAATTCAATACAGGCCAGCTAAGTTCACAGCATCTGTTCGCCAAACCGTCAAGATGAGCCTTCCCTGGACAATTCATAGAGAAAACGTTAGAGCTACCATGGAGACAAATGAATACGAAAATACCATCTCGGTGGCAAGCAGACTTAAGTTACTATTTATATCCTATTAAAGTTCTGTCACGTTGCGCTAACTAGATAGCAAATGAGCAATGTTAATTAGCGCTTCTCTTAAAATGTTAAGAACTGTTTTGAGAGACCTGACAAGTAATAGCGCACCTCCTGACATTTTCCCTACAAATTTATTCACCGCGTTTGAGCGTTTTAGGTGTTTTGCTAGTGCTTCCTTGGCTGGAGGTAAAAGATAGCTAATTGCAATTCTTTTTTTTTTAAGTTGAGGGCAAACGCGACTTGCCAGTAACGATGTCCTGGAAGCACAATAACTGGGTTGGATGTTGACATCCAGAGGTCGATTGAAGCCGACCATTAATTCCATCAATCTAGCTAAGCCCTTTGGCATGGAATAAAACTGTAGTTCGGAATTTCTCTGACGACAGTTGTTACAGCCAACAGCAGAACATATCCCGGACATATAGGATTTATTTAATATTGTATTTCTAACATCCTCTTGTCTCGTCTGCTGGAGAGGGGGCGGGTCACTTTGACCTGATTGGACGGGCCCACCCATGGAGCCAACACTGGGATGGCTGAGGAGGAGGCAACGTCACCTTTTTGACGTCACCTCCACCTATCGACTAACATATATTGGCCTCAGATCATCAGTGAATTTACTTTGACCGCAGGAGGCAGCAGCATCTTCTGAACATCTACTTCTGACTCTGCCATCTATTTGACGACTCAAGATTTTCATCATGCTGGAGCGTTTTTCTGGTATCTGGAAAATCTCTGAAGCCAAAAATTTTTCAGAATACCTGAAAGCTATTGGTAAGTTTGTTATTTTTATATAGGCTACTCTTTATTCTAGATTGAGAAAATTTTGATTTCTATATTTAAATGTTCATCTTGATTCATAATTTCCAGGATTAATTACTTTCACAATAAAAATAGTATGTATGATAAAATTAATCTCTGTTTTACACCTCTGAACTACTGTCGTCAAAGATTTCTCATAGTTCCATGCAAGATGCTGTCTGTCTGCTGTCTTCTGTCTTCATAAGGAAAATTTGCCCATGAAATGCATTCTTACGAAGAAAAAATAAATTATACAAAGAAAGTTGCAAACAATAAAAGTCCTCCAATAGAATAACATAAAGGTATAAAGGTAATCAGGTCAGATTTGTGCAGTCTCATGCAGAAGTCTTTACAGATAGTCAGTGCACTTAACGCTGCCATACTCACAGTGTCATGTACTCGCAGCAGCTCGTGATCATACCATTCACAGCAGATCATGTGATTTCACTGTTCGTATACCTTTAATATGCATGCAAGCTGAATGACTGCTGACTAAAATTCCTGCAGGTGCAAGATCTGATTTAGTCAACGCCGGAGATGATACCCAACCCACATTGTACATCTCCCAGAGGGATGGAAACAAGATGAAGGTGGATGTAGCAAATGGGCACCCGACATTCTACAATATTCACATAAAATTCAACCTGGGAGAGGCGTTTGAGGAACCCATATCCGATGGAAGAAGTAGTGTGAAAGTATGTTGAATTGAACTCTAAAAACTTTAATAATGATAATATAGAAATTCCTGCAAAACATATGCACAGAATTTTACCAGTAATTTGTCATTGCATCCGTGATAGATATTCGGTAAATACACTGTTTTGAGAAATACAGATCTGAATACTATGAAAACCATGCATGTTCATGAAAAAACAATAATACACAATGCAAGCTGTACAACTTGTGCTAACAACGATGTCTGCATAATCTTTTTTTAAAATCATTGCACCAGAAGCGATTGCCTACAATGGATCAGAGAAGAGATAGCATTTTAGATCTTGATCTGTTTCCATTCCACTTTGACAGGGCGCATTTCAATTTTTCGGACTTTGTGTTCTGATGGCCCAATGCATTTTTTGATTTGTAGACTCTTGCGACTTTTGAAGAAAACAAACTAATCTACATACAGAAGTGGGAGGACAAGGAAGCAAAAGTGATCCGAGAAATCGTGGATGGCTATCTAGTCGCGGTAAGCCAGCCATGAGAAATGATTGTGATTCTCATTGAATGGCATCTGTGGAATGATGAGAAGTTTGCGGGTCAATTCGGGGAAATTTTTCAGATGTCATTCTCTTTAAACTCTTGCAACATATTGAATGCATTGCTGTAACTGGAATAGCCTTTTTCATGGATCAATTTCAGAAAATAATGATGTTTGTCTTGTATCATATGTATGTAATGCTGTAAATACTGTTGTTTTCCTTGTCAGCGAGCAGAAATATGTCAACGTGCTGAAACGTGATGAATTCGCTATGACTGTTGGAATTTAAAGGTATAGGTTACTTATGCTGACCTTCTGAAGATGTAACCAAGACTTTTTCTTCTGGTTTTTCCCTACAGACACTAAAATGCGGAGATGTCGTTGCTCATCGCAAATATTATAAGGAGAGTGACATTCCTGAATCGCACTTTGATTCCCCAGGTTTTTGTGCTTGATTTTCTCAAATATAATTGTAGCACTGAAGCACCATGGACAGATAGCGCTGTTGCCTCGCAAGAAAGGGGTTTCTCTGCATCAGCTCCTGGCCTGGGTCCCTCCTGAGTGGATTTTTTGCATTCTAGTAGGTTTTCTTCTACAATCTGAAGATGTGTATCCCAAGGCCAACCAATGAAATTTACCGTTGTTGGTTAACTGTAATGCATTTACTGCAATGTTCATAAATCTGTATTTAACTTATCCAAACAGTTATCATTAATAAAACAAGTTTGTACAAATGGCTTATTTGACATGTAATTCTAATTTGAGCAAATGGGTTGAAGAAAATGAGTGAACTTGTGAGATCATGACATGATGCGACGTGATGAGTGTTTGTGTATAAGGACACGTTGACATTAAACTCAGCTAATAAAGACAATTATCCAGAATTTTACAGTTGCTGACACTGTATCACCTAGATCATAAATTGCAATGGCAATGCATGAACCCAAATCCTCAACAAATCATTTTTTTGCAAATGTTACATTCCTATTAGTCTAAGGGTAAAGGAAGCAAAAAATATCCAGATGGTAATAGGTTGAAATGAAGACGTTGTTTAATGGAGGAGTTTTGTGGATAAATTGAATAACAAAAGGGTATCTGAGAAAGGGAGAACAAAGGACCGCATTGGTGCTACTCAAATAAAACAGAGAACCAAAAACCGACTTAACCAACTGCAGAAAGAAGAAAGGGAAAATAAAGAACATCAATGAGTAGCACCACTAAACTAAACTAATGGGCTGATAAATTGCCATTGTTGTTATCTGGTCCCGTCTCCAGAATATTACACACACAATTAACTAAGTCAAACTGTAGAGTTACAGATTCAGATTAATCAAAACATTCAAGTTTATTATCTAAAAGATTCAGTACATTTGAAGAAATTAAAAACAGACTGTCGGACACAGGGTTATATTGAAACCATCCGACTGTCGGACACGGAGATATATTAAAACTCTGTCCGACTTTCGGACACGTAGACACTTAGTTTAAGGCAGCAACGCAATTTGTCGTGAGAAAAATTTGTTTCGCGTCCAGTGTGCAAGCGGCTTAATACTACTATTATTGTCACTTAGGTATTTATCATTTTTAGTGGGGGAAAGAAATACAGCCTGATTGCTATGATCTCGTACCGAGCTAAGATCACATATTGAAAGTAAGTGTCACGTATCTTGCATTGTTGTCCATGCATTTTAATCCCAAAATTTTAAGCAGCAACAGGCTGTAATAATATGAATCCATCGTTTTTTTCCCCAATGATGCAGGCAGAAGAAATAAATGAGCAACCGTCGTATTTCATTCCAACTTCATTAGTTTGAATGATCTGACGTAGTTTCACTTGAAATTCCATTCAAGTTCGCCAATGGTAATAATTCGAGAATGCCTCATATTCGTAATGCTTAATATAGACGTAAGCGGTGCAGAAATCTGAAGCAGCAAAGTAAAATGCAACATTGACGCTTCATGTAGATATAGGACAGAGGCTTCTTAAATTCAACACTTTAAAGGTCACGAGAGGAGCTCATTTTTTTGGCGAAGAGTTGACTCGGCTGTGTTAAACCCACTTAAACCTTTTCTCCTCCCTCTTTGCCACTTTCGCCGGCAGGAGGGACAGAGGCGGGACAGAAGAGTACTCGTGCCAAGCTACGCCGGGCATGAAATTGCAACATATGCCTGGACACACCCCGTTGGCGCAGTGCTCCCCCTATTCGTCGTGCCTGTGCCTGGTCTACGAATTTAGAGCCCAATGGCTCAAGTGATCTGAAAGTCATTGCATTTTGATTTTATTTACATTTTACACTTTGTCCCAACTATTTCAGAATTGGGGTAGTAGACAAAATATATAAAGCTTTCAGTACAACTGTATTTAAAGGGGACCTAACATGCTGATCCTTCTTTTAATACATATTAATAATGCTATAATGTTGTTGTCCATGCTCAACCTCTGAAAAGTTTTTAAACATAAGATAAAGGGATTTTGCCATAATCCAAGAACGTGATTTTGTGAGTTTGATTTCCTCTCTGAACAGCTCTTCCCAAGATCTTCACGAGATCTGGACTGTTGCTAATGTTTGTGTCCTCAATATGCAAGTGTGATATCAGGGGAAATTCTAAAGATGGTGTGTGAACATAAACCTGCCTGTCATCGTGACTTCACCCCACATCATTACTGACCCTCTCCCATACCAATTATGTGAAATCATAGCAGCTTGCTGATGACATTGACACTGACCCGGAAGGGATGACATTTTTGATGCTGGTAAGTGACAATAACAACAGTTTTCTAGTCTTTTTTCTGGAATTAATAGCTGAACTTACAATATACATATCAGAGCCACATTTTTTTCATAGCCAGAAGGCAGAATTCGCATCATTTTCTGCCCTGTTTAAAAAGTGCTTGTGTAAGTGATTTTTTCGGTTTTTTCAAAAATTGCTAAATAGCTCCACATTCCGACAGACACTATTGATTTAGAGTATCTGGTCCATTGCGCATTTCTCTTCGTCACGGTCTTCTGCAATAACGCAGAAAATAAAATTCTAGAGCCACCAACTGCCCCAATTCAACAAGTGTTTGCCACTAACATGGAAATATCCCCCGCTGCCTCAATTTTATGTGTCCGTACGGAAGGACGGAGCCCAATGCTATATCCCCCGCTTCACGCTACTCGCGCAGCGGGGGATAATTAGGTGAGGAAATGTCATAAAGAGACCTCATGAATGAAGGTCTCTTAATGAAGGCGGAACAGATGAAGCTACAAACTATCCAAATTAGAGGCATATGGTATTCATTCAAGATCAGCCATTGTACAAACCCCAATTCCAATGAAGTTGGGACATTGTGTAAAACTTGACAAACTATGTTTTTTTTTTGGAATAATCACTCAATTTGAATTTGATGCCTGCAAAAGGTTCCAAAAAAACTGGGACAAGGGCATTTTTTTGACTGTGTTATGTAATCTTTCCTTTTTAAGAACGCTCAATAAGCATTTGGCCACTGAGGACAGTAATTGTAGAGGCTTTGTTGGAGCAAGTATTTCCCATTCTTGCAGGATGTGCAACTCAGTTGCTCAACAGTTAGGGGTCTCCATTGTCATATTTAGCGCTTCATAATGTACCACACATTTTCAATGGGAGACAGTTCTGCACTGCAGGCAGGCCAGTCTATTACCCGCAGTCTTATACTTCGAAACGAGGCGATTGTAACACGTGGAGAATTTAACTTGGCATTGTCTTGCTGAAATAAGCAGGGACGTTCCTGAAAAAGACGTTGCTTGGATGGTAGCATATGTTGCTCCAAATCCTGTATGTATCTTTCAGCATTAACAGTGCCATCACAGATTTGCAATGGGCACTAACATATCCCCATACCATCACAGATGCTGGCTTTTGAACTATACGCTGATAAAAATCAGGGCAGTCCTTTTCCTACTTAACCCAGATGACACATCGTCCATAATTTCCAAAAACAATCTGAAATGTGGACTCCTCAGACCACAGCACTTTTCGTCAGTCCATCTCAAATGAACTTGGGCCCAGAGAAGCCGGCGGCATTTCTGGGTTTTGTCGATATATATCTTTAGCTTTGCATGGTACAGCTTTAACTTGTAATATCACAGTTAAGAGTATTATATACATCATCATCATTACAAAAATCACATGTATGTTCATCATGATTGTCAAGTAAATAATCTGCATGAGTAAGTGTTTCATCATCAGAAAGTATATAAGTGAAGTTTAACACTTCCATAAAAAATTGCACCACTCCTCTGCAGTTATACAGGAAGAAACTAAACTGGGAGTAGGAGGAGTAGGAGTAAACGAGCTCATCTTTTTCCAGAATATCTTACTGTCACTACTTGTATGGATAAGTTCCTTAACACGGCCCTCTTCAAAATGGGTTCTTTTCTGTAGACAGAAAAGGACCCATTATAGTCCTATATCAGTTTCTCAATATACAATACTCTGATAGAGTTTCTTTATCAACACTGATTCTAAAGTTATTTAATACCTGAAACTTTTCAAAATTAAGCTTTTGACACTGCCAGTCGTACCATCTTCTTTGAACAGCATCATGTCCCTCCCTGGAACACAAAGACAAAACAGAGGCAGAGGCGCTCTATCTCGAAGGATAGAAGTCAAAGCAATAACAGCTAAATCAACACAATCACTCTGCTTTAGAATAAACTCATCTATACTTAGATTATGTAATGCGTCAGAGACATAGTTCCTGAATATATCATTCATGTCACTTCTCCAAAAGAAACAATGGATGTTATTTGAAAATCTTTCATCACTGTGATAAGTATTGACTGAGTTAAAGCAGCAAGAAAATGAGAGAACAATAGGGAAATGATCAGATTCACAACAAGTGCAAACACAGAACAAAATACAAAGAAATCTGTGAAGTTTTGTTAGTGATAAGATTTCTCAAGGGAAAAGAGAAAAAAAAATCAACTTGAGTAAAACTGACCCCACTTGAGATGGGTAACAAAATGGACATTTTGACCATTGAAATCCTGCTATTTTTTGTTTTTTTTCCCCTCAAATGTGAGCAAATACTGTAAGCCATGTGAACGCCAAATGTGCAGCAAAAGTCGATCAAATCTCTTCCATAATCATTGCACACATCATCTTTATTGTTACCTGGTTGATCAAATGTGTCAGAAATGTAACCCATATCTTCCAAGCTTGGTATGTATCTGTCAGTGTCGTTCATAAAAAAATCTCTAACATTCATTACCAAACACAATCTTGTCAAATAAAAGGAGTATCATATCAGTATATTCAGTCATTATACAATAAAGACAATGCTTTTCAGAATTATGAATGCAAACAGCAATGCCCCCTCGATAATTAAAATCTCTATGGTTAACACTAACACTGTAATCAGGAAACGCTGTCTCTATCATATCCCTTGTGCAGCTGTTGCACATCTCAAGCAGTCCAAAAATCAAATAAATCAAAACTCTCTAAAACTGACATCAGCAAGCTTATTCTGAAGACCCTTGACATTCCAACATAATATTGATAATGTTGTTGTGTTGTCTATAGCACTGTCAATCAGGGCCGGGGGGCGTTCCTATTCATGCTCATTTTGGTGAAATTGACATCGGGCTGCGACTCTGTACAAGCATCTCCTGCTCTGATGTTGCCAAGTTTAAATTTGAAATGGGCCCAGTTTATCATGGACAGTGGCCAAGAGATCGCAGGGTGTCAAGTTCCAACTGCCGTCAGAAAAATAGGAAAATAGGAATTGGCTTCTTGAAAAAATAAAAATAAAGTAGGCAAACGGGGCAGAAAATGTGTCAAAAATAGGAAATTTATTGACAATACTTGCACAAATTACAAAAGTAATATCACAAAATCACGGACAAATAATGCACAAAGTGAACTCCCACTTCGAGGTATAATCAAAGTAATACTTTTAGGACAAAAAAGTTTACATTTGTGCTGTAAACATGCATGAAACCAATGAGTATTAGCCTGGCTAGCTTGAGCAAATATAGCAGGGATGCCATGTTTAGAGCAAAGGGCCCTGAGGTGACCGATTTCCAAATTTTGCTAGCTTGCTAAAAATTGTTTGCTTGCAAGATACCCAAGTAGTAAATAATTTTAATGCAAATACTGCCTTTTCTGTTAACAGAGATAGTCCTCATGCCCCACATCATACAATGGGACAGAATTAGTCCTCTGCAGTTCTACCCTTGCCTCATCTTCCTCGCAACTTTTTTTTTTTCCTCCAATTTGCATGTTTGTTCTTTTACTGCATATTCAGTGAAGTTGCTGAAAAATGCTAGTAATGGCTAATCAAAATAGTATACTTGGGCATCTGATTGATCATCATAATTCTCATGAATCTCCACAAAAAGAAAACCAGAAAAAGAATTTTCCATCACATAAATAGAAAATATGCAGCGTAACCACCATTCCCAATTGAGGATAAATGGAAGGAAAGTGCAGCACATGGCACTATTGTACATTTGAGATTTACTCACACACACACACACACACACACAAAACTTTCTGCAGAGGCACAAACTCTGAAGCTATGGATATGCTAAACATGGTAATAATGAATTTAAAAAAATTGCTGACCTGTTTTGGTGACTTTTGATAACTTCTGTGCCTGACAACACCGCCACCCTGATTTCGGATATTGATGTTTTGGTGAAAAATCAAGATTCAAGCCTCCTTCACTCAAAAACTAATTGTAGTATAGAGATGACATTTTGCCGCCAAATGAGGCATAATGTCCTTCAAACGTCAGTGTGCATATTTCTGTAAATGAAGGACATGTTAATTGATAATTTAGCCCGGCCATGAATTTCTACCATTTTGACCTCTACTGAAAATTTTGCCCAAATGCAGTTGTACTGAGAGTTTCATATATTTGGTCTGTATTCAAGAAATTCTCTTGACAAAAATGTAGTAAAACCGGAGGGGTGGCCGATCTCACCCCCGAAGGATTCGAAACAGAAACCAACTCGTCTTTTCGAGTTTTGGGGTGGACCCTTTAAACCGGCAAAGTTTCGCGGAAATCGGTGAGATGGCATGTGGCAGACCCGCCTGGTGCTCTCATGGACTCACTCTTAAAAAGTTGCTGTCATACAGTGAAACGCAAAAGTCAGCTCAAATTGTCACGCTAAGATAGAGACAGAGTTCATAAAACACATCATTGCTTGCAATGATCCATGACTTTAAATTAACGTACTGCACTGCTTAACCAAATTAGTGTTTGTTAACATTTATTGGCTTATGTTGAAACTGAACTAAATTCAATACAGGCCAGCTAAGTTCACAGCATCTGTTCGCCAAACCGTCAAGATGAGCCTTCCCTGGACAATTCATAGAGAAAACGTTAGAGCTACCATGGAGACAAATGAATACGAAAATACCATCTTGGTGGCAAGCAGACTTAAGTTACTATTTATATCCTATTAAAGTTCTGTCACGTTGCGCTAACTAGATAGCAAATGAGCAATGTTAATTAGCGCTTCTCTTAAAATGTTAAGAACTGTTTTGAGAGACCTGACAAGTAATAGCGCACCTCCTGACATTTTCCCTACAAATTTATTCACCGCGTTTGAGCGTTTAAAGTGTTTTGCTAGTGCTTCCTTGGCTGGAGGTAAAAGATAGCTAATTGCAATTCTTTTTTTTTTAAGTTGAGGGCAAACGCGACTTGCCAGTAACGATGTCCTGGAAGCACAATAACTGGGTTGGATGTTGACATCCAGAGGTCGATTGAAGCCGACCATTAATTCCATCAATCTAGCTAAGCCCTTTGGCATGGAATAAAACTGTAGTTCGGAATTTCTCTGACGACAGTTGTTACAGCCAACAGCAGAACATATCCCGGACATATAGGATGTATTTAATGTTGTATTTCTAACATCCTCTTGTCTCGTCTGCTGGAGGGGGGGCGGGGCACTTTGACCTGATTGGACGGGCCCACCCATGGAGCCAACACTGGGATGGCTGAGGAGGAGGCAACGTCACCTTTTTGACGTCACCTCCACCTATCGACTAACATATATTGGCCTCAGATCATCAGTGAATTTACTTTGACCGCAGGAGGCAGCAGCATCTTCTGAACATCTACTTCTGACTCTGCCATCTATTTGACGACTCAAGATTTTCATCATGCTGGAGCGTTTTTCTGGTATCTGGAAAATCTCTGAAGCCAAAAATTTTTCAGAATACCTGAAAGCTATTGGTAAGTTTGTTATTTTTATATAGGCTACTCTTTATTCTAAATTGAGAAAATTTTGATTTCTATATTTAAATGTTCATCTTGATTCATAATTTCCAGGATTAATTACTTTCACAATAAAAATAGTATGTATGATAAAATTAATCTCTGTTTTACACCTCTGAACTACTGTCGTCAAAGATTTCTCATAGTTCCGTGCAAGATGCTGTCTGTCTGCTGTCTTCTGTCTTCATAAGGAAAATTTGCCCATGAAATGCATTCTTACGAAGAAAAAATAAATTATACAAAGAAAGTTGCAAACAATAAAAGTCCTCCAATAGAATAACATAAAGGTATAAAGGTAATCAGGTCAGATTTGTGCAGTCTCATGCAGAAGTCTTTACAGATAGTCAGTGCACTTAACGCTGCCATACTCACAGTGTCATGTACTCGCAGCAGCTCGTGATCATACCATTCACAGCAGATCATGTGATTTCACTGTTCGTATACCTTTAATATGCATGCAAGCTGAATGACTGCTGACTAAAATTCCTGCAGGTGCAAGATCTGATTTAGTCAACGCCGGAGATGATACCCAACCCACATTGTACATCTCCCAGAGGGATGGAAACAAGATGAAGGTGGATGTAGCAAATGGGCACCCGACATTCTACAATATTCACATAAAATTCAACCTGGGAGAGGCGTTTGAGGAACCCATATCCGATGGAAGAAGTAGTGTGAAAGTATGTTGAATTGAACTCTAAAAACTTTAATAATGATAATATAGAAATTCCTGCAAAACATATGCACAGAATTTTACCAGTAATTTGTCATTGCATCCGTGATAGATATTCGGTAAATACACTGTTTTGAGAAATACAGATCTGAATACTATGAAAACCATGCATGTTCATGAAAAAACAATAATACACAATGCAAGCTGTACAACTTGTGCTAACAACGATGTCTGCATAATCTTTTTTTAAAATCATTGCACCAGAAGCGATTGCCTACAATGGATCAGAGAAGAGATAGCATTTTAGATCTTGATCTGTTTCCATTCCACTTTGACAGGGCGCATTTCAATTTTTCGGACTTTGTGTTCTGATGGCCCAATGCATTTTTTGATTTGTAGACTCTTGCGACTTTTGAAGAAAACAAACTAATCTACATACAGAAGTGGGAGGACAAGGAAGCAAAAGTGATCCGAGAAATCGTGGATGGCTATCTAGTCGCGGTAAGCCAGCCATGAGAAATGATTGTGATTCTAATTGAATGGCATCTGTGGAATGATGAGAAGTTTGCGGGTCAATTCGGGGAAATTTTTCAGATGTCATTCTCTTTAAACTCTTGCAACATATTGAATGCATTGCTGTAACTGGAATAGCCTTTTTCATGGATCAATTTCAGAAAATAATGATGTTTGTCTTGTATCATATGTATGTAATGCTGTAAATACTGTTGTTTTCCTTGTCAGCGAGCAGAAATATGTCAACGTGCTGAAACGTGATGAATTCGCTATGACTGTTGGAATTTAAAGGTATAGGTTACTTATGCTGACCTTCTGAAGATGTAACCAAGACTTTTTCTTCTGGTTTTTCCCTACAGACACTAAAATGCGGAGATGTCGTTGCTCATCGCAAATATTATAAGGAGAGTGACATTCCTGAATCGCACTTTGATTCCCCAGGTTTTTGTGCTTGATTTTCTTAAATATAATTGTAGCACTGAAGCACCATGGACAGATAGCGCTGTTGCCTCGCAAGAAAGGGGTTTCTCTGCATCAGCTCCTGGCCTGGGTCCCTCCTGAGTGGATTTTTTACATTCTAGTAGGTTTTCTTCTACAATCTGAAGATGTGTATCCCAAGGCCAACCAATGAAATTTACCGTTGTTGGTTAACTGTAATGCATTTACTGCAATGTTCATGAATCTGTATTTAACTTATCCAAACAGTTATCATTAATAAAACAAGTTTGTACAAATGGCTTATTTGACATGTAATTCTAATTTGAGCAAATGGGTTGAAGAAAATGAGTGAACTTGTGAGATCATGACATGATGCGACGTGATGAGTGTTTGTGTATAAGGACACGTTGACATTAAACTCAGCTAATAAAGACAATTATCCAGAATTTTACAGTTGCTGACACTGTATCACCTAGATAATAAATTGCAATGGCAATGCATGAACCCAAATCCTCAACAAATCATTTTTTTGCAAATGTTACATTCCTATTAGTCTAAGGGTAAAGGAAGCAAAAAATATCCAGATGGTAATAGGTTGAAATGAAGACGTTGTTTAATGGAGGAGTTTTGTGGATAAATTGAATAACAAAAGGGTATCTGAGAAAGGGAGAACAAAGGACCGCATTGGTGCTACTCAAATAAAACAGAGAACCAAAAACCAACTTAACCAACTGCAGAAAGAAGAAAGGGAAAATAAAGAACATCAATGAGTAGCACCACTAAACTAAACTAATGGGCTGATAAATTGCCATTGTTGTTATCTGGTCCCGTCTCCAGAATATTACACACACAATTAACAAAGTCAAACTGTAGAGTTACAGATTCAGATTAATCAAAACATTCAAGTTTATTATCTAAAAGATTCAGTACATTTGAAGAAATTAAAAACAGACTGTCGGACACAGGGTTATATTGAAACCATCCGACTGTCGGACACGGAGATATATTAAAACTCTGTCCGACTTTCGGACACGTAGACACTTCGTTCAAGGCAGCAACGCAATTTGTCGTGAGAAAAATTTGTTTCGCGTCCAGTGTGCAAGCGGCTTAATACTACTATTATTGTCACTTAGGTATTTATCATTTTTAGTGGGGGAAAGAAATACAGCCTGATTGCTATGATCTCGTACCGAGCTAAGATCACATATTGAAAGTAAGTGTCACGTATCTTGCATTGTTGTCCATGCATTTTAATCCCAAAATTTTAAGCAGCAACAGGCTGTAATAATATGAACACGCTATCCATCGTTTTTTTCCCCAATGATGCAGGCAGAAGAAATAAATGAGCAACCGTCGTATTTCATTCCAACTTCATTAGTTTGAATGATCTGACGTAGTTTCATTTGAAATTCCATTCAAGTTCGCCAATGGTAATAATTCGAGAATGCCTCATATTCGTAATGCTTAATATAGACGTAAGTGGAGCAGAAGCCTGAAGCAGCAAAGTAAAATGCAACATTGACGCTTCATGTAGATATAGGACAGAGGCTTCTTAATTTCAACACTTTAAAGGTCACGAGAGGAGCTCATTTTATTGGCGAAGAGTTGACTCGGCTGTGTTAAACCCACTTAAACCTTTTCTCCTCCCTCTTTGCCACTTTCGCCGGCAGGAGGGACAGAGGCGGGACAGAAGAGTACTTGTGCCAGGCTACGCCGGGCATGAAATTGCAACATATGCCTGGACACACCCCGTTGGCGCAGTGCTCCCCCTATTCGTCGTGCCTGTGCCTGGTCTACGAATTTAGAGCCCAATGGCTCAAGTGATCTGAAAGTCATTGCATTTTGATTTTATTTACATTTTATACTTTGTCCCAACTATTTCAGAATTGGGGTAGTAGACAAAATATATAAAGCTTTCAGTACAACTGTATTTAAAGGGGACCTAACATGCTGATCCTTCTTTTAATACATATTAATAATGCTATAATGTTGTTGTCCATGCTCAACCTCTGAAAAGTTTTTAAACATAAGATAAAGGGATTTTGCCATAATCCAAGAACGTGATTTTGTGAGTTTGATTTCCTCTCTGAACAGCTCTTCCCAAGATCTTCACGAGATCTGGACTGTTGCTAATGTTTGTGTCCTCAATATGCAAGTGTGATATCAGGGGAAATTCTAAAGATGGTGTGTGAACATAAACCTGCCTGTCATCGTGACTTCACCCCACATCATTACTGACCCTCTCCCATACCAATTATGTGAAATCATAGCAGCTTGCTGATGACATTGACACTGACCCGGAAGGGATGACATTTTTGATGCTGGTAAGTGACAATAACAACAGTTTTCTAGTCTTTTTTCTGGAATTAATAGCTGAACTTACAATATACATATCAGAGCCACATTTTTTTCATAGCCAGAAGGCAGAGTTCGCATCATTTTCTGCCCTGTTTAAAAAGTGCTTGTGTAAGTGATTTTTTCGGTTTTTTCAAAAATTGCTAAATAGCTCCACATTCCGACGGACACTATTGATTTAGAGTATCTGGTCCATTGCGCATTTCTCTTCGTCACGGTCTTCTGCAATAAAGCAGAAAATAAAATTCTAGAGCCACCAACTGCCCCAATTCAACAAGTGTTTGCCACTAACATGGAAATATCCCCCGCTACCTCAATTTTATGTGTCCGTACGGAAGGACGGAGCCCAATGCTATGTCCCCCGCTTCACGCTACTCGCGCAGCGGGGGATAATTAGGTGAGGAAATGTCATAAAGAGACCTCATGAATGAAGGTCTCTTAATGAAGGCGGAACAGATGAAGCTACAAACTATCCAAATTAGAGGCATATGGTATTCATTCAAGATCAGCCATTGTACAAACCCCAATTCCAATGAAGTTGGGACATTGTGTAAAACTTGACAAACTATTTTTTTTTTTGGAATAATCACTCAATTTGAATTTGATGCCAGCAAAAGGTTCCAAAAAAACTGGGACAAGGGCATTTTTTTGACTGTGTTACGTCATCTTTCCTTTTTAAGAACGCTCAATAAGCATTTGGCCACTGAGGACAGTAATTGTAGAGGCTTTGTTGGAGCAAGTATTTCCCATTCTTGCAGGATGTGCAACTCAGTTGCTCAACAGTTCGGGGTCTCCATTGTCATATTTAGCGCTTCATAATGTACCACACATTTTCAATGGGAGACAGTTCTGCACTGCAGGCAGGCCAGTCTATTACCCGCAGTCTTATACTTCGAAACGAGGCGATTGTAACACGTGGAGAATTTAACTTGGCATTGTCTTGCTGAAATAAGCAGGGACGTTCCTGAAAAAGACGTTGCTTGGATGGTAGCATATGTTGCTCCAAATCCTGTATGTATCTTTCAGCATTAACAGTGCCATCACAGATTTGCAATGGGCACTAACATATCCCCATACCATCACAGATGCTGGCTTTTGAACTATACGCTGATAAAAATCAGGGCAGTCCTTTTCCTACTAAACCCAGATGACACATCGTCCATAATTTCCAAAAACAATCTGAAATGTGGACTCCTCAGACCACAGCACTTTTCGTCAGTCCATCTCAAATGAACTTGGGCCCAGAGAAGCCGGCGGCATTTCTGGGTTTTGTCGATATATATCTTTAGCTTTGCATGGTACAGCTTTAACTTGTAATATCACAGTTAAGAGTATTATATACATCATCATCATTACAAAAATCACATGTATGTTCATCATGATTGTCAAGTAAATAATATGCATGAGTAAGTGTTTCATCATCAGAAAGTATATAAGTGAAGTTTAACACTTCCATAAAAAATTGCACCACTCCTCTGCAGTTATACAGGAAGAAACTAAACTGGGAGTAGGAGGAGTAGGAGTAAACGAGCTCATCTTTTTCCAGAATATCTTACTGTCACTACTTGTATGGATAAGTTCCTTAACACAGCCCTCTTCAAAATGGGTTCTTTTCTGTAGACAGAAAAGGACCCATTATAGTCCTATATCAGTTTCTCAATATACAATACTCTGATAGAGTTTCTTTATCAACACTGATTCTAAAGTTATTTAATACCTGAAACTTTTCAAACTTAAGCTTTTGACACTGCCAGTCGTACCATCTTCTTTGAACAGCATCATGTCCCTCCCTGGAACACAAAGACAAAACAGAGGCAGAGGCGCTCTATCTCGTAGGATAGAAGTCAAAGCAATAACAGCTAAATCAACACAATCACTCTTCTTTAGAATAAACTCATCTATACTTAGATTATATAATGCGTCAGAGACATAGTTCCTGAATATATCATTCATGTCACTTCTCCAAAAGAAACAATGGATGTTATTTGAAAATCTTTCATCACTGTGATAAGTATTGACTGAGTTAAAGCAGCAAGAAAATGAGAGAACAATAGGGAAATGATCAGATTCACAACAAGTGCAAACACAGAACAAAATACAAAGAAATCTGTGAAGTTTTGTTAGTGATAAGATTTCTCAAGGGAAAAGAGAAAAAAAATCAACTTGAGTAAAACTGACCCCACTTGAGATGGGTAACAAAATGGACATTTTGACCATTGAAAGCCTGCTATTTTTTGTTTTTTTTTCCCCTCAAATGCGACCAAATACTGTAAGCCATGTGAACGCCAAATGTGCAGCAAAAGTCGATCAAATCTCTTCCATAATCATCGCACACATCATCTTTATTGTTACCTGGTTGATCAAATGTGTCAGAAATCTAACCCATATCTTCCAAGCTTGGTATGTATCTGTCAGTGTCGTTCATAAAAAAATCTCTAACATTCATAACCAAACACAATCTTGTCAAATAAAAGGAGTATCATATCAGTATATTCAGTCATTATACAATAAAGACAATGCTTTTCAGAATTATGAATGCAAACAGCAATGCCCCCTCGATAATTAAAATCTCTATGGTTAACACTGACACTGTAATCAGGAAACGCTGTCTCTATCATATCCCTTGTGCAGCTGTTGCACATCTCAAGCAGTCCAAAAATCAAATAAATCAAAACTCTCTAAAACTGACATCAGCAAGCTTATTCTGAAGACCCTTGACATTCCAACATAATATTGATAATGTTGTTGTGTTGTCTATAGCACTGTCAATCAGGGCCGGGGGGCGTTCCTATTCATGCTCATTTTGGTGAAATTGACATCGGGCTGCGACTCTGTACAAGCATCTCCTGCTCTGATGTTGCCAAGTTTAAATTTGAAATGGGCCCAGTTTATCATGGACAGTGGCCCAGAGATCGCAGGGTGTCAAGTTCCAACTGCCGTCAGAAAAATAGGAAAATAGGAAAATAAGAATTGGCTTCTTGAAAAAATAAAAATAAAGTAGGAAAACAGGGCAGAAAATTTGTCAAAAATAGGAAATTTATTGACAATACTTGCACAAATTACAAAAGTAATATCACAAAATCACGGACAAATAATGCACAAAGTGAACTCCCACTTCGAGGTATAATCAAAGTAATACTTTTAGGACAAAAAAGTTTACATTTGTGCTGTAAACATGCATGAAACCAATGAGTATTAGCCTGGCTAGCTTGAGCAAATATAGCAGGGATGCCATGTTTAGAGCAAAGGGCCCTGAGGTGACCGATTTCCAAATTTTGCTAGCTTGCTAAAAATTGTTTGCTTGCAAGATACCCAAGTAGTAAATAATTTTAATGCAAATACTGCCTTTTCTGTTAACAGAGATAGTCCTCATGCCCCACATCATACAATGGGACAGAATTAGTCCTCTGCAGCTCTACCCTTGCCTCATCTTCCTCGCAACTTTCTTTCTTTCCTCCAATTTGCATGTTTGTTCTTTTACTGCATATTCAGTGAAGTTGCTGAAAAATGCTAGTAATGGCTAATCAAAATAGTATACTTGGGCATCTGATTGATCATCATAATTCTCATGAATCTCCACAAAAAGAAAACCAGAAAAAGAATTTTCCATCACATAAATAGAAAATATGCAGCGTAACCACAATTCCCAATTGAGGATAAATGGAGGGAAAGTGCAGCACATGGCACTGTTGTACATTTGAGATTTACTCACACACACACACACACACACACACACACACACACAAAACTTTCTGCAGAGGCACAAACTCTGAAGCTATGGATATGCTAAACATGGTAATAATGAATTTTAAAAAATTGCTGACCTGTTTTGGTGACTTTTGATAACTTCTGTGCCTGACAACACCGCCACCCTGATTTCGGATATTGATGTTTTGGTGAAAAATCAAGATTCAAGCCTCCTTCACTCAAAAACTAATTGTAGTATAGAGATGACATTTTGCCGCCAAATGAGGCATAATGTCCTTCAAACGTCAGTGTGCATATTTCTGTAAATGAAGGACATGTTAATTGATAATTTAGCCCGGCCATGAATTTCTACCATTTTGACCTCTACTGAAAATTTTGCCCAAATGCAGTTGTACTGAGAGTTTCATATATTTGGTCTGTATTCAAGAAATTCTCTTGACAAAAATGTAGTAAAACCGGAGGGGTGGCCGATCTCACCCCCGAAGGATTCGAAACAGAAACCAACTCGTCTTTTCGAGTTTTGGGGTGGACCCTTTAAACCGGCAAAGTTTCGCGGAAATCGGTGAGATGGCATGTGGCAGACCCGCCTGGTGCTCTCATGGACTCACTCTTAAAAAGTTGCTGTCATACAGTGAAACGCAAAAGTCAGCTCAAATTGTCACGCTAAGATAGAGACAGAGTTCATAAAACACATCATTGCTTGCAATGATCCATGACTTTAAATTAACGTACTGCACTGCTTAACCAAATTAGTGTTTGTTAACATTTATTGGCTTATGTTGAAACTGAACTAAATTCAATACAGGCCAGCTAAGTTCACAGCATCTGTTCGCCAAACCGTCAAGATGAGCCTTCCCTGGACAATTCATAGAGAAAACGTTAGAGCTACCATGGAGACAAATGAATACGAAAATACCATCTTGGTGGCAAGCAGACTTAAGTTACTATTTATATCCTATTAAAGTTCTGTCACGTTGCGCTAACTAGATAGCAAATGAGCAATGTTAATTAGCGCTTCTCTTAAAATGTTAAGAACTGTTTTGAGAGACCTGACAAGTAATAGCGCACCTCCTGACATTTTCCCTACAAATTTATTCACCGCGTTTGAGCGTTTAAAGTGTTTTGCTAGTGCTTCCTTGGCTGGAGGTAAAAGATAGCTAATTGCAATTCTTTTTTTTTTAAGTTGAGGGCAAACGCGACTTGCCAGTAACGATGTCCTGGAAGCACAATAACTGGGTTGGATGTTGACATCCAGAGGTCGATTGAAGCCGACCATTAATTCCATCAATCTAGCTAAGCCCTTTGGCATGGAATAAAACTGTAGTTCGGAATTTCTCTGACGACAGTTGTTACAGCCAACAGCAGAACATATCCCGGACATATAGGATGTATTTAATGTTGTATTTCTAACATCCTCTTGTCTCGTCTGCTGGAGGGGGGGCGGGGCACTTTGACCTGATTGGACGGGCCCACCCATGGAGCCAACACTGGGATGGCTGAGGAGGAGGCAACGTCACCTTTTTGACGTCACCTCCATCTATCGACTAACATATATTGGCCTCAGATCATCAGTGAATTTACTTTGACCGCAGGAGGCAGCAGCATCTTCTGAACATCTACTTCTGACTCTGCCATCTATTTGACGACTCAAGATTTTCATCATGCTGGAGCGTTTTTCTGGTATCTGGAAAATCTCTGAAGCCAAAAATTTTTCAGAATACCTGAAAGCTATTGGTAAGTTTGTTATTTTTATATAGGCTACTCTTTATTCTAAATTGAGAAAATTTTGATTTCTATATTTAAATGTTCATCTTGATTCATAATTTCCAGGATTAATTACTTTCACAATAAAAATAGTATGTATGATAAAATTAATCTCTGTTTTACACCTCTGAACTACTGTCGTCAAAGATTTCTCATAGTTCCGTGCAAGATGCTGTCTGTCTGCTGTCTTCTGTCTTCATAAGGAAAATTTGCCCATGAAATGCATTCTTACGAAGAAAAAATAAATTATACAAAGAAAGTTGCAAACAATAAAAGTCCTCCAATAGAATAACATAAAGGTATAAAGGTAATCAGGTCAGATTTGTGCAGTCTCATGTAGAAGTCTTTACAGATAGTCAGTGCACTTAACGCTGCCATACTCACAGTGTCATGTACTCGCAGCAGCTCGTGATCATACCATTCACAGCAGATCATGTGATTTCACTGTTCGTATACCTTTAATATGCATGCAAGCTGAATGACTGCTGACTAAAATTCCTGCAGGTGCAAGATCTGATTTAGTCAACGCCGGAGATGATACCCAACCCACATTGTACATCTCCCAGAGGGATGGAAACAAGATGAAGGTGGATGTAGCAAATGGGCACCCGACATTCTACAATATTCACATAAAATTCAACCTGGGAGAGGCGTTTGAGGAACCCATATCCGATGGAAGAAGTAGTGTGAAAGTATGTTGAATTGAACTCTAAAAACTTTAATAATGATAATATAGAAATTCCTGAAAAACATATGCACAGAATTTTACCAGTAATTTGTCATTGCATCCGTGATAGATATTCGGTAAATACACTGTTTTGAGAAATACAGATCTGAATACTATGAAAACCATGCATGTTCATGAAAAAACAATAATACACAATGCAAGCTGTACAACTTGTGCTAACAACGATGTCTGCATAATCTTTTTTTAAAATCATTGCACCAGAAGCGATTGCCTACAATGGATCAGAGAAGAGATTGCATTTTAGATCTTGATCTGTTTCCATTCCACTTTGACAGGGCGCATTTCAATTTTTCGGACTTTGTGTTCTGATGGCCCAATGCATTTTTTGATTTGTAGACTCTTGCGACTTTTGAAGAAAACAAACTAATCTACATACAGAAGTGGGAGGACAAGGAAGCAAAAGTGATCCGAGAAATCGTGGATGGCTATCTAGTCGCGGTAAGCCAGCCATGAGAAATGATTGTGATTCTAATTGAATGGCATCTGTGGAATGATGAGAAGTTTGCGGGTCAATTCGGGGAAATTTTTCAGATGTCATTCTCTTTAAACTCTTGCAACATATTGAATGCATTGCTGTAACTGGAATAGCCTTTTTCATGGATCAATTTCAGAAAATAATGATGTTTGTCTTGTATCATATGTATGTAATGCTGTAAATACTGTTGTTTTCCTTGTCAGCGAGCAGAAATATGTCAACGTGCTGAAACGTGATGAATTCGCTATGACTGTTGGAATTTAAAGGTATAGGTTACTTATGCTGACCTTCTGAAGATGTAACCAAGACTTTTTCTTCTGGTTTTTCCCTACAGACACTAAAATGCGGAGATGTCGTTGCTCATCGCAAATATTATAAGGAGAGTGACATTCCTGAATCGCACTTTGATTCCCCAGGTTTTTGTGCTTGATTTTCTCAAATATAATTGTAGCACTGAAGCACCATGGACAGATAGCGCTGTTGCCTCGCAAGAAAGGGGTTTCTCTGCATCAGCTCCTGGCCTGGGTCCCTCCTGAGTGGATTTTTTACATTCTAGTAGGTTTTCTTCTACAATCTGAAGATGTGTATCCCAAGGCCAACCAATGAAATTTACCGTTGTTGGTTAACTGTAATGCATTTACTGCAATGTTCATGAATCTGTATTTAACTTATCCAAACAGTTATCATTAATAAAACAAGTTTGTACAAATGGCTTATTTGACATGTAATTCTAATTTGAGCAAATGGGTTGAAGAAAATGAGTGAACTTGTGAGATCATGACATGATGCGACGTGATGAGTGTTTGTGTATAAGGACACGTTGACATTAAACTCAGCTAATAAAGAGAATTATCCAGAATTTTACAGTTGCTGACACTGTATCACCTAGATCATAAATTGCAATGGCAATGCATGAACCCAAATCCTCAACAAATCATTTTTTTGCAAATGTTACATTCCTATTAGTCTAAGGGTAAAGGAAGCAAAAAATATCCAGATGGTAATAGGTTGAAATGAAGACGTTGTTTAATGGAGGAGTTTTGTGGATAAATTGAATAACAAAAGGGTATCTGAGAAAGGGAGAACAAAGGACCGCATTGGTGCTACTCAAATAAAACAGAGAACCAAAAACCGACTTAACCAACTGCAGAAAGAAGAAAGGGAAAATAAAGAACATCAATGAGTAGCACCACTAAACTAAACTAATGGGCTGATAAATTGCCATTGTTGTTATCTGGTCCCGTCTCCAGAATATTACACACACAATTAACAAAGTCAAACTGTAGAGTTACAGATTCAGATTAATCAAAACATTCAAGTTTATTATCTAAAAGATTCAGTACATTTGAAGAAATTAAAAACAGACTGTCGGACACAGGGTTATATTGAAACCATCCGACTGTCGGACACGGAGATATATTAAAACTCTGTCCGACTTTCGGACACGTAGACACTTCGTTCAAGGCAGCAACGCAATTTGTCGTGAGAAAAATTTGTTTCGCGTCCAGTGTGCAAGCGGCTTAATACTACTATTATTGTCACTTAGGTATTTATCATTTTTAGTGGGGGAAAGAAATACAGCCTGATTGCTATGATCTCGTACCGAGCTAAGATCACATATTGAAAGTAAGTGTCACGTATCTTGCATTGTTGTCCATGCATTTTAATCCCAAAATTTTAAGCAGCAACAGGCTGTAATAATATGAACACGCTATCCATCGTTTTTTTCCCCAATGATGCAGGCAGAAGAAATAAATGAGCAACCGTCGTATTTCATTCCAACTTCATTAGTTTGAATGATCTGACGTAGTTTCATTTGAAATTCCATTCAAGTTCGCCAATGGTAATAATTCGAGAATGCCTCATATTCGTAATGCTTAATATAGACGTAAGCGGTGCAGAAGCCTGAAGCAGCAAATTAAAATGCAACATTGACGCTTCATGTAGATATAGGACAGAGGCTTCTTAATTTCAACACTTTAAAGGTCACGAGAGGAGCTCATTTTATTGGCGAAGAGTTGACTCGGCTGTGTTAAACCCACTTAAACCTTTTCTCCTCCCTCTTTGCCACTTTCGCCGGCAGGAGGGACAGAGGCGGGACAGAAGAGTACTTGTGCCAGGCTACGCCGGGCATGAAATTGCAACATATGCCTGGACACACCCCGTTGGCGCAGTGCTCCCCCTATTCGTCGTGCCTGTGCCTGGTCTACGAATTTAGAGCCCAATGGCTCAAGTGATCTGAAAGTCATTGCATTTTGATTTTATTTACATTTTACACTTTGTCCCAACTATTTTAGAATTGGGGTAGTAGACAAAATATATAAAGCTTTCAGTACAACTGTATTTAAAGGGGACCTAACATGCTGATCCTTCTTTTAATACATATTAATAATGCTATAATGTTGTTGTCCATGCTCAACCTCTGAAAAGTTTTTAAACATAAGATAAAGGGATTTTGCCATAATCCAAGAACGTGATTTTGTGAGTTTGATTTCCTCTCTGAACAGCTCTTCCCAAGATCTTCACGAGATCTGGACTGTTGCTAATGTTTATGTCCTCAATATGCAAGAGTGATATCAGGGGAAATTCTAAAGATGGTGTGTGAACATAAACCTGCCTGTCATCGTGACTTCACCCCACATCATTACTGACCCTCTCCCATACCAATTATGTGAAATCATAGCAGCTTACTGATGACATTGACACTGACCCGGATGGGATGACATTTTTGATGCTGGTAAGTGACAATAACAACAGTTTTCTAGTCTTTTTTCTGGAATTAATAGCTGAACTTACAATATACATATCAGAACCACATTTTTTTCATAGCCAGAAGGCAGAGTTCGCATCATTTTCTGCCCTGTTTAAAAAGTGCTTGTGTAAGTGATTTTTTCGGTTTTTTCAAAAATTGCGAAATAGCTCCACATTCCGACAGACACTATTGATTTAGAGTATCTGGTCCATTGCGCATTTCTCTTCGTCACGGTCTTCTGCAATAAAGCAGAAAATAAAATTCTAGAGCCACCAACTGCCCCAATTCAACAAGTGTTTGCCACTAACATGGAAATATCCCCCGCTGCCTCAATTTTATGTGTCCGTACGGAAGGACGGAGCCCAATGCTATATCCCCCGCTTCACGCTACTCGCGCAGCGGGGGATAATTAGGTGAGGAAATGTCATAAAGAGACCTCATGAATGAAGGTCTCTTAATGAAGGCGGAACAGATGAAGCTACAAACTATCCAAATTAGAGGCATATGGTATTCATTCAAGATCAGCCATTGTACAAACCCCAATTCCAATGAAGTTGGGACATTGTGTAAAACTTGACAAACTATGTTTTTTTTTTGGAATAATCACTCAATTTGAATTTGATGCCTGCAAAATGTTCCAAAAAAACTGGGACAAGGGCATTTTTTTGACTGTGTTATGTAATCTTTCCTTTTTAAGAACGCTCAATAAGCATTTGGCCACTGAGGACAGTAATTGTAGAGGCTTTGTTGGAGCAAGTATTTCCCATTCTTGCAGGATGTGCAACTCAGTTGCTCAACAGTTAGGGGTCTCCATTGTCATATTTAGCGCTTCATAATGTACCACACATTTTCAATGGGAGACAGTTCTGCACTGCAGGCAGGCCAGTCTATTACCCGCAGTCTTATACTTCGAAACGAGGCGATTGTAACACGTGGAAAAATTTGAAATGGGCCCAGTTTATCATGGACAGTGGCCCAGAGATCGCAGGGTGTCAAGTTCCAACTGCTGTCAGAAAAATAGGAAAATAGGAATTGGCTTCTTGAAAAAATAAAAATAAAGTAGGAAAACGGGGCAGAAAATATGTCAAAAATAGGAAATTTATTGACAATACTTGCACAAATTACAAAAGTAATATCACAAAATCACGGACAAATAATGCACAAAGTGAACTCCCACTTCGAGGTATAATCAAAGTAATACTTTTAGGACAAAAAAGTTTACATTTGTGCTGTAAACATGCATGAAACCAATGAGTATTAGCCTCGCTAGCTTGAGCAAATATAGCAGGGATGCCATGTTTAGAGCAAAGGGCCCTGAGGTGACCGATTTCCAAATTTTGCTAGCTTGCTAAAAATTGTTTGCTTGCAAGATACCCAAGTAGTAAATAATTTTAATGCAAATACTGCCTTTTCTGTTAACAGAGATAGTCCTCATGCCCCACATCATACAATGGGACAGAATTAGTCCTCTGCAGCTCTACCCTTGCCTCATCTTCCTCGCAACTTTCTTTCTTTCCTCCAATTTGCATGTTTGTTCTTTTACTGCATATTCAGTGAAGTTGCTGAAAAATGCTAGTAATGGCTAATCAAAATAGTATACTTGGGCATCTGATTGATCATCATAATTCTCATGAATCTCCACAAAAAGAAAACCAGAAAAAGAATTTTCCATCACATAAATAGAAAATATGCAGCGTAACCACCATTCCCAATTGAGGATAAATGGAAGGAAAGTGCAGCACATGGCACTGTTGTACATTTGAGATTTACTCACACACACACACACACACACACACACACACACACACACACACACACACACACAAAACTTTCTGCAGAGGCACAAACTCTGAAGCTATGGATATGCTAAACATGGTAATAATGAATTTTAAAAAATTGCTGACCTGTTTTGGTGACTTTTGATAACTTCTGTGCCTGACAACACCGCCACCCTGATTTCGGATATTGATGTTTTGGTGAAAAATCAAGATTCAAGCCTCCTTCACTCAAAAACTAATTGTTGTATAGAGATGACATTTTGCCGCCAAATGAGGCATAATGTCCTTCAAACGTCAGTGTGCATATTTCTGTAAATGAAGGACATGTTAATTGATAATTTAGCCCGGCCATGAATTTCTACCATTTTGACCTCTACTGAAAATTTTGCCCAAATGCAGTTGTACTGAGAGTTTCATATATTTGGTCTGTATTCAAGAAATTCTCTTGACAAAAATGTAGTAAAACCGGAGGGGTGGACGATCTCACCCCCGAAGGATTCGAAACAGAAACCAACTCGTCTTTTCGAGTTTTGGGGTGGACCCTTTAAACCGGCAAAGTTTCGCGGAAATCGGTGAGATGGCATGTGGCAGACCCGCCTGGTGCTCTCATGGACTCACTCTTAAAAAGTTGCTGTCATACAGTGAAACGCAAAAGTCAGCTCAAATTGTCACGCTAAGATAGAGACAGAGTTCATAAAACACATCATTGCTTGCAATGATCCATGACTTTAAATTAACGTACTGCACTGCTTAACCAAATTAGTGTTTGTTAACATTTATTGGCTTATGTTGAAACTGAACTAAATTCAATACAGGCCAGCTAAGTTCACAGCATCTGTTCGCCAAACCGTCAAGATGAGCCTTCCCTGGACAATTCATAGAGAAAACGTTAGAGCTACCATGGAGACAAATGAATACGAAAATACCATCTTGGTGGCAAGCAGACTTAAGTTACTATTTATATCCTATTAAAGTTCTGTCACGTTGCGCTAACTAGATAGCAAATGAGCAATGTTAATTAGCGCTTCTCTTAAAATGTTAAGAACTGTTTTGAGAGACCTGACAAGTAATAGCGCACCTCCTGACATTTTCCCTACAAATTTATTCACCGCGTTTGAGCGTTTAAAGTGTTTTGCTAGTGCTTCCTTGGCTGGAGGTAAAAGATAGCTAATTGCAATTCTTTTTTTTTTAAGTTGAGGGCAAACGCGACTTGCCAGTAACGATGTCCTGGAAGCACAATAACTGGGTTGGATGTTGACATCCAGAGGTCGATTGAAGCCGACCATTAATTCCATCAATCTAGCTAAGCCCTTTGGCATGGAATAAAACTGTAGTTCGGAATTTCTCTGACGACAGTTGTTACAGCCAACAGCAGAACATATCCCGGACATATAGGATTTATTTAATGTTGTATTTCTAACATCCTCTTGTCTCGTCTGCTGGAGGGGGGGCGGGGCACTTTGACCTGATTGGACGGGCCCACCCATGGAGCCAACACTGGGATGGCTGAGGAGGAGGCAACGTCACCTTTTTGACGTCACCTCCACCTATCGACTAACATATATTGGCCTCAGATCATCAGTGAATTTACTTTGACCGCAGGAGGCAGCAGCATCTTCTGAACATCTACTTCTGACTCTGCCATCTATTTGACGACTCAAGATTTTCATCATGCTGGAGCGTTTTTCTGGTATCTGGAAAATCTCTGAAGCCAAAAATTTTTCAGAATACCTGAAAGCTATTGGTAAGTTTGTTATTTTTATATAGGCTACTCTTTATTCTAGATTTAGAAAATTTTTATTTCTATATTTAAATGTTCATCTTGATTCATAATTTCCAGGATTAATTACTTTCACAATAAAAATAGTATGTATGATAAAAATAATCTCTGTTTTACACCTCTGAACTACTGTCGTCAAAGATTTCTCATAGTTCCATGCAAGATGCTGTCTGTCTGCTGTCTTCTGTCTTCATAAGGAAAATTTGCCCATGAAATGCATTCTTACGAAGAAAAAATAAATTATACAAAGAAAGTTGCAAACAATAAAAGTCCTCCAATAGAATAACATAAAGGTATAAAGGTAATCAGGTCAGATTTGTGCAGTCTCATGTAGAAGTCTTTACAGATAGTCAGTGCACTTAACGCTGCCATACTCACAGTGTCATGTACTCGCAGCAGCTCGTGATCATACCATTCACAGCAGATCATGTGATTTCACTGTTCGTATACCTTTAATATGCATGCAAGCTGAATGACTGCTGACTAAAATTCCTGCAGGTGCAAGATCTGATTTAGTCAACGCCGGAGATGATACCCAACCCACATTGTACATCTCCCAGAGGGATGGAAACAAGATGAAGGTGGATGTAGCAAATGGGCACCCGACATTCTACAATATTCACATAAAATTCAACCTGGGAGAGGCGTTTGAGGAACCCATATCCGATGGAAGAAGTAGTGTGAAAGTATGTTGAATTGAACTCTAAAAACTTTAATAATGATAATATAGAAATTCCTGCAAAACATATGCACAGAATTTTACCAGTAATTTGTCATTGCATCCGTGATAGATATTCGGTAAATACACTGTTTTGAGAAATACAGATCTGAATACTATGAAAACCATGCATGTTCATGAAAAAACAATAATACACAATGCAAGCTGTACAACTTGTGCTAACAACGATGTCTGCATAATCTTTTTTTAAAATCATTGCACCAGAAGCGATTGCCTACAATGGATCAGAGAAGAGATTGCATTTTAGATCTTGATCTGTTTCCATTCCACTTTGACAGGGCGCATTTCAATTTTTCGGACTTTGTGTTCTGATGGCCCAATGCATTTTTTGATTTGTAGACTCTTGCGACTTTTGAAGAAAACAAACTAATCTACATACAGAAGTGGGAGGACAAGGAAGCAAAAGTGATCCGAGAAATCGTGGATGGCTATCTAGTCGCGGTAAGCCAGCCATGAGAAATGATTGTGATTCTAATTGAATGGCATCTGTGGAATGATGAGAAGTTTGCGGGTCAATTCGGGGAAATTTTTCAGATGTCATTCTCTTTAAACTCTTGCAACATATTGAATGCATTGCTGTAACTGGAATAGCCTTTTTCATGGATCAATTTCAGAAAATAATGATGTTTGTCTTGTATCATATGTATGTAATGCTGTAAATACTGTTGTTTTCCTTGTCAGCGAGCAGAAATATGTCAACGTGCTGAAACGTGATGAATTCGCTATGACTGTTGGAATTTAAAGGTATAGGTTACTTATGCTGACCTTCTGAAGATGTAACCAAGACTTTTTCTTCTGGTTTTTCCCTACAGACACTAAAATGCGGAGATGTCGTTGCTCATCGCAAATATTATAAGGAGAGTGACATTCCTGAATCGCACTTTGATTCCCCAGGTTTTTGTGCTTGATTTTCTCAAATATAATTGTAGCACTGAAGCACCATGGACAGATAGCGCTGTTGCCTCGCAAGAAAGGGGTTTCTCTGCATCAGCTCCTGGCCTGGGTCCCTCCTGAGTGGATTTTTTACATTCTAGTAGGTTTTCTTCTACAATCTGAAGATGTGTATCCCAAGGCCAACCAATGAAATTTACCGTTGTTGGTTAACTGTAATGCATTTACTGCAATGTTCATGAATCTGTATTTAACTTATCCAAACAGTTATCATTAATAAAACAAGTTTGTACAAATGGCTTATTTGACATGTAATTCTAATTTGAGGAAATGGGTTGAAGAAAATGAGTGAACTTGTGAGATCATGACATGATGCGACGTGATGAGTGTTTGTGTATAAGGACACGTTGACATTAAACTCAGCTAATAAAGAGAATTATCCAGAATTTTACAGTTGCTGACACTGTATCACCTAGATCATAAATTGCAATGGCAATGCATGAACCCAAATCCTCAACAAATCATTTTTTTGCAAATGTTACATTCCTATTAGTCTAGGGGTAAAGGAAGCAAAAAATATCCAGATGGTAATAGGTTGAAATGAAGACGTTGTTTAATGGAGGAGTTTTGTGGATAAATTGAATAACAAAAGGGTATCTGAGAAAGGGAGAACAAAGGACCGCATTGGTGCTACTCAAATAAAACAGAGAACCAAAAACCGACTTAACCAACTGCAGAAAGAAGAAAGGGAAAATAAAGAACATCAATGAGTAGCACCACTAAACTAAACTAATGGGCTGATAAATTGCCATTGTTGTTATCTGGTCCCGTCTCCAGAATATTACACACACAATTAACAAAGTCAAACTGTAGAGTTACAGATTCAGATTAATCAAAACATTCAAGTTTATTATCTAAAAGATTCAGTACATTTGAAGAAATTAAAAACAGACTGTCGGACACAGGGTTATATTGAAACCATCCGACTGTCGGACACGTGGATATATTAAAACTCTGTCCGACTTTCGGACACGTAGACACTTCGTTCAAGGCAGCAACGCAATTTGTCGTGAGAAAAATTTGTTTCGCGTCCAGTGTGCAAGCGGCTTAATACTACTATTATTGTCACTTAGGTATTTATCATTTTTAGTGGGGGAAAGAAATACAGCCTGATTGCTATGATCTCGTACCGAGCTAAGATCACATATTGAAAGTAAGTGTCACGTATCTTGCATTGTTGTCCATGCATTTTAATCCCAAAATTTTAAGCAGCAACAGGCTGTAATAATATGAACACGCTATCCATCGTTTTTTTCCCCAATGATGCAGGCAGAAGAAATAAATGAGCAACCGTCGTATTTCATTCCAACTTCATTAGTTTGAATGATCTGACGTAGTTTCATTTGAAATTCCATTCAAGTTCGCCAATGGTAATAATTCGAGAATGCCTCATATTCGTAATGCTTAATATAGACGTAAGCGGTGCAGAAGCCTGAAGCAGCAAATTAAAATGCAACATTGACGCTTCATGTAGATATAGGACAGAGGCTTCTTAATTTCAACACTTTAAAGGTCACGAGAGGAGCTCATTTTATTGGCGAAGAGTTGACTCGGCTGTGTTAAACCCACTTAAACCTTTTCTCCTCCCTCTTTGCCACTTTCGCCGGCAGGAGGGACAGAGGCGGGACAGAAGAGTACTTGTGCCAGGCTACGCCGGGCATGAAATTGCAACATATGCCTGGACACACCCCGTTGGCGCAGTGCTCCCCCTATTCGTCGTGCCTGTGCCTGGTCTACGAATTTAGAGCCCAATGGCTCAAGTGATCTGAAAGTCATTGCATTTTGATTTTATTTACATTTTACACTTTGTCCCAACTATTTTAGAATTGGGGTAGTAGACAAAATATATAAAGCTTTCAGTACAACTGTATTTAAAGGGGACCTAACATGCTGATCCTTCTTTTAATACATATTAATAATGCTATAATGTTGTTGTCCATGCTCAACCTCTGAAAAGTTTTTAAACATAAGATAAAGGGATTTTGCCATAATCCAAGAACGTGATTTTGTGAGTTTGATTTCCTCTCTGAACAGCTCTTCCCAAGATCTTCACGAGATCTGGACTGTTGCTAATGTTTATGTCCTCAATATGCAAGAGTGATATCAGGGGAAATTCTAAAGATGGTGTGTGAACATAAACCTGCCTGTCATCGTGACTTCACCCCACATCATTACTGACCCTCTCCCATACCAATTATGTGAAATCATAGCAGCTTACTGATGACATTGACACTGACCCGGAAGGGATGACATTTTTGATGCTGGTAAGTGACAATAACAACAGTTTTCTAGTCTTTTTTCTGGAATTAATAGCTGAACTTACAATATACATATCAGAACCACATTTTTTTCATAGCCAGAAGGCAGAGTTCGCATCATTTTCTGCCCTGTTTAAAAAGTGCTTGTGTAAGTGATTTTTTCGGTTTTTTCAAAAATTGCGAAATAGCTCCACATTCCGACAGACACTATTGATTTAGAGTATCTGGTCCATTGCGCATTTCTCTTCGTCACGGTCTTCTGCAATAAAGCAGAAAATAAAATTCTAGAGCCACCAACTGCCCCAATTCAACAAGTGTTTGCCACTAACATGGAAATATCCCCCGCTGCCTCAATTTTATGTGTCCGTACGGAAGGACGGAGCCCAATGCTATATCCCCCGCTTCACGCTACTCGCGCAGCGGGGGATAATTAGGTGAGGAAATGTCATAAAGAGACCTCATGAATGAAGGTCTCTTAATGAAGGCGGAACAGATGAAGCTACAAACTATCCAAATTAGAGGCATATGGTGTTCATTCAAGATCAGCCATTGTACAAACCCCAATTCCAATGAAGTTGGGACATTGTGTAAAACTTGACAAACTATGTTTTTTTTTTGGAATAATCACTCAATTTGAATTTGATGCCTGCAAAAGGTTCCAAAAAAACTGGGACAAGGGCATTTTTTTGACTGTGTTATGTAATCTTTCCTTTTTAAGAACGCTCAATAAGCATTTGGCCACTGAGGACAGTAATTGTAGAGGCTTTGTTGGAGCAAGTATTTCCCATTCTTGCAGGATGTGCAACTCAGTTGCTCAACAGTTAGGGGTCTCCATTGTCATATTTAGCGCTTCATAATGTACCACACATTTTCAATGGGAGACAGTTCTGCACTGCAGGCAGGCCAGTCTATTACCCGCAGTCTTATACTTCGAAACGAGGCGATTGTAACACGTGGAGAATTTAACTTGGCATTGTCTTGCTGAAATAAGCAGGGACGTTCCTGAAAAAGACGTTGCTTGGATGGTAGCATATGTTGCTCCAAATCCTGTATGTATCTTTCAGCATTAACAGTGCCATCACAGATTTGCAATGGGCACTAACATATCCCCATACCATCACAGATGCTGGCTTTTGAACTATACGCTGATAAAAATCAGGGCAGTCCTTTTCCTACTTAACCCAGATGACACATCGTCCATAATTTCCAAAAACAATCTGAAATGTGGACTCCTCAGACCACAGCACTTTTCGTCAGTCCATCTCAAATGAACTTGGGCCCAGAGAAGCCGGCGGCATTTCTGGGTTTTGTCGATATATATCTTTAGCTTTGCATGGTACAGCTTTAACTTGTAATATCACAGTTAAGAGTATTATATACATCATCATCATTACAAAAATCACATGTATGTTCATCATGATTGTCAAGTAAATAATCTGCATGAGTAAGTGTTTCATCATCAGAAAGTATATAAGTGAAGTTTAACACTTCCATAAAAAATTGCACCACTCCTCTGCAGTAATACAGGAAGAAACTAAACTGGGAGTAGGAGGAGTAGGAGGAGTAGGAGTAAACGAGCTCATCTTTTTCCAGAATATCTTACTGTCACTACTTGTATGGATAAGTTCCTTAACACGGCCCTCTTCAAAATGGGTTCTTTTCTGTAGACAGAAAAGGACCCATTATAGTCCTATATCAGTTTCTCAATATACAATACTCTGATAGAGTTTCTTTATCAACACTGATTCTAAAGTTATTTAATACCTGAAACTTTTCAAACTTAAGCTTTTGACACTGCCAGTCGTACCATCTTCTTTGAACAGCATCATGTCCCTCCCTGGAACACAAAGACAAAACAGAGGCAGAGGCGCTCTATCTCGTAGGATAGAAGTCAAAGCAATAACAGCTAAATCAACACAATCACTCTGCTTTAGAATAAACTCATCTATACTTAGATTATGTAATGCGTCAGAGACATAGTTCCTGAATATATCATTCATGTCACTTCTCCAAAAGAAACAATGGATGTTATTTGAAAATCTTTCATCACTGTGATAAGTATTGACTGAGTTAAAGCAGCAAGAAAATGAGAGAACAATAGGGAAATGATCAGATTCACAACAAGTGCAAACACAGAACAAAATACAAAGAAATCTGTGAAGTTTTGTTAGTGATAAGATTTCTCAAGGGAAAAGAGAAAAAAAAATCAACTTGAGTAAAACTGACCCCACTTGAGATGGGTAACAAAATGGTCATTTTGACCATTGAAATCCTGCTATTTTTTGTTTTTTTTCCCCTCAAATGTGACCAAATACTGTAAGCCATGTGAACGCCAAATGTGCAGCAAAAGTCGATCAAATCTCTTCCATAATCATTGCACACATCATCTTTATTGTTACCTGGTTGATCAAATGTGTCAGAAATGTAACCCATATCTTCCAAGCTTGGTATGTATCTGTCAGTGTCGTTCATAAAAAAATCTCTAACATTCATAACCAAACACAATCTTGTCAAATAAAAGGAGTATCATATCAGTATATTCAGTCATTATACAATAAAGACAATGCTTTTCAGAATTATGAATGCAAACAGCAATGCCCCCTCGATAATTAAAATCTCTATGGTTAACACTGACACTGTAAACAGGAAACGCTGTCTCTATCATATCCCTTGTGCAGCTGTTGCACATCTCAAGCAGTCCAAAAATCAAATAAATCAAAACTCTCTAAAACTGACATCAGCAAGCTTATTCTGAAGACCCTTGACATTCCAACATAATATTGATAATGTTGTTGTGTTGTCTATAGCACTGTCAATCAGGGCCGGGGGGCGTTCCTATTCATGCTCATTTTGGTGAAATTGACATCGGGCTGCGACTCTGTACAAGCATCTCCTGCTCTGATGTTGCCAAGTTTAAATTTGAAATGGGCCCAGTTTATCATGGACAGTGGCCCAGAGATCGCAGGGTGTCAAGTTCCAACTGCCGTCAGAAAAATAGGAAAATAGGAATTGGCATCTTGAAAAAATAAAAATGAAGGAGGAAAACGGGGCAGAAAATATGTCAAAAATAGGAAATTTATTGACAATACTTGCACAAATTACAAAAGTAATATCACAAAATCACAGACAAATAATGCACAAAGTGAACTCCCACTTCGAGGTATAATCAAAGTAATACTTTTAGGACAAAAAAGTTTACATTTGTGCTGTAAACATGCATGAAACCAATGAGTATTAGCCTGGCTAGCTTGAGCAAATATAGCAGGGATGCCATGTTTAGAGCAAAGGGCCCTGAGGTGACCGATTTCCAAATTTTGCTAGCTTGCTAAAAATTGTTTGCTTGCAAGACACTCAAGTAGTAAATAATTTTAATGCAAATACTGCCTTTTCTGTTAACAGAGATAGTCCTCATGCCCCACATCATACAATGGGACAGAATTAGTCCTCTGCAGTTCTACCCTTGCCTCATCTTCCTCGCAACTTTCTTTTTTTCCTCCAATTTGCATGTTTGTTCTTTTACTGCATATTCAGTGAAGTTGCTGAAAAATGCTAGTAATGGCTAATCAAAATAGTATACTTGGGCATCTGATTGATCATCATAATTCTCATGAATCTCCACAAAAAGAAAACCAGAAAAAGAATTTTCCATCACATAAATAGAAAATATGCAGCGTAACCACCATTCCCAATTGAGGATAAATGGAAGGAAAGTGCAGCACATGGCACTGTTGTACATTTGAGATTTACTCACACACACACACACACACACACACACACACACACAAAACTTTCTGCAGAGGCACAAACTCTGAAGTTATGGATATGCTAAACATGGTAATAATGAATTTAAAAAAATTGCTGACCTGTTTTGGTGACTTTTGATAACTTCTGTGCCTGACAACACCGCCACCCTGATTTCGGATATTGATGTTTTGGTGAAAAATCAAGATTCAAGCCTCCTTCACTCAAAAACTAATTGTAGTATAGAGATGACATTTTGCCGCCAAATGAGGCATAATGTCCTTCAAACGTCAGTGTGCATATTTCTGTAAATGAAGGACATGTTAATTGATAATTTAGCCCGGCCATGGATTTCTACCATTTTGACCTCTACTGAAAATTTTGCCCAAATGCAGTTGTACTGAGAGTTTCATATATTTGGTCTGTATTCAAGAAATTCTCTTGACAAAAATGTAGTAAAACCGGAGGGGTGGCCGATCTCACCCCCGAAGGATTCGAAACAGAAACCCACTCGTCTTTTCGAGTTTTGGGGTGGACCCTTTAAACCGGCAAAGTTTCGCGGAAATCGGTGAGATGGCATGTGGCAGACCCGCCTGGTGCTCTCATGGACTCACTCTTAAAAAGTTGCTGTCATACAGTGAAACGCGAGGAAAAGTCAGCTCAAATTGTCACGCTAAGATGGAGACAGAGTTCATAAAACACATCATTGCTTGCAATGATCCATGACTTTAAATTAACGTACTGCACTGCTTAACCAAATTAGTGTTTGTTAACATTTATTGGCTTATGTTGAAACTGAACTAAATTCAATACAGGCCAGCTAAGTTCACAGCATCTGTTCGCCAAACCGTCAAGATGAGCCTTCCCTGGACAATTCATAGAGAAAACGTTAGAGCTACCATGGAGACAAATGAATACGAAAATACCATCTCGGTGGCAAGCAGACTTAAGTTACTATTTATATCCTATTAAAGTTCTGTCACGTTGCGCTAACTAGATAGCAAATGAGCAATGTTAATTAGCGCTTCTCTTAAAATGTTAAGAACTGTTTTGAGAGACCTGACAAGTAATAGCGCACCTCCTGACATTTTCCCTACAAATTTATTCACCGCGTTTGAGCGTTTTAGGTGTTTTGCTAGTGCTTCCTTGGCTGGAGGTAAAAGATAGCTAATTGCAATTCTTTTTTTTTTAAGTTGAGGGCAAACGCGACTTGCCAGTAACGATGTCCTGGAAGCACAATAACTGGGTTGGATGTTGACATCCAGAGGTCGATTGAAGCCGACCATTAATTCCATCAATCTAGCTAAGCCCTTTGGCATGGAATAAAACTGTAGTTCGGAATTTCTCTGACGACAGTTGTTACAGCCAACAGCAGAACATATCCCGGACATATAGGAATTATTTAATGTTGTATTTCTAACATCCTCTTGTCTCGTCTGCTGGAGGGGGGGCGGGGCACTTTGACCTGATTGGACGGGCCCACCCATGGAGCCAACACTGGGATGGCTGAGGAGGAGGCAACGTCACCTTTTTGACGTCACCTCCACCTCTCGACTAACATATATTGGCCTCAGATCATCAGTGAATTTACTTTGACCGCAGGAGGCAGCAGCATCTTCTGAACATCTACTTCTGACTCTGCCATCTATTTGACGACTCAAGATTTTCATCATGCTGGAGCGTTTTTCTGGTATCTGGAAAATCTCTGAAGCCAAAAATTTCTCGGAATACCTGAGTAAGTTAGTAAGTTTGTTATTTTTATATAGGCTACTCTTTATTCTAGATTGAGAAAATTTTGATTTCTATATTTAAATGTTCATCTTGATTCATAATTTCCAGGATTAATTACTTTCACAATAAAAATAGTATGTATGATAAAAATAATCTCTGTTTTACACCTCTGAACTACTGTCGTCAAAGATTTCTCATAGTTCCATGCAAGATGCTGTCTGTCTGCTGTCTTCTGTCTTCATAAGGAAAATTTGCCCATGAAATGCATTCTTACGAAGAAAAAATAAATTATACAAAGAAAGTTGCAAACAATAAAAGTCCTCCAATAGAATAACATAAAGGTATAAAGGTAATAAGGTCAGATTTGTGCAGTCTCATGCAGAAGTCTTTACAGATAGTCAGTGCACTTAACGCTGCCATACTCACAGTGTCATGTACTCGCAGCAGCTCGTGATCATACCATTCACAGCAGATCATGTGATTTCACTGTTCGTATACCTTTAATATGCATGCAAGCTGAATGACTGCTGACTAAAATTCCTGCAGGTGCAAGATCTGATTTAGTCAACGCCGGAGATGATACCCAACCCACATTGTACATCTCCCAGAGGGATGGAAACAAGATGAAGGTGGATGTAGCAAATGGGCACCCGACATTCTACAATATTCACATAAAATTCAACCTGGGAGAGGCGTTTGAGGAACCCATATCCGATGGAAGAAGTAGTGTGAAAGTATGTAGAATCGAACTCTAAAAACTTTAATAATGATAATATAGAAATTCCTGCAAAACATATGCACAGAATTTTACCAGTAATTTGTCATTGCATCCATGATAGATATTCGGTAAATACACTGTTTTGAGAAATACAGATCTGAATACTATGAAAACCATGCATGTTCATGAAAAAACAATAATACACAATGCAAGCTGTACAACTTGTGCTAACAACGATGTCTGCATAATCTTTTTTTAAAATCATTGCACCAGAAGCGATTGCCTACAATGGATCAGAGAAGAGATAGCATTTTAGATCTTGATCTGTTTCCATTCCACTTTGACAGGGCGCATTTCAATTTTTCGGACTTTGTGTTCTGATGGCCCAATGCATTTTTTGATTTGTAGACTCTTGCAACTTTTGAAGAAAACAAACTAATCTACATACAGAAGTGGGAGGACAAGGAAGCAAAAGTGATCCGAGAAATCGTGGATGGCTATCTAGTCGCGGTAAGCCAGCCATGAGAAATGATTGTGATTCTAATTGAATGGCATCTGTGGAATGATGAGAAGTTTGCGGGTCAATTCGGGGAAATTTTTCAGATGTCATTCTCTTTAAACTCTTGCAACATATTGAATGCATTGCTGTAACTAGAATAGCCTTTTTCATGGATCAATTTCAGAAAATAATGATGTTTGTCTTGTATCATATGTATGTAATGCTGTAAATACTGTTGTTTTCCTTGTCAGCGAGCAGAAATATGTCAACGTGCTGAAACGTGATGAATTCGCTATGACTGTTGGAATTTAAAGGTATAGGTTACTTATGCTGACCTTCTGAAGATGTAACCAAGACTTTTTCTTCTGGTTTTTCCCTACAGACACTAAAATGCGGAGATGTCGTTGCTCATCGCAAATATTATAAGGAGAGTGACATTCCTGAATCGCACTTTGATTCCCCAGGTTTTTGTGCTTGATTTTCTCAAATATAATTGTAGCACTGAAGCACCATGGACAGATAGCGCTGTTGCCTCGCAAGAAAGGGGTTTCTCTGCATCAGCTCCTGGCCTGGGTCCCTCCTGAGTGGATTTTTTACATTCTAGTAGGTTTTCTTCTACAATCTGAAGATGTGTATCCCAAGGCCAACCAATGAAATTTACCGTTGTTGGTTAACTGTAATGCATTTACTGCAATGTTCATGAATCTGTATTTAACTTATCCAAACAGTTATCATTAATAAAACAAGTTTGTACAAATGGCTTATTTGACATGTAATTCTAATTTGAGCAAATGGGTTGAAGAAAATGAGTGAACTTGTGAGATCATGACATGATGCGACGTGATGAGTGTTTGTGTATAAGGACACGTTGACATTAAACTCAGCTAATAAAGACAATTATCCAGAATTTTACAGTAGATGACACTGTATCACCTAGATCATAAATTGCAATGGCAATGCATGAACCCAAATCCTCAACAAATCATTTTTTTGCAAATGTTACATTCCTATTAGTCTAGGGGTAAAGGAAGCAAAAAATATCCAGATGGTAATAGGTTGAAATGAAGACGTTGTTTAATGGAGGAGTTTTGTGGATAAATTGAATAACAAAAGGGTATCTGAGAAAGGGAGAACAAAGGACCGCATTGGTGCTACTCAAATAAAACAGAGAACCAAAAACCGACTTAACCAACTGCAGAAAGAAGAAAGGGAAAATAAAGAACATCAATGAGTAGCACCACTAAACTAAACTAATGGGCTGATAAATTGCCATTGTTGTTATCTGGTCCCGTCTCCAGAATATTACACACACAATTGACAAAGTCAAACAGTAGAGTTACAGATTCAGATTAATCAAAACATTCAAGTTTATTATCTAAAAGATTCAGTACATTTGAAGAAATTAAAAACAGACTGTCGGACACAGGGTTATATTGAAACCATCCGACTGTCGGACACGGAGATATATTAAAACTCTGTCCGACTTTCGGACACGTAGACACTTAGTTTAAGGCAGCAACGCAATTTGTCGTGAGAAAAATTTGTTTCGCGTCCAGTGTGCAAGCGGCTTAATACTACTATTATTGTCACTTAGGTATTTATCATTTTTAGTGGGGGAAAGAAATACAGCCTGATTGCTATGATCTCGTACCGAGCTAAGATCACATATTGAAAGTAAGTGTCACGTATCTTGCATTGTTGTCCATGCATTTTAATCCCAAAATTTTAAGCAGCAACAGGCTGTAATAATATGAACACGCTATCCATCGTTTTTTTCCCCAATGATGCAGGCAGAAGAAATAAATGAGCAACCGTCGTATTTCATTCCAACTTCATTAGTTTGAATGATCTGACGTAGTTTTATTTGAAATTCCATTCAAGTTCGCCAATGGTAATAATTCGAGAATGCCTCATATTCGTAATGCTTAATATAGACGTAAGCGGTGCAGAAGCCTGAAGCAGCAAAGTAAAATGCAACATTGACGCTTCATGTAGATATAGGACAGAGGCTTCTTAATTTCAACACTTTAAAGGTCACGAGAGGAGCTCATTTTATTGGCGAAGAGTTGACTCGGCTGTGTTAAACCCACTTAAACCTTTTCTCCTCCCTCTTTGCCACTTTCGCCGGCAGGAGGGACAGAGGCGGGACAGAAGAGTACTTGTGCCAGGCTACGCCGGGTATGAAATTGCAACATATGCCTGGACACACCCCGTTGGCGCAGTGCTCCCCCTATTCGTCGTGCCTGTGCCTGGTCCACGCATTTAGAGCCCAATGGCTCAAGTGATCTGAAAGTCATTGCATTTTGATTTTATTTACATTTTACACTTTGTCCCAACTATTTTAGAATTGGGGTAGTAGACAAAATATATAAAGCTTTCAGTACAACTGTATTTAAAGGGGACCTAACATGCTGATCCTTCTTTTAATACATATTAATAATGCTATAATGTTGTTGTCCATGCTCAACCTCTGAAAAGTTTTTAAACATAAGATAAAGGGATTTTGCCATAATCCAAGAACGTGATTTTGTGAGTTTGATTTCCTCTCTGAACAGCTCTTCCCAAGATCTTCACGAGATCTGGACTGTTGCTAATGTTTGTGTCCTCAATATGCAAGAGTGATATCAGGGGAAATTCTAAAGATGGTGTGTGAACATAAACCTGCCTGTCATTGTGACTTCACCCCACATCATTACTGACCCTCTCCCATACCAATTATGTGAAATCATAGCAGCTTGCTGATGACATTGACACTGACCCGGAAGGGATGACATTTTTGATGCTGGTAAGTGACAATAACAACAGTTTTCTAGTCTTTTTTCTGGAATTAATAGCTGAACTTACAATATACATATCAGAGCCACATTTTTTTCATAGCCAGAAGGCAGAGTTCGCATCATTTTCTGCCCTGTTTAAAAAGTGCTTGTGTAAGTGATTTTTTCGGTTTTTTCAAAAATTGCTAAATAGCTCCACATTCCGACAGACACTATTGATTTAGAGTATCTGGTCCATTGCGCATTTCTCTTCGTCACGGTCTTCTGCAATAAAGCAGAAAATAAAATTCTAGAGCCACCAACTGCCCCAATTCAAAAAGTGTTTGCCACTAACATGGAAATATCCCCCGCTGCCTCAATTTTATGTGTCTGTACGGAAGGACGGAGCCCAATGCTATATCCCCCGCTTCACGCTACTCGCGCAGCGGGGGATAATTAGGTGAGGAAATGTCATAAAGAGACCTCATGAATGAAGGTCTCTTTATGAAGGCGGAACAGATGAAGCTACAAACTATCCAAATTAGAGGCATATGGTATTCATTCAAGATCAGCCATTGTACAAACCCCAATTCCAATGAAGTTGGGACATTGTGTAAAACTTGACAAACTATGTTTTTTTTTTGGAATAATCACTCAATTTGAATTTGATGCCTGCAAAAAGTTCCAAAAAAACTGGGACAAGGGCATTTTTTTGACTGTGTTACGTCATCTTTCCTTTTTAAGAACGCTCAATAAGCATTTGGCCACGGAGGACAGTAATTGTAGAGGCTTTGTTGGAGCAAGTATTTCCCATTCTTGCAGGATGTGCAACTCAGTTGCTCAACAGTTAGGGGTCTCCATTGTCATATTTAGCGCTTCATAATGTACCACACATTTTCAATGGGAGACAGTTCTGCACTGCAGGCAGGCCAGTCTATTACCCGCAGTCTTATACTTCGAAACGAGGCGATTGTAAGACGGGGAGAATTTAACTTGGCATTGTCTTGCTGAAATAAGCAGGGACGTTCCTGAAAAAGACGTTGCTTGGATGGTAGCATATGTTGCTCCAAATCCTGTATGTATCTTTCAGCATTAACAGTGCCATCACAGATTTGCAATGGGCACTAACATATCCCCATACCATCACAGACGCTGGCTTTTGAACTATACGCTGATAAAAATCAGGGCAGTCCTTTTCCTACTTAACCAAGATGACACATCGTCCATAATTTCCAAAAACAATCTGAAATGTGGACTCCTAAGACCACAGCACTTTTCGTCAGTCCATCTCAGATGTACGTGGGCCCAGAGAAGCCGGCGGCATTTCTGGGTTTTGTCGATATATATCTTTAGCTTTGCATGGTACAGCTTTAACTTGCAATATCACAGTTAAGAGTATTATATACATCATCATCATTACAAAAATCACATGTATGTTCATCATGATTGTCAAGTAAATAATCTGCATGAGTAAGTGTTTCATCATCAGAAAGTATATAAGTGAAGTTTAACACTTCCATAAAAAATTGCACCACTCCTCTGCAGTTATACAGGAAGAAACTAAACTGGGAGTAGGAGGAGTAGGAGTAAACGAGCTCATCTTTTTCCAGAATATCTTACTGTTACTACTTGTATGGATAAGTTCCTTAACACGGCCCTCTTCAAAATGGGTTCTTTTCTGTAGACAGAAAAGGACCCATTATAGTCCTATATCAGTTTCTCAATATACAATACTCTGATAAAGTTTCTTTATCAACACTGATTCTAAAGTTATTTAATACCAGAAACTTTTCAAACTTAAGCTTTTGACACTGCCAGTCGTACCATCTTCTTTGAACAGCATCATGTCCCTCCCTGGAACACAAAGACAAAACAGAGGCAGAGGCGCTCTATCTCGTAGGATAGAAGTCAAAGCAATAACAGCTAAATCAACGCAGTCACTCTGCTTTAGAATAAACTCATCTATACTTAGATTATGTAATGCGTCAGAGACATAGTTCCTGAATATATCATTCATGTCACTTCTCCAAAAGAAACAATGGATGTTATTTGAAAATCTTTCATCACTGTGATAAGTATTGACTGAGTTAAAGCAGCAAGAAAATGAGAGAACAATAGGGAAATGATCAGATTCACAACAAGTGCAAACACAGAACAAAATACAAAGAAATCTGTGAAGTTTTGTTAGTGATAAGATTTCTCAAGGGAAAAGAGAAAAAAAATCAACTTGAGTAAAACTGACCCCACTTGAGATGGGTAACAAAATGGACATTTTGACCATTGAAAGCCTGCTATTTTTTGTTTTTTTTTCCCCTCAAATGCGACCAAATACTGTAAGCCATGTGAACGCCAAATGTGCAGCAAAAGTCGATCAAATCTCTTCCATAATCATCGCACACATCATCTTTATTGTTACCTGGTTGATCAAATGTGTCAGAAATCTAACCCATATCTTCCAAGCTTGGTATGTATCTGTCAGTGTCGTTCATAAAAAAATCTCTAACATTCATAACCAAACACAATCTTGTCAAATAAAAGGAGTATCATATCAGTATATTCAGTCATTATACAATAAAGACAATGCTTTTCAGAATTATGAATGCAAACAGCAATGCCCCCTCGATAATTAAAATCTCTATGGTTAACACTGACACTGTAATCAGGAAACGCTGTCTCTATCATATCCCTTGTGCAGCTGTTGCACATCTCAAGCAGTCCAAAAATCAAATAAATCAAAACTCTCTAAAACTGACATCAGCAAGCTTATTCTGAAGACCCTTGACATTCCAACATAATATTGATAATGTTGTTGTGTTGTCTATAGCACTGTCAATCAGGGCCGGGGGGCGTTCCTATTCATGCTCATTTTGGTGAAATTCACATCGGGCTGCGACTCTGTACAAGCATCTCCTGCTCTGATGTTGCCAAGTTTAAATTTGAAATGGGCCCAGTTTATCATGGACAGTGGCCCAGAGATCGCAGGGTGTCAAGTTCCAACTGCCGTCAGAAAAATAGGAAAATAGGAAAATAAGAATTGGCTTCTTGAAAAAATAAAAATAAAGTAGGAAAACAGGGCAGAAAATTTGTCAAAAATAGGAAATTTATTGACAATACTTGCACAAATTACAAAAGTAATATCACAAAATCACGGACAAATAATGCACAAAGTGAACTCCCACTTCGAGGTATAATCAAAGTAATACTTTTAGGACAAAAAAGTTTACATTTGTGCTGTAAACATGCATGAAACCAATGAGTATTAGCCTGGCTAGCTTGAGCAAATATAGCAGGGATGCCATGTTTAGAGCAAAGGGCCCTGAGGTGACCGATTTCCAAATTTTGCTAGCTTGCTCAAAATTGTTTGCTTGCAAGATACCCAAGTAGTAAATAATTTTAATGCAAATACTGCCTTTTCTGTTAACAGAGATAGTCCTCATGCCCCACATCATACAATGGGACAGAATTAGTCCTCTGCAGTTTTACCCTTGCCTCATCTTCCTTGCAACTTTCTTTTTTTCCTCCAATTTGCATGTTTGTTCTTTTACTGCATATTCAGTGAAGTTGCTGAAAAATGCTAGTAATGGCTAATCAAAATAGTATACTTGGGCATCTGATTGATCATCATAATTCTCATGAATCTCCACAAAAAGAAAACCAGAAAAAGAATTTTCCATCACATAAATAGAAAATATGCAGCGTAACCACCATTCCCAATTGAGGATAAATGGAAGGAAAGTGCAGCACATGGCACTGTTGTACATTTGAGATTTACTCACACACACACACACACACACACACACACACACACACAAAACTAGCTATGGATATGCTAAACATGGTAATAATGAATTTAAAAAAATTGCTGACCTGTTTTGGTGACTTTTGATAACTTCTGTGCCTGACAACACCGCCACCCTGATTTCGGATATTGATGTTTTGGTGAAAAATCAAGATTCAAGCCTCCTTCACTCAAAAACTAATTGTAATATAGAGATGACATTTTGCCGCCAAATGAGGCATAATGTCCTTCAAACGTCAGTGTGCATATTTCTGTAAATGAAGGACATGTTAATTGATAATTTAGCCCGGCCATGAATTTCTACCATTTTGACCTCTACTGAAAATTTTGCCCAAATGCAGTTGTACTGAGAGTTTCATATATTTGGTCTATATTCAAGAAATTCTCTTGACAAAAATGTAGTAAAACCGGAGGGGTGGCCGATCTCACCCCCGAAGGATTCGAAACAGAAACCAACTCGTCTTTTCGAGTTTTGGGGTGGACCCTTTAAACCGGCAAAGTTTTGCGGAAATCGGTGAGATGGCATGTGGCAGACCCGCCTGGTGCTCTCATGGACTCACTCTAAAAAAGTTGCTGTCATACAGTGAAACGCGAGGAAAAGTCAGCTCAAATTGTCACGCTAAGATAGAGACAGAGTTCATAAAACACATCATTGCTTGCAATGATCCATGACTTTAAATTAACGTACTGCACTGCTTAACCAAATTAGTGTTTGTTAACATTTATTGGCTTATGTTGAAACTGAACTAAATTCAATACAGGCCAGCTAAGTTCACAGCATCTGTTCGCCAAACCGTCAAGATGAGCCTTCCCTGGACAATTCATAGAGAAAACGTTAGAGCTACCATGGAGACAAATGAATACGAAAATACCATCTCGGTGGCAAGCAGACTTAAGTTACTATTTATATCCTATTAAAGTTCTGTCACGTTGCGCTAACTAGATAGCAAATGAGCAATGTTAATTAGCGCTTCTCTTAAAATGTTAAGAACTGTTTTGAGAGACCTGACAAGTAATAGCGCACCTCCTGACATTTTCCCTACAAATTTATTCACCGCGTTTGAGCGTTCAAAGTGTTTTGCTAGTGCTTCCTTGGCTGGAGGTAAAAGATAGCTAATTGCAATTCTTTTTTTTTAAGTTGAGGGCAAACGCGACTTGCCAGTAACGATGTCCTGGAAGCACAAGAACTGGGTTGGATGTTGACATCCAGAGGTCGATTGAAGCCGACCATTAATTCCATCAATCTAGCTAAGCCCTTTGGCATGGAATAAAACTGTAGTTCGGAATTTCTCTGACGACAGTTGTTACAGCCAACAGCAGAACATATCCCGGACATATAGGATTTATTTAATGTTGTATTTCTAACATCCTCTTGTCTCGTCTGCTGGAGGGGGGGCGGGGCACTTTGACCTGATTGGACGGGCCCACCCATGGAGCCAACACTGGGATGGCTGAGGAGGAGGCAACGTCACCTTTTTGACGTCACCTCCACCTATCGACTAACATATATTGGCCTCAGATCTTCAGTGAATTTACTTTGACCGCAGGAGGCAGCAGCATCTTCTGAACATCTACTTCTGACTCTGCCATCTATTTGACGACTCAAGATTTTCATCATGCTGGAGCGTTTTTCTGGTATCTGGAAAATCTCTGAAGCCAAAAATTTTTCAGAATACCTGAAAGCTATTGGTAAGTTTGTTATTTTTATATAGGCTACTCTTCATTCTAGATTGAGAAAATTTTGATTTCTATATTTAAATGTTCATCTTGATTCATAATTTCCAGGATTAATTATTTTCACAATAAAAATAGTATGTATGATAAAAATAATCTCTGTTTTACACCTTTGAACTACTGTCGTCAAAGATTTCTCATAGTTCCATGCAAGATGCTGTCTGTCTGCTGTCTTCTGTCTTCATAAGGAAAATTTGCCCATGAAATGCATTCTTACGAAGAAAAAATAAATTATACAAAGAAAGTTGCAAACAATAAAAGTCCTCCAATAGAATAACATAAAGGTATAAAGGTAATCAGGTCAGATTTGTGCAGTCTCATGTAGAAGTCTTTACAGATAGTCAGTGCACTTAACGCTGCCATACTCACAGTGTCATGTACTCGCAGCAGCTCGTGATCATACCATTCACAGCAGATCATGTGATTTCACTGTTCGTATACCTTTAATATGCATGCAAGCTGAATGACTGCTGACTAAAATTCCTGCAGGTGCAAGATCTGATTTAGTCAATGCCGGAGATGATACCCAACCCACATTGTACATCTCCCAGAGGGATGGAAACAAGATGAAGGTGGATGTAGCAAATGGGCACCCGACATTCTACAATATTCACATAAAATTCAACCTGGGAGAGGCGTTTGAGGAACCCATATCCGATGGAAGAAGTAGTGTGAAAGTATGTTGAATTGAACTCTAAAAACTTTAATAATGATAATATAGAAATTCCTGCAAAACATATGCACAGAATTTTACCAGTAATTTGTCATTGCATCCGTGATAGATATTCGGTAAATACACTGTTTTGAGAAATACAGATCTGAATACTATGAAAACCATGCATGTTCATGAAAAAACAATAATACACAATGCAAGCTGTACAACTTGTGCTAACAACGATGTCTGCATAATCTTTTTTTAAAATCATTGCACCAGAAGCGATTGCCTACAATGGATCAGAGAAGAGATAGCATTTTAAATCTTGATCTGTTTCCATTCCACTTTGACAGGGCGCATTTCAATTTTTCCGACTTTGTGTTCTGATGGCCCAATGCATTTTTTGATTTGTAGACTCTTGCGACTTTTGAAGAAAACAAACTAATCTACATACAGAAGTGGGAGGACAAGGAAGCAAAAGTGATCCGAGAAATCGTGGATGGCTATCTAGTCGCGGTAAGCCAGCCATGAGAAATGATTGTGATTCTAATTGAATGGCATCTGTGGAATGATGAGAAGTTTGCGGGTCAATTCGGGGAAATTTTTCAGATGTCATTCTCTTTAAACTCTTGCAACATATTGAATACATTGCTGTAACTGGAATAGCCTTTTTCATGGATCAATTTCAGAAAATAATGATGTTTGTCTTGTATCATATGTATGTAATGCTGTAAATACTGTTGTCTTCCTTGTCAGCGAGCAGAAATATGTCAACGTGCTGAAACGTGATGAATTCGCTATTACTGTTGGAATTTAAAGGTATAGGTTACTTATGCTGACCTTCTGAAGATGTAACCAAGACTTTTTCTTCTGGTTTTTCCCTACAGACACTAAAATGCGGAGATGTCGTTGCTCATCGCAAATATTATAAGGAGAGTGACATTCCTGAATCGCACTTTGATTCCCCAGGTTTTTGTGCTTGATTTTCTCAAATATAATTGTAGCACTGAAGCACCATGGACAGATAGCGCTGTTGCCTCGCAAGAAAGGGGTTTCTCTGCATCAGCTCCTGGCCTGGGTCCCTCCTGAGTGGATTTTTTACATTCTAGTAGGTTTTCTTCTACAATCTGAAGATGTGTATCCCAAGGCCAACCAATGAAATTTACCGTTGTTGGTTAACTGTAATGCATTTACTGCAATGTTCATGAATCTGTATTTAACTTATCCAAACAGTTATCATTAATAAAACAAGTTTGTACAAATGGCTTATTTGACATGTAATTCTAATTTGAGCAAATGGGTTGAAGAAAATGAGTGAACTTGTGAGATCATGACATGATGCGACGTCATGAGTGTTTGTGTATAAGGACACGTTGACATTCAACTCAGCTAATAAAGAGAATTATCCAGAATTTTACAGTTGCTGACACTGTATCACCTAGATCATAAATTGCAATGGCAATGCATGAACCCAAATCCTCAACAAATCATTTTTTTGCAAATGTTACATTCCTATTAGTCTAGAGGTAAAGGAAGCAAAAAATATCCAGATGGTAATAGGTTGAAATGAAGACGTTGTTTAATGGAGGAGTTTTGTGGATAAATTGAATAACAAAAGGGTATCTGAGAAAGGGAGAACAAAGGACCGCATTGGTGCTACTCAAATAAAACAGAGAACCAAAAACCGACTTAACCAACTGCAGAAAGAAGAAAGGGAAAATAAAGAACATCAATGAGTAGCACCACTAAACTAAACTAATGGGCTGATAAATTGCCATTGTTGTTATCTGGTCCCGTCTCCAGAATATTACACACACAATTAACAAAGTCAAACTGTAGAGTTACAGATTCAGATTAATCAAAACATTCAAGTTTATTATCTAAAAGATTCAGTACATTTGAAGAAATTAAAAACAGACTGTCGGACACAGGGTTATATTGAAACCATCCGACTGTCGGACACGGAGATATATTAAAACTCTGTCCGACTTTCGGACACGTAGACACTTTGTTCAAGGCAGCAACGCAATTTGTCGTGAGAAAAATTTGTTTCGCGTCCAGTGTGCAAGCGGCTTAATACTACTATTATTGTCACTTAGGTATTTATCATTTTTAGTGGGGGAAAGAAATACAGCCTGATTGCTATGATCTCGTACCGAGCTAAGATCACATATTGAAAGTAAGTGCCACGTATCTTGCATTGTTGTCCATGCATTTTAATCCCAAAGTTTTAAGCAGCAACAGGTTGTAATAATATGAACACGCTATCCATCGTTTTTTTCCCCAATGATGCAGGCAGAAGAAATAAATGAGCAACCGTCGTATTTCATTCCAACTTCATTAGTTTGAATGATCTGACGTAGTTTCATTTGAAATTCCATTCAAGTTCGCCAATGGTAATAATTCGAGAATGCCTCATATTCGTAATGCTTAATATAGACGTAAGCGGTGCAGAAGCCTGAAGCAGCAAAGTAAAATGCAACATTGACGCTTCATGTAGATATAGGACAGAGGCTTCTTAATTTCAACACTTTAAAGGTCACGAGAGGAGCGCATTTTATTGGTGAAGAGTTGACTCGGCTGTGTTAAACCCACTTAAACCTTTTCTCCTCCCTCTTTGCCACTTTCGCCGGCAGGAGGGACAGAGGCGGGACAGAAGAGTACTTGTGCCAGGCTACGCCGGGCATGAAATTGCAACATATGCCTGGACACACCCCGTTGGCGCAGTGCTCCCCCTATTCGTCGTGCCTGTGCCTGGTCTACGAATTTAGAGCCCAATGGCTCAAGTGATCTGAAAGTCATTGCATTTTGATTTTATTTACATTTTACACTTTGTCCCAACTATTTCAGAATTGGGGTAGTTGACAAAATATATAAAGCTTTCGGTACAACTGTATTTAAAGGGGACCTAACATGCTGATCCTTCTTTTAATACATATTAATAATGCTATAATGTTGTTGTCCATGCTCAACCTCTGAAAAGTTTTTAAACATAAGATAAAGGGATTTTGCCATAATCCAAGAACGTGATTTTGTGAGTTTGATTTCCTCTCTGAACAGCTCTTCCCAAGATCTTCACGAGATCTGGACTGTTGCTAATGTTTGTGTCCTCAATATGCAAGAGTGATATCAGGGGAAATTCTACAGATGGTGTGTGAACATAAACCTGCCTGTCATCGTGACTTCACCCCACATCATTACTGACCCTCTCCCATACCAATTATGTGAAATCATAGCAGCTTGCTGATGACATTGACACTGACCCGGAAGGGATGACATTTTTGATGCTGGTAAGTGACAATAACAACAGTTTTCTAGTCTTTTTTCTGGAATTAATAGCTGAACTTACAATATGCATATCAGAGCCACATTTTTTTCATAGCCAGAAGGCAGAGTTCGCATCATTTTCTGCCCTGTTTAAAAAGTGCTTGTGTAAGTGATTTTTTCGGTTTTTTCAAAAATTGCTAAATAGCTCCACATTCCGACAGACACTATTGATTTAGAGTATCTGGTCCATTGCGCATTTCTCTTCGTCACGGTCTTCTGCAATAAAGCAGAAAATAAAATTCTAGAGCCACCAACTGCCCCAATTCAACAAGTGTTTGCCACTAACATGGAAATATCCCCCGCTGCCTCAATTTTATGTGTCCGTACGGAAGGACGGAGCCCAATGCTATATCCCCCGCTTCACGCTACTCACGCAGCGGGGGATAATTAGGTGAGGAAATGTCATAAAGAGACCACATGAATGAAGGTCTCTTAATGAAGGCGGAACAGATGAAGCTACAAACTATCCAAATTAGAGGCATATGGTATTCATTCAAGATCAGCCATTGTACAAACCCCAATTCCAATGAAGTTGGGACATTGTGTAAAACTTGACAAACTATGTTTTTTTTTTGGAATAATCACTCAATTTGAATTTGATGCCTGCAAAAGGTTCCAAAAAAACTGGGACAAGGGCATTTTTTTGACTGTGTTACGTCATCTTTCCTTTTTAAGAACGCTCAATAAGCATTTGGCCACTGAGGACAGTAATTGTAGAGGCTTTGTTGGAGCAAGTATTTCCCATTCTTGCAGGATGTGCAACTCAGTTGCTCAACAGTTAGGGGTCTCCATTGTCATATTTAGCGCTTCATAATGTACCACACATTTTCAATGGGAGACAGTTCTGCACTGCAGGCAGGCCAGTCTATTACCCGCAGTCTTATACTTCGAAACGAGGCGATTGTAACACGGGGAGAATTTAACTCGGCATTGTCTTGCTGAAATAAGCAGGGACGTTCCTGAAAAAGACGTTGCTTGGATGGTAGCATATGTTGCTCCAAATCCTGTGTGTATCTTTCAGCATTAACAGTGCCATCACAGATTTGCAATGGGCACTAACATATCCCCATACCATCACAGATGCTGGCTTTTGAACTATACGCTGATAAAAATCAGGGCAGTCCTTTTCCTACTTAACCCAGATGACACATCGTCCATAATTTCCAAAAACAATCTGAAATGTGGACTCCTCAGACCACAGCACTTTTCGTCAGTCCATCTCAGATGAACTTGGGCCCAGAGAAGCCGGCGGCATTTCTGGGTTTTGTCGATATATATCTTTAGCTTTGCATGGTACAGCTTTAACTTGTAATATCACAGTTAAGAGTATTATATACATCATCATCATTACAAAAATCACATGTATGTTCATCATGATTGTCAAGTAAATAATCTGCATGAGTAAGTGTTTCATCATCAGAAAGTATATAAGTGAAGTTTAACACTTCCATAAAAAATTGCACCACTCCTCTGCAGTTATACAGGAAGAAACTAAACTGGGAGTAGGAGGAGTAGGAGTAAACGAGCTCATCTTTTTCCAGAATATCTTACTGTCACTACTTGTATGGATAAGTTCCTTAACACGGCCCTCTTCAAAATGGGTTCTTTTCTGTAGACAGAAAAGGACCCATTATAGTCCTATATCAGTTTCTCAATATACAATACTCTGATAGAGTTTCTTTATCAACACTGATTCTAAAGTTATTTAATACCTGAAACTTTTCAAACTTAAGCTTTTGACACTGCCAGTCGTACCATCTTCTTTGAACAGCATCATGTCCCTCCCTGGAACACAAAGACAAAACAGAGGCAGAGGCGCTCTATCTCGTAGGATAGAAGTCAAAGCAATAACAGCTAAATCAACGCAGTCACTCTGCTTTAGAATAAACTCATCTATACTTAGATTATGTAATGCGTCAGAGACATAGTTCCTGAATATATCATTCATGTCACTTCTCCAAAAGAAACAATGGATGTTATTTGAAAATCTTTCATCACTGTGATAAGTATTGACTGAGTTAAAGCAGCAAGAAAATGAGAGAACAATAGGGAAATGATCAGATTCACAACAAGTGCAAACACAGAACAAAATACAAAGAAATCTGTGAAGTTTTGTTAGTGATAAGATTTCTCAAGGGAAAAGAGAAAAAAAAATCAACTTGAGTAAAACTGACCCCACTTGAGATGGGTAACAAAATGGACATTTTGACCATTGAAAGCCTGCTATTTTTTGTTTTTTTTCCCCTCAAATGCGACCAAATACTGTAAGCCATGTGAACGCCAAATGTGCAGCAAAAGTCGATCAAATCTCTTCCATAATCATCGCACACATCATCTTTATTGTTACCTGGTTGATCAAATGTGTCAGAAATCTAACCCATATCTTCCAAGCTTGGTATGTATCTGTCAGTGTCGTTCATAAAAAAATCTCTAACATTCATAACCAAACACAATCTTGTCAAATAAAAGGAGTATCATATCAGTATATTCAGTCATTATACAATAAAGACAATGCTTTTCAGAATTATGAATGCAAACAGCAATGCCCCCTCGATAATTAAAATCTCTATGGTTAACACTGACACTGTAATCAGGAAACGCTGTCTCTATCATATCCCTTGTGCAGCTGTTGCACATCTCAAGCAGTCCAAAAATCAAATAAATCAAAACTCTCTAAAACTGACATCAGCAAGCTTATTCTGAAGACCCTTGACATTCCAACATAATATTGATAATGTTGTTGTGTTGTCTATAGCACTGTCAATCAGGGCCGGGGGGCGTTCCTATTCATGCTCATTTTGGTGAAATTGACATCGGGCTGCGACTCTGTACAAGCATCTCCTGCTCTGATGTTGCCAAGTTTAAATTTGAAATGGGCCCAGTTTATCATGGACAGTGGCCCAGAGATCGCAGGGTGTCAAGTTCCAACTGCCGTCAGAAAAATAGGAAAATAGGAAAATAAGAATTGGCTTCTTGAAAAAATAAAAATAAAGTAGGAAAACAGGGCAGAAAATTTGTCAAAAATAGGAAATTTATTGACAATACTTGCACAAATTACAAAAGTAATATCACAAAATCACGGACAAATAATGCACAAAGTGAACTCCCACTTCGAGGTATAATCAAAGTAATACTTTTAGGACAAAAAAGTTTACATTTGTGCTGTAAACATGCATGAAACCAATGAGTATTAGCCTGGCTAGCTTGAGCAAATATAGCAGGGATGCCATGTTTAGAGCAAAGGGCCCTGAGGTGACCGATTTCCAAATTTTGCTAGCTTGCTCAAAATTGTTTGCTTGCAAGATACCCAAGTAGTAAATAATTTTAATGCAAATACTGCCTTTTCTGTTAACAGAGATAGTCCTCATGCCCCACATCATACAATGGGACAGAATTAGTCCTCTGCAGTTCTACCCTTGCCTCATCTTCCTTGCAACTTTCTTTTTTTCCTCCAATTTGCATGTTTGTTCTTTTACTGCATATTCAGTGAAGTTGCTGAAAAATGCTAGTAATGGCTAATCAAAATAGTATACTTGGGCATCTGATTGATCATCATAATTCTCATGAATCTCCACAAAAAGAAAACCAGAAAAAGAATTTTCCATCACATAAATAGAAAATATGCAGCGTAACCACCATTCCCAATTGAGGATAAATGGAAGGAAAGTGCAGCACATGGCACTGTTGTACATTTGAGATTTACTCACACACACACACACACACACACACACACACACACACACACACAAAACTAGCTATGGATATGCTAAACATGGTAATAATGAATTTAAAAAAATTGCTGACCTGTTTTGGTGACTTTTGATAACTTCTGTGCCTGACAACACCGCCACCCTGATTTCGGATATTGATGTTTTGGTGAAAAATCAAGATTCAAGCCTCCTTCACTCAAAAACTAATTGTAATATAGAGATGACATTTTGCCGCCAAAAGAGGCATAATGTCCTTCAAACGTCAGTGTGCATATTTCTGTAAATGAAGGACATGTTAATTGATAATTTAGCCCGGCCATGAATTTCTACCATTTTGACCTCTACTGAAAATTTTGCCCAAATGCAGTTGTACTGAGAGTTTCATATATTTGGTCTATATTCAAGAAATTCTCTTGACAAAAATGTAGTAAAACCGGAGGGGTGGCCGATCTCACCCCCGAAGGATTCGAAACAGAAACCAACTCGTCTTTTCGAGTTTTGGGGTGGACCCTTTAAACCGGCAAAGTTTCGCGGAAATCGGTGAGATGGCATGTGGCAGACCCGCCTGGTGCTCTCATGGACTCACTCTAAAAAAGTTGCTGTCATACAGTGAAACGCGAGGAAAAGTCAGCTCAAATTGTCACGCTAAGATAGAGACAGAGTTCATAAAACACATCATTGCTTGCAATGATCCATGACTTTAAATTAACGTACTGCACTGCTTAACCAAATTAGTGTTTGTTAACATTTATTGGCTTATGTTGAAACTGAACTAAATTCAATACAGGCCAGCTAAGTTCACAGCATCTGTTCGCCAAACCGTCAAGATGAGCCTTCCCTGGACAATTCATAGAGAAAACGTTAGAGCTACCATGGAGACAAATGAATACGAAAATACCATCTCGGTGGCAAGCAGACTTAAGTTACTATTTATATCCTATTAAAGTTCTGTCACGTTGCGCTAACTAGATAGCAAATGAGCAATGTTAATTAGCGCTTCTCTTAAAATGTTAAGAACTGTTTTGAGAGACCTGACAAGTAATAGCGCACCTCCTGACATTTTCCCTACAAATTTATTCACCGCGTTTGAGCGTTTAAAGTGTTTTGCTAGTGCTTCCTTGGCTGGAGGTAAAAGATAGCTAATTGCAATTCTTTTTTTTTAAGTTGAGGGCAAACGCGACTTGCCAGTAACGATGTCCTGGAAGCACAATAACTGGGTTGGATGTTGACATCCAGGGGTCGATTGAAGCCGACCATTAATTCCATCAATCTAGCTAAGCCCTTTGGCATGGAATAAAACTGTAGTTCGGAATTTCTCTGACGACAGTTGTTACAGCCAACAGCAGAACATATCCCGGACATATAGGATTTATTTAATGTTGTATTTCTAACATCCTCTTGTCTCGTCTGCTGGAGGGGGGGCGGGGCACTTTGACCTGATTGGACGGGCCCACCCATGGAGCCAACACTGGGATGGCTGAGGAGGAGGCAACGTCACCTTTTTGACGTCACCTCCACCTATCGACTAACATATATTGGCCTCAGATCTTCAGTGAATTTACTTTGACCGCAGGAGGCAGCAGCATCTTCTGAACATCTACTTCTGACTCTGCCATCTATTTGACGACTCAAGATTTTCATCATGCTGGAGCGTTTTTCTGGTATCTGGAAAATCTCTGAAGCCAAAAATTTTTCAGAATACCTGAAAGCTATTGGTAAGTTTGTTATTTTTATATAGGCTACTCTTCATTCTAGATTGAGAAAATTTTGATTTCTATATTTAAATGTTCATCTTGATTCATAATTTCCAGGATTAATTATTTTCACAATAAAAATAGTATGTATGATAAAAATAATCTCTGTTTTACACCTTTGAACTACTGTCGTCAAAGATTTCTCATAGTTCCATGCAAGATGCTGTCTGTCTGCTGTCTTCTGTCTTCATAAGGAAAATTTGCCCATGAAATGCATTCTTACGAAGAAAAAATAAATTATACAAAGAAAGTTGCAAACAATAAAAGTCCTCCAATAGAATAACATAAAGGTATAAAGGTAATCAGGTCAGATTTGTGCAGTCTCATGTAGAAGTCTTTACAGATAGTCAGTGCACTTAACGCTGCCATACTCACAGTGTCATGTACTCGCAGCAGCTCGTGATCATACCATTCACAGCAGATCATGTGATTTCACTGTTCGTATACCTTTAATATGCATGCAAGCTGAATGACTGCTGACTAAAATTCCTGCAGGTGCAAGATCTGATTTAGTCAATGCCGGAGATGATACCCAACCCACATTGTACATCTCCCAGAGGGATGGAAACAAGATGAAGGTGGATGTAGCAAATGGGCACCCGACATTCTACAATATTCACATAAAATTCAACCTGGGAGAGGCGTTTGAGGAACCCATATCCGATGGAAGAAGTAGTGTGAAAGTATGTTGAATTGAACTCTAAAAACTTTAATAATGATAATATAGAAATTCCTGCAAAACATATGCACAGAATTTTACCAGTAATTTGTCATTGCATCCGTGATAGATATTCGGTAAATACACTGTTTTGAGAAATACAGATCTGAATACTATGAAAACCATGCATGTTCATGAAAAAACAATAATACACAATGCAAGCTGTACAACTTGTGCTAACAACGATGTCTGCATAATCTTTTTTTAAAATCATTGCACCAGAAGCGATTGCCTACAATGGATCAGAGAAGAGATAGCATTTTAAATCTTGATCTGTTTCCATTCCACTTTGACAGGGCGCATTTCAATTTTTCCGACTTTGTGTTCTGATGGCCCAATGCATTTTTTGATTTGTAGACTCTTGCGACTTTTGAAGAAAACAAACTAATCTACATACAGAAGTGGGAGGACAAGGAAGCAAAAGTGATCCGAGAAATCGTGGATGGCTATCTAGTCGCGGTAAGCCAGCCATGAGAAATGATTGTGATTCTAATTGAATGGCATCTGTGGAATGATGAGAAGTTTGCGGGTCAATTCGGGGAAATTTTTCAGATGTCATTCTCTTTAAACTCTTGCAACATATTGAATACATTGCTGTAACTGGAATAGCCTTTTTCATGGATCAATTTCAGAAAATAATGATGTTTGTCTTGTATCATATGTATGTAATGCTGTAAATACTGTTGTCTTCCTTGTCAGCGAGCAGAAATATGTCAACGTGCTGAAACGTGATGAATTCGCTATTACTGTTGGAATTTAAAGGTATAGGTTACTTATGCTGACCTTCTGAAGATGTAACCAAGACTTTTTCTTCTGGTTTTTCCCTACAGACACTAAAATGCGGAGATGTCGTTGCTCATCGCAAATATTATAAGGAGAGTGACATTCCTGAATCGCACTTTGATTCCCCAGGTTTTTGTGCTTGATTTTCTCAAATATAATTGTAGCACTGAAGCACCATGGACAGATAGCGCTGTTGCCTCGCAAGAAAGGGGTTTCTCTGCATCAGCTCCTGGCCTGGGTCCCTCCTGAGTGGATTTTTTACATTCTAGTAGGTTTTCTTCTACAATCTGAAGATGTGTATCCCAAGGCCAACCAATGAAATTTACCGTTGTTGGTTAACTGTAATGCATTTACTGCAATGTTCATGAATCTGTATTTAACTTATCCAAACAGTTATCATTAATAAAACAAGTTTGTACAAATGGCTTATTTGACATGTAATTCTAATTTGAGCAAATGGGTTGAAGAAAATGAGTGAACTTGTGAGATCATGACATGATGCGACGTCATGAGTGTTTGTGTATAAGGACACGTTGACATTCAACTCAGCTAATAAAGAGAATTATCCAGAATTTTACAGTTGCTGACACTGTATCACCTAGATCATAAATTGCAATGGCAATGCATGAACCCAAATCCTCAACAAATCATTTTTTTGCAAATGTTACATTCCTATTAGTCTAGAGGTAAAGGAAGCAAAAAATATCCAGATGGTAATAGGTTGAAATGAAGACGTTGTTTAATGGAGGAGTTTTGTGGATAAATTGAATAACAAAAGGGTATCTGAGAAAGGGAGAACAAAGGACCGCATTGGTGCTACTCAAATAAAACAGAGAACCAAAAACCGACTTAACCAACTGCAGAAAGAAGAAAGGGAAAATAAAGAACATCAATGAGTAGCACCACTAAACTAAACTAATGGGCTGATAAATTGCCATTGTTGTTATCTGGTCCCGTCTCCAGAATATTACACACACAATTAACAAAGTCAAACTGTAGAGTTACAGATTCAGATTAATCAAAACATTCAAGTTTATTATCTAAAAGATTCAGTACATTTGAAGAAATTAAAAACAGACTGTCGGACACAGGGTTATATTGAAACCATCCGACTGTCGGACACGGAGATATATTAAAACTCTGTCCGACTTTCGGACACGTAGACACTTTGTTCAAGGCAGCAACGCAATTTGTCGTGAGAAAAATTTGTTTCGCGTCCAGTGTGCAAGCGGCTTAATACTACTATTATTGTCACTTAGGTATTTATCATTTTTAGTGGGGGAAAGAAATACAGCCTGATTGCTATGATCTCGTACCGAGCTAAGATCACATATTGAAAGTAAGTGCCACGTATCTTGCATTGTTGTCCATGCATTTTAATCCCAAAGTTTTAAGCAGCAACAGGTTGTAATAATATGAACACGCTATCCATCGTTTTTTTCCCCAATGATGCAGGCAGAAGAAATAAATGAGCAACCGTCGTATTTCATTCCAACTTCATTAGTTTGAATGATCTGACGTAGTTTCATTTGAAATTCCATTCAAGTTCGCCAATGGTAATAATTCGAGAATGCCTCATATTCGTAATGCTTAATATAGACGTAAGCGGTGCAGAAGCCTGAAGCAGCAAAGTAAAATGCAACATTGACGCTTCATGTAGATATAGGACAGAGGCTTCTTAATTTCAACACTTTAAAGGTCACGAGAGGAGCGCATTTTATTGGTGAAGAGTTGACTCGGCTGTGTTAAACCCACTTAAACCTTTTCTCCTCCCTCTTTGCCACTTTCGCCGGCAGGAGGGACAGAGGCGGGACAGAAGAGTACTTGTGCCAGGCTACGCCGGGCATGAAATTGCAACATATGCCTGGACACACCCCGTTGGCGCAGTGCTCCCCCTATTCGTCGTGCCTGTGCCTGGTCTACGAATTTAGAGCCCAATGGCTCAAGTGATCTGAAAGTCATTGCATTTTGATTTTATTTACATTTTACACTTTGTCCCAACTATTTCAGAATTGGGGTAGTTGACAAAATATATAAAGCTTTCGGTACAACTGTATTTAAAGGGGACCTAACATGCTGATCCTTCTTTTAATACATATTAATAATGCTATAATGTTGTTGTCCATGCTCAACCTCTGAAAAGTTTTTAAACATAAGATAAAGGGATTTTGCCATAATCCAAGAACGTGATTTTGTGAGTTTGATTTCCTCTCTGAACAGCTCTTCCCAAGATCTTCACGAGATCTGGACTGTTGCTAATGTTTGTGTCCTCAATATGCAAGAGTGATATCAGGGGAAATTCTACAGATGGTGTGTGAACATAAACCTGCCTGTCATCGTGACTTCACCCCACATCATTACTGACCCTCTCCCATACCAATTATGTGAAATCATAGCAGCTTGCTGATGACATTGACACTGACCCGGAAGGGATGACATTTTTGATGCTGGTAAGTGACAATAACAACAGTTTTCTAGTCTTTTTTCTGGAATTAATAGCTGAACTTACAATATGCATATCAGAGCCACATTTTTTTCATAGCCAGAAGGCAGAGTTCGCATCATTTTCTGCCCTGTTTAAAAAGTGCTTGTGTAAGTGATTTTTTCGGTTTTTTCAAAAATTGCTAAATAGCTCCACATTCCGACAGACACTATTGATTTAGAGTATCTGGTCCATTGCGCATTTCTCTTCGTCACGGTCTTCTGCAATAAAGCAGAAAATAAAATTCTAGAGCCACCAACTGCCCCAATTCAACAAGTGTTTGCCACTAACATGGAAATATCCCCCGCTGCCTCAATTTTATGTGTCCGTACGGAAGGACGGAGCCCAATGCTATATCCCCCGCTTCACGCTACTCACGCAGCGGGGGATAATTAGGTGAGGAAATGTCATAAAGAGACCACATGAATGAAGGTCTCTTAATGAAGGCGGAACAGATGAAGCTACAAACTATCCAAATTAGAGGCATATGGTATTCATTCAAGATCAGCCATTGTACAAACCCCAATTCCAATGAAGTTGGGACATTGTGTAAAACTTGACAAACTATGTTTTTTTTTTGGAATAATCACTCAATTTGAATTTGATGCCTGCAAAAGGTTCCAAAAAAACTGGGACAAGGGCATTTTTTTGACTGTGTTACGTCATCTTTCCTTTTTAAGAACGCTCAATAAGCATTTGGCCACTGAGGACAGTAATTGTAGAGGCTTTGTTGGAGCAAGTATTTCCCATTCTTGCAGGATGTGCAACTCAGTTGCTCAACAGTTAGGGGTCTCCATTGTCATATTTAGCGCTTCATAATGTACCACACATTTTCAATGGGAGACAGTTCTGCACTGCAGGCAGGCCAGTCTATTACCCGCAGTCTTATACTTCGAAACGAGGCGATTGTAACACGGGGAGAATTTAACTCGGCATTGTCTTGCTGAAATAAGCAGGGACGTTCCTGAAAAAGACGTTGCTTGGATGGTAGCATATGTTGCTCCAAATCCTGTGTGTATCTTTCAGCATTAACAGTGCCATCACAGATTTGCAATGGGCACTAACATATCCCCATACCATCACAGATGCTGGCTTTTGAACTATACGCTGATAAAAATCAGGGCAGTCCTTTTCCTACTTAACCCAGATGACACATCGTCCATAATTTCCAAAAACAATCTGAAATGTGGACTCCTCAGACCACAGCACTTTTCGTCAGTCCATCTCAGATGAACTTGGGCCCAGAGAAGCCGGCGGCATTTCTGGGTTTTGTCGATATATATCTTTAGCTTTGCATGGTACAGCTTTAACTTGTAATATCACAGTTAAGAGTATTATATACATCATCATCATTACAAAAATCACATGTATGTTCATCATGATTGTCAAGTAAATAATCTGCATGAGTAAGTGTTTCATCATCAGAAAGTATATAAGTGAAGTTTAACACTTCCATAAAAAATTGCACCACTCCTCTGCAGTTATACAGGAAGAAACTAAACTGGGAGTAGGAGGAGTAGGAGTAAACGAGCTCATCTTTTTCCAGAATATCTTACTGTCACTACTTGTATGGATAAGTTCCTTAACACGGCCCTCTTCAAAATGGGTTCTTTTCTGTAGACAGAAAAGGACCCATTATAGTCCTATATCAGTTTCTCAATATACAATACTCTGATAGAGTTTCTTTATCAACACTGATTCTAAAGTTATTTAATACCTGAAACTTTTCAAACTTAAGCTTTTGACACTGCCAGTCGTACCATCTTCTTTGAACAGCATCATGTCCCTCCCTGGAACACAAAGACAAAACAGAGGCAGAGGCGCTCTATCTCGTAGGATAGAAGTCAAAGCAATAACAGCTAAATCAACGCAGTCACTCTGCTTTAGAATAAACTCATCTATACTTAGATTATGTAATGCGTCAGAGACATAGTTCCTGAATATATCATTCATGTCACTTCTCCAAAAGAAACAATGGATGTTATTTGAAAATCTTTCATCACTGTGATAAGTATTGACTGAGTTAAAGCAGCAAGAAAATGAGAGAACAATAGGGAAATGATCAGATTCACAACAAGTGCAAACACAGAACAAAATACAAAGAAATCTGTGAAGTTTTGTTAGTGATAAGATTTCTCAAGGGAAAAGAGAAAAAAAAATCAACTTGAGTAAAACTGACCCCACTTGAGATGGGTAACAAAATGGACATTTTGACCATTGAAAGCCTGCTATTTTTTGTTTTTTTTCCCCTCAAATGCGACCAAATACTGTAAGCCATGTGAACGCCAAATGTGCAGCAAAAGTCGATCAAATCTCTTCCATAATCATCGCACACATCATCTTTATTGTTACCTGGTTGATCAAATGTGTCAGAAATCTAACCCATATCTTCCAAGCTTGGTATGTATCTGTCAGTGTCGTTCATAAAAAAATCTCTAACATTCATAACCAAACACAATCTTGTCAAATAAAAGGAGTATCATATCAGTATATTCAGTCATTATACAATAAAGACAATGCTTTTCAGAATTATGAATGCAAACAGCAATGCCCCCTCGATAATTAAAATCTCTATGGTTAACACTGACACTGTAATCAGGAAACGCTGTCTCTATCATATCCCTTGTGCAGCTGTTGCACATCTCAAGCAGTCCAAAAATCAAATAAATCAAAACTCTCTAAAACTGACATCAGCAAGCTTATTCTGAAGACCCTTGACATTCCAACATAATATTGATAATGTTGTTGTGTTGTCTATAGCACTGTCAATCAGGGCCGGGGGGCGTTCCTATTCATGCTCATTTTGGTGAAATTGACATCGGGCTGCGACTCTGTACAAGCATCTCCTGCTCTGATGTTGCCAAGTTTAAATTTGAAATGGGCCCAGTTTATCATGGACAGTGGCCCAGAGATCGCAGGGTGTCAAGTTCCAACTGCCGTCAGAAAAATAGGAAAATAGGAAAATAAGAATTGGCTTCTTGAAAAAATAAAAATAAAGTAGGAAAACAGGGCAGAAAATTTGTCAAAAATAGGAAATTTATTGACAATACTTGCACAAATTACAAAAGTAATATCACAAAATCACGGACAAATAATGCACAAAGTGAACTCCCACTTCGAGGTATAATCAAAGTAATACTTTTAGGACAAAAAAGTTTACATTTGTGCTGTAAACATGCATGAAACCAATGAGTATTAGCCTGGCTAGCTTGAGCAAATATAGCAGGGATGCCATGTTTAGAGCAAAGGGCCCTGAGGTGACCGATTTCCAAATTTTGCTAGCTTGCTCAAAATTGTTTGCTTGCAAGATACCCAAGTAGTAAATAATTTTAATGCAAATACTGCCTTTTCTGTTAACAGAGATAGTCCTCATGCCCCACATCATACAATGGGACAGAATTAGTCCTCTGCAGTTCTACCCTTGCCTCATCTTCCTTGCAACTTTCTTTTTTTCCTCCAATTTGCATGTTTGTTCTTTTACTGCATATTCAGTGAAGTTGCTGAAAAATGCTAGTAATGGCTAATCAAAATAGTATACTTGGGCATCTGATTGATCATCATAATTCTCATGAATCTCCACAAAAAGAAAACCAGAAAAAGAATTTTCCATCACATAAATAGAAAATATGCAGCGTAACCACCATTCCCAATTGAGGATAAATGGAAGGAAAGTGCAGCACATGGCACTGTTGTACATTTGAGATTTACTCACACACACACACACACACACACACACACACACACACACACACACAAAACTAGCTATGGATATGCTAAACATGGTAATAATGAATTTAAAAAAATTGCTGACCTGTTTTGGTGACTTTTGATAACTTCTGTGCCTGACAACACCGCCACCCTGATTTCGGATATTGATGTTTTGGTGAAAAATCAAGATTCAAGCCTCCTTCACTCAAAAACTAATTGTAATATAGAGATGACATTTTGCCGCCAAAAGAGGCATAATGTCCTTCAAACGTCAGTGTGCATATTTCTGTAAATGAAGGACATGTTAATTGATAATTTAGCCCGGCCATGAATTTCTACCATTTTGACCTCTACTGAAAATTTTGCCCAAATGCAGTTGTACTGAGAGTTTCATATATTTGGTCTATATTCAAGAAATTCTCTTGACAAAAATGTAGTAAAATCGGAGGGGTGGCCGATCTCACCCCCGAAGGATTCGAAACAGAAACCAACTCGTCTTTTCGAGTTTTGGGGTGGACCCTTTAAACCGGCAAAGTTTCGCGGAAATCGGTGAGATGGCATGTGGCAGACCCGCCTGGTGCTCTCATGGACTCACTCTAAATAAGTTGCTGTCATACAGTGAAACGCGAGGAAAAGTCAGCTCAAATTGTCACGCTAAGATAGAGACAGAGTTCATAAAACACATCATTGCTTGCAATGATCCATGACTTTAAATTAACGTACTGCACTGCTTAACCAAATTAGTGTTTGTTAACATTTATTGGCTTATGTTGAAACTGAACTAAATTCAATACAGGCCAGCTAAGTTCACAGCATCTGTTCGCCAAACCGTCAAGATGAGCCTTCCCTGGACAATTCATAGAGAAAACGTTAGAGCTACCATGGAGACAAATGAATACGAAAATACCATCTCGGTGGCAAGCAGACTTAAGTTACTATTTATATCCTATTAAAGTTCTGTCACGTTGCGCTAACTAGATAGCAAATGAGCAATGTTAATTAGCGCTTCTCTTAAAATGTTAAGAACTGTTTTGAGAGACCTGACAAGTAATAGCGCACCTCCTGACATTTTCCCTACAAATTTATTCACCGCGTTTGAGCGTTTAAAGTGTTTTGCTAGTGCTTCCTTGGCTGGAGGTAAAAGATAGCTAATTGCAATTCTTTTTTTTTAAGTTGAGGGCAAACGCGACTTGCCAGTAACGATGTCCTGGAAGCACAATAACTGGGTTGGATGTTGACATCCAGGGGTCGATTGAAGCCGACCATTAATTCCATCAATCTAGCTAAGCCCTTTGGCATGGAATAAAACTGTAGTTCGGAATTTCTCTGACGACAGTTGTTACAGCCAACAGCAGAACATATCCCGGACATATAGGATTTATTTAATGTTGTATTTCTAACATCCTCTTGTCTCGTCTGCTGGAGGGGGGGCGGGGCACTTTGACCTGATTGGACGGGCCCACCCATGGAGCCAACACTGGGATGGCTGAGGAGGAGGCAACGTCACCTTTTTGACGTCACCTCCACCTATCGACTAACATATATTGGCCTCAGATCTTCAGTGAATTTACTTTGACCGCAGGAGGCAGCAGCATCTTCTGAACATCTACTTCTGACTCTGCCATCTATTTGACGACTCAAGATTTTCATCATGCTGGAGCGTTTTTCTGGTATCTGGAAAATCTCTGAAGCCAAAAATTTTTCAGAATACCTGAAAGCTATTGGTAAGTTTGTTATTTTTATATAGGCTACTCTTCATTCTAGATTGAGAAAATTTTGATTTCTATATTTAAATGTTCATCTTGATTCATAATTTCCAGGATTAATTATTTTCACAATAAAAATAGTATGTATGATAAAAATAATCTCTGTTTTACACCTTTGAACTACTGTCGTCAAAGATTTCTCATAGTTCCATGCAAGATGCTGTCTGTCTGCTGTCTTCTGTCTTCATAAGGAAAATTTGCCCATGAAATGCATTCTTACGAAGAAAAAATAAATTATACAAAGAAAGTTGCAAACAATAAAAGTCCTCCAATAGAATAACATAAAGGTATAAAGGTAATCAGGTCAGATTTGTGCAGTCTCATGTAGAAGTCTTTACAGATAGTCAGTGCACTTAACGCTGCCATACTCACAGTGTCATGTACTCGCAGCAGCTTGTGATCATACCATTCACAGCAGATCATGTGATTTCACTGTTCGTATACCTTTAATATGCATGCAAGCTGAATGACTGCTGACTAAAATTCCTGCAGGTGCAAGATCTGATTTAGTCAATGCCGGAGATGATACCCAACCCACATTGTACATCTCCCAGAGGGATGGAAACAAGATGAAGGTGGATGTAGCAAATGGGCACCCGACATTCTACAATATTCACATAAAATTCAACCTGGGAGAGGCGTTTGAGGAACCCATATCCGATGGAAGAAGTAGTGTGAAAGTATGTTGAATTGAACTCTAAAAACTTTAATAATGATAATATAGAAATTCCTGCAAAACATATGCACAGAATTTTACCAGTAATTTGTCATTGCATCCGTGATAGATATTCGGTAAATACACTGTTTTGAGAAATACAGATCTGAATACTATGAAAACCATGCATGTTCATGAAAAAACAATAATACACAATGCAAGCTGTACAACTTGTGCTAACAACGATGTCTGCATAATCTTTTTTTAAAATCATTGCACCAGAAGCGATTGCCTACAATGGATCAGAGAAGAGATAGCATTTTAAATCTTGATCTGTTTCCATTCCACTTTGACAGGGCGCATTTCAATTTTTCCGACTTTGTGTTCTGATGGCCCAATGCATTTTTTGATTTGTAGACTCTTGCGACTTTTGAAGAAAACAAACTAATCTACATACAGAAGTGGGAGGACAAGGAAGCAAAAGTGATCCGAGAAATCGTGGATGGCTATCTAGTCGCGGTAAGCCAGCCATGAGAAATGATTGTGATTCTAATTGAATGGCATCTGTGGAATGATGAGAAGTTTGCGGGTCAATTCGGGGAAATTTTTCAGATGTCATTCTCTTTAAACTCTTGCAACATATTGAATACATTGCTGTAACTGGAATAGCCTTTTTCATGGATCAATTTCAGAAAATAATGATGTTTGTCTTGTATCATATGTATGTAATGCTGTAAATACTGTTGTCTTCCTTGTCAGCGAGCAGAAATATGTCAACGTGCTGAAACGTGATGAATTCGCTATTACTGTTGGAATTTAAAGGTATAGGTTACTTATGCTGACCTTCTGAAGATGTAACCAAGACTTTTTCTTCTGGTTTTTCCCTACAGACACTAAAATGCGGAGATGTCGTTGCTCATCGCAAATATTATAAGGAGAGTGACATTCCTGAATCGCACTTTGATTCCCCAGGTTTTTGTGCTTGATTTTCTCAAATATAATTGTAGCACTGAAGCACCATGGACAGATAGCGCTGTTGCCTCGCAAGAAAGGGGTTTCTCTGCATCAGCTCCTGGCCTGGGTCCCTCCTGAGTGGATTTTTTACATTCTAGTAGGTTTTCTTCTACAATCTGAAGATGTGTATCCCAAGGCCAACCAATGAAATTTACCGTTGTTGGTTAACTGTAATGCATTTACTGCAATGTTCATGAATCTGTATTTAACTTATCCAAACAGTTATCATTAATAAAACAAGTTTGTACAAATGGCTTATTTGACATGTAATTCTAATTTGAGCAAATGGGTTGAAGAAAATGAGTGAACTTGTGAGATCATGACATGATGCGACGTCATGAGTGTTTGTGTATAAGGACACGTTGACATTCAACTCAGCTAATAAAGAGAATTATCCAGAATTTTACAGTTGCTGACACTGTATCACCTAGATCATAAATTGCAATGGCAATGCATGAACCCAAATCCTCAACAAATCATTTTTTTGCAAATGTTACATTCCTATTAGTCTAGAGGTAAAGGAAGCAAAAAATATCCAGATGGTAATAGGTTGAAATGAAGACGTTGTTTAATGGAGGAGTTTTGTGGATAAATTGAATAACAAAAGGGTATCTGAGAAAGGGAGAACAAAGGACCGCATTGGTGCTACTCAAATAAAACAGAGAACCAAAAACCGACTTAACCAACTGCAGAAAGAAGAAAGGGAAAATAAAGAACATCAATGAGTAGCACCACTAAACTAAACTAATGGGCTGATAAATTGCCATTGTTGTTATCTGGTCCCGTCTCCAGAATATTACACACACAATTAACAAAGTCAAACTGTAGAGTTACAGATTCAGATTAATCAAAACATTCAAGTTTATTATCTAAAAGATTCAGTACATTTGAAGAAATTAAAAACAGACTGTCGGACACAGGGTTATATTGAAACCATCCGACTGTCGGACACGGAGATATATTAAAACTCTGTCCGACTTTCGGACACGTAGACACTTTGTTCAAGGCAGCAACGCAATTTGTCGTGAGAAAAATTTGTTTCGCGTCCAGTGTGCAAGCGGCTTAATACTACTATTATTGTCACTTAGGTATTTATCATTTTTAGTGGGGGAAAGAAATACAGCCTGATTGCTATGATCTCGTACCGAGCTAAGATCACATATTGAAAGTAAGTGCCACGTATCTTGCATTGTTGTCCATGCATTTTAATCCCAAAGTTTTAAGCAGCAACAGGTTGTAATAATATGAACACGCTATCCATCGTTTTTTTCCCCAATGATGCAGGCAGAAGAAATAAATGAGCAACCGTCGTATTTCATTCCAACTTCATTAGTTTGAATGATCTGACGTAGTTTCATTTGAAATTCCATTCAAGTTCGCCAATGGTAATAATTCGAGAATGCCTCATATTCGTAATGCTTAATATAGACGTAAGCGGTGCAGAAGCCTGAAGCAGCAAAGTAAAATGCAACATTGACGCTTCATGTAGATATAGGACAGAGGCTTCTTAATTTCAACACTTTAAAGGTCACGAGAGGAGCGCATTTTATTGGTGAAGAGTTGACTCGGCTGTGTTAAACCCACTTAAACCTTTTCTCCTCCCTCTTTGCCACTTTCGCCGGCAGGAGGGACAGAGGCGGGACAGAAGAGTACTTGTGCCAGGCTACGCCGGGCATGAAATTGCAACATATGCCTGGACACACCCCGTTGGCGCAGTGCTCCCCCTATTCGTCGTGCCTGTGCCTGGTCTACGAATTTAGAGCCCAATGGCTCAAGTGATCTGAAAGTCATTGCATTTTGATTTTATTTACATTTTACACTTTGTCCCAACTATTTCAGAATTGGGGTAGTAGACAAAATATATAAAGCTTTCGGTACAACTGTATTTAAAGGGGACCTAACATGCTGATCCTTCTTTTAATACATATTAATAATGCTATAATGTTGTTGTCCATGCTCAACCTCTGAAAAGTTTTTAAACATAAGATAAAGGGATTTTGCCATAATCCAAGAACGTGATTTTGTGAGTTTGATTTCCTCTCTGAACAGCTCTTCCCAAGATCTTCACGAGATCTGGACTGTTGCTAATGTTTGTGTCCTCAATATGCAAGAGTGATATCAGGGGAAATTCTACAGATGGTGTGTGAACATAAACCTGCCTGTCATCGTGACTTCACCCCACATCATTACTGACCCTCTCCCATACCAATTATGTGAAATCATAGCAGCTTGCTGATGACATTGACACTGACCCGGAAGGGATGACATTTTTGATGCTGGTAAGTGACAATAACAACAGTTTTCTAGTCTTTTTTCTGGAATTAATAGCTGAACTTACAATATGCATATCAGAGCCACATTTTTTTCATAGCCAGAAGGCAGAGTTCGCATCATTTTCTGCCCTGTTTAAAAAGTGCTTGTGTAAGTGATTTTTTCGGTTTTTTCAAAAATTGCTAAATAGCTCCACATTCCGACAGACACTATTGATTTAGAGTATCTGGTCCATTGCGCATTTCTCTTCGTCACGGTCTTCTGCAATAAAGCAGAAAATAAAATTCTAGAGCCACCAACTGCCCCAATTCAACAAGTGTTTGCCACTAACATGGAAATATCCCCCGCTGCCTCAATTTTATGTGTCCGTACGGAAGGACGGAGCCCAATGCTATATCCCCCGCTTCACGCTACTCGCGCAGCGGGGGATAATTAGGTGAGGAAATGTCATAAAGAGACCTCATGAATGAAGGTCTGTTTATGAAGGCGGAACAGATGAAGCTACAAACTATCCAAATTAGAGGTATATGGTATTCATTCAAGATCAGCCATTGTACAAACCCCAATTCCAATGAAGTTGGGACATTGTGTAAAACTTGACAAACTATGTTTTTTTTTTGGAATAATCACTCAATTTGAATTTGATGCCTGCAAAAGGTTCCAAAAAAACTGGGACAAGGGCATTTTTTTGACTGTGTTACGTCATCTTTCCTTTTTAAGAACGCTCAATAAGCATTTGGCCACTGAGGACAGTAATTGTAGAGGCTTTGTTGGAGCAAGTATTTCCCATTCTTGCAGGATGTGCAACTCAGTTGCTCAACAGTTAGGGGTCTCCATTGTCATATTTAGCGCTTCATAATGTACCACACATTTTCAATGGGAGACAGTTCTGCACTGCAGGCAGGCCAGTCTATTACCCGCAGTCTTATACTTCGAAACGAGGCGATTGTAACACGGGGAGAATTTAACTCGGCATTGTCTTGCTGAAATAAGCAGGGACGTTCCTGAAAAAGACGTTGCTTGGATGGTAGCATATGTTGCTCCAAATCCTGTGTGTATCTTTCAGCATTAACAGTGCCATCACAGATTTGCAATGGGCACTAACATATCCCCATACCATCACAGATGCTGGCTTTTGAACTATACGCTGATAAAAATCAGGGCAGTCCTTTTCCTACTTAACCCAGATGACACATCGTCCATAATTTCCAAAAACAATCTGAAATGTGGACTCCTCAGACCACAGCACTTTTCGTCAGTCCATCTCAGATGAACTTGGGCCCAGAGAAGCCGGCGGCATTTCTGGGTTTTGTCGATATATATCTTTAGCTTTGCATGGTACAGCTTTAACTTGTAATATCACAGTTAAGAGTATTATATACATCATCATCATTACAAAAATCACATGTATGTTCATCATGATTGTCAAGTAAATAATCTGCATGAGTAAGTGTTTCATCATCAGAAAGTATATAAGTGAAGTTTAACACTTCCATAAAAAATTGCACCACTCCTCTGCAGTTATACAGGAAGAAACTAAACTGGGAGTAGGAGGAGTAGGAGTAAACGAGCTCATCTTTTTCCAGAATATCTTACTGTCACTACTTGTATGGATAAGTTCCTTAACACGGCCCTCTTCAAAATGGGTTCTTTTCTGTAGACAGAAAAGGACCCATTATAGTCCTATATCAGTTTCTCAATATACAATACTCTGATAGAGTTTCTTTATCAACACTGATTCTAAAGTTATTTAATACCTGAAACTTTTCAAACTTAAGCTTTTGACACTGCCAGTCGTACCATCTTCTTTGAACAGCATCATGTCCCTCCCTGGAACACAAAGACAAAACAGAGGCAGAGGCGCTCTATCTCGTAGGATAGAAGTCAAAGCAATAACAGCTAAATCAACGCAGTCACTCTGCTTTAGAATAAACTCATCTATACTTAGATTATGTAATGCGTCAGAGACATAGTTCCTGAATATATCATTCATGTCACTTCTCCAAAAGAAACAATGGATGTTATTTGAAAATCTTTCATCACTGTGATAAGTATTGACTGAGTTAAAGCAGCAAGAAAATGAGAGAACAATAGGGAAATGATCAGATTCACAACAAGTGCAAACACAGAACAAAATACAAAGAAATCTGTGAAGTTTTGTTAGTGATAAGATTTCTCAAGGGAAAAGAGAAAAAAAAATCAACTTGAGTAAAACTGACCCCACTTGAGATGGGTAACAAAATGGACATTTTGACCATTGAAAGCCTGCTATTTTTTGTTTTTTTTCCCCTCAAATGCGACCAAATACTGTAAGCCATGTGAACGCCAAATGTGCAGCAAAAGTCGATCAAATCTCTTCCATAATCATCGCACACATCATCTTTATTGTTACCTGGTTGATCAAATGTGTCAGAAATCTAACCCATATCTTCCAAGCTTGGTATGTATCTGTCAGTGTCGTTCATAAAAAAATCTCTAACATTCATAACCAAACACAATCTTGTCAAATAAAAGGAGTATCATATCAGTATATTCAGTCATTATACAATAAAGACAATGCTTTTCAGAATTATGAATGCAAACAGCAATGCCCCCTCGATAATTAAAATCTCTATGGTTAACACTGACACTGTAATCAGGAAACGCTGTCTCTATCATATCCCTTGTGCAGCTGTTGCACATCTCAAGCAGTCCAAAAATCAAATAAATCAAAACTCTCTAAAACTGACATCAGCAAGCTTATTCTGAAGACCCTTGACATTCCAACATAATATTGATAATGTTGTTGTGTTGTCTATAGCACTGTCAATCAGGGCCGGGGGGCGTTCCTATTCATGCTCATTTTGGTGAAATTGACATCGGGCTGCGACTCTGTACAAGCATCTCCTGCTCTGATGTTGCCAAGTTTAAATTTGAAATGGGCCCAGTTTATCATGGACAGTGGCCCAGAGATCGCAGGGTGTCAAGTTCCAACTGCCGTCAGAAAAATAGGAAAATAGGAAAATAAGAATTGGCTTCTTGAAAAAATAAAAATAAAGTAGGAAAACAAGGCAGAAAATTTGTCAAAAATAGGAAATTTATTGACAATACTTGCACAAATTACAAAAGTAATATCACAAAATCACGGACAAATAATGCACAAAGTGAACTCCCACTTCGAGGTATAATCAAAGTAATACTTTTAGGACAAAAAAGTTTACATTTGTGCTGTAAACATGCATGAAACCAATGAGTATTAGCCTGGCTAGCTTGAGCAAATATAGCAGGGATGCCATGTTTAGAGCAAAGGGCCCTGAGGTGACCGATTTCCAAATTTTGCTAGCTTGCTCAAAATTGTTTGCTTGCAAGATACCCAAGTAGTAAATAATTTTAATGCAAATACTGCCTTTTCTGTTAACAGAGATAGTCCTCATGCCCCACATCATACAATGGGACAGAATTAGTCCTCTGCAGTTCTACCCTTGCCTCATCTTCCTTGCAACTTTCTTTTTTTCCTCCAATTTGCATGTTTGTTCTTTTACTGCATATTCAGTGAAGTTGCTGAAAAATGCTAGTAATGGCTAATCAAAATAGTATACTTGGGCATCTGATTGATCATCATAATTCTCATGAATCTCCACAAAAAGAAAACCAGAAAAAGAATTTTCCATCACATAAATAGAAAATATGCAGCGTAACCACCATTCCCAATTGAGGATAAATGGAAGGAAAGTGCAGCACATGGCACTGTTGTACATTTGAGATTTACTCACACACACACACACACACACACACACACACACACACACACACAAAACTAGCTATGGATATGCTAAACATGGTAATAATGAATTTAAAAAAATTGCTGACCTGTTTTGGTGACTTTTGATAACTTCTGTGCCTGACAACACCGCCACCCTGATTTCGGATATTGATGTTTTGGTGAAAAATCAAGATTCAAGCCTCCTTCACTCAAAAACTAATTGTAATATAGAGATGACATTTTGCCGCCAAAAGAGGCATAATGTCCTTCAAACGTCAGTGTGCATATTTCTGTAAATGAAGGACATGTTAATTGATAATTTAGCCCGGCCATGAATTTCTACCATTTTGACCTCTACTGAAAATTTTGCCCAAATGCAGTTGTACTGAGAGTTTCATATATTTGGTCTATATTCAAGAAATTCTCTTGACAAAAATGTAGTAAAACCGGAGGGGTGGCCGATCTCACCCCCGAAGGATTCGAAACAGAAACCAACTCGTCTTTTCGAGTTTTGGGGTGGACCCTTTAAACCGGCAAAGTTTCGCGGAAATCGGTGAGATGGCATGTGGCAGACCCGCCTGGTGCTCTCATGGACTCACTCTAAAAAAGTTGCTGTCATACAGTGAAACGCGAGGAAAAGTCAGCTCAAATTGTCACGCTAAGATAGAGACAGAGTTCATAAAACACATCATTGCTTGCAATGATCCATGACTTTAAATTAACGTACTGCACTGCTTAACCAAATTAGTGTTTGTTAACATTTATTGGCTTATGTTGAAACTGAACTAAATTCAATACAGGCCAGCTAAGTTCACAGCATCTGTTCGCCAAACCGTCAAGATGAGCCTTCCCTGGACAATTCATAGAGAAAACGTTAGAGCTACCATGGAGACAAATGAATACGAAAATACCATCTCGGTGGCAAGCAGACTTAAGTTACTATTTATATCCTATTAAAGTTCTGTCACGTTGCGCTAACTAGATAGCAAATGAGCAATGTTAATTAGCGCTTCTCTTAAAATGTTAAGAACTGTTTTGAGAGACCTGACAAGTAATAGCGCACCTCCTGACATTTTCCCTACAAATTTATTCACCGCGTTTGAGCGTTTAAAGTGTTTTGCTAGTGCTTCCTTGGCTGGAGGTAAAAGATAGCTAATTGCAATTCTTTTTTTATAAGTTGAGGGCAAACGCGACTTGCCAGTAACGATGTCCTGGAAGCACAATAACTGGGTTGGATGTTGACATCCAGGGGTCGATTGAAGCCGACCATTAATTCCATCAATCTAGCTAAGCCCTTTGGCATGGAATAAAACTGTAGTTCGGAATTTCTCTGACGACAGTTGTTACAGCCAACAGCAGAACATATCCCGGACATATAGGATTTATTTAATGTTGTATTTCTAACATCCTCTTGTCTCGTCTGCTGGAGGGGGGGCGGGGCACTTTGACCTGATTGGACGGGCCCACCCATGGAGCCAACACTGGGATGGCTGAGGAGGAGGCAACGTCACCTTTTTGACGTCACCTCCACCTATCGACTAACATATATTGGCCTCAGATCTTCAGTGAATTTACTTTGACCGCAGGAGGCAGCAGCATCTTCTGAACATCTACTTCTGACTCTGCCATCTATTTGACGACTCAAGATTTTCATCATGCTGGAGCGTTTTTCTGGTATCTGGAAAATCTCTGAAGCCAAAAATTTTTCAGAATACCTGAAAGCTATTGGTAAGTTTGTTATTTTTATATAGGCTACTCTTCATTCTAGATTGAGAAAATTTTGATTTCTATATTTAAATGTTCATCTTGATTCATAATTTCCAGGATTAATTATTTTCACAATAAAAATAGTATGTATGATAAAAATAATCTCTGTTTTACACCTCTGAACTACTGTCGTCAAAGATTTCTCATAGTTCCATGCAAGATGCTGTCTGTCTGCTGTCTTCTGTCTTCATAAGGAAAATTTGCCCATGAAATGCATTCTTACGAAGAAAAAATAAATTATACAAAGAAAGTTGCAAACAATAAAAGTCCTCCAATAGAATAACATAAAGGTATAAAGGTAATCAGGTCAGATTTGTGCAGTCTCATGTAGAAGTCTTTACAGATAGTCAGTGCACTTAACGCTGCCATACTCACAGTGTCATGTACTCGCAGCAGCTCGTGATCATACCATTCACAGCAGATCATGTGATTTCACTGTTCGTATACCTTTAATATGCATGCAAGCTGAATGACTGCTGACTAAAATTCCTGCAGGTGCAAGATCTGATTTAGTCAATGCCGGAGATGATACCCAACCCACATTGTACATCTCCCAGAGGGATGGAAACAAGATGAAGGTGGATGTAGCAAATGGCCACCCGACATTCTACAATATTCACATAAAATTCAACCTGGGAGAGGCGTTTGAGGAACCCATATCCGATGGAAGAAGTAGTGTGAAAGTATGTTGAATTGAACTCTAAAAACTTTAATAATGATAATATAGAAATTCCTGCAAAACATATGCACAGAATTTTACCAGTAATTTGTCATTGCATCCGTGATAGATATTCGGTAAATACACTGTTTTGAGAAATACAGATCTGAATACTATGAAAACCATGCATGTTCATGAAAAAACAATAATACACAATGCAAGCTGTACAACTTGTGCTAACAACGATGTCTGCATAATCTTTTTTTAAAATCATTGCACCAGAAGCGATTGCCTACAATGGATCAGAGAAGAGATAGCATTTTAAATCTTGATCTGTTTCCATTCCACTTTGACAGGGCGCATTTCAATTTTTCCGACTTTGTGTTCTGATGGCCCAATGCATTTTTTGATTTGTAGACTCTTGCGACTTTTGAAGAAAACAAACTAATCTACATACAGAAGTGGGAGGACAAGGAAGCAAAAGTGATCCGAGAAATCGTGGATGGCTATCTAGTCGCGGTAAGCCAGCCATGAGAAATGATTGTGATTCTAATTGAATGGCATCTGTGGAATGATGAGAAGTTTGCGGGTCAATTCGGGGAAATTTTTCAGATGTCATTCTCTTTAAACTCTTGCAACATATTGAATACATTGCTGTAACTGGAATAGCCTTTTTCATGGATCAATTTCAGAAAATAATGATGTTTGTCTTGTATCATATGTATGTAATGCTGTAAATACTGTTGTTTTCCTTGTCAGCGAGCAGAAATATGTCAACGTGCTGAAACGTGATGAATTCGCTATGACTGTTGGAATTTAAAGGTATAGGTTACTTATGCTGACCTTCTGAAGATGTAACCAAGACTTTTTCTTCTGGTTTTTCCCTACAGACACTAAAATGCGGAGATGTCGTTGCTCATCGCAAATATTATAAGGAGAGTGACATTCCTGAATCGCACTTTGATTCCCCAGGTTTTTGTGCTTGATTTTCTCAAATATAATTGTAGCACTGAAGCACCATGGACAGATAGCGCTGTTGCCTCGCAAGAAAGGGGTTTCTCTGCATCAGCTCCTGGCCTGGGTCCCTCCTGAGTGGATTTTCTACATTCTAGTAGGTTTTCTTCTACAATCTGAAGATGTGTATCCCAAGGCCAACCAATGAAATTTACCGTTGTTGGTTAACTGTAATGCATTTACTGCAATGTTCATGAATCTGTATTTAACTTATCCAAACAGTTATCATTAATAAAACAAGTTTGTACAAATGGCTTATTTGACATGTAATTCTAATTTGAGCAAATGGGTTGAAGAAAATGAGTGAACTTGTGAGATCATGGCATGATGCGACGTCATGAGTGTTTGTGTATAAGGACACGTTGACATTCAACTCAGCTAATAAAGAGAATTATCCAGAATTTTACAGTTGCTGACACTGTATCACCTAGATCATAAATTGCAATGGCAATGCATGAACCCAAATCCTCAACAAATCATTTTTTTGCAAATGTTACATTCCTATTAGTCTAGAGGTAAAGGAAGCAAAAAATATCCAGATGGTAATAGGTTGAAATGAAGACGTTGTTTAATGGAGGAGTTTTGTGGATAAATTGAATAACAAAAGGGTATCTGAGAAAGGGAGAACAAAGGACCGCATTGGTGCTACTCAAATAAAACAGAGAACCAAAAACCGACTTAACCAACTGCAGAAAGAAGAAAGGGAAAATAAAGAACATCAATGAGTAGCACCACTAAACTAAACTAATGGGCTGATAAATTGCCATTGTTGTTATCTGGTCCCGTCTCCAGAATATTACACACACAATTAACAAAGTCAAACTGTAGAGTTACAGATTCAGATTAATCAAAACATTCAAGTTTATTATCTAAAAGATTCAGTACATTTGAAGAAATTAAAAACAGACTGTCGGACACAGGGTTATATTGAAACCATCCGACTGTCGGACACGGAGATATATTAAAACTCTGTCCGACTTTCGGACACGTAGTCACTTTGTTCAAGGCAGCAACGCAATTTGTCGTGAGAAAAATTTGTTTCGCGTCCAGTGTGCAAGCGGCTTAATACTACTATTATTGTCACTTAGGTATTTATCATTTTTAGTGGGGGAAAGAAATACAGCCTGATTGCTATGATCTCGTACCGAGCTAAGATCACATATTGAAAGTAAGTGTCACGTATCTTGCATTGTTGTCCATGCATTTTAATCCCAAAGTTTTAAGCAGCAACAGGTTGTAATAATATGAACACGCTATCCATCGTTTTTTTCCCCAATGATGCAGGCAGAAGAAATAAATGAGCAACCGTCGTATTTCATTCCAACTTCATTAGTTTGAATGATCTGACGTAGTTTCATTTGAAATTCCATTCAAGTTCGCCAATGGTAATAATTCGAGAATGCCTCATATTCGTAATGCTTAATATAGACGTAAGCGGTGCAGAAGCCTGAAGCAGCAAAGTAAAATGCAACATTGACGCTTCATGTAGATATAGGACAGAGGCTTCTTAATTTCAACACTTTAAAGGTCACGAGAGGAGCGCATTTTATTGGTGAAGAGTTGACTCGGCTGTGTTAAACCCACTTAAACCTTTTCTCCTCCCTCTTTGCCACTTTCGCCGGCAGGAGGGACAGAGGCGGGACAGAAGAGTACTTGTGCCAGGCTACGCCGGGCATGAAATTGCAACATATGCCTGGACACACCCCGTTGGCGCAGTGCTCCCCCTATTCGTCGTGCCTGTGCCTGGTCTACGAATTTAGAGCCCAATGGCTCAAGTGATCTGAAAGTCATTGCATTTTGATTTTATTTACATTTTACACTTTGTCCCAACTATTTCAGAATTGGGGTAGTAGACAAAATATATAAAGCTTTCGGTACAACTGTATTTAAAGGGGACCTAACATGCTGATCCTTCTTTTAATACATATTAATAATGCTATAATGTTGTTGTCCATGCTCAACCTCTGAAAAGTTTTTAAACATAAGATAAAGGGATTTTGCCATAATCCAAGAACGTGATTTTGTGAGTTTGATTTCCTCTCTGAACAGCTCTTCCCAAGATCTTCACGAGATCTGGACTGTTGCTAATGTTTGTGTCCTCAATATGCAAGAGTGATATCAGGGGAAATTCTACAGATGGTGTGTGAACATAAACCTGCCTGTCATCGTGACTTCACCCCACATCATTACTGACCCTCTCCCATACCAATTATGTGAAATCATAGCAGCTTGCTGATGACATTGACACTGACCCGGAAGGGATGACATTTTTGATGCTGGTAAGTGACAATAACAACAGTTTTCTAGTCTTTTTTCTGGAATTAATAGCTGAACTTACAATATGCATATCAGAGCCACATTTTTTTCATAGCCAGAAGGCAGAGTTCGCATCATTTTCTGCCCTGTTTAAAAAGTGCTTGTGTAAGTGATTTTTTCGGTTTTTTCAAAAATTGCTAAATAGCTCCACATTCCGACAGACACTATTGATTTAGAGTATCTGGTCCATTGCGCATTTCTCTTCGTCACGGTCTTCTGCAATAAAGCAGAAAATAAAATTCTAGAGCCACCAACTGCCCCAATTCAACAAGTGTTTGCCACTAACATGGAAATATCCCCCGCTGCCTCAATTTTATGTGTCCGTACGGAAGGACGGAGCCCAATGCTATATCCCCCGCTTCACGCTACTCGTGCAGCGGGGGATAATTAGGTGAGGAAATGTCATAAAGAGACCTCATGAATGAAGGTCTCTTTATGAAGGCGGAACAGATGAAGCTACAAACTATCCAAATTAGAGGCATATGGTATTCATTCAAGATCAGCCATTGTACAAACCCCAATTCCAATGAAGTTGGGACATTGTGTAAAACTTGACAAACTATGTTTTTTTTTTGGAATAATCACTCAATTTGAATTTGATGCCTGCAAAAGGTTCCAAAAAAACTGGGACAAGGGCATTTTTTTGACTGTGTTACGTCATCTTTCCTTTTTAAGAACGCTCAATAAGCATTTGGCCACTGAGGACAATAATTGTAGAGGCTTTGTTGGAGCAAGTATTTCCCATTCTTGCAGGATGTGCAACTCAGTTGCTCAACAGTTAGGGGTCTCCATTGTCATATTTAGCGCTTCATAATGTACCACACATTTTCAATGGGAGACAGTTCTGCACTGCAGGCAGGCCAGTCTATTACCCGCAGTCTTATACTTCGAAACGAGGCGATTGTAACAGGGGGAGAATTTAACTCGGCATTGTCTTGCTGAAATAAGCAGGGACGTTCCTGAAAAAGACGTTGCTTGGATGGTAGCATATGTTGCTCCAAATCCTGTGTGTATCTTTCAGCATTAACAGTGCCATCACAGATTTGCAATGGGCACTAACATATCCCCATACCATCACAGATGCTGGCTTTTGAACTATACGCTGATAAAAATCAGGGCAGTCCTTTTCCTACTTAACCCAGATGACACATCGTCCATAATTTCCAAAAACAATCTGAAATGTGGACTCCTCAGACCACAGCACTTTTCGTCAGTCCATCTCAGATGAACTTGGGCCCAGAGAAGCCGGCGGCATTTCTGGGTTTTGTCGATATATATCTTTAGCTTTGCATGGTACAGCTTTAACTTGTAATATCACAGTTAAGAGTATTATATACATCATCATCATTACAAAAATCACATGTATGTTCATCATGATTGTCAAGTAAATAATCTGCATGAGTAAGTGTTTCATCATCAGAAAGTATATAAGTGAAGTTTAACACTTCCATAAAAAATTGCACCACTCCTCTGCAGTTATACAGGAAGAAACTAAACTGGGAGTAGGAGGAGTAGGAGTAAACGAGCTCATCTTTTTCCAGAATATCTTACTGTCACTACTTGTATGGATAAGTTCCTTAACACGGCCCTCTTCAAAATGGGTTCTTTTCTGTAGACAGAAAAGGACCCATTATAGTCCTATATCAGTTTCTCAATATACAATACTCTGATAGAGTTTCTTTATCAACACTGATTCTAAAGTTATTTAATACCTGAAACTTTTCAAACTTAAGCTTTTGACACTGCCAGTCGTACCATCTTCTTTGAACAGCATCATGTCCCTCCCTGGAACACAAAGACAAAACAGAGGCAGAGGCGCTCTATCTCGTAGGATAGAAGTCAAAGCAATAACAGCTAAATCAACGCAGTCACTCTGCTTTAGAATAAACTCATCTATACTTAGATTATGTAATGCGTCAGAGACATAGTTCCTGAATATATCATTCATGTCACTTCTCCAAAAGAAACAATGGATGTTATTTGAAAATCTTTCATCACTGTGATAAGTATTGACTGAGTTAAAGCAGCAAGAAAATGAGAGAACAATAGGGAAATGATCAGATTCACAACAAGTGCAAACACAGAACAAAATACAAAGAAATCTGTGAAGTTTTGTTAGTGATAAGATTTCTCAAGGGAAAAGAGAAAAAAAAATCAACTTGAGTAAAACTGACCCCACTTGAGATGGGTAACAAAATGGACATTTTGACCATTGAAAGCCTGCTATTTTTTGTTTTTTTTTCCCCTCAAATGCGACCAAATACTGTAAGCCATGTGAACGCCAAATGTGCAGCAAAAGTCGATCAAATCTCTTCCATAATCATCGCACACATCATCTTTATTGTTACCTGGTTGATCAAATGTGTCAGAAATCTAACCCATATCTTCCAAGCTTGGTATGTATCTGTCAGTGTCGTTCATAAAAAAATCTCTAACATTCATAACCAAACACAATCTTGTCAAATAAAAGGAGTATCATATCAGTATATTCAGTCATTATACAATAAAGACAATGCTTTTCAGAATTATGAATGCAAACAGCAATGCCCCCTCGATAATTAAAATCTCTATGGTTAACACTGACACTGTAATCAGGAAACGCTGTCTCTATCATATCCCTTGTGCAGCTGTTGCACATCTCAAGCAGTCCAAAAATCAAATAAATCAAAACTCTCTAAAACTGACATCAGCAAGCTTATTCTGAAGACCCTTGACATTCCAACATAATATTGATAATGTTGTTGTGTTGTCTATAGCACTGTCAATCAGGGCCGGGGGGCGTTCCTATTCATGCTCATTTTGGTGAAATTGACATCGGGCTGCGACTCTGTACAAGCATCTCCTGCTCTGATGTTGCCAAGTTTAAATTTGAAATGGGCCCAGTTTATCATGGACAGTGGCCCAGAGATCGCAGGGTGTCAAGTTCCAACTGCCGTCAGAAAAATAGGAAAATAGGAAAATAAGAATTGGCTTCTTGAAAAAATAAAAATAAAGTAGGAAAACAGGGCAGAAAATTTGTCAAAAATAGGAAATTTATTGACAATACTTGCACAAATTACAAAAGTAATATCACAAAATCACGGACAAATAATGCACAAAGTGAACTCCCACTTCGAGGTATAATCAAAGTAATACTTTTAGGACAAAAAAGTTTACATTTGTGCTGTAAACATGCATGAAACCAATGAGTATTAGCCTGGCTAGCTTGAGCAAATATAGCAGGGATGCCATGTTTAGAGCAAAGGGCCCTGAGGTGACCGATTTCCAAATTTTGCTAGCTTGCTCAAAATTGTTTGCTTGCAAGATACCCAAGTAGTAAATAATTTTAATGCAAATACTGCCTTTTCTGTTAACAGAGATAGTCCTCATGCCCCACATCATACAATGGGACAGAATTAGTCCTCTGCAGTTCTACCCTTGCCTCATCTTCCTTGCAACTTTCTTTTTTTCCTCCAATTTGCATGTTTGTTCTTTTACTGCATATTCAGTGAAGTTGCTGAAAAATGCTAGTAATGGCTAATCAAAATAGTATACTTGGGCATCTGATTGATCATCATAATTCTCATGAATCTCCACAAAAAGAAAACCAGAAAAAGAATTTTCCATCACATAAATAGAAAATATGCAGCGTAACCACCATTCCCAATTGAGGATAAATGGAAGGAAAGTGCAGCACATGGCACTGTTGTACATTTGAGATTTACTCACACACACACACACACACACACACACACACACACACAAAACTAGCTATGGATATGCTAAACATGGTAATAATGAATTTAAAAAAATTGCTGACCTGTTTTGGTGACTTTTGATAACTTCTGTGCCTGACAACACCGCCACCCTGATTTCGGATATTGATGTTTTGGTGAAAAATCAAGATTCAAGCCTCCTTCACTCAAAAACTAATTGTAATATAGAGATGACATTTTGCCGCCAAAAGAGGCATAATGTCCTTCAAACGTCAGTGTGCATATTTCTGTAAATGAAGGACATGTTAATTGATAATTTAGCCCGGCCATGAATTTCTACCATTTTGACCTCTACTGAAAATTTTGCCCAAATGCAGTTGTACTGAGAGTTTCATATATTTGGTCTATATTCAAGAAATTCTCTTGACAAAAATGTAGTAAAACCGGAGGGGTGGCCGATCTCACCCCCGAAGGATTCGAAACAGAAACCAACTCGTCTTTTCGAGTTTTGGGGTGGACCCTTTAAACCGGCAAAGTTTCGCGGAAATCGGTGAGATGGCATGTGGCAGACCCGCCTGGTGCTCTCATGGACTCACTCTAAAAAAGTTGCTGTCATACAGTGAAACGCGAGGAAAAGTCAGCTCAAATTGTCACGCTAAGATAGAGACAGAGTTCATAAAACACATCATTGCTTGCAATGATCCATGACTTTAAATTAACGTACTGCACTGCTTAACCAAATTAGTGTTTGTTAACATTTATTGGCTTATGTTGAAACTGAACTAAATTCAATACAGGCCAGCTAAGTTCACAGCATCTGTTCGCCAAACCGTCAAGATGAGCCTTCCCTGGACAATTCATAGAGAAAACGTTAGAGCTACCATGGAGACAAATGAATACGAAAATACCATCTCGGTGGCAAGCAGACTTAAGTTACTATTTATATCCTATTAAAGTTCTGTCACGTTGCGCTAACTAGATAGCAAATGAGCAATGTTAATTAGCGCTTCTCTTAAAATGTTAAGAACTGTTTTGAGAGACCTGACAAGTAATAGCGCACCTCCTGACATTTTCCCTACAAATTTATTCACCGCGTTTGAGCGTTTAAAGTGTTTTGCTAGTGCTTCCTTGGCTGGAGGTAAAAGATAGCTAATTGCAATTCTTTTTTTTAAGTTGAGGGCAAACGCGACTTGCCAGTAACGATGTCCTGGAAGCACAATAACTGGGTTGGATGTTGACATCCAGAGGTCGATTGAAGCCGACCATTAATTCCATCAATCTAGCTAAGCCCTTTGGCATGGAATAAAACTGTAGTTCGGAATTTCTCTGACGACAGTTGTTACAGCCAACAGCAGAACATATCCCGGACATATAGGATTTATTTAATGTTGTATTTCTAACGTCCTCTTGTCTCGTCTGCTGGAGGGGGGGCGGGGCACTTTGACCTGATTGGACGGGCCCACCCATGGAGCCAACACTGGGATGGCTGAGGAGGAGGCAACGTCACCTTTTTGACGTCACCTCCACCTATCGACTAACATATATTGGCCTCAGATCATCAGTGAATTTACTTTGACCGCAGGAGGCAGCAGCATCTTCTGAACATCTACTTCTGACTCTGCCATCTATTTGACGACTCAAGATTTTCATCATGCTGGAGCGTTTTTCTGGTATCTGGAAAATCTCTGAAGCCAAAAATTTTTCAGAATACCTGAAAGCTATTGGTAAGTTTGTTATTTTTATATAGGTTACTCTTTATTCTAGATTGAGAAAATTTTGATTTCTATATTTAAATGTTCATCTTGATTCATAATTTCCAGGATTAATTACTTTCACAATAAAAATAGTATGTATGATAAAAATAATCTCTGTTTTACACCTCTGAACTACTGTCGTCAAAGATTTCTCATAGTTCCGTGCAAGATGCTGTCTGTCTGCTGTCTTCTGTCTTCATAAGGAAAATTTGCCCATGAAATGCATTCTTACGAAGAAAAAATAAATTATACAAAGAAAGTTGCAAACAATAAAAGTCCTCCAATAGAATAACATAAAGGTATAAAGGTAATCAGGTCAGATTTGTGCAGTCTCATGCAGAAGTCTTTACAGATAGTCAGTGCACTTAACGCTGCCATACTCACAGTGTCATGTACTCGCAGCAGCTCGTGATCATACCATTCACAGCAGATCATGTGATTTCACTGTTCGTATACCTTTAATATGCATGCAAGCTGAATGACTGCTGACTAAAATTCCTGCAGGTGCAAGATCTGATTTAGTCAACGCCGGAGATGATACCCAACCCACATTGTACATCTCCCAGAGGGATGGAAACAAGATGAAGGTGGATGTAGCAAATGGGCACCCGACATTCTACAATATTCACATAAAATTCAACCTGGGAGAGGCTTTTGAGGAACCCATATCCGATGGAAGAAGTAGTGTGAAAGTATGTTGAATTGAACTCTAAAAACTTTAATAATGATAATATAGAAATTCCTGCAAAACATATGCACAGAATTTTACCAGTAATTTGTCATTGCATCCGTGATAGATATTCGGTAAATACACTGTTTTGAGAAATACAGATCTGAATACTATGAAAACCATGCATGTTCATGAAAAAACAATAATACACAATGCAAGCTGTACAACTTGTGCTAACAACGATGTCTGCATAATCTTTTTTTAAAATCATTGCACCAGAAGCGATTGCCTACAATGGATCAGAGAAGAGATAGCATTTTAGATCTTGATCTGTTTCCATTCCACTTTGACAGGGCGCATTTCAATTTTTCGGACATTGTGTTCTGATGGCCCAATGCATTTTTTGATTTGTAGACTCTTGCGACTTTTGAAGAAAACAGACTAATCTACATCCAGAAGTGGGAGGACAAGGAAGCCAAAGTGATCCGAGAAATCGTGGATGGCTATCTAGTCGCGGTAAGCCAGCCATGAGAAATGATTGTGATTCTAATTGAATGTCATCTGTGGAATGATGAGAAGTTTGCGGGTCAATTCGGGGAAATTTTTCAGATGTCATTCTCTTTAAACTCTTGCAACATATTGAATGCATTGCTGTAACTGGAATAGCCTTTTTCATGGATCAATTTCAGAAAATAATGATGTTTGTCTTGTATCATATGTATGTAATGCTGTAAATACTGTTGTTTTCCTTGTCAGCGAGCAGAAATATGTCAACGTGCTGAAACGTGATGAATTCGCTATGACTGTTGGAATTTAAAGGTATAGGTTACTTATGCTGACCTTCTGAAGATGTAACCAAGACTTTTTCTTCTGGTTTTTCCCTACAGACACTAAAATGCGGAGATGTCGTTGCTCATCGCAAATATTATAAGGAGAGTGACATTCCTGAATCGCACTTTGATTCCCCAGGTTTTTGTGCTTGATTTTCTCAAATATAATTGTAGCACTGAAGCACCATGGACAGGTAGCGCTGTTGCCTCGCAAGAAAGGGGTTTCTCTGCATCAGCTCCTGGCCTGGGTCCCTCCTGAGTGGATTTTTTACATTCTAGTAGGTTTTCTTCTACAATCTGAAGATGTGTATCCCAAGGCCAACCAATGAAATTTACCGTTGTTGGTTAACTGTAATGCATTTACTGCAATGTTCATGAATCTGTATTTAACTTATCCAAACAGTTATCATTAATAAAACAAGTTTGTACAAATGGCTTATTTGACATGTAATTCTAATTTGAGCAAATGGGTTGAAGAAAATGAGTGAACTTGTGAGATCATGACATGATGCGACGTGATGAGTGTTTGTGTATAAGGACACGTTGACATTAAACTCAGCTAATAAAGAGAATTATCCAGAATTTTACAGTTGCTGACACTGTATCACCTAGATCATAAATTGCAATGGCAATGCATGAACCCAAATCCTCAACAAATCATTTTTTTGCAAATGTTACATTCCTATTAGTCTAGGGGTAAAGGAAGCAAAATATATCCAGATGGTAATAGGTTGAAATGAAGACGTTGTTTAATGGAGGAGTTTTGTGGATAAATTGAATAACAAAAGGGTATCTGAGAAAGGGAGAACAAAGGACCGCATTGGTGCTACTCAAATAAAACAGAGAACCAAAAACCAACTTAACCAACTGCAGAAAGAAAGGGAAAATAAAGAACATCAATGAGTAGCACCACTAAACTAAACTAATGGGCTGATAAATTGCCATTGTTGTTATCTGGTCTCGTCTCCAGAATATTACACACACAATTAACAAAGTCAAACTGTAGAGTTACAGATTCAGATTAATCAAAACATTCAAGTTTATTATCTAAAAGATTCAGTACATTTGAAGAAATTAAAAACAGACTGTCGGACACAGGGTTATATTGAAACCATCCGACTGTCGGACACGGAGATATATTAAAACTCTGTCCGACTTTCGGACACGTAGACACTTCGTTCAAGGCAGCAACGCAATTTGTCGTGAGAAAAATTTGTTTCGCGTCCAGTGTGCAAGCGGCTTAATACTACTATTATTGTCACTTAGGTATTTATCATTTTTAGTGGGGGAAAGAAATACAGCCTGATTGCTATGATCTCGTACCGAGCTAAGATCACATATTGAAAGTAAGTGTCACGTATCTTGCATTGTTGTCCATGCATTTTAATTCCAAAATTTTAAGCAGCAACAGGCTGTAATAATATGAACACGCTATCCATCGTTTTTTTCCCCAATGATACAGGCAGAAGAAATAAATGAGCAACCGTCGTATTTCATTCCAACTTCATTAGTTTGAATGATCTGACGTAGTTTCATTTGAAATTCCATTCAAGTTCGCCAATGGTAATAATTCGAGAATGCCTCATATTCGTAATGCTTAATATAGACGTAAGCGGTGCAGAAGCCTGAAGCAGCAAAGTAAAATGCAACATTGACGCTTCATGTAGATATAGGACAGAGGCTTCTTAATTTCAACACTTTAAAGGTCACGAGAGGAGCTCATTTTATTGGCGAAGAGTTGACTCAGCTGTGTTAAACCCACTTAAACCTTTTCTCCTCCCTCTTTGCCACTTTCGCCGGCAGGAGGGACAGAGGCGGGACAGAAGAGTACTTGTGCCAGGCTACGCCGGGCATGAAATTGCAACATATGCCTGGACACACCCCGTTGGCGCAGTGCTCCCCCTATTCGTTGTGCCTGTGCCTGGTCTACGAATTTAGAGCCCAATGGCTCAAGTGATCTGAAAGTCATTGCATTTTGATTTTATTTACATTTTATACTTTGTCCCAACAATTTCAGAATTGGAGTAGTAGACAAAATATATAAAGCTTTCAGTACAACTGTATTTAAAGGGGACCTAACATGCTGATCCTTCTTTTAATACATATTAATAATGCTATAATGTTGTTGTCCATGCTCAACCTCTGAAAAGTTTTTAAACATAAGATAAAGGGATTTTGCCATAATCCAAGAACGTGATTTTGTGAGTTTGATTTCCTCTCTGAACAGCTCTTCCCAAGATCTTCACGAGATCTGGACTGTTGCTAATGTTTGTGTCCTCAATATGCAAGTGTGATATCAGGGGAAATTCTAAAGATGGTGTGTGAACATAAACCTGCCTGTCATCGTGACTTCACCCCACATCATTACTGACCCTCTCCCATACCAATTATGTGAAATCATAGCAGCTTGCTGATGACATTGACACTGACCCGGAAGGGATGACATTTTTGATGCTGGTAAGTGACAATAACAACAGTTTTCTAGTCTTTTTTCTGGAATTAATAGCTGAACTTACAATATACATATCAGAGCCACATTTTTTTCATAGCCAGAAGGCAGAGTTCGCATCATTTTCTGCCCTGTTTAAAAAGTGCTTGTGTAAGTGATTTTTTCGGTTTTTTCAAAAATTGCTAAATAGCTCCACATTCCGACAGACACTATTGATTTAGAGTATCTGGTCCATTGCGCATTTCTCTTCGTCACGGTCTTCTGCAATAAAGCAGAAAATAAAATTCTAGAGCCACCAACTGCCCCAATTCAACAAGTGTTTGCCACTAACATGGAAATATCCCCCGCTGCCTCAATTTTATGTGTCCGTACGGAAGGACGGAGCCCAATGCTATATCCCCCGCTTCACGCTACTCGCGCAGCGGGGGATAATTAGGTGAGGAAATGTCATAAAGAGTCCTCATGAATGAAGGTCTCTTAATGAAGGGCGGAACAGATGAAGCTACAAACTATCCAAATTAGAGGCATATGGTATTCATTCAAGATCAGCCATTGTACAAACCCCAATTCCAATGAAGTTGGGACATTGTGTAAAACTTGACAAACTATGTTTTTTTTTTGGAATAATCACTCAATTTGAATTTGATGCCTGCAAAAGGTTCCAAAAAAACTGGGACAAGGGCATTTTTTTGACTGTGTTACGTCATCTTTCCTTTTTAAGAACGCTCAATAAGCATTTGGCCACTGAGGACAGTAATTGTAGAGGCTTTGTTGGAGCAAGTATTTCCCATTCTTGCAGGATGTGCAACTCAGTTGCTCAACAGTTAGGGGTCTCCATTGTCATATTTAGCGCTTCATAATGTACCACACATTTTCAATGGGAGACAGTTCTGCACTGCAGGCAGGCCAGTCTATTACCCGCAGTCTTATACTTCGAAACGAGGCGATTGTAACACGTGGAGAATTTAACTTGGCATTGTCTTGCTGAAATAAGCAGGGACGTTCCTGAAAAAGACGTTGCTTGGATGGTAGCATATGTTGCTCCAAATCCTGTATGTATCTTTCAGCATTAACAGTGCCATCACAGATTTGCAATGGGCACTAACATATCCCCATACCATCACAGATGCTGGCTTTTGAACTATACGCTGATAAAAATCAGGGCAGTCCTTTTCCTACTTAACCCAGATGACACATCGTCCATAATTTCCAAAAACAATCTGAAATGTGGACACCTCAGACCACAGCACTTTTCGTCAGTCCATCTCAAATGAACTTGGGCCCAGAGAAGCCGGCGGCATTTCTGGGTTTTGTCGATATATATCTTTAGCTTTGCATGGTACAGCTTTAACTTGTAATATCACAGTTAAGAGTATTATATACATCATCATCATTACAAAAATCACATGTATGTTCATCATGATTGTCAAGTATATAATCTGCATGAGTAAGTGTTTCATCATCAGAAAGTATATAAGTGAAGTTTAACACTTCCATAAAAAATTGCACCACTCCTCTGCAGTTATACAGGAAGAAACTAAACTGGGAGTAGGAGGAGTAGGAGTAAACGAGCTCATCTTTTTCCAGAATATCTTACTGTCACTACTTGTATGGATAAGTTCCTTAACACGGCCCTCTTCAAAATGGGTTCTTTTCTGTAGACAGAAAAGGACCCATTATAGTCCTATATCAGTTTCTCAATATACAATACTCTGATAGAGTTTCTTTATCAACACTGATTCTAAAGTTATTTAATACCTGAAACTTTTCAAACTTAAGCTTTTGACACTGCCAGTCGTACCATCTTCTTTGAACAGCATCATGTCCCTCCCTGGACAAAGACAAAAACAGAGGCAGAGGCGCTCTATCTCGTAGGATAGAAGTCAAAGCAATAACAGCTAAATCAACACAATCACTCTGCTTTAGAATAAACTCATCTATACTTAGATTATGTAATGCGTCAGAGACATAGTTCATGAATATATCATTCATGTCACTTCTCCAAAAGAAACAATGGATGTTATTTGAAAATCTTTCATCACTGTGATAAGTATTGACTGAGTTAAAGCAGCAAGAAAATGAGAGAACAATAGGGAAATGATCAGATTCACAACAAGTGCAAACACATAGTAAAATACAAAGAAATCTGTGGAGTTTTGTTAGTGATAAGATTTCTCAAGGGAAAAGAGAAAAAAAAATCAACTTGAGTAAAACTGACCCCACTTGAGATGGGTAACAAAGTGGACATTGACGGGTGCTAAGCAACAAACCAAAGCTTGCAGTTTATCTGGGATTGTTTACATCTCACATTGAACATGGCGGACACGCAGCAACATTTTGATCAAGCTTTAGATGCGGTTCTGAAAAGTTTAAATCGTAAGTTTGTTTTAAAAGAAGAACAGCGGTTAGCTTTCCAGTCTTTTGTTGAAAGGAAGACAGATGCATTGGCCTTGCTCCCGACAGGTTTCGGCAAAAGTCTTATTTACCAGCTAGCTCCGTTAGTGGTGAAACAGCTGGAGTTTAGCCAAACACCGGTTGTGGCTGTAGTCTCGCCACTGACTGCATGAATGGAAGACCAGGTAAAGGAGGCAGCCAATCTCGGGATTTCTGCGGCACAGCTCGGTACACAGCCAGATAATGCCATAAAGAGCTGCCGATATCAGCTACTATTCGCCAGTCCCGAGGCCTGGCTTAGCGCGAAGTGGGAGGACATGTGGTCCAGCGCTATTGTAATGTGAATATAGGCCACTAGATGGCAGTATTTACCTTTTTTTTTGTTCAGCTCAGACTGGAGTCATGGTCAGACATGTCCTGGACATGTCTGGGGCAAGTCTCAGAAAATAAAAAAAAAGAGGTCTAAATGTGGGTGGGGTCTGCAAAAGAGTATATAAGGAAAAGAATTGAGACAGTAAAGTAGTAGGAGAAATTGCAAGAAGATGACCAGACCTGCCATTCTGTTCAAGACCTGTGACGTTTCTTTTGTGGATTTCTTTGCCTGTGTTTGAGCATTTTCATCATCCAGGACATCACCAAGCCACCCCCACGAAAAGGGATTGTAAATATTTATGTTTTGTACATAATTCAATCTTGGTCTTTGGGTTAGTTAGTTGTTATTAGTCTTTGTCTGTTAATTAAATGTGTTTTAGTTGTTAAAACTGTGCCTGTCATCCCTTGCTGTTGCTGTTGCTGTTGTGTTGTAGATTGTAATAACAAATTGGGGCCATAACAAAGGTCCGGGATAGACCATTTTGTGAGTAATTTATTGAAAATCTAACATTTCAAATTGTAAAATTGATTTTTTTTAATTGAATACATATATATTGACAACAGCAATGGATCATTTCTTGGCATCACCAACCGTAGGGGTTTTGAAGTCTTTTAAAAAGACAGAACTGCTAGAAATTTGCAGACAGTTTGAGCTGACAGAGGTGAAACCAGCCATGCGAAAAGCAAGACTGCTCGAGAGATAGTTGAATATTACATTGATGAAAATGTGTTTGCACCCGGAGATCTGGAACAGTTTCCAGTGGAAAATCCAAATATAGAAATGGAACTTAAATTAAAAATGCTAGAGATTGAAAGGGAGGAAAGAGAAAAAGAAAGGGAGGAAAGATAAAAAGAATGGGAGGAAAAAGAAAAGCAAAGAGAATTTGAAAGGGAAGAAAAAGAAAAACAAAGGCAGTTTGAGTTAGAAAAATTAGCAAGAGAAGAGAAAATAGAAAGGGAGGAAAAAGAAAAACAAAGAGAATTTGAGTTAGAAAAATTTGCAAGACAGAGAGATTTTGAATTAGAGAAATTCGATAGAGAAGAAAGACTCCAAATGGAGCAACTAAAAATAAAAATTCAAACTGAAAATAAATTTCAGGCTAGCCAGGAGGTAAAAATGGTGCCTCCATTTTCGGAAAAGGATGTTGACAACTATTTCCAGTGTTTTGAAAAGGTAGCAAAGAGTTGCCAGTGGCCAAAGGAACACTGGCCTCTGATGTTGCAAACTGTCCTCAAGGGTAAAGCTCAACAAGCCTATTCGGCTTTGTCTGCCGATGATTCCTCTGATTATGAGATTGTCAAAAAGGTTATTTTGAGAGCTTTCGAGTTGGTTCCAGAGGCTTACCGACAGAAATTCAGAGGTTTGAAGAAATCTGAAAATCAGATTTATGTGGAATTTGCTAATGAGAAGAAGGTTTGCTTTGAGCGCTGGTGTACTTCTATGGAGGTCAAGGACGATTTCAACTCACTAAAAGAGATGGTGTTAGTTGAAGAATTCAAGAACTGTGTTAAAGATGATGTTAAGACCTACCTTAATGAGAAGCAAGCACTGAATTTGCAATCAGCTGCCAAATTTGCAGATGAATATGTTCTCACACATAAGTCCAAATTTCAGTCTAGCAGTAATAATAGATGGTCCCAATTTCAGAAAAAGGGTTATGGTGATACACAAGATTCCTCACCCAAAGACAAAGACAAATCTGGTGATGGTGCTCAGAAATCCAGTGACAGGTCTGATCAAAGTGTGAAAGCTGACAGTGACAAAAGTGGTCTAGTTTGCAGTTATTGCAAGAAATCTGGTCATGTTACAACTAACTGTTGGTTCCTTAAAGCTAAGAAAGAAAAAGAAAAGGATACCAAACCAAATGCCTTTGTGAAAACAAGGTTAGAAACCCCTGTAGTAGATAACCAATCTGCTAAATTGTCTGCTTCTTGTGGGGCAAAAAAGCCTGATACAGCTGACTTCGTGAGGGAGGAATTTCTTCCATTTGTGTCAGAGGGATTTGTGGCTCTGAATGAGCATACTACTCCTGTCCCCATATATATCCTAAGGGATACCGGAGATTCTCAGTCACTTTTGTTGATGGACTCCTTGGAGTTACGTGATGAGACCGCTTCAGGGGATTTCATACTTGTACAAGGTATTGAAGGGAGGACTGTATCTGTACCCCTGCGCTCTATATTCTTGAAGTCAGATTTAGTTACAGGACAGGTAAAGGTGGGACTTATGTCAAGTCTACCTATAAAGGGTGTTTCTCTGTTGCTAGGCAATGACCTGGCTGGGGGCAAAGTAGTTCCCCCTGTACATCTTACTTCACAGCCGAGCACTGAAGATGGGGACGAGGACCCATCTCTGTATCCTTCTTGCGCAGTGACTCGTGCTATGGCCAAGAAGGCTAAAGAAGAAGATGATGTGGTGCCGTCCAGTACATTGAATAGTCAGGACTCAGGTGGTTCGCCTCATGACTCTGATTGGCCTACTATGGTTTCTCCGTTTGAGGACTTATCAGATACTTTTATCAGTTCTCTATTCAGCCAGCCGGATGGGTCTGGTGATTTTGATGTGTCTGGAGACTTGTCTCTGTCCAGAAAGCGGTTGATTGAGGAGCAAACTAATGATCCTGAAATTTGTGCACTAAAGAGGAGAGCCCTTCCTGATAAAGAAATAGACGCAGTTCCAGTTGGGTATTATCTCAAGGATGGTGTGTTGATGCGGAAGTGGCGCCCTCCTGATATCCCTGCCAATGCAGATTGGGCAGTGGTCAGGCAAATTGTTGTTCCGAAGGTCTACAGGAATGAGATCTTAACAATGGCTCATAGTTTACCTTTAGGAGGTCATCTTGGTGTTAACAAGACTGTTGATAAGATCATGAAACACTTCTTTTGGCCTGGGCTTCGGAAAGACGTTTCCAACTTTTGCAAAACCTGTCACACTTGTCAGGTAGTTGGAAAACACCAGTTAGACCCACCTGTAGCTCCATTGCAGCCTATCCCAGCAATTGGGGAGCCATTCTCTAAGGTCATTGTTGATTGTGTTGGTCCATTACCCAAGACTAGATCTGGAAATCAGTACTTGTTGACAATCATGTGTGCATCTACCCGATTCCCTGAAGCCATACCTCTACGTAACATCAAGGCAACTGCAATCTCAAAGGCTTTGATAAAGTTCTTCACGTTGTTTGGCCTTCCCAGGGAAATTCAGTCAGACCAAGGTAGCAATTTCACTTCAGGATTGTTTCAGCAGGTTGTGTATGAACTAGGTGCAAAGCAGATTCTTTCTAGTGCCTATCATCCAGAAAGTCAGGGTGTCTTAGAGCGGTTTCATTCCACTCTCAAGACAATGATGAGGACTTATTGTTATGACGATGAGAAAGACCGGGATGAAGGGGTTCATTTGCTGTTGTTTGCAGCTAGAGAAGCAGTGCAGGAGTCTACTGGATTCAGTCCATTTGAGCTAGTGTTTGGTCATGAAGTGAGAGGACCTTTGCTATTATTGAGTGAACAATGGCAAGAGAAAGAGCCGCATATCAGTCTGTTAGACTATGTTAGCAAGTTCAAGGAAAGATTGCGTGCAGCTTGTGACCTTGCCAAAGAGAACTTGAAATCAAGTCAGGGAAAAATGAAAACTTGGTATGATCATAAGGCTAGAAGCCGTGAGTTTAAACCAGGAGAAAAGGTCCTTGTGTTGTTTCCCTTGCAGTCCAATCCATTGCAGGCTAGATTTCATGGTCCTTATGAAATTCTGACAAAACTCAATGATCTCAATTACATTGTGAAGACTCCAGATAGGAGAAAACCAAAACAATTGTGTCATATTAACATGCTAAAGCCTTATCATGACAGAAATGCTAGGGTTGCAGCTGTCACTTCAGATTCTCAAATGGTCGAAACGTATGAAGATGAGGGGGAGTTTCAAGATGATGAACCAAGAATTAAAGCTGAAGTTCTTTCATGTAAATTGTCAAACACTGAAGTGTTGCAAAATCTTGATGTAAAACTCCAGCACTTAGAACCCTCACAGAGATATCAGTTTGAAAGGTTGATCAAGAAATATGAGGATTTGTTTCCTTGTTCCAAAGAGAGTTACTATAGCCTCTCATGATGTAGATGTTGGTGATGCCAAACCAATAAAACAGCATCCATACCGGATGAATCCTGAAAAGAGAAAGATTGCTGAGAAAGAGGTTGAGTACATGTTAAAACATGATATTATCAGACCCTCCAACTCCGATTGGAGTTCACCCTGTGTGCTAGTTCCAAAACCTGATGGAAGTACTAGATTCTGTACAGATTATCGCAAAGTCAATGCTGTAACTAGAACTGATGTGTTTCTAATACCTAGGATTGATGATTGTATTGACAGTGTAGGGCAAGCAAAGTTTCTGACCAAGATTGATTTATTGAAGGGTTATTGGTGTGTGCCTTTAACTGAGAGGGCCAAGAGCATCTCTGCTTTTGCCACACCATCTGGATTGTACCAGTATGAAGTCCTACTCTTTGGCATGAAAAATGCCCCAGCCACGTTCCAAAGGATGATACAGTCTACAATCGCCGGATTGCCACACACGGGTGCGTACATCGATGACCTGATCACATGGAGTGACTCCTGGGAAGAACATCTAAAAGATGTAGAGACGTTGTTCCAGCACCTGACCCAGGCTAACCTGACTGTTAACCTGAGCAAGAGTGACTTTGGTTGTGCTACTGTCACCTATCTTGGCTACGTCATAGGCCAGGGTAAGGTGGCACCCATAAATGCTAAAGTCCAAGCCATCATGGACTTTCCAGTTCCTGACAACAAAAAAGCTTTGCGCCGCTTCCTTGGAATGATCGGGTACTACCGCAAGTTCTGCAAGAACTTTGCTGAGATTGCTCTCAGTCTAACTAACCAACTGAAGAAAGGCGTAAAGTTCACCTGGGATGATGCATGCCAGAGAGCCTTCGATCACCTGAAGTCTCTGCTGTGTCACTTCCCCGTGCTCAAATCTCCTGACTTCAACAAACCGTTCTCCATCGCGGTCGATGCTAGCGACCAAGCTTGTGGATCTGTGCTCCTACAGAGAAGTGACTCTGATGACATTGAGCATCCTGTGGCATACTTCTCCAGGAAGTTCAATCGCCACCAAAGGAACTATTCCACAATAGAGAAGGAACTGTTGGCTCTGGTCCTTTCTTTACAACACTTTGAGGTTTATGTTTGTACAGGACAAAAGCCAATGATTGTGTACACTGACCACAATCCGTTAATGTTTTTGAGTAAGATGAAAAACAAGAATCGGAGATTGTTGAATTGGAGTTTGTTTTTACAGGAGTTTGACTTGGAAATTAAGCATGTGAAGGGTACAGACAATGTAATTGCTGATTGCTTATCCCGTGTTTGAATGTGTATATATATATCATGTGTTTGAATATTGTATGATATGTATATATAGACAAGTGTTCACTGAACAATTTTGTATTGAAAAGAAAAATTTTGCCTTTATGAGTCAAAATTTTTCCCTTTTGGAATGGAGGTGTAATGTGAATATAGGCCACTAGATGGCAGTATTTACCTTTTTTTTGTTAAGCTCAGACTGGAGTCATGGTTAGACATGTCCTGGACATGTCTGGGGCAAGTCTCAGGAAAAAAAAAAAAGAGGTCTAAATGTGGGTGGGGTCTGCAAAAGAGAATATAAGGAAAATAATTGAGACAGTAAAGTAGGAGGAGAAATTGCAAGAAGATGACCAGACCTGCCATTCTGTTCAAGACCTGTGACGTTTCTTTTGTGGATTTCTTTGCCTGTGTTTGAGCATTTTCATCATCCAGGACATCACCAAGCCACCCCCACGAAAAGGGATTGTAAATATTTATGTTTTGTACATAATTCAATCTTGGTCTTTAGGTTAGTTAGTTGTTATTAGTCTTTGTCTGTTAATTAAATGTGTTTTAGTTGTTAAAACTGTGTCTGTCATCCCTTGCTGTTGCTGTTGCTGTTGTGTTGTAGATTGTAATAACAAATTGGGGCCATAACACTATATACAAGACCAACCTGATAGTCGTGGATGGAGTCCATGGCATAGTCGTGGATGAATCCATCTGACCTATAAATGGTAAGTATTTATTAATATTACTGCTACGATTCTTATTCCCGTGTCTATTGTGGTTGTGATAGTGCCACTGTGTATTGCTGTTAAATAATGTACAGCTAAGGTTTGATCTAAGTGGCAGTTTTCAGCCTTGGAACTTCAACCCCAGAAAAAATGTTGAAGCTCGAGTCTGTTACTATATAAAATAGTGAAATCCCGCTGTCTTTTTGAGGTGTCTCGAAAGTCTTGCTCCCATTGCCTGAATATCGGCAAATCTTTTTCAAGCCTGCCGATGACCAAGGCGCAGCGCTGGCAACATCTGTTAGATTTCTCTAAGTCTGAGACAACAAGTACACCTAAAAGCGCTAACCTCTCTGATATACTGGTTGTTTTTTTCGTCGAAAATATGTCAGTTGAATGACTGAATACAGATGGTCCACTTTCTCTTATATTTACCTTGCACAAACGGCAGTAATCGTTAGGTGCCATTGTTTTGGGAATATGGCTTGCCTGGCTTCCACCATCGCTTCCCTGGTTACCAACTGACCATATCACAGGCGGACGTGATTGGCTATTGGCTACATATAAGTAAAATGATCGACATTTTTAACGACCAATAAACGACCGTTGGCGATCGCTTACCACACCTCCCCTACGAGATATTCCATTGGTGGGTCTCCAGACCGTATGTACGGTCAGGTGGTAACCAGGCAAGCATAGGCCTATGTTTGAACATCTGAATGGTTATCTGAATGGTTATGAGAAGTCATTAAAACAAATACAGATGATGCAAAACCTTTTGAAAAATTGGTTAAAAGCTGCCAATTAGCATTTTAAAACGAAACCGTATATAAATCGAAAAACATTCAAGTTCTTTCCCTAAATTAATTTTACTGAGACGGGGAGCGAGTAATCTTCGATATAGCCTACAGTGGGTTGACCGGTTCCGCAATTTGACAGATTCCCCAATTTGCAGAAATCAAACTTTTTTTGGGGGGGGAAAAAGACTTCGCTGTCAGCCTTGAGTTTGACACCGCTAAAACGGTAAATTATTGTGGATTTAACTCTTAACTATCGTTTCGAGACATTCGGTTTCATAGAGAAATAAATGCCGATAACTGTTGCTTGCCGTTGCAGCAGTAGGCTACCAAATCAACGCTCGTTATAAGGCGCACTGTGCAGCGTGCGGCCGTTAAACATGTGTATTCCTGGGATTCATCACGTTATTAGTATCATTATGATCGGAACTTATTGCATATTTGACCATATAAATCCCAATTTCGTACTCTTGGTACTTTTTCATCAACACTCACTAGAGTGACTGCTTGTCAGTTGACTAGTTCCACAAACCCCATTTTGTAGGTTTTCAAACTTGCTTATTCTTTATTTTTTCTGAAATAATTTTATGAGTTTATTGTAGTCAGTGTGAAATAAAACATTTTCCCTACCACCATAACTGTTTTTCTGTGGCTCAAAGGGCTGATCATGACTCGTGTCCTGTGTTAATCTGAACTTGTAGCCTCATCCTGATCATTTTATTGTATACTTGGCATTTACCAGGCCTACTTGAATTGGAAAGAGTAGAAAGAATCATCCGTGGTCGCTGATAGCAGTTGATTATCGGTGGATGTACAAATCATCGTGAACTGAGGTCAGCGTGAGTGGATTCCAGCTGACACAAGGTCGACACATGGAGCAGTTAGCCATAAATTTGACCAATTATTGTGATATCCCCTATAGAGTAGGCCCTAATGCTGGCCAAAACTGGTGGAAAATACATGTGTCTGTTTCGTTGTGGCCAGGGGCACGCAATAATGCCAATAAACAAAGAATATCATAAGTTCGGCCTGACAAAGGGCCTGTTTGCGAAACTGGAAATTATTTGCGGAACCAGTCAAAGGGCGTGCCACTGAAAAATGACTGTGCAATGCTTTATTTCTAAGGACTGAAGACAACTAACTGATCCGCAAAAAGCGTGAGTAATTTCCACAAATTCGTGAACAGATAACTTTCCGCCAGCGAATTCTGTATCGATACCAGACGCTTCAAACAAATTCCATTTGCAGAACTGGTCAACATAGCCTACTGTAGGAATGGATAGGCTATACTAAATTTCACGTTTGCAACAGGAAAAATAATATATTTCGGCACTTGAGAGTAAAATAGGCCTAATAGTACATAAAAGCATGTATTATCTCGGAACATAAAATATTGCATGATACCTGACAAATAAAATCCTTACCAAAAATAGCATGATATTTAATAATCCAATTGCGTATTATACCGTACTAAAGTTTTAAATAGTAGCAGAGGTTGAGCAAACTGTATCGTCAAATATAAAAAGGTTTGCAGAAATGATTACCGGCAACATAAATACCGGCTACATAAATATTTTATGTAGGCCAACGTTACTTTTGCAATCATATAGCCTATGGAAATAAATCGCCAACAAGCTGTGCCATTATCTACATGTACAGTCAAAGCGATCGTCCTTACCGCCCTCGTAGCTCAGTTATGATAAAACAAACTCCCGGCTAACGGGATATCGCCCAGCTACCCCGTGCGCGGTAGGCGGCGGGAGGTCTTCTTTTGTCTTCATGCGCGTCAATACGCCTGTCCTACTGCACAGCTCATGACGAAATTTCCCGGTAATACTGAGAGTTTAACGCCCCCTTACTGACGGATTAACAGCTTTTTCTTTGGTTTTAACGGCGACTGTACTGTAAGCCCCGCATTGTCAGTCTGGACACAGAACTTACTTCTCTGCAAAAGTTGAGCACTGAGAGTGTGACTGATTATGTCATACGTGCAGAGACCTCAATCACTGCACTGAGGAATGCTGGAGAGGTCTTGAGTGATGGACTATTAGTTGCTATGGTTCTGAAGGGGCTGCCAGAATCTTTCGAGCCAATCTCCATTTTCGTGACTCAAAGCGATGAGACTCTCAGTTTTGCAGATTTCAAGACAAAGTTGCGCTGCTATGGGAACACAGAAGGGATGGACACAGCTGCAACTGACGACAATGTGATGGGGGCCTGGTCACATCCAAAGCAGCCCAGTGGTCCAGCGGGCGCTAGAGTGCAGAGCACTGAGAGTGGTGACATTGAATGCTACTGTTGTGGCCAGAGAGGGCACATGGCAAGACGGTGTCGTGGTCCACAGTGGTACAGACAGGGGAAGAGTGCCACACGGCGAGGAGGACGATGACTTCAGCGGCAGGACAACGCACGAGGGGTGAGCGAGGAGACAGACAACTCCTTCGCCTTCAAGCTGGAGACCGGTGATCATCAGCCTGGAAGTGGTGTCACCAGAAAGGGGCTAATGGTGGACACCGGTGCGACATCACACATCATCACTGACCTGGCCAAGTTCAAGAGTTTCGACGAAAGATTCCAGGCCGAGACGCACTGTGTGGAGCTGGCCGATGGCACACGGTGTAAGGGGGTTGCAGAGCGTAGAGGAGAAGCTGAAGTGTGTCTGGTTGACAGCAGAGGAAGGCACGTCAGTGCCACATTGAAGCAGGCACTGTACATTCCTTCCTATCCCCAAGATATTTTCTCAGTGAGAGCTGCAACTTCCAGTGGGGCAACGGTGTTCTTCAAGGTGGGTGAAGACGTCCTGCAGTACAAAGACGGTACACGTTTTCTCATTCATGAGCATAACAGATTGTTCTATTTGCCTATTGTGCCTGTGAACGATGACCGTGATGATCAATGTATGAGTTGCCATGACATTAAGACGTGGCATGAGATTTTGGGACACTGCAACTTAAATGATGTTAAGAAGTTACAGAGAGTTGTTGATGGTATGTCAATCAAGGGTGAAACACCCAAGTCTATGCAATGTGAAGTGTGTGTTCAGGGTAAATTCACTCAGAGCAGGAACAGGAAGCCTGATGCGAGGGCTAAGTCACTTTTGGAGTTGGTACATACTGACTTAGCTGGCCCCATTGATCCAGTGTCCAAAGATGGGTATAGGTGCGCACTTTCCCTTACTGATGATTATTCCAGTGCTGTGTTTGTGTACTTTCTGAAAAATAAAAATGATACAGTGGATGCAACACAAAGGTTCCTAGCTGATAAAGCCCCATACGGGAAGGTCACATGTATCAGGTCTGATAATGGTACTGAGTTTACTGGACAGGGTTACCAAGCACTACTTCGCCAGAACAGAATCAAACATGAAACATCAGCACCATACTCCCCAATGTGGTTGCATTTCTATTCTTATGTAAGTATATTCTGTTGTATTACTATCAAATGTAAGTACATTCTCTTAATACCTGACATATTTGAATGCAGAGGCGTTACCAGGATGCCAAGCTTGGGTGGGCATTTGTCCTCTTTGGGGGGGCAAAAGAAAGAACCTCTAAATCGCCATAAAATAAATAAATAGGGCCTATATTGGCGGCTGGTGAATTGGCGATTGGGGAGGGACATTAACAGGTGTGGTCAGTTTTCATTAATTATGCACACTAGGGTTGTGCCAATCGTGAACCGCGATTTTTTAAGGCGTAGCACCACCACCTGCTGCTATGGGGCGAACATCCGAGCTTTCCCTTTTCCTTCATTAAACCCATCGCAGGTTGAATGAAAGTGCGAAACATCAAAGGGCATGTAAAATGCTTCCAGAAAAAAAAATTGACTGACATCAGTATTTTTCGGCTACATGCGGCACAGAGCCAAGTAAAGGACTACAGAATCGCCTCATATTAACCAAATGGGCAACTGTCAGAAAAACAAAGCTGTTCCCATTTACTTTACTTGATTGGCAATTAAATGGTGGATTCGTTTACTCTCTAAGTTGAATGAGTAAAGCTGTTTAGACAGCATGTTCGATTGATGCATTTCGAAATTTAAATGGCCATAGAACAGCAGATTTGCATGAACGCGATTGTCATTGCCACGCGATTTCGTGCACCTGATATCTCACATTCACGTTTCATTTGCTTTTGGGGAAGACTTTCTAATTATTCAAACTGGCATTCTTTCAATCTAACACCGTAGCCCAGTTAGTTTTTTCTGCTTTTCACCGTCACATCTTAATCGTTATAGGCCACAGATATCGCTTGATTGTCACTGAGGCCAAGTACACGGGAGCAGATTTAGGGAAGGGCGGAGCACCTGCAATTTGCGAAATCTAAACTCGGGCTTCTTCCCGATAGCATTTTAAATCGTTTTAAGTCGCTTCAGGTGTGTTTGTGTTTAAAGAAATTACACGCGACTGCCTACACGCCTCATGACTGTAAGTGGGTCTCATCACGCGTAAAAAAAAAAAAAAAAATCCTCTTTCAACATCGCCACATCCCAACTCAGCATTTCATTTCTCGTTGTAGTATATTTCGGAGATCTAATGATAAAATAGAAATAAAGAGATTTGTTATAAAAGCTCCCTGGATTTTAAGCGTCTAGGAAAATACACAAGGTGGAAAACCTTCTGAAAAGCGGATGAAACATGGATGTGAGATATAAATGATCAGTCGCACGAAATGGCGTGGCAATGACATCGTGTTCATGCAAATCTGCTGTTCTACGGCCATTTAAATTTCGAAATCCATCAAACATGTTGTCTTAATAAACAGCTCTACTCATTCAACTTAGAGAGTAAACGAATCCACCATTTGATTGCCAATCAAGCTAAGTGAACAGGAACAGGTTGACTTTTCTTAGAGTTGCCTTCTGAAGTCCTTTACTTGGCTCCGTGTAGCACTTCGCCGAAAAATACTTAAGCCAGTCAAGTTTTCTTCCCGAAGTGCTTGTGATACAGAATTATTGTAGCAACAACCCCAGTGAGTGACTAGCAACTCCAGACTAGCTGCTGGCGAGCTGCCTGGCCTCACTCGGTAGCCAACTCAGGTTATAATCACACGAGTCAATACAAATGACAAACTAGTACACAAATTACCTTAATGTCAAAGAACAAGACAAACTAAATAAGCGGTGGCAGAAGTAGCAACAAAAGAGATATGGGCGAAGTTTTAATTCCCCGAGAGAAGCGCAGGGCCGTAGACGTGACGTCAGACTGATGAGTGAAGACGGCAGTCTAAGAAAGTGGGAGGGTCCCAGTAATTCGATAGTGTCCGTTGCTTTCACAGCAGAAAAGACTGGCAAAGGAATCCACCAATCACACATAGTGATAGATAAATGAAGCATATGTAAAGCTCACTCTGAATGGCTGTCTGTCTCCGGCTGTGAATCAGTTGGATATCGCGTGTTTGCTGTCAAATTGGAGTAAATAATTTTTTTTCATCTAGAGTTTTCATTGGGGGGGCAGAGATTTTCTCAGGGTGGGCACTGCCCACCCCCTGCCCCCCCTTGGTAACGCCCCTGTTTGAATGTACAAATAACTTTAAGTTTAATGACTTAGAATTAGTAACTTTTACTGCTCTGTTAGACAACAGAGGCTCGTGATTGGCTATAGCTATACTGGTGCAGATGTCTGTGCGCTATCTGGAGCGGCTAGCAAGAGTGAAAAAGTTGAATTTACCCGACATATTCGAGAGGCTGTGAGCACAGAAAGTACCACGGAAAACGGCACTGCACTATAGGGGGAGAGAGGAGGACAGTATCGCGCTTCAGCGGAGGAGAGAGGAGGTCGGCACCGTCCTCCCGCGGGGAAGAGACGAAGGCAGCACCGCGGGCCAGTGGGGAGGTGAGGACGGCAACAGGACGGCTGTCTGCTGAATCTGGATGTAAGCTGCTGCGGAGTATTCATTGTGCGCGTGTGGATGAATTTGTGGGGCTGCTGGTGAGACGTGGGAAAGTTCGTTTTCATCCAATTATGAAATATTTCACGTTTTGCTTTTCATTGGATTTTTTGTCAAGTCGACAGGCGGGCGTTTTTTAGCTGGTTAGCAAACTCTGCTAAGATAGCTAAAAGCTACGTTTCTCATTCGAGGGGCTGTTTAAGCAGAGACGATGATGTTTAGTGCAGTTTAACGTGACATCTTCACCTGTTGGCTGCCAGCGCCTTCCACAGTGTGACACACACCCCCCCCCCCCCCCCCCCCCCGACTGCACCCAGGTAGAGCAGTAACATTAGCTGTAAGGATACAGCAGTCTACTGAATCTGGTGAGTGAACAAGTTAACGTTATCGGCCTTGTTGTATAATGAAAAGGCAGCTGATTGAAATAGATTAAGGTTAGCCATTGAGCAACGCTGGGAAAACGTTTATTTTTATGCATGTGACAAAGCCATGAGGTCCAGGAGGTAACTCAACAATATCAGCTACCATCATAACATTACTTAATTAACTGAACAGAATCTAGGCTTCAGACTTTAGACTTTTATTTTTTCCACCAGATATACTGGTGTTTGCTACTGAGGAGTAATGTTACCAGCAGAAAATGTAGGAGCATAAATTTACAGGCAAGACAACACATTCATATTTTTTTTCCATCTTATTTGTATTGCTGATAGATGCTTTGAGAATAACCAGACAATATACACCAACAACATTGTACAGCTTCTTTTAGAGACAAGCAAAGTGGGCTGATATGTTAACAGAAAAAATAATTCAGATAAATTGTAATTTTTTCAAACACAAGAAACCGTTTTTTTAAGCGAAAAGTATTTGGTCAGCACATCATAAAGTCACGTCATTATAGTACAACTAAACAAATGGTCACAGTCTGGAGCCCTGAGAAGAGAACACAAATTAAACATGCAGGTGTATGGCCTTAATGTAACTCAGTTTGAAGTAACAGTCCCAATTACAGATTCATTAATAAATAGCTTATTACAACAATGTATCTGTAACTAATTTCCTTGTCTATGTGTTCTTCTATTGCATGTCCCAGGGAAAGATGCTGTGGAGGTGTATCTTCACTGGGACCAGGGAAAAGTTAACATTGTTATTGTGTGCGTTACACCATCTTTGTTTAATTGTGTATTCAGACATATTCAGTCTCTCAGAAACAAGCAGATGCTTTTAGTTGCCGATTGTCCTCTGACAATGCTCATTTTCAAATATTTTTCTGTGTTCAAGAGAGAAATTGTTAAATGTTCATTGGGACCAAACAGAGATGTTACTACTACTGTGTTCACTAACAATGGATACTTTGCATTTCATAATGGAAATTTACAAAGGTTATTCTCTCTGAGAAAAAAAAACAAAATGCTGAGTACACTTTGAGCCTTTGCACTGTATTTATTTTTCATTAGTAATTTGTTTTATATTATTATTTATTATTTTTTCTTACAAAGTTTAGTTTTTAGTATTTTGATTATGTGGAGATTTTATTTTTTTCAAATAAGTGCATTGCAGACAGTGTAATGTATGACTGTCTCATTTGTTGAACACATCTAAAATAAAACAGGAAAAGAATATACTTCTGTTTTGCTTTACTTTAACTTAAGATACTGAGTAGGGTAAATGGGTAAAACAGTTCATATTACAAATTATTTTAAGTTAAATTACTTTGAATTTAGTGCATTGAACTTAAGGATAGTAAGTAGAATAATTGCGTAAAGCAGTTGATATTACAAATGATTTTAAGTTAAATCAACTTGGCACTTAGTGTATTGAACTTAAAATTTTTAGTTAAATACACTCAAGTTTTCATTACACATTACTTAATTATTTTAACGTAACCGGTTTCCTCAAATTTTTCAAGTAGATTCAACTTATCCAGGCTTACAGTGTAGTGCTTTGGTATTGGCCAGGGTAGAGCTCAATCTAGAGTAGCCTATTTAATAATATCTTTATTCACACATTAAAATACACAGTATTATCAATGGTAAAAAAATTATAAAGACACAAGTTGGTTTAGACAGATATCCTGAATTAGAAAATCAATCTCCTCACTCGTGAGAGTATCACAACTTTTTAGATTATCACAACGTATAAGGCAGTCGCATTTGTTAATAGAACATGAAGACAATGATGGCGACGTCGAGCCAGAGCCGAAAACCGAATTTCACAGATGTTGGTGGGTTATGGCAAGCGAGCACTGAAGGCTGATCTGAGGAATTAAGCTGTGAATCGTTCTGGATGTGGCTTCAGTGGGGAGATGTAAGCACAGTATCCCCTATTTAAAGCATAAATGGAGAGATCTGCGGGGCGCTGTAAAAGCCAGGCTCTCTGCACACCGGAGAAATGTACACGCAACAGGTGGTGGGCAACCATCATCCCCTGTGCATTTCACTGCACAGGAGGTGGGGATGGCATCCACTCTTTCTGCAGTGGAAGTGCATGAAGAAGAGCTTGGAACGTCAACGACCTGCGTTAGACACCTTGACACAGACGCCTGTGATATGTGTATGACATCACCAGCCACTCTCTGGAATGACCCAGATGCCAGGAGCGACAGCGCAATTCTGACGTTGATGACCACGGGTATGTTTATTTATTTATTTATTTATTTGCACATGCGAGAGACACATTACAAAAGAGATCACTCAAGAGGAGTGAGTTAAAAAGAAGAAGAAAAAAAAATGTGCAGGTGAAGTCTGAAGCCCGAAAGGGCTTTGTGGATAATTGCTGCGGCTGGATAGCTGTTCATCCAGAAGTCGGCAAAGATGGATGACTGCCTCATGCACGGTCCAGACGAAAGCGCTGGATGCACTCGATGTTTGTTAGTCCCAGGATGTCCAAAACAAAGCCGATATATTTGTGTTCGTCTTCGAGCTCGGCGCGCTCCCCTTACTCTTTCCCAATCACGCAAGAGTGCAAGCAAATGCAGGACTGGCATTTTGATTTTAGATTTTGAGGGCATGGTAGAATGATGGTCTTATGTATACTAGTATTAATTAATTGTTTTGCGTTTGTAATTGAACTGATTGGAGAAGAGGCTGATGCGTAATATCATGTGATGATTTTGTTTGATAAATTATTATGGCTTTGAGAAATGTAGTTTAGAAATAAGGAAGAACAATCGAATATTAAATGTCTCAACCTTTACCATGTTAAATAAAATTAATGTTAAAATTCGGCCTATAACCGACATCAAACGCAATATTCCATTTTGCCTTATGTTGGCGCTTGACCTTAGTACAGCCCTCAAAAGCGCTTAACAGAAAAGGCACGTAAGCCAGGGGGAGAATAAGCGTAAGTGTTATTTGCCTGAGAAACGCCCGGAAACGCCCCGATTTTGGCCTTGCTCCGCCCCAAGCGCGTAACTGCCTTCGGGGCGTGTAATGCACAGACTTAAGTTGAGGGGAGAATACGCTTAGGCTGAAAAGCGCGTAGCTACGCGCTTTTTTCGACTTATGCGCATCGGAGAATAGATCCCTCATTGCCTGACTCAGACGTTTCCAGACCAGAAATAGCCTTACTCCCTTTTACTATTATCCTTTTGTGTCAATTCATGTTAATTGCTGCTTGAAATACTATAAGTGCCAATAGCTTTTTCTCGGTCCGCACTTGGTTTTCTTTTGCGAACATAGCAGTGCAATCCAGCCAGACATGGAACCAGCAGATCTTTGGGGTTTTTGCTTTGAGACCAAGCTCATAGACCTGAAGAGTGCACCCAGAGTGCATGACATCATTAAAAGATTCAGAGAAACTGGAAAAATCTCTGTGCATAAGGTACAAGCCCGAAGACCTTTACTGGATGCCCGTGATCTTCGGGCCCTCAGAAACCACTGTCAGTAAACACAGTCCGCCGTGCCATCCACAGATGCTTCCTAAAACTATCATGCAAAAAGGAAGCCATTGTTGAGCATGATCCAGAAGCACCACCGTGTTCTGTGGGCCAAGGCTCATTTAAAATGGACTATAGCAAAGTTGCAAAATGTCCTGTGGTCAGACGAGTCCAAGTTTGACATTCTTGTTGGAAATCATGGGTGTTGTGTCCTTTGGGCTGAAAAGGAGAAAGACCACCCCTCCTGTTATCAGTGTTCAGTTCAAAAGCCAGCATCTCTGATGGTATGGGGATGCATTCCTGCATATGGTGTGGGACACTTGCATGTTTTAAAAGGCACCATGAATGCTGAAAAGTATATAAAGGTTTTAGAGCAACATTTCCTCCCCTGCAGGTGACATCTATTCAAGGGAAGGCTTTGTGTATTTCAGTAGGACAATGCGAAACCACCTACTGCAGCTACTACAACAGAATGGCTTCGTAGTATGAGTCCGTGTGCTGAACTGGCCTGTCTGCAGTCCTGATCTTTCCCCGATTGAGAACTTTTGGCGCATAATTAAATGAAAAGTCTGTCAAAGGAGACCCAAGACTCCCCAGCAGCTGGAAGCCTGTATTTAACAAGAGTGGGATCAAATTCCAATGGCTAAACTCAAGAAACTTGTCTCCTCACTGCCCAGACGCCTCCACTCTGAGTAAAAATGAGGACAGGATGCTACACCATGGTAAACATGCGCCTGTCCCAACTTTTTTGAGACCTGTAGCAGCCATCAAATTTGAAATGAGCTCATTTTGTGGATAAATTGTAAAATTTCTCACTTTTAACATTTGCAATGTTATCACTGTTCTATTGTGAATAAAATACTGGCTGGTGTGATTTGAAAGTCATTGCGTTTTGATTTCATTCACAATTTACACTTTGTCCCAACTATTTTGGAATTGGGGTTGTATTATCCATTTAGTTTGCGCCAATTGTGGCTTGAAATAATTGGAGCACCATTTATTTTTCAGTGCTCACTTGTATCAAAAGCAGTTCAATCACGAAGACTCCGGATTTTAAGGAAAGGAGATTTATTAACAATGCAATGACATGAAAGAAATTCAGGATTTGGCGATGACTCCGTCCTAGAGGACCCTCAAGCGAGGAGAGGCGCTGATCTGCCTGGGTAGCTGGCAGGGGCGAAGCCATCCCCCGTTGGACAGAAGGGTCACACGGATGAGGTAGATGCTGAAGAGGCCGGAGTCGAGAAGTTGGTGGTGGTGGGGAGGCGGTGGGCGATGCGGAATCTGTGCAACGGCAGACAGGAACACGTCAGAAGCATATATAGAGAAGACCGAAGGTGCTGATTGGGTGAGTGTAATTGCATGAGAATCCTACGTCTCGTGATTGAACTTTCGTTTACACTTCCATTATTCCATCTCTCACACATTAACCCCCCTGTGAAGATGTAGATGCCAGCGGACATGGAGCTGTTCTATTTATACACGCAGTTAAATTATTCTATCATTGGATCCTGGATCAGTTATTGAATATTCACTAGCAAGCCGAGCTGGAACATGGTCTAGAATATGGATGAGGTTCAGTCCCATCCCTGTTTTTCGGGAGTTGCATGAATTAAACTCCTCAGCTAAGCCTGATGTGCAAACTGCTCAATGTACAGTACTTGCCCGTAGTATCCATCTAGCAGTTCAAAAAATCATTTCTTGCAGAAAAAACTGAAAAAATTTGTTTTCCTCTTTAGCAACCACTTCAGCTATAGTGAGCCAATGGTACCCCAATTAGTAGTTCCTGAAGCAAAAATTCGACATAGCCTTGATACTTTGTCATTCTACTGTCTATTATAGTCATTAAATTGTCATATTCACATTCCATCTTGCCTTGTCTGTTCTAGGTCCTGTCCAGTGCTGCCAATTGAATTCTCCTCATGTCAGCGTTCCAGTCCACATCTTGTTTTCTCTAGTGCATGCCCGGCTTCTTTGCTATTGGTTGGCTGTGGTATTTCCATATTCCTGCAGTGCTGTTCTGGTTTCAGGCCTTTCTAAGCTTAGTGTCAGTCAACTGTTTTTAGTTACTTACATCTACTAACATTCAAAGGAGGTGTTTTCTTAGACAGGCACTTTACTAATATTATTAATTTAGGTAGGGTGTTAATTGTCATGATTTCCTGTTTAGATATTATTTCAGATCTTGCTTTACTTTGCTTCGTAACTTTTTCACGCTTCCTTCAATCTGCATACTTCATTGGTACTTAGCTGAGCACGCCCATTTTTTTAATGGGCTTGTTATGTTATTTACCTTGTCCGATGTCTCTGTTCATGCTTTGTTCCCTCCCCGTTCTGCCCAGGTGTTCCTCGTCTCTGATCAAGCCCTGTTCCCTTATATTCTGTGGAGGCATTCCAGTTGGCAGTTGGTCCGTTGTGTCTTTTAAATGCTTAAAATCCTACCAGTTTTAGGAAGCCTCGTCCACAAGGTGATATCCGCAAAGAACACTTACACATTTGTAAGTAAATTGGTGGGCCTTGACCTGGCTTTGCTCTTGAGACTATGGCCGTGTCCAAATAGTCTTTTTTGCTTAGGAAAATTCCTAACTCCAAGAAAACGATCCGGAAGTAGTTATATGGCAGCCATGATAAGTGTGTTCGGATTCTTAAAATGTAAAGGAAAGGGTACACTGAACCATCCATTTTGAAAAGAAAGGAGGAAATGCTATCCCGCAATTCCGTGATGACCGTCTATCAGGCCAATCACGAAAACAAACAGACATGACCGGCAGGAGGTGGGTGATCACTGAGCCTAGAGTAAGTGCATTCGGATTCTCTTATTAGCGCGGTTCTCTTCCTCAGCTGTAAAAGATTCCCCTTTACACCTTTCCTTTACCTCATGACATTTACACAGACGTTAAAGAAAAGTAGAAAGGAATTACACAATTTTTTTAACCATTCGGACGCAGCCTTTACCTTTCTTAGATGTTCTTTTTATACCATCACCCGATTAGCTCACCTGTTAATATCAACTATTTCACATCACCTCATTGCAACTTGTCACATCATTAGTACACCTGAATTTCCCTTGCATCAACTTTTTTGGAGTCCCTTTTACTTACCAGATTTGAAATAAAATTTAAAAGCAAACTACTGAATTCCAAGTTAATGCACCAATCACTCCTTTTTTGAATTTATTTACATTTTCATTAATATGCCAATGTTTTCAGAAAGTTCCCTCCAGATGTCCACCTGGATGTGGGACCACGGTGTTGGCGGCCATGGCAAAGGCTGCAAAGGTGGAAGTGGCGGCGGGCCGGTCTTATCGCTGGTGAGGCACGCTGCACAGTCTTTGACCATGGTCTCCGTGTCCCTGTCGACGCCTGGTCACCAGACCAGGCCCCTGCAGCGTTGCTTCACCTTCACAATCCCCAAGTGACCTTCGTGCACCATAGCCAGTATCTGTGCCCTCAAGGTGGTGGGAATGACGCCACACAGACCTCATTCCAACAGGACTGGCCCCCCCTTGATGCGGTGAAAGGGCATCAACTCCTCCAGGATCTTGGCAGGCCAGCGTAGAGCTGGAATTGGCCCTGGAAAGCAGGTCGGCCACGACGTTCTCCCTGCCAGGTGAGAACTGTGGTGAAGTTGTGAGCCTGTAGTCTCTCAGTCCACCTGAAGAGGCGCAGCGGCTTGTGACCAGACCCTGTCATGGCCAGCAGGGCTGTGAGGGCCTGATGGTCTGTGCACAGTGTGAAGTGATGTCCATAAAGGTAGATGTGCCACCGTTAAGAAAATGTAGCATGCACATCCACTCAACTGAGGTGCAGGACAATGTGAAAATAAGCAAAGAGATAAATGGTAACGTCCGCACACAAAGACAATGCTCCCCAAAAAATTTATTCTGTCGTCAACGTTTCGATCAAAAAGTGATCTTCGTCAGGATAAAAGAAAACAGCGCACTCACATCTCTATAAGCACTTACTCAAATTTACAATTGAACACAATCATTGACATCGGGTGTGAACAATTGCTCAGATCAATCAACAGGGCACAGATGTAATCTGCAGAGTGAGCAAGTAAAGGTGTGTGTGCTGAAGAAAGAGCACATAGAACACAGAGAAACATACAATCCCAAGACAAGTATATATACATTTTTTGTTTTTTAGTTCAAGACAAACAATACCAACCTGGACACAAAAAGTATCAAGAATCAATTATGCGTCAAAGAACAGAATACCTACAGAAAAAATTAAACTAACCAAGGAAGATACATGAGAAATATGGCAAAGTTGTGTGCAACTGCCTCCATCCCCTCAGTATATACACATACACAAATGAAAAAGATTTACACAAATACAAAAAATTTACAGAAATGACCTAATGTCGAAGGATTCATTCAGACCCCTAACCACTGTATCAAGGGTGGAAATCCAAAAGGCCTCCCTTTGAAGTAGCAGATTATTAATGTCACCACCTCTAGGTGGCAACTGAACACGTTCAATACCTATATATTTTAGAGACGATATACAATGTTTCGCTTGAAAAAAGTGCAACACAACAGGATTCCTAAAATCCTTGGTCCTGATATCGCTTCTATGCTCTGAGATTCTGATCTTTAAAGGTCTAGTAGTCTTACCCACATAGGCCAGCCCGCAAACACACTTAATCAAGTAGATAATATTTGGTGTGGTACAGGTAATAACCCCCTTAATTTGAAAACATTTCCCTGAAGAGGGATGGTTAAATATATGACATTTATACGTAAAGTTACACTGTGCACATCTACCACATTTATAATTACCATCAGGAATATCATTTAAAAAACTAGAAGGTGTTGGCCTACGTAGACAAGACCAGACCAAAAGATTCTTCAAATTGGGAGGCCTCTTGTATACAATGCGGGGGGATCTGAAAATAATTTACCAAGCACTGGATCAGAACTCAAAAGATACCAATATTTCCTAATTATTTTCTCAAATTGTTTGCTTAAAGGAGAATATTGAATAAAGCAATTAGACGTTGATCTAGATCTTTTTTCCTCTTGAGCAGAGAGACAATCAGACTGTGTTATGCCGCGAAACTTATCAAAAGCCGGTTTAATCCACTCTTCAGGATAACTACGTTGCTGAAAGCGTCCTGCAAGATCTTCAGAATGAGTATTAAAATATTCATCAGTTGGCTACCACAAATTCTATGAATGCGTTTAAACTGACCAAAGGGAATCCCCTTCTTAAGTGAAGTAGGGTGATAACTATCACCATGAAGTAAGGAATTTGCATCTGTGGGTTTCCTATGTAAATCCGTAATGAGTCTATTGTTATCCTTAATAATCAGAATATCAAGAAAATTCATTCGCGAATCATCAAAGGAGATGGTGAAGTTTAACGGTTGGTAATTGTTTTTCAAAAAGATGTGAAATTCACCAAGTTGAGCAGCAGACCCAGACCAAAGAACAAAGATATCATCAATTTAACGTTTCCACATTCGGATATATGGTAGAAAAGGGTTACAGACAGAATTAAGTGTAATATGACTCTCCTGAAAACCAGCATAAAGATTGGCATAATTTGGAGCCATTTTGCTGCCCATAGCTGTTCCAGATTTTTGCAAATAAAATTGATTTTCAAAGAGAAAAAAATTTTTTGTAAGTACAATTTCGGTAAGATCTTTTAAACAAGTGGTGCTCGGACGACCATTATCTCTCTGATCAAGAAAATAAGTTATCGCCTCTAATCCACAAACTCTCCACATCAAAGGTAACCAGTAATGAATCATTTTCCACTGAATCCAAAGTACGCAAGACTTGAATAAAGTCGCTCGAATCTCTCACAAAACAGGGCAACGTAAAGACCTGTGGTTTAAGGAAATGATCTACGAAAGAGGAAATCCGCTCAGTGAGCGAACCAATGCCCAAAACTATAGGTCTACCTGGAGGCACAGTAGTATAACTCTTGTGAATTTTAGACAAATTATATATAACAGGTATAACAGGAAAGTCAACCTTCATATACAAGTATTCATTTTGGCTAATATCCCCTATATCCAAATAATGTTTCAAAACAATATCTATATGATCCTTAAATTCTACAGTGGGGTTGCGATCCAACTTTTGGTAAAAGACATCGTTAGCAAGCTGTCTAAAAATTTCACCAACATATGCCTCCCTATCTTGAAGCACAATGGCACCACCTTTATCTGCGGACTGGACAACTACCGAAGTATCATCTTTCAGCTCTATCAGAGCCTCACGATGAGATTTGGACAAATTATTAGTCACCTTAAATTTCTGTTTATTGCCTAAAAGGAGGGAAACCTCCCTCTCTACCAATCTACAATAACTATCAATAGAAGAGTTTCTGTGTTGTGGAGGAATAAAAGTAGACTTCCTTTTAAAGAAACTATTAGGTCTATCCAAACCCATATTAGACTCATTGTTAGAACTAGCAGAAGTTGTCAACGAGGAACGATTCATTCTCAAACAGACAGAATGTGCATCACGAGCATCACCATATGTGTTATTGGGCCTACCAAAAAATTCCCTTAGTCTGATATTACGGAAAAATTCGTGAAAGTCTACTAAAGTAGCAAAATCATGACAATATGTTGTGGGCACAAAGGAAAACCCCTTACCAAGGGCTGAGATGCAAGTAGTAGATATAGACCTGCTTGAGAGGTTAATCACATTGCACTCTGCCTGCTGCAGCGAGTCCAGTAAGGATCTCTGGAATTTCTTCCTTTGACTCCTCCTGCACCTTTTCCTCGAGACAGGTGCGGTATGCCTCTGAACTGACGACCGTCCAAAAAAGATTCATTCCTATGGGAATTATTACTAGAGTCCAAATCAGTGGAGGAGGCCGAAGCCAAGTCCCCTCCTCGGTGTCTGCGTGGCTGTGCACGTCGTTTGTCTTCGAAATTATACCGGCCGCTGGGGCACACGTCACGTTCTCCACGTCTCCACAGGTCACCTTATTATTGGCATAGTCATTAATGTCCCTCTCAAACTTTTTAATTTTCTTGGCCTTTAGTTCTTTTTCCACATTAGATTTGTGTTGTTCACACTCCTTGAAGAGAGAATCCAATTTCTCCTGAGATACAATGTCCTTACTTAAATTAGTCTTAAAAGCATTTGTTCATGATCTCGCACCATTTGTTGCGAAACGCTTCATTATCCTTACCAAGCATAGGTTCTTTCTGTTCCACCCCTGTGGAATCCTTTTGTTGCGGAGGTAGTCGCTCAAAGTCACAGCATGTAAATAAAGGCGAGTTTCTTTGGCTTGTAGATTAAAAAGAGTTCTTTTGAATGTGTCGATGTCTCCCATGCTGGAAAGACTAGGATTGTCAAATAAAGAGTCCGCAACCATAATCCGAGAATAATCCGCATCATGGATTTCAAAAGAGCCCGACTAAATTTTCTAATGTGTCCCCTCCATGGGATCAAACAAATCTTGGGACTGAATAAATGAATGAAAAGGGAGATGGCCGGTGGAGTGCTACGCAACCCAACACAGATGCTTAAAATAGGAAAATATAGCATGCACATCCACTCAACTGAGGTGCAGGACAATGTGAAAATAAGCAAAGAGATAAATGGTAACGTCCGCACACAAAGACAATGTTCCCCAAAAAAAGATGTTCCACCGTTCACATGCCCAGACACAAGTGAGCGCTTCCCTCTCCCTGACAGTATACTTCTGCTCCGTTGGAGTAAGCAATCTGGAGGCAAACGCTATCGGCCGCTCCGTCCCGTGCTGGAGCTGCAACAGGACAGCGCAGGTCACAAAAGCAGGGCTTTGCAGGTCAAAGTGGGCGAGCGCCGGAGGAGAGGTGAGTTGGCGCTTGAGTTGGCGGACTGCCACAGACCACTCTGGGATCCAGGACCATGTTGCGTTCTGCTTCAGAAGGGCGTGAAGCGGAGGGGTGGTGCCTGAGTAGTGGGGAAGGAAGTGTAAATAAAAGTCTGTCATGCCCAAAAATGATGACAGCTGTGCAGGGCATGTGGGCTCTGGCAGGCACAGAACAGCCTCGTCGTTTGAGTGGAGGGGGCTCACGCTGTCAACGGTTAGGCGGAACCCCACAAACTCAATGCCCGGCACAGCAAAAATGCACTTATCCCTGTTCAGGGAGAGCTTGTGGTGGTCCAGCAGGTCAAGCACCCTAGCCAGGTGCTCGTCGCGCAGGGCTGATGAAGCTCCATGCACCACGGCTAGGAACACGGCCACACCTGACACGGCCACACCTGGGATGCCTGCAAAGACGGTGGTCATGATCTTTTGGAAACAGCTGGGGGCCGAGCTTAGAACAAAGGGCATCCGGGTGTGATGACATGTAAATGTAAATGCAGTTGGCTGGGGGTGCTGTTTTGCTTATTGCATTTGAATATTGTCCACTGTACTGCAGAGCATGACTTTGAAAATGAATTGTCAAACAGCTTTTCATTATCATTTGAATATAGTCATAGATTTCCCATACGTGTATGTGAAAATGAAAGTGATAATTGGATGAATGCATTTTCAATTTAATATTGTCTCAAATAACTCATTCATAAGTGGAAAATTATAATGCAATAGTGGGATTGCATTTTTATTTGAATCTTCCATACAAAGCCATGGGTCTAACGTGCATGTGTTAAGACTATGCAAGGAAACCGATCCCACGACCTTCAAGCTTTCAAGCAACAATGCAGCTCTCAGAACCACCCTGACAATGAATGGTATGAATGGTTCGGAGGGAATAAGTTTTATCATTTCAATGTGCAGAAGAAATTCATATCACCACGGTGATGTTTTGATTTCACTGAAATGGGAAATTTAGATTTCAGGCACATAAGGCTTAGTACAAGAGTTGGGGGTTCCCAGGTGTCATGGCTAAATTCCCAACCTGGCCGCTGGCTCTTTCAACCCGCCACCTTATCATCCCCTGATCTGATTGGCTAGGCAATTTGTCCTCTCCCTCTCCACCTGAAGCCCCAGGGCTTGAAAAAGAGATTTCGGTCTCAACGAGACTTCCCTGGTTAGATAAATAAATAAACTAGAGGCACTCCTGGAGTGCAAACCTCCGCCAAGGCAGCACAGTCCAAATCTTGGTGAGTGGGAGCAAAGTTCAGTTATTGCGTGTCATTTCAAGACGGCTGCCATGGGAGCCATATTGTTTGACTCATCGCAGTTAAAATCAATCGGGTCCATCCCTTATTTAATAGTGACCCACCTGCAAAATTTCTGAGATATCCATTCATTACTTTTTGAGTTATCTTGTTGACAAACGGCACTGATCACAAACCTCCTGCCAACTTATTTTGATGGAGGCAATAAATAATTAACACGCCTCAAGGACTCAAGTAACCAGTGCAACTTCTGTGAATCGCAATCCCTCGTCGCCAGTAAAGTTTTAGATTCGAGAACGGGTGTGTTGGGGGCGTTGTTCGGATTGACCACTCGCGTTGACCAGTTTGTAGTTTCACGCTGGCGTTTCTTGGAATTGTAGTTCTCGGAGAATGACATTCAGACATAGGCAGACATCAAGTTTCTTACGCCGCACTGTCAGCAAAGTAAACTAATTCATACAAAAATCCCGCCCACAACAAAAATCTTGCATCAGATTGGGCCTTGTGAAGTAAGCGGAATCGCTCATTGGCCAAGAGTGTGCAGCCATCAACCACAGCTTTCTTTCCGGGCAGTCGACGTCGTTGCAGAGGCATGGCGGCTTCTACAGTAGCGAAATGCGGCAGGTTCTTGTGCAGACTGAGATCGCCCTACAGAAGTCTGTTATCAGTCAACAGCGGAGCTGCTTTTGCAGTGTCTCAGCAAACACTGCAGCGTCAAACACGGTTGTATAGTATCAGCCATCTCTCCGTCGAGGAGCGCATTGATCAGAAACGGAGGGCGGCGCTAATTGGAGGTGGTCAGAACAGAATAGATGCACAGCATAAGAGGGTAAGTAATTTTTAAGTGTTCGCTAGGTGCCTGAGAGCGAACTTAAGGGGAACCTGGGCTCTGCATAATAAGTGTCTTCATTCCTAATGTTATTCATCTGAGTCGCATTCCGTCTTGCGGCAGCTGCTACATTGAGGTTAAAAAAAGTAAACACGTCGTTTGCAATGAAGACAAGCTTCCTAAGTATTTGCATAGGCTGTGTATTATTCATGATATAATTTTTCTTTGAATAGGGGAAATTGACTGCAAGGGAGAGGATTGAATTGTTGTTGGACCCTGACTCCTTCGTTGAGTATGATATGTTTGTGGAGCACCGGTGTTCAGATTTTGGTATGGAGGCGGATCACAATAAGGTATCGTATTGCTATCTGACTGTCCGCGCATGTGTCAACTGAATTGTCATTGAGGTGCGCTATCGGTCACAGTCTCTCAGTGGTCATAATTACAGGTCTGTAGCTCTGCTAACATTTTAAAGCGAATATGCAACATGTGGGAAAGCTGACCTTTAAAGGTATAGTTCACCCAAAATGAAAATTCATCATCTAGCCTAGTCACCCCAAGGCTAATTGAAGGGTCGGTAAATTTATCTCGTCCTCGAAACAATTTTGTAGTTTTAAAGAAAATTGGCAGTGAAGACAAATCCACATCAACTGAAGTCAAAGGTGGCCACTCTTTCAGGCGTAAAAAAACAACATAATAAAAAAACACAAAATGCCTCATCCTGCTCATGTGGCGTTATCAATTGCCTGTAAGCCCAGCCATTCAAATTTGACTAAAAAAACGGCTTTCTCAGCATGATTTTAGCCTAAATGGCCAGTGTAACCACTTGGCAAGAAGAAGCCGTGTTCTTCGCGAGAAAAGTATGAAGATACGAGACCACTTATCATGGAGCACTGTAAATTAAAGACGTAGAAGATGAAGGAAGGCGAACTTGGGCCTTTCTCAAAACAGCCATTTCTTATTCCCTTGCCCTATCCACTCCTCCTCGGTTTGTACGTTCGCTTGGAGGGCCGCCACATTTGGTGCCATCCCAAACCAATTGGCGCGCAGTGGAAGTGGCTGATTAAACCCTCCGCTGCGAGTGTAAACCCCTTCCTGATTTCTTTTTTCATGTTTGTTACATTAGATAAATATGTATTAGTGATGAACAAATCCGAAATTTCAGCTCATTCGGACCAAAAACTAATTTTTGGTGAATTATTTTCTAAGGGTTCTGGCCGTCAGTTTTGTGTCGATTTTTTATTTTATTTTTTTATATATATATTTTTTTTTACGAATTCACGTCAATCGACATTTTTCTGGTATTTAAAATGGCATAACTTTTTTTTATTTTTAAAGCTATAGCTTTGAAACTTTGCATCTATACTTATGTTATACTGCTTCATCAGAAAATGCAGTCCATTTTATTATATCTTCTTTGGTTGTGGAACTATGAGGATACCAAAAGTGCCTTTTGTTCAGGCAGTTCTATGTTTAGTTCCCAAATCACCCTCAGTATAAACCCCAGCATAGGCTCTCTGGCATTTTTTTTTTTCATTTATTTGTGTCTGCTGAATATAAATCAGGCTAAATTCACCATGAATTCATCACCAACTGCAGTCAGTACCTTGCCAAAGGTGGGGAAAAAAAGCTATAATGCTCACGACATTGCCACCTGTTAAAACCCCTGTATCTCTAAATGGTAAATGGTAAATGGACTGCATTTATATAGCACTTTCTAGTCACATGATATGACCCCAAAGCGCTTTACAACTTTTTGCCTCACATTCACCCTGATGTGGGAGGCTGCCATGCAAGGTGCCACCCTGCACATCAGGAGCAGTGCGGGGTTCAGTGTCTTGTTCAAGGACACTTTGACACGTTCTCTGGAGGAGCCGAGGATCGAACCGGGAAGTAGAAAGACCACTCCAAAAATTGTTGATGTGTTTTGACCAATATAACTTTTGCAGGTGTCTGAACAGGGGTGGGGTAATCTCAAGAATAAAAAAAACAATTTTTTAAAAACCTTTTTATGACTCACAGTGTAGTCAGCTTTATACCAGGACCCCAATATTGAATAGATATGTGTTATTTGGCTAACAAACTGTATGCAGAAGCAATATTACACAAAATAAACATTTAATGAAAAACTATGGGTCTCTGAAAATGGTCACAATGTAAAAATCTCCTACAGCGCCCCTACATTCAGGGTGGCGGTTGACCACGTAGATGGTTAGACAGCTTAATGAAATTTTGACCACTTAAAGATGCACATCTTTGCAATATTTGGTACAAATATTAATGTCTCAACTCAACTCTTTCACCGGAAACTAGATTTTTGGAAAAATAAAAAAACTGTTATGTTCTTTGTATTTTAGTGTCATTCACACATGCTCAAAATGTACAGCGCTGAGGCTGAAATCCATGGCAGTATAATCCCATATTTAATTCTCTGATGTTTTTGTAGTACCCTGGTGACAGTGTGGTGACTGGTCAAGGCCGGATCAATGGGAGGCTGGTGTACGTATTCAGCCAGGTGAGCATATACGCAGACTGTTCAATTGGCAGTGGAGCTGACATCTGTTACACTTTATCAGCTCTTGGTTCTCTTACCATTCTGTTCCAATCCTAGGATTTCACTGTATTTGGAGGGAGTCTTTCTGGAGCTCATGCACAGAAGATATGCAAGGTACAATTAAACAATGACTGATATGTCGAGAGATTACATTACGATGCAGAGAAATTTCTGACATTTTTAGCATGAACCAAGTTGCTATTGGTTTTGAATGGAATGATGGGTATGGGCCTATGTGGAAGAAAAAAAAAAGAATACTTGATGTAATTTTTGTGGTCTCTGTTATTCTCAAAGGTGATGGACCAGGCAATGCTTGTGGGAGCTCCAGTTATTGGCCTCAATGACTCTGGTGGTGCCCGCATTCAGGAAGGGGTGGAGTCCCTAGCAGGATATGCAGATATTTTCCTGGTAATGGGAGCTGATGTGGTTAAAATGGGGTGCGGCCTCAGGCGTAGCATGGATGAGATTATCCACAAATGGTCATTGCTGTTTGAGTCATCTCCCTCCCTTTTTTTTCTGGTGCCCAGAGGAACGTGCTAGCCTCAGGGGTTGTCCCACAAATCTCTCTCATTATGGGACCTTGCGCTGGAGGGGCTGTCTACTCGCCTGCCTTAACAGATTTCACGTTCATGGTCAAGGTGAGTCACGTGCTCTCCGTCTTCGGACACAATTTGCTGTTTGTGCTCAGAACATTGTTAGTAGATGAATGTCATTCCTGCTGTGTACAAAAAAGTACCATGAATTAAAATGATGTGATCCAATTTGTTTGAGGTGGTTATCATGATGCCTGAATGTTCAGCTGATAAACAAAAAATGTTTTGTGTTATCTGTGATGTTTTTCTGTGCAAGTAACTCAGGAAGATGGCTATGATGGTATTGGAACGCATCAATTTAATTATTATTTATTTATACAAAAAATGTATTTCCTTGCTCTGAAATGTCACATGTATAACCAGATATGGAACCTCAAGTCCAAATGCTCTGCCTTATCCACAACACTAGCTCAACAGACTATATATTCACTGGTCGATTTAGCACTTGTATAGCTGTGCTGTGTTTAATCTTGAGCATATTGGCGCAAGGATTCTCAGTCATAAACCGGCTTTGAAAACAACAGTTGATTATTTAGCGGTTAATTATGGTAAAAATACAAACTAGAGTACCGGGGGCCGTGAATGTTACTGGCAGTTACTTTTCTCCTGTTGGAGCTGTAACTAGCATCAGTCCATGAATTCAACAGCAAGCCAACACGAATTCTTGCAAAAGCAACACATTATCTGCACGATATTGGTGTTAAAAAGCTCTAGCTCGGACATCCGCAAAAAAATGAAACCTGTTTAATTGTTTCGCGAATTTCGGCGGTGATGGAAAATGGTCCCATACCACTGTGCATCAATTCACAGTTCTTCGAATCAATTCTTCTCTGTGAAAGAAGAGAACTGTTTCATCCGCACACTTCCGTGGGCCAACGCAGCTCAGTGAGAAAAGGGGTTTTGGTTACCATTATCGGGTAACTCGACTGAGCAGTCACACTTTTTCATGAGTGACAGACGGCAACATTTCTGCCATTTAGCAAACATAAAATCCTTCAGAAGTTTACTTCATGAAATCCGATTAGATTTTTTTTTCTAACCTGAACTTTCACTGTCGTCTGCTGTCAATTTGTGAAGTAGACCATCTTCTCAATTTAGGTCTGGTTCTTGCTCTGCTTTCAGACAATGATTTATTTTTTTCATGCAACACTGCCACCGAGTGGGTCTAATTAATATTATTCTTTCTATTCCATGATGCTAATACAAACCCAAAACCAGTGAAGTTGGCACGTTATGTAAATCGTAGATAAAAACAGAATACAATGATTTGCAAATCCTTTTTAACTTATATTCAATTGAATACACTGCAAAGACAAGATGTTTAATGTTCAAACTGAGAAACTTTTTTTTTTTTTTTTTTGCAAATAATCATTAACTTAGAATTTAAAGGCAGCAACACGTTGGCACAGGGGCCTTTTTACCACAGTGTTACATCGCCTTTCCTTTTAACGACACTAGTAAAAGTTTGGGAACTGAGGAGACCAATTTTTGAAGCTTTTCAGGTGGAACTCTTTCCCATTCTTGCTTGATGTACAGCTTAAGTTGTTCAACAGTCTGGGGTCTCCATTGTCGTATTTTACGCTTCATAATGCGCCACTCATTTTCAATGGGAGACAGGTCTGGACTACAGGCAGGCCAGTCTAGTACCCGCACTCTTTTACTACGGAGCCATGCTGTTGTAACACGTGCAGAATGTGGCTTGGCATTGTCCTGCTGAAATAAGCAGAGGCGTCCATGAAAAAGACGTTGCTTGGGTGGCAACATGTGTTGCTCCAAAACCTGTATGTACCTTTCAGCATTAATGGTGCCTTCATATATGTGTAAGTTGCCCATGCCTTGGGCACTAATACACCCCCATACCATCACAGATGCTGGCTTTGGAACTTTGCGCCTATAACAGTCTGGATGGTTCTTTTCCTCTTTGGTCCGGAGGACACAACGTCCACAGTTTCCGAAACCAGTTTAAAATGTGGACTCGTCAGACCACAGAACACTTTTTCACTTTGCATCAGTCCATCTTAGATGAGCTTGGGCCCAGCGAAGCCGGCGGCGTTTCTGGGTGCTGTTGATAAATTGCTTTCGCATTGCATTGTAGAGTTTTAACTTGCACTTGCAGATGTAGCGACGAACTGTAGTTACTGACAGTGGTTTTCTGAAGTGTTCCTGAGCCCATGTGGTGATGTCCTTTACACGCTGATGTCGGTTTTTGATGCAGTACCGCCTGAGGGATCGAAGGTCATTGGCATTCAATGTTGGTTTTCGGCCTTGTCGCTTATGTGCAGTGATTTCTCCAGCTTCTCGGAACCTTTTGATGATATTACGGACCGTAGATGATTAAATCCCTAAATTTCTTGCAATACCTCGTTGAGGAATGTTGTTTTTAAACTGTTCGACAATCAACTCACGCATTTGTTCACTAAGTGGCGACCCTCGCCCCATCCTTGTTTGTGAATGACTGAGCATTTCACGGAAGCTGCTTTTATACCCAATCATGGCACCCACCTGTTCCCAATTAGCCTGTTCACCTGTGGGATGTTCCAAATAAGTGTTCGATGAGCATTCCTCAACTCTCAGTCTTTTTTTGCCACTTGTGCCAGCTTTTTTGAAACATGTTGCAGGCATCAAATTCCAAATGAGCTAATATTTGCAAAAAATTACAAAGTTTACCTGTTCGAACATTAAGTAACTTGTCTTTGCAGTGTATTCAATTGAATATAGGTTGAAAAGGAATTGCAAATCATTGTTTTCTGTTTTTATTTACGATTTACACAACGTGCCAACTTCACTGGTTTTGGGTTTTGTGGGAACAAAAATCCAAAAATGGGTTTTGACCAGTTTTTATTGCCGCACTTTATCGTGAAAAAAGGTTGACCATGCAGTTACAATGCCCGTAAAAATTTTAATCATACTTATAGGTTTGTGCCTAGTACATACTAATTTCTAAAGACCTTATTAAACAAGGAAATAAATAGATTGAGTTTGTCACATGACCTTGACCTTGAAGACCAAATTCAAATCCAATATGGTGTGTTGAACAGCATATATGATTTGTCATTAGTATCCAATACATACCGAAGATCTAAAGCCAACATTAAAGGACTTTTAGGCCGTTTTGTCATTACCTGGACCTTGTTGCCCAAGGTCAAATCCAATATGTCAAAAACAACCAGCATACATGATATGCTATTAGTGCCCAATACATATCTAAGCTCTAAAAAACAATATTCAACAAGTATGGGCCATTTTTTTCATACAACCTTGACCTTGAGGCCCAACAACAAATTTGACTGATTGCCTAAGAATGTTCAGCATACATGGTCTCCTATAGATGCCCCAAACATACCTGAGCTCTAATTGCCATATTCAGCAAGTTATAGCAATAACTACCTTTTGATCTTGACGCCCAATGTCATATTCAACTTGCTGAGAATTTTTGGCATACATGATTCCCTTTAGGTGCCTCATCTAAGCTCTAAATGCTATATTAAGAGAGTTATATAGCACATTTTTGCCATTTGACCTTGACCTGGAGGCCCAAGGTCAAATATGACTGACTCACAATGTTCGGCATATCTGATTCCCTATAAGTGTCCCATATATACCTAGAGAGATGGGTTTGTTTCTTGAGCACAACTCAAAACTGTTCATTATATCTTTCTAATACTTTGTATGTGCATTACCCAAGTACTGATGTGGTGCCTTTTCATATTTTCATATTTCTGAAATTCTTTTTTTTTCCTTTCCATGGAAGCGACATGGATTTGGACTCTGTCGCAGGGCTGGGTTTCTTTCAGGAGCAGAACTAAAACACTGTTCAATAATGACCCTTGTTTTTTTTATTGCCTTTGCCAACGTGTGCTTCATATTCTTTGCTAGATGATGCCAGTACATACCTCCAGATCATTCCAGAGGAAAATCACCTCAGCATTCTTGTTTGAATTTTTTTGAAGGTGTAGGATCGACATGACTTTCGCAAATAATCAGGGGCCGGGGGGATATGTCATTTTCTGATTACTCTTGTTCATTTCAGGTATCTTTTGTATGCATAGCACAAATTCAGTGGAAATGCTTGCAATAGAGCACTGATCTTTATTTAATGTTTTGCTAGGTGCTTTTTTACTTGCTTGGTACTTGAATTGTGTTCAGTTTAGGTAAAAACGGTCATAACAAACTTTTAGCAGAGTTTCTTCGCTTTAAGAGGATATGCCGCATTAAGAGGTTGCCATTAGGAAACATGCTGTATTTATTATGCAAATTCATTCCCCCCTTACGGGGGCGTTGAGGCTGAAGGTTAATATTTGTATTGAATGCATATTTTCCACTATTTTCTTTAAATCTTTACTTTAAAACCAGTTTTCATTGCAACAAAACCGTTGACTTACTTGTGAACATCTGGTACGTGAAACAGCTCTTCTCGAAGTGCTCTGAGCAAAGAACTGAATGTTTTGCTTGTTTGTAAGGCTTTCCACGATCAATTCTTCTTAATTTAACTAGCCAATCTTTCAAAAGGGCTTCAGTATTTTGCGGAAATTAATGGAAATGTATTTTGCCGTATTTTCCAGACGACTGAATGGCATTATTATTGATGCAAGCAACAGCAGCGCAAGATTTCCCCATTTTCACTATGCTGCGATCAACCTTTCTGTACATTTTGCTTCGGGGATCATGTGACCACCTACGTAACTTGCAACGACCTTTAAGTCCAAAAATAATGCAACTGCGCAGGTGTACCACAGGTCTTGGCCAAATAGTGGTAAAAATCTAATAACTGTTCAAGACAAAATATACACCGCCCTTCGTTAAAGAAAAGCCACTCACGGATGATCATCCCGATCCCACTGTATTATACATTATACAAGCCCCTGATATATTAATTCAAAGATAAGTACTGCAAGTATCCTTTTTTTCTAAATCTGACAAGAAGCAGTATTATCAGCCAGTGGTCAGTTTAGTTGTGAAGCAACCAGCGTTTGCCATGTAATCAGTGGCCATCTACGGTCACACATGGGATGCATTCTGAAACCCACACATTTAGCCGTTATACAGGCTACATTGAGCAGTGGAGGGGTTTACCAGTAGCCCTAGTGAATTGAAAGGTGCAATCGTAATCCTGGCCTCTGTTCGCTTTAGCTTCGCTTTAGTCGACTATTTTCTTGTGGCAATTCTTTAGCTTGTCAGCTACAACAGTTGGAAAGGATTGGACTAAGATCTTTATTTCGTTCCGTGAATTGCTGATTTCCAGCATGCGAAGTGAAGCTTGGGACTGTACTTTCGCACTTTGAGTGATGATTGTTGCCCGCTGCTAATTTGATATCATTTCGTAGTGGAGCGGGTGACGGCTGGGTTTTTACCCTTTTGTAAAACAAAGAAATTGCTTGCCAGACTATTTGCGGAATCAAAAACATTTTGATACACAACTTTCTAGCTAATCGCTTCCTGCATATGAATCGCAATTTGCAGTGTTTCACGCTTTTTTTGCTTTGGCTGTAGGAACGTGTGTAGCCACCCAAATAGATATCACGTCTTCATCAAGGTAAAGAATGTTTTTTTCTGAATAAAAAAATAGGTTGGCTACCCTTTATATTTGAATATTCACTGTATGTACGTGTATGTACACATCCCACTGTCCCTCAGACGCTAGCCGCGAGCGACTACTCGATTCAATGAAAACGGATGTAAACAACAACTCGACAGGAAGTAGGAGACTGTTGAACCACTATGAATCACGGGAGATTGAACGTTCAGGGAATAAGGTGGATAAAGTCCTCCTCCATAATACATCATGTCCAAAAATTAGGAAGTGACAACACATCTTCTGTTTGGGAAAGGGAGAGATTATATCCCCTCTGTATATAACATTTGCATTTTACAAATATCCTAGGTGCCCGAACTGGCTTGCATTTTGTATTTCCCTGACTCAGTATATTTGTCAATTGTGTCTGGCTACGCCATAATTTTTGTTTCAACATCGACAGGATACCTCATACCTCTTCATAACTGGACCAGATGTGGTTAAGTCAGTCACCAATGAGGATGTGACCCAGGAGGAGCTGGGAGGAGCCAAGACCCACACAGCCGTATCAGGTGTGTAGGACTCGTCAAACAATACACAAACCCTATCACCAGGACACACAGCTGCTCTGAGGCCTGTGCACCAGGCAGTGGTTCTTGCAGCCCTTTATAATGTAGCTATTGCAGTCTAATGGCTGCTGTATCCGACTTGCACGGCAAAAGATTATGCAGATGCTTTGAAGCTGCAGTTTCAAACTGTTCTGTAAAAGAACTAAGGAGTTGCTGGTTTAATCCATCTGGACAGAGGCACACCTGATGCAACTACTCTAGTCAGCTGATGATCTGAGCCTGCACGGTTCATTAGTTGTATCAGAGGTGCTTCTACTAGATTGGAATAAAAACCTGAAGCCCATTGGCCCCTTTACAGACCACATTGAGAACCTTACTTTAAAGATTGGTGTTTGTTAACAATGGGAAACGTTAACACCATGGAGCAAACTGTGATGTGACCATTTCACCATTATTAAGACTAGAAGGCATAGGAGAGCAAATAACCTCCACTGTTTTGAAAGTTATTGGGGGAGGAATTGCCTTTGAACGTGAGTGTTCAACAAGTCTAGACGTTGACGTCTTCATGGGCACAAAAATTTTTTCCAATCCTAGATCAAGAGTACAGTATGCGTCGGATCTACACTAATATTTAATTACTTCCTCCTCAGCATAGTGCATCAACACACAAATTTTGCTGGCATCCATCTGTAACTTTTTAAGGTATCCAGTCAACTGATGAATGAATAAACAAATGAATTAAACGAAACTAATAAATGCCGATGAGAACATATTACCTCCTGACAGAGGTGTTATAACTGGACTCAGAGGTTTGGTATGCAGATTCATCAAATAACATTGCCGTTTAAATGATATGTCTGGTTTGGGCTACTGTGCTCTTTACAGTCTCAAACACTGCTTAATTGTGCAGTCACTGCCGCAGGCATCGGGGCTCCCTTGTGAGTCTCTTTTAGTTTGGCTTATTTTCTTTGCATGATCATGTTAATGGGAAACTGCGGACTCACTTTAAAGGAGTCAAGCGCTTTTTCAGCAGATGCCACAAACAAGGACAAACCATGTCCAAACCTTTATAAAACCATTAACATGCAATGACCTGGGGCACTTAGGAGCTTCTTAATGGATGGCCTTTTTGGAAGGGAAAGCAGGAAGTGAAGTTGTGAGGTATCCCACAGCCACCAGTTCTCTTATTTCAGGGATTATAATAGATAGAATTGTCATGCCATTTGTGTTTCCTGTAATTTCTTCAGGTGTTGCACACAGAGCTTTTGAGAATGACATTGATGCCCTGCTGAACCTACGAGAATTTTTCAACTTCCTTCCCCTCAGTAATAAAGACTCGGCTCCTGTTACAGAGTGTCATGACCCCAGGTAAGTTTGAAGAAGAAAGAAACTCATGAAATGGTGAAATTTTATGGTGAAACTATGCTCTCTAGTGGTCATTTTGCCGTATTGCCGCTTGATCTTGTGCGGTTGCCAAATTCAAGAGTTCCCACACTCGGTCCTGGGGACCCACTGAGTCTGCTGGTTTTTCTTCCAGCCACAGTCGCAATCCCAGGATTTTGATGAGTAGCTAATTTTTCTTAACTGCGCTACCCATACTCATGTGGATTATTTACACTTTTAAGCCACATTGTCAGAAATGGCTATTTCGGCGATTGATGGAGAGTTGAGTATTAAAATGGTATTATATCACAAATTGCTTTATTGCATGAAAATATATGAAAACTGTGACTCTTGAAATATTGGAATCAATTTTGACTTTTAGATGTTGACTCTGTGGATGTGGTCACCAAGACTAACCATTTATTAGGTGAGTCATATTTTAAAGACAAAGCAAAGTATGATGCGTCAGCCCGGCTTGGTGGTGTTTGTGATTTTGGTTCTTAGGAAAACCATTTGGACACGTGTTTAGAAGCCAAATTAGCAGCTTTATTGATTCACCACAGTCTTGATTTTGATTATATGAAACTTATTACCTCCTTGGCATGGCTTCATTACTAGGAATACCACAAAATAAGCACAACATAAATGTTGGGCTTTTAAACATCATGGAATGTACCCTATTTTTGTCCAAGTGGTTTTAGAGGGTAAACGTCTCCCTGGCCTGAAAAACAATGAATTAACAATTCTGGGATTGGAAGTGTGGTTGGAACAAAAACCAACATTACACGCTGTTTCCAGGACTGAGGTTTTTATTGATAAGCTCTGGAATGCTGAAAACCCAACTTGCATCATACATCTATTTTTATTGTTCGACTTTGTGTAAGATTTTGTATTTGAAGCAGTTCCATCTTCTCCTGGAACATTTTCATAGTGCTGCTAGTTTTTAAATATTTATTGCCTGCCATCAGTTTGACGTGACATGACTGACACCATGTGGTGCAATGGTGGAATGGCAGTTTTAAAAAGGTTTTCAGTTTAGATTGCTTAAATTTCGTGTCGAACTTTGCAGTGATCGCCTTGTTCCTGGTCTGGACACTGTTGTCCCTTTGGAGAGTACCAAAGCCTACGACATGTTGGACATTATACAAGCAGTAAGATGTGGCCTGTCTCATTCTAAACTGTTTGTACATGAGTGAATAATTTATTAGGTCAAAATGTTTTATTTATTTATTTATTTTTTTATCAGATTGCAGATGAGCGGGAGTTCTTTGAAATAATGCCAAACTATGCTAAGAACATTGTTGTTGGCTTTGTGAGGATGAACGGTCGCACTGTGGGGGTCGTGGGAAATCAGCCTAAAGTGGCATCGGGTGAGTGCGACGTTCTTGCTACACTGACATGGTAACATGTTGCTTTGGCAAAATGCCATTTTGTTTTAGCGCTGAAGTCAAGTGCCAGTATTTTCTGACTTGTTGACGCTGACTTTCTCCTGTGGGCTCTAAGGTTGCCTTGACATTAATTCATCAGTGAAGGGGGCTCGTTTTGTCCGCTTCTGTGACGCCTTCAACATTCCAATTATCACGTTCGTTGATGTTCCTGGATTTCTGCCAGGTAAGAGGGCAGTTTGCCTAGAAAAACAAATCCAATTTTTCTTGTGCTCAAAAGGAAAATTGCTGCAGTCTGGAGTAAGTTGTATGGAAGATCACACCCTCTGGAGTGTCAGAACTTAAAGAGGGAGTTTGCAATTTCTCAAAAAATCACTTTGTCATATTTGTTAAAACTGTTACTATGACCTGAGAGTGGGATGTGAGTCAGATGATCTTTGAGAAAATCGGTCATCTGGCGCTATCTAGTGCTTCTAATTCCTTCTGCAAGATTTCACCACAACCGGGACAAAACAACCAATCAGAGCCTGGAGGAGTGACTGACGATGACAATGAATTGCGTGTGCACGAGAAATTAATCAGCTGTGTAGCCTAGTTGAGGGTGTTTCTTTACAGCGGGACAGACACTAGCCAGCATAAGCACTGCCATTTCTCCCAAATTTGTGAGTTCAAACTTGAGAAGTTGAGAACGGGAGTACAAATTTCCAAGAGCGCGAGGACACGGTAAGCTCTGCAGTTTGAGACAGTTGCGCTCTTGTCTACTTAACATTTCAGCGCAAGAATTTATTTGTTAAAAATGAACAGTTATGTGCTTTTTTCCTCGGCGGATGCTGTTGTCGCGGACTGTCACATTAGCTGCGAGAGCCACAGGGGAAAAAGCAGGCTACACTTGCCGCCGTTAGGCGTTGCAAGCTCGGCTTAGAACAATAACTTAGTCGGCAGTTGGTTGCTAACGCAAGTGGGTGGCTGTCAGATACATCGTATATCACCACAGATGTATTTTCTGGTACAAAACCTATGTTTTCATATTTAACAGTCACATTTCTCATCTCGGTTTACAAAATATCAAGTCATAATCCCCAAACGTATTAATTTAAGACACTTTCCCGGCTGGATCTCTTCAGGTCAGTGGGAAGCCGCTTCCGTTCTTCCACTCGGAAGTATCTTGGCGCATATTGTTAGCAAACATTCTGAAATGCCATATAGCTTCATATGTAAGACATCAATGGATACAGTTAGTAACTCTCCATTGAGTATATCTCATGTTTCAAATATTGCGCTCGTGGCTGTCATTAGCTGTGTTTCATACGCAATATGCTGTAACTATTTCTAATATGCCCTGGTAGTCGTATTTGTTTGGTCTTTGACCTGAGGCCATATTCATTGGATACTTGCTGATGGTAAAATGTAGATATTTCGCCGTGTTTGCACCTAGCCTTCACACAGCTCCGCTGACGATTCAGGCATAGGACACTGCATCCAGGTAACGGGATGCGACACTCGCGCTCGTGCATGTGAATCAGGGGGCGTGGCTTTGGTCAGCGACTTGGAGAGAGGGTGGGTTTAGAGGCTACATTCAAATCTTGCTTGCTGTTCCAAGATTGCATACTCCAGCTTTAAGCACAAAAAAGATGACTTCTTAAGGCTCTCTAAACAATTAATTCACGTTGTTCGCAACAGTATTTAAAGGTTGTGTGCTGTGCTTTGATCTTAATATGCTCTGTCCTGACACTATACCCAGTATTTTAAGTGTTTTCACACTGGAAATGCTTATTGTGCTAATGCTGCGATATGTCCTGTGTTGGAATGTTTTATTATATTATAGGTTAATATCTGAAGTAAATCACAGAACTCGTAATTGTGCCATGCAAACACATCTTGCCGGAATGACACGAACCCAGAGCTGAATTGACCTGAGGCTTGGAACCACTGTAAGAGGCATTCAGAATAGAATTTATGAGTAAGGTTTAAATGCAATTGTTTCCTCAGGGACCGCTCAGGAGTATGGTGGCATCATCAGACACGGGGCCAAACTGCTGTTTGCCTTTGCCGAGGCCACCGTTCCCAAAATAACTATCATCACCAGAAAGGTAAGGTGTGGGATCTCAGTGGTGCAGCCTGTCGAGTCTCGTTCAAGTACTTATGAGCTGTGACATCAGGGTTTCGGGTCTGATCGTCTATGTGAGCAACACATGCATGCACACGGGCCCTACAGAAAACCCAGTTTTTGCCCATTTACTTATGGCATCCCTTTTAAGCGTCTAAAAAAATGCACAAGGTGGAAAACATTCTGAAAAGCGGATGAAACGTGAGGGTGAGATATAAATTATCACACGAAATGCACGGAAATGGAAATTGTGCACATGTTGTGCTGTTCTATGGCCATTTAAATTTTAAAATGCAGAAATTTAACATGGTGTCTTAATAAACAGCATTCATCCCATTTAGAGAGTAAACTCGTTCACCATTTGATCGCTAATCAAGCAAAGTAAACCGGAACAGGTCACTTTTCTTAGAGTAGCCTAATAGGAGACAATTCTGTAGTCCTTTATTTGGCTCCGTGCAGCATGTCACCAGAAAATACTGATGTCAGTCAAGTTTTTTTTTGGAAGCGTTTCACATGCCCTTTGATGTTCGGTGCTTTCATTCAACCTGTGTCGGGCTTAATAAAAAAGGAAAGCTCGGATGTTTGCCCCATGGCAGCAGGTTGTGGTATTATGCCTTAAAAAAAAAAAAATCGATTCAGAATGGCCCCAGCCCTAGCTGTTACAGCATAGAGCCATAACAAATTTGTGGCCTAAAATGGGTGTTGAAGATACTCTACAACTACAGGAGGATATTAATCATTTTGTGCTCTTAAACATTTTAAGGCCTATGGAGGTGCATATGATGTGATGAGCTCCAAACACCTCAGAGGAGATGTGAACTACGCATGGCCGTCGGCTGAGGTTGCGGTGATGGGCGCCAAGGTAACCAAAATCGGACTGGTTCATGTATTAAAATGGAAGGTCACGTAGAAAGGGAGTCTCTTCCTGTACATTGAATAACTCATCCACTGTCTGAGGTCTGAGGCCCCAAACATTTCAGTTAACTCCATGGATTGGCGCACTTATTTTAGCAACTGTAACTACAGTGGTCCGTATGTCTCAAATGATATCTGAACACGTTAGCATTTCCATCATTTCTCTCTCGCCCTAAAAATAAAGATCAAAGAGCTCACAAGCATGGCCGATTTTTGATAATTCTGATAAAAAATGAGCTCCATTAAATTGATGGGAACTTTAGTGAGTTGACTGTGGCTCCCTCGCTGCACTGTCCAAGGGTGCCGTCCAGATCATCTTCAGAGGGAAGGAAAACCAAGCGGAGGCAGAAGCGGAGTATGTTGAGAAGTTTGCCAATCCCTTCCCGGCAGCAGTGCGAGGTAACGCCACTTCTGAGGCCATTGCATTGACATGTGCAAAAGTAACCTAGCCTGCTTGCTAAGCCCCATCTCCCTTACCACCAGGTTTTGTGGACGATATCATCCTGCCTTCCATGACACGGAAGCGGATCTGCCGAGATCTTGAAGTACTGGCCAGCAAGAAGCAGGCAAATCCTTGGAAAAAACACGCCAACATCCCTCTCTAAAACAGTCTTCACAAAGAGCATTAAATAGGGCTATAGGAGTACTTGCCCACTGTATTATTTTCAAAAGCTGAAAATAAAATTTTTGAAATCAAGCACATGTGGAGTGATGATCTAACTTGCAGGAGGGTACCGATATGCAAGAAGGGCGCAAGTGACATTTTACAAATTTTACAGGAGAGGCAAAAAACTGCTCCATGTAAATCTCTACCATATGCATTAAAATTTCCATGGTGAATGAGTGAGTCATTAGGTGATATTGAAGCCTGAAAAAGATTGATTCCTAATCACTCAATGAAGAGATCAACCAGATTATGTCACTTACACCCTTTTAGCATGAATCGGGATGAAGAGTTCAATATATGAGAAATGCATACTAAAAGGGCGCATCTGCAACACTAACAGAAATGAAGGTGACCTCGCAAGGGTGCCCAGAGTCTGTTCAATGTTCATAATTTCTCATTTCTAAATATGCATAATAGTTTCCCAAGTAAATGTTGGACATATGGTAGGATATACAGTTTAGTTTCCATTGTCAAAATTTTGAAGTATTTTGTAAGTCCGCTGGTCTGTCTACACTGTGTGAAAATCACTGTCAGACTGCAAAGAACTTAAGCATGTAGAAGTGAATCATAAGAAACACTATACACCTCAGTGGCCAAAAATGCAAGGTATGTCTGAAGTAAGGTCCTCTGTCCTGATACTAATATCTGAAGCCATAAACAAAAGATAATACACCCATAGTCAATGCACATTGTACAATTTATGATAGTACCAGCAATATGCAAAAAGGTGCAAGAGGCAGATAACGCCTGGATTGAAAATGCATATTGTTTGTAAAAAGGCTGTTCACTACCACTTACGCCCTGCTAGCAAATAAGAAACATAGGTGGGAAAATTTTACGAGCAGATATGCCTCTTTCAGGGATATGATTTGGGTGAAGTGAAATCATCTGAAAATTTAGCCGGGGGTCTGGGACCAGGGCGGCACAGCCCCCCAAAGCTCCTAGGTTTTAGTAATTTTTAGTGCCCTAAGTGTTGTAAGAATTCAATAAAAAACAGAATTTTTATCCAATGTATATTCAAGCCTACAAACACAGACAATCTTTGATTTCTAAGTAAAATTAGTCACAAGCTCCAAGCTTGTAAGGAATTTCATCTGCCACTATTGCACTCACTTAAGTCATATAATATTCATTGAATATATCAAAAAAATCACTGACTTCACAGTCAACTCCAATCACATCACAAAGTCACGTGCTCATGGGACTTTATGAATTTAGACTTCCCAGAATGTACTGTGTAATAGCAAAAATGAAAAATAAGAACATAATCACTATAGATACACACCACTAATAAATCTTTTTTCTTTATCCAATCATCTGTAGAAACCATCTATGAGTTCTGTGAGTATTTTCAGCTTCCAACTAGATTTAGTCAGTAAGCATGGCTTACAGGATACCCCCCGCAACAACAAGTAGTCGAGCAGTACCACAGGCAATAGACCTTCCAGCAAGAAAAAAAAATTTTCAAAATCAAATGAGTAGGTTATGAGATCTAGGTCCGGACGCACAGACGCACCCGCACACACACAGACACACGCACGCACGGACGGACAAGCAAATCCAGTATACCCCCCTAAACTTAGTTGCGGGGGGTATAATTATTGAATAAAAACAATCCTGATGGAAATGTGCATTACATATTAACCTAATTAATAAGCCAAACGACAACTGAAAACAGTGTCACTAATTAGCCACATTCGGCTATATTCGGTGTCCAGTGACGCTCCATTTACATAAAAAAAAAAAGTGAAACTACGAGGATGGGCTCCTCGTTGAGGTCCTGAAGCACCCTTAATTATACGACGCGATAGAAAAGTTGCGTGTCGTAGAGGTACCGTTTGCTAATATTGCTAAAGGTCATGGATTAGCTGGGCAGCTGATGAAATAACCATGATTTAGCTTTGGAGCTAGACGCATGGGTATCAGTGCTAACGCAGGTGGGCGCATTAGCAGTGCTTCCTCCAGTACTCTCATTATGATGCCACATCTCAGTCAAATTGGATTATTAATGAATGAATGAGAGGCTGCTCGACCAACACATCAAGATTACAGATTTTATTTAATAAAAAAATCAAAACAAATTTATGTTCACAGGAAAAAAGATTTAGACCAGTTTAAAGGGAAGGGATACCATCTGCATTAGGTTGTACAAAAGAGTCTTAATATTGAAAATGTACAATTTACAGGATTACTAACAAAACCAATCAAGGAAACACTGGGAATATAAAAGTTGTCACATTAGAACTGAATTTCAGACCAACCCACGAGAAAAGTACCTAAGATATAAAACTGTTGTGCAGCCTACGTTTTAGCTTGTTTGTGACGATGACTGAAGCACAATGTTGCTGTGGCTAGACTACAGTGTTGCATATTATGCTCACAGGACTACACAGGTGACATGATAATCCCACCATTTTAGACTCCGCTATCAACCACCATTGCTCAGACCTGGCTTTCTGCATTTCACAGTCAGAACTGGAGCTGATGGTAGGGTAAAGCGCATTGTCCACAATTTGGCAACAGATCTGTCCAAATAGAGCTGTACAAACATTTGAACAAAAACTGCACTTGGTTCAAACTTCATACTAAACTACTAAAATTCAAAATATGCTTTTCTTTAAAACTATTACTTTGCTTAAAAACTCCTGGTTACGCCATTTCAGTTTCTGACCGGAAAACGCTAAATTTTAGCTGTACACAGTAATACGGTTTCAGACCAAGACTAAAATGAGATTTAAACAGTTTACTGTTATGGATGTGTAATGAAAAATAACTTCAAATTGCCACTTCAGAAAATCGGTCAGGCATTAGGCCACACCTTTGACACAGACTGAGCCATTACAGCTGCTTGTCTAGCAATAGAGAGACCATCTCTCTGCCAGAAACCATAATACGCCTATGGATTAATCACTTGAACACAAAATGACCTCTTGCAGCTGTAAAGAGGAGTGTGCACGTCAATAAAATAAGTGTTTTAACGTACGAGGTACATCACACTGATTTTGTTTGTTTTAAAAACAAAAATAAACCCTAAATACCCCAAAACAAAACTTGTGACCAGACAACACTGAACTAATGACCTGTACAGTGACCTAACCCATGGTGGAGGACACCACAAATAAATGTACAACTTCAGATCATGGGAGAAGTGGCACCTGGCACATGACTTCCTCAAAGAATAAAATGTACCACAGAATGTTAACTAAATCCAGTGCGAACCTGTGTACAGGAAGTACTGCTGCAATTTTATCAGGCATAAATCAAAGGTTTTTGTATCTTTTTTTGTTAGGCATTTTAAATTGTACAACTTTTTCAGAATGAGAAAAAATTTAAAATTGATCCTTGAGGGAATTAATTTTCCAGGTGGCACCAGTTTGGTCTGCTCGGGGGGTGGGTGAGCAAGCAAACAAACCAGACCAACTAAGTCACTGGGCTGACACGGTCAATGACAATCCTCTTCATCCTCAATCGGAACGTTAGTAGACTGATGGGTTTTCATTTTGTTCCAAATAGTCAACTTTCCCCTCCAAATATACCATACAATCACAGTTAAAAGGCCTCTTTGCTCCAAATATAATCCTTTTCCTTCTCATTTTTCAGTCAATACCGTCCTCCCTCTCTGAATCTTCTCAGAACATGGGCATGGTGAATCCCTAAGAAGAGAGAAAGAAATCATGCCAAAGAAATATTTGTCCGTTCCCGCCGAAAAAGTAAAATAAACTAGGCAAGGTGACAATGACAGATGGAAAAAGATTTGTTGAGGGTAAAAAGAGGAAAGTATGTTTCCGTTGACTCATAGTGAAGTGTTTCGCAGCTTTCTCGGTCAATAGGTTAACATCATGCTCACCGATTCATCCTCTATCATGGCTGCAGAGTCAAAGAAGTCCGGTCTCAGTTCTGCTCTCTCTCGTCTGTTCCGGGATGGAGGCTGGAGGACAGTCAAAAGGCAACATTATGAATCGATGTCTTAATATTTTCCACTTCTATCCCCATCCTGCCCAATGCTACTTTTCAAATTTCTGCTCTATTTCCCAGTCAATTAATGATTCTAGTTTGTACAATAACCATCTTCAACCAGTCTGGTTATTGTACAAACTAGAATCAGCATAGCCCACTGCACAGCCACAGGAAATAAAGAAAGTGTCAAGAAAATAAATGCATTTGCATGCAAGTTTACACGCCACAAGGAGTCGAACATTGATTCACTGAACAGAAATTATAAAAAGTAAAAAATTAGACATTAGCAGCTGATGTTCAGTCCGCAAGGTGGAGGGAACATGCTCACCAGATCGATCACCATTGTGTCTTCAAACTCCTCATTCATGTCCTCAAGCTGGCCGCGGGATGACATCATCACGTCTTCAAAGATGGGCTCTGCGTCATCCTCCATCAGACCCCGGCTGCAATGCAAGGTCTTTAATCTCTCCTCTGTGATACTGCCCCAAAACATTTACCATGTCCTTCTGCTAAATGCGCACCCCATAACCTTAACAGTCTCCTCCAGCTTTTCTCTCTTGGAAACAGACTGCTCCAAAACCCTTAAAATCCTCTGGCAATTTACCACCCAACCCTTTATCTTTACCAGTGATACATCACCCCAGTACCATCAGACTTCAACAATATAAGCAGATTACTCTTTCATCCTGTTATGCACGATTTCATAACCATTACCCTCTACTTCAGAGATAAACCACCCCAAAAACATTACTCTTCTGCCATTACATACCACCCCACCAGCTTTCTCCTCTCCTCCCGCCACACAATACCTCACATCCTTTCCCTTGCCTCTTGCAGCACCACTCCATGAGCTTTCGCCCTTCTCCATATGCTTCACATCACTCCTTGCCTTCAACCCCTCACTACATACCACTCCATGGGCTTTATCCTCTCCTGCTGTGGCACCCCATATACTACACACCTCTCACCTGTAATATACCAGCCCATAAATTCACCAATCAGCCACAACATTAAAACCACCTGCCTAATATGTTTGCAGGACTAGGAAAAGGGGTCACTTGGGATTCCATTCTGAGATTAACGGGGTATATCTCAGTGATATCCCAGCACGTCTGTACAGTGCATCCTGATGCCAGCTCTTTCCAGGAAAATGGGGTGCATGTACCTAGCCGAAGCACAATATGTCAAAGAAAATGGGATTCGCAGGACCAGGTGACCTGTACCTGCTCCAAGGTACAGTTCTGAGGCTCAGGAGCCCCTTGGAAGCACTTTCAAAAGGTGGGCACTTTGAACGATCTGCTAGTTATGAAGCGCAATATTGCCTGTTGCCACACATTCCCCAGCAAATATTATTGAAGTTCTCCATGTCTTGTGCCACAGCTGCTGTTCTGTTGGTTTGGACAAGACGATAGTTTTCATGGCCCTTGTGTATCGATGAGCTTTGGGAGCCCAAAACCTTGTTGCCGGTTCATGGTTTGTCCCCTCTTGGACCACTGTCAGTAGGTACTCCCGTGTGCTGACAGGGGGCACCCCAGAAGTCTCGCCATTTCAGAGATGCTCTAGCCCACTCGTCAGGCCATAACGATTGGGCGGCCGTCAAAGTCATTCAGTTCCCATTTCTCTCACATCCAACACGTTTAAATGCGAAGAGTGACTGTCCGCTTACTGTCTAAGATCTATATGCAGACCTTGACATTTGCCATTGTAATAAGATAATCAACATTATTTGCAGCATCTGCGCGTGGTTTTAATGTTTTGGCTCATTGCTATGTATGCATGCATTTGTGTTTATACACACACAGACACACACACACACACCAATTTCTGCTACATACCATCCAGCAATCTTCATCATCTCCTCCAGATATATACCATCCCACAACCTTTACCAACTCCTCCTGTAAACCATCCCACCACGTTTACCTTCTCATCCAGCTACACTTCATCCCCCAAAACCTTTATTCTCCCCTCCTGCCATACATTTCTGAGACATACGACCACATAACCTTTAGCCTGCACTTCAAAGATGGTCTTTGCTTACACAGTCTGCCGCACCCCTCCGCTCCTGGCCTTCATGTAGTTCATCCCCGTCCGGTCCTTCCGGTTCACCTCCTCCAGCTTCTGCTGCCCGAGCCAAGACATCTGCATCTGGGGGCTACAGGGAGGCACAAGCTCATTTCCCTTTTCTCATGCTCTCCAGTCTCATGTCCACACTCTACAAGCAATCTTATCATAAGACAAGTGAAAAAATAAGCAGAGGTTCTAATATCCCCGACATCCCCAGACATGCTTTTTCCGTTGGTGATTATAGAAATGATCACATTCCGAAAATCAATTTTGACAAAAATGACAACACATCTATGACACTTTGCACTGCACCTCTCCCTGTGGTAGAGAATGTGTGCGCCAAATTTGAAAAGAATCCAACGTTAGATTTGTGATATCGATCGGACAAATCGACACTTGAAAATGTATAAGTCCAAAAACAGGAAAACAGCGATATTTTTGTGAAAAATCATCCTAGATGGCCGTCACTTTGCACTGCACCTCTCTCTGTGGTAGAGAATGTGCCCGGCAAATTTGAAAAGAATTCAATGAATAATATTCGAGATATCGATCGGACAAATAATGTCTTGGGACGGACGGACGGAATTCTTGATATATAACTATATACCCCTGACATTTCGTCTGGGGTATAATAACCAACCCAGAGACCACTTTATAATGATTAATGCCAGCTCTCTCTTCTTTTTGAGCCAAGAAATATTCACAGTTTTTACACTTAATGATTATTCTTTAAGTGGCAAGGCCAAATGTCAAACCGATCCCAACTGACTTTCGGCGACTGCACAGGCCTCCTCCATAACAGGCACAAACTGTCATCGGAGATTAAAGGAAGATGGAGGAAGGAAGGAAGTGCAGGCCCTTACTTGTGGACGTAATCGGACTCGGAGCCCGGCTCGGAGTCCTGGTCGGGGATGTGTTCGGCTGCCTGCCTGGGGTTCTCCCTCAGGACGGTGGAGGTGAGCTGTGGGGTGGAAAGGGTGTCGTTCCTCATCAGCCACGACCCTTCCACGCTCTCCTCGGCTATATCACGCAGCAAAAAATTTGAGAAAAGGCCTCAGATTACTGATGGTCTTAATGAAACGGTCAGCTGTCAAACAACTCAACATCATACACAGCCTGGCCAAAAAAAAAGTCACACACTCAAATATTTAGTTGGAACCCCTGTAGCTTTGATTACAGAGCATATTCGTCTTGTCATTGTTTTGACAACTACATGCAATGCCAGAACATTTGTTTTCGATCAGAAATGCCATGATTTTTGTCCAAGATCTTGTCATCTCGACATAATGGTTGAACCACTCTGTGGTCTTGAGCACATCCTAATAACTTTTACTATGTTAAAGGTCAGGACTTTGTGGTGGAAAATTTGTTTGTGAAAATGATTCCACCTGCTTGGTTTTGTAATTTGTGGTTTTCTTTGCTAAATAAAGGCCAATAACTTGCCGGTTCTGAAAAACTGTAACATCGTTTCCACCATCAGGGAATGTGTTTTCCGACATGATTTTGTAAGAAATGAATAGCGACGCACTTCATCAGTCAGGGTTAAAATGATTATTGCCATCTGAAACATATTAATAACCGCAATAATGATCCAATTTTAGAATTTGTTCATTAACTTCCAAACGGTGACTTTTTTTTTGGCCAGGCAGTGTATGAACCAATAGTAAATCAGCACTTTGAGATTAACTGTCCTGTAGGTTTTCATTTCAATCCTCACTTAGTAAGTTGTCACACCCATGTCCAATAATCAGCAGCTCAATGAAGTCTTTAGCTGTTGAATGGGTCAGGATGAAGACCAACAGAGTTGCACAGCCTTGCTTCATATGGCTCTTATCCCTGCCTCAATGGACCCTCCATGTTCCCTCTCAGTTTATAAGGAAATGAAACTGGAGGAGCAGAAATCAGTAATATCCCTAATAATTAAAAATAGCCATGTATTAATGATAAAGTTTCATTCCAGAAATTTTCAAAAATCCCACTCTCCATGGAAGTTAATACTCGGGGTTGGGCTTCGAAGAGCTAGTGCAGCAGCACTTTTCATTCCCAAGTTTTAAATGGGCAATTAAGTTTTTGAGCTTCTTGTGATACCGTGTCCCTGCCCTCACCGTCTATCCTCTTCTTGTGAAGGGGCGGCCGGCCCTTCTTGCTGCGGATCGAGCCGGTCTTGTTGCTGCTGCTGCCGCTGGTGACAGAGAGCCGATCCTCGTCGCCGCCTGTGAGCAGTGAGTTCCTGTAGGAGATGAGCGGCAGCCACACGTCCTCCCTCCGCTCCATCATCTGCTCCGTCATGAACTTCTCCAGGTACGAGTGGCTGTGGGGTTGATACGGGACAAATGGGCACGTAGCTAACAGCAGATGTTATTAAGCAGCGTGACTTAATTTATATTCTTTGGACATATGATTATTATAATGCAGGAGATTTACAGAATCAGTTCAGGTTGAGTGCCAGTCAACGGTACAACACAGGTGCTCAAACTGGGAATCAGACCTAAAGCACCACAAGAATAATTCTCAAGCTATAGTTCTCATTATACCCTTGCCCAGAACACTCGTTAGTGAAACTGTGGGGACGGTTGAGGAGAAGTATGGGATCAGCGTACACACACACACACACACACACACACACACAGGTTCGCTATGCACAAATATGTGGAGACTATGCCCTGTGGGGTCATCAAAGGTCATACAAAATAAATGGACAAAGAGGAAAATCTCTATACATGAAAGGCTGTGGAGTTACAGTGCAGTCAGGCACACAGACGTCTCCTTTGCTTTAAGTGGCAGTGTAACACAACCGAGGGGGATATGACAAGGATGCCTCAAGCTTCACTCAAACATACACAGACACCCACGGTGCAGGTGCAGAACAAGTACTTACACAGTCTTTTTATCCTGACGGAGAAGCTTGGAGGAGAACTCGCTGAGGACTTCCAGGAAGGCCAGATTTGGAGGGGGGAACTCCACCCCTTTAGGGTTCTGGTACTTGAAGGCAAACTCAATTCCATCCCTTGGGGAGGGAAAAAGGAAAAATGTCTCAGATAAAACCAATGATCGCTGCATTCAGCAATCATGTTACATTAGCAACTGCTGTGTAACATCTGTGACCACTGAATTTACATTCGCTACCAGCAAGGTACCTTAACACCCACGGTGCCAAAGTACAGAGCCCGGCATGCGACATAAACAACTTTACACAAGGGTTCACTTTGCTGCATCAGTGGCCACAGTGCAATGATAGCAACTGCCTTGCAACATTAGAGACTGGTGGGTTTTCATTAGCAACCGCCGCAATATATGAGCTACTGCTGCGTTACATTAGTGACCGCCGAGACAGGAATCCCTGAAGCTTTGGTGCTCACTTGTGCAGCGTGGCCACAGCCTCACGGGTCTTGATCTGGTCCAGGCCAAAGGTGAGGGCGAAGCGGCGAGCAAGCTCCTTGATGCCGCTCACATGGGACGAGGTGCGGTCCAGGTTGGGTCCCTGGTCTTGCAGAAGCTCATTGAAGAGCTGGAGACATTTAAAAGAATACTTGAATTAGACTAAAAATACTATCAATTCCATATTTGGTGTTTTGGGTACATGAGGACATGTATCATGAACAAATAAAAATAATTTTTAAAAATGTCATAAGTCATATTGGAACAATCTGCATTTTCTTTCATTACTCAGTGGGGTGCCTTCTCCTGTCCATCCTTACGTCAGCAGGAGCATACCTGTTGCAGACTCAGAATGAGAGTTTTGGCACACTGGATCTTGTCCGTCTGCCTCGTCTTACTCAGCGTCTCCTTGATGATGTCGCCATAATCATTGTAATACTGAAAGCAAGTGCCACAAGTTACAATTTTCAAAATTCACAGTGGAAAAGCAGCCAATGAACTGCACTACGGATTATTCATTTCAAACAAATTCCTAAGTCCACATATTCCAGTTGGTCCATATCAATAAAGATATGTCATATGATACCACACCAAAATCAGGTGCACACAAGTGCGTGACACGTCTTGAGCATAAACTTGGCTCAAGGAAAAATGTATTTTTTAATAAGAATCCGTGGCTTGGATTGCGCTGCCATCTGGCTTTCAATTGACATGCAATAAACACGTGGCAGATTTCCCAAAACTCAGTGAAGTATTCAGGCACGTGTTTGTGCAGAAATACATCATATATTGCAGCTGTCAAAACCAATTTGAATCGATAGCAATCAAAGCGGCAAAAGAAACTTTCAAACTAATACCATATACAGCTAGCTGAGCAAAGGCAGAGAATATGAATTGTAACTCACTCATTTGTGAATTGTGCCTCTGATTGAGAACTATGTAAACTTAGGACTAATTATCCCCACCACAAAGTGCAACAGGTGATATTGGTTTGGGGTCAGTCTGTCCGGGCCACAATGGAGACAAGATTTCTCTGAAACTATTATACCTAGATGCGTGGAAAGTTGTACGCTTAATACACTACTCATGATCTTTGTTGATTTCAAAAATGGATGTAAAAGCGTATTTTTGTCACAGTTATGGCCCTTGATTGTGGCGGGGATAGCGATGACGCTGTCGTCTTAATAGATTAAGTTCTATATTGATGTAGTAAGGCTATGCAGGAATTTTACATCACTATTCAAGGCTATACAGGTCGGCATGATGTCACACCTTCATATAGTGCTTGAAAATGTCGGCGGCAGCAGGCATGTCCACAATGTCGTAGATGATGAGCTTGCTGAAAGCCGCCAGCAGGTTCCTCCTTTTGTGCAAGGCCTCGATCTTATTTGCTTCATCCTCCTCATCACCCTCTGCAAGCAGGGATAAAGGGTCAGCTCAGTCAGTCAGAGTCACGTCACTGAACACTGGCACAGCAACCATAACTTATTAAACTGTCTCTTTGGTAAACAGTATCTGTGGACCCCACTTTCATAGTGGCAGTTACATGCCATACAGGGCAAACAAGGTTACCACATTATCATGTCGTGAAGTGTCACCAACTCCTAAATTACCGCAATTCTTTCTATTTATATCAGCAGTGTAAACAACTTCTTGCCTAACAAAGAAAAAAAAATGTTTCTCATTTCTACATTCTCAATCTTAAACCTAGTCCTGCCTCTAGGCTAATGCTTATTGAGGACCGACATATGGGGAAATGGTTATTGGGGAATTGTATATCAACTACTGGCACACAGGGAAACAAGTGTGGGTCCTCTATATATCTACACCTGGCAGGACTAGGGTTAAGAGATGCTTTGAGCATTAACGGATAGTGTAAATCCAACTGTTACTTATGTCTCTGACTCTGATTTGTGCATGTTGAAAAAACAGAGTACTACAAATGATGCAGTGCGATACCTGAAAATAGCCTCTGACTTAGCCAGGAAATGCATCCCACCGGCAAAAATGTCACACTGAAGCTTCAGGGGCTGCAGACGCCACGGCTAAGCCCACAGATAAGGGTGTGAGAGAATCCAAGTATTAACCATGCCTTTAAGTTGAAGCTGGTTGCTAATTCACAATAGCCAATTTTACAGGCCAATTCAGAAGATGTTTAAGGGAGAATTCCAGTGTGAAATTGACTTGGGGTGTATTGAAACATGATAACGAGAACTAACTTTTGTGAAATACCCCACCTCCGTTCGCAATCTGTTCCCCTATCCTTCTTTTTCATTCATGCTCGTCAATCGACTTATTATGACTTTGAAGATGGAGGCGACTGGAAACTACCTCAAGGTACTGTTTGTATAAACAGTCATTTTAATAAACCATCTGTGCATTTTCAAAGTTCTCAGTGCCTCGTTTTAAATGTCAGGGCCGTTGGAATTCTAGAAATGAAGTGTGGAGCTACTCTGAGCCTAGTTAATGATGAAAAAATAGCGATTTCTTTGCATAACAACGCAATGCCCAATTCACTACTATTGTAAGCCTGTTGGGAGCTTCGGCTAAAAAGCCAAGATTTCAAAATGTTGCATGCTTACAGAGGTGGGGTATTTGACAAAAGTTAGTACTCGTTATCATGTTTCAATACACTATAAGTCAATTTCACACCGGAATTCTCCTTTAATTCATTCTTGGCCGCAAGCTACACATTAGATCAATAAACAAAACAAAAAACAAAAGTTTCATATTTGCTGCTCAAGAGTTATTGTAGCAAGACGGGGGACTCTGAAAGGTTTTACTTGCTTTGGGCCTGCCTTTCAGATGCTCACATTTAGTAGGATGGGTTCCGCCCTTTTCAGCCAGTCACAGTGCTACCTAGCCCTAATGGGTTTTCTATGCTTGGAGCGGAGTAAAAACTAGTAAGATAGCTATGGTAATAATTCATTTCATGGTTAAGTAGGCCTTCTTTGGTTTTGTTCCTCTCATATTGTCTGTATCCTTGCTTATGATCACATAACTTTTTCTCCTTTAACAAGCCACCCTTTATGTACCACAAGAACTAAAGCACGTGTGAATAAGGCATGCATCAAAAACAAAATTAAAGTTTCCTCTACATGAAATCCAGTTTACTGCCTTCAGATGACAAAACTACGCTTTACCGCGGCGATCTTTGACATCCGCAGACACCATCCCTTAGGCATCCAGTTGCAGACCATCTTCTGGGCTCACCTATGCTCTGGTTCTCCTCGTCCTGGTCGATAAAGACATGGTCGAGGACGAAGGTGAGCAGCTCGTTCTGCAGCTGCCCGTCAGGGTTGAAGACCAGAGGCTGCAGGCCCTCGCGGCCCCCCGTGGTCAGCTGGTGGCTGAAGATCATCAGGAGGTCGCAGAGAAGCATAAACGCCTGGGAGGGGGGAGTGAAATGCATTAAGTGCAATCCTCATAACTGCATCAAAATAAACCAATATTTCAAAACTCCTGTGGGTCAATTTTTATAGCGCCCTAAAATGGGGAGGTAGGTTTAACACTGCTATAGTTGCCAACTGTTTGCTAAAAAACCCTGCATTCCGTATTTTTGAGAATCAATATAGTGCAAATTTAGAGATATACATTACAGGCTTGACAATTGAAACGGGGAAATTTGTTGGCCTTGGGATTGAAGAAAAATCCTCCTACTCCGTTATCTGCCAGTCTTTCATTCATGTTCTGTTATGTTCCGAACAGAAGGGCTAACCAACTGCTACCCATACAGAAGCGCTGCAGTTAAAACTTGTGACAGCATTGCTATGGTACGCCAGACAGCAGCGCTCAATAGAAAATTTGCAGGTCAATGGCCAAAAAATATGGGTATTTCAATAACTAATCGTTTTTTGGTTTAGCAGATTCCATCTGAAATGCTTGTGCACTAATGACGGATATTCTTCCATAATACTGTATCTGCTCTGATCAAAAGAATATGTTGATTGGCTGATTTGCACTGTAAAAGGAACATTTTTGAATTAGTACAAGCCAACACAGATAAATAATGTAAGAAAAAAAAAAGTTTAAAGTTCTCAAAAGTAATATACATTCTTATGTTTTTTTTCCAGCTGTTTCTGAGAAACAGAACTCTGAGAATCTGAGGTTAACAGGATTCTAAATTAGCGGTAGTCCGCTAGTCTGCACACTAGTAAAAATTACGGCGGACTAGTAAACTTGTGCTCAAACTAGTCTGAGTGTCCAATAAAATGTTGTCAACTACCTATAAATGGAAAGAATTTTGTATCCGACCTCCACTCTTTTCATTTGCCTGAACAATTTTAAAAGGGGTGCCAATACATTTTGGGGGGTTTTCTTCGTGAGAAAAGGGTTTATAATTTAATATTAATATTTTGATTGCATATACTGCCCATGCCCTAGCAACCCGGTATGTCATCAGTAACATTGCTGCTGCCGTTTTATGCTAGTACCACTATAGCAGCACTAGAAATTAAATTAAATTTCCTTGACTGGATGTACCCTTGCTATTTTCACACACTTGAATGCTTCTCTGGGTACCCAAACATCAAGGTAAACCAAAAAATTCTGATTTTCTTCAATATTGGTGGGGGGTTGAATATGGACCTTTTTCCCCAATAAGTTGCAAATATGTTTGTGCTTTCATTGCAGAGGTCAACTACTGGAGAGATTATATAATACATGGTGCAATTTGAAATCACTTTGTCGCCATATACTTGTGTTTTGGATGTTTGTGGTTTCACTGAATCACCTAGCTAGGGGTCCTCTCGCACAGATTTAAAAAAAAAAAAAAAAAAAATGACAACAACAACGATTTCCATATGTGCAAAGTGCACGAAAACTTGCATATTATTGTGTGATAGTCGAGGTCCAGACTGTCCTGCCTAGAAATTTGAGGATCGACCGACTGGACGATCAGAATATTGCTTACATTTTCAGAATCTAAAAATATAGTACAGTAGTTCACTGTAAAATTAGAAAATGGTCTCAACTCTCAAGCTATGTATAGACTTTCACCTGCTGTTACAAAGGGACTTTTGGCACTTCGTTTTATTGTTTTGCAAATATTGGGCAGAGGTCAAACACTGACTGACAACATTAATTCTAACCCTACGAATTGACAAACCAACATTTTAGATCATGTCTACACTTGGCTGGGGATTTCTCTTTGTCCAAGGTACTGAAGGGCTTTGAAAATTGAAGTTTTTATTGTTTGCTATTAATTATGGTGAGAAGGTTTCTGTTTCACTGAAGGGCTTGTGTTATCTGTCTCTTAGGTTTATTGGCATGGCTGATTATTAATTCGTATTGGAACATAATTGGAGTTGAATTAGCATAGGTGTGAGTTTCAGTTGTAAAATGCCAAATAAAAAAGAATTGAGATACAATATCTTATTAGCGCTGTAAATTGGGGGGGGGACAAAAACAAAGGCTGTCTGGAATAAGAATAAGAATAAGACAGGATGTCTAATAATAAGGGTCCAATTTCTACCCGTTTAAGAAAATTCATGAATGATAATCTTGTAACATAGCCCATCACTCAAAAATGCTACATTGATCAAATTCTGGTTTGTGTATTTACTTGCCTTCATTTTTCATACGTGGTCCCACAGATACATGTCTGGTAAATGGTTGAGCCCACTGTAGTTATTACAAATGGTACGGCTGAGACTTTTCACAGCCAAGTACGTGGACATTTCTATATTACCTCTTTAGATAAGTGTATTACCAAAAAGCAATACAGGAAGAGGACCAGTCGTTTCAAATAAAATGCCACTGAGATAATCATGTAACCCTCTCACCAACCCCCCGTTTTCCTAATTTTCATTTAAGGTAGTTGGCAACCCTAGACATTGTTTAGACATTTAATTTGTACACAATTAAAACAAAATTCGTAAAAAATACACTGTGCAGATTCAGCAGTTCAGGAGTGCTGAGTCAAATACGAGGAGAAAAAATAAACAAACAAACAAAAAAAAAAAAAAACTAATGTTTGTAGATAATGCAGCTCTCTTGTGGCAATAGCTCCTATTAACAGCTCCATCATTTTCATTGTGGAATTTCTCTTCTAATAAATCACCTGTTCCTTTACAGGGGTGTTGACATTGGATAGGCACTGCTGACATACAGCCAGGAAAGACTTGACAACCCTCCTTAGTGCAATAAGGTCATCCTGCGAAAAAGGCACAGTGAGCATCGATCAGGGCTTCCACTCAAATTATATCAATTACAAAAAGTTTCAGAGATGTATACAGAACAAATTTACAATATTAATTTCATCTGTTGAAAACCCTTTGAGACTGCATGCAACCTCTGCATGCTTCTGCCTTTAAGACCTGATGCAATGTGAGAGATGCCATTGTTTTCAAGAAACGAGACCAAAGAAGTGCATTGCGATTCGCTAATATGCAAGTAGGGATTCCAGAGAGCATCATGGGATTTGCATTTTTTTATTTTTTCACCGGTGTAGACCACAAAAAAGTCTCAAAAGCTGTTCTTCAGGCAGTGACAATGGTTGACGACCTGAATGAGGGAAGCGACGCCGATTTCTAGTTAGTGCCGTTTTGTTTTGTGCCAGGTGTAAACACATCAATGTTTATTCATTTAAAAAATGCTAATGAACATTAGAGCAATGGCAATAAAAAGAAGGCCAAAGGTGTGAGCTCAGAAATGCTTTTTATTTTATGCTTCTACCGGCCACAGAGGCTGAAAAATAAAGGTCTTCCTGAATAATTACAATCCAAAGAAGATTTTCAGAAAACCTTCAAGTGTAAAGCCGATTGTTTTCAAATAATGCCGTAGGTTTTAGAAAGCTTTATCAGAGGGCGCATTAGGTCTCAATAGTTTTATGTACTCACAGGGCCTCATTTGAAAAGTGGATATACAGGTAGAAGCTGAACTATGGACACTTGATAAAAAATTAAGTGAAAGACTTAATTTAATACCAAAAATAAAATATTAAAATATTTAATACCAAAGTCTGTGTGAGGCTGAACTCATTTTTCACCACATTTAATGCAGGAGCTAGTGCCCCTCCTTTCTGATTCTTTTAGGGCACAGTTTTTTCCCCTCACTGTTATTTTCTTTTCTACAAATTATGCATAAGTGAAATGTGAATCATCTTTTGTATTTATTATATTGAGCAGATATTTACATTAGCGCAGGTATAGCCATTATGTCGCTCCTTTCATAGTTCTGGGGCCTGGGAAGTTTGTCGCAGATTTGATCATTACTAACATGTTTGGAAAACTAATTTACATTTAAGCTTAAGCAGTTAGCCTAGCTGGTATCATCCATAGTTTACTTTGCATCTGCAAAAGGTCACTAAACACAACAGTTATGTTAGTTTGCTTATATGGCAGAGCATTTGTTGCACTGGCAGACGCAATTTTTCACAGACCATTAAATTACTCCTGTATTTGGCTGTTGAGTGCTTAGGGGAAAGCAGACAGTTTTGGTCAGGCTAAGCATTGTTTTTTTTTTTAACCTATTGCCTTAAAAAGTGCTATAGGATGTTTGACATTGCTGATAACGGTAAAATGGCGTGTTCCGTGAGTGTTACAATCTAGATATCCAAGTATTTACTGTTCAGTTAAGCTGCCTTAAAATGACCAAGAACATATTTTATAACACATAGGGGACCGTTCTTACATTGGCAGTTTACTTCAGATGAAGGCAGTGTATACTCAACAGCTCAAATCATGATCCAAATGTAAAATTTCATAAATGTGGATATCAATCAGTTTTATTTGAACACATTAACCCTCATCTTTCAGTTTTTTTTTTTTGAGAGAGTGCGCTTTCATACCTTAGTGGGAGACCCCTCAGTGATCTTCACCAGCTGCCACAGGATGGCATAATGAGAGCACTGAAGAGCCTGCACTGCAATCTGAAGAGGGAGGGAGAGGAGTAGGGAAAAATGGCAGAGCCAGGGCAGACATTCAGACAGAGAGATTAGCAGAATACAGTGTCAAGTGCGAAGGCGATGGAGGAGGGGACGAGAGAGAGGGAAGAGAGGAAGAGGGGTTAAAAATGACAATGCAAAAGCAAAGAGTAAAAGTGGGAGAGAGAGAGAAATTATAATGGCAAGGGAGAAGGGGGAAAAAAAGTAGGGGCACGAGAGGCCAGCAGGCAGAGAAGCGAGACGAGAGTGAGAATGTAAATAAATCAATAAACAAAAATACAGCTGATATGGTTTGCCCATTTAAAATGGCAAAATGAAGCACTGACAGCAAGTGTTTACCAGAGGTTACCAAAGGTATTTTTTGAGATATCCCATCAAGTGATGAACAAACGAACGAACAAAGGAATGAAAGAACGAGCGAACAAATGCCAGTGAAAAGTGAAAACATAACCTCCAGGCAGAAGTATAACGACACCAAGTCCACTATACAACTCCAATCTGTCAAAATGCTTCATTATGGTTTTTTGTCTGCTAAGGATATCTTCAGTGCAGTTGACAAAATGTGGATAAATAATTATAATTCGAACTGCTGAAAAGCATCATACCTGTTCTGGCATGGACCCTTGTTCGATTCCAGTCTTGAGCAGCCTGTAGCAGTTTCCAAACAGGTCCCATTTTGTGAGGTCATGGGCACTGGAAAAAAAAAAGGAGGACCGATGAACAGCCAAGCTGCAGCAACCATCACTGAAAGGCTGCGCGCCTCAATAGCAGCAATGACTGACAAGATCACCGGATACAGAGCTCACACAGTCCTCTCCATCAACACAACATCAACTAAAGATTTGGCAAGATGAGAGACCAGTCAACAATGTGATAAAAAGTGTTTTCTTAACGCACTGAGAAACAACAAAATCCAGCATAATTTGGAACAAAAGTTTTCCAGGAAGTAATAAAGGTCAATTACATGCAAAATGAAAACTCAGGGGAAATTTTGTGTGTCATATATTTTGAATGATTTTTGTTTTGCAATAATTAACTTCTATTAGTGCCATAGACTGTATAAAAATATGGATGAAGCAACCATGACGTCACCCATTGGTTTCAGCGTACCATTAAGGAGTCTTGATTTTGGCGATTTGAATTGCGCCAATTTGTCATTTTGAAACTGGATGTGATTCCTATTGGATGAGAGCATGAATTGAATATCCAGGGAGGAGCGAGGGGTGGATCTACGTGTGGATCTGATTGTATCAGAGAAGGACCAGAGGATAGTCACGCCACTTAAAAGCATATTCTGGCTTTATCCTTTATTCTAATCTACGTAGGACCACAATTTACAAAAATGAACATCATGACATATATCGAAGGTGACTTGAAACTTGCGATACATACAATCACGTAATGTGGAAAATCATTATTTAAATAATAAATCAGGTGGAAAAGAAGGGTTATTTTCTCAAAGACTTCTATAGGACTGAACTTCTTCCTGCACTGAAAACGTGTTCTTTGTAAGTGAAACATGCTTGCACTCTTTCCTCAGAATTATATGCCACAGAAAAGACAATGAAGCTCAATTTACGCCTGAAGTCCCAGACACGTAACATCAGTTACTGAAGAATGTTACGTCAGTTACCCTGTAAAATGACAAACTCTGGGATACGCTAAATAAAATCTATTATATAGGGTCTCAAGCACCAACAAATGTTTGAATCCCTGTGATATTTTGTAGTGATCCACAATGTAATTACATAGTAACTGAAGTTAAAGTTGCTCTAAAAGTTATGACAGATACCGTGGAATTGACCTAAAAACAAACAAGAAGACATTCTCATACCCTTGGTCACCATGGAATCCCATTTTCAAACCTAATCAAGGTCACAACCAACATAAACACACAAAACTTCATTCATCTTGGTAGTTTCTGAGAAAATGTGGCCCAACTTATCTGGATCGATGGAAAAGCTCCACTGCAACATCCCCTGCTGCATTTTATGGCAGGTGCTGATAAAGAGAGTGTGTGTGTGTGTCCCTTTCCATCATGTCTACGTCTGTCACTTGGTATTAGTGTTTTGGGTTATATTTTCTTATCTAAAGTCCAAGCAATCAAAGCTCAAAATCCACAGCAGACCAACCACTATCTGATATCAAAGCTAATGTAACACTGGTTAAATGTTAAAAAAAAAAAAAAGAGGGGAAAAAAAGGGACTTTGTACAAGAAAAGACAGAAAAAAAAATTCAGTAGCAAGAAAAACAAAGACATACTTGTGGAACGCAGTGAGTCTCTTCAAGGTGGAAAGTACGTTGTAAATATCATCATCATCTGCCTCTTCGCCCTGTAGAACGACAAGCAATATGATGTTCTTCAATTCCTTCCAGTTATTTTAAAATATTTGTTAAGTGATATGGAATTTATATCCCAACCGATTCAGTATGCGAGTGGTTATCAGGTTCTCAGTCATCTGAAGACCCACTTAGAAAAGACAATTTTCAACAGATCTTGTTATTGGTCATTTCACCACTAAATACAAGGTTCATCTCCAGCTTATTCACCAACAAATCAGCATAGCATCTGACATCTTAAAGACATACCATTTTCAGCTTAACGTAGTCCAGTGCTTAATACATTCCTCTACCCACCATCACCAGAGTTTTTGTGTTTCATAGCCATTTTTAAGCAGGTTTCATTTGTAAATCTCATTTTTTGATTGTGGTCACTCTCAAAGAAAAGCTGTTTTAAAGTCATGTCTGGTTAATGCAAAAGCCACTCCAGCGTGTCATTTCCCTTTATGGTTGAGTGCAACGGAGATTAACGTTTAGCAGTGAATAATTTTGAATGCCATTTACATTCATTCGTAATGGGATAGGATGATATGTGGTTTCACATTTTTGCTCTTGTTTGCATTTTAAAAACCAAGAGACAAAATGTGCCATCAAAAAAACATTCATATAGCTATGTTTATCCAAGTCATGTACAAATAGATACTACTCAAAATAAGTACACAATTCAAAAATAGTGCCATGGGCCCTGTAGCTCACCTGACCACTCAAGGGTGTGTAAGAAGCAGTTTAACTGAAACTAGTAGGGTGTGTAAGAAGCAGTTTAACTAAAACTAGTCATCAAAAACCCAGGGACTTTTTTGCATGCTCACTTTTGACCAGTAGCCAAAGGCAAGATTTCAACTTGTTTATTACTTCCAGTAACCCTGACATTTAAAACCTGAATTATATGTCATGTATCTTGCTACCTACTACCCACATAGCAAAATTGAGATAAATATATGCATAAATAGCTTTCAGATGGTGATTAATGTCATTTTCAAAATGGCCACCGAAGCAGCCATATTTGAAATTGGATCGAAACGCCTTGAACAAACTTTAGTGTCCTCATGGGCAGGAAGATGCCTGCCAAGTTTTAGCTTCGTTGGCCAAGTAGTTTCAAAGCAAGGTCTAAATTCGAAGTACGGAAAAAGCCGTATGATATGTGATGCATCTTGCCACGTACTAACTACATAGCAAAATTCAGCAGAATATGTGCATAAATAGCTTTCAGATGGCCAATTATGTGATTTTGAAATTGGATCGGAACTCCTTGAACAAACTTTGGTGTCCTCATGGGTAGGGAGGTACCTGTCAAGTTTCAGCTTCATAGGCCCAGTGGTTTCGGAGGAGAACATGTTTACGGACGACGAACGACAACGACAACGACAAACGCCGGACAAAGGCCATGACATAAGCTCATCTGACTTCGTCAGGTGAGCTAAAAATTTTACGTTTCGTGAGTGAAAATTATTTGTCGTATCCTTCCCTGAATTTCAGATGCCCATATCATGCCATCTTCAGCTAAACTATGCAGCCCCCTAGATTTTTCTCTGGTAAATATAAGAACTTTATTCTTGCTGCAGCTAAAAAACACAGAAAAACCTCCTGATTAAGCACATTCTTTTTATAATATTTTCAAGGTAAAAATCCAGCATAGCTTTTAACTTCATTCTGAACCAAGTGACTACAACGAGCCTTCGGCTGAAGCTCAACGACTTTCGGTATAGCATCTAAATCCTATATCAAGTTTGTGTTTCCACGACAGACGGACAGTATTTTTAAATGAAGGCAGAGTGAAAAGGAAATGTATCACACAGGTTTGAACAGTAACTGTAAACAGTAATGGCTGGTGAGCAGAAAGCTGAGGTGGCACAGGACATCCCCATTAACTAGTGACTGGTTTTGACTTGTTCTCAGTCATTTCTTTTTAGATGAACATGGCGTTAACTTCCAAAACACTCAAGATCATCAGGTGTGCCACCTTTTCCTTGTTAAGGAAACAAGAAATAAAGTAAATCATGTTAACATGAAATTGCATTTCAATTAACATTATTTAGTTACAGGTACTTTTTGCTTATCTTTGTTTTCTTTGTTGTAATGATACAATCATAAAGTGAAGGTTAGATAGTACAGGATGTGCTAAAAGCAAACACAGAAGTTAACAGTGGTTGAATTTTTCTTTTGTAAAGTCAGTAAAATTTTATTCTGAATTAAATTGTCAAATGGCTACAACATCGTTTTAAGAAGCAAAAATAACTTTTCTAATAACATTAACTGAAGTGAACCCCACTTTTTGGTGAAAACAAGCCTTTTATTTCTGATTCTCATTTTCAAATCTTTTGCTGAGACATGGCTCACTAGCGCCACTGTGGCTGACCCCACTATAAGTCAAAGAGAGCCCATTCTGCATTCAGGTCCATAGTAACTTCAAGGAGACGTGTACTGAGAAATCTAAAAACGTGCATATTATACCTCTCCGGAAAGCTCATGTCATTGAGATGATGAGTAAAAGACCTTCTGGACGCTCACTCAAACAGGAAGAGATTAAAAGAGGCATTATGAACACCCTTTCCACTTGCACACATCCCTTGTGAAACCATGTGAAAATAGCCTCTTTCTGGTGGAATAATTCGTGGGAAAAAGTGGCACACAGCAAGAAAGTCCAGTGCATTGACCATTTTCTGCCTGACGTAATTTGTTCATTTCTTGGTCTCGTTTCATTTTACATTTCTAGCGGATTAGATTTATGATCATCAACTAGAGTGATCAGGTGAAGCTGCGAAGCTTATGTGAAAGTGTGACTACCAACTGAAAGTGTGACTACCGGACAGGTAGACGGACGGACAGACAGACGCCAGACAAAGTGATCCGTATGTGCCGCTATGCTTCGCAGGCGACACAAAAAGTGTGTTATTGTTTGGCTACAGTTTAGCTCACCTAGTTAAGGTGCTGCTTTGCAGGGCAATCCCATGAGTGATGTCACAGCTCTTGGCCCAATTAACAGTGCCGTTCAAGGATGATATTGGGGGTTGCTAAATACCCATTTTTACATCCATGATTACTCTATTGCATCATCATCTCTGGGTGAAAAGTGTTGATAGTTTGAGAGCGTATTGCATGCCCTTTTGGAAGATGCCAAATACAACCATTTTTTCTTAAGTTTCAAATGAAAACGTATCTTCTTTAAACATAAAAATACAGAGTTGATCACCTTTTCCGAGGAGAAAATGTACATTCAATATGCATGTTTGCTTTGAGTAATCATCGACCTGTGCTGATTTGTTCAGCTAGGGTGCCATTTGGGCAAAAGCAAAACATTTTTTGTACAGATCAGAAGCAGATACAGTAATGGCAATGCCCTTCTTATTACTACTGGATAATATCACTCCGCGGCAACGGTGCCCAGACTCTCACTCCAAATTGTACAGTACATCAGCACCCAAAGATGGCGGACGTAACGGGGATTAGGCCCATAGCTTTTATCCTCCGCCGGACAAAACCCCAAAGGAAGGATTATTTTGTCCGTCTGTCCATAATATAAGGCACTTGGCTGGTGAAATTAACTCCTGCAGTTTTCACTCTGCACGTATGGTGCAGATAGACTGATGATACGCATATCGCACTTGCGACTCCAGCAGGGATGTTGTGCTCTCAGAGCACTCTTGTTCAAAGAGTCAATGACATGAGAGAGCGTTTCCAAAGTAAGGGGAAAAAAAACTATTCGCAGGGCAATTTACCAAGGTGCCAAGAAAGGGAAAATAGAATAGAAAGAGAATATCATATGAGCATTTTCATATCACACGCTGCATCAACCTGATACTGGTCAAGGGTTGATACTTTGTGTGATATGACAATGCGCACATGATGTTCTATTTATCATAAACTGATTTTGACCATAATTAACAATGCATTTTATTCAAAGCATTTATTTCAGGTTATTATTGTCATCATTACAGGCCAGTAGCACTAGCATTTGCTTATAGTCAGCTGTGTTTTCGAGTCAATGAAATGGCTAATTTGCTAGCTAGCATGCAAACGCAATTTTCTCCATTAAGGTATACACCTGCGTTTCTATGATAGCTTACACATGAAACGTTTTACTATAGCCATTCGCATGACTATTGCTGCAAAAAGCAGCATTACGCATGCTGTAAACAAATAATTCTGTAACATGCTCTTTTTCTATAACATAGTCCAGTTCAGAAATTTCAGCTGCTGAGTAATTTGAGTCTCTCTCCACCATGACAGAGTCTAATTAGCGTCTGAAGCGATGCGTTGCCAAGGACGCCCAAGACTGTTGCTATGGGAATGGTTGCTGCCACTGATACGGGATTTCGCCCGGTGGGCAGATACAGCCTCGTGCCTCGCACTCGTATCGCATGGGCAGATTCCCCGTATTTATAAGGAAGTATATGGTAAAAAAAGTTTTCGGGACAGACAGACGAACGGACGGAAGGACATCAGACATGACAACAATACCCCTTCTTAGTCGTGGCTGAGGGGTCAAAAAACCCATGAGCATTTCTAGAACCACCCAACGCACTTGTTCATAAGTAGTTGCGCGTGTTCGAAAACTCACCTCCTGCAGCAGCTCCTCCACTGAGTGACAGAAGCGGTCCACCATCTCGTCCACCAACTGGCTGCGGGCGATGTCCACGCGGTTCATGATGGTGTACTCCTCGCTGCACAGCGTGCTATAAGTGCGACTGCAGGCCTCCAGGACCTCGGTCTCCGTGTGCTTCTCCACCACAAACTTGATCTGCTTTAGCAGAGCATCCAAGTGCTAAGAAATTTGGGATGAAAAGGAGATCTGGTCGCATGGGGTGCCCAAAAGCATTACTGACACCATTAAGGATGCAAAGACGATCATCATCTCGCCACAGGAGCTCTGGAATCTAACTGCACTTTACGCAAAGACCGGCTCAGTTGCATTTTAATTCAGACCGGTCACAAACTAGGATTTAAGTTCCATTCACGATTTAAAAACAATCTACCGTTTAAGATTTGCAATTAGGGGTGTCAACGTTTACAATTTTTCCTACACGTGTACACGGGAATTCTAACCAACGTGTACCCGGTTACACGTTGGGGATTTATGAGCTTTTTCTATCGCAGTTGCCCTATAGAACCACAGAAAGTAAAATGAGTAATAATAATCCTCTATCATTTTGACAGATAAGAAAACGTACAAGTGAAAGCTGAAAAAGGGTTAACCTTTTTTAATCATTGTTTTAACCATTGCTCACTTTTGTACTTTTTTTTTAAACTTAAAGTGCAAACTGCGTCCCTCTCTCGGGAGCTGCGTCTGAATTTCAATATACGTCTCAGTAAAAGTAATGTGGAATTGGCAACAGAAAGCAACTCACAAAGAAGCCAAAGTGAGAGGAAAAAATTTTACCTTCATATCCACAAAGTGAAAAAAGTAGAGGGGGACTCTCACAATTATTCACCAAAATTGGCAAAAAAAATGTTTTCTTCCTCCTCTTTAGACACGAGGATGCGTGATCAGCAGTGGCGTAGCCGAGTCCATGGCACTGGTCCGACCTCCCATTGGTCCGACCTCCCATTAGTTCCCTTGCGCGATGAATAAAGACACATCCCCCCCGTGTGTGTGTGTGTGTGTGTGTGATGTGCGTTTCTGAGAGCTCTCTCTATCTCTCTGTGGTCGATTTCGTCGGAGTAACGGAAGGTCGGACCAATGGGGTCATTTTGTCGGAGGAACGGGCGGTCGGACCAATGGGTCGTCGGACCAATGGGCAGCTACCGGCGTAGCTAGCGGGGATGCTGAGACACGTCCCTTTTTGACTGCAATTAGTAGTTCTCAATAATTTTCATTTATTGACATGTTTTCCAATTGTCGTAATCGGCAACCGGAGACACGGTTTCTCTCCATATGCGATCTAACAGCAATTAAATCATCGGCTAAATTCAGTCCAGTTGCGGGACACGAACAGAGAATTGGGTTGCGCAAAACTTCCGTTTAAAACAATTATTCGTCCTGACCTGTTCTCAGTCATTTTCATAATTAACAGAAGCAATAATTAACTGAGCACTCCACAGTTAACAGGTGCAGCTTGTTCTCCCCGATTAGGAACAGGTCAGGACTAATAATTGTTCTCAACGGAAGTTTTGTGCAACTCTGTTCGTGTTCCACAACTGGACTGAATTAAGCCCATGATTTAATCGCTGTTAGATCGCATACGGAGAGAAACCCTGTCTTCGGTTGGCAATTACGATAATTATAAAATGTGTCAATAAATGAAAATGATAGAGAATTGCAGTCAAAAAGGAACGCGTCTCAGCACCCCCGCTGGCTACGCCACTGGTGATCAGGGTTACGTTTCCCAAAAGCGTAGTTGCTTACTAAATTAGCAACTTGCATAGTTTGTCCATTCACAGTCAATGGGTCCAACTATGTAAGTTAGTATCTTTGATTTCGGGAAATGCACCCCAGGTCGCGAAAAGCCGACAGAACGCCAACCAACAATATAATGTACAACAAAACGCAACAATATTGGCTAAAATAACAAGCCATTGGCAGTTTTGGTTTTCAGCTGCACGACATTTGCACATGGAGAACATGAGCGCCGCGCTCAAGTCCTCTGCAGCCTATTTTTGATGTGGCGCGACACTGGCTGTGGTTTTTTTTTTTTTTAATATCAAGGCAACATTGCACCCCATGCATCTGTATGCGCAAGTGGGAACATTTAAGTTTATCGTTGGTTAATGTTATTATCTGAAGCTTTCAGGCAACATTATCACCCCTAAAAATAGGCAACTATATGTATTGGTGAGAAATGAACGAGGAGAAGGAAAAAATTACGTGTACACGGTTATTGATTTTTCGAAACGGTTATGATTTGTTATCCGTGTAACCGTTCACACGTGTAGACGTTGACACCCCTATTTGCAATCACAAATACATGATTTGAATGTTTCTAAGTGAGTGATCATTATTACACTAATGAAACAATTACCACTGGTAACAGAAAGAATTATAGCTGCAAAACACCAACTTGAAGCTGGATCAACTATTCAAGCTATCTTCACACCGAGTTTGACTTGAATTGCTTACTAAACAGTTTTACCGGGTTTGACGGTATTCAATTTTGCTACTGCTTCTAATGCAATTTTCAACACAAAACTGTTTTTTGCAATAAGCACAGGGACTCAGGCCAACAACTCACGGGCAGATGTTTTTATGTGATTAAGTCAATCAAGGGCAATCAAGAGTAGTGTAATTTTACACACAAAATCACGTGATTAATCGCAATTGTGTGATGAAGCTTGAAAAAACTAAGTTGGAGATGAATGATGTTGCATTTACAAACCACAGACGTGCCTGTCCCAGAAAAGAATACTCCCTGCATTCAACATGACATTTGACTGAAGTAGCCCCAAATACGATTGTCCAAGTTTAAAATGTCAAAATCTCCATTAAAATGAGTCAAATCACATTTTCAGGTTTCAGGTTTCAAATTTCAGGTGCACAGGTTCTCATTGTGGTATTATTATATGACGTTCACCATCACCTGATTAGTACAAGTGAGCTCCGCCGGTCACTGTAAACAGCGATATCACCACGCAAAAGTGCGCAAGAGGTGATTATAACAATTCGACCAACTCAAGCTAAATAGATTAGGCTTGCCCACAGGAGCTCCTGACAGTGTCCGTATTTCACTTTGCTTTGTCCTTGTGAGGAGCTTTACATTAGAGTTGTCGGTCACCCTTCTCTTATTTTATATTTTTAAGTAAGGTCATATAATAAAACCTTCATTGACTTAAGTTATCCTTGAATCAAATTATTTATCCTCCTTGGACAAGTGAAAAGCGCGTCGGTGAATATCATTTGTCAGAGGTGGATAAAGCATCGGATTCACCTCAAGTGAAGTCGATAATTGTAAAACAATGCATGCCAAATTTGAAAACAATCCACCTCTGGTTAATGAATAAAGCTCTGGGCAAAATTCACCCCCATATACTAAATTTTCTCAGTCAATAAATATCAAAATGTCCATAAAAATATATAACAGCATCTCAAAATTGCAGGCGAGCAGCTTCCTATGCTGATAATAATGCATGCCCAGTTTTAAAACAAAGCACTGAATGGTTAAGGAAAAAAGTTCAGGACAACTCATGGCAGGGGATACAAACAAGTACTTCCATCTTGCAGTGGTGACTTCTATTAGAGCTGACTACAGCCGGCAACACTCATGCACCAGGCAGGCTGTTCCCCGACACGCAGCCGACAATTGGCTGAATGATTTCCTGGCTTCAGATATCTGGGTTTGCGGTCTGCGAGTCTAAAAAAATACAGCCCCATGCTGGGCCACTTCTTTAAAGTGAAGGGAGGCACCACTCCAGCTGGTCACCTATTACAACATTAATAGGCCTTTTGCAGTAAGCGGGTCACGTGTCCATTCTCCCATAGCAACAAGTCTCTGGTGGGCAAGCAAACCAGACATTCCTTGACAACGCTAAGTGCTTGACTGACCAAGAGTGGAATACCTACAATATAGAGGCTATTATGTAATTATTCTTTAAGTTTGCGACTTCTCCTTCCAGATATAGCTAGAAGAAGCATTGATTATTAGTTGTAGCTAATTTTTGAGATGAAAGAACGAGTGAAGACGAGTTATCGAGACCGATTGCTTTGCATTCGGTGGCCGCGACACGCCAAGATTGCGGCGTTCTCAGGTATGTTTACTACCATTTAAACACTCGTGTTTATACCGCTAATTGTCCCGCATTTTGTAGAGCTTCAGGATTTTATTTGTAGAGTCACTAGACTCTCTAGTTTCAGCCATAAAAGCGAATATTTTTGCGATCAGTATCGCGACCAAAGATACTGTGTTAGTTTACATGTGCAAAGTGCGCCATAAAGATGTCATTCATCTTATTTCCACTATTACAGAGCAAAAGATTTAAGATAAAACAAAATAATGAATAACTAGGTTCTAGTACATTGTTTTGTCAAGTTTGTCACTGTTATGGCGCACTTCGCACATGTAAACTAACACAGTATATTTGGTCGCGAAACGATCTGATCGCAAAAATATTCGCTTTTATGGCTGAAACTAGAGAGTCTAGTGACTCTACAAATAAAATCCTGAAGCTCTACAAAATGCGGGACGATTAGCTGTATAAACACGAGTGTTTAAATGGTAGTAAACATACCTGAGAACGCCGCCATCTTGGCGTGTCTCGTCCACCGAATGCAAAGCAATCGGCCTCGATAACTCGCCTTCACTCGTTCTTTCGTCTCAAAAATTAGCTACAACTAATAATCAATGCTTCTTCTAGCTATATCTGGAAGGAGAAGTCGGGAACTTAAAGAATAATTACATAAACAGTCACTATATTGTAGGTATTCCACTCTTGGTCAGTCAAGCACTTAGCGTTGTGAAGGAATGTCTGGTTTGCTTGCCCACCAGAGACTTGTTGCTATGGGAGAATGGTCACGTGACCCGCTTACTGCAAAAGGCCTATTAATGATACGAAGACGACATTTTCTCATTCTTCAATAATGGCTTACCAGGACAGCAGTGTGATATGGCGGCAGACGTTTGAGCTCACCTTCTCCATTCTACCAGCGCTGTACACGTCCAAGTCGAAGAACTGAGGGATCTGCAAGAGGTTAGCCACCTTCTCAGAGTCCGTCTGATACTGCAATCGCATGAAGTGCGGATTAGCAGGGTGGTAAAATGTACACCTTCATACTCATGAGTATTTTCACGGGCATGAATGCATTTTCCATACAAGTTGGTGTGTACTCAAGCTCCACCGCCATTTGTACCTTGGACAGCAACATGGGCAAGGCCATGATGAAGTGCTCTGTCAGTTTGTTTTTATCTTCGATCTGCGTCTTCCTCTCCTTTGCTGTCAGCACCTGAGGACGCAAATGAGGATAATTCCAGCAATTTAAACAAACATGAGAAAGGAACATCAATTTTTATTTAGCCCACAATGACTCAATGACTCCTAAAAAGCACATTAAAGTAAAAATCAATCCCCCAAGCATACAGAAGGTGGGGATAACGACAAGTACAAAACAATCAGAATCTGAAGGTTTAAGACCTGACTTAACCCTAACCTGACCAGCCCAGGCTTGTAAAGCACATGCATTCACTCACCCTCTTCCCAGTCCCGCGTCCTACAGGAGGATGTGCCTCAGCTGCCTGGCGAATCGTGCAGACGGTCAGTTCAATCAGTGCGCTCTCCTGCCTGTCTGACAGCACTATGGAGAAAAAAAAGGAGAGGGGGGGTTACAGTTTATATCAAGCCATTGTTTTTTATTCTGTTTTTTAGGAGTAGCATAATACATTGCTTTTTACATACAAAATATTAGGGCAGCACAGGTAGGTTTCTGCATGTGCCTGACCAAGTCTGTAACCACATATTATTTTTATTTTTGAAAACATTGTAAAAAATTTAAGCTGCAAGCAGTGTTTGAGGGGCCAAACAGGGTCAGCTGTCCATTGACAGAGGGACAATAAGTAAATATGGCATCCACAGATGTTGAGTGTGTCAGAATGATCTGTAAAATTTGGCAATGGACAAAATTATATGCGATACGAAAAAAAATCATAAAAAATTTCAATAAAATGAAAAACGGCCAACAAATGATTCAGATGTTATCACTAAAAATGTGAGTAAAACTTCGGCCTGATGGTGATGCATCAGTGAATGAGCTGCAGACAAAAAAAAAAAAAAACCTGGATGCATAAATGCATCACACAGTTCTGTGGGGTCCCATACAATTCCAAATTATCAGTGTAATCAGAGGAAAACCAAGATAACAGGTGCTCTTGAAGTGGTTGGCCCCTAATTAGTGATAGGATTCCACTCAGGATTAGAAATTATACAACCCCAATTCCAAAATAGTTGGGACAAAGAGTAAATTGTGAATAAAATCAAAATGCAAAGACTTTCAGATCACATGAGCTGATATGTTATCTTCAATAGAACATAAATAACATTTCAAATGTTAAAACTGAGACATTTTACATTTTTGTCCACAAAATGAGCTTATTTCAAATTTTTGGGATGTAAAGGGGCTCAAACGAGTTGGGACACAGGCAAGAAAGGGCTGAAAAAGCAATTAATATATAAGAGAATCAGCTCAAAGAACACTTCGCAAGTTAAGTTAACTGGCATCAGGTGTATAATGATTGCCTATAAAAGGGATGTCTTAGAGAGGCAGAGTCTCTCAGAAGTAAAGCTGGCCAGAGGCTCTCCAACCTGTGAAGGCTTGCGTAAAAAAGTTGTGGAATACTTTAAAAACAATGTTCCTCAACATCAAATTGCAAAGGCTTTGAAGGCCTCATCATCGACAGCATAAAATCATCAAAAGATTCTGAGAAACTAGAAAGTCTCTGTGCCTAAGGGACAAGGCCAAAGACCTTTACTGGATGCCAGTGATCTTCTGGCCCTCAGACGCCACTGCATCACTCACCAACATGATTCTGTCATTGACATTACTAAATGGGCCCAGGAATACGTCAAGAAACCACTGTCTGTAAACACAGTCTGCCATGCCACCCACAGAGACCACCTAAAACTCAATCATGCAAAAAGGAGGCCATTTTTGAGCATGATCCAGAAGCGCTGCCGTGTTCTGTGGGCCAAGGCTCATTTAAAATAGGCTGTTGCAAAGTGTTCTGTGGTCAGACGAGTCCAAATTTGACATTCTTTCTGGAAATCATGGGCGTTGTGTCCTCTGGGCTAAAGAGAAGAAAGACCACCCCTCCCTTTATCAGTTCAAAATCCAGCATCTCTGATGGTATGGGGATGCATTAGTGCATATGTTGTGGGGCACTTGCATGTTTTAAAAAGCACCATGAATGCTGAAAGGTATATAAAGGTTTTAGAGCAGGGTCATTCCATGAAATAGAGCGCCACAGACCCTGCATTTTTTAGAGGACTATATGATTCACAAAATTGGATGCCACCTATGGATAATCCCACGCATGAAGGCCAGAGTATATAAAAAAAGCTCACAGGCAATATAATTGGTCTTCTGAAAAAGATAAATAAAAAAAAACTGCATGTCTTTGAAAAACTTGTGGATAAAAAGTGTCCAAATTTGTGACATTCATTGCCTTCAGACACTGAATGTAAAATTCTCAGAATTTTTAAATAGAAGTCTGGCTGAAATGTTCTTAACATCATTCTAAGTGATTAACCCACAATGGCAATTAACTGGGAAATCCAGATGTATAACTCGGCAATTAGCGCTTAAAATATTGTTGTGAACGTAACTCATGGTGTCCTGAAAAGTTACGTTGAAACAGTGCTGAGAAAACCCAGGAAAGAGAGTATATTATCTAGATTTTTGTACCAACGTGTAGAGATTAATCTGTTTCATAACCGTCCAAAATATTATCTCAGAAAACATACGAGTTTCTATAAAATTCTTCTTTTTGTGGAGAAAAATTTTTTGCGTCAGATTTTTCCAAGTTACGTTCAAAACGAGTCGTGCTCGCTGCCCGATCTCCTGTATCCCCTTGGACTGTCACAGTAGTCACAGATATGAATTTCCTTCCAAACCTCCTACTTCACATCCGGGAACCAATCTATGGTCTTCATGACGGAGGCTGAGCAGGTTAGTATTTCTGCGTCCCAGAAAGTTACGTTCAAATGGAGTGACGTTCAATCACTAAAATCTTTTGGCAAATCACCGATTTTCAACACGTTTTCTATTAGGATTTATAATTTGGCCTGCTGTTTCACGTGTTTGAAGGAGTGGTGCATCATTTCTGGTCGGTAGAAGCTTCGGCCTTCACGATTTGTCTACAATTTGGACACGGAAGTGGTCTTGTGTCTTGGTTAAGTTCGAAAAAGCCATTGCTGAAGCAACAGCTTTCAGTGGTTTTTACCGGCTTATTGTTGATTGTTTAGTCTCGGGCTGGGACTTTAACGTGTTAATTTGGATTAATTAATTACAGGAAAAATAATGCGCTAATTTGTAATTGAAATATTACTGAAGTCATCTCGTTAACACGTAGTGCGGCGGCAGCGGCGGTCGGACCAAAAACATAATATCCCCGGAACGCCATTCAGCGTTCGGAGATATAACAAGTAGATCAGAGGGATCTAATAGCTGCGACCTGGCCTAGCATCCGTCACGTGGCCTAGTGTCCATGTTTGGTGGTTTCTTGTACAAGTGTGACCTCGAAATTGGCAAATGACCTTGAAAATCAATAGGGGACCCTTCCTCTGTACCTAGAAGCTTGTTGTAAGATTTAATAGCCATCCATTAAGTTAAACTCAAGTAACAGTGCGAAAACTGTGAAATCGGGGCAAAATCGGCACTTTGACTGGTGCGACCTTGGGATTCGACAGATGACCTTGAAAATCAATAGGGAACCCCTCCTCTATACCAAGAAGCTTGTTCTAAGATTTCATAGCCATTCATTGAACTAAACTTGAGTTACGATGCGAAAACCGTCAAATCGGGCAAAATTGACACTTTTTTTTTTACCTGTGTGACCTTGGGATTTGACGGATGACCTTGAAAAACAATAGGGAATACCTCCTCTATGCCTAGAAGCTATTTCCAAAATTTCATAGCGATCCATGAATTCTAACTGGAGTTACAACGTAACCCGCAAACAAGGCTGTAACCTCTGTGAACTTGACCTTTGACCTCGACCTTGTGCATGGACATCACTTTGGTGAAGGTCATTAACTCGTGAAAATTTCATGATGACACGACGACAGGAACATGGTGAAAAAGGTGTCACAGACGGACGGACAGACAGACGGACAGAAGCGTTCATAGAGCAGCTTGGGCGCAGCTAAAAATACAAACATTAAGGTGCATAAACATACAAAACAAGTTTGTAGCACTGTTTTCAAAGTAACATTTTCCATAAAAGAAGTTTTTCCTTTTTTGAAAATCAGGATATTTTCTGGAAAGTACAAATGCAGTGGCACTATTGTAAACCAAGATGCCTTTCTGCAGGCATTTTTGTAAACCTATTAAGTGCTACTAAATACAAAAAGTATAAAGTTTGTACAGTACCCTTAAAAAAATAAAGGCATTTCTGCAAAGTACAAATGCAGTGGCACCATTGGGCATAAGCAGATTTCAGTTGTCTCTTTCCCTTTACTTTGCTTGGCTTTCATCACGTGCATTCCTTATGCTTCTCTCTGTGCTGCCCCAAGTGTTGACAAAGATTGGTAGTGTTGCTGCCGGATTTGGAGATTTTAACTTTGAAAGTTTGACACATGTCTTATTCTGTTCAACGTCGCCGTACCTGAAATCAAAGTATCATCATATGCCGAAATGCCAAGTGTCACGCACTTGGCCTAAGTGTTGCGCATTTTTTTTTTTTTTTTGGCTTATTCACCGTAGTCCGCAATTGTTCAGTGAACGCTTATTAATGAGATTCTCACGCGGAATTAAAATCCTTGTGCACTGAAGTTTCAGTTTCACTTGCATAAAGGTGGACATGATCGTTTGAATTGTTCAAATGAAATAACATTTGAAACGTCTTTATGCGTCTTTATTGCTTTCAATCCCTCAGTAAAGACAATCATGAGTCAAATCGACTTCCGTATTACTAGTGGGGAAATCCACCGTAAGGCACGTTAAATTTATTAACATAATGCACAATGACTTAAATTCTGCAAGTGAATTTCTTCAGCGCGCGTTGATAGAATAGTTGCTGGCTAAGACACAGGAACGTGAATACCACTAAGAGGCAAGACACTCACGCCTAATCTCTGCATTTGATAATAGATGTTGCGGGTTTTTTGTTCAGCCACGAACTCTCTCTCCGCCTGAGCTTGCTCACGCTCCTGCTCATGATTTTATTCGGAGTCAATGTTGTTCTCTGAGAACTGTAGCGAGTAGTCGAATGACCGTACCAGCTGCACAGACCACGGATGCGTTTTGATAGTTTTTTCGCTGGGGAAAGTTCCTAATCCCTGAAAACTGATCCGGAAATGATTACGTGCCGTGGCAACTATGATAAGAGCCTTGAATTCATTAAATGTTAAGGAACAACGTCTCAGTTCTTCCTAATTTACCTCCTTTAGCATAGGGTACACAGATGCATCCTTTTCAAAAAGAAAGGGGATAAGGCCATTCCTCAATTCTGCGCAGCAACAGTATTTAAAGGGGCAACTATTCATCTGACCAATTGCGTAAAGAAACGTATGGGACCCCATCATGTTCACGTTGCCTGCTTAAAGTGCATTCGAATTTTCTTGGCACTATTATTATACTAGCGCGGTTGTATTCCTAAGCGGTAGGAATTCCATGTTACACTCTTCCTTTATCTTCAGACGTTATCCACATAGATTAAAGAAAAATGGTGTGGAATTATTTTAAAGGACGTAATTTTTGACTACTCGGAAACAGCTCAGGATAGCGCTTGTGGGCATAACGTCAACAGACTGCAAACGATTAAAGGAGACGTAGTTATGTCCACTGGCAGCACAAGCTTATTTAGATTGAATCTCAAATCGCTGCCCTTTTTGCGGTTATGCAATCGCGCACTGCTTGACATCGTGATTGCAAATGTGATTAGATTAATCGTGCAGCACTAATAATTAGTGGTTTTCTATATCAAAAAGGGCGTAGGGTGAAAACATGTGATGCATTTGCTAAGTCAAGCATTTTTCGTGTCCATGTTACATTCGCAAAATTTGTCATGTGGTACAAATTTGCATTTAGCAACTAGTCTACTTTAAAATATTTTCAAAGCTGATGTGTACTTACATGGGCTGCCTTCTCATTTATGTTTCGTCCAGAATATTGCATTTGTTCCGTCCTCAGATGAACATGACCAATGAGCGACTTATCAAAGCCCCGCCAAACATGTTCAGACCTTAGAGCACAACTGGGCATTGCTAAACCGCTGGTTTGTTTTAAGTTTGTTCTCTGTTATACTAATTGAACAAGTTGAGACTTTGTTATATTTTGAAATTAAATTTTATTGCATACTTTTGTGTTAGTTTCGTGTCCTTGTTACATCGGCCACGCTGAATGTTCAATTCCTTGCCTCTTACATCCCACAGTAGATCTTGCCATTTAACTTGTCAAATTTTGACGCATGGGAATGCCAATAAAAGTGAACCAGTACTTCTTGCAAAATCTTTGTTTCAAATTTGAAGAGTCATGTCACACTTTGACTCTCCTTTTCATGGAATGAGCCAGCAACATACGCTCCCCTCTAGACGACATCTAATCCAGGGAAGGCCTTGTGTATTTCAGCAGGACAATGCAAAACCACATACTGCAGCTATTACAACAGAATGACCTTGTAGTAGAAGAGTCCGTACACTGAACTGGCCTGCCTGCAGTCTTGATCTTTCTCCGATTGAGAACATTTGGCGCATAATTAAACAAAAAGTCCGTCAAAGGAGACTCAGAACTCTCCAGCAGCTGGAATCCTGTATTAAACAAGAATGGTATCAAATTCTAATGGCTAAACTCAAGAAACTTGTCTTCTCAATGCCCAGACGCCTCCACTCTGTTAAAAAGAGGGGATGCTACACCACGGTCAACAGGCCCCAGTCCCTAAATGTTCTAAATGTTCTTTCAGTTGATTCTTTTTTCTATTCATTTCTTTTTCAGCCCTTTATCGCCTGTGTTCCAACTTTTTGGAGACCTGTAGCAGCCATCAAATTTGAAATGAGCTCATTTTGTGGATAAAATTGTAAAATTTCTCAGTTTCAACATTTGTTATCCATGTTATCTCTGTTCTACTGTGAATAAAATACTGGCTGGTGTGATTTGAAAGTCCTTGCGTTTTGATTTTATTCACTTGTCCCAACTATTTCGGAACTGGGGTTGTACAATACAAGAACTTCAAAATATTTTCAGTAGGTTTTCATACCATTACATCCAATACCAGGTGAAAATTTACATCATTTTGAAAACATTACCAGTTTTTTTACAAATCAACTTCCAAGGTTTTTCTTTATCATTTCCATCTCCGTCACAGAATTAAAGGTCAAAGTAGAAAATGCCCCATGAAATGATACCTTTTTGATTTTTTAAATCTAACTATACATCTATGGTCTTGGCCGCTCAGTCGATAAATTGTTTGATTATTAATCAGGCCGGCTTAAATAAAAACAGCTTGCGGGCAGCCAAGCTGCAAAGGATGAGCTTACTGAAGGCCCTTTGAACTACTCCATGGTTCGGATGAAAGGAAAGAGAACTGACATCAGGTAAGAGATTAACTGACGCACAAGCACTGGTCTCCTCCTTTAAGCCAATTTTCTTAATTTTATCAGCCCATATCTCTGTTAGTAATTTTGCAAGAATAGAATAATTTTAGTTACATGTATTACAAGACCAAACAAGCTTGCCGAATCTCATTAAAATCTGTGATGACTCCCCAAATACCCTTCGGCACGTCCATCCACAAAACCTCCCACTGCTACGAGGAGAAAAATCTGCAGTCTGAGGACTGTTTTACATATTTGCATGCAATCAGAGGAGGAGTGAGGGATGTTCCTGCATTCAGTATTATTCCCTTGCCTCCGGGGCCGAGTCTCAACCAGACCGGAGTTCCGAGAGAGGAGTTCTGATCGATTACACTCTGGGCTGGCGGCCAGTGCGGCTTTAGCCTGAAACGGTGCAGTACCTTCCTCTCCCTGCACAGGCTCCTCCAGCAAAAGCTCCGTCATGCACTCCCAGTCTTTCAGAAGCTCCTGGGAGCTTTCCCACAGGCTGTCAACCAGGTAGGCAGCGTGCTCGTGCAGCTGTCACACACACAGATACACAGAAACACACGTTTACGCAGGTCCATAATTGAACCGATTTCAAGTTATAGATGTCACATCCTTGAAGCTCTTATCAGGATATTTATCCAGTTCTTCGTTTAGTCTCTATTTCTTTATTTTATGGTCAGAACATAAAAACAATAAGTGCACATAGCGTTGTACAAGATTTTTCTCCAAACAGATCAACATTTACACAGTAACTAAGCATGTTAATTATGGATATAGCTCATTATATTGAGGCATTCTCCTCTTTTATCCTAATGTAGACTAACCACAAACTATCTGCTTCTCTCATTGCTCGACTGCAGCCATGACACAGAGTGTAACATGCATGTGGTTCACCTCGCTCTCCAGGAAGAAGAGCACCAGCATCCTGATCAGGTTTCCATTGGGGCTGTTCCTGCCCCGCCGTTTGGCCAGAGCTTCTTCTGCCTGTGGGTCGTGCCTGCTGAAAAGCCTGGAAACAGAGCAAGACCACAAATTTAGTCAACCGTTTTGTACCAGGGACCCATGCAACCGCCACCTCACCACACCGTCAAAGCCTGAAACTCAGCAGAGACCAACAATCAGACGTCCTCAATAAAGCCAAAAACAAAGTAGGCAACTACAATCCACCTACCCCATCAGAAAAAAAAGAAATGACAAAAGTAAAATGCACATTGACAGCCAAAACAAAACCTAAAACTGACGCCACAACCACAATGTGCACGTACCCGTAAAGCACTATGAGCAACCCTCTTCACACCCAGAGTACATCCTTCCAAGAATCAAAAAAAAAAAAAAAAGAAGAAAACTTTGTCGCTAATCATCTTCTAATCACCAAAAAACTTCCTGCGTCATCCAAATTCTTTAAAATATACAATTTCGTTATATTTCAGCTTTCAAAGCTTATCTGACCAATCACTGCTCACTTTTATGCCCCTTCAGAGCTTAAAGAGCCAATGTATGGTTAGTTTCCCTCTAACCCAGAATGATCCAGTAAACTAAGAATTCATTAGGAAAACAGGGAAAATTAAAGTGCTGCCACCATCTGTACGTGCATGGTAATGTACCTAATGTACCAAGTTCCTTTGACTTCCATTAGACATCATCATACAGAGAATGCTAAGCACTTGCAGACCAAAAGGAAGAATATTGTCAAGGTCAATACACCTCCAGTAAAAACCAAATACTCTATATGATGGCATAAAAGCCCTAACAGCTGTAAAACGGAATCATGATTTGCACTCAGCATGATAAAGACAAGGACTTTGGGGAAATCATTTACATTTCCACAAGAACGGGCAAACCCCTAGAGGTATACTATGGAGGCATTCATTACAGTCCCCTCTAACCAGCACCGTCCGCATGAGGTCCAGTGATTTCAGTTCATTTCATTAGGGGAGGAACCTAAAAAATAATGAGGCCATGAAAGGTCCTCTCAGCTGCTCTCGGCGGGATCAAAGGCAACCATTACAGGACAGAAGGGGAGCAGAGATACAGACTGATTAAAGGGAGGGGCTGATCATGACCATATGGTCCTACAGCAGGTCATAGGGGCGAGGCCAGTAATGGAGGGCACTCACTTCCTGTGGAGGAACTCTCCCGCAGCGACAGCGACAGGCCGGTGGGCAGAGTACACCAAGTGGTAAACGTTCTCGCAGTCTTCATTGGATAAGGCGTCCTCGCTCCCCCTGAAACAATTCACCAATCAAATTAGGGTCAAGGTAATAGAGAGACAACAGGATGCGACACAGGGAGCAGTTACAAGGAAAGAAGGAAGAGGAAGCTCATAACAGTGTCAGGTTTAGGACATAAATGACTATCATTATTACTATTATACTGACCCAAACTTCCAACGCAACGCTCGAGTTTATTGCAACACATGTCATTTTCTTATGATAAATTTAACAATACATAACAAATATTAAGATTCAAATCAAAAACACAGTTTTAGAGTCAGGAAGATTTTTCCTGGTTTCCAATTCATTGCATCAGTTGAAGGCGCAATTCTGGTTCACCGAAGTCAGTATCTTGTATGGCCTCCTCCAGCGTCACACACAGCCTGGATTCTGCGATGCATGGAGTCAATCAAATGCCGAATTTCAGAATGTGAGATGCGGTCCCTGGAGTGCTTGACACAACTGTTGGACTGTGGCTGGTTCTGGATCACGCCTTCTCACCCAGCGATCCAGAATATCCCATAGATGTTCTATAGGGTTTAAATCTGGGGAATACGCAGGCTAATCAGGACACTGAACATTATTCTGCCTCAGGTAGTCCTGACTGACTCTGGCGACATGTGGTCTCACGTTATCCTGTTGCAGCGTTAGGCGATAGCGATGGACGAGTGGAACTGCGACAGGGGTAAGGATGTCGTCACAGTAACGGGCTGCACTGAGGTTTCCATTGATGAAAATGAGGTCTGTCTTGTGTCTACTGCTTATCCCAGCCCAAAGCATCACACTGGGTCCACCCCCAGCGGTCACGCTGCAGGATGGTAGCGTCAGTATAACGTTCCCGTCGCCTACGCCATACACGCAGTCTTCCGTCATACAAACTCAACTTGAACCTCGATTTATCGGAGAAGAGCATCCTGTTCCACCTGACAGCATTCCAGCCCAAATGTGCCCTTGACCATCACAGACAGACGCGGCGACGTGCAGGAGTCAACACCAAACCACGGCGGGGACGTCGGTTGAGCAAGTTGGCTTCACGCAGGCGGTTGCGCACAGTTTGGTCGCTAATCCAGTTCTGGTGACAACCTCTGGTCTGAGCAGCAGGGACTGTAGCTGGCAGGAAGCAATTGAGCAGGTGCTGGAGGCGAATATGGTGATCCTGCTGAGGGATGGTGACACGTGGTCTGGGGGCACGTGGTCGATCACCGGTGCTTCCTGTTTCATTATACTGGCTCCAGAGACGTGATATGGTCGACACGTGGACGCCCAGGTTCCTTGCAACCCGTCTTTGCGACATTCCACCAGTGAGCATACCAACGGCTCGCTCTCGCTGATTTTGACCTAGGCGCAGCATGGTCACATGTTGACCCAGGATAATGCAAAGGAATATTTAAGTTGCCCATTGCTATGGCTATTTATTGACCAAATTCTTGAAGGATTGGTCAATGAGTTCTACTCAACCTGACGGGATAGGCAAAATTCTAAACAATGTGCAATCAAGCCGAACGAGCTGCCCACACGATAAAATCAAAACAATTTTCTGAGCTTTTAAGTTGTAGTTGATGTATCATGGCTCAAAACCAATATCCTATTTTATGTACACCAAATATTTCAAAATTGTATGTGTTGCGTTGGATGTTTTGGTCAGTGTACTTTGAAAATTAATACTACCACTATTACTGCCATTATTAATAATAAATCTTTAAACAACCCCTCTTGCATCCAAAGCTGCTTCACAGAGCATGTGAAAAATGATAAGAGGAGGCAAACTGTTTCCAACAGAAATTTCATAGTTGAGGACCATGATCAGCATATCTTGAGCATGAGGAGCAACACTCACTGCAGGATTAGTGTCACCAGCCTTATAGCCTCCACGGCTACATCATACTCCTTGTCCAGGGTCATTGACACAATACGATCCTGCATTCAGGAACACATTTTTGGGCAGAATATCAATGTGAATATAATGCTAATTGATCACCAATTGCACTCATTCAAAAAACATTTAACACTTCAAGAAATTCTTGGCAAGTAGCAACATTATCATACAAGATGTACAATAAGATTTTTTAATGAAGTTGAAAAGTTTAATCAATTTAAATCTTCAGCAAAGGCTGGTTCAACAGATTTAACAGCATGACGACAGGTTTTAAAGCTAATTACAGAGGAACAAACCATTCAGAGCCCCCAGTTTCAGACAGGCTTCTAATACTACCCAATATTAACTGATACGCCTAAAAAAGAGACTGCAGTTCATCTTCGTTTTGTACAAAATGAGGTGAAGCAAGCCATTTTCGAATTTAGTGGCAACGTTGCCAGTTCATGAGGTCTGTCAATGTGCGCCATACCTTGAAGCGATTGGTGAAGAGCTCCAGCTTTGGAAAGAGCTCTCGGTTGGTGTAGAGGTTCTGCAGGGCTTTCAGGCACTTCAACCGCACTTCACCTTGCTGATGAGGAAAAGCCTCCGTTAACGAAACACAAACACCCAGTCTACTAAGCCCCAACCCACCAAGTTCAAACTATTTAGGTGTGCAAGACTGCATCCCAAATAGAGGATAAGATCTAGGATAAGATAAATTATTTTTCTCAATGAGACGCACCAATTTTAAAGTAACACATGCTCCTAAAAACCGGAGCACAGCACAGCCCCGTCCAGATATTTACTCGAAGTCCTCACCACAAAATTAGATTTGAAAACAGCAAAAACAGCCAACTTTCAAACCCCAGCACTCCCTCATTGTTTATTTGAATACATCATTTTGAAGGTTGTAAAATCCTGGATTCTTTCACAATCCATGGACCGTTCTTGGCCCAAGTACAATGATACTTCACTGAGCGGAGGTAGGATGATGGGTAGTAGTTTGTAACTTAATGTAGTACATTATACAGTTCGTTTATAAACTCTCAAGGCTTCAGAGATCCCTCAACAGTAGAGACATGAACGCTGAATGGGACAGACTCACGGGGAAACTCACCCGGTCGTGTAGAGTCCATCCAACATACTTTAGGTAGCTGTCATTCAGGAAGGCGTCACTGTACATTTTCATCCACATGCCTATCTCCTCTATGCAGATGGCTCGGATTTCTGCGATTGCGTCCCTGCCAAAGGCCCACGAGAGAAAGGAAAGGATAGAGAGGTTGAGCCAGAAATCTCAGTGCGGTGTAACAAAGTGTGGTGTCTGGGAGACGGGGGTCCTCGCCCCATCGCTCAACATACCTGTAGCGGTGGACAAAAATGCCCTTGAAGATGGAATTCATCATGTTTTCAATCTCATCTTGGTTTTCCTGAAGCTGTAAAGAGGAACAACAGTTGTGTTGGGTAAAATCACCACTACACAAACGTCAGTGGACGACAGCAGGGTATATCCCCAAAATAGCATTTTCCCCATCAGCAAAATGCAAAGTTTGGGCTCATGATGGTGCAACAGAAAACCGTACAGGGTCCAGAAAATCAAGAGGGGAACTACTCTGTGCTCCAGGAATGTTCATGGAAAATTTTTACCCAATTCCCACAATAACGGTTTGACAAATTGCATTTTGAAAAAAATATCAAAGGTCATGATACCAAATGAAAGCCCTCATATAACTTCCTATCTATTGTCAATAGACAATATATAATATCAATATCTTTAATTGTTTCCATGTTATAGGCCATTGGAATATGGCCAATATTGAGAATACAGGAAAATTCAAAAGTTAATAAAAATTAAAAAAATCTATATTCATAAATTCTTTGAGCAAACTTGGTAGACCTCACCACACAAAACAAAAATAAAGTAATTCTGGCTATGGAGGAGACGATTCTTGAAAAACTGCTAATGATGATGATGCCGCCAACAGATGGATGACAGACGCCGCATGATGCCTATGGTTCATTAGCCCTTCGGGCCTCATAGGACGGAAAACTGTCCAGTTATTCAAATTTTTAAAAATCAAAAATGGGCCCAGTGGTGGCGCTACAGTAAAGGTTCTGTCTGCACTAAAAATGATCAGAGGAGGCAGTGCGAATAGATTCCCATCAAAACTATTCGAGTCATTACATTGGAAAGTGTAAAGTTTGACCTGAAGGTGGCGCTACAGGAAAGGTTGTACTGTAATACTAGAGTTTGTCCTCCAAGAACAAAAAAATGAACACAAAAAGTTTCATGCAATTCCCCAGAATACTGCTGGAGTTATTGCGTCACAAAAGATGGAAGCTGCGATGGCGGACAAGGCAAATGAAAAATATCCCGGAAAGCTCAGTTTCAGGGATATAATGAGCATGAAAATCAGCTTACCTGCATGATACTACAGTACTAATGAAAGTATACCATTCTTGTCCAACATACAGGCAGTAACCTTTATACGTTGATAACATTTTTTAGCCATGCAAGATGTTTAAGAAAATAAAGAACCCAATTAAAAGTCCCAAGAGTAAAGGACCAGCCAACCCCATTGGAAGGCTCACACATACTAACCAAACTCTCTTAGGGACGCTCAAGTTGAGAATCGATTCTGAAAAATCAGTGGATTATAGAAGTTTATAATAGAGAATCATATCAGCAAGATATACATATACAATAATGGAGGAACATAGTAACTTACCTCCTTCCTCTTCTGCAGGAGTAGCTCCAGCTTCTCATTGGCCCTCTTCCCCACAATCTTGTTTCGCTCAGCCTCGTACTGCCTCTGTGTATTGTCCTGATTGATGCTCAGGTTCAATGCCACGTTTACCAGCGCCGTCATCAACTTCATGGCTGTCCGAGAGACAAAAACTAGGAGTGGGCCTTTTGTAGCAGGTGTGTACAACGTCTACATATGGCCCATTACCAGGAAAAGAAAAGAGCAGGATGACTAGCCCTTGTTTCTTTATATAGTGCAATGGCAGTGTCAATCACAAACTGTCAACGCCGTCAGAGGATTGCACAGTCAACGAATGTTTGAATCGTTGCAGCTGCAAGGGCAAGACCGACCCATAGTGGCCACTGAAGGGCAATGACATTCACCAATTCAACCAGTTTAACCACTATTTACACCTAAGAAGGTTGAGCTAATAGTTGCCACTGTGGACCTCCAGCAAAAACTGATAATGGCGCACCTGGGATTTGAAAACTCCACCAGTGGACTCTTCCAGATCAGTGGCGGCTCGTGAACTGGCAACAGGGGAGGCTCGAAACAATCCCTTAAAATTAATGATTGGTCACAACCTGTTTTCAATCATTCATTTAAATTAACATTACAGAAACTCTGAAAAATCAAAATTTTCAGGTGCGACCAGTTTTCATTTATAAAGCATAGCTGTCAACTCTCACGCATTCGGTGTGAGTTTAAGATGCACATTTACGTTCATCTGCTGCAGTCAGCAATTATTCAATCAATGCGTAGGCTGTGTAAGAGATTCTCGTGCGGAATTGAAGTCGTTACGCATGGAGGAGTTGGAATCAATGTAATTGCATAAAGACGTTTCAAATGACCTCATTTCATTTAAACAGGCGCAAAACACATGCATTGGTTCCAACAGCTGAGTAAAGAAAAGCGCGAGAAGTCCGGAGTCGTAATCGGTATGCGTCATAAATGAAAACTGGCCACACCTGATAATGCTGAAAGTTTTGTGATGGTAATTTAAATGAATGATTGAAAACAGGTCGTGACCAATCACTAATTTTAAGGGATTGTTTTGAGCCTCCCCAGTTGCCAGTTCACGAGCCGCCACTGATTCAGATGCCCAAGGGCAGGGCTGCCCAACCTTGTTCCTGGAGAGCCATCATGTAGGTTTCTACTCCAACCCTAATTCAACACACCTGATTCAGCTCATTAGCAGCTCGTCAAGATCTGTAACTGGGAAAGCAGGTGTGGTTTGCTTTGGTTGGAGTGATAACCTCCAGGATAGTAGTTGACCAGGAACAGGGTTGGGCAGCCCTACACTAGGGTTTCATGTAACCCCAAAAAAACCAACAAACCCATAAATACGTTCATCAAATGCAGCTGCTGTATTCAAACCTGAGGAATTTTTAATTTCTACAGGAGATCTCAAGATTTCCAACAATCTCAAAAATATCCTGCTGAATTACAGGGAAATGTACGTAAAATGATGTGCAAGATCTTGACTTTTTCTATCTGATGAAATCCTGTGGCCATAAAAACATGGAGTACTGGGTTTGAATATTTCTGTCCGTGCCATGTAGCATCGGCGAAGCTCCAAAACCAGCAGGAAACGTTTATACAGGATTTGAAAAGTGGGTTTCCACACTGATCGTTGAGGCTTAAACCTACCCTAAATTGTGTGCCAAACATCTGACTGAGTGGGGGGCGGGTGCTACCCACTACATATTTTTTCACTATAATATGCATTTCTCTATAAGTGCATAACAGGAACTCCACTGAAGTGCTTGAAAATACTTCAGTAATTGAAAATCATGAAAATTAAAAAAAAATAAAATAAATATATATATATATATATGTAAGGGATAATTAATGAGAAGATGTGCATTCCACGGTTTTAATGCACGACGCAAAGTGCATTAAAACCGTGGAATGCTCACCTTCGAGTTGATTATCCCGCTCATACCATGGTCATTTGCCAGCAATATCAAATCGCAGCATTCAGAAATTTTTGGTGAAAGTTTTGCACAAAAAAAAAAAAAAAAAAAAAACTTTAAGCGCTAATGCAGACTGTAGCTAGCTTGCTACCCACAATTACAATGAACTAATGACAGTTTCCGCAGTCAGAGGTGAGGTGGACACGTTACCTTCATTTCATGTAACCGTAAGCAAATACAATCGTTTAATGAATAAAGCTTGATTACTTCGCTGCTGTAATATTTCCGGCCATTATGGCTTGAGTACGAGTCAGCGAGCTGAAATCAGTCAGCTGGCATAGCACGTAGCTGGCGAACTGTCAGCAGTCGCTGATACATGAAGTGGACAAGTCAGCTTCATTTGTAACCGTACACAGTTATAATCGTTTAATGGATAAAGCCTGATTACTTCGCTGCTACAATATTTACGGTCATTATCGCTTGAGTACCTATTGTTAACCGCCCCGCAGGACGCAACTTATATGACGCCGCTCAATTTATTGGAGATAAATGAGCAGCTTTGTTTCTGTTGTAGGCCTGCCCAGCCGAATACTAGGTGTAATATCGCTAGGGTTACAAGTTGGCTAGTGGATGAATTTCGAATGGTGAAACGACCGTAGCCGAACTACCTGTGCGGTTCCACGGTTTTAATGCATACCTGCCAGCCAATCAGAAAAAAGTATTCACCCACACCATGGTATAAATATATATATGAGCAAAAGTAATATTCATGTCCTTCGATGACTGGTAAACATGTGACAGTAGAGGGACACCAAGTAATACTGTCCATGTTTAGGCCAGGGGCTTCATCAATAAGAAAATAGTTCTTTAGCTTCTCAAATATGGACTTCCTGAACACTTGGCCAACTTAAATAGCTGGCACATGCATTTCAAACTGACATTTTTGACAGGGCAATTTTCTATTCAGCAAGCTTTTTACATTAATTGATCAGTGGCCGAGCAATTGTGAACAACAGATTATGTTTACAATGAGCACGCATACGTTTATTTTTTTGGTAACCTACACTACTGGTCACTGATGTCACAGTGTCGGCAGTAATGTGGTTGATTGGGAGTGTGCTGACAGCAGCTTTGTCTTTGCCGATCACTTGCTTTATGCAGGTTCTGTAATGTAGCCTTTTCAAACAAACCGTGCAAAAACAGTCGCTCGGCTGATAAAATGACACTAACGATATGACAAAATCAGGGGGAAAAATGTATTTGCATGACTGCATTATATACAACAAATACGTCTTTCTACATCTCCTCTGTAAGTTTTTTTTTAAAACAGCTTCTCTTTCAAATCAATGTTTGGGTCATTTCAACAAGTGGCTCCCGCACTACCCCCTCAGATTCAGCTGAAAGTTTCAGCACAGTAACTACGACATATTAAATTAACCCATGCCAAATTTTTTCATGGATCATGGAAAAAATTTTCGAGTTACTGACTTTTGAAGTACAAGGGTACAAGTCGAAATTTTGGGGGCCTCATTTTTTCTGCCATTTTTGAGTCCTCATATCTTTGTATGTGATGTAGTTAGATGAACGAAAATTTCACGGTTGAAAGCCGCGTATCATCTCTGTTATTTATTCATTTCAGGACAGCGTGTGCTTGCAATAATCGTTTACAAGAAACAAAGAGGGGCACACCAGATTTAGCAGAAAGCTAATTTCCATCTGCAGTCCAACATAAAGCATAAAAACACACTATATAATAAGTCATACAAAACATCCAGGATGACACCACATTCCCTACAGTTGCCTAACGAGCTGCTCCTGATGTGTTGACCGCATAGTACATCTCCCATTTTATGAGAGTGGAGGGGCCTGGTATTTTGGCTTTGCGGGGGTGTTATGGGACATGCAACACCAGTGGCAAGAAACAAAATATAGATGGGTGCAAGTTTATGGATTTAATTTAAATTCTGCCCATCTATGCGGGCTCAATTTCAAAGTGTGCAGCCAAAAGACAGAAGACGAATGCCGGCCTAAACCCTTGACCATCAGATGCAGAAAATGTTTGACAATGGCCTACAATACAAAAAAAGTACAGTTTCCGACTTTGAACCAACTTAAGGCAAAACTTCAGTGAAAAGTTAGAGTTTAATGGGTTTCAAGTAATTTACAGTATATCTGGAAGCAAGTCTTGGTATATAAATTCGCTAATTAAATGATTCATAGGCTCAGACAGACAAGAAACCTCTGCTCGAGTGTCAAGGGAATACCTAGCAAGTAACAAAAAGCAGATTTTGAGAAATACCGAAAACTGTATCCCTTGGGGTTAAGCTCTCGTCCAACACTGAAACTGACCTGGAAGTTATTTTTTCAATACACAATCAGAAATGTTAAGGGAGGACATTTTTTCTGTTTTTGTCCGTATCCCTGGCAATATGACACAAGGTTTTTCCATCCAAAAATATAAAACATCAATCATCAAAATGATGGACAAAAACCAAGCAATTACACAGAATATGCAGTGGCGTTTGACAGCTTTTGAGTGCAGGTTCCATCGTCTGCGTCCCTTTTGTAACCATTTTCAGTTCTTAATTGGTTATTTAATTGTGTTAGGTTTTGGCATAATCAAAAAATAGAAAATTTAATTCGGAAAAACCCAGGTGGATCAACTCGCTAGGTTTTTGCTTCAGAAACTATTAAATATCGATGACTTGCAGGGTTTTGCCATAGCAAAACCAAAGGAATCAAATACAATTCTTCATGCGTCTTACGATATGTGATGAGACAAAACAGAGTATGAAAAAAATGATTGTCCCAACTCAGTTTTGACCAAAATTAAACTTACTCAGATTTCCATAACACTCAAGGCCTGTGCAGTGCTTCACTCAAAACCCTGCAGAAGAGTACAGGACCAAGGACTTCCTGACGTGTACTTCCGCAGCCATGATCTCTCACCTGCCAAGGTGCTGGTGTGCCTGAAAGCTCGGACCTGGGAGTCTGAGAGTCCTGTGAGCAGCGAGATGACAGTGTCCATCATGTACTCATCGTAGATGATGCTGTACTGGCACTGCCGAATCAGGACGCCAATAAACTCGCAGAAATTATAGCGGAACTTCTTCCACTGCGGGCCAGGCATAGTTAGGGGGTAGTCGCCACTGTCCTGAAATCACAAATCAAAAACAAAATGCATCATTCCCAATTTGATCAACTCGGCAAGACTGGCCAGGTAGGAGAACATTAAGCACAAGAACCATTTGAGGGGAGGGGAAGAAAAAAAAAAAAAAAAAAAGAAGCCCACTACGATTAAACCACGACACAAGTTTTATCAATGATTCCTTATATGATCGCACAAGGTTCAATAATTCTTTCATAGTTTTGAAGCCATGAAATTGGATTAAAAAAAGCGGAGAGTTGAAGAATTATACCCTCAATCCATGACAACATGGCCGTGAAATACAACATTAATCTTCATTATTAGGATTTTCATCATTGGGCCCTGAAAATCCTGACTCCTGGCTGCCCTCAAAAAGCTACTTGCGTCGAGCTCTTTGCAACTGATTATAAATAGCCCTACATATTAATTACCGCAGACAGTTTTGCTCCATTTAAGAGTCAAAAGTACACAATGGAGCTCACCCAAAACATAAAACATTTCAGCGGGTAGGAACATTTGCAATTACAGAAGAGGTGGCAAGAATATGAACGAGCTTTTTCCTCCTGCATGCATTAGCAAGGTGAAACGTACACAGAATTGTCTAGGCCATATCAATTGCAATGACCCTGGACAATGAGATTGTGAAGCATATCAAAAATTAGTATGATGTTGTAGCATTCGAAGGCCACAGGGGTATTCCTGAAATCAAACCTTCTATAAATCTTTTATTTTCAATCAATTAATTATTTTACATCGGAATATTGAACGGCATTACACTGACAAGCACTAAACTGCAACAAGCCAGCCTCTGCAAAATAAATGAACAAAAATAAATTACAAATTTAAATTGAAAAGGCACAGTTGCTGCCATCTCACACCGAAAAACCAGATCATCCCAAGCTATCAAGACCTTACCTCGTCAAACTCCTCCGTCATTTTTCGAATTATCTCAGCGTTTTGCATGTTGCGAAACATCTCAATTCTCACAGTACCTAAAGGGGAAAAGACACAGCTGTTGGCATCGTGGCGTATGATTAGAGTGAGAATAAATCATTTCACCTCCAGAACCCCAAATGATCGACTTCTCTCACTGCGAACAACTTCGCCACAAAAAAACAGTGATAACAATGGTATTACCTTTGCACCCAGAACACTGAATGAAGAAGTTGATGAGGTCGAGAAGTGCTATATCTCTGTCCTGCTTGTAGGACTCAATCCAGTCATCGACAACAGACTGCAAGGAGAGAAAACGTATAAATACTCTACTTCTGGTGAGAATTTACTTGCAATACTGCATGTGACAGGTGTCTTTGCTCAGCACCACTCCTATGACTCCTGGACTGCAGACAGCCAAAAATACTGTACACATCTCTCCTGCACCAAAAACCTGACTTATCCAGCTTTATTCAACACTTTCAATGCTGTTCAGTACAACCAACCCAATGTTGGAAAAAGCTGATAAAATGATCAAAATTAACCATCGCAAAATGAAACTAGAATGTTTTTTCACTCGTAAAAACAGGCATCTCCCCCCAGCCCCCTTCCCTTCCTAACCCACTGGACGGACGGACAGACAGACAGACACATACCAGAAGGCACCACTGCATGACCTGAGTAGTAAGTATGCAAAGTTTGTTAAGAACGGTTTCAGAGTTTTGCCCCAGACAGAACTTGATTACATCTGGATGGACAGACAGACGGATGGACAGACAGGCACATGCCGAAAGGCAGCACTTAAGGACCTGAGTAGTAGTATGCAAAGTTTTGTTAAGATCATGCAAACGGTTCTAACGTTACGCTCCGGAAATGAAGTGGGAACGCCAACGCAAATGGGAACCGAGCCCGAAACAGAGCCTCCGTGGGGGAGACATAACTTTACAGTAACTTTATAAGGAAGCTCCTATTAAAGTTACAGTAAAGCTTTTTCAGTGTGCTGTAGTTAATTTTGATCTCCTTCGTAAATGTTCTGCATCTGACCAGCACCAGACTGCAAATACTAGCTATGCACAGGGAGCTCTACTTGCTGTAAACATGTTTTTTCATTTTATATTCAGAATTCACACAGCAGAAATTGCAGTACCGTTGGGGTTATACATTTAATTAGCGAAGGACTTGTCTGACGACCATGCGAGGATTGGGATGAGGCTGGGTTTGACACGTGCGACTGCTGAGGGGATAAATTGTTCACCTGCATGGCGCTCTTTCCCAGCTTGACCACCTCGAACAGGGTGACGGGTTCGCCCTCCCCATTCTGCTGGGCCACCCCATTAGCCTTCCGCGGACGAGGAGGCCCCATCAGGGACTTCTCTGCGGGGGTCTTTCGAGGCTTCTTATTGGCCGTCTAGGGAAAGGGGGGGTTTAAACGGTAACGGCAAGCATTCCCAAACCACATACACAAACACGCTCAGAAATGCACACTTTGACCTATAAAACAGCATTCCACTTCCTGCCGTTTAGGGCAGCCCTGGCAAGGAGGCTTTTCGCAACCAGCAGGAAGCTGCCAATAATGAATCTCCCCACCAGCAGGTCAGCAGGAGACGTGACCATTAATTTATGAGGGGAAAAGTATAAACCGTTTCCTGCTGGGTTTCAAGGATTTATAACTTCTAACTGAGGCTGCAGGCAAAGATATACAAGCTCTTCACCCCAAAGAATGAGGCCTTCACACAAATATTAGCGTGTGATAATTAGGTCTTTAGGACAGTTTTAAGTACAGACTACTTTCCACTCCCCATGAACAACCTGCCTCTCCAATCCTGTTTGATGCAGACTGGGTAACTCAGTCACACTCAAATTCCTGAAAAACACTCAAACAATAGTGAGTGTCAGAGAAGCCATACCGGAGGTCTCCCAGGCCTCCCCCTCTTTTTCTTGCCCTTGAGCTCCCCGCTGTCATCCAGCTCGCTGACGCTCACACTGAGGCTGACAGTCTCCGCGGGCCCTGACTCATTACTAGAGTCCCTGTAGGAGGAATGAGAGTCAGTCAAAGAGAGGTGGGAATCAGGGTTCAGTAGAGGTGGAAATCAGAGTCAAGGAGAGTCAGGAATCAGAGTCAAGGAAAGGTGAGAATCAGAGTTAAGGAGAAGGGGGAATTTGGGTTCAGTAGAGGTGGTAGTCAGGGTTCAGTGGACATTGGAATCATGGTTCAGGAGAGGTGGGAATCAGAGTAAAGGAAAGGAAAGAATCAGAGTCAAGGAGAGAGGGGGATCGGGGGTCAGTACAGGTGGAAATCAGGGTTTAGGAGAGGTGGGACTCAGGGTTCAGAAGAGGTGGGAGTCAGGGTTCAGGAGAGGTGGGAGTCAGGGTTTAGGAGAGGTGGGAGTCAGGGTTTAGGAGAGGTGGGAGTCTGGGTTTAGGAGAGGTGGGAATCAGGGTTTAGGTGAGGTGGGACTAAGGGTTTAGGAGAGGTGGGAGTCAGAGTCAAGGAGAGGGAGAAATTTGGGTTCAGAAGAGGTGGGAGTAAGGGTTCAGGAGAGGTTGGAGTAAGGGTTCAGGAGAGGTGGGAGTCAGGGTTCAGGAGAGGTGAGAATAGGAGCCCGAGGAACATCTCTCACACATACATATACAAGCACAAACACAGACCAAATCAAATAAACACAAAGAGTCACAGAGACCCCACTCATAGATACACCCCAAGGTTTCTGATTCATATAATTGACTGTGGTGCACCGCCATGTCAAGATAAAAGCCGCCACGCCTTCAAAATGTTTTTTTTTTTTTTATTTTCAGATGTTAGCACATTGTTAAGTACATCGCATGAATGGATATGTATATATACGCGCGCACACACACACACACACACACTCTCTACAGGCCAAAAGTTTGGGGCCACCCTCAGATTTAAAAGGAAAAAAAATAAAAAAATAAAAAAAAATCACACATCAATCGTTCTTTCCTTATTTTTGGCACATGAAATGACTTCAGTGCAGAAAACATAGGAACCCAATAGGTTTTGGGTGAATATGACGTGACACAGAGGCAATATCTCTTATCCACTCTTCAATATGGGAAAGACAAAGGAACACACCATTCAAGTAAGGCAGATGTGTGTCGACTTTCACAAGTTAGGCAATGGCTACATGAAAATAGCCACTCACCTGCACCTGCCCATATCTACAGTCAGAGGAATCATTAAGAAGTTAAAAACAACTGGAACAGTGGTAAACAAGCCTGGAGGAGGACACAAGGTTACTTTGCCACCACGCACAGTGAGGAGGATGGTAAGAGAAATAAAAAGTTCTCCAAAACTCACTGTTAAAAGAATTGCAACAAATGGTAGCATCTTGGGGTCACAAAGTCTCCAAAACAACCATCAGTCGCCATCTACATGCCAACAAGCTGTTTGGGAGGCATGCACGGAAAAAACCTTTTCTCACTCACAATCATAAACGCAAATGTCTGAAGTTCGCTAAGCAGTACTGGGACTTCAACTGGGACCGTGTGCTTTGGTCAGATGAGCCCAAGATAGACTGTTTGTTGCCAAAAAGCTCTATGTGGGTCTGGCAGAACACGAAAGATGAGTATGCAGAAAAGCACCTCACGCCCACTGTGAAGTATGGGGGAGGATCGGTGATGTTGTGGGCCTGTTTCACTTCCAGAGGCCCCGAGAACCTTGTTAGCGTGCATGGCATCATGAACGCTTTGAAATACCAGGACATTTTAAATCAAAATCTGGTGGCCTCTGCCCGAAAGCTGAAGATGGGTCGTCACTGGGTCTTTCAGCAAGATAATGACCCGAAACATGTGGCCAAATCTACACAGAAATAGTTCACCAGGCAGAGAATCAAGCTCCTCCCATGGCCATCTCAGTCCCCAGACCTCAACCCCATTGAAAACCTGTGGAGTGAGCTGAAGAGGAGAGTGCAGAGGAGAGGACCCAGTTCGCTGGATGATTTAGAGAGATTGTGCAAAGAGGAATGGTCGAAGATCCCTCCTTCTGTATTCTCCCATCTTGTGATATAGGAGACGATTATGTGCTGTTTTGTTGGCAAAAGGGGGTTGTACAAAGTATTAACATCAGGGGTGCTAATAATTGTGGCACACATGATTAAATGTAAGAATTATTTCTTAATGTGGGATTTTTTTTTCCACTGAATAAATACACTTGAATTAAAGGTTAGATTTTCCTCTTTTTTCCCCATTGTGGTCCTATATTATTTAGAAAAAAACTGAATTTATTAGAAGCTAAAGAACACATCTTAACCAGGGGTGCCAATAATTATGGAGGGCGCTATATATATATATATATATATATATATATATATACACACACACACACACACTTTTGTTTTTTTTTTTTTACATACACCGACTATAATCAAAATTTGAAATGATAGTTTAAATGACATAAAATGTAACACAATGCTGCAAAGAGCTTTAATTTGAAAAACGAGCACCGGAGGTGACATCGCATCACAGTCAATGTTAGGGATAAGATTGCATTAACGTCACCAACAGGTAACGTTAACAATACATCCGCTGAAGTTTAGTCGTCACGTTTCAGAAAAATAATGAAAAATAGCAAAAAAATTTTCAGTAATAGCATATGCCTGATAGAATTTTCAGATGAGTATATTAAAGAATGTCCAAAAGAAAAGGAAGGTTTCCAATGAGGAAGAGTCTCAAATAATATTTAGATCAGCAACAGACCTTTGGAAATAACAAAGGCCTTTGGAAACCTCACCTTTCAACCCTAAATAACCCAAACCTCTCGGAGTCTCCTGATCGGCAACAGTTGCTGAGACTACTTGGTAGAAGGACAGTCAATTTTATTTTTGATAGCATTGTTATACGTTGCACCACAAAATTACGAGACGTTTTCTTTAGCACATAAATGACAATGTAAAATATTAATACTTCTTTATAGATTTTGTGCTCAAGTAGCTTGTGAAACGGCACAAATCTGCGTAAATTGGTTTGCGAGGCTCATTAAGCAGTGAGTGATGAGAATCCGTTCTATGCTATTCTGAATGTAGTCACAGCTCAAGGGCTTAGTTAGGCACGATGAACAGTGGTGTGACAATGATAAGGACGGCTAAAATAAATTCTGCGAAAATTGTGGATTTTTTGCATTTATATCGCCACCTTTACAATGCCATGTCAATTGTATAGTGTATTAGGGGGCATACTGTACCTACTTCTCCAGGCCCCAGATGTCCCAAAATACGCTGTAAATTGTAAATATACGGCATTATATGTTTTCTCAGTCAAGCCAACAAGGCTGTTCTAATTATATTACCTTTAAGATAGCTAATTGTTGATTTTTTTGGCGAGGAATAAATCACTTACTCATAAAAACATTCACTTTTTCGTCGTCACCATTTCCTATTGCGAGTTTTACGTTCCCCAAAAATTTTTCACAACAGGCTCTGGCACGGCACTAAGGCCTTGCCCCACGGTTCCAGAAAATCCAGGAGGAAACCCTGCATCCTCAAACAGACACCAAAACACCCCAACTCACAAGCACATCAACATACATAAGACCACTCAGAGACCTCAACTCCCACACATACACACGCTCAGAGAACAAGACCAACTCAAAAGCTTCCCCATTCACCAACTTAGTCACTCACGCCCCCACATACACACAGACACAAAAACACCCTCATGACATCTCCAATTCATGCACACATGCTGCCGCAAGTACAAACAGGCAAGCAAGTGCGGGCGCGCACACACACACACACACACACACACACACACAAAACTGCAGAAAACAGAAGGGTAGCAGAGGTTGCATTTCAGCAGATGATAAACAAATACTCCACACACCATGATCCCATGACCAAGTGCATATTGTTTGTGCAAGCAAGCACGTATGGCCACATACATACCCATGCAAACAGAGTCGTAAAACAAAAATCAAAGTCTAACTTTAACTGATGCATACTCTATCCAACACGCATCCCAGTAATTTCAAGTCCACACTTGGTCACTTGCGGACGATTGGGACAAATACTCACTGTAAAACGGGCAGCTCTGAGGTAATCATCTTGACGCGATCTCAGCAGCCTCCCACCTCGTGGCTGTAGCAGCTTGCAGGAAAGTCTTTCCCCAAAGTGCACGAAGGCGCCTGAGCAGCGTTTACCAAGAGCAGGCGCGTAACAGGAAGGGCTTCCCTCTTCTGGTGCTCTAGCAATGCTGCGGTGTGGTCATATCCCGCAGTCTGAAACGACAGCCAAACACAGAACTTTTGTTTAGCATTTATTGTACGGCAACAGGTGCTTCAACACAGAGCAAACTTAACTACAGTAAACTGTGCTCGTTGAGCTGTAGACACAAATCGAAAACTTAAGAAAAAGAAAAGCAAAATGAGTTTCAACATTGTTGCTTTATAAAATTTCAGGCTTATACACACTCAAGTAGTGTTAGTTAACACATGGGAAAATGTGTTTTCATTGGAGTGATGGGAGAGAGCACGTGCGGAGGCTGTGCAGCATGGGTGCAGAGACACCAACTGGCCATTTCATGAACTGCAACGAGGAGATCAGTGTGAGAAGGGTCCACGGACTGGTTTTAACACACAATGTTGAATTTTTCCATTTTTACAAATAAATATATCATGTCATAACTTTCACTTTAAAAAAAATTAATTTTTCACACAACTCTAAAAGTACACACGTTTAAGCCTTTAAAATTTCAGGACAGGTGGAAATGAAAATATATTGCATCAACTTTTATTCTCACAGAATCATTCAAACATAGTATTCATGTATAATAATTACAAAAATGAATTCATGCAACTATGAGTAATTTTGAGCTAAATACAAATTAAATGTCTAATAACAACCAAGAAAAAAATAACATATTGGCAGATTTTTTAGAGTCCAAACAGTTCAATCATCAGCGCAATGGTTCTCTGGACACATATCTGAGGATTGATTTGAGCCAAATACTGATGGCAGCAATAATGAGTGAATAAGTCTGCAATAAAATGTTGTGATTGAAAATCAGTCAAATTATATTCATAGCAATGAATTACTTCACAGTGATCATTAGATTAGATTATTATCTGCCCTGGCAAATTCAATCAAACATAATTATGAGGCAGTAAAATGCTTCATGAAGATTATTAGCATTTCATTCCCACATCACAATTAACTTTGGGGGACAATGAAAAAGTAAGAATGTCGTACTTCGTATTGCCACTAGAGGCAGTGTGAACCATAGTTTTTTTGTCAAGGTGAATATAGAGCCGTGAATTTAATTGGGTTAACCTACAATTTAGAGCTGCATCACTTACGCGAGCACTTGATCAAAAATATAATGAACATTAATTTCAATTTTACTTGTTTGAGAGTCAATTTCAGGGTCTTTCTGCCCGTCAGAGATGATAAATACTGTGAGAGGGGTTTACAATGTTCCCTGAGCAACAGTAGGGGGCAGGCTAAGAAAGTCTTAATTTAAATGTTATCAACCCATGCAGCCTTAGCAAAGAACTATACCAAGGGCTTTGATATAAACTTCAGTGTGGCTGGACAGTTAACACACGCGTATGAATGATTTTGCTTGTGTACACATACACTTGCATGCGAAAGTATGTCAGAGCGAGCATCTGCATTAGTAGTGGGGTGTATTTTTTGTCTGCAGCTGCTGTGACCACAAACATGGAATAACTAAAGTCAGGTGTAAAATTCTGAAATGGCAATGCAGACCTGCTCTGAGCAGGATTTATTCCATTCATTTTACAGGGCTGTGGCCTCCTACTCAATACGGCAGGGAGCACACGTTCCAATATCAATTTTCTATCCTACTTTTTTTCAACACTTCGTGTTTTTGTAAGGTTTATGCCCATTTAAGAGAACTTGCTAGGAGCAGGCAGATGATAATGTAATGGGGGTTCAAACCTAACTTGTCTGGCCTGCCACTAGATGGCTGTACGTTGTTAGTGAAGTTAAACTCGCTTTATTTTTACAGGTGCAGAGGTCCCAGCAAATTCCGCTGTAGCTCACAGGCTTCTGCAGCAGAGTGTGAAATGCACTCAATCTCTCGCACTCCCATTTGCGCGCCCACACACACAGGAAAACGCTTCCAAAAAGGGGAGTCCCGCATTCTTCTCGCTCCCCCCCGACAAATGCGGACGACTAAAAGTGAGAGAGAGCGGCAGAACCGAGAGCCTCTGAGACAATTCAAGGGGGTGGCGGCGAGCTAATCAGCAGGTAACTGGACCCCCGATTCTCACTGGCAGCTCCCTCAGTCACAATCACCCCAAACCCCATGGGGAATCAAAGCTCTCTTTTTCCCACTCCGCTAGTCATCCCTCCCTCGACCCAACTATCCCAACAGAATGGCCACCAAGAAAATGGTAACCTCCCTCAATTTCCAACCCCCTTCCCAGGTCAATGCTTTAGTGATGAGAACTCAATCAAGAGAGAGCTAAATTGACAATGACTTCACTAGAACCCCTACTTTCTGCAAATACCTTCCTGTCAGTGGAGGAATCACGACGGTGATGACATCACAAAGATGATTCAAACACACCAGTGACTCCATTGCGGAGCAGGCCCTTTTGCTTGGAATACCCGAATTAGCAGCCAAGGGCTATCTGAAATCGGTCTGAAGTGTAGCCTTAGCCGTGATGCGGCCTTCCCTTTCTTCCTTTCTTCAGATTGGAGATTTTTGCTTGCTGTCCTTGGAACACTGGAGAAAAGTTTCCAAGTTTTTTGCTCCTTCTTCACTTGTTGCTAAATGCAGTGTCAAAGTCCACCCGTAGTGCCCAACCTGGCATAAAACATAGCCAATAAATGTCTAACAGGCCCACCAAAGAAAACAGCCAAGCGGTAACAAAAGTTAATCCGAGGTCTACCTTTTTCAAATAACCAGTAACACAAAATCGAAAACATGCCACATTCCCGCAAAACTTTGCACCACAACACTTAGTTGATACATTTCGATACATTTTTACAAGAACAAAGCTGAAAGAAAAAAAAAAAGCACAGCCTGTAACAAATTCAGAGACGAACCAAATAAATTTTCAATTGTGTGCTGCCGATTCTTTGAAAACGTTGACATTTGACAAACTTTTGTTGCGGCCTGGACATTTTCTTTGGTAGGCCTGTTTAAAGAGCCTTCAAAATGGACCTAAAATAATGGTATAACATGCTTGGGCTGGGAGCCTTAGGAAAACACTTCCAGGAATGGCAAACTCAAAACAGATCTGGTATTAGCTAAAGTTAGGTGCTTTGGAGGGTGACTCCAGGGGGAAAACAAGTATTCACTGTTTACGATTCACGCGAAACAACATTGTCACCTTCACAGATCATGCCTGCATCTAGTTACGTGGAACTGCGAATTGAGGTTGTGGTGTGAAAAGCTTAGCAGGTTCCAGTCCAGGAGCATAACAAAAGGATGACGAAACATGTTGAGCGGGCTTCGAGATGGCACACCGCAGGCCATCAGGGCAATTCCACATGAGTTGCTAAAACAGCCATTTTTAAAAAGGGTTTTATATTAGAAATATGTAGGTTTTTCGCGTAGAAGACTCATTACTCCTTAAAGATATTTAGCAATTTCCTGGCTTTTACTGCATTTCCATACATTGGTAGCCAAAGTAATTGAGACTGTAACTCATTGCAGGAAATTGAAACGCACAATGCCAGTGGCTCATGGTGAAATTTGTCATTTTTCAACGTCATTCCGTAACCAAAATTGCAGTATAGTTCTCTTCATCATCTTATTTCTGCTTTTATTTTATTAAGAATTCTCTTCCTTATGTCGATACTGAATTTTCCCCATTAATCTCTCTAATACTTAGCTGTAATCCTGGAAAATTTGTGGTAACGGAATTACATGGTAACGGAATTACGCAGTAACAAATTTACAGAATTATTCTGAAAGCTTGTGAAACATAGAAGATGGCACAACATGGCATGAGGACTTTTTGGAGCATAGTGGTTCACCGTTTTACACATCTATAGTTGAGTGTTTCTTCCTGTGAGTTAAGTTTCCGTAACTATTTGTTCAAGGAATTTATAGTATAGCTTGGTTAAGGAGTAGCATCTGCTGGGGAAGGGTATGAATGAATGTTTGTTCTGTAGTATGGGGTCTTCTTCTCCATCACTTTTACCAGCATCCTGTTCCTACTGGAATTTTGCTTTACTACGACAGCATCTCTTTTGTATAACACGTATAATGTGTGAATGTTATAAGGGGTTGTTGATTGGGAAAGAAAGCTTGTGGCCTTTGTGGTCACTTACGCAGTGAAGCTTTTTGGGTCTAGGTGTGATAAAACGTTGATGGTCTTTGCTCAGAATACAGATGTCATGGTATTATTCCCGCCAGATGCCAAAAGCAATCCGGCAGGCACTTAGACCATGGGCCAAGAAAAAAATAGGAGAAACTCAAATGCCATGACTGGAGTAAAGAAACTGAAATTAAACAAAATCCAAAAACAGCAGGCTTAAAATTATATGGAGCAGCAAACAAACTAGGAGAAAAGAAATAAAAAATGTAGCAGCAACAGGGCTGGCAGCTATATACTCTGCCAACACCTCCACCCTAAGGGGTTCCACCTGTGGCGCATTAAGATGGAAGTGAAAGAATTAGAAAGGGGAGGGGCTGTAAGGACCAAACCTTTTCAACACATCTCATGTCCGACATTCGTTCATGCTCAATATCGAAAGCCAGCAGTCCTCCAACTAGCAGGTAAGTCTCTTGCTTTTTCATTTCTGAATAAAACTGTTAAGTTTTGATATTAGTTTAGCAAATCAAAATAGTCTTGATGATAGCTGATATACATTAATCTAACCTGTTACATAAGACTCACCTGTACACACACACACACTGTTCTTGTAGAAAAATTAGTTATTCTCATCAATATCATGTATTGCCTTCCTTTTGCCCAGACTTGTTGAAAATTTGTTCAAAATATTGATTCAACAGGAGGTCAGTAACACAAACATCATTTATGATACCAATTTTCAATTGCTTTATTGTTTTGAGTGTAATAAATTTAGTAGATTCTCAGAAAACGTAATTCCGTTACCATTTTGCAATTCCGTTACCGGTGTCTCTTTCTCATAAATGGCATCCTACAAAATATCTGAGAACATTCCAGTCAATATAAACTTACCATGGCCTGGTCGACATCCTAGGCTACCGACTTAAGCTTAAACCTACTGCCCATCATTGCCAGATTTCAGAGAAATGCCTTACGAAGTTAAGGCAAAAATAATGCCATTTTTTCTGTCATAATTCCGTTACCGACACTTTCACCTTTGTATAGCCTTCAACAAAATAGATTACCCCAAACTTTGTGTTATACATCTCAGTAGGCATGCCAGTGGAACTGAAAAAAGTACAGGCAAGTAGCTACTGCATTAGAGTAATAGATGGCAGGTAAATATGACATGAAAATTACTCTTGATTGTAATTCCGTTTCCGTGGAATTGCCCATCAGCACTGTTCTCACAGCTGGGCTGTCACAGTTTCAGAGCCAAATCATTTCAAACATCAAGTCCTGATGCAAGATCTCAGCACAAATACTTACTGGTGGGGCCTCAAAATCGCTGCAAGGAAGTTCAAGTGCTTATGTGCCTTGCAAAACAGAATCAACCCTATGGATTACTGGCTACAAGGTTTACAAAACAACTTTGGACACAAATATCACTGGTTAGGCCCGTGTCCTGGGTAGAATCTGTACAATGACAGACTGCAAGAAAGAATCCGAATGAATATACTAGTCCACTGAAGGGAAGGCCCCAAGGGTCTTCTAATTCTAAGTCTAAGAAATTATGTTAGGGGGAGATCAACGCACCTCACCAATGATGGGTTGAGTAATGGAAATGCAGAGACAGTCAAAATTTTGGCACAACGGTGAATTGCAGGATCCCCACGCAGTTATACAGAACAGTTAGGCATCCAAACAAAGAGTGACTTCACTCCATCAGTATACCTATTGCCTTTGGGGTGGGGTGGTGGTGAAGTACCAGTGAAGATAATTGACTCAAACTTCAAAAAGCCAAATAAAGGAATAGCACCATGGGGAGGAATAGGACTTGTCCTTCAAAATGAAATGAAATGTAATTCTCTCAGTCTAAGAACAGACAAGTCCCGGGTTTCATCCCTGCTCATTTCATGCACCTATCATACAGGTGCAACCATCCATTCAACTCAGGTACACAGATTCAACCAGATGTGATGTGAGGTTCATTCCACACGTCACCCGCCCATCCCACCAGGAAAGAGCTCAGGCGAGGGAGAGAATCTCTCATCCCTGCTCTCAATTTCTTTTTGCAAGAGTCATTAATTTTTCACCATCCCGCTTTTTTAGCCCTGCTCCCCTCTCGATGAGCCGCTCTCTTTTAAAGCCTTCAGACTGATTTCAGATGATTATATACACTGCAGAGCTGATCGGGTCGACAGCTATGGATCCGCGTAGCCGCGTTAAAACCGCTCGGAGGGCTCAGATTCCAATTAGAAGGAAGGGCAGAGACAGCGCTGAAAAAACTCAAGGCACAAATTTTCCCAAGTAGGAGTAAAAACTAACCATTGCAATTTAAAATATGAGCAAAACAAAAGTGATTTCAGGCTGGAAATGGTTTTTGGGCATGATACAGCTAAAAACTGAATTTTAATGAGAGTTTCTTGGCAAGTGCTTCCAAAAATGACTGGAAAAAACAAACTGGCAGCTCCTGCCAGGAATAAAAAAAAAAAAAAGACAAAACAACTTACAGCACCACTCATTTAGCAAAAGAACTAGCTTTTCAATTAGCAGAACACTCTGAATGCTCCACATTTCAATGCCTCTAATGGCGTGAGCACACTAATCGTCAGCAGTAGGAGACAACACGCCTGCTGAAGAACCATTCGTTTATAAATAAAGAAAAATGCTAACATGCGGTGCAAAGTGGAATCTCCATGAAACGCCACAAACTCAGGCGAGAGCGAAGATGTTTTCCTGTTGGTCCCATCATCGGACGCTCTCCGGTCGCAGTGCCAGCAAATGACAAAGACAGACTGGCTATGAGGTTGCATCTTGGTGCTCCAGTAGAGCATAAATGAGTGGAGACCAGTAGGTCATTCGAGAAAACATCTGGGACGAACAGCAAGATGTTTCCGTTAGGCCATGATCCATTTTTTCCCCCGCTCTGCGTCGCAGGCACCCGACCTGAAGAGCAGGAATGGGTATAGGTTTCACATTCAATTCACGAGCGAATCGCACACGGATGTGGCTTAGGTCCAAGAGGAGAAGGAGCCGTCGAGCTCCCATCTCATTAACATGAGCAGACTGCCCCTGGGCCCAGCACACCAAGTGTGGGACAATTACCAGGCTCATAATGAGAGGCACAATGCTTGAGCTGTCAGCCTGCAACACGGGAGCTCAGAGAATGACAAAACAGTACCGAGACTCTCCCTTCAAGGGCTTAATCAGAGAAGTATGCTTAAGACGGCAAACCTAGATGCAAGACGATGAGCTATCCAGGCTGAAAATACAGTAAATTCTACTAAGGTGGCAGCTCAGGCCAGCTGGAGGGGAACGGACCTCAAATCCATCCAGTTGTAAGCTTGAATGACATTAGGATCTTCAGGACTTCTTTAGGTCCAGATCCCATCTGGGCTTTCACACAGACAAAACCAAGTGGAATCGACTTTGGGCGGGCATCCCAGACAGCTATGAGTTCTAATCCCATTTGGGCTTGCAGCCAGACAGATTTTGAATCACCATTCTGGCAGTTGCAAAAGTAAATCTCATTTAAATTTGCTTTGAGACAACAGCAAGTTGCTATACATTCCAGAGGCAGTAACCCTGGAAAATAAAGTTAACCTTAGCTTCCTGCACGAGGACATTGCACGGCACGTACTTCCGAAGGTTCAAGGTTCATTTAAGCAGAATCGAGAACAAACTTAATTTTTGAAAAGACACAAGTCAAGAATGATTCAAATACTGATATACAAATTTTCCAACTAAAAAGCACAATTTCCAACTAAAATAGAAACGGACATTCATGACAATATAGAGTCAGATGCAGAATTGTTGATAAAAATGAAGCAAAAGTCTCATAATAAAAGTCTCACAATTGATAATTTCCAGAAAACAATGTGATTATCATGATTCACATGTCAATCCAAACTTCAAAAAGGTAAAAGTCAAAGAATTGATTGCTATCCCTTCACCTGCCATAGCTTCATATGCCCCAAAAGTTTATCTTTGGCCCCTGCATACACCTCATCCTGTGACCTTGACCTTTGAGCCAGGAACTTACAGTTCCTTTACGTTCTGCGAAGAGTTATCATCTCTGATTCAGCGAAAATCCCGCCACTGCAACAGTAGACACTGCTCAATAAAGATGGATGAACAGACAACCCAGTAACAGTAAATCCCCCCCCCCGCCCACCCCATGGAGGCATAATTAAAGCACTGCAGCACAGTACCAAGAGTCATTTTTTCCGCATTTGATGCTTCCACATGAAATTTCGAATACCCCCTCCCAGACTCACAAACGGTTCCAAAGTGTAGCAAAAGCGTGATAATAATGCACATCATTGAAGGGTTACTAGGCAACATTAATGCCATGACAAAAATGGCAACTAACAAATTAAATTATATTGGAAAATTTCTGGTGTTTGAAAATAATAAAACATAACTTTAACTTTTCCTAACAAGGTATTCAAGCAAAAGAATACCTTTACAAATTATTTTCACAAAAATATGTAACGAATTTTGAAGTTAAGCCTATGTATTAGGTTACGTAACACAAAAGTATATGGCGAGTAAGAAAAGTGGATTGAAACAAGGCAATTAAAAACATAAAAACAGCAAGGTAACAAAGACAGGCATTTAGAGAAAATTACGTCCAATACTGAGAGATGGATAGATTCAACAAACAAACTGTGTGAACTCTAGCCAACTCTTTAAAAAAAAATAAAATAAAAAAATGAGCCAGTAAATTCTGTTGGCTTGTTGCCGCAGGTGCAGTCCGTTGCAAGTAATGAACCAATGTTTCCTAACACACTTAAAATTCATAATTTACTTATATTTATTATTAATTTTATTTTGCTACTCCTATGCGAAGTTAACCTATTTAGTCATCATAGGCTTGCTATTTTTGATACTACCAAGTTAATCATTAGCCTAATAGATGACATAATCAAGTTATAACTGAAGCTATGCAGAGCAAATTCAGAAAACTTGCACTTCTCACAGGAGTTGCCATATTCATTGCAGAATGATGTCACATTAGTTCTACTCTGCCAAACTGGCACAGCACTTTTTGGCATCATAATCCATGTTACATTGCTCCCAAACTGCTGATTTCTACATCTTGTCTCAAGCATTTACTTTTTTATGAGTCCTTGGTTCACGCGATAACAACCGACTCGATGACAGAGTGCCAGCACCAGTTAAAAGCCAATGTAGTCCATTTTTTTAAGAAGTAGGCTACCTTCAATAATGCTGTTGGAGCTGAAAAAAATTGTTACTGTGGTTGTATAAATGTAATTTTATGGCTGTAACAGGTAGACTGCTTTGTTAACACAAAGAGCAATGTGCAGTGGGGAGAGCAAAAGGCATTCTGACAGCACACAGTGAAAATGTGGTTCTAACAGGCTAAACACCAACAAATTTGGACTGAAGCAGAATAATTTGAGAGAGAGATATGTGGGGAATTTAGTAAGTGATTACATCCATCTTTCTTCAAGAAATTCTGACTGTTGGAATGATCTGGGAGTTATTGGAAATGAAAAGTTTGGGATTAGAATCATTTAACAGCCTTCTAACAATAGGCTAATAAAATTGGAATGGTACTAGTATTACCATGTAGCTAAATCTTCACCTCCAGTTGCACAAAAAAATAAATAACTGGTTTAAATGGAATGAATTATTGACGTGGGATAAAGTTGCGCGCAACTTGTCGCATTCAAGTCATAATTCGGAATTCAACTGGTAATGAATCGACGCTTTGAAGCACGTGGTACAACCCCAAAGCACTGAATAATATTCTAATTGAAAAACTGTTTGTGATTAACTGTTTCTTGTGGCTTTTCATTACACATTTGCGGCCACATTCTATCAATGATGAGAGTTGGATCCCAGTGGCACTGAAAGTCAAGTTTGTATTTTTTTTTTTGGGAGGGGGGGATCCCTTTTTTCCTCTACCCTGAACACATTCCTCATGACTATTGGCCCTCGCTTCTTTCAAACTATGCATTCACACTGCCAATGCAATGTAAAAAAAAACAAAAAAAAACAACACTGTCAGCATACAATTTTGCGGGTGCAGCCACATGCCCTTGGCCAACTGGCCGCGAGACAGCAAAGAGACTGAAGAATTGACCTAGTCCCTGATCGTGTGACCTCTCAAGGGCAGCCCAAATGCAGGAGTGGGTAACTCCTTGCAGCATCATATTCCGCAGTCACCCTTAATTTTCTGAAAGCACTAACCAAGAATTTCAATTACTCAGCAAGTAAAAAAAAAAAAGCAATTAGAAGAAGAATTTCATGTGAATTTCTTCAGAACAAGTAAGGCTTTAGCTAATGGCTAGCTGTAGTTTGTGAAGTGTGGAAAGCACTAATAAAACTCATTTTAATATTTTCTGTAGGTCAATGCCCATTGCGATTACATCCACTATGGGACATCCGTAGTAACAGCTGTCAAGAAATAATCTTACCCAGTGCAACAAATCCTCAATCGAGCACCCTGTTAGTGAGTGCAAATTTCATGAAGTCATGAAGGCTAAATAAATCATAAATTCAAAAATCAGAGAAAACAGATCCTTCATTTCAAAATCTAAAATATTGGGGTATCTATTAAGTAATCACGTTTTTCCCAAAATAACACAGGTGATAAAATTTCTGTTGCCCCTTGCAGTTGTTCATGAAATCAAATAATGCTAAATTGCCAACAAATTTTCACTTATCTAAAAAAGTAGGTCATCTACAACCACCAGAATATCCCACTGTAGAACTGGACTGAATAGTACTTGACAACAATCACAATAATAGTGAATAAGTCAAAGTTATTGAACAGAAAGAACAAAATGACCCCTTCCCATTTTAAAGGATAACCTTATCTTGACCAACATACAGAGGCAGCATCAAGCCCTGGAACTTTCTTATTGGTGTAGAATATTTCACAGAGAAAAAAATAAGTAGTGCCATGGGCATTGTGACTCATCAAGACATTAAATCTCCAGTGACCACATTTATGCCAAGTTTTAGCTTCATCTGCCAGACTCTGTTTTAGAGAAGAATTAAACACGATCAAAGTACTTCAAGGCGTGGCATAATGATGAAGATTAAATCAAGGTCAAAATGCACTACTCATAAAGCTGCCGGGTTAGCTCACTCGGACAAAGCGCCGCATTTGCGGAACAGTAGTGACTACCATGGCGTGGGTTCGATCCCGGTCGTACCGACCGGCAGTGGTTGGCAGCTTTTTCAGAACAGCACATGATTAGCTATAGCGCTGCAGGGATGCAAATTGGGAAGAGACTGCCAGGAAGAAATATTAAAAATAGGCGTGCAATGCACGGAATACCTCTCAGCCCGATGTCGACGTTTTTGGAGACGCCCGCCCGCCCAACCGCACGAAGGATAGCAATACCCCGTCAGCCTTGAGGGCTGAGGGGTAAAAATGGTTGCCTTGTTCGTTGCTCAAGCGCCTCCTGTTGACCAGCCGGGCGCCCGTCAGTGAGATTCTAAGCTTGTTCATGTTCAGGTATCCTCCGCCCTCATTCTGAACTTGCAAAAGTTTTGACCAATAAGTGTAAAGATGCAGGGGCTGACAGGTGCATGCTTCAGAGGAAAGCCTCTCTCTCTCTCTCTCGCTCTCTCCCAGGGGTCGCATACGAGCAAGGCTTGTACATAGTTCTCGAATTGGGCATTCCAGATTCAGGTGGGACAGGGGATGCCAAATTACAAAAACAAACAAACAAAAAAAAAACTGGTTTAAATGGAATGAATTATTGACGTGATGAAAGCATCTGTAACTAGACTGTAATGAGACGGAAAATATTTCTCACAGGTAAATTCCCATCATGCTTTTCTAAATTTTGTTTTAGATTAACAATACTATCCGTTAATATAAACCTGTGTAAAATGTCACTTGCATGTCTTTAATGCAGTGCCGTACTTTAATTAAGGAGTACGGACGGGACAAGGAATTTAAACAACCTTACTCTAAGTGTTTTACATATTTTTCTAATATTTAAGGACTGAAGTTCAGGGCATAGTTTAGAATTTATTTGTAAATTCAATGAAAATGTTTGAAAATGATTCAAAAATGTGAAGATTGGTCTATTTATTTTGTTGGATACTTAGAAGACTATGTGACTAGCATGTTTATTTGAAGAATGTGTTACAGAACTGTTTACTGCAATTAAAAGGTTTAACAATGTCTCAGAGAAAAAAAAAAAAAAGAAAAGATTTTCCTTCCTTTCCTCAATGTGGCCCCTAACCTTCATGAGAGTACGTCCCCTCTGTACCCGCAAAGTGGGGCTGATTGTTGTATTGCAAATTTTTAACATTTCTGCAGTTTAAATGGTTAGATAAGCTTTGAAATTATTTCTAGAATGTGATATTCATAGTAGTATACTGAATAGACTCCAGTGCAAAATGAAGGTAACAAACAATGAGATGTGTATGTTTTACTGAATTTGCATTCACGTTTCACGCTTGAATTTGACCTTGTATACTTGAAAATACATGACTATGAATTCAGTGAACTGTTATGTCATAAAGATGTTCATTTGATAGATATAAATAAACTAATGTAATGTCTTTGAAAATTTTTTGATTTTGTTGGATTTTCATATGGAAAATACATGTGTGTGTAAAATGTCCCGCCCATACCCCACTCGCAGTACTTCTATTTGAACTCGCTCGTCACTATAACTAAATGCGGATACCCACTATTAATACTTTTTTCTGTTGTAGTAGGCATCATACTTCCAGAAAATGTAAATATTAATGTTGTACAATTAATTTAATTTCCTCCTGTAAATGCAAATTAGTCTGCACCCTGATTGTGAGCAAGGCAAAAACCTAATTAAAAATTGTGTAAAATTTCTAAATTAAAAAACACAATGCAATGATTTTCGAATCATATAAACTCTACATCATAAATTGAATATGGAATGAAGTCATATCAGATGTTGAAACTGAGAAAATTTATCTTTAAAAAAAACAAAATAAATAATAATATGTGCTCATTTTGAATTTGATACCAGGAATACTTCGCAAAAGCATTGGGAGAGGAGCGTGTTTACCAGTGAGAGACCAGCTGCTGAAGTTTTGAAAGCAAATTTCCCATTCTTGCTTGACACAGGATTTCTGCTGCTCAACATACCCTGGCCAAATTATGTGTTTCACAATTTGCCAAAAGTTTTCAGTGGATGACCGGTCTGGACTGCAGGCAGGCTAGTTTAGCACCTGGACTCTTGAAATGCTTGCGGAATGTGGTTTGGCATTGTCTTGCTGAAATGGTCAGGGTCTTTTCTGAAAAAGACTATCTAAATGGCAGCATATGTTGCTCCAAAGCCAGCATATCATTCAGCATTAATATAATCTTCACAGTTGGGGCGTTTCAAGAAAACCTGCCATCGGTGTCAAACAGAGGGAAGAAATTTCAACCATCATGAAATTGCTCATAATTGGTCAAATTTTTTAACTTGGTACCAAGGAACTAACCAACAAACAACAGTTTTTAAATACTTTTCTTATTTTAGATTGGTGGGAGTTCAAGAAAAATTTGCCACAGTTATGTACGGGACAAACCCTAAAGGTAGCTCTGTGATGGTGATGAAAGTAGTGAAACCTGTCCTTATAACCAACTGCAATCTGTACATCAGATCTGCCAGACTGTCTGTTGAGTATTAACCAACAATTTTAAGAATCTGTTCAACTGCAGTGGCTTGCTTACGTTTGAGGATATGGGTCAATGACAAATAAGCCTTTAAAAAAAATTTTTTTTTAAAAATAAATCTTTAAAAATGTACAGAATACATTTATTTGATGTTGGAAGAGTGCATTTTAAAAATTCTTAATGGTTACACAACAGTTACAAGGTTTTAGTACAGTTTTAGACCGTTTGCAATTTCACCAGCCAAAAAATGTCAGATGGCGCAACACAAGTTTCTTGGGGGGAGGGGAAACACACTTCCCTCTTTTTTTCTAAATGATTTTTTAGCAAGTATACCTGAGAGCATCTACTCTGCCTAAAACATTACTATTTTGTAATTGAGCTGGGTATTAAAAGTAACTTATGAATTATTTTATTTTAGGGGGCGGGTATTCGATTTTCCAAACAATTTAAGAACAATTAAACAATTTAACTTTGTTTATTTGAAAGGTTTTCAAAATAAAATTATGCCCCCATATTATTATTATATGAATATTATATTTTAAATTACATATTTAATATATTTCACTTAGTGTTAACTTGCTCGGACGGTTGCGCCACCTTACATTTGGAGGGTTTGAGATAGCAAAACATAACACACATATCATTTTTATGATAAACTGGAAATATTTTCAAATTAAACAGGTTTTATAGAATAAAATGATGCTTATAATGAATCATTAAAAATTATTTTAAATCAAAGTAGTGCAGTCAGACAGTGTCAAATCATTCACCCATATGAATGGCAATAAATAGCTTTGAATATACATTGATCAGACATATGTGTCTATTCATAGTAGAAAGAGCGTTGCCCCTCTACTGCCAGTTGCAGAAAGCACTTTTTGACTTATTGAACCATTACCCATGAGGTTATGTACTGGACAGCTAGTTACATACTAGACAAAATGATTCTCCTGATTCCTGATGAGTAATGCTTTGTCGGAATTATGTGGGGGTCATGTAAACTACATGTATGAAAGCATTCTCTGACAATCTAGCCCAAGCATGAAAGAAAATTATCTCAACATCCTAATATATTTATGGCTAATGTACTGGACAGCATTACGGAACAAAGGCAGTTTCGTATTGCCTCCACTTCAGCAACTTAATAATATTCAAGAGACATACTCACATGATGTCCTGGAACAAGGGACATCAATGAACAATCTTTAACATGGTGAAATTTGAACAATTAGTAATATAGTAACAGTAATATATCTCAAAACCTGACTGGTTATTGCAAAATCAGTCAGATATCACACTTATTTGCAGTTTCATTTGCTGGGCAACCGATCATTACTAATTGTGAATCGACCAATTCGGCATCTCGCTGCGTGCAAAGCAAGCTGGTCCTGGTCAAAGCTCAGGACTACCCAGATCGTGTCCAATATGGCCGAATGTGACACAGATATTGAATACTTTGAGCGTTGTAAAGTCAGGAATATAACTATTACAGGCTCTATTCGGACAGTAATGATGCATGATTATTGCGTCAAGTACATAACCGGGACATAATATTCATTGTGGGCCTATACAATCTGCATACATATATTAAGTGTCGGCTACTCAACAGAAAGCCGGGAGGGCGGAACGCATGTCTTTAAACGTGACGAGATCTCATCCATTTTCAATCACTTTCATTGACTAAAGATCAGGTAACTCGTCGAACATTCAGCTACTTCACATGTGGCAAACTCGCATCTTTGAGATAGTTGGAGTAAAGAAACGAAACCCTTCATTGGGATGTGAAATACATTTGCTAAATTAATCATGAAGCGTAGGTTTGATAAACTGCTTTTCAGGACAAGCCAAAATGAACGTGCGTGATCCATAGAGGTTTAGGCAATTTCATTTTGTATATAGTAACCCATTTATATAATTTATAAATCTTCATTTTTTTTTTTAATTTATTATTTACTCAGCTTAACATTGCACTGAGAGGGAAGCTGCACGTTTAATGGTCAATGGATTATTGATATCATTGGGAAAACGTGCTAAAGAAAATGAATGGAAACAGGTCAATAATCGAATGCTTCAAGAAGGCACTTGGAAATGTTTTTTTCAAAATAATCTAATGACAGTATTAATCATTTACCAGATAGAGCATGAGATTGCAAACAAAATGACACCCCATTTGTCAAAATACATCCTCCCAATCCAGAGAAATTTAGCGGCGCTTCTTCAGCAGCATGTGACATTTCCAAGTTCCTACTTCAAGGGAGATTTTCCGCTCCTTCTGTTTTCTATTCGTTTGCCGCCACTAATATTTTATATATACGGAGTAAAAAAAGAAACTTCACACTCATAAATTTGTAAATATTTTCTTGAAATTTTTAATAAAAAAAAAAGTTATTATCATCACTAGGGGTTAATGCGTTGTCAAAGACATCATGACACACATCTACTCCGATGTAACTGATATTATGAAAAATGGAAATGGAAAAGGCCTGGACAACTTTGATTAAAAAAAAAAAAAGAAAGAAAAAAAGTCTTGAAACTACTGGAAATTGAAAGTAGTTACCAATACCATCACAAAACCATATCACACTGAAATGGACAGAAGAAAAACCGAGAGGAATGCTTCTTTATCAATTTTGGTCCATGCAGTGTGACTGAAGTTACCGTGATTGATGTTACAATTTTTCCACTTACAATTACTAGTCCATGAGTCAAGACCTCACATATCCATGCCATCAGCCTGGTTCAGTGGGGTAAGATAAGAGTTCTAAATGAGCGTTCATGTATCACAAATACCAACTGATTTTTCAATGAATTTATGTTCTATTCTAAATTAATGTCCTTGGGAGTCTTCACTGTATCATCATAAATTGGAAAGCCACAGTGGAAAAATGTGGGAATTTGAATTCCATACATATAATTCATATTATCCATAAATATAAGGCCAGTCTATGAGTCATCATGAAGAAAAGTGATTCTTCTTTGTGACAGAAAAATAGAAAATATGAGAAGTGCCAGAGACCCAATCTTCCATTTTAAGTGGCTTTGAGATCTAATAATGTAATTGCAACAGTTAAATCTTATGTACCGTAATTCTCTCTCTCTCATCCAAATATACCCATTCATGGATTCGCTCTTTTGCGCATGTTTCTCTGCCAGTGGTCCCGAGGCACCAGTCCACATAATGACCACAACGGAGAAGCTGCTCTAGGAAATTTGTTACGAAGTTTGGCTGTCTTTCTTAGGGAGCCAAGACTTAGTCATTGTTATATTATACAGCGGGAAAATGACCAAAGGCAAACAGCACAATCCACTCTAAATAGGTGAATTAAAACAAGTTCCGCCATGGCCAATGTCAGTCTCCAGACTTAAATCCGAAGAAAACCTGGAAGTCGGAACAGAAGTAACAGTCTTGCAGACCAAAACCAATAATTTTATTTCTGCAAATGAGCCCTATAATCATGCAGAACTTTTCCTTTAATATGCTTTGTGGTTAAAGAGTCAGCAGTATGTCCTCTTTGCCAGGAGATCTCATAGGAGGCATTTACCTCCAGGAGCCAATTTCTACACAGATAGTTCTAATGACAAATTACATTACTTAATGAAAAACACCAAAACATCTAAATGAATATATAGAAATAGGGTTTCACAATAGGTCAAGTTGAAAATCTGTTCAGTTTGAAGTTTTTACTTTATTTCTTTGTTTTCATCAAGGGTATCAACTATTCTTCACGAGGCATTGAGCATTTAGAGCTTTCTTATGCTGAAAAATAAAGTATCTTTTCCTTTTGTTTTTCCCCCCCCATTCATAATTTTCTTGGTGTACCCAGGGACAGGTGTTAGAAGTAAGCATTTGGCCATAAACACACACAAAGCATTTAATACTCGTTTGAACGCGATAAAACACTTTCTACATCATGCATATCATATTAAACAAAATACAAATAAAACATTTTATGATGGCTCTCTTCCTGCAGTTAAGGCCAATGCAATAACGATCACTGACAATCATGTTGGCACAAAGCACTCGTTGGCTCTTCATTAATATTAATTACAGCACAGTCAACCCATCACCGTGTTCAAATCCCCCAGCTCCACCGAGCAGAAGTTTCATCAGTCCTGAAAGCTTCCATGAGTTTGGCCAGCGCATGCTATTCTCAAGAATGATCAACATTTGTTATTTACACTGGCAGAGAAAATGAAAAATGAAGAGCAAATAGCATTTGTACTTTTTATTTGGAGATTTCTTCCAGTCTTTCACTTGGTGGTTTATATTATTTATGGGTGATTTACTTATTTTCCCAATTAATCTGAATGGCAGTACAATCAGTGAGGCCTGCCAAACCCCTACAGCCCAGCGCCCCTGGCTCTTTCTTCTGAGCACATAATTTCGTCTTCACAATATATAGTTAATACTTAAGCATTTCCCAGGGATTCAATAGTCATGTCCCACATTACCTCATGAGCTAAATAATACATCAAGTCCTGCCTGACAGCATCAGTAAATACATCTCGGCCGTGACTCTTGCATGATTCACAGGCATGTAAAACCATTGTGAGAGCCCGTGCAGTTTTTCAACTGAGGGCAACCTGACAGCTTTCAAAAAAGATAAAAATTGTCTTTTAATGTATTTACAAACAGCATTGAAAGCCATTAATGACAGCCCTTGCATTACCCAAACATTATTTCCAATTAAACATTTTCAGACCCCAACATGAATGGAAAATTTGATGACAGAGGGCCCTAAGAAGGCAAAAGGGATGAAAGTGAGAAATCTGAAATGCAACAGAATTTCTAAAAATACACACTTGAGAGAAAGGAAAGTATTTTGGAGTATGGCTCCGATAAAAAAAAAAAAAAACATTATAAATGCAAAACAATGTCAATTTTGCAGAGGGCTTCAGGAAAATTCTTGCTTCCGTTCACAGTGTATTACAATTAGGCCCACAGCCACAGACTAAAAATAAAGAGAACATAAAATAGATATTTTTCCCCATAGGCTGCTCAATCATAAAACTTAATATAAATGGCGGCTATTTCATGCGCATTTCCCCTTTCTGGAAAGGAGAGGAAACGGGCTGATAAGGCTCTGAAACAGGAGGATAGTGCTTCTTTCTCAAAGCTGGCTAATTTAATTGCATAATATGGATGGCTCAGAGCGGTTTTATGTTCTGCTGGTCGCGGGCAGGATGCAGCAGCTGGAACAAATCTCTCAGCCTCCCAGGTGTCAGAATAACAACAATTACACCACTCTAAGGCACCTATTGCACTGCCACTTGCACTACCAGTCAATAGGTCTTCTAATGGCACTAAGGCCACTTCTGCCATTCTTCCCTCACCCTCCACCATGGCCTCTCAAACCACAATACAATCTCCCCACAACCACACAAGTGTGATTGACATTATGGATCTGATCTCAGCGATGAATGTTATAGGGGCACGCGATTTACACAACAAGGCAAATGCTGCCTAGGGATGACATCAGGGTGTATTCCCAGAATTATAGCATTCTCCCTAAAGACAATATTCAAAGTCTGACCTGATGGTGGCCCTGCAGAAAATATTATCAACCCACCCCAATCATGAACTTCCTTCTCAATGCAAAAGGAACGTTGTCAGCAAATTTGACATGATTCCCCTTAAAGCTGTGAGAGTTATCGCAGATTTTAAAAATTAAAAGTCTGTCCTGGTGGCAGCAATAGAGCAAAGGTAACGGAGTGACCTACATCAATAACAGGCTTTCTCAAAGCTGAAGAAACAATACAAGAGGTGACATGATTCCCTTCCGAACGGTTTGAGTTATTGCCTTTGGAAAGGTAGCGTTTGACCTGTTGGTGGCGCTACAGAAAAGGTTGTAAGGCAGGGGTGTCCGATCTTATCCATGAAGGGCCGGTGTGGGTGCAGGTTTCTGTACTTGCCAGCAGTGCTACTGCACCTGATCCGTCTAATCAACTCATCAGGGGTTTCAATCAGGATCTTCGTGGGTAGAATCTGGTGTGTTAGTATTGGGCTCTAAGAAAAACTAGCACCAACACTGGCCCTTTCTGGATAAGAATGGACAACCCCATTGTAAGGTCACAAAACAGCAGGGTTTATCCAGAAATGTACATTTAACGTGACGGCGTGGAAACCATTCCAGTTATGAAGCTCTCTGGCAGCAGCAGAAGCGTCCAATCCATTATATCCCGAAAAACACTCTCCCAGGGATATGAGCCTAATTATCATTTAATGAATTATTTCCATGCGGTCATAAACAAAAAACATTTAACCAAGGACTACCAATGTGAAAAAAACAAGTACTTTGATAAAAAAGGACAGCATGCATACAGCATTGCTTCCTTCTTATGTCAAGTCTCTCTCACATTGGAAAAACCTCACACTGCCTTTAATCATTTGGTGAAAGTCTCCTTTTACGGCATGCAGCCATGACCGCAGTCTTTTCCTAAACTGACCCATGCAGAAATATTGCGCTCATTCGTGCCAGGTGGGTTCACAGTAGTTTTCCCAAATCATACAAAGACAGATTTTCGATAGCCCATGATGGCCGGTATTGTGACAAACTGAGCTATTTACTAAGTTTGGGGGGAATAAAGTGATTTTTCCCCATCAGCACTTGCCAAGGTACTCCTCTTTGTTTCAATATATTGCTTAAATCACAGGCTTTCAATGCCTCCACCGCAATCGCATCCGCACCATCCACCACTCGTTTATACTTCGCTCTCTAGGAGTGGACTTAGGGTCATCTGTATGTGGATGGAAGTGACGATTTTAAAGGGGAAAATCCATAAAAACCAAGAGCCGCGTGGTATTTGTGGATGGGTCGATTGTTTTCCCCCGCATTCCAGCTGTCCCTGTCAATTTCTTTTTCCATTTTACCCAATCAGTTTTCATTGTTTAATGATTGCCTCATGCTTTGCCCCTCCCTTTGTGCTCTTCCTCTCTCCTGTTCACTGCTATTAACGGTGGTTTTGTGTATTTAAGTTCATGGTCAATGTCTTCCCTTTGTTGGATAAATGTCTTTCATCTTCTGCATCTAATCTAAAAGAAAGAAATTAACTACTTATTACAGAAACACTTCCCAGAGTCTACGGTCCAGGCGGGTGGCTTCTTCCACTTACTTATCCTGCCCAGTTTGAAGGTGTGCACCTGCACCATGTGCCATTTGGTTAATTCGGCTTGCCATCCCAGTTGCTGAGATCAGGTCAGCCCCTTGGACAAAACCTGCTCCAGTTAGCTCCCGCCCGACCCTGGGCAGTCTTCTGGAAACTTTCCAGCAAAAAGCCTTCGAGTTGCTCTGTTAAAGATCAATTTCGGCATTATCTGTGATCCTCGTCTGGTTCCTGTTTTGAAATTCTAGGCAACATGCCAAGTGGCCTAATACCAAGAACAGCAGTAAATGGCATAAATAAATATATGATCTCATCCCAACTCCGAGCAGATGATGCATTTTAGGCATTTATTTCAGAAACAAAGACAGACTCCCAATAGTCTTGATTTCCTGAGATAGGACTTCACAGCGTCTCATTTCCAGATATTTTAGCTGCTGCTCTGAGAGCAAGCTGTACTGCAGTGATCAAAGAAACACGCATGCATGAATATTATTATTATTATTCTGCCTGCATAAGACGCTGACCTAGGCATTTAATGCAAAGCAGACAGAAAACACTGGAGCAGAATGCTCATCAGCAAGCACTGCTACCAGCCACCTCATCCCCTGCTGAAAGGATTCACTTCACCAGCTATAAATTATTTGCAGCAATCTCACTCACATCAAGGGACACATTTCTTAATTACTACAGCGATCGGCTAGTTGAGTGTAAATGTCTTAAGGAAATGAAACAAATTAAAAAAAGAAAAATTACCTCTGGCCAAGGTACCCTTCTCTGGCTGCCATTTTTATAACGGCTTGCGGGGGGAAATGGCACTTCCTAATTGGCAGATGTGCCACGTGATTACCATTCACTCATTTCATCCAGCAACCAGCATTAGCAGAGATGTAAATGAAGTAATTACCAAAAATAAGTTATTGAATTATGAATACAAAGCAGACAAAAAAAATAGAAGTAGAGGTGTAATATGCTCAACTCGACTCCCTGTCAACTTTTAATTTGGAAACAAGACAGTGTCAGTGTCCCAGAAAACTGGGACAGCGATGCATGTTCACACCTAATAAATTGCACAATTGCATGTAAAGGCTGCGGAGCTGTGCAGAGGAAGAGAAACATTGTAAAGACAAGAAGAGCGAAAAGATTTTTAGAAAATTATAATTGGGTTTTGTCCTATTGATTCTGCAGGCAGAGTGCCCTGGGATTGTAAAGGATATCAAAGAAAAATCCCACATTTATTCACTGCTGAAGATACCAAAAAAAAAACAAAAAAAAAACAAAGGAACAGTGTAAAGTGGTGGCTTATATATGTATATATATTTAAAAAAAAAAAAACTCATTAACAAATGGTTTGCAAGGTCAGAGATCTTCCTCACAAATGTTACTCGCTGTCTTTTGTGCACACTGATCTCTCCAGTGTGCTATTCACCACAGCCAGCCAATCAAATTCGATGCAGGGCTTATGACCTACAGGAGTTGCCGTGGCAACGCCTGCCTTCTGGAATACATGTCATGCATGTTAAGTGTCTTCCAGAAGCGCACACACACATTGGTGCGCGCACACACACCACTGCATGTACATTAAAGTTTCTCATATTTACAAATAAATAGTTTTTTTTTCCCCCACTCTGGACCGTATCATCAGAGTTCACCAACAGAGACCTAGTAAACATGAAAGAGAATATTAAACCTTATGTATTTTCAAAGATTCACAATCCAAAGCATGAGTCTAGTACTTGGAATGTTATGGCGTGACTACGCGAGTGTGCGTACATGCGCGTGAGTATGCCTGCATGTACAGGAGTATATGGCGAAGAAGGTCACCCTTTCCCAACACAGAGTTTGAAAAAAATCTACTTCAATATTTTAATCAGGCAGAATTTTATCCGATGAATGTTTGAAATGAAACATTTCCGAATTCATAATTATTAGGGCCTTATTTTAATTTACCATTAAAACAGCAGGTAATCACAAGCTCTAAGAAAAGAGTAAGACAAGGAGGGGGAGGGGGGGGGGTAATAATGTAGAGCAGTAGCTTGCTCATCTTGCAACCTTCTCCTCAGCCTCCAATTGCTGAGAACCTGGAATATTTCTAAACAAGTCGACATGGTCTACAACATCCTCCGCCAATCGTGCGCTTTTTATTTTCGGACTTGATCAAGGCCTTTATGGTCTGAAGCTACACACCAAATTTGGTTATTGTATCTGCAGTAGTTTCTGAGTAAAGCAGTCCCCTTTATCTCAGATGGACGGACGGACGGAAGGACGAACGGACTGACGGAGGTCAAACCCATATCCCCCTCCCACTTCGTGTTGGCGGGGGGTAATAACACTTCTGAGGTGGACCAAGATGTCTTTTGCAGCTCAATTTCAGATTTTGTCAAAAGGTCATGTTGTTGTGACCTAATCATGCCCTTTTTAAAACCGTCCAAAGAAAAGAACAACATGATAAGCTGTTTACTAGTATCTTTAATATGGGGCAAGACACAAGGACGAGCAGGGTGCAATTGGTGGGCTCCTAATTTTATGATGCAAACTGGATAGCGAGTTTGAAACCTTAAAAAAACATGTACTTATTACGACTTGTAGCGTCAGAAAATTCTTTCACTGTCACAATGGTCATTTGCTACAGATGAAAAATAGAAGAAGGGTGGTTAAGGTTTTAGGGCACTCCTTACAAAGTTATTTACTTGGCTTGGTACTGCTCTGACATGTTGCTATAGTTACGCAGGTTGGTAAGCAGGCCAGGAAATATAAATGCAGAAGAGATTAACCCTGAATCAAACTCCTAAACAGCTTCTAAATGATATACACCTCCAGTATGGTTTGAATAAAAAAACTCAACCAGAAAATGAACTCATTTGACCCGGGAGTTGTACATGCTCCCTATGCACATGCAGGCAATGAAAACACACATTTCTGGGTCAAAAATACATATAACAGCAGCAATGAAAACTGGCTATATCACGTCTGCTGTGACCTGCAGCTAAGCCCTGATGCCTCCCACACATTCACAGCCAGACGCAGAGACACCACTAGTGTAAAATTGCAAGTAGGCTTGTGTGACATGGCCTAAATCTATATTTTGATATTTTTGCAGAAGCCAACACATTGTTAAATTGCATTCGTATGGCCAACAAACAGACTATAAAAAATTGAAACACTACATATATAGTTATGGCAAACTTATCAGCCAGAATGTGTGTTACTCAGGGGCCCTGGATTTCAGAGAGTGCTCCGCAAAGCAATACTGATAATTCATCCCTTTTGAAGCAACGAATAGACATTATTGGAAAAAGCCATCAAATGGTGGGTGCTGGCTACTGTGCAATTCCTCATGTCATGATTTGTCTCGCTGCAAGCAAAGACCAACGTGAGGCCATTGCGGCCTTATGCACTCACCTCGTTAGACATTGTAACAATTCTTCTGTTATGTAGTACCTTGAAGTAAACCTCCGTCTACTCTCTGACATGCCAACGTAGTCATGTTACCATCATCAGCAAATACTGAAGCGATGTTAAAGCATGAACAATTTGTTGCATTAACTTGGTATGAAGTCAGAGAAATACAAGAAAATGAGGGCTGGCAGGTCAGTCGTGAGAGCTGATGCTGTAGATAGATTTTTAATCAATGCCCCTTGAAAGGGACAGGAGAAGAGCCCATCGACAATTGAGCAGGAGTAATATTCTAGCTATTTGAGAGAGGGCTGACCGCTCTAGCAATGAACATAATAATATCCTCTTTTTCGCCACAAGTCATTAATTTTATAGTGATTGATGACATATCCATTTGCAATGAATATATATTTAATTGGGAGAGTCTAAAATGCTCAACCTGGTTTAAAATACATAAAATGACTGGTAGACATTCCAAGCAGCTCACATTCATTGTTATTCCATAATACTAAATTTATCCAAAAGCTGGAGATTGAATAGGGAAATATTTTAAAAGCGCACCTTTGCCCACCTCCACATAACATGCTAAAACATACATGAAATTACAGCCAGAGACTTAAAACCTCTCAAGCTTATAGTTTTGTCTTCTACACTTATTATATCCAGAAGCCTGTAAAAAAAACAGAATGGACAAAGCCTAATGACTGTCAACCACAATGCAGCAGTGCGGCGTGAAATTTCGGATGGCAGAGTCACACTTCCAATCAATTTCCATTGAGCCCCTTCACAGTGCACTATGGGCCCTGCAGCAGAGCGAAGCAGTGCAAAGTAGGCGACGCAAGTGGCCAAAACTTGAATCTCATTCAAATGAGGAGCGGCAATGGCCAGTTGCTGGATAATCTCCATCACAAAAGGGGGGCAGGAGGAAGAAATGTCAAATCTCAAAATGGAGGACAGGCTATTCACAGCCATAATTATTGGGTTTTCCAGTATTTCCAGATTTTGCACCTGTTGAGAAGTGACGTTTCTGCGTTCAGTCACACAGCGCTAGTCACAAAAAAAGTTTTTCCCACGAGGTGCAATTTTGAACGCCTAAAATGAAAATCAAACTTGATCTTAAAATAATTAAAAATTTTAAGGAATATTTCATTATTTCTCGAACAAAATGCCACAACGAGAAATAAGAAAGTCCAGACCTTTTTCTAATTATTTGCACTAGTAGCCTCCTTAGCCATAACTGCATCTCGATTTTTGATTGTCGTTATTAGGGCTGCAACGGTACATAAAACTCACGGTTCGAATGAACCCCGGTTTTGAAGTCATGGTTCGGTATGTTTCAGTGCAGTGAGAAGAAAAAAAGCAAAAAACTGCATTTATTATGAAGTTGTAAATGAAACATTTATTGTAGTGGTATGCTTGCCAGAGGCCATTAAACAGTAGTCAATTGGCCATACCAGGAAACAGTGGCAAGTTGTACCCTTCCAGAGCAATGGAAGGTTCATTCTTAAACTAAAATATATCCATTTTAAAGGTTCAATATGGCTATAACTTCATAAGAAAACTTCAGAAATAAATCAAAAATATAATTAAACAAGTGGTGCCAGGCACAGCAAACCCCGTCCCTCGCACATACATTAACCTAATTTTCCCAAATTCAATAGACATCTATTCTGTGTCAGTGGCAATCCCTCAACCGAGTTTGGGGTGAATCTGGCCATTAGTTTTGCTGTTAGTGTGTCAACAAACAAACAAACAAACTTACAAACAAACAAACAAACCGAATCAAAAACAATACCCCTGCCCTCCCCTTTCAGGCGAGGCAGTGTCATTAAGATCCACTTAAGTACAAACCATAAGGCTGGTAAGCTAGTAAGGTATTCAGGAATTTTTATTGCAGTTTATAAGCCAGGCTAAGCGCAATATTGATGATTTTCCCAAGTCAAGAACAACCTTAGCCAATAACATTCCCCGCACATAGCCAGTGGTGCTCAGTGTTTAGTGTGGAGCTTTGGGGGACCCACTCAGGAAACAGCACACAGCTAAATCACCAGCATTAAGCCTCTTTTTGCCAATGGTTGTGAAGACAATATTCAATCAAATGATTACACCAATATCAGGTCAAAAAGGTCAGAAAATACTTTGCTTTTATGCCATTTATGCTATTGACTTAAACAGTACATGACCGTTTATATTTGTAGTTTCTGGGAAATTTCAATACAATGTCAGCAAAAAAGTGTCCCACTCAGAAAACAGTTCCGTTAAGCTTTTGGTAAATGTACCCGTGACGGACAGTGCTGGACTCTCAAACGCTGGCTTTTGCATTTGTGTTAATGTGCACCGCTTACTGGTGGCTTCATTGCTGTTCAGTTGCTGGGCTAGCCTCCACAACACTCCAGTCTCCATTCCCAAGGAGACTCAGTTTTGAAATTTTTTGCACATCATTTTAGCTTGACCTTACTGCATGCATTTTAAGCAGTCCATTTTGGTTCATACACAGACGAACCAAACAGTTCAGTACGAATGTGTGTACCATTACACCCCTAGTTGTTATACAATATAGTTTACACATTGGTTTGGATATGTCGATGAATGAACAGGTCGATTCTTATTCTGGCAATGTACAAGGGAACAGATGGTGAGTAATCGCACATAAAAAGGTGAGATGATGTGCAACCTCGCTGGTAATTAGCTGACTTTAACAATATTTTTTCCTGGAAGCATTTGCCTTTGCCTCCGATATTGGATTGCAGTTTGTTTTAAACCGTTTCAAGAATTAAGGTTACTCTAAATAAAAAGAAATGGTGCAGGATTGCCCACAAAACCCATGGCAGCACTTGGTCTCATTACATTTTAAATATGCGAGATAAAATATAGTTAGACCTCCAATGAAGGCAAAGGGGGGAAGAAAAGAAAAGAAAAGAAAAGAAAAAAAACATTGCCTCAGACACCCTGCAACAAGCAGCAAATCATGCATATTAGGCGTTGCCATAAGCGGGTGAGGGCCATATGCAATACTCTGCACCTGTGACCTTGCCCAAGGGAACAGCTGGGACAGGGAGCACAGGCCTTTTTAAAGCATGATAACACTCTCCCCTTAGGAGCTTTAATCAAATCTAAGAGCCGAGGGCTGTTGCCTGTGCCCTTCGGTGCTGAGCAACTGGCAATATTTAAGTGTAGTGCTTGGTGACTCAGGGATACTAGACCTACTCCACACCTGCCAAATATGCCAGCATGCCAACTAAAAGGTGCGCACACCTGATATATGTATCAAACTTCAGAGTGAATCATACAAGGACTAGGTTGGGACCAGATGCCTTAAATGTAACTGAACCCCCGGCTCTGAGCTAAACTCCATCCACCACATTTAAAAATTCAAAAATTGCACAACAGGTAGAAGGAGGGGCTGAAGAAGGGAGCGGGGAGCGAAAGCCGGTTTCTGTAATCATTAGATGAATTACAACTATTACAACTTGGCAGCTATGATAGCCAAGGAGCCGTGATACATTCCTGTGGAAACAATCAAGAATTATGCAAATAAAAAAAAAATTAAACTGGAGACTGGAATAAAATCCTGCGGAGGGCTTACTGTGACCGAAGACGTTTCTCCTCTGCTGTTCTAAGCTCTCGCTAAAATTGAGCGAAGATAACGAATGGTTTAATTAAGCAATAATCCAAATGACATAGCAAGCTACTCATGAGTTTAAAAATTCCCTGGTGAAGAATAGAACTATAAAGTTTGATCAACGGTCAACATCAGCCAAGGGTGCTGCAGTCCAAATTTAATGAAGTTTCAGTGTCTGTGCCTCAGAGGTAACAAGTCCAGCCTGCATAAATCCATACTTAGCACTACACTTGGGCAATTCCATGTTGTAGACGCTCAGAGGCCAAAAGTTTTTTTTCCAGAAATTGGGAAAAACAGTGCTTGATATGAACAGAACACATGTTCAATTTAGTAGAACAAAAGTTGTTTTAGTTGGGATGATGTGGAGAGGTATGGTGCATCGAAGAGGACATGCTTTTTCATGTTTTTCCACCATCAAAATATGCATGAATTAGGCTCACTTTGTATCTAGTGTGTAAACTTGTTTCTTATCCAGTGCTTTAGTTCTGTAATACCTGTGTCCACACTGACAAGGTGACAGCTGCAGAAAATGGCTTGTTCAAGGCATTAGGTTTAAAATTCCTTATAGTGTTGATTAGTGTTGCTTATCATCATTAGATGGAAGCAGCATCAACATGAATATTTATGATTTTCCAATGATGCATTTCCTCTTCCTGGCTTTTCAAAAAAAAAAAAAAAACCCAAGAGACTGCAGAAAAATCTACCTCCATTCATAAGCAGGTTTGTAAAGTACTCTAATTAATCGCAGATATCTACAAGTATTTTTTTTATTATTGTCTGGCTATAGTTTTTCAGATTATTACCAGTTGATGTAAGTCAATACACTCAAAGATGATGATCTCATCACATACACAAAGTACATCTACATTGTTGACCATGCCACCTAGGAAAGTTTATCAGGCATGCCAAGGCAACCTGTGCTACAGAGCAGCTAACAAAAGATGAATTCAGTTAAATGAAAATACCAGGCTCTCTAAAATGTCCAGTACTGAGCTGGGTTAACCTCACCCGTAATGTTCATTAGGAGTGCAACAAATTATTTCATGCTGGAATACTGGGCTTTTCAAACTTGTACAACTCTTTTTCAGCCCATTTTTCCTCAGGGTTTTTTGACCCTGCCAGCCAGGGGTGGTTGGTTGCAATCAGTTGAAGCTTTTATTTATTTATTTATTTATTATTACTATTTAAAGCTTTCAGGCCTGTCAGGCTAGTGAACGCCACTCATTAAATCTGTTAATAAAGTGACAGTTTTCATATCTCACTTAGAGCAAGAAGGTATTGACAGCACTACACCTGACATGGTCTAGAAAACAATCAAGTACCATTATTACCATTTAATAAGCTTTTAAAGTAAATGATAAAGTAGAGTATGACCAGTGCTTGTCAAATTATCTTGTTTCATCAACAGAAATTCATTCTGTGTAACTTTCAGCACTTAGTGACAGACTGTAACGCCAGTCACGCACAATTATGTAATTATACTGATAATGCTTTTGATTTGGGACACGGCAATAATTTCTAGAATTTCAGTTCCATGTCACCTTATATCGCTGATGAAAAGTTGATGAATTTTCTTCATGGCCATTTTTTTGTAACGTTAGCCACGCTCACAATTTTACATCCTACTAACTTATACATCACACCAGCAAAGTTTCCTTCCGGCTTCAAGTAGACCTAGTCCCGAGTATGCTTGTCACAAAATATGAACATCCAAGGAGTGAAAGTTTTACTACCAGGCCATACCAAAGGGCCTGTTCCCCCTCTGAATGTAACATCAGTCATTGTGGAATTGCCCACTTGTAACTCAAAGTTTCCCTTTGAAAGCTTACCAGCATTACAATATAAAGCTAGTGTTGGAATTAGAAGACTTTTTAGGTCGCGATTAAAAAGCACTAAGCGAGTAAGGCTGAGTAAAACAAGGTTTAAGAATGCCTGTAGGTCCAACTGATCAGCTTTTAAAAATACTTAATGAATTAATAAACTAATCCTGTTTGGGACCCAAAATGAAAATTCAACGTGACCTGAGGGAAAAAAAAGACTAAACCTCAGCATTCTAAATCTCTGAAAATGACAGTACACTGCCTCTGAACAGATCAGGAAGTGAATGCAAATCCTTGCTGCCCAAAAAGATAATGAGGAAGATGGTAAGCGAGGCAATAAAATCATCAGCATAAAGCTTATATCATGGTTAAAGAAATAGTGAATGGTTTCATCTTGGAATCTTAAAGTCGCAAACCAAATACTCATGGCAGCTCCAAAACTTTTAGGAAGGGTCCCAAGAGGGTGGGTCACAAAAGGAATGTCCTAATTGAGCACAGCAACAAGATTTTCACTATCGCTGCAACCAGTTCCATAGAATTATCTAGAGACTAGTTCCCACTTGGCAGTTTTCTGCCGATTTGCGCCAAGGAACCAAGACCTATAAATCATACCGAGTCGTGGCCCGTCCACCTGTCAAGCTCCAAAATCCTGTCACAGCCATGGACATACAGAAGGAATGTTCAAGAACTGCCATCTGACATCACCATATCTTAGTTCATCGTAGGCCTGTCTTAGTCGTCTCATGTTCACATCGTTTTATGCCAGAGGCAATTGTAGCACCTTGTCACTACGTCTTCAATTGTGGCCATTTTCAACAATGTGAAGGCATTTGAATGAACCATCACGACACTTACAGGACACCACTACGACACCGCGATGACAAATGACGATCCGTGATGGGTGCACAAGACACGACAATTTTATTTTCAAAATTTTTTAAATTGCGCCCTGGCAAAAATTTGACGACGACTTGGTTGCGACAGTTCAGGAATTCCTCAGAGTACGTCTACAACACCCTCTAGACTTCCTTATGACTTGCCACAATCTCATATTGGCGTGAATCAGCAAATTATATTGTGAGTGTGAGAAGGGGGCTGAGTTTCTCATCAATAATTTGAATGTCATCATTGCTGTGTGTAGCACTGCTCTGACAAGCACTCATAGCACATGCTTAGACACACATCTCATGCATCCAAGACTTCCCATCGGCACAAATTAGCATACCACCAACATGAGAACAAGCACCATGACCCTCACACTTCACTCACGTAGAGCAGCTCAAAACCATTATGAAGCCTTGCTATCAGCAGGCCAACGCAGATAAAGACTCCAACCATTTTGACCAATTTTGCAAAATGAAAAGTCTAAATGAGGCCATTTTATCATTTAGATGAACACTTATGTTTACCTCTGCAGCTGGATTACTTGAACACCGATACTTCTACTCAACAAAACAGAAGTGATCCGTGTCGAACGACAGTGTATGTAGTGTAGGCAGCAAAACAGTATCCAAATTAGACTCCCTCGATTTTGTTTTAATTAGCCGTCCAACAATATGCACTACAGCCAACAGTAAGTAAACTACAAGTTGTTTATCTCTGGAGATGTACCAATCTGATATTCAGTAACCGCTTTTGTTCTTTAGGCCAACTGCCAAAAAAAGACTGGATCAGATATAAGAAAAAAATGAAGGTTATAATCTGATGGGACATTGGCAAATCTGGCCTGTACATCATAGTTTTTTTCTGCACTCTGCAAGTGTTTGTAGCTGCTGTTTCAGCTCGAGGCCTGAGGAGGAGATTTTTCACTGTCGCCTGCTCCAGCAAAGACCTATTCTGCTCCTGCAAAATATACTTTGTCCTGCTCCCTTCCATGTTATTATTTTTTTCATCTGTATCCCGCCGTACAAAGGCACAAAAAGCGAATCACGCGTTGTAATTTGCAAGTAGGCAACAAATAATGGTGGATGAGGTTACAAATACCAGCCAGTCTGCAAACGGTACGAGGCCCCCATCACTTTCTGTTACAATGAACAGAGACTGCCAAGCATCACAGTCAATTAGACTCCTCTTCATTCACTGGTCTTAAACAAAAACATATAATTATTACTTTGCTATTCTATTTATAATCTTAAGACCTAGTTTAGTCTTCAATCAAAGGCTCACATTTGCTGGCAACTGCTCTGTTGGTAAGATCACACTGGTCATATCGCACTATGGCAGGCAAACTGGTGTGTTGCCCTGGTCAGTGACGATAGCGCAAAGTCAGTACATTTCATAGATTAGCTGAAGTTGCAGTAATTGTCGACAACTATAACCAACCGCCTTCATATTTTTTAGCGTCTGTTCTAACTTATAGATGGCCCGTTACCAAATCTTGCTCGACTAACTAACTGACTTTAGTGCCCAACATTATCTTTGCTGATAGAATTGATATTCAGTGGCCTCATTTTACCAGTAACGTAGTCAGTTTAAATGGTGATTCAGGCCAGATATTCAAAATCCCTTGGGATAATCCCCAGTTTTACAGTGTCCTGACGATGCAAGTGTGCGTTATTGGAGACAGAGATGACCTTTTCATTTTGGAATTTAGGAAATGCTGATATTAAGGGAACTACTTGTTGAAAACTCTATTGATATTCATCTTGCAAGTGCCTGTTGTCTGTACAATAAGTACCACAGGCAAACCCACCGCGGACCTTTCAACCCCGAAATTCAACATCTCATTCTCTCTTCCTCTTGGTCTCAGTCTGCAAAGCAAGACAGAGTTCAATGTTTTATTTTATGTGTTGTAAGTGTTGCCCATTATATTTTATACAGCAGATGCAATTTCATTTGATCAAATCAAATGGTAAAAATATTTTTGTTATCATTGAGATACAAATACGCAGTAATAATAATGCCTTAATTTTAAATGCTTAGGTTTAAAAATTTGCATAGAATGGTGCTTTACATCGCGAGAACTGTTTTAAAGAAACTGCCATTTTTACGAAGGTATACATGTTCATTGTGCAGTGTGGTAAACTGTTGACAAAAGCAATTAGGGGAAGCCAAGTTGCTGAATTACAGAAACAATCTTTCAGTTCCAGTGGTAAACCCATTTCAACCGGGCTCCCTAATATGTAAATGAAGGGAACAAATGCAGCAAGCCAGGTATTGTATTATGTACATGACATTCATCTAGTCCATTCTAACCATGCGTTATAAAGGCCTATATCGGGTTTGCACAGACCTTACATGATTTTTATACAACATAGTTAGGGCCCAAAGCATGTAACTGGGTGCCACCAGCATTTTCATGAGTTTGAAAAGGTTTTCAAGCTGAAAATCTATTGTAAAGAGTTTGCCATTGATGTTACTAATTGAACTTGGTAGAAAATGTCTTACTAAAGCTTAAAATGCATCCTTTTCCTATGTTTTCATCAAGAATCGCTGCGTTATTGAATTCTGGAAAGCAGGAAGTTGAAAAAATTATATTTTCTATGTTGCAGAGAAATTTTACTGAATTTAACAAATGCCAAAAGAAAATAATTATTATAGACCAAACTAATCTTTAAACAGCTTAATTCTTGTAGTGATATGTCTAGTTGTGGAAAGTGGTTACTGTTCTCTGACATCAATTCAGTGACGACATAGAAGCCATAAGGGTTCATTAAGTCAATTGTGAGGTTTTGCCTTCAAAAACCTAGAGTTTTTTTGGCTGAGGTTATTATTCAAAATATGTAGGCAGACAGGTGCTTCTATTGATGGGGAATGTTAGGCGTGTCTGTCCCCTATTCATGGAAATCATGGTTTGTGTACTGAAGATAGTTGTCCCTGCACCACTGGCTTGAAATAACTGAGGTCTTGTCTCTGGCTGTACGTCACATTTTACTTTTAACTGTATGAGGAGTTTGACACCTCTTCAAAAGGTACACCTCACACATGCTACATATTGTTTGTCCCATAGGATATCCATCACAAAAGTTTTAGTTTAACCTTTGATCAAATTACCTGGAGCTGAGGCTTTTGTTTCTCCGGCTGTACGTCACATTTTGACAATGGTCAAGTTTGATGAGGTTAATTTGGTATTTCATGCTAATAACCACATTATTTAAGTCTTTTGTTGCAAGATGGGGGGGGGGGGGGGGTTTGGCTGTGCTGCTAGCCATTATCACCCTTCAACATAAAAAAATCCAGGGTCAATAGGATTAGGCCAATATTGTGAACAGCAGTATCTGACTTTGCCAGAGGAAAGTGTCATTTGCAGTTAAAACTAACTAACATAGATTTCCAAATATTTGTTTTCAAATAAAGGTAAATGGGAATTCATACTTTGACAACATAAAACTGTGTTTTTTCCTAAGTCTGAGGCAAGAAATCAGACTAGGCCTATCACCTCCAGTTGTAGTGCATGCACCAAGTACACACCCATGGGTCATTCCATATGAAATCACCCCATCACCCCAAATGGCAAAGGGAGTTCTAAGGATACTTTCATAATATTTAATTTGAAATCGACATGTTTGGCACCAAATTTCAATGTTTAGGGGTTAATTGCAAAGCACTCAAAGGGTTAATCACTATATTAAAAGGTTTGTTGCAGACTGTTAAACAGAATAAACATGTCCTGAAAGAATGAAATTTATATCCTTATTTATTCATTGGTTATAACCCTTTGAAAATGGTCACAAACTGTGACCAGAGGTTTAACGTGGGCCACGACCCCTTTTTCGGGGGCCCATAAAATGAGAACGGAACGTCATATCCACTTGAAACCACCTGCAATTTAATTTGCTCATCACAGGCAACAAAATAATTCCAAATGAAGCATTTCTGAGACCATCAAGATGGAAGCTTGGGTGATTTCATATGGAATGACCTCCATACATGTAGCCATGTATGCACACAGCTTAATAGTCTGCCATCGCAGGGTTTTTCCCAGGTTTTTTCTGAGCTTAAGTGCTTAACTGGGTTCCTTTACTGGCTTGCTGTCTTCAGGCAACACCTGGCAATGCACAAGATGTAACTGCTAAGTTGCCGAAAAAGATTTTGATGAAGTCACCAATGATGCTCAGGCAACTGGCCAGGCTGTGGATCTGACTGAAATGACAGAAGCCAATAGCATCACAGTGATCCAAGCAAACGAAGAATTTAACCCCGTACCACTCCGGTAACATTTTCTTAAAATGCCAATAAAGGACGTACTCAAGGTAAAATGAAATCTTTTCTTGTTTTTAACTTCCTTGATGGGCCCGTGCACGGGCCGTCGGAGTGGTAAGGTTATTAAACCGTGCTACTTGGTGAAAGCGACCAAAGCGCCTCACACATCCTTTCCAATTACGCCAAAGACAACTATGGCTCTAGATATGAAGCCGGCGGTGAGGTGATAAGAGTGCACCATTTTGAGCTTGTACCACAGCACAACTCAATCTATTTCAGTGATGAAAAAAGGATGTTTACATTGCAGTAAAATGCCTTTTGCCAATAGTGTGCCCAGAATTGGAAGAGTCCGGCATCAGAAAAATCAGTGGGGAATTACAGTCAACGTATAAAGTTAAACTCGCAGTTCAAGAAGGGTTACTGAGCTTCCTAATGTCAGCAAATCAGGGCAATTTTAATTTTTGCATGCTGCAGAGACAGACCCTTGTTTTACCCTTAATGTAGTGGTTTTAGTGGTAGCCATAACTATAGACTTTACTCTTGTTAAGATTTTTAATTTCTTGTTGTTCAACAATTTCAAGTTAAATACTGCTCAGGAAAAAAGCGATATTTGAAGTTTTTGAATTCTCCGGCTGTATGTCACACTTAATGAGATGGATGACTTCATATATGGGAAACATGAGACACCTAATTTTAACTCCTGCTGTTGTGCTTGGGCTTTTTCTACTGCAAATATACACATAAAGATCTCTGATTTAAACCTGCTCCCTCCTTGAGCTTAAGTTCTGATTAATTTCTAATGTTGATGAACAGGCGGAGTCGTTACTTAGGCTTTGGATCATTATGTTTCTTTCTTTAGTTACATCATGCAAAATGACTCTTCAGACATTGCTTTTTCCATTAAAAGCCTGTTACAGCGCACTGTGTTGGTTTTGAGTACACAGAATGTGTGAAAATAATAAATACTACAAATTTCAGGTTGTACGTCACATTTTGTAGAACAGGTATGTTCAACTCCAAGCACTCCTTGACATTAAACTTTTCAAATAAAAGGGCTAAATCTTCTTTTGGAGGTTGGGCGTGGCCAGTCAAATATTCTAAACAGGTTTTCCCACCATCATATGGGCTTCACAGTTTTCTAGAGGAAAGAAATGACTGCAATTTTTAAAAAATGCTCCGATTTTGGCAGAAAAATCCTTATATTTTCCAGATCTCCATGTCTAGCATGAACATCATGCAATAAAACAGACCCCACAATTGAATGAGTCTCAAATCTTCATCAACTACCTCAATTTAGAATGTCTGAGGATACTGAGCTGGCCGCAAAGTGCCCTTGTTTACATGTCCATCTCCCAAGAAATGGTTAGTATAAAAATTTGTGAGCTTTGAGGTCTGGATTTGTTCCTTATATGTTCCAGAGTTGTAGTTATTCTTTTAAATAATGGGTTTTAAAATCAGCTAACTTTTTCTTTTTTCATTTTTGCAACAAAGTGGCACCTAGTTAAATGCTTTGGGCCTTAGGCTAAAGATAACGCCCACTACTTCAACACTATAACAATGCCACCACCAATTCTCCCAATCACACATTAACACAATGGCATTATTAGGAAGTATTATAAAATGTTCAGGCCATCAGAGATTCGTGCAAAACAACGTTTAGATGCTGCTTTTGATTAGCCTTTTCTCCACAGTGAATTGTAATGATAACCCACCTAAAATTTGTGAGCAAATCAACTTACAGTATCATCACTTAGGCCATTTGTTATATATTAAACAACTTGACTGTAACAATAACCAACAAAGTCAGCGAACTCATCACTTGGGTTCGGCATCATAACTCTTTATTCCCCTCTAGATTCAATCACAAACCCATTTTATTTCATTGAAAACAACTGAAATAATTTCAAAGTAGACTTGTTTATCAATGTCCAAGCTGATTCATAAACCTTCAAAAATGTGGCATCTCCGGGTTATGGCATCATTTTCAGAATGGTTTAGAATCCGAACCGGTACAAAGATTGATACATGGCACTGGAATCTGCAAATTTCAAACGATGCACAACCCCGCTTACTGCAGTCAAAACGCTGCTCCCTTCTTTTTAGTCTAATCCTGATACTGCAGCCACTTCCAGTCGGGATGTAGCCCATTTAGTTTCTTGTGGATTTTCATTGCTCAATATAGATCCACACAAAACACATCAGGGTCTTTCTTCACATATTGCAATGTACTTTTGTGCATACTGATCAGTCTGTATAAATTCTCAGACTTGGTGGACAAGTCCATAACTCAGAACTGCTTTCTGCTTACAAAGCACTCACAAAAATAAATTCCAACGAGTAGCAGAAACCATCTGAAGCACTATTTTGTCAAGTCGATGGGAGGAAATTCAGCACTTCTAATGGAGTTGCCAATAGACCTCTGGTTTAAGGAATGCAATCCCCGGACTCCAGGTTCATTCGGAGCAGATGTCGCTACCTTATGACTGCCTGAATAAAAGCCATTGACTGCAATGAATGGCAGGCCAACTCCATTGTACCCAGCCCCTCTCCCTTTCCACATTTGATAGTCCGCGCAGACGTGCAGCACAGAGCTTGGCTCCCCCAGAGAATTGGCCTGAAGCTGCACAAATTGCTGTTGCTGTGAAACAGGCAGGACTAAACAAGCTTTGAGGATGAGTCAGGTGACCAAGAGCAGGTGGAAATCAGCGCTGATATAAATGGATCTGAGAGAAAGAAGGTTTCTGTTTGTTCATTTGTTTGTGTGCGAGCGCATCCGGTTGTCTGCGTGCGTTAAATAACCAGTGATGATTATGAAAAAAGACGATTGGCTCCAACTGCGAGCCTTCAGATGCCACTGACATTCCCTAATCCGACCAATGACTGAAAAACAGAAGCAGCCATCGTTAAGCAGTATAAAGCAGCCATTCTGTGGATTTGCAGCAGCTTTTCTCTGATCTGAAGCAACCCTTCAAAAGAACAGACACAACCTCTCCCAGGCAAAAACCAGAGGAGGTGGATTAAGACAGGATTGAGCGATCTGAAGTCCTGGCTTCACTCGGCGTCAAAACGAAGCTGACCAAGGAGAAACAAGCCGGAGTCATGAGGATTAATGACTAATGCTGAACCAATAGATGGGCAGAACCAATTTAAACCAGATTTAAGCCACTCAGGTCAAGTCGTATTGACATGACACCCAGCTTTCATAAGCATACTACTAGTGTTACTAGTAACACCAACAATCACCACTTCATTGATATATGTCCAGTCTGGTGAGTTTATGTGCGAGAAAAACAAAGAGTGAGAAACAAGGGGAGATGCAGACACGCCTTGGCCGGTTAACAAAAATCATGCGCCAACTTTGCAAACAGGAAGCCCATCATTTCCTAAACACGCTGGTGAGTCAATACTGATGAGTGATGATCCCTACAGAGCAATTAGCAGACGGCTGAGAGCATAGCGCTTTGTGACCACAGGCCGCGGACGCTGGGACAGTAGATACGATCATTAGCACCAATGAGCCGCCTCCTCGTCAGGTTGCCAGCGTGTCCTGGATGAGACAGAGAACTGCCTTCGGCAAAAGTGCGAAATTCACGCGAAGCTGTTACCAACGGCAACCAGGATCCTGAACGGGCTCTCCTCATCCTGAGTGAGAATGCAACCGAGGAATAGATTTCCTTTTTGGGTCCAAATCCCAAAACCAAAAATACCAAGAAATTATTTTGAAACTACACCGAGATCCAGGCAGGAGCTGGGGAGAGCTGTCCAGGACTAGGCTCTATAAAAGAACCAGCCAAAACTCACCTCAAGCCAGGGGACAAAAAAAAAAAAAAAAAACCACATCACCTATGGAAGTGAGATTGAGAACTGAAGATTCATCAAAACAACCTTTACCACAGAATCATGGGACCATGTAAGGGTTGAGAGAATGACCTTACAAATATGCGACTATGGATAATTAAAGGTAGTAAGAGTGCTCTAATCATTCTACTATGAATGAAACAAATATACAAATCATAAAGGGTTTTCACACTATCAGCGCTTGGGGCCAAACTGACGTTAGCCCAGGGTTAAGGCTAAAGTTGGAGCGAGCCCACTGAAAAGGAACGCAGTGTGAACATACCCTTAGCCCGGATTCCAAAGCTAAACTCCCTCTTAGCCCAGGGCAAAGGAAAGAATTAGCCTCAGGCTAACCATAATGTGGATGTCCTAAACATGGATCAACTAAAGGGGACTCAGCGCTGAAAAATAGATATAAGGTTAAGCCATTATTATGTCCGCTACGCTGATGGACAAATCCTCCATAACTACCCACCAGGTCCGCGTACAGAGGCTCAGCCAAGAAAAATAAATGAGCCAGAAAGAAGAGATGGTCTTGTAAGTCAACTGAAGGCGCCTTAATGGGATTCTAACCACTCCGACTGACCCAGGCAGAGGCCATTTAAATCGTGACGCGCCACCTATGGTGGAGGGATTCATCCCCTCCTTATCGGCTTCCCCATACTCTCTTCCGAGTCCACCCTACAAGAAGCCTGCTCTACCTGAGGGGCCTTTCTGCAGTTAATCTCAATTAGTGCCGTGCATACGCTTAAACACGGGCACCCCAGATGCTATGGAGAGGACACATCGGAGAGAGCAAGCAACACGAGACAGAACCATCCAGGAGGGACCGGCCGTAGAGCCAAAGTGGAGGCCCTTTCAGGAAACAGTGTAGCATAGCTCACTCAAAATGGAGGCTACAAAAGAGCAAAAGGACACAAAGGAAATGGAGGGGAGAAGTGGCAAATGGGGAATGCTTGAAAGACAATGGGGGCCAGTGAACACAGAAGAAAGGATCGAGAGCATGAAAGCAATCAGAGTTCAATGTTTAAGGGACGTGCAGACAGATGACGGCCGCTGCTGAATCAAACAATGATGCAGGAGACCAGCCCAGCTATCCCAGCTCAGAGCTCACATCTGCTCCATGTTAACACAGACGAGCAATTCCCAATAGCCATTATTAGGAATTAAATACACATGTGCCCGTAGACACATACAGCTGTGCACAGACACACAACCGTTCACACATGCAGACACGCAACCAGTCATGCACATGCGGACACGCACCTGGTCGCACACACCAACACAAGACTGGTCACACAGGCAGAGACAAAATCTTTTATACAGGCTGACACACAAGAGTACACACACGCAGACGCACAAGCAACCAGTCACACATGCAGACACAAAACTGGTCACAGGCACAACTGGTCGCAGACAGGCAACCGGTTAGATATGCGGACACACAACCAGTCACATACACACAGACACACAACCAGTCAAACATACAGACACACAATCGGTCACAGACAGAAACAACTGGTCACTGACACTCAACCTGTCAGACACACAGATAACACCACTGGTCAGTGGTCACTAGTCACACATACAGACATGCAAACAGTCACACATACAGACACAGACACACAACTGGTCACGAATACACAACTGCTCACATACAAAGTCACACAATTGGTCAGACACACAAGTCAGAATACAACTGGTCCTACATACAAACATATAACCAGTCACACATACAGACACATAACCAGGGTTCTTGAAATCACCTGTCTGTACTATAAATTATAGGTGCCCGCCATCCACAGCGAGACAAAAAAATAGCCAGGGATCGGGGGGCCTGTGGTACCAAGCCGCCAGGATGTCAAAACACTTGGAAACGTATTCTCAGATTTTAAGCACTTGCAGAATATACGCAAAGTAATCCCATTATCATTGACAAGTGAATATTCATAAGAATTATCAGTCATGAGTTCTGAAGAGTGCATTTGGCGTCACCGCATTCATTGAAGACTGAAGGTTTAACAGACAGTACGGTCAGTCGTAGATGCGAATCAGTGTCACACTGAAACGGAAATGACAGGAACCTGGTTAAGAAGCCTTAGCGTGCCAGCAACATTGACCGCACATTATCAGCACCAGGCAATTCTGTCTTTGAGTTAACAATAAGGCAGTTGCTATAGGTACGGCAGTTTTTCAATGCATTTCAATGTGGAGAGGTACGGCAGTCCCCATTCCAAGCCCTGCCCTAACCTAACCCTAACCCCTCCCCAAACCCCTAACCCTTCCCCTAACCATAATCCTGAATCCTTAACATAATCCCTTGAAATCGACTGCCGTACCAATTAAAACTGCTGTGTCTCCAGACACTGCGTAACAATAAATATGTCTACAACAGTCTGCTATCAAAAAAAAAAAAAAAAAAAAAATCAGGTATGGGTTTTTCTCCAAGCTCTTTACAGACAGATTCGCCAGCGTGAGGAAACAACATCAGCTTGCTAATGTCAAGGCTTTCCGCAAACCAAGACATTGCTACTGATGAGAACATTGCCACTGGTGGTTATTGTTTACGAGCTAGGGATTTTTTACTCGCGGATTGCAAATCTGTGAAGGTTTGCGAGGGGACGAATATGCAAATCATCACTCAGTGTACATTTTTCAAACAATCCGCGAGTTGGGCAAGGGAAGCATTTGATATTAAAAATTATAACGCGACATTGGAATTAACGTACCACTCGCTCATTTGCAGTGGAAGCGGTGTTTGTTGCCTCCGTTACTTGATGCTCATGGAAAGAATTGCTAGATGTCCATTTAGCTACATCACGTTAGCCAGCTGGTTACATTATTCTAACATTCTCCTCTTTGCGAATGTTGGTAAATTCATGTGTCGCAAAAAGTTTGAGTTATGTCCACTGAAGTTCGAGGTGACCTCAGTAGCATTAACTAGCTCGCTAGCTTGGTTAGAGAATTTTGCAAACAGTATGTAGCCTTTGCTCATCTAAGCCATTGTAACAAACATTAGATTTGTTGCCAACTGAGGCTTAGTGCTTATAAGCCATCTGTTTTTGAAGTCATGTCATCAGTCCACGATCGTGCACGACAGGCCCCTGTTTCACTTAACATTACACCACCGTTAGCTCCAAGTTAGCTTGCTAGTAATGAGAATAGCAAATTTCCCACCCTGTGAGGCTAGCCAGCCATCTTCCTAGACTGGTACATCCGCTTGAAATGGAGACCAATTTTGATTTTTTTTTTTTTTTGGTTGAGACTAGGACAAAAACTCTCAGCCGTACGACGGCGAATAGCCGTACGTGAACGGCCAGCTGCCAGCCTTTTATGTAAAACCCAGATATAATGGTCACACATAAAGACACAGACACACAATTGGTCAGATAGACAGGTAACGCAACTGGTCACACGTTCAGACAACCAACCAGTCAAACATAGACAGACAGACAGAACCGGTCACACATACAGCCACACACACAGAAACAGAACCAGTCTCATACAAAGACACACTGCAGCCACACATACAGACACACAAGCAGTCACGCATGCAGACACACAACCGGCAGAGCATACAGCCGCACAACCATTCACACACAGAAGCACAACCGGTTGCGAGCACACACACAGAAATGCAACCGGTCGCACACAGACACACAACCAGTCACCCTAACAGACACATAATCAGTCGTTCACAGACATACAACCAGTCGCACACACACACTCACAACCAGTCGCACACACACACGCACAACCAGTCGCACGCGCAGAGACACAACCAGTTATACATAGACACACAACTGGTCATACATACAAAGACAAATCACACATACAGAGCAGTGAAGGTCTGAGAGGGGCATCTCCGTCGTCTCAACGCTGGGCGTATATTCTGCTCCTCATTAATGGGACAGTGAACACACCCCCCCACCACCCTGCGCTGCGGCTGAATCAGGACAGACTGGCGAATTCCTTCCGCACCTCTAAGCCTGCATCCCGAGGAAACGGATCAAGCAGCTCAAAATTTCCTGAAGAAACTAAAGAGTACAACAATATTTGCCATTTTGCTGAACACACTGAAGCATTTATCATCCAGCTCGTTACCTCTGACACCCAGACGTTTTTAAATGGGGGAGAAAAAAAAAATTAATAAATAAAAATTGCAATGCCTCTGCCTCTCCACTGTTAGACAACAGAACACCTTTCCAATGACAACAACCATAAATTCTTTTTCCACATATTTATATGGAACAACCACACACAACGTTTTGCACAATTCACATCCAATGATGGACTACAAACACAACCACTAAGACCACCACTTTATTTGTTAAATTGTACTAGTTTTTGAATAGTACAGCGTCTCCCAAGGTGACAGACTGTTATAGTGTTCTTCTTCTGTGAGGAAATGCAGCATCAAATCAATGAAAGAAAACCAGCCCACATGTTGTTATCCAGATAATGCCAGGAAGGACGACACTCATCATATGTCTCTGAGTGTCAGATAGATCATGTGCAAGGATACTCTGGATATCCTGAATCCAGAGTGTATACCTGAGGCACTGCGAGCAAAAATCAATCAATCAATCACACGCACACAAAGTTAAGCGGATGCTAGGAGCACCAATCTGTTAGTGTAACCGTTTGTGCTCGTGTGAGACTGAGCAGTATAGTTATACCCAGTAGGCTGCCCTGAGACCTAGCCCATAATCCATCTGTTTGTGCTGCATGCCACAAAGCAGCAGTGCTATTCCCCTCCCCCATACAGTCATCCAGTCCCACCCCTGTCTGCACTGCTCAAGCCAGAGCCCCGCCCACCTGCCTCAGACTGGGCCAGGACATCGCTCATCCTCAGCGAATCATATACACCTCCAGCCCAGAATATAATCCCTCATTTGCTGAGGGGTGTGCAGGGGTTCATGTCACATACACCTCCAGCCCAGAATATAAACCCTCATTTGCTGCGCGGTGTGCAAGGGTTCATGTCACATACACCTCCAGCCCAGAATATAAACCCTCATTTGCTGCGCGGTGTGCAAGGGTTCATGTCACATACACCCCCAGCCCAGAATATAAACCCTCATTTGCTGCGCGGTGTGCAAGGGTTCATGGCACATACACCCCCAGCACACAACATACACTCTCATAAGCTGAGCGGTGTGCAGGGGTTCATATCACTTGCACCTCCAGCCAAGAATATAAAGCCTATTTGCTGAGCAGTGTGCAGGGGTTCATATCATATACACCTCTGGCCCAGAATATAAACCCTCATTTGCCAAGCAGTGTGAGGGGGTTCATATCATATACACCCTTGGCCCAGAATATAACTTCACAGTTCAACATTTTCTATAAAATCTAATACACAGACACATCTTATAACGTAGATTATAAAAAGGCTCATCTATGTTATAAGATGTGTCTGTGTATTAGATTGTCAATTGTCAATAATGTCAATTAAAAGACATCTCAGCAGTTTCTAAACCGATCACAATACCTTTTTGTAGGTGAACTACAACCACCACTGGCTGCTGATTTTGGTTTTGCTAGGTTACAGCATTATCATATTAAAGGTGCTCCTAAAATATTAGAATATAAAATTCTGACTTTCATGCAGCAATCTCAATTTAATTTTAATGGGGTCTGTCGAAAATCTTGTTTTGTCGGTAATTAAGAGACACGAATGCTTTTATCATCTTCATGGCTGGGCACAGGATTCAATGTAAATAAGACTTCAAAATCTGAGCATGGCAATGAATTTTCCATAAACATAACAGAAAAAAAGTTAAATCAGTCTTGCCAATGACTCAAAGTTCTAAAGCAACGAATGCACCAGCAGCAGAAGACTTCTGGAATTACGTCCCCAAGGCAGAGACTAATTGTTTTATCATGTAGCCAGATAAAGCGAAGCAAGGACAAAGTCAGCTGGAAGTTCTGTTTACATTACCAAGGAGGCACGGAGACATTGTTTTGTTTGATATCAGTCAGAAATAAAAACATATGATAGAGGGCACAAAACGGGAACATGAGGTTAACTATCTAGCAAACACCCTTTTTCCAAACTCTCAGGTGTTGTAAGCTATACAGCTGAGCTAACGTAAACACTGCCTTATTTTCCATGTCAAGCAACAATGGAGGTCGGAGACCAAGTCAACAATTACTTTCTCACATTACATTTAATTACATTAAAATGTTAAAAGCAGGATTAGCCCATTATTATGCCTCCCGCCTTCTGTGTGGCAAAGGCATAATATTTTCTGGTGGCCCGTCCATGCATGTCTGTCATACAGTCCATTACAAGTATCTTGTCCATGGAGGAGGTATCCACTAAAGGAGCGGTAGAATATTCACCAATCAGGGTACTTCCAACAGAGGGTAGCTGAACTGATCAGGTTTGGAGGTCATAGGATCAAAGATCAAGGTGAAATAAGGTCAGTTTTAAGTAGGGGCCGAAGATAAACTGAAGCTATGGCAGTCAGAGGCATAGCAATCAAGGTTTTACAGAGTTGTACCTTGTTAACTCTGAATCTCTAACATCCAATCAGGTCTGAATCACGTACCCGAACATTCGCAAAATGCAGACAGTGAGTGCTCAGTAAACGAACATCAGATATGTTGTCCATGTTCTATTGTGAATAAAATGTGGGTTTATGAGATTTGCAAATCATTGCATTCTGTTTTTATTCACATTTTACACAGCACCCCAACTTTTTTGGAATTGAGGTTGTACTTGCCTAGGTAACTACAGATTCTCATTGAAAAAAAAAAAAAAAAAAAAAAAAAAAATCTATGCCACTGCGTCTTTGTATCTTCCAATACTGACAGGAAATGATGTTCATCGTTATGTAGGTCGTTGTAGTCAATGACAGATCTCTCGGTATTTTTGCCAGAATAAAAAGTCAGCCTTACAGTGATCATGCCCTGTACCAAAACCAGATGACAAATATGAATGAAACAGTCACACTATGCATTCATTATTTAGCAAAATCAGGTAGCGAAAGGTTGAATATTGTGGAAAAAATATCTGATAAAGTGAACTGTACTATTTTTTTTTTCCATTCAACAGAAGCAACTATCAATGAACTCCTGAAGAAGACCCCAACGAGAGGCGCTCTATAAGAGGCCGAGATGCAGCACATCTTTTGCTGGTCTGCTCCGCCACAAAAAAAAAGGCATAGACCAACTCTGCACATCATAATTTGGAGTAGAAAGCAAGAGTCTCTATGAAGGAGCCACTAGTACTAAGAAAGCGAATAATGAAGCATAACAAATTTTTAAGTCTCATGCAGCCACATCCATACTTGGTCCAATTGTGTGCCCTTAACGGTCAGCTAGGTCCAGTAGCATTTCCCAACCCCCACCCCCCATAGTGCTGGCAGTTTAGTTTCCATTGCAGGCCCATTCTCCACGTGGTAGAAGTGCAATCATCAGGATTGTGATGCACCGGCAGGCCAATGCAGTGGCGATGAAAGCCGGTGATAAGGGATGCTCTATAAACACAGCGGAGGCTGTGACGTGGGTGACCCACTTTCCACAGCACAGAGAGTGAATCAGCTCTCAGGCCCTTCTGCACTACGTACAAGTTACCAAATCGTCCCCAACACCGACAACAACCCGACCGCGACCGGAGTTAGCAGGCACCTTAAGTAGGGAGACGAGTAACGTCAAGACGCATAACATGGCCGTCCCTGATAAATACCCTGGTTCAGTAGCATTCCGGTGATTTCTGTTCTTTTACTTTGTACCAGGTTCACTTATTCCCCATCATACATTTCCATGGCAACTCCAAAGTAAGAATTGATAAATATGTAAAATATGTTTCCTCCTCAGGGTGTTAATAGAACAAATGCAAAGCAGGATTATTAGCTGTTGGTCTATCAGCCTGCTGAGCTGTATGCACTCAAGTTATGCATATTTCACCACGGCAACTTGTGACTAAGTTCATTAAGCAAGGGTAATGGGCCAGACATCCCTGGCATGAATACAAATCAAGCTCTAGGAACTGAGGTGCTTTCGCCGATGATGAAAATAATTTGGACTTCCACAACAATTACCACACTTTTCTCTACCTTATAATGGTCTCAGGCACACTGTTGTTTTCCAGAAGTTTACATAGCTCTGAGTAAGGCTGGGTTGAGTTGACAGCAAGGCGCTGCTCACTGAATCCCAATGAACTGGGTGCCAAACCATGAACTTCTTTGTGTCTGCAAAGTGTTTAGTTACACATCCACCAAATGAAGTTCAAGAAAAAACTAAATCAAACGGATAAATAAACTGAAGGGCAGGGTCATTCCATATGAAATCAACCAGGGCTCCAAGTGTCATGGTCTTGGATTTCCCTTAAATTTTGGTAGAATGCTGTACTTGGGGCCAAATGAAGAAATACCAAGTTTTAGCTCAATACCCCCAGAGGTTTTTCATTTTCTGAGGGGGTCAAAAAAGTGGGCGTGGCACCCTCAGATGCGGCAAAATGAATTATAGCCATTTTCATGGGGCCATAACTCAAAAACTACCACAGATATGGACTTCATTTTTCAGGAATTATTCACCTTCGATAAGTAAACAATTTACAAGTAAAAGGAACAAAATGAACCCATTCATGTCTATGCTGTTGTCGTTCAAAACAGGCAGAACCCAAAATTTGCCACATTTCAGGTGGCCCTTTCACTCGAACAGAATGAGAAATTTCAAAATGTTATGTCTCAGTGTTAGTGCACATACTCAGGTCTCAATTGGAACATTGATATCTTGTATACATTTTGCAGTTGTTCTGTGGTGGGGGCAATTATGACCCCCTGTCTTGGGGGTAGCCCATTTTCGGGCAGATTTTTCTCAATGGGAATATCCTTCGATTTTTATGGAACCTGTATCATTAGAAAGCTCTTTGGCAGTACTTTCACTAAAAACTAAGTTTCTAAGTGGTCTGTCAATTGCTTCATGATTAAAATCGTACCCAAAAGTTGCGCTTTTTATGGTTTTCGTGCACAGTGTGTTTGTACCTTTTTCATACATATTCAAGAACAAAATCAGCGCAATTCAGAGGACATTGATCATCCATGATCATTTCTGATGTATACACCCCCGTCAGCACAGCATGCCGAAGCATGAGCCAGCTGTGGCTTAAAGGAGGGAGCAAGGCGCCCCAGATACAGATTGAAGGGGACGATTTAGGCTACAGCAATGTTCAAGTATTGGTGAAATATGTTGACAATAGTTCAGGTTGTGAAACCATTCATTACAGCTCACTCCCATATGTTAACCCGACAGCTACTTGTGCAAGTCAGACGCTACAGAGAGAGGAGAAACTCAAAAGGCCACACCTCCAAAAATCAGTCTGCGAAATGGGCAACTAATAATGTGCCTACTAATGATGTAATCATCACTGGAGAATGCCGACACCAAATAAACACTGCTACCACAAAAAAAAGTGAGGCATGCGCTGTGGAGATGAGGGAATGTTTAAATATTTCAACGATAAGACCTAAAAGCAGCTGAAACATTTCACCCGACAGCTTAAATTGTTCAGACTGGGTTTTATTATTATTTTTTTTATTTATTTATTTTTTGTAAGTACCATTTCACTTTAAAGCTCCTTATTCCGCCACTCATTTAAGCTTATTTGGTACTGCCAGAACACTGCTGCACTGCAATGGATTTGACTTTTAATTTGCTTTTTTCACTTCCCCTTGGTTCATAATTTCAGCACTGCAGACCATCAGACTCCACTCAACAAAAGGGTAATGTTTTCAAATTAACAACCATCTGAAGGACTGCGGTCAGGCACTGCATTTTATCTGGCTTGTTTTGGCATTGTTTGACTTGCCGACTGTATACAGGGAGACAGAAGGATGTTCTATACAGGCCACATTCCAAGTCTGCTTCCATACTCAAAGTCTAGTTCATTAAAAAAAGCAACCATTTCAGTGACCTGTATTCCCTCAGGTTTTGAAGAGCTGACAAGCGAGCTGCACTTGTGTAAACAAGTTTAGTGACAGCCAAGGAGGCGTTACTATTTCAGTTATGACTTTGTTTCACTTACGCAACCGTCCTTCTGCATTTTATCAACCACATCAAATTTAAGTTGCTAAAAATCAAGCGCTTTTAGAGCAACAGCCAACAGTCAGTCATACAAGAACAAGCATTACTCATTGATTATAATTGGATCTATTCAAAGGTTAAAATTGACAGTTCACTAAATTTTGTCCAAGTTGCTCAAATATGAACAGACACAGTGAAATATTTCAATCTTTGCCATGTTTCCCCTTGCCATGACAAGTGAAAAAGACCTGCAATGTCTCCATGTCTGTGCTTGCTTCGTGATTGTGAGTATGCTAGGGGTATTCAACCTTGCATTGCAGGCTTTCATTCCAACCACAATCAGATACACATTGGATTCCACTAATCAAGGTCTCTAACAAAGTCTCAAGGATTGATTAGTAGAATCGAGAGTATATGCATAGCTGGAACAAAAGCCTGCACTCACCACTGGCCCTTTCTGGAAAGAATGAGTATACCAAGCGAGTGCCGGTGCAGTTTGTCGTCATGTCATTACGATTCAACCACAGGTCAAGGGATACACTTATCCCATATGCAAGAATGTAAAACTCTTCTCCCTTCCCATAAGCTAGAGTTTTTATAGGGGTCCTAAGCTCAAGTTGTCATTAAACAGCGTAGGCTTTCACTTAATAGCTGGACCATAGATCAAGGCAGTGGTTGTAGGCTAATCGATGAACTTAAAGGTGGGTGAAGGGCAGGAGTTAATCAAGCACCCGTACACAGATATGGACATGCAAGTCAATTTTACACAATTTGCACATTTAACTGGGGCTGTGAGAGAGCAAGGTCACATACCTCACACAGCAACAATCTCAAACTACACACTAGGCGATCAAGCACAAATGCAGCATGCCAGCCAGCCAGCCAGCGAGCACCGCACCACACAGATTTCTTTACATCGCACTGACAGCAACGAAAAATCTCCAGTATTCATTTTCTACCCTCTAATACTTATTGGGTCATTCCACACCAAACGTCCGAACGCCCCCGCTCCACCATCTCAGATTTGACTGAAAAAATTCCAGGAGGTTCACACACTTCCCAATGGGAGAAGTCCCAAATTTTAGCTCCCAACTCCTTATACTTTTGTCATAAAAAAAACATTTTGTCAACTACCTCCTGACCTGTTTTGAGCAGTTTTCTGGGGAGCCACTTTCAGATTGTTGTATCTACAAAACTATTTAAGGTAGGTCCTTCAAATTTTCAAGGGTTGAAATCTGGCAAAATTAATTGTAGAATATGGACTTTTACACGTGCTTTTCATTTATCGCAGAATTCTGGGGTCTTGAATTGGATCGAAAATTCTACTTTTCAAATATGACTGTACATTTGAAGGACTGTGGAAAGTGCAATTTCAAAGGCAGAGGTTTGATATTGAACATACAACATCTCACACATGCTGTGTACTTCCGATTTTAAAACTGGTCCTCTGTGATGAACGGTCTAGAAGATATTAAGGTTTAAAAATGGAAAAAATTTGGTGCCATTTTTACAATGTTATTCAAAAAAATGACAGCACCCAACAACATAAAATTGGCTGTTTTAGAAAGATTAGAAGTCGCAAAATGAATTTTTGAGAATGCGGTGTTTGCATACACGCATAGCATTCATGGCCAATGAAGGCACTTTCAGAAGCTAAGAAAACACCCTGAATTCATGACACACAGCTTAAACTCAACAAAATGCTTCATTTGATTCATAATAAACTATACGGATAACCCAAATGTAGTCTTTAGATATAGAGATAGAAATGTGTCAAACTGAGCATTCACACTACAGAACTTAATGTGGATACACACGTCAAACCACCTCCACATGTGGTTTTAACAATCAGATTCCAAAGCACTTTGGAACTGTTCACACTAGTATTTAGAACAAGCCATTAGTAGTCAGATCTACCATATAAATATATATGACTAGAGTGAACAATCACCAAGTCTTCAATATGGCATCATTGGTTCCATGTTTTATTGGAGCTGCGTTGGGATGTGCTGAAGACTGCCACAGTTTGGATTACACCAAAAGTTATGCAATGCAAGTCTCACTACTTTACATTAATATTTTTCTTGCTACTACATTTTGCAGCTTCACCTCAGGATCTAGATGTTATTGACTGACTTGTGTGGTGAACACCAGTATTTTTAACTTCCTATTTAAACTTTCCTGATAACTGCGAATGTAGTATCGTATGAGTCAATTTAATAAGCATTTATGAAATGTTAAGCTTCTATTGTCTCAGAACAAGTCAGCTGATCTCTATCACCTCATTATCAAATGATGACCAAATGCTTCTAAAGCAGAGGTGTGGTTTGGAGGATGATGTACCACATGATGCAACAGTATGTTTGTACCACAGGAAAATAAACCTGGATTTTTATTCTTTTCTCCTGGCACTACAACAGGACATATATATACACAATTTAAGAATGTGACATCAAAGCATAAAAGTTTCCTGAAAGAGTTCAGATAATTTACAATAGTTGTCTGAAAGTTACCAACTTTATAATTCATTTAATAAGTTCCATAAATGATTATGAATATTCTTATGGTTTCTACTAGACTATCAATTACTTTTTATCATGGATAATTACTGAAGCATACAGGTTATTTTTGGTTCATCGTGGTACAACAGAAATGTAATGGTTTGTAACAAGTTTAATTTTCACCCATATTGGAGCTCCATTATTTCAATATCCAAGAATTACATATAGGCGATCCTTTAAGTGTAGTTTATGATGAATCAAACAAAGCATTTTGTTGAGTTTAAGCTGTTTTTTCATAAATTTAGTGTTTTCTCAGCTTCTGAAAGTGCCTTCATAGGCCATGAATGCTATGCGTGTATGCAAACACCACATTTTCAAAAATTCATTTAGCAAAATTAAGGCAAAAAACCATCACAAATTTTGGATATGTTAAAAAAAAAAGACATCTACTCTTTCTAAAACAGTCAATTTTATGTTGTTGGGTGCTGTCATTTTTTTGGTATAGCATGGCAAAGATGGCATCAAATTTATTTTTTCCATTTTTAAACCTTAAGTTATTTATTAATTTAAACATTTATTTAAGATCAGAAATTCCATAATTTTTGGCCGAGATCTTGTCTTCTCGACATAATGGTTGAACCACTGAGGTCTTTCTTGAGCACATCCCAATAACTTTTAATGTGTTTAAGGTCAGGATTTTGTGGTGGCAAATTTGTTTGTGAAAATGATTCCTCATACCTGTTTTTGTCATTCATGGTTTTCTTTGCTAAATACAGGCCAATAATTTGCCCGTTCTGAAATATTGTAACATCTTTTCCACCATCAGGGGATGTGTCCTCCAACATGTTTTTTTAAGAAATGAGTAGCGACGCGCTTCATCAGTCAGGGTAAAATGATTATTGCCAGCTGAAACATATTAATAACCACAATAATGGTCCAATTATAGAATTTGTTTAAGTTCCAAATGGTGACTTTTTTTTTGGCCGGGCAGTGTAAATGTCATGTAATGTGATGGATGGTCTGAAACATAACCATTAATACAAGCTTTGTGATGCCGATATGCTTTGGCTTCTACAAAACCCAAATCCAGTGAAGTTGGCACGTTGTGTAAATTGTAAATAAAAATAGAATACAATGATTTGCAAATCCTTTTCAACCTATATTCAATTGAATACACTGCAAAGACAAGTTACTTAATGTTCGAACAGGTAAACTTTGTAATTTTTTGCAAATATTAGCTCATTTGCAATTTGATGCCTGCAACATGTTTCAAAAAAGCTGGCACAAGTGGCAACAAAGACTGAGAGAGTTGAGGAATGCTCATCAAACACTTATTTGGAACATCCCACAGGTGAACGGGCTAATTGGGAACAGGTGGGTGCCATGACTGGGTATAAATGCAGCTTCCCTGAAATGCTCAGTCATTCACAAACAAGGATGGGGCGAGGGTCACCACTTAGTGAACAAATGCGTGAGCTGATTGTCGAACAGTTGAAAAACAACATTCCTCAACAAGCTATAGCAAGAAATTTAGGGATTTCATCATCTACGGTCCGTAATATCGTCACAAGGTTCAGAGAATCTGGAGAAATCACTGCACGTAAGCGACAAGGCCGAAAACCAACATTGAATGCCCGTGACCATCGATCCCTCAGGCGGTACTGCATCGAAAACCGACATCAGTGTGTAAAGGACATCACCACATGGGCTCAGGAACACTTCAGAAAACCACTGTCAGTAACTACAGTTCGTCGCTACATCTGCAAGTGCAAGTTAAAACTCTGCAATGCAAAGCGAAAGCCATTTATCAACAGCACCCAGAAACGCCACCGGCTTCGCTGGGCCCAAGCTCATCTAAGATGGACTGATGCAAAGTGGAAAAGTCTTCTGTGGTCTGACAAGTCCACAATTCAAATTGTGTTTGGAAACTGTGGACGTCGTGTCCTCCGGACCAAAGAGGAAAAGAACCATCCGGACTGTTATAGGCGCAAAGTTCATAAGCCAGCATCTGTGATGGTATGGGGGTGTATTAGAGCCCAAAGCATGGGCAACTTACACATATGTGAAGGCACCATTAATGCTGAAAAATACATACAGGTTTTGGAGCAACATTTTCATGGACGGCCCTGCTTATTTCTGCAAGACAATGCCAAGCCACATTCTGCACGTGTTACAACAGCATGGCTCCGTAGTAAAAGAGTGCGGGTACTAGACTGGCCTGCCTGTAGTCCAGACCTGTCTCCCATTGAAAATGTGTGGCGCATTATGAAGCGTAAAATACGGCAACGGAGACCCCGGACTGTTGAACAACTTAAGCTGTACATCAAGCAAGAATGGGAAAGAGTTCCACCTGAAAAGCTTCAAAAAATTGGTCTCCTCTGTTCCCAAACGTTTACTGAGTGTCGTTAAAAGGAAAGGCGATGTAACAGTGGTAAAAAGGCCCTTGTGCCAACTTTTTTGCACTAAGTTGCTGCCTTTAAATTCTAAGTTATGATTATTTGCAAAAAAAATAAATAAAATTTCTCAGTTTGAACATTAAACATCTTGTCTTTGCAGTGTATTCCATTGAATACAAGTTGAAAAGGATTTGCAAATAATTGTATTCTGTTTTTATCTACGATTTACATAACGTGCCAACTTCACTGGTTTTGGGTTTTGTATTATGATAGGAAGGGATTCAATTCCGTTGGGATTTTCTGCAGTTTTGTGATTATTAGCAACCATCCTCCCAAGCCATCCAATGTTCTTGAAGAGCTTTGATTTGCTGTTTGGAAAATGGTTGGTATATTTGATAAACTTCTCCTTCTCACCCAAATAACAGTCATGTCCAGATGGTAACCCTAGATTTATGAATCTCACAAGATTTGTACTATAACTTCTCACTACAGTTGCCATGAAGCAGCAAGAAGTGTTGCATCTGCCTGCCACTGGTTAAGATAATGTCACAGCACAGTTTGAGAACCGAAGCAAAGAATAGGCACAAACTTTGCAGATATGTTAGCCTGAATGTAAGTCCTTAGCAATCATGTACAAATATTAATCACTTTCATCGCTACACAACCACCAGTCATCGGTGAGGCTCATGTGGAACTCTGTTAGCACTCATCTACCACTGGAAACTTACAGATCAAAAAGGAAAATGTTTATATCCCTTTTAAGCAGCCATTTGATGCCAATTCACATTTGTTTTACAGGAATGACCTGTGTAGATCCTCTTGAAATCTTGGTTTCAGAAATAAAGTTTAAGCAATTTTTCAGGAGTGCTTCCGATATTTTCAGCATTTACTATATAGCTTCTGGTTGTGTAAGGTCATTGACGATACGTAATCAGGCCAACATTGACACAACTAGCAACAGAATATGCCAATTGCTGACAATAGCAGTCCTACCACTAACCTTATTCCTGTTAAGCCAAGCAGTTAAACATCAATTTACAACGCCAATTCCGCCAATTGGGATAAAGTGTAAATTGTGAATAAAATCAAAACCCACTGACTTTCAAATCACACCAGCCAGTATTTAATTCACAATAGAACAGAGATTACATAGCAAATGTTGATAGAGAAATTTTACAATATGATTCACAAAATGAGCTCATTTCAAATTTGATGGCTGCTACAGGTCTCAAAAAAGTTGAGAGGGGCCCGTTTACCATGGTGTAGCATCCCCTCTTCTTTTTAACAGAGTGGAGGCGTCTGGGCATTGAGGAGACAAGTTTCTTGAGTTAAGCCATTGGAATTTGATTCCACTCTTGCATAATACTTGGCTTCCGGCTGCTGGAGAGTTTTGGATCTCCTTTGACTGACTTTTTGTTTAATTATGCGCTAAATGTAAAAGATCAGGAATGCAGGCAGGCCAAATCAGCACACGGACTCTTCAAATATGAAGCCATGCTGTTGTAGTAGCTGCAGTATAATGTGGTTTGCATTGTCCTGCTGAAATGCCCAAGGCCTTCCCTGGAATAGATGTCGACTGGAGGGGAGCATGTGTTGCTCTAAAACCTTTATATACCTTTCAGCATTCATGGTGCTTTTTAAAACATGCAAGTGGTCCACATCATATGCATTAATGCATCCCCATACCATCAGAGATGCTGGCCTTTCTCCTCTTTAGCCCAGAGGACACGACGCCCAAGATTTCCAAAAAGAATGTCAAATTTGGACTCGTTTGACCCACAGGACACTTTGCACCAGTCCATTTTAAATTAAATGAGCCTTGGCCCACAGAACACTGCAGTGCTTCTGGATCATGCTCAACAATGGCTTCCTTTTTGCATGATAGAGTTTTAGGTAGCATCTGTGGATGGCACGGCGGACTGTGTTTACAGACAGTGGTTTCTTGAAGTATTCCTGGGCCTGTTTAGTAATGTTAATGACAGAATCATGCTGATGAGTGATGCAGAGGCGTTTGAGGGCCCGAAGATCATGGGCATCCAGTAATGGTCTTCGGCCTTGACCCCTACGCACAGAGATTTTTCCAGTTTCTCTGAATCTTTTGACGATGTAATGCATTTTCGATGAGACCTTCAAAGCCTTTGCAATTTGACGTTAAGGAACATTGGAATACTAGGAAAACTTTTTTTTCCCGCAAGCCTTCACAGATTGGAGAGCTTTTGGCCATTTTTACTTCTGAGAGACTCAGTCTCTCCAAGACATCTCTTTTATCGCCAGTCATGTTAGACACCTGATGCCAGTTACCTTAGTTACTTGCTAAATGTTCTTTCAGCTGATTCTCTTAAATAGCAATTGCTTTTTCAGCCTTTTTTTTTCCTCCTGTGTCCCAACTTTTTTGACACCTGTTGCAGCCAGAAAATTTGGAATAAGCTTATTTTGTGGATAAAAATGTAAAATCTCTCAGATAACATTTCAAATGTTGAAACTATGTTCTATTGTAAATAACATATTGGCTCATGTGATCTGAAAGTCATTGCATTTTGATTTTATTCATAATTTACACTTTGTCCCAACTATTTTGGAATAGGGGTTGTAGAAAATCTCCTTTTTTCAAAGGTTTTGGACAGCTTTAAACTCCCATTTCTCAAAAATGAACCAAAAAAGAAACCGACTTGCTGTTGTTTTCCTGCATGAACACGGGAGATGTACTGTTCAGGTGAGGCATAACTCTGGCTAGACAGAGGCATATCCATCACTCAGGAAGAGAAAAAAACCCAGCAGCACTCCTGACCTTGAGAGCCATTTTTAGTACCCTCGACACAGGAAAAAAGTACTGTTGAAAAAAATTTGAATACAGTGAGATTAACAGGCCAGTGCCACTCTGCTGACATGAGGCACTAACAGGCATTCCATATAAAGACTGTGGCCTTTAAACATTTATGGCCTAATATGACTAATGCATAATCGACCTGTTCTCCGCACATGCGTTCAGTCAGTTATTATCCGAATTATGGGAGCGGAGGGTGTAGCATGCGTGCTAATGTGTTTCCATGTTCCTCAGAGAAAATTAGCTAAAGCCATCTTGTTTCAGGTTAATAAAATATTGCATTAGGTCTCCAAAAAAAGTTCATTGGTCATTTTGACCCGAGCATTGCCCTAACATGACACACTGATGCATTTTCTACTGATAATGAAAAGGAGAATCGACAATTTTGAGTTGTTTTTTTTGTTTGTTTTGCAAAAACTGCACTTTAATGGTTAGCCTAATAAGTTCAGATTTACATCTGGTACTAACATGAGCCTCATTCATCACCACATAGATTGAACTGATTTTTGCAATCGCAAAAGGCAGACTGTCTGGCAAATCACTTCCCCATAAATTTGACGGCCAGCTTTCTAAAGATGGCAGACACTCCAAAAAATGTGTTATAGACAGTTGTATCTGCTAAAAACTGAAGGAGAAGCCGCATTTGACAGCAGCCTTGCCACAAAAGGCCAAAGACAGTAGGTGGGCAATTCCAAGGTATTGTCAACCAAATATCCCCTCCATGACAGACACTAAAATGATCCCCAAATGGAATTGGAGGAAAAAATTAAGCTTTTTCCCCCCCGAATACAGTAGTGCACTACAGCACCTACAAATTGTAAAAACTACTTTTTTCCTCTCCTATTATGTTCAAATTAATAAACCAATTGTGGTTTGAGGTCAGTTTGATCCCTGTAATGAAGACCTACATAAGCTGTTTGTAACTGTAAGAGTGACCCAATCTCCTCTCAGCTCATTTATGCCTTTCTACTGTCCATTTTAATAACCAAGTAAATAAAACACGACTCCCTCATCCTCCTCTCATACAAGGTACATCAAGCATCGCAAATTGAATGAGACCAAATGTGAAATGAATAAGAAATTACTTTGAATATGCCCCCAGTCTTAGGCATCACTACAACCACGCAATCAAAATGATGGCTTTATGTAATAATTGATCCTTGGATCAAAATTACCAAAACAATACCGATGCTTACAACATGTGTAGCCAACAAAAAATCTTTTTAGTTAATTTCATGTTTTACCCATAAAGTTTGGAGAGAAATCTAGCTGAAAAAAGTATATTAACCATGATTTTAGAGACACTGAACATGGAGTCGGGTCAAATTGACCCTGAACATAATAGGAGGGTTAATACATCAACAGAATTATGTTTTGGGGACGGTTTAGTGTCTTGTCATTGAGAGAACATTTTGTTCATATATCTCAGAATCAATCAGTGACGCGTTTCCCAAAAGCGCTTTTGCTAACTACTAAGTTAGCATCTGTGACTTCGGGAAACACATCCCAGGTGTTGTGGAATCAGTGAGACCAAGTGTCTGACCAGCAGCTAAAGTGGCTCAATAGATCAGTGGTGCAATACTTCTTAGGTGGCTTTGCTCCTGGACTTTTTTTAGCTGACCATTCAAACAATGGCCCGCCCCAGAAGACAATTAATGAAACCAAAACGCACTTCTTTAACTTCAACTGTGAAGTCCGCAAAAGGAACAGAATATGCTTAAATGACACAGGATTAATCATTAATCCCTTGACTGCCATCATTATTATTCTTCATCTCCATTTATTCCTAAGAAATCAGTTAAAATTGAAAGCGTACAATTTGCATGTGGAGCAAGGCATTCTGGTTTGCATAGGTCTGACTTACACAACGCAGTCAATTTTCCACTCCATCAGCATTTGGCCCTTCAGAATTGTACTGGATCAGAACTCTTTTAAAAGTTACACCAGATTTATGATATTTATCAGTATGAAATCAAATCACCAAGGATGCATGCCAAAGAAAATAGTTTAAAGGGCCAGTTTGTTTTGGTGTGTACTTCATTGGAATGGTTGCATGTGAGAGACTTTCAATCCTTTCAATCCAGTGCCATCTACCTCTTGCATCAAAGAGCCCAATCGCCACAGTATTATACCGACATGTAACATTGTCACAGAAGAGAAATCATCGTTTGAAGACCACTTTTTACTACGCACTCTTGACGACTGAAGCGGGGAACCAGTTTGTGTCTTAACCCCCTGGGCACGCAAATTAAGTTAAAACTTTCATTGTGGGGAAACGGCTTTGGATTACCCAACTCCACGACTGGAGGCGTATGCCTCAATTCAAGGCCAAGACCAAAATAGCGTACAGGTCGTGGCGCCAAACTTGCATTCAAGTGAAATTAACACAATGGGGCCGAAGATAAACTCGTGCATACTAAATCCTGATAAGCACGCAAGTAAAGGTTTTCGTTCCTTCATTCCGCACCGCACTGCGCCCTAATTGATACGCAGGCTAACATTACCCACGACATGCATTATCAAGGATAGCTAGCTCCAGATGCGACGTCCAAAATCATTATACAACACTCGCTTCAGGTTTCTGAATTTCTTGGGACTACGTAACATGACGTTACGTTAAGGATTTGAACTGAAAAAGGGTCATCCTCCCGGCAAGGGTTTGACACTTGAATTTTATTTGCAATTCGTGGTTGGCTCATGGACACAGTAAGATAAGCAAATAACCCCCCCAGAGGGGAGCTAGAACTGTGGCTCGTTTGCTTTGCAACCCCAACCCCCATTGCACATACTCGAACAGCGTTATTAAACCAATTTTCCATGAATGCATAGGCTACTGCTTTGAGGGAAAAAAAAAACAAAGAACCATTCGTATGTCGTCATCTGATAGCAACCATTTACAGCACAGTAAGGTTCGATAAACAGATTTTGCCCCCCTCCCCTTTGAGAGCAGTTCAACCATTCGTATTAAATCTTCGAAGTATTTCACATAAGGGACAATCCCCTGGACGGAGTGTCATGAAAATCCAACTTGAAAGGAACCATGGAGTGTAGTAGATAGATAAACCATGGTTCAAAGACAAACTATTCACGTTGACATATCTAAATATATGGGGGGAAAGCAGTCAAAACAAACATCCATAAGTTTCCTGTTGCAAAATAGGTACCTAAATCATGGCGAGCTAACTCCAGAGCTAATAAAATCACTGTACAATGAGATCTCGGTGTCCGTTCGCCGTTCCGGGGCAAATGAACTACTCATTACATAAAAGGTAACGTTAGATACTATACAATCGCAGAATACTGACAGAGGTGTAGCTTGCTCACAACATAGAGTCGTTGGGCCACGATCAAGTAAATAGTCCGCGAGTCAATCCGCCTAAATAACGAGAAATTGAAGCTAATACTCTTCAATAGCGTAAGAGGAGTAAAGAAAGCACATTCCCCCTTCTCGCCTAAACGTTCCCATCCCCCACCTGCAGTTTCTCCCTCTCCCGTCCTCCATCTTTAATCTGTGCCTCATCTCCCTTTTCCACCACCCGAAAACACCAAACAAACAACATCAACTTACCTTTTCTGTCCATTGCGGTACTGTTTACAACTATCCCAAATTAAAACATCGAAAATATTTTTTACAACGAAAAGATTTTTTATTGTAAATTGCACCGAGAGTGGAACCGCGCCTTTCAGAAGAGCAGCAATCCTAAGCCGCCATCTGGTGGCATTTTACACAATCGAATGGCGCAACTGCAGTCCGGAACCAGAGTGTCCTCTGGCGGACACACGGCAACACAGCAACGGCGCACTCCAAGGCTGAAGGCAGGGCTTGAAAGACCCCGCCAACACAGAGCACGCATGTACGTGAACAAAGGCGGGGATACGATCGGGGCTGTGGGAAGCCAAGATGGCTCTTTCCTTGCAGTGACGACCTTTTTGTTCTCGTTTTTCATGAAGTGCGTCTTTCCCAATTTGCGATACATCTGTTCTGACAATGTATACGCAATGTCTACGAATTCCCTTTTGATAGACACTGCTGTGTTTTGGGGAAAAATAGCCATTGTGTTGTGCAATAGGCTAACCCTCTTATGAAAAAGAAAGCCTGAAACCAAGATTTTTTTTCTTCTTTTGGCTACAATATTTTCTTTTTGCACCTTTCCTTTCTACCTGTAATATAGCCTACTGTCAAGTGTGAGTCAAGGCAATGCTGAAAAACACAGCTGTCCTTCGCTTAGAAACAAGTTGCCTTTTATGATATTTTGTCAAAACCAAATAAAACCAAACAATTATTAATCAAACATGCTCTGGGTAAGAAAATATTTTTTTCTGGAAACAAGATCCTGGATCACTTGAAATCTGGGCCTGCTTGGCATTGGGGATCATATAAATAGTACGTTGAATTCATGCTAACACTGCATGGTCTTGAGGATGAGTTGGGGTCTGGTGGCCTAAGACAATCCATTGTTGGCCCTAAAACGCCTTCTAACTCCTATTAAGGATTTTTTTATGAGTAAGGAATTTATTTTGTTCACAAATATCAGGGAAGGAAAACTGAAATAGCCTTAATTATCACACTGACACACATTCAGCAGCAAAAAAAAAAAAATCAAAACAAAGCATTTTTGAAGATGTTGGGCTATCATGAGCTGCCAGAACAGCATCAGTGCACACTGGAACTGATTCTACAAGTCTCTGAAATTGTCCAGTAGGAATGGAATGCCATTCTTCTCAAAAATATTCATTTGGTGTTTTGATGACTGTGGTTGGGGACAATGTCAAAAATGTTGTTCAGAAATCTCCAATAAGCATTCAATTGGGTTGAGATGTGGTGACTGCAAAGGCCTTTGCTTGGAATTACTGTAGTTTTCAAGCTCACCAAACCTTTGAGTGACACTATGTGGTTTGTGGACGGCTGCAATGTCATCCTGAAGAGACAACTCTCATCAGGACAAATGTTTCAATCAAGCTGTCACAATGAAACTTCTAGCTTTTCTGATTACTCATGCGTGATTAATATATACCAGGCCAGAAGCTGTACATGAAATTTATCATATATCCGAATGGTCTTTATGCATCTACAAAGTAATTGTTGGCAAACAATAACCAGATGGCCCATTGCATTCAGCAGAATTCTGCTGTGAGCGACAAGTGGATGCTAATCTATCCTACAAAGCTACTGGCTCAAAGCTACAAGATGATGGAGCCTTTAAATGCACACTGGAAATTATGCATGAACAATATACACCAAGAGGCATTAAAAATGAAACAAGCAACAGTATACAAAACTTTGTGCAAATAATGAAATAAGGAAAAAATCAATAGAAGGATATTTAGACTATTTGTTCACAAATAGTGAATTGTGACCAATGGGGAAGACAGCAGACCACGCGCCGACATCAATAGTCCTATACATGAGCCACACCCCTAATGATCCACAAAAGAAGAGTGAGCAAAGAAATGTTGTATGCATTGCTCAACATTAACCCTGGCTATAAAATTCCTGGCTTAAAAGCTTTACATTTTTGCAAAAAGTCATGATGGCCTAATCCACGCCACAAAGCAGGGATCAGGTAATTGGAATGCTGATGGCCGGAATGAGCGCAGCCAGAGTTACAGCACACTCTGGAGTGCGTTGTGCGACTGTTACATCTCCGAAAGCAATATACGCAGACAGGAAGCACTCCAGACTGACGGTGGCCTGGGCAGCAATTCTGAGCATCTCAGAAACCACATTCATCCAGCAACTTTGACTGCTGCCGAGATTCGTGGAAGATGTTGTGACCATATTAGCGCCCGTAAAGTGCGAAGACAGCTCCGGGATGAAGGCATCACTTAATGTAGAGCACATGTTGGGATGGTCCTGACGGATCATAGATATGCTACTTGTTCTCAGTGGGAACAGGCACACAGAGCAAGTAGCATGATTCACCACGAAAAATAATGTAGCGCCGGTAACAATTTGGGCAACTTTTATTGGAACGTGCCTGTCTTCACTGAAGACGAGCAGCAGGAGAGGAGGAGACCAACTACTGTAGTATTAAAAGCTAAATGTTTTCCCATTCTTGCTTGATTTTGGATTACACCTGCACAAACACGTTGCAGCCTCTTTTGTCAAATTTTTCATTTCATAATAAGCCATATGTTTTCAGTGGGGGACTGGTCTGGGCTGTAGGCAGGCCAGTTTAGCACCTGATTCTTTTACTTTCAAGCCATGTAGTTGAAATACATGAAGAATGTGGTTTGACATCGTCTTGCTGAAATTAGCAAGACCTTTCAAGAAATACAAGTTTGGGTGGCAAAATATGTTGCTGCTAAACTTCAATATATCATTCAGGATTAATGCTGTCTTTACAGATGTGCAAATTACCCATGCCATGTTGACTACCATCATGGATTCTGACTTTTGAACTGAATGCTGACAACAAGTCGGATGGTCCCCCTCCTTTTTGGCCTGCAGGATGTCCATGATTTTCACATAGAATTTCACATTTTGATTGGACAGGCCAGTTTTCCACTTTGCCTCAGTCCATCGTAAATGAGTTTGGGGGCCGAGAGAAGGCGGCGGCGTATGTACGGTTTTATCTTTACCTTGTTGAGTTTGACCATGCATTTGTGGAAGCAATGTTTGCTGACAATGGCTGGCAGAAGTATTTCTGAGCCCATGCAATGATTTCCACCACAGAGTCCTGTCAGTTTTTAATCCATGTCTGAAGATCACAGCTACTCAATATTGTTTTTTGGCTGCGCTCCTTGCATACAGAGATTTCTCCAGATTCTTTGAATCTTTTACTGATATTATGTACGGTCGATAACTAAATACCCAGTCTTTGCCATTTTACAATGAGAAATGTTGTTCTTGGATTGCTGAACTATTTTCCCATGTTGATTTAAATAGAGGGGTGAAGCCCTTGCCATCTTAACTTTTGAAACACTCAGCCTCTCTGAGATATCATACCCAGTCATGTTACTGATCTGTCGCCAATCAACCTAATTAGCTGTGAGATGTTCCAATAGTTCCACTGCATCTGCAACATCAATGATATGTTCAACCTAATTCAGTACACACGAATGTTCAATAGGTATTTGGACAGACCTTTTGTTTTGAGTCCCTTTTTGAGAAAATTTGTTCTCTAGCACCACTGTGGCTCCAGTGTAGATCAAAAATATTCTGCTCTTTGTTCATGGCAATGTTAACTTTTACAGTTTTTTTTTTTTTTTCCTAGGCCTCATTGTCTTTAATTGCGCTTATTTCTTGAAGATGCGGTATGCAATATTGCACCCCCTACTGCTAATAAATGAGGAGCAGCATTTCACCAGAAAGCATAATACGGTCGATCCAAGACTTGATCTGTGCAATCTAACTTTAAAGTCATCAGCCATCAAATAACTCGCAGCATTGGAAGAATGCATTTGATCCGGCTAAACGGCTGAAACTTGGAGAGTCGGTCAAGATAACTCTTATCTTATATTGTCCAATCGCTTGCTTAGTTGGAAGAAGAGATACACAAGTAAAACAAATATTGACGCTTTGTGTGAACATTCCATAACACTTTGTGATTTTGAGATCCATATTGTTTAAGTTGAATGCTCTTTACTTGATCTGCCATATCGGTTTACTTCTCACATGATTCCATTGAAACTAACTGGCGAATTGCTCAAATTTTTTGATGTCATATACTTCGTAGGTACATACTACAATCTATGGAAAAAAGTTCTCATAAAGTCCAAAGGTCATCGAATGTCCATTTTTAAGCAATGCATGTACATACTGGAACAGTTTTTAGAACAGTTTGTGTTATTGTTAGTTGCACTAAAGGTCCTTTTTTCCCTCATAGCCAATGGTAGAAATCTAGTTAGCAGTAAGCTATTTACTGACTAGTCTAGAGGAAACGTTGCAAGTTCAGAATCATGAACTGACAAACCAGGGACAGTTCCTTCCGCATGATGAATTAGCCCTCTAATTTTTGACTGAGTTCTCACTATACCCCTCAAGATACTCAATAGTGTTGGGAAGTGGAGATCAGGAGAACTCATTGCTCTGAGTTCAACTCAAATTGAACAAATTAAAAATGGGTTAATATTTTTCTGAAATGGTAAAATGTCTCACTATCAATATCTGATATGTTGTCTATGTTCTACTGTGAATAAACTGTCCATTTATGAGATTAGCAAGTCATTGCATTCTGCTTTTATTTACATTTTACACAGGATCCCAACTTTTTTGGAATTGGGGTTGTAAATTTAATAATAGCATCATGGAGTAGGAATACAATCAGTTCCGTAAATATTTGGACAACTGGCATCATTTTGGCTTCCTTGGCCACCACATTGGTCTTGAAATTACACGAGATCTGTTTGAAATGCAGACTTTCAGCTTTAATTGAAGCGTTTTGTCAAAATATGTTAAGAACCATGTAGGAAACAATCATTTTTATACATGAGCCCACTAATGTTTTGGGACTGAAAAGTAATTCCACAAACTAAATTAATGATAAAATGAACATTTTTGATACTTAGTTACAAATACTTTGCAGTGATTAACTGCCTGAACTCTGGAAGCCACAGACATCACTATATGCTGGTTTTCTTCCATGCTGATGCTCTGCCAGGCCTTCAAAGCTGCTGTCTTTAGGTCCTGTTTGTCCTTTTGCCTTTTCAAGACAAATGCATGTTCCACTGGATTATGGTCATGTGATTGACTTGGCCTTAGAATATTTTACTTCTTTGACTTAAGTCACTGCTTTTGCAGTATGGTTTGGCTCACTGTCCACCTGAAGTAAAGCTCTGTCCAATGAGTTTTTAAATATTTGGCTGAATATTGGCAGATGGCATAGTTTCATATACAGTGCTTAACAAATTTATTAGACCACCACCCAATGTAAAGTTTATGCCACAGCTGCCCTAAATTAAGTGTTGGTAATTACCAAAATAATTTTTGCGTTTTTGTAAGGGTTTATCCACCCGTATTCGCCAGCTCTTTAGCTGAAATATTTTTAATGCTAAAATGTTATCCATGAATTTTCGAATGTACTATTTTACAAAAAAGCAGAAAAAAGAAAAGCACATTAAGATGCCAAATAAGTAATTTTCTTGCATTCCTGAACATAAATTAGTTGTAGTGGTTGAATGCAAGTTGTTAGAGGCCAAACGAGGCCATAAAGGTTTTGTTTTTGCGTGTGAATAAGGAATATTTCATAGTTAAAGTTCGTTACTTGCAAAAATAAAATATTTAAAGAAGTTTGACAAATTTCTGAAATAGGTGTTCTCATTTATGACAGGTGGTCTTATAAATTTGTCAAGCATTATATTTCAGAATTCATCCTTCTGCTTAAGTCAGAGGTCACGTCAATAAACACAAGGGTACCACTTCCTTTGGCAGCCATACATGAAAACTGTTTACCGATGAGGTGGTATGCTTTGGATTGTGACCAGTTCATTTTCCTCTCCATGCTCTTCTTTTCCCATCATTCAGTTAAAAAAAGTTGAACTTTGATGCGAGATCAGAGACACCAGAAGCGAGATGCAGGGGAACAGGGAGTTTAATAAAACAAAAAGAAAACAGGCACAAGGGCCAACAGAAAACTAGGCCCAAAGGGTTGCAAAAATCCAAACTAAAAAGCTTCACAGAGCTTAAAAAAAAAAAAAAAAAAAAAAACCAAGAGCCCAAATTACAAATACAAAAGCCACTGGAACCTCCAGGGAGAAAGACCACTAACAGAAAAAAAATAATCAGGCTTGAATGCCTAAAAACAAGAACTTGACTAGGCTAGACTGCCGCCATAACTACTGCACTAATTTCAAGGGCACGAGACTTTATCTGCCAGCCAACTTCCACCGACTCCAGATAAAGAGAAGGAAATCAGCATATGAGGGGTAACACCTGGAGAAGAAACAATGGCAAGGCAAGATCATGAGACAAGGACAATGATAGGCTGACATGACTTGCTCATTAAGGGAATGAGCGTGCTCAGCTTAAGTACCAATGAAGCATGCAGATTGGAAAGAAGCATGAATGTTAAAACAGAAAAGCACAGCAAGATCTTGAAATAGCCAAGCAGGAATCATGACAATAAACTCCCTACCTAAATTAGTAGTATTTAGTAATGTGCCTGTCTAAGAATTACACCTCCTGTGACTGTTAGTAAACGTAAGTAACTTAAAAACAGTTAATTGTCAATTAAGCTTAGGCAGCCCTGAATCCTGCTCAGCACTGTAGGAAGGGGGAAATACCAAAAGCCAACCAGAGCTCTGAAATGTGCGAAAACGAAGACATGGAGCGGAACGCAGACAAGCGGTGGAGTGGCTGGGCAGACCTGGCAAAAATCAAAACATGGAAAAGTAAAAACATGAACATTAAACATGAACTATGAAATGTAGAATCCTGATACAAGAAACTGTTAAAACTGTAACATGAGAATGAACATGAACTATGAAATCTGGCACAAGAAACAGTTAAAAGCCAAAATACTGTCCTGGCGAAAGGCCCAGGGCCGTGGAACACAACATTTCTCTATCTGTCAATTGAATGAACTGTACTGGCTTTTTTCAGGCATTTAAAGATTTTTCAAATTGGATTGGCATTTTATAGGTACTTAAAGTCCATTTTTACTTTCTTGATGGGGTTAAGTGCGGTAATTACCACGTTTCTGCCATCATCATCCACTGGAAAAAGATAATGTACGTATATCTCATCAAAATTCTGAAGAGGGCATCCACGAGGGTCTGTGTGGTCTGTCAGCTTTTCTCTACAAACTTCAGCTAGTGAAATACTATTGTACAATGTTGCTTTAACATTATTTCAGCATTGCCATAAAATCACAATTACGCCACCACATCACATGAAATGTATTGGTTTCTAAGTGAAGCCGAGACGCGGATGACGTTGTGTGGGTAGCCTCTCTCGGAAATGTTTGCTCCCTCTTGTTCCATCTAAGCTCTTTCCTGTACTGGCCCTGGTGAGTCAACATGCTGGGAACGAGCAGACTGCGACAGCTCAGAGGTTCAGGCATCCCATCCCAATAATTTTGTCAAGCACTATTACCTAGCTAACAATGCTGTGGATTCTGAAGGATATTTAGTACTCTAGGAATATAATTTTTGCTTTCCATAAAATCTGAATGCTTTGAATTTTTCCCTTATGGTAGATCATGCAACTTTGTTTTCCTGAGGGAATATATGTGTTTTAATCCTGGATTATTGGAAGATTTTTATTGGATAATGCGGCTCAATAAAGTTAGAGTCAAATTCAATTGCCTTTTTTCTTGTTCTCACTTTCGCTATTCATGACACTATTCATTAACTGGGATGCTGGCACCTCTTCGCAGTCCTCCAAGCCAAGTTTCATTTCCATAGATCAACTGAATTGACCTCATGAGTACCATTCAGTGAACCGGTTGTTTATCTTGAAATTAAATGAGTTTGGTTGGTCACCATAATCCGCAGAAATTCAGTTTAATTCATGCTGGCTTTTGGCAGAATTTATCACTATCACTATCACTTTCAAATTTCCATAAATACAGCTAAAAAAGCTATAATTTTTTTGCGTGAACTTTGAGAATAATGTACTCACTGAGTTGAAAGTAAAAAGTCATTAATTTGAGGCGAGAATACAAAAAAACATGACATTAAAAAAAAATGCCAACTGAGGCTTAGCATTGTGGTGTTTACACCAATGAGTCAAAACAGTATGACCACTCACAGATTATTAATTAATAATTAAGAGTAAGCATTGATTTTCTCATACCAAAATGGCTGGTTAAAGCCCTTAAACGGAAAGCGGAGTGTCAGTTCTCAAGGTTGACGTGTTGGGTGTGGCATTGATGAGACCTGAGTGACTTTGACAAGAGCACAATCGTTTTGGCTTAATGTTGGGTCATAGCATCAGCAAGACAGCAAGAATTCTGGGGTTCTCACGGTCAGCAGTGGTGAGTACACACCAACAGTGGTTCAATGACGAACAAACCACCATCTGGATACGAGGTATCGGTCACCCAAGGCTCATCAACACGAGGGCAAGGAAAGTTATCCCGTCTGGTCCCAACTGGTGGAAGGGCTTCTGTCGCCCAAGCCACAAAAAATATTAATGATGGTCATGAGAGGAATCTGTCACAAAACACTGTGCAACACACCCTGCTGCGTGTTGTGCCTTGTATAGCTGGCCTTTGCGCATTCTAACCCCTGTCCACCGTCGAAAAAATGTTTAATAATTTGTCATTTCTGAACTGGACCTTGGAGCAATGGAAGAAAGTCCAATGAGTTCCGTTTTTCTTTTTTATCATGTGAATGACTGGGGAAGAGATGACAGCTGGATGCACTGCTGATGGAAGAGTAATGCTCTGCGAAATGCTCTGCTGGGAAATCATGGGTTTGTGCATTCATGTGGATTTCAATCCAAGGACAGGAACAGCATAGTAGGCCAGTGGTCTAAATCTTTTGACTCATCTGTGTGTATCATTAATACCTGCTGTGAACAAGAACATCAAGCTCAAAACACCAACCGTGTGATAAAAAAATATTCTTTCAAAAATTATTTTTGTTTATAGCTGCCTCTTTGAATCATGAGTACTACCAGGGTGAGAATTTCTTTCTCAGGGAGAGTCTAATGAAGTGAGGAAGCTCCTGTACTGCAAAAAATGATAAGATAAAAATACTATGAATTTACTTATTATAAGACTTAAAACACTTATTTCCATCACCATTTTTCTTAGTAAGACAAAAAAAAATTCTTGTTATGAGGTAATTTTTATTAGCTTGCCAGTGGGGCAAGTAAATTTCACTTGTCAAGTCAAATAGTAACTTGTTTTAAGTTTTTTTTTTTTCTTAATACAAGTTACTATTTGACTTGACAAGTGAAATTTACTTGCCCCACTGGCAAGCTAATAAAAATTACCTCATAACAAGAATTTTTTCTTTCACAAGAAAAACATTTTTTCTTTCACAAAAACCTACTTGAAATCCCAGCATCCTGATTTATTCAGCAGGAGCAAAAAGGTCAGCCAAAACATGGAGTGAATCCAGTATCAGACAGTAAACTCCAGCCGGAAGGATTGCTTCTTGCTGCAGAGGTATTTCAATTTTTTTAAAGCAAGTAATATTAGGAAAAACTATGTAACCATTTTCTTGTAGAAGGAAGGGTGCCCATGTAGTGAGGTCCTGAACTAAAATTAAGTCTGGTTTGATCTCAGCCGGCACATTCATGATAAATCTGATTCCACCCTGAGCCATATGTCTCCTGTAATACGAGGTGGCAGGCTACTGTGATCTGGAAGGGTGGGGGCTGCAGGGAGTGTAGTTGCCAGGGGCGGGGGAGTGATCTTCCCGCACAGCTTTGTTTGCAGGAGATGGAGACAGTGGAGGTTGAAGAAAGTTATGCCCTGAGTAGACCAATCAACTCCAGTGTTCCTCAAGGAAAAAAGGAAAAAACATTCAAAGAAGCTGAGGGGTGAGATCGACAGAGATGGGAGGAGTGGAAAGGTGGGTGCAAGATGTAGAATCCCCCCCCCCACTTTACTTCCTGAGGTTGGCAATAGAAATAATAGCCCATATTTTCTCACTGCTGGAGTCGGTACATTAACCGCCTCCCCCATAACTCGTACTACTGCACTCTGGTCATGAATCCCCTACCAAGGCACTACACACTTACGCCTTCTGCGATCAGCAGCAACTCCTCAGGCTGGGTCTCTCACTCACTTCTGAAAATGGAAACAGAATTTTCCTCCCTGTGGTATGGTGGGAGATGCACTGCCTGGCAAAAAAAAGTCCCAGTGTGGATTTAACAAGGCAAAGACTAAGGAGCCTTTGATTAAATCATGTTTGCGGTGATCAATCTTTCGGCCGGCAAAAATTCCTTTGACTAATGAAGTGTGATGCTTCTCATTTTCAAACAATCATACTGGAAGACATACTCCATAGTTGTAGGATTGTTTTGTTTCAAGGGGAACACATTTTTGGCCTTCATCAAGCAAGGAAAACAACCTAGGAGATTGCTGAAATCACTGGTATTTGGTTATACGGGCATGATCACAGTATGTGCATGCATAAACTTCTGTAATACAAACTCAAATATTAAGGAGAACCTTGTGGATATTTTGAATTGTATGTTTGAAAGGATTTTGAGAGTGTTTTGCTGTTCAGTTTTTGTTAACTACAACGTATAATAATAAGACAACCAAACAGACTTACTTACAAACTAATGGCAAAAAATTTGGAAACAATTCCAGAGGAGACAACTCCGGTGAAGATCTTTTCAGTGCCGAAAATTTTGCTGCTTTAGTTTACTTTCTTGCAAAGCTAAAAATAAAAATATTACCTCAGCGAACTTGTGATCTCTTGCAAATGTGAGAAAATGTGAGGTTTTACAAAATGGACCACACGTGAGAACCAGTAAAATGCAAAAAGGAGACTTTATTTTTGAAGGGGGAAAACCCCCAACAGAGCAGGCAACAGTACAGAGTCCACAACCCAAAATCAGAATCCAATGTGCGAAATCCAGAATCGTAACCAGGGCACCAATCACAAAAATCAAGGTCAGACAAAAAGGGTTCAAAACACAAGAAGGCCGCGAAGTACAGGGAGTCGGCAAAAAATCGATAGTCAAGGACGGTCCAGTCAGAAAGATAATCACGATGGGTACAAGGCGAAATGAACGTGGCACAAGTTAGCATGAGAGAACGATCTGACAAAGCAGTGCTGTGAAGAGACATCTAATATATGTTTCAGGGAGGTCACATGATAACAGAACACAGGTGGAAGCAGTGAGACTGAATACAAGGGAGCAACACATTAGGAAGAACCTAATCACATGAAATTGGCAGAAGCCAAAACGCAGACAAGGATCACGGGACAAACCTATAGACAATGACACAGCTCCGGTCAAGGAGTTCTACCGTGCACAGATACTAAGAGAAAAGAAAGCATAAGAAGGTGTGGAGATTCCACTGAAATGCAGCTGCGAAAATTAGGGAGAGCCAAGGGGCGGAGATTAGAATAAGGCGAGTGCTGAGAGCTTGTTAATCAATTAGTAAGTGCAGCAATACAATCCCGAGTGCTCGTTAGTAAGTTAGTCTTAAATACAATGTTAGTCATGGTTAGTAAATTAACAAAAACAAACTGTTGGTATGTGTTAGTAATATAGAAAAAGCAAGGAGAAGGAAGTAAACGAGATGGGGAAGAAAGATTGAAACCAGAAACCATTAAATCACCTGATGGAGTGGCACGCATAACTGGGGCTGTGAGCAAAGACAAGACCAAAGACAAGACAGGGGGAGACAAAGTGCAATGCATGGAAAAATCAAAAAATGGACTGGAATAAAACTATGGCGAAAAGTAAAACATGGAAATCCAAAACTAAGGCAATACATGAATGAAAAAGCAACCAATTCACAATACACATTTCTAAAGAGTAGTCAGACATAGCAAGGATCAAAATAACCATATCTAAAGAATGGTCAGACATAGCAATAATCCAAAAACACATAAGGCAGTCAGAACACATGACAAGGCAGAACCAGAATCACAACAGAACACTTGTTCCACAAAGAAATCAGGACAGAGCAATTGAGTATCCCAGCGTAAAGGGTAAAAATCCATTCCATTGTGGTACTACTGAAGTGTGAAAAAATGAAAACTCAAACCAGCTGAATCTTGTTCACAATTACTCTCCATCCCATTAATGAGCCCAAAATTATGACTAAAGAATTGGAGTTAACAAATACATTTTATCTCCGAAACAAAAACAACAGCTCAAAAATATGAAACAAAAAATCAACCTATATGACAAAACAGCTGAAATATTCTACAGTGCAAAGATTGCAAAAATAACATGCAATACTCGAGGATCTTCAAAACTCTGTTGAAAATGTAAGGTGTACATTTTCAATACAGGAGCAAAGATTTGCACATATCGTGAGAGTGTCCCTTTAGTGAGAGTGTCCCTTTAAGAACTGCCCAATGCATTATTAAATCCTGGAAGAATACAGTGAACCATCAACCATCAATCAGCGGATAAAATGGGTCAGAAAAAAATATCAATGGTTGTGATCAGTAATCTCTAAAATGCTTGGTGAAGTGTCATCATAAACAAGTGGCGCCAAGAACAACAAACCCCGCCCCTCACACATACTTTCACCTACTTGAACAAAATTCGAAAGGGATCTTTTCTGGGTCAGTGGCAATCCTGACCCAGGATCCAGGACACAGTCGCAGCCAACAGATCAATTTCACAAAGTTAATTAAACAGAGAATCGAGGTAAAATATTCTGGACCTTTTCTATGATGGCAGATTGCAGCACAAAAGGGAATATCCAAATCAAGGTCAAGAGACGTGCAGAGGGTAGAGAGCCAAAACGGTAGAACTATAAAACCAGGGAGCAGACAGAATCATAAACTGTTAAACAAGTCAAATCAAAACCAGAAAATCTCATGACACAAAGGGATAGGCAATCTCAGAAAACTGTAGAAAAAGAAGTCAAATGGGAAAACATTCCAATAGAATAAACACTCATACATACTGCAGCTGGAGAAATAGGGGACAGATTTGCAAAATGCATTGCAAGAAATGATGAAAATAAAGGGAAACAAATAAAGGAAGTGAAGGGGAATCAGGTGCATTGGAAACTGGGAGCCTCACAGGAGGAGTGGTTACAAATGAGGGAATGGGGAAACAGTAACCAATTAAGCAGGGTGTTAAAGTGACGGGCAGGAAATGAAAATAAAGACACGTGGAGGAGCTGACAGCAGGGTGAATGAAAATAAAAATGAGTGTGTGAACAAAAACCAGGAAGTACATGGAAACAAAGTAAATTCAAATACAACAACTCAATACAAAAAATAATACACAAAAATACAAATATAACAATAAAAGACAAAAATACTCAAAAACTAACAGAGACAAAGCATTGACAATAGTTCTATCTGTTCAAGCTTATGCTCTCCTCCGTTATCAGTTAAAAAAAAGAAAACAAAACATTTTTTACATTATTGTTGTGCCTTTTATTAGGTACACCCATTTCCTGCTCTTTAGCGGTTTTCAATGCAGGGACTTATTCCCTTGGAAAAGTTCCTGTGAATGTGCAGTCCAGCAGGCGCAGCAATTTGGATTGGCTGCTTGGCTTCTGACTATCATGACTGGCCCTGGACTGTTTTTGATCAAGGCTTGGAAACCCCCTCAACCACTGAATGCAGATCGCCTACAAATATTGCCTATGCCCCCCTCTGTAATGTTGATCCCACGTATTTGCTCCAAAATAAACAGCCCACGAGGCACTTTTAGTTGATCTGGGTGTGTTTTTTCCTCGTGCAGTTCATAACATGGCCACAAGAAAGCTACTTGTAAGTGATCAGGAAAAATTACTTAAGTTTGCATTTAATTGGACTGTGGGGCCATTGAAAAAGGTCATGTGATCTGTTGAGTCCTAATTTACCTTATTCCAGAGCAATGGGCACCACTGTGTAAGAAAAGAAGCTTATAAAGCGATGCACTCATCATGCATAGTGCCCATTGTACAAGCCTCTGGAGGTAGTGTTATGGGGAGGAGTTGCTTCAATTTTAAAGGTGTGGGCTCAGCAATGTTATACAACACAAAAATGAAGTCTGCATACTACCTGCATATTCTGAATGACCAGGTTATGCCATCAATGGATTTTTAGACCCTGCCAGAACAGGCATATTTCAGGAGGATTCATGGGGATAAATTGGAAAAGAACAGTTTAGAAAGCATGAGGAATCATTCTCCCACATGACCTGGCCATCACAAAGTCCTGACCTAAACCAGCTGACCCATCCACAAACAATGTGCTCTCTCATGTCAGGTGACGTCATGGTAGTTTTCCCAATGCATACTTGTGTGATTGCCATTCATGTTCACACGATCATACTCCACTGAGTTTGCCCTCTAGAAGTGGAGTACATTTTATTTGGGTGTCAAATGCAGTGACATATTTCAAAGGGAAAATCCATAAAAACCAGGAAGTGCATGGTATTTGTGGATGGGTCAATTTAAAGTCTTTGGTGCAGTATTTGCTGGAGAAAGCTTTACAGAATGGTTTGACTCTGCCATCCTCAGCACAAGATCTTGGCCAAAAATTGATACAACTCGGATGGGAAATAAATGTGGTAACATTGCACAATATTGTCAAACAATGCCATGACAAATGCACGCTGTGATGAAAGCTAAAGGCTCTCCAATAAAATGTGATACTTTTTTTTTTGGCCAGGCAATGTGCATTTTACAAGATTGCTATATTTCAGGTCATGAGCCAGGTCTGGCTTTGCAAAGCTGTATCCTTGATTTCATAAGTGTAATAGCTTTATTTCAGCATGTGCATCTGGGTCAGTGCGGATGTGTTTGGCTCAAGTGCAGAGGTTTGCAATTACTGTAGCTACTGCCAAGGCTTTAGAAGCCACTCTGTGGGAGGTGACCAACATCATGCGTCCTGGCTAACGTGGTGAAATCATCAGTCAGAGCCGTTTTATATAAAAGACTCCTGCACAGCTGGCGTGCAGGCTGTGAAGGTGAGAGCAGAAAGCAGAAAACCAATGTAAAAAAAAAAAGATGTCCGAATTTTGCCCAGCGGGAAATTAATAGCTCACCGCCAGGACAAAGTAATTCAGCCAGGTGAAGGGAATGGAAATGCTCATAAAAGGTCTCCCAGGGTCAGCCAAATTTCTTCCCATCCACATTTCTCTATGCCCTCTGGGTGCCCCCATTGATAATTCCAAAATATATTAATTTGAACTGCCAACCCTAAATATGGAAAGCCAACTTGTACCTACCAAAAAAGACTACAAACTGTGCGTTCTGCACCATTTGCAGTATACACACATGATGTCAGAGGTATTTCAGAGGCATCTTTCCCAATGAGAAGCCTTGGATGACCGGCCATGTCCGCGCACTCCTCCGGGCCCGTGATTCTGCCTTCAGATCAGGTGACAGAGCTCCCTTACAGCACATCCCACGCTGATCTGAAAAGGGGAATAAGAAAGGCCAAGGCGGATTACATGAGGGAGATAGAGAGCCACCTCTCAAACAACAACTCACTGCAGATATGGCAGGGCAGACAGAGCATCACTAACCACAGAGTCTGTAAAGTCGCACCTAGCAGCTCAGGTGTGTCACTGGCAGAGAAACTGGACTGCTTTTTTGCTCATTTTGAGACCTAACAGCACACAGCTGCACCACTGCTGCCTGCACCAGCCCCCAGCTCCCCCCCACTCATTGTCAGGGAGCATGATGAGAGGCGGGTGCTTAAGGTGCTGAACGCCAGTAAAGCTGCTCGCCCAGATGGTGTGCCGGGGAAGGTGCTCAAGGCTTGTGCCCACCAGCTCTCCCATGTCCTGATCTCCATTTTTAACCTCTCTCTGGCACATGTCGAGGTCCGATCCCGTTTGAAATCCTCTACAATCATCTCTGTTCAAAAGAAATCCATCGTATAAAGCCTCAGGGACAATTGCTCTCACACCCATCCTCACAAAGTGCTTCGAGAGGCTGGTGCAACATCACATCACCGCCTGCCTCCCTCCTGGTTTTGACCCATACCATTATGTCTACCGTGCAAACAGATCCCCTCAAGATGCCATAGCCACAGTTCTTCACACTGCTCTATACCACCTGGAGCAGCAGGGGAGGTACATGAGAATGCGCTTCGTGGATTGCACGTCAGCTTTTAACACCATCATCCCAGACATACTGGCCTCCAAGCTGATGGTATTAGGCCTCCCGTCACTCACTTCCTCCTGGATAAAGGACGTTCTAACTAACCGCCCACAGTCAGTGAAACTTGGCCTCCCCCGTCCTCCTCCCGCACACTCAGCACTCAGCACCAGCAACACAATCTTTAAATTTACTGATGACACCACTGTGGTGGGGCTAATCTCTGGTGGTGATGAGGCAAACTACAGGAACAAGGTCCTTAGGCTGACAGGGTGGTGTTCAGCGAATAACCTGTTGCTGAACTCTGCAAAAACAAAAGAAGTCATCTTGGATTTCAGGAAGAACAGGCTTGACCTCTCCCCCCTCTTCATCAACGGCGACTGTGTGAAGAGGGTTAACACCTTTTAACTTTCTAGGCACCCACATCTCTGAAGACCTCTCCTGGTCAGAGAACACATTAGCAGTCATCAAGAAGACCCAGCAGCGTCTACACTTCCTAAGGGTGCTCAGGAAAAACACCCTGGACAGTAAGCTGCTGGAGACCTTCTACAGAGCCCGTGTGGAGAGCCTGCTGACGTATATCATCTCGGTGTGGTTCACCAGCTGCACTGAAGCTGACAGGAAGAGGCTGCAGAGGGTGGTAAGGCGGCACAGAGCCTTGTCGGCCACCATCTCCCTACCCTGGACAGCGTCTACAACTCTCGCTGCCTCAGCAGAGCGAGTAACATCATTAAAGACCGGACTCACCCAAGCCACCACTTGTTCCACATGTTGCCCTCATGTGCATCCCTACAGGTGCATCAAGTCCAGAACTAACAGACTCAAGAACAGCTTCTTCCCCAGGGCCATGGCCCCTTTAAACTCAAACATGCACTGAATATGCACTGCTCTTTTAACACTTTATAACACTACCTCCACCCTGCAATTATTTTTTAGCACTTTGCACTCTTAAATATGTCCATGTGCTAAATGTTGGTCTTTGTTTTTTTTGTCTCCTTATGTGTGCAATTGAGGTAGCTCTTTAATCTCGTTGTAGTGGTACAATGACAATAAAGTCTGATTGATTTATTGATTGATTGAGGTATGCCAGGATAGGCAGCCTTGTAACACATGGCTACTTTCTACTGGTTTTTCTTGTTTTGCATGATTTACAATTAAAACAATCTACTCAGAAAGACTATTCGGTAGAATGAACAGCTAATTTATATTTCAACACATTTATTCACTGCATCAAAAAGTTGGGGAGCATTTTCCTATTCACATTAACAATGACATAAAATGTGGATGTCTATTAAACTTTCAATTCTGAGCCTAAGATGCTCATGAAACAGCACAGATTTTTTTCTGTGTCTACTGTAAAGCTGTTTTGCACTGATATTAAGAATTATTGTTATCATTCCAATCTCACATTCTAGTCTAGTTATCTCTTTGTTATTATTAATCCTCCACCATGAAATGGAGAGGGAGATATGGCAATGGAGTTTATATGTTCATCTGGATAAGTACTGACAAGTTTTTTAGTGAGTTGTTTACCTAGATAAATTTAATTTTGTGTCTCTATTTTGCTAGCCTTGATTGTGTTCGAAAACAGGATTTACATGAAGGGGTTGAGGAGAGTATATTGATGACAAAGTCTACTTTTTACTGTTGGACTACAAAAAACTGCTGATTGGTTTGTATTGGTTTGTAAATTTCAAAAATTTAGTTAATTAGATGATTTTAGTTGATTGTCAATCAAGCTAAATAAATTGGAAAAGGTTGAGAGTAGTCATGCTGTCAGGGTTGGTCCACCATGTGCTAATCAGCTGCAGGGCGGACAGGAAAATGGGGGCAGGACTCAGCAGAGCTCACCCTTAAATGCATGCAACTTGCATGTCATTGATAAAGAACTGCTGGTGCTAGTGATAATTAGTGATCTGGAATGTAGTGAGTGGGCTGAGGGCTGGAGGCAAAGCCTCACACATGCGTTAACATGTAACTGTCTACCCTATCATACCTTGGTGGGGATATATGGCATGTGAGCAATTTGTGAAAGCTCTATATTTGTTATTATCAATGTAGGTTTACCAACAACAGCTTATATCCACCAACTATGTATGCCAGGGCTATTAATATACATTCTTCTGGGGGCCACATTTCAACAAATTAATTTTCATACTCTTCTGACCCGGACCAGTCCATCTCGATGGCTTCTAAGAGGGGGAATCCCCCCCAGTGAGATCAGGTCGGGAAGAGATGTGGGCTAGTGAGCTGGGGTTCCTCGAAGGCAGGCCTCGAGTGGCGAGCCACACCTCCTGGCCAACCTGGTAGACTGGAGCAGGGGAATGCCGCCGGTTGGCGAGGTAGCATAGCGCCCAGTAGCGCCCTGAAGGGCAGAGCATGCCTGGGCCCAAGTTCGGCCACAGCGGCGGACGAGGGCTAGGGCTGATTGGCAGGAGACCTCTCTCTCCAAGGCTGGTGAAAGTGGAGGCTGATAGCCAAAGACACATTGGAAGGGAGAGAGGCCCGTGGCGGACCTGGTGAGTAAATTGTGAGCATACTCCACCCACAGGTGCTGCTTGGACCAGGGGGATGGGTTCTGGGACACCATGCAGCGGAGGGTAGTCTCCATCTCCTGGTTCATACGCTGAGTCTGCTCATTGGACTGGTGGTGGAACCCGAAGAGAGACTGGCGCCGGCTCCCATCAGGCTACTCCTTCCAGAGGACAACAGAGAACTGAGGAGCCCGGTCGGACACCACGTCAACGTCAGTGGCATAGCCAGAGGGTGGGCAAAGACATGTCACTTTATGACAATAATTAGTCCTGGCTAATTCTCAATTATTTTCCTTTATTGACAAGTTTTCCAATTATCGTAATTTGCAACTGAAGAGTTATTAATTAATTAATCTATTAATTAATAATAATAGTCACAAACCTTGTGCCTCCTTAATTGTCTCCTCCCCCTTTTCAGCAAGCTGCATGTCTTTGAGAGGTATTGTCTCCTTAATGGTTTGGCATGTCTTGCATGCCTCCTGTTATCCAGTTATAATCCATTTGTATGCCTCGTTCCCTTGTGATCCTGCAGTGTATAGTATAAGCCCTATTTCTGTCTAGCGGTGTCACTGAATTGTCATGCTATGTGCCCTTTAGCAACCAGTCAGTTTATGTTTTCTGGTTTCGTTTTTGCCATCTTCGTAGATTATCGTAACCTTTCAGATAGTGAAATATGTAATTACTCTTCTGAGCTTTATTAATGGTAACAAATTCCCAAACCTTACTTTAAGTATCCAGTATTGGGACCAAGTGTCTGTTAACCAGCCTTTGCAGTATGCTCCTGTAACAAGTTTATTAGGAACATCATCCGAACCTTCATTCACCTGGATAAACTCTTTGTACCTGCTGTCCGCCTGTCCTGCCTTTGCAAGGATAACACCACGAGGCCTCTGCCCCATGATGCCACTGGGCATGCGTGAACATGCCCATTTCCATGTCTGGATCATAACAAATAATAATACTAAGAGGAAGAAGAAGAAGATAATATTAATAATAATAATAATAATTATTATTATTATTATTATAAGAAGAAGAAAATATTAGATTGATGCTATCATGTTACACAACCCTAGACCACTAAGTACAAAGCTGTACTGCCACTCAGAACTCCTGTGGAATGTAATTGGGGTAAGTGCGGTTGTTTGAGAACTACACAATACTCTCAAGGAGTACATGATAACTTCGGCCTACAATTCATAGCATGAATTAACCAGAAAGTTGAATTGAGGTTAGCAGGCTTTCAAGCCAGATGGTGTTAATCCTACTGATATTGTATGCTTTTCAACACAGCGCATGGAACAATCTGCTTTATTTAACAAAAATGAGCACCTTGGGCTGCTGAAATTGCATGAATAGAGGGTCTGTGGTGAGATAAGTTCCAAAAAGCCTGAGCAGGCTCCTTAACAGTCTATAAATAACTGTCATTCTGAAGAGGCAATGGTGCTAAATCTTTGCCATATCCTAGTGCTGCACTCTTCCCTGTAGCGTCATCTCTCACTATTGACGTCATTCCCTTGCACTGCCTTTTGTCAGCCATCTGATGGATTTGTGACGCTCCTCACCCAAATGTCTGCATGATAACACAAATTACATGCAGAAAATGCGCTCCTCAGTTCTCATTATCCAGAACACAAAGGACAGAAAAGAGGGGAAGATAGTGGTGCTGAAGGTTTTTAGGATTGTATTGAAATGCTTTCAGGGGAACCATTTAGCATTAAATACTCTCGTGTTTCCCATTGAGGGAGGGGAGGTAGGTGTCACGTTTGCAGAAGGACACCAGCAGTGAGTCGAGAATCCAAAGAATGAGATTTTATTGAACGGAAAGATTTCAAACGAAAAAAGGCATGTGGTCCAACAGAAACTCAGATGAACAGAAATAATGCTGGGGAAAATGCTGCCAACAAAAAACTCCACTTAAAAAGCTGAAAAATCAAAATTGAAAAAAAAAACTGCAGGATTAAGGAAGCCACGAGGCCAACAAAAAAACTACACTCAGTGAGCTGAAACAATAGGGTTGTATGAACGTTATGGTATGATCAAGACAAATGACAGCGCACAAAACACGGCATGGAAACAACAGCCTGACTGCCAACTGGAATGCTTCCACAGAATAAGAAGGTACAGGGCAGACAAGGGAACGAGGAACAACTGAGCAGAACAGGGAGGGAACAAAGCATGAACAGGAGATACTGGACAAGGTAAATGACATAACAAGCCCATTAAGAAAATGGACGTGCTCAGCTAAGTACCAATGAAGTATGCAGATTGAAGGAAGCGTGAAAAAGTTACACAGCAAAGTAAAGCAAGATCTGAAATAATATCGAAGCAGGAAATCATGACAACTAACACCCTACCTAAATTGTTGTAAAGTGCCTGTCTAAGAAAAACACCTCATTAAAGACATTAAAGACATTAGATTATATCAAACCTGTCCCTAATTTAACTTTGATAATTCTAAAGCAGGGGTGGACAATTCCGGTCCTGGAGGGCCGGTGTGTATGCAGGTTTTTATTTCTATCAATTTCCCTCACAAACTGAGTTAACTGATTGCATACACAAATCTAGATTTGTGCAATGATTAGATCAAATTAAAATGTTTTCTGAAGGGAGACAAGAACTGTCTTTGATGGTCATTCATCATAATTTAAAGAAAAGCTCCAGAAATGTCTCATTTCATAAATGGTTCAGCTAATTTGAATAATGATAATTAATAATTAAAGGCCAGAAGTTAGTTTGAAAACAAGGGACAGATACGGCCCTCGTTGCCCACCTCTGGTCTATGATGTCATGCTGCCCTAGCTATCAGCTACGCTGAAAGTGCTCAGTTATGAAGGCCAGCCTGTGCAAAGCTTTCTTGTCTAAAAATGTGGCTTGTTTCGAAACATTGCCCTATGTGTTTGCTGAAGGAATCTTTCGTATAATTTGTGTGATTTGTCGAACCGTAAATTTATAGCAGCACATGCTCATCCGGATGCAGCCACGAATGCTCGACAATTCCAGTTCTCGCTTAGCGAAGCAGCACTCTCATTGTCGGTCGCTAAATAATTTCTTCTACGGCAAGAATTACGATCTGTTTGCCTATTGCGAATCGCCACTGTTCGAAAGCTGGTCTTTTCCCGGTGTTGAAAAAGCATGTGGATGCGTTAAAAACGCAGTATGTGTATTGTGGTACTGTCCTAAATCAGGAATGTGCCAATAGGAGTAATCTGATATACAATTAGGCACATCGCCAGGCGGATATGACGGCAGAAAATCACGAGTCAAATGTAAAAATGTTGATGAGTGAACTTACACTCATATCCACGCACGGTTGAATGCTAGCTAATATAATGGCGATTTAGAGCGTTTTTTTCCAAACCAGGAACTCCGGCTTTGACTTGTTTGTTTGGGTTTATTTGAATTTTCCAGTATTTTCATGTTCATAGCTGTGTATCCACGATGGTATTTGACTTTGAAGCTGCGCAATGCTCATCGCATTTCGTCATGCGAAGCTGGTTGATTACCGGAAGTGCGGATGTCGACAAAAAAATCCCCTTCCTTCATCTCATCTTCCGATTTACGAGTTTTTTATATCAGATCGCTCCTATTGGACCTGTATGTCTTGCAAACAAGTGTGTGGGAGTGCAAACATTTTATGGAAGCCGTGGCAGTGCTTGTACTTGCAGTACAGTCATATCACATTTTGTGAAATTTACTTGAGCTGCTAGTTTCTCCTCGTTTTACCCCTGGATAAGCGAAGCTTAGGAAGGAGTTTTTATGATAAGACTCCAGCGTCATGCACCAATCAATCAATTTGCCCAAGCACGAACACGGCCAGAGAGATAATATGATCTTGGCACGGATGACCGGTCCCTAATTCACGAATGGCTTATCAAGGAGTCAAGGATTGTCACTTTGATTTTCTTTATATACAGAATGCTTGCTAGTTTCATCACGCAATCAGGGTATACGATTTGCAAGCTAACAAAGCACATCATGAATGTTATCTTATGGCGGCACTGAACGGGCTCATGGCTTTTATCGGAACCCTTATATTGAGTCGCGTTCTTGCCTGATATTTTATGGATTACCACAAATGATAAATTTGGCCTCCCTGTTGGAACTAATTCAATGGGCTGCACTGAAGTATTTAGAGATGGCAAATTGAAACTTCCGTAAACAACCTCTGGGATGGATGCTACTTCTTGGTCAAGTGACTTGGTTTCGGGGCGCTCCGGTGGCTCATAGGTCTAAGCGCGCCTACCATAAAGGCTGTGTCCCTCCCACAGCGACCTGGGTTCATTTCCGGCTCAGGTCATTTGCTGCATGTCTTTCCCCCAGTCTTCTCCCCTACCTTCCCGTCTCTCTACACTGTATAACTGTAAAATAAAGGAAAAATTCCCCAAAAAAAGTGACTTGGTTTCAAATTGCTTGGCTTAATTCGATTGTTTAACTCTGTGTCTACCTGGGTTCACTAACATGCCGTCATATGGATCGCCTGCTCATGTTCGATCCGAGTTTTGCTCGAACAAGCTCTTAAGGTTTGCTGGATTGCGGACCCAACTTCATTTGCCTTGAATGAAGCCTATTCATTCCAATTCATCGGCAGAATTACTACACTTTGCCTATTATTCCCATTGAAATTTCCAATGGATGTACTTTGTGCTTTGTTTTATGTATTTTTTGCAGGGTTTATTTGCCTCATGCCTTTAAATATCATGGAGATAAAGCTTGAAATTTGCAAACTTTTGCAAAGTCCTACCCACCTCCCCACGGTGCTTCAACTATAGTGTTTTTAAAAAAAAAGCGTCAAATGACGTCACTTGGGTAGTAAGCACGACGGCTCAGTTGCTCCACGATAGATTGCGTGTACATGAGTGGCAATAAAACTAAGCCCTTTGCATCTGTGTTGTCAGACATGTAAGTGTCCAAAACAATCAAACTAGAGTTTCAATATTGCCACCTCTTGAGGTATTATTTGTACATCATTTGACATCAAGGAAGCTTATGTCTACTGGACTGAATTCAACGGTGAAATTCAGATGTTCATGGCAGAGCTCAAATTTCAAACATTTCAAATTTACTGGCCCCCTTCATACCTTACTGCCCCCCCCCCCATCTTGCATATAAACATTTATAGCCTGTGCGATACCATAGCCTTCAATTTATGTGACAAACGTTGCACCAAAAATCCTTTTTGTGTCATGTTTGTTATGCATTGCTTCCTTTTTTGCAGATTCCGTTTCATCCCTTTGTTTCAGGCTACTGGATGTGGTTTCGTGTGCCTAAGTAGTGTCCAATGACTTAACCCACCCTGCTTGTTGTAGAGTAGTGTGCACTGTAGATATGTGTGGTGATGTTTATTAGTAATCGCTAATAAAATTCTATACTTGGTGCTAGCATGTTAATCTGATAAATTCTGTTGTCAGTCCTGTATTATACTTTTACACTTTGTCTCATTGCATGAAATTTCTTCTGAGATTTTTACATGAAATTTACGCACTGCAATACATCAAACAGGCCCAGTCCCAAGTCTGGGAAAAAGTTTGAGGGAGGTACCAGGTAAGTTATTAAGTCGATAAGCTGCTTTTATTCATGGGAAAAAAAAAACATTACCAAATTGAATTCTGTAACTTGTAACAATAACGACTGGTACAAACTGGAAGGAAAACCATCCTTTCTGCTTACCTGCAACAGAGATACCTGCTTACATGACAGAGTTACCTCAGGTCACAATTAATGCATGAGACTTAGAGAAATTGACATTTATTCCTCTATATACATACAGCATAATCTGAGCTTAAAATTTTTTGTTGTTTGTAAATCATTCACATATACATGTCTGTACGGTGGCAAATAACAGTTCCATCTATATTTTGAGAATATGAATACTGACGAACTTGTTATATACTCGCGTGACTGATTTTCCATGGTGAAGAATTTACCGCGAGTTTAGGGGAGGACAGTGTCGCACAAATCAACTGTTGTTAATGAAAAAAGCAATGAACATATAGCTTATCGTCAGACAAATACACGGTGTAGGTTTTGTTACCATGTTAATATACAGCGTAAAAATTTGAATCTAGAATCGAGAGGATTTTGTGACATTTTGCTCGTGATAAACAAGACAAGGCCCTGTAAACAACTGTATATGAAAAAGGTAGTTTGGTGGTCCGAACTGGCCTGGCACTTCTAAAAAACACAATCGGGCCAGAGTTAATGTCGACCAGTGGTATATTTCTCTTGTATTGGCATCAAGAGAAATCGCGGCAACCGCCGGTCTGTCATGACACATAGCACACTTACACTACCTGACAAAAGTATTAGGACGATCCTCATTCTCACTCAACCTTTGATGTACGTGCTATATTACACATGTGAGCATTGTAGGAATTTAATGGTGTCCTAAAATGTACATGTAAACATCACAGAACATTATTTGAACATTTGGGGATGCTACTGATATACAAATTGGCATATTTTTTCTCTGCATAAAAAACTCTCACTTTGGGTCTGTAATAAATAAGAGATATTATAATAAAAAGTGCTTGCAAGATGGTAATCTTCAAATTAACAAGTTTGGAATTGTGTCTTTGTTATAATGGAAGACCACAGCTATTATTAGTTCAATCAATATGATCAGGTGTGCCACATGGGGTGATTTTGATTCTCTATAAAAGGAGGGTCAAGACTTAGAATAATTCAGTTTGGTGTATCCAAAATGGGGTCTGTATTTTTATTTGAATAAACAACTATTTCCAAATATGATACATTCACTATTTTCAACTGCACTGTAAGAAAATCACACACATAAATAGTGACGTCCTATTACACTATATACACTACCTGACAAAAGTATTTCTCTTGTATCGGCTTCAAGAGAAATTGCCAGCCACCGGGCGGCCACTATGCATCTACTCCTTCTTAACTTTTCTGCATTTCAGTTGGCCTTGCTGGCATGGCTCTGTGTGGGGGGTTCCTCGTTCGGACGGGAAGGGATCTCTCATAACAGAGCCATGTCGCCAAACTCAATGTATGATTGTATGTATGCTGCCAATAAATATTTTCTTTTGACGAAATGGTCCTATCAGAAATGAAGACTTGACGTAAGTTCTGATAGGCCATGGAGTCAAGCCTGCTAACAGAGCAGCAGCTTCTCCTGCTGGGGAGTCATCTGAGTGCACATGACTGTCATCTGACCTAGCTGCCTGATGATCGCTTGGCTGGCAATATGCTACCTTACTTAAGCTCGCCATCGGGAAGCTGCTCCTCAGTGTGCCCGCTCAACAACCCTCCTCCACCCCAGGTCCAACAATCTATGGTATTTATTAACCCCGTTCTCTTTGTCTAAATTCTTGTTCTATAGCAATGTCTCTTCCGTGAATCATTGTTGCTGTTGGCTCTATTCCTTGGAGGGGGGTTAGTAGCAGCTCCCTGCCTTCGGTTCCTCATTCGGACGGGCAGGGATCTCTCAGAACAGAGCGATGTTGCCAAACTCAATGTATGATTGTATGCCTGTATGCTCCCAATAAATATTTTCTTTTGGCGAAATGGTCCTGTCAGAAATGTACTTACATGTGCAACACTTGCCATCAAATGATGTTACTTGTTTATTGCAATGTGACACAGATGGGAACATATTTCAAAATGACTCAGAACCCCATGTGAATTGTGCTAATTGAGCTGCACATGAATCACAGAAGCATACTCATTTGAAATTGCTGTTGGCTTCGATTTAGTGGTGGCAGTCTGTGAAACTGCTGGAGAAACCATGTGCAAGCACTTTCCTTACTGACTGTATCTCCCTCAATGAAGATGCTTGTCTCTATTATTCATATCTGGGTTGTTTGTGAATTGCTGAGCTATTCAAGTACAGAATATTTATGTTTGCCACTTTCAGAGCAGTGATTACCCTTAATACATTTTTTCCCCTGCTAAGGAATAAGTGGGGGAATTCTGTTGACAGTCAAGAGCAATGATGTTTGGATGCCAGAATGCCAGGAACCAATCCCACTGAACAATTCGGCGGACTGGAGAAGCTGAGAAGATTGAGATTCCAGCCGAGTAGCTCAGCAGTCAATACACTGCACTAAAATCATTTGGCAATGTTTATATCCCGATTCACTTCAAAGGCCAAGCGCACAAACACACACAATAAGATTTTAGAGGCAACTAATGACCAAAACATTGTGCAAAGCCGGGAATACGCGGCTGAGGTGCAGTGTGCCTGAGTACATGCATGTCTCCCTGACCCCACGAGCCAATCGGTGTAGGTGTAATGTTTTGATATGGAACAATCTATGGTGCTGAATTAGACGAACAATGGGGCTTGAGTCTTTTGAAAACGTAAAACAGTTAATCAGATGTTTGGGTTTTCAGACCACTGTCATATTATTATGAAGCCAAATGCTTCTAAACTGATTTTGCAAGATGCAAAAATTATTACTGTTTTCTTAATTTATTTATTTTAATTTCCAAAGCAGTTGTAAATTTGTTCTATTTAGCTATGGTAAAGAAAATGTCAAATCTGGATAAACTGAGGAATTTACTAAATGATTTAAAAAAAAATACAACACAAACTGGAGAAAGTAATTAAATAGCAGCATGAAGTGTCATCTTTTTAAACAAGTAATTTCTTCAGTCACAGAAAGTCTAAAATACCTCTCTATTCCTCTATTTCACAAAATTTACTTTTGTATTCATTTCCTCAATGTCCTTTTCTGTCTTGAATTCCATCCCTCTCTCAATTTGGCTTTATTTTGCAAAGTTGTAAGCTGACAGACAATCCATTTTCTTTCTCAAAGTCTCAGAACATGACAATATATTTGTAGCATTATCTTCTCTCATAAACCTACTATTTTTTTTTTAAATCTGGCATTATTCATCTCTACTTTTCTTTCTTCACCAATTTCAATGTAAGCCTACAATTGCACTGAATGAATTGTGTGATTGTATGTGTGAAATGAATTTCAATCATTCAAAATCAAATTAGCTTCAAAGCATCTGTACCACAATAGTCTGTCGTTGGAGACTCAGTAGATTCAGAGCTGGGTACGAACTATCCATTCGCAGGTTAGGCTTTTTTTTTTTTTGAGACAGTATCTAGCAGTCTTTGAATCAGCAATGTTGCAGTAATTTTAATGTAATAACATCAGCTCTGGCTTTTAAGAAGTTAATACAGATATGTAACCATTTATTTATTGATGGACTTTTGTTTACTTCCTATTTGGTGCAATTTTGGCCTCCGTTCAAAAACAATGACGTATCCGCTGAGGCAAAAGATGCAAATGAGGAAGCAATCACTGTGGCTGTGTGAACGCTTTGTCCCAGAATTATAGAAAGATCACCCTCAGGCAGTGCTGCCTGATACTGACACCCCAACATTCTCAGCATGGTGTCTGACGATTAAGCCTATTCCCTGCTTAAGACTCTTGTAGTGAGTTGTGAAATCATATATTTGTGTAGTGAATAAAGGTACACAGTCAGGGAAAAAAATCAACCTCAATCATAATCAGCAAAGTATTTCTTTGTTTGAGTTAGGTTAATTTGTGGAGAAATCATGAAATCTGAGCATGGTGCCCTTCATAATTCAGTGAGGGAACATGTGACATACCTTACACCCAGTCATGTAGTGTGAATTTTCAATAGGTGAAGACTGCAGTAATATACATGCTCTGCACTAAAAGACTCACTCAAGGAATTTTGCGACAGAATGAACATATGAATACCTAAGGGCCCCATATAACCTTCCATGTAGGACCAAGCATCATAGTTCTCGGTTCAGGCAACATTTATGGTGCCATTTATAAGAGAGAATGAAACAGTAGCTTGATCATCCACGAAGAACCATATTTCAAAAGGTCTGGACATCTTTTCCCAGACAAGCAGTCAAAAAGAATCCAATCAATGTCAGGGTTGTTCACTGTTATCCTTACCAGTGACATCAGTAGAACTAGACACTCCTAGACCTGGCCTATGAGTGAGGGTAAGGTGAATTTAACCTGGGACACACTGAGAGTCCATTGCTACCTCTTTGTTGATGGCGTGCAATTTCTAGTTTTAACATTAAATCAATTGCTGAAATACAGAGGTCTAACAGTTGATACTGTTTAGAGCTGATTTGCTTTGCTGCTGGTAGCTGAATAGCCAAGGTGACTCAAATGTTTTCAGATAGAATCACTTGGAGAGTCATTACTCAGGTTTTGCTGGGCCAGCCTTGGATAATGCTGTTCTGATCACTGTCATGGAGGTATGTGTGAATGTGTGGTGCTAAAGAAGTCAGGGGTTAGCAGAATTGTTTGCGCTGATATAGCTGGTGCATATTCCAAAACTGCATTGCCATCACAATGTCAGCTTCTGAGTTCAGCACCTGCAGTTCTAAAGGCCCGTTCCCACCAAAGAAGTTCCTCGTAGTATTTGGGGGGCAGGAAATACTACAGGAACGTCCTCTCACTCGGCCCTCTCAACTGCCGTGTCTCCTTTTAAAAATACGACCCCTCGTCATCTGCTGAGTTTTAAAAATGCCAGCTATTTAGTCGCTTTTTATAGATGTTACATCCCGCCCTGAGTAAATCCAATCAGCGCCAAGTAAACCCCAAGCCCCACCCAGGAGTTTTTTGGGGCCGTTCAGAGTACCTACTCCAAGGCAGGGTGTTGTGTTCAGGGGTTCTGGCCTTTGGCCAGAACAGTACTGCTTATGGTTTTAACAGTTTCATGTTCTAAGTTTCATAGTTCACGTTCATAGTTCATGTCAGTTTTAACAGTTTCTTGTATCTGGATCAATCATTTCATAATTCATGTTCATTGTCCCATGTTTTTACTTTTCCATGTTTTTGTTCATGCCAGGTCTGCCAAGCCACTCCACCGCTTGTCTGTGTTCCGCCCCGTGCCTTCTTTATTGCACATTTTCAGAGCTCTGGGGTGCGTTTCCCGAACAACGACGGAAGTTAGCATTGAACTAACATGGTACGATGCATCGGTAAACTAACAAACATCAGAGCAACGACTGTTTCCCAAAACCGTCGTACCTTGTTCGTACCACAGTAGTTTGAACCATGTTGGTTTGAACGACGTTAGTTTGAACCATGATAGTCTGAGCGATTGTCGCTCGAACATCAATGTTACCAGGTCTGATTTTCACCGCGGGAAGCTTAAAAACTTGGTATTTGTGCCTAAATACGGCAGTTGTGATCGATAATACACTATTAATTTGTTGTTATGGCATATTATTTTGTGATCATATACAAACTAGCTACAATACAATTTACCGTTTAAATGAAAATACACTTTAGGCAACGATTCTTTGGGGGAAAAAATCTAAAAGAACGATTTGCTATTTCTGTGCATTTAATGAGATGAGCTCCACCTGCGGGTACAAAAATTTTAAACTTATTAGCCATTAACATTCTTAACAGTTATAGATACATACTTATCTCCTCTCCATGACATATACGGTGGTGTAGTGGATAACTCCATCTACACGCCAAGGCACCGACGGCATAGATTGAGGGTTCGACTCTCGCAGGAAGACAGCCTTTTTTTCTTCAACGCTGTCTTTTTATTCATGGCAACGTGTGCTCGATTTAGACGATTTAGACGATTTGTGTGTCACGAAGTCTCTTTGGATATATGTAGTAAATACTTATTTAAGGTCACCCAGCTTAAAAATTATTTCATTGACTCAAAGAACAAAAAATGGCATAAGACCGCAGAAGAGATATATTCTGATGGCCTCGGATGGAGATGGAGAGCAGTGCACATGGGGGGGGGGGGGTGATGGAGGGATTGCCAGCTAGACATTACTAAGGAGAGCAGCAGCTCTAAGGAGCGCACTACAGAGGACTAGTGGTGGGAGCTCCGGTTTGTCGGCCTCCTCTTACTCCTGAGGAGAGTTTTGTCCATGCTAAGCCCAGAAGTGCTGGCGGGAGTCCTAGGGGTATAGGTATCTGTGTTATGCACAATTCTCTAACATGAGTGTCTTCCCCCCTCTACCCACTTCCTCTAAGCCCATTTACGCCTTGTCCCTTGCAGTTTGATTCCCAGGGCCCCCCAACATTGGGCACCCACACGCACGACCCCTCAACATTGGCCATCCTCTCACTGGGCCACTCCACATTGGGCCCCCTCTGGCACCGCTTTCTGTGTGTCAGGGCCGCTCTTTCACCTGAGTTTCCAGAATCCTCTCAGACTGGCAGTTTGTCTACGTCCTGCTCAGCATGGCCGTCACAGCAAATGTCAAGCTCCCTGAAGATGAGGCGATCTATGTAAAGGATGCTGAAAATGACCGTGCATTCCACAGACCACAAGAAATGACAAATGTTATGCCAAAAGACCTCCATCTCCCCCACCCCCTTTCTTTTTATCAATACTTTCCCATCCACTGTCAAATATATGATTTCTACCATATTCACAGTTGCATGTGGGCAAACAACATCCTATCCTATCGATACATAAAAATACATGAGGGTAAACGGCGAGATCATATGTTCTTCCTATGACTAGCAACACGAAGTCACAAGCTTTACAGATTTACTCAACAATACTACCGTTTTGAACCATGATCCCGTAAAGCAGGCTAATTAACCACCTCCTGCTCTAATGACAGCGGGAAAAAAACAAGTGTTGAATTACTAGACAAGCGTAGTTAATCGTAGACGAAGATTAAAGTGTCTTTGCTAACGCATGCGAAGGCTACAAGAGATATAATTTCAGAGATCCAACCATTGGCCCACTCTTGAACAGAGAAATACAAAAAAAAGTGTTTTTTCCCGAGTAGCTACATTTTCAAATCACTGCGTTGATGTTATATATGTTTGTACGGCAAGATCTTCGAACATTTTCAGCTACTGACCTTATGTTTACCTTTCGTGGACTGCATTTTCCGACGCAAACACCCGGGACTAAGCTTCTAACTACAGCTGGAGAGTAGTAGTTAGAACTACACAACTTAACGGCAGTGGTTGCGAATGTTCGTTTGAACTAAGGTTTTGGGGAACACCTGCGTCGTTTAACGATGATTCGTACTACGTAAGTTACCTTGGTAGTTCGAACGATGGTTTTGGGAAACACTGGCGGCGCAACTACATAGTTCAAACTATGTAAGTTGCTAACTTACTTAGCAACTACGCTTTTGGGAAACGTACCCCTGGTTGGCTTTGGTATTTCCCCCTTCCTTCTGTGCTGTGCTGATTCGGGGCTCTCTAAGCTTAATTGACAATTAACTGTTTTTAAGTTACTAACATTTACTAACATTAACTGGGTGGTGTAAATTCTTAGGTTGGCACATTACTAATACTACTAATTTAGACAGGGAGTTTATTGTCATGATTCCTGCTTTACTATTTCAAGTCTTGCTGTGCTTTTCTGTTCTTAACATTCATGCTTGCTTCCAAACTGCATACTTAATTGGTACTTTGGCTGAGCACGCTCATTCTCTTAATGAGCAAGTCTTGTCATCCAATCTCTGTCCATGTCTTGATCTTGCCATGCCTCTTGTTTCTCTTTCTCCAGGTGTTGCCCCTCATGTTCTGATTTCTAAGCCTTTATTTGGATGCGGTGGAAGTTGGCTGGCAGACAGTGTCTCAAGTTCTAGCTCATGTTTGCAAGTTTTGTCGCTCATGTTCATGCTTTCAAGTCCTCGTTCATGGTTCCAAGTTTTGTTCATAGTCCCTGTGTATATAGCCCTAGTCTTGTTGTTTATTTTCGTTCTTGAATTTCTACCTGGAGTTTCCAGTGGTTTTTTGTTCTTGCCTTTTTTGCTATTTAGTTTCCCAGCTCTGTGTAGCGTACCTTAGTTTGTCTTTTTGCAACCCTTTGGGCCAAGTTTTTCGTTGGCCCTCGTGCCTGTTTTATTTTTTGTTTAATAAAATCCTCATTCCCATCTCCCCGCATCTGGTGTCTACCTGATTCCATATCACAGGGACTTTTTAGCCCCTGTAAAAGTACCGGTACTCTGTCCTTCGGGGGTGGTTTCGGCAGTGGAGACATGCAACAACGGCTCCGGCCCCGCAAAATTACCCAGAAGTTCCTGCGGTGAAAACGGGCCTGAAGAGATTTGGAAGGATATGATGGCACCCAGCAGTTAAATTTCTTATAGTTTTAAGAGTGGTTGAACAGGACTGTATTGTGAGGAGAATGTGCCATGCACTTTTATTATATCTGCTGTAGTAGAAATCCTCACATGCCTTGTCCATCAGTTTTTACAAAAGAGAATTTGATTATCACTGATTAGATTTTATAAGCTCTTGTACCTTAGACATACACAGTTCAGTAGTTCTCCAAACCCACCATCAGTGTTCTCTTCTAAGGCATTAATTAGAGCCCCAAGAAATAGCCTGTTTTTAAATACTTACTAATCAGCATGTCCAAGGCCACTCATTCGGTATACACTATGGCATACCCATTCCTTTTCTTGCACTTGATTTCAAAAACTTTTATGATTTGCATTTTTGTTTTAAAAATCTGGGGGAATTTAGATAATTTTATAGCAATGGAGCGCTAACCTGCCTTTTGAGCTGCTGACTTTGTTTTGCTATTCTGGGATCAGCCCGTTTCATCCTTGATACTTCATTGATTTTGCACAAGCATGCATAATTGAAGAAACAAAAAATTACAAGAAGTAATTCAATCAAAAAATTGAGAAAAAGAACAGCATAGCCTTTACCATTGAATTACAAGCCCAAAGTAATATGTTTAATTTCCGGAAAAACCGCAGGCCTTCTTATTTATGCCCTGCCTTGTGGTCTTTGTCATTTGTCATGTCTACAAGAGGAACAATGGATTTCAGATAAGAAGCAAACCCCTATAAACAACACAGACTGACCATGTACCAAATAAAGCTTGACAATAAGGCTTTTTAACCCAGTGGGGCTTATGTAATTGCCAGTGTCTGTTTGTTTGTCTGTATGTCTGTCTGTAATATTTCAATAACTACTAAGCTGATTTGTGCCAAACTTAACAAGGAGGTAAGCAATACAACTCCAGGCAATAATTATGGAATCACTTCTCTGAGAGGATGTTCATCCAGGCTTTTTACTTCATAGCAAATAAATACATCACAGGTATAATACAAAACTATTTTGTTTAATGCCTGAATAGTCTTGCTTCAGGAAACATGAGGTTAAATTATTCAATTAGTAGCATTTCTTTTCCAGTGCAAGTGTTACCCACCTTAAAGTTTGGTTACTATGACCATAAATTTAGTAATGGTCAGTGCCCAATAAATAGATAAATATATAAATAGAATAAATATGTCTTAAATAGAAATAACTAGAAGCTGAGTTTACATGATTATATTTATTTTCTTTTCATCATCCTCTTGATCTGGTTGAAAGTGAATGTACTCTCAAAGACTTCTATTTTGAGGTATAGTCATCTCCTAGGTGACGGGGTAGTTTTTTTTTAGACTTCACTTGAACGATTTGAAATCACTTGAATGAACGCTATTCATCTCTGTCTTGTACAAATACTCGTAAAACTTAAAATCACTTTTCTCTTCAAAGCTCTTTATATTGAATTATCTTCTTTTTCCATTCTACATCTTTTTTCACCCCTTTTCTGAAGCTAGAAGACCCTTGTGTTTGGGTGTAATTTGAACTCAGGTGAGTGAACTATTTCACTGGCATCCACTGGCGAGTGTCGGCACTGTTGGCTTCTAGTTCATTAGTTTGAATGGGTAACTAGCAACCGAGGGTAACTGAGGGTACTATTTGAAAACCAATCAGAGATTGACTTTTAGTGTACTGTTTTCCAGATATTGTGATTGAATCAATATTGTAGGCTATTTATGTACAACCCCAATTCCAAAATAGCTGGGACAAATTGAAATTGTGAATAAAATCAAAACGCAATGAACTTTCAAATCACACCAGCCAGTATTTTATTCACAATTGAACAGAGATAACATAGCAGATGTTTAAACTGAGAAATGTAACAATTTTAACAATAAAATGAGCTCATTTCAAATTTGATGGCTGCTACAGGTCTCAGAAAAGTTGGGACAGGGGCCTGTTTACCATGGTGTAGCATCCCCTCTTCTTTTTAACACAGAGTGGAGATATCTGGGCATTGAGGACAGGGCTGTAACTGCCATTGAGGACACCAAGGTCATGTCCTCTGTATTTTTTCTCAGAGAAAAGAAGGTGATAACTGCAGACAAATACTCATGGCCGTAACCACCATTGAGGACACCAAGGTCCGGACCTTGGTTGATTGTCCCTGAATTTTAATTTTTTTTCCCCCACCTATTTTCCCCCTCACTGTGCTCGTTTATTCAGCAAATTGTTTGTGTGTGTGTGTGTGTGTGACAGAGAGAGAGAGAGATCCCGATCCCGCATCCTCGTAGTGCTTGTGTAGGCTATCACGTCACTGTGCGTTTTAAGTACCACAGCTTTTGCTGCGAAGGTAACTGGATAAACTCATTTGTGACTCTTGCGACAGAGAGTTCAATTGTATCACTGTTGTGAAGGGAGACCATATGCTATCCTGAGACTGACCCTAAATGCGCAGAACACTGAGGCAGACAAAATTGTTATTTTCGAAGCCGACCGAAGAACAGGCAAAATGGAGGCAGGGCTGTTTTTAATGCCGGCTAGAGTGAGATTTTCTCCGGGAGGTCCATGATAGGCTACTCCCGTTTTCAAAGGTGCATAGTAATGAAGTAGGGGAGAGCTGGTATGAAAGTTACATTTTTCACATGGACGTCATTTTAAAAGATAACGTTACAGACAGAAAAAAATTTTCGGAGCAATTGACTACTTTTTTGTGTGCTCTGTCAATATCAGGTGCTAAAACATCACCATATATATTGACTTCGGCATAGTTTGACGTCGAACGGAAGTTGCGGATTGCTTCTTTCGACCCATTTAGCCGGGATAAAAGTAATGCACGGGCAGGGCAAAAGTAACGTGATCAAATTTACTGGAATCTTTTTAAATTTCTGTCGTTAAAACAGAAGCAAAAACAGCCAGACATTTGTTTTAAACATTTTAATTGGCTTCAAATGTTCCAAAAGTGAACATGTTTAATGTGCAAGGTCTATTTACAAAAATGATCCCAGATAGCAAGCACCTCCGCTCCGGATCTGGCCCGGCTCTGTGCCGACACCAGCTGATCCGGCTCAGACCTGGGGCAGATCCGGAGCAGAGGAGCTCGCTATCTGGGATGAAATTACTCACAGTTGTGACAGGTATAATGAGTGGCACCCTCAGTGCATGCCTCATGCGACCACAGCAGACGAAAGATGCACCGCACCCACACTTCTCCCGGCAAAGATGAGGCTAATGTCTCCCCACAAACAAGACATTCCTCATCATTGCCCTGAGAAACTGTGGTTGCAGTATGTCCACTTAGCCTCGTTTTCTTTGAGCGTATTGAAGAGGACTGTTTCCTCTGGCCCCTCTGCCGACTCTCCTCCTCCACAGCAGCTTTCACTGGGGTGTCGGTCAGTATTGCTGTTGACCTGCAACATTCAATGAAATTATAGTCAGAATCAGCTTGTTTTTATACAAGCAAGAGAATCAAGACAAGTTAAAAATGACACTATGCTCACCTCTTTCTGCCTCTCCCTTTATTCTCTTTCCTCGAGCCAGCCTTTGGATATAGGCGAACCTTTTCTGGGCTGAACCTCTGTATTGGCGTGCCACTAGGTGTTCCTGGAACCACTAGCATACCTGGATAGATGATATAAAAAAATGCTTGGCAAGGCTCAATATGCACATTTAAAGACACACACAGACACAAACTCTCACCATCTACAGGACTGGCTGACTCATGGGGATGCAGCTCAAATGGCTAGGTTGGTGCCCAGTTGCCTGAGTAAAATTCCTCAGCTAAGCATGATGTGCAAACTGCTCAATATACTTGCCCAATCAACGTCAAATAGAGCCGCATGCTTTTTATAGCCTATTTCACTGCCAAGTGCCACTTTTTTTCCCCACTCAATACCGAGAGTAATTTTGAATAACGTTGATTTAAATTAAGCAAACGTGTCCAGATGAATGATTGTCGTCTTACCTAATCGGGGAGAACAAGCAGCACCTGTTAAGTGTGGAGTGCTCTGGGAGTGAACATTTTGTTAATCATGAAAATGACTGCGAACAGGTCAGGACTAATAATTCTTTAAAACAGATGTTACGTCCACCCCAATTCTCAGTTTTACAGAATTTATCCCATGACTTCATCGCTGTTAGATCGCATGAAAAACCGTGTCTTCAGTTGCCTATTACGATAATTGGAAAACGCGTCAGGGTCATTCCACCTCAAAGCTTCCAGTGCCCAGCATGTCACCCTTTTCGATTTGGCTCAAATTCTCATATTTTGTTCCCCTAAGGACCAGAAACACATGTCCAAAATTTTGGAACTAAAGTTCGTAAAGCTATGAGGATACGCCCCCTTGAAATTAAGTGACCACTCCCATTTTGAGACACAGCCATACTAAAAGCCAAACTTTAACGCCTCGCACTGGCTTTTGAATGACAGTCCAGCCTATCATTTCATAATTTCTAAGTAACAGGTATCCCGACAAGTAACAACATAATAAAAATTATGCTATATCCCATAATATATCCTTGATACAGGAAGCAGAAATCGGCTTTGTAATCTTATAATGACTTAATTATTCCATTTTTGTGGCGCTGTAATAAATGAAACAGGAGTGTTTTACCCAATTTGGAAAATTTACATTGTTCTTTATCTACCAGACAGTTGATAAGCAAAGTCATGAAAGTGTAACTTGCCTTAACGACGCTTTAGCAGGTGCATAGACATTGCCACGTGACCAGAAATGCGAAATTTGCTTGTTTTGCAGAGCCGCTAACGGCGTGGTTGTGAGTTAAAACTTTATCATTTTTTGGTCTGCTTTTGCTTCACAAAACATATTTTTTTAAACTACTAATTGGAATACTGTTGGCTCACTGTAGCGAAAGTGGGTGCTACAGAGTAGTTTTTTTCTGTCGCAAGTGATAACAACTGGATCAATACTATGGGCAAGGATATTGACCAGTTTGCACATCAGGCTTAGCTGAGGAGTTTAATTCATGCGACTCCTGAAAAACAGGGATCGGGGGAACTTCTCCATACTCTAAATCGCGTTTCAGCTCTGCCTGCTTGTGAATATTCAATAGCTGATCCAGGGGTGCCATCTCGTGGTCGAGTACTATACCTAAGTGCTTAAATTTGCAGTTCTATAGACGCAAGCATCTACATCTGCAGAAAGGGGTTAATGTTATGCACCTGATTCCAGTTAATGTATTTACTTGCTAAATGTTCTTTCAGCTAATTCTCTTATATATAAATTGCTATTACAGCCCTTTTTTTGCCTATGTCCCAACTTTTTTGAGACCTGTTGCAGCCAGAAAATTTGAAATAAGCTCATTTTGTGGATAAAAATGTAAAATGTCTCAGTTTCAACATTTGAAATGCTATCTATGTTCTTTTGTAAATAACATATTGGCTCGTGTGATCTGAAAGTCATTGCTTTTTGATTTTACCCACAATTTACTCTTTGTCCCAACTATTTCGGAATTGGGGTTGTATTATCATTGTATTTCATAATATTGTTATTGTGTTTTATTAGGGATTTTGCGCTTTGCTTCAAAACAAAAAGGTCAAGTAAACAGTCACTCACTAAGCAAATTTGACAGAATTGGGCCGGTGTTCGGTCAGATTTTGCTCCCCTGTCGAAAAATGCTACCGTAATGCAAAGCGATCGTAAAGTCTTCGTTTTCGCCTTGATATTGTAATATGAATTTGTTTACAGAAGTAACTTCGTTATTTGTTCGTAGATTGTGATTCTGCTATTGCCATGCCATGTACCATGTTTCTGCCTGACCATGTGTCATGATTCTGACTGACCTCTGTGTTTTTGAATTTCGGCTCTTGTCTGACTATTCTTAGGATTGTGTATTGGGCTTTTGATATTTATTGAGATTTCATATTTTATTATTTTCCATGTTTTAGTTTATTCTCAGTTTAGTCCATGCCATGTTTTGAGTGCCCATGCTTTGCACTTCGTCTCCCCCCGTCTTATAAGTCTTGTCTTTTTGCTCACAGTCCCCTGAATAGCGTGCCCCTCCTTCAGGTGATTTATTGGTTTCTAAGTTTCAATCTTCCTTCATTATCTCCTGTTCTTTCTTCCTCCTGCTTTTGCTATTTTTCTAACACATGCTAACCTTTTGTTATTTTTGATAATTACTAACCAACACTAACATTGTATATTTGACTAACTTACTAACGAGCACTCGAGATTGTATAGCTGCACTTACTAATTGACTAAGGATCTCTCAGCATTCACCCTATTCTAGTCTCCGCCTCTTGTCTTTCCCTAATTATCTCTGCTGCGTTTCTGTGGGTCTCCACAACTGCTCAGTGCTGTCTTTTCTCTCTCGTTATCTATGCACTTCTTGATTGGAGCTGTTTATCTGTCTATAGGTTTGTCCTATGATCCTTGTCCGTGTTTTGGCTACGGCCAATTTCATGTGATTAGTTTCCTCCCAATGTGTTTCTCCCTTGTTTTTCAGTCTCACTGCTTGCACCTGTTATCCATTGTCATGTGACCTCCCAGAAACGTATATTAGATGTCTGTTTGTAGCACTTCCTTGTCAGATCGTCTTCCTTTGCTTACCTGTGCCACGCTTCTCTCGCCTTGTATCATTGTGATTATCTTTCTGACTGGATCGTCCTTGACCTCGAGCTTTGCATTCTCCCTGTACTTCGCCACATTCTTGTTTATTGACTAATTTTTGTCTGACTACGATTTTTGTTATTGGTGCCCTGTTTACGACCCTGGATTAAGCCCTTTGGATTCTGGACTTTGTACTGTCGCCAGCTCTGTTGGGGTGTTTCCCCCTTCAGAAATAAAGCCTCCTTTTCGTATTTTACTGGTTGTCGCACTTGGTTCATTTCCTAAAACCTCACAGCAGATTTTATAACGAGTTGGATAGAACGATTTTATAACAAGTTTGTTTAAAGGTATATGCCCATATACGCCATTATCATCTAATTTCTGCATTTTCAGGAAAACTTAGGGTGTACATGCAAATATATGTACGCATACAGGTCGAAATGCGCACTGAAAATAAATGTATTTTTATGATTTTTGAAGATACTGAAGACATGAGCAAGGAAACAGCCTGAGATTTCAGGTTTGCGCAAGCGCAGAACCGTGAGGTAGCATATTTTGATAGGTAGCAAAATTTGTCAGAACACTTAAGAAGCCAAAAAAAATGATTTGACATATTTGAAATATCATGTTTCAAGGTTGTACATCCTGATTTTGAAGCAATGAAAATCACTGCCCCCAGTGCTAGAGCGACTCGAGTTTTCATGGTATACCACCTTGTTATTTGACTCCACGAGAAGGCACTAAATCTTCTGAAACCAGAAATCTGTCATAGATTAATTGCTTGATGTCTGTTTTGTGCAAATTGGGTATTTTTAAGTGAGGAGAAAGCATCGTTTGGCTTAAGAAAGCAAGTTTTTCGGGCCGGTGTATTCGACCAAATTTCTTGCCAAGGACCAGCGAAATTCTAAATTCCCGTTTTTCTCACAAAATTTGACTAGAATTTAAAAATAAACCCCAGAATCCTTTAAAACTCACAATCGCTTCTCATAAACTCAAAGTTAGAGTAGGTAGATTTTTCAACTGTGTCAACGATTTTGCCATTTTGCTTGATTTTTGCGTGCATTCACTCTGAAGAGTTCTGAAAATGCCAATGCCACTGTAATAAAGTCCCTTGTTCCCTCAGTGAAAACAGACTCTTGAAGAACAATTGTCTAAGTTTGGACCTTAATACTCCGTTTATTCAATTTCTGTGACTCACGCATGGTAAGGCAATGTAATCGGACTCTTCAGGATTCATTCTTTTCTTCTTGAGTGCGAGCACAAGAAGCTTCCAGGCCTGTAGGTGGTGAGTGACACATGGGCTCCAGCATGCTACTGCAGATTTAAAGGGAAGAGTAATTAGTTAACCAGGTACACCTGAGACAATTACTTCTCCCTGGCACTGCTTCCCAAGCCACTCGCTCATCTCCACTCCGAACCTCTCGGCAGATTCCTCTACTCTTCATCAAGCCTTGGAAGTGTGACAGAAAGTTGGTCTGCTGCTCTGTGTAATGTGAAAAAATGCCACTAGATGGCAGTATTGACCTTTTTTTGTTAAGCCCAGTCTGGAGCTAGGTTTGGGTATGTCCTGGGCATGTATGAAAGGGGATGTCCCAGAGAATTGAAAAAAGTCTGGAAAGTGGGAGGGAGCTGCAAAAGAGTATATAAGGAGAAAAATTGAGCGAGTAAAGTAGCAGGAGAAATTGCAAGGAGAGGGATACATTTGACCAGACCTGTCACTCTTTTCAAGACCTGTGAAGTTTTTTGGGGGATTTTTGCCTGTGTTGGAACATTTCCCTGTCCCAGGATATCACCAAGCAACCCCATCCAAAGGGACTGTAAATATTTTTATATGTCAATCTTGGTCAGTAGTATAAGTTGAAGGTTGGTTGTCAGTCTTAGTTTAATTAAATCTGTTTAAGTTTTAAAATTTTGTCTGTCATCCCTTGCTGTCTTATATGTCATAACAAATTGGGGCCATAACATCTGCCTGTCATTTTCTTTGCCGGGAGACCCATTTACGCAGTTGTCAAAATCCGCACACTACATCGCCACTTAAAAATGGAGGCAAAACTAGCCTTCGCAATATCTATGCGAGGTGACGCTTCTTTGTGTCTTGAGCCAAGGGGCAACACAATATTTTCACCAATTTGAATCGAACCCAGTGCTGCTGCCACTGGACACCGCCATGTTTCTCCAGAAAAAAAAGTTCTGGATAATGGCTTCCGCAGTCGCACATCCGAGGTTTGGTGAGGAACGAATCGGCTGAGGTTTGCCCAGTGCCCCTTTTCTTCCACCTGCAGCTGAGCCCAGCCATGCCCCGTCCCCACAACCTGTTACCAGGTCTCAGAACCTGCAATTTGTGGGATTTATTGCAGTATTGATCCATATACTGTATCTGCACAGTTTTACCTCTGGGCTTCACTCTTCTTTATGATATGCTCCTTTTGCTCTGAGGCAAATTTATGTACTGAAGCAATTCAGATGGTGTTTTATACTTATGTGGTGCAATCCATCAATATGCACAGGATTTGAGCTGCGCCTTGCTTTTTAGTCCATAAGTTCTCTGGCGCAATGATCATAAAAAAAACGTTGAGTAAAGACAGGGAGGACTCGCACTCACGAAAAAAAAAGTCAAAAAAAGGTCTAGTTTTAAACCAATTGTATTTAGTATATGTTTTTAAAGTTTTTTTCCAAGGCTTTTTTTCTCACAATGTGCAAAAAGTGCAAAAAAAGTGCAAAAAGTTCTGGGCAAACATTTCAGTCCCACAGGACTATCGTCAGTGCAGGCCCTGCGCCAGAAATAAATCATTAAGGGGGCGATGAGTTTATCACAGGGGGCGGGGGCGGGGTCATCCCCCACTCAAAAAAAATGCGCTCGGAGGGGACGTGCCTCTGAGCGTGCATAATGGGTTGGGTGCGCTCCTGGGATGTTCGTGTATAGGCTTCAGCGTTGTAAGAGACTGAGTAAGAGTAAAGAGTGACGAGAGTATTTTTTTTAAATTATTATTTGAACATATATAGACCCTGGGTCAAGTTATCTCATGCATACCACAAAACCAAACCAACAACTGATCTGAGCAACGACACGAGACAGTAGATTAACCCCACATAGCCCTCCATCACATGCGCAAACACAACGCAGTCGGGCAATGACAGTCACACAACGGGTCAAAGATAAACCTTTCATGTAGATATAATTTACAACAATACTGTGGGCGCCAGATGCCTATTTTATGCCTAGTTTGAATTTGCCCTAATATTATGTGCATTTGATATTCATATTTCATATTATAATTTCATATTGATAATATATTATGTTTAAGTTCATGATTGATAGAATTCATAATTTAGGTTAAAAACATATATACGAGGTTAAATTTCATTTGCGGACATTTAAGAAGCCTATTTTCGTTTGTATTCGTTTTTTGTTACATTTTGGTTTTTAACAAAAGTACAAAACGTGATTCTGGTGGAAGATTTTGTTTCCTTTGGATCCTAGAACACGCGTCCGCCACAAATCTCCAACTTATGAAGATTTTAGTTTGGGTTTTTTTTTTTTTTGTTGAAATACCCTACAACTTTAGTCAAAAAACCCTTCTGCTTCGTGTGGAAAAAGAATTGGAAAGGTTGTGGAACACGGGGATAACGTTTATCAAGGTCAGAAGATTAGCTGTGCAGACTGGATGGAAGGTAACTAGCCACAAGACAAGTGGATGATCATTCTGGCAAGCTGCAACTTGTTTTGCTAGTTCCAGAAGTTTGCCATTATGGAGGAAGTTACTGAAACGTTAACTAGTGGAAAAAGAGAATCTAAAATGACCGAGAAAGCCGTCCAGGAAAAGATACACCGCTTAACCCAGTCTAGGAAAGCTAAGCTAGGCCATCTAACTAGCCAAGTTAACCAGATTGAAACGCTGATGGAATTTGATGATAACGTGCACACAGTTAAGCAGAAATTACAAGTGGAATTTAAAGATTCATTCGGAGGGTTGTGCAAGATCAATGATAGTCTGCAACAATTAATGGATGAGGAAGAGTTTGAGAAGGACCAAAATTCGTGGTTTAAACTAAATGCAAGCCGTATGTATGGGTTTATCGAACATGTTGAAGCACACTGGAAGAAAGACCGACATACTGCTGAGGACCCTAAACAAAGGGAAACCTGTCCGTACCTATGTAGTGTCAGGCTTGGAAGTCAGCAGCTTGTCTGGTGAGGAGTTCATCGATCTTCCAGACGTCTTTGCGCAGAAGTCTATACCTGTGGAAAAAGAAAACATACCAAAACAAAAGGATCTTGAAAGGTGGACCTACCTTAAAGAAGTACACTTACCTCATATCGAAGCCGACATTGGGTTGCTCATAGGAGCAAATGTACCTAAAGCTATGGAGCCGTGGAAGGTGGTGAGCAGTGTCGGTAATGGGCCGTACGCCGTGCTGGACTGTCAATGGGCCTCTGAGGGAAACCTGCGATCATGGAGACAAAGGAAGGCCAATGAGGACAACAGCGAACCTCATATCAGTCAGTAGTTTGGAGAACCTGTGGTTACAACAGTTCAAAGTGGATTTTCCGGAAAGTGGAAAACGTGATGAAGTGGAGATGTCCAGGGAGGACCACCAGTTCATGGACATAGTCACTGAATCTGCTGCACTGATTGATGGTCACTACTCCTTATGTCTACCCCTCAAGAACAGATTTGTCCATATGCCAACAATCGGCCGATTGCTGAACAGCGAGCACAAAACCTAAAGCGCAAGTTTCTTCAGAACACCAACTTCAGACAGGAATATACAGTCTTTATGGAAGACCTGATAAAGAAGGGCTAGGCAGTACAACTCTTAGAGGAAGAACTGATGCACAAAGAAGGGAAGGTGTGTCATATCAAGGCACATCCCTGAATGAGCAACTTCTTCAGGGTCCAGACTTAACCAGCAGCCTGATTGGTGTTGTGATTCGATTCAGACAAGAGCCTGTTGCGATCATGGCGGATGTGGAAGCAATGTTCCCACCAAGTGAAGGTGTCTGAGGAAGACTCTGACCTGCTCAGGTTCCTCTGGTGGACAGGCGGTGACTGCAACCAGGCATTGACGGAGCACAAGATGACTGCGCACCTATTTGGGGCCACGTCCTCACCGAGTTGCTCGAGCTTCGCTCTGAGGAGGTGCGCTGAGGATCAGAGTGGGCAGTTCAGACCTGAAGTGGTTCAGACTGTGCTACAGAACTTTTACGTAGACGACTGTCTCAAATCTGTCGCTACAGAGGAGGTAGCTGTATCCATGTGTCAAGACCTCACGAAGATCTGTGCCAAAGGAGGCTTCCGTCTCACCAAATGGGTGAGCAACCGACGGAAAGTGCTTGACTCCATTACCAAATCTGAATTGGCAACAGAAATGAAAACCTTGGATCTGGATCATGATGAACTGCCGCTGGAGAGGGCTCTCGATCACAACTGGTGTGTGGAATCAGACACGTTCAAATTCAAGATTACTATTCGAGATCGCCCATTCACCAGGAGAGGACTTCTCTCAGTCATTAGTTCAGTCTATGATCCATTAGGCATTTTGTCACCCATAGTATTGCCAGCGAAAGCTATCCTGCAAGAGCTATGCAGATTGAAAATTGGATGGGACGACGACTTACCTGAGCATGTGAAGAAGCAATGGACTGACTGGCTAGCTGGTCTTCCTGCTTTGGAGCACTTCTCAGTGGCCAGATGTCTCAAGCTCGAGGAATTTGGAAGTTGCGTATTCACACAAGTACATCACTTTCCCGACGCGAGTGAGTAAGCGTATGGGTCGGTCAGCTACCTTCACCTGCGCAACGCCGACAATGAGACACACTGCGTGTTCATGATGGGCAAGTCCAGAGTATCGCCTCTCAAGCCTCCTACCACTCCCCGGATGGAATTGATTGCAGCAACAGTGGCCATTAATATGGATGGTGTCCTAAGAAGAGAGCTACAACTGGATCTCGCAGAATCAATTTTTTGCACCGACAGTACAGTGGTACTCCGGCATCTGCAGAATAAGACCACACGTTTCCGCACGTTTGTGGCAAACAGAGTTTCTGTTTTCCTGAAGAACTCTGACGTGGAGCAGTGGAGACATGTGAGCACTGACATGAATCCAGCTGACTGCGCCTCTAGAGGGCAAAGAGTGGATCAATTCATGAAGAACACCGCATGGGTGTCTGGACCTGAGTTTCTCCACGGTCCTAAGGAGGGTTGGCCCAACACTCCATTCACCCACACAGAACTTAAGTCAGACGATCCTGAGATCAAAAGGATCACTGTGAGTCGAATCAAAGTGGAAGAAAACGACACTCCATTCAGGAGACTGATCAACCACTTTTCGTCGTGGATCAAATTGAAAAGAAGCGTGGCATGGTTTCTGAAGTTGAAGGCCTCATTGCAGAGCCTCTGTCAAAAATGCAAAGAGCTGCGTGCAGCCGACACCGAGGACAGTGCAGTTCAAAGTGAACAGCTGATCCAAGGCCAGATTGACAGCTTCAAGGCGAGCATTAGACTTACTCCACTTTCAGTGGAAGACCTGGAGCAAGCAGAATTGGACATAATCAAATTCTGTCAGAAGGACAAATACCCAGAGGAGATTGCGGCTTTGCACAAAGGTCAGAGTGTGAAGCGCAGTAGTCACTTGAATAAGTTGAACCCAGTACTTCAGGACGATCTGTTGCAAGTTGGCGGGAGACTGAGTCGGGCAGCTATGCCAGAAAGTAGCAAGCTGCCAGTCATCCTGTCCCGAGACTTTCACATAGCAGACTTCCTTCTTCAACAGATTCACTTAAAGACTGGGCATGGAGGGCGCAATCACATGCTCTCTGAGCTGCGCCAAAGATTTTGGAAGGAAAGTGGTCGGCAAGTGCGTGACGTGTCGCCACTTTGCATGGAAAGGTTGGAAACCAACTCATGGCTGACCTTCCGCAAGAACGAGTGATCCCAGATGACCCCCCATTCACACAAGTTGGTATGGGTTATTTCGGACCACTGGAGGTCAAGCGTGGAAGAACCATCTTGAAGAAATATGGAGTCATATTCACTTGTTTGGCCATTTGCGCAGTGGACATCGAGCTGGCCTTGTCATTGGACACCGATTCGTGCATAAACGCGATTAGGTGCTTCATAGCACGCAGAGGACAAGTGAAAGAGATTCACTCTGACAACGGTACGAATTTCGTTGCTGCCAATCGTGAGTTGAAGGCAGGCATTGCTGATTGGAACTCCTCACAGTTTCAGCATCTATTCCACCAGCATGGGATCAAATGGACTTTCAACCCTCCCACTGCATCGCATCACGGTGGTGCATGGGATAGGTTGATTCGATCGATCCGAAAGGTGCTGAATTCAACTGCGAGGGAACAGATCCTTGATTAGGAAGGCCTTCATATGGTCCTGTGCGAGGCAGAGTCGATCATCAACAGCCGTCTAATCACCAGGCCATCCAATGATCCAAATGATTTAGAGGCTCTGACGCCTAATCATTTGCTGTTGCGGAAGACGACACCATCATTGCCTCCAGGATTGTTTGACCGGGATGACCTCTACTCAAGGCGCAGGTGGAAGCAGGTGCAATATCTGTCCAACTTATTTTGGAAGAGATGGACTACGGAGTACCTACCTCAACTACAGGAGCGCCAGCGCTGGGCCACAGCATCCAGGAACTTTGCTGGAGGAGATGTTGTTCTTCTTGTGGATGACTGTGCACCTAGAAACTCTTGGATTATGGGCAAGATCATCGAAACAGTTCCAGACAAGAACGGTCTGGTCCGCAGAGTCCGGATAAAGACAAAACCTAACGTCTTAGACAGACCCATTACGAAGATCTGTCTGCTTGTGGAGTCTGACCGAGCTAGTGGTAAAGACTGAGCCCCTACGATGAGTCATGTGCTAGCAACCACTGGCTCTACTTTCTCTCTTTCATTCTCTACCTATTTTCTTTCTTTCTTTCCTTTCTTTCTTCATTGCAGATGGACCGATAATGGACTTTATATCCTTGAAAGAGTTGACAGAAAAATGGACATTTTAGTGTGCTTATTAATAGCATTCCCTTCATTTGACAGAAATTAGCACATTTCTTAGTTTGAATACCGTTATTACTATGTTTAGTAAGAAGAAATGTGGTAATTGTTCTATGTTACTTTGCTATTAGAACAATTAGGGGCCGGTAATGTAGGCGCCAGATGCCTATTTCATGCCTAGTTTGAATTTGCCCTAATATTATGTGCATTTGATATTCATATTTCATATTATAATTTCATATTGATAATATATTTGATGTTTATTTAAGTTCATGATTGATAGAATTCATAATTTAGGTTAAAAACATATATACAAGGTTAAAATGTGGCTTTAGAATGATAACAGTAAGTTACTTAGTGGGCCTTTGGAATGCTTGCCAAGGTGCCCAAAGTAGCCATTCTCAGTTTGACACGACAAGAGGAAGGTTGGAGCCTCAAGGTTTTTGACCAAGGACTGTGTTAACATGCCTTGGAGCCTCGTGTCGATATAGTTTTCATTTGCGGACATTTAAGAAGCCTATTTTCGTTTGTATTCGTTTTTTGTAACATTTTGGTTTTTAATAAAAGTACAAAACGTGATTCTGGTGGAAGATTTTGTTTCCTTTAGATCCTAGAACACGCGTCAGCCACAAAGCTCCAACTTATGAAGATTTTAGTTTGGTTTTTTTTTTTTGTTGAAATACCCTACAAATACATAACATTATAAAGTCCATATCTTAACATAAAATACTGTGTGGGAGGCTAGTCTACCTCAGAAGAGTTGAGGCCTTCGGTTGGATGACGCGTTGAATCTTCTGAGAAGGACATCTCGCCACTCTCCGTTGAATTTCCTGGTTAGGTCATTCTCAAATGCCAGCCTAATTAAGTTCGCCTTTCGTCCATGCAGCATGCTGCGTCTGTGTTCACTGAACACTTGTTTTAGTGTTGAAAAAGAGTTCTCGCACATAACAGTCGAAGCCCCAAATGTCATTGCCTGTTTGAAGGCTGCAAAGACCTGAGGCATAGCACTGAATACAGATCTGTGTTTAGTGACAAGTTCACTTTAAGTCATTGGCTCGACACCCTGGCTCCGGACAAACTCGCGTGCAACGATGAACTGCGTCTTGTTTATTTCAGTGTGACTTAAATCCAATAAAGGTTTCAGTTTTTGGGTGTTCAAAAAGTCTTCACTTGCAGGGTCCAAGGCTTTCAAGGCGATTGTGTATTTTTGGTTTGTCTCATTAAAACGTGCAGCCATTTCTCACTATGATGGCAAAAAACAGTCGTTTCCCTTCTTGTTGACTCAATTCCTGGTGGCCTAGAGTCTCCTCGACCACATAGTCTCGGAAGGCAGGTGCCTGTCGCGGCCGCTTTGCCGGAGGAGCGCCATCACTGGTAGTCTCAGTCCATATGTTCTGAAACTCTTCATCACACCGTAGTCTTCTAGGGCACTCTGCAGAATTGTGTATTAGCTGTACTGCAGTGAGAAGGTAGCAGTTCTCTGCTAGAAGTATTTTGTTTGGTGGTCCATCAGTACTAGCACCTTCAGCAGCACTCTGGCCAGAAATAAGAAACTCCGCTCACTGATAGCGTCGTGAAGCCCAGACGCTTCTATTCTCACTTCTGCCAATATTTTCCTCGATCGCAACTCTGTCAGGAACCCTGCAAGGCTAGTATGTGATTTCACAATTACAGACACGTGTCAATGTGCCCTGTCCACCGTTGTTCCAGTAGTCGTTTGAGGCTCTGGCCCGTATACTGTGCTGCAACGGTGGGCATTCGTTGAAACTTGTAGAGTGTGCTGCACACATCAAAGAAAGATTCGACTGCGTCCTCTGATGATAGGGCATGCACAATGACGAGATGGAGTTGGTGGTTAAAACAATGAATGTAAGGGCTCTATCTGTGCAGTCTGTCTTGGATGATCCTCTGCATCCCCCCATCCTTTCCAGACATAACACTTGCCCCATCGTAGCACTGGCTGAGCATTTTGGCAGTGTCCAGGCTAACTCTTTCAAGTTCTGCAAGCACCGCATCCGCAAGTGATTGCGCATCACACCTGTCTGTGGTCAACATCGCCAGAAGCCTCTCGTGGACTCGACACTCACTGTCCACGTAACGAATAATGATGCTGATGTTCTCGCGCCCCATTGGATCCTTCGTTCCATCCACCTTGAGGGTATAGCATGCATCCCCGATATCCTTCACAATTTCCTCTGTGACAATCCTAGCCATGAGTTCAATAACTTTGTTCTGAATATCATGCGACAGGTATGCAGCGTTTTTGGGGATTGTGCTGTAAACTGTGGCCAATTCTTTATTCTGTGTTAGTGTGTAGTCAAACAAAGCCAAGAAAAGTACACATCCCTTTTTATCTCGGTCAAGTGCGCCTCGTAAAGGAAGCTCGTTTAAAACTAAGAAGACAATTGTGTCCATAATTCCACACATGTACAGTCTGTTTCGGGAGAGCTGATCAGTGTCAACAAGAGTCGATATCTCTTTTCCTGAGGAACAGCGCTGCTGGTTTCCTTTCCAAGCAGTAACACAAGCTAAGTGTTCCTTACTGTTAGCATGCCTGCTAAATTACTTTGCCTTATCAGTAGCATGTTTCCAATTATTGTAGCCTGCCGTAGTGAAAGTACAGTCACTGCCTCCAAATTTTCGACATGCGAAACAGATAGCAGCGTCTGCTTCAACCGAATATTCCAACCAATCTCGTCCAGTGTACCAACTACATAAGAACGACCTGTTGCAGTCATTTTTGTGCTGCTTTTTCTTGGGGTATGAAGTGAGCTTTGGTTGGGCTGGGTAATCGTGGCCAAGGTCTCTTGGCTGATGCAACGTACTACCTTGAGAGCTGCTGGTAGGCTGAGTGGTAGACTGAAGAGACGGTTCAGCTGGCTCCGCTGAAGAAGTCTGTAAGGCTGTGTCAGGTGGTGCTGGTGAACAAGGTCTCAGATCCTCTGTAGGAGTCTTACTAGATTTAATCCTCTTTCGTATATCCATCATTTAATCCACTTTCGTATCACTTTCCAATATCCATCTTAGCTAGCTGTCTTGAATAAATCGCAGTAACACAATGCAATCGACTCTACACAGTGTAGCCTAGCAACCACATCCCTGCGCAACCCTCAACCTATCAAATCGCTTTAACACACGCCATATCCGTTTATTTTAAAATTAATTACTTAAGTTAATCGATTTGGTTTATTTGTTAAATACGTAAGGGATAATTAACGAGAAGGTGTGCATTCCACGGTTTTAATGCACGACGCAGAGGCAAATACCGCCCGACGCGAAGCGGAGGCTGGTTTCCTCCGCGAAGTGCATTAAAACCGTGGAATGCTCACCTCCGAGTTGATAATCCCGCTTATACCGAAGTCATTTGCCTGCAATATCAAATTGCAGTATTCAGAAATCTTTGGTGAAAGTTTTGCGCTAAAAAAAAAAAACGAGCTGGTAATCATTGAACAGGCGCCGCACCTTCTCATACCCAATACTACAGGTCAAGCTAAACTGAACCAGCTATCTTTGTTCATCTTACCTTCATGGAGAAAGAATTTTTTGCACATGCTTACATCCGTTTACCAGCTGATGATTTGATAGCGGATTCCAGCTGAAATGGATATTATGCATAACGCAACATTATGCGTGATTATGCAGACTGTAGCTAGCTTGCTACCCACAATTACAATGAACTTATGACGGTTTCCGCAGTCAGCGAACTGAGATCACTCTGCTGGCATTGCATGTAGCTAGCGAATTGTCAGCAGTCGCTGTTACATGAAGTGGACAAGTCAGCTTCATTTGTAACCGTACACAGTTACAATTGTTTAATGGATAAAGCCTGATTACTTTGCTGCTGCAATATTTCCGGTCATTATCGCTTGAGTACTTATTGTTAACCGCCCCATAGGAGGCAACTCAAATGACGCCGCTAAATTTACTGGAGATAAATGAAGAGCTAGGTTTCCGTTGTATCCAGTCAAATATCAGCTCTAACATTGCTATGGTTACAAGTTGGCTAGTGGATGAATTTCGAACGGTGAAACGACCGTAACCGAACTACCTGTGTGGTTCCACGGTTTTAATGCATACCTGCCAGCCAATCAGAAAAGAAGTATTCACCCAGACCATTGTATAATTGATATTGTTGAATAAACAGTATTTTGCTATATTTTTCAGTATTTCTTTTACTTACTTTCTTTCTTTTTCTTTGGACAACTCTCACATCCAAGGGGGCGGGGTTGATGGCGTAAGGGGGCGTCGCCCCCAAGCGCCCCCTCGTGGCGCCAGCCCCGGTCAGAGTGGACAATGCCAAAATAACAAACAAAAGGAATCTTAGAAAACAAAGTTATCAATCTGCCCAAATGACAATCAACTGACCTCCCTAAAAAACTGGGGGAAAACAAACTAAAAAAAAAAATGGCACCCACTCCTTCCAGCTCTGCACAGTTTCACCAGTTATACTAAGTACAATTTTCGCATCAAGGTTGACACAAGTTCACCAAATATACATTGTATACCGAGAACACCATAAGGTTTTCAAAAACAAAATGGATTACAAAAAGCCATAAATCCGGTAGCTGCGTGCTCAGGGGGTGAGAGAGGGAGATCTATCTTCCAACTGGAAGATTTTTCTGACATCCAGGTTGCAGCTGATCCAATCACACGATGCCTCATCAGCGGGATTACCTGAGATAAAACACAAAACACGCAAGCACCAAGACGGCAAACTTCAACAAATATACATCCCTGAATGTAACAGGAAATATACCTGTAATAGACACGCAAGTTGTTGAAGAGGCAGAGAAATTTAAGAAATGAAACACATTCACACTATGGTTATGACACCCCTCTGGGTTAAGACACCACAACTTTCAGTTATTCCCAAGATCAACTGCAGATATTGCCCCCTCTGCAACAAATTAATTCCCTCTGTGCTTAACACAGAAGACTGGGAATCACCACATATGAGCGTTGAACTCTCTCCAAATATTCTGTCATTATTTGCATTATAATGGGCCAGATTAGAGAGTCTTCTGCTGTGCAGTGGATGAAACGGCATATTTCAACGAAATACCATCTATGCATTTGCTTTTATGGAAAGGCAAGATGTTCTCAATTAAGCTGTGGATGTTTGTTTGGGACAGGATAGTTAATTAGCAGACCACCCATGGGAACTCCCAATCATTACAAGTGATAAGAATTGTGACATAGGCTATGACCCAAGCTCTTGATTTAGCATCTCATTATTCCAAAGCACCAACTGCTTGGATCAATCGTGTGCAGACGCAGCACAGATAGTCTACATTATTGTCTTTTACTCTGGGTCCATGGATTCAGCTGTCCAGAAATAATTTACACTGAAAACTGCCGAGAATTGGCCCATTAAAAAGCCTATTTTCCGCATAGATTCAGCATTTGGTTATGCAAATGGTGCAGAATGCACAGACCAGTGTAGAACTAATATTTTCACCAGCAAACAGGAAAAATAAAGGGTCTTACCGCGCTGTTTGTAAGACCATTTACCCTGCATTCAGTCAACATTTTCCTTTCACTTTCACAAAATGTCATTTCTTTTCTGAATTGCCTCAAACCAGCTGAGTTTTCAAATTCTGTTTCCTTTCATATTTTAGAAAAAAAATATCTGAATTCACTATTTTGTTTTTTTCCCCCTTTCTCAAAAATGCAGCCAGAGAAACCTACAGACAAAGCTACATTTGTAACAATTCCTTAGACAGTTATGATATACTGTATACTGCATACTGTATGAAGTAACATTAATAATTGCTAAGTTGAATATTCACCCTGCCTTTTTTCCCGTGAGGAATCGGAATAGACCAGATGAAGTCTTGCTAGTAAAAGAACATGATCTATAAAGCCATTTCCTCCGATTATGACCCTGGTTGTATGCACAATCTGATAGTCGCTGTTTAAGTGTTGTCCAGGAAACAACAGTAGTGCTCCTCTAGAAGTAACATTATACAACTGGTCCACCTGTGAATTGCAGCTCTGACGTCTCTGCGCTGCACTTACAAATGTCATGCATTTTAGCTGTCTGAAATGGATAGCTAATGTTAGCCAGAATTTCTAGCAGATGTGCAGAGACTTGGGGAGTGGCATGTTATCAAGAATACCCAAAGTAGTTTTTGCTTTTTGAATTTCATATAACTTTCACATCACTTTAACCCTCGGGGATTTCACTGGTTTGATTAGCCAACTGGAAGTCCTTGCTATCCGTGCGTAATGCATGGTTCGAAACCCTTTATGGTTTGTTGGTGTCATTATAGCAGAGCTGCTACTCACTGGTGGACAATAATGTTACTCCTCGGTGAGCATTATTTTGTTGATCTCAGAACAACACTGACACGAAGATATCAGATTGTACCTGTTGGTACCATCATATCCTGCTTTCAACCGTCAGGAATAGTTTCAAACAGAGTTGACAGTATTATTACTGCCCACATACATACGTCCTTAAGGCACGAAGCGCAGCGGAGTGCCTTAGTGCCCCTCCGCTGTTATAAAATCACTGTAACCCACTGCTTCAAGGGGCTTATTCCTTTTATAAAATTGTTACCCTATATATCTAGCCCATTAAATAAACACAAGAAAAAAAAAAAAAGAAAGACAATTCATTGGTAATAATGCAACAATAAAATTGAGAACTTCTTCCACCAAGCAAGATAGAGTGGACAGAATGGTTGGCCAACAACACAGACACCTAGATTGCTTTTTAATCTAGCGCCATGGTCATGTCACATCAGGCTATTCGGGCTCGCTCATGTAGATATACTATGAAAGCAGGCTATTTTGAATGTCTCCTTCGGTCTTCCAAAGACCCCGTTAAATAATTTTATGTTCGTTTCGGTTTTTGAGTTTCCTTGTTCTCAACTTGCGATCGGCCAAATCATAACAACCAGCAGCGAACGATTGACTTTTGTTCTCCACACTTGCCGTGTCCAGGAAAATGTTGAATTGTGCATTAGTTTGCTAGCCAGCTTGTCAACTAGCTTGAACCCGTTAAATAATTTTACGTTTATTCCGGTTTTCGAGTTCCCTTGTTCTTAACTTGCGCCGATCGGCCAAATCATTGCATCCAGCAGCGAGAGTAGGGAACGATTGATTTTTGTCCTCCACACTTGCCGGTGTCTAGGAATATTCAATTCAATTTGTTGAATTGTGCATTAGTTTGCAAGCCGGCTTCTATACTAGCTAGCGTTCACTACAATGGATGTGGTTACCCTACACATCGCATAAAATAAACACACAAGAAAAAAAGTCAACAATTTATCGTTAATAGGCTACTGAACTAATGAGCAAGTTAGCAACATCACTTTTGCATTGCAAGCTATCGAACTCTAATGCAATAGCTAGCTAGGTAGATAGCCAGCTGGTTATCGAGTCAAAAGGCTAAACATCGCTGACACTGAAATAGCGAGCTAAAAGTATTGAAACAAACGTAACGAGTCAGTTGAGTGCAAAGAAGTTTATTGCGCGCAGGGATATTTTGTGCTGCGGCCTACCACAGTGGGTTACAGTAATTTTATACCGGCATAGAACGCAGCTCAGCCAATCACATTTAAGGATGGGAAGCATGTGAGGTATCGATCAGGAACCAAATGCGATAACACAGGATTGCAAAATAAACTGCTTTTATTGAGGGAGGGGGGGTAACCCCCGCAGGGCAGAAGGCAACAGTACAGAGTCCGCAATCCAAAAGTCAAAATCCCGCAAGGCAGAACAGGAATCGGGACCAGGGCATCAATCACAAAAATCGTAGTCAGGCAAAACAGATTCGGTACACAGGCAATGGTTTGTGGGAGAAGCAAACTCAGACCAGAAGGGAAATCCGAATAGTAACCAGGGCAGCAATCCACAAGAATCGTAGTCGGACAAAAAAAGGGTTCAAACACACAGAGGCAACAGCAATCTAATAAGGGCAAGCCAAGAAATCAGTAGTCAGGCAATCCAGTCAGAATCAGGAACTCAATGAATAACAAGGCAAGAGAATAGCAGCACAGGAAATGATCTGACAGAGAATGGCAGTGAAAAGACAGCTAATATACACTTCTGGGAAGATCACATGGGGAGAATCACAGGTGCAAGAAGTCAGACTGATTACAAGGGGAAGGCACATGAGGGAGAACCCAATCACATGGAATTAGCCAAAGCCAAAATGTGGACAGGGAACACGAGACATTCCTATAAACAAACATACGGCTCCAGTCACGGAGTTTCTAACGTGCATACACAATGAGAAACAGGACAGCGCGATCAGGTGTGAGCTTTCACAGAAAATGCAGCAAAGGTAATCAGGTAGAGCAAAGAGGCGGAGACTAGAACAGGGCGAGTGCGGAGAGCTTGTTGATCAATAAGTATTTATTTATTTTGTTTAACCCTTATTTAACCCTTATTTCACCAGTAAGTGCAACTATACAAATCCTTGGTGCTCGTTAGTAAGTTAGTATTATATACAAGGTTAGTTGTTGTTAGTCATCTCAGGAGAAAATAATAAACTGTTAGTATTGTTAGCAGATAGAAAAGAAGAGTGAAGCCAGCAAACAAGATCGGAAGGAAGATTGGAAAACCAGAGTCCAATAAATCACTCGAAGAGAGAAACACAAGACTGGGGCTAAAATAGCAGGCGAGACGAGAGACCAGACGGGGGAGACAAAGTGCAATGCAAAATGGAAAACATGAACCGGAATTAGAATATGGCACAATGTAAAACATGGAAAAGTAAACTAAGACAAAACATGACAAATCAAAGTAACCAAATCACAATATATCATACAAAGAATAGTCAGACATAAGCAATGGTCAAGGAATATGTATGGGTCAGACAAAACATGGCACTAGGCCAGGCACAGAACTTAAAACTTGGCATGAGCACGGTCAAGGCAGAACAGAATTACAACAAAGCACCCGCTAATACATATTTAGCATGGCTTTGGTCAAGCTGTGCACCATTTTTTTCGCCGTGTTTTTCTAAAAATAGCCATGCAAATCACGGCTCGCTAGCTAAAACTAAGGTACAGGAAGGTATGTCTGTCTGTGTGCTCAGTTAAGTGCATTCGGCGGTTGTAGAAGCTAGCTACAGACTCCTCCTAGAACAGGCTAAGTTGCAGTGGTTTCTTTACTAACAGTACTTGTGGCTAAGTTCGCGTTTCTGTTGTTGTTGTTGCTGCAGGTTACTTATTCAGCTTAGTTTCGGTCCCATTCGCAGGCGATCAGCATTTTTTGCATAGCAATTAGCGAGCGTTTTAAGCACTGCGTCGAGCAACGCTCCCTCTCACTGTTGTGTTCAAGTGGTCTGAGTGTCTGGTTAGTCAATTTTAGGTTTCTATTATTTTGGGTATGTCTATCCATGTCTTAGTGTTCACATTTCATTCCTCTCCCGTGTTAGTCCAGTCCACGTTTTACCCATGTACTGTCTTTGCTTTCTCCCCGGTCGCGTCATTGTTTGTAGCAGTTTCTGTGTTAATTGATTGTGACACTATTTCGGGTGATTTAATGGATTCTGGGTTTCATCCTTCCTTCTGTTCTTGTTTGCTAGTCTCCCCTTGCTTTTCTATACATACTAACATTACTAACAGTTTGTTGTTTTCTAAATTACTGACCAAACTAACCCTGTATATAATACTAATTTACTAACAAGCACCAGGATTGTATAGCTGCACTTATTAATTGACTAATTATCTCTAAGCGGTCGCCCTGTTCTTGTCTCCGCCCCTTGCTTTTCTATTCACTGGCTTTGCTAAAATTTCTGCAGACCCTCTGCATTCATATTATCTATTCTGGCTCTTATACTGTACACTTAGGAGTCTTTTTATCCAGTTTATTTATCTCCTCTTTGGGATTGTCTTGTGATCCTTGTCTGTGTGTTAATGTTTATCTGTTTCCATGTAATTGGTTTCCCTCATGTTCCACCCTTTGTTAATTATATTAAATTTCAGCACCTGTGTCTGTGTGTGCCCCTGCCCTATATCAGTTCCCCTCTCCAGCAAGTCCTTCAGATCTGACTTCGCTGTCACTGCCACTTGCACTCACTCCCTGCACTTCTCCTCTGGTCTCCTCAGTTCTTCTCTGTGTTTTCAGTTCAGCCACCTACCCTGGCCAGCCTGCCCTTCCTTCGCCTTCAAGCCCCTGGTGCCTCCTGTCTCCTCCAGTGTCTTCTGCGCCCTTCGTGCCAGTCTGCCTCCACCGTCTCCAGTTGCCCTCTGTGCCAGTCCGCCCTGCCTGTCCTGACCTCCAGCGTCCTGCTCCCTGACCTCCAGCATTCCTGCCTGCCCTGAGCCCCAGCATTCCTGCCTGCCCTGAGCCCCAGCGTTCCTGCCTGCCCTGAGCCCCTGTGTCCTCTCTGTCCCCCTCCTGATGTTCTCCCTGACCCTTCTCCTGGCCAGCTGTGCTACCTGAGTTAGCCATCTGCCAGCTGTGCCAACTGTCTTGTCTTCTGAGTATTCCCAAGCTTCCCGAGTCCCTGTTCCCGAGTCTGCCCCCCCTGGTGTTCTGTTCCCGTGTCTGTTATTTAGAGTTTTTGGATTCCTGTGTTCTCCCGTTTCAGTGCTAGGCACGGTGTTTTTGTTAGCCGGAGTGCCCCCTTTTTCCCCCCTGGTTTATTCTGTGTTTATTTTAATAAATATTTTGGATCCCCGCATCTGGCGTCTCATTCCCCTTTAGTGTCTCCCTCCTGTTTCGAGTAAAGTATTCTGAGTTCCCCTGTGTTTTTCCCTCTTGTATCCATAACACTCACATTGTCCAAATCCTTTCCGATCCCCCATCTGAGTATGTGCGTTCTTCCCATCCCTGTCTGTTCTCTTTCACTCAGGAGGCGATTCTTCCGCCGGGGCCACCCTCATCACCACTGCTCCACCTCTGCCAGCAACTTCAGAGTTGCTACTGGTCTTTGGAACTGCCAGTCTGCCATCTGGAAGGCTGAGTTCATCTGTGCATATGTCTCCCTCCAATCCCTCGACTTCCTTGCGTTGACTGAGACGTGGATCTCTCCAGAGAACACCACAATGTCGACGCCCCTCTCCACCTCCTTCTCATTCTCCCACACCCCCCTGGCCAAACCGGGCGAGGTGGTGGGACTGGTTTGTTACTATCTCCTACTTGGAAATTTTCTCCTCTTGCCCTCTTACCTTTCTATCTCCTCCTTTGAATTTCATTCTGTCTCCATATCCTCTCCAATTAACTTGTTTATCATTGTATATCGTCCCCCAGGCCCTGTAGGATGTTTCTTCGACGGTCTTGATCTGACCATCACCCTGGGGATACCATCATCTCCCCCGCACGGAGTGTGAAGAACCTTGGTGTCCTGGTTGACAGGCTCTCCTCTGCTGTGAACATCGCAGCAGTGACTTGGGCCTGCAGGTTCTTCCTCTACAACATCTGTAGAATCTGGCCCTTCCTCACCAGCTACTCAATGCAGCTCCTAGTTCAAGCGCTGATCCTCTCCCGTTTCGACTACTGCAACTCCCTCCTCGCCGGCCTCCCAGCATCTGCCATCAGACCCCTGCAGCTCATCCAGAACGCTGCAGCTCGCCTGGTCCACAACCTCTCGAGACACTCCCACGTCATCCCCCTGCTCACAAGGCTCCACTGGCTCCCTCTTGCCGCTCGCATCAAATTCAAGACTTTGGTGTAAGCCTACCAGGGAGTCAACAAAACAGCTCCAGCATACATCCAGAGACTGTTCAGACCTTACACCCCTGCTAGAGCACTTCGCTCTGCTTCTTCTGGTCGCCTGGCTCCTCCCCCTCTCCGATCCTCCCCCTCCCGCTCAAGGCTGTTGTCTGTCCTGGTACCTTGTTGGTGGAATGATCTACCTATCGAGGTCAGAACAGCAGAATCCTTGAGCACCTTCACGCGCCACCTGATAACCCATCTCTTCAGGCTCCACCTCTCCCCTACTCCACTGCCCTGAATCCGGTCCCTACTTCCCTTGTTTTGTTGCCCTTACATGATCTTGTTGCACTTAATTTTGTTTACTTTATTTCCTGATTTTGCTACCGCTTAATTTGGTTGCCTCTCATTTTGTTGCACCCCATTTTGTTGTTGGTTACTTCATTTTCTCGCCCCTTTGTTACACTTGACTTTGGTGCCATTCTGTTCAATTACCCTTGCCCTTTTGTTATTGGTTTAGATCTGTTACAATGGAAAGTGTTCTGTCACTTACTGTTAGCACTTGTACTTGTCTTCTAGGAGCTCTGCACTTTTGTACTGATCCTGTGCACTTTTGTACGTCGCTCTGGATAAGAGCATCTGCTAAGAACCTGTAATGTATGTTTAATGAGAATATCGTTGTTTTGGATAAACTGTATAATTGTCTTATACTTGTTAAAAAGGGAGAAAAGGAAAAAAAATCTTCCCAGATGACAGAAGGGCTTTGTGACATTCAGGTGAGATTATGTTTACCTGATACAAATGAAATGAGGCTGGACTTTATGACTAATTAAAAGCAATAATTTTATTGATAAACTTTCTCACGGTCAGAATATGTCATATAAACAAATAATCTAATACTTTAGTACAGGGATACTCATTCTTTTCCAGAATGAGCCACAGTGGGTGCAGGCTTTTGCTCTATCCAACCTGTCCCACACCTGATTCTACTAATGAACCCTGAAAGCTTTTGCCATACCCTTGATAAGTGGAATCAGGTGTGTAACTGCATGGTTAGAATGAACGCCTGCACCCACTGCGGCTCATTCTGGAAAAGAGTGAGTATCCCTGCTTTAGTACATAATAGAATTTTATATGCTTATTTAGTTATTCTTCATGTATTATCATCTGAGGCAAACCAGGCCGTGGCCATGCCCCTTGACCACATCAGAACTCCCACAGCAGCCAATTCCCCTCCCTTACATCAGATCGGAACTTCAGTACCTCAGACAATGGCCTGAAGGCCAATGCCTGTGTAGTAGACCATAGACTTGCAGTACCATGGACAGTTCCTTCCAGCTGAAAGTCGTAAAGCTGGGCAGGCTTGGGGTAAAGTGGCACGAGGCTCCATTGGTGTGCTACTTAATGATCAGTGCCGGCCAGAGCCAAAAAAGAGGAGCCACGCAGTTGCAGGGAGGCTGGCAATGAGTGCACGCCCAAAGCCCACCACTAACTGTTTCTCTTTTTCCTCTTTTGTAAGATTCCGCTGGTGGGGAGAACTGGGGTTCTCGCCACAGAAACTGAAGCAACTAAACCCACCTCCACTGAATCTACACTAAAGAATATTAATGAAGTCGTGCTTTGGCACGCATATAAATGTGTTTCATGCCACACTTTTTTTCCTGTATTTCCTTGGTTGTTCTGGTTGTGTGTCTCTGTTGGTCCAGGTTCCCATCAATCATCATTACCCCAGTCATGCCATGTCCCGCCCCGCCAATCAGAGGGAGTCTCCTGACACTGGTCCACCAATCATCATTCACCTTACCTGTTTAAATCCGGATCTTGTGACCTGAGAGGGAGTTCTGTTCATCCTATGTTTGTTGTACTTCAGTCTTTTGCTTTTGCTTTTGGTTTGTAACTCTGTCTTTGTGCTGGTTTCTTTTTGGATGTCTAGTGAGTTTCTTTCTGCCCACATCGAGGCCGGGGAAGGGTAAGAAAGAGGCCTCTGTACACCTGCACGTAGGCAAAAGAAATCTGTTAAACACACTAGGTTAGGAGTGTTTGCCACCCACTGTATTTATGTGTTTGGCTAGTCAGTATAGTTAGGTAGGTTTTCTTTCAGTATATATAATCAGCAGTTAGGTAGCTTACTCTGTTTGTTTCTAGCTAGTCATGTTTTGGTTTTGTTTAGTTCTTTTCCTGGGCAACAGTCAGGTCCCTGGACCTTGATTGAGTGTTTTGTCATGTTCTTGTTTTCCGTTCTGTAAATATTGTAAATGCCACTATTTTTGCACAGTCAAAGCACCCATTTGCACTTCACTCGTGGATTTTGTCATTGCCCCATATCCCGTTTTGTTGTCTTTAAGTATTACTTGCCCCAGGCTTGCGCTATTTACCATCACCCGTTTAAAAGCCAAAGTGCGACCCCTAGTTTTCCTAGGCACTGTGGGGTTCGTAACAAAATGAATGTTATTTTTGCTGTCGGTTTACTGTGATAAAGTTACCGCCTGTCAGCAAGGTTTTTTTCTCTTTCTCTCGTCTAGTCTGCACCTGTTTTTCCAGTGTCCCGCAACACATCCCAGGGATGATCTGACAAGTAGTTCAGGTTTTGTCCCAGTCCCTCGGCTGTTGTATGGTGAAACAGGCTCCAGATCCTCTGTGACCTGAGGAATGAGTAGGTTAGATGGATGAATAATGTGTAACGCAAACATGTATGGCAGGTTTTATAGCAGCAAAAATGACTAAAAGAGGAAACAATGATATAAAACAGCAAGAAAACAAGCAAATGTAGCACAACGTCCAAGTCACACAAATTTACCATACGTTCCCATCCTGATCTTTTTCAATGGGCACTTTTGCACAATGCTTAATGCACTGCTGTTCAGGGACTCAGCAGTGATTGTCCTAACAGGCTGTTATAGAGCATAGTGTTAGGCTCCAATTAGCTCAGCTGAGAGAGTGGTGGCAGTGATCAATGGTAGCTGTACAGCCAGGCTTATACACAAATCTGGAAATCGGAAGAGATACAGGGATTATCTTGTATTTTTTGAAATTTGCAAGTGTTCATGAATGTCAGCTTTGTGAATCATCATGTATTAAATAAATTAGGGGGTGCAATCTTATCACATGTGTTAGTGTTGAGTTATTACAAAAACCAGCACCCATATCTGCCCTTCTCAGAAAAGATTGAACAACCCTTCACTAGGATGGTTGGATGGACTTTATTTTCAATTTTAGTCCTGCCAATTCTCTTTGCCGGCACTATTAACCTATATCTACATGCACACAGGATTCTGATGGTGATCCTTTGAGCAACAGCATTTGCCCACAAAATATACTACTTGAGCAGAAATTCCCTGGCAAAGTTCATATACCTCAAGCCCCTTGGTCTTATTAGCTATTAGCTAATCCACATATTGACACCAGGGAAGCTAATCAGGCTCTTAAAAGCACTTGTCTGGAGTGATATGAAAACTGGAGAGTCTGTGGAGGTCTCAGGGGAAAACCCGGCCGAGTGTTTTTATTCTACATCAACAATAAATGTTTTGCTGTCCCATTGCTCAAGGAACAGATACTCTTTACATCAAAGGTCCTCAAACAATTTTCTTATATTGATCATAAAATGCCTGGATTTGAATTGAATGGCAATTGTGGTTTTACTCATTATTAGTGGTAAAATCCACACATTTATGGTGGATGTGCTCACCCCTGCAAGGATGGGTTTACCTTCAGGCAAGATCACTTGATGTACAGGCCTCTATCTACGAAATATACTATTACCGCAAATTGAATGGTTCACAGGCACATAGCTGGCACACACATGCAATGTCCTTTAAAGTAGACATGCATTGAGCAAAATAAAAAAAATGGCAAATTATACCTCTACAGAAAGCTAATGTCATGGAGATGATGAATAAAACATTTTCTGGACACTCACTGAAACAGGAAGAGAACAAAAGATGCATTTTAAACAGCCTTTCAACACACACACATCCCCCCATAAAACTGAGCGAAAATAGCCCCTCTCTGATGGCAAATTCGTGGGAAACATGGTAAGGAAATCGAGTGCATCAACCATTTTCTGCCTGTTGTAATTTGCTCATTTCTTGGTCTCGTTAGGTTTTATATTCCTTGCAGATTAGATTTATGATAGTCAAAAAGTATGTGTGTTAAGCTGCTGCTTTGCAGAGAAGTACTCAGTACCATGGTCCAGGTTGGAGCCCAAGTGGTGCCAGTGCCCGGTAGCCCTTTCAGAGCAGTGCACAACTGGCTTCGCTCCACAGGGAAATAAATTGGGAGGGAATGCCGGTTTCAGGCTATTGGATTATAGCACTGTTCGTTGATTAGGAGCCTCCTGTTAGCCAGCCGGGCGCTCGTCAGTAAATTTCTAATCTTGCACATGGTCAGGTTCCCTCTGCCGTTGCTCATGGGCAGGTGTTCCAAAAGCATAGTTGCGAGCTATGTTGGCAACTTATATAGCTAGTTTGATATACATTATATATAGTCAATGATTCCAACTAAGTAAGTTAGCAACTATGCTTTTTGGAAACACGCCCTAGAACTCACTGCTCACTCACCCATGCTTGAGGCTGCGGTTTGTACTGCTACTGCTTGCAGTCGCTGTTGGCATTCAGCTGCATCCCTATTGTCACCAATTTCTTCCTCATTTTACATCTCCCCTACCTCTTCATTGTCATCATCGCTATTGTTATTTGCACTGAATTTGCACTTTAATCATCCTCTTCATCTTTTATGTCCAAGTCAAGCAAAATTTCTAACATTTTCAGTGGATTTCAACGTCTTGCTTGCAATGTAAAATACACATGATAGCTTATGTGTCAAAATTGATCCCACTAGCGACGTCACTGGTCTTGGCCCATTTCACAGTGCTGTTCAATGGCAATATTGGGGGCTGCAAAAAGCCCGTTTTACATCCATGATTACTCCATTCCACTGTCATCTCCGGGTTAAAAGTGTTGATGGTTTTAGAGAGTCTAGCATGCCCTTTCGGATAATACCAGTTATTTATTTTTTTACAAAGTTTCAAATCAATAAATGTCTCCCTTAAATGACTCCCCTGAGATTTATTTCAAAATACAATAATTGTCATGCCCGCAAACCTACCTCCCTCTATTCCAACCCATCATTATTCAGCTCTCCTGGCTTACTAATCACAGGCCCAATTATTTAATCAGTGACTGCACCTGTTCAGCATTTTCAGCAATCAATTCAATCTTTACGTACTAGCCTGTAAGACCATTCCAGCAGCTCGCGTTCTTTTCTACTTTCTTTGGGGATTTGTAGCCTACTGTGGGCAATAAGGGCAAACACGCCACAACAGCTCAAGACATCTGTAGAAATGTGATGCAGCTTCACAAACAGCTCAAATTCAATAACACATACAAAAATCCAAAACAGATGCAACAATGGAAATCTGTTGCTCTTCCGTGGGGTTGACTGAATATGCAGCGTTTTTTTTTTTTTTGTTTGTAGCATTTTTGCAGGACTTGCATGTTTTTTACTTTGTATTTCCCCCCCCCCACTTTGGGAGGTCATCTTTATTTTCATTAACAAAGTATTGAGGGGAGGGCACAAGAAAAGAGAAAGAAAGGAGAATGGGTAATACAAATAAATCTGAATAAAAAAACTTGATTCAGATGACTGGGAGATACATACCAGATAAAAGCTTCTGTTGGAGGCTATGCGGTCAGTTGGAGGCGGACCATGCACATTTGTTCTGGAAATGCCATAAAATAGAGGGGTATTGGGAGGGAGTGTGGAGTGAACTAAAAAAATATTGGGATATGAGATACAAAAAACCCCTTTGGTGCTGTATTTGGGATATATACCACAGGACGAGGTTCAAGGAGAAGATACATATTTGCTGAAAGTACTACTTGCAGCCAGCCGAAAAGCAATAACAAGAGTATGGTATAAGGTGGACCCCCCAACCTCAGAATAGTGGCTTAGTATTGTGGAAGAGATTTATGGTATGGAAATGTTATCACACATTTTGAAAATGCGGGAGGAACAGTTTGTAAAGAAATGGGAGAAATGGTTTTGGTACAAGGAAGAAGAGGATACCACTGACTGAATGAAAATTTGACAGACTTTAGTGATTGCATTTATGAGAGAAACAATGAAAGGACCAATAAGCTGTTTTATTTTATGATTATTGTTTTTGTTTTTGTTTTTGTTTTATGATTAATATAAATATTTTTCCATGTTGTTGGTTTCTGTTTTTTCTTATGCTTGGATGACATTGGGCTCTAATTTCCTGGCGCAGCGCAGCTGGCGTAGCGAGGGGCAGCCCGCGCAGTGGTAATTTCGTACGGCGCAGCCCGCGTAGTGATAATTTCGTGAGGTGCGCAGCCTTCGGTAGACGAAGGTGCGCCGAGATGGGTGTGGCGGCGTAGTAGGGGGAGTTGTCACATATTCATCAAGACGCAGTGACAATTTTGTAGAAAAAGTCTCCGCTGGAGTTGCGCAGAAAACTCGCCTGCTCCAACCTGGTTTAATTTCCGTGCAGTGGTAATTTGGCTGACCGGCGCAGAGTGCGCACACGTCACCAAAATCTCACAGGCAGGTTTACAGAATGTCAGGCACATTTCAATGCAAGCAAAAATTACAGGAAGCACTATTTAATGTAACTATCTGAATAAGGACATAAATTATAGTATCTACATCGATTGTCCTGATGTCAGGCGGTTGCCACGCGTAATGGAAACTTGACCTGGCTTAATCAACGCAACTGAATCTGTGATGCAAACTAACGACTTCACATCTTTCTCAGCCAACCACAAACTGTATAATATATATCGAATGCTTGCGTTCTATGCTCATTAAAGCCGCTTGCACACTGGACGCAAAACGAATTTTTCGCGCGACTGATTACAGACAAAGTCAATGCAAAGACGCGATAGTCGGACAGGTTTTTAATATAGCTCCGTGTCCGAGAGTCATAAAAGTTCTAGTTTTTCCGAGTATTCCAGGAATTATTAGACGTGCAAACTTGGCTATGTTTGTGTTCGGCCTTCACAAAATGCAAATTGATAGCTATCGACTTTTCTTGGTCTTTTTAGCCATTCATCTGTTTTCTTCCGTTGAAGATAGACATCAGTATTCATTCGGTCTTTCTTTTGAAAATTCGTCAGATGGATCGAACAGATTCACGCTTTATTTCCACAGCAGAGATAATATAGTGCGTGAGCAAATCAATTCCATGACCACTGACAGAGTGAAGAAATCATCGCATGCACGATCAAGACTGTCCGACACGAAATGCAAATTACTCCATGTCCAGCAGCCAGCAAAAAGTAAAAGTATTGATATGAGAACAGATTTATAACGAAATAAAGAATAAAAATATATCAGCAACAAACGTGATATCAAACAAAGATGACCCGCCAATAAATAAATCGCAGTGTTCATTGGATGCTCTGTTGTTAAAATGTTTCTTTTTATTCTTTATTTCATTATCATTCTGTTCTAATCGTCCTCTTTTTTTTGGCTGTCAGACGCGGAGGCATTGTATATTGTCTCGCGCCAGTGTCTTCTCACTTTATTGAGCAGCTTAAACAGAAACATTGATTGAAATTCTCGGTACTCATCTTGAAGAACTGAACCCTCTTATCAAACATTCACGTTTAATGACTGAAAGAGTCAGTAGATTTGAAGAAATTAAAAACAATAATAGACTGTCGGACACGACGATTTATTAAAACCCTGTCAGACCTTTGAACACAAGACGCAATCTGTCGAGCGAAAAATTCGTTTCGCGTCCAGTGTGCAAGCGGCTTAATACTAGGCTACTATTATTGTCACTTATGCTTTATCGTCTTTAGTGGGGGAAAGGAATGCAGCCTGATTGCGATGATCTCGTACTGAGTTAGGATCACATATTGCAAATAAATGTGTAACGTATCTTGCTTTGTTGTATATGCATGTTAATCCCAAAATTTTAAGCAGCTACAGTTTGTAATAATAGAAACACGCTATCCATCGTTTCTCTTGCCAGTGAGCAATATTTGACTCGGCTGGGTCGCCTTCTGTATTCTAACACATTAAAGGTGAGGTGAGGAGCTCATTTGACTGGTGAAGATTTGACTCGGCTGTGTTATACCCAAACACGCCTTCTTTGCCAACTTGCGCTGGAAGGAGGGGCAGAGGCGGGACAGAGGAGTACTTGCGCCAGGCTACGCCGGGCACGAAATTGCCACATACGCCTGGACACACCCCGTTGGCGCGGCGCACCCCCCATGCGCTGCGCCTGCGCCTGGTCTACGAAATTAGAGCCCAATGTATTTGGATGTAAAAAATCTAATAAAAACAAAGTTAAAAAAAAAACTTGATTCATTTACTTTGTATCTTTTATCTATTTGCAGTGTGTTTCCAGCAGATGTATTTGTTTTGAATTTCTGCAGTGCAATTCCACTGCTGCATTTGTTTTGGATTTTTGTATGTTTGGAATTTGTTTCATTTCTGAAGGTGCAGCACATTTCACTAACTGGAGATGCTATGGGTTACTGTAGTGAACCGGCCCTCGTCGGCCACCGTAGCAACCTTTGTTTTGTTTCTATTCTGCATCTGTTCACATTAATCAACTTGCACTTGGCCCACAACTTCATCAAGATAGCTCTTGCATCACAATAATAGAATAAAAGTGAATCGATTATAAAATTAAAATAGCATTAATTGCAGCTTGAGGCCTTTCTTGTCTTGGTAATTAAATCATTCCCTTAAACTTGCAAAATGTTACAGCTGAATTTAAAATTCTTTATTGTTATCCTCAATACTCACCACTGCTAATGAAATTGTGGTGTCCCAGTTAAATAATGGGACAAATAACATTTTCAGGAACCTTGGCTGCGCTGATTGGGCAGGGTTGGGAGCTATTGTGCCTAGGTTGGCTCCCATATAGCCACAAGGTCCAACAGAGCCACATTCACACAACACAGTTCTTTAAGGCTCAATCAACATACCCATAAAGGCACAGTGGTACCAGAAAACGGCATATAGGAGTCCTATATTATTAGTATTGGATCATTACTTTTGTCGTGAACAAAGCTGGCACAACCAGTTCATTTATGCTGATAACCCTCAAGCTCAGGCAAAAATATCATTCTGCATTCCAGTAGCCTATCTGCTTCTCTGTGTTCTGCATGCTGCCATTTGTGGATTTAAAGAACCTGCGTTGCATCAAGATCCGGACAATGAAAATGTCAATTTATCATCAAAATCACGTCAACTGAAGTCATGCTGAAGAAATTCTAATGTGTCTTGACAGCTTACAAGGCATCAACAAGTTGAGAGTCTCAATTTTTCATTGGTTGGTAGCTTGAGAATTTCTGAAAAGGTGTGGTCAAAACCACCAACTTCACCTTTGTCAACAAGGTGTGAGGTTTTACGAAATGAACCAAGAGCAAACACCAGTAAAATGCAAAAAGGAGGCTTTATTTCTGAAGGGGGAAACCCCCCAACAGAGCTGGCAACAGTACAATGTCCGCAATCCAAAATCAGAATCCAAAGGGCGAAATCCAGAGTCATACACAGGGCACCAATCACAAAAAATCGTAGTCAGACAAAAGAGGTCAAAAAACAAGAATGCGGCAAAAGTACAGGGAGTAGGCAAAGCTCGATATCAAAGACGGTCCAGTCAGAAAGATAAACACTGAGAGATCAAGGCGATAAACGTGGCACGAGAAAACTAGGGAGAACGATCTGACAAGAGTGTGAAGCAAACAGACATCTTATATACACATCCAGGAGAACACATGACCAGGGAGAACAGGTGCAATCAATGGTGACAATGATTAGGGAGAGACACATGAGGGATAAACTAATTACATGAATTTGGCTGTAGCCAAAACGCAGACAGGGATCACAAGACAATCCTATGAACAAACAGCTCCGGTTAAGGAGTACTAAAAGTGCATAGTCTAAAGAAAAGTAAAGCATGAGATATAAGTGGAAAACTGCAGCAGAGATAATTAGGGATAGGCAAGGAGGCGGAGACTAGAATTGGGCGACAGCTGAGAGATCATTAGTCAATTAGTAAGTGCAGCTATACAATCCCAAGTGCTTGTTAGTAAGTTAGTCCAAATATACAAGGTTAGTGTGGATTAGTATTTAGCAAAAACAATAAACTGTTAGTATGTGTTAGTAAGACAGTAAAAGAGAGAGGAAGGAAGAACACGAGATAATGAAAGAAGATTGAAACCCAGAAACCAATAAATCACCCGAATGAGTGGCACACAAGACAAGGGACCGTGAGCAAAGATACACACATGACAAGACAGGGGAGACAAAGTGTAAAGCATGGAAATGAAAACAAGGCATGGAATCTGAAGCATGAAAAAAATAATAAAACGTGAAATCCAAATTACCAAAAACACAATAAATGATCCTAAGAATGGTCAGACAGAGCAGTGGTCACTAAACACAAAAATCATAAAGCATGGCAAAGCCAGGTACAGAACTTAAACATGACAGCAGAATCATAACATGGGCAAAAAGCAGAATCACAACACAAGGTGCTGTATTCTAAAAATATTTTACTCAATGAAATTTTATATTTCTATGAATGAAAAACATGGATTGTGTCAAGATGCTGGAGAGGAGTAGATTATTATAGCTTTCACGCAGGACTTATTAATTAATAAAGCATTTGGCACTTGTAGCGAGTGCATGAATCATATATAACTGTTCAAACTTGACGTATTCAGAGCCTAGACGAGGTCTTAGTCGCACTAAATTGAACTGAGGTGAGCAATGTTGGTGTTAATTTTGAAGGCAAAAGTGGAGGCAATACTGAACAATTAAAATTTGTTAAATGAATAGATAAAAAAATAAAGAGAACTGTGAAATTCGTGGCCCAGGAATGGTTGAGTGTACATACTGCAAAGACAGCTCATGTCAGCCGCTGGCTCTGCACGTACAACAATTTTTACCAAGTAAATAAATAAAGTAAAATAAAATAAAAGCTTGGGTAAAAGGCCTTGTAATGAGTATGTTTACAGCCACAGCTAACAAGTTTCTATCTTGTCCTTCAAGTACTAATGGGTAAAATCTCACATCATGTACAAAATACTTGACTAATATGAATAAATTTAAAACAATAATGAAAGCTTTTCACAGCTTCCCAGGTTCAATTAGCCCTCTTCAAAGCTCACAGATGTAGAGATCTTGTTGTACAAAAGGAGACAAACCTACAGTCTTGTTGCCGAGTGCCAGCTCATTGTCAATCTAATAATGCTGAAAAGAAGAATGACACCTGCTGTGCCCTGTGGTTAAGCATTATTACTCATTTGAAACGGGAAAGTCAGTGACTCAGCGTTCAGTTGCAGGAGGAACAGCTTGTGATGCTCACTCTCCTCACCCAATAGAAGAAAAGAAGAAAGAGATTATGCTGCCCAACAACAAAACAACATAAATTGAACATTCAAGTCACATTTCAAAATTTGTTAAAACAGCATAAATCATACAGTACATCCCCAATTATGACAGACTGGCACATCATGGAAAATGCAAATAAAAGAGGACTGATTTTAAAAGTTCATCACTGTGACCAGTATGTGAGTAAATTATTCAATATTTTAACCCGAGTATAATTGCTTTTTTGAGAATATGCAATTTCATGAATGCAGCAGAGTCCAAAGTTATCACAGTTGACTGTTTACCACCACGTAACATCAGCATGTCTTTCCATCACACTCAATTACAAAACCCAAAACCAGTGAAGTTGGCACGTTATGTAAATCGTAGATAAAAACAGAATACAACGATTTGCAAATCCTTTTCAACTTATATTCAATTGAATACACTGCAAAGACAAGATGTTGAATGTTCAAACTGAGAAACTTTTTTTTTTTTTGCAGATAATCATTAACTTAGAATTTAAAGGCAGCAACACATTGCACATACCACTGTGTTACATCGCCTTTCCTTTTAACGACACTCAGTAAAGGTTTGGGAACTGACGAGACCAATTTTTGAGGCTTTTCAGGTGGAACTCTTTCCCATTCTTGCTTGATGTACAGCGTAAGTTGTTCAACAGTCCGGGGTCTCCGTTGTCCTATTTTACACTTCATAATGCGCCACACATTTTCAATGGGGGACAGGTCGGGACTACAGGCAGGCCAGTCTAGTACCCGCACTCTTGTAACACATGCAGAATGTGCCTTGGCATTGTCTTGCTGAAATAAGCAGGGGCGTCCATGAAAAAGACATTGCTTGGATGGCAACATATGTTGCTCCAAAACCTGTATGTACCTTTTAGCATTAATGGTGCCTTCACATATGTAAGTTGCCCATGCCTTGGGCACTAATACACCCCCATACCATCACAGATGCTGGCTTTTGAACTTTGCGCCTATAACAGTCCGGGTGGTTCTTTTCCTCTTTGGTACGGAGGACACGATGTCCACAGTTTCCAAAAACAATTTGAAATGTGGACTCGTCAGACCACAGAACACTTTTCCACTTTTCCACTTTGCATCAGTCTATCTTAGATGAGCTTGGGCCCAGCGAAGCCGGCGGCGATTCTGGGTGCTGTTGATAAATGGCTTTCGCTTAGCAATGTAGAGTTTTAACTTGCACTTGCAGATGTAGCGACGAACTGTAGTTACTGACAGTGGTTTTCTGAAGTGTTCCTGAGCCCATGTGGTGATGTCCTTTACACACTGATGTCGGTTTATGATGCAGTACCGCCTGAGGGATCGAAGGTCACGGGCATTCAATGTTGGTTTTCGGCCTTGTCGCTTACGTGCAGTGATTTCTCCAGGTTCTCGGAACCTTTTGACGATATTACGAACCGTAGATGGTGATATCCCTAAATTTCTTGCAATAGCTCGTTGGGGAATGTTGTTTTTAAACTGTTCGACAATCAACTCACGCATTTGTTCACTAAGTGGTGACCCTCGCCCCAGCCTTGTTTGTGAATGACTGAGCATTTCAGGGAAGCTGCATTGATACCCAATCATGGCACCCACCTGTTCCCAATTAGCCCGTTCACCTGTGGGATGTTCCAAATAAGTGTTTGATGAGCATTCCTCAACTCTCTCAGTCTTTTTTGCCACTTGTGCCAGCTTTTTTGAAACATGTTGCAGGCATCAAATTCCAAATGAGCTAATATTTGCAAAAAATTACAAAGTTTACCTGTTCGAACAGTAAGTAACTTGTCTTTGCAGTGTATTCAATTGAATATAGGTTGAAAAGGATTTGCAAATCATTGTATTCTGTTTTTATTTGCGATTTACAAAACGTGCCAACTTCACTGGTTTTGGGTTTTGTACCATTTGGGTGCTGAAGACACCAGTTGGTCAAGTCTAGCAAAAATTTTCTCTTATTCCTCCATGATTCCTCTGTGCAATCGAAGGGTTGATTTCCAGAAGTGCGCAACTCCGTTTTCGTCTTTTTAGATAAAGAAGATTTTAAGAATTTGACAACTTGTGGGGATCATGTTACATGTGTTAAGGAGATGTAAATGTAATTAAATGTCTGAAAAGATGCCTTAAACATATTAGGAAACCTTCTAGCCTCTATCTTGATTCTTGGCCCAGATATTTTAAACAACAGTCTGCGGACCTGAGTACTTTTAGAAGCAAATGCCTCAAAAAAAAAAAAAAACTGAACTTGTTTTTAAAACTTAATTTCTATTATTAAATTCTATTATTTTAGAGTACTAAAACAGAGCATCTTTTTGAAAACAAGATATATGACTTTCTAATGAAAATGAACAGTAAATATAGTCATACCAGTATACTGTATTCATGGATGTCAAAAAGCTTCTTGAACAAAATTAATGGAAGATACAATGAAATGGAAGGCACATGCAGCAAACGTCACAATAAAATCAATATCCATAAATTATGAATGGGCTGTACCACCATCCAAACAGATTTGAAGACTTCATTCGTCTTTGATTGGAATGTGGCGTGGTAATTAGAAAGTTCTGCCGGAGAATAAGCAGCTAAAAAATATGACCCTTTGCCAGACTAATTTTTCGCTTGTTTGTACCTCATGTTTCTGGCTGCCTGGGCCTTTTTTTTTTTTTTTTGGCTCTTTTGGGTTGAGTCCAACCACACACATCCTGGCCTGTAGAGTCAGCTATTTTGCTTAGGTAAGACAGCTACAGTGGCTACTATTGGCCAACCAATTTTCTAAGCGATGCTTTGATTGGCTGACTGAACTTGTGCACTTGTAGAAGTTTTATACTGGACTTGGTTACTGCCAGAAGTAGCGTCTTGGGGAATTTCCAATTCCCTGCTCATTTCTATGTTGCACTTGAGTGCTTCTTGGCTGAAATTATCATATGGGGCTTATTCCTCATCAATGAAAGAATGGATTTGCAGTCTTTATTTGATTTTTAATGAAGTTTTTGGTTATTAAAGTGGGGCAAGCTGTTCCCATAATAAAAATGAAATATTTTTCAAATATGACATCGATTGGTGCTCCACGGTAGTTGAAAATTCACAAAATGTAACTGATTAACAAACATGTCATATGTTCAGCATGGTGTATTCTCAGATGAAAAGACATGCTGATTGTGCTTACTGCCCTATCTGTGCTTGTTGAAGTTGATGGAAAAGCTGACAGTGAGTATTTGCAAATATGATAGCTTGTATACAGTATAGTTCAGTTAAAAGTAAATATTAACTGAATATAGTGAGCATAATATGTTGTATTTTTAACTCAGTGATACGCCGGAACCAGCTCGACTGCAGTTTTCATAACTATTGAAAAACAGTAGCTTATAATTCGTTGCTGGTGTAGCATGAGAATAATGTCAGCACATATCTACTTACTCTTTTTCCATACTGTGGAATTTTATGAATCCATTGCAAATACATCATTTTGTCAGGCTGTGACAGATTCTGCTGATGCATGTGGTATTCATCCATCATACACAGTCAACACGGCTATGCGGATACAATACCTCAGTGGACACACGTTGCACTCCTTTGACGTGATGTTTTGTGGTGGCCTAACATTCCTGTCAGCTGGTGGATAATGGACCCAAGGACAATAGCCTGTGGCTGGGAAAGATTCCATTTCCTCCTGCTGGCTGTTTACCATTCCCAGGGCTTTTGCAATACTCATCTATAATTTTAATGGCAGGAGTTTTAATTTGAGCTGGTAATACAACTGCTGCTAGGCATGCATGCGTGATTTTCAATTTCATCAGTTGTGCTCGCCTTGGCAGCTGGTGTTTATTTCTCACAATTTCCAGTTTCTTTCATTTCCTCTGATGTTTGGTATTCTGCAGTCCTGGAGCACTGATGAATTCCTTTTCACTTGTACTCTTCCTGGCCCGCTGCTTGTGAGTTATAAAGGCTAACGACAGGATTATGGGGGTATGTGGCTGAAAAGGCTTTTTTCTCTCTCTTATTTTGTCAGCAGCGAGGCAGTGAGACTATAACCTTCTTACAGCGGCTTCCTGGACTTCAGTGATATGTGGGAAAAGTGTCGCCTCTCAATGTGCTAGTGGAAATTTAACAGCAGAATTGGGCATCCTAATTCACACTGTCACCTCTGTTACATGCAGAATGGAGGTCGTTTCACCGCGGAAGAGACTCTCTGGCTCCTAATGGGTCTATTTCTGTGCTGAACACTCCAATGTGACACAGCTCCTCATCCAAAATAAAAAAACATGGACATGAGAAAACTATTGCAGCAGAGCCCTTATCTCATTACTCTCTCTCAGCACTCACCCTTCTGCCCACACTGGGCAATTTCTTCCATCATTTAACAAGAATCTCAGGTAAGGTTTGCCCCCGTCTTCTTGGACATGCTTCACTGCCTTTGATAGATTGACCCCAAAGATGAAAATGGCAATCATATCTTTATGATGTTCTTTTCAGTGGTCCCACTCACCCATATCTCTTTTCCTTACTGCAAGGGTGTCATTTGCAACACGTGACCTTGGGTGCTGACTGCAATTTAATGTAAAGGGATAACTGAACTATGTGATAGAGCTACGCAAAAACCAGGTCAACATTTGTCTATGAAGCATAGTTGTATAGGTTTTTCCACAGTACAAACGTTGTGTCATTTCCACCGACATATTGAATAACGAGTATTTTTCAATAGCACTACTGTAGTGGTGTTTCGCCCTCTTTCCTCGGCAAAGTGTCCCCTTTTTAAAATGTTTTGACATAGTTCCCTTTGTGAGTTTTTGAAGGGGTCCTATGACATTTTTAGGTTTTCCCCCCTTCCTTTAGTGCATTATGTAGTTTCTTGTGCTTGTAAAATGTCTGAAAAGCCCTATAAGTGTTCCTCTCTCGGACCGAGAACTCAGCTCCTGAACTGCCTGGGCATAAATCACGATAAACCACATTTGCATAATTCCCGACCAGCGGCTAGCATGGCTCAGCTTCAAACCGTAGACTGTATAAAACACAGCTGGGCACAGCAGAGCTGAGAAACATATGTCAAGCAGAGTTTAGTTTGCGTGTATCACTGTGTTCAGGAGACAATGCTTTCTACAGTGCGATGGCAAATCCCTCTTGTACGGGTTTTGAATGAAGATGCAGCGAAGAGTCAGTTATTCAAATGAATGTTTACCACTATTCCTTAGCATTACCATCCCAATATTTTATTGTGTTCCCTTCATTTTACAGAGCACTGCCTCCTGAGCTATGGTAGGCTAATCACAGCAGGGTACCTGTTCAAGGAGAGGTGTCATGATTTCTGCGCTTACTCAGAATTTACACCCAAAGAAAGTGTATCTGCTTGACTGCAAGTCATAATCTGATTCCTCCCTAGCCAATCCGTCGTCATTTTGTGTTGTATTCATATATTTTAGTCACTCCAGCATGATGCTTTTTCTATTAAGGAGCTATCTTTGGAAATTCGAGGATTCAAATCATTAAGTTAAGCTTTAGCTGAGGGATACGAAGCTGGTTGCCATTGCCACTGATCACAGAAGAAGAAAAATACCCTCCAGATTGTTTGACTTGCAGTTGAATGGATTTACTTCATTCAAATTTGTGAGTATGGGCAGTAATCATGACTCAGCTCCTATAAGGGAGGGGCTTGAAGGAGACAGAATCCAGAACATATCGTTACAGACTGAGTAAGCTTGAGGTGCCGCAGACACAGCTTGTACAGCTGTAACTAGGGGCTTTTTCACCATGAAAAACATTCTAATGTTTATAAATAAACATGATAATGAAAATATTAAACTTGAAGATGGGTGTAATACGACTGCTTGAAGAAATACTATTATTGTTTGTGCACTGAGTGCACTGGAGCTGAGTCCGGCACACGAAGGGCAAAATGAGGCAAGAACACAAGCAGAATTGCCCACTGATCTAATGCAAGGACTCATGCAATTAGCCAATTAGCCGAGTAAGCATTGGCAACACATCAGAGCTGTGGTTACAAAGCAAGCGATCTTATTAGCAAGTGCTTGGGTAACTCTGACTAATTTATTCAACCATATAGTGTCACCAAAGTTGGTTGTCATTTCTGATGTTCCACTGTCATCCATTTCTTTTAAATCCCCTCCATTCATATTTTGATTGAAAGTGACATATTTTACCTTTTGTCTATAACGTGTATACGTAATGCAAATCAAATGGCCCTGCAGGTCCATAAATCTGTGTGCTTCAAGAGGGACTAGAGTTCTTCTGTCTGAACAAAGTACACATCAGTTTGCCATTGACGGGTAAGAGGCTTTGAGCCACATGCGGTGGCTAGAGTGTAAGCATCATGACATATGCATATCTATACATTATGCTTCAAAGTTTCAAATTACTTGTCATTTCAGTGGCTCTTGCCATTTCATCCAATAAAAATGTTTGTATGATAGTAAACTATGAGACACTAAACACTCACAATAAATATGTTTTATGTTTTATTCAGTATTGGGGGCAACAAAAAATGTTTTTAAATGAAAAATGACACAATTCTCTATTTGAATGATTTCTCATCATCCCACGTGAGATTAATCATGCGAGATTAATCACCACTCTGCAAATTTTAAGAATTTTTAAGCATTTAGAATATGAATAATAAGCTGTCATCCTCGGTGGATTTACATGTGGAATGCAATATTTCCCCAAGATGTGTTTTAGGAGATGAGGTCTCTTCATGATCCTTATGGATCAGGGGAACCCACAACAGCTCTGTATTGTTTAGAGTGGGCCGCTCCATATTTTGTCATTTCTTTTCAAGTGAGTCTCTGCAGAGTTTTAGGTTGTTGTCTTGCTGTAACTCAATGTCTCTTCAATTTAATCAATGTCAAAAGCTCTATAACTCTATTCAGGTAGTGTGTGTCATATAAACATTACAAATGGGTCTGAGTATTCCCTAAAGTGATGCCAACACTCAGGTCTTTGTAGTTCAGTATCAATGCTGTGTGTTTATTATGATAATGACTCAATCAAAGCACAGAGCCAGGTGAGCAGGTGAGTGAGCACCGCAGCTATATGGGAATTCCACTGAGACACTGGAATGTTTTATCTTTGTCAACATTAACAATACTGCACTCAGGTAACACCATTAATATTAATTGTAATATCACTGGCCATGGTTATTGTAATCGCATAGATTTTTTCGCCAAGGCATTTTAGATGCAATGTTCTTTTGCCGTTGGACTGCATTAGTGGATTACCTTGTTGCTATAGTGACACATTTTTCATTTGTCATCCATCTTTGATTTCATTGCCTCGCCAACATCTTTGCATTTATCATTGCTCTTGATAAAATTTGGCTGCTAATATTCGATGTTAATCTGAATCCGCCAAAATGCATTGGTACTGTGTTGGTAATATGATTCTGAAGTTGACAGATGGGGGGAAAAAAACACTTTATTGTAATTGGGGAAAAAAGTCAGAAGGCAATCTCTTGAATAGCCCGCAAGTATGTAACCATCTTCACACTAAGTCAAATCAATCGCTGTGATTTGACAAAGTAAATCTGGAGAAAAAGAGACTTATTTCAGCGCTGAAATGAAAATTGTCCTAGTGATGTGGAAAAGAGCAGTCCTTTGTCATATAATCACACCTGTTTTTGCAGACTACCTGCCTACACATTGCATACCTCTCTGAGGGCCAAGAGAAATCACTTGTAACAGCAATAATTACTGATGCAAAGACTGGATTTTAGACAGTTTTATCCTGTTTATATGATATGCTTCCAGCTAATCCCCCAAATATGTATTGAGAAATATTCAGAATTTCTAAAGATACATAATGCAAAAGCAGTAGGCTAATACAGATATTTGAATTTAAAAAAGTTCATGGAAAAAAATAAAAAGAGTGACAATAGGTTCTGAGTAAAGAGAAGTGAATGAAAAAAAAAATCTACACGGTCAATTATTTACATCTCCCAAGGGGTATTAGAGTATTAAGTCATGTGTTTGTTGTTAATAAATGCACACACCTTGGGAACAATATATTGCAGTGCATCAGTGACTCTGCCGCAACAATAGTGGAACTGCGGCTATTTTGCAGAGAAGACCATTATCGTTTGCTGAGTGCAAAGCAATCCAAGTCAGCACTGGAGGTGTGAAATAGATTTTCACAGCTTCTCTTTTGACTCCCTTGTTGCAGCAGACTGGGCATACAGAGAGGCTATAAAGTAGGAAAATGACTTCAACCCATTCATGAAGAGCCTTCATCAGCCTGTCCATTTAGTCTTTGTCTCATTTGCCCTGCTCGGTATGAAAGGTTGTACCAATGCCACAATTAATCAGAGAACCCTGCCCGCGAGCCTTTGATTTTCCAGCGGCATTTTATCGCCTCTCTGACTCTCGTCTCCAGATGCTCAGCTCAGCATTATTCGCAATCATGCATCGTTTATCCAAGACCCAGTGACGGCCCACTCAATGCCCCCTCATGTTGTGTCTTCAGATGGTAATAGAGCCACTGAGCATATCTTGCAATCCTTCAATTAAGTACCAGCTGTGCATCCAGATTACAGAGTCTCATAGCTGCCTTCACTGGGAAAAAATCTAGACCTTTCATTTTCTATTGACAAATACGGAGGGAAAAAAAGAGTTTAAATTCCCTTTTCCAAAAGGCATACATTTTGTTTTTGATGTTTGCAATTCCTTTTCTGGAAGTTACGTCATTCGTTTTTTTCCACTTTTTTTTCTAGCTGCAATCTTCAAAAGGCTGACAATTATGTCGAATGATGGTTTACGGCAGCAATGCAGTATGCCATTCCATGCTTGAAAACATCAAAGTTATTCTTTGATTTTGGCACAACTAAAGCAATATTACATTCCACATGAGTCATTAACCATTGAAAGTACTTCAAATAATCACGCATGGTGAACTTGACTAGTTCTGAAAAGTCAAAGAGATTAAGGATTTATGAGGAACATAATAAGCCAGGCTGTTTGCACAGGACTACATGGATTAGCTTTGACAGTAGTACTCATGTCAAATCCCATATGTGAATGTAAAGTTCTCTAAGCTAATACTGTCCATCAGATGTAGGATTTCCATCATATGGTTTCTTTATTATCATTTTGTCTTTTTTGAACATTTTCGTACATTGTCTGGAGCTGAGCATTCCTGCTGTCATGATTGAATGGAGAGCCAGAACTAATTTGTTTGCTCGGCATGTGAAAAATACAAAATCAACACTTATTCAGGATTAGTATTGACCCAGCCAATAAAACCAACTCATCAGACTGTGAGTACTGTTTAATTACATGCTGTATACATTTAATGGAGAGATTCAGAGATCTGGACTCACCTCCTCAGACAAACACAACAGAAATGGACAAAACAGTGCAAAAGTATATTTGATTTAATTTCAAAAAGGAGATGGAGCTTTTGTTCTAAGGTTGGTGAATGAAATATTTCTAGTACTGCACGGGTATTAAACACTATATTGATGGCCGCATGCAAGAAGGGTGCAAGTGACATTTTACAAATTTTACAGGAGAGCTAAAAAACTGTCAAAGCACCACCTGTTAAAAAATTTGCCTTGCAGATACGACTTTTTAAAAAGGCATTTTAACCCCTTTAGGATGGAAATTGAGACTCCAGATTTGGTCAAGTGATGGGCTAGTCTCAGTTATTCCAAAACAACCAAAAAAGTCATTTTTGACCAAAGTGTCACTTACGCCCCTCTTTCATGAGGCCGTCGATATATGCAGTACATGCAAGCATGAAGCCTGTAATGAACAAACAAATTATTTGCAGCTAGTTTCACATCCTGATTCTTTTCCTTAATTGTTTCCTCACAATTCGATCTCACTGTATTGCATCCTGTGCCCTAATTTGGACATGATCTGCCTATACAGATCTCTGCTTTTAGTTATTCTTTACAAATACAGTCCATTCCATCACCAAATATGATTGTATTTCCAAGTTTTGAATTTGATCATTTATATAGAAGAATACACATTTCAAATGTACTGCATATCACACTTGATATGTTATCCTACGTAGCAAAATGTTTTGTATTATTAAATTCATTGGTCCTGATGTAGTTTGCTTGAAGATTCTGATCAATAAATAAAGAGGGGCAAATATGGAGGAAATGTGCAGGCTGAATGATTGAATATGAATTGCATTGACTCCACTGGGAATTATGAGATGAATGCACTTTCTTCTTCTTGCTAAAAAAGGAGAACATCATGAATTATGAAAGAAGAAGAAAATAACAGGCGAGCCGTATGCAGCCGAATGACAATTCTAATCAAGAGATCATATACATTATGAATGATCACGTCTCATTCTCTTGGGACTAAGAAATTCTGACAAGCCTGAAGCTGGGGTATAAAGGTCAAATGAAATATAGACCGGCATAATTTTACACTTTAGGCTTATATAATTGAAGCTACATGCTGCATGTATCTTCATTTGACAGAATCACTGAATTGGAATTTATTATTATTATTATTATTATTATTATATACTCAGCAACAAAAGTTTCTGTGACACCATTTATGTGTATGTTATAAATGACACGCAAAGATCTCAATGCAATCAATATGTTTATTTAACAGGAGAAACACTGACTTTTCAGTGCCAACGTCACTCAAAACGAAAAATGTCATTTTCATGAGTCATGAAGCACTTGTCTGACGTCTAACCAATTGTGACCTTCACACTTCAATACCGGGTATGACTTCCTCGTGCCATGATGCAAGCAACGCATCTCCGGCGCATGGACCGAATCAGATGTGCCAGAAATTGCTGTGGGATGTCATTCCAAATCTGACGTAGACGTTGTCCCAATTCCTGGAGTGTAGCTGGCGGGTTATCCAACCGCCGCAAACGTCGATTCATCTCGTCCCAAAGATGCTCGATTGGGGACATGTCTGGGGATCTGGCTGGCCATGGCAGGACATTGACATGTTGTTGCATCAGATACTGCTGTACAATCCTTGCAACGTGTGGTCTGGCATTATCACGTTGCAGCGTTATTCCGGGACCATGTTGCATCAAAAACGGTACCACCAATGGCCGTAGCACTTCATCGCGATATCTTTGACCTGTCAGATTTCCATCAATAACAAGCAAATCTGTTCTGTTTCTAGCCGTGATCCCTCCCCAAATCATGACACTACCACCTCCAAAACGATCAAATTCCTGAACACAGTTGTTGGCATAACGTTCTCCACGTCGACGGTATACACGTAAACGACCATCACATCGGTTAAGCATGAATCTTGATTCATCAGTGAAGAGTACAAGATCCCACTGACGTTGGATCCACCGTCGATGTTGTTGTGCCCACTGTAGACGCAGTCGTCGGTGTTGTACTGTGAGTATTGGACGTCTTGCTGGCCGACGTGGGACAATGCCAAAATGACGGAGAGGGCGACGGATTGTCTGTGCAGACAGTCGCCTCAAACCAGGTATCGTTCTTGCAGTTATGGTTGCAGGTTGGAATCGATTTCGGAGATGGGTTGTTCGAATCCAGTTGTCCTGTCTGGGAGTGGTTACTCGTGGACGGCTGCTGCGAGGACGGTCTCTGACATGTCTTGTCTGCTGATGACGCTGCCATAAGTTCCAAATGGTGTTTCGGTGGACATTCAGGCGATGAGCAACTTCCCTCTGCGAGGTTCCGGATTCAATCATCCCAATAGCCCTCCACCGATCATTTTCAGACAGTCTTGGAATTTAGAGGGTAGAGTTCCTGATCCGAAATGGCTGTGTTTTCGATAAGTGATGCTTCCGTCGTTCATCAGGCACAATGTGAACATTCCAAAAATTCTCCTCTTTTATTGCCATCCACAAGCATGATTTACGCACATTTTCACGTGCAAAGTCATTTTCTCGCATTTTCATGATTTCCATTTCAATGTTGTGTTTACGTGTACTGTTTCAGTCTGATATCACCATGTATGACAATTTCATAATTGCGTTATGAAAAATAATTAACAATATTGGTGTCACAGAAACTTTTGTTGCTGAGTATAATTATTTTCCTTTATTACAGGGAAGTCCCACTGAGACAGAGGTCTCTTTTTCAGGGGAGCCCTGAATACAATAAAACAATTACAAAGTGGGTTAGAGCATATAATTCTCACAATTACATAAAACGACTGCAGAATAAAGGAAAACAAACTTTAAACATACATAGTACAATCACCGCCATCTTAAAGGTTTTAAATGATATAACTCAAGCCTTGGATAAGAAACAGCACTGCTTAGCTTTATTTTTAGACTTGTCCAAGGCTTTTGATACGGTGGACTATGCGATATTGAAGGACAGACTGATCAATATTGGTCTATCATCACAACTAGTCAGATGGTTCGAAAATTATCTGTCAGACAGAAGCCAATGCGTCAAAATGGATAATTACAGATCTGATTTTATGGCCATATGCAATGGAATTCCTCAGGGGTCTATTCTCGCTCCTATACACACCTTTATTTCTATGCTGACGATACTGTTTTATATACTTATGCAGCCTCCATAGATCAAGCTGCAGATGAGCTTCAAACTGCTTTTAATATCATTCAGGATGATTTGAGCAACTTAAAACTAGTTCTGAATGCCGACAAGACCAAGCTAATGGTTTTTAATAGAGTCAAAACTCAGGTATTGAAGCAAAACATTGTTACTCAGCAAAATGAGCCAATAGAGCAGGTAAGCACTTATAAGTACTTGGGATTTTATTTGGATGGTACATTGTCTTTTGCAGGTCATGTTGAAAAGCTTGTTCAAAAATTGGAAATTCAATTAGGTTTCTTTTATAGAAACAAAGCATGTTTTTCATTGCATGCCAGAAAAAAGCTTGTAATGGCTTCATTTCTTTCTGTTATTGATTGAGGAGATATAATTTATATGGATGCAAGTAAGTCCTGCTTGCACATGTTGGACAGTGTTTACCATGCAGCTCTGAGGTTCATGACGGACTCTAATTATCAGATACATCACTGTACCCTGTACCAGAAAGCTGGACTGCCCTCCTTGTTAGCCCGCCGACAATTTCATTGGTGGACAATGATCTATAAAGCTGTAGTGGGTCACCTTCCATCCTATTTATATTCCATGCTTGAGCAGACCACCACAAATGCTTATGCACTGAGATCACGTGAACTTATTTTATTTAATGTTCCTAAAACGTGAACTGCTTTAGGTAAAAAGGCTTTTAGCTATGCTGCTCCTTCAGCTTGGAAGAATCTACAAGAGAAAATCCAGCTTAAAACTCTGGTTTCTTTGGAAAGGTTTAAATTTCTTATTGCGGACACATTGGACACTGTATGCACTTGTTTTTCATCCTAAATGGTCTGTATCTTGTTTGCCTGAATGATACACTTGTAATCCTTGTTTTCTACTCTCTTGAAGCCATTTTTGGCCAGGACTCCCTTCCAAAAGATATGCAAATCTCAGTGGGACCATTTTCCTGGTAAAATAAAGGTTAAATAATAAAATACAGTTAAAAATAAAAAGAAAATAAAAAAAAGTAAAACATTAAAGTGCAAAGGACAGAGAACAACTCTAAAGTTACAACTAAAGGCAAGTACATCTGGCCTCCTTAACTAACATCTCCCACAGTCGATTCTTGAAGGATTCATATAGAATGAGACAATGAAGCTTCAGAGAGTCTTAACATCTATTCTAGACATAAGGTGCAAATGAGCTGAAGGCAGAACAGCCTAAATTTGTCCAAGTCCTGGGTGACTAACAAAATCCATCCTTGCAATCTGACATGCTGGCTTTGGATTTTGAAGGACAAAAGCCTAGTAAGATATGAAGGAAGTTTGCCAAGTAATGCTTAATAAATAAATAAAATACAGTGGAGCTTCTAAAATAAAGGGACAACCACTCAACAGAACTATATAAAACACAGTGATGAGTGCGGAAACAATCTCCAGTGATAAAACGCTGTGTGCTGTGATAAATAGCGTCCCGAGCAGAGGCAGTGTTAGACCTGAAAATTCCGGGGCTAATATCCCTCCCTTTATTGACAACAATTTGTCCTGGGTAATTCTATATGGTTTTCCTTCATGAACACGTTTTCCAATTCAAGAATAATCAAGAGGCAATTGAAGACACGGCTTCTCTCCCCCATACGATCTAAAAGCGACAAAATAATGGGCTGTATTCAGCACAGAAAAATTATTTAATTATAATTAGATCTATGCACCGGCACTCGGCGACGGCATTTCAGAACTCTTCAGCGAATTAAAGTAATTTCGTCGCCGTCTGATTGAAAAATGTATACGGACGAAACCACGTACCAGTGACCAGAATTACCTTCATTCGCTGAAGAGTTCTGAAACATCGCCGTGTGCCGGTCCAAAGACCTAATTACAATTAAATTATTTCTCTGTACTGAAGCCCAGTACAGATCGCATGGGGGAGAGAAGCCCTGTCTTCAATTGCCACTTGATTATTCTTGAAATGGAAAACGTTAATAAAGGAAAACCATCTAGAATTAGCCAGGAATAATTGTTAATAAAGGGAGGGATATTAGCCCAAGTCAAACACCGCCCCGAGTCCCGAGGTCTTAAAGTACTATCAGAGGCATGCATGTAAAGGACATTCCCATAGTCAAATAAAGGTAAGATTGTTGCCTGGACAATCCTCTTCCTACTGTCTAAAGAAAAACAAGACCTGTTTCTGTAAAGAAACCCAATTTTTCCTCTGATTTTCTTGGACAAGTTAGACACGTGAGTTTTGAAGGAAAAGTCATGATCCAGCCAAATACCCAAATACTCGTAAGACTGAACTTGCTCAATTTTAGCACCAGTCACCGAGAATATTGAGTCATTTAGCATAATTGCTGTCCGAGCAGAAAAAAAACATGAGCTTAGTTTCATCCGTATTTAAAACATGTTTCAGATCTGCCAGAGCGTGTTTAATAAGATTAAAAGCCGATTGCAGATAGATTAGGGCCTGGGCACACGTTGGTGCTGAGGAGTAGAACACAGTGTCATCTGAATAAAAATGAACCTTGCAATTTTCAATATCATGAGGAATATTAGTAATATAAATTGTGAATGAATTGGTCCAAGTAGGGATCTTTGAAGTACTCCTTTCGTCACTTTTAAAAATTGAGACTTTGCATCCCAAAGCATAATAGCTTGTGTTCTATTAGAGAGATAGTCCTGGAACCACAAGCAGGCATCACAATCAAGACCAATGGAGGACAACTTTTTTCATAGAATAAAATGATCTACTGCGTCGAAAGCTTTTGCTAAATCAATAAATAGGGTAGCGCATTTTTTTTGTTATCCGCAGCTGATACCAAATCATTTACAACCACTGAGGCTGCTGTAATAGTGCTATGGTCAGGCCTGAAGCCAGATTGGTGTGAAGTTAAAATGTTGTTGAAAGTTAAAAAGCAGTTGTTGCTTTACCCCTTTGTGCAGAAGCCAAATTCGGCTATTTATGGGTTACCCACTTTATTGCTGTATAATTCAAGATTTAAGCTTCATAAAGAGGAAAAATGTGGCTCAATTCAGAAAAGACACTTACAGCATTCAGAATTGCATAGTATTTCAGTTTATTTTCATGATTTTGGTCGAGAAAATGAGCTGCAAACATAAAAAATCTTCATGAGAATTCACCATTGAAATTACAAATTATTCTGAGGATTGAAAAACTGCTGGGGCTTAAAACCTTACATTTCTGGTATCATAAACTCCTTGACCACAAGTAGAATTCATCTTCAACATTACATTCTAGATTACCCACATGCTATTAGCCAAATTATACAGCTATCCAAGTGTCTCCCCGAAGTCTCAAAATGATGTCCTGTCAAATCATAAAAAAATCATGCATATAACACAAATAAAGTTTTAAGGCATGAAATTTAATATGAACAAATGATTTTCTGGTTGAGTTTAGTATGAATTTATCAATCTCAGTGCAGTTGAATATCAGTGGTCACCAGTAACCTCTCCAAACACAAAACATGCCTTTTCTCCATAATAAAGTTCAGAGTTTTGGCCATTTTTCTTCAAAGTCCCTTTTTACTCATCACGTTTAGATTACCTTAATCTAAACTGTCTAGCTTGATTGATGGTCTCAGCTTCTTGTCTTGAGTCATTATTGTTAAGCCGGTTCTCATGTAATTGTTTATTAATCCCAGCCTAGATTACTTTTCGAATCCCGCCTCCTCTTGTGACTATTTATGTAGCAGGGATGGGTGGGATCATCAGACGGAACTTTGCCAGACTCAGCTCTGCATGATGAAATCTCAGCTCCTTGAGCCTTCTGAGTATTTCCTTTGCACGATTTCCGAGTCTTGTATTTTGCTGTGCCTGCATCTTGTCTGCCCCTTGTTTAAGTCTCCCAGGGTCTCTGTCAGTCTTGTTAGGTCCAGTTTTTGTTTTTCTAGCTCAGCCACTCTTGGAGTGTGTACTTCTGTTTCCTCCTGCCTTGGGCAGCGAACCTTAGTTTTCCCATTTGCTCAGTGCATTTGCACGGTGTTTTATTTCCGGCGTGTCTGCCAATTTTCTCCTAGTGTTTTGTGTTTCAATAAACACTTCAGTTCCTGCATCTGATGTTCACCTGTCCACTTCCTAACAGAGAAAGCCTGGGTTTCCCTAGCTTTACCCCATGCTTCATCCCTACCGCGTAGTTCCGAGGATAAAGCAGTCAAAAAGCGAGGATTCCTTCTATTCTTAACCTTAAGTCTCTTCACCAGAGCATGCTTATCCACAGCACAATTAAACACGGCAATAAAGTGAGCCAATGGTAGGTTAAGGTCTGGAATAAAACCCGCAGAGCTTAAATCACTCCAGAAAATATTGTGCAGAAAGGCCTGTTCACAGAAATGTTTAAAATTTCTTTCAGTAATGAAACATGGAAGAGCCTTTGTAACTTTCATGTCTCTAATACATGCTACTGGGCAGTGATCACTAAAATCCAAAAGAACGACACCACTCAGGGCATACTTGTGCGGTCTATTTGTTCAAATCAGATCTAAGTTGACCGGGATAAATCTTTGAAATTAGGTAGAGTAGGCTCAGAAAAAAGTTGCATGAGAGTCAGGCCGTCACAGTCCTCTTTAAAATGGTTTGAGGACGTGATAACAAATCTATATTGAGATCACTAGCGACCAATAATTCAGTGTGAGCATAAAGGGACAAGATATTTGATAGATTGATTATGGAGGATGAAAGAACGCTTGGTAGGCTAAACACACCTGCTAGCGTAAAACCTGCGCAACCCAAACTTATTTTCAGAAGCAGACACTCAAACTGCTCTGGAATAAAGGAGGATAATAAAACATTCACAGTGAGAGAGGATTTTTCAAACATCAATACCCCTCCCCCTCTCTTAATCCTGTCACACCTAAAAACATTATAACCAACCACTGCTATATCATGGTTCGACAGAGAAACATTCAACCAAGATTCAGTGGCAAGAAATACATCAGGATTACTTTGCAGAACCAGAGCCCTAACACAATCCACTTTTGGTAACAGACTCCTGACATTAAGACAAAGTAGACCCAACCCACACTTAAGGAAGAAGGTGAAGGGAGTTCTGGCCCGTGTGTGCAGGAAGTAAACAGTCAGTCCCGTGGGAAGCACAACACAGCATGGTAAATGTTGGCCAATAGCATTTGGCTGCCCCATTTGCTGGGATGTAACCTGTCAGTTTTGAAAAAGGGTGCACGGTTCCAAAACAAGTTAAAGTTGTCAATAAAACCAAAGCTATGAGTCCTGGTACCATACTGAAGCCAATTGTGCAGGCTAAGCAGTCTGCTGAAACGGCCACTGCTGCTCTAGAAAGCAGGGATAGGACCGGAAATAAAAACTGATTTTCCACAGTTTTTTAAAAAGTTAAAATGGAGGTTAAAATCGTTTTTTGTACGCTCCGACTCTCGACGGGTTGAATTATTAGTCCCCACATGATAATAATAATAATCTATAATCTGCTGACATTGGATGGGAGTGAGGAGAGCAGGTAACTTACCCAGGATATCCATAACTGTTGCTCCTGGGAAGCAGCGGGTTGCTACGTTAAAGAAGCGAATGTTCCAGATAATGGAGTCTCCCGCCAGTAATGTAGTTGGGGAGGAGAGAGGACGAGGTGGTGACAAGCCCGGGGCGAGTAACCGTGCAGGCGAACGCTGTGACAGGGCAACAGCATCAGGGCTGAGCGAATGCTGCCGCAGGACCTCTACTTCAGAGCTGGGCGAAGGCCTCCTCAGCACCGCATCAACAAGGCTGGACTTGCGGGGACAAATCGCCTCTCTCGACACCGCCAGAGCAGCTGGACTTACAGGGGAGGAGGGGAGAGTCGCTTCCTCCTCAACCAGCCCGGAAAACCTGTTCTCCTGCTGCGGGTCCCAGACAGGCGGCACACGAGACGAAGGCCTCACGCCGCGCAATCCGACCCAGGGCTCAGCCGGGTTGGGTGTGGAGCTGACAATGGCTCTGGGTCTCACTCCCAGTTGGATCCAGGGATCCTCAGCTCCACGTGGCTTCAGGGGGGAAATCTGCTTGCCAAGAGAGCATACCATGACCATATTTTAACAAGTGCAGCATTAAAATGATATTACACCTTATTAGAATATCGTAAAATATAGGTAACAATGAGGTATTATGAGGAGTCACAGGCTGGGGCATAGGGCATGGTGGTCAACATGAGGTCATATCCTGCAGTCGGTGGAAGTTAGGATAGAATTATGAGTTGCTTAAAATCATTGGCATAAAAATCATCAGTTATATTCAAAACCATTTCACCGAAGGATTGGAAAAGACTTGACAAAAGCATCTGAGTGGAAATTTCTTGAGGGGGCGGATTTGTACCAGTATTAAAGAGGATAAGCCTTGAGATATATCACACCTGGAGACTGCTTCCACTTACTGGCTGGATGGATTCTTTCTGAAACTGCTTTACCTAAAGGGCTCAGGCTTTCCCTTATGTATCAAACTCAGAAATTATGCAAATAGATTAGCTAGATTTTATAATTCCTTTCATACAAATGTGGGTCAAAAATGACTCAGTTGTGAATTAAGTTTCAAATATCTGTCAAGATATGTCATGTCAACTCTGTTACTATATGAATACACTATAATCATGTTTTTTATTGATAGGTAAAACAGCCTTGGGTAATAATAATAATAATAATAATAATAATAATAATAATGCAGTAGTGCATCGTCGGCGTGTCAGTGAAAATGGAGTCCATGGTGGCGAATGATTTGACCGAGGGGGAGCATGTAGATTGTTAACTGGAGGGGACTGAGCACCGAACCGTGGGGAATTCCATGGCTGACTGGGGAAGTGAGGGATGTGGAGTTATTGACAGAGACAAAGTGATGACGGTCGGAGAGGTAGGAGATGAACCAGACGAGTGTTGTGCCAGAGATGCCTATAGACTGTACACGGTGGAGGACAATGGTGTGATTAATGGTGTTAAATGCGGCAGAGAGGTCGAGGAGGATGGAAATGGAACCAGAGTCAATGGCGAGGAGCAGATCATTGGAGACTTTGAGGAGGGCTGTTTCTGTGCTGTGGTGTGAACGGAATCCGAACTGAAATGTTTTGTAAAGTTGGGTGGAGTGGAGATGGTGTTGGAGTTGAGTTATGACAGAGCATTCCGTTATTTTTGAAAGTAACGGAAGATTGGAGATAGGTCTGAAATTGTCCAGGTTGTCTGGGTTGAGGCCAGGTTTTTTCAGGAGGGGTGTGATGGTGGCTAGTTTGAGCGGGGATGGGACAGAACCAGTGGAAAGGGAGGTGTTAATGATGTTGGTGATGAGACACATGAGAGTAGAAATACATGGTTTTAGGAGAAGAGATGGAATGAGATCAAGGTGGCAGCTGGAGAATTTCCTTGATGAAAGGAGTTTAGGAGTGTCAGAGGGAGTCAGAGGGTATAATCTATCAGGTAATACCTATAATCTATCTGTTTTGATTAAAGATTAGTTTTTCATTACAAAAATCCAGTCATATTCACAAATCGAGGGCCGAGGATTAACTAGTTCTATCTAGCATTTTTTACTTTTTGAGAAAAATGAGTTTTTATATTTAGCTATTTGCTAGTTAAAAACAATAAAGGGTACATATCTCATAACTTATTTGTAGTTAGGATATGATTCCTTGATTTTGAAACTAGTTAGTACTGAGACTATTGTAGGACGGATATCTCATTTTTGAGTAAAATGTCAGATAGAACTAGTTAATCCTCGGCCCTCGAAATCTTAAATTACAATGGAATTTGATATAATATGCTGAAACACATGCTGTGTTAAACTGACAAATGTACCCACTAATCAGCCTATACTTTGAGAATATATATATATATATATATATATATATATATATATATATATATATAGTGCACGATGTACAGACATCATTATTATATTCATACTTTAAAATGCAAACCTATTTATTTTTATGTGAAACCGTCAGCGCAAAAAAAAAAAAAACCCACAACTTTTTCAAACAAAGTTACTTTTAGATTATGAGGTAGTTTTAAGCCCACTCTGAACTAACTCCATGGTCGGTTAGTTATTTTCATGAGATACAGTGCCCTCCATAATCATTGGCATCCCTGGTTAAGATGTGTTCTTTAGCTTGTAATAAATTCAGTTTTTTTCTAAATAATATGGGACCACAATGAAAAAAAAGAGGAAAATCCAACCTTTAATTCAAGTGCATTTATTCAGTGGGAAAAAAATCCCACATTAAGAAATAATTCTTTTACATCAAATCATGTGTGCAACTATTATTAGCATCCCTGATGTTAATACTTTGTACAACCCCTTTTGCCAACAAAACAGCACCTAATCTTCTCCTATAATGTTTCACAAGATGGGAGAATACAGAAAGAGGGATCTTCGACCATTCCTCTTTGCACAATCTCTCTAAATAATCCAGCAACCTGGGTCCTCTCCTATGCACTCTCCTCTTCAGCTCACTCCACAGGTTTTCAATGGGGTTGAGGTCCGGGGACTGAGATGGCCATGGGAGGAACTTGATTGTGTGTCTGGTGAACCATTTCTGTGGAGATTTGGTCACATGTTTAGGGTCATTATCTTGCTGAAAGACCCAGTGACGACCCATCTTCAGCTTTTGGACAGAGGCCACCAGATTTTGATTTAAAATGTCCTGGTATTTCAAAGCATTCACGATGCCATGCACCCTAACAAGGTTCCCAGGGCCTCTGGAAGAGAAACAGGCCCACAGCATCACCGGTCCTCCCCCATACTTCACAGTGGGCATGAGGTGCTTTTCTGCATACTCATCTTTTGTGTTCCGCCAGACCCACTTAAGAGTGTTTGTTACCAAAAAGCTTTATCTTGGTCTCATCTGACCAAAGCACACGGTCCCATTTGAAGTCCCAGTACCGCTTAGCGAACTCTAGACGTTTGTGTATAATATTGTGAGTGAGAAAAGGTTTTTTCCGTGCATGCCTCCCAAAGAGCTTGTTGGCATGTAGATGGCGTCTGATGGTTGTTTTGGAGACTTTGTGACCCGAAGATGCTACCATTTGTTGCAATACTTTAACAGTGAGCTTTGGAGAACTTTTTATTTCTCTTACCATCCTCCTCACTGTGCGTGGTGGCAAAATAACCATGCGTCCTCGTCCAGGCTTGTTTACCACTGTTCCTGTTGTTTTTAACTTCTTAATGATTCCTCTGACAGTAGATATGGGCAGGTGCAGGTGAGTGGCTATTTTCTTGTAGCCATTGCCTGACTTGTGAAGGTCGACACACATCTGCCTTACTTGAACGGTGTGTTCCTTTGTCTTTCCCATGTTGAAGAGTGGATAAGAGAAATGGCCTCCGTGTCACGTCATATTTTTACCCTAGGGAAACAGGCAGTGATTATTTACTAATTAAATGTTCCTAGATACTCTGATCAACTTTGTAAAATACTGTAGAAATGACAGAAATACTTCAATTACATTTATTTCCTAGGAATTGTTAGGGGTGCCAATAATTGTGCAACAGGTCATTTTTATGAAAAATAATTATTTTATAGTGAGGGATTTTTTTTCCTTTAAAATTCATTTGAGTTGAAGGTTATATTTTTCTACAATTTTCAGTGTGAGAGTGTGCTTCCGCAATAAAAATTGAATTTATTTTAAGGCTTTTAACACATCTTTATCAGGGATGCCAATAATTATGGAGGGCGCCGTATTAGCATAATTTAAGGTAGTCCATGAAAGAAATCAATGTAAATCAACAATCATCATGCCTCAAATTTAATTTCTCCACCATTCCTCAATCCTCTTTCCTACTGCATTTTTCATCAACAGCTGAAACAATGACTTACATTTTCACTTCTTTAATGATAAAGACTTTGATTGTAGTAAAACATTTCTTTTAAAAATACCTATTTTTGGCACAGTAGCCATTAAAGGAAGTCATGGAGGCTATTCTCGGAATAGCCGCAATAACCTGTTACACAATGAACCATGAAGGCTGCTCAGAAGGATGAGTCATCTGCATAGACAGTTACTCAGTTGCCTGGAAATTTTTCAACAGGCTAGCATGGCGCTGGAGCCAGTCAATTCAACAAACATGACTTCTAAACACTGCACTCAATGCAGTGTGGTATTTGAGCCAACCGAACAGCCATAAGTAAACCAGCAAATTTTGATTTCTCCTCCAGTGCACTGAATTAGACTAAATCCCATCTTGTAGGCAGAGCTCAGTGCATAAGAGTGGGACATCTTCAATGATTGTCAGCGGTATCAAACATGCTTTGAATTAAATTACGTTTCATGCACCGGAAATTTCACAATGCTAACTACTCTGGCTAGTTTTGTAAAATTACTCTTCAAACAAGCAAAACAAACAGGGCTTCCAGGTTTGCCACATCATCATGAGCCAGTTATGATGTCATCATGGTAATCAATGCACCTCTGCAGCCATTAATGCAACAACAGTTCACAACCGGTGGGCTACTGCAGATGTTGTCTTGTCCCGTTATTCACTATAGTCTAGGCCAACAGATCATCAAATCTTATCACCTCTAATAGGCTCTGCTCAAGCGTTGGAGCATGGACCATAGCTTCTAACCTGCTTTCTCAACTATCCAATGACTCCACCATGCATGCCTTCCTGGTTCCCTCTGATGAACTGCCATTCATCTCCAACACGCAGAAAAAAAATGAATGGACCTCATATTGAACTGTTTTAACGAAGCGAACAGTTCCTGGTACATGTCATTTGCAAGCAAAGCAACCCTCCACTGACTGGAACTATTACTGCTACAATGCAGCAGCTTCAGGTCCTCACTATAACATTGCCGGCATCAACCACTTAGTCATCACACCCAACGGCCAACACCACAGATCCTGCAGCAAATGCCCACATTCAGTGGGCCAGTTTGCATTCCCCATGTCTGTACCCTCTGTTTTCAGTCTTTTTGGCCTCTCCCTGCCCCTGCAGGCTGCACTAATACGCACAAGCACATGAGTCCTGTAGTCCCTTCATCCATTCCTCTTCTCTTCCTTTGCCGAATTAAAAAAATCAAACACGGTTGCTTCGGCTCCTTCAGCCTCCAATGTATTCATTGCTGTCAATTCAAATTATGGAGGCAAATCTGCCAGCTCTCTTTCCGACTACTCTATCCTTTACCCCCTCCCAACCCCACCACACCCCTCCCCCTTGCCAAAACCCAATGTATTTTTTTTCATGTCAATACTGCTGATGCATTTCCTTACAGACGCTCTACCGACTAGGACAATGTGATAAATGGTAACAATGAAGTCCCATACCCCCTCACTCCCGTTTGTCCCCTTATTTTGTCATTACATTTCATCTTTCAGAAGTTTTACTTATACTTTATTAGAATGTGTGAAAATTCCATTAAAATTTCACACACCTGTTTCTCCCCATTTCCTCATCTTTTTGTCCCTTGTTCCCTTGTCCTCCATTGCACCAAGCTAATTATTTTATCGATGCTTCGGTTTTACAGGTGATGTTCTATAAAGAAAATCTGCCAAATGCTAATGAGAAAATGTCACTTCCATCCAACTTCCATCCATCATGCCCACACTTGCAGTGACGCACTCACACTTTTTGGGGACTCAAAGGAGCCTTTTTGACTCCAAGAAGAGATGCTACTAACACTCTCGCTGCCTGGGGCTCCCCTTTAGCCTGCACTGATCTTCATTGACACTACTCCATTCCATCCTACACCAGCACAAAGGCCCATGCCTTTCCAGTTCAATAAAAATCATTCACAACTATGTAAGGCCTGGTCAAGAGTTCATTATGAACTGCATTACAACTACCACAGCAAATCTAAATATGAATGCAGTTGTTATCCCCCACTTATCATTCTGTGTAACATGTAGGACACAAGCAAAAGGTATAACAGGTATTACACCGAAGGCCATTCTGTTTCTGTGCAAGTAGACTCTCAAAGTGTTGGGCAGAAAACCCAATATTTACCATCACTGCAATATTCTTGGCAAATACAACATCCTTAGCCAGGAAAATCTAAAGAAAACACCCTGACTGCCTGATGTTTAAGATCCTACAAAGCTTGGCTATTCCAATTCCGTCCGAAACATTATGCCAAAGGACTGCAGTCAAAAATTAGCCAGCTGGCATACTTACAGAAACATTCATTAATGTGAGTCGTATTTATGAACACATAAATGACGTGAAAAATTCAAAAATGGTTTGCGCAATATGCTTATCACTAATTAAGAGGTCAGAGAGGAGACAGGGTCTCACTGTGGCAACAATGCTTTTGCCATTTATCACTCTTTTTCCCTATTTATTTGTTCTCTGATCGATAAATATATGATGGGAAGTGCTTCAGATCCTCATTGGATTTGGCCAGAGAGTCTATCGATGTAGGAGGGAATTAATTCACAGAAAATAGTACAACCAGATGCAGCCTTCTGTGTTGATCCTGAAAACAAAGTTTCAAAACATCCTTTTGAGTGGAAACAAGTACAATGTATTTTAATTTGATTTTCCTCATAATCACTGATTTAGAACCGCATTTGGACTGGATTTGATTGGCAGGCTACTTTTGCTTTAAAATATCTGCTGTAAGACTGAATATTTTATTGTTGTTCACATTTTTTCTGCAGGCGTATTGCTCTTATCTGAGAAATGCTGCAGATTTGTGCTAGAATAAAGGCATTCTTTCACAAAATTATTCATGCCTGTGACCTTTGCAAAGCTGAATTAAGAATACCTTGTGGGCAACATAGACCTTGACTTGTTTTGCAGATCACTCATGCAATGCCTTGCACGGGAAGCAATTCTACCGAACTGAAGCTACTATTTATGATAGATTTTTGAAAATCCATTACAACGGCTGCAAAAACCTGTTCTAGCATTATCAAGTAAGCTGATCTTTGGAAGGCTTTGATGACAGAGTTATGAATTCTAATGTGCAGCCTGTACCTTACAGATGGTTTAGATTGTAACAGACCAGTTTTGGGAGAATTAGTTCCACTAAACGTATGCTGAGGCTCAGTAATGCACCGAGAGCCCTTTCACAAAAGACCAACATTTCCTATTGCTTAAATATCTCTTTTATCTGTCACTCCACGGAAGCAAAATAATTCTGAATCATTTTGCCAGAAAATTGCAATAATGAAGACCATATTGCTTAAAGTATAAAAGTCACAAAATGTCCATTTTGAGAAAATTGATTCAGGTACTTAGAATATAAGTTTTCCCATCCTAACCTTACAGCATGTGATAATGTGACTTAAAGGGCATCTAAAGTCGATTTTCCATTGTTTTTGTTTATCAGCCAATCAGCGAGCCGCACCCGCGCAAACAAACCGAAATAGAAGAATTATCTACGCATGTACACAAAGCATTGGTTAATATGAATGAAATTGGTCATGTGCCAATGCAAGATATCAACAAAAGCAAGTGATTTGTTTGTAAACATTGGACATTCAACGTCCTGTCTGAGAATCGACTTTAGATGCCCTTGAAGTACTTTTTGCACTTGGTGGTTCAGTTTGAAGGATTCAGAATTAAATACCCAAACCATGCCAAGGGTGGCACAAGAATATTTGTAATGTGATTTACACTTCCTGTTTCAGTGTGCGAAACTGGTAATTTCTTTGCATGCTCATGATACAGCCAATGCAAGCGAGTTACTATTTCTGAACTGTTAATGCATTTTCTCTCTGGTGACACTATCTAATAGCAGCCTTCTAGTGTTTCTGAATAATAATGGGATTCCACGGCACAGTCGTATATGTTTATGCAAAGCAAATACTGTTGCAGTATATCGTACAAAAACCTAGAGTTGCATTGTGAGAGAATAGTATCTGTTGCTGTGTTTACTGTAGATGTATATCCCAGGGCTGTGTCCGCACAGTCAAAAAATTATGTCCTATTCACAAATTCCTGACCACTTTTCTAACCTTTGTGGAAAATATCATAAGGTAAAGGAAAGGTGTAAAAGAGAATTCCCAACGGCTTAGGAAGACCACCGCGCTAAATAGAGAATCTAAATGCACTTTCAATCAACAAAGTGATCATGAGTCCCCTGCCCATCATATTGGCCAAGATTGGCTGGATGAATGGTCGCCATTTTAAGTATTGATGCTGCGCAGAATTGTGGGATAGTGTTATCTCCTCTCTTTTTGAAAAGGATGGTTCTGTGTACCGTATGCTAAAGGAGGTAAATTTGAAAGCACTAAGACACCTTTCAGCCGCGTAATTAATTCCAGATCAGTTTTTAGGGGTTAGAAACTTTCCTGAGCAAAAAAGACAATTTGGACGCGGCCCAGAACGGAGAGTTGATCTCCTCAACCTCAGCCAGTCACATGCGAGGATTTGGCGAGAGAGCAGCAGCACCACCAGCTTTGGAAATTTAATTGCGATCCCTTGAATAGCTCTCGTAAGGAAAATTTCTGTGCCTCCCTATGATAGCCTCATATGAGTTCAAAAAAATGTTATCAGATTTTTTTAACATTAGACATTTTTTACTTTTAGCAGTCAGCTGTTGGGTCTGTCTATTATATACTATCCTATTACTGCCATTCAGGGGGACTGCACTCCATCCTGGCAAGAATACACCAAGTTGGACAGGTTGCCAATTCATTGCAAGGCATTCACCAAAGGGCAATTTACAGTTTCCAGTTAGTCTAACCAGAATGTCTTTGAACTTTGATATGAGAATTGAGAATCCTGAGGAAACTCAAGTAGATACTAGAAAATGTAAACTACAAAAAGATGGGCCCCAGTCTGGCTGTGTTCCTTAACAGACCACCTTGCTGCCCCGGCTGTGGGGTACCCAGGCCATACTGAAACCCATCCAAACTGTGGTACAGCTGTGGTGCTGTCCAAACAGGGCCCTACATCACAATCTTAAAGCCAGGTCTCAAGATAGCAAGGAGAGCTTTTGTGACTCTTGGCATTTGTCTTTTACAATATCTATGATATTTAGCATATTTATGGAATCCTTCCAAGAAGTACGAGATGTTTTTCCCCTGCGAAAGGAGAATCAAAAAGTCCTCCCTACAATCTTTGGCCAGAGTAGGCTTGAGAACTGTACGTATATGAGACATACCACAGAGCATGGTTCATCCGATCATCAACAGAAGAAACCAGTTCTATATTACATCTCTTTGGCAACAAAGCAGGCACACAGAGGGATATAAGAATATGTATCTCTGTTTGATTAAAGTTGAATGGGAGAAGAATGGGGTTTCATAGATTTAATATTTTATTTAATCTTTTCATAACAATGTTTGATGTGCTCTGCAAACCCAATATATTCCTGCTCCTCTAGTACCAATGAGTCAGGAAATATAAAAAATAAAGTTCATTTTTAGTCTGTGATGCTAGATTGACATGAACACCTGAACTCTGGCTATCTTCCAAAAACCAGGATTTCAGTTGGGAGGATTAAATGAAAGCTTGTACATTCAAAACTAATGCAAGCAAACGTGTGGGAAGTGACAGCTACTGCATGCTTCAAAGCAGTGCTGTTATTCCTAAGCAGTTTATATACAGCACATCCTTACACCACTTAAATATGCAAACATCTTTCAAAGACCTTATATGACGTCAAAGCAAAATAAAGGCTATTTCAGAGTGTTCAGCCACCCTATTTTACCTGTGGTCTGAAAGTTTGGGAGCTATAGTAACTGGACAATTTTTCCTTAGTAGAAAACTGCATGTGTTGGTAAATAAAAGTGAAAAGTTTATTAGAAAGGGATAACCCCTTTAGATGTAACATCTCATTTTCGAGGGGATCCCACATCTGTCAAACATCTGTATTGACATTATAATGTATTACTTCGTTTGTTGTTGAGAGTGAAATTATTTGGTGTACATGTCAGACTATATTTAATGGTGGCACATTTTTATTATCCCACCGGTATGTAATACCGTGGGATATAGTCATCGCCCTGTCCGTCTGTCTGTCCATCCGTCCGTCCGTAATCATTTTCATTTCCGGAGCAGAACTCAAAAACTATACCACTCACAAACTTCAAATTTGCTATGGAACTTACTCTTATGGTGTAGTTGTGCCTTTGGAGGGTTTCAGCTCCATTCTGCCCGAAATTTTGGATTTTTCAGCAAAAACAGCCTAAAAATCACGAATTATGTGGAACTGGTGGGATATGTCATCTTCTGATGACTCTTGTTGCAAATGCTGAAATGAATCAGTCAGCTTGCATGGGTTTGATAACTGGTGGCTCACTACTGATTCACCCAACCAGGGCTGAGATGATACTGGTTTTCTGCCCATGGGTATGATGCCTCAGACAAGCAGTTTGTAGAGTTCTTATCACACACACACACACAAAAAGAAAAAAAAAACACCAGCTAAACAATCTGCAATATAGGTACTGGTAACCAGTTTTTAAGCAGGCTGTGACATCTGACAACAGAGGACTGAAGAAGGATGCCGGCATCCAAAGTGCTCGCTTGAAAGTAAATTTAAAAGAATTTTGCACATCAATTCATCCACTGCAATTGCATTATGAAGCTGGTGAAGAATATTGGTTTTAGATATACATATAATATATTTGTAATGCTGCAGAGCTTATGCCTTTGAGTCTGTTTTTGTTTGTTTTTGTTTTTCAATTCCATTCCAAAGTCATTAAATAAAGTCTCCCTAGTGAATCTCAAATGAATACAAGATGATCTGCAAGGCCGAAGAACTGGTAGCGTTCATTCGCAAATCAGTTATGTGCCTTTTGATTTATTTTCCTAAGTCATGTTTTTTAATTGTGCACTCCAGGGAATATCAATCAAATTAGTGTTGGGTTATTTAAATAAGATATCTCAAAAAAATTTTTTTGATTATGTAGTCAAAGGAATATTCATGAAACTGCTGTTGTTTTATTCATTTTCAGAATGGCCTTCACCTGTTTTTGCAATTGAGTGTTTCATTTACACATTTAAGCAGTTCTCTGTTTTGCATGTTGCCTACAGTGTTCCACTGTGATGTCTAAACAGTAGTTTTCACAAAAATGTTTTTGTTCTGACAAGCTTATGTTCATAGAGCAAAACATCACACATCTAAAACCAGTCTTAAACAGAAACTGTGGGGTTATTGCACTGCATTATCAAAAAAGGATGCAGAAGTAACATGGGCCCTGAGCATCATAAATTTTCAATTGACAAGGCTTGTTATCAAAGATGACTAATGTTCAGTCATAAAATCCCCATCCACGAGCGCACCTGCAAATTTATGTTAGCTTCCCACCGGAGTTTGCGTCGGCACCATCGATAAATGTCCACAGACCGCCAGCAACCAGGTGCTCCTCCCGTCATACCTCTTTTCTTAAGAACAGACACCCTTGAGATGAGGCAGCACAATGATGCACTAATGTTTGCTTTGACGTGCGAGGGGCCGTGCCTAGTAGAAGGAAAAACACAATTAGCCTGACCTGTGATACAGTCGTCGCTGCAGGCAACAGTAATGGACAGAACTGAGGACAGAGGCAGCGTGACCAAAATGGGCTTAATGCTGTTAAGTATGGCCTTAATCACTGGTCCAGAAAGCAACAGTTAAGCATAATGCAACATTCAAAAAAAATTATTTGTGTACTTGCCTCATAAGGAACATTGTGAATTTAAGGAATTAAACGTTTTGAAACATGTTTTCCCATAAAATAAAAAGCTGATCCCAGGCCCTTTTTTTGCACTTCTAGCTATATAAAACTACGTTGTAGTAAACTTGGCCAATTTCAAGCTCCATCTTAAATTTTTGTAAGCACATTTTCGCAATAACAACATCAATGTATTTTTATTCTGTACTGTCCAGACGGAAAATTGCTTGTCTACTGGCACACAAACAGGCATCCGGAAGCTGGTTGGTTTTCCCAGGAGATCTTCCATCCAAACATTAAACAGTCTCTGCTCTGCTCAGCTTATATCATCAGGCAGAGGATAACAGCTATAGGGCTGTTTGAGGGACAATTATGCCCCTGGCGCTTGAAGTATTTGAGAAATTTGAATTAAGTCCTCCTTTTTATGCTAAATTAGATCATTGCAACTGATGGTCAGGCCTCTAAAATGGAATAGTTTTTTAAAAGTAATTTCTCATTTATTCCCTGATCATGTTTTGAAATATGGGTAGGTACCTTTGAGAAATATTTGCGTAATGCTTTGCTTCGTTAGTTTGGCCCGTTAATGGCCCTCTCTGCCAGTGTCAACAGGAGAAAATTTGTTGATGTTTTTTTTTTTTAATATTTAATTTAAAGTTCAGAAGCTGTCAAAATTATTAGCCTTTTAACCTGTTGTCGTATGCAGACCTCTGGTCAGAGAGAGTTTATATAATCACACTCCATGCACTCTTATGTTCAGGTGAGGACAACACATATATCCACACATGAAGCATCTCTTTTAAGTAACCTAAATCAGCATAAATGTATTCAGCTAATAGTCAAATTGAACACATGTAATTGGTGACAATGAAAAACTTAAACTGCAGTCCTGCAAGCATGACAATGTTTTTGACTCAGAACATTTATGGGGGTTGGAGGGTTGGAGCAGAGCGAAAAGGGGTTGTTGCAATATAGGCTTACGTTTCGCATTTTGTGTCAAGTAACCCCTGGCAATGGGTTGCCATGGAAACAGTCTTGCTATCCTCGACCCCCTCCCCCCATAACCAGCGCTGAATCGAACCTGAGCACACAACAACGCATGAATTGCTTTAGACTTGTTTAGTCCTACTGCTGGGCACTTATAACAGTGGTAAGTGGGCTTTCATGCTATGCTGGATGAGATTAAGTTTTATGAAAAGGCCCAAACAGGTCTGTGAAGCCAGCTATTTAGTCCATGTACATATTGTAGATTCATTATAGTTCATAACAACTTTAGGCTTTCAGATATCCCACACAGAAAGAACCTACATAAACCCATAGGTTTTAATATAGGGCCAAATATAGGTTTCACATATCCGCGACATACATGAAATTGGCCATTTTCAGGTACATATATATATAAATTGGTCACATATATGCGAAACCTATATGAGGCCCTATATTGAAACTTAAATATTTTTTTCCCGAATCTGGGATATCCAATTAGAGTTCTATGTGCGAGTATTTACGCGTTTCACACATGTGGCGCCCTATTGACACAACAGGAAAACATATACACCTCCTGGCCTTCTCGCGATGCTCTCGCCTGGTGACAGCAAATTGTTATATTTTCGTTGACTAACTGCGCAAACTCAAAACGTGGGCAGTGGAAACACAGTGTAACAGAAGTTACAAAGTACTTTATGAGCGGCCGTCTTGCCAACAGGACGCATCTAAGGGAACTCAAATCTACATAACCCTTCCCAGCAGGCCCTTCGCAATTTACATCCCTGTAGCGCACTGGCCAATTGCACGTTACTCCTGATGGGGCTGCACTGCTGGTTGATACGAGGCGGGGATAAAAACCTATATGTTTAAATAGATTCTTTCCATGTGGGAATTTAAGAATCCTTATTATGTCATCCCTGTTGGGAAAAGTCTGAGACCTTTAATTGCTATACAAGCATCTCAAATAAAAGACAAGTGTCTGTTCATTGAAACTGTGAACAGAAATGTAGACTTTGACTTCAAATTCATTAACCACAGTGAAATGATCAAATAGATGTGAGGATGAAAATGACTTTTGAAAGACATGTTTATTTGAATGTATGTTCTTCTGTGTACTTTTATTTTGTTATTTTTGTTTTATTTTGCTTCATTTAGACTAAGGACCTCTGAGCCATATTCATCTAGAAACTGCATTACAGACAAGATAGAAAACATTGCATTTGGCGGATGTATTACCTTTCAGTGGATGTGTATGAGCTGTAATAATGTGAATCCAATTTTATCTAATGTAGTGAATCTGGCAGTGACTTAAACTTGAAAAATGCGTAATAGATTAAATGAACATAATCAAACGATTTTGTTTTTATACATTTCTTTCTCTTCCACAATACACAACTCAGTCTTCATAGAATGGAAATAAGTATGGTCAAGAAAGAATTGATGACCTCGTTATTGTTAATGTTTCAGGAAAAAAATGTAACAAATAGTTTTAGATATTGGCGTTGATATATAGCTTTTTGTCTCCTCTCACTTGCCATAGTTAATAATGACGGGTTCACACATAACATGCCGTTGTCACACGTCCACATGTATTTAGGATCAAATGTGATGCCAATTTCTCGTGTTCATATGCGATTAATAAGTTATTGCGTGAAATTCTTGTTATTTCTGTAAGAGACTGAGAACTAATATGCAGATATTACCTTGAGAATAAAAATATGAGCTAGGCGTCATGTACGACAGTTGCAAAGTGAGATATGAGCTATACAATAAATATGACAAACAGAACCTGCCACTGGGTCTATGAGCTATATAGGAGACCTTGTATGTACATGTAGGGCCTATATGTGGAAATAAAGAAGTGATATAGGAGACCTACTGTATATGCCCCCTATAAGCACATATATCTACCTGAATTTTGCCTATATGCGGCATATATGCGCATATACAGCGCCCTCTATAATTATTGACACCCCTGGTTAAGATGTGTTCTTTAGTTGCTTATAAATTCAGTTTTTTTTTGTTTTTTTTTCCGAAATAATATAGAACCACAATGAAAAAAAGAGGAAAATCCAAGCTTTAATTGAAGTGCATTTTTTCAGTGGGAAAAAATCCCACATTATGAAATAATTCTTTTGCATCAAATCATGTGTTCCACAATTATTAGCACCCCTGATGTTAATACTTTGTACAACCCCCTTTTCTCAACAAAACAGCACATAATGTATAATGTTTCACAAGATGGGAGAATACAGAAAGAGGGATCTTCGACCATTCCTCTTTGCACAATCTCTCTAAATTATCCAGCGACCTGGGTCCTCTCCTCTGCACTCTCCTCTTCAGCTCTCTCCACAGGTTTTCAATGGGGTTGAGGTCTGGGGACTGAGATGGCCATGGGAGGAGCTTGATTCTGTGTCTGGTGAACCATTTCTGTGTAGATTTGGCCACATGTTTAGCGTCATTATCTTGCTGAAAGACCCAGTGACGACCCATCTTCAGCTTTCGGACAGAGGCCACCAGATGTTGATTTAAAATGTCCTGGTATTTCAAAGCGTTCATGATGCCATGCACCCTAACAAGGTTCCCAGGGCCTCTGGAAGAGAAACGGGCCCACAGCATCACCGATCCTCCCCCATACTTCACAGTGGGCATGAGTTGCTTTTTTGCATACTCATCTTTTGTGTCCCACCAGACCCACTGAGAGTGTTCGTTGCCAAAAAGCTCTATCTTGGTCTCATCTGACCAAAGCACACGGTCCCAGTTGAAGTCCCAGTGCCGCTTGGCGAACTCCAGACGTTTGCGTTTATCATTGTGAGTGAGAAAAGGTTTTTTCCGTGCATGCCTCCCAAACAGCTTGTTGGCATGTAGATGGCGTCTGATGGTTGTTTTCGAGACTTTTGTGACCCCAAGATGCTATCATTTGTTGCAATTCTTTAACAGTAAGCTTTGGAGAACTTTTTATTTCTCTTACCATCCTCCTCACTGTGCGTGGTGGAAAAATAACCTTGCGTCCTCGTCCAGGCTTGTTTACCACTGTTCCACTTGTTTCAAACTTCTTAATGATTCCTCTGACAGTAGATATGGGCAGGTGCAGGCGAGTGGCTATTTTCTTGTAGCCATTGCCTGACTTGTGACGGTCGACACATATCTTTAATGGTGTGTTCCTTTGTCTTTCCCATGTTGAAGAGTGGATAAGAGAAATGGCCTCTGTGTCACGTCATATTTATACCCCAGGGAAACAGGAAGTGATGAATTAGTAATTAAATGTTCCTAACACTGATCAACTTTGTAAACTACTGTAGAAATGACAGAAATACTTCAATTACATTTATTTACTAGGAATTGTTAGGGGTGCCAGTAATTGTTGAACAGGTGATTTTATGAAAAATAATTATTTCTTAGTCAGGGATTTTATTCCCCTGTTAAAATTCACTGGAGTTGAAGGTTACATTTTTCTACAATTTTCAGTGTGAGAGTATGCTTCTGCAATAAAAATTGAATTTATTTTAAGGCTTTTAACACATCTTAACCAGGGGTGCCAATAATTATGGAGGGTGCTGTATGTTGCATATATGCGGCATATAGGTTGGATAAATGCGCATATATGTTCATATAGATTCTTTCCATGAGGGGTATTCAATTAATGTTTTCAATAGTGCAGTTTGGTCTACAGGTACAGTAGAGTTTCTGCTCCCAATAAAAATACTGTCATGGCTTGATTTTTAGATTATTGGCCTTACAGTGGTTCTCGTCATTTTTTCTTGGTTCCACATTAGCTTTAAAATGCAGTTTGACAATCAGATGCTTGTATTAGTTACTGCATTGAACAAGACTCTACAGCCTTTTTGAACTTTTTTTTTTTTAATTGTTTTTTGTTTATTAATTTTTCTAAAGGCAAAAGAATAAGGGTTGCTGCAATCAAAGAAGTCATCTCTATTGTCAAAAGGACTTTTTGTTTTATGGGCAAATATGTCCATGAGGTCTTCTCAAATGATTTTTTTCATACTGTAATATGCAGGCATCAATATGTCACACCTATTGTAATTAAAGGCTGCAAATTTTATCAATTGGAATTAGGGGTGCCACCCGTTCCATATTTCAAAGAATCATTCCATAATAGACCACATCGAAGTTAGCTTGCAATACCCATTATCCACCGCGCATGTTCAAAAGTGTGCATACCCTCAGTTCTCCATACTGTGTATTGCTCCCTTTAGCATCAATAACAGTGTGCAGTCTTTCGTGATGGTTGTCAATGAGGCCCTTTATTCTCTCTGGTGGTGTAGCTGCCCATTCTTTCTTGCAAAATGCCTCCAGCTCCTGCAAATTCTTTGGTTGTCTTGCATGAACTGCACGTTCAAGATCTCCCCAAAGCAGCTTGATGATATTGAAGTCAGGACACTGTGATGGCCGTTCCAGAACCTTCACCTTTCTCTTCTGTAACCACCGGAGGGTCAACTTGGCCTCTGAATGATTGTCATTCTGGAAAGTCTAAGTGCATCCAATGTGCAGCGTCCATGCTGAAGAATGCAAATCGTCTGCCAGTATTTTCTGATAGCATACTGCATTCAGCTTGCCATGAATTTTCACAAGATTTCCTGCGCCTTTAGAGCTCATACACCCCAAAAACATCAGAGCCACCACACTGCTTTACAGTGGTTTGGTATATTTTTCACCATGAGCTTGTTGACTGCTATCAAAACATTGCACTTATGGTTGTGACTGTAAAGTTCTATTTTCGTCTCGTCACTCCCAATGACAGCGTTTCAGAACTTCTGAGGTGTTTCATGGTTTTGTGTGGCATAATTTAGGCGGGCTCTTTTGTGGGATTGGGGCAATAATGGCTTCCTGCAAGCTTTTTATATCCTTTCCCATCTTTAAAAAGTTGAACTACCTTGTTACAAGGGTCCTTAGACAGTGCTTTTCTACTCCCCATGGCTCAATGTCTAGCCGGATCAATGCATTCACACAGGAGCTGACAAACTCAATGATCATACATAGACACTAGTTACAATTCAAAAAGCCTCAGATGTGGAAAATTAACCCTTAATAGCCATTGAAACCCAAGTGTGTCACCTTGTGTCCATAAAACAAGGTCAAACATTGAAGGGTATGTAAGCTTATGATCTGGGCTGTTTGGGTGATTTCAGTTGAGATTACGATTTTAAAAGGAGTGAAACACTGATGTGATGATAAATGACTTCACATGATCACTATCCCTAAATAAATGACAAGTTTTTTGCATGGTGAGTTAAAATATATAGCAAAATTTCACAAATACAGCTAGGGTATGCAAACTTTTGAGCACAACAGCAACAACATATGCACAACAATGTTTTATGGTTTACGAGTTCCCCTCTAGCAGTCACCCCCCACACCCCACCCCGTCCTCCGTTCCTTCTTTTTAGTTTTCAAAGGTGGCAACCCTAATTGGAATGTCTTTCATGGATGAAAATACGTTTTATATTCGAATGCGAAGATAATTTTTTCAATGCCACTTTTTTCTGTTAAACAGCATCCTGTACTACAAATAGATTTTAAGTAGTTCCTCAGTGACCACTGTCTGTTGGCTCCTCTCGCTCCTCCAAGGGACACTGTCTCACCTAAAGCGGACCAGTCACTGTATATGTGTCAAATCTTGCCTGCTCTTGCAAGATGTTCCAGCTCATGCAACTGTAGTTACAGCAATTGAGTCTGGCAAATTTTCCAAAAGACCATGTCAGGCAAGGTTGTTTTACGTTGCATGCTCAGTTTAGGCCACCATGAAGAAGCCTGGGAAGGTTATTCTAATTGAACAGGAATTTTTAATGAGGTGACCTTTTTACTGAATTCAGAGTGATCCTTAGAGTGTAACACTATGGCTTGCTGGTCCACATATTCACTTCCCATGAATACAGAATTATTTTTCTCCCGAGAAGCACTTGTCTGTTCTTCTTTTTCTTTTTCCAAATCCCTTATACTTAGCAGAAAATGAATGCTCCACTGTGTATATAGCTTTTCAGAGAGGAGCTCATAATGTAAATCTTGTAATTAGTGATGGCAAAATGAAGCTTTTGAAGCATTTGGGGCTTTCGGAACATCTTGTGAGAAATGAGTTAATTACTTGAGGTTTCTTACAGTACACTGTACACAGGCATCAGCTGGACAAAAATTTTGTGACTAACCAGAACAAATTCATTTGATTGTCGTGAAAGAAGTTTGTAAATCATGGGTGCATTCTGCTCATGCTGACAACTTATGTACTGCTTTACAGTATTATGTATCACTGCAGTGTGAGGGTGAATAGGCTATATGATGAGTTTCTTCCCAAAATGCAATGCAACCAATTTATTGCATTTATCAATTGCATGGATAAAATGATAGAGTAAACTACAACTTTAAAGTCAATCAATTTAATATGACAACGATGATACTTGTGAACAGCAAATATGTAATGTTGTTAGATCTTTAATCAGGGGTAATAAAGTGTTTCAAAGTGATCCCAAACTGCTGAACGTCCAATTTTATATTTTTTTTTGGCTGGCTCTATTATCTCACAGTCTCAAAAAGTACTTGCTTTCTCTGATCATTAGGGGCCAGGCAGCGAAAGCTGCTGGGAACCTATTGTTTTCACCAGTATTCTTCTTCTTCTTCTTTGTCTTCTTGGGAAATTCTACTGCCCATATATGAAAAATCACCAAACTTTGCACAAAGGTCCAGTCCCATTCCAGATTGCCTCAGCTGAAAAAACAGGCCAATAGTCCTGATGGTGGCGCTACAGCAAGCCTCTAAAATTCAAAATTTTAAAAATTCACAACAAATCAACCATTTGTGCTACAGATTTGCAACTTTCACCGAAATGTAGCCCCAATACTTAAGAAAGTTTTGTCCACTTAAACTTCATAATTCATACTTAGTTTTTCACTCTGTTTTTTTCAAAAACTGTAAAACTTATAAAACTTTTCTTGCCCCATAATTTTTGCTCAATTGTCACCAAATTTGCTGTACTGAATCTTCAGATTGACCTCCACAAAAATTCCACCCGGCATTTTGATATTTGAAAAATTGAGCCTTCAATGCATTAAAATGTTTGACTGTAAACAGTACTGTAAACATATACCAGCCAATACTTGATAAATACATTTTCAATCTTCCTGAAAAAAAAAGATAATATTTTAGAGTCATGGTCAATGAAGTTTGCCAAATATCAGAATTTTTTCGCAAAAACTGAATTTTTGAAACCATTTTGAATTCTGCGTTCATGGAACAATTGGAGTCAATGCAAGAATGGAATCTTTAAACATTAGATTTTATCTTATGAAGCAAAACACTTATTGCTAAAAAATAAATCAGCATTTCTATGCTGTCAAGCTGCAATTTACGTATAAACTGATTTTTGTCTTGATAACAGAAATTCTGACATTTTGACAATTTTTGAAATCATCTTTGACAACTGCTGCCTGAGTTGGTTCTTGGTGTCAGAGGTTGTGAGTTCAAGCTCCAGCTACAGCAGAATGGACTTTGTAATGTTCTTGTTATTTGCCTATTTAGGAACTTATTGTTTTCCTCAATAAGTGTTTAAATTTAAAAACTTTGAAAATTCCTACCAAACCAACCGTACCTGTTACCGTTTTGTAACTTTCACCAAAATGTAGCCCCAATACTTTAGAAACTTTATTCAAGTTTAACTCACTACAAACCTTCAGACCCAGCAACAAGAAATATTATTTTCTGATTGGCTGATAGGTTGCTAATTCAAGACAGCTGTATGGATGGACTGCGCAGAAAAACCTGTCTTGGCCTCTGAGGTTTTTTCACTTCTCAAAGTGAGAAATGTCATGTGTGGTGTGTGGTGTGTGGTGTGTGAGCGTGTGTCTCATGTCATGTGTGGTGTGTGAGCGTGTGTCTCATGTCATGTGTGGTGTGTGAGCGTGTGTCTCATGTCTAATGCACGAGACTTGAGAGCACTTTTGTTGTTGCAGCATGTCTGCAGCAAGCATCTTCCTATCATGTTGACGTCAAAGAAAGCGATATACTCAACTGAGAATATTCATGCCTGAAAGAATCAATCCATTATGAAAATTGTTGTATATTAACAATTATGTATTCAAATAACTGATTTATTGACAAATCGTTGCTGCTTTATTTCATATTTTAGTCCTAAAATGCGCTAGAAGAAGTTTGAAATGCATGCAACTCTTAAAAGTTACAGCTAATTAGTTCAGTGAGACGAAGGCTACTAGGCTATTTGGTGTCAGAGATTATGAGTTCAAATGTCAACCAATGCAAAATGTACGATGTAATCCCACCTTTCTTGTTATACTCTATTATTTGCCTCTTGTTGCTCAGAATTGCCGAAATTTGCCTGGCCCCGATATCGTGGCAAAGCAGCTTTAATTCAAGATTGCAATTACCTCAAAAACTGCAGGACTAAGACAGAGCGTGTTCTTTTTGAATCATATACTGAAACAGTCATGTCACTGAATGCTGAATGAAGCTTCGGACATCACTGACCATCCATCTCTCGCAACAAGAATCGAGCATCAATACATTGCTTTGAACCAAACTGCTTTGCTTTTTTGATACTGGCGTCTGGGCTTCAGTATCAAGGATGACATCATCTCAAATGTCACTCATTGCAAAAGTGTGACAGAAAAGCTTACATGGGTATGTACTTTAAAATGTCAAATCTATCACTGTAGGGAAGTCAATTAATCAGTGTCTGGTTGGAGAACCATTATCAGCAGGCAATTGTTTGGGTAGATACCTTTGCGATGTATTGAAATATGATTGGTGAAGCTGTGGGGGAGAGAAGCAAAATGAGTCTTTAGTCATGGTGAAAAGGCAACAAAAAATGATTTTGAACCAGTTAGGAGTATACTGGTGGTCAGTGTCATGACCGGCTCAAAGCCATGACAAAAAACGAGGAGATGTACGGTTTAACTAAAAAATGAAATAATTTTATTACAAAATGTGAATTAAGAGATTAACAACTGAATGAAATGATAACTAAACTAACACATGATATAACTAAACCAAAAAACATGCGGTGCACACGAGGAATCGCAGCGCTGCAGGGCAGGGCAGAGAAAGGAGCGAAGAGACGCAAATGCCAGCTCTTCTGCACCTGGGCGATCTGCACACCTCCTACCAAGTCTGCAGGGACAGACAAACACCAGTAAAGGAGAACACACACAAAACACTGGCAGGCCCTCGAGGCAGGAGGCCGTCACACCCCCCTCCATACAAGGGGGGTGTGAACCACACACAATTCCTCACCAAACTAAAATTAAATTTGGAATGACCCAAATTCAAACCGAGAAATTTCAAATTCTCAACAAATCAGGATTATAGTGTGATATAAAGTTCTAGTTTTGTTTGTTTTGTTTTTTTTTTTTTTAACTTTACAACATTAATTAATGAGGACTCCAGTCCAACAATTATCTGTTCTGTTTTTAACATTTTTGTTCTTATCATTAATACTTTAAAATATTTACAAAACTTACCATTGGTCACTTTACCCTTTTAAAATATTTACAAAAAACCAAAGGAATGCTTTTTATTAAAACCTCTTCCTTCACCTACATCACCACCCTCCCAATTCAGCTACCTGGTGCCTGGGAGGCAGTTTAAGAGGGGTAAGGGGAGTGAAGAAAGTGGCACAAGATAACAACAAATAAACAGTGGAAAATCACATGGCTCTCTTTACTCGAAAGGCAGTCTGGACAATGCATCTGCTACCACATTGTCAGACCCTTTTAAATCTCTTATATCAAGCTAGTGAGACTGAAGGAATAGAGACCATCTCACTAATCTTTGATTGGGACACTGTAATGAGTTTAGGAAAATAAGAGGATAGTGAGCGGTGAAGACCATTACAGGTACGACACCAGATCCAAGATAAACATCAAAATGCTTAAGTGCCCACACTAATGCCAATGCTTCTCTCTCAATGGTAGAATAGTTAAGTTGGTATGAGTTAAACTCTTTGGAGAAGAAGCTCACTGGTTTCTCAATATCAAACTCAGCGCTCTGTAGCAGTACCACCCCCACCCACATGACTGGCATCGACCTGGGAGCAAAGGGACGATCAAACCTGGGAGCAGAGAGAACAGGTGCATTACACAACAATTAATTAATTTTTTCAAATGCCTGCTGACAAACAGGAGACCAGACAAAAGTCTTGCTTACCTTAAGCAAATCGGTCAGTGGTGCGACTACCTCAGAAAAATTTCTGCAAAAGCTCCTGAAATAACCAACAAGACCTAGGAAACGCATGAGTTCCTTTTTAGCCCGCTTGGCCGACAGGCCCAAGGGGCTCATGCTGTACTTAGGGTCATTAGTGGTGGTCTGTTGTGCATGCGTGTGTCCGTGCGTTAAGTCATTTCAGTGCGATACAGCTTTCAGTTATTAACGGATCCTTTTCATATTTTATATGCATGTATATGGGCCCAAGACCCAGCCTGAGTTCCATTTTGGGTGTGCTGCCATTCTCGGTTTGGCCACCAGGGGCCTTTTTCTGCAAAATTTTAAACAGCTCCCTTATTCTACAAGCTAAGATGCTCAAATTTTTACTGTAGGTTGATCTACCAAAGTATCATCATCTACATTGATTTGACCTAAATTTAAAGGTTATGTAGGTCAGAGGTCGTAAAATGTGCATATTTTTTTTCACTGCAATAGTGCCTTCACTTTTCACTTTTACAGCTTTCAGTTTTCAACAGATCCTTTTCATATTTCATATGCATGTATATGGGCCCGAAATCTAGCCCCAGTTTGATTTTGGGCATGCTGCGATTCTCAGTTTGGCCACCAGGGGGCCTTTTTTGCTAAACTTCAAACAGCTCTAGCTCCCTTATTCTACAAGCCAAGATGCTCCAATTTTTTGCCCACTTGGCCAAAAGGCCCAATGGGCCTATGCTGTGCTTGGAGTGTTTAGTGGAGGTATGTCGCGCATCCGTGCATGTGTGCGTAAACTTTCATATTTCATATGTATATATAGCATCTTAAAGTCCTGACCAAGTTCGATTTTAAGTCCAATTGGACCAATACTGTGGCCAACAGGGGGCATTCTATTTTGGCCACGTTTGGCCAAGCAGGCGCAGAGGCTTTGCCACTATTTTTAGTTGTAGGAACAGGAAAGCATGCCACCGCCTTAACTTTTTCCTCAACGGGACAGACAGCACCCTGCCCCACCACCTGAGCAAGATACGACACCATCGCTCTGGAAAACTCGCACTTAGCGAGGATAACAGTCAGACGCGCCTCAGCTTGATAGCCAAACAATGTATGCATGCACTCAACATGAGAAGCCCACATGTTCGAAAAGACAACCACATCATCTAAGTAGACAGTACACCCCTCCAAATCCCCAGAACTTTTGTCATGAGCCTCTGAAATGTTGCAGGGGCATTATGCAACCCGAAAGGCATGACAGTGTAAGAGTACAAACCATTTGGAGTAATAAACGCGGATACCTCACACGCACACTCTGATAAAGGGACCTGCCAGTAACCTTTAAGGAGGTCAAGCTTGCGTCATTAGCGTGGCCCACTTGGTCAACACAATCCTCCATGTGGGGAAGTGGAAAAGAGTCTGGCTTTGTAACAGTGTTTAGCTTACGAAAGTCAGTACAAAATCTTTGAATCTTTAAAAGACAAGGTTCAGCTATGCCATTATCAAGCATGTATTCTATTTCGGCACCAAGATATTTACGTTTTTCAGGATTAAAACAATGAAAATTCTGCCTGATTGGTTAAAAATCTCCAACATCAATATCATGCTCAATTAGCTGCATCTGCTTGGGAGTGTCATTGAACAAACAAGGAATGGACTTTATTACATTACAAAGATCTGCCTGTTTGGACTCAGCTAAATGACCTAAGAGGACATGCCGGTTACTCAGGGACTCAAAGTTTTTAAGGCGACCTTGAAGAAAAGCAGGATCAACACAAGGTAAACTATCCTCTACTTCAGTGGACATTGACTGTGGAGAATAAACTGTGGACACTCTCCCCACTGAACAAGTAGTGTGCACAAGTCCTGAAGCACCCTCATCCTTGTTGATATCACCTGAAACGCGACACAACTTCTCTTGTCAGACATTGTCGAGGACTACTGCACTTTTAGCATCCTAGTTTGCATTGGTTCATAACTTTCCATAAGAGTTCAATTCTGTGGCCACACTCAATCTTTCCCTTACATTTGAGCATAATTGCGGATTGAGAAGAAGATTGAGAATTTTTATGATGCGTTATATCAACTTTTAATCATTGTCCATGCAATGCCTGCACTGACACAGTTTCATCTTTGCAAGAGATGAATAGATATTTCTCGGCACAGTGGCTCAGTGGTTAGCACTCCTGCCTCACAGCAAGAAGGTTGTGGGTTCGAATCCGGCCTGGGGCCTTTCTGTGTGGAGTTTGCATGTTCTCCCTGTGTTCCCGTGGGTTTTCTCCGGGTACTCCGGTTTACCCCACCCACAAAACATGCAATATATAGGAATACTGTATGGCTGTGTGTGAATGTTTGGTGGTGGTCGGAGGGGCCGTAGGCGCATACTGGCAGCCACGCTTCCGTCAGTCTGCCCCAGGGCAGCTGTGGCTACAAAAACGTAGTTTACTACCATCAGAGTGTGAATGTGTGAGTGAATGAATAATGTATCCTTGTAAAGCGTCTTTGAGTGCCTAGTAAGCAGAAAAGCGCTATATAAAATTGATGCATTATTATTATTATTTCTCTGTGCAGGGAAATCTTGAAATCCACACACAAATTTTGCTAATCTGTTCCATTCAACAAAGAGGCCTGAATTTTTTACATTGGGTCTTGTAGTGTTTTAAGTATTTTCTTCCTTCAAAAAATCTTCTCTGTGTCCTGTCCTAAATGTTACTTTAATTGTTTTTCCCCACAGTCCAGCAATTCGTGTCACTTCCAGGGCAGTTCTTCTTAATTATTGTCTTGTTTCTCTCCCCTTCCTCCGTGTGTCTCTGCCTGCTCGCATGCTTCTCGTCCCACCATCATTGATTGGTGTGGTGTATGTTTAAGTTCCTTTGTTGCACTTCCCCTTTCCTGGATTTTCTTGTTCGTTTCATTCTACTTGCAACAAATTCTAGTCAAGAGCTCAGTTCTCTTCCATCTTCAGTGCCATGACAGATAACCAATATTGAAAATTGAAACCAATACAATTTTAGGGATTGTTCTCCCTGTTTTTGAGGCTCACTGAGTGGCTATTAACCAGTTCTGACAAGATTCAGAGTTTAAGATAGCGAACAATCCTGTGTGTCTGGTACCCTTGGATTGCCTTCCCAGTGCTGACATTGAAATAGGTACTAACCACGGCTTACCTCTTTGCCTTAATCCAGTTCGCCCCCTCATCTGACTAAGACTGTCCAAAGACCACTATTCTCCTGAGTCCTCTTTTGTGTTTTCATACATCAGTTTGTTCCAAAAGCTGCTGTTATAAATGTTATTGAAAGTGGTGTTCTGAGGATCAGTGCCTGGTTCCTTCTCTGAAATCCATAACACACTGCATAGTTGTCTGGATCTTTTCTCTGTATATTGTTGCTTTCTTATATTTCTAAAGAGGTACTTTGGTTACAGCCAACTTCAGACATGAAATCTCCTAATGATATACATATACAGGTATATACATACATATGTATGTGTATACAAACCGCAATTCCAATCACTGATCACTGGAAGCAATGGAATTGCATAAAGACGTTTCAAATGATCTTATTTCATTTATATTATTTAAACGATAATGAAACACATGCATTGCTTCCAACCCCCTAGTAAAGAAAAGCATGAGAAGTCCAGAGTCATAACGCAGGTGGAACTGATAAACCTCCATGCAAAAGGACTTCCATTCCGTGCGAGAATCTCTTACACTCACTTTGATTGAATAATTGCTGACTACAGCAGGGGAATGTAAATATACCTCTAAAACTCCCACGGAGTACGTGAGAGTTGGCAAGTGTGTATTATTATTAATGACCATTCCAGCTGGCATTATAACGTTTTTTCACTGTTGAACCAACGTCATGGATCATAGTTGAATCACTGTTGAATTATGTTTTGATTTTGAAAGATGAATCAACATTTGATTTTGCAACGTTTTTTCAACGTCGGGCATGAGTACCATACACAACCTCAACCTCAACTTTTTTGGGTATCTGTGGACAAAGCAATTTCAAACACACCATACACTGTGATCTTAATCACTACACCAACTGAATTTGTTGCCAATTCAGTTCATCAGTTTCCATTCATCGCTGAAGGGTGAAAAACAACCAAAAGGATATATGTATGTATGAGGAGATGTCATGTGAATATCCATTATGATGTGTTTCATGCTGGTGAGTTGGCTGATCCATTGACCCTGGGTAGAATAATTTGAGCAGAACAAACCATTGTTTGTGGCTGAATTGGATTAAGGTTAGGGATAGGGATAGGGATAGCATTCCCTATAAGTTGGGTTAAGGTTAGGTCAACAGTGACATGGCTGCCACCTTCATAAACTTACCGCATGTACAGTGGCTCCAATAAGTATTTGTACACTACTTGAAAATTCGACTACATAACAGCTTTTGCATATACGGCTAAATGCTTGCTATTGTGTGTAAAAGTGATTAAAATATTTGATAATCAATATGTTTCAAACAAATATTTAATGTCAAAATGGCATATTTGGTCAGAAAGGCGATTATTTGACCCAATAAGTATCTGTACAGTTCCATTAGTGAGTCACAAAACTTCCCAGGAAGACCAGCCAGCGCACTGACCGGTACATCTCCCTGCTGGTACAGAGGGAGAGACAGTCCTCGGCCTCCAGTCTTGCCACCAAAGTGGAGGAAGCAACTGGAAGCCATGTTTGTGCCCAGGCCATCCGTAACCGGCTCCATGAAGTACAGTAGTGTACAAATACTTATTGGAGCCACTGTATATTTCATACAGAATTGTTCATAAGTTAAGAAATTGCCATTCGTGTCCATCAAGTCAACTATAGACCATATATTCCCCTCATACCAATCTTCAAAAAAATAAGGTTTTACAGTGACTCCAATAAGTATTTGTACACTACTGTACTTCATGGAGCCGGTTACGGATGGCCTGGGCACAAACATGGCTTCCAGTTGCTTCCTCCACTTTGGTGGCAAGACTGGAGGCCGAGGACTGTCTCTCACTGAATCCATCTTGCCCTCCATACTTTGCAGGTTTTCGGTCCTAGAGGAAGCTAGGCAGCTGCAGAGCATCAAAAAGCCCCCACAATTCTTCACTGTAGGCCTCCTGCAGACATACCACTGATTTATAAACCTGAAATATTCCAGCTTTGTTTCATCACTCCACAGATCAATATCCCCAAACTTCTGTGGCTCATTTAGATGGTCTTGAGCATATTGGAGCTTGTGCCTTTGGATCAGTTGTGGTGTATGTCTTGGAGTTCGGGCATGGAGACCTTCAACGTTAAGTATGCACCCTACTGTGCAATCTGAAACCACAGTGCTTCCTGCCTCCAAGTCTTGCTGCGCGTCTCCTGCAGTCACTCGAGGGTTTTTGACCACCTGTCTCCTCAGGGATCTGGTGACAGCCATGGATAGTTACCGCCTTCTGCCACATCCTGGCACTGTACCCACTCTTCCTTTAACTCTGAACTTGCAAACTATGCTTCCAGCTGTATCTCTATGAACATTCAGTGCCTGCGCTACCTTTTTGTATCTTTTTCCTTGTCTTGCCAGGCAATGATCTCCTCTACTAGGTTTTTGGACAATTCTCTTGACAGCCATATTTCTAATATGCAATCAAATGTCACTGTCTACAAACTCCCAGCTAGTGCAAGTATTTGATGTGTTCTATCTCAAGCAAACCTGATTCAACTAATTAAGCTAGGTTTGCTTGAGACAACACCTGATTTGGAAATATGCTCTTATGACAGATTCTATTTGGGGGGGTTGAATAATTTTGAGACTGCAGCAGTCATTAAAAATGGCATTTTGTGTTAAATTTGGAGAAACCACTTGTAATATTAGTTGTGTTGAGCTATTCAAATGTTCTTGTTTAGTCTGTTTATCAGAAACAGCTGAAAGTTTGTAAATTTTGCTAGTAAACCCAATTTGGAATGAGGTTTGAATAATTTTGATTGCAACTATATATATACATAAATATAAATACAGTCATAACCTTTTAATTAAGTTGAGGTTGCTGTTTGTGCATGTGGTAACTCTTAAGGAAGGCAAAAAGATACCAGACTTTTGAACCTAAGTCTGTTAACTGGGCTTCTGAACTGTGTTATGGGAACTCATTCAATGCAAGTGCTGGGCAGGATGTGAGGTTTCTGTTCTTAAAACAACAAGCCTTTTGGCAATAAACAGAGATACTCAGTACGATATCTCAATAACTTGCTTCTAACTGATTGATCAACAGTTGGCATAAAACAACAACAACAATAATAATAAATATTATTATTATTATTATTATTATTATTATAACCACAACAAAATTGCACTGCTGACTATGATCTTTTTTTATATAACTGAAACTGTGAGCCAGACAGAGTTTTATGAGGAGAAGATGTTATTTATCGGATCATATGCACGAAAGTACCATTTTTCCATATCGACGCAGGCCGATAATAATTGGTCACCAGCACCCTCTTCCACGTAATGATTTTTCATTAGAATTAGGTCCAGTGCAAATGAACTGAGCTCAAATTGACCATGGTGACCCGATGATGTGGCAACAGGCAGCCGATTACTCACCAACCTGTTATCAAATAACGGCTTGTGGATGACCTCGAGATTAATTCACCGGTGAATTTAATTGGAGAATTCTATTCCTGTTCTGAGTGAACACGCGCACGAAATTAGGCCTAATGCCTGTTTACGCAGACATAGCATAAAATTGCTCATCATTCGTACGGCTGTCTTGTATAGGCAGATAGGCTCATGACGTTTCTTGCAGAAACATACCGCGTCAGAATTGCTCGCTGATGCTCTGACTATATGGGCTCGCAATCCTACACAACCATACGTCCTCATAAAATCTTTCATTTATTGGAGGATGTAATTTCATTTCTCCGTACCCCAATTATATATGTACGGACTTCAGTTATATGAACATGTGCTTATTGTGACGCGAACTGGCTAATGATAAGCAATCCTAATGAGAGCGAGTATTTATGAGTAGACATTGTGATTTCACTATCTTAGGCTATTCGTCCTTTGAGACGTCCGAGCGTCAAATGCGCTCCGTCGGCTCGGTTAGCATATAACCTAATCCTGAGAATGTGAGGGGAATTTCTTGCTGATTTCCGAATTTATGAAACAAAAATTGTAATACAAATCTGTTGTTTTAGTCAAACAATGCGTCCCCTCGCAGTTATGAGTAAAGATCTTCGCATTCAATAGTCGTTAATAGGACGCATGCTCAGACCACATGACACCCACTAAACAGTTTTTTTTTTTTTGTGACACATTTTAATCTTCAAAATACTGAAATTACCGCAAAAGGATCGTCATTTCAGAAACAGTGGATTTCTAAATCAGGAAAGCCGCAGAGTTGTGCAGCACTCAGACACGCGGACAGCGACCAGTGTACCAGAGGCAACGAGACAGTGAGAAGCTCACGTTGAATCTCTTCAGAGAGAATCTTGCTGCATCCGCGAGGAAAACATGGAGAGATGGCATGCTTGGGTTTCTATATTGAGAAAACAAGAAAAATACCGCTGTAATTTATGATACAGACTACTCGGCATATTAGAAGATTTTTTTTTCTGAGAAGATAGGTAAGTAAAGTATATTTACCCCCCGTTTTCAATGAAAATTCGGCTAGTCATAATTTTAGGCATTGGGCAGTGGAGTGGTTTGAGGACTGTTGGTACACCTGAGCTGATCCTGTAGTGTTGTTGGCTTTCTTTTGGATAGGAAAATGTTGGGTCTGCTGAATATGACGAGGTTCCGCGATAGGCGATACTGCAGGAGTTTAAATCTCTGCGGAGACAATGCCCTCCATCGAGGTTTTTGCGTTTTCGTAACGAGCATCACGGTACCTATGCTGTTTCATTCATAAAAAAAACAAAGTACCTTCAATTCAGCAACCTAGGCTTGCCTCGCAATATCGGCAAATTTACGCACAACTGACAACTGGACGCGACGGGAGAAAGATAATTCTGCCACTCTAAATATGTTTTGCCTTTATATAGCTTTTTTTTGTTGACATCGGTGCTTTGGGAATGGTCCCATTTACGTGTGAGAGAATAGTAACCTTAAGCTCAATAAATGGGAATTGGTCTTAGTACAACCTTTTACGGGTTTTTTTCCGTCATGATGATGATCTTTTTATGCAAGTTCGTATACATTATATAATAATAATAATAATAATAATAATAATAATAATAATTAGAGGAAGGGGAAGAAAAAGGACAGTCCTCTTCACCATCATCAAGAGGAACTTCAAGGACAAATTATTCAGGTTTTTTTCAGGTTTACGATTTGCATTTCACTGACCCCTTCCATCGGTCTGACGGGTTCTGACGTTGTACAATTTAGACAGCACTGAAAGCATACTAATATAACATTGAAGTAACGTAGAGGAAATATAATATGGGTCTGTTCTCATAGACTGAATATTTTGGCCGTCACTGTAGGCAACTCTGACGTGGATAGCCCACGTACACATCAAGAAAGGAGTATTGATCCAAATATTACTGCCCCCTAGTGGAAATGATTTGTATTAATATATTATCAGCACGCTTAAGTGATTGGCATGAAATGTGTGTGTGTGCGCGCGCGCGCGCGCGCTATTTGTTTCCTAGTGAGCCCGCATGATCAATTATTGCCTGTTTGTTGACTTTGTAAAATATATTTATTCTTGTGCACGTGACAGCGTGCATATGATGCTGAACTTAAATATTTGCTTATGTAGGCCTACTCTTCTTTAATAAACATGTAGGCTATTTCGCTTTTCTACATTTTGCTTGGTGGACGTCACAAAATGACGACTGAAGTCAATTATGAGATTAATGCGTCACAGCATGGTCCTTGTGTAGGGGGAAATGCAATTGGAGCATATCAAGAAGCCTCAAAAACAACGTCATCTTAAAGAAAAAAAATTATTTGAGGTAATTTAAATATATAAAACCCTATGAAAATTGTGGGGTTGGGAAAATGTCATCGAGCATAGACCGAGAAAATGAAGAAAATAACTTTTATACAGGGCTGTGCCAGTTGCTGCATGTTGTATGCCCCCCAAATAGATTTAAAAGAGTGACTTATTTTATTGTGACAATGTTCTCTATCACGTTTTTCCTGTGGTAACTTACAGCAGTGGGATACATTGTTTTCTACTAGCTACCTCTGCTTAGCCTTCTGTTATAAGTATCAGTTCCAAATATTCTATTTATGTAACTTGTGTGTTTTTTTCTTTTTATTTGTATTCCTGGCTTGCCATCCAGTGCTTGTTACTGCACTTCTGTAATTTGTTTGTAAACATTCCATTTAATAAGCATTTTGCTATGGATCCCAAACAAAATGTGCAAATAATTCATGAAAGTAATTATTCTTGATTATTGGAACTATTTCTGCTCTGTTTTTGTGACTTATCGCAAAGTAACTTTGATATATGTTGTGGTGGTGATCAGAACAGGTTCAAAATGAAAAAACCTGAAATAATTTAAACGGAAAAGTTGCATCAAATATGTAACGGCAATTCAGAAACACTGTGCTGCTGTTGTTCAATGTGACTTATTTAATAGCTGTACTGATGTTGGTTGCAATGAGCACTAAGTTCTGAATAGTTTGAGGAGTTTTGATAAATCACTGAAGTGTGACAGCATAAAATGCTGCTGCCGAGTTGGGTGTCATCCATGCCAAATTACCAAGTCTATCTTCTGATTCCAGAATTTTCTCTGATCGGGAGGAGAAAATGGATTCATCGCCCTCCAAGCAGGGGAGGAAGAAGGTGAAAATCCACCCCAACACAGTGACAGTGAAGTACGCCACCCACTTCCCTCAACCGGGGGACGAGGGCTATGATGATGCACCTTCCTTTGAAGACTTTGGTTCCTTCTTAGAAGAGAACCCTGACAAAAAGCTTCTGACTGAACCCAGAGGCAGCAGGACTTTCTTTGGCAGCATGGAGACTCGGCCCAATTCAACAGGGCCAAGGGCAGATAATGGGGTTGGTGAACAGCTACAGAGTTTCGGAGAAGCCACGGTTTTTGCCTCACGGGTCACGTGGGGTGCCCTGTTCGGTGCGGCTCTGGCGCATGGCTGTGTGGCGCTCATCACCCGCCTGGCAGCAGATCGCTCCAAAGTTCCCTCCCTGGAGCTCCTCTTTATCCGCTCAGTGATCCAAGTGTTCTCCATCGCTGTGGTCTACTACCACCAGGAGGCACCTTTTGGACCCAAAGGCTACCGTCTTCGTCTCTTCTTTTATGGCGTCTGCAATGTCATTTCCATCACGTGCGCCTACACTTCTTTTACCATCGTGCCACCCAGCAATGGCACCATCATGTGGCGGGCCACCACCACTGTATTTAGTGCAGTGCTGGCCTTCCTGCTCATTGATGAGCGCCTGGGGCTCACCGACATCATCACGGTGGTGAGCAGTGTTTTTGGCCTCTGCCTGGTCATGATCCCCAACATAGTGAGTGAAGACAAGTCACCCCTAGGCTTCTGGAAGGAGGCCTTCGGCTATACCATGACGGTGATGGCTGGTCTCACCGCTGCCCTCTCCATGATCGTCTACCGAGCTATCAAGGAGCGGGTTAGCATGTGGACGGCCCTCTTCACCTTTGGCTGGACGGGCACGGTGTGGGGAGCCTCCACCATGTTCATCATGCAGGAGCCGATAATCCCCCTTGACGGGGAGACCTGGGGCTACCTTATCGGCATCTGCGTCTGCTCTACGGTGGCTTTCCTTGGTGTCTACTATGCCCTGAACAAGTTCCACCCAGCGTTGGTCAGCACTGTCCAGCACCTGGAGATTGTGGTGGCCATGATCCTCCAGCTGCTGGTGCTTCACATGATCCCGTCAGTCTACGACATCATCGGCGGCCTCATTATCATTGTCAGCGTCTTCGTCCTGACCGGTCTCAAGATGTACTGGGTGGGAAAGAGCAGACGACAAGATTATGAGGAAATACTCGACTCGCCGATCAAATGAGCGCAGGGGCTTGGATGCGTGAACGAAGACCTTCATGAATGTCTGAATCGAGATCTATTTATTTCGTATTGTGTCGTTCGATGAGTGTGAGTTGTGTCATGTCTCTGTCATCTGTATTGTGAGGAATAAAAAAAATGGCTTGCATTGCTCTGTCTCTGATTTTCTGTATTTTGTTTCTCACATCATTTCAACCCTGCTGGGGCTAGTTGTGCGAGCCGCTAAAATCATTTTTATAAAACACCATTTTTTCCCATTTGTTTGGCATTGAATGACTGATGACCTTTCAGGGAAAAATCCAAGAATCTGCCATCTCCTGACAGACACTTTTGTGTTCAGATGGAAAAATCATATTACTGGAAATTAATTTCGTAATTGAACTGCCATTCATTGTGTTGGCCGCCACAGACATTGTCAGCCCAGGCAATCAATGTAATCCTTATTACCATTAGAAAGACAGAATAAAAATGACAGGGGTCATGTAATCTGACTTATTGGATTTGATATGGTTCTTGGATTTGAATTGTTGTGTTTTTGTCGGTGTTGTGGTTGTTGCGCTCATTGTCATCTTTGCACTATAATACACGTTCAGGAGATGCTTTACTGTCTCATTGTTTTTATTCAGTGACGATGAATTGAACTGAATTGATTTCTGTGATAGTATGAAGAAGCTCTTAATGATGGGGGGACAGTAAAAAATTGTGTAACAATGACACTGACTCAGAAGGAATGATATAGCGTGCTGAGTTATGAGCGTTTAGCAACTTAATCTTTGAGTGTGCTTTTATCTGTGGCATTTTATATGTGTATCTACCAAAGCAGCACAGCCTATTTATAGCAAGTTTTGCAGATAATTTCCTGCATAAAAAGAAGTGTGCACTAGTGATAAATAATGTATTTGGCAACTGAACAGACCACACGTGAAGCTTGTAACATTGTGAGGACGGACACAAGGGGATGTAAAATCACATGACCACATCAAATGTCTGTCGTAACCAACACACAAAAATACAGTACGGCGCAAAAGTCTTGGGCATCCTAGCTTTTTTTTTTATTTGATGTTGGATGTTTTTTTTTTTCCATATTAGAGGTGCTGTAGATCAAAAGCATATTTGTTGCATCGAATGCTATTTAAAAAAAAAAAAAAACTTGTATAAGAACTTTGTTTTTCTCTAAATTCAGTCGATACAAATAATATGCCATGACTGAGCCCTGTTCATCAGTGCTGTGTGGGATTACCTAGGGAGACAGATGCTAGTCAGACTGACTCTGAGCCTGCGGAGGAACTGTAGCATATTCCCTATATGCTTAGAACAACCAAACAGCTAATAATCTCATAAAACTGGAAAACTGCAGGACGGTGTCCCAAATTTTTAGGCAAAGGATAGTCACACTAAATATTGATTTGAGCGAGTTTTAGCAGTTCGTAGTGTTTTATAGTACATTTTTCAATATTTTGAAATGATTTAAAGATTTTTGGAAGTATTTTCACCTCACAGAATTGCGCTAAACATGCCTAAAACCTTTGTATAGTACTATAATTACGAAAAAAAAAAACCTTGTTTGTGCTTTTGATGTTTGTGGTGAAAAATAAGACAATATGCAACTACAAGACTAGTTATTAGTAATTTAACAGATACTCTCAAGCAACAAGAATCTTGTCTCTCACAACGGTTTTTTGAGCATTTTGTCAAATGGGATGACTTGTAATGGCATATGTAACACAATATTCAAATATTGATCGCACATATTGATTTATCTTGCATACACTACAGGCTAAAATATTACAAGCACCCTGCATTTTCCATAATTTGGCTGGTTTTTCTTAATTTGAAGTATATTTTCAGCAACAACAAAATACACAATAATGTAGAAACGCATATCTTATCTAGAAATGTGCAAAATTATTTATTGAGAGATAAAAATATTCAAATTTGACTTTCTACGAAGTACTCTCCCTTAGCCTTGATTATAGCCTGACATATCCTATGCATTCTTTCCTAAAGTTTAAGGGGAGAACTTCCTAGTAACTTCTTCCGGTCTTTCAAGAGTTCCTTCATGAGCTCTTTCAAACTTGATGGGCGCGCTTCTCTGACTTCCCAGTCACGTTTATCCCTAGTTGAATTTCAAGACTTGCAGTTGTTAGCATGATATTTTTAGTCAATACAAGAGTCCCCTTGGCATTTTGTGTGCCTTCATCACTCAAAATTAACTTTAAGATGACAAAAACTGAAAAATGCGGGGTGTTAGTCATATTTTTGCCTATAGTGTATGTACAGAACAGTGTATTAGCGGGTTGTTCCTTTGGGCGGATTTTAGTTTTATTTCGTCATATGTTTCTTTGATGACATTTCATGAACACGTCACATATTTCAGTGTTTAGCATGCCATTTTTTGCAGAGAGTGTTAGAAATAGAGTTAAGAGCTAAAACAAAATGCACAAACCAAGCCGTCTTATTCACTCTTATGTTTACAGTATCTGAATGTTGTATCTAGCTGGTATTATGGTTTATATTTTTCGGCCATGCAGAACTGTTACATTTAGGAAAAGAAGCACATTCTTGGTGTTGAGAAAATAATTTATAATGAGTCATCCAAACAGATGTATGTTTTTTACACTTAAAAAAACACGAAATCTTAGACAGCATAATCTGTACTCATAAATCTGTGAAAGTCCATAATAATAAGGCCCACTGAAAGAAAATTACCTGTATAATATAGTTTCATATAGGAATGCGGCCAAAAAGATGTTAACAGACAACCTCATAATTTGGATGTAATATTTCCCCACATTATGATAAATCTTTTTCATGTGGACTATTATTGAGCGCGTGACTTTCAAATTGGTATGCTTTCAATGACCAGATGAATCTGGTAACTTTCCTGCTAGTCACTCTGAGAAATATATTTGTCATTGTGTCGATGTGCAGTCATGTAACAGTTATTACCCTGAAATAAAGAGGACTAGATCATTTGCAAAATTCCATTTCCCTCATAATTTCATAATTTCATTTTCACAAAGTTTCTGAATTTTAATTAATACCTTTCACAGCAATTTTTCTTCAAACTCAAAGCTGCTCAAGTTGCTTAAAAGAGGGGTCTAATATTCTTGCATTTTTATGCAAAGCTTAAAACTTTGTACACAAAAAAGGTGTTGATTAGTATCTTATTGTATACAGGAATAAATGCTTGTTTTGGCTCAAATTCTGGATGCTTACTTGACAGTGAAGCGTTTCTTGTTGGTACCACAATTAAGTTATTATAAAATTTTGTTTATGCCGTCAGCAAAAAATAACAGTGCGGAGATGTACTAGGTTGTTCTGAAAACTCAATTTCCTCAGTAACTGTCCTAAAGCAACTTTTTTTTTTAGATGCGCACACTTCAATATGTCCATTACTTCTGATTTCTTTACTGTCCACTAGATGTCGCAGTTTAACAATGTCATCGTTTAAATGGATCACTATGTAGCCTGCGTTTCTTAACGGCTGTAGTAGCTAAATACCTAACTTCATTATTGAAAAAGAAACTGTGGCACGAGAATGAAGGTGTAATGCATATTGGGAAACAACTGAACTTAATACTAAATCACACGCCTAATATAGTTAAAGAGATGTACCATGTGGACTAATTCCATATTCTGGTCTGAACTACAGGCTGCAGCGGTGGTTTGAAAATGAGTCAAGCATTTAAACTTTTAAGGATTCAGGGTTCGCTACAGAATAGCCTAGAGATAAAGTAATAAGGATCCCTCCATAATTTGACTCTTGTATTTACAGAATAGACATAATATATGTGTTGGCAGTGGGTTATAGATTCAGGGCACTGGTGGGATTGTTCAAAAATAAACTAGCAGCTTCAAATCATAACAGCAATGGATATTATGACCCTGGATGCGGTAATGGTGTACATACTGGAGTCTTCTATGATGGTCTTGCTGACTATTGGATGTATGCAGTCAGCCTGTCTATTTGTACAGGAAACAGACCACATCCTGTCAAGTGCCACTTGGCTCTCCATGTACTTGCCAACCTAACGGAAAACACTGTGTGTCTGGCCCATTCCCAGGAAAGAGCCTGGCTTCCTGTCACCCAGGAGACAGCTGTCATTTGGCTTTACTCGGCACAGTTGCTGGTATGACCCTGCACTGGAGCTGATTACTTTTTCCACATAAATATTCAAATGCAGGAAGATCAACTGCAATTTCTCTCTTGGTACAAAGACTCGAAAGTTAACTGTCAGTAATGAGAAATGCCCCTCAAAATGCATGGTTGGGACTTAAATTGTTGGCAATTCAAAAGGATAGTAGGTGTCTTATTATTTTCATGTGGAGGTCATATTTTCCAACTCAGCACATTACATTTAGTAAAACATGACTATCACTGTGAAAACTGTGATATAAACAATTTAATTTTCTTCTGTTTTGTTTTTTGTTCTTTTTTTGTTTGTTCATTTGTTTTTTTCTGAAATGGTGACATGAACAGCACATGTATTGTATGAAATTAAGCCTTGTTGAGTATTACAAGGAAAAATGAGATTGCATCTCCTTGTAATGATTCTAATCTGAAATTGTATGATGAGATTATGAATGATAAGAGGGTAGATAGCCTTTTCATTATTCACTATAATCGTAGAATACTGGCCAAGACACTGGCACTTATTAATCATTTATATGCAACAAGAGCACAATTGTTTTCGGCTTTCCCTTTCCCTGACAAGTTTTGCCAGCGCAGAGATACTTACTGCACACACACACAAACACACACAGACACATACACACAGGCAAACACTTGCGTGCGCGCGCACACACATCCGCACACACACTCACACAGGCACACGCACACACACACACACACACACACACTCTCACACAGACGCTTCCCCACACATACACACTCGCACACACACACACACACACCCACTTTTGGCTCAAATTCTGGATGCTTACTTGACAGTGACGTGCACCCACTGTGCACTTAAATGCACACACACAAAATTATACTTTAAAAAAGGAGAGAAAATATTGAAAAGACTGCTGGCAGTGTCAAAAGGGATAAGAGAATCAGACTATTGGTTGATGATGACACAAGAAACCAAACAAAACATTTCAGATGTCTTTTGCAAAATAGACAGTTTTACTCTGACTTGTTATCTGGGCAAAAAGACTGGAAATCAGATTATCTAGATAAAAACCAAATACATACACACCCCACTGGCCAGTTACCATTAGCGATGGCTTGCCAAGTCTTTTGTCAGTGAATCTTTTGACGGTGAATCATTTCTTCAGTTCAACTCTGTTTCTATGTTATATTGTAAAACTACTTTTGATGTTGTAATTGGTTAAGATCATTTTGCTGCAGTACCATGAAAAAATATCCCTCCCCCTTTCCAATTTCGTCTATTTTTACATATTTGTAACACGTTTCACATCATGAAACTAATTTATATGTTAGACAAAGATACAAAACCCAAACCAGTGAAGTTGGCACGTTCTGTAAATCGTAAATAAAAACAGAATACAATGATTTGCAAATCCTTTTCAACCTATATTCAATTGAATACACTGCAAAGACAAGATACTTAATGTTCAAACAGGTAAACTTTGTAATTTTTTGCAAATATCAGCTCATTTGGAATTTGATGCCTGCAACATGTTTCAAAAAAACTGGCACAAGTGGCAAAAAAGACTGAGAGAGTTGAGGAATGCTCATCAAAAACTTATTTGGAACATCCCACAGGTGAACGGGCTAATTGGGAACAGGTGAGCACCATGATTGGGTATAAAAGCAGCTTCCCTGAAATGCTCAGTCATTCACAAACAAGGTTGGGGCGAGGGTCACCACTTAGAGAACAAATGCGTGAGCTGATTGTCGAACAGTTTAAAAACAACATTCCTCAACGAGCTATTGCAAGAAATTTAGGGTTTTCATCATCTACGGTCCGTAATATCGTTAAAAGGTTCAGAGAATCTGGAGAAATCACTGCACGTAAGCGACAAGGCCGAAAACCAACATTGAATGCCCGTGACCTTCGATCCCTCAGGCGGTACTGCATCAAAAACCGACATCACGGTGTAAAGGACATCACCACATGGGCTCAGGAACACTTTAGAAAACCACTGGCAGTAACTACAGTTCGTCGCTACATCTGCAAGTGCAAGTTAAAACTCTTCAATGCAAAGCGAAAGCCATTTATCAACAGCACCCAGAAATGCTCCCGGCTTTGCTAGGCCCAAGCTCATCTCAGATGGACTGATGCAAAGTGGAAAAGTGTTCTGTGGTCTGACGAGTCCACATTTCAAATTGTTTTTGGAAACTGTGGACGTCGTGTCCTCCGGACCAAAGAGGAAAAGAACCATCCAGACTGTTATAGGCGCAAAGTTCAAAAGCCAGCATCCGTGATGGTATGGTGGTGTATTAGTGCCCAAGGCATGGGCAACTTAGACATATGTGGAGGCACCATTAATGCTGAAAGGTACATACAGATTTTGGAGCAACATATGTTGCCATCCAAGCAACGTCTTTTTCATGGACGCCCCGGCTTATTTCAGCAAGACAATGCCAAGCCACATTCTGCACGCTTTGCAACAGCATGGCTCCGTAGAGTGCGGGTACTAGACTGGTCTGCCTGTAGTCCAGACCTGTCTCCCATTGAAAATGTCTGGCGCATTATGAAGCGTAAAATACGACAACGGAGACCCCGGACTGTTGAACAACTTAAGCTGCACATCAAGCAAGAATGGGAAAGAGTTCCATCTGAAAACCTTCAAAAATTGGTCTCCTCAGTTCCCAAATGTTTACTGAGTGTCGTTAAAAGGAAAGGCGATGTAACACAGTGGTAAAAAGGCCCCTGTGCCAACTTTTTTGCAATGTGTTGCTGCCTTTAAATTCTAAGTTAATGATTATTTGCAAAAAAAAAAGAAGTTTCTCAGTTTGAACATTAAACATCTTGTCTTTGCAGTGTATTCAATTGAATATAAATTGAAAAGGATTTGCAAATCATTGTATTCTGTTTTTATCTACGATTTAGTACATAACGTGCCAACTTCACTGGTTTTGGGTTTTGTAATTCAATATAAACTGCGCGCAAAATGCAGTTTAATTTATTGAAGGAAGAAAGTTACCCAGCCCTACCTCGCCGATGTGAAAAAGTAGCAGCCCCCTTAGATACTTAATCAAGCAATTAGATTTAATTGGGTGAAGTTTCAGTCGACATGCCTATGAATGATAAATGCCAGCCCTGTTGAATCTAAACAACATTTAAACAGAACCAGTCTAGCAATGTGAAGTAAGCAAAAAGTAGCACATGACGTCACAGTAAAAAGAAATTCAAGCACAGAAGAAGAATAAAATTAACATCTACCAATCTGCAAAGTATTACAAAGCCATTTCTAAGGGTGGTGAACCTTTCCAGAAGTGGATGGTTTTCAAAAATTTCTCCAAGAGCGCAACAACAACTCATCCATCAGGTCACAAAAAATACAAACAGAAATCTTAAGAACTGCTGGCCTCACTTGCTACAGTTAAGGTCAGTGTTCACAGTTCCACAATAGAGACGTGCGGTCAGGGGAGGCAGTGACTTCACCTTTTATAGCTGGATTTTGTCAACCTATTTCCACGTACTGTGCTGATGGAAAATCAATTACATTTAATTTTTTTTTACTGAACAATTAAGACCCAGTCTATACGTAGCCTGTAATGATTAAGAGGTGATAAAATGAGCTAGACTCTAACAACACAACAACAACACAGATAAAATCATTTTGATGAACCATGCAATTTTCATAGGAGAACTTGATGTGGAAAGAACTACAAGAATTTTATTTGAGATTTTTGCCTCATCAAAAATTCAATATATAGTCTACAGTACATGCAGACTAATATAAACAGACTGTTGCAAATAAATTTGGCAGGTTTTTCCCTCATTTTTCTGAGTGATCCAATACAGGGCAATGTACTTAGACTAGCCCTCACAGCTATGAGGCAGAGTCATTGGTGACCAGATGCTTTTCACCCTCTTAGAGATTTATGACATAGCATATCAGCAGGATATCAATCAGCATCAATCCAATTTGCTTCAAAAATATTTAATTGTAATATTCTGATTTATATTCTGATAATATTCTGGCGTTGGGTTCAAATCCAGCCCAGGGCCTTTCTGTGTGAAGCTTGTATGTTCTCCCTATGTTTGCGTGGGTTTCCTGCAGGTACTCCAGTTTCCTCCCATAGTCCAAGGACATGACAGCCAGCTCTGCCAAGAAGAAGAGCATGTGGTTCTCCCCAGTACTGTTTGACAAGGTCAAGGCTCATATTTGGAAGGATTTTGGATGGATGTGGCAGAACCACTTCTGTATGAATTTTGAGGTGTGCTTTGGTTTATTGTCTCACTCAGTCAGATTGTCTGCCAAGATTTCCAAGTATTAAGCAGAATCCATCATGCCATTGAAATTAACCTGTGCTCCAGGACCTTAAAATAGTCCAACATCACTGATCCACCACCATATTTCACCAGGGTATGAGGTGCCTGTATTTGGACTCAGCTCTATTAGGACCCCAAAATTACCAATGCTGCACTTGATTGAAACTTAATTTTTGGTCTCATCTGACCACAACACCAAGTAGATGATTGTTGTCAGTTTTGCTAAAGCTTTGGGCACCCTGGATTTTTTTCAAATTTCAAATTACTGATTCAAATCTTCTTGGATGTTTTTCCCCATTAGCATAGCTAGAGATACAAAAAATTAAAATAAATAGAATTAAAAAAAACATTTGAAACACCAAGGCCTCTATCTTACATCCAGTACACAGGGGTGCGAAACGTAGCACAGTAGTCTTTGCTACTTCAAGACTGACGAAAATATAAATCTCCCATCAGCGTCCACGCTGCATAAATAGCCAATTAATTTGCACCTAATTGAGCGCCCATGGGCGTGTCAGTCATAAATTGAGGTGTGGTCAGGCGCAATGCTGGCCTGTTGCGATCTTGAGGTCGCATAAAGCTCTTGCGCCATTGAATGAAAAAACCAACCAACATCTTCCTATGGAAAAATTAATTAATAAGGATGTTAAATCAGCAAAAAATAAAAATTCTTCATGATTTTAAAGTAGATGGTGCATTTAAGGCCTGGAAGTGAACTGGTAATCCAGTTTTTTTGCAAAAATCTCTCCAAACGACGGTCAGCTATTTTTACTTGGTGGAGTTGAGGGATGAACCAGAGGGCTGAGAGGTTGAAAGAGACCATACGTATTTTAAGTGAAAACGAGGCTCCTCACAGCCTGTAATTGGGCCACGCATGCGCATGACAATCGCGACCCCGAAAAAGAAGAACGGAGCCAAAACTTAGACTCCTGGCCTACCGCCCCGAGTAATAAAGAGTCCAGTGAAGAGGAGGGACATTGTAATGGGCAACCAGTTTGTCAGTAGATGATGGCATGTGAGGGATGGGATGGGAGGAGATCAGACTGATGAGATTAGTATGGTTTATGTTTTAATGTTTTGAATTCTTTTGCTGCACTGAGGTTTCTTCCTATACGGTGGAGGAGTGCCCTTAAACATGATGACTTTATGATCCAGGATCAGAATCAATAGGCCAGTGAGACTGATGAGTGTAAGGCTGGGAGAGCAGATGAGGTCAAATGTGCAACCTTTGTTATGACAGGGAAAGGATATATGTTGCTTAATGTCAAGGCAGTCCAACAGTGATAAGACATCAGAGACAAAGGTAGATTGGCAGAGTTACTATGAATGTAAAAATCATTTAAGATGAGGACAATGGGGGATGGCGCAGGCTGTGATCAGAAATACAGACAGCTCAGTGCATAATACAGGAGAGGGTTTTTGTTTGCAATATATGGACACAATGATTAATCGACAAGTACCAGATATCAACAACATGTTCAATGGAAGTGCGCGAAGGCAGAGTTACTGTAATGAGCTTGAGAGTGGACGGTACAAAATTTCAACCCCACCCCTGCAGCCCCTACGGGGAGGCTGATCCAAGCAGGAGAATCCAACTGGACCAGCCTGATTTTGGTGGAAATAATCCAAGGACTGCTGCCAGGTCTCAATCAGACAGAAAATGTCAATATTATTATCTGTAATGAGATCAGAAATTAGCAGGCCTTTGTTACTGAGGAAACGGACATTAAACACCGTGCACTTCAGTGTGTAACTTGGATGAGCCGTTGTCAGAGTATCCGGTTGTAAAATATGATTTTCAACCCTGTGCCAAGTTTTAGCAGCACCTGACAGAAGGGGGCGATATGAGCACCTGATAGAGGGAATATTAATAGTCTTGATGCAAGAAAAGTTCAGTTCCACCGTGAAAGTATCTGAGGTGATCACGGAGAAGGTCACGGTGGTCAAGTGTAGATGTGCATTTGAATAAGCAAAGGCATACCAGTTCCAAAGCAGAATAGCACCTGAGCGCAATATTAACATTACATTACATTACATCTGGGAATCACTTGTCATTTTGAAGTCCTTTTGTTTGTAGTAAAACTGGCAATATGCTGTAGAATACAATCTGGCGCTGGTGTTTGATCTTAGCAAGGTTTCCCTAAGCTAGGACTAAACTCAGCAGTCAGCCTTCCAGCTCGAGCAGTCGACAATCGCTGCGACTCGAGTGAGTGCTCGAGCTTCCGATTAATAGTTGGACCTCATGTAAGTATAGGTCTTTTTCACCACTTAAAACTACAACTTATCCAGTCATTTTTTTTGGAAGGCAGTCTGAGAAAAAGGGAAAAAATGGTAGTAATTTCAGTAATAAATCAGAATATGGTAAAATGCGCTCTAAGGTTAAGAAAGTTTTGAGAATATTGTAGCTAGAGACTCTCAAGGCATGGGCCTATTGCACAAAATGTTAAAACCCATCTGGAGCGTTTTTTTTTTTTTTTTTTACATATTGTGCATGACCCGTTTAATGATTCTGTCACACATTGAATATTGTATCACTTGTTGGTCGCTGGCCAGAGTAAATATATGCAAAACCATAGGATCACTGTATAAAAGGTCATTTAAGGTCCTTTATAGAAAACCTGTCATTCCATGTGTGCAGCATTTTAAAAATGTATAATTTTATGAGTTTCGAGAACTTTATAAATTTTAAATTTGCTTGTCTGATATATAAGGTGTTACATGGACTTGCTCCACCTCCCATGTCTGATTTTTTAAAATAAAGGCTCGGAGCGGCATATGACCAGGGCCTCCTCGAGAGGGGACTGTGAGATGCCATACAGAAGAACAGCCTTTGGACAAAACTCTCTGTAAAAGCCAGTAAGATCTGGAACAGTCTTCCACTCTCCGTAAAGTAGTGCCCCACATTACAAACTTTCCGTCAAGCAGTGGCTGAAAGTAAATCAGTCCTGTAATCACTGATTTTTAGGGTGTCAGAAATATACTGTCCTATGATGTGTTTCTTATTGTGATCTATTGACTTGATCTATGTTTTGCTTTTGTGTGTGTGGTCTCTTCGGCATTATGTTTTTGTGTTACCTGCCTAGGGACAGCAGATGTAAACTAGCATTGTTGCTATAATACGGCATATTTACATCTATTGTCTTCGGATTAGATGTTCATTAATGTGCATTGTCCCTATTAAATGAATAAATAAATAAATAAAATACGGCTTTATAACTGAGAATTTGAGCATCACGGAGACTGAAAAAATGATTTATATGAAGCAAGACACTAATAACATTCAGAAATAAAACTTATTTCAATGTATTTTGTTCATTTTCAGACAAAGTGCCACAAACACAAGGAAACTTGATGAAAATTCAACACCGAAGTCGATTTGCACTGACTAGCTGAAAAACAAAGAACAGCTTGTGGGTAAAACAATACATTTCCTGGATCATAAACTCATTGACCAGAAGTCAGCTAAATCTGACAGTGTTACTCAGTACAAATAATAATCCATGAGGCAAAATACATGCTGCCCCCTACTTCTCGAAACAGCTAAAAAAACAAAAAGATTTTTTGCTTTAGTGTGGATTCCCATATGACTCCCCTGCTGAGATCCCTGCACTGGCTGCCAGTTGCAGCCAGAGTTAGATTTGAAATGCACCAAACAAGACAGCCCCTTCCTACCTGCAAGAGACGATCACCCCATACACACCTGCCCGGCCACTACATTCTGCAGCAGCAGGACTTTGCCCCTCTACCCTGGGTCAGAAAGCTGGTCGTTCTACCAGATCACTCAGCTTCTCCCATCTTGCTCCCCAGTCGTGGAATGACCTTCCCACCTCCCTACAAACTGCTCCATCCCTGCTGCTCTTCCGCCGTAACTTTAAGACTCACTTGTTTAGACAGTTTCTGACCTAATCGCCCCTCTCCCCTGCTTTTATTTACTCAAAAAAAAACCCTTTACTGGTTGTCTCAATTTGCTTTGTTCTTTTTCCTGTGTGGTGCTTCCTTCTGTATAGTCTTTGCTCTATGTTCAGGACTTCAGGTGAGTAATGCTTGATGTGAGTTGTACCTCGTCCAGTCTGTTGGGCTACAGTGTCAGTGACCTTACTGTATGCACTTACTGTATGTCCCTTTGGATAAAAGCATCTGCTAAATTAGGCTTATGCCGTCGGAGGCGACGGCTTGGGGTATATCCCCGAACGCCCCCAATCCTCCAATTCCCCAATCCTTGAATAGACCTTGAAAAGACTTTCATTTGAACTTAATTTCAGGTCAATCGGACAAATGGTTCTGAAGATATGGCCAAAGTGGTAATTTTCCATCACAAAGCGCCACCTTGTGGCAAAATATTGAACCATACAGATATGATGCCATCATGTGAAACTTTGTGAGGTCAGGACCTTGCAGTTGCACGCAGTTTCATGTCAATTGGACAAATGGTTCCAAAAATATGGCAAAAATGGTGAATTTTATGTGACAAAGCTCCACCCTGTGTCGAAATTTTGAACCAAACAGGTATAATGTCATCATGGGACACATCCTCAGGCCATGATCTTTCATTTGCACTTGATTTGAGGTCAATTGGACAAATATTTCCAGAGATATGATAAAAAAAAAGATTTTTCAGTTTTTGGCCCCTGGTGGCCAATCTAGAAAGTGTAAATTATCCAAAATCAAATCAGTTCTTCCTGTTTATGATACTTACTTGTATGCGCAACTTGGAATTTCTAATTTAAATATTACTGAAGTTATCGCGTTAACACGTAAATCAGTTTTTGGCCCCTGGTGGCCAATCTAGAAATTGTAAATTATCCAAAATCAAATCAGTTCTTCCTGTTTATGATACTTACTTATATGCGAAACTTGAAATTTGTAATTGAAATATTACTGAAGTTATCGCGTTAACACGTAGGGCGGCACGGCGGCGGCGGTCGGACCAAAAACATAATGTCCATAATAAAAAGTCAAGGTCACTGATATTAATTAGTAAACTGGGTCTTAATTTAATCTTCTTATAGGCAGAACATGGGGTCTGTAATCCATTTTCTTCTTGAGTTATCGGGCTCTGATTTCTTGGCGAAGTGTAGGGCGGCAAAGCGTGGTGTAGCCCACGCAGTGCTAATTTCGTCCGGTGCAGCCCGCGCTGTGGTAATTTTGTGCAGTGCAACACCGTACGCAGCCACTTTTTTTCATGGTAAAAGCTGGCAGAGAGCTTGCCAGCTCCAACCTGGTTTACTTTCTGTGCAATGGTAATTTGGCTGACTGGCGTGCACTCGTCACCGAAACTTCACAGGCAGGTTTCCAGAATGTCAGGCACATTTCAATGCAAAAAATAATTACAGCAACCACTATTTAATGTAACTATCTATACAGCACATAAATTCTAGTATCTTTATCGATTGTCCTGATGTCAGATCAAGGGCGGGTGGCACACGTAATGGAAACTGGACCTGACAGCCCTCAGAGTGTCAGTGCATTCTCTGTGGCATGTTGCGTGCTACACAACATAGTTATATGCCATGGATGTCACTTTGACCTCACACAGGAGACATTACAGGACTTGAGACAGAGAGAGGCCGAACCGCATGTGCCGTAGCAGCAGGGAGAGCAGCAGCGGGCACGGGAGAGGAGAGACCACCTGACTGCACAGCTCTGTTGTTAAGACTAGAACTGCGGCACTGATGTTAGTAATACATGGTATTTCATGTCAGTAAAAGGTATGAGTCTATTCGTCCATGACTTTTTCTAAATATGTTTTCTATTTTATATCAAAGTTTTGAACTTCCATTATAAAACATGAGTAGGCCTATTGATATTAAATTACTTTGAGAGCCATAGCTGCTTTTTTGCTGCAGTGCCTTTGACCGCAAATACCCATGTCTGCAACATAAGCGAGAGAGAGAGAGAGAGAGAGAGATGTGTGTGCATGTGGGCGCGTGAGTGCGTGTGTAGACTTTGTGGGTATGTGTCCTTCTGTTGCTTTCACACTGGACGCGAAACAAATTTTTTGCACGACTGATTACATTCAAAGTCAATGCAAAGACACGAATACACGTATTTGCATCTTTGCATCGACTTTGCATGTTATCTGTCGTGCAAAACATTTGTTTCGCGTCCAGTGTGCAAGTGGAACAATACTATTATTGTCACTTGGGTTTTATCATTTTTAGTGGGGGAAAGGAATACAGCCTGATTTCTTTGATCTCATACTGAGTTAAGATCACATATTGAAAATAAATGCGTAATGTATCTTGCATTGTTGTCCATGCATGTTAATCCCAAAATTTTAAGCAGCAACAGGGTGTAATACTAGGAACACGCTATCCATTGTTTCTCTTCCCAATGATGCAGCCAGAAGAAATAAATGAGCAAGCATCTTATTTAATTCCAACTTCATAATTTTGAATGAGCTGATATAGTTTCGTTTTGATATTCCATTCAAGTTTGCTTATGGTAATAATTCGCGAATGCCATAGCTAGCCAGCTAAAGCCCCCGTCACACCGGATTGGAGGTGCCACTGCGGAGCTTGTACGGCATAAGCCGCAGTGGCACCGCTATGATCTCCATGGTTCCTCAGTAGTTCCGCAATTGAACATGTTCAAAACTTCCGCAGTGCCACCGCAGGTTGGACCAATCGCCGTGGCACCGCCATGACCGCCATGGAGCCGTACAAGGACCTCAGTAGCACCTCCATCACCGTCATGCCTCCGAAGTACAACAGCCAAGCAATCGCCAAAAAAGTAGACAGGCGACCCTACAGCTATCCCGTGGTGGTTAAGGCGGTCTTAAGACGGAGCTACCACAGGAGCACTGCGGGTATGGGGGTGCTGCCGCGAAGTCATTATTAACTCTTGTACCCAAGGACTGTCTTGTACCACGTTTCGGTAGCATCACCATGGGAATTAATCATCAGCAGACAAAATATTACAACGAATTTCAAACGAAAACCACCTCTCATTTATAGCTGACACGTAGCCTACCTGCTGCTGCAGCACGACCGCCGTAGCACCTCAGTAATATCGCCATTCCCGCAGTAGCACCTCACTGGCCCCTCAACGCTGCCGCCAACACCGCAATACTGCCACTAATAATCGCCGTGGCATCACCATCAAATCGTAGTGGCAACTTAATGGCATCGCCATGTCCTCAGCGACCCCACCGTAATTCCGCCCTGGTTTCCCAGTAGCACCGCGAAGAAAAATACATGTTTGACGGGTAGGGGAAAACTATGAAAACACCACTGGCGTTGTCACTGCGGTGATGGCGATTTTGATAAAAATCCGCAGTGGCACCTCCAATCCGGTGTGAAGGGGGTATAACTCATATTCCTAATGCTTAGTATAGACGTAAGCAGTGCAGAAAACATGCCTGAAGCAGCAAAGTAAAATGCAACATTAATGCATCACGCAGATATAGGACAGAGGCTTCTTTATTCCAACAGATAAAGCTGAGGAGAGGAGCTTATTTGATTGGTGAAGATTTGACTCAGCTCAGGCCTTCTCTCCTTCCTCTTTGCCACTTGCGCCGGCAGGAGGGACAGAGCTGGGACAGAGGAGTACTTGCGCCGGGCTGCGCGGGGCACGAAATTGCTAAGTACGCCAGGATACACCCCGTTGGCGTGTCGGCCCCTCCATTAGCCGCACCTGGTCAGTGAACTTAGAGCCCATCGTGTTAATGCCACTTTTTGGATGGACAGACGGACAGACAGATGGACACACAAGGAGAGGAACTGCATCCATAAAATTTGACCATCAGGTTAAAAAGAGTGATGCAAAACAGCACAGTGAACAATTTTGAGCTTGTAACTCAAGTCTGAAAAAAATATGTGAAGTACTAATATTTGACTTGCTAATTGCAAGGTGAAATAATAGGTCAAGGTCACTGATATTACACTGGAAACTGGTTCATAATCTAATCTTACATGCAGAACATGGAGTCTGTAATCCATTTTCATCTTGAGTTATTGTGTTAACGACACTTTTCGGACTTTTTCTAAAATTAAAGATGAATGCAATAGGGGGCCCTGAAGGCATATACCCAAGGGTACTGTAGGAAGTGCGTGAGATTATCTTTAAAACAATGGCAGATATTTTAAGGCAGTCAAGGTAAACTGAAGAAATTCCTGCTGATTGGTAGCAAAGCAATTCAAAAGCAATACACATAAAAGAGAACAGTGGCTCGCTAGGAAACTACGGGCCTGTCTGATTTAACTTCTGGAGTGTGATAATATCCTGATGGACAGCCAACATGGTCTCCTAACAAACCTCTTGGAATACTTTGAAGAGGCTGCAAATACTTATGACTACAGCTGGGGTTATGATATCATATACTTGGATGTTCATTTGATAAGGTACCTAATGTGAGACTAATTGCTAAAATGAGGACTGTAGAAATTTAAGATGGCACCTTAGAATGGCTTTGGATGCTGGTACGAGGTAAGACACAGAGCAGTGGTCATAGGGTCATAGGGCTAATAGGGCTTTTCCAAGCTAGACACTGAAAAGTGGAGTCCCTCTGAGATTAGTGATGGACCCCTGCTCTTTCTCATCAACAGTATTGACTTTGGCAGAAACATTGAAAACAAATCAGTTCATTTTGCTGGTGATGCTAATTTGGGAGGTTTGGCTTTACTGATTAGAGTCTGCTACAGAAATGATGAACCTATTTGGGCTAAATGGCCCATTTTTGCCAATTATTTAAGGTAATGTCATATTTGTCTGCATTGATCTTCTATGCTGTAATTATGCAGCTATCATCCAAATTCTCAAAAGAAAATACCAGATATGTCAGCACACTGAAAACATGAAAAGCGTATAAAATATCTGCTCTTATTTTTTTTTAAATGCTTCATGAGGTTCATCATCACCTTCTGACACTAGCCCTAAAATGTCTGACCTGACCATAGACACATACTGTATATAATTACAAACATGCATCCACAATTATATTTTTATTTATTTATTTTTTTTTTACATTGACATTTCTGTACTGGTATTCATTGGTGAATTAACTTTTTGGTTGAAACAACTAACGTCTTCTGAAGTAGGTGAAAAATTGCACTGATTGAAGCCTTAAGTCAGCCCAGCCTTTGTGTTATCTTATGTTCATTTTAACCTTCGCAGCCAGTTTTTAAAGTGGGTATCCATTTTTTTAAATGACAATGCTGTCTCATGTATGTTGCATATGCAGATTTTTGCTGAGTAACATACCTGTAAGGCATCTGTTTTTCAGACTAAATTATGTGCTTTGCCCTCTAGAACAGCTGTGCATCTGGGGCTTCGCCTTCGTTCTGTCCACTTCTGCTTCACACTGCTCACTTCGGTCACAACAGAAGAACACATATTTGCAGAAAATCTTCAGCCTCTTGGCAATGCTGCAATTCAATGGGTTGAACTCTCTAAGCAACAACTAACAGATAAGATTTAAGAAAAGAAAAAATACTTTTTGACAATTTTTAAAACAACCGGAAGATTTAAAAATTCCAGTACACAAAACAGTGCAGCAACAGAGAGAAAAATATTTTTAGCTTCTGCTTCTCAAGTACAACAGCAGCGCTTCCTATAGTATCAAAAGGGCACGGTGACACAATCACATCATTAGTTGGTCTAACATTGTGTTGTTACTATTCTGGAATATGGATCACGTGACCTTGGTGAAGGTCATTTTCTTTCAAAATTGTCAATTTTTTTGTTCATCGTGACTGTTGAATAGTAGGCCTACTGTACAATAACATTTGCAATGGAAGTATTTATGTATTTATTTGTCTTTTAAAATAACATTTCTGTAACATAAAATATGAAATATGGCCCCGTGTGTGTCATCATCTGGGATTCTGGCCAGTATTCATTTTTGATGGTTTCCGGCCTTTCTTTCTTTCTTTCTTTTTTTTTTTTTAAAGCCGGAGGACCTCAGTGTCAAACAGCGTGAGAACTGAGAACCCCGCTTACAAACACTGAGAGTTATCAACAGAGTGTTAGAGCGATGAGTTCAGCTCTTCTCCATTCTGTAGTTGGCTGAGGCTGAACAGCTAGTGCAAAACCTGCTAGGTCATTACACATGTTTTTACCACAAGAGATCCACAAAGGATTTGTGAATAAATCGCTCCCATTGGCAATGCAAAACTGAAAATTACATGTTGCATGGACAAGTTGAATGGGCAATTTGCTGTTGAAAATGAGCAAACAATAGAAAAACGTTAGAATAACAAATAGGCTATTGGATAAACTCCAAAAGCAATTGCACCGGCATTCAATAGTCAAATTGAGCACAAATCCCAGTAATTGCATGAGGTCTCCGCTGGTACATGCGCTTCCGTAGACAGATACTGCATGCGGGTAAATCACTGCAATATCCCCAAACGCTCGAACGCGAACTCGCAGTGCAAAATGCCTCGACAACCTACCTCTCATGAGATCCACTGCAGTCCTGCATGGGATGGGTTAGAGACGCTGGATTGACGTAGGCATCGTCCAATTAAACTGGGATATTCCTCATACGGAACCAATTGAAGACAAGGATTGCGTGTGTGTGGAAATTGTTAGATTGTAAGAGGTATTTCATGTTAGGAGGAGTTACCCTGCCATAAGGGACCTTAGCCAAAGAGGTGGTGCATTTCTGTAAGATTTTTTTTTTTATTGTATGGTCAGATTTTTAAGATTATGCCCCAGTGATTGCCGAGGTACAGATATACATTTCCTAAAGACGCATCCCAGGTAAGGAGGTATTTGCGATATTAATTCTTATTTTATGCTCGCGTTAGTAAAGGAATGCCACTGTTACCCTTTGACACAATTGCCATAAATATAAACTTTAGTAAGTTTACATGTCGGCTATTTGTTTACAAAGCTACATGGCCTCTGTATTTCTCGGACATTTTCCTCTTCGGCTATGCACGATATATTATTAAATAATGGGTTTACATACATGGTGCCATTTTCACATAAATAATATTTCGTTACCTGTGCTTTATTTAGGAGATAGGTTTAGTATTGCTTTACATTACAGTTGATTGTTCAAACGAAGAATTTTTTTCTTTTCAGACTTTCTCTCGCGGTAATGGAAATAGAGGATTTTATTGCACTTAAGTGGAAATCCACATTGGTTTCACATGGAAACGGTCTTTCTAACATATCATTTTACGTCGAACGTTCTTGTGTGGAAGGACGAGTTGTCTCTCTCTGATGGTTCAGATCGTTTTAAAGATGACTGGTAAGAAGCAAAGATGCAAACAGCGTTCATGGAGACCGTATGGAAGCCATAATGTATGTAGAATTGAGAGCATTCAAACATGGTCTTTTTTGGGGGGGGAGGGGGGGTGAAGGAAAAAAATGGGATATGGGACAAAAGCCGTGGCTTACCTGCTTAATGGCCGGCGAAAGTTTTTTGAAATTTAGGTGAAAAAAAGAATTCTTACTACCTAAAGAGACTAAAGAATTTTTTTCTGCTGTAATGCCATTTTTTCACATTGAAAAGGCACCTCAACATAATTCATGGACATGCATTGCTCATTTGAACTTGTGCTAAAGTGTAAAGTGCTAAATTTTTGGTACCTAGGAAATATTTGAAAATGAAAGAAGAGGAACTTTGATTTGGACCCATTTAACTTGTTACCCCTAAGTATCTGGCGCACCATACTTCTTGTCCAGCAGTGTGTAGTGCACGTTTGTTGTCTTGTACCCTAATTTTGTGTTAACCTCTGGCCAACTACGAGACCAGTGGAAGCTCTAAGGATTCTTGTTCAACACTTACAATACCTGAAAGCAGTCGATGATACAAGTGCTTCCACTTGGTTTCTTGGATTAAGTAAAGAAAAAATGACCAGGTTCAGTGCCTCTTAAAGATAAAAATGGACTACTTGTTCCATTTTATCAAGTTGCCTCAGTGTATCCCTTTCAAAATACACATCTTTAATTTCCAAAAATTAAATGGCTTAAATTGGGCGTGATGGTTGAAATGGATATTTTAATACTTTTTCCCAATTTATACTTCTCTACATTTCTACTCTTGAAAAGCTGAAGAACCTTCCGTCCCACATCATTGCTGTTTTCTGTTGTCTTAAGTATGGTAATGATGGATGACTGAGGGACAAGATCCCTCAGTCAAATCCTAGGGTCCAAATGTACTGGGTGGGGTTTGCCTATCAAATTCAAGCAATCGTAATCCTAACACTGACCCTAACCATAACCTTTGCTGATTAGTTAGAACCGGAGAAATGTCCTCGCACTGTACATGCAGACCTAGGGATATAGACAAGATCAAGGGTGTGTCTGAACAACCATACTACATCTATATATAAAATTTGGTTTGATACTGACTACTTTAACATTGATGTAGTTGGCACAATGCATATGCATCAGCTTATGTACAGGCTCAGAATCAGATTTCATGGATTTCCTGACCTAGTTTGTCTGTGGTGTACGACAGGGCTGCCCAACCCTGTTCCTGGAGAGCTACCATCCTGTAGGTTTCTGCTCCATCCTTAATTCAAAACACCTGATTCAGCTCATTGGCAGCTTGTCAAGAACTGTAACTGGGAAAGCAGGTGTGCTTTGCTTTGGTTGGAGTGATAACCTTCAGGATGATAGCTCTCCAGGAACAGGGTTAGGCAGCCCTGGTGGACAATAACCTTTCCCCGAGAAAATTGAAGGGCACAGCTTTGCATCGAAACTGGTGGCATCCGTGAATATTTTTAAAGGTCCCCTATCATGTGACCACAGGTGCGCAGCTGAAGAGCCTTTTCAAAATCTTTTGTTTGTTTTTTCACTATTGGGAGAGTCCACCCTAAATAGTGAAGGAACTGATTAACCGGTTGGCTGAAGTGGATTGGTCTTCCATCTTGGCGCTCACATTTGATGCCACCAAGGTACAGATTTAGAAACATCTTAAGGGCTTATCGGTTGTGCGTCTGTTGACATGATAGGAGACCTTGAATTATACAGTCTATTTTAGTGTTCCTTTTTTATTTACGCCTATTGTTTATTGTATTCATTATTTTCTACAGAAAGTAATTGCCTCCATAGTCTTGGAACGGCTTGTCATCTCAATGACAGTAGCCTTATGGGATTGCGCAGTGTATATTGGTTGCATTCAGCAGAATTCTGCCATATGCAGTTGGCCATCTGTGTATTGTTCATATCTTTTGATCAATACAGAGGATTCCGATTTACTACAAATTTCACATTCATCTTTTCACCTAATGTACAGTAGATGTGTATGGGTATTCGGATGCGCCCTAAGGGACGTGGGCTTCTCTGTTGCTGCATGTGAATTTATACCCTGTGGGAAGTTTTCCTCATCATGATGGTCTACCTGGAAAAAAGCAACACATGAAAGGGAATATACTCCAATTAGGGTTTTCTTTAAAAAAAAAAAAAAAATCAAAAATGAGTATGAGCAGAATTGAGCATCATTAAAACTTCAATGACCACAACCCCTTGCACTTAAAAAAAAAAAATGCTTGATGGTACAGACAGAAACAAAACTTGGGCTACTCAACAGCATATTATATCAAATCACCCGTACTTGCAAAATACAAATGATATTGCAGTTGAACTAAAGAAGTAGCCTACAACGCGTGACTTTATCCAACAGCACATGTATTCCATGACTAGAATTATGATTGTTTGGGTGGCACGGTTGTGCGGGGAATGACGCTGTCTCTTCACAGCAAGAAGGTTGTGGGTTTGAAACCAGCCAGGGGCCTTTTTGTGTGGCATTTGCATATTCTCCCTGTGCTCTCTTGGCTTTCCTCTGACTGTCCAGAGGCTTGTATATGCGGCTGATTGGAAATCGCCCATAGAAATAAGCATCTGAGAGAACAGCAGGCGATTTGATTTCTATGCAAGTTTAGAAGAGTTTAATGGATAAAATGATATACCGCAAGTAATGTGATGAAAGTGGCATTTAGAAATAAAAACCTCTATATAGTTTTTAGAATTGATAATGCCTTTTCCTGATGTGTAAGCTGCCCATACCATAAACACTAATGCAAAACTGATACCATCAAAGATGTAGGCTTTTGAACTGTGCGCTGATAACAAGCTGGATGGTCCCTCTATTCTTTAAACTGCACGGCACGGCTTCCATGGTTTCCAAAAAGATTTTCAAATTTTTTATTCATCTGACGACAGAACAGTTTTCCATTCTGTCTAAATCCATTTTAAATGAGCTTTGGCCCAGAGAAGACTGCAGCGTTTCTGGATCTTGTACACATATGGCTGCTTCTTTGCATGATACGGCTTTAGCTCGCATTTATAGATTGCACAGCAAACTGTATTCACAGATTTCTGGAAGTGTTCCCGAGCCCATGCAGTGTATTCCAGTGCAGAATGATGCCTGTTTTTAATGCAGTGCAGGGCCCAAAGATTACGAGCATCCAGTATTGACCTTTGGACTTGTCCCTTGCGCACAGAGATTTCTCCAAATTCTCTGAATCTTTTGATGATATTATGTACTGTCTTTTTTTCACGGTTATTTTTTGGGGGGATTTTTTCTTTATTTGAGTTATTCAGTAGAGAGTCACAGGAAAGTTGGGGAAAAGAATGGGGACGACATGTGGCAAATGACCCAAGCCAGAATCGAACCTGGGTCTCTGCGGGAAGAACACAGCCTTTATGGTGTGTCTTTGAAATTTAATATTGAGCAATATTTTTCTGAAATTCCACATTGGTGAATTTCTGTCCATCTTTACTTAAGTTTGGAGAGACTCTGCCTCTCTAAAATGCTCTTTTAATATCCAGTCATGTTACTGACCTGTTGCCAATTAACCTTATTAGTTGCAAAATGCTCCTCCCGCTGTTTGTAACACTTAATTTTCCAGTCTTTTGTTGCCCCCCTTCCGACTTCTTTGAGGTGTTGCTGCCGTCAAATTCAAAATGAGCTGATATTTTTCATGAAATGGTGCAATATATCACTTTCAATATCTGATGTGTCGTCTATATTCTATTGTGAATGAAATGTGGGTTTATGAGATTTGCAAATCATTGCATTCTGTTTTTATTTACAATTTACACACCATCTCAACTTTTTATGGAATTGGGGTTGTATATAAATAAATCATAAACTTGGAATAAATGGTCAGGTTAATTGGTTTATTTTGTTGACTTCAGAGCAACGTGCCTCTGGAAAACTAGGCCGGTAACACGGAAATGTTCATATGTCCGATAGGTGAAGTGTGTTTGTGTGTGTGTGTTCACGCATTTGTGTGGGTATTACAGACATGACTGTTTCAAAAATGTGTCATTTTCCATAGCAATCAAAAAGGGTTGAAGAGCCTGACCTTAAAAACTCTATCCACGTGTGTCTGACTGCTCTCATGGTCAGGTTGGCATCTTTTATTTCCTGGTGTTGAACATGGCAGTTTTTCTTGAGAAAGACGGAGCAAAACTCGTTGAGTAGATGGAAACGCACTCCAAAATGCTCTGACAACTTGCCTGAAGGGCAGTGAAGTCTGTACCTTGGGTTCATTGGGATGTGTTCAATTCTGTACATAGGCGGAGTCCAGTTTTGGTAGATTACAATTGTCATTTAAATTTTACTTTTTGACATCACGGGGTGCCCTGTAATGACCCCCGCAAGGAGTGCCTGTCATAAAAATCCTCCCCCAGTTTAGATGAAAATCATTAAATCCCTCCCAAAATAATGTGGCAACAATTGCCTAAACCTGAAAATTGCACTGTGAGCATATTGCCTCAATTGTTATATTCATAGCCTAGTCATTGTTCTCGCTAACTTTCTGGCAGCTTGCTCCTTTTGCTTGTTCAGATCGGCTGTGAGAAAAGCGCAGTGACTGCAGCATTGGCCGTCTGCGTTTATTTTTAGGCGGAACCTGCAATTTGTGTTGAACCGTGAAGACGATCCTCAGACGGTTATTTTCTCCTTTGCCGCGTGAATCATGGGGGCCGCGCCCTGAGCCCCAGCTGAACAGCGTGGGTCCTCTCCTCATCTGCGCCGTGGCGCATTTCCCTCTCGCTCCTGAATGAGCCTGTCGGGTATCGGCCTCGCAGTGACGTCGCTCTCCCACGTCCCAGATGGCCTGTAATGACCCCCAGTGCACTGAGTGCAGGGTTCTGTGGAAATTACAGGGATTTGGCCAAAATGCCCGAAGTAATTCGAAGCCACGCTGAGTATCCTTGTCACTGGAGCCATGGGAGTCTCTGTAGGAGGGCTGGAGAACACTTCTCCTTACTTTGAGCTTCCATCATCATCATCATCCTCTGCTGTTGTTCTGTTTCGATGTGGTCCTAATTTGTGGGCAGTTGGGGTGGGCTTGGTGAGTGTTCGCATGCCCATGTTTGTGTTGCGGGCAGGGGGGCCAAGATGCAACCGGTCATCCAATTTCCTCAGTCTGAACCTCATTAAAATCAGAGTCCGAGACACCAAGCTAAGCATTTTGTAAATACCGCTAGGTCATGTCATTTTTAGCTTACATGGTCCAATCGACCAAAGGGAGGTAATGGGATCACGTGTCGGCGTTCACGTTAATTTTGATCCTCGCCTGCCAGACCACGGAAGGGATCAATGTGAAATTTGGCAGGGAGGTACATATGGATGTACAGATTAAAATTTGTTTGAGGCGTTGAAACTCAACATCAACCATGGCTGTCAGTCAGCCATTCGTAAAATTGCACTATATCATACCGAAGGGCGTTTGAAAGCAACTACATCGCTGAAACTTTGTACTCACTTGCTTTTAAGGACATAAAAATAAAAAGCTTAGCTCTTAATCTGCTACAAAACTGCTCCCATGATTAACACACTTGAGCCCAATAGCCAGCTGGTTAACTCTTCATTGCAGGATACAATGATCTGGTGTCTGGGGCTTGATATTTCAAAACATTAAACCATGATGCTGAAGTTTGCTTGAAATTTTTGTTTTTTATTCCCCAATACAAATTACAAAAGATGTCTTTTTTTTCCCAATATTAGACCCAAGCAAGAAAATACTACCATTTGTGAGCTTACATGACAGAAGCCTGAAATAAACTGAGTGAGCTACAATGCCCATGGCACTATTTTTAACATGAGAGTTTGGGTTTGGTGTGGGACGATTGAGGAGTTTCTGGGCAGGGTTCCTTGTAACCCAGTTTCTGTTTGACGGATGGCCTACATTATTAAGTTGAGCTGCATCTATTTTATGAAAAGGGCCCCTTTTGAGACCTGTGCTCCCCACCCTCCCTTGTGCTCTTTACATCTAGGCCAGTCTGCTGCTGTTCTGAGCCCCTTGGATCCAGGGCCTCCGCACAGCACTGACAGTGTTAGCTGCGAATGTTGACTTTGCAACTGCGTGGTAATGTTTGCCGCTGTCTGTCTGGCTTGGAATCTCATTGTTCCCTGATATTCAGTTAGACTACCTGTGTGTGTGTGTGTGTATGTGTGTGTGTGTGTGTGTGCACATTTTGTATGTGTGTGTGTACATATTTATCCATGGACTTCGATTTAGGATTAGTTCTCGTTTCAAAGTTAATATTTAGAAATTGAGGTGAGTTGTTTCATTACGGCTAAAAATCGGAATGGGGGGGGGGGGGGGGTTGTTTGCTAAGGTTGAGGTTTTTTGTTTTGTGTTAAAATATAACTTTGTTGGTATTTGCTCTAATTTCTTTGAATGCTTCTTGCTCCCAGCTCCAATACTCAGTTTGCCTGTGTTTCTCCACTTTTACAGTTAGTGAAATTTAGAAAAGCTGTGCAACGTTCATCTAAACGGTGGCCAAAAACCCAAAATGATTCACTTAAATCGGGGGCTTGAAAGATTGTTTTTCGGTAAAGCAATGATTGAATTGGTCCCAGAAGCCTCTGACTCTTCAGAGGTTTTAGTTTTATGTTCGACCTCAAAGTCGGCATAAATTGGCACACTGCCTGCAGTGGACTTTGGTTCTCTGCTACCAATGAGCAAACAACAATTTTAATGTGCCAGTTAAGGAAAGAAGAGAAGGGGATCTCTGCTGGATTCTACTGAAAGATGACCAACTGAACTCTGAAATCACTGCTTTTCTGTAAGTGGCTTTTGATGAATGAGCTGCTCTCCGCCAGGCGCGTTGATTCTAATGAGCTGCCCTGTATATTGGCTTTGTCAGATGCGCAGGTTCAGACATCATTCCAGGTCAGTGTTGACATTAGCTTCACTGGTCAATCACCGCTAGTTTGCAGATGCCGTTGGCATTTCTAATTTTGATATCATTGAAAAGCATCACATTTTTATATTAATGTTAGCACAGCGCCCAGTCTTTTCGCTTCGCTATTTTCTGTTGACCTGGCCTACACTTTGTTCATTCAGGCAACGCAGAATTTTTTACTGGCTATTTACTGTGAGCCATCCCTTTTTGATAAGGACAACAAATGACTCATTGGTGTTTGTTTTAAGCATCTTTTGCTTCTTCAAATAAGTGCATATTTTATCACTTTTTTGTTATTTTTCGTGAAATTATTAACCTCCTTCATCAACTCAGTGAACCCTAACCCATTTTAAAGGTAAAACGGTAGAAATAACTTATTTAATTCAGCCTAAGACAGTTCTAATAATACCTTGAATTTTGTTAGTATTTTTTACACAGTAGTGATAGGGTTTTTTTTCCTGTAATTTGGAGGCCTGGATGGAAGTAAATGGAAAACCATCTGTCGTTTTGGATGGACAAGAATACATGCGGAGGATTATTATTTATTATATTAAAAATGCTGCACTGTACAGTTTAACCACTGATTAACCGAACATACAATCCCAAGCCTGCCAATCAATGTCAATTAGATATGCATTTGAATATACTGTCTACTGCACTGTCTGTATGAAGCACTTTATTGTTTTTTTTTTTGAGCATAACACTCAGTTGTTAATCTTTTTTTACTGTTGGTTTGATACCAATTACTGAATCACTGACAACTGTTTTTGCATCCGTTATGGCACAGGGAGTGATGGGTTTTCCAGCTGAAGTCTGTGCACTTTTCTGGATTAACCACTGATCCCCTGTTTTCTCCAGTACTGGCCCCATAATTTTACAGGAGAGGTAGCACCTCAAGGATCTACGGTAGCTTCTAGAAGCCAGCGTTTAATTGAGAAAAGTTTATTAAATGTTTTTTGTTGCAAAACTTGTTAAATTATTATTATTATTATTATTATTAGTGTAATCTCACATTAAGGTTAAATTAATATATTGGGTCAGTTTCCCTGATTAGTGGTGAATGAGAAGTTATGATGCTGTGCTAGGAACAGTAATTCTGCTCTGTTTTGCCCTTTTGAGCACTGTGAACATGTTTGTTACCGGAAACTCTGGTGTCCCCGTAGGCTTTGTGATGCTCAAACTCCTTCCTGTGCCTCTCTGACTCTGCCATTGGGCCTATACCCGTGTAGAAAACAAATATTTATTACCCTGACATATGTCTTGTATGGATGGGGATAGGTGTTTTTGCAGATTGGTGGTAAGCGCACATGCTCTAGTGAAGGAGGTAGTTCTGAAACTCAAAATGGCATGAAAATGCATCCATTTTTGAAAGGAGATTTATTTTATTGATTGTCAGTTTTTTCATTAGCCTTATTTTTGCATCAAGTCAGCAGCAATTGTTGTCCCTTTATTTTAGTAACCCCAGCATGATGCTTATTGGGATATCTTGTAGAACATTTTAAGCAGTTTTCCAAGAGGTGCTAAAAAATACAAAGTTCTCTTCCGAAACGAGTTTGCTTCAAGAGACCGCCCTTACAAATTATTTAACCTCCTTGCGGCAGTTTGTCCAGTTTGGCCTAGCTTATCCTTGTGAAGCACGTTTTGTGAGGCTAATGCAGTTTCTGAAATGGCATGGTCAATTTAAGTGGTGCAGTCACATGACTGCTACTGCCGCTGGTATCTCGTGGTGTCAGTGTTTAACTCAGACACTCCTCGTTCCATGACCTTGTGACCACAAAAAATCCCAGATTTAGGAAAATGTATGAAGTTTAACCGTCCAACAAAATGAAATGGATCCCCCACAGTTGTTTTGCCAACTTCTAAATAAAGTCTTAATTGTACAACCACTTTAATTAAAACTAAATAATTTGAAGTTACTTAACTCGGATGTATGGAATTGCGTTACTTTTCAGACTGATATGAACATAAAATTATCCTTCAATACTTGACTTGTTTTTGTATGGAATTACTTGTACAAGTGTACAATTGGGGTACTCATCACAGAATTTAATAGAAATATGGCTCAGTTTTGTTATTTTGGCGTGAAGCTAAAATGTGACCATGACATTTTTTAGCTCCTGCAGAGATTGTGATAAAAGATTACTGGGTCAGTTCCCAGCCCAAGTTACTGAAATTGTGAGTCAGGCCCTTTGTTTCGGTTTGTACTGTAATTACTGAGAATAAAAATGATGTTAAACATATGGGTTTTGTCATAGGAATCTGAGTTTCATAAAGAGGAATCCTGATCATGGATAACTGATCCAGTTTCAACAAAGTGTTTAAGAGTTCCTTGCAATCTTCCCTTGCAAGCCTTCCAGCGATGATTTGGAATGGAGAAAGCCCCTCTTTGCCTAGAATTGACCTTTTGACCTTAGTTTTGACACTTTCTTTTAGTTCTGATGCCATGTTTCCTGCTATCACAATGGTACTTGGCCATTAATATTCTGCCAAAAACTAGAGGCACAGCCTCATTTAAGACAGGCGAATGATGGCTCCAAATTGAGCCTCTGACGAGTAGATCAAATTTACTTCAATGTTATTTGGACATTGTTTCAATGGAAGGGATAAACCTCAAGGAGATCTGACTGTTTGGACAAATAAGCACAGAAAGTAAAAAATCTTAAATATTTCTTTGTCATGTTACTTGTCATATATTTTGTTGTTTTAAATGCGGATCATAACTGGCATCTCTAGTCTGAAATGCGTTCCGCGGTTAAAGAAGTCAAAACTGAAATCCTGAAATCTTATCGGAGTAGGCCTTTGGCTGTCTCTCACATTTAGCATTTCCATTGACGCCCATTGGAAAGAAAACGCTTATCATGACTAAATATTCCAGGATGGTGGGTAATTATTGCTTGATTTCTCTTGGACATCTTTTAACAGTTCCTCCTGCCAAAAATCAAAACTTTAGGCGTGGCTTTTAAGCCTGGTAGCTTTTTCCAATTTGGAACGTTACGTCACTTTTATAATAAAACGCTGCAAACAAGAGACAGTTCATAATGTATGTAGGCCTGCATTTATAGTATACACACCTTAGAATGATCTATAGTGGTGTTTTTCTGCAGGAATTGCAGGTATGGTGTGTCTCGAGTTGAGAAGTAGTTTAAATCTCTAATGGTTTGATACAGTTTCCATGCTGTCTTGCAAAACATCTTCGCAGAGTCTCCCAATTGCATGCAAATTGATTTAAAATCAATTTGGGCATAAAGCTTGTGTTTAGCCTTGTTTTCTTCTTGGATATATGTCTGTTGGAGATGCCTGCTATCATTTTGTAGAACTGTTGAAGGTTTATGAAAGGACCTCCTCTGTCCTTTCAAATGAGAAAATATCTCTCCATTTAACTGACATGATGTCATTGGTATGTATTGTATAGCTTTCTCTGCATTTCTGCATGTTCCTGCAAGCACATCCTGTCAAATTTGATCAAGAGTGGCTTGTATGTCAGTTTATGTGTTCACCGCTGAGGTCTTGGGCTTGTCTGACACTCTACATTCATGATCTAGCTCTGATTGGTTTTATTTTTCATTCTCCATGGATGCCAAGGGACTCTTATCTCTGCCATCTCAAACAATAATTGTGTTTTGACTGTCACACAAGTATTTATAGCCACAGGAAAACCCTCTGAAACCTGAACGGAGCAAGATAAAACTATTTTTAGGTATTGGAACTTGGCCATCTGAATGTTTGTTACACTGCAGTTGTTTGTAGGGAGCAGTCGATGGCTTGTGCTCATCATCAACCTGGTTTTTAATTTATTGATGAAATTTTCCAACATCATCACCCAGTCATTGTGAAACCACTGCTGATGCTTTCCTTTTAGAGGAGTTGTTTAGGTTTGTTTGTTTATTTTTTCGCTGATGACTCGCTATTTTTTATGAGTTGGCACTGCCTTCCCTGTCACATTTTCCATGTCACACTGTTGATACTTGCGTGTCACAACAGATTTTTTATTGTGTACATTCAGTGCTAATGCAATGGTTTACTGGTCTCCCCCTAGTATTTCTGCTCATGAAGATACATAAACATTTACACCAATTTTTTCACTTAATGCTTTTGTTCCTTGCACCAGAAAAGATCCTTTGAAGTACCAGCCTGTCGTGACCAATTGAAAACTGTAAAGACTTTGCAACTAAAACTTGGCATGACTTCATACCCCAAGATATTTTTAGAAAAAGTATGAAAAGGCTGAGATGGTTACCATGGGACCACTTAGTCACTTGACCCTCTACAGAAACACCTCTACTAGCACCCCTGACCAAGGCTCCGGCATCACAAATGGATTTGGTCCTCAGGTGCTACACTGTGGTTCCCCCCACTGCTCAGTAATGGATCATCATTTTGCATTATGTTTCAACCCCCCTCCCTTTGAAACTTGTCAGATTATGTGTGATCGTGTGCTATTCCGACCAAATGTGATTTGCAAGATCATTTCTCTGCTTTTTTGGCACTTGGTTGAAATTTGATATTTGCTGTTCTGAAATTTCTCATGAGTAAACCGCTTCTGGTCAGTAAATCCAGACAAAGGAGCTTCATTAGTTCCTTGGTGGCTTGGGTAATGGGGAATGCCCTGCAGCTGATGCAGAGCTGCGATGTTAGCCACAAGGACTTCGGTTTTGATGTGAAAAGATTCAAAGCTCTGCTCTATAGTCCCGCCTTTATCCAACCAAGAAATGTTCCTGAAGTGAGGAACCACAAAATGGCTGACATCTGTGGATGGCCTTATTTCTGTCACAGTGGCATTTATAAAGTGGGTGAAACCTCACTTCATTTACATTTTTTTTTTTTTTTTGGGTGCTGGATGAAAAATCTTTGTGACTCAGAGGAAGTTAATGAAACGGGGAAATATGCCAATTGGCAGTTCAGTTGAGTTGATCTTCCACCACTACTCCCAAGAGGCTGTTGTGGGAAACATGCTCGTAAAAATTGTGTTTCAGTGAAACGGTCATCTCAATCCCAGGGGCTTAAGGCCAGTCATCAGGGACTGTGGCAGGTGTAGAAGAGACCTTCAGCTGTCTCATCCTGGAAAATTTTCTGTAACTTCCAAACTAAAATACTGAAATGGAAACCAAAACACACATCAGTGGTGAACTTGTTAACCTTCTTTTGCACAATGTCAACCAAATTACAAGTATATAAATAGTGGCAGTATTTACAATTAGTGCTGCACGATTTGGTAAAAATGGGCGATTGCGATTATAGTGGACCATAGTGCAATTTGCGATTGCGATCACGATTTGATTTTTTTTTTAAATGATATCTTGAGCCTACTTGCTTTGTTATCATTATTCTCTGCACTCACCTTGATGATTTTGTAGGGTATTTTTCTCAACTCAAAAAATGCAAATATTAACATGCATAAAAATACAAAACAAGTTTATAGCACTGTTTTCAAAATAACATTTTCCACTTTCTTGAAAATCAGGATATTTTCTGCAAAGTGCAAATGCAGTGGCACTATAGGCGAGGGCGAAATTACACGGAAGTGGCGCTACATACGGGCACTGGAGGCCCTAGCAACTCGCCAGCCGTTGAAAACAAACCAGTTTGACAGGTTAATTGCCATGCTGCACTGCACTGTTCAATGCCGTTTTTATGCCATTTCATCGCTCCGAAATGTATTCAGGTAAACAAGAGAAATTAGTTAATAATATTGTATGCACCTGGTGTGCTGGTCAAATACATATACAGATTCCCAAACTGGAAATCTGGTCATTGTGTAGGGTCATCAGTCCATGCATCTGCTGGCAGCCTGTAAGGGCAGTCATCCAAGCCAACAACGGCTAATTTCAGCCCATACCTTGTCCTCGCCTCGCTGGGAAGATATCTATGTAATCATACGACATTTGGTAGGCTGTATAATCGGAGATGCCAAGTCTCAAGCATTCGGCGTAGATCTCATGCATTTTTTAGGCTTATTCACCATAGTCCGCAATAATTCATTGAATGCTTAATGAGATTCTCACGTGGAATTAAAATCCTTGTGCATTGAAGTTTCCGTTTCACCTGCGTAACGGTGCACCTCATCACAAGTAAGATGGAAAATGATTATGACTCCGGACTTCCCGTGCTTCTCTTTACTCAGGGATTGGATACAATAAATGTGTTTCATGATCGTTTAAATCAGGGGTGGGGAACCTTTTCCTGAAAGGGCCGGTGTTCTGTTATTCCAGCCAGGTAGTTACACACCTGATACTACTAATCACGGTCCCTAGCAAAGATTTCAGGGGTTGATTAGCAGAATCAGGTGTGTAGCTGATTGGTTGAAATGAAAGCCTGCACCCACACCGGCCCTTTCTGGATAAGGTTCCCCACCCCTGGTTTAAATTGTTTTAATGAAATAAGACCATTTGAAACGTTTCATGCAATTCCATTGCTTTCAATCCCTCAGTTAAGACAAGCCTGAGAATTCCAGAGTCATAATCGATTTCCCTGTCATTAGTGGGGAAATCCACCGTAATGCATGTGAAACTGATTAACTTGATGCACACTGACTTAAATTCCGCAAGTGAATTTCTTCCGTGTGCATTGATTGAATAATTGCTGACTACAGCTCAAGAATGTGAATGCCACTAAGGCGTGAGACTTGGCATCTCTGAGTAAACTCTCTGGAAAATGCTGTCAAACTGATTGTACTGTGACAGGCCATTTATCTGGTTTGTATCCAGGCACGTAACTGTGTCGCCAGGGGGAACTAAAGCGGAAGTTGCGTAGGTCCACGGGTGTCAATTGTAAACGAAGATGCCTTTCTGCAGGCATTTTTGTAAACCTATTAAGTACTACTTAATACAAAAAGCAAAAAGTTTGTACAGTACCCTTGAAAAAATAAAGGCATTTCTGCAAAGTACAAAAGCAGTAGCACCATTGGGCATGAGCGGCTTTCAGTCGTCTCTTTGGCTTTACTTTGCTTGGCTTTCATCACATGCATTCCTTATGCTTCTCTCTGTGCTGTCCCAAGTGTTGATACAGATTGGTAGTGTTGCCGCAGGATGTGGAGATTTTAACTTAGCAAGTTTTACACAACACGTCTTATTCTGTTCAACATCGCTGTCCCTGAAATCAAAGTATCGCTACATGCCGAGATGCCAAATCTCACGCACTCGGCCCAAGTCTCGCATTTTTTTTTTCGCTTATTCACCCTAGTCTGCAACTGTTCAATGAACGCTTATTAATAAGATTCTCACGTGGATTAAAATCCTTGTGCATTGAAGTTTCAGTTTCACTTGCATAAAGGTGGACATGATCGTTTGAATTGCTTAAATTAAAAAACAACATTTGAAACATCTTTATGCAATTCCATTGCTTTCGATCCCTCAGTAAAGACAAGCATGAGAGTCAATCAATTTCCGTGTCACTAGTGGGGAAATCCACGGTAATGCACGTGAAACTGATTAACATAATGCACGAGGACTTAAAGGACAATTCCGGTGTGAAATTGACTGAAATTGACTTGGGTGTATGGAAACATGATAATGAGTATTAACTTTTGTCGAATACCTCACCTGCATACGCACGCAACATTTCGAAACAAATTGCTTTTTAGCCGAAGCTCCCAACAGGCTTACAATGATAGGAATCGGGCATAGCGTTACCATGCAAAGAAATCGCTATTTTTAACAAGGCTCAAAGTAGCTCCACACTTCATTGGTAGAATTCCGAGGGCCCTGACATTTAAAACGAGTCACTGAGAATTTTGAAAATGCACCAGTAGTTTATTAAAAAAGACTTTTTATGCAAACAGTACCTTGAGCTAGTTTCTAGTGGCCTCCATCTTGAAAGTCACAATAAGTCGATTTTCGAGCACGAACGAATAGATTGCAATCTGTTCCCCTATCCTTCCTATTCGTTCGTGCTCGTCAATCAACTTATTGGCCCTCAGAATTGGACAGGGGCCTATCTACCATGGTGTAGCATCCCCTCTTCTTTTTAACACAGAGTGGACTCGTCTGAGCATTGAGGAAACACGTTTCTTGAGTTTAGCCATTGGAATTTGATCCCACTCTTGTTATATCCCCGAACGTCGAATGGCGTTCCAGGGATATTATGTTTTTGGTCTGACCGCCGCCGTCGACACTGCCGCACTACGTGTTAACGCGATAACTTCAGTAATTTTTCAATTACAAATTTCACATTTTGCACATAAATAAGAATCATAAAGAGGAAGAACTGATTTGATTTTGGACAATTTACGATGTCTAGATTGGCCACCAGGGGCCAAAAACTGATTTTAGGTGTTAACGCGATAACTGCAGTAATATTTCAGTTAGAAATTCCAAGTTTTGCATATAAGCAAGTATCCTAAAGAGGAAAAACTGATTCGATTTCGGACAATTTACAATTTTTAGATGGCCACCAGGGGGCAAAAACTGAAAAAATCACAGTTTTTATCATATCTCTGGAAATATTTGTCTGATTTCTCCATCACGGAATTACACAAAATTGACGTGGTTTTTTTTAATGTTGTGTTTAACTACCCAGAAAGTGATGTTCCTATCATAGTTATGAATCTTCAATATGTTCATATTTAAGTTGTTTTTTGTTAATACTGTAAATTATAGAAACAAATATTGTCACGGAATGACAACAATAGTATTAATTAGTTTCAATGTATTTATTTCAATATTTTATACATAAATACATAATTATTTACATTTTTACAGTTTAGCAATATATTGCCATGAGTTTTCCACTTATAATGACCAATCATAATACATACTTCAAACTTTTTTAAAAATCTCCATGTCAACATTGGCTTGGCGGCCCCCAGTGGTGTCTGAGGGCCCGAAGATCACGAGTATCCAGTAAAGGTCTTCAGCCTTGTTCCTGACGCCCGGAGATTTTTCCAGTTTCTCTGAATCTTTTGATGATGTTATGCACTGTCGATGATGAGACCTTCAAAGCTTTTGCAATTTGATGTTGAGGAACATTGTTTTTAAAGTATTCCGCAATTTTTTTTTTTTTACGCAAGCCTTCCCAGGTTGGAGATCCTCTGGCCATCTTTACTTCTGAGAGACTCAGCCTCTCTAAGACATCTATTTTATAGCCAATGATGTTACACACCTGATTCCAGTTAACTTTATTACTTTCTAAACAGTGTTCAGATTAGGAAAAAAAATTGATTAGCTTTTTTTGCTGATCATTTCATCAATTGATTAGCACATTTGAATAATGTTTCGCAAAAATTAATAAACAGTAAATCAGATTTTAAATGACAAAAGGGCTTTTTTTATTCTTTCCTGATGACAGATTTCAAAGAGAAATACAACTCCACTCTGAAAGAAAAACAAATTATTTCCAAAAGGCATCAATTTTACCCTGAACTACCCCATCTTCATTTAATGCAGCACACTTCCATTTCCTTGTGAAATTTTTGTAAACTACTTGTAATCTGCAGTACATCTGTCTTATCTATACCTTAATGTAGCATATGATGTTGTTTAGCGCCTAATCAGAGATGTGAAATGATTCATACCCATTATACAAGGCAATTTCCATCTCAGTCAAATTTTAACATCACAACAATTATTAGTCCTGACCTGTTCTCAGTCATTTTCATATTTAACAGAAGGTTCACTCCGAGAGCACTCCACAGTTAACAGGTGCGGCTTGTTCTCCCTGATTAGGAACAGGTCAGGACTAATAATTTAATTGGAAGCCTTGTGCAACCGAATTCTCTGTTTGTGTTCCGCAACTGGACTGAATTTAGCCCAATCGCTGTTAGATTGCATACGGAGAGAAACCATGTCTTTGGTTGCCAATTACGATAATTGTAAAAAGCGTCTATAAATGATAATGATTGAGAACTACTAATTGCAGTCAGAAAGTGACATGTCTCAGCACCCCTGCTAGCTACGCCACTGTCGGCAAGTACACATGCCAAAATAAAATGATCCCTTTGTTGTAAAAATGTATAGAGATCGTTAATCAACATGGTATATTGAAATGTATTTATGACCACAATGACGTTTCATGACACCTCTTAGAAATATGAAAAACGATGACATTTCAATGATAAACCTACCTGGTCCGCCATCTTGTATTTACTTTACTGGAGGCTGCCATTGAGTCATTGTTACCAGGGCCTCACTTTGAGCGCAAGCGCAACGAGGCACGGGCACCAGGCCGCCCAAGTGCTCAGAAGCTGATTGGTTGGTATGCAAATAGACATCATTTTCCAGCCAGGCAAAGTCCCGAAAACTTCTCCTGTTGCTGTGTGGCTCCGTAACTCGGAAGTTCGCAGGCCAGTGAGTCGGGATCAATGAAATATCATTAGGATTTTGGGAATCGCATTTTTTTGCGAAGGGTTTGTTACGATGATTAGCATTTTGTCAAAACTGCTTAAATTTGATTCGCATTTTGCGTTGCGAATCCGCCTAATCTGATCACCGGCTAAATATTCTTTCAGCTGATTTCCCCTGCTGGAAGTCATTATTCTGTTCAAAAAACTCGCTTTTCCAAATTCAGTGCATTGCAGTGCTCTAAACACAAGTGATTACACAGCAAGACAATGATCAGAAGCAGAAGAGCAGGTCCACCTCTGAATGGTTAGAAGGAATCAAAATTAAGATTTTGGGGGGGTCAGTCAAAATCCTGAATCCCACTATGCTATGATAGGACTTTATATGTGCTGTTCATGCTTCAAAACCTTCTAATGTAGCTTACATAAAGCAATTTTGCCAAGGAGCATGGGCTGAAATGCCTCCACATTAATGCATTAAATGCATAAATGCTTCTTCTATTAAAAAGTGTTAGGCTGTGCTTTAGTTCTCACTGCTAAATGTGGCATAATCATTAAAGATTAGGTGAGCAATCACTTTTTCACATGGGTATTTAATGACCCTTTTCCTTCAATAAATACAATGATAATTTTATTAACGTCATCTTTTATCTTCCATTACACATCTGCAAGACCTCCCTTGCTCCTACACTTCCCCATCACGTCTGCTGCTCGTTCTGTCTCCCAGACTGTGGAGTGAGCTCTCCGTTGGGGTCAGAACAGCAGAGACCCTGGTCTCTTTCAAGCATCATCTTGAAGACTTGCTTCTTCAGATATATACCCCATACCTCTTTCCTGCAGCCCAAAATTTTTCCATCTGATTGTTTTCTTTATAAACTGATTGTGACTTTCTTTGTTCTGATAGGATTAGTACACCATCCAAGTTTTGCGTCCACCATCTTGAGTTTTGAGCACTTTTAATCCTGGTAAATGCACTTTGTGTCGGAAGTTGCTCTGAGTAAGAGCATCTGTTCAATGCCTGTAATGGAATGTTAATTTTATATGAAGATCTAAAGCCATCTGGGGTGGGAGGGGGGTACCTTTTCATAATACTATTTGGGTAAAAACATGTGGAAGAAGCTCCTGGGGAACTAGAGAAAGTTTGAAGTTTTCAGGTCATCTTTCTAATTGTAGAGGAGGAATTGTTCAGTGATTGAAGAGTTGCTTGTGTGGACAAGGAGTGTACTCCAAATTGGAAAGTTGTGTCTTCGGCAGATGTGTTGCTTAACAACAGACAGAGGTCTGTGGAATTTGTGGTGAGAATTTTTCATTTTTAGTTCACTGGCCAATAGGCCATGAGCTATTCGGTAGTCATGGTGTCCGGCAATGTTTTTGTCTTCATTATACCCCCCCCGCATCGAAGTTTAGGGGGGTATACTGGATTTGCTTTGTCCGTCCGTGTGTGCGTGCGTGCGTGTGTCTGTGCGTTTGTCTGTGTGTGCGTGTGTGCGTGCGTCCGGACCTAGATCTCACAACCTACTCATCCGATTTTGAACATTTTTTTTCTTGCTGGAAGGTCTATTGACTGTGGTACTGCCCGACTACTTGTTGTTGCGGGGGGTATCCTGTAAGCCATGCTTACTGACTAAATCTAGTTGTCGTTTGTTATCACTTTCTTCAAACATCTTCTTCTCCAAAAATGCTGGCCAGATTCACCATAAATTTGGTTTACAGCTTTCTTGTAATGGTGTCTATGAAGAGTGAGTCTGTTAAAATTAAGATTTTTGCTTTTTTTTATTTTCTGGGCTTTTTTTTCCTCTGAAAGCTTTAAAAATCTTCATTTCCAAAACTACTGTCCGGATTCTTTTAACCCTATAATGCCCCCTGTGTCATATTTGATGCACCAAATTTGAAGGACCATGTCCACATGGTAAGATGCAACACAACCACTACTGCTTACTGTATCATATCTGATACACAGTGCTGCCACCTGGATGGAAGAAGTGAGATTACAGGAGTAGTCCCTCCCCTAGTCACTCACTTCAAGGTAGTAGCTCCCATGTGAATGGGAATTCATAAATTTCCTTGGACTTTGGCAGTGACGTTTGGCATTCCAAGGTAAATATTAACAAAAACTTATCCTTATACACGTTAAGGGATAGCTATAGGTAGTAGAGAGCATATAAATAATTAGAAATTTTGAGTGTTGGGTTCTGGAGGGGTGCTGATTTTTGGCTGTGTCAGATATGATACTCCTGGAATTAGAAGTTGTTCTGTTCAGCAATGTATGTTTTGCTGTCACAAAACCTAATGATGAACGTTGGATCTGTATACTACCCTTCAATACTTCAAAAATATTACTGGGTCATATTTTTCATACAATGATGTCTGTGTCTGGGCATTATAGGGTTAAAATTGGTATGGAGCTTCCCTTGCCAGTGAGCTACAGGGCGTTTGGTTTTATTATTTTTTTTATCTTCTAGAGTTAACCTTCTGTAAATTTTGGTGAGCCATTTGCGATAACAATTCAGTGGCTGGTTTTGAAGATGCTGTCTTTCAGTCAAAATCTTGCTCTTGATATCTGACTGTATAGGATACTGAGAAAGGAGTGATTCTTTTTCTCTTGTGCTGTCCTTACCCAAATAAATTCGCCAGCTGTGCATGTAGGCTAGATTCTGTGCCTTGGAAGGATAATTAACTGTAGTCTATCTCTGAGAGCAGCTCTAAACACCAAGGCTTAGTTCTGTGGACACTAAAATGATGGTGCTTGCTTGGGGTAAAAACCTCACCCACGATTTATGAGCACTGAAAATATAGGATGCGGTACAAGAAGGCTTAAGTATTATATGATCTTGATTTTCTGAAGGACCATCATGCATCACTGTAGTGTGGGCAGAGAAACGGAAAGGGAAATATCCTGGCCCTGCTGGTGTCAGGGTGATTTGAGGCCACTCGACTGGCCAGCAGATGGCCAAGAAATGATGGGACCTAAGCAGAGGCCGCAGTGGTTTGCATAGCTGGATGCCATTAATGGACATTAGTCTTCGTTAAACAGCTACTACGTCTGTCCTCTAGACTGAGGAAGGTGTGACTGGGAGCTTTGTTGCCATAGTTCCTGGTGATGGATAGCACTGAAAATCATGGCGTGCTCTGTGCTGAGCGTGATTATAGAGGCAGGGTGCGGGGTGACGGGAAAAGACAGATTGGATGGCGGGGGAGGCAAAGGCTAGAAGAAGGAGAGGTCACAGGGGAGAGCAGCAGTGGGAAGATGTGGCCATTTTGCTGTGAAACTGAGTGTTTAGCTTTTCTCAAATGTTAAGATCCAGATGGGCGTCTATTTTGGGCTGCATAAAATCTGGAGCTCTTGTCTTCCCAGAGGACAAGCTTCCCGCTGTTTCACACAGCCCTGTTTACTCCTTTAGGGTGGATATTAGAATTCAGCTGAAAATGACAGCGGAAAACAAGCTAGATGAAATCACAAATTTGATTTGAGGCCCTCAATATGTTTGGTAACAGAACATAGCCTAGTTTTCACATTTTACAATCATATCAAGTGCTGTCTTTGAGTTCAATAGTGTATAGAACTTGAGGTTTGTTGAACTTTTGCCACATAAGAGGTGTCCAAATAGGGGTATGCAATTAAATTTTTTAAATGGGGCAGTATTTCCTCCTCTCTGCTGAAAACTGGGTATTTCATATCGAATGGGTGAAAGCTCAGAGTAGCTTCCGAGCTCTGGAGGAAGCAAGGATGTAAAAGTAAATGGTTGGAAAGAGGATATAGACTTTTGGCAACATTTTTCAGTCTTTGTGATTACTGCTCAGAGTATTTGGGGAGTGTTTTACTTCTGAGCAACTGCAAAGAACTGATTCTAACGAAAATTTGAAAAATAACAGATGGCGTGACTGTGAGCTCGCTCACGTCTTCTTCATCCTCCTTCCCTTGCTTTGCTCTGGCGCAGTTTCTGCTGTCATATGGAAAGAGTGGTATCCCATGACCCCCTGAGCTCCACAGCTGAGCCAATGCAGTCAGTGTCTTCATGTGAGAAACTGTGGAGAAATGGAGTGGAAATTTCACATCAGAAAGTGGGAGATCTGGGCTCACTCTGCTGTAAGCGTGCGTTTGCTTCGTATTGCTGAGATTTGACAGTGCACAACCTTCCATATTAGTGCCGTATTGGCCACTCTTCGCTTTGCGTTTTTGGACGCTGTACCGCCCCTCCCTTCCATGTGGGGATCTGTTGTTCAGATTTTTTGGATGATGCAATCTGGACTGAGCCTTTCTCTATCCTTTCTCGCGGCCGGAAACACCGCCGGGGATTGGAAGGACTGTTCCAACAAAATTCAATTTAGAGCTGGGCAGCTGGGCAGCTGTCATCAAGTCCTCGTTTCCTGAGTAAGTTATTCTTTGGTTTCACAGAGGAGTCAATGTGTAAGGTACAAATCAATGTTTTTGTGAAGATTGTGGTTTAGAGGTGAAAGGGGATTTTCTGAGCAATATAATTACTAATAGGAAAAACTGAAAAAAAAGGCCCCAAACAGAACAGGCTGTGTCATTCAGTTTCGAGCCAGGGGTATTTGTCTGTCTTTTATTTACTGTGGGGAAAATGTTTCATTTATTCTCTTTTCCAAAGAATTGCTAGTATTATCTTTCTTTTGCTTGCGGCTGTTAAATTTATCTTCTCATATGACATGGAAATGATGCCTGCCCAGGTATAGATGGGACAAGTAGGCTTTATATAGCTGTGGATGAACCCTGACTAGGGTTTTCATCTTATTCTGTGTTTCTTGAGGCCAATCCTCTTTCCTTCATCAAATTTGAAATGCTCAGCTATGTCTTTCAGAGCCCTCCATTGTAATTTCTGCTGTTCTGGAAAACCTGCTTTGTCAGATGAAACTCATGCGGTCTCAACTCCATGATGCGTCAGTCTAAAGCCTGCTTTTAAATGGTGCGCCGACTGGTCGTGGGGTGGCATGAGTCTCAAAACGACGTTGTCACCGTGCTCACGACTGACTAGCGCGACATTGTGGCGCCTGGTTGCACAGCTCTGCAATTTTGCAATTTCAAGCGCCACTTTGTTCAAAATGGAGTAATTCTAGGGAAAGCTTGCTGCCGGTTTGTTTAATGCGACAAGTGAAAATGCCTTTCGCCCTCTGCTGTAGTGTGCTTGCCATTTGTGAAAATCATGGGCAAAGGTATTTAAGATGCACTGTGCAAATTTGTTTACTTTGACTTCCAATGTCAACAGAAGTGAAACAAAACAGTGGTAGCGCGCCCCTCCCTCCCATAGTTCCCTCCTTCCGTGCTTCCATTGCTGTCAACTCTTGTTGGTGATTAGCTGGGACGGTTTGTTATGTTATGTTTATTTGCAGTTTGTGACACCTGCGCGGTCTCCAGAGCCGGCTTTTTTTTTTTTTTTTTTTTACAGTGAACTTAAGGGCAGGCAGCTCGCGGGTAGTGGAGAGATGTTTGTGAATTGAGTCAAAAATATAATCACACAGAAAGTAAACAAACTTGCATAGTGCACCTTTAACCGGCCTAAAGTCTACACGTCAGCTGAGGACAGACGTTAGGGAGCAGTAAACTCTTCCTGCAGCTCAGCAGGGGTTGCCAGAGAGCAATGACACACTGTTGTCCAAGCTGACAAACTGAACAAGGCTAGCATTAATGCATCACTGGGCTCCTGGCCACAGTCAGCAACTGATGTGATTCAGATTTAATAACGTACCACAGTGCCCATTCATGCACTGAATTAATGTATCTTCAGATTGAAAATCCCTGACTCTCTCAGCATATGTATATAGCATTAGTATGGGGTTTCAGATGTTGTTTTTAAAAAAAAAAAAAAAAAAACCTTAATTGACAGGAAAAAATTGTGGATTTGATTTGCAGGCTATCTGAAAAAAGCTTTTATTTTATGTCTTATTGGTTTGTTGATGGCAGTAATTGTGAAGTCAAAAGGAAATTTGCTGATTTGAAAATAATTTGATGGAGAATGTTTTTTTTTAAAAAGGGTAGTATATAGAGCTGCACGAATAATTGAATTTCAATTATTTAAGCATAATACAACCCCTCGTAAAAATGGTGGAATCGGCACACATCGAGGATTTTAATCAAGCTTGTTTTACTTTATAGGAAATAAACAAATTTCAGATATGATGCCAAACAGTTTTTCGCTTACCGGCCCTATGGGCCCGCTAAGCTGTTGTCGTGGTGTAGCGTCCGTCGTCCGAAACATTTTATATCTTTTTTTTTTCTTTTTTTTGGCCTGATGAATTTTCCTGTGAAATTGCCATAACATACTACTAGACCATATCTTCACGCTTTTTTTTCAGGATTTTTTATTGAATCATTTTTGTCTGTTTTATGGGCCCTTGAAATTTTGGCCCCAATGTTAAAGATAGCACTGAAAAATTATTTCTCAAAAACTGCGTGATAAATTTTTTTCTAAATCAGGCAATCAAACTACCTTGGTACCATCATTGTACAGTGCAAGCACCATTTTGATTGAATCAATGAAAGTAGGTCTAGTGGGGGTGCTATACTTTATGAATATACAGGATGGCCTGAAGAGGCCAATTGGTTGCAGATATAGATTAAGTTTGTATTATCGACATATAGGAAGTCATATATGACCTATGTTTTGGCTATGTTAAAGTTGACCTCAGATGGTCCTGAAAGATCAAACTTGAGGTCAAGGAAAATGTTACTAATGTTAAAAGATATGACTTGAAATTAAAAAAAAAAAATTATCAAAAACTGTCTGATAACTTTTTTTTTTTTCTAAATTTGGCAATCAACCCACCTTGATACACTTTATGTACAGTGCGAGTGCCATTGTAATTGAATCAACAGAATTGGGTCTGGTGGGGGCGCTGTACTTTAACATTGGGCCTTATGGAGAACTGGCAAAATCGCCTGCGGAAGCTAAATGGTTTCAGATGGAGATTAAGTTTGTATTATCGAAATATAGGAAGTCATACATGACCTGTACATGAAAGTTGGTTTTTGGCAATGTGCAGGTTTTTTTTTTAAAAACAGTCATTCTACGTACATCATGTAAAGAATTCTCTGAAAATAAAATTTAACCGACATCTCCATTATTTGACCGCGGTGGCCTGACATGTCTTCAAACTAGACTGGTTAGTTTCACAAGACGTTCATCTATAAAAGTTATAGATTATTATGTCAGAAATTATTTCTGACATTTCCGAGGTGATGCGACGCAATCCACAGAGAAATCCTAATGACCGTCTTTACAATGGTGCGCTTTGATGTTATTGTCTACATTCATTTTCAATGGTAGAAAAGATGTTCCTAAACCGAATGACATTCAAAATATCAGGTGTTTATCCGCCTAAGGTAAATTAAAAGTTGAGTGAAATCATAGTTGAGAGGAGTCTTGTGGAAACCAATTTCCGGTATTTCTCCGTCAAAAAATGTAAACGTTGTCAATAAATTCATTAATTTTAATATGTATGATGTTAGAAATTAATTGTTACCAAGGGTTGGCTCACTACAGCCAAGGCGCGTGTCTGGCGCATGACTTTGCATTTTTGGGCCGCTGCGTTAATTGAAAGACAGAGTAGCGGTCCCAGTCACAGCGTAGCGGCCCAAATTAGCATAGCGGGCTGCTATGCTGAAATTTGCTGGCGAAAAACACTGAATGTGGTCGCAGAAGGAGCCTCAGTTTGTGTAACAGACTTCTAGGAAGTCACATATGTACTTTCATTTTGTGACATTCGACTTGACTGTCAGTGACCTTTGAGGGTCAAACTAGCCAGTGAAATTACCATAACTTGTAACGCCAGAATGGTTACAGATGGAGCCGAGGTTTGTATAGAGACATTTAGAAAATTATATATGAAGTCCATTTGCTCACCACAACTTGACATTCTATGACTTTTAATTTCACAGTTGACATTGAATTTTCAATGACTTGTCACCAAAACTGCTTCAGAGCTTCAGATTGTATTACTGGAGGTCTTATAAATGTATGAGAACTTTTATTTAGTGACCTTGACATTAACCTTCAATGATTCAAAGGTCAAACTTCACATTCAATTTTCATAACTTGTATCATCACTATAAGATTGCTTGCCAGTAAGCTGCAGGTCTCTTGGTCCTATTTTTGTTTATTAGCATAACATTTAGTCTTAATGAAACACAGCTCAGACAAATTAAATAAAATTATGGAATCATTATTGCATTATTATATAGTACAATTAATTTACAATTTGGATAAATTCTTATTTTACTCCGATGCATGCTTAATTTTCAAAATAATTGATAATATTGCACCCTCTCCTCTTCAAGGGCACTTTACCGATCCTAACAGTGGCGGGGACAGCAGGACTAGAGCATTGATGTGGGGTGATTGGGTTTGTACAGTCCAGAAAGTAAACCTTTGGTCAGTCTTCTTACTCTCTATCAAAGTGGGGGGGAGGGGTGGGTGGGTGTGAAATGGAACTCCTTCTGGGTCATTCCATATGAAGTCAACCAGAGGTCCCCTGGTCACTGACTCAGATTTGACTCAAATTTATTTTGGGAGTACTTCTATATTCATAAGGAACACATGCAAAATTTTCGGGATCTACTCCCAGGGGTTTCATGGTAATAAAAAATTTTATCTTGGCCTTATTTTTTCAAAATTACAACTTGTTTTCTCATCTCCTTCACCATTTAGTCACGTTATCAACTATTTATCAGTCCATATTTAATTGTGTCAGTGGTAGTGATTGTTCTTCTTTTGTGAGTAATCTGCCCTGTGATATTTTTGACCAGGGCACGATAGTTTCAGCTCATGAAGTGGCTGCCATACTAAAAGGACTCTCATCTGGGAAGGCCGCCGGGTGTGATCATCTCACTGCCGAGCATCTTAAGTTTGCCAGTGTTAATCTGTCAGTTGTCTTGGCAATTCTTTTTTCCAACGTTCTTGTACATGGATATATCCCAAACTATTTGATAAAAACTGTGATTGTTCCCATCCTTAAAGATAAAAACAAACGAATCAGTGACAAAAACAACTATCGCCCCATTGGCTTGTCTGATATTATAATCAAGGTGTTGGAGGATATAATTCTTCACAGGATTGAACCCTACTTACAGTGGCTCCAATAAGTATTTGTACACTACTTGAAAATTTGACTACATAACAGCTTTTGTATATTCGGCTAAATGCTTGCTATTGTGTGTAAAAGTGATTAAAATATTTGATAATCAATATGTTTTAAACAAATATTTAATCTGAAAATGGAATATTTGGTCAGAAAGGCGATTATCTGACCCAATAAGTATCTGTACAGTTCCATTAGTGAGTCACAAAACTTATAATACTCACCTAAAATTGACTGAAGATGTTTACAGGACATGGTTGACTCACTTGGTCTGATTTGGTCAAGCGTGACCATACTGGACACTCCCTCTGTACACAGACTGGCCTATGTAAATGGCCTGACCATGCCCATAATGTATTCCTGTGATATATGGCTAAGACAGGCGAGATACCTCATCTAATGCGGGAGCAAATCATTCAGCTACATAAAGAAGGCCAAAGCACCAGAAAAATTGGAACTCGGCTATCGTTACGCCACACGACCGTCCAGTACATCATCAAGAAGTACAAACAGTCTGAACGCATAGCCATGCAGCCAGGAAAGGACGTCCCAGGAAGACGTTCTGTGAACGTTTCTGCTGTATGTAATTATTTCGTTATAAAAGTGTAGCTAGCATGCTAGCTAGCTACATGGAGCTCCGTGTTGTCACACGGACCCCTGCAAACCATAATCTCAATGCTTTTTCATAAAACAGTATGCTAGTTTGCATTAAATAATTATGTTTCCTAATTGTATGAGATTTATCGGTTGTGATGTTACGATTCTATTTGCGTTGTATTATTCCGCATACTTTAGCTGCATCCTGCCCGTTTTTCGTTGGCGGACAAGGTGATCGCGTTGACACGGATCTTGCATGGAATTGCATATAGCACACGGGGTCCGCTTTCCAGCCAGCTGGGCTTGCTGAAATCACCGATTTTTTAATTTTTTTTTTAAAGATGGTATAACGTGTTCTATCGTCTTCTGTGTCTAGTTAGCATTTTGTTTTACCTAGCTGGACACAGCTAAGCATTTTTGTGGTCATTTGTGCAGTATGAATGAATTTGACTTGTATTACAAGGACAGTTAGCTAGCTAGCTAGCTGCCCGGGATAAACTACGCCATGCTTCGGGGACCAGCGCAGTTCACCACTCTTCGTATTAAAATGGAGGCCGCTGCGGCCCGTACGCCTATTTGCTTGATGCCTGAGGAGCCTGGATTGTCGTGTATTATCTTGTTTTCTATGTCTGCTTAGGTTGTCTTTGTATTATTTTTGCGAAATGAACATTACGTAAAATTTGTAATGTGCTGTATGTGCTGTATGTATGATCGTGTCTGCGTGTGTGTGTGTGTCTGTCACTCACTCTGTCTTTCAGCCCTTTCTGTCAGCCCGTGGCTGGGGCCAGGTCTGCTATCTCTGATTGCCTTGTTAACAATGCATTCCGTATTATGCACGGCTTCTATCGTAGCTGTAGTGCTAGTGGTATGTTCTGTTTCAATAATGTTTGCTCTTATTATGAGATGTTACGGAAAGCAATTTTGAATTTTATAATGCGCTTAAGTCAACCAATAAATGTTGTGATTTTTACGATTGTTATACTGACTCTACCCTTGATAAATATTGGCATCAGCATCTCTATACTTGCTACTGAAGATAGGGTGTGTATTTGTGTCGTCTTTTTGTACATTTTTTTGCATTTATATTTATAACCCTTTTTTACTCTATGGACTTTAATTATTTACATGTCTGACACAAATAAATAAATGAAAAGAAATAAATGAAATGAAATGAAATTGGCGTTTTGGGGTGGAAACACCCATTATTATCCCCTGTCAGATTATCTTTGGAAATGATATAACTTGAGTTTATGAGTAAGCATGTCTATTGAAAAATTCTAGTTGCAGAACAAAGGGGATAATAATTGGCGATTACTGTTGTCTGCTGTCCCTGTGAGAATAAACAATATAATAAATAAATGGCCACTATTAGTTGTATAATGGCTGCAATGTCACCAGCTTAGCATTGACCTTTAAACATGAAACTTGCATGGCAAGGAATACCATGAATAATTACTGTCATTAACTGGAAATTGTTTCAAAAATGCATACATTGAATTTAAAGTGCTTCAGAATTAAAAAAAATTTGACATTTTTATTTTTCCTGTTTTTCTGGAATTGTTTTACTTGGGTTCATTGACCATCCAGCTAAGGCTGGAGGGGATATGCCCTCTCCTGATGGCGCTTGTTTGAATACTTTGGGCCACGTGTCTTGTTGATGGCGAGTCTATGGTATCGACCACGGAACCAACCTTATTGTGAGAATGCTGTTTCTCATTGGCTTTCACAGGTTTCTCAGCAACAGTGATCGTGGCAGAGGGATGTGGTGACTAATTTCCTTTCGCTTGCTGCCACAATCAAAGAAATACTCTTTATGCTAGGTGTGCATGAGACAAAATGAGTGCATCAACAGGAAGTTGCACCCTGCATCGTCAAATTGTTTTACTGCATTGTTCTGCGTCGGCTGTGTTGCGGAGGAAAGCTCTTGTTCTTTCTTCTCTGCGGTATGGGAAATTTTTTAAAGAACGGCATACAATTTCTGTTTTCTGGGGTGATCTGATCTCCCCTGGCATTTTTGTCTGTGGGGAACTACTGTGAAGAACAGGTGGAAGAGCACACATTTTTGCTGTAGATGCACACGTGCGCTTGGATGATAATGTTTCTGGCTCGCCCGGTCGTTCTCCGCTGAGACTACATATGGTGTGCGCGTCCCAGCTAAGGTAGATTTTGTACTTCTGCTTCTGAGTATGAAAATACGTGTATATGCTTTTATACACACATCTAGCTTTGTTTCTTATGGTTCCTTTCTTTTTACTGCTGTTGTGGAACAGTTTTTTTGTATGTTTAATTAGATTTTCCTGGTTTAACCAACCTGAAGGTGTCTTGATGGAAGTGGTCTGTTCCAGTTTTGAATGTGTTGTTATCATATGGACCTCAGCAGTCTGTGCTGTATTGGTACCAAATATATTTTGTTAATTTTCTGTTTATTTAGGTGTTCTTTCCTTCAATCTGCCCTTTTCTCCTGAACCTTAGATTAAACAATAGGCCTGTCTTTGGTTATGAAGCACAGGATAGTCTTGACCACAGTGGTGCCTCAGTGGTTTTGGCCACTTTTGTTTTGTTCTGTTAAAAAAGCCACAAACCCAAACCACATGGTTCCTCTCTATTTCATGTGGGTTTTGTATTTGATCGCCCTAGGTGTGTTCGTTGCGAAAGAAGTGTTGAAGGGAGGTCTTGCTTTGTTGAGTGACCTTCAGATTTAAATTGTGGCATTGAACAATACTGCCTCTGTTTTTCCCTACCACTGGGCTCCTAATCTTAAGAAGATAGAACTAGGTGGTGCCTTGAATAGACAACCTGGCATGGCCACGCCCATAGGATGCCTCTTGGTAAGCTTGTACCTACCGCAATAGGTTCCCAAAGGTTCAGAGATAGCAATGCTTCACAATACTTTCTCTCGGGTTTACAGACTCTTGCCAAGGAAACTGGGGGGGGGGTCAGTATTTTGATCTTGAGGCTGCAAACTCCTTGGCTGCCATTTTGATGCGTAAACCAACTGGTCACAAGCAGATGCTTCTAAACTGGCACAGTACTTGGATTTGAGCCATCTGGGTCAAAACATTGTTTTTTTTTAGCTTACTGGCCCTATGGGCCGATAAGCTATTACCGTGGTTTGGCGTCTGTCTTCCGGACTATTTTTTGTCTGGCTTGAATTTTCCTGTAAATTTGCCATAAAATACTAGTAGACCATATCTTCAGACATTTTTTTTTTTTTGGATTTTTGATTTAATCATTTTTTCCGTTTGATATGGGCCCTTGAAATTAAAGATGGAATGGGGTATATATCAGATTTTGTTATATATTTAATTAAAAAAAAAAGTTTCACAAGAAGAATTCAAGCTCAAAATCATGTAAATGCCACATGCACGAAAAATGATATAACCATTGCACGTAAAAGTTTCCAGTAGCTGGTATTTGATACTGATTTTGCTGCAAAACAAGATTAGTCCTACTGTTAACACAAATTGAAATGCAGTTTGTTTGCTGAACCATGTAAGCGCCATCGGATTTTTTGTGCAAAACCACGTAGTCTGCAGAGCGGCAATCAGAGGCTCATATCTTGGTCACATGACATAACGGTAGAGCCCCTGATCGCAGTAGTAACCCAGTTATCATTCAGTTTTTGGAAATTTATAAATTCTCACGTTGGTTTTGTTGTCAGTCATGGTGTTTGGTTTTGCTTACATGACAGAAGTGAATTCCTGTGAGGAAAATGGAAACAAAATCCAAAAAAAGTAGTTTTCTAAATATGGCCTAAGTATACCCGAAGATATGGGTCTGCAGTCAAAAAAAACATTTCTACACGATATGCTAACTATCCCCATTTACTGCCCTCGCTTTCTCCACTACCACCATAATCGGGTCCCTCAAAATGTACGAAAACTAGGCTGATTTGTTTTTCATTTCAGCAGTTTCTGCAAAAATTTCTTGCTATAAACATCTGATTTGATTGAATATAGTTGTAGCCCCCGGACAAAGTCGGGTGGCCGCTATGGATTAGCATGTCGTCTCCGCTGCTGCCGCCGCGTCTATTGACACTTCCTTGTGCGCACTCTACAGGCTGTAATTTTTGACCGATTACTTTCATATTTGGTATGGACATGTGCTGTACTTCACTTATGACATGTATTCATTTTGTTTTGGTTGCCATGGCGACAGTATTGGCTGAATAATATGCAAGTTAGTGGCAAAACATATAAATTTCCTTGAGGACACAGTACAGGCTACAATTTTTGACCAAATAGTTTCATATTTGGTATGGATATGTGTTACACTTCAATTATGACATTTATCGATTTTGGTTGCCATGGCGGCAGTATTGGCCAAGTAATGCGCAAAAAAGAGGAGAAGTGGGGCGCCCAGGTGGAACATCGGTCTAAGCGCGCGCACCACAAAAGGCTGAGTCCCTCCCGCGTTGATTAATTGATTTTTGTCAATTTGATATTTCGTTCAGTGCACCATAACCATTTCATAATGAGAGAGGTGAAATTGGTGAGGTTTACAACTTCCATCAGGGAAAGACAACTTGATACATGAAAACACTTTTTTGACTAAAAAGGACATCTGCATAAGATGTATCTTTGTTTTTTATGACCCACATGATGCCTTATATATACGCATTACAAAATATTTCCCATACGTCACCCACTTGATTGCCCAAAATGTCACACACGTGACCAGACATCATCACAAAAGGAAATTCTTTAAAAAATGCATGTAAGATATCAACTTTATTCCTTGCCATTTTCCATACCCCAAAACTATGATGAATGTCTGCTGAAAATATGAACATTTTAACTTTTTAAACTTCACAGAGTTTTTGAAGTCAAATAGAGGTAAAAAAAACCTGCTTCTGCGTGAAGTCACACATGTGATAAGTTGTATTTGACCTCTGACCTTAAGTAGATAAAGTTAATGCGACAAATACATTTTTACTTGATAGACTTGGATCTGTAGCACTTTTATATAACATCCACAATGATGAACCTCCAATGCTTTTAGAATTGGAAGAGATTTTTCCCACTATTTGACACATTTTTGGTCACAAATATGACTAAGAATGGCCCTGTATTTCTCAATCACAGAAACAAGAAAAACCCGTTTCTCTGGGATTCACCTCTTAGAAAATATATACTCTGTATCATCACAACTTTAACCGTTGTCTATTTCTGGTGAGTTGGTATGATGTAGTGTGTGGGAGCAGTGGTTTTGTAATACGTCACCACATGGCCAACGAAGCTACAGCTGAAAGAGTTTCTCTGAGTTTAAACAGAAGCTGCCGCCGTTGGTGGCGGCAGGTGTTTTTTTCTGGGGCGCCGTTTGTGTGGTGCCTTTTGAGGTTTATGCTTGCAGGCTGCCGCAATGGGCAACCCCACTCATGCTCTGTGAGTTCTTGCTGCTAGGGTGAGCTCTACCATAATTTCTAGCACCGTCCACGGCTGATCAACCATACTATGACACGTGGATGGAGACTTAGCGTCACGGTCTCTAAGCCCTAACTTGGCCTGAGCTTAAGTAGTTCATGGTAACATTACACCGCAAAGGCACCCGGCCTCCCCAACAGAGACTGTTGATGAGCTGAGGGGGGAAGGGCATTGAGGAAAATTGTACTGCTGACCTGGTATGACGCTTTTACTAAGCCTCATATTTACCTCTCTGCTGGTGGTCTCTCCTTTGCCTTTCTCCTCTGATATCCTGCTGAAGTACCCCAGATGGAGGAAGTAGAACCACATAAGACAGAGTTCCCATTGTGAGCTTCAGTTATATACTTTAAACTGAGCCCCTATTGCAAGCCCTGCCAATCAAGGTGGACTAAGGAGCACTAATGTCGGTAAGGAGATATTAACCCATGCAGCTGCACTGTCATCGTAAAAATAATCTCCTCTTTGAGCATTCAAGGCTACTTTTTGCATGTGAACAAAATGGAGCACTTACACATGGTCCTCCCTGAGCTGTGGAGAGAGATTGATTGAGTTCATATTGTAGCTGAACAGTTTTGAAGTGTGAGTTGGGAGGTCTCCAGAGCGCAGAATCATTGGTGAGAAGAATTCATCTGGATGAAATTGAATGCTAGTCACTGGAGTTCTTGAAATGAGAACTTTGCAGTGTATTGGTGCTTTGAAGATTTCATCAGTGAATAGTGTTTGTTATTTCAGCTGTCTGCTAATATTATATGATCAAATGTTAAATGTGGCACTTATAGTTCTTTAGTCGACCAAATACCTGATAGTTCTCTGGGACATTAATTCAGTCGTCCTTTCTAACCTTTGTTATTTAGTTGTTTGCCATAATTTTTAGTAACCTAGTAGCATCTCCTTATTGGCTGTGCTTGGCTGTTGCGATTCACTGGTTCTGAGCCTTACTTCAGGTCTATAGCAACCATGGAGATTTAGTTTACCTCAGGCATGGGTTGGCTAGATCTTACTCCATTGTTTTTCCTGGTTCCAGATTTATAAGCCACGAATTGGCCATGAATTTTTATTGCGCCCCCCCCCCCCCCAAAACACACACACTCCTTTTTGCCTTTGTGGTGAGGAACATAAAGCTGTGAGCTGCATGTGTGAAGTTGGAGAAGTTCATGAAAGTAGAGCAGAGTGTAAAGCAACCCGCTAAGAAGCAGATGGCAGCCTCGCTCATCATTTTATCCTCAGTCGGACTGAAACCCAGATGGAGGGCAGAAACAGCGTTTTATTGCCGCACACTTCGTCTTCATGCCGACCATTTGTTCCACTGTGTGGCCTTGAAAACACTGCAAGATTAATGCCGCTGCTTCGACTATTGTACTGCCTTGTTTCCCCTCGTGTAGTGGGATACGCTATTCCACCTAGTCATGCTACAGCTGTTTGATTAGCCCGGGGCTGCTACTGCTTAACAGTGCAACGCTGCTAGAGATGTTTTGGATCAGGTTACGGGACTGGGACGCGGAACTGCCATTTTCTGGTTTCTAAAATGTGGGGGGGGAGCCAGGGGACTTGTTTGCTCTGTGTTTTTTTGCTTAGGGAAACAGAACGATTCGCATTGAAGGAACGATACTTAACCGCTGTTGTAGAGCAGGGAAAATGATCTGTGAGTGGAGTTGTGCCTGGCTTTACGGTTGCAGCAGAGCTCAGGAGTCAGAGATCACCCGTCATTGGTGTTCCTTTTTGTTTGCTGAAGAAAGGCCCCATTGGAAAAGTCTAAAATGGCTTTTCTGTTAAGGAAAGGAAATTCCTTGTGTAGCTGCCTGACTTTCCTTAATTTAATTAGAGGTTTGTCTCCAGGAGAAGAAGTGGGCAGTGGGAGGATTATGACTCAAGGCCCAGTTTGTTTAGTCTAAAACAGAAAGACTTGGACAAGAGTGCTGCACATAAAAATGTACTCCAATGTCAACAGCCGCAATGCATAAATGTGCAAACAAATGTATGTATTTATGTGAATATGTGTAAATGCAAAGATGCTTGTGCACACATGCGTACTGTAAGCACACATGCTTGTGTGGAAACGTACACAGGGACTTGTGCCTAATAGCTGGGCCTGGTCTGGGAGATTAATGGGGAGGAGGGAATGCAGAATTATCTCAATTTGGTATTACAACACGGGCAGGTTCACGGACCTTTGATATCAGTGCTTTAAGAAGAAAAAAAGAAGTGCTGGTACTCCCCCTTTTCAACTGTTGGCAGGTAAATTAGGCGGTGGGCAGTCGGAACCAGCAGATCATTAAGTGATACATTCAAATACTAGAACATGATGCTGATCTTACGAAAAATCATCTTGTAATAGGAACGTGAAAAATGAAAATGTCACATACCTATTCTGTATCCGCTGATGGCAGGGCTTCAGTGAGGCCACATTGAGGGAAATATTCGTATCTAGGACGCCATGATTTTATGGCATCAAATGGAATTTCTAGCTTATCAGTTTATTCACATTTCCCTGTAAGTCTACAAAAATGAAATGGAATCATTGGAAACCTTGGGATCTCAAACAGCTAAAATGTAAAAATAGCCCTGGAGTTCCACAGGTCTGAATACAGTAGCTGCGAATCTTATGGGGTTAAAATGTCAATCATCCCATGATAAGACCCACGACCTAGTCCACTTCTTTTTCAGCATATTTTTCATTTGAGGTTGCAATTTTAATGTCACAGAAACTAATATCCTCCACAAGGCTAATCGCTCTTCTTCCCCTCAATCCTTTTTTTCCGAGGTTTGGACGAACTAATACTGAGCGTAGCGTCATGATAATCGGCACATTCTGGTCTTTCTGCTGCTATTAATGTTTAATGGTTGGACGGAGAAGGAAGCTTGTATTTAAAATTGCTGTAGCCGTTTCAAAAAAACTTCGACATTTTTGAGAGATAAAACAGAGTCTCCTATAATGTCATCTCCGACATAGGCTACAGATAACTTGTTTTCGGTTGGCTGCATATATACTTAGCATAAATCTACGTAGTGCTCCTGTGCCGTATGAATTTTATCTCAAATGTTGCTGCATTTTCCACTAGCAAAAGTATCTGAAAGCCAGAGCTCCCCTAACTTGTGGGCTGTCAGTGTAATGCAGCCACGCTCCTGTGTGAAATGAGCAGCCTAGCTACATAAACACCAAGTTACAAAGGCATGTCGACCGATTATGCCCAAGAGAATCTGCGGTTTAGAAATATGGAGGCTCACCAATATCCTCTCAGTGCTCTCTCCTGAAATACGGCGCCAAAGCAGATTGTTTTAATATCCTGCACGGGGGACTGTAGCCTGTATCTTTAGCCCTGCTGTTTCATAGCCAGACGTGTCCGATAAATAATTGCAGCATTTATTGACTCAAGAAATGCAACATAAATTATGAGGCTTTTCGGAGTTCACGACGTTTCAGATGGTCTTTGGTGATGTCCCTGATCCAGTCACTGGCACAGTAACGTTTTTACCGTTGGAAAGGGGCTTAGCTAAGTTGGCTAGCTTGGTGCTCCAAATTTTGCAGCGGGCTTCGCTCTGACAGACAGCATCAGTTGTTATAAACCAACCACTCTTTCCAATACATTTATCACTTTTCCCCACACGTATGATTACAATAATACGGTAATGGCCGTCATCTCAGCAGGGGTAAGAGATTTAGCTGGCCAAAGGCGGGGGGCCTCGACTGAACAGGTGCGCTTGTCTTCTGGGGTAACATTTTGCACTGATGTTATGGTGTCCAGAGGAGAGGGAGGGGGCGTAGCTCACCGTGACCATGGCTCTGGGCGTGACCACATGGCCTTGGCTACCTCCTCTCAATGAAAGTGACCAAAGTGTACGTCAATCAATAAAAGCCAATAAATGTTTTAATAAATACACTGACGTACTGGTTCGTCTTTAACACTTACGTACGCACTTAACAAACGCAAATCGTGGAAGTTAAATAAAACCGCCAAGTTCATCCCAAACCAGCCCAAAATGTGTCCACCTGCCCAAGCCGATTTTTGCCGGCACAATTCTATCGAAACCAGCCCAGCCCAATCTGGCAACACTGTGTTTGGCACATTTCATAGCTTGTTGCTTACTGAGCCTCGCGGGCTGTTTTGTGCCTTTCGCGAGCCACTCGACTGGAGAATTTATGAACGCATGCAACTGTTTTTCACGTCATCATTTACATATGTGCGAAAGAAACGCCGCTCAATCTTGTGAAGCAATGTATAACAACGCTCTCAAAAATGAATTTGATTGCCGATCTACCGATTAGTCTGACAAACTTTCTCATCAAGAAAAGTAAACTGCGACAGGATTAAATCATTCAGCGCTGAAGTGTGAGGATCAAGCGTTCCTTCGCAGTAGCTGACGCACCGCCTCTACATGCTTGCTCTATAGACGTTCAACTTCAGCGAGAATTCTTCTTCTTCTTCACGTCCTTTTACACAGACAGACAAGATTTCGTGAGATCTCCTTGCGAGTGAACGAGCGACACGCACTAGTGCACAGTGGGTAATGTAGTATAGCCATCGGATCATGAATTGCCGAGAGAGAAACGGAACAGGACGAGCTCGTGAGAAGTCCTTGCATGCCGTAAAAAGTCCCAGTATGCCAGGGGCTAAAATGTAGAAGTGTACCGGTGCGTACCGACCCACTTAAAGCACTGTTTGATATGAAGCAGTCACCAGCTGGCCGTGTCGCGGCCACATGCTGCAGACAACTTATCTGTCACGCCCCGGGTCGGAGGTGGGGGCTGATCTGCACCCATCTGGCTGTCTCATAGCAGCGGTGTCAAAAGTCGGGTGTGTTGGGATTGGGGGGGGGGGGCGACCATGGAAGTCCTTCAGCCCCCATGTGCCTGTTTGATGTTTTACTGAGATCCCATTTGTCTCCGTTGCCTACAGCACAGTGGGCCCGTGTTTATTGGCAGTGCAGAAGACGCGAATTTACTGGCGCCAAGCTTTACCGCCTCGTTATGGGACCATTGGAGTGTCCTGGCAGTGGTCGGGCAGGATGCAGGTGTCCAATTTAAACATGGTACCGCAGTGCCAGCCTTCTCAGACGCTGTTTACAGATTAAGTGCAGGGCTTTCCAGAACTACACAGCAGCTCCTAGCGCAAACTTCAGCTAGAGCCGTTGCCTCTCTCTCTCTGTCTCTCTCTCAAATTCAAATTGCTTTATTGGCATGACAAAAATACATTTTTTATTCCTAAAGCATGCAAAATTAATTGACACAAAATTAACACAAAACAGCCTTTATTAGGCTCAAATATAACGATTGGGTACAAATGACAAGAAAAAAAACTCTCTCTCTCTCTCGACACTTGAATGAACAAATGTTTGCAGCGTAAGCTTTATTACCAGCTTTTGGAAAAGCGGCCTGTCTGTCTCACGCTATCAGAAAACCTCCATCTAAAATAACCTGATTTAGGTTATGAATGATGAATATGATCACTAGTAGGTCTGAATTCGCCATTTTTTATTTTAACAGATTAATGGCGGGATGATAATTAAGGAGTGAAATTAAATTATTCTGATGTAAAAATTTGTTGAAATATACATATTTACTCGGGCTATCTTAATATATATTCAGAATGGAACTGTAAATAGGCTGCAGTAAAAATTGGTGCATAAAGATGAGTACATGGCCATTTTTTCTTCTTCTTTGTTGATATCCCATTTCCTCTCACTTGGAGCATCCAGTCGCGTTTCCGGTTCCCTGCACAGTTCTTCAACTCAGTGGATTGAGCAAAGTGCAGACAGGCGCTCTTATCTTCACAGCACAGCCACGGTTTCTGTTTACTCTGCATTGTACCAGCGGAGTCAGAGTAGGACACTCCTTGCGCAACGTATGCAGGGCGAGCGTGAGGATGCAACGGCGGGTTTTTGGTGCGGTGTGAGTCAATGTAATGCCTCAGACTGAGCCATTCCTCAGGAAACTGGAGCAGTTCCCTGCATTCCCATGGCTTTATAACCTGCAGTCCTAGATTGCAAATCTAGTGTATACCATATGCTGCACCACATTGTAGTGCTTACATGATGTCAAATTTAATTTCCTTTCGAGCTTACGCGGCCCTTTTGTGGCTAAAGGTCTTGCATGTTAACAGTGAGGTGACTATAGGCTAACAATGGTATCTTTTATTGATCGCAGAGTTGTCGACTCGTCGCATCCACCAATCCCTTTGTGAGCTGAGTCCGTGGATACCACTCATCTCTTTGTGGCCTCCTGGTTGCTCTTAGCTTTATCTTGGGAATTGGTTGTTCATTTCCCAGCATGCTTTTCTTTCTATGTCAAACCTCCCCGAGGGCAGTCATTTCACTGCAGTTCAGAGCAGGTCTGTGTTTACATCCAGGCGTCCAACTGCAAGCTCTCAGTCACTTAGCACTCCGAATAAATAAACACGGAACGGCGGTTAATGAGTTCCAACTGTGAGGAGAAGGAAACAAAGTCCTGCAGTGATTAGAATATCCTGAGTGTATTTTTTATTTTTTTCTTACAATATTTACATCTGAAGAGCCGTTTGTTTAAAATGGTGTTTGCGGCAGTTGGGGAGGGAACTGGGCTTTTGAAACCCAGCCGAAGTCTCTCAATGAAAATGGAAGTTTGTGCAGCAAACATCTTTTCCCGTCTTAATCTCTCGCTCTCAAACCTCGTGCCCCTAACTCCCTCGGTTACCCGTTAACTCTCTCTTGGTCTAGTGCTATCCCTCTCCCTCTCTCAATGCTTTTCTCTGGTTGCGTCCTTCTCCCTTCTAGAGGTGTGCGAGGAGGGAACAAGTGGCAAAAAATGAGGGTGCATTTTTTTAGTTTTTTTTTATTTTGGGATGCTCTCGGTCTCCCTTTCTCCCTCCGGAGTCTTACAGTTTCCAGCCTATTGCGTCTCTGCGTTTTGCATAAGCCTTCTACTTCCAGTGACTTTTTTTGTCGCCCTTCAGAGAGCGGTGAATGCAAAAAAGGGCCACATCCTCCCTTTGTGTCGGAGCGGCCTCTCTGTCCGTTGCCGCGGCACGCAGCCCCTGCTATCTCTCTGCATTTCCTGGTTTATTTTTTGGGCAACAATGGACAGGCGCTGACTGTCCAATGCATGCTGCCTCAGAGGAAGCCTGGCCCCACTTTTGAATTTATGAAAAATTTGCCGGTCGTATGACCCAGAATGTGCAAACTGTCGGTACAAAATCCCTGGGGGGTGAATGGTTGGACACCGAAAGCAACAGGGGCCGCCCCGTCTCTTCAGTGCCTGTGCTGATTCATCAAGAGCTCTTAATTTTGAGTCATTGCCTTGGTTTCAATGAAACTACAGCCACAATGTCATTAAACTTAACTTTTTGTAGCCCCCAGACAAATTTGGGGCTACCAGGGAATTAGCCTCATCATGCTTCCATTGCCACTGCCGTCATAGAGATTTCCTTGTGGACGCTCAACAGGCCACAGATTTATAGCCATTTCTTTTATATTTGGTGTATATATATGGGCAGTGGTTAGGACACCGCGCCTATCGATTTTGGTTGCCATGGAAACATAATTCACTAAATAATAGAAAATTTTGTGTCAAAAATAAGCCAAAATGAAGAATGTGGATGATCGGGGGATACAAATCCATTGGTCGCTGGCGACCATCATGTCTAATTTACTCGGCTGCCTGAGTGCTCGTGTCATTACATCACTAAAAGTTTGGCCAGATTATTAGACTGTCCAAGACCTTTAATGAAAGAATCGACTCTTTGCTTTTGAAGTTGAGGACTGTCGTTGACTGAAGTCTGGAGTTTCTCGTTTTTTTACTCTGGAAAAACTTGAAAAGGCTAATGTTATGTTTTATTTTGCACATCACAGGTGGTGCATCACGTCTCTGTAATTTAGGCTGTCATTCGCCACGGTCTGTTTGTTTTCTTTGCAGAACAAACACATTTAGGTATAAATACAACGCAAGTGCGGATATTGATTCTGTGTTTGATGGAGCAGAAAGTAACTTCATATCTTGATGTTGTTGTGCTGTATGTGTTTCTCTGCTAGATATCTCTGAATTTAAAAATGGTTTCACTTGGCCTTTTTGGGTGCTGAAAGATTTTTTTAATGCGCTATCCTTTACTCTAAACATATTTTTTAAAACATTCAGCCATTATTAAAGCTCATGAAGCAGTGCTCACAGCAACCTTTCTTTTTTTCATTTTTTTAACAGACATAAATAGATCAAAACAACTTTGAAGTGGACAGCTTTGATGTGGAACAGGTAAGCTTTGGATTCATTTCCTTAAATGTTTCACCTGTGAATGATCATGAAACCATACCTTAAAAACGAGTAAGACATGCATATGTGTTTTCTTATGTATTTTAATGTAAGTTTTCTAAAATGTTGAAAACTCAATAAACATGTATAAATTACCAAGTCTTTTTGTTGTTGTGATGCAGAATGGTTGTCTATGAGCACAAGCTGTGCTAGCCTATATTCATTTAATCAATTATAAACTGCACAAAGCTTATCGTAGCATGAGGGATAGTGTGAGTCAAAATATGAGTACACATTTCAAATTTGTTTTTATAGCAATGTTTGTGAAAGTGTACTGCAAAAACCCTTAATGTTTCAGAGGGGAGTGACTTCTATGGGGGCATAGTAGTTTGGAGGGACTAGGTTGATGGCGCGGTGTAAATTTGTCATATGTCACCTAATCTAACATTAAGCTGTTATATGAAATGCGTCCCTGATCCAGTTATCATGGAATGTCAGTACAGTAGTACATAAACGGTCAGAAAAATACTTTGAAATGTTTTTTAAACGAAGGTGACTTTTAAATAACCTATAAGATGTATTGATGTCAGTAGATTGGAGCTAGATATGCAAGATACATGATAGAGAAGCTTTGAATAATTATATGGGTGATCTTCCTGCTGATTTTTCACATTTTCTTAAGAGTTCACCTCTATTATTACTCGGGCCGGTAGGCCACGAGTCTTGGGGTGTTTTCACACATATTTGGGTCAACCCAATATACAATGTATCAATTTTCAACTGGAGCGGCTCTGTTTCACATAATGGTTTTTATCGCCATACCAAGTCCACCGTTCTACAGAATGGAGCGTCATGCATCCATGGCAACCGGACGAAAATGACGCGTGTAGCACCATTCCATTCAGAAAAGAAGGTTGAAATGAAGCCTCAAGATGTAAACGGAATACACGTGAATGATGGAGACTCAACCGCAACTCCGTCTGATATGCCTGTTTCTGCTTTTGGCAATCCATAGTTTGTCTCATTCAGTATCGGGAAGTTGTAACGTTCGAATTTGAAAACAAGGCATGGCTGCGTGTGGAGAACAATGTTTTATTGCACTGGAGACGGCGAATGCGAATTGCCAGACAAACCAGAACAAGGCGCTGATTGATTCTGTTAAACCAGGCCCCCCTCACCATACGCAGATATCGGTGAACAGCCAGGTAAGTTGTAATGTTAGACATGAACGAAATGATGTTAAATGCAGTTATGTTTGCGAGAAAACACGTGGTAATACTAAATGTTGCATTAGGCATACCATGTAACCATATGGGCTCATTCACACCTAGCTTGTATCCCATTTAAGCTAGCTGATATTTTACATTATAATCCTATGGCTGTGGAGAGGAAATTCTGGGCTTGGGCCGACCCCGGGTTCACTGTGCGTTCACACCACTGGTTTGGTGCGCCGCACCGAACTAAAGGGCTTGGTGTGCTGCTCCTAGACCACCCCTACCTGCCGCTCTCGGTACGGCTGTTTAGGTGGACCTCGGGTGCGGCTAGTTGTGTAGACAGTTAGGTCGACCTAAACACCCTATGTGTGAAAACTTTAGGTCGACCTAACTGTCTAGGCCGGCCTAATTGGTGCAGTGCGTGAAGTGTGAACACAACTAGCCGCACCCGAAGTCGACCTAAACAGCCGCACCGACAGGGGCTGGAAGGGGTGGTCTCAGAGCGGCGGACCAAGCGCTTTAGTTCGGTGCAGCGCACCAAACCAGTGGTGTGAACGCGCAGCGAACCCGGGTTGGCCCAAACCTGGTTCATTCATGTCTAACGTTACAACTTACCTGGCTGTTTGCCGGTATCTGCTTATGGTGAGGGGGGCCTGGTTTAACAGAATCAATCTGCGCCTTGTTCTGGTTTGTCTGGCAATTCGCATTTGCCGTCTCCAGTGCAAGAAAACGTTGTTCTCCACACGCAGCCGTGCCTCGTTTTCAAATTCGAACGTTATAACTTCCTTACACTGAACGAGACAAACTATATAGATTGCCCAAAGCAGTAACGTTAGGCATACTGCTGTTGAGTCTCCAACGTTCACGTGTGTTCTGTTTACATCTCGAGGCTTCATTTCAACCTTCTTTTCTGGATGGAATGGTTCTACACACGTCATTTCCGTCTGGTTGCCATGGATGGATACATGACGCTCCATTCTGTTGAATGGCGGACTTGGTACGGCGAAGAAAAGCATATGTGAAACCGAGCCGCTCGAGTTGAAAATCAATACATTGTATATTGTGTCAACCCAAATATGTGACTGGGCCGACCCAAATATGTGTGAAAACACCTTTAGTTTCGGCTTTGGATCTTATTTTTTTTTCTTTTCGCGAAAAGGTCGCGATTGTCCTGCTCATGCGCGTGCGCGATTTCGCGATTGGCCCATAGATGTATATGTAGAACACTACATTGCTTATAGGGCATGCTCAAGTGAAGCATCTGTCCCAGGAGTGTACACTCCCATTCAGTTTCCCCTACTGTAAAATTATATTTTCAAAAACACTTGCGTGCGAGTCAGGGTGATTTTGGTATCGCTGTGCAGAGCAAAATTTTCTCTCCCTAAATATGTGCTTTTTTGGAGGATGGAAAGCGGCACACTTACTAATGGGGAGATCGAAATGTGACTCAATGTCAATATTTAACTGCGAACAGAAAAATTTGAGTGACGAGGCTTTTAATTACCCTCAGATAACATCATTGCTTGGAACTTCTCGCCGTTTCAGAAACTTTGATGACTGTCCGTATACGTTATCAAATTACTCTCTGGTTTCCTCACTTCATTGTACCCTGGTTGAGCATATTTGCCGTTGACCGAATTGTTCATACTGAATCATATGGCTAGTGCCAACGTTGTTAGGAAGAAGTGCTAGTTAACTCTGGCTACTCCTTTTCTAAGCGTCATCTTCGCCCATGTCCCATTCTAACACTGCTCTGAAGAAATAATCACCTCACAGCACAGATCAAGGGGATAGAGAAAGGTTTTTTTTCTCCTGACTTCTAACAGCCAAGCCTTTCTCCCCTCCTTGTCTTTTGGAACTCTGTATAAACAGACAAAGCGACTTGTCCATTTTTGAAATATTATGCAGGTAAGAAATATTTTCCTTGGATGTCAATTACAATTAGCTAGCTAGTTAGCCACCTTGTTCATTTTATTGGCTACTTAGTCAATGCAGTCCCTGTGATGGTAAAGGTACCAAGGTATCTCGCTGGAGACAGTTATCGATCGCAAGTGTTTGCTTTCGTCAGCGGTCTATTTAAGTCAATGGGACAGCCAATTACCTAGCAAGCAAGCGAATGCGATTTTTTTCTATTGAAGTGACAAATTTGCACTTCTACGTTAACTTATGCATGAAATGTTTTATTACAGCCCTTCAAATCACTATTGCCGCAAAAGGCAGCCGCACATCTCGGCATTTTAATGCTTATACTGACTTATTTGAAATTAGCCTCATATGAAACCCTTCATTTTTATGAAGAAGTTGGATGTATTAATATGCCGGCCGGGTGCCTCACTTTGGATAATGTAAATATGACATCATCAGCAATCTAGTGTTTTAAATATAGATATCTATGGATTGGCCCAGGCCGGGTTACAGGCTCTGAGAAGCCTCTTGTGTCAAATGTAGTTTGAATTCTTTAGAAAAGTGAAACTAGACTCCTTTCACCCAAATTTTGCATCGTTACTTACTGCTACTTTTTTTGAACATTGCTTGAATCACCTCTGAAACAGTTTCGTTTTTAGGAAAAGAAAATGTTCTGCCAAAATGGGCTACCCTGCAAAAAGTGTCTGTCTTGACAAGTCATTTAGTCTTATTATAAGACATAACTCCCGAGTTTTTTCTCTCAAGTACATAATATTAGCTTATTCTAAGTTGACAAGTGAAATTTTCTTATCCCATTGGCAAATCTAGAAATAAGTCAAAATGGTCTTGGCAAATTTTTTGTCTTATTGAGAAAAAAATGTAAAAGAAATGTTTTAAGTCTTAATACAAGATTAATCTGCTCGGTAAGGTGGACTTACTTTTCATTTTTTGCAGTGTAAACGGTCGACTCCCTATGCCCTTACTGACATTGGTCAGATCAGTGAAATTCTTTAAATTTATGCAAAATGAATTAGGAATTAGTTTTAGCCCTGTTTGGCTGTTCAATCTGAGACATGTTATCCATAACTTTGTAGTGGAATGTTTCAAGTGCTGGCAGATGATTACTGTAACGTTAAGAGTTTGACTTGGGGACGATGTATCCCTCATAATATTGTGGCCCCTCCCCTCCTTTTTGCCGTGGCGCTGCAGGGGTCAGGAGCCAGCGGTTTTCTTCCTGCCACTCTGGCATGAGTCATCTGGGGGAAGGCGAGGCGTTGAATATGTGTGGTTTATTAACCCTCTATCTCCCTGTGCTTTCTGTTTGTGTTGTAATTTTAAAACTGCTGCATATTACTAAGTGGTTACTTCATTGTTTTAACAGTGTATTACTAACTGTATGTCTAGGTGGTTACTTCATGTGGATACAACTACTTGAATAACTAGAGGGCAATGGATACAGTACAATGTGAGTGCAGTCAGTTATTATTGGGTTGAATCCTGAATATAAATTCATGGTTCTGTTGATGTTTGGGAATTTTGTTTGTGTGTGTGTGTGTATGTGTGTGCATTCATGCGTGTTTTATGCATGTGTGTCTGTCTGTGCGTGTGTATGTTTGTGTGTCTGCATATGTGCATGTATATGCGTGAAAGCACGAGTGCGTGTGTTTGCGCATTTGCGTTTGTGTGTGTGTTTGTGCGTTGCGTGACCATATGAGTGACTGTATTGGTGCTTGTTTGATCTGTCTAGGGTCTTGGTGATGGATCAGTTTTCGTAGCTCAGCACTTGGACCCATGGATGATAGGATTGAGCACAGCCACTAGACTTGTGGTGTGATGGCATTCAAAAATAGGATGATGTCACCAGCTGACTGTGCCAAGGAGTGTAAACAGCAGAGCAGTTATCCCCCTGTACAAATCTGACAGAGACAGAGTTCTAGTTTTGTCTGCTGTGGAGTCCATTTGCCTGGCAATGTTTGGGGGATTTGAGTAGGGACCTGTGATTGGGCTCATCAATTTGTGCTAACATGAAGTCATTTGGCATGGGTCTCGCACTGCTGTAGTGAAATGCTATGTTAATGTCATAGAAGTTTGCATTTAACACCACGGTAGTTCCCCTAAGAGACATTTGTCTTCTCTCTGATTGAGGGATTTTGTGAACACTTTCAATTTCATTCACAAAGAATTGCGTATGTAATACATTACCAGTCAAAAATTTGGACACACTTTGCTAATGTCACAGCACTCTGTTTTTGGAGAAATTCAAATGGCTTAGCTTCTCTTCATAATCTCAAATCGAATCTTGTGAGATTTTAACAGGCAGAAGTAAGAAGAGACTAATTTATTTGTTTGAATAGTGTCTAAAATTCTTGAATTGTCAAGGAAGCTTATTTTGCAAAGTAAACAGGCAAAAACGCTCCTTCCATTTTCCAGCAGCCAAATTAAAGTCAAGCTGTTTTGGGACTTATTGGGCAAAAAAAAAAAAAAAAAAAAAATGTGAAACAAAAAAAGCACTTTGCACATCTAGTAAGCAAGACAGGTGCGTTGGAGAGAGAAGACAAAAATAACAAAAGAATTCCTGCACACTGTCCAACTGGCAATATGTAATTTATTTGCGACGTTTCGGTACTAGACCTTCATCAGGCAAACATTTTTTTGGGCATGAGAAGCCATCTTAAATAAGGAGTGGTCGTTTCTCCGCAACCAATCCCATTCACACGCATATACACAGAGGGATAAAATCCTCATCAGGTAATTGAAACACACAACACACAGAGAGAGCAAGAAACAAAAAACACTCTGTGTGACATCTGTCTGAAGTAATCCCCACATGTCTAGAAGGGAAATGTATAACACTGAATAAATTATAGATAACTAAGTATTTCTAAATATTTGTACCGCAAATATTGCAGACTCCCCTTATAAGTAGGTAGGTAGGGGTATGTATACATTACATTATAAGTGAAAAACAGACAAAAACTTCATATCGAATACAAAAAGACACCTCTAACATCAAAATGTACATATCATAACAATGATCGAAGTTCATTATGTACATTATGTTATTATATGTTCATTTTGATGTTAGAGGTGTCTTTTTGTATTCGATATGAAGTTTTTGTCTGATGACAATGTATATGCAATCCTTGTCAGCGAGATATCTCAAGAACGAATTGACGGATTTCCTTCAAATTTCATGTCAACATGTATTAGGGTGATGTCCCGGCGCCAGTCGATTTTGGTGACCTTCGCGTCACTCAAGGTCACACGGAGAGATGGCTCATTTTGACACGATTTCACATCTCGTGGCGGGGGACAAAGACACGTTAGTGGCAAATACTTGTTGTTTATTGGAGTTTGCTCTGCCTCTCTCGTGGCTGAATTGAGGGCTGTTAAAATCTCTCAATTTGAATCCCTGTGGTTACTCAGCAAGTCTGATCCCTGGCCACTGGTGCGGGCTATGAAAGAATATTTATACTTAAAGGGATGGTTCAATCGACAACATGTCCCTTTACGCAAATAATTGGCAAACCTGAACAGGTAAATTGTCCCTTTAACAATGACCCTGATAGTTTATTGTACTCAGTTCTTTTGTTTGCTTTCAGTCATCAAAATCAGTAGGTAAAAACATTTTCTTTTGGTGGAAAGCTTCATTTGTTATCTGTGTTTACAGTACCGGATGACATTTTGAGCACCGTTTACTCGTGGTGGAGCGCTTAACTGAAATTGAAGCAGTATAACCTAAAATGGCAACGTGTTCAAAGGACAATGGTTAGAAGGTAAAAAGAACAATGAATTTCAAGCAGAATGGTGTCCAGAAATTATGAACTCATGCAGAAACCATATCTAGTAAAATAAATATTTGAGTGATACTATGCGGGAGGGATATTGCTTTTACTTTGTTCGTCTGTCTGTCTGTCCGTCTCTCTGTCTGTCAGTCTATCAATGTTTTTTTTGCCCAGAGCATAACTTTAAAGCGTGTGATATTTTCTTGTAAAGCTTGACCCTCACATCAACCATGTGCTGGAGTAGTACCTTTTGCAATTTTGGAATTCTTATGTCCATTTACCACTAGGTGGCGCTATAACAACAAATGTTACATTTTGCCCTATGACTTTTGAATTATAGGACTCAGAAAAATACTTTTATTAGCTAGCGTTTGGGAATCCACTCAAATCTATCTGTGTAAGACATGCTCATTTGCATATGGGTATATTTTTTGCCATTTTGAATATTTTGTAAATCTTTTATTTTGGATTTAGATTTAAAAAATATATATGTACAGTATATGGCGTTATTTTCTTTCTTCATTGTTTGAGAAATGTGGGTGCTTCCAAAGATTTGAATCGTACTGTAAGTTAACATCAATTGTCACTTGAATCCAGGTACAGTTTTTGAATGCTTTTGAATACTTAGTAATTCTTATGGATGTTTATTATGCTCCCTTTATTTTGAGATTTGACTGAACGACCACTCTCACTCACCTCATATTGCATGATTGGCTATGAGGTATAATTGGTCATGTTGTAAGAATGGCCATGCACACAGTTTAAAGTGGTTATATTCAGCCCATTTCCTTGGTATATATTTTCATTTTTGTGGTTTTTTTTACTGCAGCACATGAAACAGGCTGTTTTGGCTCTTGTCTTATTAGGCTCCCTCCCCTCTGGCCCACTCTGTTGTGATTGGCCGATTGCTGTTCGGAGAGCACAGCTTAGCTAAAAGGAAGGAACACAATAAAAGGTTGGGTTGTGCAGCTGAGGAATACAGGAACTCATTCATTTTAAACACAGATTCTCCACTTTGACTTTCTTTGGAAGTTCAGACAAAGGGAATTCGTCTTCACATGTAGGAAAACAGAATAATCTCGGACAGGCGAGGTACACTAACCAAACCCCTCCCGGCCTCCGCTCCACCTAGCTTTGTTCAAAGTCGTGCCAAATTTGTAACCCCTTGGACATTATGCTAATTTGTTACATAGTGACCTAAACATGCTATGGAAGTCAGGGCTACAAACAATGTTTTGCGGATGGTTCATGACCTGTGTTTCTGTCTGAGAGAATTACTCCCATTGACGTGGACTTAAGCCTTTGTACCTTTGCAGACATTTTACATGTACGGAAAACAATATAGCACACTAAAGGAAAAGGGAAAAACTGAAAAGGCATAATATAACAACTTTAATAGCTGTTCAGAGGTATTCTCATCTAATTCCATTGTACACCATTTCTTCTTGTACACTATGACCAGGTATGATCTCAAACTCAAGTTCTTTCCCGACCAAAACAGCAGAGCCACTCAGTTGCTGCATAAAGTATTAGATGAGCTCCACAACTGTTTCAGGGCGAGTCCGGGTGTGGTTAGCGGGCTGCTCTTTACGTTGTCTCATGGCCTTACCCCCTGCGAGAATTTGTTGAACTCTGAATTTGTTGAGTTCTAACTCTCAGGTTTGCATCACACCTGCTGTAATTTTAGAGATTTGACCTTCCAGAAAAAGGTTTGGGTGCCCGGAGCAAGATTTTATTGATTTGCAGGTCATTAATGGTATCCTCTAATTACACCTGTGTGTCAAGGCTGGGATGCAGTTTTACATCTTAGAGGGAAATATCTAAAACCTCATGTTTTTCCCAGAGATATTGAGGTGACATAATGTTTGCGATGCACAGAAGGAGGTGATGACAACATACTTAAAGGGCTGAAGGCAATGGGGACGAAGTGGTGATTGATGTCTTTCCCTCTAATTTAGCAGTAAACTATCTCAGTCACGAGGCTTCCTTTGAAGGAAGGTACAGTAGCACACTTGGTCTGTTACTCAAACGTACCTGCTGAGTGGGGTCTCATGATTGTATGTGGTGTACACTACAAAGTATGCACAATGAGGACACTGTAACACTGTAATCATTCCCATGATGAATATGGAAGAAGGCCGCTCTCACAAACGCTGATTATGCCTTGCACTCGGCATCCAATTCGTCTCCATACTTCCGTAATACCTATTCTCTTTCTCACATACATAAGATTTCATTATGTGCCATTTTCTGTCTAAGGGGAAAAGGTCTCAGAAACTCGGACAGTTTGCAAAAGTCTGTTTAACTGAGTCTGCCATGGTTTCCTGACACTGTTTTGTCCCCCCACCAGCTCCCATTTTAAAAATGTTGCAAGAAACATTTGTTTTGAACTGCCGTGACTGCGTTTCTGCACTCGTAGGACCTCTCATGGTTTGCTTCGGGGACATTTGGCTGGGAGAATTGCAGGTTAAGGGGCAGCTGTTTCCATGCGCCGCTTGCCCGAGTTTACATTTGGGCTGGACTTTGGAAGGATTTGAGGAAGTCTCATGTTACCCATGAGGCTGCACTCTTTTTGGCCAACTTGGCCTCTTTTTGGAACCGAATAATATATTAGTAGCTCTTTGTTTTTGACATTATCCTGGTATTATATAGTCTGTGTTCCTCATTTTATGTTTCATTGTACATTACCGTATCATTTCAGCCCACCATGGTGTTCTTCACTGTCACCATCAGCCAGCTAACTTTAAATATTTAACTGATCAAAGAAAAATTTGCTATTTCATTCATTTTTATTGTCAAACTCTGTTGTGGCCGATGCTGCTGGTCCTTTTTCCATGTTTGCTGACTCCACACTAGTACACATCCACAGCCTCAATACCCTGACCCCCCCCCCCCATGGATTTTCATGGAAAATCTGATACCTCCGAATTTAAAAATCTATACATAGACCGTTCAAAGCAGATTGGAAAGATCTCTTTTTTTAAATTTACTTTACAGTCATTCACACATTGGCAATGCAAAGTGATTTAAACCTTTGCAGAAAGTTGCACATAGCACCTTTAAATATTGACTTGAGCCTGCTTTTACCCTTTACATTCTGGGTGTTTGTTAGTGATTCTGTTTCTATAATGGCCGGTCTAACCCACCTGTGCGTCTCGGGTGCCATGTCTGATGTCCAGGTCTGGGGTTTCTTGCAAACTGAGGAGGAAAGTTGCAGTGTTTTTATCGCTTCTTCGCACTGTCTACTTGGGTACTCCGCTCTTGTGGACTCCGCTCTAGGCTGTCCTATATACGCAGAAGTAGATACTTGATGTTGATTGCACTACTCCATCTGTTGGCTGCATATATAACTAGTTCTTGGTCCTCACTGTATAAAGTAGTATTGAGAAGGCATTTTTTCATGAGAATCTCTCTCTCTCGCTCTCTCTCTCTCTCTCTCTCTCTGAAATTGTTGTTTTTATATTTTTCCTTTGTATATTTGACTAGTTTTGTTGTGCACACTTGTAACCGTCATGGAAGCCTTCCCACTAATTAATTTTCCTCCTTTTTCTCTTTCCTTCAAACCACATTTTGTGTTCCTGTTGACTTTTATTTTGCAGGGATTCAAATTGGATCAGGCTGTATCCTTTGTTCTGTGATTGCTAAGTGTAAGCTGCTTTAAATATGCAATAGAAAAATGTTTTTTTTATCTTTCTCTCTGTCAGTACTGAGGCCAGAGGAAGATGACGGATGAGGTGATTGTCATCGCTAAGTTTGACTACTCGGCCCAGCAAGATCAGGAGCTGGACATCAGGAAGAATGAGCGACTCTGGCTTCTGGACGACTCCAAGTCATGGTGGCGCGTTCGAAATGCCACCAACAAGACTGGCTTTGTGCCCTCCAACTACGTGGAGAGGAAGAACAGCGCCAAGAAGGCCTCCATCGTCAAGAACCTGAAGGACACTCTGGGTAAAGCTCCTTTGGTGTTTCTGTGAATATTTGTGCTTTGTGAACAATCATACACTTTTCTCCCCCTTTTGCTGCGTCTTCTTTCACGAACAGTGTGTGGAAATATCACTCTTCTAAAATTGCTTTTCTCATCAAGTCTTACTTTTTGAGATTAACTTAAAATATTTAAAACCTTTCTAGAATTTCAGTGGATCCTCCCAGGAGGCTTTTAGTTAGCATCTCCAGCTAAAGCACTGTCCCTAACCCTAACGCTAATGATCTTGAAACGGACTGCACAGCCTGTCCAAAAAATGGTTTCTTGACACTTCTTTTTTTCGTGTAAAATAAGCTGATTTATTCACTACTTGAGAGTCTCACTATTTCTTCAGTGGGTTATCTGTCTGTAAATGTCAAAGTGATCAATAAAAGATCACTTCAACAAGAGAAGCAGTTTTGCAGTGGGGAAAAAAAAGTGAGAGTGGACCCACGCTGGTCTATGTCAAAAACTGGTATATTCAGCTTTTCTCACAATGCCTACAAGCCATAAAATGCCATCAGATTTATGGGAATTTGAAATTGGGGAAAAGAAATCTTATTCAAAATATCTTACAAAATGGAAATTACATGGCTTTTTTGACCAAAAATATGACATTATCACCAGTAAATACTGTACAAGAATGATTTGACTGTGGGTTTATGACAATTGTTTTAATGCATTTCTTTTGTGATGCTGCTACTGTCTTGCAAATATTTGGAGCTCCACGGAATATCTGGTTCCAAGTGGCCTTCCTTAAAGGGGACCTAATATTCTGATCCTTCTTTTAATACATTTAAGTAATGTTATAATGTTGGATGCCCATACTCAACCTCTGAAGTTTCTAAACATAAGATACAGGGATTTTGCCATTATCCAAGAACATGATTTCGTGAACGTGATTTTGTCTCTGAACAGCTCGTCCCGAGATCTTCACGAGATCTGGGCAAAACCTGACGTCATGTTGTGCCGTCCAATTAATACAGACAGAGCCAGAGCCAATCACTGCACTGGCCCTGCCCACACCGGAAACTATTCTAGCAGGCACAAACGACTGCGGATCATACTATGCCTTAGTAGCATCTACACTTCCAGAAATACTAAAGAAGAACCGCTGATCATTTGAGGTGCAGTTTTGTCAGTATCTCTCCCAAAGCTGCTCGTCCCTTTATTTTTGGACGCAATTAAAAGCACCTACTTCTGTTTCAAAAGACACTGCCACCAGAAATCAGTGGATAGCTTTTTTAGCAAACAGCCACAGCCAAAGGGAACTTTAGCTATTTGTGCTCAGTATTTCACCAAAGACAGCTTTGTCAATAAAGGATTATTCGACGCTGGATAAGCATTTTAGCTGCTTCTCAAACCTGAAGCAGTTGCATCAATCAAGTGCTCGAGGCCACAAGCTGTAAGTAATGATATAACATCAAATAATTTAAGTGACCATGAAAAACCTGTATTATGTTCATGACATAACCTGAGCTCTCTAGCTGTCGCTTACTATCCATAACGCACCCATTCTCCACAAGCAAACGCTGGTCATTCCGCCGCAATAAGTAAACCCTTTCCACGGGCAATTTTCGAAAAGACCGTTTAGCCTGGAGCATTCACCCCTCCATCATATACAAGCGCCAAAGCTGTTCGTTACTCCACGTTAACGACACACCACAGTTATGCACATGGACCAGGTAGTACGCACCAAAGCAGTCCAAAAGTTGTTGGTTCACTTTTTGCTGGTCCTCACTGTCCATGTTTTCCTCTAAAATCAGACCCACCGGATTTATACGGTCTTCGGTCTACACTTCGGTAACGACGACCTGTTCTAAAAATGTGTCTGTATGGGGTGGATTCTAGCTTTCCCTTTATCCTAGCTATAGAGTAGAAACACTGGTGCACTCACCATAGTAGCCATAGGTAGATGGTAAATTCGTGCTTGAGCTGCCAGATTTTCACACTGCATCCTCCACTTTTGCCGCTGCATATATGCTGCATTTTAGGAAAATTCATTCCATCATATCTATACACATGTACAGCGTTTGATTGCAGAATGTCCCCGCCGATTCCTTAACTCAGATGGCAGACGTGTCCCACGTTTCACACTAGGGAGGCGGACCCGGAAAACTCCGTTCTGCTGAGACCTGCCCAGCTCCGCCATCCACAGAGCCGGCCAATCAGAAGAAAGTGGGCAGACGGGGAGGGGGGCCATAGCGGCGTTTCAGGCAGAGATTACAATGGGCTACGTATGGGGTTTTTTGAGGATGGCAGTATGAGCTAAATATGGACCCTTTTTTGGACTTTGAACAATTACGAGTACTCCAAGGGGAGTCCAAGATAAAAACATAAACTTGGAAATGTAGCATAATAGGGCCCCCCCCCCCCCCGGCGCAGTCCTCTACTCTGACCCTGGCAGTGAAATGGACAAGTCAATGTCCTTTGAAGGGGGGAGCGTCTCATGTTCAGTAGAGTGCAAAAATTCTTGCGGTTAATTTTTAGCCTTTTTTTTTTTTTTCCAACTGATGGAAGTTTAAAAAAGTTGTTATTATTATAATTATTATTTTTATTAATTCCATACCTTGTGTTTGATTTAGTATCTGCAATGTGTGTGGGGGGACAAAAAGACTCCTCAAAGTAAGAGTTGCTGTGTTTCCCCCCCCCACCTCCCTAGTTTTGTTTTTTGTCCCGTAATTTGATACATTTTTGGCTAACTGGCATGTGCCTCCAGTGAAATGCCTAAAAAAGCTTCAAAGAATGAGTGTATTGAGTTCACTTTAAGTCCTTTTCTTTCAGGAACGCAGTGCAGTCTGGTGGAGCAGTGTAGTCAGAAACTGCAATAAGGGCCCCCTCACCCACCCATGAGGTCATTCATATTTGCTGAGAAGTTGGCATTTACAGGCCTGCTTTGCAAATAATCAGTGTGTGGAAAAAATTGGATACGAGACATTTTCAGAAGCAAATGATTAACGAAAAAATGTAAAGTGATTTTCCATTGGACTGAAAATTTAACTTACTACTTATTTCTTTTTTTAAAAAAAGCTGAAAAATCTTGCATGCAAAATGACTCAGGAAAACAATATTCAATAGAACATTATTTCTTAAAGAGTGTATGACACCAATATTTTTTCCCCCCGCAATCTTGTTGTTTCATATGTGTAAAAAAGCATTCCGGGCATAAATGCACTTCTAAAATTTAAAAGAGCCTAATTTTGCATTTCAAAATATTTCTATTTTGACTTAACATTGGTCGCAGGAACGCATTGCCAAAAAGTCACTCGATATACTCTTGTGAAGTCACTTGATTTGACTCGCAACAAAACACGGCGGATAGCCGGAGGAAGACGGTGACAAAAGGAGGCTGATGTAGTGTGGCTGGTGCGCCGAACAATCATAATTGTCCAAATACGTTTCACACACTGGGCGTATCAATGCATGTGTTTCCCTCCGATTCCACTTTGAAGACAAATGTCAAATTTCTGCAGCAGCACCGCATTGATTTCAGCAAACAGATAATCAATTACAATCAATTACACTGACGTCACAAGTAGCGCATTTTTGAAATCAGTGTCAGGTATACTTTTAGAGGGAATATTGATGTAATTCTGGTGGCAGAAAGTAACAAAAAATATTTTTTTTTGGCAAGTCTTTGTTTATAGCATATTTCAAACAACCAAAAACGGGGAAAAAATTTTGTCATATACACTTTAAATGAAAGTCTTCATATTTGCTCAGTGATTATTGCTTCCCTCTTGGTAAAATATATTTTAGGTAGATAATCTTTGCAAGGAAAAAAGCATAACTGCACTGGAACTGTAAACATTGTTGAAATCAATGTAAAAGGGCGCATAAAAACCAGACACCAGTGTAGCATTTTTAACCAATATACATTAATGGAGTTAAAACTACAAATCCATTTCAAGAAAAGTTGGGACGCTGTATAAAACAGAATGCGACGATTTGCACATCATTTAACCCTATATTTAGTCAATAATGGTTCAAAGACAACATTTCTGAAACAAAAGAATGGAAATGTTTATAATGCGAAACAATGCACCTGGTGGAACATTTCACAGCTAATTAGATAAATTGGCAGCACGTCATTGACATGAATGGGTATGAAAAGAGCATCTCAGAGAGGCTGAGTCTTTCAGAGGATGGCTTCACCACTCTGTGACAGACTGAATGGGAAAATTTTTCAACAATTTAAAAATGAAATTTCAAAGAAACTGGAGATATGATCATCTGTGTAATATCGTAAAATTATTCAGAGAATTCAGATAAATCTCTTTATGCAGGGGACAAGGCCATAAACCACTATTGAATGGCCATAATCTTTAGGACCTCAAGTGGCACTACATTGAAAACAAACAGGACTCTATAGTGGAAATCACTGCAAGGGCCCAGGAACACTGCTGAAAACCATTCTCTGTGAGCACAAGTTGTTACTGCATCCACAAATGCAGGTAAAAATTTTATGGTGTAAAGAAAAAAACCATAAATAAACAAAATCCAGAAATGCTGCCACCTTCTCTGGGCCTAAGCTCATTTATGATCACCTGAGATAAAGTGGAACCTATCCTGTGGTCTGACCCAGAATCTGAAATTTTTATTGGAAATCAAGGATGCCACGTCCTCTGGGCTAAGAAGGAGAGGGAACATATGGCTTTTTATCAGCACACAGCTCAAAAGTGGCATGCGTAACTTGCACATCTGTGATGATAGCATTAAGGCTGAACAATATTTACAGGATTTGGAGCAGCATATTCAGCCATCCAGACATCTTTCTTCTGGTAAGGCTTTGCTTATTTTAACAAGAGAATGCCAAACCACATTGTGCGCATGATACAACATCATCCGTTGTAAAAGCGTCCGGGTGGTAAACTAGAAAGCCTGCAGTCCAGACGGGTCACCCGTTGAAAACTTTGGTGCACAAATGTCATGAAAGAGTCTGCAAAAGTGTTGAGGAGCTGAAATCTAAAATCAAGCAAGAATGAGAAAACATCATGTTTTCGAAACTATAGTAATTGGTCTCCTCGGTTCAAGAACAGTTTCAGGGTGTTGTTGAAAGAAGAGATGATCTTCCTCCGCCCTAGTTCTGAATCTGAAGATTCAAGCAACGAGTGTATAAGAATCAGTGGCTGACGGGCACGTGCTTCGGAGGAGAGCCGTGAACTGTCTCACTATCCTGAGTTGGCAGCAAGGGGTCGCATACGAGCAAGCTTTGTACATAGTTCCCCAATTGGGCATTCCAGATTCGGGTGGGATTGGAGATGCCAAATTTATATAAAAAGTAAATGAAAAGAAGAGATGATCTAACAAAGTGGTAAACATGGCCCAGTCTCAACTTTTTTGAAATGTGTTGCTGACATCACATTCAAAATGAGCAGATGTTTTCTAAAAACAAAACAATTTCTCAATTTTGACATTTTATATGTTGTCTTTGTACTATTTTCAATTTATTATGGATTTTTCATGATTTGCCAATAATTGCGGTCTGTTTTCATTAATATTTTACACAGTGTCCCAACTTTTCTGGAAATGGGTTTGTATGCTCAGCCATGGTCCTGGGGCCAGTACCTTTGAAAAGAGACCAAAACAGTTCTGTCCTAGTACTCGTTTGAGACTGAAACCGAAAAGCTGGTTTGAACTGATCCGACACTGCTGCTGACAGAAAGGCGATCCTCACTCCTGACCGGACCCCTCTCAGGGTTCATTAAGTGTAACTTGAGACGGTGTGGAAAGTGCCTTTTCTGTTCCTCAAGGCACCATCAGGTGGCTGAGCTGAAAATACGGTGAAGCCTGTGGACAGTAAATCCAGCTCTTCTGCAGGGCTGCATAACTGCAGTCATTAGAAAAGCAACTTGTTGAAGGGACGAAATTTCGATTTCTGAGACTCCATTTTGTTTGAGAATTAATGATGAAATTTTGTACTTTTGGGATTTATTCATCTAGTATTGCTCACGGAACACATCTTATGAAAACCTGGTTATCAGTATGGTATGCTTATAGTAGTTTTAATGTGCCTCATTTTGGGAAGAGATTAAAAATTAATCAAAGCTTCTCTGTTTATTTGAATATCTAGTTCGTACTCTGCTGCCTGCTGATTTGCCAAAGCTTTCATCATGATACAATTTTATTTAGTTTAAGTGCAAGGGCTGTTTACTGACAGTTGGTTTGTAACAGTTATTGTGGTATAGACTGCACTGCAAAATCCTGGAATTGCATACTCTTCTTAGTCAGGTCTCTTGAGTCAGGCTTGAAATCAGACCCCAACTGAAATTAGTCGGCATCTTTAGTACAATGTTGAAAGGAAATGCTTGAAGTATTGGTATCGATTCCTTCTCTGTCGAACTTTCCCTGCAGTTATTCTTCACCTCTGCTGTGCTTGTTCCTGTTAGTTTTTGGAGACCCCTCCTCTCACCGCCTTGTGTCCTGGGTATTCTTGCTTCTGTCAGAACAGGGCACTTTTGTGGCACTAACTCCTCCTGCTCCCTGTCCTACTGCCTGAAATTCATGAATGGGTGGGTGGAAGGGGGGTTAGAGGGGCAGGCTTGGGGTTTAAGTTTTGGGTCGTGCTTGGGTCATAGCAGGAATGGAACTGCTGGCCCCTCCCACTGTTCCCATGGAAACGCCATGGCTCCAATGCCAATGCAGCATTCTGGTCTCCCCCCTCCCAATTCATACCAGGTGACTCAGACGGTTCACCTCTTAAAGTGCATCCAAAATAACACCCTCTGCAGGTGAACAGCTGCTGGCGCAGACGTGACCCACAGAGCAGCTCCGCGCTGCCGACCAGCTGTCGCCCCCCTCGGCCGCCCCACATCTTCTGCTCCCTCTGAGGGGTTCTGGTTTCCTCAAGTGCCGTCTGTCCTAGTGTTTTTAACTTGAACAGTAAAGAGAAAGGGCGTCCGTTCCCTTTGTGTACATGCCTGCATGTGTAGGTGTGTCTGTATTTGTGTTGTGTGGAGTTCCTTCTCAAAGAGCATGTCGCCTGCAGTTCTAAAGCACATGCTCTCGTTCCCACTCAATGCTGAAAATAGGAGAGGAGCTGGAGGACTGAAGGACAAGAATTGAAGAGATGGACAGTAGGAGCTGGAAGGCAGGAATGGGTGAATCTGGTGTTGGCTCCCCATAAGCTTTAGATAATTCAGCCAAAACATTAAAACCACCAGCCTCATACTGTGTAGGTCAGATTTGTGCCTCCAAAACAGCTCTGATGTCCTCTTGAATTTGCAAAGCTAGGCTTTTCCAGTGGAATTTTGCCCATCACCCTCCTTGCACCAAATTGTCTTCTTCCCTCAGTGTATCTTGGTGCCATCTCTACCCCGATAAATGGTGCACATGCACCAGGCTGATGCACATGATCTAGAAGAAAATGGGATTCGCTGAACTAGATTACCTCCAATAGCCCCAGGGTCCAGTTTTGACCCTCACATGGCCATTGTAGGCAGTTTTGGTGGTGGACTGGGGTTAGAACCGACATTTTTACTGGTCTGCAGCTATTCATAGCAGAACCTGATCCACTACGGTTGTGACCCATTACTCACATGGCATTAAAATTCTCTGTAACTTGTGCCACAGTTGCCCTTCAGGCAGTTCGAAGCTGTTGGGATAGCCTGTGTTGCTCTTGTGGGTTAAGAGCCTTAGGCGCCCAACACCCTGTCACCGGTTTGTGGTTTATCCCACCTCGGACCACTGTTGGTTGGTAGTCACTACACTGGTCTGGGGGCACCCCATTAGCCCTGTCGCATTGGAGATGTTCCGAACCACTAGTCTGGCCATATCGATTTGGCCCTTGTCAAGGTCACTCAAGTCCAATTTCTCCCATATCAAGCCTGTTGATTACTAGAATGGGCTGTTAGCTCACTGCCTAAAGTCTGTTTGCAAATCTTGACATGTGCCGTCGTCTCAGGATAATAAGTGTTACTTCATCTGCGAATGGTTTTAATGCTATGGCTCATTGATGAATTTTAAAAAAATCTTTCCGTTGTAAATTGTCCTTTAATTCTTTCCATGACTGTGTTATATTTTATGATCTTCTTCTGTGTGATTTTTTTGGGCTGTTATTGTTCAAGCCCAATTCTGAAATAGTTGGGACAAAGTGTTAATTGTGAATAAAATCAAAGCGCAATGACTTTCAAATCACATCAGCCAGCACTTCATTCACAATAGAACAGAGATAACATAGCAAATGTTGAAACAGAGAATTTTTGCAATTTTATCCACAAAATGAGCTCATTTCAAATTCGATGGCTGCTACAGCCTTAGCCATTGGAATTTGATCCCACTCTTGTTTAAAACAGGCCTCCAGCCGCTAGAGAGTTTTGAGTCTCCTTTGACAGACTTTTCGTTAAATTATGCACTAAATGTTCACAATCAGTGAAAGATCAGGACTGCGGGCAGGCCTGTTCAGCACACGGACTCTTCTACTACAAAGCCATGCTGTTGTAATAGCTGCAGTATGTGGTTTTCGATTGTCTTGCTGAAATACACAAGGCCTTCCCTGGAATAGATGTCATCTGGAGGGGAGCATATGTTGCTCTAGAACCTTTATATACCTTTCAGCATTCGTGGTGCTTTTTATAACATGCAAGTGTCCCACACCATATGCATTAATGCATCCCCATACCATCAGAGACAGTGGCTTTTGAACTGAACGCTGATAACAGGAGGGGTGGTCTTTCTCCTCTTTATCCCGGAGGACACGGCGTTCATGATTTCCAACAAGATGTCAAATTTGGACTCATCTGACCACAGGACACTTTGTCACTTTGCTACAGTCCATTTTAAATTAGCCTTGGCCCACAGAACACGGCGGCGCTTCTGGATCATGCTCAACAATGGCTTCCTTTCTGCATGATAGAGTTTTTAGGTAGTATCTGTGGATGGCACGGCGGACTGTGTTTACAGACAGTGGTTTCTTGAAGTATTCCTGGGCCCATTTAGTAATGTCAATGACAGAATCATGCCGGTGAGTGATGCAGTGGCATCTGAGGGCCTGAAGATCATGGGCATCCAGTAAAGGTCTTCAGCCTTGTCCCTTACGCACAGAGATTTTTCCAGTTTCTCTGAATCTTTTGATGATGTTATGCACTGTCGATGCTGAGACCTTCAAAGCCTTTGCAATTTGAGGAACATTGTTTTTAAAGTATTCCTCAATTTTTTTGATGCAAGGCTTCACAGGTTGGAGAGCCTCTGGCCATCTTTACTTCTGAGAGACTCAGCCTCTCCAAGACATCCCTTTTATAGCCAATCATGTTACACACCTGATGCCAGTTAACTTAATTACTTGCTCAATGTTCTTTCAGCTGATTCTCATATGTATTATTTGCTTTTTCAGCCCTTTTTTCCCTGTGTCCCAACTTTTTTGAGACCTGTTGCAGCTAGAAAATTTGAAATAAGCTCATTTCTTGGATAGAAATGTAAAATGTCTGTTTCAACATTTGAAATGTCATCTATGTTCTATTGTAAATAACATTGGCTCATGTGATCTGGAAGTCATTGCATTTTGATTTTATTCACAATTTACACTTTGTCCCAACTATTTCGGAATTGGGGTTGTACTGTATATGCATGCTTTGTCGACATGTATGTGAGTCTTTTCTTTTCTATGATGTAAAAAATAAAGAATTGAGGAAAGCAGAGGGCAGTAGGAGAAAATGGAGGAGAACAAAGATGAGAAGGACAGCTGATGGTACTGAGGCACTGGAGGGTATTGATAAAGTGAGTGAAGGCAGTTGGCAGGAAGAAGCCCAGGAGAGGAGAAGGAAAAAAAGAGTGAGTCGGGGGAGGGGGGTGAATCTGTTTGTCGTGTGACTGCTGTTGATCCCCTGACCAGCACTGTGTGGAAAGGGGGGAGACCCCAGGAAGGCCCTGAAGAGAGGGAGGATATTTTTCAGGACAGCCACTCTGAGAAATGTCTGTTGGGTTCGTCTCCTGAATGACGCCATCTCCCACATGTATCAAATAGAGGACAAGTATTAGCTATCGGCTGTCAAATACGCATTGTGTTGCAGCTGGTCCAGGTTTAATGCTAATAACCACTTACTGCCAGGGATTTGTGGTATAATACATGCTGTGTTTATATGAATACATGCAGATGCACATAATCTATGTTGTATTTGTCATATGGCTTACTGTTCTTGAGGTTAAATGTGTTCATGAATAAAAATACGATCAGTTTAAACATAATGTTGAATGACTTGATAAACCATAGCTGCTGTGACTGTATCTCTGGCCCTTGTTTCACAAGTTTCCTCTAGAAGCCCAGAAAAAGGAGGGGGAGGGGTGTAGGTCAGCCAGCAGCTGGAGAGTTTCAAAGCAGGCCTCTCCTGTTTCCATTGGCCAATGTGTGTCATGTGACCTGGGTGGGGAGCTTCTCCACTAATAGCTCTGGACTTTCAGGAAGTTCTCATGGAATAGCTTTGTAGCTGCAGTGGGAGAGGCACGCACTGTGCCGGGAGAGCCCGTTATGGATATGGCAAACCTCTTCAAGCATTTCTTTCGTGAGTCAGCTCTTTCCTTTCCCTTTTACTATTGTCAAAGTGTTTTACTTGTTTGGCTTTTATTGAGGATGCAGATTTGGGAATGTGAATTTGAGAATTATCTCTGGGAGGGCTACATTTCTAAAACTTTTAGTAGGAAGTATATTGTAATTTGTTGGGAGTTGCAAGAGAAGGCCGTTGTGCATTCTTTTGGTGAAAAGATAATGGGAGATTAGATTTTGGCAGTGAGAGAAAGAGACAGAAAAATAGATTGTGCACATGGCTTCTGTTGCTGCTTCAATGGCTCCAAAAAAGTGGGTGGGTAGGGCTTTCAAAGACTGCAGTTAAAGCCTGTAATTCACTTCACAGTCACGGTAATCTGTATCATTGAGAGCTACTCCTACACTTTAAAAAACTTGCATACTTAACACTCTGGAGTATTGCAGCCTTCTCATTTAAGTTTGCCTGTGGCTTTTTTTTTTTTGCTATTTTTAAGCCTGCACTTTTCTTTTGCATTGTGCTATTTGTTTTTTGTTTTTTCTTTGGTCGGGGGAATTATTTTGGCGTTTTCCCCCTCCCCCCTCTGTTATCTGTGAGCAGTGGAAATCCCAATTTCTTTGAACTCAGGCTTGGAGGGAATTTAGGGGCTACTCCTGAGGTGCTGGTCATTTTACTGACCTGACACCTATTTTAAAGGACAGTTAGACTCTGCTGAATTCCCCAGTAATGGCGTGGTAATTGGTGCCTTCCACTTTGCCCGTGAGGAATATCGGTTTGAGATTACAGGAGGTTGTATGTTCTCACTGTGTGTATGTGTGTGCGTGCGTGTGCGTGTGCGTGTGTTGGACCTGGTGGCTTAAGGTGCTCTTAAACTTTGTACTAATGTAGTCTTGTGAGCCATTAGGAAGGGACATTCTGCTGCCCATCACCCCTTGCGCGTGCTCACACGCATATACACACACACACACACACGCGCGCGCGCACACACCTCCCTTCCCTCACAAAGCGGAAGCTGCATAATTGGAATCAGGTTGTGTGTAGATCCGAAGGCCGATCTTGCGCGTAGCAGGAGGAAGCCAGGAGAACTGGCACTTTTTTTTTTTTTTTTTTTTTTCCCTTTTTGGGAGGGTCTGTCGCTGTGCTGCTTCTCTCTCTCTCTCCGTCTTCCTGTCTCCTCTCAACCCCTGTGCAGTTCTTTTTTCCTTCCCCGTTTCCCGCCCGACCTCCTTTCTGCTTCACTTTCTCTTCATCTCCCACTTCATCTCTTTCCACTCTACTCTCCCTGTCCTCCATTCTTTCCCTTCCTTTGCTTCTCTCTGTCCCTCCCCCCTCCCTCTTTCTTACTCTTCCTTTTTGTGCGTGCGTGTGTGCAAGCTTTTTGTGTGTTATTTTTTTTTCTCTCCTCTGCAGTACACTGGGAAGGGCGTTGGGGTGTTGTTTCTTGGCAAGGAGAAAAGGGGAGGAATTTAAAGACAAAAGCAGAGTTTGGAGGCATTTTATACGTTGTATTATAAGTGCACTTAGTCCATCTCCTCCTTTCACTGTGCCTGTCTTTGTTTTTCTGCACTCCCTCACTTTTCTCTGGGCGCTTGACTGGAAAATCCACAGGCCAGATTATTGCATGAGAGGGGAAAAATGGCAGCCGCTTCTGAAATGTGGCCAGCTCCTTTAATGCACGAGACGAGCCAGTTCTGAAGACTCTTTCTTTTCTGGAAATGGAGACATTACTTTAAAAAAAAAAATGATGCTCACACTTGACCTGGCGATCGTATTTGTTTTGTCTGCTTCGTGGCGTTTTTAATTAAAGATCTTGTTTGTCTTTTCAAGTCTTCTGCATTTTCTTTTAACAAGAATAAAAGGCAGGAGTGTTTAGCAGTGCTTAATGAAGCAGAAAGTAAAATAATTTGCTCATATTGTGGTTTTTTTTTTTTCCCAGTTTCATAAATCTTTTCATCGCAGCTTCCCATCTTTGAAAGTAAAACACTGTGCCATCTTTGTGTATTTTGTGCTTTTAGTCTGTAAGTACTGGTGTTGGGGGAACTTTTAAATTTCACCCATAGATGCATATTTGTCCGATATGCATTCAATCGTGGACCAACAAAGTGGCGCTCAGAACAGTTGGTGCCGGTCGGCGTTCTCACGCCTGAGATATCTGTAATGGTTACACAAGTGCTTCTTTCTCTATTTATCTAGCAGACGCAGCAGCAGGGCCCTGTGAAGACACCCTGCTTGTCACATGTGGCTCCAGGGCTCTTTTTTCACTTTGCTTTGTTATGCAGGGCAAACATGCTGTCACATGACCGGTTCTCTTGCCTGGAGTCATGGTGGAGTGTGTACCTTGACTGCTCTTGAAGGTGAAAGAGTCGGAACTCTGTTGCTGTCCTCAGGGCATGTGTCCTCCCCCCATCCTTGGTTTTTTTTTTTGGGTCGATTAGTTTGATTTTGTAAAAGTGAAGTGGCTGTGAGAAAATGTAAAAATTGTTTGCAGGTATGAAATGTCGTAACGTGTTAGGACTTGTTTACAGATGTTTTTATTTTGTGAGTTTGATGGGGAGAGTTGGATCTGAATGCCTGTATAAATGAGAATGTGAATTTTCTAGCACTTGCTTGTAAACTTATAATAATGGATATGCTTGGGTAAATATGTGAAGCGTTTTCTTTTAAGTGTGGATGAGAGGGTGGTGACTCGGTCAACCACATGATGCATTCCTCCCCTTTTGGAATCAGTCTTTTGCAGCCATGTTGTGTTGGGCCTGTGTTTATTTGAACAAAGTATGTGTGTGTCATTTGTGGGGGTGTGTGTGTTTGCATGCACATGTGTCTGTGCGCTTGTGCTCGTGTGTGTGTGTGAGAGAGAGAGAATTCTGCAAGGATAATGTGAGGTTGGTTTATGAAAGTGAGACACCTATGAGTTTGGTTGCTGTCCTGACTCCCCCGAGCACGTGTGCTGTTACTTGTTTAGCTTATTTGTTTTATGATGTCATCCGTTTGGGTCATGTCTGCCCAAGCAGCCACAAAGAGAGGTGATTTGACTATTTACTTCCCCATGTCTGAGCCGCAGAGAGGCGGTTTACACTTCCAATCAGCTTAGACAGTTTTGTTCTTGCATCAGTGATTGATCTCAAATATCTGTCCGTAATAAACATCTAAAAATACTGACCGAAAAACATTCTTTTTTAAAGATTATAGGGAATTCTTTCTACTCCATTGTCACAGGATGGGAATCAAGACTGAGGTTTTGAGATGACAAACCTTTCAGGTTTTATTTTGTGACTGTCATATGTTTAAAGTGTGTGTAAAATAATTTTTTTTTTGCTGCAGTGATTGTTCACCGGGTTTATTTTCAATTCTTATCCCAAGGCTTTAAGAGGCTGTGTTCTTAAGTTGGCCTCCAGGGGTCATACTTTTAGTTTTAAAATTCTATCTGCTAATATAAATAAACTAAAGGATGTTCTTGTATTTAAGAAGCTCCATTGCTTGTTTTGTAGGGCTGTTGCTCTCTTGTTGTTCGTTGAATGAAAGGAAGGCTCCCACATTAAAAAGGGGAAGTGGATGGACCGGTGATTTCGCGTGGACTGAGGAAATCATACAAAAATAGGCAGAACAGCGTTTTTCAAGACGTCCTTGAGTCTGTCGTGTTTGGATTTTTATTCTTGTGAGCTTAGTCATTTTTTTTTGCTGTCGCCACCATTTTAAAGTTGCGGCGTCTGTCCAAGTTTATTGAAAATTCCTTCATTTTTTCCCCTCAGTATTGTGAATTAAGCAGACTTCATTTCCTGTTAATCTTCCTCACAGGAAAGTGTGTCTTGTGGCATAGAATATCTTTACACAGTGGGATCCTTTTCCTCTCTGGCCATGTTTTCCAAGCAGTGTTGCCATAAGGTGAAGGTTTTAATCCTCTTGATTTATCAGAATTTCCTGTTTTTTGATTGACTCTCTGGTAAAATGTCCCCATACCTTTCTTTAGTATACCTCCATCTTCAACATATTTATATTTGAATCCCCATATTTCATTATAGAGTGAATTATAGTCAGTCAACACTATTGTCATCCATTCACCAGCCTGTTAAAGGCATCTTTCGAGGTAGTATGTGATACATCTCCACTGTGTGTTTGTCAATGCTGTTATTGAAGGATGTGATTGAAGAGATTCTCATCATTACTCCCAGCTGAAGGGTACAACTCAAAAATTGGTCGAAGCACTTTGATTCAGTGAGATTTCCACTGATGGTTATTATCAGCTGACCTGTTGACAATGGACACGTTATTAATATATGTGTTGACTGGGGCAATCAGAGATCAGACTATTATTTTCTGCCTGGGTGTGAGCTTAATTTCTGTGCCTTTGTATGTGACTCTCATCTCCTGGTTCTGTTTGTGAAGTAATTTTCTCGCTGTTGTATGTCATTGCACAGCCCGTGTCATGTCTGTGAATGATGTTCTTTTGGGCAAATATTTGAAGGACTGTATGCTAATATTTGGGTGCCTTAACATAAACTTGACATAAAATTACTTAATCTTGGACTGTCTATTTGGAGTTAGATTTCGACTCAGTGGATCAATGAATTGAAAAGCGGAGTTGAGCTGGAGGTAGGGAACGCCTGATGCTCACTAAGATGTTACAGAATAGAGAAAAAACCATCTGGCACTGCACCTTGAATGAGTTTGTGGGACAACCACATTTATCGCTGAGTTTGATCTTTGCTATTGATAATGAATGAAATGCATCCCAGTAGCAAATGTCAGTTGTGCTGTTACCTTCTTAATACTCCTTTACCCCTTTGAGCTTAATTAACCAAGGTATTGAATTAATATAAAAATAAATAAATTTTAGGCAGCACTTTGTATTCTTCATCTGTCATTTTCTGCGACTCACCTTTTTAATATGTGCCATGGGATGTCTATGGTCAAATATTGAAAGAATTTTCAATACCACGTGGAAACCGCCTTTTATCTTGAAATAAATGTAGTGTAGCTCACAAAGCTAGTTGCTAGACAAAGAAATGCCTTCATTCTGGTGGAAGCTCCCATGCGTGTCTGCTGCTGCTACACTCTCCTGCAAGCTGGGCTATTTAAGTTGTTTTTTCACCCCACCCTGCTTCAAAAATAACATCTTCGCCTGCCGCTGCGCTGTTTTACTCCCTGCTTCATCTTATAATGAGAGTTCGCAAATTGGCTGCCCCACCCAGGTACCTCATTGCGGAGTGCTGTGTTGCTTGCTGTGGCTGTTTGCTCATGAAGCACACCGTATGTCAACCCAGAAACATTGTTGGCATTATACAGCTTGGACTCCAATACAGACACTAAACTGGAGTGTGACTGGACTGGTTTGGGGCAGAGAGAAATGCAGTGTATAAATGGTGCTGTAAAGGCTTGCTGATAGTCATTCAAGTGCTTGAAAAGGAGGCTAAACTATCCGTGCTGTTTGGGGACAAACAGGGAATGTTGCCTTTTTTTTGTTGCGTTAAGCACTTGAGTTGCTAATATCCAGTTTCATAATTTGAGGGCTTGTTGTACCGAAGGTTTTTGGTGATTTTTTTCTTCCCTTAAGAAGCAAATGAATAATTAAAGGAGTATTATTGATTACAAAAATGTTTTACTTGCTTGGGTACCCTTTTGAGGTTCTTTTAATTAAATTCTAAAACTGGTATAGGCGAATTCTGTTTATAAAAGTTAAGTCTCCACACCCGGAAGCTGCAGGGCCATTCCGTGTTACGTGCGTTGCAGTTCGGACACGCATTTTGATGATAAATATGACTACAATTTTTTATTGCTTGGAGTTTCCATCTTGTTTAAACCTTATTTGTGGTTCTGGGTCAGTACCCTTTCATGGAAAGTAAGAAAAATTTCCCTCCCTTTGCCAACTTTTTTGCTACAGCCTCATTTTCAGCGTTACGTGTGTTACATTCAGAGAAAAATGTAACGTTGTCACTTTTTTAAAATCCTCAAAAGTCTGTGAAGCGTGCCACTGAGTGCATTTCTCTTTAGTTATGATTTGAATACCCAATATATTAAGTTGTCATATCAGATATTGTTGGGGTTTTAGAAATATCAAAATCTTTTCATGGGGGAATTTGGGCGTTACGTGCATTATGAAAAAAAGTTACGTGCGTTACACTTCTGAACTGGGCACGAAGAATTCAATTTCTGGAGCATTTTATGAACGTCGAGTGATTTGTTTTTCTTTGAAATAAATATTTTTCACAAAATATGGAGTGGTTCAGGAGTCCTTCCTTTGTGATGGGTTCAGATAGGAAGCCATTTATACCAAGGAAACTGCAAGAAGCCATTCTTGCTGAGACCAGTTTCCGTTCTGAATCTGAAACCATGTTGTTTTTGAGCAATTTCTTGACACAACTGACCTACAGGGCCACCAAGTCTACTATAAAGGAATAGAGTGGAAAAAACCCCAGCAGACCTATGTCCTCCATATAACACAGAGGACCGATTCTCGGGATCGCTCACTTTTATTTAGACTAGTAAGTTTCGCTCTTTACCGAATTTCCAATTTCTGTTTGTGATTCTCACGTTGATTTAAGATATTTGAAGTTAATAGTTAATATTGCGCACGAAGATAAATTTGAAAACGCTTGCACATGTGCGAAAAATTGCATAATCACTGTTGATCTGCCCCAACTTTGTCTACTGCTAAAGACGAGTGGGTGTGGTTGTCGTTAAGATATGAAGGAGTGATGCATCAAGGGAAATGTATTTTGAAGTATCTACTGACCATTTAAATGCTATCGCTTGAACAAAAACTACATTTCCCGAACAAGAGCGCGCCGCACCATCATTCTACCTCTGCATATGAGAAATGCAGGCCAAATATGGTCAATTGTTTGTTCTGCATACATAAAAAGAGTAATTTTTGTTACTTGCGCTACACAGACAACTCCCTAAATCTTCATCAGAAATTTTTCAAAAATCGTTGAAGTCGGACATTGAGCAATTGTCATTGATTAAAGAATGCCTCTATTCAGTAAAAGACTGTGTGACTCTGTATTTTTTGTGTTGGAAATAACAAAAAAAGTGAGAAAAATATATCATTGTTTTTGCCTTTTTTTTCTAATCTTGAAAGTGGCTTATATTTGATGATGTGGCAGGGATGGCACACGTGATGAATTTCCTTCTGGTTTAGATGAAACCAGGAAACACGTGATTTAAAAAATGTATCCCATTGACAGAATTCAAAATGTAATTTTTCTGACCCAGGACCACTTTGGCTGGAATGGCCCTGCAGACTCTTGTTGGGTACCATCAGCTTGTTTAAGGGTCATTCGATGTCAGATCATCAAAATGGGTCTCACCACCACCTTTTCAATTTTGCTATTTTTTGTATGCAGCTGTATAAATGTATATCACTGAAAAATCCAAAATTTCAGCTCATTCGGTCCTAAAATTAATTTTTGGTGAAATATTTTCTTAGGGTACTGTCTGTCAGTTTTTTTTTGTCAGTTGACATTTTTCTTGTGTTGAACATGGCATAACTTTCTTATTATTACATGTATAGCTGTGAAACTTTGCATCTAAGCTACTGTTATACTGCTTAATCAGAGAATGCAGTCCATTTTACTTAACCTTTCTTTGTTGTGGAGCTATGAGGACACCAGAAGTGCCTTTTGTTCCGGCAGTTCCATGTTTAGGTCCCCAAAGCACCCCCAATATAAACACTAGCATAGGCTCTCAGGCATTTTTTCCATTCATTTGTGTCTGATAATAAGAAAATCAACTGAAAGACTAAGACTAAGGTTGCATTTTAGCGTTTTTTTTTTTACATTTAGCAAGGTACTGACTGCAGTTGGTGATGAATTCATGGTGAATTCAGCCTGATTTATATTCAGCAGACACAAATGAATGGGAAAAAATGCCAGAGAGCCTATGCTAGGGTTTATACTGAGGGTGATTTGGGGACCTAAACATGGAACTGCCTGAACAAAAGGCACTTTTAGTGTCCTTTTAAAAATTCATTGTTGGTACAAGCTGAAATTTCAGATTTGTTCATCACTAATGCATATTTATCTAATGTGAAAATATGGACGCAATCTATGACTAACTGGTGGCAAATGTTTTGTATATTTGAAGATTTGACATGGAATGACCCTTAGAAACTAACTGAGCTGTATTCTACTGGCAGAGTTGGTTATCTCACTTGAGGGACTTGTTTTGCAAATCTTTCAGGGACAGTGTTTGCAGCATGCAGAAGTAATTTTGAGATATAGATTGTGTTTTACTCATTGCAATGCTGGAAGTGTTTTTGCTGAAGAAGGCTATCCTCGGAAAGATTCTTTATTTGTTATCACAGTGAAACTGTAGGTGATATACGAGGATCTCTTTGGTTTGGAATGCGTCCGCAACAGGTGTGTCTTCAGCCTCTATGTTCAGTGAAGTGATAAGTGGTTATCTCCTATTCATGAAATGCTGCTAAGTAAGATATTTTTGCGCTGGAGATGGGTCATTTCACCCCCAGAAGTTTCCAAACTTCTTTGCTTTGTGTAGTGTTAGCTTGTCCTTCCTTGGTTGCGAAGAAATGGCTGAAAGTTAAAACTGCATCTGCTGTGAATCACTAGACTTTTGGAGGCTGCAAGTCTTGTTGTAAAATGTAGCATGTATGCTGCATGAGCAAACACAATAGGAAATGTAAAGAAAAGAGACACGCAATTTGATCAGATAGGCATGTAATGTATGAAGGTTGGAAAAAAGGAGTCTTGGCTGAAATGTTTATTCGATGGCTCAAAAGCCACTCGGCCTTAAAGGTCTTCTGCCACGGAATTACAAGTCGAACTTATTAGGGCCCGAGCACCGACCGGTGCGAGGAACCTATTGTTTTTGATGGGATTTTTATTATTCTTCTTCTTCTTCTTCTTCTTCTTCTTTTTATTCTGCTGCGAGAACGCATTTTTGAGGGCTTTGCCATGCACGAAAACTCACAAAAATTTGCCCACACGTCAGTCGTGGTGAAAATTGCAAAGTATTATTATTTTTGTGCTTGGACATGCCCCGGTGGCTCTATAGCGCCACCAAACACGAGGCCATTTTGGAACGCACTTGCTCGGATTCTCACGAAATTTTATAGAGTCATAGTAGTTATCATAAATTTTTTTGTAAATTTTTTTGAAATTTTTTTGCCTCACAGGAAGTGAGCTATGAGCCATTTCCTGCGTTTTTTCAGATTTTACGAACACATTTTTGAGGGTTTTATCATACTCGAAAACTCACCAAACTTGGCTTATAGACTATAAATATTACGTTCTTTGATTCGATATCTCATTTGGCACTGGGTGTGACATGGTAGCTCTATAGCGCCCCCTAATACATAATTGCATTTTTGAGGGCCTCAGCATGCTTTAAAACTCACAAAACTTTGCAAACATATTAAGCTGGTTTTCCTTTTTACTAGGATTTAGGGTTTACAGATGGATGTGGCAAAATTGCATTACAGCGCCACCTAGAAAATTTCAATGAAGCAGCCCTCGCAGCGTGTTTGACCTACATGTACAAAATTCGGTGGACATGTGTACTTTGCCAAGACCTAAAAAAAAGTCTCTAGGTGCCATTACCTAGACTCCACAGGAAGTCCGCCATTTTTAATTGAATTTGCAAATTTTTTTAATTTTTTGCCATTCACAGGCTTCGTACTTTAACGAACTCCTCCTAGAGATTTTATCCGATCAACTTAAAATTTTAAATTTAACATCTTAAGACCTTCTCAATGTTAAATTGCGAAGCTTTTTTGGATTCATTGAACTTTGTATCCGTGGCGTCGCGGCGAATTTCGATGTTCCGCCATGAAACAGGAAGTTAGTTTTACGCGCACATGCTTTGTGAAATTTGCGCGAAACTTTACAGGCTTTATAGGAGTCCACTTCCAAGTAGACCTATATGTTGATATTAGATTGGGTGTGGTCAGGTGGCTCCACAGCGCCCTCTTGAAACGGCCATGTTGAGATAAGTGCTTGAATGTTCATGAAATTTGGTTTGATCATTGCTTTGTTCATGTCGGGTTATATTAATTTTTTTGAAATTTTTTGGCTAAACAGGAAGTGAGCTATGCGCCATTTCCTGCGTTTTTCCAAATTTTATAAACACATGTTTGGATGCTTAAGAATACTCGAAATCTTGCAAAAAGTTGCACAAATTATAATTGTCTTATTATCTTTAATTTTATATATCAATTTACACTAAATTTGGCACAATGGCTCTATAGCGCCCCCAATCAGATTTTTAAAAGAATTGCCATTTTGAGGGTCTCAGCATGTTCTAAAACTCACAAAATTTTTGTAAATGTATAAAGACCATCATTCGTATTACTTTGACAAAAAACTTATATATAGACATGGCAAAAATGTCACTATAGCGCCCCCTGGAAAATTTTAAATAAGCAGCCCTCGCAGCCTGGTAAACCTACATGTATGAAATTCGGTAGACATGTGGAATATGCCGAGACCTACAAAAAAGACTCTTGGTGCCATGACCTAGACTCCACAGGAAGTCCGCCATTTTTAATTGAATTTGCAAATTTTTTTAATTTTTTGCCATTCACTGGCTTCGTACTTTAACGAACTCCTCCTAGAGATTTTATCCGATCAACTTAAAATTTTGAATTTAACATCTTAAGACCTTCTCGATGTTAAATTGCGAAGCTTTTTTGGATTCATTGAACTTTGTATCCGTGGCGTCGCGGCAAATTTCGATGTTCCGCCATGAAACAGGAAGTTATTTTTACGCGCACATGCTTTGTGAAATTTGCGCGAAACTTTACAGGCTTTATAGGAGTCCACTTCCAAGTAGACCTATATGTTGATATTAGATTGGGTGTGGTCAGGTGGCTCCACAGCGCCCTCTTGCAACGGCGATGTTGAGATAAAAGTGCTTGAATGTTCATGAAATTTGGTGTGATCATTGCTTTGTTCATGTCGGGTTATATTAATTTTTTTGAAATTTTTTGGCTAAACAGGAAGTGAGCTATGCGCCATTTCCTGCGTTTTTCCAAATTTTATAAACACATGTTTGGATGCTTAAGAATACTCGAAATCTTGCAAAAAGTTGCACCAATTATAATTGTCTTATTATCTTCAATTTTATATATCAATTTACACTAAATTTGGCACAATGGCTCTATAGCGCCCCCAATCAGATTTTTAAAAGAATTGCCCTTTTGAGGGTCTCAGCATGCTCAAAAACTCCCAAAATTTTGTACAATTCTAAAGACCATCATTCCTATCACACTGAAAAAAAATTTACATAAAGGCGTTGCAAAAATGGCATTATAGCGCCCCCTGGAAAATTTCAAATAAGCAGCCCTCGCATTGTGGTTGACCTGCATGTATGAAATACATGTAGAGTTGGCAAAAATGGCATTGTAGCGCCCCCTGGAAAATTTCAAATAAGCAGCCCTCGCATTGTGGTTGACCTGCATGTATGAACTTCGGTGGGCATGTGGAATATCCTGAGACCTAAAAATAAGTCACTTGGTGCCATGACATACACCCAACAGGAAGTTTGCCATTTTTAATTGAAATTGCAACTTTATTACATTTTTCGCAATTCGTAGGTGTCGTTCTTTAACGAACTCCTCCTAGAGATTTTATCAGATCAACTTAATATTTGGCAGATAATATCTAAAGACCTTGCTAATGTTACATTGCGAAGCAATTTTGATTTTATCGAACAATGTATCCGTGGCGTCGCGGCGAATTTTTATATCCCGCCATGAAACAGGGAGTTGCTTTTACTGCCACATACTTTGTGGGATTTGCCCGAAACTTCCTATGCTTGATAAAATTGTCCTCCGAAGTATATACTTATGCTAATATTGGATCAAGAGGTGCTAGGTGGCTGCACAACGCCCTCTAGATATGGTAATGTTAAGATAAAAGTGCTTGAATGTTCATGAAATTTGGTGTGATCATTGCATTTGTCATTCCGGGCAGTGGTTAGCTTTTGGAAATTTTTTTGGCCAAATAGGAAGTGAGCTATGAGCTATTTCCTGCGTTTTTCCGAGTTTTATTAACACACGTTTTAAGGCCTTAGAATGCTCCAAAACTTGCAAAACCTTGCAAAAATTATAAAGGTTGTATTCTCTTCAATGTCATCCATCAATTGGCACGAAATATGGCATAATGGCTCAATAGCGCCCCCAGTCAGATTTATAAAAGAATTGCCCTGTTGAAGGTCTAATCATGTTTGAAAATTTACAAAAATCAACAAACTCATGGAGCTCGGTATTACGATTACTATGTTGTAGATTTTGCTCTCAGGCATGTTAAAATTCTATCATAGCGCCCTCCAGAAAATTTTTGCACTCCCCTCAGGAAACCACATTGTACGCGATCCAGCAGTGTCCAATGGCTCTGAATGGACACCTGCAGCCATCAAGATCTTGCTGCCACCCCAACGTGCACGAGGGGGGCGAGGGCCCTTTCAACGCTGCTTGCAGCTTTAATTTCATGTAAATTTTCTTTCTGAATTCGAACATGACCATGTCTTTGCCTGAAATCATTCTATAATGCAGAAATCTAACCAAAACAACTATGTTTAGGAACACCCCTGAAATCTCGCGGAAATCAACACAATTTGACCGAAATGCCGTTCATAAAGCCACGTTTCCACCGAACGCTAAACAAAATATTCATGCGACCAGATTACATTAAAAGGCAATAAAAAGATGGGAATGCACGCAAAATTGTGAGTAGCCTTCGGCAAATTCACCTGTCCCGAGTGTTTGAATAACGCATCTCTTCGGTGCTACAGAAGATCTTTGAGAAGAAGTTTTTCCTTGTTGTAGACAAGACCACTGATGATTGCAGGGTCCTAAACATCGTCATTGGTCATCTTATGTTAACAACTTATATGACCGTTAAATAGCCTTCATTATTTCTTTTCACAGGCTACTTAGTGAATTGTGAGTTGACAAAACATTTTGTAGTAGTATTTAATACATAGTATTGGAATTACTGAACAACTGTTTCTTAAAAAAAAAAAAAAAAATTAAATATAGCTGATGCATCAGAATCAGACAACTGTTGATCCATGGGGAAAACTGAGTGTCATTACTGCGCCTCTCATACATTCAAATATGTATATACACAATAAGATTATAAATGATTAAAAAGGGGCAGTCAGAATAATGCGTGTCAGTACAGCCGTTGTCTGCCTTTTGACTTTTTAAGTTTTAAGAGGCAATTTTATTTTGTAGTATTTTAGGTAAAAAAAATATTTTTTTTCTTTAATCACAATGTAATATTGTATTGCGATATTATGCAGTTACCTGAAAATTGAGCGTTGCGTCAACTAATTCCATCTCCCCGACGATGATAGTCGGTAAAGACTATGGTTTAGTCCCAGGGCCGCCGCAGCAGAAATTTTCTGTTTCAGGCTCTTATAGGATTTTTCTCTAAATTTGCATAGTCAAAGATGCTTGACTATGACCCCCCCCTTGCGGGCACAGCTGTTTTTGAGCAGTTTGAGCCTGGGCCACTTACTGAGCTTGTTAATGTAGTCCTGTCCGTGAGACCATCTCACTGTTCCCTGGACTGTCTTCCTCCCAGTCTGCTGAAGAATGCTTTTGATGCTGTAGGGTCTTTTGCACTGGGACTCATCAACTCCTCTCTCTCATCCGGCTGTGTTCCTTCAGTTTTTAATCAAGTTGTTGTGCAGCCCTTCATCAAAAAACACAACCTAGATCCGAATTCTCTTTCTAACTACTGACCCATTTCTAAACTTCAGTTCTTAGCTAGAGTTTTGGAGAAATTAGTCTACTCTCAATGGCAGTTCCACCTTGAATCTAATAATATCTATGAAAAATCTCAATCAGGTTTTTCAAGCATGCCATACTACTGAGAGGGCCCTTTTGACGTCTATAATGATCTTCTTTTAACCATTGACTCCAGAAACTCTGCTGCCCACTTGATTTTAGATCTTTTGATACTGTTGATCATCAGACACTGCTTTCTTGACTAGAAACATGTGTTGGCATAAAAGGTGTTGTTCATAAATGGTTCACTTCATGCTTGTCAGGGAGGACCTTCTCTGTTTATCTTGATACTTACCATTCAGAAGTGGCTCCACTCAGCTATGGTGTGCCTCAAGGCTCCATCTTCGGCCCAGTCCTTTTTTTATTGTATCTTCTCCATCTAGGGTCCATTTTTAAAAAGCATGGGATTTCCTTTCGTTGCTTTGCTGATGATTTACAAATATATCTACCTCTTAAGCCCAACAGCAGTTCATTTATAGCCCTGTTAAACTGTCTCATAGACATAAAAGACTGTTTGTCTCACAATTTCCTTTGTCTTAATGACCAAAAAACAGAAATGGTTTTATTTGGTAATCAAGATATTTTTGATGGTGTTGACAGTACACTTGGTCTTTTATCTTCCTTCATTCACCCTTGTGTTAGAAATCTTGGAGTTGTATTTCACAATTCTTTCAAATTGGATAAGCAAATTGGTGCAGTAGTCAAAACTAGTTTTTTTCAGCTGACAACCTTGGCCAAAGTCAAGCCATATCTTCCAGTTAATGGTTTTGAATGGCTCAAACACTTGCTCAGTTCATCACGGCTTGACTTTTGCAACTCTCTTTATCTTAGCTTGGACCAGGCTTTAATAAGCCATCTGCAAATGGTCCAAAATGTGGCTGCACCTCAGTTAGCTGGTAAAAAAACGGCACGACCACATCACTCCAGTGCTTGCCTCACTGCACTGCCTTCCTGTCATTTACAGGATCCAGTTTAAAATTTTATTATTGGTTTTTAAATCTCTTAATGGTCTGCAAAAAATTATTTTTGCAGATTTTGTGTTTTTCCGCTCCTTTTGAACCACATTTACAGGTATATATATTATATATATATGTACATGTACAGGGATGCATATTAATGTCATAGCAAGAGTGAATACAGTAGCATTGTGGCTGTAAAAATTTGCAAGTGATCTCTCATGGGGGTAGGGGAGATGCACGACTCGGTCTCTGTGGCGACCAAGAAATCTAGTTTAAGGTTATTTCTATTTAATCAGTGGACATTTTATTCATTAACATAGAGAGCACACTCTCTCTGATGGTAAAAAACAGAATTCCAAAAAATTGTAACGGAAAAAACCTGAATTTGGAAAAAATAAAATAGATTTCATAGGACTCTACTAATACTCATGCCAGTGGGATTTTGTGGAAAAGAGACAACTTCTTTGCTGTTAGGACTGTGCTGCTGCTGCTGCCGTTGGGTTAAAATGCAGACAAATCCTGCATTCAGCCAGGAGTGAAATGTCCAGGGGCTTAAGCAGATTTTTAGCTTTTGAACTGTTTGGAAGTACAATATGAATTGAGACCATAAACAGGACGGTTGGTAATATCCTAATATGACATTGGAGGCACAGCGAGGTCAGCGCTCATAACTTTTTGCTATCAGGTTTTATGAATCGTTATTGTTAATGGATGCCCATTATGGCAATTAACTGTCCTTGGCATCCTTGCTCATTTGGTATCTTGGTATGGTTTTCTTTCACTTTACTTCCTCCGCTCCAGTTTGAGGACTTAATGGATTGGATAACTTGAAATAGTTTATTTAGCATGGTACTACTTATTGTAGCTACACCCTACAAATGGTGACATCACAGATAATTCGCACGTGTGACTGACAAAGACCGATATTCAAGCTCTGCATTTATGGCAAATTTTATCTAATATTGATATCCACGAGTTGGGTGGCTTGTGAGTGGAATTTGTTTAAATGGAAATGTGCTTATTCAGCACGCCCAAGAAGATAATTTTGTAATGCTGTTCACACGGTGTTGGCAGAATAGGGAGTAATGGCTAACTTGTGAATTGATCTTAACATTATGATTGTCTTACTGCCTTCAGTAGATTTGCATTTTGGAAGAACAACATTCGTATTACTTCATCCCACGGAGTGAGCGTGAAGTACTGTTTTGAGCGGCTCTGTGTGTTTGTCTGTGTGTCTGTCTGTTTGTGTTTCCGCACTTGCCATTATTTGCGTGAATGGGTGAAGTCTGCCATCTCTGATTGCCTTGTTATCATTGTAGTGCTGCACAATCTCACGCAGTGTACTCCAGTGCTGTAGTAAATGGGTTTTACTCTTCCACTATGTTCCTGAGTATAGTGCATCCATATTTCCCGTGGTATGATCAATTTGATGGGATGCTACTCACGAGGTGTTTCTTTTTGGAGCTGGAACATGTCAGCTGGTGCCTTTGCTACACATTAGCGGGTTCATTATGTAGTATATGGTTCATGGGAAGAGCCATGCAGGGGCAGGTGCTTGGTTGACATTTTCAAAGGTTTCACCTGGGAGTCCATTCCTGCATGATAATGGCCGAGCATCGTGGCTGATGCCTGGCCCACAGATTGATATCTTTACCCCCATGCATGTCTGCCGCTGCGCTGCCTGGCTGCAAGGTGCTCTATTCAGGGTTCTGCCGATACCGTTCGGCGCCAGTCACCCCCGACCAGCTCTCTGAATCCACCGACCATCACTCAGCCCAGAAAGTCCTTTTCACGACCGGCACTATTTTTTCGAAGATCAGTTAAAATGAATGCATTCAGTGTCCAATGAAACCGCTAGAAACAAAACATAAATGACCCTAAATATGCTCCTTCCCCCTTCTCACTATTCTATCGTCAGAATAGCAAACTTTCATTTTTGACCAGCAGCCTGGCATGGCCGGTTCGTGGGAACCGTCTGCACTGGTCACCATTGATATTGAAAAACCTGCTCAACGGTGATGGAAACACCGAGGGTGCAGCGGCATCCGAGCCCGCGTGTGCTGGGTATTCCTGGGTGAATTGAATCTGAGGCTGTGCCGAAATGGTCGTTGTTGTCGTCTCAATCTCATGAAAGACAGGGAATTCTAATCAGGCGGGGCCATCGATTTTTTTTTTTATTTTATTTTTTTTTTTTTTTGCGCTGTGCTTCGCATGGTCGAGAGGACAATTTTCTTGTTATATAAACGACAGCAAAGCTAGATAAGTCTCAGTCGAGGACAGTACCATTCTTTACACGTTAATCTATCAGTGTTTCATAACAGTTGCCGCAGGTGGACGGAAAACTGAGGGGGCTGAAAACGGCAGACGGCAGAAATTTTTCGTCCAGCACTCCTAGCATCCTGGGCAGAACCCTGTCTATTACAGCTGCTATGCTGCTGTGACTCTACAGAAAAAAATGCCTCTGCCTGCCATTGTTATTCTCTATTTCTAGTAATATGCCCCGTTGCTACATCGGTCTTGTCTGCTTCCCCACCCCAGAATCCACCTGTGGGCTCTAATTATGTCCCTAGAGGGGGTAGATATCCTGAAATTACCTGCTCTGTCTATTCCCCACTTGCTCAGTTGGCTGAAGGGTGCATCAGGTTCAAAGCCTGGACCCCAATTTATCATTCTATTTACATATTTGCTAATTCTGCTGTTGTCTATTTACATGAGTCACCTGACTGAAATACCATTCTATAGTAATAAAATAACTATACTGGTAAATGATGGACACTTTCTTTGCTACTATTTCATTGTGACGCAGTAAAATCTAATAAGAAACCAAAATGGAAAAAGTAGCGGTTGATTTGCTTCCTCATTGCAGACGCCTGTACTGGAATCATATGTAGGTCAAAATCAAAGAATGAGTTGCAGTTCATTGATGAAAATTTGACTTTCAAATGGCTGGCTGCCTGAGAATCTGTACGCTAGCTTGCGTATTTTTATGGTTCAGCAGTGGTGTCGTGTTTCAGCTGCTCCTTCTATTTGGCTTCTGAGCGCTTAGCAACAGTTCAAGCTGTAGCAACATGTTATAAGACACAATGTAGCTACTCTGTCCACCCTCCTGTATTGAAAGAATGGCAGATGTGCTCATTACAGACAAATGAGGTAAGGGAAACCCTACACCCTCAGAATCTGTACGTTGACATGTGTAAGCATGCAGGCATCATGATCCAACCTAGCTCCACAAGCAAACCTATGACCGTAGCAACCGAGCAACTGTTATAGCTTTGAGTCTCGCAGGCATGGTTTTAAGATCTGGTAATATACACAAGTGTTTTCAAAATCAAATCAGTCAGTTCATAAGATGCTCAATATCAGCCTCAGTCTTGATCTTGCTGCAAATTTTTCAATGTCTTTTTAATAATGGAAAGAAATGCTCTTCATACTGTGGGCAAGGTGATTCCTTCAGATTGAATTGCACGTCAATAGGAATGACACTGTATTTGATGCACAGCAGCCATTCCAGGTTTTACTGTGAAACAGGGTAGCGTGGAGTTTGGCTGCTTGCTCAACTTTGACTAGCTGAAATGAAACTGATCATTCCATAATACTCATTATTGTCTGTATTGCAGTAACTGTGCAATATGCTTGTTTGCAGCAGCTGCACAAGCGTATGCACCGTTAGTATCAGACTGGTTCCCCTGTTCCTCCGCAGACAACCCCTTCAGTGTTACGGCAGCAAATGTCAGGCAGCCCTCTGCCGATGATAACGGCATACCAGAATGCGGGACAATAAAGCTGAGCATTGTGTTACAAAGGACCTGACTGTGGTGATGAGTGATGTGTCCTTGTATACCCTAGAGATGGTTGCCGGGGTGCAGCCTGGAACCCTCCCTTGGTGGAACATGGGCCGCTTCTCGAACTCTCCTCCTCTTGTCATTCTGACGAGCTTTGGTAGGATGGGCCTGTTTTTATATGTCTGTGGGCCAGTCAGTATGTCATAGCTCTGGGTCAGTTGTCAAGGTGTGCTAATTTTAAGGAGCACTATAACTCGCTAGTGCTGTTTTTGTTTGCGCATGCTTGCTTACTCTATAATTCAGGCAACAGGCTAATTGTGTTGCTTTTAACATGATCAGTAGTCCCATGCAGCATTCAGCTGCTTTTGAGGTACTTGTTACATGACTTTATTTTTAGACCATTGCGGTACACTGCAGTTACTGTGTGCTGGCTTCACAGTTGTGGTCTACCCAGTAGCCCGAGGCCTCCGTTAAACATCTTGCCAAGGTAACATTAGGATAACGCTTGAAGCTCTGCTGACGTGCGGTACCGAAGCACTCATTTTGTTGCAGTGTCATGCTGTTATAAATACGGCTTAACTGTTCTCTGCCCTCCATGGAAATGTAAGAATGGAGCTTGGTCACTACTAGTTATCCTGAGCCTTGCTGCTTGGAGGTCACAGTCTTTGGTCAGATAACATAGTTTGGTACATTTCAAAACAGATCATCTACTTTTTATCCATGCCTTCCTTTATTTTATTTCCATTTGTAAATCGAGGAGCTCTGAATTTCTGATGTTTCCTGGAGACCATAACAATGGGATCTGTTCTATCGGAATTTGACACAAGCCAGGGCATCAGATTAGGGTGATATTGTACACACTTGGTCTGAATCCGTTCCCCATCAACACATAACTAACGCTTACCTTTTTCTGAGTTAGTATTGTTAGTATCTCCCGACAATTGCCATCACATTGCTTTTGAAACTTATCGATGTTGAGTCAGGAGTAAACTGATTATAAGCACTTTTACTCATAAAAGTGCTTCTGAACATCTGCAGTTTGGACATCATTAAAGTAAAAAAAGTTTAGGATGTCCTGAAGGTGAATTTGCCTATAGCCCCACTCTGCAATGAGAGATTGCAAAACTGAATCGAAACTCTAACCCATCATTTAGCCTGATCCTTAACGTTTGGGAGACTTAACTGTGAAATTTGAGTGCCGTCTTTACATGGACAATTAGGTTTAGTAAGACATATAGTATATGAGTCCTTAAGTAATTGGTGTAGTTTGGGATTAGCCCAGAAAAAATCTTAAAAAATAACTGAGGATACGCCAGTGCTTGGGTTCTGGATCCCACCGTTATTCCTGTGACGTGCTTGTGGATGGGAGACCAAAGTTGTACCAGATGCATTTTCTTAAAGTAACAAGAGCCAAAACTATCCCTCCAAATTCCTGGGCAAACTCGCAATACAAATGTCCAGCCCAGATTTTAAACGAGCTTGCAATGAGGCATCAGTGTTACCGACTCCACTGTGCAAACCCTGCCACCTGCGGTGGAGTGTTCCATAAAACAACACCAATCATCCTCTCCCGTCCTGATAAAGAAAAGGAGTGGTTCCCAAACGGTCTGCCGCGGCACACTGATGCACCATGAGGCAAGTCCAGGTGTGCAGCGGCATTTTGTGACAACTATGCATTATTGTTGTTCAGATAAAGGGCAGTGCAATGAAAATTGAAAAATACAGTGTTGTGCAGTGATGATTATTCACTTAACAATATGAAGATAACTGAAAATAAATACTATCCAGGTATTTATTTGAGGTAAATGAAGATCATATACATGAAAATAAGTAAACAGATAACAATGTATTGTAAAAACAAAAAGTATAATGTCTTTGAGAGAAACGGTCAATATTTAGTGTGGTGCTTTCATTATAGCATTTATTCTTTCATGCACAGTTTTCACATATTTTTTTATTTTCTCACTCTCAAAACCATTCCATATGGTTTGAAGTTCATTCTATGGAAATTCTTTCGATATTACAGCAGATTTGCTCAATCGGACTAAAGTCTGGACTTCTAGCAAGCCAAGTCATAACTTTTAATTCAACAGAAGTTTTTTTTCAAGCTGAGATAATTCTTGCGAAATTTGGAAGTGTGTTTAGGGTCATTATCTCGTTGAAAATAAAATCTCTGACCAATAAGTCTCTTTCCAGCTGGTAATGCGTGCCTCACAAGTATCCAGAGATACTTCTTTTGATCCATGATTCTGTCAATTTTTTATGAGATCACCGGCTTCTTTCGGGCAAACTGAACCTCAAACCATAGTATTACCACCACATTTTGCTGAAGGGGTTGAACAATCATTTTTAAAATGTTCTCCCACTCTATGGTGCACAAAAGTTCTGTGTTTGGGTGAGAAAATTAAAAGTTTTTATTCATTGGTTTAAAGGATGTGTTCCCAGCTCACTGGTGTCCAATCCTTTAATTTGTTGGCAAATTTGAGTCTTTTTAGCTCACCAGGTGAGCTGTTGCCATCATCTGTCACCGTCTGTCAGCGTCGTTGTCCGTCGTTAACATTAATCTTCTCCTCTAAAACGACTGAGTAGATCCAGACTAAAATTAGCCACAAGTATCCTTAGACTGTCTGCTTTAAAAATTTTATTGATTATGCCTGCTGTCTGAATATCATGGCCACTGTTAGTAAAAATAGAACACAGGGGAAAAAACCACCTATTTTCAGCTATATCTCAGGAAATAAAGCAGCTAGAGAAAAAACCCTTACCTCAAAACCATCTGCAGATGAAACTCTACTAAAGTCTACTAAAGTTTTTTATTACCCCTCAGCCCTCAAGGCTGACGGGGTATTGCTATCCTTCGTGCAATTGGGCGGGCGGGCGGGCGTCTCCAAAAACTTCGACATCGGGCTGAGGGGTATTCCGTGCATTGCACGCCTATTATTATTATTATTTTTTGCCTATATAATGAAAAGTATAACAGCTAGAGAAAAGCTTACAATTCCTAAAACTGGTGTCCTCACTCTTTCCCAGAAAGGGCTGGTGGGGGTGCAGACTTTCATTGCATCCAAGCAGCTACGCACCTGATGCGACTAATCAAGCTTATTAGCAAAGAGTCCAGGGGTTGATTAGTAGTATCAGGTGTGTCATTGCTGGGTTGCAATGAAAGCCTGGATTCACACTGACCATTTCTGAGAAGGATTGGTGACCTCTGCCTTAAAACATCAAATATGATAATTTTTGTTGTATTTCACTATAGCATCTGAATAAACTATCACATTCAATGTCCTCATTATATGGTCTTGAAATGATCATCAGAATACCCTGGAATGTTTGTTTGAATCAAACTGATTTAATTTCTTTTCCATTTAAAAATCGATTTTGTGAAATTATGGGACGAGTTTGGAATCGTAATCATGTTTTTTTGGTATTTCATTAAGAGCCTGTTCCTTGTTACTTGTATGCTGCAGTAGATTACGTTTCTGTAATTTTAAGAATTGGTTCATTTTCATTCAGAGCGATTCAGCGATTCAAGCTCTCTAGAGCCTGTAGTTTTTGATACTGTCAGCCCTTGGCACCAACACGACCAATCAAACCATTTTCACAGATGTCTGGAAATAGTAGATCTCAATGCTTTTATCTCTTCACTTCTGGCGCTATTAACATCATTACAGAGTTGTTGTGCTGTCAACCGCTGATTTTTTTTTTCTTTTTTCCTTGTCATGCATGGATAACAAACATCAGAGGCATTTGAGTTACGTTTTGCGCCTCTATTGCCACTAGTTTTTAGAGAACCGGTCTCTGAAACGCTTGATGGAGTTTCTTTCTCACAGTGCAATGGCAGCATTTAACATCTTCAGCATCATGCAAGGCCACAATGCAGCTATGAGCAATATCAGAAAGCTCCCTCTGTCATGCTATCTTGTTTAATACTGTGACATTGCTTAAAGTTCACGTCATCTAATATACTGCGACAACTATAGTATGCTTGAACGTCAACTTTCATTCTGAAGTGCAGTGAAGTGAAGCTATACATCCACGCAGCCTCTTGGCGATGGAAAATACCACACTATAACAGGTTCCGAATGTTTAGCGACTCTTGTTTTGGGAAAAACAAAAATATGAGTGTCATTTCTATGCTGCAAGCTCTGCAGGAAAAAGATTCCCTAATTTATCCATCAAGAAGGCGTTTCCCATCAGTGGACAAAATTGTCACCCCATTGACTGAGTTTTTGGCCGCAGTGAGTGGCAGACTTGCAAAAAGGACAGCATACTACATGCGGAGGAGAATTGCAAATTATTGCAGAAACGTGGAAATCGCTACATGCATGATTTTGACTGGCTGGCATTTGACTTCACATCACAGTTCTATGGACATATTGCATTTTCCAAATAATTACCACAAAGTTATTTACAGAATTAATAATTCTTAAATGTAATTGCATTGTGGTATAGTGTTTGAACTTGTTTAGCATTTTCTAAATATGCTTCAAATGGACATACTGCGTTTTGCGATGTAATTTGCGGCCATGCGATGTATATTAATACTCGTTCCAACAATTTACTTGATTCCTTGCCACAAGATTGTTACCTCAATCGTGGTGCCATGACTTTTTACAAAGTTTTTAAGCCAGAGTTTTTATAGCCAGGGTTAATGTTGAGCAATGCCAACATTTCTCTGCTCACTCCCCTATTTGTGGATCTTTTGGGGAGTGGCTCATGTATCGGAGCACGGTTAGCCATTTGTTAGAATTGACCATTTGTGAGCTAATGCTATACTTTAAATATCATTGTATTTATTTTTTCCTTATTGCATTATTCGCTCAAATTTTTGTATATTGTTGCTTGTTGCATTTTTATTGCCTCATAATATATTAGAGGTTACATTTTTAATTATGTACGTAGTGAGGGGGACAATATTCATGCACGGCTCAGTTAAATTACAATGAAAAATGCTTATGTAACAAGGGATTGAGTGCTCCTGCAACTGTGGAAAGAAAGAAGATCAGAAGTTTTTTTAATTGATTTTTATTTATAAAATAACTTTGCTTAGAGTGTTGTGGCTTTGCCGCAATAAAGTGAGCACCCAACATTCCAAACAAAGCATATACAAGAAATGTTTTTTGACCATCCTGGTTTGAATGGGTCTATTGCTGCTTTGATCTAATATTATAAAGTGAATCCTTTAATTATTTTGTCAATAAATATTTCCCAAGTAAATGTGTTTGTAAGTTTTATTTGGCTTAAGTAAATAAAAATAAACATTTACTAAATGATATAAGAGTGAAAACATTGGTATGGAGGCTGTTTTGTGCAGATTTGAATACAAATGTACCTTGAGATTTGGGTTGCCCTTTGATCTGCCTTGGGAGCGAAAAGTTTGAAAATCACTGAACTACAGCAAAAAAGAGACCTCTGACCAAAGTGCCATGGCGAGAATATCATGTGGTTCCCTGAAATCATGGAAGAGCTGCTGGAGGGTTGAGGGGAATTTTTAGCTTTGCTAGCAAATCCACTCCTACTTTGACTAGGCATGTCAGTATTGTTTATATGATATAGAACACAGAGTGGAAATCATCTATAGCACTTCTGTATTGGCACGTTCTCCCTCAAAGAATTGGGTGGAGCTTTTATGCATCACTGATTCTGATTGAGATCGGACAATTTTTGCACATCAGTGATTTCGTATCATTATAAGGACAAACCCATAAAGATTCATATAGCTGTAATCACCTGCCTCTTGTGTATGTTGTCTGATTATGCTGTCATTGAATGGGCCAAGTTATAGTTAGATTTGCTGCTGCTATTGGTGTTGCTTTGTTGAATGTTTGAGACTCAAAAGTGCTCTCGCATAGCTTTCTGCCAACTGTTCCTGCTTTCTATTTTTCTTCTGCCGTGGAAAAATGGAGCTGGCATGAAGCACACAACATGCTAGGACCAAAATTTTGGCAGATGCATACTGCTGGGAATCTGCTGTTCTCATGGATTAGAGAACTATCACAACTTCTTTGTAATTATGACAAATGGTCATTACCATGGTTTTCCATCCAGTTTATCAAAGTAAGGGATGGATGATTTCATGGAATGGTAGTAGGGGATACCATTTGAATAATACATAGATGTGACTTCAGATATCTTGGCTCCTGGCACAATGGATGCTATGGCTTGGCTAAATCGTGGAATACTTTAAAAACAATGTTCCGCAATGTCAAATTGCAAAGGCTTTGAAGGTCTAACCCATCATTGACAGTGTATAACATCATCAAAAGATTCAGGGAAACTGGAAAAATCTTTCTGCGTAAGGGACTAGGCGGAAGACCTTTACTGGATGCCCTTGACCTGCCACTGCATCACTTACTGGCATGATTCTGTCATTACTAAATGGGCCCAGGAATACTTCAAAAAACTACTGTCTGTAAACACAGTGCGCCGTGCCATCCACAGATGCCACATAAAACTCTATCATGCAAAAAGGAAGCCATTGTTGAGCATGATCCAGAAGCGCCGCCGTGTTCTGTGGGCCAGAATAAATGGACTGTAGCAAAGTGTCCTGTGGTCAGACGAGTCCAAATTTGACATTCTTGTTGGAAATCATAAAGAGGAGAAAGGCCACCCCTCCTGTTATCAGTGTTCAGTTCAAAAGCCAGCATCTCTGATGGTATGGGGATGCATTAGTGCATAGAGTGTGGGACACTTGCATGTTTTAAAAAGCACCATGAATGCTGAAAGGTATATAAAGGTTTTAGAGCAACATATGCTCCCCTCCAGATGACATCTCTTCCAGGGAATGCCTTGTGTATTTCAGCAGGACAATGCAAAACCGCATACTATAGCTATTACAACGGCATTGCTTAGTAGTAGAAGAGTCTGTGTGCTGAACTGGCTTGTCTGCAGTCCTGATCTTTCACCGATTGAGAACATTTGGCGCATAATTAGACGAAAAGTCCGTGAAAGGAGACCCAAAACTCTCCAGCAGCTGGAAGCCTGTATTCAACAAGTGTGGGATCAAATTCCAATGACTAAACTCAAGAAACTTGTCTCCTCAATGCCCAGATGCCTCCACTCTGTGTTGAAAAGAAGAGGGGATGCTACTCTGTGGTAAACAGGCCCCTGTCTCAACTTTTTTGAGACCTGTAGCAGCCATCAAATTTGAAATGAGTTCATTTTGTGAATAAAATTGTAAAGTTTCTCAGTTTCATCATTTGCCATGTTATCTCTGTTCCATTGTGAATAAAATCCTAGCTGGTGTGATTTGAAAGTCACTGCGTTTTGATTTTATTCACAATTTACACTTTGTCCCAACTATTTCAGAGTTGGGGTTGTATGTGTGTGTGTATATATATCTGGGAATAAAGTTTCTGCTAAAGTGTTTTTACACCTCCCATGGGAATATTTGCAGACTTTTAACAAACTGAAAAGAAAATACTGTCAACGATTGAATGTTGCAACCTAAAAGTACCAGTGCAGCATATTCAGAGGGATAAAGAAGCTATTTCAACCCACCTTTTTCCCTTCTGGAGTCTCACGCTACAACACCCCCCCCCCCCCCCCCCCAAACCTTTTGTCCTGGAAAAGGAGCGAGGACTCAATGGTGTATCCTGAATATTGTGAATTCAGTCTCACGTTCTCGATCATGGCAAACGTGTAGTGTGACAGCTGGCTGGACCGTGTTGACCACACACACAACTTGTAGGGACGGCGTAGCAGGAAATATTCCACAAATGGGGGCATTCTGCTTGTCAAGCATTAAAGGCAGTCATAATCCAAAGAATTTCAAAACACATGTGCGTCAGGTCACGGCAAAATGAGGAAGTGTACCTTTGTGTCACAAAGTGACTAATGGTTTGGTCGTCTGGCGTCCTTGCGTGCTTTCCTACCCTGGAAAATGTTCCTCATACAATTATTTGCTTGTTTGTTTTTTATGTTTCTATCAACCAAGTGGTTATCTTAAATGAATGAAAATATTTGAACCGTAATTTTTAAGATTAGAGTGCCCACGGACATAAATTATGTCCTTCAAGAAAAGCTTCTACTTTTTTTTTCAATAAAGGAGGTTATGGTTTCACCCTCGTTTGTCTGTTTGCCTTTGTGTTAACAGGATAACTCAAAAAGTTATGGCATAACTTTTTGTCATAAAAAGATTGGCATGAAACTTGGTAAGATGGTTGGTGGTAATACGAGGATGAGTTGATTTAATTTTGGAAGGATCCTGAACAAACTCCAGATTCTAGATCCAAAAGAAGTTACAATATACCTGAATAAAATGATTGTCCCTTATGTCATGAACAGATTTTCATAAAATTTCAGATTCAGTAGAATCTACACTAATACGGAATTGATAATATTTGTTGATGATCAGTGTAATATTCATCTGGAGCCAGAGTCAATAATACGTACATATGGTATGGCGTCTGTATGCACTCTACTGAGCGCCCTTCGAGTTAACTGCTACACAAAGACATTATCTCAGTGCTAGTTTTCTGCAGTGAAATATTTGCATGGATACAGTACCATACAGAAGTTCCAACACACCTACATTAAAAAAAATCAATGATAAAGAAGATCTACATCTTTTATTCTTTTTTTTACCTTTTTATTTTATTGGGTTATGAGAGTATAGCTGAAGGTATGCTCCACTTATGATTTGCTTCTTCAAGATCTTTTTGTACAATAACTCCCAAACCATCTTGATTTGCACTCTGCTCTCTTGTTGGACAATGGAAATGATTGTTTTGCGGGGTTTTTTTTTTTTTCTTTTTCTTTTTTTGGCTTCTTTTAGAATTTAAAAAGTTTTGACACTGCGCTGTGAAGTACATTATTCTTTTTTTTTTCTTCCTCTGACTATATACCTCTTCCCATAAGGTAATTTGCAAAAGTTAAACAATTGAATTTCACTAAAACCATAGTACTTTAACCCAAATAAGGTATATCCAAATATTGGTATTGTAAATGCCCAGATTTCATTCAAATGTAAAGCAATGCGTAATACTGAGATTTAACCCTAGCTCCTCTCATGAGATGCGTGATGAGTGCACTCTGGAATGAACTTGCCAGATGCCCCTCCCCCTGTTAGAAGGGAAATGATCTCTCCTACGTGATTATGATTTTTTGAGAAGGGCCACTGAGCCTCAGAAAAATCGTCCTCGGTGGTCATTGTTTGGTGAGAAGAATGTCTCTGCATGTGGGAAGCACATGAACGGAATGTGAAAGGGTGTGATGCTTTAAGCCTTTAATCCTCCAGGGTTAAAACTAGTTTTTCCTTGTGACTTGCAGGAATTGGGAAGGTGAAGCGAAAGACCAGCATCAGGGACACGGCCTCCACTGCAGATGCCGAGCTCTGCCCCGACAATGGGGAGAGGCTGTACGACCTCAACCTGCCCGCGCTGGTCAAGTTCAGTTACGCAGCTGAGCGCGAGGACGAACTCTCGCTGGTTAAAGGCAGCCGGGTGGTGGTCATGGAGAAGTGCAGCGACGGCTGGTGGCGGGGGGTGTTCGAGGGCCGCTCGGGCTGGTTCCCCTCCAATTACGTGACGGAGGATGCTGACGGGCTGGCGGGGGACCCGGCGGGCTTGCTGACGGAGAAGCTGGCGGCAGCTGTGCACAGCAGCAACGGCGGGCGAACGCTGCACACGGTGCAGGCCCTCTATCCGTTCAACTCGGGCAATGACGAGGAGCTGAGCTTCGACAAGGGCGAGGTGATGGACGTGGTGGAGAAACCTGAGAACGATCCGGAATGGTGGAAATGTCGTAAGGCTGATGGGCAGCTGGGGCTGGTGCCCAAGAACTACGTCACCGTGCTCCAGAACTCTCACAGCGCTTTGGGGAACGCAGGGCCGCCCACCCCGGACTGCGACTACATTGAGCCATCGGGCACAGGGAGGTTTGCTGGGCGACTTTGGTACTACGGAAAGGTGACCAGGCACCAGGCGGAGGTTGCATTGAACCAGAGGGGAGATGAGGGTGACTTCCTCATCAGGGACAGCGAGTCGTCCGTAAGTCCAGTCTACCAGCTCTCATCCCTTCCCCCTGTACAGCAAACAAAAATTGCGTTCCTGAGGTGCAGTCTGAAGGAATGACATGAAAAGTCTAGTTGATGCACTGCAAAAAATGATGAGATAAAAATGTTAGGTAAGATGAAGTTAGTTATTTTAAGATTTAAAACACTTATTTTATAACCATATTTCTTAGACAAAAAAACTTCTTGTTTTGAGGCAATGTTTACTTGCTTGCCAATGAGATAAGTAAATTTCACTTGTCAAGTCAAATAGTAACTTGTTTTAAGAAAAAAAAACTTCAATCAAGTTACTATTTGACTTGACAAGTGAAATTTACTTACCCCAGTGGCAAGCTAGTAAAAATTACCTCAAAACAAGAAATTTTTTTTTGTCTTACTAAGTAAAATGGTGATAGAGATAAGTGTTTTAAGTCTTAAAATAAGTACATTCATCTTGCCTAGTATTTTTATCACAACATTTTTTGCAATGTGGAAAGATGATTGTTAAACAGTCTGACAATATAAATTGGGCTTTTCGCTTTCAGCAAAGATAATCTAAGGCACCCATTTTTATAGAAAGCTTGACACTTTTCAATGGTAACGTGACATCTTGGCAGAAAAATGTTAAAGGCATTCATTTTTTTTCCCTCTGACTTGGTCCTGACCGTCCCCCAATAGAGGGTCACACTGCAGTTCTACAAGTATTTCAGTAGATAGATGCCAGCAACTTGGTGTTTAGATTGACATGTCATTGTAGAAGCAGTCTTTTGATCTCCATTTAAATGGGCAGGAATTCCCCTCATACTTCCTTCAGTAGGTCGTGCAAACTGCATTGCATAGCTAGTGGTCTAAAACTCATAGAGCCATTCTGAGGCCTAATCCACAATTATGAGGGTATATATGAGGGTATATTTGAAATGCATTTTCTATGCATTTCGGCCTTTCATCCACACGCAAATTGGATTTTTGGGCACTTAAAAAAAACGCCTTTCTAGGTGAAGATTTCTCGAAACTATATTCAGTGTTTAACTGTAGATAGGGAAAATAAAGTCTTAGCCTTGTGAATTCAAGAGTGCGTGCGCCATATAGCAATTTTTCAAGGCTTGTGATTGGCCCACATTAAATCATAGCATCGCCGCCTGTTGGTTTGGCGTAGTGTTGCCAGCACTTCAATGGATTTTTGAGCTGACTATGTGATGTTAGTGTCGGACGTAGGAGAAACCATTTCCTGTACCCACAGACTTAATCAAAAAAAAAAAAACTTTTGACGTATTCCCGTTGTTTTCAAGCCTCTGTTGATTTTGAGATTTTGGATCATATTTCCAAGCAAATACACATTTGTTTAGACCGGAACCGACTATAATTTAAATCATTTTCATTTTCCCCTGACATGCTAATCCTGTATAGCCTAAAAACTACATGTCCTATGATCCTCCTCATAAGCAAAGAGAACGAGTTTAGGGGCATGATTTCGCAACCAGAACTAGAAGCATGTTTATGGCTTGGTTATTGGATGAGCGTTTTGGTGACTTCAGCTCATGAATGACGGTCATTGTTTCAACCAAATGAGAACCAAAGGCTGAGGAGGGTTCGGCACCAATTTAAGATGGCAGAAACAAAATGCACCCATATTTCAGCACCTGATATCGCTTATTAAAAATACCTGCGCATGTGTGGACTGGGTAAAAAAGTAACTGCAGAGCCAGCAGTCTGCTGAGAGAAACACTTGGGCTGTGTTAGGAATGTATGCTCACTCACTGTATTAGACCTCTATATCGTGAATGTTTTATTATCCCCGCCAAAAGAATTTCACAGAATAACACAGACTTGATCAAATTTGTTAATGCTTTGATTTGGATTTCAATGTGTAGAGTTTCCACTACATTTAAAATATGGAACTGAAGGCTGTTAAAAAAATAATTGTACTTTATTCACATTTTTCACATACTTATATTTTTTTTAACACAACTGTAAGCAACCAATTGCCTCTTGTGCTGTACAAAACACCATCTGTGGGAATGGAACATAAAACATTTCCCGCTGATTCCAATTTGGCCTACAGCTGTGTGCATCCATCCCATGCTGAAACTCTGCTCATAATCAACTCAATGGGTCAAGCCACGAAGACACTGATGCAAAATTGTTGGTACTGTTCACGTTGATCAGTCCTCACTGTAGATTCAGTGCTTGATAAGACTTCATTTTTGTTTTTAATTTAGGATTTATCGAATGATTATCTGCAATTTATGATTCATTTATTAAAGAATTGCATTAAAGCCAGGAACAATGTGTTCAGTCATTCTGTTAATATGCACACTCTGAAAAGGGAAGCTCTCGGTCTGCCTGGAGAAGTCATCAAGCAGCACTCTTATGCATGAAGTCAACAATGTTGAATGAAATGATAACATGGCTGACATTAGCGGCCAAGTTGAGCCAATGCACCATAGTCCTCTGCCAGCAAAATTACGACCAGAATTCAGGAACCGCGTACGCAACTTAGGAGTGAATGGCCATGTTTTGCAAGCCAAATTCAGGCTCTTGTCAGTAATTTGTTTCTTGTTCTTCTCTCATGTTCCTCAGCCTAATGACTTCTCCATCTCCCTGAAGGCCCAAGGCAAGAACAAGCATTTTAAGGTCCAGCTGAAGGACAGCCTGTACTGCATCGGGCAGCGCAAATTCAATTCCATGGAGGAGCTGGTGGACCACTATAAAAAAGCCCCCATTTTCACCAGCGAACAGGGAGACAAACTCTATCTGATTAAGGCACTATCCTGATCCACGGAGTGCCTCCCTTTCATTTTCAAGACTCTGGATCGTTCGTGACCAAATTTAGTGGGGTTGGGTGTAATCATTTCAAAAAGGGGAGCAAAAAGTGAATATTACCACAGACTCCTGTGAATTAGAGACTTGATGGATAACAAATGTATCATTTTCCCAAGTTCCTTTAGGTCATAGATTTTGTTAAATATGTTGATGACAACGACAACATTTACTGGCTATACCTTAGTTTTGTTAAAATATATATATCCATTTTTGTGTTTGCCTTCTGGTTGAAAACCCAGGATTCAAGACGCAAAGGCTGTTATACGTTCAGATTCCACTGCGATGTGCTGTAGCGGAACGTGAGACAGCTCTGTGCTCAGAATGAGCAGGAAAATGATGCACCATTACATGCTCGGTCCACATGTACACTTTTCAAGGGTGACTTGAATGACTTACTTGCAGTGTATAATTCTCAAACCTGGTTTTGATAATCAAATCATGTTTTGGGTCTCTACGATTGATGTCACTATGTGCTGAAACAATGAAACTGAGAAGGGGGGAAAATGGCATTTGTTGTCCTTGATTGGGAATGATAAATCAATGTTCAGGGATTCAGTAAGATTGCTAATGAATGAGCTTAAGGCTTAGCAGCATAGATGGCCCCGTTAATATTTCTGGCCACACTGTGCAGCATTCTGTAGCAGATTTAAACAGGCTGCCATTATTCACCAGATAGGACATGATGAATGATCTTGGTGAAGTGGAACAAGGGTGATTTTTGGCTGAGTCATGTGTTGCCCCATTTTCCCCAACCCTCAGAGAGCTGCCCACTTCTGAAAATGGTTGATGACTTGTAGGTCAAGTTGACTTAGGTCCACACACAAAAGATTTTTTTGAAAACGCATAAATATTTTATCGTTTCGGCCTTGTGTCCACACGGAGATGGCAACGCAGCCCGAAAACGGTATTTTTTGAAAACGGGTTCCAGAATGAGAAAATCTGAAAACGCCAGCCCCACATTTTAGTGAGGACAACCAAAACAGGGTTTTTTTTTTAAAAAAAAAAACAATGACGTGATCGCCCCCATCACAGCCCCCAGGCCTGTGTGTGGCGCTGTAGCGTTCCAACAGAAATAAACCGATAATGGAGAAGAAGGGAGAAGAAGGCAGGAGCATGTGCCGCCTTCTCCGCTTTTGGTCTATTTCCGTGGAAACGCTACAGCACCATATACAGGGCCACACACAGTCCTGGAATATTTACCACAGCGTTTTGGGTCGTTTTAGGCGTCTCCGTGAGGATGCAGATATTTTTAGAAATGACGCCGTGTGGGCAAGAGATTTTTTTGGAAACGACAAAAAAAAAAGAACATCGTTTTCGAAAATCTCCATCCCCGTGTGGACGAGGCCATAGAAGAACACAAAAGCTCCTCCTCCAAATTTCCCTGGAGACTTAAGTAGGTCAGTAGCATGTGAGAATGCTAGCTTCGCTTGCTGTGTACTTGCTGAAGCAATGTGAGCTTGAAAAAGGCCTGAAATGTGATTTTTGGTGTTTGTGGGAAGGATGGGGGCGGGACCTTTGGTTGGAAATCCTGAGAGTTTATATGCTGTCCAGTAGCAGAAGAAACATTGCTCTGATCTGAGATGTTTAAGCCTTTCCCTGAGGTCCATCTTAGAACACTTTATGTGTAAATATATAATGGTAAAATACAGTCCAATGTGGGGAAACTGTCTCCAACTTGAGTAAGACTCCGACCAGATTTAGGGAGACATGACCTGTCAGCTGGTATTCACCAGGGAGACAGATTGTCCTGTTTGTGGTTGGAATATAATGAGGGGTGCATCCCTTCCCGTTCTATAGGGGAACCTAAGGGCTTGCAGACATGGTCTCCATTAAAAATGCGTTTCATGTATACAAATAGGTACCCTATATTGGCAAGCTTATATTTGAGTGTATATGATCAGCTTGAGATAGATGTGAGTTCTGAGCCGGCTGCAGTTTTTGTGTGTGCGTCCGTATATGTGAGTGTACATTCTCATCTGACTGTGACAATTTCTGTTCTCATCAGTTGCCCCCAACTTACATTCTGCCCGATTGTCTGATTTGCTTTGTCTTAAGAGTTTGCTTTATGTGCTGTATGTACTTTACTCACGTACTGTTGGCAACCTTTTGAAACAGTGCCGCGATTGTGAATTTGACTGTTCACTTGCTTTATGAAGGGAGAACCGTGGGAGTTAGGAGTTGGTCTTACATGGGTTGTGCAGTCCAGTGTTCTTCTCCCTACAACATATGGTTTTTCATTCTTGGATATATTTGCTTTTTTTTTGACTCCCACTGAAAAACTGAGACCATAATTTGTGCCACATGCGAGCTTTTTTGGTGGGATGAAAATTGAAGCCCCCAAATCCAGTATGTAGCACTATGCAGAATAGAAATAAAACTATATAAGTAGATAGGAGTTCTTGCGTATGGAAAATTAAATGGACAGTATTATATAAAAATTCAACATTTTAGTAGTGTTTAATATAAAAAAAGAGGTAAAAATATCAAAACACATTTTTTTGGTTTTTCTCTTGTGAGCTCAAAGAATGTCTTGAGGACCCTGTCAGCTTTAGGACTGGTGTAAAGAAGAGGGAGGCAAAATGCTGGTGGAGTAAAGGAAAGATCAGAAATGTAGTTAGTGGTTGTACTAAAGGACATCTGGTTTTAATGAATTGTTCTTGATGAGATTCGAATGAAGAAACGAAAGCATTGGGATCCCAGTATGAGAGGAAGTGGTGAGTAGATATTTGGAAAGTCTGTCATTCGCGTGCCTTAGTTGAAGTGTGTGCCGACAGGCGCGGCCAAGACTTGTGTCTTTCACGCATGATGCATTTTATTTTTCCCTCTCCCAGCCCTGCTTCGTGTTTGCATAACTGATTTATTTGTAACAGAAATGAGTGCATGCTGTTTTTTTTTTTTTTTTTTCAAAAAATTTTCATCAGAAAACCACCCTTGTTTTAAAGGCAGGTTCTGTGTTTTTTTTTTGTTTTTGTTTTTTTGTTAACCTAGTGTTAGTGGAGTAATGCTACGTTTGTATTTTTAAATCTTAGATGTGTATTATAAGATCAAGTGACCTTAACTTATTGTAGTTCATTTTCATTAATCAATGTCTTTGGATGAGGATATGTGGTTACAAATAGGCCTAATTATTGTCCAGTGAACGCCCTGTTGCATGCAGTGTATTCTCGAATACAGTTTTACAGAGCACCACAAATAGACTCTGCCACCATCACGAGGCTTTTAGTCTGCAGAGCAATGAACTCTTCTTTGCTCCAAGGAATATATTTTAGGCAAGTGTTACATTTATAGCTCCTTATTTAACGCAGAAATTTGGGTATTTCAGAAAAAAAAAAAATATTATGCTCGAATATGAAAATATTACACAAATGACTGTTAACTTCATGTACAGGAAAACAACTATCTGAAGTGAGTGCTAGTGTTTCTAGACAAGTGAAGGAAGCCTAGTGCCACACACTGCCACTACCCCTAAAGTATAACAGGCACTCCGAGGCCAAATTCTTGTGTGCAAAGCTTCCATCCGATACTGTTGACCACATAAGACTCTCAGAAGTTTTCAGTCGAATGCAGCACACTCTTTATAATCCGTGAAAAGGAGTAGACCATACTGTGAAAATTAATGTGTTGTTCCTCTTTGCTGTTGTTTGAAGGAGGGGATACCAACTTCACATGTAATATTTCTAGAAGAGATTATTAGTCTGGTAAAAGGAAGTAATAAAATGGTTAACTACTCAACCACTGTTGTTTGTTTTTATTGGCCAGGGTACAGATACAGACCCTTGCGGAATGAAGGGCCCTTATTCATAAAGTTAGACCAGTATGGACGGGGCAGCATGAACACAGTTCAAAATAATACAACGTGCAGTACAGGCTGCACGAAATGAAAATGTTACCTCCGATACATGTGCGTAACTCCGTATTTGCAAGGCACTTATATTTTTTTAGCAGAAGAAAAGCCCTCAAGCATGAGTCTCTGCGTAATACTGTGAAAGCCATTTTAAGATTTTAAAACGTGAGCTGTCAGCCGATTGGAATATTCTCCTCGAAATACTGTGACAATGTTGTCCAATTTGCTGCAGGAGTGGCATAATCGGACGTTGAACAATCTCGTTGCGATAATGCTGACTTCCATTGACGAAATACAGAGGGGCTGTGAGCTTAAGGAATATCCCTGCCCCCACCATCTTATTTCCTCTTCCAAGTGGTAAGCATTGAGCAACTTTAACATCTGCAAATCTCTCTCCTTGGTGATAATAAACATCAGCCCAACCATCATTGAACTAGAGCGAGAAGCTTGACTCATCTGTGATTATTGTCTCTGCGCACTGACCACGGTTCCACTGGGCATGACGTCTGCACCAATCTTGGCAAGCCCCAATTCCTTATGGTCTGGTCAGACACATTGGTGCCTCTGACAGCTCTAAATTGATCCCAAAGTTGTCGTGGTCACAAAGCGCCGTCGCAATGCCATCATCATCATCAAGAGGTCTTCTCGCTCTGTTGTTGATCAGTGTCTTCCAGAACGAGGGCGATTCTGAACAACATTAGTTGTCCTGAACCTCTGCCAGCATCAGTGGCAGAAGTTTAGATGCTGAACCACAGTTTATCCATCTCGTAGCCGGCCAATGGCTTTTCCGCTGTCTTTGATTCAGAGTTGTTGTCGACAATGATGAATGGAAAATGGTCAGCCCCTCTATCGTTAAAATGGGCATGGATGGAATGGCATTCATGCAAAACGCGTGCAAATGGTGCATACGGCATACAATGGGTGTTCCGAAGCAGTTTGTCAGTTTGGTCTGACTAAGTTTGTGCTTCAAATCCATGAAAAGGAAATGCGGGTAAATTTAAAATTTTGAAAGATAAGGGCAATGATTGCTCGTTCCATACTAACATGATGTCTATATTCCAAATGACAACTCAAAGGAGGATATCCAAACCCCATCAGGCTTAAAAAGACACTCACAAAACGATGGAAAAATTTCCTTCAACCCTTAACTTCTTTTGAGTAGTTATATACATAAAATAGTGTGACTGATGGTACAGATAGTCTGAACCTCTGTTCCATTATGGTTGCACTGATTAAAATTAAATTGTGAATCATTGGAAAGCATCAATCAACCATTTACTCCTGGATGGTGATATTATCACCATACGCATTCTGGAAGGAAACCGAATTTTCATTTTGGTTCAAACCTGTGAAAACCCAGATAAACTAGGGGGGAATGAAACCTAGCAAAATTTTTTTTAAAAAGAGAAAAATCAGGAGAAAATGACTTAAATTTTCCATCGGTAAAACAAGAGTTCTCTCTGGATTTTTCCAGAATTCAGTCAACCGTGTTTTTGGGGGATATGGCAAGTCAGTCCAGAATGAAAGCAGGTTTACATCTTTCGGCAGTCCAAAAGGGGCTGGAAAGCAAGTTCTCTTTGGAATGGCTTTGAGGAAGACAAATCTGATGAATCTTGGTCACAAAAACAGTGAGGAAAAGAGGCCTACATGATGCTAAAAACAGCTGAAGCATATCACATCTCGGTGACATCCCCAGAGCTCACGCAGCACGTGCAGTGGTTCCTGTTTGTCAGGAAAGAATGACTCAAGGAGCAATGCCACATTTTCTGGGCTAAAATTCAGCACTCCAAAAGACTTATCACAGCCAACACCCCCACAAACAAGCACAAGAATATGCTGCTATAATATTGAGAGTGCGCTTTCGGTCATGTTATCGAGAAAAATATTATTTTATTAACTATGGCTAAACTGAGCAAGTCCCATGATGATACGTTCTAAAACATAATTTTGGTCTGAAGTATTGAAGTATGCATGTGCATTTATGTATGATAGTATATTCAAACTATGGTCATGATATTTAAACTGTATTACTGAATTTAGGCATCCCAATCAGGAGCATAAATGTCAATGTTCACAGGTAGGTAGATTGACTGTATTAAACCCATATGGGTATTCTGCCCTCTGATTTTGACCCATAATAGTTACTTTGGGGCAGTGGGGAGCCACAGTGCCGGGTCTGGGAACCAACTCCAGAGGCCAGAACCAGGGCCAAGAGCTGGGCAGGAGGTGGAGTGTTTCAGTGTTGCAAGTCTTTCAGGGTAAATGCAAGCAGAACACAAACCCAGAACCTTTTCACTGCACTGTGACAGCACCAACCACTACCATCTCAACATGGTATTACTGTAATGTGCTTTGTTTCTCTTATCTCTTTTGTCATTTCTCTGAACACGCAAATATAATTATTAAACAGAAAATACACATCATACAGCTGCTAGTTAGAGACAGATTTATTTCAGTAGTTGTTCATGTATCAATTAACAAGGAATAATATTAATATTAAATCAAATAAACATGTTTCCACAACACTGTTTTTTAATAAAAAAAAAACAAATGTTTTTTAATAAAAACATTATTAAAGATGTACCTACAAATTAGAATGAAACATTTAACTAAACAAGTTATTTCATGACAAATTTATATGTTGATATTTAATGATAACATAAGACTTATGGGGATAAACCACAGTTAAGATGTATTTATCTGTATCGTGAAGATCAAGGAAATCCTAGAAAAAAATTAACGAGATGAGTGGTTATGAGACGTGTAGCCTCTATTAGTGAATACTGCCCTCACTTGGCAGAGATGAGAAACACAAAAATCACAGTGTTGCATAGTCATGTTTTGATAGTGCACAAATGCAGTCAAACTCTTGAATAGCCAATAAAAAGGATTAGAATTGGCAATCCTTGGTAATAGTCCAGGTAAAAGCTCAATACAATCCATTTAAGGCTTGACCAGCTTTTATATCTAAAATATAAACTCTGTATATAAAATCACTTCATCACTGAACAGTCTCCTGAGTATTTAGTCCTTTATGAACCAGAGGTCTGCGTGGCCAAAAATTATTTATCTACAGCCGCTCCACAACCACCAATTGTCGTCCACATCCACGCCACATCCGCAATGTATCATCAAAATACATCCACAGCAACACCATACCTGCAAGAGTTAAATCCACAGCTGCACTGCATCTACATGTATTGTAATGGGAACTGCAGCTGCACCGCAGCCGCAAATTTTTAAATCACAGCCGCAGGTCATCCATATTACATCTATATCAGATATTAAACAGTTAGGATGTATAACAATTCTGAGCTAGTACATGTGCATGTGCTGTTTAATGTGTAATATCTAGTGTGTGCGTCGTATATACACAGTGATCCCCAAACTTGGTCCTGGAGGCCCACCTGTGTATGCGGTTTTTTTGGTTCCAACCATAATTGCAATTAAGTTATTTTAACAAGCTATTAATTTTTCCAACAAGTTGCTTTACTTAAAATTTTAATCCTATTACATCAGAAATAGAATTGTATTATATCTTCAGTTACACTTCTGTGGACATGTAGACTTATTGTGCTATATTGCCAGCATATACTTACATAAACGGAGGCAAATCATCTCTGATCAAATTGAGACTATTCTGAATCAATGGGCTGCTAATTAGTGGACTGGTCTGGCCACCAATCGTAGCCATTTGATAGATAATGAACAATTCAAAGACAAAGTAAATGGTTTTGAGGCAAACCTGCATTGTATTGATGTTTAAATAAGATAAACAATTAACGCCAACCAAGTAAGGAGCCCATCACCTCAGTGGGTACTATTACCCCTCTTATGTAATTGTTCGCCTTTTTGCAAAAAGTGCAATATGAACTTGGGGATTACATGCGTATATTCCTTGTGGTATTGCATTTTTCTGGCAAAATTATGATCAATAAGATAAGTAATCCATCTAAGAATCAAAAGCAGGTACTGAAGGAAAATTAGCAGCTGGTTATATTAGCAGCTTCTTAATTTATTTATTTTTTTTTATTGCAATTAGGGATGGAAGATGAACCAGCATACACAGGGGGCCTCCGGGACTGAGTATGGAAACCATTGCAATAAGCAGACAACGTGGGGAAAAGAAGCTTCATCATGTCCACTTTATATTTTGTTGTGCATCTGATAGATGTTCGTGTATCATTAGATTTCTAGTCTAGTACTAAATAATAAAAACAGCTGATTTTGATGAAAAACACTGTGAATGAAATTTCAGCATAACTCCACAGCCACACTGCATCCGCAAGATTTTCACCACAGTCGCCCACCACCATGCCACAGATGCGGCCATCGTGGACTCTGTCATGGTCCACCGCGCAGACCTCTGTTCCAAACATATTTCTGCACTTGGTTTTAATTAGGAGGAAAATACACAATACCCATTTAAAAACGGTGCCAAGGTAACTCTTTTCACAGAATGTTAAAATTAAAGCTCAGCATGTTTTCGCAGTGTGTGAAAAAATGTATTTCTCTCTATGTCAGTCATCGAACAAAATTAAACGCACAATCCGTCAACTATATTGATCCCTCGATAGTCTGTGATAATAAATGCAGCGAGGAAAAAATTACAGAATTGCTGAGGTTTACAAAATCCATGCCAATCCAGCACAGCTTCTGTATATATTAACCTGAGCCGGTGAAGAGTTTTAGGAAGAAATCAGAGTACATTTACCACTTACCACATATTACAACGCAGGAAGTAAACCAAGAACAGAAACAAAATTATTAGTGCTGTAGCATTTCAAATCATTCGTTTCCCCAGCTGGCTCTGTAAAGCCTGACCAGCAGGAATTTCTTAACATATCAGATGCAATACTTTTCAGGAGTAATACTGAGTACCCAGGTCAATTTTGTTTTGAAGGGACTGCCATTAATGTTAGGGGATTTGTACAGATACATCTCACTGCGAGCAAAAAGACTTTCACGCAGAAGTGGCTAAAATGGCCAGTCACCACTGATGACATAATACATGAAATGTAAATTATGAGCCGAAACATTATGACCACTCACAGATGAAGTGAATAATGTTGATAATCTATTATTAACGACTGAAAAAGGTAAGGTCTGCATACAGACCTTAGACAGCAAATGAATAGTTGGTTCCTCGAGTTGATGTGTTGGATGCAGGGGGAATGGGACCGGAACAAAGAGCTAAATCTGTGTCAGAGCATCGTAGCATCGCTCGTGAGGTCTTCCTAATTCGTAGTGCTGAGTACGTCCCCACAGGAGTATGTACACAACACTAAGAGCATCGCACCCTGCCACGTATGCAGATTTGTAGCCACAGACCGGTCAGAGTGCCTATTCTAAACCGTAAACCATCAAAATAAGAATAATGCTCACAGAACATCGGAATTGGACCTCGGAGCTATGGAAGAATTTTACAATAATTTTTCTTTTACATCTTATACTTCGGTCAGGAACCCGTGCACCGTTTAATTGGGAGAAAGATCACGCTAGAATGTACCGTGGGATTCATGATGCTCTTGGAAACTGGAAATGTTCTGTCAGGAAACTCTCAGCCCAGATGTTCATGTGGAGGTCATATTGGAGGTCATATTGACAGACAGCATATAGAGCAGGTGGTCATAACGTTTTGGCTCATCAGTGTACATAACAGAATGGTTGTCAATTTCCCTTTAAGTAGACATGTATTGATTTGAAACTATATGAAAAATTGTCGTATTTTGTATCATAAAGCTTTGGTTGTTAACTTTGGGGAGAAAGAGGACTTGGCATAAAAATTTGAAAAAAAGCAACTTTCGGATCCCTCACCCTTTCTCTCCACTGCACTCCTGCCCAAAGACCCTCCCCCAGAAGGCTGCCATGCACGCGAAGGCATGCAAGCTGTTATGCATACGACTGTGGAGAGATTTTGCACTATGAAAACGGCCAAGTTGCCGAGGCTAGACATTACTGTTGTGAACAGTCAACACTGCTGGCCAACAAACGAGCAGAAATAAATCATGTCGACATGAAAAGTAATCCACAGCAGTATGTATTCAGTAAAAACCCAGGACACGCTTCTTTCAGCAAGTTACCCGTTTTTTTAGTGCAGAAACTATCGTGAATTCTGCTGAATGGCCAGTAAACCATGTACGTATGACATTTAGCATTTAGCTGTGAGAGCACAGAAACGTTACACATATTTATAAGGACAACACAACTGATAAGACTGCCAGGTCACTTCACAAAGATATTTTCTGCTACTTTCTAATAAAACGACGCCAGTAACGTTAGCCCTAGCATCGGAAACAAGCTAACGTTAGCTCGACTGCAACATCACAGTAACATCAAATGCACTACGAAGTACTGTAACAATTACAAGACGCTGGCTATTTGAAAAGCGACTGTGCTTGTAAGCGACGTTCACAAGCTTATTTGCAGAGTGAAAATGAATTGATGCCGGTAAGGGCTGCGGTTAGTACCAGCTGTGCATGTGAGCGACACCAACTCCCTTATTTGCAGAGCTTATGCAGAGCAAAAATGAATCAACAAATAAAGCAGGGGTTTGTCAAGCAGAAAAGTCGCCAACTCTGCGTTAGTTTTTAATCCTTCCAGATCACGGAGTTCCCTCCACCTCTAAAAAGCCACTTCGATGTTCACTCTTTTTAGTCCCAGGCTTAATTGTCTAATTCTTTCTTTTGTGCTTTTTTTTTCCTCTAGCTTCCTCTTCTTACTTGTTTTAGCCGTGTGTGCTGTTGTTGGTAACGGAGGCATCGGTATTTTTTTTCCCCTCGCTGATGGCTGTTGCGCGATTAGTTTCTCCAAGCTCCTGAACCTTCTCTCGGAGATTTGAGCTTGACTGAGCACTGGCGTGAACTGAGGAGGAAGGGGGAGGAGGCTGTCCGCAGCGTGTGCATGTGCACTGTTTGACGGCTGTCAGATACCACCCTGGCTCTGATAGGAATCGTTCGGACCGACCAAAAAGAACCTTTCTCGAGAATTCTCTTGATTCTCTAAATTGCTGTAGGAACTGTAAGTGGGTTTAAAGAAGCCTTTTTTATTTACAGAGTACTAGTTTTATGTAATATTGTGACAGTTTTAGCAAAAATGTGAAAAAGTCACTTTTATAAGACTTACCAAGGGCATGCCATACTCCATCAACATTTTCTTTCCAAACATGATATAATGGAATCAAGCAATGGTTCCCAATCTAGGTCCTGGGGCACCCCTGTGCATGTTGGTTTTTGTCTCAATCACAATTGCAATCACTGGATTTTAACAAGCTGTTAGTCTGCCTTTACCAGGTGCATTTAGGTTAAGCACAGTTATTTACCCTATGAAGCCACATTTGAATGAATATCCATACATACCATGAAGAGGAAAGAAATCCATATCCACATTGTGATATACTAGAAACAACTGCATAAAAAACAGGGGGAAAAAATTGAGCCCATCGAAGTGAACAATCTGCGGGTTCCTAATGAGGGAAACTACCACTCCGTTAACACGTGGCTGGCTATTTTCATAAATGAACATTTCACAGTCTCAGTTTTCAAAAATAATATAATTATATATAATATAATAAAAGTTTTCGTTTACACCCGTGTATATATACGCCATCAAGAGCATGCCAAACCTGTAGGTGGCAGTGTAACGAGAAGCTCAAGCCCACGTTAGCCAATCAGAATCCCAAAAACAGCAACAACAGAAACGAATCACGATCATCCATGATCACCATAGCCAAATGAAAATGTTAACATAGGTCGCACTTTTGGCGCAGGTGCAAGTTCTGGCGTATACTGTGACTTTGGCTGCCTAAAACTCAGTTTTTCTCAGTTTACATCCACAACCAAAGTTTTCCAAAATCTCCTCTTTGGCCAGAGTTTTTAGAAAGAATCATTTTTCAGACGCGAATTCTCCGTTTAGATGGTAAGTAACTGCTTTAAACAAGAAATAAACTTAATTAGGACAAATTAACAGCTCATTAAAATTCTGCAATGCAATCGTGGTTGGAACAAAAACCAGCATGCACAGGGGTGCCCCAGGACACCCCGGACAAAGATCAGAAACCACTGGAATAGAGTAATCATGGATGTAAAATAGGCTTTTAGCAAGCCCCAATATCATCCTTAAACAGCACTGTGAATCGGGCCAAGAGCTCTGACGTCATTCGTGGGAGCAACTGCGACGCATGCTAAGAATAGGGAAAACGCCCATCATAAAATTTTGGAAAATCTTTAGAAGCAGCACAATCACATAACCAGGGTACAGGTATTTGAGCATATTTTCTTCCCCAAACCACCCATGATACCATCCAACAACAATTTGCCATCCACGTGCTTCCGCAATGTTTTCTGCTAATTCACAAACTTCTCACAGGTTTCTTGCTGGTGAGAAAAGTAATCACATTTCTGCAATTCCGATACCAACCAAATCATTCAGAAAGATTCATGAAAGCACCAGTTTAGCGCAACCATTGCAAGTAACACGTCGAAATCCACTAAAAATGTCAGAATTTTTCAACCCCTGCTTGACTTGAACATTGAATGTACGTAGCGATATTGTGGGCAGTTAGCAAGTCCAATCCAGACAACTGTGATGCAAAATAGCCGTCCACCAGTTCCACAGTTCGAGTTTGGGATTCAAATAAAGTACTCTGGGAATGTTGATAATTATATGAACGACCACTTTATTAGAGGTTTTTGGGAACTTTTCGTTTCCATGAGATAAAGTAAGGCAGACTTTTATGACCCAGAACTTTGTGAAGAGAGGTTTTACACTTCTGCTCGTCGCACGGAATAAATTTGAAAACAAGATAATACAGGAATGTGTGCTCTGCACCATCAACAATAAACATTTTGACGAGCATAAATCTAATCCACTAAAAATATAAAACAAGAAATGAACAGATTAAGACAGGCAGATGATGGTCGATGTGCTCGACTTCCTTAGCGTGCCTCCCTGTCTTCCACCAATCACATCATCAGAAATGGGCTATTTTCATTCGGTTTTTTTGGGGATGTGCATGAGTTGAAAGGGTGTTCTAAATGCCTCTTTTATTCTCTTCCTATTTGAGTAACTGTCCAGAAAGTATTTAATTCACCATATCCATGACATTAGCTTTCTCTAGAGGGATAATTTGCCCATTTTTTGATTTCTCAATACATGTCTACTTCAAGGATTCAGAAAGAACATTTTTTCAGACCTGGACTAAGAGGAATACATTAAACCAATATGGTCAGACTTTTGCTAACTTCGTAAAATACTGGTTCCCAAACTTGAATAAAAGTTTCATATTACTTTTGTTTTATATCTAACAAGTTTGCCATTCATTCTTTTTTCTCAACCAAATATCTACAGTAATAACTGCTCTTATTCAACTGTAAACCATAAGTTGATGCTACACAAGAAATGACCGTATACTTGGGCTCTTCCAGAGGTCATTAAAATTACACAAAACACTTTGTAGTAAGAGCACAGAATGTTATAAGTGAGTATGCCGACAAAGATGCTGATAATGCTGTGTGAAAAGAAGAATGTGTAATTGATCGTTTTCCAAAATCAACACAAAATGAAAAAAAAAGTAACTTCCATACTAATCTTTAATTTGCAAGACAAATACCAGATCAAGTATAATTAAAATGACCTTAGTTGATTCAGCAGATACTGATCATCACTCTGATTAATACTTTAGTTGGTGTCAATGCTGTTAATATCTCTGAATTCAGGCACTGAACTAGAATTCAAGAGCAACATTGTTTGGAGAGAACTTTTTAGTGAGTTCAAAGCCTTTCAGTACACATCCTGAAATAAGAGCAGAGTAATGTAACTGACTTATGACAAGTCATAACTATTCAGTATGTCAATAGAAGTTACCCTCAGAAGTACAGCCAATCAGAGATGGCAGCTGGCAGGTGTGTCATTACCTGCATCCTTATCCACCAGTGCATCTCCATGGGTTCGTAGCGGGTGAATGGGCGAGAGGACTGGATGGCATCTGCGATCGCATGGATGACGGGAGTCATGTCTTTCGGCCCGCTGTTACAGTAAGACCGCAATACAGCTATGTGCTGCTCAAAGCTTGCTTTCCCATAGTCCTCCTGGACCCCAGAGGGTGCTTCACTCCACAGCTTCTCAGCGGCGGCTGCTACTGTGTCCCGATTCACGATCCCCGAGGCAGCCAGAAAGTTGCCCGGCTCGACGATGACAACTTTGACCTGCCAGGGCTTCATCTCGTAGCGAAGGCAGTCGGAAAACGCCTCCACACCATATTTGGATACGCAGTACGGGGAACGCAAGGCATTTCCCATTCGGCCATACATGCACGCAAGGTTTACCACTCGACCTGCGGGACATGCCACAGACCTTTTCCAACTTCCATAAAAGCAAATGCAACAGTGAATTTCAATCCAAGAACACTTGAGTCACCACTGAAAATGCTAACTTCAGGGTTTGGCTGGTAAATCGTGCCTTTCACCCAACTAGCATTTTTTAGAGGTAGTTGCAATTTTACAATGTGCTTCATCATAGTTCTGTTTTTCTACAAGTAATAACCGCAATTTTGTGTTATTCTTATAATGTATACTATAACTGCAGCTGCACTGCTAACAAATGTCAATTCCACACCCCAAGGACAACTGGTGACTAAAAAAAGTCCACACAGCCCCTCCACCCCTAACAAAATCCAACCACTTACAGTCTTGTGAAAAAAAGTGTTTACCCCTTCCCATGCCTGATTTCCACTACTTTAGCATATTTGTCACACTAAATGCATTCCATCATGTTCTCTTTATCTTTTCAACATTCTGTTTGGAGACCTGGAACCAAAATTCAGTTTTTTAAATGTCACACCAACAGTCAAACATGGTTGTGGTTGTGCAATGGTGTGGGGAGGCTTTGCTACTTCAGAGTCAGTGCGACTTGCCATAATTCTGCCATGTCTACCAAAAAATGTCCATTGATATCTGTGATCTGCTCTCAATTGGTATAGGCACCAACACAACAACCTAAAACACAAGAGCAAGACGACTGCTGAATGGCTCTAAAGTAACACAATTAAGTATCTGTGGAGATCTGGTAAAAGTACTGACTTGAACCCCACAGAGACGCTTTAGCAGGACATGAAACGGGCAGTTCAGACTTGAACACCCTCCAGTGTGTCTGAAAAACAGCAATTCTATGAGAGAGTGTGGGCTAAATTTCCCCCATAGTGACTGATCTCCAGTCATCAAAAACGTTTTATCGCAGTTGTTGCTGCTAAGAGTAATAAAATAATTTATCAAGTTTAGAGGAGGGAAAAAACTTTCTCACATGGGTGATACAGGTGTTGGATTATTTTTTTCTGTCAACAAACATTCTGATCATTTAAAACCTGTGACTAACATTTCTTCAAGTTCTATTCAACTTGTATTATGTTTGTGAAATGAAGACCAGAATCCATTAGTGGAACAAACGTGCAAATATCCCATTTAAGAAGGTTTGAGGTTTCTGTAGTTGGCCTCCTGCTTACAGCAAAAGGCTGCATAGAATCCCAAAGCCTTCTTATAAAACAAAAACCTTCTTAAATGGGAGCAGGATAATAGGGCCAAATCAGGAGGGGGAAAAAATACTTTTTCACAGCTGATAGGTTAATTTGCCAGGGTACCTTCCCCTATGATACCTTGACCTATGTGTGCATGTAGCCCCATTTCAGGACAGATTATTTACAATTTCTTCGCCAAGCTAAAGAAGAATTTGAAGAATAGTTCGGGTTTTATTTTTTCCTGAGCACTGAACAAAGAACATTCTAATCACGTGTCACGTTTCTCCTTAAAGGTAAAAATCATGCAACCAATTTGTTAAGATACGGAAGGACAAAAACCATCTGGGACCTTGCTTCATGGCCCTTTTGAGAAGATGCCGCCTTGCCTCTACTTAGCCCCAGGAGGACATGCTGATTCTTACCTTTGGCCCGGCGAATGAGGGGCAGCAGGGCTTTGGTCACTCTGATGGTGCCCCAGAGATTCACCTCAGAAACCTGCTTGTAGGTTTCCATGCTGGTGAACTCTACATCTCCAAACGTGAACACTCCAGCATTGTTCACCAGGGCCCACAGACCTGTCAGGACATGGGCGCGTACAATGGGGTCACCAGTGCCTTTTCACTTTAAAGTAGTACTACAGCTTGTTAGCACTGACCCATTTCAATGGCAAGATCATCAACTAAATCGATGTAAATCAGTAGTATACTGTACAAAGCTTCATAAATACAACAAAATAAAAAAAAACAAACAAAAAAACAGTCCATTAATTTGAGCAAGTTCACAAATTTGTGATTGGAATGAAATTCGCAGGCAAAAAATTCAGAGAACCTAAGGGTTTAAACCATAATCTAAAGAGTATGTGGTCTTGCGGTCAGTAAATATGGAGCAGCAATGCATCCATGGGTTTGGGGGGAGAACTTCTACCTTTCTCAGGGTCCTCCAGTTTGCTCTTGATGAACTCCAAAGCCTGGGCAACCTGATCCTCGTTGCTAACATCCAGCTGCACCACCATCATCCTCTCTGACTGCATCTCGTCCAACTCCCTAGCCCCATCTCCACCCTTATCCTGAGAGTACAAAGCAAACGCAAACATCTGCTCAAAACCACACCAAGCCATCAAAATATTGGTATACATGACACAAAAAGTCCAATCTGTGACTTCTCAGCCACATATTCTCTCACTGCTTCCTTTAACCACAACTTTAATCACCTCAAACTAACTATAGACACCAAGTTGTATGAGTAAATAAATACAGCGAGTAAAGTGACGAGCTTTAATTTCATTTCAGTACTCCCACTCAGCATTACTCAACCCTGGAATACCTGCACATTTGAGATGTCTCTCTGATCTGAAAACCTGTATAGCTCATGGAGTTCTCCTGTGCAGCATCAGGGACCCTCTACTCACGTCAGACCAGCAAATATTTTTTTTACATCATCCACATACGAGTCACAGCAAAATTTCTTGTATGATCTTTTCAGCGCCATTTCAGGCCCAGCTTTTGGAACTTTGGCTTTCTTGCATATATACTCAGCATTGAAAATCTAGTAACACCCATATTTTAAGCATTGTTGAAATGAGAAAATATAATGAAATAGCGAACTGTATAGTCGTCCTCAACAGAGGGTATCGTACCAAGACGCAAAGTCATGTTGAATCCTGGCCACATGTTCATTTACGCGTATTTTGTACATATTTCTGTACAATTCATGGCCCAGGCGAATCCTTTCACACAAATTCCTTTCAAACCTGGCTGACACATTAGGGATGCTCTCTGTTGAACGAAATACACTGAATACGAAATCAAAATTAATCGGCGTCGAAGAGGAATGTCTGAAAATGCCAAACATGTAGCCATTCGCATGTGAAGATCATGAATGAGCTTGTGATGAGTTGGGCAGCACTTTATCGTCCACCACAGCACCTTTTCACATCTTCAGACACGTATGTGAAGATCGCTTCATTGCGACACCATCACGACATAACCGAGAGGCATGTGATTCAACAGACCAGTGGGCATCACACTCGCTACTGAGGAATAGGAACAGTCTCGTGGGAAACTGGTCAATCCAGCCCCATGCTTTCTGAGTGTCATTTATTCATCTCACTGATTTGAGTCGCGACTGTCTCGGTCATTCATGTTCCCTCCAATGGTCTAGACATTAAATACTCGTCACTGTTGTCAACTCGTTTATCGTGCATTTATATCAGGTGTTGCTGTACTTTTGTTTCAGAGTATATTTTCTTATGTTTCACAATGCTTAAAATTTGGGTGTTACTAAATTTTCTTTGCAGAGTATAGCTACTTGATTATGATCGCTAAATTCAATAGGAACAGCTACAGCGATAGAGCAGGGTTTTCCAATGTTAGTGTAAGAGTGATCAATGCACAAGGATGATATGAGTCATGTACCATTCTACCATTCATTCCAGCAAATTCTGAATTTTGATTGGTTAACACCAGGCATCTATTCACCAGTAAGCACTGGGTCAAGACCTCACGCTACATGAAGAGCTCTCGCTTGATTATCGAGCTATAAAAGATATTTTCGTAGGGGTGTTGACAAGAGTCATGGTAGAATGGAGATAAACATACAGTTTTTTTTTCGAGCACTCGGTTTTACATTTGAAACTGAGTGCTTCAAATAAAATTTCCAGGTATCTATCCTACGATAAATACCTCGTGTTTGGAAAAACTGTAGGTATATCTCCTAATTAGAAAACACCTGGGTAGATTGATTAATGTTCAGGACTCCAAAGAAATAAATCTTTTCATTTACATCACACCACCCCCCCTTACATTGGTATCTTAGTCCCTTCTGTAGCGGTTATTACCCTATATTGCCACGTTATCAAATGAGTCATTTGAGAGGGTTTTTGAGATGGCCCGAAATTTACATGTTGTCTCTGATGTAGTAAATGATCAATGTCTTGACCTTATTTCATTGGTTATTTTTAACCGTCTTCTGGGAACTTTAAGATACAGACATAATATAGAAAAGAACAAACAGAGCAAAAAGCACTGCTGTTCAAAATTCAGTCCAGTTTATATGTGTGCAAAGTTACAAACCCAAAAATTCAGCTCTTTCCTCTCTCAAAGTCTTTTGGGAGGAAGGATGGACAATGAGTCCATCTCATCAAATGTACGCAGTGTCTTTAAGCCTTCCTGACTGAAATGAGTTTTTTTTAAGCCCTGGCATATGGCCTCAGTAAAGTCGTCCTTGAGGAAAATGTTAGTTGTTTTCCATCTTGTCATCTTCCTTTTGAATTGTTTTTTTTTTTTTACCACCAATGGCAAGGGTCAGTCACCTGAGTTGATTCTTGTCCTGTGGGCACTCTCCATCTCGATCTTCTTTTCATCCATTAGTAGTTTTACCACAAGTATCTCATTGACCTTGTCCTCAGATTCCTCCCAGTTCTCAGATGGGGTCCCAGGACTGCCTTCTATAATATAACGTAGTCTGCTTTTGGAGTATTGAAATGACTGATTCACATACAGCATCAATGTTGGTACATGCGTCTTTGCACATTAGATTCAACTCCGTACAAGTCTCTTAAGTCTTTAACTTCTTTTTGGGGGAACTGAAAACTGCTTCTTATGTCCTATCTTTTTTAAATTATATTGTCCATCCTTTTGTGAATGGAATCAACCAAGATTTGGATGAAGCCCTTGAAGTTGTTTTCTCATTGTGTCAGAAACTGCATGTAGACATTTTGTTGTTGTTTAGAAAGATCTTACTCCTGTAATAGACAGACACAGTTCTCTCCTTTAGGTTAGTGTGTCATCCTTGAAGTGAGAGTTCAAGCTGCTCCACACAATTCCAGTCGAGACTGGAAGTAGGGCCACGTCATATGCTTGAATAGAAGTACTCATGCAAGTATCCCACTTAGAGTGTACGATCCCAGGTATTAGAAAAATCGCTTACCGCAAAATACTGCATTCTCCAGAGTAAACAGGCAACCACATGCCCGAGAACCAAACTATTTCAAGCACTGCACAACGCTTCTGTCAACTTTCTTGCCCAAGCATACCAACGGCTAAACCTTGCGGGTATGTTTCACAGAGTAGAAACAGGCAAGCGCAATCACTAAGAGGCTTTAAGGGTTGATGCATTTGTCACCTTAAGAAAGCATCCGGCAAAGACCGTGAAGCCCAGCTTGTGAAGGTGTTTTGCTAGTGCAAATCCGAATCCGGCGTCACAGCCCGTAATGAATACAGCCTTTCCTGTAGCCTGAAACAAAGATTGGCCCCAAGGTGGTAAAAAAAAAAAAAGAAATAAAAAAATGGGTGCATTAATAAAAATATCTGAATGCAATAAAAGTAACTGACCTATAATTACATTTTTTGCATTATAAATACATCTCAATACAGATACACCTACATCTTTTTGTATTGATTGTCCATGAGCCGAATAATTAATGTGAGATGTTTGACTGTCTGGCAAAACAGTCAGGATGAGTGGACACGACATTATGCTGGAAAAAGGTTTTATTGATTGACTGGTCAGGAAAAATGGAACAGCTGAGGTCAAACAGCCAGTGAGAAAAAGCAATTAAAACATCCAAGCAAACCTACACTGGAACAGACAAATAATGATATAAAACGGGTAAAATGATTATCGGCTGAGATTATGGTTCACAGATTGGTACAATCAATTTTATTCATTCATTCATTCATCTGCTTTAATGCGTTAGGCGGCATGTCTTTCATCAAGTTGATGTTTGACACGATATTGCTCATCAAAAGGTGCCCGGCACACAGGGCATTTTCCACAAAGAGCTGGGAAAAAGTATTTGCCTCATTCCTGATTTCTTTTTTTATTCCATATTTGTCGCAATTAACCCTTATATGGTCGGTCTCGACTCTAGATCGAGACAATAATAATGCATTAAAGTTATGCGATTTCACTGTGCCTCTGGTGCAAAAAGCCTTTGACAGTACTCAGAGCAATCGTTTGGTACCAAATACATATGGTGTTCCAATAGAAATTTACCACGCAATTTTTGCTTGAAAAGTGCCCAATTTTTGTGAATTCAGGATGAATGTTGACCGAATCTTGATGAATTAATTGCCGATGAGGACTCAGGGGATGTAGATTTCGGCTCTGAACCGAGGGACAATGAAAATAACGATGATTCTGGCGATCGATCGGAGGGTTCTGATGTTGAGGGTTCTGTTGCGTTTGGTACACATTTTTATGCCTCGTCCAGGCTTGTTTACCACTGTTCCAGTTGTGTAAACTTCTTAATGAACAGCAGACCTAGTAGACCCAGTAGAACTCGGACAGTAGATATGGGCAGGTGGCTATTGACAAATTGAGTGGCTATTTTCTTGTAGCTATTGCCTGACTTGTGAAGGTCGGCACACATCTGCATTACTTGAATGGTGTGTTCCTTTGCCTTTGCCATGTTGAGGAGTGGATAAGAGAAATGGCCTCTGTGTCATGTCATATTTATACCCCAGGGAAACAGGAAGTGATCATTTACTAATTAAATGTTCCAAGATACTCTGATCAATTTTTTAAACTACTGTAGAAATGAGAGAAATACTTCAATCTTTCCTTGGAATTGTTAGGGGTGCCAATAATTGTGTAACAGGTGATTTTATGAAAAATAATTATTTCTTAGTCAGGGATTTTTTTTTTTCCCCTTAAAATTCACTTGAGTTAAAGGTTACATTTTTCTACGATTTTCAGCGTGACTGCATGCTTCTGCAATAAAAATTGAATTTATTTTAAGGCTTTTAACACATCTTAACCAGGGGTGCCAATAATTATGGAGGGCGCTGTAATTGGTACCATCTGATACTATGGACAGTTCTCTATGAACTTTTTAATTACTTTAAGATGATCGGACTTATGTTTTTAGAGCTACAGGGCTTCAAAAATGAAGTGCACAAAATCGCGAAATTACCTAAAACATGCTTGAATCCTTAACCTTTGACTGTCACTGGGCCCTAATTAGGGCCCTATGGAATTTTCAAACAAATTTTGAATCCTTCTTTTCGTCCCATGAATAACAAAAGGTCGCAAGTGACATTCCTGTTGAAACCGGTTTTTCTGCACCTCAAAACAGGTTTCATCAGGAATGTCACTTGCCACCTTTTGTCATTCATGGGACAATTTGAAAAGAATGACTTAAATCCTCAACCAATCCAGGCAAACAATATAAGACTTGAAAGCTTAGATGCTCAAGATTTCATTTCTACCCACCTTTTTTGCCCTATGTCAGTCATAAATGCAATAAATCAATTTCTCAACATAGACACCACATACTTGAGTGCAATGAAACTTGTCAGTCCTTATCATCAAAGCTGTGTTGTGACGGCATATATTTTATGTATATACCCTATATATTTTATGTAAATGCTCATAACAGCAATAACAGACACGCAGTATTTTGTGTAATAGAACCACTGTATGTGGGAGCAATGTGCATTTGAAATGTGGTATACCAATTCGGGCCAAATGTGACAAAATGCAGGTGACAGTTAAGAGGTTAAGGTACCTCTATGTAAAGCATGCTTGAATTCTTAAGGTACTGTTATGTAAAGCATGCTTGAATGCCAAAGGGTTAAATGTTTCAGATCATCAAATTTTAATATTAGAAAATGATAAGCCAAGTAAATGCAAAATGCGGTTTTTAAATTATGATTTCATTTATTGAGAGCAAAAGCTATCCAAACCTATCTGAGCCTATGTGAAAAAGTAATTGCCCCCCCAAAACCTAATAACTGGTTGTGCCACCCTTGGTGACAACTGCAATCAAGCATTTGCAATAACTGGCAATGAGTCTTTTACTTCCCCGTGGAGGAATTTTGGCCCACTCTTCTTTGCAGAATTGTTTTCTACAGGCACATTGGAGGGTTTTTGAGCATGAACAGCCTGTTTAAGGTCATGCCCCAGGATCTCAAACAGATTTAAGTCCAGACTTTGACTAGGCCACACAAAGACCTTCATTTTGTTTTTTTAAGCCATTCAGAGGTGGGCTTGCTGGCGTGACTCAGATCATTGTCCTGATGCATAACCCAAGTGCACTTGAGCTTGAAGTCATGAACTGATGGTTAGACATTCTCCTTCAGGATTTTCTGGTAGAGAGCAGAATTCATGTTTCCATTAATTACGGCAAGTTTTCCAGGTCCTGAAGCAGCAAAGCAGCCCCAGACCGTCACACTACCACCACCATGATTGACTGTTGGCACAATATTCTTTTTATGAAATGCTTTGTAAGTTTTAGGGCATATGTAACGGGAGGCACACCTTCCAAAAAGTTCAAGTTTTTGTCTTGCCAGTCAACAGAATATTTTCCAAAAAGTCTTGGGGATCATCAAGATGTTTTCTGGCAAATGTATGTGTTCTTTTTGGTCAGCAGCAGTTTTTGCCTTGGAACTCTCCCATGGATGCCATTTTTACCCAGTCTCTTTTCTTATAATTGAATCATGAACACTGACTTTAACTGAGGCAATTGAGGCCTGCGGTTCTTTAGATGTTGTGCTAGGTTCCTTTGTGACCTCCTTGATGAGTCGTCAATGTGCTCTTGGGAGTAATTTTGGTAGGCCGACCACTCCTGGGAAGGTTCACAACTGTTCTAAGTTTTCACCATTTATAGATAATCGCTCTCACGGTCATTTGCTGTAGTCCCAAAGCCTTAGAAATGGCTTTGTAACCCTTTTCAGACTGATAGATGTCAATGACTTTGTTTCTCATCTGTTCTTAAATTTCCTTAGATTACGACATGATATGTTGCTTTTTAAGATCTTTTAGCCGGACTCACTTTGTCATATAGGTTCTATTTAAGTGATTTCTTGATTCAACAGCTCAGGCAGTAATCAGGCCCGAGTGTGGCTAGTGAAACTGAGCTAAAAAAAATGTGGTTAATCAAAGTTAATTCATGATTTAACAAATTCAACAAAATTTGTTTGATGATCTGAAGCATTTAGGTGTGACAAATATGCAATAAATAAATAAATAAATAAATAAAAAATCAGGAAGGGGGCAAATACTTTTCCACAGCACTGTATATGACAGCACCATTTTCCCCAGTCAGCCTTTGAGGAATTTGTTTCAAAATCAGGAGTGCCATCATCTCTGAAATGCATATAATCGGTCAGCCCTGGTAGTAAAAGAAGCTTTACCCCACAGTTAAAAGAACCTAACTCTAGTGGATGACAGTCAAAGAAAAGCAGGATCAATCACAAAGGTAGGTTATGTCAAAATTATTATTATTCTTATTATTATTACTATCACCATCATCATCTAAATTATTATCACATCTCCATGGATGAAAAGTTGTTGGCCTCATTGATCTGCTTTATGGGGTTATGCAGTTGCTCTTCACGCAGTTTCCTGTCGAACATCAGTGAAGCCATTATATTTTTTATACTGATCTTTACTTTTTCCTATACGAGTCACAACATCGAGAAGCTAGCTGGTTGAAAAGTGCCATATGAATCCAGAAAATTGTCACAATCTTGTTTCATTCAATCAAGAAATTCTTGCACCACTGCACATGCGTCACAGTTCAAAACACAACTAGCCGACAGTTAATGACGCAAATAACAGCAACAAGCACCCACTCAGCTCACTATCAACCTCGAAGTCAATCAGAGTAAAATCACACTTAAAGCAAAGCCATTATACGTCCGTTTCATGCATTGGTTGAAACACAATACAAGAGAAGGCTTGTTATTCGAGCATTCAGAATTTTCAGAGGCAAGTTCCGTCCTTCTAACTCCAATCCATTGCAATTACATTATACCATAGTGAAAGTATTGATCAACCAGTGGAATGTAATGAGACGTAACAAGACGGTGCAGAAACTCGAATGTTGGCACAAATATAGTGCGAAACGAGTCACATCTAGAGCAAAATACAAAGCAATAAAACAGCGTAAATATATTAGTTCACTATTGCGTATCATTGCACATTACCCAGACAAGTTACAGCTGAGCAACGGACCTCGTAAACAGTTTAACCTCCTCAGCTGGTTAGCTTCGAATGAGCTACCAAGAAGCTGTGCAATGTCAAGTAAGTTCCTGTAAGTGGATCGCGATCACGAGCCAACCAACCCCCTTAGGTAATTAATCTTACCTTCACAGATCCCCTAGGAATTGGAGGCAAAGTAATATAAAGAACGAAAAATAAATACACTCCGACGATACATTCCGCCACACTAGCTTCAGGAAGCCCACATAACATGGCGAAATAATTTAACAAGGCAGGGAGACCGAAACCTAAAGTTACTGTTAAAGTCACTGAAAATAAGATGAGAAGTGCTACTCTTCTCAGAGGAAGCGCAGGCATTTTCGAAGCTGGTTGAACTACAGGTGAATTGTAAATAATCAGGCAAAGTCAACTTGCAAGCAAGATAACAGCATCCGGGTTGCTTGGCAGAGCTGTTCAGATCTTTGGTGTAAACCAAACCAAACAGGCAACAATTCTATGAAGTAGATCCATTCGCTTCGTGCAATCGCGTCAAAGATCAGTTAATCGCAAGAAACGAGTTCTTTCGGGTTGCCAGTTACTGCGGTTTACGAATTCTGTCTCATTTGCAACCACGCTCCATGTGAAATTGTATTATTATAATAATTAATTTTTTTTATTGTTGTTGTTTTTAATTTGTTTGTTTTATACATTCTGCCACATGCTCCTCAGTGTTCTCATAGCTGGATTTTTCTGGCTTTCGCTGGCCCGTTATCGGCTATTGAAGACGACTTCCTCGTGTTGCTTTAAATGCCAATGAGCATCAACGTCTGCTTAAAATATGCATAACCAGTGGCACTTAAGTTTCCTAGGATGAGGATTGTGACATCAAAAGTCCAAAAAGGCCAATTTTTTTTTTAATTAACCCAGTTGGTAATAAATGTCAAAATTATTTGAAGTTGCAAGTTGAAATTCAAAACACATGCCCGCCCCAAAAATTTTTTTTAGAACAGCCACAGAGAAAAGAGAACTGTGACCGCGAGTCACAGATCTCCAGAGGGGACGAGCGGACGGGAGAAGATTGTTTGGCTTATAACCAGGGAGTTACCACCCGTGAAATTCCTGCAAGATTGAATCAATCCTTATCTTGTCAACGCCACTGCATATGTTATCATGGTTTTTGCCTTCTCTTTGCTGTATTATTCTCCACTGTCCTCGGTGTTAATCTCTGTAATTACAAATTGCTGTTTAATGGGAATCTCCGCCCAGTTTGCGATCCTGGTGAGTGGCTTACCCCAGTCTCTTCTGCACCCCAATTAAAACATGTACACCTACCTGCATGCCCTGGTTCATTTAGCTGGCCATCCTGGTTACTGACTTTGAACCGATCTCTTCGACAACACCTTGCCTGAATCCCCAGAAATCCAGTTCGTCCCTGCCTGATTTTGGATTGTCTCCTGACTAAGCTATGCTAATGTGCCTCTGAGTTTTGTTCCTCTTCAGTAAATAAAGGCCTATTTGGCTTTATCTGTGATCTGTTTCTGGCTCTTATTCGGAAACAATCCACCCAGTAATGGAGCCAGCAGATCTCTTTTCCATTGGATGCCATCTGCTGTCAAGCAATCTGCCTGGGGCAGAAGGAAGTGGAGCTTCATCAGCTCCATCAAGTTTGTTGGATCCGTCTCCAGTCAGATAGCCACCATCTCCAAGACTTCTTGGGAGTCTGCCGTTGCTGCGAGTTCATTCCCATTGCAAGCTCAAGCCCAGTCTGCCAGACCACAGGAGCCCAATCTGTCCAAGTTGGAGCAGTATGATGGCAAACTAGCGGGCTGCCACAGCTTTCTTTTGCAGTGTTTCAAAGTATTTGACTTTCACTTAGTCTCCTTCTCCACTGAGCGATCCAGGCTTGCATTTACCATCACCCACTTCACTGGACATGCCCACAACTGGACTGCTGCATCCTGGGAGGCTGGGGATCCAGCAGTACATACCGTCTCCACCTCTGCAGATGAGACGAAGATGGTCTTTGACTACTCCCTGCCCAGACACGCAGTTGCATGGTGCCTCCTACCGCTTCACAAAGGCAATTTGTCAGTGTTCGACCAATGTTACTCCATCGAATTCCGCACTCTGGCTTCTGCCTCCCATTCGGATCCCCAGACAAGCACTTTTCCAGGCCCCTCTACCATCAGGACCAGCCAGTTCACTCGTCCGACCCTCTCACTATCCATCTTGCCGGGAGCCCATGCTTGTGGACCTTGCCAGATCAACCACCTCAACTCAAGAAAACACCAATGTTACATCAATTCAGGACTCTGCTTGTACTGTGGAGCAGCCAATCACCTCATTCCGACTGCACAGTCCAACAACCCTGAGCTGTCCGGGGGGAAAGGTGCTTTCTGAGGCCTCGGTCACTACCTCCCAGCCACAAGGAGTCACTGGACCTGATGGAGTCCCTCCCATCCACCACAACATCTGCCAAGCCTTCTGCAACACTCGAGCCACTTCACTCCTCCGCACAGCCCGTATGTCTGTCCCATTGATCTTCTTCTGGGGACATCACCACCTTGGGGCAAGCAGTACTCCTTTTCACATGCCAGAATCCAGAGCTATGGATGAATATATCTCTGAGGCACTGGCTTCGGGCATCATTCATTCCTTGTCACCTGCTGGTGATGGCTTTTTTTTTTTGGAACCTATTTTTTTATTGTTTAATGAAGTACCCCCCCACCACCACCACAGGATCATGTGACTTCATACTTCATTTCTGAAGTATGAGAGGTGCCATAACAAAGTATAATACACAATGAATATTACATTCTCAAACACCTTTATAACTACCATCCCACCCAGACAAGCACTAATGCCAAACACAAATCAAAACATTACCAAACAAAACAACAAAAAAACAGGAAAGGAAATTGCTTACAATTATTATTCTCATGGTTACATACTATACTTTACACTATTACTGACATAGAAGTGATGTTGGCCTATCAAAATAAGTCAGCAAAGGATGCCAGATTTAGTAAAATTTACTAGCAGATCCTCTAACAGAGTATTTGATCTTCTCCAGTTATAGGAACAAAATAATGTCTGAAAGCCATACAGATGCCTTGGGAGGGATAGCAGATTTCCATTCCAAAAGTATTCTCCTATGTGCTATGACATTCTCTTTATTGCTGGACATTACAAAATCTCTCCCCTGTACCCCATACCTCTGACATTCCAATGACGATTCGTACTGCAGAACCTCCTGATATGTTTTTCCTTTATATTATGTACAACCCCAATTCCAAAATAGTTGGGACAAAGTGTAAACTGTGAATAAAATCAAAACGCAATGACATTCAAATCACACCAGCCAGTATTTAATTCACAATAAAACAGAAAGAACATAGCAAATGTTGAAACTGAGAAATTTTACAATTTTATCCACAAAATGAGCTCATTCATATTTGATGGCTGCTACAGGTCTCAAAAAAGTTGGGACAGGGGCCTGTTTACCATGGAGTAGCATCCCCTCTTCTTTTTAACACAGAATGGAAGCATCTGGGCATTGACGAGACAAGTCTCTTGAGTTTAGCCATTGGAATTTTATCTCACTCTTGTTTAATACAAGCTAGGAGAGTTTTGGGTCTCCTTTGACAAACTTTTCTTTAATTATGCGCCAAATGTTCACAATCAGTGAAAGATCAGGACTGCAGCCAAGCCAGTTCAGCACACAGACTCTTCTACTACGAAGCCATGCTGTTGTAATAGCTGCAGCATGTGGTTTTGCATTGTCCTGCTGAAATACACAAGGCCTTCACTGGAATAGATGTTGTCTGGAGGGGAGCGTATGTTGCTCTAGAACCTTTATATACCTTTTTTTATATGCTTTTTACCCTCGGCCCGACTTCAGGCCGAAGGGTATTGTCATCAGTTCGTTGTCTGTCTGTCCGTCTGTCTGTCCGTGAGTGCACCATCAGGCCGAGGGTGTTCAAAAGCGGGCGTTTCCGGTTAAAACATGCATGTGTCGCACACCATATGCACTCTTGCATCCCCATACCATCAGAGATGCTGGCTTTTGAATTAAACGCTGATAACAGGAGGGGTGGTCTTTCTCCTCTTTGGCCCAGAGGACACAACGCCCATGATTTCCAACAAGAATGTCAAATTTGGACTTGTCTGATCACAGGACACTTTACCACTTTGCAACAGTCCATTTCAAATGAGCCTTGGTCCATAGAACATGGGGGCGCTTATGAATCATGCACAACAATGGCTTCCTTTCTGCATGATAGAGTTTTAGGTGGCATCTGTGGATGGCATGGTTGACTGTGTTTACAGACTGTGGTTTCATGAAGTATTCCTGGGGCCATTTAGTAATGTCAATGAAAGAATCATGCCGGTGAGTGATGCAGTGGCGTTTGAGAGCCTGAAGATCACAGGCATCCAATAAAGATCTTCAGCCTTGTCCCTTACGCACAGATTTTTCCAGTTTCTCTGAATCTTTTGATGATGTTATGCACTGTTGATGATGAGACCTTCAAAGCCTTTGCAATTTGACGTTGAGGAACATTGTTTTCAAAAAATTCCACAATTTGTTTACGCAAGCCTTCACAGGTTGGAGAGCTCTGGCCATCTTTACTTCTCTCTAAGACATCCCTTTTATAGCCAATCATGTTACACACCTGCTGCCAGTTAACTTAATTACTTTCTCAATGTTCTTTCAGCTGATATTCTTATATATTAATTACTTTTTCAGCCTTTTTTTGCCTGTGTCTAAACTTTTGTGAGACCTGTTACAGCCACAAAATTTGAAGTAAACTCATTTTGTGGATAAAAATGTAAAATGTCTCAGTTTCAAAATTTGAAATGTTATCTATGTTCTGATGTAAATAACATATTGGCTCATGTGATCTGGAAGTCATTGCATTTTGATTTTATTCACAATTTACAGTTCGTCCCAACTATTTCGGAATTGGGGTTGTATTTAGATAAGATAGGCAATTACTGTAAATTGTAATAGTAGATAGTACATTGCACAGTTTGTAGTAATGCTGTTGTATTGCCATGAGATATGGCATAAAGTGAAGTCAAAAGCAAGCAAGCAAAAAAAAAAAAAAGACATTGGCTTTATCCCTCTACCCTCACAGAACGGGAAGAAAACTCTAGGTTCGTCGTCAGAACACTGAAGAACCGCAGCTCTAAAATGTTTAGACTTCCAGTAGTCCATTTCAATTTTATGCCCCCACACTGCTCCCCATAGCGCTGAGTATTAAAATGCTCACCGACACCACACTGCTTCAGGATAGAAAGCTAGTCTAGTTTAGCCTGTTCAGTCCACTTTAAGCAACAACTTGGGTTATGTATTGGTCAACAACTTTGGTTACTCACTCCAGTTCGCAAGAGTGCCATTTAGTGGGCTAAAGCATGAAATGAGATAAAGGGGGGAAATAAAACGCTCATTGGTAGGCTCCTTGCTCACAGCCTTATAGGCTTGTAAATTCAAAAGCAGTCCTAACATAACATCATTAATTTAGCTAGCCTATGCATGCATTCAAAAATATCCAACTTACAAATTCAACGACAATCATTCCTCACACCAGAATTAGTACTGAGTCACAGATTATTCCTCGTCATTTTGGTCCCCATGTCCATCCGAAGTAGGTTTATATGAGGCAATTTTGCGATTATAAAAATCCTGGGCTTCTTTGGTTGAAGAAAAAATTAGCGTCTGCTTCTCAAATTCAACTCACAACTTGATTCATCCAGCACAACTTTATCGCACATTCTTCTCGTACATCAACTGTTTGACGTCCTTGAATGCTGAGCGAATTTTCGCTAAGGTGGCTGTCATGTCAGGGTATATCCATAGCGTAGTTCTGTTGAGTTTCACCTCATACGTCTGGGCCCATCGTATTGCCTTCTCCTTCTCTTGAAACTTGTGAAAGCAAATCACAAATGATCGCGGTGGCTGTCCTTTTGAAGGCTTTCGGCCAAGTGAGCGATGTGCTCGTTCTAGTTCAGGTGGTTTGTCAAAAAGACTTGCGGCATCACTTTCATTAGCAAGTTAGATAGGCCTACAAACTTCACTGTAGACTGACTTTTTTTCTCTGTCTTCTGGAACATTTAACATCCTAAGATTAGCCCTTTGAGAGCGATTTTCCAGGTCCTCCAGACGGTTGTTCTGCTCCTCCAGGTGCTTTATCTGCTTTTCCGCAATGTTCAGTAAAGTGAAGTTGTCGCCTGCTTCCGTTGCATTTAGCTGACCATGGAAGCCTGACACAGTCTCTGTCAAAGCATTCACAGATGATCAGAGAGGTGCCATTGACTCTTTAATTAAGGCGAAAATGTTCTCTTTTTGTGAAATTCGTTGCTTATCAAGTTCAGCGACTACTTGGCTCAAGGAAGCCCCATCAGAGCTAGCGTCTTCACTGCAGGCATCGCTAGCCATGGTGGCAATTTTGCTAGCAACAGTTCTTGGCGCTGATGAAGTTTGATATTTGCTCATGTTGTTTGTCAATATTCTTTATATTCCCAATGTAAAATCAATATTTTCAGCATCAGTAAGCTATCAACAACTACGAGTGGTCGTAGTGGTGTTTTTAAAGGCTAAATTGAAAATTTAAGCTGGGAGCTGTGCCTCTATGCGACCTCTTCATGGTGAAAACCGGAAGTCCGGTGGTGGCTTTCTTGAGTAAAAGAAGATATTTCTCTCTACCCTTGCATCAACTACAACGAACTGAACAGCGTCACAGTCAAGAACTACTATCCCTGCTGGTTATTGATTCTGCCTCTTTCAACCTCCAAGGGTGCCACTTCAGAAAGCTGGACCTGCGCAATGCCTACCACCAGATCCACATTGAGAAATTAGCGTAATCCCGAGTTCAACCTCTCCTCCAATCAATGTGATTTCAATAACATTCCCATCACCATCACTAACATTTACATTGCGTAGGTATAGTCCCGTAGGAGGGGATCGTGTGACTTCGCACTTCATTTCTGAACTTGACAGCTAACGTTAAGCCCATGTCGGCGTGCGGCTGGGTGCCAGGTTCAAAAGCTTGATTGAGCGAAAGATAACCAGCAGATGGCGCCCTTTACTCTTGATTTTCTTTTTTGTTTGTTAAAAAATGTTGAAACTTCCGATAACATATTCAAGTAAAAATTTCATTCCTTAAAATGTGTAATTTCAAGAATATACTTATACTGCAACGCTGACCTGTCATAAAATATTGTGACACCACACTTTCATTGGGTTGGACAAAATAAGTGATATATTTTTAAAGATGTGCGTAATCCGAATATGGCTTGATACAGATGTACCTTACGGTAATACGTTGTACAATCTCACTGACTGAAGTCGCACAATAAAGGCACACGATAAACTCACTACCAAGACAGTAGTAAATTAAGCAGTACATTCTTTTTTTATAATGAAGCTGCCCGTCATTACCGTAAACGCAGTCCTCCACATCTACAAAAAAAAAAAAAAAAAATAGACCAATGTTCATCCGAAAAGCATACATAAATTCTCTTTTCAATCCATTTGTCCTTATTCTCAGATTTTTTTTAAATGGGGAAGCAGACAGCCATTTCCTCCTCCTGCTATAAGAACAGAGGTTATATTCACACCACCAGTCAGCAACCTAAGAAATCCCGGAGGAACTACTGACCACTGCAATTTTCTTTTCACAAGAAACAGTAGACGACTGTGAGTCATGGTTAGTATAACGGAGAAATTTTCTAAAATGAGGGATCTAATTCGATGTATGTTGCTGCTGTCCACGTGGGTCCATGCTCAGTATCAGCGGAGGTACAATTTTTTTTTCTTGCATTGTAAAACTTGAGTTTCAATCGCAACTTGTCCAAAACCTTCTTGGCTTCCCTCAGCCGATTGACTAACCTAGAGTGCGCACTCCGACATTCAGCTTATGACATTCTATTGTTATGGGTAGGTGACCAAAGTTATATTTTTTCGTCAAAACAAGTTTCTAAGCTTCTGTAAACGGGCTGTCACGACGCGCGCTTCAACTGTCTATCCCGTTACTTCATTTACTGTCAATTTATAATAAAGCCCTCGAGACTAGGCTACTGACGGACACATTTCTGAAAACCCCGCAGCGAATGAATAGATATTTCTTTCACATTCCATATTGCATTCCAGACCAGTTTTCATGTGCGGCGGAAACTTCACAGAGGTCTCTGGCTATATCGGCAGCGAGGGATACCCGGGAATATATCCCCCCAACACGAAGTGCGTATGGAGAATTACGGTAAGCAATGTTGCGCGGAATTAGATGCCTGAAGTTGATCTCGTGCGGGTATGTAGACTTACCCAATTAGGTAAACACCAGTTTCAAGAGAACACCAAGTCGAAGGGTGATTGGCTGCCGATGCGTTTTCTCGTGCTTCTTATCACGTAGGCTATTTGTCACGTGGTTCACACTAACTTACAATAAAAATTATATTTTATCGCTTTTAAAATTCATTTTCTAGTATGTCAGTATGCTCCATCTTATGTTGTGGAGGACTGGAATAGAGGCAAATAAACTAGCATTTGTTGTTCTTCGAAGAGGACTTGTTTTGATTGAAGGCTAAAGCCACCGCTGTAATTTCCAGCAATTTCAGTTTAATCAAGTTTAGAATTCAGTATCGCTATTCCTTGTGGCCTGCAAGATGTCCTGGCAGTCATCACACTGATAGCTGGTGATTGCGACTGCCATACGCGGGTGCAGTTGCGTAGGTAATGATGGTTGCAAATAAAATGATGTTGTTTTCATGTTGGGAAGAAAAACCAGTACAAGAGTGATACTGTGGGAAATGCCCCCTTTGCATATTTGTCGGTTTTGTGTTGCTTTTTGTGGCTGGCATCTCAAACTTTGTGACCCTGCACAATCTGCAAAATGTCATCTTTTATTTTGACGTAAACTCATTGACCACTGACTTAAATGAGGCTTTGTGCTTAAAGAAACAAACTTTCATTTACTCAAGTCCTATGAAATTGGAGCATGAAAAACTTGGTATCAGTAAAAGGGAGCATTCTCTGTGTGGACACATCTGTCAGTTTTCATTTGTGGAAAAACAAAGAAACTATAGAATTAGCAGGGTGATTATCTGAGATATATTAAATAAAATGCAACAGATTCTCATCCGGAATCGTCATGTAGTGATGTCACCTGACCAAGTGTCAATATATGTTGCCTCCTTTTTCAACGAATATCAACGCTTGGTCGGGTAGTGTCACTATACGTTGAGTTGGGATGAGACTGGGCTCTTAAAATGTATTGCTTTAACTGTCACAGATGCATTCTATCCTTGGTCTAACCATCCATAGGTCCCTGAGGGAAAGGTTGTCTCCCTGTCCTTCCAGTTCATTGACCTGGAGAGTGACAGCCTATGCAGATATGACTATATAGACGTATACAACGGGCATGTCAACAGCCAGCGGCTTGGCCGCTTCTGTGGAACCTTCAAACCCGGCGCTCTTGTCTCCAGCAGCAACAAGATGTTGGTACAGATGGTGTCCGATGCCAACACGGCCGGAAGCGGCTTCTTGGCGGCATTCTCTGCCATTCTGCCAAATGAACAAGGTGGGGAATGCATGACAGGGCAAGCTACTAGCTGCCTACTCCAAATGATTCTTTAGCCTTAAAGAGTTAAATTTACCAGCCCCTTGTCAATGATAACGTTGCATGAAAATACTATCACACAATTTGACCTGTATCAAGAGGTGTTTCCAATCCCCAGTCCTGGATGCTTTGACTGTATAGCTTTCGGCTAACTGGATTTATTTATTACTCGATTTACATTTATTACTGTTTGTTTTGTTAACCCCAACCCAAATCAAATGAGTCTTCAAAATACAATATGTGGAGTATTGGTTGGATAAAAATGTTCAATGATCTGAAATCACATTTATTTACAGCCATGTTTACCATGTTATACCTGATCAGTCATAGCTCAGTGACTGCAGTAAAGAGCATTGCAACCAATATGTACTCACTGAAACCACTGCATGATTAATGGGCAGATTGAAAGTGTCCAGTTGGTATTTTAGCAAGGACACCAAGGAACCCTGTATACTGTATTTGTATGGTTTAAGTCGCAGGTTCCTCAAAGAATGGTCATATCTAGTCTAATTTGGAAATGTTGTCTGTTCAAAAAAAAAAAAATGGAAGTTGTCTGTTCAAAAAAGTCAAGTCAGCTGTGCTTGATGTCCTGAGAAAATTTACATTTTTGTTTGATTTACTTTTATAGAGGTATACTTTGTTATTTTTCAGTGAATCTATTTCCTTCTTATTAATTTTTAGTTTTGGAATTTTCATATTTCGCTGAATTAATAATCTGCTTCTAGGCAGCTGTGATGAAACATCTGAAATAATAGTGATGCAGGGGCAGTGATGGGCTACATTTCAAGTGCAGTAATAAATGCCGACAAAGGCAGGGGAATCTTTGAACACTGACTTTTGAAAGGATAGCTATGCAAAGCCTGGTAATACAACCACAATGTAGCCTTGTCCATGACATGTTGATGACATGTTGATTTTCCAGTAATCACTAAAATCAATAGGCATCCTCTTCATATCACCATTGACCCACAAAACAAAAATGACCAACCAAAATTGCATGTAGAGTGAGAGCAATAAATTGCGGATGAACCAAAGGACAAAGACGGGCGATCGCAATATATGCTCATCCAGGAAGGTGGGCGTATAAAAAAAAATAAATCAATGGCTACGTCACAGTGTAGCATGTGGGTGTCTTTTGTCGTCAAGCAGCATTCATCAGAATGAACCTCTTGTGCTCAAATGGATATTTTGTAGAACATCGTCATGAGTCACAGAACAAAGAACCAGGTGCAGATCACAGATTAAGCTGCAATCAGCACTTAAAATGAATAGAAGAAGAACTCAAAGGCGCTTTAGCTGAGAACTGTCAGGAGAAGGTGCAGTGTCAGGCAGAGGAGAACAGGTGCACCGGAGGTTTGCCAAGGCGCTGTAAGGGAGACTGGTCCGATGTCAGTCACTGGGATGAACGGCTGTAGGTTTCAGGGCACGCAGAACTGATGCATGCTCTCAAACTCAGATGCAGGAGAGACTGGAAGGAGCGCCACTTACAAGAGCCATCGATACTGTAGTTAATTACCCTATAAATAATAACATACTTTTTTTATGTCATTATGCTGATGACGAAAGGTTAGAGAGACTAGATTGAGCAAGGCACGAAGCACACTAAAAGGTGACAGTCTAGCAAAGGGGAGATGAAACACATGCTGTGTTTCCATCCAACTGTATCGTAAATCGTAAGTGAATTTTCATAAGTGCGGCTAAAGGAAATGCACATTTGTGCGCGTTTCCATCCACTTCAGTTATGCACATTTGTTTCACGATATAAGCCGTGGACTGTTGGGTGGCCCTAATTCTCGAGTCAGTTGCCATTGCCTTTGCAGAAGAAGAGGTCAATTAGCGCGATGAACAAAAAGGAAAACAAACGGGGAAGCTGGCGGCAAAAAAAAGAAAGCGATGAAAGAGAGTGGAGAACGGAAACTTCTCAGCAAATAATATTCCAGATCTGTGGTCTTGGAAGAGTTATAATATCAATCATGTAAGCTTACTTGGCCATATTAAGAGCAGTCCAGTGATTTCATCACTAAACATCATCATTTCTTTGCATAACTTGTTCGCTGACCCATTTTCACTGCACTAAAGCTCATTTTTCTTTTCTGATAAGGCAAATTTTCCACCTTCTCCTTGCACAAAAAAAAATATATGCCCTATTTCGAGTTGATACACATTTTGGGCCGTTTCCACTTAGGTTTTTTGAAGCGGAAATTCAAAATGCATTAAAGTGGGTGGATGGAAACAGATCTATAGGAACTTAAATACACAAGAACTGCAATGAACAGACTGGGAAGGAATGTGCAAGGATGAAGGGAAGACATTGAGGGAGGGGAGTGGAATGAGATAATAATGAATGAGAATCAATTTACAAAGACAGATCAAACTGACACAGATGGCTGGACTGTGAGAAAAACAATTAAGGGAACACTCAGGACTTGACAGAAAACACTGTTTGAAGCTGGGAATACCCCCAAATTGACAGCATTGGCTTAGCATCGAGGTACAGTCTGAATGGTTTATTCATGTTGTTAGAGGTTGGTGGCCCTTGCAGAAGGCATCAGGACCTTGTGATCCAATTCAAAAATTTAATCTGGAGCTTGTCAGAAGCTGCCGGTTGGCCTTTCAACCCAGTCAGCTGTACAAAAGAGTTTTGAAGTGAGAGGGGACATTGGGCTGAAGTAAAAAGTCAACCAGGCTGGAGGAATGTTCTGAAGTATCGCATAGGTATGATATCAAATATTGCATTACTACTTCTTGGAAAAAGATCCAAATTCATCAATTGAAATATTCCTAAACTTAGCCGAACAAAGCAGTCGTAACCTTTATTTGTTTTGCAATCGTAAGGGGAAATGAGTCTATCAGAAGCACCCCGCAAGAAAAGCGATACAATATGCGAAACAAGATGAAATATTGACTAGAAAAAGAGAAAAAAAAAACAAAATTTCTATTAATCTACAAACCCCAATTCCAATGAAGTTGGAATGGTGTGTAAAACGTGTATAAAAACAGAATACAATGATTTGCAAATCCTTTTCGATCTATATTCAATTGTGTACACAACAAAGACAAGATACGTTCAAACTGTTAAACTTTATTTTTTTGGGGAAATATTCATTCATTTTGAATTTGATGCCTGCAGCACGTTCCAAAAAAGCTAGGACAGGGGCATGTTCACCACTGTGTTACAAAGTACATCACCTTTCCTTTTAACAACATTCAATAAGCGTTTGAGAACTGAGGACACTAATTGTAGAAGCTTTGTTGGTGGAAGTCTTTCCCATTCTTGCTTGATGTACAACTTCAGTTGCTGAACAGTGCGGGGTCTCCGTTGTCATACAAAACCCAAAACCAGTGAAGTTGGCACGTTGTGTAAATCGTAAATAAAAACAGAATACAATGATTTGCAAATCCTTTTCAACCTATATTCAATTGAATACACTGCAAAGACAAGATACTTAATGTTTGAACAGGTAGACTTTGTAATTTTTTGCAAATATTAGCTCATTTGGAATCTGATGCCTGCAACATGTTTCAAAAAAGCTGGCACAAGTGGCAAAAAAGACTGAGAGAGTTGAGGAATGCTCATCAAACACTTATTTGGAACATCCCACAGGTAAACGGGCTAATTGGGAACAGGCGGGTGCCATGATTGGGTATTGAAGCAGCTTCCCTGAAATGCTCAGTCATTCACAAACAAAGATGGGGCGAGGGTCACCATTTAGTGAACAAATGCGTGAGCTGATTGTCGAACAGTTTAAAAACAACATTCCTCAACGAGCTATTGCAAGAAATTTAGGGATTTCATCATCTACGGTCCGTAATATCGTCAAAAGGTTCAGAGAATCTGGAGAAATCACTGCACATGAGCGACAAGGCCGAAAACCAACATTGAATGCCTGTGACCTTCGATCCCTCAGGCGGTACTGCATCAAAAACCGACATCAGTGTGTAAAGGACATCACCACATGGGCTCAGGAACACTTCTGAAAACCACTGTCAGTAACTACAGTTCGTCGCTACATCTGCAAGTACAAGTTAAAACTCTACAATGCAAAGCGAAAGCCATTTATCAACAGCACCCAGAAACACCGCCGGCTTCGCTGGGCCCAAGCTCATTTAAGATAGACTGATGCGAAGTGGAAAAGTGTTCTGTGGTCTGACAAGTCCACATTTCAAATTGTTTTTGGAAACTGTGGACGTCGTGTCCTCCGGACCAAAGAGGAAAAGAACCATCCAGACTGTTATAGGCGCTAAGTTCAAAAGCCAGCATCTGCGATGGTATGGGGGTGTATTAGTGCCCAAGGCATGGGCAACTTACACATATGTGAAGGCACCATTAATGCTGAAAGTACAAACAGGTTTTGGAGCAACCAATGTTGCCATCCAAGCAACGTCTTTTTCATGGACGCCCCTGCTTATTTCAGCAAGACAATGCCAAGCCACATTCTGCACGTGTTACAACAGCATGGCGCCGTAGTAAAAGAGTGCGGGTACTAGACTGGCCTGCCTGTAGTCCAGACCTGTCTCCCATTGAAAATGTGTGGCGCGTTATGAAGCGTAAAATACGACAACGGAGACCAACGGAGTTCCACCTGAAAAGCTTCAAAAATTGGTCTCCTTTGTATTCATTGTATTCTTTTTTATCTACGATTTACATAACGTGCTAACTTCACTGGTTTTGGGTTTTGTATTTTGCACTTCATAATGCGCCACACATTTTCAGTGGGAGACAGGTCTGGACTGCAGGCAGGCCAGTCTATTACCCACACTCTTTTACTATGAAGCCACGCTGTTGTAACACGTACAGAATGTGGCTTGGCATTGTCTTGCTAAAATAAGCAGGGACGTCCCTGAAAAAGACGTCGCTTTGATGGCAGCATGTGTTGCTCCAAAACCTGTATGGACCTTTCAGCATTAATAGTGCCTTCACAGATGTGCAAGTTACCCATGCCATGGGCAGTAACACATCCCGATACCGTCACAGATGCTGGCTTTAAAACTTTGCGCTGATAACAATATGGACGGTTCTTTTCCTCTTTAGCCCGGAGGACATGATGTCCATGATTTCCAAAAACAATATGAAATGTGGACTCATCAGACCACAACGCATTTTTGCGGTTTGCATCACTCCATCTCAGATAAGCTCGGGCCCAGAGAAGCCGGTGGCATGTCTGGGTGTTGCTGATATAGGGCTTTCGCTTTGCGTGGTAGAGTTTTTACTTGCACTTGTAGATGTTGCGACAAAATCTTAACTGACACTGGTTTTCTGAAGTGTTCCTGAGCCCACATTGTAATGTCTTTTACAGAATGATGTCGGTTTTTAATGCAGTGCAGCCTGAGGGACCGGCGGTCACAGGCATTCAATGTTGGTTTTCGGCCTTGCCCCTGACGTGGAGAGATTTCACCGGATTCTCTGTATCTGTTGATGATATTATGGACTGTAGATTATGAAATCCATGAATTCCCTGCAATTGCACGTTGAGACACATTGTGCTTAAACTGTTGCTCTATTTATTCATGCAGTTGTTCACAAAGTGGTGAACCACGCCCCATCCTTGCTTGTGAATGAGTGAGCCTTTCGGGGATGCTCCTTTTATACCTAATCAAACACTTACTTGTTTCCAATTCACTTTTTCACATGTAGAATGTTCCAAACAAGTGTTTTTTGATAATTCCTCAACTGTCCAGTGTTTTGTTGCCCCGTCCCAGCTTTTTTGGAATATGCTGCAGGTCTCAAATTCAAAATGAGTGAATATTTCAAAAACTAAATGAAGTTTCAGTTTGAACATTAAATATCTTGTCTTTTTGTGTACTCAATTGAATATAGGTCGAAAATGATTTGCAAATCATTTGTTGTTATTCATGTTTTACGCAACGTCCCTACTTCATTGGAATTGGGGGTTGTTTCTACCGCATAGAATACAGAACTGTTCTCTTCCTCAGTTACTCCATGTGGCATGTATGCACTCTGGGTATCCTCTTCATTGGTTCCAGAAAGCTAATAGCTTTAGATTACACTCCGATTGGTCACCCAATAAAATATATATATTTTTTTGTAAGCTTTCCAGTGAGAAGAGAACTGTGCTGTTGTACTTGTTTTCAAAGATGATATCTCTGTCTTTAGGAATGGGGATCAAATATAAGTCAGTCATAAGTTTTAGTACTAAATGAGTCTGTCACAGACCCAGGGATGGAGGGATACCAGAACAATTCAAGGAGGAGAACTGGTAACTAGAGCAATGGCAGTCAGGCTGCGCAATGTCCTGGGTCAGGCAGAGGTCTGGCAGCGGAAATCAGGATCCTGGGGGTGCACAGAGTGTAGTCAGGAATCTAAGCCAGAGTCAAAACTGGAGGATCAGTGTGTGAGGGAGCAAGAAGGGCAAGGACGGGAATTTTGGGGCAGGCTGAGGTTGTGACGTAGCGTTCAGGAACCACAGGCAAGAGATAGAAATCCAAAAAACGTATGCCTTTTATGAAGTCCGAGTCAAAGCCAAAAAACACAAGACTTACCAAGCCTCAATACGAAATCCAAAAACAGAGTCGACTAGACAGGCAGGAGTCAGAACCAGTAAGACAGATGAGCAAAGGTACAAAAACGATAGGCAAAAAGTCGTAGTCGATGAACAAAGCCAAGGGTCATACACAGGGCATCCAAACACAGAAATCGTGGTCATACAAAAATGGGTCAAAATCCAAAAAGACAAAACAATACAAGAAGGGCAATGGCTAGAATCGTAGTCGGATAAACCAGTAGAAGAAAAACAATACTCAATTGCATACACGGCGCTCTGTGCAAAGAACCCAATATCAATTTTTAATTTTTGGTGACCTTTGGCCTCATTTTAGTTTTGTGACATATATGTCACGATGGGCATTTCGGGGACCTTATTGCTAAAATGACTTGAATGATAAAACAGCTTACATACAGCTGAAGTATTAGGCATAGCTTATTTTTCATTAGCTTACCTGTTTGTCTACTTTATCCAGTGATGAATGGGTGCTGCTCTATCGTGTGGATTCCACCATGGGGGTGGCCATATTGGAAAGGTTAGCTGGCGCAGCCTGTGTAGTGTCATTTCCAATTTTATGCATCAGATGGCAGCACTGGTGGTCTAAATATGTCACTATGGGCATTAGGTTGCAAAATTTATGTGGGGTCAGTGGTTTTGACTACTCCCAAAATCGTGTGACAAATGTGTCACAGGAGGCATTTAAGGGTTAATTGAATAATTGGGACAAATCAATGAAACAAAACCGAAACAAACACTAACAGTCAGAAACAAAGTGAGAATAATTTACAGAAACGCAAAACATGACAGGTCAAGTTGGAGATGCCCTTTCATTTGGTTAATCATACGGCATTCTAACATGCAATCATGGAGGTCATCAAGAACAAAACCTTTTAAAATGGAAAGAAAGAGGTGATAAATTGAAAGATTTCTGTCGGAATGCCCCTTTAGATACAGTGCTGTGAAAGGTGATACTAACCCCCTGATTAGCTCCATTTTTTTCTCTGTCTCATTGAATGATCTTAGATCCCCATACAGCTTGTGAAACAAGACATGTCGAACACAGGGAAACGCAAAATACTGTGTTTAAATGAATATTTAATTTATTGGAAGAAACATTTCATTTCAACTCCTGTAACGGCAATTTGAAAAAGTCATTGTCCCCTCAACTTGATAACTTTTTGGGCCACCTTTTTGGAACTATAAGTTAAATGAGTTGTATCTCCATGATATTGCTGGTGGGCTGCAAATGTGAACAAAATGCTTCCCTGCAAAAACCTGATTGAATCTTCTGGAATAGAATCAATAACATGCAAGTTATTCATTAATGTTTTGGACTTTTTTCTGTTAAGGTCTCTCGGCAGTCACTCACTTTCCTTGCTATACTTAATCTCATGCTCTCCAGCCTTCAGTGGCTGGCAACCCTGTTCCTGCTAGCTAGTCAAAACTTAAAACATCAAAACTCACGATACTTGAAAAGCTGCATGGGATTTGCAATATTTTTCATATTCCCACTTTAGAGTGTAAAAATGTATTTTTTATGGTATACGATACTTACTGACCTGACTGGCTTTTTTAACATAACATTTGAATAATAGCGTTTTCTACAGCAGAGGATCCCTTTCAACTGTAGTGTCGCATTGGTAGCATTACTTCTTTAATCAGTGTTTAAAAAAAGAAATATTGGCAGCACTTTAAAATTTTATGATAAAATTTGTGTTGAAACCTTGGGTCCTCGTGACTGAGTTTGGAAACCTTGGCACAAGGGGATAAATGAAGAGGTAATTACGCTACATATTGAATGTATAAAAATTATTCTGATTTCTTTAACCCATTTAATCCCAAATTTTTCCTTGCTATGTAAGTGCATGCATTTAACTTGTAAGACCTCCCTAACACATAAACTATATGTAATTTTTCATTTTGTTATGGTTGAGTTAAGTTCAAAGTTGCATTTTTTTTTTGCCCAAAGCCAACAACAACACTTTTAGAGCTTCTAGAAGTTAAAAAAAATAATTCACAAATGGGACCAGTAGGATTAAACGAGATACGCTTTTACAAGGATTACTACACAAAATGGTTCTGCTAAACCTGGCATTTGAACAGTTGTCATTCTCTCAGCAACAGATCTACTGTACCATTACACAGACTGTTTTAAGGATAGCTCTTTGGGGCCAGCACTGAACTGTTGACTTGGCACAGAAGCGCGGTAGAGTACAGCTCCAAGATTTCACAGAATAGCTTTATGTTGGAAGTCATATAAGCGTGTTCAGCGTAGCCTTGCTTTGTCATATTTACCTAAAACCGGTAGTGTCATGTTTCTTCTGGGACATGCGCTTAATCTGGAATTTTAATGTCAGGGTATACCATGTGTTTAGATGGCGTGCAGACATTTTGGCGCTCATCTGGACAGGAGTCTGGGTGAGGTTCACCAGCTGTGACCAGCTGTCGGTCTCCCTCATTTAATCACTTTCGTTTCACTGAGTGAGGTTATTCAGGGAATAAGGCTGGACTTGCTCGTTGAGAAACAAATGATTGCAATGTTTCTTATTCAGCCCCTGACAGTTTTCAATAATATAAGAGGTCACAGTGGCTGCCATCAGGAAATACCATTTTGGCCAGTTTTCTGAAAGATAATTGTACTTTCATCGCTGAATAATCATGCTTGTGTCTTGTAGGGGACAGGTACTGTGGGGGACGTCTGGACAAACCCTCAGGCTCCTTTAACACCCCCAACTGGCCTGAGAAAGACTATCCCGCTGGAGTTTCCTGCTCTTGGCATATTGTGGCACCAAGACACCAGGTCAGAAAGAGTATTAGCAATAAATCAAGGGTCTTGAGTGGTGCAATGTTATATGTATGCTGTTCACATCAAGCAGCTTTATTGGGAAGTGTGTAACTTAACATGACCCACCAGAAATAAAGAGAAATAGACTATAATAAGTGTAGAAGGCTTTGTATTTGGCCTCAGTTTCGTTTATTGAATTAACCTCGCTCTCCCCTCCCCCCCCCCCCTCCAATGGCCTGTTTACTCAGATCATTGAGGTGAAATTTGAGAAATTTGACTTGGAGAGGGATAACTACTGCCGCTATGACCATGTGCTGATTTTCAATGGGGGAGAGATTGACGACAGCAAAAGAATCGGGAGGTTCTGCGGGGACAGCCCTCCAGTGTAAGTGCTGCTAGGAGGACATGAGTTCATATACAGATGACGTGTGGTGCATTGGTACCCAAGAGGGGAAGAACATATTATAAGGAACATAGAATAACATACAAACCCCAATTCCAATGAAGTTGGGACGTCGTGTAAAACATTAATAAAAACAGAATGCAATGATTTGCAAATCTCCTAAACCCACGTTTTATTCACAATAGAATGTAGACAACATATCAGATTTTGAAAGTGAGACATTTTACCATTTCATGAAAGATATTAGCTCATTTTGAATTTCATGGCAGCAACACATCTTAAAAAAGTTAGGACAGAGCCATGTTTATCATTGTGTAACAACCCCTCTAGTTTAGCGACAGTCTGTAAACGTCTGGGAAGTGAGGAGGCCAGTTGCTGGAGTTTTCGAAGGGGGATGTTGTCCCACTCTGGTCTGATGTACGATTCAGTCCTGGGTCTTTAAAGCCAGATTTTTTGTTTTATGATGCACCAAATATTTTCTATTGGTGAAAGGTCTGGACTGCAGACAGACCATTTCAGCACTCAGACTCTTCTACAGAAAAGACAAGTTACTGTGATCGATGCAGTATGTGGGATGGCATTGTCTTGCTGATATATGCAAGGCCTTCCCTGAAAGAGATGTTGTAAAACCTCAATATACTGTACTTTTCAGCATTGATAATGCCTATCCAAATGTGTAGGCTGCCCATGCCATAGGCAATAATGCAACCCCATACCATCAGAGGTGCAAGGTTTTGAACTGAGTGCTGATAACAAACTGGATGGTCTCTCTCCTCTTTAGTCGACACAGTGTCCATGGTTTCCAAAAAGAGTTTCAAATTTTGATTCATCTGACCACAAAACAGTTTTCCATTTTACCTCAGTCCATTTTAAATGAGCTTTGGCCCAGAGAAGACGGTGGCATTTCTGGATCATGTTCACATATGGCTTCTTTGTTGCGTGATACAGCTTTAACTTGCATTTGTAGATTGCACAGCAAACTGTGTTCACATACAATGATTTCTGGATGTGTTCCTAAGCCCACGCAGTGAATTTCAGTGCAGAATCATGCCTGTTTTTAATGCAGTGCCACCTGAGGGCCTGAAGAGCACAAGCATCCAATATTGTCCCTCGCGCACGGAGATGACTATAGACTCTCTCAATCTTTTGATGATATTATGCACTGTCATTGGTGCGAAATTCAAAATCTTCACAATTTTTTATTGAGGAACATTTTTCTGAAATTGTTCCACAATTCTTTAACTCTGTGTTTTGCAGATTGGTGAGCCTCTGCCCATCTTTACGTCTGAGAGACTCTCTAAAATGCTGTTTTTATCACCAATCATGTTACTAACCTGTTGCCAATTAACCTATTTAGTTGTAAAATGCTCCTCTAGCTGTTTTCTATTAGTACCTTTTTCTTTTCCAGCCTTTTGTTGCCCCTGCCCCAACTTTTTTGAGATGTGTTACTGCCTTCATTCAAAATGAGATAATATTTTTCATGAAATGGAAATGTCTCGCTTTCAACGTCAGATATTTTGTCTATGCTCTCTTGTGAAGTAAATGCGGGTTTATGAGATTTGCAAATCATTGCATTCTGTTTTTATTCACGTTTTACGTCCCAACTTCATTGGAATTGGGGTTTGTACTATGGGAACATACTCCCGCCCCAGTACTCAACAAGAAAAATTATTTCTTCGGAATAGCAAATGATTTTTGATCTGGAAAATTTTTCCAAATGATTCTATTTTTCCAGTCCTATTTTATTGTCCATAATCTCACCTTTCATGCCATATAAGCATAGATGTACTATTTGGAATGAGCACATTCATTTAGTGGAGCATGGGCTCGCATTTAGCAAACATCGTGCAAATCCAGGTTGCAGAGCTAGTTCTAGCAGACGAATCGTGACATCTCCACATTTCCACAGGCCCTCCCTTGCATATCAGACATGGCTGTGCTCCCTGATAAGTGGCCTATATTAGCCTGTATATATCCTGCTCCACATAGGAAAATGTCTCTGTTTGCTGCTGCACTGCATTGCTCTCTGCTGCTGCAACAGTCTTGGCTACTGCTTTGGTAACATTCCACCTCCACCCCAGCATCCCGCAGGGAGTGTCAGCATCAAAGCTCATACGCTCCACTATCATTATACCTATTTGCTAATACTGCAGGTAACGTTTTTCACGCGAGTTGGCTGACGACTATTATTTCCATTCTGAAACAAATAAATTGATATACATGGTGAGCTCTATTTGGAGAAAAGATAGTCAGTTACTCGTCAAAATGTTAAGCATTGAAAATTGTTGCCTGTTTCGGTGTCGTAACCATGTTTGCTCTTTTCCCACCCAGCCCAATCCTTTCAAAAGGCAACCAGCTCTTGATTCAGTTCCTCTCTGACCTGAGTCTGACTGCAGATGGATTCATTGGTCACTACAAGTTCAGGCCTAAAAGGTTCAGAGGCACAATTGCACCCCTCGCAGTTTATTTTCCAACAGTCACGACCAGACCCCCAGGTAGGTCTCCTTTTTTTTCTTCATCACACCTGCACCTGACTGCCTTTATCAATCTGCTTCTCTCAGTGTTCCTACTGGGAATCTAATGCTTAACCTCTCAAACCCGAATGCCCCCGGTACCGGATCATTGCACATCAGAAATACAGCATGTTTCCTAATAGTGACATTGTCATGTGGTATATCCACTTACGGGAAGGAACTCAGCAAAAAGATTGTGTTGACCATTTTTACCTCAACCGAACACGATTCAAGTACCAATCAAGTAAATAAGCAAAACATGGGATAAAATAATATCATTGCTTATTTGCTAGCGTTTCAACTGAATTTGTGCTAGGCTTAGAAACAATACGTGAAATGAAAGGAAAGCCCACAGAATCCAACGCTATAAGCACTGTCATTTCATCAACACCACACTCCATCAACCGCAGACATACACTTTACATTCTACAGACATGAGTAAAAAGTATTTCTTACCTTTGATATTTTGTAATAAAAAACTCTTCGAGGGTAAATCAGCGCTTGCTATTGTTAGCCCAATGTGTCCGTGTTATATCAAAATGAAGTCTGCACGTCTCCAGGCATTTTTTTTCCAGGGCACTGCGTCAAAGGATTTAAGCTCCTGAGCATTCTGCTTGCTCGCAATGTATTTTCCTCTCTGTGATCGGCTTGTGATGCTGTCAGTCCGACTTTGCCGGAAGCCATTTGATTCTACAGGCTCAGACGTTTCCAACAAACCCTAAACCACCTTAATCATACAAACCTAGCCTGAGATAGAGCCTTGCATTGCCCCCCAGTGCGTCAAGCTGAGTCCATGGGCCATTTACATGTACTTGAGCGCAACAATATAAACCCTTAACTGGTTTGTTTGTGCTATTTTCGGTATAATTGTCCTCTAAATACTCAACAGTCGTTCTAAGTCTTCTCTGACTGAGAATCCTTGTTCCATTAAGCACAAGCTCTACGACAGTCGGCAGTACTAACACCAAACTGGGGTGCATGACGTGTTTTCTTGACTCACACTTCATTTCGGCAATTTGAAGGCAGGAAATTAGTCAGCTGATGTAGCCTGGTAGTTAAAGCGAGCCACAGTTGTTTGGCAATCCAGGGTTCTAATACCGCAATGGTGTGCATCTATTTTGACAGTAAAAGCATTTTTCTTGTATGAACAATTTCTGGGGTTTGTACTTTGTATTTATAATTTTGTTCATTTGCTTGGTTTTTTTTTTTTTTATAAATCTGCTCCAGTGGAGTCGAACTTCATTTTCTTTGTATGTATTTTCTTTGAATGGGGAAATGTATGCAGGACTGGCAGAAATGATAATGCTTTTTTTAATTTTAAAAATTAAAAAAGTAGTCGTGTTTGGATTGAATGTATTCCTGTAGTGACATGTAAGTGAAATTACATTAGTTTTACAGTCTGCCACCACAGAAATCTGAAATGGCACGCTAGGTACTGCCAATTTGGAGAAGCCACCTGGACATTCCTCTCTAATTTTGCTCTGATTTACTTGATTAGAGTAAACTTTGGCACAGAGATTGATGAGATTCTTTGCTGTAATTTTTTGAGGATTCAGACTGCAAATAAGTTCACAAGGCATAGAAGTAAAACTTTGTTAGGCGCAAAATGAGATCTTTCATTAACACTAGAAGCGCCAGAATTTTATCACTACTAGAACCGCCAGGAACGGTCGTTTGAACCGCTAGGTTCAAAACATTCTAATCCGTCTCTCTGAGCATCTAATTAAGCAATTAATGCATTTTGTATGTTATAATGCATCTCAAAAGAACGAAACAACACCAGCATTGCATTTTAAAAACTTTAATAATACATTTATGAATATTTAGGCAATAGAATTATATATAATTAACATGAATTATGCTGCTTTCACAGCGAACGCAAAAGAAATTTTTCGCAAAACAGATTACATTCAAATTCAATGCAAAGACGCAAATACGCGCGTTTCTCGCGGATTCGCATCTTTGCATCGACTCTGAATGAGATCTGGCGTGCGAAAAATTTGTTCAGATCCAGTGTATAAGCAGCTTTATTGTCAACATTCACAACAATATTTTTGGGTAATGAAATAAACGATTCAGAAGGACAAAAACAACAATTAAAAACATCTATTTTGATTAATACACATTCGGGTTCAACATTTATAACAACATAACCATATGGAATATCTTATTTATTATGAAATAATTAATCGGAACAATGACACGGAATTAGAAAACAATAGATAGATGCAGAACTTTTTCTTCTGATTATCTTTTTATTTATTGGCATGCCGTAGCATATAGCCTATTCGTAGCAGTCTGCACAGGTGACCTCCGTTCTCCTGGTGCAATTCCCACAGACGGGTCTGAAGCATCTGCAGCAGGTGACGAGCGTCTTATTTTGTGAGCAGCTCCTGCGAACCTGGCACTGCCTCCGTTTTGGTGCCAGTGTCTCCCGCTGCTGCTGGTTCAAACTTTTTGCCAGTGCTGCCCAATAAAATAATTCTAGACTACTCTACTCAACCAACTTTGAAAGTGGCATCAATTAGTTGCTAGGCAACCAAAAGATACACTTTCTGAAAAAAAAAAAAAAAAACAGCCGCAAAACTGTACGGTCAGTGAAACCTCTAATGGCAGAAATAGGTAGATTTTGTGATATTTTATGCCCTGTAGGTGTAATCTATATAAAATCAATTGCATGTTAAAATATAGACACTTTTAGGAAAAGTCAGTGACTCTCAAGGTTGTATTCTTTTATTTTGAAAAGTTATGACAAAAAATTTCAAAACGGTCAAAATAACCGTCATGGCGGTTCTAGTGTTAATGCTGTGTTCCATCTTCATGTACTCTGACTCTGTGACATATATATTGATTTTTACACCACGACAGAAATCACAAATGGTGTGACCTTTATTTTGATACCTTTATTATGAGAGTGGTAGAGATGTACTCATTTCATTTTGGGCTTGCCATTTTTGAACCAGAGACTCAGGGCTATTTATATTCACATTTCAGTTGATAAAAGATTTTAGCAAAGTATATCAGTTGGTTGCGTTAGACATCTGTTTGTCTGGCAGTTTGTTGGTTACGCACCCTTTTGCCATTTATCCTGCACCAATCTTAACAAAACTTAGAGACATGTTAGCATAGGTTACTCGAAACAGACCTATACTTTTTACCCCTCAGCCCCGACTAAGGGGGAGTATTGTTGTCCCCTTCGCAGAGGGGTGGGCAAGTGGACGGGCGTCCAGGCTTCCAGCCATTGTCCAGGCCATTTCTCTGTTACTGCTGGGGTTAGGAACTTCATTTTGCATATGTGGACTCACATTGGTGGATAGCCATGCCTCGTTGAGGTTTCGTACCCGAATGACCTTTCACTTCAACTAAGTCACCTTCACCTATCATTCAATATGTCAAGGCTGAGGGGTATTGCCTGCGCTCCCAAAAGGACATTTTTAAGTTTCTATGTCAAAGGTCAAGCTCACACAAAAGGTCAAAAACACATTTTGATCCAAAACTTTGTTTCTAATTAAGCTAGAGACTTGAAACTAACGCTGTACTACAGTCTCCATTATAGGGCATCCTCGTCATCAGAGCCAGGTATCAGGTGTCAGGAAACAAGTCATCAGGTATCAGGACAAAAGTCATCAGGTATGAGTAAAAAGTCATCAGGTATCAGGAGAAAGTTATCAGGTATCAGGAAAAAGTTATCAGGTGTCAGGAAAAAGTAGTTATCAGGTGTCAGAGTCAGGTATCAGTGTCAGAAAAAGTTATCAGGTGTCAGAGTCAGGTATCAGCGTCAGGAAAAAATTAGCAGATGTCAATGTCAGGCATCGGCTCTTCGAAAGAAAACGCATGCAATTTCGTAGTGCAATATATAACAAAGCTTTCAAAAATAAATTAGACTCTCATGGGTTCTACCAATTAGTCTGAGCAACTGTGGCTGATCGGGAGAGGTAAACTTCGAGAGGTGTAGCCTAGGTCATTAAGCAGTGGAAGGTGCCGTTATTACTGGCCTTGTGTTTCTGCCGACGGACTGCCATTGTTATACATTGATTTAATGTTTCTGCCGGGGCTCCTCTGACTTGCACTGACAATACAACTGGCCCTCACTCCATTCCAGTCCATGGCGGTAATGTAATATAGGACTGGGCAAATACACGCCAATATAAGAAGAAGAAGAAGATGAAGAAGAAGAAGAAGAAGAACATGCTGTCAGTACCCTATCGTGATATTTGTTTTCAAAGGAGAAGTCTGGGAATCTCATAAATATTCATGAGGAGCAGTCATCTGATTGGCCAGTGATGTCATTGACTTGTTATCCCTAACCCTACCCCTACCCCTAATCCTGTGAGCTGGGCTGTCTGTGAGCACACCAGCCAATCAGATTATATCTTTTCAAGGGACAACGTTACAGAAATGAAACTTGAAAATATTCTAGAGTAGTCATAGTACAATATGTGTAGCAGTGTAGATTTACTGCACTGTCTAAATAACTGAACAAACAGTCATTATTTCCAAAATGGGTGGCAACAAAAGTGCTTACCCAATCCAATTGGTAATGGTCAACCAAGCAATGAAACATGTCTTATTCATTATGTTCATGCTTTTATCTGTTCAACTGGGCCACATGAGGTTGTGTAATGTGTTGAAGGTTTAAATTGTGGTGCTTTGGGTGCAATTCTCTGATTGTAGTCATTGGATGGTCTACATGGCTCCTCATGGGGAAAAAACTCAGAGGATCTGAAAAAGAGAGTTGTTACTGTCCATAAAGATGGTCTAAGCTACAAGAAGATCTGTGAAACCATGAAACTGAGCTACAGCATGGTGGCCAATGTTATTCAGTGGTTTTCCAAGACGGGTTCTCTTCAAAACAGGGCTCGTCAGGGTCGACCGAAGAGGTTGAGACCTCGTGCTCTGAGTCAGGTGCACAAGTTGGCTTCAGAAAACACATGCAGGAGGGCTGGCAGCATTGCTAACGAGGTTGCAGCAGTGGGAGAACAGCCCAAATCACACCCTATGAGGCCCGAGAACTGCTGGTTTTCCACCCTCCCTTTACCTGGGAGTCAGGTGTTAACACTGTCTAGCCAATCATGTCTAGCATTAACTGTTCATTTACTTCACTGGGATAACAGAAAACCTGGGTTGGATTTGGATTCGAGGTCCAAATTTGAGGATCCATGTCCTAGAGATTATTTAATTTTATTCAAGACTAACTTTGGGCCAAGTATAGTGACTTCAGTTTTGTTTGAATTCAACAGCAAAAATTATTTGCAGTCCAATTTTGAATACCGGCTAAACAGTTATGCAACCCCGACGCATTCCTGAACTCAGTAGATTTCACAGAGAGACATAACAGTGAATCGACAGAATAGCAATGAAAAAATATTTAATGCTCACCAATAATCAAAGCTAGAGGATGCATGTAAATGGAAAACGATATATGTCTAAGTATTGAGCCTTGAGGTAAACCTAAACTAAGCACTGTAGACAATGATAAATAACCACCAAGAAAAACCTAAAATATTGTTTTTGACAGATATGAGGAAAACCTCTTCAATAGTCCGTGAAAGCCCAACCCAGTTTCTGAGGTTGTCAATCATTATTACATGATCAACTGTATCGAAGGCTGCACCTATATCTAACAGCATTACGACTGAGCAGTCTCCAGAGTCAACGATCATCATAAGATAATTTGTGGCCCCGACAAGGGCTGCTTCTGTGCTTTGCTGCCCTCTGAAGCCAGACTGAAATTTCTCAAATATAGTATTGTTTTCCACCACTTCTAAAAGTTGCTTTGCTACAACTTTTTCCAAGACTTTTGCTAAAAAAAGCGGTTTTCATATCGGTCTAAAGTTATCGAGAATTGCTGGATCAAGATTTGGTTTTTAAAAGAGCGGTTGAATGCAGGCGATCTTATAGTAATCAGGAACACAGCATGAGGAGTGAGAGCTGTTCACCACAGACAGCAGGTCAGGGCAAAAAGTCATAATTGTGCGCTTGCTTCTAGGAAGCAGCACACTCTATTCTCTTACTTCTTCCTCTTCTTCCTTTTCTTATTTTTCTTCTTCCTCCTAAATTTATTTGACTAACTCCTCGTTCACCGTTTAAGGTATTGATTCCGTTCAAAGTTTAAAAAATTCAGCTTGTTCTGAATTATGTTTCATCTGTACAGATATTTGCTTTTATGATAGTTTCTTTGATATTTAATTTTAAATGTGACTTTTTTGGTCCCATTAAATCAAGCCATTTTTGTATAGATTTAGCTTTTTTTTTGCTATTTTTTTACTCTGTCTATACTTTAATACTTATCTCTATACTTTTAGCTAGAAATGTCATTCAAACTGGAACATGTTAAGTTAAGCTTGAATAATTTCTTCACAGTTCAAATTTTTTTGTAACTTCTATAATTTTTTAAAATAATTATTTTACAATAAATTCTGGGAACTTACACTGTCACTGTCAGAGTGGTGAATGAGTTTAAAATCGCCAAGAAGTCTTCTCTTAAACTTGCTCTATCTCCCACAGTTTTCACTCCGCATAAATATTTTTATATCCAAGTTGTAGCCAAAGTTGTGCTGGTTACGAAAATGTAACTGTTCAAGCAATTGGACAGACGGTTTTGGCAATATGAGCCGAAAAGCGACGGGAGCACTTACCGAAACTCCATTAACTCCTATATTAAATGAGACAAGAAAATGCCGGTTGGGAAGCTGAAAGACACAGTTTTATCACTTGCTTGTGTTCCCACATGTTTGGCACTACATGCACAATTTTAACATATTTTGTTCAGCAGACTCTCCTCTTCAGTATGGTACCAGTGTAGTTCACTATGGTTTAGTATTTTGTAGCGGTAGTGGTATGTAAGAGATGCCTTAGCTAAAATCTCCATTGGTGCAAATGCTTCAGCCAGTAACTCAAATGGTTCAGAGTGACTAAGCTAAAATTGTGGCGTAGCGGTATTGCAGTTCAATTCTGCCCACTGCCTGACTTAAACTTCCAGGCCTCAGCATTGTTGCTGTTCGGATTAAGATTGATATGACTGTTAAGACAAATCCAATTTTGCTTCAAACTCAGTGAAAGAATTTTCGTTTGTACAGCCATTTGCGCAGTCACTCAAACCAGGTTCAAGAGAGCACATTGAGCGCGGCAAAGACAGGTCTTTTTGCAAGGCTCGTCCATGAGAACATCTTACAGTAAAACAAATTGCAAAGCAGAAAAAAGTTGCTTTAAGTCCTTTTCCAGTATATTCAAGCAATTGTTTGCACCAGCTACATACAAAAGTATATTTAAGATCAACTGACGCGCGTCACCCGCCGCCGGTGGGCGTTGCTCCATTGTTATGAATGGAACCTATTTTTTGACGCGCGTCTCATGTTGCCGGTGGACGTTGGACTTAAACTTTTGGTTCTGAGAGCTTTAAAGCGTCAGGAGTGCCATGATTCCTATTTACTCCCACTATAAATGAGAACAAAAACTTCAAGACAAAAACAGAACAAGACACTTTTTTTTAGCTTCCTACTCTTCTGGCATTTTTGACTACACACATTTTACTAATCAAATCCTAATGTTTCTCATGATCTATTTTATTTGGCAATTGGAGTTACATTCATTGATTGCCAACCATTTGTTTGACCATTGCATTCAGCTAACAAGTCAGCACACCTTAAACAATCACTTTCAGCTTCAAAGTCCTGTGTTTCCTTCCAGCAGTTTTTCAACATTTCTTCAGCAATTTCTTTTGCCTCTCAGTTTCCAAGCACCTTCATTTTATAAGCCAACGTCTTCAACAATTCACATTGAAGCAAGAAAACAAATTTTCTTCAGAAAATGTAGCCTTTTCTAGTTACTTTTTTAAGAAGCCTAGTGGGTACAATGAAAAATGTAAACGTCAGCTTACAAAAAATGACTAAGTTGTTTTACTTCACAGTTGGTACACACTCCAGATACTGAAATGTATGTGCACAAAAACTAAAAAAGTGAATTCTTTCATAATATGTCCCCTTTTAATGAAGGGTGTCCAATAATTGTGATACATGTTTTAGTTTTATTTTGGGGAAAATATTTGCTTCATTATAATAGCTTTTCCCCCCCAAAATTTTCATTTAAAATGTGATATTTTGGTTAATATTTTGAATTCAATTTCAAGAATATGAACAATAAAGGCATTAAATACCCACTTTAGCTGATATTTACCCATATTAGAGGAGGCTACTGTAATATTTGTACAGCTTAAAAATATATCTGAAAGCACGTGTGTATTTATATCACTCTGAAATAATATGCCTGGTTTTCCCATTCCAGTACTTCAGTATTCACCTGATTTGTGCCAGCAAAAATGCAAGCGAAGTGGGACTCTTGACAGCAATTACTGCCAAAGTAACTTTGGTAAGCATTTTTTTCAAGTTTGGATGCATTGAGTGCAAGAGGAATGGGTAGCATGGGTCCTGAAATTGGTAATGCTCTTCATCAAGTGTTTTCTATATTAATGGGTTTTCAGGGTGCATAAGTATCATTCAAAATTATTATATGCACTGATGAGCCACAAATTATGACCACCGGCCTCATATGTTGTTAGTCCTCTAGGTGCCTCCAAAACAGTTTGAACCTGCTGAGGCGCAGTGTCTATAAGAAGTCTATCTGGGGAATTAGGAGGCCAGGGCAACACTTTGAACTCTTGTGTTTCACAAACTATTCCCTAAGAATTTTGTCAGGTGGGAGGGCACAATATCCTGAAAAGGGCTGCTGCCATCTGTGTATATGTTTGCCTTGATGGGATGCACCTCGCATGCAGCAAAGTTTAGGTTGATAGCACATGTTAAATTGTCATCCACATGAATGCTGGGACCCAGGTTCCCAACAGAAACATTTCCCAGTTGGGTTAGAGCATATCCAAACTGGCAAGACTTCTGGAGAGCTTCCAGTCAGCAGTGGTAAGTATCAGTCAACAGTGGCCTAAGGGGAGCCAAATCATGAACTGGCAACAGGGTGTTAGGCCCCCAAGCCTGGACATGCGAGACCAACAATGACTATTCCTTCTGTTGCAGAACTCATCGAAAAAAGATTGTTACAGGCATAATGCGCCACAAAGAAATGGTCGGAAATGGACCTTAGAGCTATTGAGGAAGGTTGTGTGATCCAATGAATCCCATTGTTATTAGCACCTCTGGACCTAAGGTCCTAATGGCTAATGTCATGGCCTGCTTGTCTTTTGTCATTCTTTATTCGTTGGTCACCCTTTGGTAAACATCGTCCTTGTCGAAAGCATCCGGCAAATCAATTTGAAACTTTAGGAACATGTTCCTGTCCATGATTCCACCAAAGACACTCCAAATCGATTTCAAAGATAGCCACAAGGCAACCATCTTTAAAGTGCCTATTTCTGCTTTATCAAAGGCATTTTTGCGCTGATCAGGCTGAAATTCGGTATTGGTGCCGAGTACGAAGACTTTAAACATACTATATCATACGTTTTGTCATGCAGTGCAGTTTGATCTTGATTTGACCCATGTCATTATGCCACACCTACAAGTACTTCTATTGTCAGTCAACTTCATCCTCTCCAAAATCATCAAACCGTGTACCGTTAAAGCTGAAACTTGGCATTGATATTCCTACCTATGAGTATACCAAGGTTTGTTCACGGCATTCTGAACCAATTTTCAAGATGGCCTCCAGGTGACTATCTTGAAAATTCCTATTTCTCATGCTTCACATCTCAGCTTTATGGGTACCAACTGAACCGAAATTTGCTATTTAGGTGCTCAGGAGTAAGAATCATGACACATATTACAGGTTTTGTAATTTTGGGCCATTATCACCATGATATGACCTTTTTCATCATGCCATGCCTGCAAAATTTTCTGAAAAGTTAACTCAGAAGCCATCTGGTGTAATTTTGTAACAATAAGAGTCCACAAATATTTTCTGATTTTTTCTGCATGTAATTTCAAACACTAAAGATTCTAACCAAAGTTGGTATCTTATCCCTCAAGTGACCGAGTATTTTTAGCAACTGAATTGAGCGAGTTGTTTTATGCAAAAATACTCATTTTTAATGACTATTTTTATGTTCATCGCATCCAGACAGCTTCATTTATGTATGGCAGATATAAGTACATACAGTGGGCATTCATGTGGAAGTAAATTTGATGGAGCTAGTTTGGCAGCACACAGAGGACCAACAGCATATTGGGCAGGTGACCATAATGCTTGTCTGCATATCTATATACAGTATAACCTCAAATTGAAGTTCCTTCTTGTCATAAATGATGTCATGTCTGCCCACCTGCATACCTTTTTTAGTGGGTTCTGATTTATGCTAAAAAAAAAAAAAGATTATTTTTTAATGATAGTGAACCAATTTTTAAAGCTGCTACTTTTGTCATTGTTTTTCATTTCCAAGTGATAACAGGTACAGTCATCACAGCAGTGGCGAGAGGGGGCAGCGCATATGTCACTGTCTCCATCATCAGCATGTATAAGGAGGGAACACTTGCCATCCAGCAAGCTGGCAAGAAGATGAGTGTCAAGATTCTCATTTTGTGCAAAAAGTGTCCTTTCATTAGAAGAGGTGAGTCGTGCACTTACCCCAACTCCCTTTATTGACGATTTCTTTTCTCATCAAGTAACATTTTTCCAAGGCTCATTGTTGCTTCACAGATCACCAAACTCACAAAGAAGAGATAATTCATAAACTCCTAGCACTCCACCAACAGGTTGAGGAGCATGTGGCAAGTTAATTCCAGAATAAAACTTGAACAGTGCTTTAAAAAGTATTTCCAATATTTCCAATTCTTCTATTTTTGCATATTTGCCTCAGTTAAATGTTTCAGATCATCAATCTGAAATACCTGGAATTCTCACGCTTGTCTTCACTGAGGGATTGGAAGCAATGGAATTGCATAAAGATGTCTATGCAAATTATTTTGAAGGGGAGGAAACGAAATGAGAGTGAGGGGGCAGTGAGATACATGTTACATCATATGTATCTATTGTTCAGATTGGCCCGTTTTCTGGCGGTCATTTTTTAAAAGAGAAATTTCTATGAAACGAAGATGTTCAGAATGTCTAGCACTTTTTGTATGTTCTTGAATGCGGGTAGACTACCGTTATTCAACACAGACAAGGCAAAAACGGTTTTTGATTGTAAGTCACCTTTAAACAGAACCTGTCTGTCAATGTGAAGTAGGCAAAAAGCAGCACATGATGCCGCAATATATAGAAAGTCATCAACTGTCAAGAGAAACAAAGTCGCTGACATCTACCAGTCCGGAAAGTGTTTTATGGCCATTTCTATGGCTGTGGGACTGAAACGAACAATGGTAGGAGCAATTGTTTACAAATGCAGGGAACTTGGAACAGTGGCAAACCCCCAGCAGTAGTCGGCTTGCCAAATTTCCTCCAGCATTGCATGAAAACAACTTATCCAGGAGATTACAAAAGAACCCAGACTAACATCTATAGAATTGCTGGGTTCACGTGCCTCAGTGGATTTTTTGCAATTCCATACTAAGAAAGAGACTGGGCAAAAATGGCATCCATGGAAGAATTGAAAGATCAAAATCTCTGCTGACCAAGTTGAACGGAAATGCTGGTCTCTCGTTTGCCAAGCAAAAAAAAAAAATCTTGATGACCTCCAAACCTTTTGTAATAATATGGACTGATGAGTCAAAAGTTGGAGCTTTTTGGAGACGTGGGTCCCATAGCATCTGGCGTAAAGCTGGCACCGCATTTCACGAAAAGAGCATCATACCAACAATCAAACAAGGTGGTGGTAATGTCATGGTCTGGGCTGCTTTGCTGCTTCGGGACCTGGACAACTTGCCATACTGGAAGCATGAATTCTTCTGTCTGCCGAAAATCCTGAACAAGAATGTTTGGCCATCAGTTGGTGACCTAAATCTCAAGCACTGTTGGGTTGCATACCAGGACAATGATCAAAGACAAACAAGGAAATCCACCTCTGAATGGCTCAAAAGAAATAAAATGAAGGTTTTGGAGTGGCCTAACATGAATCTGATTCAGATGCTATGGCATGATCTTAAACAGCCAGTTTGTCCTTGAAAACTCCTCACTGTGGTTGAATTAAAACAGCGAGTAGTGTGACAAAATTCCTCTGCAGTAATATGAAAGACTGATTGCCATTTATCGCAGATGTTTGATTGCAGTTGTTGCTGCCAAGAGCAGCAGAACCAGTTATTAGGTTGAGGGGGCAATTATTTTTTTCACGCGGTGATTTAGGTTTTTAATAGTTCCTTACCTTCAATAAATTAAATGGTAATTTAAAAGCTGCAGTTTCTGTTTACTCAAGTATTTTTCCTCTAAATTAGTATCAGTAAATAGTCTTGGACAGCACAGGTAAGAAGTAAACAGTTCAAGTTAAAAAGTAATAGTTTACTTTCATAGAATCGGTCCAGAGACTGTGGAATTCTTAAGGCTATAGTTGCCAAACAATCTATCTATCCACAATCTCTCCCGTGTTCCAACAACTGAATTAGTAAAAGCTGATTTGAGACTTACTGGCCTAAAAAAAATGGAGAAGAAAACCCTAAGTGCAGTGTATGGGAACTTCGACAGCTGCACAGGTGTGAACACCATTTGGCGGTTATTGTTAAAAGCAATTATATGAGTATGTTCAGAACAGTCTTCAGCCTGGTAGAGGCAGCCCAGTCTACTAATTTTCACTCTAACAGAAACACTATTACCAGTTCTGCATCACTCTATGAGGCTGCCAGCTGTTGTCTGCACTGGGAAGACAGAATCACAATTAGTGTCTTGTCTGCAAAAGCACATTGAAAAACCACAATCTGAGCCAGATAAGCCATCGGCAACTCCTTCCTCAAAGTCAAAAATGATTGCTTGATTTAGGCCCGAAGGCAAGCATAGCAAATGAGTGCATCCCAAGGAATAGCATTGAATAGAATCTACAAATTAAAGGATTTGTTTTGACAGCTGTTCGCGGAGTGTGCTTGTATTGCTCTAGAAACTACAGTAATGATTGGCCAGCTTGGACCCATGGACAGGGCTATGTTTTGTCTGTCTACTGTATCTGAGGCTGGAAAAATAATTGACCTACAATGTAAACCCTGACAACTGTGGTGAACATAAATGTTTTGTGGAAACTGATTACCTCAAAAAAATTGTGTATGCCAACTTAATGATCTTGTGTTCACAGCACTTAATAAACATGAAAAAAAAATAGCTATACCTTATTTGCTTTAAGTTCCTTCCATGCAATGCAATTAAGTTGGCCTACACAATTTTTTTGAGGTAATTGGTTTCCACAAACCATTTGAGTTCACCATACTATCAGGGTTTACAGTGTAGTATTAACAAAAGGTCAGCCTCAGGTTATTGATAAGTAAGGTCATAAACCTGGAAATGCTGACACTTCATAGTCAAAACTGTTTTGGCTGGACCTCGGTTGGTATACATTGCGTTATGTGGATATGTGGCACTGAGGGTCATGAGGGCAGTCAGTAAGGAGGTAAATATAAGTTTGTAAAGAAATTATGTATTTTAAGTTCCTTCATTTTGCAATCACTAATTATTTTCACCATAATAAAGCTGCTTGTCTGACGTCCATGTGCGTAAAGCGCAAGTCCTGTTATGTAGACTTATTTTTAGTGTATTGTCATATTCAGAGTCTAACATGATACAACTTCAATTTATGGGATTCAAACTTGACACTGCGGCTTAATTGACGGCAGTCCATTGACTGTTCACATTTTAGCCTGCACAAATGCATTTGACAGCAGTTATTCTGTCAATAGCTCTGCACATCTTAAACTCTGATTGTTTATGTCTATGCTCTTCAGGTTTGAATTACATTATCATGGGCCAAACCGATGAGGCGGGGCAGGGAATTGTGGGGCCACATAACTTTATGTTGGCTTTCAAAGCGAAGAACCAAAGGCTCCTCGTTGCCCTGAAGAATCAACGCTGCTGAGCATAGAAGTGCCAAATGCAGAACATATTCTGGATTCCTGCTCAGCTCATGATGTGTGAGAAACATAAATCTGGCTCAGGGTTAGGGTTTTAGGAATGGGGAAACCACACCATTTGCTGCAAAGATTCAGACTCAGATGTTGTAAAATATGAAATTCAAGATGTGAGAAATAGATATGAAAGTGTGAGTTTGTTGTTGTTATACATTAGTTAAATACTTATTTGTTATATGAAATATATATTGTGAATTTGTACAGACTGACATTGTGCCTTTTCCAAGCTCCTCGTGTACCATGCCTCCAATTTGAAATGCATAGTAGGACTTGGAAGAAAATTTACTCTGTTATGGATTTTTCCTAGTATGCAGAGCACTTAGTATTATGATATACCTGTTATCTTCATAACTATTTCCTACATACAGTGCTAGAATAAAAATGCAGTGCAATGAAAAGTCATGTTCTTGGAAGAGGGCAGCGTACTCTGTTTGAGACAAAAAACCTAGGGCATATTTTGCACCGCGTGATTGTGATTATGCAGTTTAAAGTAATAAAAAAGTTATTGTTTTTGTAAAGAATTGATTATTTTATTTCCCTGTCCGGCAATTAGTGCATGCTCTCTCATTTTATAAAGAACAAATGAAATCTTTATCAATATGCTGAATTTTTGCACTTGCACTCCTTTAATTTTAACATGACACTCAGAGAACATAGTGAAAATGAAAATCATTATTTAAAATGAACTGCCTCTACATTTATCTGAAAACCAAATGCCTGAACTGAGTTCAAATCAAAAAGGACTTTTTAGTATTCCCGCCCCCCTGAAGGGGTTGGTCGAGGGTACCCAGTCCACAAGGACCCCCTGCCTTGCAGTTTTTTACTCTCTTTCTACTCTTTCACACCTAATCCATTTAAGCGCTTCATGCTGATTGGTTGAAAAAGATCTACCTGAAGAGGGTGTGCATGAAGGTAAATTGGGCCTTAAATGCATAAGGTGTGCAAAAGTAAAGCTGCAACAAAAACCTGCCAGACAGGGGGTCCTTGAGGACTGGGTTGGGAACCACTGTTAATGGACTTGGTTTGTGAATTAGTTTTTTTTACTTATTATCCCGCCCCCCACCCTCCCCCCGCCCCAAACGGGTAGGGCAAGGGTATTGTAATTGACTTGGTTTGTGTGTTAGTTTATTTGTTTATTCATTTGTAACAGTCCAGACCAGGAATCAAGCACAGAATCAGAAGTACTATCCAACTGGTAGGTTATTGAAAGCAGTACAGAAGAGATTGGGGGCGGAACCCCAAGATAGGATAGTGGCAATAGAACCCCGAGGAGGATAGACAGTTTAGCGCAGTTGTAATTGGCTAAGCTTGGGCTGCAGTCACCAGCCAGCCTTTCGGGGCGCTGCCAGGAGTTACACAGGCTCCACCAGCACTTAACTGCTTCAGGGGTTCGAGAGGTTCCTTGAGAGGAACGTGGTCCCAGCCCTGGCAAACAAACTGGAAAAGGAGAGCAAACTGTATGGGTTAGCAAGAATGCAGGCCCGGTTTTGGACCCTGATTAAGATTGGAAGCTTGTTCTTGATAACTTGAGTAGGAGAACAGGAACAGACGAGAAATTACTTCACTTGAATTTAGTTCTAATCCTGGACCCTGATTAGGATTGGAAGCTTGTTCAAATCAACTAAATTAAAATATCCTCTCGGGAAAAGGCTGTCACGAAATTACTGGTAGCATTAGATGAAGACGAAATAGTTTTAGTACTAAACATTGACTAGGATAACTTGCATGAAAGTGAGTTTACAATCCAGCAACTTGCACATGAAAAAGAGGGCTTACATACTTATGCCTCAATCAAGCGCACAATCACATAACAACATTCAGCCAAGGGGGAGAGACGCACAGGATGTGAATCACAGTACACATGCAGTGCTGTGCAAATGTACTTGCAAAATAATGAAATTACAAGTTTCAAATAACTAAGAAATGTTCTATACAGATGTATAAACTAAAAACTACATCTAACCGATATTTGGTGTCACTACACTTTGCCTAAAAATTTGGGACACTGTCCTGTTGTGCTTCTATACTTTAAGATGATTGGCTTTTTGCTTGCTCCAAGCAGAGTGGAAAACTTGCGAAGATTCCTCTGCAGGCTGACTGTCTCACTTGTGTCTGTCCCTCCAAGAAATGTCAGACAGCCATGATGATGTTGACATCAGGGCTCACTTGAGACCATATTACCTACAACCCCAATTCTGAAATAGTTTGAACGAAGTGTAAATTGTGAGGAAAATCAAAATGCCAGTACTCTTGCCAGTATTTCCTTTGCAATTGAAAAGAGATAACATAGCAAATGTTGAAACTGAGAAATTTTACAATGTTATCCACAAATTGAGCTCATTTCAAATATGACGGCCGCTACAGGTCTCAAAAAAGTTTGGACAGGGGCCTGTTTACCATGGTGTAGCATCCCTTTTTAACAAAGAGTGGAGGTGTCTGGGCATTGAGGAGACAAGTTTCTTGAGTTTAGCCATTGGAATTTGATCCCACTCTTGCTTAATACAGACTTCCAGCTGCTGGAGAGTTTTGGGTCTCCTTTGACAGACTTTTACTTTAATTATGCACCAAATGTTCTCTATCGGTGATGTCAATGACAGAATCATGCGGGTGAGAGATGTAGTGGCGTCTGTCAACTGTCCGAAAATCACGGGCATCCAGTGAAGGCCTTGTCCCTTTCTCACAGAGACTTTTACTGTTTCTCTGAATCTTTTGATGATGTTATGCACTGTTAATGATGAGACCTTCAAAGCCTTTGCAATTTGACATTGAGTAACATTGTTAATAAAGTATTCCACAATTTTTTTAAGCAAGACTTCACAGGTTGGAGAGCCTGTGGCCATCTTTACTTCTGAGAGACTCAGCCTCTCTAACGCATCCCTTTTATAGCCAATCATGTTACACACCTGATGCCAGTTAACTTACTTACTTGCTAAATGTTCTTTCAGCTGATTCATTTGTATATTAATTGCTTTTTCAGCCCTTTTTTGCTTATGTCCCAACTTTTTTGAGACCTGTTGCATCCAGAAAATTTGAAATAAGCTCATTTTATGGATAAAAAGTAAAATGTCTCAGTTTCAACACTCGAAATGTTATCTATGTTCTGTTGTAAATAACATGTTGGCGCATGGGATCTGAAAGTCACTGCATTTTGATTTTATTCACAATTTACACTTCGTCCCAAATATTTTGGAATTGGGGTTGTATATCAACTGTTTTTACAAACATTTATTTACAAAACTTTTTTAAATTACCGTTTGGAATTTCAAATATACTTTTTATCTTCAGCAGTACTCACTTGAAAGTCACAAAGTAGACCCCTAAAGCCAGATTTAAATTTAATAAAAAAAGGGTGCCGAAGACTTTTGAACAGTACTGAACACTTAATAGATGGGCGAGCTGCTGAATTGGGAAGAGACACACAAGAGGGTTGTGACATTTATTAGTTAGATGGAGATTAAAATGGCATCATGACCTTCGACCTTCAATGTCCTTGAAAGGTCAAATCAAAGGTGACCAGATTTCAGAAGGCTATATCTCAAAAATTACTGTAGATAGCCACTTTGTTATTATTAATGACATTTAGGAACTCATATAGGACGAGTAAAATTATAGCATGATATTTGACCTTAAGTGACCCTGAAAGATCAAACTCAAGCACACAAGTGCCCAAATGTGCGAGGGGTGGGGTTTCCCCATGTCTGAAACCGCTTTTTTATTGCAACTACGAAATCTACGAGTTTGGCAAGTATATCATTCAGTTGCAATACACGTCTGTTTGTCTGTCAGTTTTTTAGTAACACACCCTTTTGCAATTTATCCTGCGCCAATCTTAGCATAGGTTAGCATAGGTTACTCACCACAGACCTATACTTTTTTAAGTTTCTATGTCAAAGGTCTGGGTCACACAAAAAGTCTTTGCTCCTAACTAAGTAAGAGACTTGAAACTAACGCCATTCTTCTCACCAAGGCCATGGGGTTCACGCAGTTATGGGTCACGATGACGTCACTCTCACGTAAGTTGGTGGAATTTCGCCAAGTCATCGTTCTATGAATGATCTTTCATATATTTATCTGTTTGTTTGTCAGCAAGATTACAAGAAACCCACTGCCTCCATTTCTATCAAATTTGGCCAAAAGTTGGGCAGTGACCTAGCCTGGCAAAACCAGACTCAGCTACTTCGCACACAGAGTCATTGACAAGGGTTTACTTCCTGGTGGGTGGGTGCTTGTCTGAAGTTTAAAGTCATTGGTGTACCCATCGAGCTTTTTTAACTAATCACTAACATTTGGCGCTGATGTATGTTATGCGGCAGCTCAGCTGCCAAGTACATCTGCTGTAAACAGTGTCCTTCATCCCAGGAATGCAGCAAAAACAAACTGATCAGAACATTAAAGTTAATACTGTACCCATACATATGCCCATCTACCAAATTTTAGCCTTCACTCATTCACTTAAATGAACCAAAAGTGCTCTTTCTGTTCTTCTTACAAGAAACAAACTGTTGAGCTATCATTTTCCCTGCAGATACTGCTGCTGGCAAAAAAAAAAAAAAACATAAGAGACGTGAAACCAATGGCAGAATCAACAAGAATAACACATTATTTACGAAATCTGTGTTGACAGAAAAACTGAACCGTTAACTAAGCATCATGGATAGTGACAACATAACGCCGAGACAGCAAATAAGTCTTGTGACACAAACAAAAACACAGCTTTTAAAAAGTTTGCTGCTAACTTAAATAGTGTGAAATTTGCAGGCAATGAAACACTAGAAGCTACATGCTAGCTGAGGTGGTTCAGCTGTCTCTCACAGAGATGAACAGGGTGCCTATTTCATGATGGCTCTTGAGTAGATATGACAATCTGTAGAGAGTAGCGCTACAACATCATTTCCACTCAAAAAACTAACCAAACATTCATCTCGTTGTGGCTATAAGTCGCTGATACCCAGGATTTTCTCCACGACAGAGCGAATGGCCTGCCGTATATTTATGTCCGCGGCCATTGTTGATTTTGGGGACTACAATATTAAACTTGGCGCAGCTGCTACATCATGGCTCTCGTCCGCGCCATCTGTTCGTTGGTTGGTCCGGTGACTTTCTGCCGAGGTAAACGAGGCAAAGCTCCGAGTGACCACACTGAATACTGAAGTAAAATGAAATTAAGCGGAAGTACGAAGGCTGGTGGTGCCAGGCTAGCAGTAACCCAGAATAGATCTCCTTAAATTTTTGAGTGAATTTGGTCGTGGTTGAGGTCACTGAAAGGGTCAAAATCATTTTTTGGCAATAAACTTTCAAAAATGGCGCAATTAACAGGAAACCAACACCAAAAGTTTCCTTTTTTTATTTGCAAATTATCTTTAAGAGCATACCGATTTCAGTAATATGTCAGAATTGCATGACTGCTTAGTCGCTGTTCCAAATTGGATGGCATTTTTTTTTTCACTTAAATTCAAATAAAGTTCAACCCTGTTACAGATGTGACCATGGAGACGATTGTTTAAAATGGCCAGCTAATGTTACTACTAATCTAAGATAGTTAGCCTGACTGGATCACACCAGCTAGCTATGATCAAATTACCCTAGAGTATATAGTTAGAAGCCAAAGTTCGACCCACTCAGGCTAGTTGGCTATCTGTTTGATCAGGTCCCCTGGCACCTCTTCCTTTAGTGGTTGATGGAAGACTTTCATAATTCGGATACTCCACAGCATGTGAAACATTAGAAAAAAGGCAACATTAGTTTGGACAATAAAAAATAATTTATTTCAGTTATGATGGTTGCCATGTTAGTTTTCTTACAATGACAGAATTCACAGATTAGTATACTATCTAGCTTAATAGCTTTATCAGCATGCACTATTTCAAATGGCTCGGTATTGCATCTACTAATCTAAGCCAGTTTGCCCAGCTATATAGTGCAAGCAGGTTGACGAAATTAAACTACTTCAACGATAATGTGTAAAGTAAACTTGGACACCAAAAATATTACCTGAAATTATAGTTAATCTGTCGTAGTGAGCGGCATAGCTAGTTTGCTGTATTCACAAAAAAGGCTTGTTACCTCTACTCAGGGACTGAAGTTACATGGGAAGCTTTTATGAAAGCTCATAATCAGAGGGAAAGGCTGTTTGCTGGTGACAGAAATTCTACTTCATCCGCTTGTCGCTAGGAGTTTTTACAAATGCGACAGTGTTTCCATCAGGTCGACTTCATTCCAGGTGCATTGGAGGCAGGAAAGATTCTGGATACAATTGCCATCTTAGAACAGGATCTCAATCACCCAGTCATATAAGACTCTATTTTTGGCTAAAATGCTATCAATGTGGACAGTTGCCTTTACAAACAGGGGAGCATTCTGGGTTTTGAGATCCAGCCAGAATTGCATTCAGAAGCCATCTTTCATATCAAGTAATGTTACGTTACCAAGCCGGCTAATGTAACTAACATTACCTAATGGGATCATATCAGTTTGAAAGTGTGCTGCTCGTATATTCTAGCAACGTCTATTTTTTGTGTACTAGTAAAACCCAATTCTATTCTACCATTCTAGCAGACAAGATTCTAACTTACAAGCAATTCAAACAAACCAGAAAAGCCAGATTCTCACCCAGGAGAGATGATTTGTATAACCTTAAACCTAACCACAATCCTTATCCCTAGCAAACAGAACAAAAGGAATAGTTAAATCTACTCCGTGCCGTCAATGGCTAAAGGGAAACATAAATTGACAGTCTTCATGAGTACTATCAATTCATGCATACTAGAACCTTACGATTCAAGGAGATGAAGAAATAACAGTTTTATATCGCCACCCTCAGGTAACGGACATTTCTTGTATATACGAGCAGGACGCCTTCAACTTGACTTGATCCACCATATGTTATCATGCGGTTAAAATTTCGACAAAACGCAAGACATGGCTTTGAACATAGCCTGTGAAAACCTTGAACATAGCCTCTGAAATTCAACACTTGTCACAGGAATGCTACTTCTAATATTTCAATCTCATTGTGTATAGTGAACTCAAAGTGGTATCGAGGCGTGGACCAGGTTCTGCTTCACTGACTTCACAAGCAACAACATTTAGATTTCCGGGCATTGTGGTCCGAAAACAAATTTGCAATAACTGATTATTACCAGTTCTGCCACTGAGAGATTTTCAAGATTTTCACTTTAAACCTCAGCGCACATTCATCATGGTTTGGGCATAAACTTGGTTTTTGTGAGCTGTATTCAGGATATCTATCTCTAGACTAATATCAGTGCTTGCAGATAAACAGAGAAGAAACTGTATTGTGCCTTGACCATTTTTACCATAGATTGCCTGAATGTGGGAATAATCTGGTCCCCGCATACGAGGGGTTCATTTTTTTCTTAAAATAATTTTACGGGGGGAGGGGAGGGGGGTTATGTTATGGAATCCATGCCTTTTATGGATTTTTGGCTGAGTTGGTGTTACCCATCAAATCCCTCATCTCTTTGCGGAACTTAGATAGTTCCTGTCGCAGGTCCTGCAGGCTCTCCATGGTAGCACGACCCAGGCTATGCCTCTCCCGTCGGGAAAAGGTTAGGTAGCGGTGCACCAGGCAGCACATGGTCTTCTGGTAGCTCTCATCTTGCTTCTTTCTCTGGGCCCTGCTTTCCTAGATAAACAGACAGGAGAAAAACTGGCTTAAACTCACCTTTTAGAGCAACATATTATGTAGAAGAGCAGTGAACTCCAAAAAACCTGCGGAAGGCTGGTGATGTAATGGATTGTCAAATGTCTTGTATATTTTCTAAATTGTTATTTGACAAAGTTACAACTCGGCTACAAGAAAAAACAAGGCTTGGAATAATTGTGGTGGTAAATGCAGGGCTGTGAAAAAGTATTTGCCCTTGACTTAATTCTGTCTATATTTCCTATACACCCGAAATGGTTTCAGACTTTCATAAAAATATAAGATGTAATGAACACAGAGAAACTCTATTGCATATTTTCATACAATCATTTAATTAATTGAAAGAAAATTTAACATGTAATCCAAGAACTAATTCATGCCCCAAAACTTAGTAGCACTTGGTTAGCTGCAACAACTGCGAATAAATTCTTCCAATAGCTGGAGATCAGTCCTTCACATGGCTGCAGAGGAATTTTGGCCAATTATAATTTTCAGAATTGCCTTAATCAGCCACACTGTAATGTTTTAAATTTTAAACTGCTCACATAAGGCCTTGGCACCGCATCACAATGTGGTTTGAGTCAGGACTTTGACTAGCCGAACCAATATCGAAATTTTTCTTCTTTTCAGCCATTCTGATGCGGACTTGCTCTTTTGCTTTGGATCATTGTTTTGCTGCATAGCCTAGTTGCTTTTGAGCTTAAAGTTGCAGACTGATGACTGGAAAATATCCTTCAGGATTTTCTGATAAAGATTAGAATTCATGGTTCCATCAATTCCAGCAAGTCATCTAGGTGTTGAATCAGCAAAGCATCCAGTGGCGCTGTGCCTATACATCATGGAGGTTTTCTTCCCCCCTTTCCCCATGTCGCAAAATCAGCGTTAGCTATGACAAATCAGCAGCACTTGTCCATATGTGCAACATACCGCAGCTCATGTGTCACCCACTCGTTTCAGAGTAGTCTCATTCTGAACTTCTATTGGTTTATTTTTGGTCAAGAGGCGGGCCTTAGTGAAGCCCATGATCCATCTTGGGAACTTGCCGTAGCGTACTGTCGGTCGAGATGAGCCCATAACAGATGACACAGGTATTTGCCGTTCCCCAGCAGATTGCATGGACAAGTTTACATGTGATGCTGACGAGTGGACAGGTAGCCTAACAGTAGTTCCTTGTCTTGATTTGATAGAACTCAATGAATGACTCCACAAAGACCATGGGTCATTCTAAATCATGTATTAGGTTTTCATCTTCTATTAGGATTGCTAAGATTTCAGGGATAGCCTAACAGATAGCAAACTAATTGGCTGCAATTACAGCTAAATAAGTAGCACAGCCTATTAAGCTGTACTACAGGTAGACTACTAGACAAGATCAGAAAATGTCTGCCTTTTATTTTGAGACAGCAAAACAGTTGGCAACCAATTTATACTTGTGCTGTCAAAGCACTATATTCCATTCTGTTTTGGTATTAAAGGTGCACTATGCACGTTTGCATAGTTTCAGCACAATTTTTTTTTTTGTCTCAATTCGCTGACACCTCCCCATGATCCGCAAGCTGCTTGCCCCGAATTCATTAAAAAAAAAAAAACACCCCGGGCTCTGGAGACCGCACAGGCCTCACAAACTGCAAACAAACGCAAGGGGCACAGGCTGTGCCCCATAACATAACAAACCACGTTCTGGCCAATCACTGGCAAGAGTGTTACTCACCGAGAGGTTGGAGTTTGCTCAGTCGTAGCAGCGATGTTAGGCTCGTAGCACAGGCTCACTTTCGATGCACGCTCATGACAGTCATGGAAGCATGGGAGGGAGGGAACTATGGCAGGGCTACCTCTGTTTTGTTTAATTTGGAATGTCAACAGAAGTGACCTCACCCAACCATGCATAGGGCACCTTTCAGCTCATTCAGCTCAAGGTAGGAAGAAGGCCAGGCTATGAAACCAAAGACAATTTATCCCACAATTTGCTGCATTTTCTGAAACCCCAGCATGACTGTAAAATGGTGACAAAATGCTTCAAATAATAGCCTACTAGAGTTTTTTTTGGACAAATATAAGCCACTCTACCTGGCAAAGTCTTTCTCAAAAGCTCTTTCTATCTTAATTTCAGTCTCCCTTTTGCTATTGTTACTGAACAAGATCATTTGAATACCTTGTTGATTTTATAATAGGCCTAATTCATGTCCCATCCCAACATGGATAAGTTTTAAATGACATTATTTTAGATTGGTGCTAAAGGGAAATTAAAAAATGTAATTGGCATTGTTAGATTTGTTATGCTACAGTTGATTAAGCTATTTTTAATTAATGGCCAATAATGCGAACATGTCTCAAGATCATTTAAATGACCTCATGGTCATTGGAATAGAGGCGGAGCAATCTCACAGTCTGGACCTTCTGAAGGTCAGAGATGCTTTTTGGGCATCTAACAGGAGATGAGTGAATTTCTAAAGGGGTATTTAATAGCCCTGGATTGTTTCTGAAAGCAAGAAAACATGTTTTAGCTTTTTAATTTTTCAAAATTTTCTCAGGGGAGGGCCCCTGAACCCCCTTTCAGATATTTTTGTTTTGTTTTGTTTTCTCTGTGAGTCAATATAAGGACTCTTGAATATTAATTTTTATTTACGTATGTAGCCTATATCAGAAAACTGTGGGGGAAAAGATTTGTTGAACTGTACTACAAAGCTTATTTGCGTGGATATTATTTATGTAAAGGGGACATATTAAAATTGTACAGTATAGCTAAGCTGTGCCCACCCAAAAATTTGGCTTGCACAGTGCCCCTGAAAGCGTCCCCACGCTATCCAATTACCACCACCAATTTTAACCACTGCTATGACTGTCAGCAAAGGGAAATACTATCTTAGCTTTACACCAGATGTCTGGACCCAAGTCCACCAAATAGTTAAACTTATGAACTTAATCCACAAACGCTACTCCAAAAGGTTTGGAGGTCATCAAGGCGTTTTTGGGCAAATGCGAGTGCCTTTACATTCCTCATCTATAGTGGCAGTTTTCACCTCAAAACTTTCCCAACATTTTGCCCAGTCTTCTTTGACCGGTGGAATCAGAAATGTAAACAATATCTAAGGACTGCAAGACCTGCTGTGCCTTAAATGTTTATCTGCATTTTTTATTCTGCTTTGCATACTTTTCCAGAGTAATATATTTCAACAAACTGCTATCTCATTACTTCAAAAATTTATTTTCATTGTGGCAGTATTTGCTGGTTATTGAGATGTCTTACAGCCCTCATCAAATGGCTGGAAAGGTTCTATTTATGGGGTGTTTAGATTCAACTGGGATGGCAGTAAGCAAGCCTGAGTGTGCCCAGTCCAATTTAAAGCAATATAATTTGGTAAATCGGCTTGCAGGGTTATGAAGAGGGAAAGTAGTTTTCCACCTAGGGCCAGCTGGAGTTTTTTTTTTTTACTTTTTAACTTCAAAAAATGAAATTTTGTTTTAAAAACTGAATAACTGTATTTTGTGTTTTCTGTCATTTTCTGTCATAATCAATTATTATCCGTCATTGTTATTTTATTTCTAAAAATTGTAATCGTTTATTTTTTTAAATAAAATAAACAGAATAATTTATAGATTGCACATTAGCTGATGCCGACAGTGATTCATGTAGACACACACTGCGCACTGTGTTACATACAGCACTGCTGTAAGTATAATTGAGTTTAACAAAGCGGCGTGGTCATTACAAAGTGGTAAATGTCCAGGGCCAGACCGCTATTGTGGTGTGAAAATATCCTAAAATATTCTAAATTCAAAGTAAAAGCATAATCTCAGTATGCGCACCTGAGTGTTCTGGAACCATCCATGTCCTCAGATAACTTATTAAACCATTGGTGAACCCAAGGTTAGGGAGACATAGGTCTGCTCTTTGAGCGTCCCTGGCAGCCAAAAATGAAGGAACAGCATTATGTAATGAAAAACTTGCTACTAGGAGTGTCAACATCTACCCGTGTAAACGGTTACACGGATAACAAATCATAACCATTTTGAGAAATCAATAACAATGTACGCGTCATTTTTTCCACCTCTTCCTCCTCCTTGTTCATTTCTCACCAATGCATATAGTCGCCTATTTTTAGGGGTGATAATGTTGCCTGAAAGCTTCAGAAAATAACATTTACTAACAATACACTTAAATGTTCCCACTAGTGCAGTTATCCGCATACAGATGCATGGGGCGCAATGTTACCTTGATATAAAATTTAAAAAAACCGCAGCCACAGCCAGTGTCGCGCCACTTCAAGAATAGGCTGCGGAGGACTTGAGAAGAGCGCGGTGCTCATCATCTTCACCATGCGCAAAAGTGGAGCAGCTGAAAACAAAACTGTGAATGTCTTGTTATTTCAGCCTATATTGTTGCGTGTTGTTGTACGTTATATTGTTGGTTGGTGTTCTGTCGGCTTTTCACGACCTGATCACATATCCTCGCGTCTAAAGAGGAGGAAAAAAACACATTTTTTTCCCCAATTTTAGTGAATAATTGTGAGAGTCCCCCTCTACTTTTTTAACTTTGTGGGTATAAAGGTGAAGTTTTTTCCTCTCACTTCAGCTTACTTTGGCTTCTTTTTGAGATGCATTCTCTCGCCAAATCCACATTACTTTTACTATGAGACGTAAATTAAAATTCAGACGTAGCTCCCGTTGCGAGAGAGGGAAGCAGTTTGCACTTGAAGTTAAAAAAAATGTGCAAAAGTGAGCAATAGTTAAAACAGTGATTAAAAAAGAAGGTTAAACCTTTTTTAGCTTTCACTTATACGTTTTCTTATCTGTCAAAATGATAGAGGATTTTATTTTCAACTTATTTTATTTTCTGTGGTTATACAGCGCAACTGCGATAGAAAAAGCTCATAAATTTCCGAACGTGCCACCGGGTACACGTCGGTTAGAAGTCCCGGATACACGTGTAGAAAAAATTGTAAACGTTGACGCCCCTACTTGTTACCATGGGTGGAGGGTTGCTATGAGACAATGTACCAATCAGAGTCAATAATATTGGATAAAGTAGAAAGAGTCACGTTTAATCCCACCTAAAGAAATGTGCCAAAAGGCCAATAAATATGAGGGTTTGGACAATCGGAGGTCAGTCGGCGTGGGGTGATTGATGAAGAATGAATGCTATGTGGTTTGCGCAGACCAACCTAGGTTTTTTTGTGCTTTATCTTATTTACAATAAGCCCAGTCGCATCAGACTCTGGAGAATGTCCCATGTTTTGGAGACACAAAATTACAAGTGTCAGTGGAACACTTTGTCCACTCGGTCGGACAAAGTTTTTTCCTACGACACTATCCCTCCAAATTGTATAAAACATTTTGGCCCAAATTGGCCCCTCTCCTGCTTGACATGTTCCATAAATCTTTCAGCTCTGGTACTCTCCCACAAACTCTCAACCAAGCTTCGATTTCACTTTTACTAAAAAAAGACAAGGATCCCTTCGCTTGCTCTTCCTCTCAACCGATAAGCCTACTGAATGTAGATCTTCAATTACTATCTAAACTACTTGCTCTGCTCAACTCAATTATTTTTTCTGTTACTTCCTTTTTCCCCATTATGCTCCTTTTTCCCTAGTAAGAAATTATAAGTAGGAACTAATATTCAATCAAAGCAAGAGGACATAAATTATAACATAAATCAGTGCACAAAATAATTGCATAAATTAAATAGCAAGTGCAATGACTTTTGCTTACTGTATTGTATTTAACTTACGCATCACAAAATCAATTGAGCAAGTATAAGCAAGCGACATTGTCCTACAGTCTACTAGGTCCGTGTAACAATGTAGCATGGTCCTGTACATCGTAGCGGCAATGTAGTAGAAACGACCGCTTGGTCGGCATTGGTCTAGGTGTAATCGTTGTGGCAGCGAGTCAGCAGCGCTTTTGACGTAGAAGCATCGCAGTACCGTCGTGGTGTAACCATTAATTTTAAAAAAAATTGCTGGATTTTGATGGCATTAATGCCCCGAATTGATTACTTTTTCAGATCCAGGTGATCGGAATGGTCTTCGTAAGGTCGCAGATCTGTGTGAACAGGGTTTTAGGGCCTGTACATCGATAATGTTTTTGCTTCATTTCAACAGCTCCCAGAGAAGTTCTCCCTTCCCAAACACTATGGGCTCTAAATTCGTAGACCAGGCGCAGGCGTGGCGAATTGGGGGGTGCGCCGCATCAACGGGGTGTGTCCAGGCGTATGTTGCAATTTCGTGCCCGGCATAGCCTGGCGCAAGTACTCCTCTGTCCCGCCTCTGTCCTACCTCCCTGCGCAAGTGGCAAAGAAGGCATGTTTGCGTATAACACAGCCGAGTCAAATCTTCACCACTCAAATGAGCTCCTCTCCTCACCTTTAATGTGTTGGAATATAGAGGCCTCTGTCCTATATCAATGCGTTAATGTTGCATTTTACTTTGCTGCTTCAGGCATGTGTCCTGCACCGCTTACGTCTATATTAAGCATTACGAATATGAGTTAGCTGGCTAGCAAGGGCATTCGCAAAATATTACCATTAGAGAACTTGAATGGAATTTCAAAACAAAACTACGTCAGATCATTCAAACTTATGAAGTTGGAATGAAATACGACGGTTGCTCATTGGAAAGAGAAACGATGGACAGTGTACTCCTATTATTACACCCTGTTGCTGCTTAAAATGTTGAGATTAACATGCATGGACAACAATGCAAGAAACGTTACACATTTATTTTCAATATGTGATCTTAACTCAGTACGACATCATACCAATCAGGCTGTATTCCTTTCCCCCCCTAAAAACGACAAAAATAGTAGAGTATTGAGCTCCTTGCACACTGGACGCGAAACTAATTTTTCGCACGACAGATTGCGTTGAAGCAGTGTCTCATGTCTGAAAGTCTGACAGGGTTTTAATATATCTCTGTGTCCGACAGTCGATTAATGTTATTAATTTCTTCAACTCTACCGACTCCTTTAGATATTAGACGTGAATGTTTTGATAAGAGGGCTCAGTTCTTCAAGATGAGTACCGGGAATTTCAATCAATGTTTAAGCTCTGCTCAAAAAAGTGAGTCGACATTGGCACAAGACAATGTACAATGCCACTGTGTCTGACAAAAAAAAGGAGGACGATTAGAACAGATTGATAACGAAATAAAGAATAAAAAGAAACATTTTAACAACAGAAAATCCAATGAACACTGCGATTTATTTATTTGCGGGTCATCTTTTTTGGATGTTCCGTTTGTTGGTGATATATTTTATTCTTTATTTCGTTATAAATGTGTTCTCATATCAATACTTTTACTTTTTGCTGGCTGCTGGACATGGAGTATTTTGCATTTCGCGTCGGACAGTCTTGATCGTGCATGCAATAATTTATTCACACTGTCAATATTCATGGAATTGATTTGCTCACTGACTACAAGTACAATTTTACCTCTGGTGTGGAAATAAAGCGTGAATCTGTTGGATCCATCTGACTAATTTTCAAAAGAAAGACCGAATAAAGACTGTTGTCTTCAACGGAAGAAAACAGACGAATAGGCTAAAAAGACCAAGAAAAATCGATAGCTATCAATTTGCATTTTGTGAAGGTCGAACACAGACATGGCCAAGTTTGCATGTCTAATAATTCCTGGAATTAAAACAAAAAAAAAATTAAAAATTAAAACATCTATCACTTTCGGACACAGAGCAATATTAAAACCCTGTCCGACTATGGCGTCTTTGCATTGACTTTGTTCGTAATCAGTCGTGCGAAAAATTTGTTTCGTGTCCAGTGTGCAAGCGGCTTTACTGAGCATAGAACGCAAGCATGATATATATATATCCAGTTTGTGGTTGGCTGAAAAAGATGTGAAGTCGTTAGTTTGCATCACAGATTCAGCTGCATTGATTAAGCCAGATCAAGTTTCCATTACGCGTGCCAACCGCCTTTAATCTGACATCAGGACAATCGATGTAGATACTATAATTAATTTCCTTATTCAGATAGTTACATTAAATAGTGCTTCCTGTAATTATTTATTGCATTGAAATGTGCCTGACATTCTGGAAACCAGCCTGTGAGACTTCGGTGACGTGTGTGCACTGTGCGCTGGTCAGCCAAATTACCACTGCACAGAAATTAAACCAAATTAGAGCTGGCAAGTTTTCAGCGCAACTCCAGCGGAGACTTTTTCTACGAAATTGATGAATGTGTGACACCTCCCCCGACTACGCCGTCACACCCATCTCAGCGCACGTTCATCTACCAAAGGCTGCGCACGGTGTTGCACCTCACGAAATTACCACTGCGCGGGCTGCGCCGGACGAAATTACCACTGCATGGGCTGCGCCACGCTACTCCACCTGCACTACGCCAAGAAATATCTTCAGATATTTACAAGTTCGTAGTTTTGCCCAAAACACGTTCCCATCATTTCCAAACCTTCCTAATGATTTAGCAATGGATACCCTCTTGAAACCTCTCCCAACACTCAAAAGTTCAATTTCTAATATTTACAATCAAATGAATCTTTTACGCCCAAATTCACTAAATACCATTTAAAGTCTCTGGAAGGAGGATCTAAGGGAGGAGATAACAGAGGAGGTCTGGACACAGATTTTAAATCGCATCCACAAGTCATCCATCTGTGCCAGACACGGTCTTATCCAGTCTAAATTAGTTCATTGCGCTTATTTCACAAAAGCTCATCTGGCTAAGATTTATGACAACATATCTCCAGCTTGTGATTGGTGTCTCCAGCAAACCTTATACATATGATCTGGCTCTGCCTATCCCTACATAACTATCAGACGTCAATTTTTGAGAATATATCATAAACAATTGGGCTTGATTTAAAACCACATGCACTATGTGCTCTGTTTGGTGTTGCTCCCCCTTGCTGCCACTTTCAACATCCAAAAAGAAAGTAATTGCCTTTGCTACTCTACTGGCTTGAAGATTAATTCTAAGTCATTGGAAATCTGCAATACCTCCCTCACATAGCCGATGGATGAAAGATGTTATCACTTATCTTAAACCTGAAAAAATCAGCCCAATTTTACTAGGCTCTGTCACAGTATTTGACAAATCATGGGGTCCATTTTTTCAGATTTTTAAGAGGACTGATCTCAAACCAACTTCAATCTGAAACAGCTGGCTTGGTGGCATTGTGAAGTATTATTGGTTATGATTTAGGTCACATACTGTAGACTGCAGCTCCTTTATCACATTAATAGTCTATGATGTTTTGGCCAAGGATTTTTTTTCCTCCTCTCGATTATTCATTTATTTATTTATTTATTTATTTCATCATCACATTCTGTATGTTCTTGTTTTTCTTGGGCGTGTGTGTGTATGGAAGGGAGGTAGTTTTCCCTGTTCAAAAGGGTTGAGTGCATCTGTGTTCCTGTTTTGGAAGTTATGTCCTATTACTGTTAAAGAGGTGCTTTTTTATTTTGTTATTTTTGTCCTTAAAAAAAAGCTGTAACCTCTGAATATTTCTGGACATGTTGTACTGTGTTCTCTCCTGAAAAAATCCAATACACAAAGTTTAAAAAAAAACAAACAAAGTGAGCAGTGTGGGAAGGAAAACCAACTTCGTCATACTCCAATTGCATGCAGTAGCTAGCTAGCTACTTAAAAAATACCAGCTAGTAAGCTGGAAATGCATGCTTGCTAGCCAGCTAATGTTTTCTCTTCATCAACTAGCCAGCCAGCGAAGTTGGCTTTGATTGTCAGAGAGGTTAGCCAGCTAGCTCACTACATTAGCTGAAGTTTACTGGTAAGCTCGGCAAAAAGTAAAGTTTTTGGAAAATGAAGCCCATACACCTGCCCTACTCTTAACCACATCCCCCGAACATTTTACGTATTAGTCCCTCTGTTTGCACTAAAGGCTGGGTGATGTTCCAAGCCAAGAGACCGGTTTTACTACAGCTAAAAGCTTGTTAAAGGGTTCTATAGATCGGATCTGATCGGAACTTTGTTCCCCCAACTTCAATGTTATCATTACATTGCAGTGAGCAATAGGATGGAATGTGGTATAGTTCAAAAGAAACTCGACAGTATACCCAAAACGTAAAAGTTATTCTCACAACCTGAGGGTTCTCCCGTCATGCTGTATTTACAAGGCTGTAGCAGGCTCAATTTCAGTTCAGGGGAAGATACACATATCATATGAAACCAGGCAACCTAAGGAATCTATAGATGCTAAAAATGCTATGCTATGATGTCGGTCAGCAGGAGAAATAATGCTCCAAAAATATGCAAAATTTCTGCTAGCAAAAAGCTAACGTTGGCTAGTGGAGTTAATTTATCCAGCAATAACCGTGCATTCTGATCATTTGTAGATGGATGGCTGTGTTTTTATTGTTTTTTTATGCTATCCAAACGCAGAGTGTTCGTCTTGATTCTATGATCATGGAACTTACTAATGTTCCATCATTTAGAAAGATGTACTAATGATAGCTTGCATGTGACATTCATATCCCCCCTGTTTTTAGGTTGTTTCACTTGTACATCTCATGCAGGGGCCAATGCATCGCACTCAGACAGCAGGAGCACATCTATGCCACTCAGAATGGTCCATAGATTCATCCATGGTGAGGTCACACATTGTGTTACTATGCACGTGTTGCTATGGCTGTGCTTTCAAGCTACTCCTCCCTCCTCCCACCCTCTTCCCTCGCTCCACCCCCTCCGCCCAGCCATGCCTCTATCTTCCGGCCGAGTCAAAATCTCAAAATTTTCTCGCAAGAGCAAGATTGACTTCATAAAAAGGGCAAAATAAATATGAATGTTGCATAATTTTGCAAATTACAGCAAAACGTTTTGTTTTAGACCCAAATCACTTATTTTTAGCGGGTGTAAATACCAGGTAATGGATCCTTTAATTATGGTCCCATATAGACTAGAATAAAGGATAAAGCCAGATATGCATTGGGGGCGTGGCTATCCTCGGGTCTTCATCACATACGGTAAGTTCCACCCATAGATCCACCCCTCGCTTCTCCCTGGGTCTTCAATTCACGCTCCTGTCCAATAGGAATCACATCCGGTTTCAAAATGACAAAATGGCGCTTTTCAAATTGCCAAAATCAAGGTTTCTTATAAAATATGCTGAAACCAATGGGTGACTTCACAGTTGCTTTGTCTAATCTTTTATATAGTCTACGTTCATACAGCTAATCACTCTTTAAGTTGCGGTGAGGGTGATAATTGTCCTGCCAGGGCCTGTTTTTCTGGACAGCATGGTGTGCTTGGATGTCCATCTATGAAACAGAATTTACTGTTTAAACCCGCAGCTGTATGCTTATTTCAGACCTTCTTCAGTTTTTTCAGCCAGCTATATTTTTCTTTACTTTTGCACAGAATAAGTTGTGTTATGTCTGCTTTTTCTCTGTCTTCATGGGACTTGTTGGTGAATCATTCAGGGAATACAATGAGGGACCATCCTGTCTTAGTTGGGCAGATGCTAGAGAAGATGACCAATTTCATATTTGAAATGTACAATATACACTTTATACCTAGTTGATTATATATTAGCCAGAGGGTCATTTGGAATCCAGCGCAGTGTTAAGGAACACAAGGACATTTAAAAATGGCGTTGAAAGGCTTGAAATGTGAATATTAGATATCTACTTATTTAGCTATCTGTAAATTCATCTTCTATCATATTTTTACTTTCATGGAGCATAGGGATGCGGCATGTTTACAAAATAACAATTGTCATCCATTGAAAAGACACTTTAGCCACCAAACCAAAAGGGGCGCACCTGAAAAGAAGAACACAGAATCTCTTAGATTAGAAATATTGATACTGTTTCTTACACATGTAGTCAACAAATACGGAACCACAAAGAAGGGTCATTTTATTTGTAATTGCTGTACCACATCAGCAAATAAATTCTACAAACAGATTGCAAGCAAAGAATTCAATTTTTTAAAATTACATTTTATATAAATAAAAACTGTTGCCACTAAGTGTCCACCCCTAACCTGACCCTCTGTGTTCCCATTTGCCCCTGCCAGAAATTGGACTGTCTCCTGACTCCCCTCTTCATTTATGATTAAATTAACTCCAGACTTCTATGTATTAGATGCCCTACGCGGTTTTGTTTGTGATATGTAATCTGAATTTGTGACAGCACTCTATGCTCTAGTAATGAATAAAAGCCCTATGATACATGACTGCCCATGGCATTGGCATCATGCTGTTGTTCATTTTTACACGGAGTAAATTATTAAACATGCTCACAAATTATCCACCAATTTTTTCAAGGAGCATATGACCTATACCTGGGGAGCAGAGAGGATTGGGGAAATGAGGAGGGTACCCACCCTTAAGGAGTTCTGTCTCCTTATTTTTCCAGAGTGGGTGAAGAGGCAGGCCCACTCCCCCAGACTGGTTGCCAAGTTTCTTGCAGTCTTGAGAGAGGGGAGCAGGTTAAAAGGCGGGGGGAGGGTGCACTTGTCATCAGAGTAGCTCAGCCACAGCTTGGCACGGGCAAACTTCCACTCCTTGTCCTCATGGTTCTGAGAGAGAACAGATTTATTTTATAATTTTATAAAGACACACAAAAATACAGTGGGGTGCAAAAATTTGGCCCCCTGGTTTAAATGCCTGTTACAATTAATCTCCAAGTGATTGAAAGCAAACCTGAGTACTAAATGCTCCAAAGTTCAACATGACACCGATCTGCGAATTTAAAAGCAATTTTTTTAAAAGCAAAATTCTGTAAATTTTTCTAAATTTTTAAATGACAAGAAAGGAAAAGGGGCCCTGTGCAAAAGTTTGGGAACCCTTTTGGATTATTATTTTTTACCTTTCAAGAAGATGATTACTACTAGACCCAAGTGATTTACTTGTTATGGCTTCAATGAGTCGGGTGAATATAATTTCAGGGTTGAACTATATATTCTGATGCAACTCCATGCCTTCTTGGCCAGGTCACCACTGTAAAAGAGATTTTTTTTTAATCTCAACTGGATTTTACCTAGTTAAATAAAGCTTAAATTAAAAAAATAATAATAATAAAGTATCCAACTGTGGTGGCTGTAGTGTCTGATGTTAAAATAATGTGTTCCTCTCAACAGCTGTGCAAGGATGTCTAAATCAAGATAATTCACTTCCACCAACAATTTTAAATTTCTATTTTAATTTATTTGTATAGCGATTTTCACAGATAAACTGTCACAAAGACACTTTACAGTCAGAGATGAGTTACTGAAAGCGCAGGGCCCAGCCTATTCCCCACTACAGCAAACGAGGCAAAAAACTCCCAGTAGGGAGAAAAATCCTCAACAAGTGGTGAGAAAAAACTCCCCAGTGGGAAGAAATCTCAGGAGGAACCCAGCTATAGTGGGGAAGCCCATCCTCTGCGGGCTAGCTAGTTAATAACAAGATAAAGCAAAACAGGATAATGACAATACAGTTCCATTAAAGTCCATCTAAACAGTGGCATCAGTTGCTCGAGGAAGTGGCATGCCGAGGATGGTGCAGAACTAGATCAGGACAGGATCAGGACAGCAGCAGTAAGTTGAGGGCAACAAAAAACTCTTGCAATGTTTCAAACTAATTTCTTCTGTCTATTTCCACTGTCTGAAACATCATAAGAAAATGGAAAATCAATGGAACAACTGAAGTCAAGGCAAGATCTGGAAGACTAAGAAAAATTTCAGATACAGCGCCCTACATAATTATTGGCACCCCTGGTTATATGTGTTAAAAGCCTTAAAATAAATTCCATTTTTATTGCAGAAGCATACTCTCACTCTGAAAATTGTAGGAAAATGTAACCTTCAACTCAAGTGAATTTTAAGGGAAAAATCCCTGAAGAAGAAATAATTATTTTTCATTAAATCACCTGTTCCACAGTTTTTGGCACCCCTAACAATTCCTAGGAAATAAATGTAATTGAAGTATTTCTGTCATTTCTACAGTGGTTTACAAAGTTGATCAGAGTATTTAGGAACATTTAATTAGTAAATCATCACTTCCTGTTTCCCTGGGGTATAAATATGACGTGACACAGAGGCCATTTGTCTCATCCACTCTTCAACATGGAAGAGACAAAGGAACACACAATTCAAGTAAGGCAGATGTGTGTCGACCTTCACAAGTCAGGAAATGGCCACAAGAAAATAGCCACTCACCTGCACCTGCCCATGTCTACTGTCAGAGGAATCATTAAGAAATTTAAAACAACTGGAACAGTGGTAAACAAGCCTGGACGAGGACGCAAGTTTATTTTGCCACTATGCACAGTGAGGAGGATTATAAGAGAAATAAAAAGTTCTCCAAAGTTCACTGTTAAAGAATTGCAACAAATGGTAGCATCTTGGGGTCACAAAGTCTCCAAAACAACCATCAGGCGCTATCTACATGCCAACAAGCTGCTTGGGAGGCATGCACGGAAAAAACCTTTTCTCACTCACAATCATAAACGCAAACATCTGGAGTTTGCTAAGCGGTACTGGGACTTCAAGTGGAACCGTGTGCTTTGGTCAGATGAGACCAAGATAGAGCTTTTTGGAAACACACACTCTAAGTGGGTCTGGCGGAACACAAAAGATGAGTATGCAGAAAATCGCCTCATGCCTACTGTGAAGTAAGGGGGAGGATCAGTGATGCTTTGGGCCTGTTTCTCTTCCAGAGGCCCTGGGAACTTTGTCAGGGTGCATGGCATCATGAATGCTTTGAAATACCTGGACATTTTAAATCAAAATCTGGTGGCCTCTGCCCGAAAGCTGAAGATGGGTCGTCAATGGGTCTTTCAGCGAGATAATGACCCTAAACATGTGGCCAAATCTACACAGAAATGGTTCACCAGACACAGAATCAAGCTCCTCCCATGGCCATCTCAGTCTCCAGACCTCAACCTCATTGAAAACCAGAGGAGTGAGCTGAAGAGAAGAGTGTAGAGGAGGTCGCTGGATGATTAAGAGAGATTGTGCAAAGAGAAATGGTCGAAGATCCCTCTTTCTGTATTCTCCCATCTTGTGAAACATTATAGGAGATTAGGTGCTGTTTTGTTGGCAAAAGGGGGTTGTAAAAAGTATTAACATCGGGGGGGTTGCTAATAATTGTGGCACACATGATTTGATGTAAAAGAATTATTTCTTAATGTGGGATTTTTTTCCCAATGAATAAATGCAGTTGAATTAAAGGTTTGATTTTCCTCTTTTTTTCATTGTGGTCCTATATTATTTTGACAAAAACTGAATTTATTAGAAGCTAAAGAACACATCTAAACCAGGTGTGCCAATAATAATGGAGGGCGCTGTAGAGTGGCCCGAGATCTGGTGAGAAATATTCAGAAGTACCCACACATCACTGCAAAAGAGCAGCAAAAAAGAGTAGAAGACACAGGTGTAGTTGTTCACAGGACAACAAGACAGCGTACCTTAACCCCTTTGCGCGGAATACAAAATTTTGCCAATTTTTCCTGTTGTGCATGAGCCTATGTAAGCTTTAGAACTCAGGATTTGTGACACAAAGATTTTTGAAAATTATTCAAGTGAAGCTAGACATTTGGAAATTCAATTACAGAATTGTTTAGGAATTAAATTTTGGAATTTATGGACGCCGGCGTCTACATCTACAGAAAGGGGTTAAACAACAAAGACCTACATGGTGGAGTTGCAAGAAAGAAGCCTTTCCTACAACCTCAACACAAAATTTAGCGTATGAAGTATGCAAAAGAAAACCTTGAGAAACCTCAAGTCTCTTGGAACAATGTGCGTTGGACTGACAAAACCAAAATTAAACTTTTTGGCCACAACCAAAGAAAGTTTTTTTGGAGAAAAAAGGGTGAAGCATTTGTAGAGAAGAACACATTGCCAACTGTTAAACATGGAGGTGGACCCATTATGCTTTGGGGTTGTGTAGCAGCTGGGGGCACAGGCAATATTGTGCGGGTGGAAGGAAGAATGGATTCCACCAAATATCAAGACATTCTAGAGACTAATGTTCAAAGCTCAGTCAAGAAATTGATGTTGAAGAGACATTGGGTATTCCAGCAAGACAATGACTCGATGCATACTTGAAAATCCAGCATTAAGTACCTCTGGGAAAGACGGATGAAGGTATTGGAATGGTCATCACAGTCCCCAGACTTGAATGTTATTGAAAATCTGTGGAAAGACCTGAAATATGCCGTGCATGCAAGAAAGCCGAAGAATATTTCTGAGCTAGAGGTGTTCTGTCAGCAAGAATGGGGAAAAAAAAAGAATTGAATGACTCTTAGCTGGCTACAGGAAACATTTGCAAGCTGTTATACCTGCCTGAGGAGGAGTTACTAAGTAACTGACAGGGTTCCCAAACTTTTGCACAAGGCCTTTTTTCTTCTTTTATTATTTTTTGAAACAGTAAAAAATTAAAAATAAAGACTATTCTTGCTTTAAAATGTGATGAAATGTGTCATATTTAACTTTGTAGCATTTAGTATTCAGGTTTGCTTTCAATCACTTGGAGATTCATTGTAACAGACATTTAAACCAGGGGTGCCCAAATTTTTGCACCCCACAGTAACTTCACAGTGACAACAGGAAAGACAAACAGCAATAGGTTTCTTAAAAAATACTAACTAATACTTATTATTACTGAGTAATATTACAACCCTGTTTCCAAAACAGTTGGGATGCTGTGCAAAATGTAAATAACAGCAGAATGCAATGATTTGCAAATCCTTTAAACTCCATATTTAATGGAAGAAAGTACAAAGCCGACATGTCAGATATTAAATCTTATAATTGTATTTTGAAAATTATCTGCTATTTTTGAATTTAACCCCAGCAACATGTTTTAAAAAAGCTGGGATGGAGCAACAAAAAAATTGAGTTGTATGATGCAAACAAAAATACTCCTGATGGAACATCTCAAAGCTAATTAGATTAATTGGCAACAGGTGAGTAACATGACTGGGTATAAAAAGAGCATCCAAGAGTGGCTGACTACTCTGTGAGAGATCGTAAATAACAATTTATGAATTACATTTCTCAGTGTAAAATTTCAGAAAATTAGGGCATTTCATCATCTATGGCACATAATATCATGAAAGGATTCAGAGAATCTGGAGAAATATCTGCACACACAAAGGACAAGGCCAAAAACCTTTAGGTCTTTAGGTCCTCAGGCAGCACTGCATTAAAAACTGACAGTACTTTTTTGTGGAAATCAATTATTGGGCTCGGGAACACTTCTGTGAACCATTGTCAGTGAACACATTTTGTCACTGCATCCACAAATGCTAGTTGAAACTTTACTGTGTACAGATAAAACCATATATAAACAAGATCCAGAAATGCTGTTGCCTTCTCTGGGCCCGAAAGAATTTCAGAATGACTGAGGTGAAGTTGCAAACTGTCTTGTAGTCAGATCAGTCAAAATGTGAAATTGTGTTTGGAAATCATGGACACTGCATCCTACGAGCTAAAGAGAAGAACCATCCGGCTTGTTATCAGCGCTCTGTTCTAAGGTCAGCATCTACGATAGTATGGGGGTGCCATAGTGCACATGGCATGGGCAACTTTCACATCTCTGAAGCCACCAGTAATGCTGAGTAATACATACAGAATTTGAACACCTTGCTTATTTCATTAAGAAAATACCAATCACTTCACTCTGCTGCATAGTAAAAGAGTCTGGGTGCTAAACTGGTCTGCCTGGAGTCCAGACCAGTCACTCACTGACAATATTTGGCACATTATGAAACAAAAAATATAACAAAGGAGGTCACGAGCAGCTGAAATCCTATAGTGAGCGAGAATGGGAAAACATTTTTCTTTCAAAACCACAGTACCACATTCTGTTTTTATTTGCATTTTACACAGTATCCCAACTTTTTTTGGAAATGGGGTTGTACTAATACCAATAATTTCAATTTTCTAAAGAGGCCACAACTAATTATACTGCATTTGCAGCCCTCAAAATTTGGTGAGTTTTCTGGGCAAATTACAATTTACCAAACAATCAACAGATTCAAGTTATCTGCTGGCACTAGATTCTGATTATAAAGCATGACCATAGTTAAACTTGAACTAGTCACAAAGTACCATTTTTGTATTGATTTTAAGCTTTTCTTTGTAGCAAAAGATACTTGCAAAATGGGGTGGCTTGACACAGAAATTAATTGAAGCCAATTTGACGTTGCCTGCCCTAATTTTCTTCACTAACCGCCTCCGTGGTCATGGTCCGCCTTTCTCTTTAACCAGTTTATAAGACTCATCTGAAAATCGCATTAGTGTTTATTAGTACTATCAGGATATGACTTGAGATCTTTTTATTTCGAAAACATTCATCAACAAGGTAGCTGGTGGAATTCCAATATCGTGCATTTTAACCTTACATTCAAGAACAGTTTACCCTATTAATAAAAGAGTAGGCCTAGTCACAGCTAGATCGACAGTATTAATTCTAACGTCAACTCATCTCCTGACATTCACGACTGAAGTGGTCAGAATGCGCCACAGCGAGCTAATTAGACAGATTCCCGAGTGCCTGCTAGCTAACGAACCGCGTCAATAAACACAGCATTACACTGCGTTTATGATCAGGCTTAATGTTATGATAGATAGGAAGGCTGTTACCTTCAGTAATTTCCAAACTAGCCTGTCAGTCACTTTGTTACGAACTGAAGAGATTTAGCAAGGCCTATAGGGAATGTCGTCCCATAACAATAAATAAATAAATAAATCGTTCCCTTATCATCATACCGCTAACCTCTCCAACACAACAAACGATGACCTACGTCTTTATAAAACATGATTGTATACACATAGTCTACAGTAAAACTCGCGTATAACGGATTCAATTGGACCAGCTGATTTTGTCCGTTATAAGCGAAATCCGCTGTATGCTTAAAACGGACAAAATCTGTTGTACTCACAAAACAGATTATATCCACTTTATGTGCATAACAGATTATATCCGTTGTGTACATGTATGAATTGAATTTATATTGTAGTACTGGCCAGAAAGCGGGCAAGGGTGCAATAATGTCCGTTTATTAGACTCAACAAAAATACACGGGATAGGCAGTACAATGAATCCGTCTTTTTTAACAGTCTGCAACTTCTGTCTTGTACCCAAAATGTAACCCTGCCTGCTCTACAGGAACACGCTCACAGAGTCACCTCCAACCCCGGAAGTCCCGCCTAACTCCCCCCCCTACTGGCCGAATCCCCAATTGATTGGCATGCAATAGAAGTCACCCAACACGCCACTACACTGCCTCCCCTCAACAGAGTCCCTCGCCCACGAGGGAAAATTCAACAAAGGTTTTTTTTTTTTTTTTTTTTTTTTTTACAATAACGAACACATTCAAGGGGACAAACAAAAGTCAATGGGAAGGAAGTCCTCAAAACGGCGAGGTGTCTTGCGCGACCTTTGTGGACGCAAGGATGGGGATACTGGGGTCCCCGGGGATAGGACCGGACGTTCGGACTTGGAAACTGCGGGCACAGGGGAATCAGTTCCGGGCGTTACTGGGGACAGGGGCCCACCAGAGGTGGGTGGAGAGGGCCCAGGGGCGGGTGGAGATGGGGCAGGGAAGCGCACGGGCTGGGGCGCCTCCGCCACTGGCGCAACAGCACCCCCTTGGTATGGGGCCAGCCTGTCTCGATGCAGCGCCACCTTCTTCCCCCTAGGCGGCATTTGCAGCCTGTACACCACCTCCCCCAGTCTTTCTAGAACATGACAAGGCCCCACCCACTGACTCTCCAGTTTGGGGCAGCGGCCCTTCTTCCGCCGCGGGTTGTAGGCCCATACTAGTTCCCCAGGCAGGAAATGTCTCCCCTTCGCCTTTACATCATAATAGCGCTTCTGTCTCACCCCAGCCTGCCGCTGTTGTCTCCGAGCGAAAGCATGGGCCGACTCCAGTCGGTCCTGCAACCTGCTGGCGTACTCAGGGCCCGGCAGGATGGCTGGGGCCTCCGGCGGCCGGCCGAAAGCCAGCTCGGCAGGGGTGCGGAGCTCTCTGCCCAGCATGAGTAATGCTGGGGTACAGCCGGTGGACTCTTGGACTGCGGAGCGGCACGCCATGAGCACCAGAGGCAGGTGGGCGTCCCAATCCCGCTGGTGCTGAGCGGTGAGGATGCTCAGCTGCTCGCCCAAGGTGCGATGGAATCTTTCCACCAACCCATCGCTCTGCGGCCGCAAGGGGGTGGTGCGTGTTTTGTGGATGCCCAGGTGTTCGCACATAGCAGCGAACACCCGAGACTCGAAATTTCTCCCCTGGTCGCTGTGGAGGCTCTCCGGCACCCCAAACCGGCCGAACATGCCCCCCACCAGCGCCTCCACAACAGTCTCTGCTTCCTGGTCAGGGAGGGCGTAGGCCTCCGGCCACTTTGAGAAGTAGTTGATAGCGGTCAGAATGTACTTGTTGCCCCGGTCTGAACGGGGAAACGGACCCACAACGTCTACTGCCACCCTTTCCATTGGGGCCCCGGCTGGAAACTGCTGCAGGGGAGCGTGTGAGCGCCCTGACGGCCCCTTCCGCGCAGTGCACTCGTCGCACCTCCGGCAGAAGTCCTCCACGTCCCGCCGGCTTCTGCCCCAGTAGAAGCTCTGGCGGACCCGGCGAAGTGTCTTTGCCACCCCGAAGTGTCCGGACCCTGCTGGCCCGTGCATGGCCTCCAGAACAACCCCCCGAAGGCCCTTGGGGACCACCACCTGCCACCTCTCCTCCCCTGTTGCTGGCTCTTTCCATGCATGCTGCAGGACGCCCTCGCACAGCCGCAACGCCACAAACTTAGCCCACAGTCCCTTTGTCGCCTTAGTGTGACAACCCACCGCCTCCCACGGTGGTCGCTGCTGTGCCTCCACCCACTGGCGGACTGGCTGCAAGTCTGGGTCCTGTTCCTGCTGCTGCGCCCACTGTGCCGTGTCCACTGTTTGCAACACCCGGCAGTCCAGTCCCCCTTCTGGACGTGCGGCAGCGCAGGTCTCCGCCCCGCGCCGTTCTTCCTCCTGGTTCTCCCTCCGCTCGCAGTAGCGGCACCCGTCTGCCTCGCACGGGCGCCGGGAGAGGGCATCAGCGTTGGTGTGGCGTGCCCCAGCCCGGTGCAGCACATTGAAATCAAACCCCTGCAGGTATGCCAGCCACCTAGCGATCTGCCCCTCCGGTTCCTTGAAAGTCAGTAGCCACTGCAGGGCGGAATGGTCGGTCCGCACCGTAAAGGGGAGGCCACACAGGTAGTATCTAAAATGTTTGATCGCTTGCACCACCGCCAACAGTTCCCTGCGTGTGACACAGTACCGGCGTTCCACCTTGCTGAACGCCCGGCTAAAGTACGCCACCACCTTCTCACCTTCAGGCCCCATCTGCGACAGCACCGCACCGGCTCCCACGCTGCTGGCGTCTGTGTCCAGGATGAACGGCAGGTTGAGGCTGGCTGGGGAGAGGACAGGGGCCTCGCTCAGGGCACGCTGCAGGCTGCAGAATGCCTCCTGGCACTCCTCCGACCACACAAACGCTTCCCCTTTCTGTAGAAGCCTCTGCAAGGGGGCTGCAATGTGGGCAAAACCCCGCACAAACTTCCGGTAGTAGGAAGCCAGCCCCAGGAAACTTTTCAACTGTTGCCGGTTGGTGGGGGTGGGCCAACTGGCGACAGCCCTCACCTTTTCCTTCATGGTGCCAATGCCCTCCGGCCCCAGCTGATGCCCCAGGAAGCTCACCTCCCGCTGCATAAACCGGCACTTCCTTGGGTGCAGCTTCAGGCCCGCTGCTCTTATCCTCTCCAGCACCAGCCTCAGGGACTCCAGTGCAGCCCCAAACGAGCTGCCGTGCACCAGGATGTCATCAAGGTACACCAGACACTGCTCCCGTGGAATGCCCGCCAGCACCTTACTCATCAGCCTTGCAAAGGTAGCTGGGGCATTACAAAGTCCAAAGCTGAGGACTTTAAACTGCCACAACCCCCGCCCGGTGCAGAACGCTGACTTGGGTCTGGCCTCGGGGGAGAGGGGGACCTGGTAGTACCCACTGCGGAGATCTAGGCAGGAAAACCAGGAGGACCCTGCGACCAGGTCCAGGGACTCATCAACGCGTGGGAGGGGGTAAGCGTCCTTTTTGGTCACGCTGTTCAACGGCCTGTAATCGGAGCAGAGCCGCCATTCCCCATTCTTCTTCGGAACCATTACTACAGCCGCCGCCCATGGGCTGTCTGACGGCTCGATAATTCCCGCCTGCAGCATCTCCCATACGGCCTTGTCACATGCCTGCTGACGGGCTAAGGGAATGCGGCGGGGCTGGCATTTAATGGGGCGCGCGTCACCCGTGTCAATCTCGTGTTGGACCAGGCGCGTCCGTCCCACCTCCCCCTCGCTCATGGCGAAGACATCCTGGAATTCCAGTAACAGCTGCCGCAGTTGTTCTCGCTGCTGGGGCTCCAGACCATCACAGCTCTTTTGCCAGACTTCCTCCACCCCCGACAAGGTGCCTCGTTCCGCAGTCGGAGGTGGCTGGGGTGGGTGGGTGTGGCCCTCTGAAGTGGGTGGGCCTGCCAACATTGCAGTGGGTGGGGAGGGGTGGTTAGGTGGGGGCAAGAAGGCCTTCTGTTGGGGAGGCAGCATCATCGACGACGTAGAGGAAGGCGGGGCCAGGGTGGGGGAGTTTGCACCGAGGTCGACAACGCGGACTGGAGGCCCCCCCCGATGATTGACCTGCGTTAGCCTGACAGCCGGTCCCCCTTGGAAGCTTGCGGTGCCCCTCTCCAGGTCAAGGCGGCACCCCGTCGCCCTCAGGAAGTCTAGCCCCAGAATGCATGGCTCCTGCACCGTTGCAATCCACACCGGGTGGAGCACTGCTCTCCCCCCCACCGACACAGTCATCACGCCCCTTCCACTCAGCGGTGCCAGCTCTCCCGTGACTGTGCGCAGCTGCACCGTGGTGGGCTCCAGCTGAGTCTGACTGGGTACCACATCTGGCCGCACTAGCGTTACAGTCGACCCAGTGTCCAGTAGGGCGGCGCAGGGTACCCCCTCCACTGAGACGGGGACGTAGCATGAGTCCCCAATGGTGGCGCGGCCCACCACCAGCACAGGTCCCTGGCTCCTGCTGCTATCTGCTTCGGGGGGAAGTGGGGCTACGCTTCCCTGGCTGTGCTGGTGAGCCCTTCCCGGGGGTAACAGGATTTCAGTGGGCAAGGCTGGGGTGAGAGAATAGTTGGGGGTCACTGTGGGACTTGGGGCTCGCACATCCCCCCCTATGCAAGCCCCTGGCCGTTTCCCTGGGCCCTTGGTGTGCTGGGGCACTGTCTGATGAAATGCCCCCGCTGGCCACACCCCCAGCAGATCAGGGGCCCTTGTTGTGGCCCCCTGGAACCCTGTGGCGGACGGCGCTCAACCTGCATCGACACCGCCCTCAGCAGCTCAGTCATTTCGCCCACCCATGCAGGTTTCTCCTCCTTGATGGGGCTTCCCTCCGCAGCCCTCACTGCAGGCACGTTCTCGCTCGGTCCCCTTCCTGCAGGCATGCCCCACACCATTTCTCGCTCTACAGCCAGCTCCAGTGCGGACTGCAGCGTTTGTGGGTGTAATAGCTGTACTTGTGCCCGTAGTTCAGTGGGCGAGAGGGCTCGGATAAATTGGTCCCGCGCTAGCTCGCTTTGTGCCTCAGGGGTCATGTGGGCATACGCGCGCCGTGTCATGCTCTCAATGTCATTAGCCAGTGCCCGTAGCGGCTCCCCCGTCTTCCTGAACCGACTACAGAGCTCATTTCGCAATAGACCTGGCTGTAAACATTGTCCAAACCGCCTCCTTAACGCCTCCACTAAAGCCGCATAGCTGCGCCTGTCCCCCGGGCTAAGCAACAGTAAACAGGCCAACGCATCCTCGGTGAGGCTCATAGCAAGCTGCAGTGCACGTTCTTTCAGCGACCAGTTTTCAGCGTCCGCTAACAGTTCAAACTGTGCAATGTATGCTTCCCAGTCCGACCTACCCGAGAACTTCGGCGTCTTTATTGCAGTGCGAAGACCCCCGCCATTGTTGTTTTCATCTGGCTTCTCCCGCGAACTTTTTATTTCGGCGCGGGCATACTCGGCTGTAGTGGGGGAGAAGCCCGCGTCGGCAGCCATCCTCAGAACTGAGTCTTTTAGCCGGCCCCTCGTCTCTTGCGCAGCACTCTCCGCCGCATTTTTACTGTCCTCCGTAAGACCGCACGCTCCTTCCTCCTCCGATTTAATTTTCCGACGCACAGAGAAAAGTTCCATTTTAGCAGAAGCCTATATGCCGCTGTCTCGCTCACTTTCCCTGCCCGCGCTAGCTAATTACTAGCTTCACGGACTCACCAACTTCAGGACCGGTTTTCTTTCTGTTCAATAATTTTATCAATCCCTTTTTTTTTTTTTTTTTTTTTTTTTTACTTCTGACACCAGTGTAGTACTGGCCAGAAAGCGGGCAAGGGTGCAATAATGTCCGTTTATTAGACTCAACAAAAATACACGGGATAGGCAGTACAATGAATCCGTCTTTTTTAACAGTCTGCAACTTCTGTCTTGTACCCAAAATGTAACCCTGCCTGCTCTACAGGAACACGCTCACAGAGTCACCTCCAACCCCGGAAGTCCCGCCTAACTCCCCCCCCTACTGGCCGAATCCCCAATTGATTGGCATGCAATAGAAGTCACCCAACACGCCACTACAATATGTTTGCTTTGTGTATAAACATCGGAACAACTTCATTCTGATTGCACATACCTACTTGTCTTCGTTTAGTCTGTCTTTGCCCTGACACAATGAATAACAGGATGATAGGGTACCGCGTGTTGCTCTAACTGAGATCAATGGCAAAAAAAAAAAAAAAAAAACTAGTGTGTAAATGAACCCGCGCCAGTTTCAGTTTCCACAAAGACACCGTTATAAACTTGCACATTTTTGCCAGTTATTTTAGCTGTAATTTTACAATATATTTACAACAGAGTTCTGTCTGTATTAAGTGTAAACCACGGTAAATTGCATGCAGGACTCCACTTGGGCTACAGTTAAAATAATAAGAAGACAATTCTTTAATTTAACTGTTAAATTCACTCAGTTTATAACAGTGTAAGAAAGCCGAACTTCATTACATTGCTCTGTTGCAACTGCATATGTGCATGGTGCAAAACAGCTTGTCCGGAATATGCGAGTGCTTTTCAATAGAAATACATGACGGGACTGGACATTTTGTCCAATGTAAGCGAAAATCTGTGAAATAAAATCCAGTATATTCAATGTTTATTTAATGGGAAAACATTGCAGAAAAATCGGGACTAGATGTCTTGTCCAATATGAGCAAGTTTCCATTTCATACAAGGATGGTTTAGACGAGTTCTAGCGTAGTTATATTATTTATTTATTTTTTTAATAATTATTATTATTATTTTACTTGCATTGGTTTCTTTGTGGGAACGTTGCGGATCCTCTTCAAGCAAGTCGGTGTGGAAAAAAACCTTATTCTTGTGCTGTGCCCACCTAATTCCCCGTTGGCTGTAATGTTATAGCCATATACATGTTCGCCAAGGTAACAAGCGGGGCCATATGAATGGGGTGTACTGCCTCCCTTTCTGAGCTCTCATGGGTTTTATGGAAAAGGAGGGAAAAAGATTGAGCTGAACATGTTTTGTTTTGATTGCCAGTCAAGAGATATCAAAGATGTTTTTTTGCTATGTCGTTTTGCATGAAGGGGGAAATGTTCGCCTGTTTTTGAATTTGCATAACCTCTGTGAGAACTGAACGATCGTTCGCGCCCATTTTTGAGGGCTGCATTTGCAATCCACCTGCTTCAGCTACCAATTAAATGGTCCTGTTCACTCCTTTGAAGGCATACCACCTCATCTCACAAATTCTGAATTACAAAAGTGATAGAAATAGAACAAAACAGGAAGATAGTTGGCCAGTTTCACATTAGTGCACTGGCAACGCACCATTTGAAAAACTGGCAGTGTGTATTAATTGTCTTGGTACTTTTAAATTGTTCACATGCATTATGTAAAGCTTATGAGAAAAGTACTATTTGGAAAACACTCAGTGAATCCATCTGCATGGATTGACAATAATGCTGGTAGGTAGACCAGGAATTAATTTAATTTTCAGGTGAACTGCCCCTTTAAACAAAAGGCTGTTATTTGCAGAATTTTGGACATTTTCAGAGTTAATAGGGAAATTGCCTCAGTGTGCAACCGTGGCAGTGCTATCTTCCAGCTGGAACAATCTGGCATTCAGCAGCATCACAAGTTTCTACAGCCACGCTTCAAACACGAACTGAGTTGGACTGAGAGTTAAAGCTGAGGACAATGTTGATTGAATCCAGACAACAGTCATAAAAGAGCAGTTACAGAGCTTGCTCAAGGCCGGCCAAGACAATGTGAGGGAGCTCCCTGTTATAAAAAGGATCTACCAGACAGCACGATAAACATATGCCACTGACTAAAGCAGTGATGTGGCTCAGAGGATTACTCACCGTAATCTGCCGGAAGCTTTTGTGCAGCATGGCCACCAGCAACTTGGTAAGGACTAGGACCACCACCACGTTGTAGGTCCCCACAATGATCGCCCCCACCAGTGAACGCAAGGTTTCCGTGTAGCTCACCCGGGTCACGAACAGAGCCACATGAGCCAGGGAGAAAATGTACCAGAACAAGGCATAGCATGTGCCCAGGAATCTAAAGCCCAGGAGCAGAAACATTCGGTTAGGGGGGGAGCAGGGTGTACAGCAGGGTTAATTAGTTGTTCTGACTAACTGGATGTTATAATATTTAGTGGCCCTCAAGATGAAATGCTTCCCAATGCCCAATTGATCTAGATTTGCCAGAAATCCCAAAAATAAATTGCCAAGTTACTTCCAAGTAAATAATGTCTCACCACAAATAAATCTGCACTTACAGTGCCATGAAGAAGTATTTGCCCCTTTCTGATTTCTTACTGTTTTGCATATTTGTCACACTTAAATGTTTCAAATCATCAAATACATTTTAATATTAGACAAAGAGAACCCGGTTAAATATAAAATTCACTTTTTTCAGCAGAGCAGAATAAATGGATCCATCAATGACAGCAAGTCGTCCAGGTACTGAAGCGGCAAAGCAGCCTGAGACCATCACAATACCACCGCCATGTTTGACTGTTGGTATGATGTTCTTTTTATGAAATTCTATGTTAGTTTTACGCCAGATGTAACGGGACACATGCCTTCCAAAAAGTTCAACTTTTGTTTCTTCAGTCCACAGAATATTTTCCCAAAAGTCTTGGGGATCATCAAGATGTTTTTTAGCAAACGTAAGGCAAGCCTTTGTGTTCTTTTTGGTCAGCAGGGGTTCTCTCCCAAGGATGCCATTTTTGCCCAGTCTCTTTCTTATTGTTGAATCATGTACACTGACATTAACTGAGGCAAGTGAGGCCTTCAATTCTTTAGAAGTTGTTCTGGGTTCTTTTGTGACTTTCTGGATGAGTCGTTGATCCACTCTTTAAGTAATTTTGGGAGGCCGGCCACTCCTGGGAACGTTCACCACAGTTCCTAGGTTTTCTCCATTTGTTGATAATGGCTCTTACCATGGTTTGCTGCAGTCCCAAAGCCTTAGAAATGGCTTTGTAACCCTTTCCAGACTGAAAGATGTCAATGACTTTGTTTCTCATCAGTTTTTGAATTTCTTTAGATCGCTGCATGACGTGTTGCTTTTTGAGATCTTTTAGCCTTCGTCACTTTGTCAGACAAGTTCTATTTAAGTGATTTCTTGATTGAAAAGGTCTGGCAGTAATCAGGTTTGGGTGTGGCAAGTGAAATTGAACTAAAAAAAGTGGTTAATCACAGTTATTTCATGATCTAACGGGAGGGGGGGGTTACTTTTCCACATAGGGCCAGGTAGGTTTGGATAGCTTTTCTCCCTTAATAAATGAAATCACCATTTAAAAACTGCATTTTGTATTTACTTGGGTTATCTTTGTCTAATATTAAAATTTGTTTCATGATCTGAAACATTTAACTGTGACAAATATGTCAAAGATAAGAAATCAGGAAGGGGGGAAATACTTTTCACAGCACTCTATATAGCAGTAAAATTATCAATGTGTCCTATGTTTATGCTATATGAAATCTGAGGAGGAACAGTAGTCTAGGTGCTGTATGAAAATTAAAAAAGGTGTTTTCTATTGCAGTTCTCCACATCGCAAAGGTCAAAGCCCCCCCACCCGAGGAATACAAATAGTCCAATCTTAACCTCTCGAAGTCAAAGTTTGGTCTCAACCATCATGCAATAAATTGCCTAAGGGTAGGTCTTGTGATGTTAGTGTGGCCTGTCTTACGAGTTGAAGGGATCTTTGTTCTGCTCGCAGGAATCAGGTGAGTCCATGCAGTCCGTTGGTGCATCTTCAGCAGACCCTCCCTGATTCCCACCATACAGCTGGGTCAGTCCCATTGTGAAGGACACCAGCACCAGTAAGAACAGGCTTAGGAACTTCCCAAACTCCTGCAGCATCTGGCCCATTGATATCTGCTCAAAATGTAACCAGGACAATATGCAAGATGTTTGATACCAAATGCCCTAACTGCAGACAGCAAAACTGTGACTCTGGTGGCATTATTCAACCGTATGAATCTGATTTGAATTAACTGTGGATCAAATGTGAGGAAAGTCTTCTAAGAAAGTATAGACAGGTGATGAAATAAAGGGAAAAGAAAACCGAACAAATATGTGAGCAAACAAGAAAGCAGATCCTTTTGTTCATAATTACGATCAACTTGTCCCCTTAAAGGTGGAAAGTTCACTGCAAATCAATGCAGTCATTCAGTGGCCCAAGCCCCACAGGACACAAGAAGTCACTAACTGGTTTTATGAGTATGAAAGTTATCCTAAGCTCATTTTACTGCCTCATACTCATCAAATCTCAAACCACTTGAACTCATATGGGAGATTTTGGAACATGTTAGACAGTGCTCGCAGCCACTGTCATCAAAACACAAAATGAAGGAAAATTTCTTTCAGGAATGGTACTCTATTCTTCTGGCAAAGTTTCACACTAGTAGACTTTATGCCAATGTATGTTTAAGCTGATGTGGCAGCTTATGGAGGCCCAATACCTTACTAAGACCACGAGTGTTAATTTTTCTATTCATTTGTCAGCCATATGTATCTGAGAGTTTACAGTGAGAATTGGTACATTTTGAGAGGGGAGAGCAGATTACCTGCAAAAAAAAGAAATCCCACCTTTAGATTAGGTATAATTTTTGTGCAGTTTTCTCCATTTCTTGTTTTACATTATCTAAGTGTGTTACGTCTTGAATGACTGAATGGGAAAGTGGTCAAGCTAGGCTAGAGTCTCAGCCATATCCACTGACCCCAAAACTGACTCACTCGTTACAGGGTGGGCCAAAGCCCCAGGCTCACTTCCTTTTTACATAAGTGTAATTCTCATCTGGGACCAGAGTTATGGGGTACGGTAAAAGAAGGGAAATACTAGAACTGGGCTGCTTGGGTTCTGTGGGAGAGAAAGCGATACCATTGGTGTGGGGGAGGGAAGGAGGTTTTGAGTAAAGTATTTACAGGGACATTATGTCACAACTTAGCTCCGCAACTCTCTCTAGCACACTTAGGACTGCAACCATCTATTTATGGGTAATGGCGTGAGTAAGAGTAAATGAGACAGTGAAGGGCCATGTTCTTACGTATGAGTGAGTATTAATGTGCACATGTGCTTAGGAGAGTGTGTGTGCATATTTGTGCGTATAACACTTAATGTATGCCTTTGCATTTGTGATAGTGATTTTGTGCGATGTAAGGCTACACTGAGTGTAAACCCTAAGCTATGGAAAACAAGACCTTGCCATCAATAGGAAAATACTATTTTACAGTAAAATCAGTGAAAACATTTCTAAGAAAAATGCCAGTGGCTGCCTGGAATAAGAATGAAAAAAAAGAAACACAAATATTTCGTTGATAAGCATTGACAGCCGACACCCGATTGCTCCAGACAGTCTGATCAGTCTTAGGTAGTGTGCAGGAGAATAAATCTGGAATGAGAGGTTGAATGGGCTGCTGCTTACCATTGGGTCATTAGACAGAATGCTGATTGCTACAACAGGTAGCAATATGTGGAAAAGACAGAAATAAGAAGTAAAGGAAAACAGCATGACATTAGCAGAGAGGACTGCCGCGTTACACGTGAGAATGGTGTACCAAAGTCATCTCAAATCCAGAGGGCTGTGGCTTCTGCAGTTGAATAAGTCCGCTTCTGTTGAGCTAAGAGGCATGATTGCAGGTGTTATTACTGTTCAGATCAGTTCAGAATGTAAATGTGCCACAATGGATTTTTGATTCCCGTAAGCCATATATACCTGTAAAGGACCCAGGATGGAGCTGGTGATGTACATGAAGAACAGGCGCAGGTAACTGAGCACACTGGCAAAAGCAAATAGGCCCTCAGCCACTAGGAGGGGATGGTAAGCATCCCAGTTGTTCCGATTCTCCATGTTTTCTTTGGTTTTGAACTAAAATTGAACAGAACAAATTCAGTCAGCCCACATTTAACCCACATAGCTGCTTTTTCTCAACTGGCAGAAGATAGCACAATCCAGCGCCGCTATCAGCCTAGCCAATGCCCGGGGATAAAATGGTCTCGCAATGACACCCTCCCAAGTCGGCTATAGAGTTCATTAATAGGCTACAGTAACAGAAAAACATGCTGACAGGACACGTTATGTGACACTTGTTTAGATAAATCATATCATGTTTCAAGGATGGCATGTAAAATAAATAATGTAGGCCACTTTTCTCAAACAGATGCATGAATTCACAGATAAATACAGTGGCAGGCGGTGGGCGGAAAACATCCCTTGAAACGGATGAGATTAGTGACCCTATTCCAATCATTGTTCTTGGTCCATGTGTTAGTTTCCCTTATAATTAAATGTTTAGGCGAGTGAAAAATAAATTCTATAAAATGTTTAATTCACAAGCCTTAATAGGCAACTCTTCACGGAAAAACCACTTTGGATTTTCCGTGTTAAATTTTGTCACATCTTAAGCAAGTTGTCAAACCTGTGCGTAATGATTGTTTAATTGAAAAAGATTGAAATGCGCTCTTTTTTGCATTCAACTGGTGTATTTAATTTCTTGTCTTGATGAAGACAATTAGCTACACCAGCGAGGGGACAGTTCAAGTGTCTTTTACTAGGAAAATTGACTGAAGACCAATCAAGACTAATAAGCAGTTTAAAGACATGTTTATCACCCTCCTTGTTCTCTGTCCACCGCCTGCCACTGGATAAATGTCTCAGAAGCCTATTTGAAAATATGTATTCAGAGATGCCAGGTCTCAACATTCGGCGTAAGTCTCACGCATTCTGTTAGGCTTATTCGCCGTAGTCCGCAATTATTCATTGAATGCTTAATGAGATTCTCATGCAGAATTAAAATCCTTGTGTATCGAAGTTTCAGTTTCACTTGCGTAAAGGTGCACCTCATCACAACTAACATGGAAAGCGATTATGACTCCGGACTTCCCGTGCTCTTTACACAGGGATTGGAAACAATGCATGTGTTTCATTATCGTTTAAATTATTTTAATGAAATAAGACCATTTGAAACCATTTTATGCAATTCCATTGCTTTCAATCCCTCAGTAAAGCCTGAGAATTCCTGAGTCGTAATCGATTTCCGTGTCACTAGTGGGGAAATCCACCGTAATGCACATGAAACTGACCAACTTGATGCACAATGACTTAAATTCTGCGATTGAATTTCTTCAGTGCACGTTGATTGAATAATTGCTGACTACGGCACAGGAACGTGAATGCAACTAAGAGGAGAGATCACGGCTAAAGCGTGAGACTTGTGATCCTTGAGAATACACAGAGATGCCAACATATAAAATCATGAATATTCTTACGTACATGCTTGGGTAAATGTTCTGACTGGCCAATTAAATCAAAAATTTTAAAAATCATAAAGTGGGCCGATTGATTTGACAAAAGAAAAGCGCCACACTTTTCTAGTTGCAAAGTCGTGTATAATATCATCGAAAGCAATTCTCTTGGCCAGTTCATGTTCTATCGAGATCATCGCTAAACCATTGACATGATGGAGCGCAAGTGATTTTTTTTTTTACTAATTTAAGTTTACTGAAAGTGCGCTCACCTCCAGCCACCATTACAGGCAAAGTTAGAAAGATACACAACAAGGGATCTTGTGTGGTAGCTCACGTCATCAGTCATGTGTTGTGGCACTAAAGAAGGACCAAACCACTTGCATGGGGAGGGGGTGTAAATGTATTTTTACCTCTATCTCATTTGTCAAGGAAAATTTGCAAAATAGAATATATAAATTTTTTATGTAACTTAGAAATACTATGTTAAATCTTCACAAATTTTTATAATGATGAATTTTCCAGCAGATTTTAAAATCAGGGGGTCAGTTTCATGCCCCCCTAGCCTGATTCCTGGGAAAAGCAGTCCCCTTTGGCCCCTTTTGCTGCCTTGGCACTATCTCAGAGCTTCCATTGTTAATGGGGGAGTGAATGCAGGATCATCAACCTTTATGGCTAAATACAGATGTGTACAGCGATGATTTTACAAATTGAAAATATATCAGAAATAAAGTACCATTCAAGTATTTATTTCATGTGATCACAAGATGAAAGAACCCCTTGCACTTTAGCCCCTCTATCAGGGGAGGTTGGTGCTCTCAGAAAGGACAGTACATACTAATAAAAAGATGAGACTGAAGCAATTGAATCACCTATTGTGATATTGGATCATATACAACGTAGATGAAAATAGTTCAACAGATGACGATATATAGTAAAAACAAAGATAATGTGTTTTTGCGACAAAAAGTCAATATCTAGTGTGCCTTTTCTTCGACCACAGCATAGACATAGGTTTCACATATTAATGTATTTCCTCTCTTGCTGAACCATTCCATATGGTTTGAAGTTCATTCAAAAGAGATTTTTTTCAATGTTACAAATTTGTCCAATCATATTAAAGTCTGGATTTAGCACATCAGGTCATAACTTTAAAGTCACCTGATGTTTTTTAAACCATTAGATCCACTGATTAGTCTACAATAACAAAGCATGACATTCACTCCGAAGAAAGACAAGGCCTCCATTTTGGTATTTCTATGTTAATAGACGGTGAACGGTGAAACTGTTCTTGAGATATCGCGTTCAGAAAAAAATGGGACGTGACAAACAGCAGGAGCGAGCTGAATATTATGTCCCCCGCTCTGCTGGCTACCGTGGCAGCAGGGGACAAAAATACATAGCAAGCAAGCGGAATGCTCAGGAGCTGACATCCTTTACAGCAGTGCCCTGGAAAAAAGCATGCACGGAGTTTAGCCGATCTAGTTTTGATATAACACAGACATGTTTGGCTAGCAATAGCAACTGCAGATTTACCCGCAAATATAGTTTTTTATTACAAAATATCAAAAGTAAGAACTTTTTGGCTCATCTCGGTAGAATGTAAAGTGTATGCCTGCTGTTCTTAGAGTGTGGTGTTGATTTAAAGGGGACCTATTGTGCTATATTTCTAAGGTTTTATTTTGATCTTGGGCTCCCCTAGAGTTCTCCTGATTGTTCAAATCCAAAACTGGGTCCTTATTAAGCTCATACTGCCATCCTCAGAAAACCCCATTTGTAGTCTATTATAGTCTCTGCCTGAAACGCCTTGTTGGAATGGCCCTTCCGCTATGGCCCCACTCCCCGTGTAACCACTTTCTTCTGACTGGCCAACTCTGTGGAGGGCGGAGTTGGGCGGGACGAGGCTGCAGAACACAGTTTTCTGGGTCCGCCTCCTCAGAGTAAAACGTGAGACACGTCTGCCATCTGATAAGGAATAGGCAGGGAAATTCCTCAATCTAACGCTTAACTTGAATATAGATCTAATGAAATGAACTTGTTCTAATAAACGCAGCGGCGAAAGTGAAGGACGCAGTGCGAAAGTCTGGCAGCTCAAGCTCGAATTTGTTATTGGCTAAGGTGGTAAGTACAGCGGTTTTTCAACTCTATAGCTAGGATGCAGGGAAAGCTAGAATCCACCACATACAAACACATTTGTAGAACGAGTCGACATTCCCAAGTGTAGACCGGAGCCCGTAGAAATCCGATGGGTGTGAGTTTGGAGGGAAACATGGATAGCGAGGAGCAGCTAAAAGTGGACCAACAGCTTATGGACTGCTTAGGTGTGTATTATGAGGACCTGCTGGTACATGTGCATAACTGTGGTGTGTCGTTAGCATGGAGTAACGAACAGCTTCTGTGCTGGTATATGACAGAGCGGCGAAAGCGCCAGGCTAAATGGCCTTTTCAGAAATTGTCCGTGGTAATGGTTTACTTATTGCATTGGAATGACCAGTATTTCCTAGCGGAAAATGGGCGCGTTATGGATACTGCACGAGAGTTAGATAGAGCTTTGGTTTTGTTATGAGCATAATACAGGTTTTACAGACCGTAAGTTCCGCTTGTGTGAACCGTTGCTTATGTGGAGCTAGCGAATTGATAGCTTTTACAGGAAAGAATATTCAATCGCCGATTTAATATTCAATCAACAGCAATGCAGAGAAATCGTTTGTTATACCAGACACATTATAGCCTGTGCTTGCTTTCACCAGTAGCATCAGAGAGCAGCCCAGATATTGCAGAAGTATCAGGCTGACTCTGGTCATGGATAAGTAAAGCGACCGTTTCACAAGCACCCAAAAACGCACCCCAAGCTCTGCAAAACTTATGACTGGTCTAACTGCAGCCTTTGCAGCCCAACTCTGCAGACACATACAGCACCTCTTCAGTTAGCTTCAACTGTAGTGGCTACAATTGGGCAACGTTATGATGGAACTGCCACATTGATGCTTACCAAAGTAACACAAGCATACTGATCATAATTACTGCCTATAAGTTACCAGGGGCAGACAATAAATTCTGTTACCGGGGGGGTTGGTAGTTGTACCAAGCATCCAAATTACAAACATGTATAAAACTTTCGCTTCAAATGAGATTTATGTTCACACACCTTCTGGTGAATTTCCCCTGATATTACTCTTGCATATTTATCAACAGTAACTTGAGCCACGTTAGCCACAGTGCTACAGCCACATTCAACAGGCCATCAGTTTGGTAGGCTGATGCAGTGAAGCAACTGCTTCCGCATCTGTAGCCATGTTTCCATCCACACGTTCTTATACGAATTAAGTAATATCAAATTAAAAATGCCTCACGGAAACGGTGAAATTAGACTTGATTTCAAGACTATCGACTCATAGTTTGTACGGTCCATCTCATCAGATTTTCTCTTAATTGGTAAAAGGCTTATACGATAAATGCTGATTCGCCGAATAAATCTGCTTCTGCATCTTGATGGTGTTTTGATGCTATCTAATGGTCTGCTATGCTGCTAATAGCTGGCATCTAAGCACTATGACAACTTGTGCAATTATCGTCATTTGTTGGCAAACACAATCCATTTTGGCTAACCAGCTAAATTAGTTGGCTAACAAACTACTTTTGTTCACTTGAAGGTTCTGCAACTCAGTGCGAAAATGAATGGAAGCAGCTTAAAATGTCAGAAATGTATTTGATACACCAATTTGATCGCATAACAGCATGTGGTGTCATTATGCACTACTTTTATTTCACTTTAATGCCGTTGGATGGAAACGTATTTTCACCAGCTTTATTCGCATGAATATTTTTGGCGACAAGTGGATGGAAACACAGCTTATGATTCACGGACAGCCGCGACCGTTACAGGCTTTATCTTCAGATATTTTCCAAAGCCTGTGTTTGAGGCCAGTTGTTAGTGCTAACTATTGTTAGAAGTCCTGCTAGCCTCCCGTAAAGAGGCAGCTGAAGCGCTTATCCTGTGTCGAATTATCCTATATTAACAAAGTTTTCTCTGGTGAAATGCTGAACACAAACAGCTAACTTTCCCTTTAGCCGTGGCTGTTCGCCGCCAGCAAACAAAAAAGCTACCCACTGATTTCTGGATGCATCGTCATTTGGGAAAGAAATAGGTGCTTTTCTACGCGTCCAAAAGTAAATGGATGAGCAGCTTTGGGAGAGATACTGACAAAACTGCACCTCAAATGATCTGCAGTTCTTCTTTTGTATTTCTGGAAGTGTAGCAGTTACTAAGCTAAGTATGATCCGCGGTTGTTCATGCCTGCTAGAATAGTTTCTGATGTGGGCAAGTCCAGCGCAATGATTGGCTTTGGCTAGGTCTGTACGAATTGGACGGCTCAACCTGACGTCAGGTTTTGCCCAGATCTCTGTTCAGAGAGGAAATCGTGTTCACGAAATCAAGTTCTTGGATTACGACAAAACCTCTCTATGTTAGGTTTAGAAACTTTACGGAGGTTGAGTATGGACAACCAACATTATAACATTACTAATATGTATTCAAAGAAGGATCAGCATAATTGGTCCTCTTTGAAATGACATAGCTTCTATCGTTGGATTCTCTGGACTTTCCTCTTTCATTTGATGTATCATTTGTATGCCTAGCAAAAATTCAGGAGAAACATTTCGATTGAGCACTGATATTATTTTATCCTGTGTTTTGCTACGTGCTTATTTACTTGCTTGGTGCTTTAATTGCGTTCAGTTGTGGTAAAAATGTTCAAAATGACTTGACATGACATGTCTGTTGAGTTTCTTTCCGTTAAGTGGATATACCGCATGACGATGTCGCAATTGGGAAACATGCTGTATTTATGATGTGTAATGATCACCCCGGTGCCGAAGGTGTTCGTTTTATGAGGTTAAACCTTTTTTTTTTGCATCAGTGATCATGGAATGAGCCTACAAACATGTATTCAGGCTATGCAAGAGACAAAAAAATTTAATTTGTGACACCTTTCATTTGTTATAAAAAATTTATGTTTTCACTGTTTTTGTTTTTTTCCCATTTACCCAAGTGAACTTGTGGGACTGATTTTTTGATTCTCATTTGATTAAAAATGCACAATTTCACCAAAAAATTATGGAGAAGTAATTTAGATGAAGCAGATGGTGCATAATCATCACTGCACACTTCTGTATCTCTCACCACCTTGTACCTCAGTAGTCATAATGTACTTTCCTGGTAGCGCTATGAAATAGTGGCATTAGAAAGCTTTATTGATTTGGAATGCTGTGCTAGTTTCTCTGTACCTTGCTGATCGCTACAAGCTTCAGGGTGAAGGTGGACAGGAATAACGAGGTCATCATGAAGCTGAGCTGATTTCGTGACTCACGCAAAAAGTCACTCGGCCCCTCGTGCCACAGTCGCTTCAAATCTCCCCATAACATCCCTAGGGAGCAAGAGATAATTTACTACCAGCCGGATTTCCTGTAGCATTACTGTTCATCCTTGCTTAGTCGCTTCCCACCGAGACTAGACATTACATTGCAGAACAGAGGCCACATTTTCCCTGTTCTGTCAGGAGGATACCCATTTTACTTTGAAGTTAACAGGTTTTATTCGTTTGGTATTCAAGGTATAAATATCAAGAGAGCAAAATGCTTACAGAGGATAAACGATTTCAAAGTCAAACTCAAGAACGAGAAGGATACTAAAGATACTGCGGTGTCAAAATTTGGCATTGTAGTTCATGTAGAATCCAGGGGACAAGTAGCCAAATCAGCTTCAGAGGGCCAAAGACCAGAAGTGAAGTTGTATCTACGAGAGCGTTCTTTTTCTTCTCCACTTCAGCTCTGAGTATTTTTCACCCAAAGCTGCTCCTTCAGAGTGATTTCTCCTTTCTTATAAGGGTTTTACAGACCAATTGGATGTTGCCTCTGGCTTTTCGACACAGCATACCATGATAAATTATACTTTCAAAGGAATGGGCCATCTACGTCCATTTTAAACTCCTCTGAGATATTTTTGTACCAGTACAGAATAATTTGTAAGTACACAACAAATATATTTTGGTCCATATACTAGTAAATTATACTGCAATTAGACCTTGGTGAAATTGTTATTTTAAATGCTTAAATGTTTGAATCAAAAGTGCAATTTTAAAAGTGTTCCTTTGGGTGGAAACAAAATTCTACTTGAAGTGTACCAAGTAAAATATTTTGTTCTGATTCAACTCTAGCTAAAAAGATATGGGCCCAATTGAACCCATATGTACCCTGTTAAGAATTGCATTGACACCAGAATTTTTTTCAATGAGTTTTAGAATTGAGCACTTAGGGCTGCTGTCTAAAAACTGGCTTTAATTTACATTAAGTAATGTAATTCTATCCTATTGAGTCATAGATATTGATATGTTTCAAGCTTTTCAAGCACGTCTGTTTGCTGACTGATTTAGAAATGCTTGGTGCCTCAAACTGAGCACATCTAATGGGCGTTATTTTTGTGTGGGTGCAACAAGGGGAAACAAGATGAAGAAAATTACATAATGATGGCGGATTTTATACTCAAAAGACCCATTACCTCCTCAGAACAGCAAAAACTATGTTGCACAAGGGATCCAGCATACAGAAACAGTCTCCTGGCTGCTGCTGACAACCACAGTTTTGATATTATGACCACATGCTAAACTCTATCATTCCTGCAACCCTCTCCTTCTTCCTTTCTCAAGGAGGCAGCCGTTAGCAATGGTATTGCTGCGGCCACTATTAAGAATATTTAAATGAGCTTGCCAACAAACAGAACTTATTGCCTTCAGAACTTCTCTTGAGAAACATTTCATGAATATTTACAAGATGACTGGAACATTTCAGTTTTGACAGTGCCAAGACAAACTTTCAAAGATAAGTATATAATATATCCAGTTTTTTTAGAATCTGAGAATCGGAATTCTTCCTTGAGAAGCCAAAAGCGGCACAGAAATTCAGCCCTGCAAATATACAGATAGCATGCCCTCACCCAAAATCCACAGGATGACCATGTAGTCGACTGTCTCCAGGGTGGGGCCCAGGCTTTGAGTCTTGCTGCTGCTGATCATCGAGTAGACATTGAGCAGGAGGAGGAAGGAGAAGTAAGATGCAGCATGGATAACAAACTTGATGAAGGGTGTGCGAATGAGCTGGCCAAGCTGGGAATGGGGTGCAAGTAGGTAGCAAGCAGACAGCAATGGCCAGAGCACAGCCACGGCAAGTACAGTCAGGAGCCGCAGGAAAGCCGGCCGGCGCCTATGCCTGGCTGTCTCACCGAACCACAGGGTGTTCAGGTATTGCTGACAGTTGGAATGAGCCACAAACTGGAAATGATGAGATAGAGAGAAATACATGCATACGTGAGGGAAGAGAAATTAGATTTTCATAAATGAGCAATGAACGGCACTAACCATCAAAAAATCTATTTTTTGACGCTAGGGGGAAAAAATCCTCATCATAACTGAAAAGTTGGAGAGCAAAAAAATGCAAGCTGAGTGTTTGGTTATGTTGGGTTGAAGCTTATAGGTTAAGGTTGTGACAGTTTTACCCAACTTTGTTTTTACAGAGTTGTTTGTGCTTTTCCTTTATTCTCACATAAACACATGCATCCATGCGCATACAAACATTGACAAACACACACACACACACACACACACACACATATGCATGCGCATACAAACATAGACACTCAAACACACACACACACACTCACTTGCATGCATACTTTGCAATAGCCATCCTGTTGTTAGGGATCAGTGGGCAAGTATATAACTTCACTGTTGTTTGCACTGTTCTCTATTAGGAAGATACATGCAGATGCTATTGGCCCAGATAGAAAGGAAATTCCCCAAACTTTGAAGACCCATTAAATCAAATGTGACAATATAATGCACAGTTACTGAGGTTTTGGTCGAAAATGTTTTAAAATGATTTACTATTATTTGACTAACATTGAAATTAATTATAAAATGATCAAAATTAATAGTGTTTGTCTTCTAGAGGTTATTAAGGTTATTAATGCCTCTCCAAATGTTAAGATTCCATAACTGTTGTAGTTATTGCATTTACATGAGGGTACTGTGGTGGCAATGATCGGAGTGAATCCATTAAAATCCCCAAAAGTGATTTAGGATATGAATACACCCGACCATTGTCCCCTCCAACTCCCCCTCCATGGGCAAGTGTCAGTCACCTCCTTCTGGTTATATCTGATGGCAAGTTTGAGGTGGCTGTGCTTCTCTGGAGTTCCTCCCTCTGAATCCCCCAGGCACTTGCCTGACCGGTGGTTCAGGATGAACTCCAGCTCTCGGGAGTTGCGTGCCTGGGCCAGAAGGTCCCTGGCAAACCTCTGGCACTGATTAGCCAGTTCCTCATAGTAATTCCTGCACCGGAAACACATCAATCAGCTACTGTACTCTGAATACAGAATCACGTTGAGTGGATACCATCAGGGAAAACAGTTCCACAAATGACCAGCTGCCGTGAGCACACTGCTTTTAACCCCTTTGCGCAGAATACAAATATTGCCAATTTTTTCCCGTTATGCATGAACCTATTTTAAGGCTTTATAACTCAGTACTCGTGTCATAAAGACTTTGGAAAATTATTCCAGCAAAGCAAAGACATTTGGAAATTCAATGTCAGAATTGTTTAGGAATTAAATTTTGGAATTTACGGACGCCGTTGTCTATATCTGCGCAAGGCATCTGGCCACCGAACAATGATTGGTTCTTTGCTACAGGTCGCAAAGTGTTAAAGAGGAGCAATCACTGATCAAAGGAACTGTGAGATAAATATTTGAATATTAAAGTGGTAGATGCTGGTCATACAAGACATGACTAGGATCCCAACTGGACACAAAAGCCATGCAGAAAACTATACAATCATATTAATTTCCATAAATAAAATAAGATCTGTGGAAGATTTCTGAGCAAAGGCATACCTTCAAAGTATAATAAATTATAACTGAATTACCAATTTAGCACAAGATAATACTACTCCCTCAGCCTATGGATACCTCCAGGACACGACAACAAAGTTAGGAGTCCACATACTTTTAGCATCCTTTCCATTACTTTCTTTCAGGCACATTACCATATGGAGATCCCTGCTTCTCTTCCAGTGCCTCACTCAGTCTCTCTCTCTCTTCCGAGTAGATTAAATATTAAATACTTCCAGAAATGCTGCTGCTGATTATTATACTCATGAATCATGATACTTAGGTCTGAGCTATAGCAACGAAGCCTGAATTCAAATACATGTGTATTAAACTGGTGCCCCCTGCTCTGCCTACCTAAACTCTGCCTCCACAAGACTGAGCTCAGTCAGGTCACAGCTCAGCTCAAATGCTCTCAGAATGGGGTCCTCTTCTGTCAGCATGATCAAGGCAGGGCTTGCGAGGCAGCGGTAGATATCTAATCGAAACCTAAATGTGAGAAGGTGAAGAGAATCTGGAGTTTGGAAAGAAAGAAAACGAGAACAAAGACCCAGAAGGAGCAGGACAGAGGGCAACAAATTAAGTATGAGATACAATAGCGTGCAAAATAAAAGGGAAGCTCTAGTGCGTTATTTAAAAAATTGAATGCTGAGGTCATAATGTACAATTTAAATGAATAAAGATTCTGTCTTTGTGGATGTTCAAGTCAGCTATGGAATTCAGCTGAACACAGTATGGAGGTCACGGTTTTGTTTGATTGCACCATTCTGTTGAACTCAAACCCTGAGGAGGTATTCGATTAGTGTCTTTGCTTTGTGCAGGTTCAGTGAACAGTCCCATAAGAGCTTTAGGTTTATATATAGCACAAGAAAGGAATTTAAACTAGACATCAAATTCCTGCAGTGATTTGGAAGAAATGTCCACAATTCTGAATATGTGTGCTCAATACAAGCTGGCAAGACTTGCATTATGAATTGTTCATACAACTGAGTGGCTGAATCTTTCCACACAGATGATTTATAGGCACTGGGTCCATGTGTTGGTCATTAACAGCACCATGGGATCAAATGTCCAGTACATCTACGCCATTCCAGGTATTACAGTGTTTTTCCACAAAACCAAAAGTAAATCACATTCTGTCCTTTTAACTGCTCTGCCTCACTTTCTACATGCCACTAAAACTGAGAACTAGAATGAATACAGCCAGAGCTATAGACTGTAGAGTAAATAAGAACTGTGTGTGATGTAACTCATTGACTTCCCTAGGAGAGTTGTGCTCTCATGTTGTAGCCTACATATTGGAGCGAGAGTCTGCACAGAGGGGAACAGCAAATGGAATGTCCACCAAGTATACAAGGGATTGCGACACGGTAGCAATTTGTATTTATTTATAACTATGCTTGAATTTGTATTAATGTATAGTTTCATCGCAAAACACAATATATCCGCTGGAAGCATTTTTAAGAAAATGCCAATTTTTGTCATGGTATGAGCGCACGTAGAAGAGTTTTCTGTTTCGTTATTATGTCTTGCTAAAAAAAGTTAAAACACAATATCCTGACACAATTAAATCTAAGAAAAATTTATTTCATGAGAAAAAAGTGAAGTTTGCTGTGATTATTTGGCAAAATGCAATATACCAAGGAAGTGCAATTTAAAGTCAAAAGCCTGCCAGCCATGATCATAAATGTAAACATTTACATTTCCGTAATAATTTGCCATACTCCACCGCATGTATTACTCTGTCCTTTTTGTGAATCTGCTGCTCAATGCAGCCAAACACTCAATCATTGAGAAGAAGCCTATGTCCACTGATAAAACACATCCTCGATGGAAAAATTAGAGAAAATTACTTTTGGCACAGCTTGCAGCATAGAAATGATAATCATATTTTTGTTTTTCCCTAAACAAGAGTGGCTAAACAATCAAAGCCTGCGGGCAGTGCAGGGTTGTCCGTCGCTGATTGACTGCGTGATCGCAAAAAAAGAAAAAAAAACTGGCTTGCAGTTTATTTCTCTTTGAAATGAAAGCTGATGACCAAGCATACTGAACACTAGAATATACGCTGTTTCGCTAAGGGCTTTATTGTGTTTTGCGATGAAACTCTTCATTTCTGTTATCCAAATGACAAAATAAAAGCACAAATTGGCACATGGGGGGGACATACACAGTAAAAATCATAGTGTCAATTTTACTCTTTAAGAGTTGAATTTAACTCTCTGTCAGATAACATATGGTCCCACTCAAAATCAGTGTAAAATTTACTCTATAGCCAGTGTAAGATTTTTAGAGTTAATTTTACTCTATTTTGTGTCAAAATTAACAATGAGGTGTGTAAAAATATTTAACACTATAGGGAATCATCACCCTGCAGAGTAGATTTTGTCCTTGTGTGGAAGTGGGAATTAACTCTCACTTTTGACACTTCCATTTAGATGATTTCACTCTGCATAGTGCTATAACTACTCTATCCAGAGGAAAATAGGTTTACACTGCAATATTGACACTCCATTTTTTACTGTGTACACAGTAAAAATCATAGTGTCAATTTTACTCTTTAAGAGTTGAATTTAACTCTCTGTCAGATAACATTTGGTCCCACTCAAAATCAGTGTAAATTTTACTCTACAGCCAGTGTAAGATTTTTATAGTTAATTTTACTGTATTTTGTGTCAAAATTAACAATGAGGTGTGTAAAAATATTTGACACTATAGGGAATCATCACCCTGCAGAGTAGATTTCGTCCTTGTGTGGAAGTGGGAATTGACTCTCACTTTTGACACTTCCATTTAGACGATTTCACTCTGCATAGTGCTATAAGTACTCTATCCAGAGGAAAATGGGTTTACTCTGGAATATTGACACTCCATTTTTTACTGTGTAGTCACCTTAATATCTTGAATTCAATGAAAATGAGAAGCTGAAACACCCATACAGCAGCCAATTACACATGTGTTTGGGAGAAAATTCTCCCAACATGAAATGAAATCCAGATGTGACTAACACCTGACACCAGTAATTGAAACTAAAATCAATAAGCAGTCATGCATTGTGATGTCAGAGGTCACATGCCTGGAGTTGCACAGGCTGTCATTCTTGCTCTTGGTGTCACAGTGCACACATTCACAGCCGGCTGCATGTGGCTGCGGCAAGGAGACGTCTTTCTTCAGCAACATGGCCAGGATCTCATAGTGGTTCCGTTGGGCAGCTAAAATTACAGGAGTAACGTCCATTGCGGACGAGTCCTCTGGGTTCTGAATGCGCCGCATGAGTTTCTATAGCAACCAAGAGAAACTGCATAAAAGCTCAACAAACCTTATAATTACTTACATCCATTTTTTTTCATCTTTTAACATTATAAAGTAGCAAACCCTGGTCTGGATCTGAGCATTAGCACTTGTGGAACAGTTCAGAGTATTGGTTCTGAAGTTTCCATGGTCTGTTCCAATTAATTGAGAAAAAAGGACATACGCAGAGAATAACAGAAATTCTGATGAAAGCAATGTTTCTTTCCACTTGAATTATATTCACAACAGATGTCTTGCAGCCTTGACCATAACACAGCTATGAAAGCAAGGAACTTAAACTATTCCTTACAGTAATAACAGCATGTATGAGCTCATTACAGATATAGGGATAAGCTGTATTTGCTCTATTCACCTACAATTCAAGGAACCCATCATTGGTATTGTAGTGCTTAATTTACTTTCAGACGTTCACTAAGAGATGAGCCTTCAGAAAACAAAGCAATAAATTGGTGCAACAGAGATTATTAGTTGCATATACACAGTGAGTAGAATCAGTGAACACAAATGCAATCCAGAAAATGAACACATATTGGTGTATTGGCCTGGAAATTAGCTGTTTAATTTGGCTGTGAAACAATTCAAGGTTCCTCGGTACAGGGACAGGGAGGACACTGACCGCAATAGAGAGCTTGAAGAACCTCCGAGGACGGCGGTTTAGGAGTATGTCAACGGCACCCACCATCCCCAACTCGATGGCCACCAAGATTGCATCCATGCTCTGGAAGATCACATTATGCAGAGTACAAACTGTGCGGCCAACGCAGGCGTTAAAGAGAATCAGTTTAGCAGGTATTATCATTGCACTTACTCAGTCAAGCAGTATTTGCTGTCTCAGTACCCCTTAAGGATGGTGTTGACAAACATCAAGATGAAATTTCAACTTTACTGTGTTTTATGTGCAGTGCAATTGCTTGTACGGACAAAAAACCACAAGAGAGACTCATTCAGTCCATTATCTGTGAGGAGCAGCAAGTCAAACTGAATTTACAGCGGGGCTGTAATAATACATGGGACAGTGGGGTACCTACCAGCTGGGGAATAACAAATAATTGAAGAGTTTGTTTCCAAAACCCAATAAGTGCTAAATTACAAATATTGATATCATACCATGGAGCGATAGCCTTGTGCTTCTTACACATGGTGCAGAAATCCATTGTGAGAAATTTAAACTGTAAGTTGTATTTTTTCATAGACAAAGTTTGTGTTATTCTGTAAAATGCAATAGGCGCCAACATACAAAAAGCAGATTTACTCAAAATGAGTAATGTATACATTGCGTTTTGGAAACAAACTCTTCACTTGCTAAATTGGAGTTGTTACTTACTTCTTCATGATTTGTTCGCAACTAAACGAGTTGACACTAGTGACGTGTGTATTTAATTGTCTGGACCATTATAGGTAAAAATGAGACATCCATGAATGTCCAACACAGTCACGACTCAAATCAGTCAGATAAATAATCTTCAGAATGCATGAGGGTGGGTTGACCAGTTTCCCACTTGACTGTTCCTATCCCCTCAGTGGCGAGTGTGACGCCCGCCAGCCTGATGAACTACATGTCATTCGGTTACATCTTGATGACGTCACAATGAAGCAATCTTCACGTGCCATCATTTTTCGTGGTCTACTGCTGCTAAGCCAGTCTTTGACGGTCCCAGCCTGTGCCAAACGTGTCTGAAGACCTGAATTGGTGCTGTGGAGGACGTTATAGTCCTGCCCAACTTGTCGGAAGCTCACTCTTGCCCTTGACATGCTTATCGCTTCATGTCTGGTGTTCTCAGACATTGCTCTACAATGCCCCATAATTTTAATTTTGCGCTTTTCAGTGCTTTTACTTCAAAGAGCATCCCTAATGTCTCAACCAAGTTTTAAAGTGATTTGAGTCACAGGATTCCCATGGGCCACGAATCGTACAAAATCATGCGCAAAGCACGCGTAAATGAACATGAGACAAGGATTCCACGTAACTTATGTTATGTTGGTGCGGTACGTTCTTTTCAGGAAGAATATATAGTTCGCCGTTTCATTATATTTCCTTTTTTTTCCCAACAGTGCTTAAAATTTGGGTGTTGCAAAATTTTCATTGCTGAGTATATTTGCATTATTCCCATCCACATAGCCAATTACTTGCGTATTACATTTACATTATAAGTGTAGCCTACTGGTGATGTCTTTCAATCTTAATGAATTATTTCTTAGTCATTACAGGCTTATGTATTGGTCTAGAATGCTCAAGTTAGCAGAGGCAAAGATATTAATCACCTGTCAACATCTGTCATGCATAATCACTTGAGTATTGTTGTATTTATTATTTATTACTATTATTATTTATTCACTTATTTACAGGATTTTTATTTTCTGGTAAACGTATTCGTATTGTATTTCAGATTTATTTGTCATTTGTTAACATGTGACCCAATTTACATGCTGATCTTATAAATTAAAGACAATAGTAAAAACAATGCTATTTGATTTTTTTAAGTGTATGTAAATCGCCGATGGAGGGGGGCACCATACTAAATCTCGCCTAGGGCGCCACATTGGGTAGGGCCGGCTCTGGTCTTGATTATTTTGTCGATAATTTTTTGATTGTCAATCAGGCAATCTTTAATGATAACAGGTTGAGAGTAATTATGCATTAAAGGTCAGAGGCTTCTACATCACAGATGGCATTCTACAGAAAGTCTGACAGAAAATCTGGGGGTGTTTGGCCTTGTAGAGGTCAAGACTTGTTTGTGCGGGCAGGTAAAAGCTGTAATTTTTTCTTCTTATGAACAATCAAGATCAAACGAAATGTTCTCTACATTATCACACACCTGCCATTCAAACCCTTGCCACAGTAAAGATTCCATCTCTAAACATAAAAGCCTTGCTTTTTTCTTCTTTGACATGACCGTTTGTTTTCCAAGTTTATTAATGAGAGCCAGCCTTATTACTTGGTCAAAAAATGCATAGACTCACACAAAAAAAATCCCTCTCAATCATCGCTTGTGGCCCACAAGAATTATGTAAATATCATCCATATTCTTATGATAATGCATTGTTTTCTGTCGTTAACAGAGTACCATTGCAAAAGAGACAGATGCCTCAATGGGTTTCCATGTATAAATAAATGTTAAATAAATAAGCAAATAAATGTGGTGGTGTCTAGAACTCCAGAGACCCTGCCATCTGCCTGGATTTTCTTATTTTACTTTGCAGTGGATATTTCTGTATATCAACCTTCAGGCAGCTGGAATGTAGCCCTCTGCCAGTCAGAGCATAAAGGGTGTGAGGGTGGGACATCGGAAAAGTTTGGTGACCCAGGCTCCCAAGAGTACACGGTGGAAATGGCAGTCATAGCGCAGAAAACATACACAGCGAGGCGAAACGGCAGGCGGACAAAGCTCATTCCAGAACAGTCGTAAATCTGCTGTTGGGTTTTGTCCGCTGAGGAGCACTCAAGGAGAGTGTGGGGATGAAGAACAACATGGAGTTGGATTGTTTCCTCTTGGACAGGTAAGTGCCGGCAATTAGCTTAGTTAGCTAGCTTGCTAGAGTATTGATCCCATTAAGACCAATGTAATGTTTATATATAAGCAGTGTATGTGCATATAAAGTTCTACTATCAACTGATGCCAAAAATACGTAATGTATTGAAACAAATTTCATATATGATCTTTTGTACAAATATATGAGTTCACAATATTTTAGTGACTAACACAAGCTGGTCAGCAATCGCAAACCAGTGTTGCAAAGTAGATCATGGGAGGCTCCAGACTAAATGTCTGTGACAACCAGGTAACTTATACTGGCTAGCTGACAATAGCTAACATTACTGTTGGCAGTGTACTTTTTTATTATGTTGTAGAACTGGTGTAGCAATGTTATCATATGCAGAAATTGTCAAGAAAAACAATACCTTTCAATCTTTAGAGACCAACTCAAAAGGAGGGTAGGTCAATAAGATTTCAAAATATTGTCATAAATAGATATAGTTCAACTGAAAGCCTGTAATTCAAAGCCAGGACACATTGCAAGTAAAAAGAAAAATCCTAACTGCAAAACCTCTACTTACTGAACCTGTGAAAAGAAGCCCAGGCCTACAGTGTAAGAATGAGTTTGCTTGTACCTGTGTTTGTGTGTAATACATGCACATCTATGATAGCATGTCTGTTCTGTGTTTGTGTATTACCTCACAGCCATGATCCAGCAGCAGTTTCAGAATATCCAGATTGTTGTTCTCGATGGCAATGGTAATGCCATTACGGCCGAGCACATCTACACAGTCGATGTTCAGCCCGCCATCCCACCTCTTCTCCAGCAGCCTTCTCACCGTTTGGCAATCACCTTTGAATCAGAAAAACTCCTTACCACTCAGATCACATAAGCCTTTGGTCTAGCAGGGATATGTCGATGACATTTTCCCCCAAAGACAACACTTTGCGCAAAGATTTGCTAGACATTTTATAACAAAATACGAACGAATGGAAGGAAATACCTGTTTGCCTGACTAAATGACCTGTGAGCCATTTAATTTGGGGAAAATGTGAAAATCATAGGCTATCTGAATATTATAGTCCAAAGGCCACTAAGGTTAGTGGTTAAGGCATTGCACTCATGAGCGGGAAACCCGGGTTCAAATCGCGGTTGCACATGAAAGCTTTTTTGAGCAGCAGGGGTATAGTTTGTTTTTACTTTTCACCATTTTTTACCTAATCTTTGCATTATTTCATTTGTTTATTTGCTTATTTAATTCAAGATAAATCCGATCCAGTCGAGTCATACTTCATTTCCTTTGTATGTATTTTCTTTGTATGGGAAAATGTATACAGGGCTGGGGGGTATTCCATCCAGCAGGCTAAAGGAAAATCCAGACAAAAATGGCCAAGTCTGGCTTATGATAGCAAGAATTCAGTTCCATCAAAGTTGTTGAGATTAGCCCCACATCGGTAACCATGGAAACGATGGTTCTGGGGTGCGTTTCGCGTTTCACAGATGCTAGCTTACATAGTTGGGCCCATTAACTGTGAATGGACGAACTATGTAAGCAACTATGCTTTTGGGAAACGCGTCCCTGGCTAAGCCTGATACATCCAGCTAAACTCAGAATTCTGGTCCATCAACCTGAGCCACATCTCCGACAGTGGTGTCGTTAGCCCTGGGCTTCAGGGGCTTTAGCCCCGGAGGTTTTAAACCAAGCCCCGGACGGTTTTTCCTGGCAAAAAATTACAGTTTTTTTAATACAGGAATAGACACTTCAAAATCTCCCACTTCAGGCAGTCACAGCCAGAGATGACTTTGGTCTGAACTTTTATAGCTACAGCCCCGGCCGCCCACTCCGCCCAGACCTATGCTGCGATGCTAATGCTGCGTTCGAGACAAGTCGGAACTGGGATCTGTCCCAGTTGAAAACTGTTCCGACTTCAAAGCGTTCCTCTCATAAAATTTTTCGAAGTGTCTGCAAGCCCCGACATTATGATTAGACTCAAAAAGACGTCATTTTCACTGTGTTTTTTGCCTAAATGTCCAATGTAGCCACTTAGCCAGAAGTCATTTTTTTCCCTCAGGAAGAGTGAAGTTCCCCAAAATGCTGTTTTTCTGAAATTGGCATTTGCCATCCTTAACTAGAATAATAGTAGTTTAAACACATGCACTAGTTATTTGATGGAGCTTATTAGAAAATTTGCCCTTCCAGGCTCATATTTCAGAGAACTGCCCTAACCCGTATTATTTTAGTCACATACAACTACTATACAGTGGCTAAAACAGAGAAATACGCATGTGGATAAACTCCTGTGACTAGCGCAATTCAGGTAGAACATAATTGGGGGCCTATTGCACAAAAGACATGACATTTGTGAGCACTATGAATTTAACATAACCATGGAAGCATACTCACATTTCATATATGCTTCACGATTTTGTTTCATACCTTTTTTTGTCCTTTAGAGACTGAATTGATAGTTTGATCTAGAAGACATTCTCAGATTATCTGAGTTTACTTTATGCTTATAATCACCTTTGATGGAGGCATACTCAAATAAAAAAGTAGAATGTTAGCGTCAGAAAACTATGTCATGGAGCCCCCCTGAAAATGTTTGATTCCAGGATCGTGAAGCAAGCGATATTGCACTCATGTCCAGCACTAAGGCAACGACTCTACCTCACCCATCACAGTCTGAACAAGTCGACATGGTCTACAACATCCCCCACCAATCGTGTGCTTTTTGTTTTTGAACTCCATCTACGCCTTTATGGTCTGAAGCTATGCACCAAATTTGGTTGTCCTATCTGTAATAGTTTCTGAGAAAAGCTGTCCCCTTTCTCTCAGACGGACGGACGGACGCACGGACGAAGGTCAAACCTATATCCCCTCACACTTCGTGTTGGCGGGGGATAATAAAGACGGAGTAAAGTAGCAGCAGTGCTGTAGGTAGGGGGTTACCGCAGCGATTTAAGACCGCGCTGAAACACAGTAATCTACTTCATACAGCACTGTTCATTTTATACTCTGATGGAGGTCCTAATTTGTGGAATAAGGACAAATCTGATAATGACGGATTCTAAATATGGTTAAAATGTAACATGGAACGGGGACTGATTGAAGTGTGACGGTCACTGTCTGTCACATGGATACTTGAATATGATGATCGAATATTGGCTATTTTACTGATAACAATGGTCACGAGTTTCAAAAATAATTACTCTGGGCTTATTATAATTGAGATCGCAACGTGTAGTGGACAATTCAGAATGACTGTTAAGGACATTGATTTTCAAATTGGGCGACTGCTGAATGAGGTGAGGAGAAATTGGCTGCAGACAGGAGCTTAGCTAGTTCGTAAGCTTGCTCTGGAGCTGGCTAGCTCCACAGACTTTGTTTCCATAGTAACTTATGCCATGGCTTAGCTCGCACGTTCTGTGCAACCGAAATAGGGCTTGAGATCAGGCTAATCCCGTGCCGATTGCGGGCTAATCCCTTATCCTGCCTTTGAGCAATAGGCCCTGGGTGTTTACCCATCTGTGCACAAGTCCCCATTAGCCGATACGTAATGGTGTCATGTGGCACTCTGCAGGGTATGAAGTGGTTTTTCCTGGCCCATATTTCCTCGGCAACACAACAAACTTCTCGATAGCAGGTAGCCCGTGATACACCACACCTGCCACCAACAACCATTTGGAATGCACCACATGCATAAAAGCACAGGGCAATACATAGTTGGTGTACTGGAAGAAGGGCATGGTTTCATCTTGTGGGATGGTTAATGTCTGCTTCGATTAGGTCTAGAATATAACGATATGGTTCCTTGGAAATTCTGTATCGCTTGACAAATTTTGTGTCGCTATACTTTTCTAAAGGATTCGTCCTGTCTTTGAAAACCCTCAATTTGGCACCTTGCCTTTGGTCAGCCACCTCTTCCAGTGCTATTTCAATTATGCGCAAGAGATCCATGGTCATACGTCCAGCCACACAAGCAAGCCAACAGAGAATTAGTAGCTTGTACATGAGATAAACAAGCCCCTTGGCACGATTAGAATTTCTTCTGTTACTTAGACAGGTGTGACTAACCATGTACGTTGGATAAACAGCAGCTGATCTGATCTCTCTCAGATAAGTTCATGCATACTACAGCTAGCTCAGTTAATGGAGTTGGGGCAAAAATCAAATCAGATCGCTGTAATATGATGATCACTTACAAATATTTTCCTTAGTTAACGTTAGCTAGCATACTAGCTGCCGAGATGGCTACATCCAAAGCACAACATAGCCTAATGCACGATGGCACACAATACATAGCAGCCTAGCCATCATGACATTATCAGTAAGCCTCCGTGCATAGAAGCGCTACCCAGAAGCTGATTGGTTGGTATGCAAATGAGGAACAGGGTTTCCGCTCGCACCCCTAATGAGTGATGTCTTAGCGGAAGACCCGCCTTGATGAGACGCTGACAGATTGCATTTTAATTTTCATTGTGTCCCAAAAAGAACGTGGTGACATGTATTTGAAAATACAATGGACTGGGAGGCGCTGTTTCCCTTACTGCGTTTGAATATTGTCCCATGGATCGCAGGATAAGTCTTTGAAAATGAAATGTTGTCATCATTATTATGTCATTATTATTTCCAAGTGATTAGAAAACAGCATTTTCATTATCATATTGACCCTAAAAGAGCTTGATGACATGTAAATGTAATGTAAAGGCTGGGGGTGCTGTTTTGCTTATTGCATTTGAATATTGTCCACTGCATTGCGGAGCATGACTTTGAAAATTCAATGTCAATCAGCTTTTCATTATCATTTGAATATAGTTATAGATTTTCCATATGTGTATGTGAAAATGAAAATGAATTGGATTAATGCATTTTCAATTTAATATTGTCTCAAATAACTCATTCATAAGTGGAAAATTAGAATTCAATAGTGGGATTACATTTTCATTTGAATATTGTCCACTATGGGCTTCCATAGACCTGGGTGCTGCGTCCATCTTTTTATGCAGTCTATGGTCCTGCACTTCTTTCTACCTTTGGCAGCACAGAAGAATACAAACTCGGCACAGCCTGTGGTGCACACTGGTACTGCACCTCGCATGCACATTTTACCAAGGGATATCAGTCAGTCAGTCAGTCAGTCAGTCAGGAAGGGACAAAGCCTATCATAAGCTGCTCACTCTTGGATCAATACAATTTGTACACCCAGTCTGTTTACAAATTTCACCATTTTAACTTGTAAAATTATCATTTCAAATATTTCAAGTTCAGCTGGGATAGGCTCCAGCTCGCCCTGTGACCCTAGTCAGGAATAAGCGGGTATAGAAGATGAATGAATGAATGAATGAATATTCCAAGTTTATCCTGTTTCATTCTAAAAACTCCAAAAAAAATTCTCAACTGCAATTTGATACTTAATCCATCAGTATGCTAGCAAGAAGAAAGATGTTTATTTTTATGTCAAGGAGGATGCAAATGCAAGCTGATTATAAACAAACATGCTGAAAAAATTTAAACCATTTTCATTTAGTTATAACAGGCAAATGTACAATTCTATTCTCTCGACCAGTCACTTACTGTTGACATTGGTGTTACAAAGCCTCTTCAGTTGATTTTTCTGGGCTCTGTGACATGGAAGTAAATTCAGAAGTAATTTCCTTATTTCTTCTTGTAAAACAAAATTTGTTTTACATGAGTTTTTGAAGAGGATCAATTTCCTAATCCAAACGTCCTGAAATGTGGACAACTTGCTGTCAAATTACTCCATACCTTCCCAACTTTTAAGATAGATAGATAGATAGATAGATAGATAGATAGATAGATAGATAGATAAACCTCCACCCCCCATACATACCTACACATATACCACTACTAAAACAGAGCAGAAAAAAAAAAAAAGTATTTCGACTGATTTAGGGCTTTTATGGCTTGTGATATGAATGAATGAATGAATATATATTGGTCATAAGAGGGGGGTTGAAATGGCGCCCAGATGGCAGCAGTTTAAATGAGGGGGCCAGAGGATGGTACAGAGAATGCTGTCTGCCTTCCTCACCACTCTTTCTTGGTAAATACTTCCTATATATTTGTCAATGTGACCCCAAGGCATTCTTAGGCATTGCCAAACCAGCAGAGATACAGTAGGTAAAAACACTTTCAATAAAAGCAGTGTAAAAACATATGTAGCATCGTCCTGTTAACATTAAACATTTTTGGAAATTAGGTTTAAGTCTGACAGCTTTGACGCTTTTTAGGGCACCTGATAGAATGATGCATGAATAAATGACGCAATTATCGCATCTCATGGTATATTTTTTCAGGAAATAAACAGAATTTCGTCTTCACTGCGGTTTAATCCTGATGCCCTCATTAATTTAATGCCGCGTTAAGTGCAACAACAGCACTCCTCACAAGTTGGTAAAGTACCAGGCTTCTGAAATAAAAATGCAGTATCTCTCAATAGCAATGGAACTTCGGAAACCACCATCAGGCTATGCTCGTCGGTCGGAAGTTAAATCAACTGAGGAATATTTCAGAACGTAAGAAAATCATAACCAGTCTTGGCTACATGAATACACGTCAGTTTAAATGTAGCCTTTTTAAGCTTACTGAAAGCTAATGCTACCTTGCAGCAACATAACAGATATGAGAAAAAAATCTTGCCTTTTTCGCAAGCCAGCAGAAAGAATTTTTCGTCAAGGGTCCTTTCCGCCTGTATTTCTCTTGCGTCTTTGAGAGTTTTATAATTCATTGTTTAATCAATGAAAGTTTCACGGTTGATGAGAAACGGAAACTTCTACCTGCACGATGCTGATGTTAACTTTTCTTTTAGTTTTCAGGTAGAAAAATGTTATTGTATGAGGTCCATCGGGCTTCTTGCTCACTCGTGCACTAGTAAGGTACAATAATAATTTGCATTGATTTGTTGATACTCGGATTTTTTTTTTTTTTTTTTTAACTTGGTCAGTATTTTCCCCTCTTTGTCTTAAGACGCCTCTTTGTTCACCTGTCCCAATGACGCATATATTGTGAAATCGCAATGCCGCTTTTCAGTGCAATCCAGAGGACTTCAGGTTCTGTTTGCCAACCGCTGTGGTACTGATGGGGGAAGGCTGTAATCAAGTGCACCGCAATTGGCTGTTTCTTTTTCTTGGTGGTGCGCTATTTTTGAAGCCACTAAATGCCGCTTTAACCCTTTAACTGCCTGCTCAACCTGATAGAGCGCTTTTTGGGACAGAATTTTCCATTTCAATTCAGATCAATTCATTGTGGTTTATTGGCATGACATATAGGCTACACATCGTAAGTATTGCCTAAGAAAATAGGAAACTTGTAACAAGTGCAAACACGAGTGGTATTAATTAATGATACATGATAATTAATCAGTCTCCGACATAAATCGAGTATGAATAACCATAATAAATACTCATTAATAGTAATAAATGAATAAATAATGACGGGCTCGCCGTTGTTTAGATGTAACCAAACTTAATTGTTTTGTTTTTTTTTTGTGTGTTTTTTTTTTTTTCCATGAGTGGATCTTTGCCCAATTCAGCCCTGCATGCTTTATTGGGTGTTTTCCATTCCACATGTAATATCATTTTGCAGAGGTCTGCATGCAAGGATTTGGTTGGATGTTTTTCCTATTTTGAAAATTCTTGATTTGTAAGCAGATCCCCGACATCACTGCCATATAATGCAATGCGTTGAATTACCAATTTAAAGATCTTTAACCAGATTGGAATTGGAATGTCATAGTCTTCATTTAATGGTATCAAAAGGCCTTTTGGCTTTCTCTTTCAGTTTCTCCACAGCCATGTTAAAATTTCCAGATGAGTTAATTGTGAGGTCTAAATAAGAGTAATTTTAGCAGTTTTCTATTGTGTTTGATCTAAATGAAACTTGTATTGACTGTCCTGAGATCTGGGTCTTTTTTGACCATAGACTGTATAAAAAGATGGACGCTGCTCTCGGGTCTGAAAAGTGAAGCCCATGTGGAAATCTCTAAACAATGCATTTTTTACAACCCCAATTCTGAAATAGTTGGGACAAAGTGTAAATTGTGAATATAGTCAAAACGCAATGACTTTCAAATAACACCAGCCAGTGGGGAGACCAGGGATGGTTGTCACAAAAGGATAGTTGTAACACTCTCAGTTTGACCAATCAGAAACGAGCTGTGGTGATGTCATCAATACAGTCCATGTCCACTTACAAATTGAGCTCACTGGTGAAGCCTCATGTCTCTGAATGTGAGTTGAAAACTGCCTGTTCTGGAGCCAAAAAATGATTTTTCAGGGAAGAAGGTAAAAATTTTCATCACAAATATTTTTGCCTAGTGTCCATTGTGTTGTAGAAACAATTGTTTCACTTACATAAGCTCATGTAGTAGTTTCTCTAGTTTGATTTGTGTTGCATTAGTGCTAGCTTTAAAGCTAAATGCTAAAAACAGTTAGCTTTTTAATGGCCGACTGGCATGGGGATGGTTGTAACTGTTCTTAAAATGTATATACGACCTTCCCCTCATGTTGACATTTTGTACTGGTCTCCTTTTTACAGCATGCATAGGCAGTGGAAGCGTAAAACAGACAGGGGTGTACCTGCAGAAGTTCTCCAGAAGGCAGCAGCTGAAGTCATCCACGGAACATCTGTGAGAGAGTCACCAAGGCCCACAAAATCTGCCACGTTACCTTGTACAGATATTGTAAAGCTGCAGAGAAGCTAAGAGGAGAGGGTAACAGTGTGAAGCCCCATGTAGGCTACCATAGCAGCCAGAGGGTTTTCAGTGAAGAACAGGAGGAACTTGTGGCTGAGTACTTAAAGGAAGCGGCTGACGTGTACTATGGCTTAAACCCCCCAGAGGTAACAAGATGTTTAAGTGCTTACACTTTGCAATATGATACACAAAAGAGTAAAAAAAAAATAGCAAATAAATAGTTGAGAACATGTATTTCTGATGCGTTTCTGAGGTCAGGAAGTTTGCCTACCAGTTGGCAGTTCAATACAACTGTAAGCACCCACAGTCCTGGGATGAGAACTCCATGGTAGGACCAGACTGGTTTTCAACCTTCATGAAACGTCAACCTAATCCGCACATCAGAAGTGCACAGCCATCCAGCTTATCTTGGGCTACAAGCTTTAATCGCACAAACGTAGAGAGATTCTTCAAGAAGCTTGGAGATGTCATTGAGAAGCATGGATGAAAATGATATTTGGAATGTAGATGAGACAGGTGTCACAACAGTCCAGGCTCCTGAGCGTATCATTGTACGCCGAGGTGTCAAGCAAGTCGGGGCCATGACCTCAGGAGAAAGAGGTGTTCTGGTGTCAGTAACAGTGCTGTGAATGCGTTGGGAAATGCCATTCCTCCAGCCTTTGTCCTCTTGCGTAAAAGGTACAACGAGTACTTCCTAGTTGGTGGACCACCAGGTAGTGTTGGGTGTGGCAATGGCTTAGGATAGATGCAGGAAGAAGAGTGTCTTCAAGGATGTACCTTGCTTCAGCCAGTTAGCATGTTAGCCTCCTGCTTCCGCATTTCCCAAGGATGCAATTTTGTGGCCAAAGATGCGGCATCTCCATAGACACCAATTGAAAAGTGCACATTTTTTACTTGCCAAATAAAGCGAAAACAAAAGAAAATTTATTTGGTAATCCTTCATTGTTTTGCCCTTTGTCTGACGCAACTGTTCAATGTTTTCAAGAGGGACTGTAAATTAAGAACTGCTACTTAGAGCTTGATGACAGCTCCTGCGCGTTCCGGATTAAGACGCTGCTTGTCATTTCTCCTCGAATTCATTCGCCAATCCGCACAGACGACACATTTTCTTGAACATTTGTGCTGTGAAATCAGATTGGAAATCTTATGAAATGGTGCCGGAAATAAGCACCCATGGAACGCCATTTTTATAGATGGTGTCAGTCAATTCCATAATTCCTGAGCTGAAGAAGCTAGCCTAGCATCTCCCATTGAAAGTAGTGGGGGTGGTACTTCCTCGCTCTCTCCAGTTCTATTGTATTACCTCCATGCCGTTTCCTTATGCAGGAGCCAGGAAGACTCCTGGTGGCAAAAGAAAGAAATTACAGTCAGAAGTCCGCACAGACACACCAGTAAAACAGGCACGGAGAGAGGAAGAAAAGAAGAGAAGCAGTGCAAAAAAGAAAATCAAGTATCGGGGGCAAAAGAAAAAAAATGACAAGGAAGAAGAAAGCGGCAAACATAAGGCCCAAGCCTGATGACACAGAATATGCCGACTCCTCAGTCAATGAAAATGTCTGCATTTTGTGCTTGGAGCACTTTGATAACTCACGGCCAAGGGAAGTGTGGATCAGTTGTCAGCATTGTAGATTTTGGGCCCATAAAGCCTGCAACCCAGGCAAGGACAACTACATTTGCCACAACTGCCTATTTAATTTAACTTATGTATTATGCCTTAGTAAGTAGCTATACTCAGCCAAAATAAAAACTTCACACTTGTTTGGAGATTGATAAGTTGAACATACAAGAAATGAGGTTTTAAATAATGATTTTATTTAATTCTGTACTCATTAAAGATGGTATATCATAAAAATAATGCCCATAATGTAACCAGTTCCACCGGAAATGCTACGGAAATGTCCAAGAGTAAAAATGGTAAGTTACAACTTGACTAAGAGCAGTGCGCAGGCGATTACGTATAGTTTGGGCAGTCACACAACCTCTAAACAATTAATTCCTAGTGGACATTGCAGTGTCAAATCGATTATGCAAATGACGTAGGACAATTTGTTGGTCCTCTGCTTTGGACGTCACACATGGGCTACCAGAACGAGGTCAGTCAGCTTTGGTGCCAGTTTGTTGGAGACGTGTCCGAAGATCATGGCTAGTCCGTCGACTGCATCCCAAAACCCTTGTAACGTCAGTGACGGACGTTTCAGTATTCAGCATGCCAATGGCACATTCACGCCGAATGTTTGACTGCCATGGCATTGAAAATCAACGAATAATTAACTGTAAAAACTTGTTTTTCCGAGAGGTCACTCTAACGTGCTAACATGAGCTCAATTGCACATCTCTCATATGGTCACGTGACTAGGAACACAAGAAAACATGGTTTTGGCTTAAAGTACGCTCGCACGTGCTACGTACCTGTGCACGTCGGAGTTGATGTGTGTCATGATGTCTTTGACAACGCATTTACCTCAAGTGATAACAAAAACTCTTTAAATAAAAGTTTCAAGAAAATATTTACAAATTTATGAGTGTGAAGTTTCTTTTTTGACTCAGTATATTAACTAAGCAAACTGCTTGAGTACTTCAGCACCTTAAAAACACATTGTTCAAAAGTGTTTTGTTTATTATTCAATAGACAGTTCAACTGTCCAAATGCCTTTTAGTACTTACTAAGTACTTAGTGCAGCTTTGCACCACACTGTTAAAAAGTGGATTGTTGATCGTTCCACAGATCTCCAAGTGTTCAAAGGCTTTTTACATTAACTGTTTCAGGCTACAAAACACACACACACACACACACACACACACACAACACACACCTGTTTATTCTTTATTATTCTTTCTTTTATGTTATATATATTTATTTCTTTATTTTATTGTATTTATTTTTATTATATTTAACTTATACTTTTTATTTATTTTATTATTATTATTTTTGTAGTCTAACAAGTTTATGGTTCCTTCTTTATTATTCATTAAAGTGCCTCCATACATTCATTAGTGTGGATCTCTTTTGAGCATAATAATTAAATTGTTACATCCATTCTCAAGTAGTGTTACAACTCCGCCCGGCGCTGGCGTAGGTTGTAACAACATACCTCTTTGTATTTGACATGAATTTACATAATCTGTGATGGTGTAGAAGAAGTCCAAGTGTATGACATTTATAGCAGACAAAAATGGGTACCACATGTCAAAATTTGAGATCTTAAGCACAAAGAACCACTGAGTTAGACTTACTCAAACAAAAAGTGTTACTATCATCTCTAGTCTCCCCAATAGAACAGAGATAACAAAGCAAATGTTGAAACTGATAGATTTTACAATTTTTCCAGAAAATGAGCTCATTTCAAATTTGATGGCTGCTACAGGTCTCAAAAAAGTTGGGACAGGGGCCTGTTTACCATTGTGTAGCATCCCCTCTTCTTTATAACACAGAGTGGAGGCGTCTGGGTATCGAGGAGACAAGTTTCTTGAGTTTAGCCATTGGAATTTGATCCCACTCGTTTAATACAGGCTTCGAGCTGCTGGACAGTTTTGGGACTCCTTTGATGGACTTTTCGTTTAATTATGCGCCAAATGTTCTCAATAGGTGAAAGATTAGGACTGCAGGCAGGCCAGTTCAGCACATGGACTCTTCTACCACGAAGCCATGCTGTGGTAACAGCTGCAGTATGTGGTTTTGCATTGTCCTGCTGAAATACACAAGGCACTACCTGGAATACATTTCGTTTGGAGGGGAGCATATGTTGCTCTAAAATCTTTATATACCTTTCAGCATATACACTAATGCATCCCCATACCATTAGAGATGCTGGCTTTTGAACTGAATGCTGACAGCAAGAGGGGTGGTCTTTCTCCTCTCTAGCCTGGAGGCCACGACGCCAATGATTTCCAACAAGAATATCAAATTTGGACTTGTCTGACCATAGGACACTTTGCCACTTTGCTACAGTCCATTTCAAATGAGACCTGGCTCGCAGAACACGGCGGCGCTTCTGGATCATGCTCAACAATAGCTTCCTTTTTGCATGATAGAGTTTTAGGTGGCATTTGTGGATGGCACGGTGGACTGTGTTTACAGACACTGGTTTCTTGAAGTATTCCTGGGCCCATTATGTTATGTGAATGACAGAATCATGCCGGTGAGTGATGCAGTGGCGTCTGAGGGCCTGAAGATTACGGGCATCCAGTAAAGGTCATCGGCCTTGTCCCTTACGCACAGAGATTTTTCCAATTTCTCTGAATCTTTTGATGATGTTATGCACGATCGATGATGAGACCTTCAAAGCCTTTGCAATTTGACGTTGAGGAACTTTGTTTTGAAAGTATTCCACAATTTTTTTACGCAACCTTCTCAGGTTGGAGAGCCTCTGGCCATCTTTACTTCTGAAAGACTCAGGCTCTCTCGACATCTCTTTTATAGCCAATCATGTTACACACCTGATGCCGGTTAACTTAATTACTTGCTCAATGTTCTTTCAGCCGATTCTCCTTTATATCAATTGCTTTTTCAGCCCTTATTTGCCTGTGCCCCAACATTTTTGAGACCTGTTGCAGCCAGAAAATTTAAAACAAGCTCATTTTGTGGATAAAAATGTAAAATGTCTCAGTTTCAACATTTGAAATGTTATCTATGTTCCATTCTAAATAACATAGTGGCTCGTGACCTGAAAGTCATTGCATTTTGATTTTATTCACAATTTACACTTTGTCCCACCTATCTCGGAATTGGGGTTGTAATTTTTTTTTTTTTATAAGTTATTTCTTCTTATTGTTGGTGAAAAAAAATACACTTTAGTTTTCTCAGTATTTTATTTTTTATTGCAGCATATAAATCCAAATATTTAAATTTCCCACGTTCAAGACACGAAAGCAGGTTGGTAAGAGGAAAACTGACAGCCATTTAATTAATTTATTTATTATTAACAACAAAGAAAACATATGAACAACGTCAGACATTAGAGATTCAAAATAACACTGAAGTAAGTATTACAGACTAATGATAATGGTAAAAAATTAAGGTGAGAGGGGAAAGAAAAAAATGAATAGTTGTAAGTATAAATCACATTGTATTATTAAATAATTGGTTATAATAATGTATTGTGTGCATACTTTTCTTGTTGTGCATATGTTTCCGAGACTGCAAAAAGAAGTCAAATTCTATTAAAAAAAAGTTGAGAGGGCAGTGTTTTCGCAAATTTAGATTTATGATAATGGAATTTACCCAGTAAAATCATAAGATTAATCATAAAATTCAATGAGTTAACATTACATTCAAACTAAGCAATCACATCCCTAAGATGTATTTAGATAGTGTGACCAGTATTACTTAAAATATACAATTCCATGTCTGTGTGGAAAATGAACAGCAAAAAAACGTGACAATGTTTTGGGTTCATTGATGCAAAATGAATAGTTTTCATCCAAGCTAGTAAGTCTTGACACCATTATATTGGAAGGATAAAAGTTGTGCAAAATTTTAAAGTGGACCTCCCTGACCTTGTGAGAAATACAGAATTTAAAGGGAGAAAGCCATGCCTTCTGCCATTCAATATCAGGTAACAGAGAATTCCAAAAGGGTTTCCCTCTTGGCGAGATTTTTTTTTTTTACAGGAAAAACTATTTCTTATTTGCTTATTTGTACTTTTTGGACTCTTAATGTTTATTCCATTTATAATTAACATAGGCTCAATCCTAAGTGCATTTGAATAAGATAAACTAGGCTTATGCCGTCGGAGGGGGTATATATGGGGGTATATCCCCGAACGCCCCCAATCCTCCAATTCCCCAATCCTTGAATAGACTATCATTTGAACTTAATTTCAGGTCAATCGGTCAAATGGTTCTGAAGATATGGCCAAAATGGTAATTTTCCATCACAAAGCGCCACCTGGTGGCAAAATATTGAACCATATAGGTATGATGTCATCATGTGACACGTTGTGAGGTCATGACCTTGCAGTTGCACATAGTTTCATGTCAATTGGAGAAATAGTTCCAAAGATATAGCAAAAATGGTGAATTTTATGTGACCAAGCTCAACCTTGAGTCAAAATTTTGAACCAAACAGGTATAATGTCATTATGGGACACATCCTCATGTCATTACCTTTCATTTGCACTTGATTTGAGGTCAATCGGACAAATATTTCTAGAGGTATGATAAAAACAGTGATTTTTTTCAGTTTTTGGTCCCTGGTGGCCAGTCTAGAAATTATAAATTGTCCAAAATCAAATCAGTTCTTCCTCTTTATGATACTTATTTGCAAAACTTGGAATTTCTAATTGAAATATTACTGCAGTTATCTCGTTAACACGTAGTGCGGCAGGCAGCGGCCGGACCAAAAACATAATATCCCCCTGAACGCCATTCGGCGTTCGGGGATATAATTATTTTTTAATATTAGGTATAAACCAGCTGGAATGGCTTTAATTACAGAGTTAAATTCTCTTTAAGTTACAGGAAAGGCTTCATAACTCAGAAAATGGCCACTACTATCTAATACATCAGGAAAAAAGTAAAATTGCTATCAATCCAATTTTGGAAAAATAAACTTTGTTTTCAATTGTGATATTAAGATTATTCAAAAAATAGCTTTATGGGGTGAAAAATCACGTACAAAACAAACTTTCCATGCAATGAGCGCTTGCTGGTAAAAAAATTGATCACTTAAAAGCTAATTTGGTGATACAGTAATTGCATGACCACAAGAACATTAAGCCACCATAATTATTAAAGATATAATGTGGGATAAAGTGCCATAAGGACTCTGGAGAATCTAGGCATTTTTTACCACTTAACTTTAAAAGTATAATACATATCAACAAATCAAAAAACTCAATACTTCCGTCTGCTTTAGATGCTGTTAGAACATGAGTTTTGAAATGGTGATGTTTTTTTTTCTCGATAAAATTAATAAAAAGAGAATTAATCTCCGTACGAATTGAATCATCAACACAAAGGGATAAAGATGGCTAAACTAATCTTGACAAACCCTCAGCTTTAGATAACAATAAGTGTCCAAATAAAGAAATGTCTCTTTCCACATATTAGGATTGTGCTGGGTTTTTTTTACTTCTATATGAGAAATTAAAATTTTGTCTATCCGGCTTATTTTTAGAAACGTGAATACCAAGATACTTGACACTCTGTTTAACAAGAATACCATCCAAATCAGACTCATGGGAGTTGTGTAAGCATAGGATCTCGCATTTTGATAAATTAAGCTTAAGACCTGCACTGCTTGCTTAACAGAAGATATATCTTTGAGAAAAAGGGCTGCATCATCTGCCAGCCGGGTTATTCTAATTTCTCTATTAAAAATGGTTAAATTTGGAAAGTTTAGGTTATTTCGAATAGAAATGGATAATAATTCTGCCACAATTAAGAAAAAAAAATGCCCAAATCAGCCATCCATGCCTTAGACCTCTTGATATGGGAAAACGTTTGGAAAAATTGGGGAACAGATTTACACAGCTATTGATGTCATTGTAAAAAATTGCAATAGTAGATATGATATTCTCTGCAAACCCAAACATCCAAAGAGCCTGAAGAAGGAATTGATGCTTAATTGTGTTGATCGCTTTATAAAAATCAGTGAACAACACTAGAGCATCAGATTCAACCAATTCTGAATAGTCTAACAGGTCTAATATTAATCTAATGTGAGAACTAATACGTCGATTAGCCATAAAACCTGTATGAGATTTGTGTATTATTTCACTAAGACCTTTTTTAAACGCTTTGCAAAAGCAAAAGAAATCAATTTGTATTCAACTGTTAAAAGACTAATAGGTCTCCAATTTTCAATAGACAAGAGATTTTTATCTATTAAAGTATTAAGCCTTGATTCATTTGTGGTTGACATTATCCTCCAATCCAAATATTCTTTAAACATATTCAGTGAAGGGGATTCAATAATATCCCAGAAACACATAAAATTCGACAGAAAGTCCGTTGATACCAGAGGACTTTCCTCTTTTCATAGAGTGAACCGCAACAGATATTTCACATTTCAATAATTCTGCATCACAGATTGATGTAAAATTTTCTGAAATAACAGGAGTAACAGGAGTTTTTTTAATATCTTCCATGAAATTATCGCAGTGCTCAGGGTTGAAGTTAGAGCTATACAGATTACCAAAGAAGGAACTTACATGTACAACAATTACTTTAGGATTTGTGCTCTCATAACCATTTATAGTCAGGGCGGGTACTGAATTTCTTTGTCGGTTTCTTTTTTTCAAGGGCAAAGAAGTAACTGGTATTTTTTTTCACCCTCTTCCAGCCATTTGGCTCTCGACCTTCTAAAGGCTCCTATGGCCACATCAACATATATTTGATCAATTTCAGCACTAAGCTTTTCAAGTTTTATTTCTTCACCTATTGCAAGATTATCTTTTATCATCAGGGTGTTAAGGTTTTCCATTAAAACCAATTCTCTCGCATGTTTATCTTTTTTCAATTCTTTACTATGTTTTATTGCTGTCTCCCTGACTTTAAATTTAAAAAATTCCCCAATTTTGAATGTGTCCCATCTCAGTATTATTAACAATTTAACAGAATTTTTAAAACTACCATCGTTCAATAAATAGTTGTTTAATTTCCAGTACCCTTTCATGTTATCACTTCTTTTTTTCAAACCTTCAAGCACAATTGTAATCATTTTGTGATCTGACAGTGGGGCAAAAGAATGTGAAATATCAGAGACAAATTGTAAACATACAGAGGAAATCGTCCAAAGGTCTATTCTGGACTGAAGTCCAAGAAAAATTTTGTCCATCTGGGTTCAAAAACCTCCAAGCATGGGAATCCATGGCAGATAAATGAGGATTTACATTTTGAGAAGTTCTTTGTGGCAGGCAGTCTATTAAATCATCAGGAGCAACATTAAAAGTCACCTCCAATAAGAAGACACGCATCCTTGTTTTTGTGCAGGAGCAGCTTCAAGATTGAAGAAATCTGAGTAAAATTAGACTTGGCTTTTACAAAATCATTTGCACCATATGGATTGCAAACAATAAAAAGGAGATTATCCAGCTTAAAAATTACAATTATCCATCAACTATCTTCTGAAGGCAGAGTCTCCAATATATGAGCTCTAAATTTAATAAACATAATGGCAACATCAGCAGAATGATGAGAGGCATGAGGAAAATAAATCAGATGTCCCCATTGTACTTTCCAAAATTTTTCATTATTAACAGATGAATGTATCTCTTGTAAGAAAATTATGTCGGTATTGCTATGTTTGCAGGAAATAAAAATGAATTTTCCTCTGGTATTGTCTTGAATCCCACTAATATTGAGTGAAGCTAATTTTCAGGAACTAAATTGGAAGCCTGCATTGTAAAACAAAAGAAAGAAAAAAATGGATTATCTGAATGCCTGTGAAACAAACAAATTAACTGATTGAAATTCTGTTTGAGAAAGACAAAGATCTGGAGAGGCTCCGATTACAGAGACAGCACCCAAAACAAAGTATATTGCTCGGCTATATCAATGAACCTTTAACCACTATAATATCTTTTGAAATAACCTTCGCATTACTTATATAATTAAATGGTCACCTTCTTCCCATTAATGTAAGCATAAGGACCTCTGTATCCAGCAGTTACACCATCCTTCCGTGCTTTTTCAAAAGGCGGCCAGTGTTTGTTTCTCAGTGTTTGTTTCTTCTTTGATGCAAAGATATTTTTTCTTTCAGCACTATGGCGACGCGAGCTGCTCTCCAAATCTTGTTTCTGAACTTGCGCATAGTAAACGGAATTATAATCATTCTCGTGGTCTTGTCATCGTGGGGGAGACAAACTCTGTGGATGGAATGGACCAAGAAATCAATTTTCCCTTTATTTTCCGGCGCTATTTTCGTCAGGAGATCGAGGACTTCTTTCCTTATATCTTCATTGCAGGTTTCGATTGGGCCATACAATCGGAGATTGTATCTCTTGTATCTCTCCGGTAGCTACATGGGGTCGGTTGGATAGTTTTTTAATGTTCTCCTTGTTTTCATTCATTTTTATAGTTCCACCCCCTTCAGCTCATCACAAACATTGGAAATAACTTCCATGTTTTTGGAAATATATTGTTCCAAGGCAGAGAAACGATTGGAGAGAGCAGTAACGCAGAGATGCCAAGGCTTATGTCTTAGGCACGAGTTTCTCCTCTTAGTGGCATTCACATTTCTGTGCCGTAGTAAGCAATTATTCAATCAAAGCGCACTGAGGAAATTAACTTGTGGAATATAAGTCAGTCAAGTTAATCAGTTTCAGGTGCATTATGGTGGATTTCCCCACTAATGACAGGGAAATCGATTATGACTCGGGAATTCTCAGGCTTGTCTTTGCTGAGGGATAAAAAGCAATGGAACTGCATAAAAACGTTTCAAATGGTCTTATTTCATTAAAACAATTTAAACGATAATGAAACACATGCATTGTTTCCAATCCCTAAGTAAAGAGAAGCACGGGAAGTCCGGAGTCATTATCGTTTTCCATGTTACTTGTGATGAGGTGCACCTTTACGCTAATGAAATGGAAGCTTCAGTGCACAAGGATTTTAATTCCGCGTGAAAATCTCATTAAGCATTCAATGAATTATTACGGACTACGGTGAATAAGCCTAAAAAATGCTTAAGACCAACGCTGAATGAGTGAGACTTGGCATCTCTGGTAACAGCTTTTAAAATGTCCCCGTTGGAAACAGTAACGTTATCGTGTGGATCGTTATCACTATTGCACATTTTTTGGAGTTGGGCTTTTAACAGGTGGCTCCGGGAAAGGAGCAAAAAGTCCCTCAAAAGCTTCTGGTTCAACATCCAACAATAGGTCATCATTAGCTTTCGCAGAAACGTCTTTTCGGCATTTTGGAGTCACAGTTTCAAACAAGTGCTCAGCGGAAAGTTAGCCTTTAACAATGAATTGTAGCAAAGTTAGCTAACGCCAAGTTAGCAAGCAAAACAATTGCTAACTCAGATGTTCAAGACTACCATTGTCCTCAAATTAGCACAAAAGTGACCTTTCACTGTCCATAAGCAGGCATGTGAAATTAATACTCTGTCTTAATCCGTAGCATTTGGTGCTGAAAAACTGTCCGGATATCAAACAAACGCTGCTTTCCTCACTGTCATCTTGTACGGCCTTTGAAAATTGCATTCTATTTAATCCCCAGCAAATGATGACGTTGGTGGTTGCAGACAGAAGTTCAATGCTATAGAAGTCTATGACAAAATGACCGTACTTTCCCACCAGATTTATTATTTTAATAATGATTTTCCACATTATTTTATGGTATCTATCACAAGTTTAAAGTCTCCAGTTCTTTTAAAGTTCTTTTCTCTGAAAAGAAAGTTAAATTGCTCGTGCATGAGGTCAAATCCAGACAGGGGAGGATCTGTTTTTGTTAATTTAATCATGAATTGTATTATATTGTTATTATTATTTTTATTTGACATTGACATATTGTTTAATGTTTGGTGTGTAAAAACATCAAGCCTACCTCTTTTGTGATTGAAACTTCAAAAAAGAAAAAAGAAAAAAATGTGTTTCGCCATGATTGAGTCATGCCTCCAATTGAGCTGAGTGGGTGTTGGAATGACCCACTAGCATAGAAAAATAGTGCCACAGTAACCCTAACAGCAACATGCAAGGCATATGGAAAACTGGCAGCGGTGTCATCATCTGCAACCAGGTGACATGATTCCGTCACTGCCTGACGGGAGAGGCGCAGTTTTGCCACGCATTCTCGTTCTGTGCGAAATAATACATGTATTGTATTATTATAATTTTAGAATATTATTATTAAGTCCTACGAGCAGCTTCTCACTCTCCATTCCCCTTTTCCCTTTGTGTCTGTGTGTCTGGAATCTGATTGCAGGATAGAAGGCTGGTGTGCATGGCTTGGGTCGTTGAGCGCTGGTCACTTCCCGCTGCTTTGCCTAATTATTCCCATCAATGCTCTCTATAAAGACCCAATGCTTGCTACCAGTCTTTGCCAGATTGTAGACTCAGTTTACATTGTTAGTCACTTTCTAGCCTTCTAAGATTGCAGTTCCACTTGTATTCAGAGTTATTAATTGTATGTTCCTAGGTCCTCAGACTGCCTGTGTCCTGCAACCTGTCCAGCTCTCAGTCTCATCCTGCAACCCTACAAAGCCTGCAGCCCCGGCCTGCAACCCAGCCCAGTCTGCAGCCCAACCTGCAACCCTGCACCACCTGCAGTCCCGACCAGCAATCCAGCCCAGACTGCAGCCCTGACCTGCACCCACAGGATCCATTGCCTGCCCCTGCCTGTCCTGATCAAATAAAATAAACTACACGTTTGAACTATACTCCTGCCTCTCAGCCTTTTTCCTCTGCCTTTGAGTCCACAAACCCCTCGCCATAACAATTATATATAGGCCTAATATATATCATTAATATATATAATAATTGTATATCATTATAAAAATGGAAAAAATGATTGAAACAAAATACAAACAATATAGACTTACCTGACAGGCCCAGGTAGCTGGTGCGCTGGCAGTACATGCATTCTGGGCATCTTCTATTATTTAACTGCCGATCAAGGTGATTTAATACTATCTGTGCCATTTTCTCAGGGGTGCGACTGAGGCTGAAGCAAGGTGGCTTTTCATAGGTGAGTTAATACGGGAAGTGGAGGCACATCTGCATGTCCAAATATGTCCAAGTGATCGCCCATTGAAGCTGCCTGGGCGCGCTCTTATAAAAGCCCAAATGGGTAATGGGGGGTTTGAGGACCCACAATATGCTTTTCCTAATATGTGTGGTCAAGATAGCAATTGTAGCGAAAGTGCATAAACACGCCGACGGGCACACCTCCAGGCGCATATAAAGGATTTGGCATAATGTATAGCGGGTAGTGTGGTCGCAAGATACCGTTTAGGGATAGTGGAAGATGCTAAATGCGTAATTCTTGGGCAGCGGGTAGTGGCAACGGGTAGGGCAGTGTGAAAGAGCCCTATGTCTGGATCTCTTCAGGATCAGATCTCGCCAGAAAAAATCCAGCATGTATTATGTGTACTGTGTATTATAAAGATGGAAGATTTATGGTCAGCAATATGTTGTGGTTTGATTAGTTGAATATCTAATCTAATCACCTAATATCTAGTTGACATCTAGGCCACTAATTATTTGTTTCTTTTCATTTGTTGAGAGCTTGTTGAAATGTATATGTGTAAGGCTAAATGTTTTGGTTTGAGACCTGAAATAACCCAGGTAGTATAATACACTTGTGCACATATGCCATTTGTTAAAACATGTGCACATATGCCATTTGTTCTTTTCCCTGCAGGGCATGTGCAATAATAGTCTGTAATAGGGTCAGTAAGTAGAGTAACATCAAACTTGACTCCTGTGATGTGAATGTATCTGTCAACGTATGAGGTTATCAGGGTATTTGGACAGCCAAACTTCATAGTCTCCCTCATCATTACAGTGTTCAGCTATGTATCCTGATGCCTGTTTGATCTAGGCCTGGCACTATAACAGGGAATTGGAGGGGCACAGACATGTCCCTTTATGACAATTAGGATAGTCCTGGCTAATTCTCAATCATTTTCTTTTATAGACGCGTTTTCCAATTATTGTAATTGGCAACTGTTGAGGGCCACCAACTGGAAAACATGGTCCACAACAAGAAGGGCCATCTCCCGCGCCGAAGGTAGCTTGAAAAAAAAGTGGGCAGCCTTAGAAAAACGGTCGACCACGACCAAGATGACCATGTTCCCTTCAGAAACAGACAGCCCCATAACAAGAGCGATATGGCTCCACAGGTGCTTATGGATGGCCAACGGCCACAGCAGACCAGAGAGGGGGAGATGGGAAGTCTTGAGCAGTCATGAATCCATGACAAAGCGTTGGGCTTGATATTTTGGAACCCGGGCAATAGGTTAACGTAAAGTTAAAGCGGTTGAAAAACAACAACCACCACGCCTGCCGAGAATTACGTTGTTTAGTGTGTTGGATGTACTGGACATTTTTATGATCTGTCCAAACTACAAATGGATGTTCAGCCCCCTCCAATCAATGGCGCCACACTTCTAACGCCAACAACTCCCGGTCATCAATGCTGTAATTCCGTTTGGCCACTGACAACGACCAGGAGAATAGGCGCATGGGTGCAACTTATTGTCCTGAAGGGGGTGGGACAAAATGGCACCCACCCCAACTTCCGATGCATCCACCTCCACAACAAATGGGCAGGAGGGGACAGGCAAAACGAGAACGGGCTCTGAACTAAATTGTTTCTTTAACTCCTGAAAAATAGCTCAAGCTGCTGGAGACTAAGCAAACAATGAGGGGCTATTTTTCTTAGATAACGGGGGCAGCTACCACGCTGAAATTACGGATAAACCTCCCATGAAAATGAACAAACCCGAAAAACCTTTGCACCTCTTTAACCTTTTGAGAGGCAGGCTAATCCCTGACTGCTGCTACCTTGTCAGGATCCATGCAAACCCACCCTTCTGAAACAATGAAGCCAAGAAACAAATCTGTCTTACCATGAAAAATGCACTTTTCGACCTTCACCAAAAACTTAGCTTTAAGGAGGGCCTCAAGCACTTGTCTGACATGTTGTTTATGCTCCAAGAGAGTTCGAAAAAAAAAATCTGAATATCGTCAAGGTAGATAAAGACGAATCTCTCCCACATCTCTCGGAGGATGTCATTGACGAGTGCCTGGAACACGGAAGGGGTGTTAACCAATCCGTACGGTATGACCAAATACTCGTAGTACCCATCTTGCGCGATGAATTCCGTTTTCCACTCATCCCCTCCCTGGATCCGAACCAAGTTATAAGCATTCCGGGGGTCTAGCTTAGTAAAAAAAATGATGCCTCCTGCAGATGTTCAAATGCGGTATTCAGCAAAGGAAAGGGGTATTGGTTTCTAATGGTGACATTATTCAAGCCCCTGTAATCAATACAGGGTCTCAGGCCGCCATCTTTTTTGCCCACAAAAAAGAACCCTGATTCAGCAGGAGACGTGGAGGGCCAAATAAATCTATTAGCCAGAGCCTCCTGAATATATTCACGCATGGCCCTTCGCTCAGGCCCTGACAGCGAGTATCATGAACCCCTGGCGGGAGTGGTCCCCAGGTAAAGATTGATCTCGCAATCGTGCGTGCGATGAGGAGGTAAAGTTGAGGCCTGTTACATGCTAAAAACCTCCGCGAGATTAGCATAATTATTAGGAACATTAGGAGGCAGACAAAAGTTCAGAGCGGCCCCCATTTTCTCACCCTGTTTGGAACTATCCATCTCTATGTCTGATTCCGAGTCAGAGAAATCCTCCGAATAGCAATCCTCCTCTGGGTGCCACCAGTCAAATTGAGGATTCCACTCCAACCCCTCCTCCACCCCTTTCTGTAGATTAGGAGGGTTGTGCAAGACAAACTCCTAACAATCACTCCAGGCGTCAGCCTCCCCCATAGGTTGATGCCTGTCAACCAGCATAGGCTCGCAAGGACTGGAAATCTCAGTGGGTGGAATGGGAGCTGTACGCACACTGTAAGGAGCATCAGCCCCGTTGCCAGAAAAAGTCAATGCAGTATGTTTCTCCCTGTTACGTTCGCGGATGTGATTATCAATTTGCACCGCAGTTGGAACCAACCAATCCAGGGAAACACAAGGCTCCAATGTAGCCAGAGCATCCTTAACCTCTGCGTGAAAAAAACTGTCATAAGAGGCGCTTCTGGCCTGCCCGTCCTTGTCGTCTAGGAGCGAAATGAGATTGAAAACTCAGCGACACTCTCAGAGCCCTGTCTCAGATGCATTAAACGCGTAGCTGCGTCCTGACCACAAACATCCTGATCAAACACGATACCATTTCTCTCATGAGAGTCTCCACAGTATTCACGACCGGTGAATTAGATCGAATAAGTGGGCTGAACTAAGTGAGTGCCGTGTCGGTCAACAGGGATAAAATAAATGAAACCCGAGTCACTTCATTCATGAACTGTGAAGGCTGCGCTTAAATAAACATTTCACATTGGGTGATGAGATCTTTACATCTTCCTGTCTCGCCTCCATATCTTGGGGGTAACTGGAGTTTTGGCTCTCAGGGAAGGTGTACAGATTGTGCTTGTGCAACATTTTGTGTGATATGAGTGGACAAGGCTCTAATACTCTCAGTGAGAGTTAACAGAACATATTCCTGTCTCTCCATGGCATTCGCCTGAAGGCGGACTCTCTCTGCCAATTCTGCCAGCTGATTGTTCAGGCTAGCAAGACCCTTGCAATATCCAGAGAGAACAGCTTTTGAATAGCCACAATTTTCTCTAATGCAGCCATTGCTGACGACTCCATGCTGGCTAGAGTGTTCTGTAATGGCTGGTAGAATTAGGAGGCTAAGCGCAACGACCAGAGAGAAAGTGAGCAGCACGGACACAGTACAAACACAGAGAATAATACAGGCAAAACTAAAGTACTCGCGCTTCCTAAGGACATATAATTGTCTGAAACATGGAAGCAAAGTGAGATTAGAAAAAGGGAGAAGAAACTCAAAAAATCTGAAGATAGAAAGTCATACAAAACCTGACTAGAGATATCTTTGGCTATAGTGCGAAGCTAAAAACAGACACTATAGTACAGGAGGTGTGCCCGACCTCCTGCTTATATAGACTCCAGGAAGGCGCCGCCCCAGCTCAATCAGCCAGCTGGGTAAAGAATCCGATAGCCAAGGAATTCAATATCGTCCCAGGACAAGAGCCGCAATGAAAAGTCCAAATCACACACACATCTCACAAACCATGACAGATAAAAAAAACAAATACATTTTCTAGGCCCACATACATCTCTCCCCAGTCAATATGATAAGGAATCATAGGCTTTCATGGGCAATTTTCCCATTCTAATGCAACACCACCTTCTAGTCCCAAATAGAGATATGCTTTATGAGGCATGGCTATCATCTGGTCCTCTTCAGATACGGTCAGATCCGCACGTAGATCCACTCCTCAGTCCTCCCTGGATCTTCAATTTACGCTCAAAATGACAAAACGGCACTGTTCAAATTGCCGAAATCGAGGATTACAAAATGGTATGCTGAAACCAATGGGCGATGTCACAGTTGCGTTGTCCATCTTTTTATACGGTCTATGTTTTTGACATTTACTGCCAGGGCCCTGGTCTGACAGTACTGCTCAAGCAGATCTACTGTTGTGCACAAAATTATGTATACCCCAACCAATTTTTGTTTTTTTTCGTGGTATTTTTTGACAAATCAAATTTATTCTTGCACAAATGACACAGTTAATTGACATAAGGCTGTAAGAAGTACAGTAAACATTTTTTCAAGAAATACAATACTTTTTGTTCTTTTATTTGACAGATTTACAAAAAATGGCATGTCCAGAATTGTTCATACCCTTTTTCTCAGGAATTGATGGCAAAGCCTTTATTCACGATAATAGCCTCCAAATACGCCCTGTAGTTGATCACAAGGTTTCTGCACGTCTGCATGGGGATTTTGGCCCACTCCTCTTTGGCAAAGTTCTCCAGGTCCTTAAAGAGCAACTTGCAAGTTGATTTTATAACTGAATTTACACATAATCCTGTATGGAAAATGTCAATTTAAAAAGAAATACAAAAAAAAAAAAATTTTACAAGACCCAAGGGCAGAAATTGAGAAGAAAGTGTACCAAATCTAAGAAGCTTCCCAAAAACGCCCCTTTCCAGGAGAACGCCTCATATGACGTAACAGCAGGTAAATATTAGCGCCTCTGCCCAGGTTCTCACTGTGGGTTTATGTAGTCCGAGTGGTGGTAAGAGAGGAGAGAGCTTGTTGTGATCCTTGAATTATAGAGAGATAGTTTGAGTTTTGACAATGGTGAATTCTTGTGTTTTTCCGTGCTTGGGTACGTTTTGTCCAGGCAAAGAGAGGCAATTTCGCTGCATGCCTCACACCCAGTATCTCTGTGCATGTGACAATAAAATATCCTTGAAACAGTGACTATATAAACAGCACGTTCCCGTCCGAACCGGAACACAGATTAATTATTCACTAGCAGTTTCAGCAAAATTTCATGATAAACTACGGTGTGCGGAACTGCGTTACCATCGCTGTTCTATATGGACTAGCCGACCGTCAAAGTCGTAAGCTAGCCTAGCCTATAGCCTACAGCATTCGTTAAAAGTATGAGATCTAAAGTAACCATTTTAAGACGCAGTGTTGCTGGCTTAAATGGTGTCAATCTACATGCTTGTAAAACAACAAAGTTGACAGCAATATTGCTTAAGAACATTTATTAAAGATACAGCAATATCTATCTCTATCTCTCTCCTCTGTCCATTGACCCTTCCCCTTACTTCTGCCTGTCCCCTCTCTCGCTTAAATGGCTCATAATTATAAGGCAGTGGCCCATCATATGAATTGACAACATTCACCTCCTCACTGGCTGCGTTTACATGCACACCATAGTCTGATTAAGGTCCATATTTGGGTTAAGGTAATATTCCGAATAAGCCATTTGCATGCGCTGAGTGATGGGTATATTACGTTTACATGTTAATTAGCAAATCCACCACTTAGGTCTAATCTCAATATTGGATTTTCAGCAAATATAATGCTCGAAATCATCATAGCTTTAGTTGCCTTCAGTTAGAGCTTCAAAGCCGACATCGACTCCACTCTCTTGTCCATTGCCATCACCAGCAGTCTCTGTCCTAGAACTTCATCCATGACCGCGAAATAAATTAAACTGGCTGGATTAGGGCCCCTGGTATTGTTTTTTTTTTTTGACAGAGGCTATTTTTACGCCAGTCGTGAGCTTACTGTAATTTGCTGTTCTTACGAGCTTCCATATCCGCATGCACAATAGGAAATTCGGCCTCTGAAAAAAACTGCCTCTCAACTGGGTTGAAAACATTGCGCTTTCGCTGCGTGCCTTGTGGTTCACATTAGTAGACTGGCTAGCCTGCTTACTTACTTTAAGTTACAGTCAGGATGTCCTCTACTCAAGTTAAGTAGGGTTAGTTATTAGCCTGCTAACTTTGCCAGCTTGCCATCTAACTCATTAAACAATTTATACTCTAGAATTTCTTGCAAGGATAAACTTAGTGCAGCTATCAGCTCTTGTACACGACACTAATCACAACTGACAATTGATAGTGGAGAGTGATGACCTGAAAGTTCTCAAAATATTAGCGAGCAAGCGTTGAACCAAATATTACACTGTCATATCTACCTAACCTGTTAGCTAAGTTACTAGCTAGAAAACATAAGTAATGTTACAACCGTCCCGCTAGCTAACATCAGCTGATACATTATAGTTAAAGCAGTGGTATGAGCATAGACTGTATGAATCAGACTATGGATCCAAGTCCAGATTTCCTACATTGTACATGAAGATACGGAGGCTTATAAGAATCGCAAATTGGAGTAAGATTACGATTGGCGTAAAAATAGCCACTGTCTGTATTTTTTTCGCTTTGGAATATGCCGCCTTCAGAGTTTTCCAGCAATGCATAACTTGGTTGGCAGTTAAAACATAACCAGCCTCTCCACTTTTCGCATATCTTAAAGATATAATTGTTACGGTGCTTTTGCCCATCGATATATTCCAATATATTCATAGTCTTTCATTATCTGAATGCACACAGTCGTCTCCTCTTCGCTCCAAGAAGGCTAATTCCTTCTGAATTGAACAGGTGCAGACAGAGTTGAATATTCTGTTTGGGGGCATTTTCCAATTAAGGTGTATGCATGAGCCAATATTCCGATTAAAACAGGCATATGCCAGGGGTCTTATTCAGAATATTTTGAATTGGGATATGACCTTAATCGGGTTACTGCACTCGTTTAACATGACAGGTATGCAATCAGAATATTCTCATATTCCGATTAATACAGGAATATGGTGTGCATGTAAACGCAGTCATTGTCTGATTCCATTGCGAACTTGACTTCAGCAGCGATATTTACCTGTTGTTACGTCACGTCCAGTCGGAGCGTTTTTGAGACGTGGAAGTCATTTTACTCACAATTTAATTCAGAAACTCTTTTAATGCACATATCTGATTAATTTCTTTCAGCAAATTGAGATCGGAGCTCTGGTTTGGCAGCTCCAAAACGTTCACTTTGTTGTCCACTAACCATTTCTTGACGGATTTGGCCGTGTGTTTAGGATCATTATCCTGTTGGAAGATAACCCAAGGCTAAGTTATTTGCCAGATGGTTAATGTTTTCACTGAGGATCTGGATATCCTTGTCCTGTTTCATGATGCCATTAACTTTATCAAGGTTTCTGGGCCTATTTGCTGAGAAGCAACCCCAGAGAATTATACTCCTGCCACCTTGTTTGACCTTTGGGACCGTGTTTTTCAGGTTGAATGCTTCACCTCTTACGACAAACAAAAGCCCCATCTAAACAGCTCCATCTTTGTTTCATCCGTCCATAACATTGACAGCCAAGGGCTTATATTTTCATCCAGGTGAGCTTTTGCGAAGGCTACACTAGTTCTTGTGTGTCTGGGTTGGGAAGTCTAAGAGGCGTAAGAAAGTGTTCAACCTGAGAAACACGGTCCCAACGGTCAAACACGGTTGCAGGAGTATCATGTTCTGGGGTTTCTTTTCAGTGAATGGGCCCGGAAACCTTGTTAAAGTTAATGGCATTAGGAAACAGGACCAGTATGTCCAGATCCTCAGTGAAAACATCAAGCAATCAGCCGAAAAACTTAGTCTAGGGCAGGAATGGATCTTCCAACAAGATAATGATCCTAAACACACGGCCAAATCCGTCAAGAAATGGTTAGTGGACCGCAAAGTGAATGTTTTGGAGCAGCCAAGCCAGTGCACCAACCTCAATCCTATCAAGAATCTGTGGAGGGAACTGAAGACCAAGGTCGAGGCGAGGAAACCTTTAAACCACAAGGATCTGGAAAAGTTTTCCGAAGAGGAATGGGTCAAAATCCCCGTGGAAACCTTGTCATCAACCACAGGAAGCGTTTAAAGGCTGTAATCAAGAATAAAGGCTTTGCCATCAATTACTGAGAAAAGGGTATGAATAATTCTGGACATGGCATTTTTTGCAAATCTGTCAAACAAAATACAATAAAGTATTGTATTGCTTGAAAAATTATTTACTGCACTTCCTACAGGCTTATGTCAACTTACTGTCTGCAAGAATAAATTTGATTTGTCAAAAAAATATTGAAAAAGAAAATCAAGAATTGGCAGGGTAGGTGAATAATTTTGGGAATGACTGTAGGTTCCACTGTAACCCGTGTTCAGAGGGTGACAGAAGAACCAGGTCATCTGCGTAAAGCAAAAATGTAATCTCTTTTTCTTGTAAGTGAGACCAGGGTCTGAAGATTTTTCTAACATTGTGGCCAATTCATTGATGTAAATATTAAAGAGGGTTGGACTTAGGTTGCAGCCTTGTCTCACTCATGCCCCTGAGTGAAGAATTTTGTTCCTTGATGGCCAATTTTGATACTACTTTTATTTTCTGTATAGATTGACTTGAATTACATCGTAGATATAACCCCCTACATTAATTTCAATAAGTTTGTAAAATAATCCTTCATACCGAACAGAATTGAATGTTCATGAAAATATTCAAAGCAAGCAAATATTTACCTTATATTCTGGTATACATAATCACTGATTAGGGTTTGTTGGATGTAAATGTGGTCTGAGGTGAGATGTTTTACTAAAAAGTCAATTTGACTCTTACTCAAGTTATTGTGTTTATTAAGAAAGTCCATCCATCCATTCTCTATTCCACTTCTCCCTCACTTGGTTCATGGGGGAGCTGGAGCCTATCCCAGCTGACTCAGGGCGAAAGGCAGGGACTCACCCTGGACAGCTCTCCAATCCATCACTGGATGCACCATTCACCATGTGAACACCATTCACACACCTTCAGGCAATTTAGCGCCTCCAATTAGCCTGATATGCATGTGTTTGGATGGTGAGAGGAAACCGGATTTGTTGATTTACAATGCTGCAAAAAAGCTTCCTTTCATTATTGTTCACACTAATGCCTAATTGTAATTGTAGGGATCAAATCTGCCTCCACCTTTAAAGATAGTGGTTATTAGTCTTTAACTCCAGATTTGAGGGAAGTTGCCCACAATGAGAATGAGAGTGAACAGTTTTTTCGCAGTGAGTCCTGCAGTTTTTACTGCTATACTTTCCCAGCTGGCATTGGAACGTTTATTTCATGTTAAATCAATGTCGTGTGCCGGTGTTATATCACTGTTGAATTTTGATATAATTTAATTTAATCAACGTTTAACTTGCAACGTCATTTCAAAGTCTTATTTTTCAAATTAGGTGAATTTGCCAATGTTGAATTGATAATTTTTGGGTTGATTTTGAGAGTTGAAATCACAGTTTTTTTTTTTAATGTCATTTCACCTTTATTGGACAGTCACAGTAGCGAGAGATAGGTCGGTTGACATGCAGCAAATGGCCTGAGGTCAGAGTTGAACCCAAGCAGCTGCAGTGAGAAGTCAGCCTTAATGTATGTGGCATATGCTCTACCAGGTGAGCTACCCGGGCATGATATATGCAAGTGATTCAAAGCTGAGATTTTATCATTGAATCAACATAAATTTTTCAACTCTTCTTCAACCGGTTAGTATTCAATGTTATTTTGATGTTTAAATAATGTTTTTTCTCTAACTGACATTATTTCAACAACATTTAAACGTTGAAGGTCGTTCGGTGGCTAGCTGAGTAGTATCTCATTGGGAATCCCAACAGGCCCACATGCTTTTCCTGATTGGTGGGCCAACAGTCCTTCTCTTAGCTTTCTGGCAGCAATGCAGAAGTTCAAAGGATTTTGGTTGTTTTTAACTATTAATTCCACATTATTTTGTTTTTTGATGTGTTTGAAGGATATTTTTTATTGAGATGTTTAAAATGTTTTTTCTGTATTTCTCCATCTTGAAAAGATAATTCCTCATGTTTGTACACACCCTGTCCATTTTCCTCAAAACTGATCTGTGTTTATTGACTCCATTGTTGTCAGTTGTTTTAGTGTGTGTTGTTCTTTCTTCATTCTCAGTGAGCAGTTGTACTGATTTAGTTCCTCCTAATACCTAAGGTGCAGGTCCTGATTTTGTTGGTCTCTATGCTTTTGATTTGGAAGTTTTCGAAGTTTTTTGTTTAGTCACCTCATTCTTTATCAATCTGTGTTTAATTTATGCTTTTCCTATTTGAAATATTTTGGGTCTTCACATGTGCAATTTTAGCTGCTGTTCCAAATATATGGTTGATGTTTTGGACTGTCAGAGTTACACCTTTTGTACAAACAGGATATGCAGTGATCTGATCAATCTAATAAATTTTGAATGGACCTCTATTGCTGTTCTATATTCTTACATGCTATTTGGAGCCCATCCATAGGATTTATTAACGTGGCACAGATTGCTGGGCTGTGTGGATGTTGCGTAGAATCAGTCCTTTTTAGAAACAGTAACTTGGCTGTGGTCAGACAGCTTCCGGAACATGGGCCAAGAAGAAAAGAGTGAATCCTGAAGTGCCTGCATGTGTTGTCTTATCTTGTTTGTGTAACACTAAACAGAGTATCGAGCTCCAAATGGAGACAATGGGCCTTTCTGACTAACTCCCAGCAGGTCCGTCCCCCCTTAGTTACTGTTGCTTAGACCCACAACTAAGAAGTTTGAGCACCACTCTCCCAAAAATATTGCAGTTTATTTTGCATGAAATGCATCCAACTTTACCAGCAAAGTGTTCAAGAGAGCCCTTAACCATTTCACACAAGGATATTCCCAGGACAAATAATTTCATTACGAAACGGGTGGAGATACTAGAGTAACCGCGAAGTGCTGCCAATCAATGCAAAAAAGCAGATGACCCAATAAACGGCACATTAAAAACAAACCAGGCAAAACAGAGGAATCATACTGCACATGTAAAGCAGGGTAAGTAGTTATAATATGTTTGTTGCCATCACTGAGCTGAAAATAACACTGGATCCAGTATGCCGTCTAACGTCAGCTGGCCATGAGTCAGACAATACACTAGCTAGACCTTGAAATAAATCATATCACGCAATGCAGCTAACCCTTAAATGAGCTACATTGGACATAATTGAGTTATTAATCAAACGTTATGTTGACATTTTCCTCCAAACCAATTTCAATGACTAGGTAACTTTACTTATTTTAGCTAAGCGACTGACTTGCTGAATCCCATTGTAGCTAGTTAGTTATTTTATTATTTTAAAGCATTTCTCCAGGATATGACCAATAAGTCATCAAAAATATTATTTGTTGCAACTCCAACCACCAAAACTAAACGCAGAGCTAATCAGAAGTTTGCCTAGTTTTTGGATGCCAATTTGACCTTGAAGGGTTAACGAGCTAAATCATGATCATTTTGATGAAACTCCACCATGACATAATGAATAAGTTATTCTGTGTCTCATTATTTGTCATTAGAGTGTGATTTCAATCATCAAAACCATCAGAACTTCAAAAAATCAGTTCACACAGGAGCTGAACAAGCAAACTTTTGATTGGCCCTAAATTTGAATAAGGTGTGTAAGTTGGTCATATTAAAAGCAAATTGTCTATCTGGAGACACGGTGAAATCATTGCCTAAAATGAGGGTTTCAAAGGGTCTGTTTGTCCTGTGACCATTTTTGGGACCCCCATAACCCCACTAATGATCTGGTGTCCCTAAAAATCATCTGAGTTACCGTAACGTCATCATATTTGACGAAGAAGTTGTCAAAAAGCCTTCAAACACACAAATCTCGATTACCTGGACCCTCCAATATCCCAAAAATCCTTATCACATGAAACAAAATCCAGTTTTAAACAGTAAATATTGTATACAATGGAATTGTACAATACATTGTTTACTATTGTATACAATAGTATCCCATTTGTGAGCATTGGTTCCAAGAGAGGAGGCAACCAATGACCCCTTTATCAATTCTTAGCCCTGTGGCTCATATGAAAGAAGTTATGGGTCTCTACATATGGTTACAAATTAAATGCAGGAAAAAAAATGGGCACGGCACCCAATTTCCCAGGGCCATAATTCTGAAGTGACTGAAGGTATGAAGCTGAAAGTTGGGATTCCTTCATTTGGGGTGAAAAAATAATTTTAGAATTTTTTTCAGTCAAATCTGAGGGATATCACTGGGGAGGTTTATGGGATCTGTGTGAATTAACATGGAATGACCCTATGGTTTCATCTTTACATGGCAGATTTTAAACTTGCATTTGTGGAATCAGTGACAGACTGTGTTCACTGATGATAGATCTCAGGGCGCATCGATCCCACGCAGAGATTTCCTCCACAGAATCCAGTCCATTTTTAATGCAGTGCGGCCTGAGGGCTAGAAGATAATGGCCATTCAACTTGTTTTTCAGCCTTGTCTCTTGCGTAGAGAAATTGCTCTGGATTCACCAAATTTTTGATTGATATTTTGAACCATATATGATGAAATCCTCAAATTCTTTGATATATTAGATTGAGAAATGCTATTCTTAAACTGTAGTCCATGTAGTCTTTCACAGAGCAGTGACGCCCTGTCCATCTGTACTTGAGAAATACTTTGCTGCTCTGGGATGCTCTTTTTATACCAAATCATGTTACTGACCAGTTGCCAATTAAACTATTTTGCCACAAGATGTTCAACCTGCTGTGTTTTTTAGGGTCATACAATTTTTTTTTGCCCCTGTCCCAACTTTTTTTAAACGTGCTGCTGACATAAATTTAAAAAAGAGCAACTTCTCAGTTTCAACATTTGGTATGTTGTCGTCAGTGACGAACGGTCGGAGGTTAGATTGGTGAGGCATAATCCCCTTTGCTTGATTAGCAATCAGACGATTAACTAGTTTAGTAAGACTATTCGGCAGAATGACGGGCCAGTTTAAGTTCCTGTGGCGTTATTACTCAGTACATGGAACCAGAAATGCTCACGAAACTGCAGATTTGTGCGTACTTGCTCACAGGAAGCCAGAGACGTGCGGTGAGGTGAGGCAGTGACCCAAACTTTTATCACAGGATTTTGTTAATCTGTTCCCACGTACTATGCCTGACTGACAATCAAAACAATTAAGACCAAGCCTATAGGAAGCCCATATACTGATAGAGGAGATAATGACAGAAAGATTCATTCACGTGTACGCTTCAATTCCAGACTGCAAGGATGGAAATCTGAATAATCAATGAGGGAAATTTGCAGGTCTCAGTAATTTAGTCTATCTTTTTAACACTTTGTTAATTGGACTATGAAAAAGGACTGAAAATAAATGCCCGCTTTTTTTGTTTGGGTGTAAGCGTGTATTTAAAGGAGAATATATTGTATATTGATCAAGCATTGAACTCTGCATAAGTCGGACAGTTTTAATATTTGTTGATGACATTGGTTCGGCTTCCTGGAAGCAAGTACGTGCAAATCTGCTGTCTAGTGAGTATTTCAGGTTCGATTTACTGAGTAATAACGTTGCAGAAACAAACTGGCCTGTCATTCTGCTGAATAGTCTGACTAAACTAGTCAATCGTCTGATTGCTAATCAAGCAAAGGGGAGGATTATGCCCCACTGAACTAACCTCCGACCACACGTCACTGTTTGTCTTGCACTATTTTCAATTAAGTATAGGGTTTAAATGATTCACACATCATTGCATTCTGTTTAAATATATATTTCACGAAGTATCCCAACTTTTTTGGAGACTGGGTACGATGACTCAAAATGTACCCTCCCAAAAGTTTGACAAGGCAAGTCCTCCACAATCATAACTATTTCGTAACAGTCTTTTACATTTCGCAGAATTATCGAGTTTGTGAAAACAAATTGAATGCGAAAGAATATAAGGAAGCATCCAGAGCTACATTATATCGTTCCAGAGGGAAAATGATAGAAGCAAATGGCTTTGTACAGGAAATAGGCCGATTTGCCATGAGGTATAATGGTGAGCAGCCCAATGCAGCATAATACCCTCTTGTTCATTCTTCTTTTTTCATCCCTATTACTTGCTGCCTAGTTTTGTGGCTAGGCAAGCAATGAATTTTGTTTGCCAGGATGCTTTGTGAATGATCAAACCAAACATCTACCTCAACTGGAAAGCCAATGAAACTATCGTGCATCTGATCCCCCAGTAATTTGATAGTTACCTTTTCACTTGGCTTGACAATTCAAATGGAGAATACAGGCAACATATAAATTGGCGTCAATAGATGCCTTTCAAATCAGTTTAACGAGTAAAGAGAGGCCTTATTGCAAAGATTCAAATCTCATGGAGAGGAAATTTCAATTTCAAATTTAAGTCATTATTTATTTTCAGGCATTTCAGGAATGAATATTAAGGACATATAGAATTGAAGAATTAGTCTTTCAAAGGATGGACAAATATTGGGGAGATGGCTGTGGGGCGTTGCAGGAGGGGGGGTGTACTTCAGGAGGTCAGCCATCGGCTTTTTTCAGTCCTCTGCCCATCAAGCAGGCAAACACTGTCATCACCATCTTTGGATTAACCTCTACCAAATCTTCAGGCAGGGCATACACCTTTGCTCCAATTTTTCGAGAAACAGAAATGGCATACCTGCATGAAAAAAGTCAAAACAGGACGCATTGGGAAGCAAATACCTGAATTTTTTCATTTTTCATTTTGTGACTGAAGGACACACGTGACAAGCACTGTAACACTGCCTTCTTCTGTGGGTTATCAACATAACATAACATAACATGACATGACATGACATGACATGACATAACATAACATGGCAACGTGGTGAGAACAAGGCCATTCAGCGCTATTTTCTGTTAAATAAAGTGTGCCTAACATGTGGAATACTTTAGAACTTGATAGTAAACTGGATAGGACTGTATTAAGCCTGTTCTTAAAAACTCTCAGTATTTCTGCTTCTATAATATGGCCTGGGCAACCTCTTATCTTTGCTCTGCAAAAAATGACTTTCTCTCGTTAACTTTATTAATTCCTCTCACAAATTTCAAGGCCTTAGTAAGATTACCTCAATGTCTTGTTTTAGTTAGGCCAAACCTACCAAATTAAAATCATCAGCAAATTTAACCAACATTCTTCTAATATTTTGCCAAAGTCATAGATGTAATGATGAGATCACAAGTAAATACTGAGAGAATATTTGAAGACAAATGAAGGATTTGAGGCTCACTTTGCATTGGTCAGTTTTTCGGCCTCTGTCATGTCCCCTCTCTTCACCATTTCCTCTCGGATAGCATTCGGAGCTATGGTGGCAATCAAATCAATGACTGGGAGGCTTGTGCTGATCAATTTGTCCTGGAAAAAAAAATCCAGAAATTGTGTTATGTTGAGTCAGTTTTCTGCTCACATGTGCTTTGACCTTGATGACAGGAGGTTACAGATTCAGAATCTAATGATAGCACTAATTTCAGTACCTTCAAAGCCCTTCATCACACTTTCTTCAAAGTGGATAACTGAGAAGGAGGAAGCCATCTCCCCTTCAGTAAGAATACTTTCAAAAAAATGTAGTGCCTTTTGACAAAAGTATAGATGACCCGCAACAGTTATTGACTTTGGTACTCAAATGAAATGCAGGACATGATATTTGTCAGCAAGTAAGAGATTTAGTTCTTGTCATTCATAAAAAATTAGACATTAGGCAAGAAAGTAAGGACAAAAGAGCAGCCTTCGAGAGCTACTATATCTCTATAATGAACTCATGCAATGATATTGGTGAGGATGTCAGTAAAAGCTACCTTGAAGCTGTGGATGAAAGTATCCCTTTTTCCTTGTTTCAGAGTGGCATTAACCCAGTCAATTAATGTTTGATCATTTACCATCTCGCCGTCCCCAAGATCAGACAGAACCTTCAGCGTGTATCTAAATGCATGAAAAAAAAATCTCAAAGAATGAATAAAATGCCTGTCAAGAGAAACAGCAGTATAAAGGAGAATGTGACTCTCCCCCTTCTAACACATACAGTAGCTTGTAGAGACACAATATCGAAGTCATTGTTCATGCATATTGTTTACCTATACTGAGCTCAAAGGGCTTTACACTCTGAAAAAATGTAAGCACAGAAGTGCAGTTGCCAATTTCAGAGTTCAACAGTAATCAACATACAGTGAGCACCATCATTCATTGGACAGTATTACATGTATACATTTGTTCCGTGTGGTAGCATTTTTGAGTTTGAAGGATTAAAATTAGTGCAAAAAGGCAGCGTGATTTCAAGCCCATCAGATGAGCTGATTAGAAAGGACAGCACCTATAGCACACTTTTCCCCATTTTGAGCAGATCACAATGCACAATGTGGAACACAATCATCACTTTTAACTTTTGGTTGCACATTTTTTGCACGCAACAACTGCTGAATTGTTGAATGACCCCACAGGCATCATTGGACACTGCACTATAAACCCTTATAGTGTGGTGAACTCAAATGTGATGGCCACTCCAGAACCTTCACCTCTCTCTTCTGTAACCGCTGGAGGGTCAACTTGGCCTTGTGCTTTGGATCATTGTCATGCAGGAGAGTCCGAGTGCATCCCATGGGCAGCTGTTGTGCTGAATAAAGTAAATTGTCTGCCAGTATTTTCTGATAGCATGCTGCATTCATCTTGACATCAATATTCACAAGATTTCCTGCGCCCCAAAACATCAGAGAGCCACCACCATGCTTCACAGTGGTTTGGTATATTTTTCATGGGCCTTGCTGACTGCTCCCCAAACACAGCACTTACAGTCATGACCATTAAGTCCATTTCAGTTTCGTCACTCCAAATCACAGTATTCCAGAAGTTGTGAGGTGTGTCAAGGTATCGTCTGGCATATTTTAGGCAGAATTTTTTGTGGGATTGGCACAATAATGGCTTCCTACTAGTAACTGGACCATCCAGCTCATTGTTGTTTAAGCACCTCCTCATTGTGCTCCTTGCAATGACCACGCCGTCTTTTTCCAGAGCATCATGTATTTCTCTTGAGGTAGCTTGTGGTTTTTCTTTGTGTCTGAACGAATCCCCTGGCAGGTTGGGCTTAAATCTTTCTTGGCCTACCTGACCTTAGCTTGATATCAACATATCCCCTAATTTTCCACTTCTTAATTATGAACTGAATGGTACTGACTGGCATTTTCAAGTATTTGAACATCTTTTTTATATCCTGTGCCATCTTTAAAAAGTTGAACTACCTTTGTTACAAAGGCCCTTAGACGGTTATTTTCTGCTCCCCATGGCTCAGTGTTTATCCAGATCAGTGCATCCACTTGAGAGCTAACAAACTCAATGACTATACACAGACACTAGTTACAATTTAGAAAGCCACAGGTGTAGAAAATTAACCCATAATAGCCACGTAAACCTGAGTGTCTGTATAACAAGGTCAAACATTCAAGGGCATATAAACTTATGATAAGGGCCGTTTGGGTGATTCAGTTATCACTATGATTTAAAAGGACCCAATGACCTATCTGATGATGAGTGACTTAACATGATCACTGTCCTGAGATAAAAGACAAGTTTTTTGCATGATGAGTCATATTTTCGAAATAAATGGCGACATTTCACAAATTCAGTGAGGATATGCAAACTTTTGAGCACAACTGTATATTCAGAATAAGAGAGAATGTAACACTGTTTTAGTAAGCAATGTTCTCTTCAAGAGAGAAGCTGTTGAAATGGGAATGCCATACCTCCTCATTAGTTGCCACACTAACGCAAGGGTGTGCATCTGGCTGCCCTCGTTAATATTCTCCCCACCGATTCCGACAAGGGAAAATTTGGCCTCTGTTTTTCCCAAGCTCACAGCATAGTTACAGTTTTCAAGCTTTAGAAAACACATAAAAAGAAACGTCCGTCAGCACTCAATTCTTTACAGTGCAAACAAATCATGTGCTCTGCCCTAAGCACTTCATGCCATTTTTGACCTCTTATTTCACAAGGCTCTTGTGCTGAGAGAGTTGCAGGACTACAGATCTGCAAATTGATGCCAAATCCACCAGTAGGGGTTGCTTTTCTTCACTTCGATCTAATCCACAAACCAATCTACACAAGACTTTATGACTGAACCATACAAAATGAGACTACTGGGATGCTGGTCATTGATGGATAGTTTGTATTCCAGCATACACAGGAAGTAAAGCTATTCTTTCTACACAACCAGGCTAGCCCCAAAAGTTCAATTTTAGTTTGAAAGTCATGGCCAGTTTGGATATTAAATTGTTGCTTCACCTATTTTTCTACCGGCAAGATTGATGGGTGGGAGCTGAAACTTTTCCCAGCATGAATTAGGTGAAAAAACAAATGTACCCAAAATAGGCCAAGAAGCAGAAAAATGCATGCACATCCAGTCCAAAAGTTCACAGGTGCTCGACTCAAAGGGAGAATGTAGAAAAAAGAAGAAAAGTCCGCACACTGTTTAGATAGCTCCCCCAAGTGAGTTTATTATCCACAACGTTTCGGCCGAACTTTTGGAAGTGCACCTGACAAAGGCCACGTCGCCCAAAATAGGCCACCAATGCTTTACAAGATATACATATGCTCATACCAATGAGTAGTTTACAGTCTCATATCAAGTTTAATTTTTGTTGTATTTACTTTGAAGGCCTTTCGGTTTTGACTAGGTTTTAAATATGGAAAGCAAAGAAATATGGTCTGCCAAATCACACCAGTATATATTTATCCAACAGGATGCTCCTGAGTTTATCCTAAATTCAGCTACAAGTGGTAATGTGTTCAATATGCACCACATACATTTGACATATCTGCAATTTTTAACATCTTTTCTGCACCACTGCCAGAATATCTTGGACTAAAACTGAATTTCTGTTATACAGCTATTTCCTCTATTCAGTGCACATGACTCACTTTTTTCAAGTTGGCACCCAGAGCTGGATAGGGAGGGCGGTTGACTTTCTTGAAGTCCACAGCAACCTGGATTCTCTCATATAGCTGAAAGATGACCAGGGCATCCACTAGGTCACTGAGATAAGAAAATGGCCATTCCAATGAGGTTAGGCAGCTATGCTAGCTTAAAAATGACTACAAAACCCTGCCATAAAGACAACCAACAATCCCCCATAATTAAGACATGCTTTTTTCTCTGCTATAGTATGTAAACAAAGTGATTTACATCGTTCTTAGAGATAACGGAAGGTATCGAAAGGTGAACCTCGGGGCTCAATTTTAAGACCCCTGCTTTTCACAACTTATATTAATAATATTTGTGATAACATATCAAATGCTGCCTATCATTTTTATGCATCTACTGCTCATCCCCTACCATTGTTCAAACTTTGAATTCTTGCAGGCTGCTTTTGATGTCGTACAGTATCATTTATCTCAACTTAAATTGATGCTAAACACAGACGAGTCCAAATGTATCCCAGGTAGCAAGCACCTCCACTCCCGATCTGGCCGGCTCAGTGCCGACTCCAGCTGATCCGGTCCAGAGCCGGGGCAGATCCGAAGCGGAGGTGCTTGCTATCTGGGATGTTATTATCATGCAGCAAAAAATAATACTTAATCTTCCAAAGATCTCAATTGCTCAAGGGGTTGACATCAAAATGGTTACTTCACATAACTATTTGGGTATTCAGTCACATAAAGACAACCTCAAACTTAAATTAGGGTTCTTTCACAAGAATAAAAATTGTTTCCCTCTCAAGGCTAGGAAATATTTGATCACTGCTACATTTCTACCTTCATTAGACTATGGTGACCTACCCTTTATAAATGCAGCTGACAAATACTGGAAGAAGCTGGATACGGTGTACCATTGTGCATTACGTTTTATCACTAGCCGTGGAAATCCTGCACATTGCTGTTCTTTGTATGCTGCCACTGTGCTGCCCTCCTTGTATGTTCACAGATCTATCCACCTGATGACTTTTGTCTACAAGTTACTCAGTGGCTTGCTTCCCTCTTATCTGTGTAACTAAAAGTGAAGAAGCCAGAATAATCATCGTCTGCTCTCTCAGGACGTTGTCCAGTTTTCAATCCCCAACGTAAAAACTGAACTTGGAAATAACTAACTATGCTGCAACATATTCTTGGAACACTTTACAAAAGGAGTTGAAGCTGTCAGAGAAAACATGGCACATAAACATGGCACATAAGTGGATACGGGCGTCTCATGGAAAAAGCCAAATTTTTAGGTCCGTATCTTACTTTGCTTGCCGGTATCGCCACTTAAAAACCATTAAAGTGGCTTAGTTTTGCTGTTGATGCCACATTTTACATCAACGATCAAGGATACACAGTACCAAATACGTTATACTTTTATAATGACCTTGGACACTTGAAGCCTGGATAGACATCAGCACCACATCAGTGCCAAACTGGGTAACTATGTTATTGAGCCAAAATTATTTGAGGAATAATTGTAAAAATGAACTATCATGAACTGTCATGAACTATCATGACAGTAAAAAAAAAGTCATGATTGTTCAAATAAAATGTGGTGTTAACAGCAAAAGAGCCACTTTAGTGGTTTCCAGGTGGCGCCACCGGCAGGCACAATGAGATACGGACCTGAATTTGGCTTTTTATGTGAGACATCCATATCAACCTAGGTTCCTAGTTTCATTCAATTCCAGGGGGGTCAACTCCTCAACTTCTTCAAAAAGTGCCATTTTCTCACAGACTGGCTCATAAGTTCAGTCATAAACAGCATAAATTTGGGAGAATAGAGAAATCAGCATGTCAGTCTTTGCCCACTTCAATGATCAATAAAACAATGTAGTTTCAGATTGCTTGGCCAATGGATTGAATAAAAAATTTATTCAGACAGAAGGACAAATGGATGGCGTATTCCTCATTTTAAAGTAGGATTGTGCAGTAGCACAATATATGCATTTCAAATCATATTCTGTCACATACTGATCAGTTATCCTCACATTATAGTATAAAGGCAGTCGAGGCAGGGTCTGAATGCAAAAAACATTATTTTGTAAACCTTAACTTCCCTAGGAGGACTTGAATGTTCACAGACAAAGAAACAATTATTCTGACCTAAAATGGTGCCAGGGCTGTGGAGTCCCACCCCTTCATCGCTAGGCGTATTTACTGGCATAATAGATGCTATCATCTCACAGTGTCAGCATTCACAATATGCCTAATAAATAATGGCTTGGTAAATTGTGTCTGATGTCGTCAAAGACAAAGATTATGACAGTACCAATATAAGTGGTTGACATATGGAGTCACACCCAAAGAGTTCATCCAGTTCCGGAATGTTCTTTCTTCTCTGGACTCCCCTGTCAGGATGACAATGGTGATACAGGACATAAATAGCAGTCACATTTACGTATCAAGATACTGACATATGAAAAAGTATTTGCCCCCTCCCAGTTTCTTTGATTTTTGCTCACTATTCAAATTAGAATGTTTCAGATCATCCTACTAATCTTAATATAGGACAAACACAACTTGAGTAAGCACAAAAGGCAGCTTATAAATGAAAATTTCATTTATTGCAAGTAAGGAGTATTTCAAAACCTATATCACCAATCTGAAAAAAAAAATTGCCCCCATAAACCTGATAACTGGCTGTGCCGCCCTAGGCAGCAACAACTGCAATCGAATCTTTGTTATAATTGGCAATGGGTGTGATGGCGTTGGTGGTAGGACGCCAAGAGCAGTGGCCAGAAATAAAAAGGACAAAAACCAGCAGCGTGCTGAGAGACGAAAACAAATAGAAATCACGAGACTCGCGCTACCAACAGACCTGACGCCGTCCGTGGTAGCAAACAGGCGAGCTTGACTAAAGACAAAAGAAAAGGGAACTAAACCAAATGAATCCCTTACTCACTAACACTTTTCCTGTTATGCAGCTAAGATCCTGACAATACTCTCTCTTCTCAAAAGACCTTACCGGCTAAAGCGCCAAGGGGAAAATGACACTCTAGCAACCCGAACGAGGTAGAGCAGGAGCTTAAATAGAGTCCGGGTAAAGTCCCCAATTAATGCCAGCTGGCCCAGGAATCTGATGGTGAGCAAAACGATGTCGTCCCAGACAAGAGTAACAAAAGGAGCAAACAAAGCTCCAAAACCATGACAATGGGTCTTTGACATCTCCATGCTGGAATTCTGGCCTACTCTTCATGCAGAATTGTTTTAATTCAGCCACATTGAGGCATGAACTGCCTGTTTAAGGTCAAGCCAAAGCAACTCAATCAGATTCAAGTCAGGACTTTGACAAGGCTATGACAGGCCACTCCAGAACCTTCATTTTATGTCCTTTGAGCCATTCAGAGGTGGACTGGCTTGAGTGCTGTGGATCATTATCCTGCTGTATAACTCAACTGCACTTGAGCCATTGGTCACATACTGATAGCTGGACAGTCCCCATCAGGACTTTCTGGTAAAGATCAGAATTCATGGTTCCATCTATTATGGCAAAGTCACCCAGGTCCTCAGCAGCAAAGTGGCCCCAGACCACCATACTATCACCATTGTGTTTGACTGTTGATATAATGTTCTTATTGTGGAACGCTGTGCTTGGGTGTAATGTTATTTACAGAATGCAGCTCTCTCATGGATGTCATTTTCACCCAGCTTCTTTCTTATTGTTGAATACTAACATTAACTGAGACAAGTATGTCCCGCAGTTCTTTAGAGGTTGGTCTGGTTTTTGTGTCACCTCCTGGATGAGTCCTTAATGTGCTCTTGGAGGTATTTGGTAGGCCGACCACACGTGGGAGAATTCTGCACTGTTCCAAGTTTTATATATTTGTAGGTAATGGCTCACTCTGTGCTTTGCATGAGTCCCAGAGCTTTAGAAATGGTTTTGAAACCCTCCCCTGATGGATAAATGCCAACAACTTTGTTTCTCATCTGTTTTAGAATTTATTTAGATCACAGCATTGTGTGCTTCTTTTTGCATCTTCATATTGCCAGGCGGGTTCCTTTTATAGTGATGTTTAAATTCAACAGGGCTGGCAGTATTCATGCCTGAGTGTGGCGACTGAAATATAACCCAATTATAAAGTCACTTTGTTGAACCCCTCTCCGCAGATCATACATAGACACTAGAGGGCAAGAACTGCTCTACTTATGCACTACCCTATCAATAGGTTGTACACCCAAAATGGCGATTGAATATTCACGAGGAAGTGGTGCCTGTAAACAATTTAGAATATAGAAAGGTTAAGTCCCATCACTGTTTCCTGGGAATTGAATGAATTAATCTCTTAAGCCCCAGCCTCTTTTTTAGGTTTCTGTTTGAAAATGACATACCCAAAATGAATAGAGTATATCCCTGTTTGTGTAGCATGAAGTATCAGAGAGGGAGACATGGAAATGTGGAGAGAGGGTTGATTTTCTGACGCAACTTGGATTTTGATATTTGAACATTAATATGCTTGGCGTTTGAGTTGTGCTTGGTGTATGCAAAAATGACTTATATGTGCTTGTAGCAGGGGCTCTCCTGTTTCATTGGATGTGTAATATGACTATATTGCTGCTTAATTAGCGCGGCGTTGTAGGTATTTTGCTGCAGTGAGTCTCAGGGTTCCCCAAGTGGGGGACCCTGGAGTTTAAGAGGTTAAACTCCTCAGCCAAACCTTATGTGCAAACTGTACTCTAATTGCTCAAAAATCCTGTGTCTTCTTTGCTGGATTTTTTGTTTTATGATGAGCCAAATATTTTCTTTTAGTGAATGATCTGGACTGCAGGTAGGCCATTTCAGTACTCAGACTTCTGCGAAACCATGCTGTGTGATAGATGCAGTATGGTTTTGGCATTGTTTTGCTGAAATATGCAAGGCCTTCCCTGAAAGAGACACAGTCTGGATGGGAGCGTATGTTGTTATAAAACCCCTATATACGTTTGAGAATTGATAATGCCTTTACAGATGTGTAAGCTCCCCTGCCAAAGGCACTAAGGCAACCCAGAGATGTAGGCATTTGAACTGTGTGCTGATAACAAGCTGGATGGTCCTTTTCCTCTTTAGACTGCGCAACATGGCGTCCATGGTTTCCAAAAAGAATTTAAAATTTTGATTCATCTGACCACAGAACAGTTTTCCATTCTGCCTCAGTCCATTTTGAATGAACTTTGGGCAAGAGAAGACGGCAGCGTTTCTGGATCGTGTTTACAGATGGCTTCGTCTTTGCATGATGCAGCTTGTATTTGTAGACTGCACGGTGAACTGTGTTCACAGACAATGATTTCTGGAAGTGTTCCTGAGCCTATGCAATGTATTCCAGTGCAGAATCCTGCTTTAGATGCAGTTTTTTGCAGATTGTGCCTATTGACGTAATTGGTCGCCAAATTCCCCTCCAGCTGTTTTTTATTAGTACCATTTACTTTTCCAGCCTTTTGTTGCTCCACACCCAAATCTTTTGAGGTGTGTTGCTGCCATCAAATTCAAAACAATCTAATATTTTTCGTGAAACAGAAAAATGTCTCACTTTCAACATCTGATATGTTGTCCATGCTCTATTGTAAATAAAATGTGGGTTTTATCAGACTTGCAAATCATCGCATTCTGCTTTTATTTACAATTTACACAGTATCCCCACTTTGTTGGAATCGGGGTGGTATTATGATTGACCAATTTTTGTTGTTCATCCAGCAAATTACTTAATTCTCTTTTTTTTTTAATAAAAATTTTTTTCCCCCTGGAGTGGATAATGTTACATCTTAGACTGCTTTAGTGGCTTATAATAGTCATATGTGACAATTCGTGGTCTTTGGGAGTGGTGCAGTATAGGTATATGGATTATATATATGAAATATACAAAATAAATTCTCCTACAACACGTGATCAGGGAAGCAGTTGTTACTTTTTCACATCTTAGATCAATATAAAGTAATCTTAAAGTCGTCAAGTCATCACTGGTGCTGTTGAAGTGTAAGAATTAGCATATAGTATTCAATGGTACCAATCTCCACAGCTAATCCCATCTTCACTGCCCCAGCCGTTGTACCAATCTCCACAGCTAATCCCATCTTCACTGCCCCAGCCGTTGTTTAAAGGTGTTAACGTTTAATTTTCCAATGTTCACACCTTTACAAATTTAGCGAGATCTGCCCATCCCTATTTCAGACGCCTGTGTGAAAGTGGTCTGATGTTGCTGCCAAAAGCTGGTAACATCAAAAAAGAAACCTTGAGTTCCCCAAAAATTCAAGGATTGGACACCAATGGACTGGGAACAAGTCCTTTGGACTGATTAATCAAAATTTGAAATTATGTCACCCAAACGCCGAACTTATGTGCACCGTAGAGTGGGAGAATGTTTCAAAAATGACTGCTTAATCCCTTCAGGAAGAAATGGGCGTGGTACTTTCATGGTTTGGGGTTCAGTCTGTTCAAAAGGAGCCTGTGATCAAAATCAACAGAATCATGGATCAAAAGAAGTATTACAGCATCCTTGAGAGGCAGGCATTGCCACCTGGGACACCGATTGGTTGTGGATTTTATGGATTTTCAACAAGATAATCATCCTAAACACTCCTCTAAGTAGTGTAAGAATTATCTCAGTCCAAAAGAAACATCTGGTGACAAAAAAGTTATGACTTGGCCTGTTCAAAGTCCAGACCTCAATCCAATTGAGCAAATCAGCTGTAACATTGAAAGAATCTCTTGGGAATTAACTTCATACAACATAGATTGGCTTAGCGAGTGCAGTAATAAAAATAATGTGAACACTATGCCTGAAAGATTAAATGCTGTGACCAAAGAAAAGGGTGGCCATGCCAGATATTGACTTTTTCTACCAAAAAGACATTATTATTTTTGGTTTTACTACATATTGTTATCTGTGTACTGATTGTCATCTATATGATCCAATATTACGTGAAACAAAGGCTTGAATAGTACTTGTTTCTTATTTATCTTCATTTTGTTAAGCGTATAATCATCACTTTACACTTCTGAACATTTCAGATATTAGTGTGTCAGTGAGTTACACTCGCTCCTTATGGGGTGTGGAAAGCATTTACACAAGCTTGTATTTCGCTTGGATGCTCAAAGGTGAAAATAGTGAGCTTTCCATAAAAGGGTGACAATTCTGACCGTAAGATAAGCAGATTCTTTAATGAGTACACTTGCTGGGTGATGAGGCACTGAAGCAAAATGGACAAAATTGTCAAGGAGTAAAAGCATATTTTAGGTTTTGGAAGGTTATTGGCGACCATCCATGTCCATCCATGTCTATATTGATGAACTCATGCTAAATTCCTCTTTAAAATCATTACTTCATATTGAGCTTCATGAGTCAAAAGCTATGTTAAAAATATCATTAATTTATTATTTTTCTGGGCACAATTGTGAGGGATCTGGCAATGTGGAGAGCCACTTGAATAGCCAGTTTATTTGGCTCATAAACAGTAGGTAATTTTGAATATCATACTCAAATGAAGCACACTTGTGGTCAAGGTGTTTATGATCCCAGAAATGTATTGTTTCAATTTTCAGTATTTATTACTTTTAATTCAATGCTGAATTTTCATCATTTGTGTTTGCACATTTTGTACTAAATTTATACCTTATTTTGTACTAAAATTATAAAAATTTATGAAAAATAAACTGAAATACAAAGAAATTCTAAATGCTAAAAGAGTCTTGTTTCATTTAAGCCACCTTCCTTCTCTCTATGAAGCACAAATCTTGAATTATAAAGCCTTAAAATAGGGTAACGCCTTAAAAGCCAGATTTGGCTTCTGCGCAAAGGGGTTAATTGCTTTGTTTGGAGACTAATGGGTCAATCTCTGTTTCACATGGAGCCAGATAATGTTGGATAGCTTTTTTCCTTCTAAAAGTGAAATTTAAAAACTGAATTTTTAGTTCACTTGGTTATCTTTGTTCAATATTCAAATTATTTTGATGAGGTGAGACAAATGTGCAAAAATTGTCATGTTCTGGGTGTTTTCTTAATTGTTTTTTCTTGCAGTCCAGCCATCCGTGTCAGTTTCAATCACATTTTTTTGACTGATTATAGTCTTGTACTACTTCCCTCCCTCCATGTTACTCCGCATGTTCTCAAATTCCGTTCCCTTCTATTGATTGTCCCCTTTACTGAATTGTTACCCTTCATTGCGTTTCTTGCCTTTCCAAGTCCAATCTCCAGCCTTCTGTCTTCTATATTGAATACCATAACTTGATCTCCAGCCACATTGCTGAAGCAGGCGTGGGCTTGGTTAGTACATGGATGGGAGACCACCAGGGAAAACTTCACTCATTCCCTACGGCAAGCCACTGTCAATGGCACGGCAAATTCTACCACTCCCGACGGTAAGCCGGTGCCAGCGGCCTGGATGACGTCATTCGGAGTTCCGTTGAAAACATCCATAATGAGTATACATGTGTATCGCACCAATCTAACCAATCTGACAGCAGTAATTGCGACCTTGACCATTCGCAGTCTGATAAAAACACGAAATCAGTTGACTATCGCGGTGATGGGCCTCCTGTACTTGAACTTCAGGAGGGGAGGGGCTGTGGCCGAGCCAGGACAGGTCGTGGTCGAGCACCTATTCAAGGAGCTGCTCAGTGTCATGTAGCAGGCAACCAAAATGACAATTGGAATGATGTTACAAATACCCAAAATGACACAGCTAGTTTGAAATTTGCATTTGAACCTGCAAAAAACCTTTGTTTTGAAAATGCAGACTTAAACTAAACGTGGGTTTACCTCCAGTTAAGATGTGCTAAAAGCCTTAAAATAATTTCACTTTTTATTTTATTATTAGATTCATACTCTCACACTGAAAAATTGTTGAAAAATGTTTCCTTCAACTCAAGTGAATTTTAAGGGTGAAAAAAATCCCTGACTAAGAAATAATTATTTTTCATAAAATCACCTGTTCCACAATTATTGGCACCCCTAACAATTCCTAGGAAATAAATTTAAATGAATTATTTCTGTCTTTTCTACAGTAGTTTACAAAGTTGATCAGAGTATCTAGGAACATTTAATTAATTGTTAAATCACTTCCTGTTTCCCTGGGGTATTATTAATATGACGTGACACAGAGGTCATTTCTCTTATCCACTCTTCAGCATGGGAAAGATAAAGGAACACACCATTCAAATAAGGCAGATGTGTGTCGATCTTCACAAGTCAGGCAATGGCTACAAGAAAATAGCCCCTTACCTGCACCTGCCCATATCTACTGTCAGAGGAATCATTAAGAAGTTTAAACCAACTGGAACAGTGGTAAACAAGCCTGGACGAGGATGCAAGGTTATTTTGCCACCACGCACAGTGAGGAGGATGGTAAGAGAAATAAAAAGTCCTCCAAAGCTCACTGTTAAAGAATTGCAACAAATGGTAGCATCTTGGGGTCACAAAGTCTCGAAAACAACCATCAGGCACTATCTACATGCCAACAAGCTGTTTGGGAGGCATGCACGGAAAAAGCCTTTTCTCACTCACAATCATAAAAGCAAACGTCTGGAGTTTGCAAAGCGGTACTCAGACTTCAACTGGGACCGTCTGCTTTGGTCAGATGAGACCAAGATAGAGCTTTTTGGCAACAAACACTCCAAGTGGGTCTGGCGAAACACAAAAGATGAGTATGCAGAAAAGCACCTCATGCCCACTGTGAAGTATGGGGGAGGATCTGTGATGCTGTGGGCCTTTTTCTCTTCCAGGGGCCCTGGGAACCTTGTTAGGGTGCATGGCATCATGAATGCTTTGATATATCACAACATTTCAAATCAAAATCTGGTGGCCTCTGCCTGAAAGCTGAAGATGGGTCGTCACTGGGTCTTTCAGCAAGATAATGGCCCAAAACATGTGGCCAAATTTACACAGAAATGGTTCACCAGACACAGAATCAAGCTCCTCCCATGGCCATCTCAGTCCCCAGACCTCAACCCCATTGAAAACCTGTGGAGTGAGCTGAAGAGGAGAGTGCAGAGGAGAGGACCCAGGTCGCTGGATGATTTAGAGAGATTCTGCGAAGAGGAATGGTCGAAGATCCCTCTTTCTGTATTATCCCATCTTGTGAAACATTATAGGACAAGATATGTTTTGTTGGCAAAAGGGGTTGCACAAAGTATTAACATCAGGAGTGCTAATAATTGTGGCACTCATGATTTGATGTAAAAGAATTATTTCTTAATGTGGTATTTTTTTTCCACTGAATAAATGAACTTGAATTAAAGGTTGGATTTTCCTCTATTTTTCATTGTGGTTCTATACAATGTAGAAAAAAACTGAATTTATTAGAAGCTAAAGAACACATCTTAACCAGGGGTGCCAATAATTATTGAGGGCAGTGTACCTTTCAGCATTAATGGTGCCTTTTAAAACATGCAAGTGTCCCACACCATATGCACTAATGCGCCCCTATACAATCAGAGATGCTGGCTTTTGAACTGAACGCTGACCACAGGAGGGGTCTTTCTCTTCTTTAGCCCGAGAGACACAACGCCAATAATTATGGAGGGCGCTGTATATGAAGGTTTTAGAGCAACATATGCTCCCCTCCAGATGACATCTATTCCAGGGAAGGCCTTGTGTATTTCAACAGGACAATGCAAAACCACATCCTGCAGCTATTACAACAGCATGGCTTCGTAGTAGAAGAGTCTGTGTGCTGAACTGGCCTGCCTGCAGTCCTGATCTTTCACCTATTGAGAACATCTGGTGCATAATTAAACGAAAAGTCCGTCAAAGGAGACCCAAAACTCTCCAGCAGCTGGAAGACTGTATTAAGCAACTATGTGTTAAAAAGAAGAGGAGATGCTACACCATGGTGAACAGGTCCCTGTTTCAACTTTTTTGAGATCTGTAGCAGCCATAAAATTTGAAATGAGCTCATTTTGTGGAAAAAATAGCAAAATTTCTCAGTTTCAACATTCGCTGTGTTATATCTGTTCTATTGTGAACATAATACTGGCTGGTGTGCTGTGAAAGTCATTGCGTTTTGATTTTATTCACAATTTACATTTTGTCCCAACTATTTCAAAATTGGGGTTTTAATTGGCGATGCAATTTGTCCTCTCCCTCAACACCTCAGGCTGATGTGTGGTGAGCATTCTGGCGCAGAGTGGCTGCCGGTGCATCATCCAGGAGGGTGCTGCACATTGGTGGTGGAAAGATGAGCTTATCCCATGTGGAAGTAAAGCACTTTGAGTCTCTGTGAGAATGCACTACATAAATGCAATATCCATTCATTTGTTCATATTCCCAGTGTCAGCGGTCCCAGCAAGTGGCACTCCATCCAGTTTTTCCTGCATCTGTTTTCAAGAATGTGCACAGTCCATTTTGCCCTATACTTACAGTTTCACTTCACAGTGCTGACTTCGGACCAGTTTGTCCTACCACGCCTTGCCTGACAACAGTGTGCCTGTTGCTCCAGCCGGACTTAGGACAGCCTTCCGACCATTCTTCTGCTCAAGTGCTCCTCCAGTTTATCAAAGTGCCATTTATGGCTTGACAGGTTTTCATTAAAAGTTCCGCTTGAGGCTTCAACTGTGCTTTGAACCTGGTTCCTGTGTCGGCTGCTCATAGCAAAAACAGAGGAAATGGGGAACGGAGAAAATACTTTTTCACAGAACTGTAAGCATGTCTTTACGAAGTGTTGGTTCTATTTAGAAACAGGTTATTTTAATCTTCATTAAAATAATCTGTCAACGTTAATTCATAATAATAACATTCAGGGGTACATTCTACATTAAGATGGCATGTTAGCTGCCCAAAACATCCATATGCAGTAGTTGTATCAGTTGAGAATTATAAATTATGGCACAAACGGTGGAGAGATCATATTATAACACAGGAACAGCCATTTTAATCAAGCCATAATGGACACTTTTGGAAGGAACAATTTACATATGGCTGCATATCTCTACCAATCAACAATCACTCCAAGATCTTTTTCGTGAGGAAAACATTCCAGTTTATCCACTGAGGATTCTACTTTTTCAGCTTATTTTCGGAAACCTTTGGAATGAATTTGCATTGTGAATCAAGTAAAACCCCCTTAAATCTTTCCCAGATCTCATTTACAGACTCACAGTCCAGGAGTGTCTCCCATTTTATTTCACTTAGATATGAGTGCATCCTGTCAAAGTTTGCTCACCTAAAATTGAAAATTTTAGCTTTTGAAGATACCTTTTTACTTTATCATGAAACTTCAAAATTAACAGTCGAGTGATAACTTGTCCCAAGTGGCTCAAGTACCTCAACATTGCTAATTCTATAGGGGTCATTACAGAGCACCAAGTCTAAAATTGCCTTCCCTTTTGTAGGTTTATCAACATACTGCACCAAAAAATTATCATTTATAACATCTAGAAATTCTTCCTTCCCCCTACCCTGTCCTTTCACCGTTTCCCAATCGATACCAGGATAATTCAACTCTCCCATAATAATAGTCCCTCCTCCTCTACAAGCTTGTGTAATCCTCTTAAAGAGCATTTCATTGACTGTACTGTCCAAATCTCGTGGTCGATAGCATACACCTATGTTTAAACCTGTCTCGTGTTTGCCATTGAGCCTGACCCAGGTATCTCTGCAGGGCAAGGAATATTCAATTTCAGGAATTTCCTGCACATTTATGTTTTCGTACACATAGTGCTACACACCCTCCTCACCTATTGCATCTACTCTTCCTAAAGATCTTATAACCTTCTTTATTATATTCATCTCCATCCTCTTCACTAAGACATGTCTCTCTAATCCCAACTATGTCATAGCCCTCATTAATCGCAACAGCCTCAAGCTCTGGAAATTTATTTTTAATGCTTCTTGCATTTAGATAAAAACATTTCAGGTTATCACGAACGCTGTCAATAATTTCAAAGGCAACCAAAAAATCAAGTAACACTGCACTTACCCTTCTTGAAGGAAATGGGGAGATTCTGGTGAAACTACAGAGCTCAACTACATGTGAAATACTAAGTGGCTATTTTTTTCCAGAAAGTGAATCATAGAACTGAATAAAAGCCAACAGTCACTATCTTGGTGCTGCAGTCTCGCAAAGGGGAAAGAATCAGTCCAACTTTAGTCAATAAAGGGAAAGACAATGACCCTCATTTATCAAATGTGCACACACCAAAAAAAATGGGTGCACACCTAATCTCCGGCAAGGATCGGCATTTATCAATCTGAACGTGAGCGAACGGCCAGGTTCTCAGGTGTACGCAGATTTGAAACCAGCGAACAACACGCAGGAATGAGTGCAGCTGTCAAAATGAGTAATAAACCATATGCAGCGATGCGGGCATCATGCTGTTGTTGCTCTTATTAGTAAAATGAATAAATAGGCTAAACAGATAAATGAATGAATAAATAAATTTAAAAAAAAAAAGAAACCTGTGTTGAGAAATTAATTAAACTTGTATTTTGAGACAACCTGCTTGTTAGGCCAGACGGCTGACAATTACAATCAATTTGATTAAGTGCAATGCACGGCTTTGCAGATATGCAGTGTGGTATGTCAGATGCTCATCCAGGCAGATATATACTGAACAACAAAAGAAACGCAAGTTAGCCTAATTAAAGACGGACTGGAAAAAAAGTTTGTGTGTAATTATTTTAGAAAATAAAATTTATTACTAGCAAGTGCACATTTACACTCGTTTCAAACTTTTCTTTTAAAGCAGTCACTTTGACTGAGTAACCATAATAGTACATTAACTAACTAGCTAATTTGGGTTTCTTTTGTTGCTTAGCCTATGGACACTTTGACCATGATCACATTTTGACAATAGTAGGCTAGATCTCCTATTGTTAGAGGAATAAGTTTCTGTACGACGAGAGAGGGACTTCTGGCACAGAGAAGATCTCCTCCGGGAAAGTGACAAGTGGCTGTTCGTTTTGTGTGGCACCCAATAAAAACTCATGGAGTAATACTAATAAAAGTACAATCAAGAGTGATCCCTGCAGACTGTATTTTAACAATTACCATCATCCAGCTCTGATCGAGGTGGTGGGGACTGCCTCGTATCTCATGATGGAGTACGAGCCCTGCTGCCATGCGCTCCTTGAACGGTGACAGCTGGAGGTTCGAGTCTGGTGGGCCTCCACCGGTCTTTGCGCTGCTGCGCCTGAGCGCGATCTTAAAATCAGACCACTTTTTTTTTTTTTTTAACCAGCATGTAAAGCATTTCGATTGTCAATTATGTAGGCTATATAACATGAAATATCATGGATCTATAAACTGCACTTATACGTGTGGCCAATGCTGATTTTTTTTCTTGGCCACGCTTATAAGTGCGCCAGTTGACCATTCCATTGCCGCTTATAAAGTACCACTTAAAATAAGTTTGGCTCAGAAAAAATTTTATCTTAAAATAAGATTGGGCAATGGAGAAATGTGCATCTCGGCCACACTTATAAGTGCGTCTAACGCAAATTTTAATCAATTTTTTGTGCTTGGATGCACTTAAATAAATGCAATAGTCACTTCGATTCATTAATGAATTAAATCAAACCTCTGCTGCACTTCAGTTTTCCACCCCAACGGTGTTTTCCGCAGCAGCAATAGTTTTCCAAACTGCGGCCTTCTGTGCTCCCTTTATGCCACTCTTAAGGCTTCCAAATAAAATAATTTTGTTTTTCTCCACCTCGGAGGTGATAATTTATATTTTCTCCTCAGTGAAGATCTTTCTTCTCTGCCGTCTCAACCAGCAAACAGTGTAGCCATGATCGTGGTAGATAATGGTCTCCAATGGTAAAACTACTGCCGAAATTATCGGGTTTTAAGACTTAATGAAGACTGATTTTTCCTCCAAACTTACGAGGGAATATTGCTGACACTCCAAGAAAACAAAGAGCTTTGAAAAGTTAAGTTTTGTTTCCTAATTTCCAAATGTAAAATATAACTGTTTTTGGTTGATAATCGAATGTAACACTTAGCAGAAAGGTTGAATAAAAAACCAGATGCAACCTCCTTTAAAGATACATTTATTATTATTATATCCCCGAAATACGAGATTCAGGGATATCATGGTTTTGCCCCACCTACCACTGCATCTGCAGATTTTAGCTATTAGCACGATAATTCACAATATACTTTACATTGGCTTCTCATTTTTAGCATATGGGTAGATATGGTAGAGAGGATGAACTGATTAGATTTTGGGAAAGTATGCTCTCCTAGGTTTGCCACCAGGTGGCGATATATATTGAAAAATTCAGTTTTTTAACCATATCTCTGGAACAATTACTTACACAGACGTCAAATTTGCCTTATATTGTAGGTCTAGTAAAGGGGGATCTAAAAAAAGGGGGCTTCGAGGATTGGGGATTTTCGGGGATATACCCCTTGCTGTCGGCCGCTGACAGCGTAGGCCTAGTTATCTTTATGCCACCTGCGAAAACCCAAACATGCTATGCCCCAAAAAAAGGGGGAAAAGCCCAAGAATTTAGGGGCTTTTCCCCCTTCTTTAGGGGCATAGCATGTTTGAGTTTTCCCAGGTAGCATAAAGATAATGACAAATGTATCTTTATAGGAGGTTACATCTAGTTTTTTATTCCAGTTTTCTGCATTAGTGTTACATTGCCCAGCAGCCGTACCACTATTTGATCTGCTCCAGCTGTGTGGCTGAAGCGAAGCAGGTGTGGGTTTGGTTAGTATTTGGATGGAAGACCATCTGGGAAAATCAAGTTGCTCCTGGAAGAGGTGTTGGTGGGCCAGTAGGTTGCGATCTTCCCACTGGTGGAATCCTCAATGCCCCAGTACGGTGATGCAGACACGGTACTGAAGGAGTCTCAGTCTTTCGAATGAGACGTTAAACCGAGGTTCTGACTTACTGTGGTTACTAAAGATCCTATGACACTTATCAATAAGAGTAAGGGGTTCCCCGGTGTCATGGTTTAAGTCCCAAACTGGCTCTTTCGACCTGCCACCTAATCATCCCCTGATCTAATTAGCTGTGCAAATTGCCCTCTCCTCCCCTCCTCAACCCTCAGGGCTCCGTTGAAAAAGAGATTTCCATCTCAACGGGACTTTCCTGGATAAATAAGGGTTAAAAAAAATGATGGGTGCACTGGAAAGAACTTTTTTTTCTATGACTTGATATGATGTATTATAAAGCATAGATTGATGCAAAATGATAACAAGCAGAATGATATGAATACTAGTGATGATGATGATACGTTTCTGTGTTATAGCTATCTGTCAAAAACGTATTTACAAAATATCATCACTTTATTACATCTTTACGGAAAACTCTCGTCTTCGGAACATGATATTTTCCATAGTCAGCAAGTATATATTTCTACATGATATTCACAAACATAAATTTCATGGGTCCAGTTTCACTTATCCTGCAGGACACCAACTGTAGGCCATTTTAATGGGAGATCTGTTCTTGTCTATTACTGTCCTTGTTTTAGCTACTGACTTCATGTGCATTGTTAACCTCTGGGTTGGAATAGCATTGGATCTAAACAGCCCACATGGTGTGCAATGGCTGCCGCTACATTCAAGTGACTGTATGTGCCCATCTATAGTTAGTCGGTAGTCACTGAAACTTTTCCATGCATTCAGGCTTTGCCCGTTGCAATGATCGGCCAAACAGCAAATGAGGTAGTTGAAAATATCTCTTGCTGTGACCACCGGTGTCCTGCTTAGGTCACTTGTCAAGCTTTCCAATGAAATAGAATCGCCGTGAAGGAGTAAATTTTGCATCTTCTTTGAGATCTCATCAACGATGTTCACATGGCAGTCATCAGAGTCAACTACCAGGTTTTGTTTCAACACACTCTTGCAAAGAGCAACTGTAACAGATTTCCTATGATCAGACTGAGTCACTCCACGATCCTAAAAAAACCTTTTCTGTTTTGTAACCTATCCATTCTTCAAAACCAGCCATTTAATTTAAAAAGTCAGCAAGCGGCGGGGAGTCCTGCGAACGCACATGATATTAACAACACAACAGGGACTGGTATCCAGGTGAAAGTTTCCCAGACCTAGCAACAAGTGGCCACTGCTAGCGCCACCAGTGTGTGTTTTTGGCACTACCAGTTAGCGGACTATTTTATCCACTAATGGTGCAGCTGGGATTAGAACGCGCAGACAATTGTCTTATGTTTTAGCCAATTGGATGCGCTTTGTATTTAGTTTTTAAATAATTAAATATTTTCCAGCGAAATATGTAAACACAAACTAATTGGTTTGATTTCATCAGAATTTTTAAATATTAACAAGGCTTAAAAATGAGCAATTTCTCTTTTGGCTTGAGCTCTTTGACAGATCTAAAATGTAACCTGACTGGCTGAAGCCTTCTTAAAGTTCCAAAGGAGACAGTGAAAAAGCAAAGCCTGGACTCCACCAACGTACACACTCTGTTTTTATGTGACCTCTAGTGGTCATTTGAAGTACAACATTTCTGCTTGACAAGGAAAATGTACCTTCTAGCAATGCTGGATCAATGCCGTTGTCCTTGGGTTTATTCAAGCCTGGGTACATATTGTACAAGTTGGCGATGAAGGCCATGTTCAGCTTGTGATTTCCGGCTACAACATCCTGGGGTGAGACAAACTGCCTGCAGTCCAGCCGCGCCGCCTGTCTCAACATAAGTTCTGCTCGCTGCTCAAGATCATGTTCCTAGAGAACAAAAGAACACATTTCAATGGGAACACACAGTATGTCAGTCACTCTTTCAAAAAAAGTATTGAATATAGACTTGTCTGGTCACACATATTTTAATAACTACGTTGCCCTACTTCTAAACTGCATTTCTCCAATATCTGAATTTAGTTTATTCATATATTGGAGTTCAATGTGTTAGTATGGACCTAGTTAGTGTATTGTTAGTGTATTTTCCATCACTTTATGTGTTTACTCATTTGTCTTCTATCTCTACTGAAATGCCCCTGATTCATCGATGTTCTTGATTCTAGGAGCTGCTGTGGCTACAGTGGAGTTGCCCCTATTTAAAATTACACAATGTGTGGCTCTTTATAACCACTTACATTAATTCCTGACATATCGATTAAGATTGCCATCTCATCATTGTCTCCTTTGGGGGATATTTGGTCAAGCAGGTGGAAATAGGCTTTGGAGTCCTGAAATAGATAAAGATTCATTCATTCATTGAGACAGGATGTGCACTCAGAAGTAATAATACACATTGGAGAAGCTGAGCCAGTGTGGAGACGACACCTTAATATCATCACTGAAGTTACTGATTGGCTGACAGCCTGCTTGGTCCAGGTGGTAGTTTACCCAACGCAGCAGTAGCTCTTCTGGAGACCTACTCAAAAGGTGGTCTAGCTCCTCTCCTTGACCCAGGAGACTGATAAGTGCTGAAAGCACAAATAGAAAGATGTTCAGTTGCCAGCACTGAAGCATACATGCAGGTTCACAATGACGTAAAAAGCTTCTGATGTTATACCTCTATTACAACTATTTTCTCACCCACCCAGTCAACTTCTAAAAGAATGAATACTAAACTGGGCTCCAATCACAGACTCACAATACATTTTACACATCTTAATATCATGCTATCTGAAGTTTTTCAAACATCTTTTCCTCAACTGATGCCTTCATTCTTCTTTTAACCAAGATTTCCCATCATTAATATTTTGACAGCTCAGTATTACCAGCTCACCAAGACACATCAACAAACACCCCCGAAACTAGTCATGGTCAACCCTGGTCCTGGAGGTCCAAAGTACCTCCCAGTACTTGCTGTTGCTAACCATTTAATTGATGAATTCAAGAGAATACATTTAGCTTACTTCACCTTGTTTCTTGGGTCTATAGTAGTTTGTGAAAACAAAATCAAGAATACCCTGCGGTCCTCAAGGACTAGAGACGGCCACGACTGCTCTAAACTCCCAACCCCCATCCAAACCAATCTCCTCTCCAATAACTCACCTTCATTTCTGGAGATCTCAATATCAGCAAAAAGCCCGATCTTGATGATCTGCCACAGGAGGCCCAGTACCAAGTGAGGTTTTCCATCTTTCAAGTCCTGGGCATCAATGTTGACGACTGTGCAGCCAATAGCAGAGGCCGAGTTTAATGCCAGGATCAAGTTCTCCTGTTACACACAGCGATATGCTCATTCTCTACGCCACTCTGAGGAAACTTCTGGAACTAATGAATCACACAAAATGGGACTGCATCTGCCTCTTCATTAAAATGGCCTTATGTCCGACAATCACAATGCCACTATTTTTAATAACCGTCTGGCATGCCTGCGTAAGTGGCTCTTTATAGTAAAATATTCAGTACAGTCAGTTACAATCAGTCCAGATTGCTTTGCATCTTTTATGAAAATGAGAGAGAAGGCTGCACATAAAATAGCCTATTATTAATATATATGCATAGTTCAACCATATTGTGATACCGTTTTGCTCAGTACATTTATCCTCATGTTTCAGCATTTCTTATAAAGCAATATAATGACACAAACACCTAGCAATAGAAGCATATAAAATTAAACAATTATTCCAAATATAACAAAAAAAAAAGTAAAAAAGAGGTCAAATTCATGCAGAAGTCTGTTTGGCATCCATCGCCAAGGTAAAAAAAACGCAAGTATGGCCAGTTCAACTGAAACAGATGTAAAAGATTTAAGTCACCATTCAAAGTGAGTGAAGATGGTTTGCAAGAATAAATGCACTGTAGCAGTAACGAATGGAATGGAAGCAAACTGGCCATAAAATTGGTGAAAATTATCGAAATGTGCTGTCCCCTTGGGCAGAGAGATGTGACAGGAGGCAATAACAAGCCCATGGATCTTCGCTCAAGAATTTCAGTGATGGTTGAACTTTGGAGTCATCGAATATAAACATAACCGTCACATGCCACCTCCATTGCAATATATGTCTAGGAAGGAATGTAGAAAAAAGCTCTCACTGACCACAAGAAGCAAATATGGTTTGCTATCCATTATATGCAGCCTTCTTTTTTTTGGTCTGTCAAGTGTACCAATAATTCCTGACCAGATTACTCATCCAAATTCAGTCAAACACTCAAAAAAGCTGTCCTTTTTTATTTCAGGGACATAGTTAAATTAGGTAAATAGCTCACCAGAAATAACAGACTCAGTCTAGATTGATTATCTCAAGTAATGAAAACCACTTCCACATATGATATGTTAACACAGTTGTTATCGCTGTCAGTCCTAGGGACCCCTCAGACCCCATTTGTGTGCAGGCTTTCATTCCACCCACAACTGTAATTATTTTCAAAAGCCCTTAATTTCCCCTAATAGATTAAGAACTGATAATTAGTTCTTTTCATATTTCTTTACTTTCTCTCTTTTGCCACATTGTACAAAATAGCAACAGTTGTTTAAAATGCAGGATAAAAAGTGTGCTTTATTGCAAACATTTGCAAAAAGGAGCACATTTTTACCCAACTGAATTAAGAATGCAGATGCAGGTTTGGCTCATTATCCTTTACCTTGTCTTCTGTTTTATGATAAATGAGCTGCTAAATGATTTATTGTGAACGCGTCCTCTTTTTCGCCAATTTGGGGCCCACCAATTCCTTAATTTCACATTTTCCATTCTTTTTGTCCAATAAAAACATTTGCAGTACAATATCATACCAATATTGAACTATTGTCATGATGACAATTAAAAGAGTAAATTACCCTAATAAACATGAATACTGTAATTAAGAAAAATGATCAATTCAGTAAAATTCTGTGATTACAGTTGTGGTTGGAACAAAAATAGGCATACACAGGGGGTCCCCCAGACCTACAAAGAGAACGACTGAGTTAAGGTACCAGCACAGATATCCGTTTCGGTGAAGATGCTGTACGAATATTCACAAGAGAGAAAAAAAAGAACTCACTGTCATGGTGAAAGGTGTAACTTTCTTTTTGTTAATAACTCGCTCATCAATGGTGTCCGGCTGGGATAAATTGATCATTTTGCTGTAAAAAGACATGTTTCATATTTGTCAAACGGAACATTTAGCATTATTGCATGTATGTTTTCAAATGAGTGCTCCTGAGTTCATCTTCCTCTCATAGCAAAATTCTGAACCGCAAAGAACTGGGATTGTACTCGGCCATAAATACATAATCCACGCATGTAATGCATCCTAAATGACTAACTTATTCCAGGTCACTATTGTGGCTTTTTTTCTGGGTTTACGATCTGCTTCATGAAAAAATTATATTAATTACAAATGAGAATTGCTTGCCAGTAATATCATAGAAAGTACAATTATAAAAAATACACACAACACTCAAGATGATACAAAATGCAGGAGCGCCCCTGAGAAATGACTTCAACTCTGAAGAGTCCAAACCCTAATTACAACAGTACTTACAGATGTTACTCCTATTAATTTGAAGAACAAAATGCACTGTATTTGGTCAAAAAAAGAGGTATAACCAGCAGGAAGGAGCCCAATATTTGGTGCCTTAAAATGGTGTGTCTGTCATAAAAATGGCAAATTAAGGTATTAAAAATTATGTCAACATACGGAATGCCATAAATCAAAGAACAGCAACAGCAAAAGTGGAAATGTTGCCGCAAGTCAAATCTCTGTGACAGAAACAGGCCGCAGCTCATACAAGATAGGTCAGATGTATCCCAATAACCACAGAACTTCACCTCTTAAGACCACCAAATAATTTATTCCACATCTGAAACAGTCTAAAGAAGAGCATATAATTAGCATGTAATAAGGACATGTCTATGATAGGGGTAACATACCCGATGAAAGACTAAGACCACGAGTTTTATATCATTTGCTGTCAGTCATAAAACCTAATTTGCTTCTCCTTAATTTTCACAACAATTTCAATTGTTCTGAGTTATTTTCCTGTTAATAGACAAGGTGCAACAAACGTTGGCAGAGCATTTTAGTCCCTGTATTTGATGTAACTCTGCAAGAAAGACAAGGTTTTTGCACAGCGGAAATACAGAGGGGAGGGCAGAGTCTCATAACGTTCCCAATCAGTGCTATCAGACCCGGCGAAAAATTGTGTCTTTCATCACATTTTGAGGGCGGTATTCTAACTAGCAGGCAAATCTCAGCCCTTTTGGATGAGATTTGAACAGAGCAAAATTTTCACAATACAACAATATTGTCCGTAGTTGAAGCATGAATCAGGGTGAAAGAAACACACACCTGAAGTGATGAGGTGCCAGCCAATGAAAACATGCATGAAAAATATTGAAGCTGGCTGCACACTCGTAGCTCCGATGAAAAAAATGTATTATAATTATTATAAATCAAGACATTAATAAAACCAATGTTTCGGCGGGACAACTGCCTTCATCAGGCTTCTTCTCCCAAAGTACCTGAAGCATAACGAATATGACCCTGCATTGTGTCTTTAATACATCTAGACAATTCCTTATGAAGAGAAGAAATGAAACCGTACAACAAATATTGATTTGTTTCTATATGCACTGTTACCAAAATTATTCCTCCTATTGATTGTTTAGATTTCACGAAGACAAATCCTTTATTCAGAGTGTAAATGACACCTGATCGTAATTGATTGATTCAAGGGCTTTCATACCAGAGCAGAATTCCATCCTTAACAGAGTTGAAGAGGCTGTCATTTTCTGGGTCCATGGGCACCAGGTGCTTGCAGTCAGGGTCATTTGCCAGGGCTTTGTTGATCCAGTTCACAAAGGCCACTTTCTCTTCATCTGAGGCACCGAGTCATACAACAATGCTGTGCTCTTAGAAATGCTAGAACATTCAGTTCACACAAGCTACAAAAATTCCTTGTCTCGGCTCTGTCTTTCCTTTGGTGTCCTAATCCCTTAATGATGTACAGCACTACAGTACTATAATTTTTGCAAACTCAACAAACAGAGGTTCTTTCTAATATTTACGTTTTCTCTGTGAATCACAAACTGAAATCAAGCAATACAGGCCTCCCTCCATACTTTACATAAATACATTTTACTTAAGAAAATAGAGTAGCCAGAACTATCCAATCAGTGAACACCAGAAATAACAGATTTTAAAAAAGCATACTGCGCAGAGCTCCACCGAAGCTTAGAAAAGGAACGATGATTTCCCACTGTTCCCATTCACCCTGCTGAGTTCACAGGCAATAAACAGGCATTAGCTTTCATCTTCATTGCTGCTTATGCCAACAGGAGATCCAAGGGCTTTGTGTTCAGCAGATCTGAGGGCTTAAATTATGCGAACCAACAAGGTTTCCCATTAAAGTTCTTACCTGAGTAAGAGTGCTGTGTTCCCTCGCTGGAGATGCCCGACATTCCCCCAAAAGACCGAATTCCATCTCTCCTGGTGATGCACTTTCGGAAAGTCTCTCTCACTTCTTTGCTTTTTAGCTCCTGATAGATCTGCCATGAGCACCAAGCAGAAAAGCAGAGATGCTTATCTTTAGAGCCAATCAAACAGCATTGCTGGTTACAACATAGGTCAGCAAGAGGACTTTCCATTCCATTACTTATTCATAACTTGCTTTGCAGCCTCATCCACTTTTTTTTTCTTTTAGATATCCATGGTTCACAGGAGACAACAATGCCCATCTACAAAGCTGGATATTTAAAGCTCAGTTTAAAATGTCTTGCCCAAGATTCACAGAAGACAACAATGCCCATCTACAAAGCTGGATATTTAAAGCTCTGTTTAAAATGTCTTGCCCAAGATTATCATAACAGGAAACTCCCAAATTTTCTACACCCTCTATGAATGGCGAGTCTATACCTACTGGGTGCAATCAAAATGATCTTAAGACCATATGAGCAAAAGCTGTGGAAGGGATCACAGTACAATTCGAGTCAGGACATGGATTTACCGAGACAAACTCCTCAAAAGTTATCTTTTCATCTTTGTTTGAATCGCCAGCCATGAACTTTTCCACGATCTCTCGAACCTTGAACCCAGGCAATGAGAAGCTTGCCTCCCGGAAGAGTTCCTGCAGTTCAAAGTCGCTCACATAGCCGCTGTTGTCAATATCTGAAAGAGGAAGAACATAGTCTTTATCATAGACAGCCACCCAAGTAGTGAGAATAGTACATACATTAGGTGAATGACTTTACATTGAATGAATGAATCAGTGATTTTACAAAAGTTAATTCAAATTTCACAGCATGTGCACATGACTTGCGCTATAAAAAACAGGCCTTAAGCATAAAATCAGCGATTCGTGAAAAAGCTGGTAATGTTTGACGCATTTATAGTCACTTGTAAAATCATTTGGCTTCAGTTTTGTCACCGCACATTGTAAAAAAAAATAAAAATTGACTGAACTTAAAAAAAGTAAGGCAATGCATTTTTGAGTTAGCTCAAATTCAAGTACCAGCTGTGGCACAAATTAATTAATTAACTTGAAGTTGAGCAAACTCCAAAAAAAATGTTATGCAGCTGGCTGTATCACTTTTTAAAGTTTAGTCAGCTTTTTATTTTTACAGTATTGCACTATAGCGAGTAACCTGAGAGCCAACACCTTTTTTCAAATGCAGTGCAAACCTGGCTAAAGGAGAAATAATGTGCAGAGGGTGAGCCGACCTATCTTATTGAAGGCCTCCCGGAGGTCTTCCAGATCCTCCCTGGAAATCTGTGTCATGTTGTTCTCCATGCTCAACTCTGACCAGTGTCAAACGCCACTTAGTACACCAGGGGACAGTTGGGATATAGTGGCCACTGTACTCACAGGGTAAAACAGAATCAGTCACATTCTAATCCAGTCACATTCTAGCGTAGCTCGCCATGCTCAGCTACCACAATAGATTTCTACAACTTTGTTGTGGTGTAATGGCAGTGAGTGGTGTAAAAGAGGCAAAACATTCCAGTAATTTTGTAGGAACATTTTATATTTGCTGGGAATTCAGCAAGATTGAACAGTCTTTCAAAGTAAGAAGCAAAAGCTACTGGCACCGACTCCCTTATGTGAAATGAAAATTCTGTGTAAAAGAAAATTGACTGGAGCAATCCGAAAAGAAATACAAAAATAAATTTCCTTGATTTCCAACCGTCATGTCTCACGTTATTGTGAGGCCATTTAGAAGCTAAACTAGCTAAATCGCAGTCACAAAACACACACAGACATACACCCAAACATTATCTGCATTTAAAGACGCATGATAGACAAATGAACGATCAAAACAAAGAACCTTCAGGATATGAGCACCTTTCAGCTGATTGTCTGCAGGACGGATTGCCAGCCTCCCTATCGCATTACAGCAGAACCATCCAGATTGCGGGGCTGCAGACAGAGATCGATCCCCTTCAGCTCCAGGGAGTGGTGCCTGGAGTCTCCAGACAACAGGTCGAACTGAAAGAGCTGAAAATGAAATGACTGAAGGAACTTTGCCCTGGCTGGACCCTGGCAAGGGAGTGGCTGCGCCTCGCAGCATTTGAGCCATAGTTCAACCAAGTTTAGCTTACAGAGTCACATTTTTAACTCTTAGTCAGCAGACGCCCATTGAGTTATTGCCCATTATAAACACTACAACAAGCTTGTGAGAGACCACAACCCGTCCACCCCGAGTCCTTTGTTGGATATATAGGACAAATCCTTTGAAACTAATCTACCTACCAAGGCATTGTGACTTTATGTGAAATACTTCCTACAAATGTAATTTTTAGATGCTAATTGGGTCAATGTTTACTCTTCTCACTGGCTACAAACAGATACTAATGCTCTGCAATGTACATTAAAATCCTAAAGTTCTGTGAAATTGTATACCTGTCCAAACCTATTTCCTTTAACCCTTATTTTCATGAAGAGTGTTCATTTGAAAGTCAGTATCATCATATCATCATTCGGGGTATATTTATGACTTTTTTCCCTAAAAGAACAAAATTATAGTCTTTTAGTCCTATGAAAATGTATGCATGTAATTCATGTACTGTCTTGCAATATCAACAGCAAACAAAATCACAGATTTTCGCTTGATTTTAAGCCAGTCTAATTTGAATGGTCCCAGAAAAGAAGAAATTTTCTGAAAAATTAGTGAACAGAAATAACATACTGTGCATGACTGAGTTAAGTTAAGTGCTTTTGAACAGATGTTTGTGAGCCCCTAGTGACATTTACACATTTTTTAGTCTTTACCATATCTTAATTTAAACAGAACCAGTCTTTTTATTAGACATAGTAGGTTGGTATTGACCACTTACATGAGTTGGCTGAAAGAAAATCCTGCCTGTATTATGCCCATCATTCATGAGGATATCAAATTCCTGCGGCTGTTCTGAATTAGATCAAATGGGTTTCACTGACGATGATTTCATTTTTTCTGAGATTCAAAAAGACTCAATCCCTCACACCCATCAAAGTTATCGGTTACAGTTAAAGTAATTGCTTGTCAATATCCAATGTTTTTCAGAGCCAAAATATCAGAGGCACTGTGGTGAGAGAGAGTTCAGGATGGAATAACAATAGTGTTTCTGTTATGATTCTGCCTCATGTGTGCTGTTTTTGTCTTTGTGCTTATTACTTTTATATTTGCACTTCTGCTTTTTCTCCCATGCCTCTCTGTCTTGGTTTATTTTTCAGCTTTCATTCTCGCCGTCTGCTGATTGATTGATTTGAACTCTTGTGATGTCGTGTGACAGCCTTGAGCATGCCTGAGTCTCATTGTTCAATCACCTTTCCTCTTTCGGATTAGGCTGTGGTATTTCATTCATTGCTTCCACCTGTGCTTAAACCTTAAATGCCCAATTATAGTAAAAGTTGAAAGAAAAATTGATGTATTCTATAACAACCCAATAGCAATTTTTAATTTTTGGTGACCTTTGACCTCATTTTAGTTTTGTGACATATATGTCACAATGGGGATTTCGGGCACCTTATTGCTAAAATGACTTGAATGATAAAACAGATTTTATGTACATGGCAATGATATTTATAACATACTAACATGAATAACACCAATAAACATGCTGAAATTAAAAATACCCATAACACATGGACCTGTTTGTCTGTTTTTTTAAATGATTTGAATTGAATTTCAGAGCAAAATTGCCATTTCAATTTTCATTCCTCGGTTTCATCGGTTTATATATAAAACCCAAAACCAGTGAAGTTGGCACGTTATGTAAATCGTAGATAAAAACAGAATACAATGATTTGCAAATCCTTTTCAACTTATATCCAATTGAATACACTGCAAAGACAAGATGTTTAATGTTCAAACTGAGAAGCTTTTTTTTTTTTTTTTTGCAAATAATCATTAACTTAGAATTTAAAGGCAGCAACACATTGCAAAAAAGTTGGCACAGGGGCCTTTTTACCACTGTGTTACATCGCCTTTCCTTTTAATGACACTCAGTAAACGTTTGGGAACTGAGGAAACCAATTTTTGAAGCTTTTCAGGTGGAACTCTTTCCCATTCTTGCCTGATGTACAGCTTAATTTGTTCAACAGTCCGGGATCTCCGTTGTCTTATTTTACGCTTCAAAATGCGCCACACATTTTCAATGGGAGACAGGTCTGGACTACAGGCAGGCCAGTCTAGTATCCCGCACTCTTTTACTACGGAGCCATGCTGTTTTAACACGTGCAGAATGTGGCTTGGCATTGTCTTGCTGAAATAAGCAGGGGCGTCCATGAAAAAGACGTTGCTTGGATGGCAACATATGTTGCTCCAAAAGCTGTATGTACCTTTCAGCATTAATGGTGCCTTCACATATGTGTAAGTTGCCCATGCCTTGGGCACTAATTCACCCCCATACCATCACAGGTTCTGGCTTTTGAACTTTGCGCCTATAACAGATGGTTCTTTTCCTCTTTGGTCCGGAGGACACGACGTCCACAGTTTCCAAAAACAATTTGAAATGTGGACTTGTCAGACCACAGAACACTTTTCCACTTTGCATCAGTCCATCTTAGATGAGCTTGGGCCCAGCGAAGCCGGCGGCTTTTCTGGGTGCTGTTGATAAATGGCTTTCGCTTTGCATTGAAGAGTTTTAAATTGTACTTGCAGATGTAGCGACGAACTGTAGTTACTGACAGTGGTTTTCTGAAGTGTTCCTAAGCCCATGTGGTGATGTCCTTTACACACAGTGATATCGGTTTTTGATGCAGTACCGCCTGAGGAATCGACGGTCACGGGCATTCAATGTTGGTTTTCGGCCTTGTCGCTTACGTGCAGTGATTTCTCCAGATTCTCTGAACCTTTTGACGATATTATGGACGGTAGATTATGAAATAATCCCTAAAATCTTGCAATAGCTGGTTGAGGAATGTTGTTTTTAAACTGTTCGACAATCAGCTCACGCATTTGTTCACTAAGTGGTGACCCTCGCCCATCCTTGTTTGTGAATGACTGAGCATTTCAGGGAAGCTGCTTTTATACCCAATCATGGCACCCACCTGTTCCCCGTTCACCTGTGGGATGTTCCAAATAAGTGTTTGATGAGCATTCCTCAACTCTCTAACTCTCGATGCCACTTGTGCCAGCTTTTTTGAAACATGTTGCAGGCATCAAATTCCAAATGAGCTAATATTAGCAAAAAATTACAAAGTTTACCTGTTCAAACATTAAGTAACTTGTCTTTGCAATGTATTCAATTGAATATAGGTTGAAAAGGATTTGCAAATCATTGTATTCTGCTTTTATTTACGATTTACACAACGTGCCAACTTCACTGGTTTTGGGTTTTGTATTCCACCAAATTATCCCAGCAGAGAATATTATCAGTAGTAACATCACAGAGTATTGCACTGTTTGAACTGTCATCTGCACCGTCAATCACTTGTCAATCAAATAGTAACTTAAAATTATTCCATTGGCAAGCTAGTTCAGATTACCTCAAATCAAGGACACATTTTTTGTCTTGCTAAGAAAAATGCTGATAGAAATAAGTGTTTTAAGTCTTAAAATAAGTAAATTCATCTTACCTAGTATTTTCATCTTTCATTTTTTTGCAGTGCATCACAGACTGGGAATTCAACTTCCCAGTTAGCATGTTAGCTTGTTTGTCCTTTGCTTTTGAATCTGACACTCAGCTTCCATCTCTGCTGCTTCGGGTGTGTATATGTTCAATTCTCATGGCTAGTTACAGGGCACTGGTGGGGCCTTCATAACTGTCAGTAGCATTAACTGGCTTGTCTATCAGCTAATTTGTAAATTATCACATTTTGTTTTATTGTCAAGCAATGCTTGCTAACAAACGAGCTGTCAGATGCGAAGCTTTTCTGGCAATTATTGAACTGCCAAGTGGTGAAATGGCCATTCTGTAAACTTACACTTGGCACAAATTAGCGCCCTCCAAATTTAAGCTGTCGCAACTCTTTCAATGTTAGTCTCGGGGCTCACTTGTATAAGGGCTCAAGCTCTTTAAATTATTTTTCATGATTGCACATTGTTCACAAACTTTGTATTTTATGGGTACAGAGTGTTGCATTTTCACATGGTTGCGAGGAAATGTGTATATTATCTCATTAAACAAAACATGCACCGCCTCCAGCAAAATGTTTACTCATGGACCTTAATTTCACAGATTTTTGAAAATCCCACTCTTTTTTCACAAAGTCACCGCACAAGAGAAATGATAACACAGCCATGTACAAAATGATGACGGGGCTGTTAGTCTCTATTTTTTTACTCAATTTTGAACTCTCACCAATACTGCTTTATTTAAAGGATAAAAGATGGAAGTAAGCCAAGACATAACACCTGGCAGAAGAGAAGGATGGGCAACGCTAATTAGAGCTATCTCTGGGGGAACATAATTACTTACGCACAGTGGATAATGTGACACAGAATACACTAGCAGTGTCAACTCAAGAGAACAGATGTCCGATACGTAAATCAGCATACCCAATATGTGCATATTGTGTGAAATAATTCATTATATGGTTTTAGAAAAGAGTATGCGCTTATTAGAGGGAAATGATCAAAGAAAGCACATTCCTGTACACCGGAACAAGTAGAGCAGACTGCCACTCATTTTCCTTTATTTAACCAGGTGAAGCCTCGTTGAGATTAAAAATCTCTTTTTCAAGAGTGACCTGGCCACTAATCTCACTATTAGCACAAGCATGTGAGAGTGCATCACACAGCTGAGAAGCCACCATCATTTAATACAATGGTTCCTCATATTCAACACTGGAGTAAGTTTAAACCTGTTTTACATGCAGCAACCTGATGTTAACTCAAAAGCACAGGCGGAATAGAGAGGCCAAAAAAAAAATCTTAGCAGACAAGGATTTATCCTAGTCTTTAGCTGATTATTTTGTTACTGATTTCCAGGAGCAATAATGTCATTAAAATGCATTCTTAGCACTTGAAAAAACTGGAAATGCAGTTAAAGCACTATCCTGGCAACTGGTTTCAATGTTTTGAAATACATTTACAAAATAAATCCTTTTAAGAATCAAAATATTCAAAATATTATGCTGATACAAAGCCAAAATGGGTCCCCCCCCCCAAAAAAAAGAAAAGAAAAAAGCAGAAATAGACCTTCATTCCAAATGCAGCTGGAGGCAGCTTACCCAAATAGCTCAGTTCGTGAGAAAGACTTCCTGATGTATTCGAGATGTATCACCCCTCTCTGTGAGCACGAGCAAAGTGCAGAGCCTTAGCAACAGTGACTTGTGGAGCGAGCCACAGGGAAATCCACACGGGCCTTGTGGCCATCAATGACCCCTCCCCCACCAACTTCCCCGCACTGTCTGCACCCAGACCTAGCAGAGGTCACAAGCATAACAACCCCTCCAGAGGAGACTGTGACCGAAGAGGGACAGGAGGCAGAGACTGAGAGCCCCTATTGTAGAGGTTTTTTTTTTTCTGCTTCCTCTTGCCACGTTCTCACTGACTGCATTATTTATGCAGGTGAGCTAGAGTCTGGTTACAACCTCTTTCTCCTGGTAGAAAGGGTGACACAGCTCAACCCAACAGAATCCTTCCTCTTTACCAGCATGTCCATAATTGCACTACTCACACCAGATCCATTCCACTGTCTGTCACCTGAGCGATTCTGCCACCTGGATGTCATTAAACTGAACATTCTAGAATTAAAAACAGTGGTGGATTGTGACCTGACCAGTTAAATTTTACAGTCTAGTCTTATTTATAATCCCTTAGTTTTATAGAAATCATTAAACTATAAAGACGAAAGTAAAACACTAGCGAGCGAGGAGGATGTGACGCATTTGAATCCAACAATAAAAATTTGAGTGAAAATATCAGTGTAAACCCTAACTCATAACTTATTTGGGCTGGCCAATACTGGGAATATTATTATTCCGTGCAACATATTATGTAATAATGTAAAGCAGAAGGGTTCAACACAAGTGCTCAATCTTAGGCCAAAAATAGACAGAGTTTGGGAATTAAATAGACTCATAGCACATGTGGACAAGAATATTAAAGGTACTCCAATACCAGGGAAAACCCAAAATCAGAGTTGCTTTTGAAGAATACCTCTCGGCCCAATTGAAATCTTAACATAAGAGCCCGGATAGAAAATTCATTCAAATTAACTGGCTCTGATGATCCATACTACTGTGTGTTACAAACTGCACAAGAAGAAACCACAAGAGTGGGCACTGCCGCGTCACAGCGAGAAGGCGGTGGGTTAAAATCCAGCTTGATGCTATTTCTATATGGAGTTTGAATGTTCTCTCCATGTCTACTTGGATTTCCTCCTAATACCTCATTTCTTCCCTCAGTCCAGAGACTTGCATGTCAGGCTCGATGGAGACTATATATTGTCCAAAGATGGATAAGAGAGCTGTCCAGGGTGTTGCCCATTGTCAGCAGGGATAGGCTGACTCACCCACGACCCTTGTCTTGAAGAAGCAGTATTGGTAATGGATGGGTGGAACCACAAGCAGAACCACAGTGAGTGCCTCAAGAGTGTTTATTGAGCCAGAACTCCAGCTATGAAGAACTTAAGAGGGCACAGGCGATCATGAGTGGAGGGCAGTCCTTGTCAGGCAATTAGAAACTGAATTTAAGTCGGAATCGACATGTCCGGATGTCACTGCACTGGCAGACTCCCAGACTTCTCAGCCATGCTTGAGGACTCAGTCTACCAGGGTCCTCAATTGAACTTTCTGCGGTCTTCTTGAGAGTCCGCATGGGGTGCAGACTTCACTGGACTTAGCCAGTGAGATTACCCAAATAGGAAGCAACAATATATAGGTTGCCATTGAAGCAATTTGAAAAAGGGAAAATATTAATCAGGAAATGGGTAAAATAACCAAATAAGGCATCCCAATGTATGCAAGGCCCAAGTATTTCAGCTTAAATGTAATGTCCAGACACTGACTTATTCATTATTCATTTTAAGCTGTATTGTACCCAAGTAACTTAAATACGCATAATAATAATTAGGTAAAAATTCAAGGAAAACACAAGAGCAGGAAAGGAGCAGGGAGTGAAACGAAACAATAAAACAATAAAAGGAGACAATATCGCAAAACTGACGCAAATTGGCTGGAACAAGGATGTCCAATTAAGGATGCGATTGGGATGTGACACTGGGTATACTCCTGGAAAAAAAAATTAAAATGTTCACAACATTCTTTAGCGCACACCAACCAACATCATATGCATGTAAATATGCATATGCATGCCTTCCTTTCTCTTTTAAACTTTTTACGACGTAAATACAGGCTAATCTTCATTCTAATATGTTTATAGGAATGGAGTACCATGCCCTATATTATTCTATATTTTAACAATCAAATATTGAATATTTTATTTAAGCTATTTCAAGATTTATTGGAAACTCTGAACATCTTGAATGTTGTTTTCAATTAAAGCAATGTGCAAAATTTCCTTACCTGATGTTTTGACTGATTATATGGAAGGCAAAGATATTGACTGTCCTTTTTCCAATTTATTTTTTGATCCAAAAAAATTTTCTGATCCCTGACTTAAAAGTGATATGATCTACTCTGTGAGTTTTCTGATCCTTTTTTACAGCCAGCTCGTTACCATTTACATCATGGCTTTCAGCTGAAAGTGTTCTGGGATAGGTACTCTCGTGTGAGCTCACTCATGTCACACCCACACCTGGCAGCACGGTGACCACGCCCTCCTCATTTCAAACTGTGTATCGTCATGCGCCGTCACCTGAGTTTTGATTGTTTTCACCTGTGTCTGCATCTATAAATACCCTAGTCTTTGTTTAGCCCCTTGCCGGGCGTTGTCTTGCTACCACAACTCTATATCTCTCGATTCCCCGTGCCTATACATTCCTGGGGCCTTATTTATAAAAATGTGCGTGGATCATAGCTATAATACATAATAACAAATACGAACAAAAAAAAAATCAAAAAGACATTTTGTGGAAAATAACTTAATTTATAAACCTATGGGTAAAATAAACTGCATGGAATTTTCATTTCCAGAGCTGCCTGCAATTAACAGTTATGTCCAAATGTTTTACATTGGACATAACTTTTTATTGCAGTCAGCCCTCAATTTATTTAATCAGGATGGACTAGGAATTGACATTGTGCATAATCTTAATATACTCTTCCAAAAAAGAAACTATACATTGTTTTTAGCATCAATTTATTATACATGAAACGTTTCGACAAATGTGGAAAACATACTGAAATATACTCTTCCAAAAAAAGAAACTATACAAATATTGAATTATTGATTGCACTTTCTTTTCAATATGTTTTCCACATTTGTCAAAACATTTCATGTATAATAAATTGATGCAAAAAACAATGTATAGTTTCTTTTTTGGAAAAGTATAATTTCCCTTTTTTTAAGTCAAGTTTGTTTTTATAAATCAGAAATCTGCAAAAAAAAGTGATGTACAAATCTTTTTTTGTGCCAACACACCATTTATAAATGAGGCCCCTGGTCCTTTCCGTACTTGCAAATTTATAAGAAACCATTGTATGTCCAAGTTTATCGACTCTATGTTTTATGTTCGGAACTTTGGACTTAGTTGCGCTTTTTGCAGTGCTGTCCTTCTTTTAGATCTTGCTTTTTGCATTTTGATGCCTCCAGCTCATTTTTCAGATCTATCTGTGAGAAGATTTTTTTTCTTTTTGTATTTTGCCGTTTTTTGTCTTTTGCAATTTTTTGACCCAGCGTGTTTTGGCCCAGCATTTTCCTAGGTTGATACTTTGTTTTATTTTGTTGCTGTTTTAACTTTACATTGTCACTTAGTATCTGGTCTTGGTTGGTATTTCATGTATTCATCTGTTGTGTAAGATTCTGTTTGTTGTAGTTCTCATTTTATTCATCTTGTAAATGTCTGCTCAAAGAATTGATATTCCTAGAAAGTAAAGTACCCAAATGAATACTACCGTGTTGTCTGTGTTCCTGAGTATCTCCTGACAGCTCATAGCTGCCCAGAGCTCCTTCCTCTCTTCTTTCAGCAGAAATAAGCACAATGGGCCTCATGCACCAACATTCTCTTTTAAATTTCTCTTATATTTTCTCGATAAGAGAAAACATAAGAGAAACAAGTATTTGCCACTAACGTGTCTTTGTCCCCCGCCACAAAATGTGAAATCGTGTCTGAATGAGCAATCTCTCGGTGTGACCTTGAGAGTAACGCGAAGGTCACCAAAATCGACTGGCGCCGGGGTATCGCCCTAATACATGTTGAAATCAAATTTGAAGAAAATCCGTCGATTCGTTCTTGAGATATCTCGCTGACAAGGATTCGGGACGTACGGACGGATGTATGGACGGACGGTCGAGAATACTATGTCCCGCCGCTTTGCGCATTCCGCGCAGCGGGGGACAATAAACTCTGGATGCACCAAACGCTCTTACCGTCCAAATCTGCTCTTACCCAGGGCGGCTGAATGTCGAGTCCCACTCGATCGTAAATTGGAAGTGCTTTCACAATGGAGGTGCCTCTCAAAGCCTAGGCTGCATCCTTCGAAGGCTGCATTTTTAGGTGTTGTCACTTCATTGCATCTGCCAAACTGACGTAATGGCATTTCAACTCCGTTAAACAGCTTTGGTTTAAGCGAGTCGCCACTGGTTTCCCCAGCCTTAACCTTAACTCTAACATCTAGCTCTATTTCTAACCCCAAACTTAACCTTGTCCCTTACCCAAAATGTCAGTTTGGCAGATGAAACTATGTGATGACCCCTTAAAATGCTGCCTTCAAAGGCTGCAGCCTATGCTTTGATATGCACCCTGGGTATGACTGCTCCGTACCGTGCCACAGTACGATTGTCCCCCCTCCCCGCTTGCCTCGCTGGTCAGCTTTCACATTAGTAATATCATACACTACACTTGCATACATGTAAAAATTCCAATGCAGCGCGTTGGAGCATGCATCTAGGTGGTTTTTTAAATGGGAAACGATTTTAAAAGGAGGAGCAAATATATCTAAGGGGGTTTTATTATTGAGAAGGGGGTTTATAATATTAATATTGAATATTAATATCGCAAATGCTTATGCTGCACGTGCCCTAGCAACCCGAAGTGTCATCTGTAACATAGATTACCACGTATAACAGCACGAAAAATTAAACTAGAAATTTTCTTGACTGAATGCTTGATGTTTTTACTCATCCAAAGCTTTCTCTGGGTACCCAAACATCAAGGTAAGCCGGAAGGTGGACGTTGCATACAGAATTCTTTGGCCCTTGCGTATTTTGGCCGATTAGCAGTCCACTGCCTCATACCACAAAAATTTATCTATCTCATAACTTGAGCTGCCAGACTTTCGCACCCCGTCCCGCGCTTTGAAATACCACAGCCGCATTTTCTTTAGTTTATCACGGTACTGATCTATTATTCTGTGATAACCACGCAAATGTAACTACTCACAAATTATTCCATAAATCTCAGAGTTTTTGCGTGTTCTATCCAGTTGTGATTGTATGATTTCGTCCACCAACATTTCGAGCAAGCATTGAATTTCTTTGTTTGAATGGAGATACCTTTTTGCCGCTGCATTTGTTAGAACAAGAGAGCCGTAACACATAACAGTAATCTTCCGTGCTTGAGTACGGTTGCTTTCATATTTGGTGCGAGTAGCCATTCATCTGTCTCAGCAAACAGATCTGCTCTGAAAACGCACTCTCTGCGCAAGGCCGTGATGGCCAAAGCAATAGGTAACCCAGATAGCAAGCTCCTCCGCTCCGGATCTGCCCCGGCTCTGAGCCGGATCAGCTGGAGCCGGGGCAGATCCGGAGTGGAGGTGCTTGCTATCTGGGAGCCATTCAGAAGCAGAACGCACGCAATTATCTAAGGGTTTTTATCCCCTGCCGCGTGATTAGCGCGAAGCGGGGGATATAGTATTGGTCTCCGTCTGTCCGTCCGTACGGACACATAAAATTGAGGCGGCGGGGAATATTGCCATGTTAGTGGCAGACACTGTTATAGTTTCTTCGTAATTAGGATTATGGCCAAACTCTTTAGCCCAAGAATTAAATAAATAAAATATTAATTATTCCTCAAAAACACAAAACAATCAAAATTTGATTATAAGATGCATTTTTAATGTTTAGGTTTTAAAACTTGTGTTTCCGTGCACTGGACAAGCAATTTGTGGGCAGAGATAACAATTTTCTGTTTTCTCTTATTTCTGTAAGAGTGCCCTCAACCACTCGGAAAATTTTCTCTTAACAAAGAGAAGAGCAAAATCAAGAAAACATTGGTGCATCCCAGAAATCAATAGATAAGAACAAAATAAGAAAAAAATCGGGGATACGAACAAAAATAAGAGAAATTTGTTCTTAAATCGCTTCTTGCATGAGGCCTATTGAGTCAATCAGGCAGGAGGTACACCCATAGAGATATACACTCAACAAAAATATAAACGCAACACTTTTGTTTTTGCTCCCATTTGTCATGAGATGGACTCAAAGAACTAAAATTAATTCCAGATACACAATATTACCATTTCTCTCAAACATTGTTCACAAATCTGTCTAAATGTGTGATAGTGAGCACTTTTGCTTTGCTGAGACAATCCATCCCACCTCACAGGTGTGCCACATCAAGATGCTCATCAGACACCATGATTAGTGCACAGGTGTACCTTATACTGCCCACAATAAAAGGCCACTCTGAAATGTGCAGTTTTGTCTCATAGCAAAATGCCACAGATGGCGCAAGCATTGAGGGAGCGAGCAATTGGCATGCTGACAGCAGGAATGTCAACCAGATCTGTTGCTCGGGCATTGAATGTTCATTTCTCCACCATAAGCCGTCTCCAAAGGCATTTCAGAGAATATAGCAGTACATTCAACCGGCCTCACAGACCGCGTGTAACCACACCAGCCCAGGACCTCCACATCCAGCAGGTTCACCTCCAAGATCGTCTGAGACCAGCTACTCAGACAGCTGCTGAAACAATTGGTTTGCATAACCAAAGAATTTCTGCACAAACTGTCTCAGGGAAGCTCAACTGCATGCTTGTCGTACTCATCGGGGTCTTAACCTGACTCCAGATCATCACCGTAACAGACTTGAGTGGGCAAATGCTCACATTCGATGGCGTCTGGCACGTTAAAGAGGTGTTCTCTTCACGGATTAATCTCGGTTTACATTGTTCAGGGCAGATGGCAGACAGCGTGTGTAGCGTCGTGCGGGTGAGCGCTTTGCTGATGTCAATGTTGTGGATCGAGTGGCCCATGGTGGTGGTGGTGGGGTTATGGTATGGGCAGGCATCTGTTATGGACAAAGAGCACCGGTGCATTTTATTTATGGCATTTTGAATGCACAGAGATACCGTGATGAGATCCTGAGGCCCATTGTTGTGCCATACATCCATGAACATCACCTCATGTTTCAGCAAGATAATGCACGGCCCCATGTTGCAAGGATCTGTACACAATTCTTGGAAGCTGAAAATGTCCCAGTTCTTGCATGGCCAGCATACTCACCGAACATGTCACCCATTGAGCATGTTTGGGATGTGCTTGACTGGCGTATACGACAGCGCGTACCAGTTCCCACTAATATCCAGCAACTTCGCACAGCCATTGAAGAGGAGTGGACCAACATTCCACAGGCCACAATTGACAATCTGATAAACTCTATGTGAAGAAGATGTGTTGCACTGCATGAGGCAAATGGTGGTCACACCAGATACTGACTGGTTCTGAGTCCCCAGACCCCCCCAATTAAGCAAAAACTGCACATTTCAGGGTGGCCTTTTATTGTGGACAGTCTAAGGTACACCTGTGCACTAATCATGGTGTCTGATGAGCATCTTGATGTGGCACACCTCTGAGGTGGGATGGATTGTCTCAGCAAAGCAAAAGTGCTCACTATCACACATTTAGACAGATTTGTGATCAATGTTTGAGAGAAATGGTAATATTGTGTATCTGAAATGAATTTTAGATCTTTGAGTCCATCTCATGACAAATGGGAGCAAAAACAAAAGTGTTGCGTTTATATTTTTGTTGAGTGTATAATAGAACCAGAGAGAACAAGGAAGTACCTTTGCTTCTGCCAGTTAGCATGTTAGCTTCCTGCTTCCGCATTTCCCAATGATGCAATTTTGTGGCCAAAGACGCGCAAGCTCTATAGACACCAATTGAAAAATGTGCATTTTTTCATTACCAAATAAAATGAAAACAAAAGAAAATGTATTTGGTAATCCTTCATTATTTTGCTCTTTGTCTGACGCAACTGTTTGATGTTTTCAAGAGGGCCTGTAAAATAAGAATTGCTATTTAGAGGTTGATGACAGCTCGTACACGAGTTTGGCTGTCCAGGGATGCGTTCAAACTCAGCAACACGTAGCAAAACGGTAACAGTAGGGCGCTGAACACCCTGTTATGTCACGCAGGCGTAGCAACTAAGGCAGCCGAGAGGGCCATACAATACCCAGCTGCAAGTGATGCATTTACATACTACCCATGCTGAATTCATTGCTCCTCTGCCTTTTTAAGATGGCGCGGTTTACACATGTTGCAGCTGATTGGATAACACCCCAAGCACACCCACCAAACAGGCGAAAACATACCTCAGACCCCATTGTGCACCGATGCGCACCGGTTGGAGGACACAGGACGTTCAACCTGGAAATCGTAACAAAACTTTGTGCACCAGTGTGTCTTTGAACGCACCCCAGCTGCTGCTCTGACTGCAGCCGTTCAACCAACGAGTGTATAGTGCGTGCGCGTCCTGGATCAACAGCGTTGCTCGTCATTTCCCCTCAAACACATTCACCAATCCACACAGACCTTCATGGGAAGACCCAGAACAACTCCTGGTTCAATAGAGCGGTGTTTAACAACCCTGTTCCTGGAGTACCCCTACCCTGCACATTTCAGATGTTTCCATGATTGAACACACCCAGATCAGGTCATTAGGTACTTCACTAATGAGCTGATCAGCTGAATCAGGTGTGTTAAATTAGGGAGACCTATAAAATGTGCATAGAAGGGGTACTGCAGGAGCAGGGTTGGGCCTCACTGATTTAACACAATAATTGTAATTTAACACAGTAATTTTAATACTTGTAATTGACGCAACAAATTATTTTTTTCCAAAATCGTCTAGATGGGTATTCATGGTTGCAGCCTGCAGGAAGTCAGGGCATAACGGTGAGGAAATCAAATCCACAGGAGCAAAAGCAGGAAAAGAAGGCTAGCTGTGGTGGGGAATTCGGAGCAGAGTCTCCCAAGAACTGATACTGATGCTTGTTGTTGGACTTAAAAACCAGTAACGAATCTCAGAGACATCAAACTGCAGATCAGAAAATAAAATAAAGTCAAGACCCACCACTGCAGTGAAGGCAAGGTTGCAAGCAGGCAAGATGACACAAGGTAGAGGCTGTAGTTTGAGCTTTAATTCACTCTACCAGAAAGGTTGCCTTCCTTCTCCATCTGCCAGGTACAGGGGTCCTCTTTTACAAGGTTTCAATATATCCTGCTGTCCTTTCACTCCAACCCACACAGTTTCGTTCATTAGTGTGTTAGAGGAACCAGTATCAAGGATGGCAGTTCCTTTCCATGGACTAATGTTGAAGGGTACCATCAACTGGCAGTGAAGGGGGTTACCAATTAAAGCACTGATTAGTAAAACCCCACAAGTCAAGTCAAGTGTGACTTATGGGGTTTTAGTAATAGGTGCTTCAATTAGTGCGGTGAAGGAATTGTCAGAGGTGGCTGCTCCCAGGAAATCAGAGGGAGTGAAGGAACTGAGGGTAGCGTGACCTTCTTGGGCATGCAAAGTTTTGGCAGCTTGCTGATGTGAGCGTCTAGAAGAAGAAGCACTGTTAGAAGTCCATTGAATACAGGAAGCAGGTGCATGGCTTCCCTTGCATCGCTAACAGTACACTTGGGGGGATTGATTGTGGCTAGTTTGATTAGATTGGTCTGGGTTCTCTATTTTTGGAGGCTGAGCAGTTGTTTCAGAGGTATTAGGCTTAGTTGCTTTTCTCAACTAATTTTTTCCATGTTCATACTGCAGCTGGTTCTCCCAGTCCTTCTCCAATTGCTGACCAAGGCGGACAAGTCCATCAACTGAAGTAACTCTGCTAATTCTAAGATGACTGGCTAGTTGGGGGTTAATGTTTTTTAATTTTACAATCTCTTCTTCTTCGATAGTTGGTTTCCAGCATTTGCAAAAGGACTGGTACATGTATGCTAAATCTCTGATGACTTCATCCTCTCCCTGAACTCTATTCCGCACCCTCTCAGCTAGGTCATCTTCATAGTCCTCTGACACGTAAGCATCACGGAACTGGTGATTGAATCCTTCCTAGGTGTGGATTTTATGCCGGGCTACATCCCACTAATCTCTCGCAGTCCCATGGAGCACATTATGCAGCATGGTAATGAGTTCCTCATCTGTGAGAGGATGAAGAGCGAGAAAATCCTCACACCTTTCCAGGTTTGGAGTGGATCAGGTGTATCATTCAGTCCTCCAAATTTTGGAAACTGTATTCCAATGGGACTCACCATAAACCCGTTTTTTAATTCTCCATGGATAGTAGATCCTCCTGGTGACCCAAAACGGTCCTCTGACAAGCCGGGCTGTACAGTAAATTGTAATCTGGGGCGGTTTGAAATGAGCTGGGCATCTCCATCCTGGTAAGCCTCCTAGTGAGTTTGAACACTTGTGTGGCTGAAGTTTGTGGTAGCTTTAGCTGTGGTTATTTCCCTTGACAGTGCATGTATTGGGCTCTTGCAGTGGTAAAGCTTATCCTTCAATGAGTTACAGCATCAGATATTGTGAAGAAAAGAAGAGATATCCTTTAGCAGGTCACCATGAGAGGTCTTTGATGTCCAGGCAAGGGATGCATTGTACTGTGTTTGCAAATATTCAAACTGCTTATCCATATGTTGGGCAACTTCTTTTTGATGTTCATGAAACTTGCTGGTTAATTGTTTAGACACATGTTCAGTATGGATTGTGATTTGTTTTGTCATGTTTTGCATATTTCTCCTTAGCTCCTGTTGATGATGACATTGGTTTTCTACAATTTTCTGGAGCTGAAGTTGAATTTCAGAGTTTTCCTCTGCAGCAGAATTTGCTGACAGAGGTCCTCCATTTCCATTTTTGGTCTCGGAGTGAACCTTTTTGTTAATTATGAAAATGACTGAGAACTGAGAAGGTTCACACCGAGAGCACTCCACACTTAACAGGTACTGCTTGTTCTCTCCGATTAAGTAAGATGGCAATCGTTCATCTGGACGCGTATTTGCTGTATTTAAATCAACATTATTCAAAATTGCAAACCTGTCGATCCTCACACAAGTAGCCCATTTCTGTTCTGAATTTAGCCCATGATTTCATCGCTGTTAGATTGCATATGGAGAGAAACCGCATCTTCAGTTGCCAGTTACAATAATTGGAAAATGCGTCAATAAAGAAAAATGATTGAGAACTAGCCAGGACTAATTGTTGTCAAAAAGGACATGCCTGTGTCCCCCCCAGTGTCCAGTTCTATCTGTGCCACTACAGCAGTGGGATAGCAGGACTTGAGTTGGGCCATATTAAAAACACAAAGGTCTTCTAAGATCACCTCAAAATTTACAGGACCAACTTTTTTGGTGACACGGTATGGACCTTTCCTGGTGCGAGTTTAGCTGAAAAAGATTTATCAGCTTTAGAATACAAGTGAGTACGGAGCCAAACATGTTCATTGGTTGAAAATTTTCTATCTCGTCTCCGTCTATCATAGTTTTGTTTTTGCCTCCGTTTTGCCTTTTCCAGGTTATGGCTTACAAATTTTTTAAAGTCTGCTATCTGGCTAGCAGTAGTGTAAGCAGGTGTGTCAGGATCACACAGCCCTGGGCTTAGTGCAGCATTTAAGGGACCATTCGAAGGTTGATTTAAATTAAGCTCTGCACTGCTAATGACCTGCACTCATGCACTGCTGAGTTCAACGCAAAACAAATGCATGCAGCCCACGCACGTCGGTAGATCCCTTGGTGCGTTCATTACACCATTCTGTTTAATATGGAGTATGTCGTTTGATTTTTCAACCGAAAGTGAAATTTCTGTTCTGTTAAAATAAGGTGTATTTCAGAATTCAGATATTACTGAGTTAGTGAGTTTTTACCCTTATAAGGTGTAAGGTTATGAGCTCGGATGTGAGAGTGGTTAGCTTTTCATTGCAGCGTGAATGTTATAGCTGTTTAATCAGCACTTAATTTAATGCTTGGGGGACTTCGAAGAAAAATGGACAATATTGTTAACTTTATTATGGAGAAACGGAGTGTTTTGTGTTTGGAGAGGTCACTGGTGACCAATGATGTTTAAGTGCACTGATATTGATAAATTCATGCTAAACTCAACCAGAAAATCATTAGTTCATGCTGAATTTCATGCCCCAAAAGTTAATTTGTGTTAAATATATGATTAATGTATTATTTGACAGTGAACCATTTTGATGGATCTCAGTCTTTGGGGAGACACCGGGATAGCTGTCTAATTTGGCTCATTGCAAGCGGGTAATCTAGAATGTAATGTTCCAGATGAATTGTGCTTGTGGTCAAGAAGTTTATGATCCCAGAAATGTATAGATTTAAGCCCCAGCAGTTTTTTTTTGCTATTGCAATGGTGAATTCTCTTAAAGAATTTTTATGTTTGCAGCCCCTTTTCTCCACCAAAATCATAAAAATAAACTGAAATACGATGAAAGTCTAAATGCTTCAAGTGTCTAGACTCAATTGAGCCAAAGTTTTTCTGTCTGTGAAGCTGCAATCTTGAATTATAAAGCCTTAAATCAGGTAACACCCTAAAAGCCAGATTTGGCTTCTGCGTAAAGGGGTTAAATGAGGCAAGTGAGGCCCGCTGTTCTTTAGATGTTGTTCTGGGTTCTTTTATGAGCTCCTGGATGAGTCCTCAATGCGCTTTTGGAGTAATTCTGGTAGGCCAACCACTCCTGGGAAGGTTCACCGCTGTTCCAATTTGTGGATAATGGCTTTCACCATGATTCGCTGGAGTCCCAAAGCCTTAGAAATGGCTTTGCCACCCTTTCCAGACTGATAAATGTCAATTTCTTTGTTTCTCATCTGTTCTTGAATTTCTTTAGTTCAAGGCATGACACGTTGCTTTTTCAGATCTTTTAGCCTACTTCACTTTGTCAAACAGGGTGTATTTAAGTGATTTCTTGATTCAATATTCTGACAGTAATCAGGCCTGGACGTGGCTAGTGAAATTGGACTCAAAAAAAGTGGTTAATCACAGTTAATTCATGATTTAACAAGGGGGCAATTACTATTTCACAAAGGACCAGGTAGGTTTGGATAGCTTTTTCCCCTTAATAAATGAAATCATCATTTAAAAACTGCATTTTGTATTTATTCGGGTTATCTTTGTCTGATATTAAAATTTGTTTGATGATCTGAAACATTTGTTATGGCCCCAATTTGTTATGACCTATCAGATATCAAGGGATGACAGACAAAATTTTAACAAACTTTGACAGATTTAATTTAACAAACAAAAACTGACCAAGATTGATATAAACAAAAATGAGATATTTACAGTCCCTTTGTGATTGAGATGGGGTTGCTATGCGATGATCTGGGTGAGAAAAATGCTCCAACACAGGCAAAAATCCACAAACAGGTCTGGTCACATGTATCCTTCCACAATTTCTCCTTGCACTTTCTCCGACTACTTTACTCTCTCAATTTTTCTCCTTATATACTCTTTTACTGCCCCCTCCCACCTTTTAGATTTTTTAAAATTCTCTGGGACACCTCTCAGACATGCCCAGGACATGCCCAAAACCTGTCTCCAGACTGGCTGAACAAAAAAAAGTCAATACTGCTATCTAGTGGCTTCTTTTTTCCCCCCACATTATATCTCCTTTCCAAAAGGGAAAGATTTTGACTCATAAAGACAAAATTTTTCTTTTCAATACAAAAATGGTTAAGTAAACACTTCTGTATATATACAAATAATACAATATGCTAATAAACACGTGATATATATATATATATATACACACACACACACTCAAACAGGATAAACAATCAGCAATTATATTGTCAGTACCCTTTACATGCTTAATTTCCAAGTCAAACTCCTGTAAAATCAAACTCAAATTCAACAATCTCCGATTCTTGTTTTTCATGTTACTCAAAAACATTAACGGATTGTGGTCAGAATATACAATCATTGGCTTTTGCCCTGTATAAACACAAACCTCAAAGTGATGTAAGGATAGAACCAGAGCCAACAGCTCCTTCTCAATTGTGGAATAGTTCTTTTGGTGGCGATTGAACTTCCTGGAGAAGTATGCCACGGGATGCTCAATGTCATCAGAGTCACTTCTCTGTAGGAGCACAGATCCACAAGCTTGGCAACGAGCATCGACCGCGATGGGAACGGTTTGTTGAAGTCAGGAGATTTGAGCACGTGGAAGTGACACAGCAGAGACTTCAGGTGATCAAAGGCTCTTTGACATGCTTCATCCCAAGTGAACTTTATGCCTTTCTTCAGTTAGTTGGTGAGACTGAGAGCAATCTTGCAGAACTTGTGGTAGTACCTGATCATTCCAAAGAAGCGGCGCAAAGCTTTTTTGTTGTCAGGAACTGGAAAGTCCATGATGGCTTGAACTTTAGCATTTATGGGTGCCACCTTACCCTGGCCTATGACGTAGCCAAGATACGTGACAGTAGCACAACCAAAGTCACTCTTGTTCAGGCTAGCAGTCAGGTTAGCCTGGGTCAAGCGCTATAACAACATCTCGACATCTTTCAGATGTTCTTCCCAGGAGTGAGATGTGATCAGGTCGTCGATGTACGCACCCGTGAGTGGCAATCCGGCGATTGTAGACTGTATCATCCTTTGGAATGTAGCTGGGGCATTTTTCATGCCAAAGGGTAGGACTTCATACTGGTATAACCCAGATGGTGTGGCAAAAGCAGAGATGCTCTTTGCTGTCTCAGTTAAAGGCACTCACCAATAACCCTTCAATAAATCAATCTTGGTCAGAAACTTTGCTTGCCCTGCTCTATCGATACAATCATCAATCCTAGGTATTGGAAACACATCAGTTCTAGTTACAGCATTGACTTTGCGATGATCTGTACAGAATCTAGTACTTCCATCAGGTTTTGGAACTAGAACACAGGGTGAACTCCAATCTGAGTTAGAGGGTCTGATAATGTCATGTTCTGACATGTACTCAACCTCTTTCTCAGCAATCTTTCTCTTTTCAGGATTCATCCGGTACGGATGCTGTTTTATTGGTATGACATCACCAACATCTACATCATGACAGGCGATAGAAACTCTCTTTGGAACATCAAGAAATAGATCTTTATATTTCTTGATCAACCTCTCAAAGTGATCTTTCTGTGAGGATTCTAAGTGCTGGGGTTTTACATCAAGATTTTGCAACACTTCAGAATTTGACAATTTACATGAAAGAACTTCAGCTTTAATTCTAGGTTCATCATCTTGAAACTCCCCCTCATCTTCACACGTCTCGGCCATAAGACGATCTGAAGTGACAGCTGCAACCCTAGCATTCCTATCATGATAAGCCTTTAGCATGTTACTGTGACACAACTGTTTTGGCTTTCTCCTATCTGGAGTCTTTACAATATAATTGCGATCATTGAGTTTTGTCAGAATTTCATAAGGACCATGAAATCTGGCCTGCAATGGATTGGACTGCAAGGGAAACAACACAAGGACCTTGTCTCCTGCTTTAAACTCACGGCTTCTAGCATTATGATCATACCAAGTTTTCATTTTTCCCTGATTTGATTTCAAGTTCTCTTTGACTAGGTCACAAGCTGCACGCAGTCTTTCTTTGCACTTGCTAACATAGTCTAGCAGACTGATATGCGGCTCTTACTCTTGCCATTGTTCACTCAACAATAGCAAAGGCCCTCTCACTTCATGGCCAAACACTAGCTTAAACGGATTGAATCCAGTGGACTCCTGTACTGCTTCTCTTGCTGCAAACAACAGCAAATGAACACCTTCATCCCAGTCTTTCTCATGGTCATAACAATAAGTCCTCATTATTGTCTTGAGAGTGGAATGAAACCGCTCTAAGGCACCCCGACTCTCTGGATGACAGGCACTAGAAAGAATCTGCTTCGCACCTAGTTCATACACTACCTACTGAAACAATCTGGAAGTGAAATTGCTACCTTAGTCTGACTGAATTTCCCTGGGAAGGCCAAACAACGAAAAAGAACTTTATCAAAGCCTTCGAGATTGCAGTTGCCTTAACGTTAGGTAGAGGTATGGCTTCAGGGAATCTGGTTAATGCACACATGTTTGTCAACAAGTAAAAATTTCCAGATCTAGTCTTTGATAATGGACCAACACAATCAATGATGTCCTTGGAGAAAGGCTCCCCAAATGCTGGGATAGGCTGCAATGGAGCTACAGGTGACTCTAACTGGTGTTTTCCAACTAGCTGACAAGTGTGGCAGGTTTTACAAAAGTTGGAAACAACTTTCCGAAGTCCAGGCCAGGAGAAGTGTTTCATGATCTTGTCAACAGTCTTGTTAACACCAAGATGACCTCCTAAAGGTAAACTATGAGCCATTGTTAAGATCTCATTCCTGTAGATGTTCGGAACAACAATTTGCTTGACCACTGCCCAATGTGCATTGGCAGGGATATCAGGAGAATGCCACTACCGCATCAACACTCCATCCTTGAGATAATACCCAACTGGAACTGCGTCTATTTCTTCATCAGGAAGGGCTCTCTTCTTTAGTACACATATTTTAGGATCATTAGTTTGTTCCTGAATCAACCGCTTTCTGGACATAGACAAGTCTCTAGACACATCAGAATCACCAGACCCATCTGGCTGTCCTGAACAGAGAACTGATAAATGTGTCTGATAAGTTCTCAAACGGAGAAACCATTGTAGGCCGAACAGAGTCATGAGGCAAACCAATGTGCTGGACAGCACCACATCATCCTCTTCTTCAGCCTTCTTGGCCATAGCACGGGTCACTGCACAGGAAGGATACAGAGATGGGTCTTCATCGCCATCTTCAGTGCTCGGCTGTGAAGTAACATGAACGGGGTAACTACATTGCTCTCAGCCAGGTCATTGTGACAGAGAAACACCCTTGACAGGTAGACTTGACATAAGTCCCACTTTTACCTGTCCTGTAACTAAATCTGACTTCAGGAATACAGAGCGCAGGGGTACAGATACAGTCCTCCCTTCAATACCTTGTACAAGTATGAAATCCCTAGAAGTGATCTCATCATGAAACTCCAAGGAGTCCATCAAAAAAAGTGACTGAGAAGCTCCGGTATCCCTTAGGATATATATGGGTACAGGAGGAGAATGCTCATTCAGAGCCACAAATCCCTCTGACACAAATGGAAGAAATTCCTCCCTCACAAAGTCAGCAGTATTAGGCTTCTTAGCCCCACAAGTAGCAGGGAATTTAGCAGATCTGTCATCTACTACAGGGGTTTCTAACCTTGCTTTCACAAAGGCATTGGGTTTGGTATCCTTTTCTTTTTCTTTCTTAGCTTTAAGGGACCAACAGTTTGTTGTAACATGACCAGATTAGACCACTTTTTTTCATGACAGCTTTCACACTTTGATCAGACCTGTGACTGGATTTCTGAGCACCATCACCAGATTTGTCTTTGTCTTTGGGCGAGGAATCTTAGGTATTACCGTTACCTTTCTTCTGAAATTGGAACCATCTATTTTTACTGCTGGACTGAAATTTTGACTTATGAGTGAGAACATATTCGTCTGCAAATTTGGCAGCTGATTGCAAATTCAGTGCTTGCTTCTCATTTAGGAAGGTCATAATATCATCCTTTACACAGTTCTTGAATTCTTCCACTAACACCATCTATTTTAGTCAGTTGAAATCATCCTTGACCTCCATAGAAGTACACCAGCGCTAAAAGCAAACCCTCTTCTCGTAAGAAAATTCTACATAAGTCTGATTGTCAGATTTCTTCAGACCTCTGAATTTCTGTCGGTAGGCCTCTGGAACCAACTCATAAGCTGTCAAAATAACCTTTTTGACAACCTCATAATCATTGGAGTCATCTGCAGACAAAGCCGAATAGGCTTGTTAAGTTTACCCTTTACCCTGGCCGTTTCCAGTTTAAAGTTTTCCTTTTGGGCTACATGGGGCACCTGCGTCATTCCAAAGATTGATGGACCAGGTACTCGATGGGCTGTCAGAATTTGCTGGTGCTTACCTTGATGATGTCGTGATATACAGTACCTCTTGGGCCCAACATCTAGAACATCTGCAGGTGGTGTTCCGACGTCTTCAGGAGGCAGGTTTGACCATCAACCCAAGCAAGTGTGCCTTTGCTAAAACAGAAATTGAGTACCTGGGTTTCATCATAGGGAAAGGCCAGGTTAAGCCCCAGATGGCAAAGGTGCAAGCGATCCAGAACTGTTCTCTGCCACAGACCAGGAAGCAGTTAACATCTTTCCTTGGTATGGCTGGATTTTACAACCGTTTCATTCCTAATTTCTCCACTAGAGCTGAAATCCTGACGGATATGGTGGGATCCAGGTGCCCTAACCAGATACAATGGACCACAGAGGCGGAGACAGCATTCCGCGATCTACAGCAGGCATTGAGCAACGAGCCAGTGTTGTTTAGCCCTGACTTTGAGCAAGAGTTTGTGTTACAGACGGATGCATTGGAAAGGGGGCTTGGAGCTGTTCTGCTGCAAGGACCTGAAGAGGGCCGACGCCCCGTAGCATTCATTAGTCGAAAGCTGTTTCCACGTGAGTCTCGTTATTCGACTATTGAGAAGGAATGCCTGGCTGTGAAATGGGCTTTGGATTCCCTCAGGTATTACCTGCTCAGACGTCAGTTCATTCTAGAGACCGACCACAAGGCTCTGGCTTGGATGCAGAGGATGAAGGACACCAATAGTAGGGTGACCCGCTGGTACCTTGCGATGCAGCCATTCCACTTCACCATCCGCCATGTCCCGGGCGAGACAATGTGACTGCGGACTACCTCTCTCGCTGTCCTGGCCCAGGCTTGGATGGGGGGAAGATGTGACGGTCGGCTACGCGGCCGCACATCTAACCAGGTGGTAGAGAAGCTATACACCCGCTGCACACACTCCCCTTTCCTCCACCGTCAGCATCAAAATTTCAGTTTAGTTATTAGTTGGTAGGCACATTCTTAACGATATCTACATACACTAACTACGTAATCATTGCACATTATTTTCTTTCCGTTTCAGGCACGTAAGACATTGACCATACACGCTACAGCATAAACACGTTACTGACTAAACAAATTAACACAGGACACGTTTTTATTAGGTTAAACATTTATTTCTTTGGTTAGCGTTGATATAAGTTATACATTTGGGTGCACACGTTTTCTTATGTTAACATTATCTAAAGCTTCTGTTTGTTTGAAGTTGTTTTAAGTTTACCGTGGACAGTGGCATGCACAGACATTATGGGGGGCTAATGCTCAGGGGGGAGGGGGAGGGCACTTTTTTGCACACGTGGAACATGTTATTATAGTGTGAAATTAAAAAAATAAAATAAACATTACACACACATGTTCAATGCAATTCATGACTACTGTCATTCATCACAAGAAGGCACATGGGTAGCTTTTATGGGGATATTTTTCTCAGGCAATGGGGAACTGCCTGATTCTTCTTTATGTGTTCATTTATGTTGCCTAACAAAACCTACACAAAAGAAAACGTTCAGCTTAACAGATAGATTTGCAAAGTCGACCGGCATTGTTTGTGGTGGTCGTCCTCACGTTATCTATCATTGTTTGGGCTATAGCATTAACCTAGCTAATCAGGTGACCAGTCGGCTAAAAAACGCTCAGTTGTTTGGTGCTGTATGAGCAGTGGGGTACCGTCAGATGCCAGGAAGGCCTTCAGTAACATCACCCTTTCCCGGATAATTGCTCTTAAACTGTTTGCGATCAGGTTTGATTGATTATCAATCAAAGAGTTAATTAACAGAATAGCCACCACCAATGCATGACACGTAATGATTAAGAAATGCTAATTACAAAGCGATTGCCTGTTGGCTTTGTTGATATAATTGATGTGAATCCGCAAGGATGACAATCTACAAAAAATCCGAAACTTTCACAGCAATTATTTTCGTCTTCACTCAGCTGTGCTACAACGCACTTTAGCTGTCACATTCAGAGTATATAGAACGGATTCTCGTGGCTAATTGCTCAATGAACGTCGCAAATTAATTTACGCAAATTCGGAAATTATAAAGACGTAGGCTATTGATATTTTTTCCGTAGCCATTGGTGTGCGGAAGTAAGTTAAACGCCGTATAATTTCGTAGTGCAATGTGTAACACGGCTTTCAAAAACAATTTAGATTCTCGTCGGTTCCTCCAATCAGTCTGAGCAACGGTTGCTAATCGGGGAGGTAAACTGCGAGAGGTGTCTGTCATTAAGAAGTGAAAGGTGAGGTTATTGCTGGCCCTGTGTTTCTGCAGACCGACCGTCACTGTGTATGAAACATGCTACTGCACAACAAAATGATTACAGCTTGGGCTTGGAGGGAAAACTGTACAATTTCACTTGATCTGTGTGTTACCTGGCTGGTGGGGCACAAGACTGTGGCTTCCAGTCGCTCAGCTGATATGCTCCTGCAGCGCATCTTCAGGTATATGCACTGCGGACGTGTTCACGTGACAAAGGAAGACAGGTCGGAAGTGCGTGAGGAGGTGGCCCATTTCGGGACATTTTTTTCAGTAGTTTTTAATCACAAAACTTTTCTAAAAGATCATTTCAACATTGGCCCCACTAAAGTGTTAATAATAATAATAATAATAATAATAATAATAAATATAATTTAAAAAAAAGAAATTTTGAAAGGGCACTTTCATTGATAAAGGGCAAAGGGGCAAGTGCTGTTGCACCACCTAGTGTCTATTTGTGCATGCCACTGCCCGTGGAGGAGGCAGGAGACCGGGGGCGTGCTGCTTACTACCTGGGTTTCGGTTCCGTGATGGCAAAGGGGTGCCGAGGTGCACCGTGTCAACTTAAGAGTCCGGCGGACGTAACCATCTCCTAGTTGATGTCAAGGGGGGGAGCGGAAGTTCGCGTCTGAGAGTAATTTTCATTATTTATTCTTAGTATTTGTTAACATTAATGATTACTATTTTTTGGTTTTGGAAATATTATTTACTTTATTTGTTCTTTATTTTGAACTGCCTCCCTTGTCCATGTCTTGTTGTTTTGTTATAGTAATTAGTTCTTGTCTCCCCTATGTGTGCGTATGTGGCCTGATCAGCCAGTTTAAAAGTTCCCCGTTTTTGTCAGTTGGGGAGGCAGTACTTTTGAGTTCAGTTGGCTTTTTTGTTTGCTCCTTATTCTTCGGTTGAAGTTTAGTTCGACCTCCTAGGCCTAGTAGTCATTTTGCTTATTTAATTATGATTGGTTATGATTATATAAATTTTTATTCATGATTTTATATTAAAAAACTGTCTCTCTGTGCCTGCACCGCTTGGTCCCTCACAAGGACAGTTTGCAACATCAGGGGCCAGTGTTCCTTCACTGGAAATACTTATCAACTTTCTTCTCCAAAAATGGAGGCACCAGCTTTACCTCCTGGCTGGCACGAAATTTGTTTTCAGCTTCTATTTTGATTTTTAGTAGCTCCATTTGGAGCCTTTCTTCTCTTTCGAATTTCTGTAACTCAAAATCTCTCTCTCTGTCTCTCTCTTTCTGCTCTTTTCTCTTTCTCTCTCTCTAATTCTCGTTGTTTTTCTTTTCTTGCAAATTTTCTAACTCAAACTCCCTTTCTTTCTCTCTTTGTGCCCTGTCAAATTCTCTATGTTTTTCTTTTTCTTCCCTTTCAATCTCTAGCATTATTAATTTAAGTTCCATTTCTACATTTGGATTTTCCACTGGAAACTGTTCCAGATCTCTTGGTGCAAGCACATTTTCATCAATGTAATATTCAACAATCTCTCTAGCCAGTCTTCCTTTTCGCATGACTGGTTTTACCTCTGTCAGCTCTAACTGTCTGCGTATTTCTAGCAGTTCTGTCTTTTTAAAAGACTTCAAAACCTCTACGATTGATGATGCCAAGAAATCATCCATTGCTGTTGATCTGTCAAAAATATATATAGCAAAATTTAAAAAAAACAATTTCACAATTTGAAATGTTAGATTTTCAATAAATGACTCACACAATGGTCTGTCCCGGATTTGAGCCCCCAATTTGTTATGGCCTTAATTTGTTATGACCTATCAGACAGCAAGGGATGACAGACAAAATTCTAACAAACTTTAACAGATTTAATAAAACAAACAAAAACTGACCAAGATTGATATAAACAAAAATGAGATATTTACAGTCCCTTTGTGATTGAGATGGAGTTGCTATGCAATGATCTGGGTGAGGAAAATGCTCCAACACAGGCAAAAAATCCACAAAAAAGCTTCACAGGTCTTGAAAAGAGTGACAGGTCTGGTCAAATGTATCCTTCCACAATTTCTCCTTGCACTTTCTCCTACTACTTTATCTCTCAATTATTCTTCTTATATACTCTTTTACTTTTTTTTCCACATGACACATTTAAGAGTGTAAAATGTGCAAAAAAGTAAGAAATCAGGAAGGGGGAAATTACTTTTTCACGGCACTGTATATTTTGATCTTTGACTCCACTAGAGTACTCCTGATTGCGCAAAGTGAAAAAAGGGTTCTTATTTCGCTCATACTGCCATCCTCAAAACTCCCCATTTGTAGTTTATTGTAGTCTCTGCCTGAAACGCCCCATTGGGGTTGCTCTTCCGCTATGGCCCCCACTCCCCGTGTGCCCACTTTCTTCTGACTTGCCAGCTCTGTGGAGGGCGGGAAGAGGGAGTTGGGCCGGAAGTGGCTGCAAAACGCCATCTGTTTCCCCAGAATGAAACGAGAGACACGGCTGCCATCTGAAAACGAAGCGGCGGGTAAATTCCGCAATCTAACATTATACTTTAACATAGCTCTAATGAATGTGCTGCCGGATAGCTCACTTGGCTAAGGCACTGTGCTGCAGTGCAGAGATGACTATCACGTCGCGGGTTCGAGCCCCGGTCGTACCCACTGGCAGGGGTCGGCAGCTTTTTCAGAGTAGCGCACAATTGGCCATCGCGCTACAGGGTTTCAAATTGGGAAGGGACTGCCGGATTTGGGATGCAAAATCAGCTTTGTTCGTTGCTCCAGCGCCTCCTGTTGGCCAGACGGGCGCTTGTCAGGAAGACTCTGGGTTTGTTCATGTCCGGGTATCCTCCGCCTTCGTTCTGAACTTGCGAAGATTCAACCAATGAGTGTATAAGAATCAATGGTTGACAGGCAGGTGCTTCGGAGGAGAGCCGTGTTCTGTCCTCACTATCCTGTGTTGGCAGCAAGGGGTCGCATACGAGCAAGCTTTGTACATAGTTCACCAATTGGGCATTCCAGATTCGGGTGGGATTGGAGATGCCAAATTTAAAAAAAAAGAAAAAAGATAGATCCAATGAAATGAACTTGTTCTAATAAACGCAGTGGCGAAAGTAGAGGAAGCAGTGCCAAAATCTGGCAGCGCAAGCTCAACTTTGCTATCGGCTACAGTTTGCTACCGGTGAGTACAGCAGTTCTTCTACTAGCTAGGATGCAGGGAAAGCTAGAATCCACAACATACAGATGCATTTGTAGAACGGGTCGACATACCCAAGTGTAGACCGGAGACCGTAGAAATCCGATGGGTCTGAGTTTAGAGGGAAACATGGACGGTGAACAGCAGCTAAAAGTGGACCAACAGCTTATGGACTGCGCTGGTATATGACAGAGGGGCGAAAGCTCTTGGCTAAACGGCTTTTTCAGAAATTGCCCGTGGTAATGATTTTCCTATTGCTTTGGAATGACCAGCTTTTCCTTGCGGAAAATGGGCGAGTTATGGAGAGTGCGCAAGAGCTAGATAGAGCTCCGGTTATGTCATGAACATAATACAGGTTTTTCCGACCGTAAGTTCCATCTGCGTGAACCGTTGCTGATGTGGTGCTTGTGAATCGATCACCTCTACAGGAAAGAATTTAATATTTAATCGATGTTGTTATACACGTTATAGCCTGTTCGCGTCCCTATAGCTTTCACCGGTAGCATCAGAGAGCTTGCCCAGACATTGGAGATGTATCAGGCTTACCCAGGTCATGGATCAGTAAAAGGGATCCTTTCCCAAGCACCCAAAAAGGCGCCCAAGCTTTGCAAAATATTCGGCTGGTCTAACTGCACCTCTCCGATTAGCTTCAACTGTAGTGGCTACAATCAGGCAACAAGATGATGAAACTGTCACATTGATACTAACCAAAGTAACACAAGCATACCGATCAGAATTGCTGCATATAAGTTAACCAGGAGCATTTTTAATTAGCAGAGCACACGAACTAACATGTAGTAGCTGATAATCAGTCATGACTTTGAATGTAATCTGTTGCACGAAAAGTTCGTTTTGCGTCCGGTGTGAAAGCTGCGTAATGCGCACATAACGCCTGTATTCGCGTCTTTGCATTGACTTTGAACGTAGCTAATCTGTCGCGCAAAAAATTTGTTTTGCGTCCGATGTGAAAGCGGCTTAACATGTATTCGCGTCTTTGGATTGACCTTGAATGTAGGCTAATCTGTCCTGCGAAAAATTTGTTTCGTGTCTGATGTGAAAGCAGCTTTATGGATAGTACGCGACAGCTAGAGAGAGCTCCGTTATGTTATGAACATAATACAGGTTTTGCAGACCGTAAGTTCCATTAGCGTGGACAAGTTGCTTATGTGTAGAATTTTCCCTGATATCACTCTTGCATATTTAGGACACAAACAGCAACAGTAACTTGGCTACGAACTGGCTATCACGTCAGGTTGGCTAATGCAGTAAAAGCAACTTACAGCCTCTGTGTCTGTGAGTCACGGACAGTCGCGACCGATACATGCTTTATCTTCAGATATTTTTCAAAGCCTACGTTTGAGGCCAGTTGTTAGTGCTGTTATGGCCCCAATTTGTTATTACAATTTACAACACAACAGCAACAGCAAGGGATGACAGACACAATTTAAAACTTAAACACATTTAATTTTTAACAAAGACAATAATGACTAAACTAATCTACAGACCAAGATTGATTGGAAAAAAAAACAGAAATATTTACAGTCCTTTTTGTGGGTTTCCTGGTGATGTGCTGGGTGAGGAAAATGCTCTTACACAGGCAAAAATCCACTAGAAGCTTCACAGGTCTTAAACAGAATGACAGGTCTGGTCACATGTATCCTTCTCCTTGCAATTTCTCCTACTACTTCACTGTCTCAATTCTACTCCATATATACTCTTTTGCAGACCCCACCCACATTTAGACCTTTTTTTTTTTTTATTTTCGGGGACTTGCCCCAGACATGTCTGAAACATGTCCAAACATAGCTCCAGTCTGAGCTGAATAAAAAAAAGGTAAATACTGTCATCTTGTGGCCTATATTCACATTACACCTCCATTCCAAAAGGGAAAAATTTTGACTCAAAAAGGCAAAATTTTTCTTTTCAATACAAAACGGTTAAGTGGAAACTTGTCTATATATACATATCATACAATATTCAAATAAACACGTGATATATATATACATATTCAAACACGGGATAAGCAATCAGCAATTACATTGTCTGTACCCTTCACATGCTTAATTTCCAAGTCAAACTCCTGTAAAATCAAACTCCAATTCAACAATCTCCGATTCTTTTTTTTCATCTTACTCAAAAACTGTAACGGATTGTGGTCTGTGCACACAGCCATTGGCTTTTGCCCTGTACAAACATAAACACCAAAGTGTTGTAAAGATAGAACCAGAGCCAACAGCTCCTTCTCAATTGTGGAATAGTTCCTTTGGTGGCGATTGAACTTCCTGGAGAAGTATGCCACAGGATGCTCAATGTCATCAGAGTCACATCTCTGTAGGAGCACAGATCCACAAGCTTGGTCACTAGCATTGACCGCGATGGAGAACGGTTTGTTGAAGTCAGGAGATTTGAGCACGGGGAAGTGACACAGCAGAGACTTCAGGCGATCGAAGGCTCTCTGGCATGCATCATCCCAAGTGAACTTTACGCCTTCCTTCAGTTGGTTAGTTAGACTGAGAGCAATCTCAGCAAAGTTCTTGCAGAACTTGCGGTAGTACCCGATCATTCCAAGGAAGCGGCGCAAAGCTTTTTTGTTGTCAGGAACTGGAAAGTCCATGATGGCTTGAACTTTAGCATTTATGGGTGCCACCTTACCCTGGCCTATGACGTAGCCAAGATAGGTGTCAGTAGCACAACCAAAGTCAGTCTTGTTCAAATTAACAGTCAGGTTAGCCTGGGTCAGGCGCTGGAACAACGTCGCTAAATCTTTTAGATGTTCTTCCCAGGAGTCACTCCATGTGATCAGGTCATCGATGTATGCACCCGTGTGTGGCAATCCGGCGATTGTAGACTGTATCATCCTTTGGAACATGGCTGGGGCATTTTTCATGCCAAAGGGTAGGACTTCATCCTGGTACAATCCAGATGGTGTGGCAAAAGCAGAGATGCTCTTGGCCCTCTCAGTTAAAGGCACACACCAATAACCCTTCAATAAATCAATCTTGGTCAGAAACTTTGTTTGCCCTACTCTATCAATACAATCATCAATCCTAGGTATTGGAAACACATCAGTTCTAGTTACAGCATTAACTTTGCGATAATCTGTACAGAATCTAGTACTTCCATCAGGTTTTGGAACTAGCACACAGGGTGAACTCCAATCGGAGTTGGAGGGTCGGATAATATCATGTTCTAACATGTACTCAACCTCTTTCTCAGCAATCTTTCTCTTTTCAGGATTCATCCGGTACGGATGCTGTTTTATTGGTTTGGCATCACCAACATCTACATCATGAGAGGCTATAGAAACTCTTTTTGGAACATCAGGAAACAGATCCTCATATTTCTTGATCAACCTCTCAAACTGATCTCTCTGTGAGGGTTCTAAGTGCTGGAGTTTTACATCAAGATTTTGCAACACTTCAGAATTTGACAATTTACATGAAAGAACTTCAGCTTTAATTCTTGGTTCATCATCTTGAAACTCCCCCTCATCTTCACACGTTTTGACCATAGGAGAATCTGAAGTGACAGCTGCAACCCTAGCATTTCTGTCATGATAAGGCTTCAGCATGTTAATGTGACACAATTGTTTTGGTTTTCTCCTATTTGGAGTCTTCACAATGTAATTGAGATCATTGAGTTTTGTCTGAATTTCATAAGGACCATGAAATCTAGCCTACAATGGATTGGACTGCAAGGAAAACAACACAAGAACCTTATCTCCTGGTTTAAACTCACGGCTTCTAGCCTTATGATCATACTAAGTTTTCATTTTTCCCTGACTTGATTTCAAGTTCTCTTTGGCTAGGTCACAAGCTGCACGAAATCTTTCCTTGAACTTGCTAACATAGTCTAACAGACTGTTATGAGGTTCTTTCTCTTGCCATTGTTCACTCAACAATAGCAAAGGTCCTCTCACTTCATGGCCAAACACTAGCTCAAATGGACGAAATCCAGTAGACTCCTGCACTGCTTCTCTAGCTGCAAACAACAGCAAATGAACACCTTCATCCCAGTCTTTCTCATGGTCATAACAATAAGTACTCATCATTGTCTTGAGAGTGGAATGAAACCGCTCTAAGGCACCCTGACTTTCTGGATGATAGGCACTAGAAAGAATCTGCTTTGCTCCTAGTTCATACACAACCTGCTGAAACAAACCAGAAGTGAAATTGCTACCTTGGTCTGACTGAATTTCCCCGGGAAGGCCAAACAACGTGAAGAACTTTATCAAAGCCTTTGAGATTGCAGTTGCCTTGATGTTACGTAGAGGTATGGCTTCAGGGAATCTGGTAGATGCACACATGATTGTCAACAAGTACTGATTTCCAGATCTAGTCTTTGGTAATGGAACAACACAATCAACAATGACCTTAGAGAATGGCTCCCCAAATACTGGGATAGGCTGCAATGGAGCTACATGTGGGTCTAACTGGGGATTTCCAACTACCTGACAAGCGTGACAGGTTTTGCAAAAGTTGGAAACGTCTTTCCGAAGCCCAGGCCAAAAGAAGTGTTTCATGATCTTATCAACAGTCTTGTTAACACCAAGATGACCTCCTAAAGGTAAACTATGAGCCATTGTTAAGATCTCATTCCTGTAGACCTTCGGAACAACAATTTGCCTGACCACTGCCCAATCTGCATTGGCATGGACATCAGGAGGGCGCCACTTCCGCATCAGCACACCATCCTTGAGATAATACCCAACTGGAACTGCGTCTATTTCTTTATCAGGAAGGGTTCTCCTCCCTCGTGCACAAATTTCAGGATCATTAGTTTGCTCCTCAATCAACTGCTTTCTGGACAGAGACAAGTCTCCAGACACATCAGAATCACCAAACCCATCTGGCTGGCTGAACAATGAACTGATAAAAGTCTCTGATAAGTTCTCAAACGGAGAAACCATAGTAGGCCGATCAGAGTCATGAGGCGAACCACCTGAGTCCTGACTATTCAATGTGCTGGACGGCACCACATCATCTTCTTCTTTAGCCTTCTTGGCCATAGCACGAGTCACTGCGAAAGAAGGATACAGAGATGGGTCCTCGTCCCCATCTTCAGTGCTCGGCTGTGAAGTAAGATGTACAGGGGGAACTACTTTGCCCCCAGCCAGGTCATTGCCTAGCAACAGAGAAACACCCTTTATAGGTAGACTTGACATAAGTCCCACCTTTACCTGTCCTGTCACTAAATCTGACTTCAAGAATATAGAGCGCAGGGGTACAGATACAGTCCTCCCTTCAATACCTTGTAAGTATGAAATCCCCTGAAGCGGTCATCACGTAACTCCAAGGAGTCCATCAACAAAAGTGACTGAGAAGCTCCGGTATCCCTTAGGATATATATGGGGACAGGAGTAGTATGCTCATTCAGAGCCACAAATCCCTCTGACACAAATGGAAGAAATTCCTCCCTCACAAAGTCAGCTGTATCAGGCTTTTTAGCCCCACAAGAAGCAGGTAATTTAGCAGATCGGTCATCTACTACAGGGGTTTCTAACCTTGTTTTCACAAAGGCATTTGGTTTGGTATCCTTTTCTTTTTCTTTCTTAGCTTTTAGGAACCAACAGTTAGTTGTAACATGCCCAGATTTCTTGCAATAACTGCAAACTAGACCACTTTTGTCACTGTCAGCTTTCACACTTTGATCAGACCTGTTACTGGATTTCTGAGCACCATCACCAGATTTGTCTTTGTCTTTGGGTGAGGAATCTTGGGTATCACCGTAACCCTTTTTCTGAAATTGGGACCATCTATTGTTACTGCTAGACTGAAATTTGGACTTATGTGTGAGAACATATTCATCTGCAAATTTGGCTGCTGATTGCAAATCCAGTGCTTGCTTCTCATTAAGGTAGGTCTTAATATCATCCTTAACACAGTTCTTGAATTCTTCAACTAACACCATCTCTTTTAGTGAGTTGAAATCATCCTTGACCTCCATAGAAGTACACCAGCGCTCAAAGCAAACCTGCTTCTCATTAGCAAATTCAACATAAGTCTGATTTTCAGATTTCTTCAGACCTCTGAATTTTTGTTGGTAAGCCTCTGGAACCAACTCATAAGCTCTCAAAATAACCTTTTTGACAACCTCATAATCAGAGGAACCATCTGCAGACAAAGCCGAATAGGCTTGTTGAGCTTTACCCTTGAGGACAGTTTGCAACATCAGAGGCCAGTGTTCCTTTGGCCACTGGCAACTCTTTGCTACCTTTTCAAAACACTGGAAATAGTTGTCAACATCCTTTTCCGAAAATGGAGGCACCAATTTTACCTCCTGGCTAGCCCGAAATTTATTTTCAGTTTGAATTTTAATTTTTAGTTGCTCCATTTGGAGTCTTTCTTCTCTATCGAATTTCTCTAATTCAAAATCTCTCTGTCTTGAAAATTTTTCTGACTCAAATTCTCTTTGTTTTTCTTTTTCTTCCCTCTCAAATTCTCTTTTTCCTCCCTTTCTTTTTCTCTTTCCTCCCTTTCTTTCTCTTTTTCCTCCCTTTCTTTTTTCTCTTCTCTTGCTAATTTTTTCCAACTCAAACTGCCTTTGTTTTTCCTTGTCTTCCCTTTCAATCTCTAGCATTTTTAATTTAAGTTCCATTTCTATATTTGGATTTTCCACTGGAAACTGTTCCAGATCTCCTGGTGCAAACACCTTTTCATCAATGTAATATTCACCTATCTCTCTAGCCAGTCTTGCTTTTCGCATGGCTGGTTTTACCTCTGTCAGCTCTAACTGTCTGCAAATTTCTAGCAGTTCTGTCTTTTTAAAAGACTACAAAACACCTACGGTTGGTGATGCCAAGAAATCATCCATTGCTGTTGATCTATATATATGTATTTATATTGCAAAATTCAAAAAACAATTTTACAGTTTGAAATGTTAGATTTTCAATAAATTACTCACACAATGGTCTGTCCCGGACTTGAGCCCCCAATTTGTTATGGCCCCAGTTTGTTATTACAATTTACAACACAACAGCAACAGCAAGGGATGACAGACACAATTTGAAACTTAAACACATTTAATTTTTAACAAAGACAATAATGACTAAACTAATCTACAGACCAAGACTGATTGGAAAAAAAAAACAGAAATATTTACTGTCCTTTTTGTGGGTTTCCTGGTGATGTGCTGGGTGAGGAAAATGCTCTTACACAGGCAAAAATCCACTAGAAGCTTCACAGGTCTTAAACAGAATGACAGGTCTGGTCACATGTATCCTTCTCCTTGCAATTTCTCCTACTACTTTACTGTCTCAATTCTACTCCTTATATACTCTTTTGCAGACCCCACCCACATTTAGACCTTTTTTTTTTAATTTTCGGGGACTTGCCCGAAACATGTCCAAACATAGCTCCAGTCCGAGCTGAATAAAAAAAAGGTAAATACTGCCATCTAGTGGCCTGTATTCACATTACAGTGCTAACTATCGCTAGCGGTCCTGCTAGCCACCCGTAACACGTTGGCTTCTCTGACATTATTTGCTGTTATATGGTTACTTACAGCTTGTGGCTCCGAGCGCTTGATCTATGCAACTGCTTCAGGTTTGAGAAACAGCTGAAACGCTTATCCTGTTTTGAATTATCCTTTATTGACAAAGCTGTCTTTGGTGAAATTCTGAGCACAAGCAGCTAACGTTCACTTTGGCTGTGGCTGTTGGCTGCCAGCAAACAAAAAAGCTACCCACTGATTTCTGGTGGCATTGTCTTTTGAGAATATATTTGTTTTTCTTTGCGTCCAAAACTAAATGGACAAGTAGCTTTGGGAGAGAAACTGCAAATTTGCACCTCAAATAATCTGTGGTTCTTCTTTTGTATTTCCAAAAGTGTCAACGCTACTAAGGCATAGTATGATCTGCCGTTGTTAGTGCCTGCTAGAATAGCTTCCGTTGTGGGCAGGTCCAGCGCAGTGGTTGGCTCTGGCTAAGTCTGTACTAATTGGACGGCACAACCTGACGCAGGTTTTACCCAGATCTTGTGAAGATCTCGGGAGGAGCTGTTCAGAGAGGAAATCAAGCTCACGAAATCACGTTCTTGGATTACGGCAAAATCGCTGTATCTTATGTTTAGAAACTTTTCAGAGGTTGAGCATGGACAACTAATATAATAACATTACTAATATGTATTAAAAGAAGGATCAGTATGTTCGGTAAAAGGAACAGTGTAGAAATCAAAGTGCAGATCCACCTTACTTGACCACAGAAAAGTTTGTATGGATCTCTGTCTCACTGGAGATTAGACTACTTGCACATTGTGTAATCTTATGTTGTGTTTATTCATGAAATTGTAGTATTTCAAAATTACATTAAATACATAGGATTTACAATATAATAGGCTATATGTTTTGTGAAAAAATTTGGACACTGCTGATTGAAGGATAATTTCAGGATCCTGAATACTTGAATTCTAGCATCTCACCTCTAACAGAGCTCACCTTGATATTTCAAGGTTTCAAGTCCTTTTCTTAATTTTTCATCACATAGTTTTGGTATGATAGTTAGAGAACATAGTTTCAGCTTAATGTTTTTGAATATTATTGCATTTCTATTGGAGTAGCTCATGCTCAAACGCAAAATTGAAAATGAGTTGCACTGTCTACACTTTTTTAATTAAAAGGTATGACTGGTGAGATATATATACACCTTATCATAAATGTGACTATGTGCATGAATGTTGGACAAATACTTGGCCCCTCTGTGAGAAATATGGCCCCTTACTTCGAAAAATCCTAGATCTGCCTCTGCCACCCAGCCCAACAAATGCATGCATATGATTTTGCCTTCTGATCACAAGATTTCAACAAACTCACGGGTACTAAAATGCTTGTAGCTCATGAAATCTCTGTGGTCACATTATATACTGGACAAAAATGGAGGGTAAAGAGCAGCTTCAGGTCAAATGGGCATTCCTTACTGTGCTCCCCAAACCTCTCCTGGAGGACCACCTGACCTGAATGTTTTAGATTTCTCCCTGCTCCAGCACAGGTGATTAAAATGATCAGTTGTCATCGATCAGCTTTACCCGGTGATAAACGAGCTGATCATTTGAATCACCTGTGTTGGAGTTGAGAGAAATCAAAAACATGCAGGACACGTGGGCCTCCAGGAAACGTTTGGGAAACACTGCCGCAAGTAAACGGGAACAACTTCACTTCGATCCTGCCGATACATAGCCTACCAGCTGAGGGCGCCACAACGCCAAGTAATTTCAATGCATGAATGAAGTCGCCTTCAGTGGGACGAACAAAAAAAACATGAGGCAGAGAAAAAATTATTTTGCCTTGCATCTGTTCGCTTCTCAAATACTGGAAGCAATCAAAAACACATAAAATCAATCAAATTCTGTAATTTGCTTAAACGTTGGCTTACACTGCGAACGGCGTATTCAATATCAAACACAAAAAGCAAAAAAAAAACCAAAAAACGCTTGATTAAAATTACTAACATTGGTATCATTTTTCTAGATTCATGGAGAAATGTGACATTAATTTCAAATATTGCCGATCTTTTGGTTTAGGCCGCCTCTTTCAGTAATTCTGAGGATTGAAATGTAACGCTTATCTCACAAGTTATCAGCTGAGGAAATCACTGCATCTGCTCACATATAGGCTCCCGTAGCCTATATCATTAGGCTATAAAAGCCAGCATTATTTCGATATATTGACTTTAGCCGCCTGCAGCTGCATGAGTTCGAAAGCGAGAAGTTTGTCCGGGGAATTGTTAGTACCTCGCAGTTCAACTGCATTCGCCGTTAATTTGGTTTCATTTAATTCTGCAATTCAATAGGCCATAAACTGATACTTTGTATTACTCACAAAAATGATGGATAATTAAATCGATAACCACCATCTCCATTTATTACACCAATGGGACCAACTGCTCCTTTGAGTTCAAAAAATCCTGAGTATTCTTGCCATTAACATGGTCATTGGACAATCTTTGATTGCCTTGCTATAATGCCACTTAATCGGCAGATAAAATAACCCGTGACAATCAGGATTGGTTTTTCCCATTAAAAGAAGTTTTGCTTTATGAATTAAGATCTTTTCCCCTGCCTAAGAAATGCGAGGCACACCACACATTTCTACACGCAATGAGTACAGGGAATGCAATCAGTTTTCCTACGCGAGAAAAATAAGCCGACTGGCCGACGTAACAGCATCACTTGCTGTGCGCCTGGTGCGGGAATTTGTGGTACCCTACGTCGTTCTGCTGCTGAAATAGGAGCCACTACCCCTTGGGTGAAAAGACCACTGATTTATCCTTTGCTTCGTGATGAAATCATACGGCGATGAGTCGGCCAGTTGTACAGCACGATGCACGACTGTATCCATCGCTGTCATCTTAAATATGTCAGATCCAGATAGTTTTCTGCTAAACGTACGCTTTGTTGGATGAAACGGACGTATTAAAAATTGACGGACAAGGCAGACGACCAATAAGGCGGCTGACTGCGCCCAGATTCGTGTTATTTCTATCAATCGGAAAACTGGGAAGGTGGGGCTGTTTGTTTCTGACCGAATCAGCCCAGTCCCAATTAGTTCAGAAGATGTGACACAATCGAACGTCAAAAGCGGACATGGATGAAAACAAAACATTCTTTGACTGGAGCAAGGCTGCCGATTCTCATTTCAACTGAACATGGAAGCCAGGGGAAGCTACCACGCGTAATAACATGCATTTTATTGTCTGAATATTTTGCTTTATTGATCGCGTGCATCTTCAACCTATTGCTTGCTCGCTACCTCCGATTTCTTCGCTGAGATGCTTTCACCGCGTGTGGGTAGTCAAGAGTGTAACCCAGATGTGTCATGGAAATTGCTTGTTTCGTGTTACATCTCGTATTGACCTGAACACAATCTGCGTCGCAAGCGTTATATTTTCACTATATTGTGAGGCAGCCAACGCTCCCGCACGACAGTAAAAGCTTTTGCTTTATTTACCGACTTGAATGGTAAATGCCAGATTTTTGCTGTTCCGTTTGGTCATCTAATCTATGACCATTTTTCATGTTCAGTTCTTGAAAGCACGAGTCTACGTCGCATCCAACTGGAAATTCTCTGCAATTCGGCAGGGCCTTCTATCGTTACATGTATTAGCCCCAATTCCGTCATAAATGAAAAACAAACCGTATCAGCTGAAGTTCACACCTCCCTGGGAGAAGGATGCAGGCTTTGGGAGAAGGCTCAAAACCTATAGAAGCCACTCTAAAATAATCGCGCATCCAGGAATCGTGATGAAAGTGCTGCGAAGGAAAAGGATGGTTTTGTTAATGGCCTACTTTTTGCTGCTAGTTTTAACCATGTTGAACCTAGCTAATTACAAATGGACTAAAGAGCCACAGCAGTGCAATTACCAGATGAGAAGCACTAACTATCAGGGTAGATCAGATATTCGATTCCTTTACAGACCCTCTTTGGCTAAGAAAAGGCAGCTTGTGTACGTTTTGACCACTTGGCGTTCTGGATCTTCCTTTTTCGGCGAGCTTTTCAACCAAAATCCAAATGTGTTCTTTTTGTACGAACCGATATGGCACATCTGGCAGAAATTATACCCAGGGGATGCAGTGTCGCTGCAAGGGGCAGCCAGAGACATGCTTAACTCGTTGTATCGCTGTGATTTCTCGGTTTTCCAGCTGTACGATGCTCCGGGAGGCAAGAATATGAGCTCCCTTGGGATATTTGGTGCCACTCATAATAAGGTGATATGCTCTTATCCTCTCTGCTCAGCATACAGGAAAGATATTGTGGGCTTGGTGGATGATAAGGTGTGTAGAAAGTGCCCACCCCAAAGTCTACTGCTCCTAGAGAAAGAATGCCTTAAGTATAATACAGTGGTCATTAAAGGGGTGCGGATATTTGATGTCAATGTTCTTGCCCCTCTAATGGAGGATCCTTCATTAGATCTGAAGGTAATTCACCTTGTTAGGGACCCAAGGGCCGTGGCAAATTCCAGGATTAAATCAAGACATGGGCTGATACGTGAGAATTTACAAGTGGTTCGGAGCAGAGATACCAAACGTCGTCGAATACCTCCTGTTGACTTGAATCATAAGATTAACAGGAAGGATGGGTCAGACTCTCACTCAGTCGGAGCCATGGAAGTGATATGCGATCAGACATACAGAACATTGAGAACCGCTTTAAATCCACCCAGGTGGCTCAAGGGGAAGTTTATGACTGTACGTTATGAGGATTTGGTGGATAAACCAATCAAGACCGTACGGAATATATATCACTTTGTTAATCTGTCACCCAACCATGACATGGAATTGTTTACCTTGAACATGACTAGTGGATCGACTTCATCCTCCAAACCATTCCTTGTGTCATCCCGGAATGCCACCAAAGCAGCCAACGCATGGAGAACGGTTCTGAGTTTTCCACAAATTAAACAAGTTGAAGAGTACTGTCACCAAGCGATGTCTTTGCTTGGATATGAACGTTTAAGAACAGTTGGGGATGCAAAAGACTTGAATAAGTCATTGCTCTCAGTCCCTAAAGTATAATTTGCCAAAGACATAAAGACTTGTAAATTAATTTTACATCTAGTCATGTCTGTTAATTGTGCAATTTGAAACTATATTTTGCCTAAGCTTTATGCCAGTATCAGTGTTCTTGGGAAATGACATGCATCACATTGGAATGTATTTTGTACATTTTTAAACAGGTTTACATGGGATCACTGGATGTATAATTATTTACGGCTCACTGGATGTCCGACAAAGCAACATCTCTGCGAGAACTTGAATCTTGGGACCACATAGTGATACAAATGTGTAGGCTTAGGCTATAATGCATCTTTTTATTGTTGCATTTCTTCAAAGTGAATGTTTCTTGCCGTTGTAAACCTTCAAAAAACATGCAAAGTTTGTGAAGTAATAAGCTAGGTTACAACGGTTTGTCCTAGTGAAAAGCATGGGGGAAATCCTCAAACTATTTTTTTTTCTCAAAACTCACCACATAATAATGTTACATTAGATGGATTCACTTAGTCAGCTACTTAGCTTTATGAGAGACAATCATTAAAATATTCTTGAATATATATGTTGTGGTATACAGCTATTGGTGTCACTCTGTAAGCTTTCATCCCTGTTACTTTGACCTCTTTTTAACTTTCTATAATCACATTTTCAGTGCCTGCTTCAGTTATCCATAAGCCATCCACTGCTTCAGATTTGGAAGCAAGTTTATCCTTGCTGTAACAAGTTAATGATTGCTTGGTCTCAAGTCCGTAATTTATCAAGATTTACTAAGTATACCTCTCATGATTGTTCATGCCGTATATGTTTAAATGAGGTAAAATTTTTCTTACTTCATATACCCTCCAACTGGCTTTCATTTTCCCTTGTCATAACTGCCTTGTCATCTCTACCAGAAGCATTCTTATAAACCTTGGTCAATGATTCTGAACTAGCGATTGGCTCTGCTGTTCTCCCAATGTTGGCTTCAGCTCAACACAGCTTCTGCTGTGCCAGACATAAGAACAAATTACCCTGGCTGGCTGACTGTGCTTCAAGTGAATTTAAAATTTGGTTCTTGTGTCTGATGTGAAATGGATCAGTTTGAACATGCAAGTCAGAAAAAGTAGTTCTACTTTGAAAATATCAAATTATTGATTTTTTTTTTCATGAGAATTCGTGAGAAAAGTTACTTTATAGCAAATTTTTAAACTTTTTTAAGGTTGTTTTCACTTGGTCTACGTTAACCAATATAATCCCACCAGTCACAATTGATACTTAAACACACTCATGCACACGCACACACAAACCCATACTGTCAGAGTAGTAGTGATGCATCATGAGTGCATCTGTGCCATAAGGAAATGTATCCATTAAGAATAGCGTTACACACTTGAGTAATCTGTCTGTCAGCCAGTATATCAATCAGTCACTTCAATTATTATGAGGTGGCAACTTAGCATTGCAACCTCACAGCAAGAAGGTTGTGGTTTTGCATCTGGCCTGGGGCCTTTCTGTGTGGAGTTTGCATGTTCTCCCTGTGTTTGTGTTGGTTTCCTCTGTGTACTTTGGTTTCCTCTCGCAGTCCAAAGACATGCATTTCGAGCCAATTGGAGACACTAAATTGCCCATGTGAGAGTGAATGGTATGTGCCTTCTGCGATGGATTGGCAAACCGTCCAGGGTGGGTCCCGCCCTTCGCCTGAGTCAGCTGGGATACGCTCCAGCTCCCCCGCGACTCTAGAGAGGAAGAAGTGGGATGGAGAATGGATAATTGGCGATTGATTTCTACACAAGAATTTTCATATTTGCAAGATTTGAGAGTAAAAATGTTGTCATATGTCAGTAACTAGTATTAGATATCTTTATAACTGTGCTGGAGTGGATTCAATAGGAAGAAAACAAGGCCTTGGACTTGGGTTATTTGTCTTACGGACGTAGCAACAATACTTTATCCCACTGGTCACAGTAGTGACCGGACAAAGAACTTGCTTTTTCACCAACCTATTCATGGAATTTCAAAAGTAATACATTATTTCACAGAGTTAATATTGAAAATTATGGATAGCATTATGTCTGGGAAAATCTTTGAATTAAATAGATTAATGGCAGCCCAATGAAACTACGTTCATTACATTGATATACAGAACAATCTATAAAGATTTTGACTGGGACACAATTTTAGGTTTTTTTTGTTTGTTTGTTTGTTTTTTTAGGCCAGTCCAGAGGATTTTAATACACTGAATATGATGTTAAAATAGAGGTTGTCGGCTTTAATTTGTGAGTCTTGTGAACTGCAAGAAATTTGTCTTCTGATGAGACTAGAAACCAGATGTTTCCACAAAAACACCACAAAAGTTTATTTTATGTTGCTGTTTGGCTTGGCAGATGAAATTTTATTATCCATCAGCATAATTTGAAGAGTCACATTTGTCTTACCTCATGTTTGCCGAATTTAGCAAAAAAAGTGATGGAAATGGGTGTGGAGTGCAGACATCAGTCAAAGATGTTTATGAGTTTTTTTATGCAGTTGCATTTTTTGGCTACTTGCCAGGAAAATGTAGTAACCTCTTCCAGGGTTCTGCTGATGCTGGTCTGCGGTGGCCAGTGCCGCAACCGGCACAATTTTTTTCAAAGATCAGTAAAAATGAATGCATCCAGTGTCTAATAAAATCGGTAGAAACAAAACAAATGACCCTAAATATGCTGCCCCCCCCCCTTGTTATTGTCAGAATAGACCTATTTACAGTTTGCGAACAACGATGACGTAGACAGGTTGCGCGTGCAGCTTGGCAACAAAAATATGGCGAACCACAACAGCTTGTCAAGCTCTGTGAGGGCATTAGCCAAGAAAGAGCACGAATGCTACCAAAACAAATTGACTTTGACAAATGGCAACCAACTTCCAGATCAGTGGGTAGATGATGTTAGTGGCAAGATATTCCGTGGCCTGATATATATACCTACAGTGCCGTGAAAAAGTATTTGCCCCTTCCTAATTTCTGCCGTGAAAACGTATTTGCGCCTTCCTAATTTCTTATTTATTTTTGCATATTTGTCGCACTGAAATGTTTCAGATCATCAAACAAATTTTAATATTAGTTCACTTAGTGCCAGGTAGGTTTGGATAGCTTTTTCCCCTTAAGAAATGAAATCATCATTTAAAAGCTGCATTTTGTATTAACTCGAGTTATCTTTGTCGAATATTAAAATTTGTTTGATCTGAAACATTTCAGTGTGAAGAATATGCAAAAAGGTAAGAAATCAGGAAGGGAGGAAATACTTTTTCACGGCACTGTATTTGATCGAAGAACCTAGCGTGCACATTAGGGAGAAACTACAAGCATACAAGACTGGATGCTAATGACTACATTATCTGCGGACATACAGCTCCCTCCATAATTATTGGCACCCCTGGTTAAGATGTGTTAAAAGCCTTAAAATAAATTCAATTTTTATTGTAGAAGCATACTCTCACACTGAAATTGTAGAAAGATGTAACCTTCAACTCAAGTGAATTTTAAGGGAAAAGAAAAATCTGTGAATAAGAAATAATTATTTTTCATAAAATCACCTGTTCCACAATTATTGGCGCCCCAAACAATTCCTAAGAGATAAATGTAATTGAAGTATTTCTGTCATTTCTACAGTAGTTTACAAAGTTGATTAGCGTATCTGGGAACATTTAAGTAGTAATTCATCTCTTACTGTTTCCGTGGGGTATAAATATGACGTGACACAGAGGCCATTTTTCTTATCCACTCTTCAACATGGGAAAGACAAAGGAACATACCATTCAAGTAAGGCAGATGTTTGTCGACCTTCACAAGTCAGGCAATGGCTACAAGAAAATAGCCACTCGCCTGCACCTGCTCATATCTACTGTCAGAGGAATCATTAAGAAGTTTATAACAACTGGAACAGTGGTAAACGAGGCTGGACGAGGACACAAGGTTATTTTGCCACCGTGCACAGTGAGGAGGTAAGAGAAATAAAAAGTTCTCCAAAGCTCACTGTTAAAGAATTGCATCAAATGGTAGCATCTTGGGGTCACAAAGTCACCGAAACAACATGCCAACAAGCTGTTTGGGAGGCATGCATGGAAAAAACCTTTTCTCACTCACAATCATAAACGCAAACGTCTGGAGTTCGCTAAGCGGTACTGGGAATTCAACTGGGACCGTGTGCTTCGGTCAGATGAGACCAAGATAGAGCTTTTTGGCAACAAACACACTAAGTGGGCCTGGCGGAACCCAAAAGATGAGTACGCATAAAAGCATGTTATGATTCTGCCTTGTTCATGTTTTGCCATGTCTTCATCCATGCCATGTTTTGTTCCTGTTTATTGCTGCATATTCTCCCAAAGTCCATTCCCTCAGTTATATTCCGGTCCATGTTTTGTCTCATACCATACATTGCACTTTGTCTCCCCCTGTCTGGTCTTTTGTCACGTGATCACTCACTGCCCCAGTATTGTGTGCCACACTTTCTGGTGATTTCATGGTTTCTGGGATTTCAACCATTCCTTCCAATCTCGTTTACTTCCTTCACCTTGCTTTTCAATTTTACTAACAATACTAACAGTTTGTTGTTTTAGCTAAACTTACTAACCAAGACTAACATTGTTTATAGTACTAACTTACTAACAAGCACTAAGGATTGTATAGCTGCACATTACTAATTGACTAACTAGCTCTCAGCACTCGCTCTGCTCTAGTCTCCGCCCCTTGCCTTCACTTAATTTAGTTTGCTGTGCTTCTAGCAGATTTTCTGCACGTGGCTAATCATTGTTCTGCTTCTCACTCTGTGCACGGTAGAACTCCCTACCCGGAGCCGTATGTTTGTCAGTAGGCTGTCTCTGTGATCCCTGTCTGCATTTTGGGTTTTGCCAATTTCTTGTAATTACTTGTAATTGCTCTTTTTTTCATTGTGGTCCTATATTATTTAGAAAAACTGAATTTATGAGAAGCTAAAGAACACATCTTAACCAGGAGTGCCAATCATTATGGTGGGAGCTGTAATTCACTCGATTTTCATAAAAAACATGTTCAAACTTTTTTATGTATATTGGAAAGACCTACATGTAGAATACTATAGTTTTACATAAGTTTTTTTTTTTTAATTTGATTTTTTTAAACTTTTTTCCGTGGGGTGATTTTGATAATTAACATGAGACACTTCTTCGGTTCACGATAAAATTGACCCATTCACTTAAAATAAAGACAAATGATTTGTATTGAAAGTAAACTTTATTTATGCACTGTTTTTGAACCAGAAATTAACAAAATAAGAGGAAATTAGCCATATGAATGAGGTGTGTGTTTGAGTATGAGTGTGTCTGTGTATCTGTGCATCCACACAACACGCAAGTGACATGTCATCATGTTGTAAAAGTAAACAATATGCAATCTTTAGAACCAGAAATTAACAAAAATTAACGAGAAGTGAAAATGAACAATGTGTGTGCATCTACACAGCACACCAATGACATGTAATCACAGTGTGCTTTGTGCAAATTAATTTTGCACCTTTCGCACAGATCATGCTCGTCTTGACATCATCAGATGGCTTGCAGACTTGGTACCTCTTCCTCTGTCCCCCAGCAGCAACCTAGAAAGTAGAGGATGATGATTACTATTTTTTTTGCTCACACACACACACGCATGCGCACGTACGCACTTACTTACCTCATGCACTGGTGTAGTAGGTGCAGGCCTCTCCTGATTCTTGCTCACTGTGGCTGCAGCGGCTGGGGTCCTTGGCATGTGCTGCCTCCGTTGAATATGCGGTACCACAAGCGCCTTAACCAGCTCCTCAAGGAAGATGCAATTTGACACATTCCACTGAGGAAAGATCTCCGTCCAGATCACAAATGTGTTGTAGGCCAATACATCGATCATGAAAGATGACCGATGGCCAGTGCGCAGTCATTCGTTTGGTGCAGTCGGACCCTGTCTCTTTGTCCAAGTTGACCACCCCCCCTCCCCCCCTCCTTTGGTGGCATTGTAATCCAGGATCATGCTTGGTTTCTGGTCCTCTCTTCTGCTCATTTCAGCATTTTTGTGCAAAGTGCTCATGAGCACAATATTTTTTCCCTTCTTAGGGCAGTTAGACACTAGGGCTGTGGTGTCTGTGAAAGCAAACATGGAAGATTGAGGGGCCCTGTTCTTGATTATCAGCAGCTCAGCAGGGAGTTCAGTCCTGTTCTTTCGGACAGTTCCGACCATCGTTAGCTTCCTCTTAAGAAGCTCCTGGCCCAAGTTGTAGCTTGTAAAAAAATTGTCACTGGTTATGTTTTGCCCCCTGAGACCCTGTGCAATGTCAAGCACGACTCTTGTGCCCTTATTCTTCTCTGGGGCTTCTCCAACTGGATTTGCAGTGTAAACCTGCATTTTCAATGCATAGCTGGTGTTTGCATCACACGCTGCCCAGATTTTATGCCATATTTAGCTGGTTTGGAAGGCATGTATTGCCTAAATGGGCAGCAACCACTGAATGCCACCAGCCTTTCATCCACTTTGACATTAGGGCCTGGGTTATACAGTAGTGGAAGCTGCTCTACCCACGTATCCCACACTGTCCTAATAGCTGCCAGCTTGTCTCTCTCTCGTCTGCCAGCCTGTGTCTCTCGATTATCGAATCCGATTACTCTGGAGAAAATGTGAAAAGTCTCCAGTGACATCATGGCTAGAAATATTGCCCTGCCTCTCTCTGCATCCCAAAGAGTGGCTGTCGGTTCATCCTTCAACTTACAAACCCCAGCCAGGATGAGGAACCCCAAATACGCATGTAAATGTGTTTCGTCCAGCCCCCTCCACTTCTCCCTAAAAAAACTCCGCCTCCCTTCTAGATTAGTCATTTCGAGAATGATTTTCTGTATTGAATTAGGCATGACCAGCTCAAAAGCTGACTTGATGTCTGTCACACGAGTCACTGCCATCCTAGTGGGCCCTGGCTCTGTCTTGATTATGTTTTCCGGAGACAGGCTTGCCCGACGCATATTTGGGGATGAGGACCACTGTACTTCACCATTCTTTGACATGAATGTCATGCTTGGAGGAACAGGAATAGCGATTTCCTCATCTGGTTCATAATCAGAATCAGAATTGACCTCAAGATGGTCTTCACCTTCAGACACATCCACCTCTATTTCACTGTCGTGATCTTAGATGAGTTCCAGAGCCTTCACAGCTGCAATCCGTTTGCTTCCGCTGCTCATTTTGTGAAGCTATAACAGTGAGTGTACCATATGTGGTTGCAGAGTGAAATGTTGGCAGGACTCACATGCAGAGAATCTTTTATATTTGATCCTCCCCTGCCGAGTGTCCAGTGAGTGTAGGCAGAGTTTTCCCGCGGCAACATAGAAGGTTCCCGCCAAAAACAACACCTGCACTTTCTTGCACAGGTCGACAGAACAGGGAGAAAGAAAGGACAGGGAATTTTGTGTGTGTGCGTGCGTGTGCATGTGCGTTTGTGTGTGAGAGATTGGGGTGAAATATGTCTCACAGTTGCAAAGAAAGAAATAGTTTCTGATAATTCTGACCCCTTTTAGCCTTCACTTTGACTGCCGGGTCAAACTGACCCGAACAGTATCTATGCGATACAAACATGCAGAGGGGGTTGCAGATATGTGAAATGAGCCTTTTTCATTTTATATGCTGATTACCATAATTAAGGCAAGCAGAAGAAGTTTCATATTGAAAAAAATACTTTTAATTATTTTTCATAGATTTTCAAATTTTAAAATGGGTCACTTTGACCCGCAACATAATAGGAGGGTTAAACAATTTAAACAATCATGAAACACATGCATCGTTTCCAATCCCTGAGTAACGAGAAGCACTAGAAGTCCGGAGTCATAATTGCTACTTGTGGTGAGGTTCACCTTTACGCAAGTTAAACTGAAACTTCAATGCACAAGGATTTTAATTCCGCGTGAGAATCTCATTAATAAGCTTTAATTGAATAATTGCGGACTACGGTGAATAAGCCTAAAAAATGCGTAGGACCTACGTCGAATGCATAAGACTTGGCATCTCTTAGATTTGTTCCGTGCTTACTCCCCACTTGCTCAGCTGCTACCCCGCCGGGCTTGGCGCGGGTAGCCCGTGGCCCAGCCCCACTGTACGCCTTTGGTGTAAATGTCTATGTAAGAGTGCTGTGAAGACGAGCTGACAAGTGAGCTTCTGTTTACGTTGCTTTGTTGTTGTTGTTACTAACCTAGTATCATTTATCATTGTTGTTGATGATGACATTCTAATTTTGCATTTTTGTTTGTTTCTGAAACACTGGCCATTTCGTGATCCTAGTCACCGGGGACTACTAGGAATTTGGCACGGCACGTATCCGAAAGTGAAACCCAAACATAAACACAAGCGAATGGTCCATGCGATTATGATGTTCCCGTGTTTCTCAGTTGCTTCTATGAACGAAGTCCAAAATTTGCTCTCATTTTGTGTAGTATACAATGCAAGAATGCGTAAAACGACTGAACACACGTTTACGACCGATGCAAACTTTTCGTATTGCAATCCAAGATGAGATCAGAGCTTTGCTGATGGAAAAGTGAAAAACCCACAAAATCTGGACATTTTGTGTCAAATCATTTCATTGAGTATGTAGAAAATGGATCGATAAGAATATTTGTCCCAAATAAGATAACTATAACTTTTCTTTCACAAATTGGCTGTTGAAATGAGGAGTCAAACAAGTCATTTTGTGTTCAAGCTCCAGTGCAACTTACTTGTCATACATCACAACCGATTAGCCAATCGTTCGCGAGTTTTAAGGAGAGGTCTCAAAGTGTTGTTTCTTAATTTTTTTTTTTTTTTGCCAGTATGACATACAATTATGAAAGTTAAATGCTGGATTTGTGAATTACAAGCAATAATACATGTCTACAGCGGTTTATTTCCCCTAATTTAGTAGATCTTAAATTTTTTTTGCATCATGTTTTCATGCTCGAGTTTATTCTTTGCTTTGGTGTTACGGCCTAAGTGGGTTCGTCTGCACTTCTATGTGAATGAACTCTCTCTCTGGGTGTATCTCAAAGCGTAGGCTGCATCCTTTGAAGGCTGCATTTTTAGGGGTCGTCATTTAATTCCATCCACCAAACTGGCATGACATCATTTAATCTCCATTATAAAGCTTTGGTTTAAGCAAGTTGTCACTGATTTCCTTAACCTTAGCCTGAAAGCTAACCCCCAACCCTAAAACTAGCTCTACACCTAAGCCTAAATTTAACCTTATCCCTTACACTGTCAGTTTGGCAGATTGAAGTAAGTGAGGACCCCTAAAAATGCAGCCGTCAAAGGCTGCAGCCTATGCTTTGAGATGCAATCTTTCAGATAAAGCATAGGCTGCATTTTTAGGGATTGTCACTTAATTCCATCTGTCAAACTGACATGACATCATTTCATCTCTGACAAACAACTTTGGTTTATGAGTTGGCATTGATTTCCCTAAGTGTAACCTAAACTCTAACCCTTAACTTTAAACTTAGCCCCAAACCTAACCCTAACTCAGGCCTCGAACTACAGGTGATAAGGGGCATGGCAAAAGTTGCCGTCCTCCATGCTGAAAATATAAGGGCACCACGGCAATGTGCCTCCATATAAGGGGCACCACGGCAAAGTCTGCCGTACCTTGGGGGCACAGCATCGAATCCACCTTGGAGCTTTAGGTCATCACTAAAGCTAATAAAAAGTAAAGGTCTGTAGTCTCAGATGTTCCTCACATAAAGTGACCAATCAGCGTGCGCTATGCAAATGAAAACCATTCTTGAAAGAAAACGTTTCCCATATTTTTCCTCGCTTGCCGTCTAGGAAACTGGCTCAGTATTGTACTGGGACGTCATTGCTATAATGCAAATACAAGCAAAGGACATTCCAATCAAAGGCCGGGTCATTGAAAAAATAATCGCCCTTCAAAGCGTAATGACTTAAACCCAAGGGCAGAGCTAGGCTCTCTAACCAGAGGGGGCGAAGCATTACAAGGGGCCCCTCAGATTGTCATTGCAGTCAACTGTAAAATTACGGATAGGTCTGAATCATATTCCATCTTAACCAACGCATATCATCACTTATTGAGCCAAGCAAACTTATGTTTCAGATCATATACAGTGAAGCCACTTTGTCAATCAAATTGTTCAGAGGGAAGAGGGAGAAAAAAAAGTCGCCACTGCTTTGGCAGCAAAAGCATAGGGTATGGTTGCCAGACGTCTGTTAAACACGAATAGTCATTTTCATTTATTCCGAGCCTTTGGCGAGGACAAAAGTAGTCATTTTAATTTATTCCGAGCCTTCGGCCAGGTAAAAGTGAGAATTACTGCATGAGTTTTATTAATTTGATTTGTCGGCAAAGCTGGATCTTCCCTTTTTTTTTTGCCGCTAGCCGGTCGAGCTTGTGAGAGAAAAAAAGTCACTAGCCCTCAGAATATTTCACAAGCCCGACTGAAAAAGACTGGAATATCACGTTAAATTTAAGTGCAGAGGTACAAACGTGATAAAAACACTTTATACAAGTCAAAAAGAAATTAAAATAAATAAAAAACACACACAGTTTAAATGAAGCAAATTATTTCATGTCTTGAGTTCGTACACTGCCCGGCCAAAAAAGTCACCTCTTGGATTTAACTAAACAAGAAGATACGAGCATTCCATTGGATGATTACTGCAGTGATTGATATGTTTCAACTGGTAACAAGTTATTTAACCCTAACTGATGCGGTTAGTAGCTTCTCATTTTTAAGCAACAATGTCAGATCATCAGTGTTGTTGTACTGTTACAGAAGGGTCAAATTATTGGCCTGTATGAGGTGTTATGACATAAGACAGCAAGTGATTACAGACAAAATTTCAAAACTTAAACAGGTTTAATTAAACAAACACTTTTAACTCATTTACTATCTACTCTCTGGGTTGTATTGCGCACACACTGATACGCTGGCTGTTTCAGGAGTTAGCACACAAGGTAATCTGGTACAAAGGGGTTTAGCGAGAGACATGGAGCGCGAGGCTCCTGTTTTCTCTTCGCATTCACTAAACTCTGATCCTTGAATCGGGGACTCGCCGGCTAATAGCTTGTTTAGGAAGCACTGGCTAGCTAATCGCCGGCAGGGGTGGCGTGGTCCTACCCGTGGAGGTAGCACATGATCAAACTCTGGGGTTAAACCAAAACTTAAAACCCTTCCATCAGTCTGTGTTGGCTCAAATCAAAGTGAAGCTCTTTTTCCGGGTTCGCTACCAGTGGGAAAACGATTGCAAATTGAGGCAGACGGCCAGCGAATCCAACGCTACTAGCTGGGCTGGCTCCAGCAGAGTGTTTGGTGTAGGTCAACAGGCTTCTTCCTCCGGGTTGCATGGAAGTGGAGCGACCTGCCATTTTGGCTCCAAGGCGCTTGACGTGGCGAAGAATACAGAGGGGTGCAAACCTGTGAAGGAGATCTTCACTCGTTTAGTGCCACAGCTTGAGGCCTGTTCGGACGTCAGCGTTTCTAAAGCTAAAAACTGGGGACTCCCAATCGCGGAAGTAGCTGTGCCCTCACTACCTATGGTGAGTGAATCACCGGGCAGTGTGCACGGGAACGCAGCAGAAGTATTACTGCTGTTATCCTCTAAGCCTTTTCGGGCAGGGCCCCCGGTCGAACTCTCCCTCAGGGCATCGCGGGAGGGCCCAGATTAGCGGGAGCCATAGAACAAACAGCTTCATCCCTTACGAAGTATTACCAAGTTTGGGTGAGATTGTGCGCACCTTCCCAGGCTGGCTGGACAGAGCATTGCGGAAGGGGTACGCTTTGCAGTTCCAGTGTTGTCCATCCCCATTCAAGGGAATAGTGCAGACAAGGCTCCCCAATGCCACTTTGAAGGAGGCTCTGAAGGAGGAAGTGAACTCGCTCCTACAGAAGGGGGCGGTAGAGCCGGTCCCTTTGTCAGAAGCACGAGCAGGGTTTTATTCCCCTTATTTTCTGATCCCCAAAAAGTCAGGAGGCCTCAGACCTATTTTGGATCTACGGGAACTGAACACTCACATTGCGCGCAGACCATTACGGACGCTGACGGTGAAGTCTCTGCTGGAATGTGTCGGACCTGGCGATTGGACGACGTCAATAGACCTGGAGGACACCTATTGTCATGTCTAAGGATCAACGGATACATCAGCCGGCCAATATATTAGGCCGATATTTGCATTTTTTACTTGAATCGGCATCGGCCGATTCGCGCATGGGTTTGCCGATATATTTTTCCGCGGCATGATTTACAGACAGGCATCCAGGGGCAGCTCTGTGTTGCCGGAAGACCCTGCAGCACATGCAGACGCATTACCCCTCCCCCACTGGAAGAGTGGGGAAGGCAGTGGCTGCTTCTGAACAAGGCGTTTTAAAATTTCACTTAGACTCTCACTTTTAAACTTAGTTGAAATATTGCCACCCGCTTTGAAATAGGAAACATGAATGCCAAGTAATTGCCATGTAGTACACGTGCTTGCAAACATAGATAAGTTTGTGGGTCAGAAAAACGGGAATGCTGCCGAATGCTTCGTCTTTAAATGTGCTTACCATTGTATTTAGGGAGCTGTTGACGTAGTTGTAGGCTAATATGTACAGATGTAACAAACACCGGTTTAAGGATTAAGTAATGTCAGTGTTGTCAATTCAGTTCCATGGTGTTTGGAGGAGTTTAATTCAGCGAACACCGGGGTGAGGTTAAATGCGTTTTGTGTCGTGTGTGTATGTGCAGGGCTCGAAATTATGAAGGTACATTTGTGTCTTTATTATTCAATCAAAAAAAAAGTTGCTTCAACCAAAAAACATATTTTCAATTATAAAAAACCTTTTCAATCAAAGAAAAAAAGTGTTTGAATGCAAAAATAAAATTGAGACCCAAAAAATTGCATTTGAACACTGTGTTTCTTTGATTGAAGTGATTTATTATTTGATTGAAAATATTTTTTTTGGTTGAAGCAACTTTTTTTTTTCAGTTCCATGTTATGGATAAGACGTTTGTGTCTTTATTATTCAATTCCAAAAAATATCACTTCAATCAAAAAATATGTTTTCAAGAAAGAAAGTGTTCAAATGATTTTTTTTGGGTCTCAATTTTATTTTTGCATTCAAACAATTTTTTTCTTTGATTAAAATGAAAAAAGTTTTGAAGTCGGTTTTTTTTCGATTGAAGTGAAAAAAGTTTTGAAGTCATCTTTTTTTTTTCGATTGAAGTGAAAAAAGTTTTGAAGTCAGTTTTTCTCACAGTGGGCGGATGCTCCCCATTGGTCAGACATGCTTGAGTAACTAGTGTCTACACCAATGACGTTTGAAATAGGAATCTCTTTCTAAAACCAGGAAGTCGCAATTTGCAATGCACAGGAGGGGATCGCTTCCCCCTTGTTGAGACCCACTGCACTAGATGTACCCAGGCCCGCTGACAGGAGGGGACAAACGGGTATCTTGTCCCGGGACAAGGGAGGAGGGGGGCCCATAACTGGGAAATTGTGGAATAATTATTCTATTTTGTTTCAAAATATGCCAATTTGTGGAAGACATGTATATTATTTGCATGAAAGAAATGATTTCCGTTTGTTATTACCTTTATTGTCCTTGAAATAGGGATCAAGAACCCCCTGCCACTCCCAACACAAAAATGGTTTGGCCTGTGATCAAAAATGCGACGTCATTTGATTTGCGCTTCAGTCTGCTGACGTGTGTCAGTGAGTCAGGGGCACGAAAAAAGCAAAGAAAAAGAAAAAAGAGAAGAAGAAACCAGGAGCCTAAGGGATTCACTAAATAAATAATTTAAAAAGGTTCTTCTGATGATGCAGGTACGAGTAAAGGCAGGGCAGAGCCAGGTAAGACACAGAGAAGCCACCGTTTTCCAGCCCCGTTAAGTCACCGGGTCCGGGTCCAGCTCCACCCCCCCCCCCCCCCCCCGCCAGGCTAAGCGTCACGTGTTTGTTTATTTACATTATGTAAATAGGTTTTAATGTTTTGATTGTCAATCATTAATATTAAGTGGGAACAGGTTCAGAAAATCCTGTGATAAAATCGGAAATTTAAACAGCCTGTCATTCTGCCGAATAGTCTTACTAAACTAGTTAAATTTAAGTCAAGAGCGCATCAGCCACACGGGACGAAAAGTATTTTATGTTTAAAATGTTCCGTTCCTTATCGCGCTGATGGGACCGGAGCATATACTGCAAAAAGATGGACGCAACACTCCGGTCTGAAAAAAGCCCATAGGGAAGTACCGTAAAATGGCATTCTATTTAATGGCCAGCAGATGCCGACGTCGGTGGTTGCTGAAAGTTCAATGCTATAGAAGACTATGAGAAAATGACCCTACTTTCCCACCTGATTTTTCATTTAAATAACAGTTTTTCACATTATCTTGTGGTACCTATAGCAAGTTTCAAGTCTCCTTTGATATATCATAATGTTCATTTTTGTAAAGTATGGTCCCAAGTAGACGAGAATAAAGAATAAAGTCAGAATATGCTCTAGAGGCGTGGCTATCCTCTGGTCCTTGTCCGATACGGTCAGATCCACCTCTCACGTCCCTCCACGGATCTTGATTCTCGCTCTCGTCCAATAGAAATCACATCTGGTTTCAAAATGACAACATGGCGCAATTCAAATTGCCAAAATCAAGGCTTCCTTTATGGTATGCTGAAACTAATGGGTGACGTCACGGTTGCTTCGTCCATCTTTATATACAGTATTTGGACCGGAGGTTGGGGTGAGTAGGTGGGGGCAGGGCCCATTCAGAGTATTTTGTCCCGGGCCCGGCCAAGGCTGTCAGCGGCCCTGGATGTACCACAAACAAATAACATTTCATATCTAACTACAACAGACATGTGATGTTCAGCGACGAATTTCAAAGGGACTATTCGAGAGAAGCTGCTCTCGGTGGAAAGCCTAAGCGCCAACCCCGCCGTCATTTGAGGCTTCCTACTTAACGCGGTTGGAGACCTCACATTCAAGTGGGCTCTATGTGTATGTGTCGCCCACGGGTTTGGAGTTTAAACTACGAATGGACACACTTGAAGCTACATTCAAACATCAGTAATGTATCGGTAATTACAACTAACAGTTGTGCGCTTTTCCATCCGCTGCTGTTGTCAGAAAAGTTTGTGCATATCGAAAGGACGGAAGACGGAAGATTTTCACCGCTTAACTGTACATTGCAAATTGTGACTTCCTGGTTTTAGAAAGAGATTCCTATTTCAAACGCCAATGGTGTAGACACTTGTTACTCAAGCATGTCTGACCAATGGGGAGCATCCGCCCACTGCGAGAAAAACTGACTTCAAAAATTTTTTCACTTCAATCGAAAAAAAATGACTTCAAAACTTTTTTCACTTCAATCAGAAAAAAAAGCGACTTCAAAACTTTTTTCACTTCAATCAAAGAAAAAAAGTGTTTGAATGCAAAAATAAAATTGCGACCCAAAAAAATCATTTGAACACTTTCTTTTATTGAAAACATATTTTTTGATTGAAGTGATATTTTTTGGGATTGAATAATAAAGACACAAACGTTCTATCCATAACATGGAACCAAAAAAAAAAGTTGCTTCAACCAAAAAAAATTTTTTCAATCAAATTATAACTTACCTCAGTCAAAATAAAAACCTTTTCAATCAAAGAAACACAGTGTTCAAATGCATTTTTTTGGGTCTCTATTTAATTTTTGCATTCAAACACTTTTTTCTTTGATTGAAAAGGTTTTTTATAATTGAAAATATGTTTTTTGGTTGAAGCAACTTTTTTTTGATCGAATAATAAAGACACAAATGTACCTTCATACGAAATTGCGACCAAGATTAACACTGTGCAACCTTCAAATTAAAATAGTCGCACCTGTGCGACCGCTTTTCCCCCCAATTAATCGCCTCTTTTCGGGTACATCTGGTAGTCAGAAGGCATGTCAGCCGTCGCTGCAGCTTAAATAAAGATGGGCGTATGTCCCATATGTACATGAATCTACCGGACATACCGCAGCCGAGCGCACCCAGTGTGTTCCCTCGAGCTGACAGAAACCATTCTGGCCGATCAAAGGGGAGGTTGACGTCCTAAACCTCAGTACTGATTCTAGAATGGTTAATATTACCCGTCAAACAATCCATTTCGCGGGAATGAGAGTTACTATTGTAGCTATGCACAAGATTTGGACGGAAAATGAAACGAAGAGCAATGGAAGACTTCTTTTTTTTGGTACCGTTAATGTTAAAAAAAGTCAAGTCGGTATCAAAAGTTACTGAAACTGAAAATCATGACGGTGATTCGGATGAAGAGGCGGCGAAATTAGTTGATTATTTTCGCAAAGAGTTGCATCGAAATTTTGAATGGCTGAGGTTATAAGAAGGTGAAGTGCACCGTGTTCATTGTAAAGATAATGGCCCAAATCTGGCTGTTAACAGCGCGTGATCTGAGTCCAAACACTTTAAACGTGAAAGTCCTTCCAAACATGGAGAAAGCACGAAACACAGAAAATACTGTGACAAATGTGCGTAAACGAGACGGTCCGTATTTCTGTTATTAGTTGCAACTTATCAAAATATGCTGCCTCGCGGCTCGGCGTTTGCGCAGCCCTAAAATCTGTCTCAGTTTCTTCGCTCATATCTTCAGTATCCTATCTGCAAAAATCATTAAAATTTTTTACAGCGCGTCTTCAGACCAGTAAACGTTTAGATATTTGCAAGTACAGGCAACGTTTTCCTGAAAATGCAGAAATTAGAAGACAATTTCGTGTGCAGTGGCGTCTCTGGAAGTGATAAATGGTGAAGCCCGGACCATGCCTTTGCGTCAAGGATTGTTCCTGGCTTGTACTCCGTTATTTTCCGTTATTATTATATTATTATAACACGTTTTCCAATTTAGACAATAATCCTCTGGCAATCGAAGCTACGGTTTTTCTGTCCGTGAGATCTATTGACGACTAAACAATGGGATAAATTCAGATCAGAAAAATGATTTAGGCCACTCAAAAATTGTTAACCCGTTACCACTCCGACGGCCCGCAATCGGGCCGTCAGGGAAGTTGAAAACATACTACGTCATTTACACAGCTTGTATGCAACTGAGATACTCATGCCACATATCGTCAGAAAGCTAAGATTCTTGAGATTCGAATGATGCCAACCATTTCAAAGTATAATCATCCCAGCAGCTTTAATCAACGCCCATGTCAGACCACAAACAAACAAACGAACAGTTACAAAACTGATGTGACTCACCGATGAAGCCCCGTAGTACTCTTCCAGTCCGACATATCCCCTCAAAAATGGTCTTGTTACATCCACGAAGTTTCAGTAAATCCAACCAAGTAAAGTTTTTAGTCCAAAACACACTATTATACCGGTAAATATCCATGAACAGCTGCTGCATCGTTTGAAATGAATCAGTGGTTATCCACAAAGTTCGCTGCATTAGTGGTCGTTGCTTCGGTACAGATTTAGACAGTACACAGCCATTTGCGCCAAAATGGAGTCTGCACTCTAACCTTTCGATTGACACATCACTCGACCAGTTACGAGCTTCCCTGCCCTGTCTACAGCCTGCTATAGCCAACGAGTGCCTGTGTTGAAACGAAGCTCATGCCTCCTTTTTTTGCGTGTAGCCCGAGCAACCAGCAACCAATCAAGACGACGATTGTTGCATTATAACACCAACAAAACTCTGGAAACGCCGATATATAGGTTGTTGGGGTGGCGAAAAGGCTGGCGCTGCCTATCGCTCGTGTAAGAGAATGGACAGAATATGGCTCAGCTGTGCGTAATGCGTGCTGTGCGTTCCGCAAAACAGAGCGAGGCAGAGAGAGATTTCCAGCGAATGTTTGATGGTTGTTTACGGAGTTTGAAAGAAAAAATAGCCAAAAGGTTGCGAAAGAAATCATTTTCAGTTCAGAAGCTGCAGAGCTGTGCACTCGGCGTGCAAGTGATAGCTCAGGGGAAGAAATATCCGACCAAAACCCTGATGGCTCCGTAGCAGATGAAATGTTTCTCGGGGGAGATGACATTACTCTTGACAAGTACGCATCATATTATAACTTATATTTCATTATATAATAACATTACATTTATATTTATTATTATTATTATTATTATTATTATTATTATAAAATTACATTACGTATTATTTGCATCTGTCACGGAAGGTGGAAGGACGTCATGTTTTCACTGGAGTTCACCGTCATGTTTTCACCGGAGTAATTCTGTGTAAATAATTACGGGAATATTATAATATGATGCTGATATTATGATGATTATATTATTACCATATTACGCATTATTACCTCCGTTACCGAAGGTGGAAGGAAGTTATTTTTTCGCCGGCGTTGGTTGTTGTGGGAATTTAAATTTTCATCCCTGTAAGAAATCAGAGTGAGACAAAGTAAGTAAATAGGATCCATTTTACTATGTGCCACATAGGGTCTTCCTTACAGGCAAGAACGAAGACAAAGGAATCTCTCCTTTGCTTTGGATATATGTAAAAGCACAAAGTCAGAATCTCCTCCCCTTGGGGTTTATATGCACAAATTTGAGTTTATGCCTCAGTAACCTTTTAATTTTTTTATTTATCATATATTGTAAATAGTTTGCTATGGAAAGGTTATTTGTTTGTTTACCTTTCATGTAAAAAACATTTTTTTACATGACAGCACTTGTTTTGACTTTTATATGCACAAATTTGAGTTTATGCTTCAGTAACTTTTACTTTTTTTTATTGATCATATATTGTAAATATTTTACTGTGAGTTTGCTGCGTAAAGGTCATTTGTTTGTTTACCTTTCATATAAAAAAGCATTTTTTTTTACATAAAGGCACTCGTTTTGACTCTTATGTGCACAAATTTGAGCTTATGCATCAGTAACTTTTTTTCAGCAATATTGATAGTGAATCTGGATATGGGATTGGATTCCTCTAAGTGTCACCTTTCATTAGAGCCCAACATTATGACTGTAGGTTGAAGCGTTCAAGAGTTATGCCCTTTTATCCTAGGTATGTGACCATGGTTATCCAAGGGTCCTTTTGGGGTCTCCAAATGGCCATTTTTGGAAACGCCGAGACATGGCCTTAGAAAAACATGTGTAAAATGCTCATTTTCTGTAGGATTGTTATCAAATTTGAACTGGAACTAAGTAAGACTTCATGCTGTGGTCCCATTGTGTTTTTCAGCTAATAAGTCCCAGCTGTTCTCATCTACAGGCATCTGTTTGCAAAAAAAAATTTTGGCGAGAGTAAAAACCTTCTACTTCAGTGTGTTCCAGCTTGGATTACTCAATGGCAGTAGCACTTAGAGTATTTCTTTTAGCTGGGGGAAAAACTTCAGAGTATTTCCTTTCAAATGAGACCATAACCATCCATATAGTCCAAACGGTTCAAGAACAGCGTTCAATTTACTTTGGGTATGCTTTTCATAGGCATTTTAGGCAAATTTTCCCGGAGTTACGCTTTAAGAAAGACAAACTGCTCTCAAACGTGTGCGCTACCTTTTCCACACATCAAGTGATTTAACTGGCGCTTCATGATCGTTTTGTTTAAATAAAATATTAGACCATTTGAAACGTCTGTGTGCAATTCTGCCGAAATGTGCAGTACCGTACCGAAGTGTTCTCGGAGTGAATGTATTGCTCAGTCCCTTAAGGAAGTTGCATGTCGCGATTGCAACTATTAAAGCAAATTCAACCAATCCACGCAAATTTCTCGCGGACAAAAAAAATTAATTGCCAAGACATTGCAACTATCATTGCCACTTTTTGAAAAAGTTACCCGCAAAAATAAAACAAAAAAACCAATAAAAAAGCCAGGAAAATCCTGGAAGGTTTGTTCGTCAATTAAGCGAATGATTGCATATAAGTCAGGGTTAGTAATTAAGGGGAGCTCTGGGCCGCACCAATCTTTAGTCCGAGCATAAGTATAGGCCATCTTAAAACAAACATATCCAACTCATTATAAAGTCTGCTTATGTTAAAATAAGCCAACAAATAGCAAAGTTACCGCTGTGGACTGATTCATATTGCAATATTGAGGCGAAAAAAAAAGACTTTACGACTTTAGATCTGCATTTAACCCGAACACAATTGAAGATTTGATTCGGATCAGTGTGCAGGGTCCTCTGGACATATTTGATGTCTCACAGGCAGTGAGGAGATGGATAGAAGAGCAGAGAGGAAGGAGACCCAATGTTAAATCCTGGCCTCCAGATATGGCATAAAGCTAATGTTGTGGAAACCTTTGTTAATCAATGAACTAAAGACTCTCATATTGTCTCATAATTGTCATTTGTTGGAGACATTGTATTGTTAATGCGGAGTGTAATATTGTAGTTTCCTTAAACATTAAAAAATATTTATATTGGTGCTTCTTTGATTTCGGTGTGTGCGCTCCTAAATTTTTGCTCGCGCTCCTAACTTTTTGAACTTAGGAGCGCAGCGCTACCAAGCAAAAAAGGTAATTTCGAGCCCTGCTGTGTGCTCTCTCCCTCAGAGCGGAGAAGCGCAACCATGTCTGCTATCAGAGAGGTCTTTAGCATGCACTAGAGGAACTTAAATGATGAGAGAAATGTTTTATATGTAGTACTAATTTGTGTCAGTGTTTTGTGAAAACGTATTCAGAGCCGTTTACTGCCGTTCTCAATCCAGCGGTAGCAGAGTTTTTCAGTTAGCGTCTGCTCAGCTGATGTGTTTGTTTGTGTGTGTGTGTGTGTGTGTGCGTGGGGGGGCGTCTCACTGGGGAGGAGCAGCAATCACATCGATGGCTGGTTGAAACTTTTCAATAAATGTTTGTCTGACTTGAGACCTGTGATATTTGTTATCATTGTGTCATTTTTTTATGTAAATTGAGGGAGCAAAAGCACTATCGGCCACAAATATTGGCCCAAGAAAATCGGCAGTCCATAATCGGTCATCGGCTAAGGGTGATGGAAAAAAATCGGTATTGGCATCGGCCCTAAAAAAATCCATATCGGTCGATCCCTAGTCATGTCCCAATTCTGCCACGCCATCAGAAATTCCTATGCTTTGCAGTGGAAGATCAAAGTTTCCAATTTTGCCGCCTCCCATTTGAGTATTCCCCGGCAGGGGTTTAGCGAGAGAGACATGGAGCGCGAGGCTTGTGTTTTCCTATCGCATGCACTAAACTCTGATCCTCGAATCGAGGACTCGCCGGCTAATGGCTTGCTAAGGAAGCACTAGCGAGCTAATCACCGGCAGGGGTGGCTGGTCCTACCCGTGGAAGTAGCACACGATCAAACTCCGGAGTTAAACCAAAACTTAAAACCCCTCCATCAGTCTGGGTTAGCTCAAATCAAAATGAAGCTCTTTTTCTTGGTTTGGTACCAGTGAGAAAACGTTTGCGAATTGAGGCAGACGGCCAGCACGCAAAAAGCATCGGACCTTCTCCGAGTGTGTGGAGGCAGTGTTAGCGCCTCTCCAGCGGGAAGGGATACAGATCTGGACCCATCTGGACAATTAGCTGATCCTAGCCCACTCCGAGCAGATGGTAGCCAGCCACACGGCGCTGGTAATGTGGCATATTACTCAGCTGGGTTTTGCCATCAATTATGACAGGAGCACCTTGCAGCCCAGTCAAACAGCGGCTGCAATTGGGACTCGCGGTCAATGACTGCATGTCAGTCTGTGGATAGAATAGAGACGATTCTATCCCAGACCCAGGACGTTCCAGAGGCAGTATCAGTGCCAGCAATAAGGGTCATGTCGTTGCTGGGAATGATGGCTGCTGCCCATTCAGTAGTCCGCCTAGGGCTGCTGCACATGCGAGACCTGCAGCGCTGGTTCATACGCCTTTGTCTGGACCTAAGGCGGGACCAACAGCATATGCTCCACATACCAATGCGAGTTCGACAGGCACTGACATTCTGGGCCTCACCCATTCGGCTCCGCGAGGGGCTTCGGATGGGATGCATGGCACACTATATCCAGATATTCATGGATACCTCCCAAACAGGATGGGGCGGGACTTGCGGCTCTGCTTCTGTCGCAGGTACATGGCAGAGGCCCCAGCACCATGTCAACCATCTGAAACTCATGGCAGTTCAGAAATTTTTGCACCATTTTGCCCAGCAGTTAGAAGGGAGGCACGTCCTGTTGAGATCGGACAGCACAATAGTAGTGGTCCATCTCAACAGACAGTGTGGCGTCAGATCGGTAGCCCTGCACAGGTGGGCCGATTCCATTCTAAATCTGGGCGGACCGCCATCTGTGCACTCTGACAGCCCGGCATGTTCCGGGCATCCTCAACACCCGAGCAGAAGGGCTATCCAGGGGAGCCCTGCTCGAGGAGGATTGGAGCCTTCCACGGACGACGACAGAGCAGATGTGGAAACTGTTCGGTCGACCAGTAGCGGATTTGTTTGCAAGCAAGGAGAACGCTTGTGCCCTTTTTTGGTTCTCATTGAGACCCACCAACGACCCTCCCCTGGGGGCAGATACATGGGCTCATCCAGGGTAGCCCGCCGGCCTGCTTTATGAATGCCCATCCCGGCAGCTACTGATGCCAGTGCTTCGCAGGGTACGGGAGCAGCGGCTATCCTTGATTGTGGTAGCACCGAAGAGGCCTAACGCCAGATAGTTCCCAGATCTTATCCAGCTGGCGGTGGCAGACCCGTGGCGGATTCCGGACCTTCCCTCAACCATGAGGCAGGTGTCAGATGCCACTCTCGCCCACCCCCTCAGGGCCTGGAGATGGAAAGTGAATTGGGCCTGCCCGAGGCGGTGGTATCCACAATTCATTGTGCACGGGCCCCATCTACATCCGAGGCTTATGCGGCCCATTGGCAGACGTTGCAAACGGGTGTCAGGCGAGAGGCCTAGACCCACGTTCATGCCCCCTTCAGGGGGTGCTAGATTTCCTGCAGGCACTCTTCGAGAGGGGCAGTGCAGCTTCCACCCTAGGGGTAGTGGCTGCGGCGGTAACGGCAGGGCACAATGGGTTGGACCTCTATGGCCAGGAATCACCCCCTAATAAAGCGGTTTTAAAGGGGAGTTTGCAGAATTAGGCCTGTGCACCGGGAAACTCCGCAATGGGACCTTTACACGGTGTTGGGAGGCCTGGCTGGACCACCCTTTGAGCCTCTAGACCAAGCAGACCTGCACTTGTTGTCTATTAAGGCGGCCCTCCTTTTGGCTTTGGCGTCGCCCAGGAGGGTAAGTGAACTGAGTGCCCTCTCTGTGCACCCATCTTGTCTGACCCTAGAACAGGATCTAGGGTCAGTGGAGCTGCGTCCAAACCCATTATTGCGGCCGAAGGTCATAACCACTGCTTTTAAATCTTCAGTCCTTCGGCTATAGGCCTTCTGCCCACCTCATCATTGCTACCAGCGAGCAGGAATAGATGCACAGGCTGTGCCCAATGCATTTGCTCAGTGCTTACTTGGAGCAAACCGCGGGCCTCAGAATGGGGGAGCAGCTGGTTGTGAGTTATGGGGGGGGCAGGCTCAGAGGGCCCCTCTGTCAACACAACGCCTCGCCCACGGGATCTGTGATGCGATCTGCAGGGCCTACTCAGCAGCAGGTCTGTTGGCCTCGGCAGGACTGACCGCACACTCCACCCGCGGGATTGCTTCCTCTACGGCACTTCTTAGGGGTGTGTCGGTAGAGGAAATTTGCAGGGCAGCCTCTTGGTCATCAACATCTACTTTTGCTCAATCATATCTCAGGGATATGACAGCTGACTCAGCTGATCATGGCCGACCTGGGGCGTGGCATCTCGGGGGTGCCCCGCCCGCAGCTGTTAGGCGTGCCATGGGAAAAGTGACATGGCCTCTCCCAAGCATTGGGGTGGGAGGGCCCATTGGGGGGAGAGCCCCTTCCAGCAGTAGGTGTGGTTATGTTGGTACCATGGGTGTGGCACTCAAGTGTGCCTACCTGGAGGGTATGAGGCCGACATGGGGGAACGCTACTAGGGGAAGTACCCTTTTTTTCTCAAGTAACGGCTGATATCGGTGGTCCGCAACCTGACGCGAGGCACTCTGGCGGTGCCCGCCCTCAGGTGCGGGTCCTGTCATTGGAATAACAATGGTCAAGCCCTGCCTTTTTCCCTGGGAGGGACTGGACAAGGTAGGGTCCCTCCCAGTGCCGGGAATGGTTTGGGTACTACTTTGCCACCACCTGGGGCGGGGTACGCAGTCTGGTGGTGTGCGCCCCAGGGTGTGGACAGATTTTGCTTGGTTGCGAGAGGATCTGCGTGGCCAGGGTCCACCTGGGGTACATCCATCCCTAACGGCCTTCGCCTTAGGTGTAACCAATAGCGAAGCCCGTTAGAGGGCGGAGCACGTATGAAATAGAACTAATAGTTACCCTGGATGTAACTCCAGTTCTGTGAATACGTGCGTAGCCCTCTAACAGCCTGCCCAGGTGGCCCCGAGTGTGGGATGCTCAGTTTCAAAGGGAGACGAGCACTGGCAACGCCGGGGCTTTATGGGAGGTGAGTATGCTACCCCCTCCTTTGGAGCAGGTGAGTTCAGTTTTTTTTCTCAGGCATCAAGGCGGAGCCTCGTAGGGGTAACCAATAGCGAAGCCCGTTAGAGGGCTACGCACTTATTCATAGAACTGGAGTTACATCCAGGGTAACTATTAGTTTTCATGAATGATGCATTTCTGCCAACTCTCACACTTTCAGATTTCTCACGCTTTTCTTTACTCATGGGTTGGAATATGCTGCACTCAGCTGGCTCGTCGGGCGCGTGTGGATTGGTCTGCGAGGCTCATGTAGTCATAGATATATATGTAACACTAGATGGCTCAAGACAGAGTCGGCAGCGTCGTCACTGGTCAGCCATCTTAGGACAGGGAACTGCTCTGGTGCGCTGTGCAGTAGTCCGAGGTAAGGTGGATGATTTACTCGCTTAAATCCTCGTAACTCGCTGAATTCTTGACGGATTTACAGATGGATTGGGTTATTACAAACCTTATTAACGTGGCTATGATTTGTGGCTTATTAACGTGGCTGAAAGTTCTTTGTTATTCATTTTATCATTCCTTTATTATTATTGATTTTGTCTATTATTTGAATATTGTCAATATTAAATATTGACAATATAATTTCTGTGTGTGTATAGCTATTGCTTTACCTATCTACTTAATGTACTTTTTATATCGAATTCCATGGTTTTAATTATTCTTAAGTATGCAGTTAAATAACTACATCTCTGATGTTTACCCGACAAACCAAATCCGTTTGTTTGAAAATCAGTTGAGAATTTGGGAGAGTTGAACAATTTACAGTTATTTCAAAGTCCGTGCTCCATTGGCTGTAATGTTATGAGTGATCGAGCAGCCCTGTCCCAAGATGGCCGCCCTGTGACGACGTTACTTCACATTGGCTCGCAGTATGTATATCTATGCATGTAGCTGTAAGTCACGAGAATCCATTCTTTTCTACATCCTTAATTGCTGAATGTAGAAGGAAATGTCCGGCACGTTTCATAGCTTGTTGCTTAGTGAGCCTCGCGGGCTGTCCTGCGCTTTTCGCGAGCCACTCGACCACAGAATTTATGAAGATATGCTGATATTTTACGTCGTCATTTATGTGCGAAAGAAACGCCTCAATTTTGTCAAGCAATGTATGACGACGCTTTAAAAATAAATTGGATTGTCGTTTTACCAGTTAGTCCGAGAATGCAGTGGCGGCCCGTGATAAAAATGACCGAAGAAGCCAGAATGAACAACGAATTTAATTCAGTGTTAACGTACTTCATGTTAACACATTAGCCTGCTGTTACAGTATCTTTATTCGACCGACTTCTCATTCATTTTAGTGGAAAAAAAAGAGGTTTAAAAAAGGACAGCATTTGTGAGAGAGAGTGAAAGCGCAAGGGAGAGCTGTGGATGCGCGCTTCGGGCTGTGCGCGTGCTCATGGCTCTGGCATACAGTAGTGTGTGATCAGTTAGAGGAAGCCCATGCAAAGCTGGTAAACGTCTCATAGCTTTATTACAACAGAAAGCTAAACAAATAGCGATCAGACGGCAATTATGACAAGATCTAGATATAACAAAAACGTTTTAGCCATTGCTTTCGCAGACAGTATTAATGAAGTTCAGTTTTGTGGACAATGCTTCTCTCTGACTCATATTTAATTAATTGGCAACAAAAGCATTTGCAAGATAGCCGTATTGTACAGAAACACTGGCAAACCCCTACCACCAACAGTAGAAGTAATAATGTCATATGTGGCAGCCTCGCAACTGAAATTAACAAATCACAACGATGCAGTTATTGCAAGAAATCTGGTCATGTTACAACTAACTGTTGGTTCCTTAAAGCTAAGAAAGAAAAAGAAAAGGACACCAAACCAAATGCCTTTGTGAAAGCAAGGTTAGAAACCCCTGTAGTAGATGACCGATCTGCTAAATTGCCTGCTTCTGGTGGGGCTAAAAAGCCTGATACTGCTGACTTTGTGAGGGAGGAATTTCTTCCATTTGTGTCAGAGGGATTTGTGGCTCTGAATGAGCATACTACTCCTGTCCCCATATATATGCTAAGGGATACCGGAGCTTCTCAGTCACTTTTGTTGATGGACTCCTTGGAGTTACGTGATGAGACTGCTTCAGGGGATTTCATACTTGTACAAGGTATTGAAGGGAGGACTGTATCTGTACCCCTGCGCTCTATATTCTCGAAGTCAGATTTAGTTACAGGACAGGTAAAGGTGGGACTTATGTCAAGTCTACCTATAAAGGGTGTTTCTCTGTTGCTATGCAATGACCTGGCTGGGGGCAAAGTAGTTCCCCCTGTACATCTTACTTCACAGCCGAGCACTGAAGATGGGAATGAGGACCCATCTCTGTATCCTTCTTGCGCAGTGACTGGTGCTATGGCCAAGAAGGCTAAAGAAGAAGATGGTGTGGTGCCGTCCAGCACATTGAATAGTCAGGACTCAGGTGGTTCGCCACATGACTTTGATTGGCCTACTATGGTTTCTCCGTTTGAGAACTTATCAGACACTTTTATCAGTTCATTGCTCAGCCAGCCAGATGGGTTTGGTGATTCTGATGTGTCTGGAGACTTGTCTCTGTCCAGGAAGCGGTTGATTGAGGAGCAAACTAATGATCCTGAAATTTGTGCACTAAGGAGGAGAGCCCTTCCTGATAAAGAAATAGACGCAGTTCCATTTGGGTATCATCTCAAGGATGGTGTGTTGATGCAGAAGTGGCGCCCTCCTGATATCCCTGCCAATGCAGATTGGGCAGTGGTCAGGCAAATTGTTGTTCCGAAAGTCTACAGGAATGAGATCTTAACAATGGCTCATAGTTTACCTTTAGGAGGTCATCTTGGTGTTAACAAGACTGTTGATAAGATCATTAAACACTTCTTTTGGCCTGGGCTTCGGAAAGACGTTTCCAACTTTTGCAAAACCTGTCACACTTGTCAGGTAGTTGGAAAACACCAGTTAGGCCCACCTGTAGCTCCATTGCAGCCTATCCCAGCATTTGGGGAGCCCTTCTCTGAGGTCATTGTTGATTGTGTTAGTCCATTACCCAAGACTAGATCTGGAAATCAGTGCTTGTTGACAATCATGTGTGCATCTACCAGATTCCCCTAAGCCATACCTCTACATAACATCAAGGCAACTGCAATCTCGAAGGCTTTTATAAAGTTCTTCACGTTGTTTGGCCTTCCCAAAGGAAATTCAGGCAGACCAAGGTGGTAATTTCACTTCAGGATTGTTTCAGCAGGTTGTGTATGAACTAGCTGCAAAGCAGATTCTTTTTAGTGATTATCATCCAGAAAGTCAGGGTGCCTTAGAGCGGTTTCATTCCACTCTCAAGACAATGATGAGGACTTGTTGTTATGACCATGAGAAAGACTGGGATGAAGGTGTTCATTTGCTGTTGTTTGCAGCTAGAGAAGTAGAGCAGGAGTCCACTGGATTCAGTCCGTTTGAGCTAGTGTTTGGCCATGAAGTGAGAGGACCTTTGCTATTGTTGAGTGAACAATGGCAGGAGAAAGAACTGCATATCAGTCTGTTAGACTATGTTAGCAAGTTCAAGGAAAGATTGCGTGCAGCTTGTGACCTAGCCAAAGAGAACTTGAAATCAAGTCAGGGAAAAATGAAAACTTGGTATGATCATAAGGCTAGAAGCCGTGAGTTTAAACCAGGAGACAAGGTCCTTGTGTTGTTTCCCTTGCAGTCCAATCCATTGCAGGCTAGATTTCATGGTCCTTATGAAATTCTGACAAAACTCAATGATCTCAATTACATTGTGAAGACTCCAGATAGGAGAAAACCAAAACAATTGTGTCACATTAACATGCTGAAGCCTTATCATGACAGAAATGCTAGGGTTGCAGCTGTCACTTCAGATTCTCCTATGGCCGAGATTTGTGAAGATGAGGGGGAGTTTCAAGATGATGAACCGAGAATTAAAGCTGAAGTTCTTTCATGTAAATTGTCAAATTCTGAAGTGTTGCAAAATCTTGATGTAAAACTCCAGCAGTTAGAACCCTCACAGAGAGATCAGTTTGAGAGCAAAGTTTCTGACCAAGATTGATTTATTGAAGGGTTATTGGTGTGTGCCTTTTACTGAGAGGGCCAAGAGCACCTCTGCTTTTGCCACACCATCTGGGTTGTACCAGTATGAAGTCCTACCCTTTGGAATGGAAAATGCCCCAGCCACGTTCCAAAGGATGATACAGTCTACAATCGCCGGATTGCCACACACGGGTGCATACATCGATGACCTGATCACATGGAGTGACTCTTGGGAAGAACATCTGAAAGATATAGAGACGTTGTTCCAACGCCTGACCCAGGCTAACCTGACTGTTAACCTGAACAAGAGTGACTTTGGTTGTGCTACTGTCACCTATCTTGGCTACGTCACAGGCCAGGGTAAGGTGGCACCCATAAATGCTAAAGTCCAAGCCATTATGGACTTTCCAGTTCCTGACAACAAAAAAGCTTTGCGCCGCTTCCTTGGAATGATCGGATACTACCGCAAGTTCTGCAGCAACAGGAGATTGCTCTCAGTCTCACTAACCAACTCAAGAAAGGCGTAAAGTTCACTTGGGATGAGGCATCCCAGAGAGCCTTGGAGCGCCTGAAGTCTCTGCTGTGTCACTTCCACGTGCTCAAATCTCCTGACTTCAACAAACCGTTCTCCATCGCGGTCGATGCAAGCGACCAAGCTTGTGGATCTGTGCTCCTACAGAGAAGTGACTCTGATGACATTGAGCATCCCGTGGCATACTTCTCCAGGAAGTTCAATCGCCACCAAAGGAACTATTCCACAATAGAGAAGGAGCTGTTGGCTCTGGTTCTATCTTTACAACACTTTGATGTTTATGTTTGTACAGGGCAAAAGCCAATGATTGTGTACACTGACCACAATCCGTTAATGTTTTTGAGTAAGATGAAAAACAAGAATCGGAGATTGTTGAATTGGAGTTTGATTTTACAGGAGTTTGACTTGGAAATTAAGCATGTAAAGGGTGCTGACAATGTAATTGCTGATTGCTTATCCCGTGTTTGAATATGTATATATATATATATATATACCATGTGTTTATTTGAATATTGTATGATATGTATATATAGACAAGTGTTCACTTAACCATTTTGTATTGAAAAGAAAAATTTTGCCTCTATGAGTCAAAATTTTTCCCTTTTGGAATGGAGGTGCAATGTGAATATAGGCCACTGGATGGCAGTATTTACCTTTTTTTTGTTAAGCTCAGACTGGAGCTAGGTTTGGGCATGTTTCGGGCATGTCTGGAACAAGTCCCAGAGAAAAGGAAAAAAAAAGTCTAAAAGGTGGGAGGGGTCTGCAAAAGTGTATCTAAAGGGGAGAATTGAGACAGTAAAGTGGTAGGAGAAATTGCAAGAAGAAGGATACATGTGACCCAATCTGTCATTCTGTTTGAGACCTGTGAAGCTTTAAGTGGATTTTTGCCTGTGTTAGAGCATTTTCCTCACCCAGGACATCACCAAGCAACCCACCAAAGGGACCGTAAATATTTCTATTTTGGTCATTAGTTGTAGGTTAGTATCAGTCTTTGTTGATTAAATGTGTTTAAGTTTTTAAAACTGTGTCTGTCATCCCTTGCTGTTGCTGTTGTGTTGTAAATGTAATAACAAATTGGGGCCATAACAGATGTAAAAGAAAGAATCAACAAAACAGGAGCAAAAAAGGAAAGGGGAGGGAGTTCCAGAGAAGAGAAAGAAGAAAATGATGAAGGGCAATGCTGATGGAAGGGAGAGCGTGAACCAGAACATCATGGACCAGAAAAAGGTCCCAAGCAAGCCTGATGTCTCCATACCACGCAGTCTGGCTAACATTGAGTCTGCAGAGGAGGTTAAGGCAGAGATGGAAAAGAAAGAATCAACTAAACAGGACCAAAACAGGAAAAGGGAGGGAGTTCCAGAGAAGAGAAAGAAGAAAAGGATGAAGGGCAAAGCTGATGAAAGGTGTGAACCAGAACATCATGGACCAGAAAAAGGTCCCAAGTGACTCAAAACAAGCCCACCCTGTCATCGCTGCTGACATACCAAGCAATGTAGAGCGTTCGAGGGTCCAGCCTAAAGTAGGCACGCTCAAGAGCCACCTGCATGAACGCATAGCAGAGTCCATGAGGGTCTTTCACTGCCTCGGGGACAAAACTAGAAAGCCCAGCTCTTTTAAGCCTCCCAAAGACAACCTTGGGGCTGATTTCACCCAAAGGCTCAAGGCAAGGTCTGGCAGCCACATGCCGCCACAGAATAGTAAGACAGGCATCAACAAGGAGGATGTTGAGTTTGGGTTCCAGAACCGTGTTAAAAAGAGGACCATTCCAGGAGACAGCACCTAAAGCTTGGTGCAGTGTCACAGCTCTCGCAACACCTCAGCTGGGTCTGTGCCACAGCTGGCTAGAGAGACCCAACATAAACACGGCTACACCATGTTCACAGGCTAAGGTGTCTGAGACAGGTGAGCAAGGTTCCAGCTACTGGCAGTCCTCCCCATGCCTAACCCAAAATAGATGCTCTCAAATCAAGTTCCCCTACGTCTTGGAGCAGTCTACACCCATCCAGCGTTGGCAGAGGGAAGAGAGGGAGGCGATGAAGAAGGCAGCACAGAGAGAGAGAGAGCAGGCTGCCAGAGTGACAAAAATGGGCATAGACTATATTAATGAAAGAGTGAGGTACAGACAGGAGAGCAGCCTGTACAGCCCAAAGTTTCTGTGAGCGTCTGTTCTTCATGTCATTCTTTGAATAAAAATATACTGGCTAATAAATTTTGTGAACAAGTAAAACTTATGAAATAGTGATGTCAAACCAGGGCCGGACTGGGAGACTTTTTCAGGCTAGGAGTCAGTCATTCAGCAGGCCACCCTGCCCACACGCACGTTCACACCTACACTTATATGTATGGGCGCACGCACGCATACACAGGCGCACACACACACACAATAGTACGTTTTTGGCATTCCAAACGGAAGTACACATATGGGACCTACAATCTAAGGTTGGAATATACGTGGCAATACAGTACCACAACAATCCTCAGCAATATCCACAAGCACACTTGATAGAAGAGAATGAAGGTTTTACATAACAAGTAATGCCAAGGATAAAGCTATGCAGTACATAAAACGTTGTATCATGTAGAATATCAACTGCTTTTTGTGATAATGTAACTAATATTATGTTCACAAGCCTGTAGTTTGTTGCAAACAGACACTTGCAGACAGACACACAACATATTCCCGAAATATCAGAAACATCAGCTCTCACATTAATCAAAACCAAACATTAACAGCTGCAAGTGCATTAACATAACCGTCAAAGCAAACTGACAATTAAGTCAAAAAGTTAAAAAAATCCTTTGTCAATATATAAAAGTCCAGGTAATGTTGCATTTCTAAAAGGCACATATTTGCAAATCTGTGCCTCATTGGCAAGTACTTTTTATGTGTAGCCTACAATATGACCTAACCAACAAACACAACCAGCCTAAGTCCAAATCAAATGATTAATCAATTTACTATGAGGAAGGCCTTTGAACACACAGAACACCTGCATGCTGCAAGCACTGAGAGACACAAGACTGACTGTATAATGCAGAATGGGAGCATAGCATTGACCAATATTTTAAATTGGTTCTCAGGAAATACTAATAAACTACAACCAAATCCGAAGATGGAAGACACAATATCGTTCATGAATGGGCCGGGATACATATATAGATATACAAACATGAACTAGTGGAGATATTGGCCTAAAATTTTGCACTGCAGTTATTAGTAACAAGGACATTAAAATAAAAAAAAAATTGAACAAAATCTGAGATGGTCAGTCGGTAACTTTCTCTGAAATCTGGTGATTTGGCACGGAATTACCTATAAGTGAAATTAAATGAGTTCTACAGTTTGGTATCGGAGAACACCCTGTCAGCTTGTAGAGGCCACCTAGATATTCCCGAACTCAAACCTCTAATTTTGCTCTGATTTACTTGGTTAGAATACACCTTGGCACAGATAATAGTGAGATTCTGTGCTGTAATTTTTTAGGGGTGTCAGACTGCAACTGATTAATTTTATGACAGATAAAAGTAAAACTTTGGTGCAAAAAAGATTTTTCATTCATGAAGTGTTCCATCTTCATTTACTCTGACGCAGTGACCGACACACTGGTGTTTTGCGCCGTGAAAAAAATCCCCAAAGTGTTACCTTTATTATGATTCCAAGATTATTCAAATCGACCAATTTGTTGCAGAGATATAGTCATTTCATTTTTAACATGTCATTTTCAAGCCAGAGGTTCAAGGCTTAAGGGATTCAGGTTAGGCTCAAGGTCACAGGACTACTTAATGTATGTGCTGTGGAGTTTCTTCAACATATTGAGATTCCCCCATCCTCAAGCAATTGGAGAGAGACAGATTCTGAAAAAGAAAAATTAGGCTTTATTGTGTCATGTTGATAAATGTAAAGCCGAGTTCCTCTTGCGCAAGAGGAACTGTCCCTGAGGATCTCCCTCTTCTCCTCCCCTGAAGAACTCTCCCAAGAACTGGCGTTTACAGGCCCTTTTTATACCTCTGATTCTCGCACTACCATTGGACAGGTAACCTGAGATCTGTTAGGTAACCCTTCAGGAATGCAGAGACGCATGCGCATTACAGTGGACAGCCACACCCAGATGAAAAAGGGAAAGAAAAAGATACCAGTGGATGAACTCGATGCATATCAAATTATTACAAATAATTTAATTGAGTATATTTTCAGTAGCAACTAATGATTTTGCTGAACAAATATTGATCAAAGCTACAGATATCAAATACATCTTCTGATTATGTTTTTTTGGATCAACTAAACAGAAGCCTGCTTACAAAGCTCCAGAAGCGTGCTGCTTATGTGTGTGTGAGCTGCTCATGCATCTGTGAACTGAATTGCTTGTATATGTGTGTTTCTCTGTGTGTGAACTGCTTGCATGTGTATTTCTCTGTGTGTTTGCACTGCAGTATGTGAACGACTTGTATGTATGTGTGTGTGTCTTTCTGCTGCCCACATAATATAGTTATTGATTATTAGAATGAGCAATGAATGAATGATAAAATATATATAATCATGAATAATGAATATAATGAATAATGCTGAAATAAAATCTTCAACATATGTAAACAAAAATAGTATCGTCAGCCATAACTGAAGAATGCTATGAGTAATTATAATTAAACTTGTTCCTATTTTGTATAACTATGTGAAGACTATGTTAGGATTACCTGAAAAGAAGTTAAGGTTAGGATGAATTAAGGTCAGTGTGTGAAAAAAATACCACGTTTCAGCAATAAAGGCATATATGTCCCCAGGTTGCAGTTGAATACATGTACATAGCATCTTCTTCACAAATACATAATTTGTCCGCCACGGAAGCATCACAATATTCTGTGTTTATCGGTTCAGACAATTCATTTTTAACAGCCCGAAGTACACAGTGGCTGGGTCCCATTTCAGAGGCTCCGTCCTTCGAAGGATGCAGCCGCTGAATAGGGACACGGCCAGTCTCTTTCACTGTGCGTGGCCATTTTGATTACAGACCGAGCGCTCGCCTCCGTACAGAATCAGCGCGGGCGCATGCGGTTCTGAACACGCCTCTGGCCTCCGAACGTAGCTCTGCACTGACAGACAGGGCAGAGGGCATGAGACACGAAGTGTAATACACAATGAGAGCTTGACAGGAGGGGCGCTGTTTTGCTCCTCACGCTCAGCCAAAGCAGAAGTGCGCTGATGTAGTGTTCAAATGACAACAATATAAAATACATTGTGGTGAAGCTTATTTATATTTTTTCTTTCTTGCAATAATTTTTGGGGAAGCCAGGCTTCCCTTGGGCTCCGTGAAAAACCGCCACTGCGAGAAACTTTCTAATCAAGAAAAGTAAACTGCGTCAGGTTTAGGTTATTCAGCACTGAAGGGTGAGGATTGAGCGTCTTTTTGCCGCAGCCGACGCACCGTCTCTGGTACCCAGTGCCGACTACTGTCAGTTATGCTCGAGTGACGTTTGTGAATAGCAACTGGCGAAGAGTGGGACCGCTCTCTCGGTTAGTGGTAGGTCGATCACTTTCTCACACTCCAGTTACATTTCAGTCGTACTCACTATTTGGTGAGTGGAGGGTGAGTGTGAGTGTCATTTCTGAATACGGGCCTTTGTGTTCGAATGAGCAACTGCTGATGAAGAAAAGTAAACTGGGAAAGGTTTAAGTCATTCAGTTTTGAAGGGCGAGGTTTTAGCTTTCGTTTGTTTCGGCCGACGAACCGCCACTGGGGCCTGTTGCACAAAGGCAGGATAAGGGATTAGCCCAATCTTAAGCCCCATTTCGGTTGCAGAGAGCAAGTGAGCTTAGCCATGGCACTAGTTACTATGGAAACAAAGTCTGTGGAGCTAGCCAGCTCTGGAGTGATGAACGATGAAATGTGCACTGTCGATTTCGCTATAGTCTTAGTGTTGCCAACTTGGCAACTTTCTCGCTAAATCTGGCGACTTTCTGGTCACATGCTAAAATAAGTAAATTTAAGAGAATGTGGATGTAACAGCTACGTCTTGCAATTCATTGTAATACATTTGCATTAACAATAGCGTCATATTTGGCAGTTTCACTTACCAACCGAAGGAGACACGCCTGATTCCGCCATCTCTGAAAGAAGCCTGGGCCTGTCGGATCTCAGGCTCCGACTTATGAGCAATAGGCCCCTGGAAAAAAACGGGAAATGCTGTGCAATTTATTTATTTTGGATAGGTGTTTTGGCCGAGGGACACTTTCGGCAAAGCGGCGAAAGGGCACGGCATTCTGCTGTCGTGAACGGGAGCTTGAATTGGTGGGCAGCACGGCAAACAGGTAGGACAGTCGTGAAATTTGAGCCCTGCTAACCCTAAATTTAACCAAATCCCTTTCCCTAAATATTAGTTTGGTGGATGGAAGTGAGTGACGACCCCTAAAAATGCAGCCTTCGGAGGATGCAGTTTAGGCTTTGAGATGCACCCTCCCGTTTCCTAATACCTATTGCTGTATGCAAATTACTCAATGCTACTCCCCGTTTTTTCTTTGGGGCTCAGCCCAGCCCATCGCCAACCTCCTGTTCGCTCTGCTGCCTGCTCTCCTGCATACCGGATTGGTCTAGTGTTCCTGTCCTCCGATCCCGGATCAAAAAATCGTCTTTTAACTCGAAAGCGAGATGTCAAACGCTCACTCAGCACGGGCTGTGATTTAACGTGAGCAGTCCATCTCGTGCTGTTAAAATTTGTGATTACTCGTCGTTTAGCTTGTTGTATAAAGCATTGATTGTTGGAAACCGTATGAAGTATAATGACTTGAATCTGTTACTTACACTCCGGTGGTCACTCAATTTGTTAGTTATACCAAGTATTGATTGTTAGGCAATCATATGAAGTATAATGACCTGAATCTGTAAAACTACAGTTTGACTTTGTTAATTGTGTGTGTAATATTCTGGAGACAGGACCAGATAACAACAATGGCAATTTATCAGCCCATTGGTTTAGTTTAGTGGTGCTACTCATTGATGTTCTTTATTTTCCCTTTCTTCTTTCTGCAGTTGGTTAAGTCGGTTTTTGGTTCTCTGTTTTATTTGAGTAGCACCAATGCAGTCCTTTGTTCTCCCTTTCTCAGCTACCCTTTTGTTATTCAATTTATCCACAAAACTCCTCCATTAAACAACGTCTTCATTTCAACCTACTACCATCTGGTTATTTTTTGCTTCCTTTACCCCTAGACGAATAGGGATGTAACATTCGCAAAAATTGATTAGTTGAGGATTTGGGTTCAGGCATTGCCATTGCAATTTATGATCTAGGTGATACAATGTTAGCAACAGTAAAATTCTGGATAATTCTCTTTATTAGCTGAGTTTAATGTCAATGTGTCCTTATACACAAACACTCATCACGTCGCATCATGTCATGATCTCACAAATTCACTCATTTTCTTCAACCGATTTGCTCAAATTAGAATTACATGTCAAATAAGCCATTTGTACAAACTTGTTTTATTAATGATAGGTGTTTAAATAAGTTAAATACAGATTCATGAACATTGCAGTAAATGCATTACAGTTTGCAAGCGAGGGTAAATTTCATTGGTTGGCCTTGGGATACACATCTTCAGATTGTGGAAGAAAACCTACGAGAATGTAAAAAATCCACTCTGGAGGGACCCAGGCCAGGAGCTGATGCAGAGAAACCCCTTTCTTGCGAGGCAACAGCGCTATCTGTCCATGGTGCTTCAGTGCTACAATTATATTTGAGAAAATCAAGCACAAAAACCTGGGGAATCGAAGTGCGATTCAGGAATGTCACTCTCCTTATAATATTTGCGATGAGCTAGACATCTCCGCATTTTAGTGTCTGTAGGGAAAAACCAGAAGAAAAAGTCTTGGTTACATCTTCAGAAGGTCAGCATAAGTAACCTATACCTTTAAATTCCAACAGTCATAGCGAATTCATCACGTTTCAGCACGTTGACATATTTCTGCTCGCTGACAAGGAAAACAAAAGTATTTACAGCATTACATACATATGATACAAGAGAAACATCATTATTTTCTGAAATTGATCCATGAAAAAGGCTATTCCACTTACAGCAATGCATTCAATATGTTGCAAGAGTTTAAAGAGAATGACATCAGGAAAATTTCCCCGAATTGACCCGCAAACTTCTCATCATTCCACAGATGCCATTCAATTAGAATCACAATCATTTCTCATGGCTGGCTTACCGCGACCAGATAGCCATCCACGATTTCTCGGATCACTTTTGCCTCCTTGTCCTCCCACTTCTGTATGTAGATTAGTTTGTTTTCTTCAAAAGTCGCAAGAGTCTACAAATAAAAAAATGCATTGGGTCATCTGAACACAAAGTCCGAAAAATTGAAGTGCGCCCTGTCAAAGTGGAATGGAAACAGATCAAGATCTAAAATGCTATCTCTTCTCTGATCCATTGTAGGCAATCACTTCTGGTGCAATGATTTCAAAAAAAGATTATGCAGACATCGTTGTTATTACAAGTTGTACAGCTTGCATTGTGTATTGTTGTTTTTTCATGAACATGCATGGTTTTCATAGTATTCAGATCTGTATTTCTCAAAACAGTGTATTTACCGAATATCTATCAGGGATGCAATGACAAATTACTGGTAAAATTCTGTGCATATGTTTTTGCATGAATTTCTATATTATCATTATTAAAGTTTTTAGAGTTCAATTCAACATACTTTCACACTACTTCTTCCATCGGATATGGGTTCCTCAAACGCCTCTCCCAGGTTGAATTTTATGTGAATGTTGTAGAATGTCGGGTGCCCATTTGCTACATCCACCTTCATCCTGTTTCCATCCCTCTGGGAGATGTACAATGTGGGTTGGGTATCATCTCCGGCGTTGACTAAATCAGATCTTGCACCTGCAGGAATTTTAGTCAGCAGTCATTCAGCTTGCATGCATATTGAAGGTATACGAACAGTGAAATCACATGATCTGCTGTGAATGGTGTGATCACGAGTTGCTGCGAGTACATGACACTGTGAGTATGGCAGCGTTAAGTGCACTGACCAGCTGTAAAGACTTCTGCATGAGACTGCACAAATCTGACCTGATTACGTTTATGTTATTCTATTGGAAGACTTTTACTTTTGCAACTTTCTTTGGATAATTTATTTTTTCTTCGTAAGAATGTCTTTCATGGGCAGATTTTCCTTATGAAGACAGAAGACAGCAGACAGACAGCATCTTGCATGGAACTATGAGAAATCTTTGACGACAGTAGTTCAGAGGTGTAAAACAGAGATTATTTTTATCATACATACCATTTTTATTGTGAAAGTAATTCATCCTGGAAATTATAAATCAAGATGAACATTTAAACATAAAAATCAAAATCTAGAATAAAGAGTAGCCTATATAAAAATAACAAACTTACCAATAGCTTTCAGGTATTCTGAAAAATTTTTGCCTTCAGAGATTTTCCAGATACCAGAAAAACGCTCCAGCATGATGAAAATCTTGAGTCGTCAAATAGATGGCAGAGTCAGAATGTTCAGAAAATGCTGCTGCCTCCTGCGGTCACAGTGAATTCACTGATGATCTGAGGCCAATATATGTTAGTCGAGAGGTGGAGGTGACGTCAAAAAGGTGACGTCGCCTCCTCCTCAGCCATCCCAGTGTTGGCTCCATGGGTGGGCCCGTCCAATCAGGTTAAAGTGCCCCGCCCCCCCTCCAGCAGACGAGACAAGAGGATGTTAGAAATACAACATTAAATAAATCCTATATGTCCGGGATATGTTAAGCTGTTGGCTGTTACAACAGTCGTCAGAGAAATTCCGAACAACAGTTTTATTCCATGCCAAAGGGCTTAGCTAGATTGATGGAATTAATGGTCGGCTTCAATCGACCTCTGGGTGTCAACATCCAACCCTGTTATTGTGCTTCCAGGACATTGTTACTGGCAAGTCGTGTTTGCCCTCAACTTAAAAAAAATGATTGCAATTAGCTATCTTTTACCTCCAGCCAAGGAAGCACTCGCAAAACACTTTAAATGCTCAAACGCGGTGAATAAATTTGAAGGGAAAATGTCAGGAGTTGCTCTATTACTTGTCAGGTCTCTCAGAACAGTTCTTAACATTTTCAGAGAAGCACTTATTAACATTTCTTATTACTTTACTTACTTGCTTATTACTTTTACTTACTTATTACATTACTTATTAACAGCGCAACGTGACAGAACTTTAATAGGATATAAATAGTACCTTAAGTCTGCTTGCCGCCGAGATGGTATTTTCGTATTCATTCGTCTCCATGGTAGCTCTAACGTTTTCTCTATGAATTGTCCAGGGAAGGCTCATCTTGACGGTTTGGCGAACAGATGCTGTGAACTTAGCTGGCCTGTCCTGAATTTAGTTCAGTTTCAACGTAAGCCAATAAATGTTAACAAACACTAATTTGGTTAAGCAGTGCAATACGTTAATTTAAAGTCATAGATTGCAAGCAATGATGTGTTTTATGAACTCTGTCTCTATCTTAGCGTGACAATTCGAGCTGACTTTTCCGCGCGTTTAACTGTATGACAGCAACTTTTAATAGTGAGTCCAGTGCACCAGGCAGGTCTGCCACATGCCATCTCACCGATTTCCGTGAAACTTTGCCGGTTTAAAGGGTCCACCCCAAAACTCGAAAAGACGAGTTGGTTTCTGTTTCGAACCCTGCGAGGGTGAGATCGGCCACCCCTCCGGTTTTACTACATTTTTGTCAAGAGAATTTCTTGAATACAGATCAAATATATGAAGCTCTCAGTTCAACTGCAATTGGGCAAAATTTTCAGTAGAGGTCAAAACGGTAGAAATTCATGTCCGGGCTAAATTATCAATTAACATGTCCTTCATTTACAGAAATATGCACACTGACGTTTGAAGGACATTATGCCTCATTTGGCGGCAAAATGCCATCTCTCTACTACTATTAGTTTTTGAGTGAAGGAGGCTTGAATCTTGATTTTTCAACAAAACGTCAATGTCCAAAATCAGGGTGGCTGTGTTGTCAGGCACAGAAGTTATCAAAAGTCACCAAAACAAGTCAACAAAATTTTTTTGATTCATTATTACCATGTTTAGCATATCCATAGATTCAGAGTTTGTGCCTCTGCAGAAAGTTTGTGTGTGTGAATCTCAAATGTATAACAGTGCCATGTGCTGCACTTTCCTTCCAATTATCCTCAATTTTTTTTTATTTTTCCTGATGAATCAGGTGAGTATGCCTTTCACTCTGTTACTTACCATTGAAACACAGAACTGCAGAGGACTGCAACTTTTTGAAGTTGGTCATCAGAAAGATGATGTATCACTTTGGCTGCAAAGATGGCAACCATCAATCTCTGCGTGAGTGTCTGATGTCTTTCTCCGCTTTTTTGAAAAAAACTCAGCATACTGGCCTATAAAATTTATTTGAGTTTGAGTCATGCTAGAAAGTGTCCAGACCTCATCATAAATTTCCATTGGGAAAAGCTAGGTGTTGCATGGTCACCTCAGTACTCTACATCCATGGCTGTGAAAAAATGGCCTTTGTGGCTGTTTATTGGGAAAGAAACCTAAATATGATGACTTGATATGCCGAATTCACTTGTATGTGACATGTCATTTATAATGCTGAAACGATTTATGTGATGGAAAATAATTCTTTTTCTGGTTTTCTTTTTGTGGAGATTCATGAGAAATATGATGATCAATCAGATGCCCAAGTATACCAATTTTGATTAGCCATTACTAGCCTTTTTCAGCAACTTCACTGAATATGCAGTGAAAGAACAAACATGCAAATGGGAGGAAAAAAAGAAAGTTGAGAGGAAGATGAGGCAAGGGTAGAACTGCAGAGGACTAATTCTGTCCCATTGTATGATGTGGGGCATGAGGACTATCTCTGTTAACAGAAAAGGCAGTATTTGCATTAAAATTATTTACTACTTGGGTATCTAGCAAGCAAACAGTTTTTAGCAAGCTAGCAAGATTTGGAAATCGGTCATCTCAGGGCCCTTTGCTCTTGCCATGGCATCCCTGCTATATTTGCTCAAGCTAGCCAGGCTAATAGTTGTTGGTTTCATGCATGTTTACAGCACAAACGTAAACGTTTTTGTCCTTAAAGTATTACTTTGATTATACCTCGAAGTGGGAGTTCACTTTGTGCATTATTTGTCCGTGATTTTGTGATTTTACTTTTTTAATTTGTGCAAGTATTGTCAATAAAATTTCTATTTTTGACATATTTTCGGCCCCTTTTCCTATTTTATTTTTATTTTCTCAAGAAGCCAACTCCTATTTTCCTATTTTTCTGACGGCAGTTGGAACTTGACACCCTGCGATCTCTTTGGCCACTGTCCATGATAAACTAGGCCCATTTCAAATTTAAACACGGCGACATCAGAGCAGGAGATGCACCTGCAGAGTCGCAGCCTGATGTCAATTTCACCGGAAATAAGCATGAATAGGAACGCCCCCCCGGCCCTGATTGACAGTGCTATAGACAACACAACAACATAATCAATATTATGTTGGAATGTCAAGGGTCTTCAGAATATGCCTGCTGATGTCAGTTTTTGAGAGTTTTGATTTATTTAATTTTTGGACTGCTTGAGATGTGCAACAGCTGCACAAGGGATATGATAGAGACAGCGTTTCCTGATTACAGGGTCAATGTTAACCATAGAAATTTTAATTATCGAGGGGGCATTGCTGTTTGCATTCATAATTCTGAAAAGCATTGTCTTTATTGTATAATGACTGAATATACTGATATGATACTCCTTTTATTTGACAAGATTGTGTTTAGTTATGAATGTGAGAGATTTTTTTATGAACGACACTGACAGATATATACCAAGCTTGGAAGATATGCGTTACATTTCTGACACATTTCATCAACCAGGTAACAATAAAGATGACGTGTGCAATGATTATGGAAGAGATTTGATCGACTTTTGCTGCACATTTGGCGTTCACATGGCTTACAGTATTTGGTCACATTTGAGGGGGAAAAAATACAAAAAATAGCAGGATTTCAATGGTCAAAATGTCCATTTTGTTACCCATCTCAAGTGGGGTCACTTTTACTCAAGTTGATTTTTTTTTTCTCTTTTCCCTAACAAAACTTCACAGATTTCTTTGTATTTTATTCTGTGTTTGCACTTGTTGTGAATCTGATCATTTCCCTATTGTTCTCTCATTTTCTTGCTGCTTTAACTCAGTCAATACTTATCACAGTGATGAAAGATTTTCATATAACATCCATTGTTTCTTTTAGAGAAGTGACATGAATGATATATTCAGGAACTATGTCTCTGACACATTACATAATCTTAGTATAGATGAGTTCATTCTAAAGCAGAGTGATTGTGTCGATTTAGCTGTTATTGCTTTGACTTCTATCCTACGAGATAGAGCGCCTCTGCTTCTGTTTTGTCTTTGTGTTCCAGGGCGGTACATGATGCTGTTCAAAGAAAATGGTATGACTGGCAGTGTCAAAAGCTTAAGTTTGAAAAGTTTCAGGTATTAAATAACTTTAGAATCAGTGTTGATAAAGAAACTCTATCTGAGTATTGTATATTGAGAAACCGATATAGGACTCTAATGGGTCCTTTTCTGTCTACAGAAAAGAACCCATTTTGAAGAGGGCCGTGTTAAGGAACTTATCCATACAAGTAGTGACAGTAAGATATTCTGGAAAAAGATGAGCTCGTTTACTCCTACTCCCAGTTTAGTTTCTTCCTGTATAACTGCAGAGGGGTGGTCCAATTTTTTATGGACGTGTTAAACTTCACTTATATACCTTCTGATGATGAAACACTTACTCATGCAGATTATTTACTTGACAATCATGATGAACATACATGTGATTTTTGTAATGATGATGATGCATATAATATTCTTAACTGTGATATTACAAGTAAAGAAATTGAAGCACCATAAAAAACCTGAAGATGGGGAAATCCTCTGGACCAGATGGCATTAAAGCTGAGATAATTCAATGCTGTAGTAGTCTTTTAATTCCTTATTTAAATGTTATGTTTAATAGTATTGTGACATTTGATAATTTTCTATCAGAATGGTCAAAAGGAATTATTGAATTGTTGCTTAAGAAAGGGAGTATTAATTTTGTAAATTATTATAGAGGTATATCCCTGATGGGTGTTTTTGGGAAGGTGTTTCTATCTGTTTTGAATGAACGCCTTAACCATTTTGCTGATTATTTTCAGAGATTATTTCAAGAAGCACAGGCTGGATTTAGAAAAGGTAACTGTACAGCAGACAATAATTTACTTTACAGTGTTTGGTTCATAAGTATTTATCAAAGAGTAATGGGCGTTTTTATTGCAATTTTGCACATTTTAAAAAAGCGATTTATTCCATGAAGTTACTGTGGTATTCCATCATGAGGAAAGGTGTCCATGGTAAAATATTTTATATATTACACAAAATGTATTTAAAGATTAAGACTGCTGTTAGAATATCTGACAATAATATTATTGATTATTTTGACAGTTTGTCAAGTGTAATGCAAGGTTGGACTGTGAGCCCGTTTCTTTTTGCATGATTTCTTATCAATTCCCATCCCAAGTTAACACAGTTCATCGCTGCATCTACGAGTGCAAGTTAAAGCTGTACCATGCAAAGCTAAAGCTATATATCGGCAAAACCCAGAAATGCCGCCGGCTTCTCTGGGCCCAAGTTCATTTGAGATGGACTGACGAAAAGTGCTGGGGTCTGAGGAGTCCACATTTCAGATTGTTTTTGGAAATTATGGACGTTGTGTCATCCGGGTTAAATAGGAAAAGGACTGTCCTGATTGTTATCAGTGTATAGTTCAAAAGTCAGCATCTGTGATGGTATGGGGATATGTTAGTGCCAATTGCAAATCTGTGATGGCACTGTTAATGCTGAAAGATACATACAATATTGGGAGCAACATATGCTACCATCCAAGCAACGTCTTTTTCAGGAACGTCCCTGCTTATTTCAGCAAGACAATGCCAAGCCAAATTCTCCACGTTTTAATCGCCTGGTTTCGAAGTATAAGATTGCAGGTAATAGACTGGCCTGCCTGCAGTGCAGAACTGTCTCCCATTGAAAATGTGTGGTACATTATGAAGCGCTAAATATGACAATGGAGAACCCGAACTTTTGAGCAACTGAGTTGCACATCCTGCAAGAATGGGAAATACTTGCTCCAACAAAGCCTCTACAATTACTGTTCTCAGTTGCCAAACGCTGATTTAGTGTTCTTAAAAAGGAAAGATGACGTAACACAGTCAAAAAAATGCCCTTTTCCCAGTTTTTTTGGAGCCTTTTGCAGGAATCAAATTCAAATTGAGTGATTATTCCTAAAAAAAAAACATAGTTTGTCAAGTTTTACACAATGTCCCAACTTCATTGGAATTGGGGTTTGTACATTAGCCGATCTTGGATGAGTACCAAATGCCTCTAGTTTGGATAGCTTGTTGCTTCATCTGTTCCGCCTTCATAAAGAGACCTTCATTCATGACGTCTCTTTATGACATTCCCTCACCTAATTATCCCCCGCCGCGCGATTAGCGTGAAGCAGGGGATATAGCATTGGGCTCCGTCCTTCCGTACGGACACATAAAATTGAGAAAGCGGGGGATATTTCCATGTTAGTGGCAAACACTTGTTGAATTGAGGCAGTTGGTGGCTCTAGAATTTTATTTTCTGCTTTATTGCAGAAGACCGTGACAAAGAGAAATATGCAATGGACCAGATACTCTAAATCAATAGTGTCTGTCGGTATGGGGAGCTATTTAAAAATTTTTGAAAAAACCAAAAAAATCACTTACAGCAGCTTTTACTTGCACAAGCCCTTTTTAAACAGGGCAGAAAATGATGAGAACTCTGCCTTCTGGCTATGAAAAAAATGTGGCTCTGATATGTATATTGTAAGTGCAGCTATTAATTCCGGAAAAAAGACTAGAAAACTGTTGTTATTGTCGCTTACCAGCATCAAACATGTCATCTCTTCCAAAAGTAAAGCTCTCAGAATGTCTTGGTAATCTTTATACTAGGTATATTTGTCTGCTTTCTGGATGGCATATATCTTCATTATCTTCATAAACCTGGATCTTTTTCTCGATCGAAAGTTTCAAATTTGGATTCCCGTTGAACCGCATGACCAAAAGGGTAATGTTTTTATCAGCAGGTTTCCCCCAAATTTACCGAAGGTTGGGCTTTTACAAGAAATTCAAAAACGATATTTGTTGTTCTCATTGGCAAAGATACAGTGAATTTGCAAAAAAAAAAGCCAGATTGGAAGTAAACATCAACAGTTTTGTAGCTTTCGTGTAGCTTTTCCTTCTCCCTTTGGATCTTCTCCGCTGGGGAGAGTATGATTTCATCTAGGCTAATGTTTGCTGTCTTCCGACTGGGGCTACTTGAAGGCTTGACCCGGCTTAACTGACGACTGATAAATAGCTAAAATTTTCACTCTCAACTGATAAATCACCTGAAACATAACTAACAGCTGATATCAATAATCGGGTTTACTGACAAATGATGGAAGACCTGATTGGCTTTTTCATTCTACAAACTCGTTTTAAAGAACCTTTTCCAGTCATTTTTTGCGAAACATTGTACACTTTAAATTAATATTGATTTTTTTAAAGACGAAAACTATTTTACCAATGGGGATATTCAAATTCAAATGACGGCAGAAAGCACCTGAATTTAGATGTCCATGAGATATTTGAATATGTTTGTGGTGAATCATTGGCGCATTTCTGTACAGATCCCATAAACCACAAGGTCCAAACACACCTGGGGGTACATGTGAAAAGTAACATCATGCCTTCTGCGTGCAAATCCTGTGGTACACTTGATTTTTGTGCAAGTATAGGTCTAAATGCATGCCTAGAACCACACTCGTCCATCATTTCACCACTTTTGACAATGAGAAGACTGCAGGAAGAAGAAAGATTGTGAGCCATAGGGATGCTCCAGGCTGAAAGAGCTCAGGCTTACACAGTTAGACAACTGCATGTCTCGCAGTTCGTGATGAGCTGATTGTGGGCACGCTGTATTACCACCAGTAGAGTCCAGGACAGAACTTCAAGAGGGTGTCCACGATGCACAGCTTGGCCAGATGACCACCAGATAGTCAATAAAGTCCTGTGTTGCAGGCGACTGAATGCAACACAGCTGCAAGGGCATTTAGAAGCTACAGAAATGCTCATCTCATCTAAGATCATATGAAACCATCTGCATGCTGCCACAGTCTGAGCTAGGCAGCAGCCATACATCCCCTTACCCCTCTCAGATCGCCAACGATAGACAAGTAGACAGTGCTTTGAACAGCATCAGTGCCCAGTGGTCACGTGTTATGTACAGGAATGAGTCACGGTTCACGACGGTGTTCATTGTGTTTAGCATCTCCCAGGTCAATGTCAATGTCATCAGCAAGCTGCTATGATTTCACATAATTGTTATGGGAGAGGGTCAGTAATGATGTGGAGTGAAGTCATGATGACAGGCAAGTTTATGTTCACACACCTTCTTTAGAATTTCCCCTGCTATCACTCTTGTATATTTAGGACACAAACATTAGCAACAGTCCAGATCTCGTGAAGAGCTGTTCAGAGAGGAAATCAAGCTCACAAAAAATCACGTTCTTGGATTATGGCAAAATCCCTTTATCTTATGTTTAAAAACTTTTCAGAGGTTGAGCATAGACAACCAACATTATAGCATTACTAATATATATTAAAAGAAGGATCAGCATGTTAGGTCCCTTTTAAATACAGTTGTACTGAAAGCTTTATATATTTTGGCTACTACCTCAATTCCGAAATAGTTGGGACGAAGTGTAAAATGTGAATAAAATCAAAATGCAATGACTTTCAGATCACTTGAGCCATTGGGCTCTAAATTCGTAGGCCAGGCACAGGCACGGCAAATAGGGGGAGCGCTGCGCCAATGGTCCAGGCATATGTTGCAATTTCATGCCCGGCGTAGCCTGGTACAAGTACTCCTCTGTCCCACCTCTGTCCCTCCTGCCGGCGCAAGTGTCAAAGAGGGGGGGAGAAAAGGCTTAAGTGGGCTTAACACAGCCGAGTCAACTCTTCACCAATAAAATGAGCTCCTCTCGTCACCTTTAAAGTGTTTAAATTAAGAAGCCTCTGTCCTATATCAACACGAAGCATTAATGTTGCATTTTACTTCGCTGCTTCAGGCTTCTGCACTGCTTACGTCTATATTAAGCATTACGAATATGAGGCATTCTCGAATTATTACCATTGGCGAACTTGAATGGAATTTCAAATGAAACTACGTCAGATCATTCAAACTTACGAAGTTGGAATGAAATACGACGGTTGCTCATTCATTTCTTCTGCCTGCATCATTGGGAAGAAACGATGGATAGCGTGTTCATATTATTACAGCCTGTTGCTGCTTAAAATTTTGGGATTAAAATGCATGGACAGCAATGCAAGATATGTGACACTTACTTTCAATAATCTTAACTCGGTGCGAGATCATGGTTTCAATATAATCCCGTGTCCGACAGTCGGTTATTGTTTTTAATTTCTTCAAATGTACTAAATCTTTTAAATAATAAACTAGAATGTTTTGATTTAAGGGCTCAGTTCTTCAAGATGAGTACCTAGAATTTCAATCGAGGTTTCTGTTTGAGCTCTGCTCAATAAAGTGAGTCTTCATTGGCGCGGGACAATGTACAATGCCTGTCGAACATTACATGCAAAATACTCCGTGTCTGACCGCCAAAAAAAGAAGACGATTAGAACAGATTGATAACGACATAAAGAAGAAAAAAAATCGTTATTTGCTATCAAAAATAAATTTGAATGGCATTCTACCAATTCGTATGTGCAACTGCTGATCAAGAAAAGTAAACTGCGAAAGGTTTAAGTCATTAAGCTTTGAAGGGCGAGGTTTTGGCTTCCTTTTGTTTCGGCCGACGAACCGTCTCTCGAAAAAATGGGAAATGCTGTGTGATTTATTTATTTTGGGTTGGTGATTTGGCTGAGGGGCACTTTCAGCAATAAGGGGAAGGGCAAGGCATTCTTCGGCCGTGAACTGGAGCTTTTATAGGTGGTCAGCAGGGCAAACAGGTAGGGCAATCGTGAAAGTCCAGCCCTGCTAACCCTAAATTTAACCAAATCCCCTTCCCTAAATATTAGTTTGGTGGATGGAAGTAAGTGACGACCCCGAAAAATGCAGCGTTCGAAGGATGCAGTCTTAGCTTTGAGATGCACCCCGTTTCCAAATACTTATTGCTGTATGCAAATTATTCTGTGCCAGCCCCCGTTTTTCATTGGTGCTCAGCCCAGCCCAGCCATCTGTCTGCTCTGCTGCCTGCTGTCCAGCACGCCTGATTGGTCTAGTGTTCCTGTCCTCCTCCGATCCCGAATCAAAAAATCGTCTTTTAACTCTAAAGCAAGCTGTCAAATGCTCACTCAGCACGGGCTGTGATTTAACGTGAGCAGACCATCTCGTGCTGTTAAAATTTGTGATTACTCGTCGTTTAGCTTATTGTATAAAGCATTGATTGTTGGAAACCGTATGAAGTATAATGACTTGAATCTGTTACTTACACTCCGGTGGTAACTCAATTTGTTAGTTATACCAAGTACTGATTGTTGGGCAATCATATGAAGTATATTGACCTGAATCTGTAAAACTACAGTTTGACTTTGTTAATTGAGTGTGTAATATTCTGGAGACAGGACCAGATAAGGTAAGTAAGGTAAGGTAAGGTGACTTTATTGATACCCAAGGGTAGATTTGTTTGCAGGTAAAAAGTACAAGCTTACACATCAACACACAAAACAATAACAAGAAGACAACAAGATAAAAACAAACAAACAACACTGATAAACAGACAGATGCTCCATGCTTGATATGTAATACAATGAATTGATAAATAAATAAATAAATAGATTAAAAAAAAAAAAAAACAAGATAACAACAATGGCAATTTATCAGCCCATTAATTTAGTTTAGTGGTGCTACTCTTTGATGTTCTTTTTTTCCCTTTCTTCTTTCTGCAGTTGGTTAAGTCGGTTTTTGGTTCTCTGTTTTATTTGAGTAGCACCAATGCGGTCCTTTGTTCTCCCTTTCTCAGCTACCCTTTTGTTATTCAATTTATCCACAAAACTCCTCCATTAAACAACGTCTTCATTTCAACCTATTACCATCTGGTTATTTTTTGCTTCCTTTACCCCTAGACTAATAGGGATGTAACATTCGCAAAAATTGATTAGTTGAGGATTTGCGTTCATGCATTGCCATTGCAATTTATGATCTAGGTGATACAATGTCAGCAACAGTAAAATTCTGAATAATTCTCTTTATTAGCTGAGTTTAATGTCAACGTGTCCTTATACACAAACACTCATCCATTCGCATCATGTCATGATCTCACAAATTCACTCATTTTCTTCAACCCATTTGCTCAAATTAGAATTACATGTCAAATAAACCATTTGTACAAACGTGTTTTATTAATGATAACTGTTTGGATAAGTTAAATACAGATTCATGAACATTGCAGTAAATGCATTACAGTTAGCCAGCGAGGGTAAATTTTATTAGTTGGCCTTGGGATACACATCTTCAGATTGTGGAAGAAAACCTACTAGAATGTAAAAAATCCACTCTGGAGGGACCCAGGCCAGGAGCTGATGCAGAGAAACCCCTTTCTTGCGAGGCAACAGCGCTATCTATCCATGGTGCTTCAGTGCTACAATTATATTTGAGAAAGTCAAGCACAAAAACTTGGGGAATCGAAGTGCGATTCAGGAATGTCACTCTCCTTATAATATTTGCGATGAGCTACGACATCTCCGCATTTTAGTGTCTGTAGGGAAAAACCAGAAGAAAAAGTCCTGGTTACATCTTCAGAAGGTCAGCATAAGTAACCTATACCTTTAAATTCCAACAGTCATAGCGAATTCATCACGTTTCAGCACGTTGACATATTTCTGCTCGCTGACAAGGAAAACAACAGTATTTGCAGCATTACAAACATATGATACAAGAGAAACATCATTATTTTCTGAAATTGATCCATGAAAAAGGCTATTCCACTTACAGCAATGCATTCAATATGTTGCAAGAGTTTAAAGAGAATGACATCAGGAAAATTTCCCCGAATTGACCCGCAAACTTTTCATCATTCCACAGATGCCATTCAATTAGAATCACAATCATTTCTCATGGCTGGCTTACCGCGACCAGATAGCCATCCACGATTTCTCGGATCACTTTTGCCTCCTTGTCCTCCCACTTCTGTATGTAGATTAGTTTGTTTTCTTCAAAAGTCGCAAGAGTCTACAAATAAAAAAATGCATTGGGTCATCTGAACACAAAGTCCGAAAAATTGAAGTGCGCCCTGTCAAAGTGGAATGGAAACAGATCAAGATCTAAAATGCTATCTCTTCTCTGATCCATTGGAGGCAATCACTTCTGGTGCAATGATTTTAAAAAAAGATTATGCAGACATCGTTGTTAGTACAAGTTGTACAGCTTGCATTGTGTATTGTTGTTTTTTCATGAACATGCATGGTTTTCATAGTATTCAGATCTGTATTTCTCAAAACAGTGTATTTACCGAATATCTATCAGGGATGCAATGACAAATTACTGGTAAAATTCTGTGCATATGTTTTTGCATGAATTTCTATAATATCATTATTAAAGTTTTTAGAGTTCAATTCAACATACTTTCACACTACTTCTTCCATCGGATATGGGTTCCTCAAACGCCTCTCCCAGGTTGAATTTTATGTGAATGTTGTAGAATGTCGGGTGCCCATTTGCTACATCCACCTTCATCTTGTTTCCATCCCTCTGGGAGATGTACAATGTGGGTTGGGTATCATCTCCGGCGTTGACTAAATCAGATCTTGCACCTGCAGGAATTTTAGTCAGCAGTCATTCAGCTTGCATGCAAATCGAAGGTATACGAACAGTGAAATCACATGATCTGCTGTGAATGGTGTGATCACGAGTTGCTGCGAGTACATGACAATGTGAGTATGGCAGTGTTAAGTGCACTGACCAGCTGTAAAGACTTCTGCATGAGACTGCACAAATCTGACCTGATTACCTTTATGTTATTCTATTGGAAGACTTTTACTTTTGCAACTTTCTTTGTATAATTTATTTTTTCTTCGTAAGAATGTCTTTCATGGGCAGATTTTCCTTATGAAGACAGCAGACAGACAGCATCTTGCATGGAACTATGAGAAATCTTTGACGACAATAGTTCAGAGGTGTAAAACAGAGATTATTTTTATCATACATACCATTTTTATTGTGAAAGTAATTCTTCCTGGAAATTATGAATCAAGATGAACATTTAAATATAAAAATCAAAATTTTCTCAATCTAGAATAAAGAGTAGCCTATTTAAAAATAACAAACTTACCAATAGCTTTCAGGTATTCTGAAAAATTTTTGCCTTCAGAGATTTTCCAGATACCAGAAAAACGCTCCAGCATGATGAAAATCTTGAGTCGTCAAATAGATGGCAGAGTCAGAATTTTCAGAAAATGCTGCTGCCTCCTGCGGTCACAGTGAATTCACTGATGATCTGAGGCCAATATATGTTAGTCGAGAGGTGGAGGTGACGTCAAAAAGGTGACGTTGCCTCCTCCTCAGCCATCCCAGTGTTGGCTCCATGGGTGGGCCCGTCCAATCAGGTTAAAGTGCCCCGCCCCCCCTCCAGCAGACGAGACAAGAGGATGTTAGAAATACAACATTAAATAAATCCTATATGTCCGGGATATGTTCTGCTGTTGGCTGTTATAACAGTCGTCAGAGAAATTCCGAACTACAGTTTTATTCCATGCCAAAGGGCTTAGCTAGATTGATGGAATTAATGGTCGGCTTCAATCGACCTCTGGGTGTCAACATCCAACCCTGTTATTGTGCTTCCAGGACATCGTTACTGGCAAGTCGTGTTTGCCCTCAACTTAAAAAAAATGATTGCAATTAGCTATCTTTTACCTCCAGCCAAGGAAGCACTCGCAAAACACTTTAAATGCTCAAACGCGGTGAATAAATTTGAAGGGAAAATGTCAGGAGTTGCGCTATTACTTGTCAGGTCTCTCAAAACAGTTCTTAACATTTTAAGAGAAGCACTTATTAACATTTCTTATTACTTTACTTACTTGCTTATTACTTTTACTTACTTATTACATTACTTATTAACAGCGCAACGTGACAGAACTTTAATAGGATATAAATAGTAACTTAAGTCTGCTTGCCGCCGAGATGGTATTTTCGTATTCATTTGTCTCCATGGTAGCTCTAACGTTTTCTCTATGAATTGTCCAGGGAAGGCTCATCTTGATGGTTTGGCGAACAGATGCTGTGAACTTAGCTGGCCTGTCCTGAATTTAGTTCAGTTTCAACGTAAGCCAATAAATGTTAACAAACACTAATTTGGTTAAGCAGTGCAATACGTTAATTTAAAGTCATAGATTGCAAGCAATGATGTGTTTTATGAACTCTGTCTCTATCTTAGCGTGACAATTCGAGCTGACTTTTCCGCGCGTTTAACTGTATGACAGCAACTTTTAATAGTGAGTCCAGTGCACCAGGCAGGTCTGCCACATGCCATCTCACCGATTTCCGTGAAACTTTGCCGGTTTAAAGGGTCCACCCCAAAACTCGAAAAGACGAGTTGGTTTCTGTTTCGAACCCTGCGAGGGTGAGATCGGCCACCCCTCCGGTTTTACTACATTTTTGTCAAGAGAATTTCTTGAATACAGATCAAATATATGAAGCTCTCAGTACAACTGCAATTGGGCAAAATTTTCAGTAGAGGTCAAAACGGTAGAAATTCATGTCCGGGCTAAATTATCAATTAACATGTCCTTCATTTACAGAAATATGCACACTGACGTTTGAAGGACATTATGCCTCATTTGGCGGCAAAATGCCATCTCTCTACTACTATTAGTTTTTGAGTGAAGGAGGCTTGAATCTTGATTTTTCAACAAAACGTCAATGTCCAAAATCAGGGTGGCTGTGTTGTCAGGCACAGAAGTTATCAAAAGTCACCAAAACAAGTCAACAAAATTTTTTTGATTCATTATTACCATGTTTAGCATATCCATAGCTTCAGTTTGTGCCTCTGCAGAAAGTTTGTGTGTGTGTGAATCTCAAATGTATAACAGTGCCATGTGCTGCACTTTCCTTCCATTTATCCTCAATTTTTTTTTATTTTTCCTGATGAATCAGGTGAGTATGCCTTTCACTCTGTTACTTACCATTGAAACACAGAACTGCAGAGGACTGCAACTTTTTGAAGTTGGTCATCAGAAAGATGATGTATCACTTTGGCTGCAAAGATGGCAACCATCAATCTTTGCGTGAGTGTCTGATGTCTTTCTCCGCTTTTCTGAAAAAAACTCCACTCCATAACCTACACTCCGTTACCATTTTGTTTAAAAGAAATTGAGTGTACTGATATTGGAGGGAATGGCAAAAAAAAAAAAAAATCCAGTTCTGCTAGTATGCTGGTTGTATAGGAGATGACGCAACTTTTATATCAGGGGAATAACACAACCCAATAGTGACCCCTATTGAAAATTTTGCCCATTTAATTACTAGATTTGCCAAAGTGGGCCCCAAACTGGACTAAAAATGTAAAAACAACATTTTTGACAGTTAACTATGAATGTGACGTGATCAACTGCATCTTTTTTCTCCGTAGGCTAATCATGGAGTATACTGGCCTATAAAATTTATTTGAGTTTGAGTCATGCTAGAAAGTGTCCAGACCTCATCATAAATTTCCATTGGGAAAAGCTAGGTGTTGCATGGTCACCTCAGTACTCTACATCCATGGCTGTGAAAAAATGGCCTTTGTTGCTGTTTATTGGGAAAGAAACCTACATATGATGACTTGATATGCCGAATTCACTTGTATGTGACATGTTTCAGCATTATAAATGACGATTTATGTGATGGAAAATAATTCTTTTTCTGGTTTTCTTTTTGTGGAGATTCATGAGAAATCAGATGCCCAAGTATACCAATTTTGATTAGCCATTACTAGCCTTTTTCAGCAACTTCACTGAATATGCCATAAAAGAGCAAACATGCAAATGGGAGGAAAAAAAGAAAGTTGAGAGGAAGATGAGGCAAGGGTAGAACTGCAGAGGACTAATTCTGTCCCATTGTATGATGTGGGGCATGAGGACTATCTCTGTTAACAGAAAAGGCAGTATTTGATTAAAATTATTGACTACTTGGGTATCGAGCAAGCAAACAGTTTTTAGCAAGCTAGCAAGATTTGGAAATCGGTCATCTCAGGGCCCTTTGCTCTAGCCATGGCATCCCTGCTATATTTGCTCAAGCTAGCCAGGCTAATAGTTGTTGGTTTACAGCACAAACGTAAACGTTTTTGTCCTAAAAGTATTACTTTGATTATACCTCGAAGTGGGAGTTCACTTTGTGCATTATTTGTCCGTGATTTTGTGATTTTACTTTTTTAATTTGTGCAAGTATTGTCAATAAAATTTCTATTTTTGACATATTTTCGGCCCCTTTTCCTATTTTATTTTTATTTTCTCAAGAAGCCAACTCCTATTTTCCTATTTTTCTGACGGCAGTTGGAACTTGACACCCTGCAATCTCTTTGGCCACTGTCCATGATAAACTGGGCCCATTTCAAATTTAAACACGGCGACATCAGAGCAGGAGATGCACCTGCAGAGTCGCAGCCTGATGTCAATTTCACCGGAAATGAGCATGAATAGGAACGCCCCCCGGCCCTGATTGACAGTGCTATAGACAACACAACAACATAATCAATATTATGTTGGAATGTCAAGGGTCTTCAGAATATGCCTGCTGATGTCAGTTTTTGAGAGTTTTGATTTATTTAATTTTTGGACTGCTTAAGATGTGCAACAGCTGCACAAGGGATATGATAGAGACAGCGTTTCCTGATTACAGGGTCAATGTTAACCATAGAAATTTTAATTATCGAGGGGGCATTGCTGTTTGCATTCATAATTCTGAAAAGCATTGTCTTTATTGTATAATGACTGAATATACTGAGATGATACTCCTTATATTTGACAAGATTGTGTTTGGTTATGAATGTGAGAGATTTTTTTATGAACGACACTGACAGATATATACCCAGCTTGGAAGATATGCGTTACATTTCTGACACATTTCATCAACCAGGTAACAATAAAGATGACGTGTGCAATGATTATGGAAGAGATTTGATCGACTTTTGCTGCACATTTGGCGTTCACATGGCTTACAGTATTTGGTCACATTTGAGGGGGAAAAAAAACAAAAAATAGCAGGATTTCAATGGTCAAAATGTCCATTTTGTTACCCATCTCAAGTGGGGTCACTTTTACTCAAGTAGATTTTTTTTTTCTCTTTTCCCTTGAGAAATCTTATCACTAACAAAACTTCACAGGTTTCTTTGTATTTTATTCTGTGTTTGCACTTGTTGTGAATCTGATCATTTCCCTATTGTTCTCTCATTTTCTTGCTGCTTTAACTCAGTCAATACTTATCACAGTGATGAAAGATTTTCAAATAACATCCATTGTTTCTTTTAGAGAAGTGACATGAATGATATATTCAGGAACTATGTCTCTGACGCATTACATAATCTTAGTATAGATGAGTTCATTCTAAAGCAGAGTGATTGTGTCGATTTAGCTGTTATTGCTTTGACTTCTATCCTACGAGATAGAGCGCCTCTGCCTCTGGTCTGTCTTTGTGTTCCAGGGTGGTACATGATGCTGTTCAAAGAAAATGGTATGACTGGCAGTGTCAAAAGCTTAAGTTTGAAAAGTTTCAGGTATTAAATAACTTTAGAATCAGTGTTGATAAAGAAACTCTATCTGAGTATTGTATATTGAGAAACCGATATAGGACTCTAATGGGTCCTTTTCTGTCTACAGAAAAGAACCCATTTTGAAGAGGGCCGTGTTAAGGATCTTATCCATACAAGTAGTGACAGTAAGATATTCTGGAAAAAGATGAGCTCGTTTACTCCTACTCCCAGTTTAGTTTCTTCCTGTATAACTGCAGAGGAGTGGTCCAATTTTTTATGGACGTGTTAAACTTCACTTATATACCTTCTGATGATGAAACACTTACTCATGCAGATTATTTACTTGACAATCGTGATGAACATACATGTGATTTTTGTAATGATAATGATGCATATAATATTCTTAACTGTGATATTACTAGTAAAGAAATTGAAGCACCATAAAAAACCTGAAGATGGGGAAATCCTCTGGACCAGATGGCATTAAAGCTGAGATAATTCAATGCTGTAGTAGTCTTTTAATTCCTTATTTAAATGTTATGTTTAATAGTATTGTGACATTTGATAATTTTCTATCAGAATGGTCAAAAGGAATTATTGAATTGTTGCTTAAGAAAGGGAGTAATAATTTTGTAAATTATTATAGAGGTATATCCCTGATGGGTGTTTTTGGGAAGGTGTTTCTATCTGTTTTGAATGAATGCCTTAACCATTTTGCTGATTATTTTCAGAGATTATTTCAAGAAGCACAGGCTGGTTTTAGAAAAAATAACTGTACAGCAGACAATAATTTACCTTACAGTGTTTGGTTCATAAGTATTTATCAAAGAGTAATGGCGTTTTTAAGCGTTTTTATTGCAATTTAGCACATTTTAAAAAAGCGATTTATTCCATGAAGTTACTCTGGTATTCCATCATGAGGAAAGGTGTCCATGGTAAAATATTTTATATATTACACAAAATGTATTTGAAGATTAAGACTGCTGTTAGAATATCTGACAATAATATTATTGATTATTTTGACAGTTTGTCAAGTGTAATGCAAGGTTGGACTGTGAGCCCGTTTCTTTTTGCATGATTTCTTATCAATTCCCATCCCAAGTTAACACAGTTCATCGCTGCATCTACGAGTGCAAGTTAAAGCTGTACCATGCAAAGCTAAAGCTATATATCGGCAAAACCCAGAAATGCCGCTGGCTTCTCTGGGCCCAAGTTCATTTGAGATGGACTGACGAAAAGTGCTGGGGTCTGAGGAGTCCACATTTCAGATTGTTTTTGGAAATTATGGACGTTGTGTCATCCGGGTTAAATAGGAAAAGGACTGTCCTGATTGTTATCAGTGTATAGTTCAAAAGCCAGCATCTGTGATGGTATGGGGATATGTTAGTGCCCATTGCAAATCTGTGATGGCACTGTTAATGCTGAAAGATACATACAATATTGGGAGCAACATATGCTACCATCCAAGCAACGTCTTTTTCAGGAACGTCCCTGCTTATTTCAGCAAGACAATGCCAAGCCAAATTCTCCACGTTTTAATCGCCTGGTTTCGAAGTATAAGATTGCAGGTAATAGACTGGCCTGCCTGCAGTGCAGAACTGTCTCCCATTGAAAATGTGTGGTACATTATGAAGCGCTAAATATGACAATGGAGAACCCGAACTGTTGAGCAACTGAGTTGCACATCCTGCAAGAATGGGAAATACTTGCTCCAACAAAGCCTCTACAATTACTGCTCTCAGTTGCCAAACGCTTATTTGGTGTTCTTAAAAAGGAAAGATGACGTAACACAGTCAAAAAAATGCCCTTTTCCCAGTTTTTTTGGAGCCTTTTGCAGGAATCAAATTCAAATTGAGTGATTATTCCAAAAAAAAACATAGTTTGTCAAGTTTTACACAATGTCCCAACTTCATTGGAATTGGGGTTTGTACATTAGCCGATCTTGGATGAGTACCAAATGCCTCTAGTTTGGATAGCTTGTTGCTTCATCTGTTCCGCCTTCATAAAGAGACCTTCATTCATGACGTCTCTTTATGACATTCCCTCACCTAATTATCCCCCGCCGCGCGATTAGCGTGAAGCAGGGGATATAGCATTGGGCTCCGTCCTTCCGTACGGACACTTAAAATTGAGGCAGCGGGGGATATTTCCATGTTAGTGGCAAACACTTGTTGAATTGAGGCAGTTGGTGGCTCTAGAATTTTATTTTCTGCTTTATTGCAGAAGACCGTGACAAAGAGAAATATGCAATGGACCAGATACTCTAAATCAATAGTGTCTGTCGGTATGGGGAGCTATTTAACAATTTTTGAAAAAACCAAAAAAATCACTTACAGCAGCTTTTACTGGCACAAGCCCTTTTTAAACAGGGCAGAAAATGATGAGAACTCTGCCTTCTGGCTTTGAAAAAAATGTGGCTCTGATATGTATATTGTAAGTGCAGCTATTAATTCCGGAAAAAAGACTAGAAAACTGTTGTTATTGTCGCTTACCAGCATCAAACATGTCATCTCTTCCAAAAGTAAAGCTCTCAGAATGTCTTGGTAATCTTCATACTAAGTATAGTTGTCTGCTTTCTGGATGGCATATATCTTCATTATCTTCATAAACCTGGATCTTTTTCTCGATCGAAAGTTTCAAATTTGGATTCCTGTTGAACCGCATGACCAAAAGGGTAATGTTTTTATCAGCAGGTTTCCCCCAAATTTACCGAAGGTTGGGCTTTTACAAGAAATTCAAAAACGATATTTGTTGTTCTCATTGGCAAAGATACAGTGAATTTGCAAAAAAAAAAAGCCAGATTGGAAGTAAACATCAACAGTTTTGTAGCTTTCGTGTAGCTTTTCCTTCTCCCTTGGGATCTTCTCCGCTGGGGAGAGTATGACTTCATCTAGGCTAATTTTTGCTGTCTTCCGACTGGGGCTACTTGAAGGCTTGACCCGGCTTAACTGACGACTGATAAATAGCTAAAATTTTCACTCTCAACTGATAAATCACCTGAAACATAACTAAACAGCTGATATCAATAATCGGGTTTACTGACAAATGATGGAAGACCTGATTGGCTTTTTCATTCTACAAACTCGTTTTAAAGAACCTTTTCCAGTCATTTTTTGCGAAACATAGTACACTTTAAATTAATATTGATTTTTTAAAGACGAAAACTATTTTACCAATGGGGATATTCAAATTCAAATGACGGCAGAAAGCACCTGAATTTAGATGTCCATGAGATATTTGAATATGTTTGTGGTGAGTCATTGGCGCATTTCTGTACAGATCCCATAAACCACAAGGTCCAAACACACCTGGGGGTACATGTGAAAAGTAACATCATGCCTTCAGGGTGCAAATGCTGTGATACACATGATTTTTGTGCAAGTATGGGTCTAAATGCATGCCTAGAACCACACTCGTCCATCATTTCACCACTTTTGACAATGAGAAGACTCAAGGAAGAAGAAAGATTGTGAGCCATAGGGATGCTCCAGGCTGAAAGAGCTCAGGCTTACACAGTTAGACAACTGCATGTCTCGCAGTTTGTGATGAGCTGATTGTGGGCACGCTGTATTACCACCAGTAGAGTCCAGGACAGAACTTCAAGAGGGTGTCCACGATGCACAACTTGGCCAGATGACCACCAGATAGTCAATAAAGTCCTGTGTTGCAGGCGACTGAATGCAACACAGCTGCAAGGGAATTTAGAAGCTACAGAAATGCTCATCTCATCTAAGATCATATGAAACCATCTGCATGCTGCCACAGTCTGAGCTAGGCAGCAGCCATACATCCCCTTACCCCTCTCAGATCGCCAACGATAGACAAGCTGACAGTGGTTTGAACAGCATCAGTGCCCAGTGGTCACGTGTTATGTACAGGAATGAGTCACGGTTCACGACGGTGTTCATTGTGTTTAGCATCTCCCAGGTCAATGTCAATGTCATCAGCAAGCTGCTATGATTTCACATAATTGTTATGGGAGAGGGTCAGTAATGATGTGGAGTGAAGTCATGATGACAGGCAGGTTTATGTTCACACACCTTCTTTAGAATTTCCCCTGCTATCACTCTTGTATATTTAGGACACAAACATTAGCAACAGTCCAGATCTCGTGAAGATCTTGGGAAGAGCTGTTCAGAGAGGAAATCAAGCTCACAAAAAATCACGTTCTTGGATTATGGCAAAATCCCTTTATCTTATGTTTAAAAACTTTTCAGAGGTTGAGCATAGACAACCAACATTACAGCATTACTAATATATATTAAAAGAAGGATCAGCATGTTAGGTCCCCTTTAAATACAGTTGTACTGAAAGCTTTATATATTTTGGCTACCACCTCAATTCCGAAATAGTTGGGACGAAGTGTAAAATGTGAATAAAATCAAAATGCAATGACTTTCAGATCACTTGAGCCATTGCGCTCTAAATTCGTAGGCCAGGCACAGGTACGGCAAATAGGGGGATCGCTGCGCCAATGGTCCAGGCATATGTTGCAATTTCATGCCCGGCGTAGCCTGGCACAAGTACTCCTCTGTCCCACCTCTGTCCCTCCTGCCGGCGCAAGTGTCAAAGAGGGGGGAGAAAAGGCTTAAGTGGGCTTAACAAAGCCGAGTCAACTCTTCACCAATAAAATGAGCTCCTCTCGTCACCTTTAAAGTGTTGAAATTAAGAAGCCTCTGTCCTATATCAACATGAAGCATTAATGTTGCATTTTACTTCGCTGCTTCAGGCTTCTGCACTGCTTACGTCTATATTAAGCATTACGAATATGAGGCATTCTCGAATTATTACCATTGGCGAACTTGAATGGAATTTCAAATGAAACTACGTCAGATCATTCAAACTTACGAAGTTGGAATGAAATACGACGGTTGCTCATTCATTTCTTCTGCCTGCATCATTGGGAAGAAAAACGATGGATAGCGTGTTCATATTATTACAGCCTGTTGCTGCTTAAAATTTTGGGATTAAAATGCATGGACAGCAATGCAAGATATGTGACACTTACTTTCAATAATCTTAACTCGGTACGAGATCATGGTTTCAATATAATCCCGTGTCCGACAGTCGGTTATTGTTTTTAATTTCTTCAAATGTACTAAATCTTTTAAATAATAAACTTGAATGTTTTGATTTAAGGGCTCAGTTCTTCAAGATGAGTACCTAGAAGTTCAATCGAGGTTTCTGTTTGAGCTCTGCTCAATAAAGTGAGTCTTCATTGGCGCGGGACAATGTACAATGCCTGTCGAACATTAAATGCAAAATACTCCGTGTCTGACCGCCAAAAAAATAAAACGATTAGAACAGATTGATAACGACATAAAGAAGAAAAAAAATCGTTATTTGCAATCAAAAATAAATTTGAATGGCATTCTACCAATTCATATGTGCAACTGCTGATCAAGAAAAGTAAACTGCGAAAGGTTTAAGTCATTAAGCTTGGAAGGGCGAGGTTTTGGCTTCCTTTTGTTTCGGCCGACGAACCGTCTCTCGAAAAAATGGGAAATGCTGTGTGATTTATTTATTTTGGGTTGGTGTTTTGGCTGAGGGGCACTTTCAGCAATGAGGGGAAGGGCAAGGCATTCTTCGGCCGTGAACTGGAGCTTTTATAGGTGGTCAGCACAGCAAACAGGTAGGGCAATCGTGAAAGTCCAGCCCTGCTAACCCTAAATTTAACCAAATCCCCTACCCTAAATATTAGTTTGGTGGACGGAAGTAAGTGACGACCCCGAAAAATGCAGCGTTCGAAGGACGCAGTCTTAGCTTTGAGATGCACCTCGTTTCCAAATACTTGTTGCTGTATGCAAATTATTCTGCGCCAGCCCCAGTTTTTTCATTGGTGCTCAGCCCAGCCCAGCCATCTGTCTGCTCTGCTGCCTGCTGTCCAGCACGCCTGATTGGTCTAGTGTTCCTGTCCTCCTCCGATCCCGGATCAAAAAATCGTCTTTTAACTCTAAAGCAAGCTGTCAAATGCTCACTCAGCACGGGCTGTGATTTAACGTGAGCAGACCATCTCGTGCTGTTAAAATTTGTGATTACTCGTCGTTTAGCTTATTGTATAAAGCATTGATTGTTGGAAACCGTATGAAGTATAATGACTTGAATCTGTTACTTTCACTCCGGTGGTAACTCAATTTTTTAGTTATACCAAGTACTGATTGTTAGGCAATCATATGAAGTATATTGACCTGAATCTGTAAAACTACAGTTTGACTTTGTTAATTGAGTGTGTAATATTCTGGAGACAGGACCAAATAACAACAATGGCAATTTATCCGCCCATTAATTTAGATTAGTGGTAGTACTCTTTGATGTTCTTTATTTTCCCTTTCTTCTTTCTGCAGTTGGTTAAGTCGGTTTTTGGTTCTCTGTTTTATTTGAGTAGCACCAATGCGGTCCTTTGTTCTCCCTTTCTCAGCTACCCTTTTGTTATTCAATTTATCCACAAAACTCCTCCATTAAACAACGTCTTCATTTCAACCTATTACCATCTGGTTATTTTTTGCTTCCTTTACCCCTAGACTAATAGGGATGTAACATTCGCAAAAATTGATTAGTTGAGGATTTGGGTTCATGCATTGCCATTGCAATTTATGATCTAGGTGATACAATGTCAGCAACAGTAAAATTCTGAATAATTCTCTTTATTAGCTGAGTTTAATGTCAACGTGTCCTTATACACAAACACTCATCCATTCGCATCATGTCATGATCTCACAAATTCACTCATTTTCTTCAACCCATTTGCTCAAATTAGAATTACATGTCAAATAAACCATTTGTACAAACGTGTTTTATTAATGATAACTGTTTGGATAAGTTAAATACAGATTCATGAACATTGCAGTAAATGCATTACAGTTAGCCAGCGAGGGTAAATTTTATTAGTTGGCCTTGGGATACACATCTTCAGATTGTGGAAGAAAACCTACTAGAATGTAAAAAATCCACTCTGGAGGGACCCAGGCCAGGAGCTGATGCAGAGAAACCCCTTTCTTGCGAGGCAACAGCGCTATCTATCCATGGTGCTTCAGTGCTACAATTATATTTGAGAAAGTCAAGCACAAAAACCTGGGGAATCGAAGTGCGATTCAGGAATGTCACTCTCCTTATAATATTTGCGATGAGCTACGACATCTCCGCATTTTAGTGTCTGTAGGGAAAAACCAGAAGAAAAAGTCTTGGTTACATCTTCAGAAGGTCAGCATAAGTAACCTATACCTTTAAATTCCAACAGTCATAGCGAATTCATCACGTTTCAGCACGTTGACATATTTCTGCTCGCTGACAAGGAAAACAACAGTATTTGCAGCATTACAAACATATGATACAAGAGAAACATCATTATTTTCTGAAATTGATCCATGAAAAAGGCAATTCCAGTTACAGCAATGCATTCAATATGTTGCAAGAGTTTAAAGAGAATGACATCAGGAAAATTTCCCCGAATTGACCCGCAAACTTCTCATCATTCCACAGATGCCATTCAATTAGAATCACAATCATTTCTCATGGCTGGCTTACCGCGACCAGATAGCCATCCACGATTTCTCGGATCACTTTTGCCTCCTTGTCCTCCCACTTCTGTATGTAGATTAGTTTGTTTTCTTCAAAAGTCGCAAGAGTCTACAAATAAAAAAATGCATTGGGTCATCTGAACACAAAGTCCGAAAAATTGAAGTGCGCCCTGTCAAAGTGGAATGGAAACAGATCAAGATCTAAAATGCTATCTCTTCTCTGATCCATTGTAGGCAATCACTTCTGGTGCAATGATTTTAAAAAAAGATTATGCAGACATCGTTGTTAGTACAAGTTGTACAGCTTGCATTGTGTATTGTTGTTTTTTCATGAACATGCATGGTTTTCATAGTATGCAGATCTGTATTTCTCAAAACAGTGTATTTACCGAATATCTATCAGGGATGCAATGACAAATTACTGGTAAAATTCTGTGCATATGTTTTTGCATGAATTTCTATAATATCATTATTAAAGTTTTTAGAGTTCAATTCAACATACTTTCACACTACTTCTTCCATCGGATATGGGTTCCTCAAACGCCTCTCCCAGGTTGAATTTTATGTGAATGTTGTAGAATGTCGGGTGCCCATTTGCTACATCCACCTTCATCTTGTTTCCATCCCTCTGGGAGATGTACAATGTGGGTTGGGTATCATCTCCGGCGTTGACTAAATCAGATCTTGCACCTGCAGGAATTTTAGTCAGCAGTCATTCAGCTTGCATGCATATCGAAGGTATACGAACAGTGAAATCACATGATCTGCTGTGAATGGTGTGATCACGAGTTGCTGCGAGTACATGACAATGTGAGAATGGCAGCATTAAGTGCACTGACCAGCTGTAAAGACTTCTGCATGAGACTGCACAAATCTGACCTGATTACCTTTATGTTATTCTATTGGAAGACTTTTATTTTTTGCAACCTTCTTTGTATAATTTATTTTTTCTTCGTAAGAATGTCTTTCATGGGCAGATTTTCCTTATGAAGACAGCAGACAGACAGCATCTTGCATGGAACTATGAGAAATCTTTGACGACAATAGTTCAGAGGTGTAAAACAGAGATTATTTTTATCATACATACCATTTTTATTGTGAAAGTAATTCATCCTGGAAATTATGAATCAAGATGAACATTTAAATATAAAAATCAAAATTTTCTCAATCTAGAATAAAGAGTAGCCTATATAAAAATAACAAACTTACCAATAGCTTTCAGGTATTCTGAAAAATTTTTGCCTTCAGAGATTTTCCAGATACCAGAAAAACGCTCCAGCATGATGAAAATCTTGAGTCGTCAAATAGATGGCAGAGTCAGAATGTTCAGAAAATGCTGCTGCCTCCTGCGGTCACAGTGAATTCACTGATGATCTGAGGCCAATATATGTTAGTCGAGAGGTGGAGGTGACGTCAAAAAGGTGACGTTGCCTCCTCCTCAGCCATCCCAGTGTTGGCTCCATGGGTGGGCCCGTCCAATCAGGTTAAAGTGCCCCGCCCCCCCTCCAGCAGACGAGACAAGAGGATGTTAGAAATACAACATTAAATAAATCCTATATGTCCGGGATATGTTCTGCTGTTGGCTGTTACAACAGTCGTCAGAGAAATTCCGAACTACAGTTTTATTCCATGCCAAAGGGCTTAGCTAGATTGATGGAATTAATGGTCGGCTTCAATCGACCTCTGGGTGTCAACATCCAACCCTGTTATTGTGCTTCCAGGACATCGTTACTGGCAAGTCGTGTTTGCCCTCAACTTAAAAAAAATGATTGCAATTAGCTATCTTTTACCTCCAGCCAAGGAAGCACTCGCAAAACACTTTAAATGCTCAAACGCAGTGAATAAATTTGAAGGGAAAATGTCAGGAGTTGCGCTATTACTTGTCAGGTCTCTCAAAACAGTTCTTAACATTTTAAGAGAAGCACTTATTAACATTTCTTATTACTTTACTTACTTGCTTATTACTTTTACTTAATTATTACATTACTTATTAACAGCGCAACGTGACAGAACTTTAATAGGATATAAATAGTAACTTAAGTCTGCTTGCCGCCGAGATGGTATTTTCGTATTCATTTGTCTCCATGGTAGCTCTAACGTTTTCTCTATGAATTGTCCAGGGAAGGCTCATCTTGACGGTTTGGCGAACAGATGCTGTGAACTTAGCTGGCCTGTCCTGAATTTAGTTCAGTTTCAACGTAAGCCAATAAATGTTAACAAACACTAATTTGGTTAAGCAGTGCAATACGTTAATTTAAAGTCATAGATTGCAAGCAATGATGTGTTTTATGAACTCTGTCTCTATCTTAGCGTGACAATTCAAGCTGACTTTTCCGCGCGTTTAACTGTATGACAGCAACTTTTAATAGTGAGTCCAGTGCACCAGGCAGGTCTGCCACATGCCATCTCACCGATTTCCGTGAAACTTTGCCGGTTTAAAGGGTCCACCCCAAAACTCGAAAAGACGAGTTGGTTTCTGTTTCGAACCCTGCGAGGGTGAGATCGGCCACCCCTCCGGTTTTACTACATTTTTGTCAAGAGAATTTCTTGAATACAGATCAAATATATGAAGCTCTCAGTACAACTGCAATTGGGCAAAATTTTCAGTAGAGGTCAAAACGGTAGAAATTCATGTCCGGGCTAAATTATCAATTAACATGTCCTTCATTTACAGAAATATGCACACTGACGTTTGAAGGACATTATGCCTCATTTGGCGGCAAAATGCCATCTCTCTACTACTATTAGTTTTTGAGTGAAGGAGGCTTGAATCTTGATTTTTCAACAAAACGTCAATGTCCAAAATCAGGGTGGCTGTGTTGTCAGGCACAGAAGTCACCAAAACAAGTCAACAAAATTTTTTTGATTCATTATTACCATGTTTAGCATATCCATAGCTTCAGAGTTTGTGCCTCTGCAGAAAGTTTGTGTGTGTGTGTGAATCTCAAATGTATAACAGTGCCATGTGCTGCACTTTCCTTCCATTTATCCTCAATTTTTTTTTATTTTTCCTGATGAATCAGGTGAGTATGCCTTTCACTCTGTTACTTACCATTGAAACACAGAACTGCAGAGGACTGCAACTTTTTGAAGTTGGTCATCAGAAAGATGATGTATCACTTTGGCTGCAAAGATGGCAACCATCAATCTCTGCGTGAGTGTCTGATGTCTTTCTCCGCTTTTTTGAAAAAAACTCCACTCCATAACCTACACTCCGTTACCATTTTGTTTAAAAAAAATTGAGTGTACTGATATTGGAGGGAATGGCAAAAAAAAAAAAAAAATCCAGTTCTGCTAGTATGCTGGTTGTATAGGAGATGACGCAACTTTTATATCAGGGGAATAACACAACCCAATAGTGACCCCTATTGAAAATTTTGCCCATTTAATTACTAGATTTGCGAAAGTGGGCCCCAAACTGGACTAAAAATGTAAAAACAACATTTTTGACAGTAAACTATGAATGTGACGTGATCAACTGCATCTTTTTACTCCGTAGGCTAGTCATGGAGCATACTGGCCTATAAAATTTATTTGAGTTTGAGTCATGCTAGAAAGTGTCCAGACCTCATCATAAATTTCCATTGGGAAAAGCTAGGTGTTGCATGGTCACCTCAGCACTCTACATCCATGGCTGTGAAAAAATGGCCTTTGTGGCTGTTTATCGGGAAAGAAACCTAAATATGATGACTTGATATGCCGAATTCACTTGTATGTGACATGTTTCAGCATTATAAATGACGATTTATGTGATGGAAAATAATTCTTTTTCTGGTTTTCTTTTTGTGGAGATTCATGAGAAATATGATGATCAATCAGATGCCCAAGTATACCAATTTTGATTAGCCATTACTAGCCTTTTTCAGCAACTTCACTGAATATGCAGTGAAAGAACAAACATGCAAATGGGAGGAAAAAAAGAAAGTTGAGAGGAAGATGAGGCAAGGGTAGAACTGCAGAGGACTAATTCTGTCCCATTGTATGATGTGGGGCATGAGGACTATCTCTGTTAACAGAAAAGGCAGTATTTGCATTAAAATTATTTACTACTTGGGTATCTAGCAAGCAAACAGTTTTTAGCAAGCTAGCAAGATTTGGAAATCGGTCATCTCAGGGCCCTTTGCTCTAGCCATGGCATCCCTGCTATATTTGCTCAAGCTAGCCAGGCTAATAGTTGTTGGTTTACAGCACAAACGTAAACGTTTTTGTCCTAAAAGTATTACTTTGATTATACCTCGAAGTGGGAGTTCACTTTGTGCATTATTTGTCCGTGATTTTGTGATTTTACTTTTTTAATTTGTGCAAGTATTGTCAATAAAATTTCTATTTTTGACATATTTTCGGCCCCTTTTCCTATTTTATTTTTATTTTCTCAAGAAGCCAACTCCTATTTTCCTATTTTTCTGACGGCAGTTGGAACTTGACACCCTGCGATCTCTTTGGCCACTGTCCATGATAAACTGGGCCCATTTGAAATTTAAACACGGCGACATCAGAGCAGGAGATGCACCTGCAGAGTCGCAGCCTGATGTCAATTTCACCGGAAATGAGCATGAATAGGAACGCCCCCCGGCCCCCTGATTGACAGTGCTATAGACAACACAACAACATAATCAATATTATGTTGGAATGTCAAGGGTCTTCAGAATATGCCTGCTGATGTCAGTTTTTGAGAGTTTTGATTTATTTAATTTTTGGACTGCTTGAGATGTGCAACAGCTGCACAAGGGATATGATAGAGACAGCGTTTCCTGATTACAGGGTCAATGTTAACCATAGAAATTTTAATTATCGAGGGGGCATTGCTGTTTGCATTCATAATTCTGAAAAGCATTGTCTTTATTGTATAATGACTGAATATACTGATATGAAACTCCTTTCATTTGACAAGATTGTGTTTGGTTATGAATGTGAGAGATTTTTTTATGAACGACACTGACAGATATATACCAAGCTTGGAAGATATGCGTTACATTTCTGACACATTTCATCAACCAGGTAACAATAAAGATGACGTGTGCAATGATTATGGAATAGATTTGATCGACTTTTGCTGCACATTTGGCGTTCACATGGCTTACAGTATTTGGTCACATTTGAGGGGGAAAAAAAACAAAAAATAGCAGGATTTCAATGGTCAAAATGTCCATTTTGTTACCCATCTCAAGTGGGGTCACTTTTACTCAAGTTGATTTTTTTTTTCTCTTTTCCCTTGAGAAATCTTATCACTAACAAAACTTCACAGGTTTCTTTGTATTTTATTCTGTGTTTGCACTTGTTGTGAATCTGATCATTTCCCTATTGTTCTCTCATTTTCTTGCTGCTTTAACTCAGTCAATACTTATCACAGTGATGAAAGATTTTCAAATAACATCCATTGTTTCTTTTGGAGAAGTGACATGAATGATATATTCAGGAACTATGTCTCTGACGCATTACATAATCTTAGTATAGATGAGTTTATTCTAAAGCAGAGTGATTGTGTCGATTTAGCTGTTATTGCTTTGACTTCTATCCTACCAGATAGAGCGCCTCTGCCTCTGGTCTGTCTTTGTGTTCCAGGGCGGTACATGATGCTGTTCAAAGAAAATGGTATGACTGGCAGTGTCAAAAGCTTAAGTTTGAAAAGTTTCAGGTATTAAATAACTTTAGAATCAGTGTTGATAAAGAAACTCTATCTGAGTATTGTATATTGAGAAACCGATATAGGACTCTAATGGGTCCTTTTCTGTCTACAGAAAAGAACCCATTTTGAAGAGGGCCGTGTTAAGGAACTTATCCATACAAGTAGTGACAGTAAGATATTCTGGAAAAAGATGAGCTCGTTTACTCCTACTCCCAGTTTAGTTTCTTCCTGTATAACTGCAGAGGAGTGGTCCAATTTTTTATGGACGTGTTAAACTTCACTCATATACCTTCTGATGATGAAACACTTACTCATGCAGATTATTTACTTGACAATCATGATGAACATACATGTGATTTTTGTAATGATGATGATGCATATAATATTCTTAACTGTGATATTACTAGTAAAGAAATTGAAGCACCATAAAAAACCTGAAGATGGGGAAATCCTCTGGACCAGATGGCATTAAAGCTGAGATAATTCAATGCTGTAGTAGTCTTTTAATTCCTTATTTAAATGTTATGTTTAATAGTATTGTGACATTTGATAATTTTCTATCAGAATGGTCAAAAGGAATTATTGAATTGTTGCTTAAGAAAGGGAGTGTTAATTTTGTAAATTATTATAGAGGTATATCCCTGATGGGTGTTTTTGGGAAGGTGTTTCTATCTGTTTTGAATGAACGCCTTAACCATTTTGCTGATTATTTTCAGAGATTATTTCAAGAAGCACAGGCTGGTTTTATAAAAGGTAACTGTACAGCAGACAATAATTTACTTTACAGTGTTTGGTTCATAAGTATTTATCAAAGAGTAATGGGCGTTTTTATTGCAATTTTGCACATTTTAAAAAAGCGATTTATTCCATGAAGTTACTCTGGTATTCCATCATGAGGAAAGGTGTCCATGGTAAAATATTTAATATATTACACAAAAAGTATTTGAAGATTAAGACTGCTGTTAGAATATCTGACAATAATATTATTGATTATTTTGACAGTTTGTCAAGTGTAATGCAAGGTTGGACTGTGAGCCCGTTTCTTTTTGCATGATTTCTTATCAATTCCCATCCCAAGTTAACACAGTTCATCACTGCATCTACGAGTGCAAGTTAAAGCTGTACCATGCAAAGCTAAAGCTATATATCGGCAAAACCCAGAAATGCCGCCGGCTTCTCTGGGCCCAAGTTCATTTGAGATGGACTGACGAAAAGTGCTGGGGTCTGAGGAGTCCACATTTCCGATTGTTTTTGGAAATTATGGACGTTGTGTCATCCGGGTTAAATAGGAAAAGGACTGTCCTGATTGTTATCAGTGTATAGTTCAAAAGCCAGCATCTGTGATGGTATGGGGATATGTTAGTGCCCATTGCAAATCTGTGATGGCACTGTTAATGCTGAAAGATACATACAATATTGGGAGCAACATATGCTACCATCCAAGCAACGTCTTTTTCAGGAACGTCCCTGCTTATTTCAGCAAGACAATGCCAAGCCAAATTCTCCACGTTTTAATCGCCTGGTTTCGAAGTATAAGATTGCAGGTAATAGACTGGCCTGCCTGCAGTGCAGAACTGTCTCCCATTGAAAATGTGTGGTACATTATGAAGCGCTAAATATGACAATGGAGAACCCGAACTGTTGAGCAACTGAGTTGCACATCCTACAAGAATGGGAAATACTTGCTCCAACAAAGCCTCTACAATTACTGTTCTCAGTTGCCAAACGCTTATTAAGTGTTCTTAAAAAGGAAAGATGACGTAACACAGTCAAAAAAATGCCCTTTTCCCAGTTTTTTTGGAGCCTTTTGCAGGAATCAAATTCAAATTGAGTGATTATTCCAAAAAAAAAACATAGTTTGTCAAGTTTTACACAATGTCCCAACTTCATTGGAATTGGGGTTTGTACATTAGCCGATCTTGGATGAGTACCAAATGCCTCTAGTTTGGATAGCTTGTTGCTTCATCTGTTCCGCCTTCATAAAGAGACCTTCATTCATGACGTCTCTTTATGACATTCCCTCACCTAATTATCCCCCGCCGCGCGATTAGCGTGAAGCAGGGGATATAGCATTGAGCTCCGTCCTTCCGTACGGACACATAAAATTGAGGCAGCGGGGGATATTTCCATGTTAGCGGCAAACACTTGTTGAATTGAGGCAGTTGGTGGCTCTAGAATTTTATTTTCTGCTTTATTGCAGAAGACCGTGACAAAGAGAAATATGCAATGGACCAGATACTCTAAATCAATAGTGTCTGTCGGTATGGGGAGCTATTTAACAATTTTTGAAAAAACCAAAAAAATCACTTACAGCAGCTTTGACTTGCACAAGCCCTTTTTAAACAGGGCAGAAAATGATGAGAACTCTGCCTTCTGGCTATGAAAAAAATGTGGCTCTGATATGTATATTGTAAGTGCAGCTATTAATTCCGGAAAAAAGACTAGAAAACTGTTGTTATTGTCGCTTACCAGCATCAAGCATGTCATCTCTTCCAAAAGTAAAGCTCTCAGAATGTCTTGGTAATCTTTATACTAAGTATAGTTGTCTGCTTTCTGGATGGCATATATCTTCATTATCTTCATAAACCTGGATCTTTTTCTCGATCGAAAGTTTCAAATTTGGATTCCCGTTGAACCGCATGACCAAAAGGGTAATGTTTTTATCAGCAGGTTTCCCCCAAATTTACCGAAGGTTGGGCTTTTACAAGAAATTCAAAAACGATATTTGTTGTTCTCATTGGCAAAAAAAAAAAAGCCAGATTGGAAGTAAACATCAACAGTTTTGTAGCTTTCGTGTAGCTTTTCCTTCTCTCTTGGGATCTTCTCCGCTGGGGAGAGTATGACTTCATCTAGGCTAATTTTTGCTGTCTTCCGACTGGGGCTTCTTGAAGGCTTGACCCGGCTTAACTGACGACTGATAAATAGCTAAAATTTTCACTCTCAACTGATAAATCACCTGAAACATAACTAACAGCTGATATCAATAATCGGGTTTACTGACAAATGATGGAAGACCTGATTGGCTTTTTCATTCTACAAACTCGTTTTAAAGAACCTTTTCCAGTCATTTTTTGCGAAACATTGTACACTTTAAATTAATATTGATTTTTTAAAGATGAAAACTATTTTACCAATGGGGATATTCAAATTCAAATGACGGCAGAAAGCACCTGAATTTAGATGTCCATGAGATATTTGAATATGTTTGTGGTGAGTCTTTGGCACATTTCTGTACAGATCCCATAAACCACAAGGTCCAAACACACCTGGGGGTACATGTGAAAAGTAACATCATGCCTTCAGGGTGCAAATTCTGTGATACACATGATTTTTGTGCAAGTATGGGTCTAAATGCATGCCTAGAACCACACTCGTCCATCATTTCACCACTTTTGACAATGAGAAGACTCAAGGAAGAAGAAAGATTGTGAGCCATAGGGATGCTCCAGGCTGAAAGAGCTCAGGCTTACACAGCTAGACAACTGCATGTCTCGCAGTTCGTGATGAGCTGATTGTGGGCACGCTGTATTACCACCAGTAGAGTCCAGGACAGAACTTCAAGAGGGTGTCCACGATGCACAACTTGGCCAGATGACCACCAGATAGTCAATAAAGTCCTGTGTTGCAGGCGACTGAATGCAACACAGCTGCAAGGGCATTTAGAAGCTACAGAAATGCTCATCTCATCTAAGATCATATGAAACCATCTGCATGCTGCCACAGTCTGAGCTAGGCAGCAGCCATACATCCCCTTACCCCTCTCAGATCGCCAACGATAGACAAGTAGACAGTGGTTTGAACAGCATCAGTGCCCAGTGGTCACGTGTTATGTACAGGAATGAGTCACGGTTCACGACGGTGTTCATTGTGTTTAGCATCTCCCAGGTCAATGTCATCAGCAAGCTGCTATGATTTCACATAATTGTTATGGGAGAGGGTCAGTAATGATGTGGAGTGAAGTCATGATGACAGGCAGGTTTATGTTCACACACCTTCTTTAGAATTTCCCCTGCTATCACTCTTGTATATTTAGGACACAAACATTAGCAACAGTCCAGATCTCGAGAAGATCTTGGGAAGAGCTGTTCAGAGAGGAAATCAAGCTCACAAAAAAATCACGTTCTTGGATTATGGCAAAATCCCTTTATCTTATGTTTAAAAATTTTTCAGAGGTTGAGCATAGACAACCAACATTATAGCATTACTAATATATATTAAAAGAAGGATCAGCATGTTAGGTCCCCTTTAAATACAGTTGTACTGAAAGCTTTACATATTTTGGCTACTACCTCAATTCCGAAATAGTTGGGACGAAGTGTAAAATGTGAATGAAATCAAAATGCAATGACTTTCAGATCACTTGAGCCATTGGGCTCTAAATTCGTAGGCCAGGCACAGGCACGGCAAATAGGGGGAGCGCTGCGCCAATGGTCCAGGCATATGTTGCAATTTCATGCCCGGCGTAGCCTGGCACAAGTACTCCTCTGTCCCACCTCTGTCCCTCCTGCCGGCGCAAGTGTCAAAGAGGGGGGAGAAAAGGCTTAAGTGGGCTTAACACAGCCGAGTCAACTCTTCACCAATAAAATGAGCTCCTCTCGTCACCTTTAAAGTGTTGAAATTAAGAAGCCTCTGTCCTATATCAACATGAAGCATTAATGTTGCATTTTACTTCGCTGCTTCAGGCTTCTGCACTGCTTACGTCTATATTAAGCATTACGAATATGAGGCATTCTCGAATTATTACCATTGGCGAACTTGAATGGAATTTCAAATGAAACTACGTCAGATCATTCAAACTTACGAAGTTGGAATGAAATACGACGGTTGCTCATTCATTTCTTCTGCCTGCATCATTGGGAAGAAAAACGATGGATAGCGTGTTCATATTATTACAGCCTGTTGCTGCTTAAAATTTTGGGATTAAAATGCATGGACAGCAATGCAAGATATGTGACACTTACTTTCAATAATCTTAACTCGGTACGAGATCATGGTTTCAATATAATCCCGTGTCTGACAGTCGGTTATTGTTTTTAATTTCTTCAAATGTACTAAATCTTTTAAATAATAAACTTGAATGTTTTGATTTAAGGGCTCAGTTCTTCAAGATGAGTACCTACAATTTCAATCGAGGTTTCTGTTTGAGCTCTGCTCAATAAAGTGAGTCTTCATTGGCGCGGCACAATGTACAATGCCTGTCGAACATTAAATGCAAAATACTCCGTGTCTGACCGCCAAAAAAAGAAGACGATTAGAACAGATTGATAACGACATAAAGAAGAAAAAAAATCGTTATTTGCTATCAAAAATAAATTTGAATGGCATTCTACCAATTCGTATGTGCAACTGCTGATCAAGAAAAGTAAATTGCGAAAGGTTTAAGTCATTAAGCTTTGAAGGGCAAGGTTTTGGCTTCCTTTTGTTTCGGCCGACGAACCGTCTCTCGAAAAAATGGGAAATGCTGTGTGATTTATTTATTTTGGGTTGGTGTTTTGGCTGAGGGGCACTTTCAGCAATGAGGGGAAGGGCAAGGCATTCTTCGGCCGTTGAACTGGAGCTTTTATAGGTGGTCAGCACAGCAAACAGGTAGGGCAATCGTGAAAGTCCAGCCCTGCTAACCCTAAATTTAACCAAATCCCCTTCCCTAAATATTAGTTTGGTGGATGGAAGTAAGTGACGACCCCGAAAAATGCAGCGTTCGAAGGACGCAGTCTTAGCTTTGAGATGCTTGCTGTATGCAAATTATTCTGTGCCAGCCCCCGTTTTTCATTGGTGCTCAGCCCAGCCCAGCCATCTCTCTGCTCTGCTGCCTGCTGTCCAGCACGCCTGATTGGTCTAGTGTTCCTGTCCTCCTCCGATCCCGGATCAAAAAATCGTCTTTTAACTCTAAAGCAAGCTGTCAAATGCTCACTCAGCACGGGCTGTGATTTAACGTGAGCAGACCATCTCGTGCTGTTAAAATTTGTGATTACTCGTCGTTTAGCTTATTGTATAAAGCATTGATTGTTGGAAACCGTATGAAGTATAATGACTTGAATCTGTTACTTACACTCCGGTGGTAACTCAATTTGTTAGTTATACCAAGTACTGATTGTTAGGCAATCATATGAAGTATATTGACCTGAATCTGTAAAACTACAGTTTGACTTTGTTAATTGTGTGTGTAATATTCTGGAGACAGGACCAGATAAGGTAAGTAAGGTAAGGTAAGGTGACTTTATTGATACCCAAGGGTAGATTTGTTTGCAGGTAAAAAGTACAAGCTTACACATCAACACACAAAACAATAACAAAACGCAGAAGACAACAAGATAAAAACAAACAAACAACACTGATAAACAGACAGATGCTCCATGCTTGATATGTAATACAATGAATTGATAAATAAATAAATAGATTAAAAAAAAAAAAAACAAGATAACAACAATGGCAATTTATCAGCCCATTAATTTAGTTTAGTGGTGCTACTCTTTGATGTTCTTTATTTTCCCTTTCTTCTTTCTGCAGTTGGTTAAGTCGGTTTTTGGTTCTCTGTTTTATTTGAGTAGCACCAATGCGGTCCTTTGTTCTCCCTTTCTCAGCTACCCTTTTGTTATTCAATTTATCCACAAAACTCCTCCATTAAACAACGTCTTCATTTCAACCTATTACCATCTGGTTATTTTTTGCTTCCTTTACCCCTAGACTAATAGGGATGTAACATTCGCAAAAATTGATTAGTTGAGGATTTGGGTTCATGCATTGCCATTGCAATTTATGATCTAGGTGATACAATGTCAGCAACAGTAAAATTCTGAATAATTCTCTTTATTAGCTGAGTTTAATGTCAACGTGTCCTTATACACAAACACTCATCCATTCGCATCATGTCATGATCTCACAAATTCACTCATTTTCTTCAACCCATTTGCTCAAATTAGAATAACATGTCAAATAAACCATTTGTACAAACGTGTTTTATTAATGATAACTGTTTGGATAAGTTAAATACAGATTCATGAACATTGCAGTAAATGCATTACAGTTAGCCAGCGAGGGTAAATTTTATTAGTTGGCCTTGGGATACACATCTTCAGATTGTGGAAGAAAACCTACTAGAATGTAAAAAATCCACTCTGGAGGGACCCAGGCCAGGAGCTGATGCAGAGAAACCCCTTTCTTGCGAGGCAACAGCGCTATCTATCCATGGTGCTTCAGTGCTACAATTATATTTGAGAAAGTCAAGCACAAAAACTTGGGGAATCGAAGTGCGATTCAGGAATGTCACTCTCCTTATAATATTTGCGATGAGCTACGACATCTCCGCATTTTAGTGTCTGTAGGGAAAAACCAGAAGAAAAAGTCTTGGTTACATCTTCAGAAGGTCAGCATAAGTAACCTATACCTTTAAATTCCAACAGTCATAGCGAATTCATCACGTTTCAGCACGTTGACATATTTCTGCTCGCTGACAAGGAAAACAACAGTATTTACAGCATTACATACATATGATACAAGAGAAACATCATTATTTTCTGAAATTGATCCATGAAAAAGGCTATTCCAGTTACAGCAATGCATTCAATACGTTGCAAGAGTTTAAAGAGAATGACATCAGGAAAATTTCCCCGAATTGACCCGCAAACTTCTCATCATTCCACAGATGCCATTCAATTAGAATCACAATCATTTCTCATGGCTGGCTTACCGCGACCAGATAGCCATCCACGATTTCTCGGATCACTTTTGCCTCCTTGTCCTCCCACTTCTGTATGTAGATTAGTTTGTTTTCTTCAAAAGTCGCAAGAGTCTACAAATAAAAAAATGCATTGGGTCATCTGAACACAAAGTCCGAAAAATTGAAGTGCGCCCTGTCAAAGTGGAATGGAAACAGATCAAGATCTAAAATGCTATCTCTTCTGTGATCCATTGTAGGCAATCACTTCTGGTGCAATGATTTTAAAAAAAGATTATGCAGACATCGTTGTTAGTACAAGTTGTACAGCTTGCATTGTGTATTGTTGTTTTTTCATGAACATGCATGGTTTTCATAGTATTCAGATCTGTATTTCTCAAAACAGTGTATTTACCGAATATCTATCACGGATGCAATGACAAATTACTGGTAAAATTCTGTGCATATGTTTTTGCATGAATTTCTATATTATCATTATTAAAGATTTTAGAGTTCAATTCAACATACTTTCACACTACTTCTTCCATCGGATATGGGTTCCTCAAACGCCTCTCCCAGGTTGAATTTTATGTGAATGTTGTAGAATGTCGGGTGCCCATTTGCTACATCCACCTTCATCTTGTTTCCATCCCTCTGGGAGATGTACAATGTGGGTTGGGTATCATCTCCGGCGTTGACTAAATCAGATCTTGCACCTGCAGGAATTTTAGTCAGCAGTCATTCAGCTTGCATGCATATTGAAGGTATACGAACAGTGAAATCACATGATCTGCTGTGAATGGTGTGATCACGAGTTGCTGCGAGTACATGACACTGTGAGTATGGCAGCGTTAAGTGCACTGACCAGCTGTAAAGACTTCTGCATGAGACTGCACAAATCTGACCTGATTACCTTTATGTTATTCTATTGGAAGACTTTTATTTTTTGCAACTTTCTTTGTATAATTTATTTTTTCTTCGTAAGAATGTCTTTCATGGGCAGATTTTCCTTATGAAGACAGAAGACAGCAGACAGACAGCATCTTGCATGGAACTATGAAAAATCTTTGACGACAATAGTTCAGAGGTGTAAAACAGAGATTATTTTTATCATACATACCATTTTTATTGTGAAAGTAATTCATCCTGGAAATTACGAATCAAGATGAACATTTAAATATAAAAATCAAAATGTTCTCAATCTAGAATAAAGAGTAGCCTATATAAAAATAACAAACTTACCAATAGCTTTCAGGTATTCTGAAAAATTTTTGCCTTCAGAGATTTTCCAGATACCAGAAAAACGCTCCAGCATGATGAAAATCTTGAGTCGTCAAATAGATGGCAGAGTCAGAATGTTCAGAAAATGCTGCTGCCTCCTGCGGTCACAGTGAATTCATTGATGATCTGAGGCCAATATATGTTCGTCGAGAGGTGGAAGTGACGTCAAAAAGTTGACATTGCCTCCTCCTCAGCCATCCCAGTGTTGGCTCCATGGGTGGGCCCGTCCAATCAGGTTAAAGTGCCCCGCCCCCCCTCCAGCAGACGAGACAAGAGGATGTTAGAAATACAACATTAAATAAATCCTATATGTCCGGGATATGTTCTGCTGTTGGCTGTTACAACAGTCGTCAGAGAAATTCCGAACTACAGTTTTATTCCATGCCAAAGGGCTTAGCTAGATTGATGGAATTAATGGTCGGCTTCAATCGACCTCTGGGTGTCAACATCCAACCCTGTTATTGTGCTTCCAGGACATCGTTACTGGCAAGTCGTGTTTGCCCTCAACTTAAAAAAAATGATTGCAATTAGCTATCTTTTACCTCCAGCCAAGGAAGCACTCGCAAAACACTTTAAATGCTCAAACGCAGTGAATAAATTTGAAGGGAAAATGTCAGGAGTTGCGCTATTACTTGTCAGGTCTCTCAAAACAGTTCTTAACATTTTAAGAGAAGCACTTATTAACATTTCTTATTACTTTACTTACTTGCTTATTACTTTTACTTACTTATTACATTACTTATTAACAGTGCAACGTGACAGAACTTTAATAGGATATAAGTAGTAACTTAAGTCTGCTTGCCGCCGAGATGGTATTTTCGTATTCATTTGTCTCCATGGTAGCTCTAACGTTTTCTCTATGAATTGTCCAGGGAAGGCTCATCTTGACGGTTTGGCGAACAGATGCTGTGAACTTAGCTGGCCTGTCCTGAATTTAGTTCAGTTTCAACGTAAGCCAATAAATGTTAACAAACACTAATTTGGTAAAGCAGTGCAATACGTTAATTTAAAGTCATAGATTGCAAGCAATGATGTGTTTCATGAACTCTGTCTCTATCTTAGCGTGACAATTCGAGCTGACTTTTCCGCGCGTTTAACTGTATGACAGCAACTTTTAATTGTGAGTCCAGTGCACCAGGCAGGTCTGCCACATGCCATCTCACCGATTTCCGTGAAACTTTGCCGGTTTAAAGGGTCCACCCCAAAACTCGAAAAGACGAGTTGGTTTCTGTTTCGAACCCTGCGAGGGTGAGATCGGCCACCCCTCCGGTTTTACTACATTTTTGTCAAGAGAATTTCTTGAATACAGATCAAATATATAAAGCTCTCAGTACAACTGCAATTGGGCAAAATTTTCAGTAGAGGTCAAAACGGTAGAAATTCATGTCCGGGCTAAATTATCAATTTACATGTCCTTCATTTACAGAAATATGCACACTGACGTTTGAAGGACATTATGCCTCATTTGGCGGCAAAATGCCATCTCTCTACTACTATTAGTTTTTGAGTGAAGGAGGCTTGAATCTTGATTTTTCAACAAAACGTCAATGTCCAAAATCAGGGTGGCTGTGTTGTCAGGCACAGAAGTTATCAAAAGTCACCATAACAAGTCAACAAAATTTTTTTGATTCATTACCATGTTTACCATATCCATAGCTTCAGAGTTTGTGCCTCTGCAGAAAGTTTGTGTGTGTGTGTGTGTGTGTGAATCTCAAATGTATAACAGTGCCATGTGCTGCTCTTTCCTTCCATTTATCCTCAATTTTTTTTTATTTTTCCTGATGAATCAGGTGAGTATGCCTTTCACTCTGTTACTTACCATTGAAACACAGAACTGCAGAGGACTGCAACTTTTTGAAGTTGGCCATCAGAAAGATGATGTATCACTTTGGCTGCAAAGATGGCAACCATCAATCTCTGCGTGAGTGTCTGATGTCTTTCTCCGCTTTTTTGAAAAAAACTCCACTCCATAACCTACACTCCGTTACCATTTTGTTTAAAAGAAATTGAGTGTCCTGATATTGGAGGGAATGGCAAAAAAAAAAAAAAAAAATCCAGTTCTGCTAGTATGCTGGTTGTATAGGAGATGACGCAACTTTTATATCAGGGGAATAACACAACCCAATAGTGACCCCTATTGAAAATTTTGCCCATTTAATAACTAGATTTGCGAAAGTGGGCCCCAAACTGGACTAAAAATGTAAAAACAACATTTTTGACAGTAAACTATGAATGTGACGTGATCAACTGCATCTTTTTACTCCGTAGGCTAATCATGGAGCATACTGGCCTATAAAATTTATTTGAGTTTGAGTCATGCTAGAAAGTGTCCAGACCTCATCATAAATTTCCATTGGGAAAAGCTAGGTGTTGCATGGTCACCTCAGTACTCAGTAAAATGGCCTTTGTGGCTGTTAATTGGGAAAGAAACCTAAATATGATGACTTGATATGCCGAATTCACTTGTATGTGACATGTTTCAGCATTATAAATGACGATTTATGTGATGGAAAGTAATTCTTTTTCTGGTTTTCTTTTTGTGGAGATTCATGAGAAATATGATGATCAATCAGATGCCCAAGTATACCAATTTTTTTTACCAATTATACTAGCCTTTTTCAGCAACTTCACTGAATATGCAGTGAAAGAACAAACATGCAAATGGGAGGAAAAAAAGAAAGTTGAGAATAAGATGAGGCAAGGGTAGAACTGCAGAGGACTAATTCTGTCCCATTGTATGATGTGGGGCACGAGGACTATCTCTGTTAACAGAAAAGGCAGTATTTGCATTAAAATTATTTACTACTTGGGTATCTAGCAAGCAAACAGTTTTTAGCAAGCTAGCAAGATTTGGAAATCGGTCGTCTCAGGGCCCTTTGCTCTAGCCATGGCATCCTTGCTATATTTGCTCAAGCTAGCCAGGCTAATAGTTGTTGGTTTCATGCATGTTTACAGCACAAACGTAAACGTTTTTGTCCTAAAAGTATTACTTTGATTATACCTCGAAGTGGGAGTTCACTTTGTGCATTATTTGTCCGTGATTTTGTGATTTTACTTTTTTAATTTGTGCAAGTATTGTCAATAAAATTTCTATTTTTGACATATTTTCGGCCCCTTTTCCTATTTTATTTTTATTTTCTCAAGAAGCCAACTCCTATTTTCCTATTTTTCTGACGGCAGTTGGAACTTGACACCCTGCGATCTCTTTGGCCACTGTCCATGATAAACTGGGCCCATTTCAAATTTAAACACGGCGACATCAGAGCAGGAGATGCACCTGCAGAGTCGCAGCCTGATGTCAATTTCACCGGAAATGAGCATGAATAGGAACGCCCCCCGGTCCTGATTGACAGTGCTATAGACAACACAACAACATAATCAATATTATGTTGGAATGTCAAGGGTCTTCAGAATATGCCTGCTGATGTCAGTTTTTGAGAGTTTTGATTTATTTAATTTTTGGACTGCTTGAGATGTGCAACAGCTGCACAAGGGATATGATAGAGACAGCGTTTCCTGATTACAGGGTCAATGTTAACCATAGAAATTTTAATTATCGAGGGGGCATTGCTGTTTGCATTCATAATTCTGAAAAGCATTGTCTTTATTGTATAATGACTGAATATACTGATATGATACTCCTTTTATTTGACAAGATTGTGTTTGGTTATGAATGTGAGAGATTTTTTTATGAACGACACTGACAGATATATACCAAGCTTGGAAGATATGCGTTACATTTCTGACACATTTCATCAACCAGGTAACAATAAAGATGACGTGTGCAATGATTATGGAAGAGATTTGATCGACTTTTGCTGCACATTTGGCGTTCACATGGCTTACAGTATTTGGTCACATTTGAGGGGGAAAAAAAACAAAAAATAGCAGGATTTCAATGGTCAAAATGTCCATTTTGTTACCCATCTCAAGTGGGGTCACTTTTACTCAAGTTGATTTTTTTTTCTCTTTTCCCTTGAGAAATCTTATCACTAACAAAACTTCACAGGTTTCTTTGTATTTTATTCTGTGTTTGCACTTGTTGTGAATCTGATCATTTCCCTATTGTTCTCTCATTTTCTTGCTGCTTTAACTCAGTCAATACTTATCACAGTGATGAAAGATTTTCAAATAACATCCATTGTTTCTTTTGGAGAAGTGACATGAATGATATATTCAGGAACTATGTCTCTGACGCATTACATAATCTTAGTATAGATGAGTTCATTCTAAAGCAGAGTGATTGTGTCGATTTAGCTGTTATTGCTTTGACTTCTATCCTACGAGATTGAGCGCCTCTGCCTCTGGTCTGTCTTTGTGTTCCAGGGCGGTACATGATGCTGTTCAAAGAAAATGGTATGACTGGCAGTGTCAAAAGCTTAAGTTTGAAAAGTTTCAGGTATTAAATAACTTTAGAATCAGTGTTGATAAAGAAACTCTATCTGAGTATTGTATATTGAGAAACCGATATAGGACTCTAATGGGTCCTTTTCTGTCTACAGAAAAGAACCCATTTTGAAGAGGGCCGTGTTAAGGATCTTATCCATACAAGTAGTGACAGTAAGATATTCTGGAAAAAGATGAGCTCGTTTACTCCTACTCCCAGTTTAGTTTCTTCCTGTATAACTGCAGAGGAGTGGTCCAATTTTTTATGGACGTGTTAAACTTCACTCATATACCTTCTGATGATGAAACACTTACTCATGCAGATTATTTACTTGACAATCATGATGAACATACATGTGATTTTTGTAATGATGATGATGCATATAATATTCTTAACTGTGATATTACTAGTAAAGAAATTGAAGCACCATAAAAAACCTGAAGATGGGGAAATCCTCTGGACCAGATGGCATTAAAGCTGAGATAATTCAATGCTGTAGTAGTCTTTTAATTCCTTATTTAAATGTTATGTTTAATAGTATTGTGACATTTGATAATTTTCTATCAGAATGGTCAAAAGGAATTATTGAATTGTTGCTTAAGAAAGGGAGTATTAATTTTGTAAATTATTATAGAGGTATATCCCTGATGGGTGTTTTTGGGAAGGTGTTTCTATCTGTTTTGAATGAACGCCTTAACCATTTTGCTGATTATTTTCAGAGATTATTTCAAGAAGCACAGGCTGGTTTTAGAAAAGGTAACTGTACAGCAGACAATAATTTACTTTACAGTGTTTGGTTCATAAGTATTTATCAAAGAGTAATGGGCGTTTTTATTGCAATTTTGCACATTTTAAAAAAGCGATTTATTCCATGAAGTTACTCTGGTATTCCATCATGAGGAAAGGTGTCCATGGTAAAATATTTAATATATTACACAAAATGTATTTGAAGATTAAGACTGCTGTTAGAATATCTGACAATAATATTATTGATTATTTTGACAGTTTGTCAAGTGTGATGCAAGGTTGGACTGTGAGCTTGTTTCTTTTTGCATGATTTCTTATCAATTCCCATCCCAAGTTAACACAGTTCATCGCTGCATCTACGAGTGCAAGTTAAAGCTGTACCATGCAAAGCTAAAGCTATATATCGGCAAAACCCAGAAATGCCGCCGGCTTCTCTGGGCCCAAGTTCATTTGAGATGGACTGACGAAAAGTGCTGGGGTCTGAGGAGTCCACATTTCAGATTGTTTTTGGAAATTATGGACGTTGTGTCATCCGGGTTAAATAGGAAAAGGACTGTCCTGATTGTTATCAGTGTATAGTTCAAAAGCCAGCATCTGTGATGCTATGGGGATATGTTAGTGCCCATTGCAAATCTGTGATGGCACTGTTAATGCTGAAAGATACATACAATATTGGGAGCAACATATGCTACCATCCAAGCAACGTCTTTTTCAGGAACGTCCCTGCTTATTTCAGCAAGACAATGCCAAGCCAAATTCTCCACATTTTAATCGCCTGGTTTCGAAGTATAAGATTGCAGGTAATAGACTGGCCTGCCTGCAGTGCAGAACTGTCTCCCATTGAAAATGTGTGGTACATTATGAAGCGCTAAATATGACAATGGAGAACCCGAACTGTTGAGCAACTGAGTTGCACATCCTGCAAGAATGGGAAATACTTGCTCCAACAAAGCCTCTACAATTACTGTTCTCAGTTGCCAAACGCTTATTTAGTGTTCTTAAAAAGGAAAGATGACGTAACACAGTCAAAAAAATTCCCTTTTCCCAGTTTTTTTGGAGCCTTTTGCAGGAATCAAATTCAAATTGAGTGATTATTCCAAAAAAAAACATAGTTTGTCAAGTTTTACACAATGTCCCAACTTCATTGGAATTGGGGTTTGTACATTAGCCGATCTTGGATGAGTACCAAATGCCTCTAGTTTGGATAGCTTGTTGCTTCATCTGTTCCGCCTTCATAAAGAGACCTTCATTCATGACGTCTCTTTATGACATTCCCTCACCTAATTATCCCCCGCCGCGCGATTAGCGTGAAGCAGGGGATATAGCATTGGGCTCCGTCCTTCCGTACGGACACATAAAATTGAGGCAGCGGGGGATATTTCCATGTTAGTGGCAAACACTTGTTGAATTGAGGCAGTTGGTGGCTCTAGAATTTTATTTTCTGCTTTATTGCAGAAGACCGTGACAAAGAGAAATATGCAATGGACCAGATACTCTAAATCAATAGTGTCTGTCGGTATGGGGAGCTATTTAACAATTTTTGAAAAAGCCAAAAAAATCACTTACTTGCACAAGCCCTTTTTAAACAGGGCAGAAAATGATGAGAACTCTGCCTTCTGGCTATGAAAAAAATGTAGCTCTGATATGGATATTGTATGTGCAGCTATTAATTCCGGAAAAAAGACTAGAAAACTGTTGTTATTGTCGCTTACCAGCATCAAACATGTCATCTCTTCCAAAAGTAAAGCTCTCAGAATGTCTTGGTAATCTTTATACTAAGTATAGTTGTCTGCTTTCTGGATGGCATATATCTTCATTATCTTCATAAACCTGGATCTTTTTCTCGATCGAAAGTTTCAAATTTGGATTCCCGTTGAACCGCATGACCAAAAGGGTAATGTTTTTATCAGCAGGTTTCCCCCAAATTTACCGAAGGTTGTGCTTTTACAAGAAATTCAAAAACGATATTTGTTGTTCTCATTGGCAAAAAAAAAAAAGCCAGATTGGAAGTAAACATCAACAGTTTTGTAGCTTTCGTGTAGCTTTTCCTTCTCTCTTGGGATCTTCTCCGCTGGGGAGAGTATGACTTCATCTAGGCTAATTTTTGCTGTCTTCCGACTGGGGCTTCTTGAAGGCTTGACCCGGCTTAACTGACGACTGATAAATAGCTAAAATTTTCACTCTCAACTGATAAATCACCTGAAACATAACTAACAGCTGATATCAATAATCGGGTTTACTGACAAATGATGGAAGACCTGATTGGCTTTTTCATTCTACAAACTCGTTTTAAAGAACCTTTTCCAGTCATTTTTTGCGAAACATTGTACACTTTAAATTTATATTGATTTTTTAAAGATGAAAACTATTTTACCAATGGGGATATTCAAATTCAAATGACGGCAGAAAGCACCTGAATTTAGATGTCCATGAGATATTTGAATATGTTTGTGGTGAGTCATTGGCACATTTCTGTACAGATCCCATAAACCACAAGGTCCAAACACACCTGGGGGTACATGTGAAAAGTAACATCATGCCTTCAGGGTGCAAATGCTGTGATACACATGATTTTTGTGCAAGTATGGGTCTAAATGCATGCCTAGAACCACACTCGTCCATCATTTCACCACTTTTGACAATGAGAAGACTCAAGGAAGAAGAAAGATTGTGAGCCATTGGGATGCTCCAGGCTGAAAGAGCTCAGGCTTACACAGCTAGACAACTGCATGTCTCGCAGTTCGTGATGAGCTGATTGTGGGCACACTGTATTACCACCAGTAGAGTCCAGGACAGAACTTCAAGAGGGTGTCCACGATGCACAACTTGGCCAGATGACCACCAGATAGTCAATAAAGTCCTGTGTTGCAGGCGACTGAATGCAACACAGCTGCAAGGGCATTTAGAAGCTACAGAAATGCTCATCTCATCTAAGATCATATGAAACCATCTGCATGCTGCCACAGTCTGAGCTAGGCAGCAGCCATACATCCCCTTACCCCTCTCAGATTGCCAACGATAGACAAGTAGACAGTGGTTTGAACAGCATCAGTGCCCAGTGGTCACGTGTTATGTACAGGAATGAGTCACGGTTCACGACGGTGTTCATTGTGTTTAGCATCTCCCAGGTCAATGTCATCAGCAAGCTGCTATGATTTCACATAATTGTTATGGGAGAGGGTCAGTAATGATGTGGAGTGAAGTCATGATGACAGGCAAGTTTATGTTCACACACCTTCTTTAGAATTTCCCCTGCTATCACTCTTGTATATTTAGGACACAAACATTAGCAACAGTCCAGATCTCGTGAAGATCTTGGGAAGAGCTGTTCAGAGAGGAAATCAAGCTCACAAAAAAATCACGTTCTTGGATTATGGCAAAATCCCTTTATCTTATGTTTAAAAACTTTTCAGAGGTTGAGCATAGACAACCAACATTATAGCATTACTAATATATATTAAAAGAAGGATCAGCATGTTAGGTCCCCTTTAAATACAGTTGTACTGAAAGCTTTATATATTTTGGCTACTACCTCAATTCCGAAATAGTTGGGACGAAGTGTAAAATGTGAATAAAATCAAAATGCAATGACTTTCAGATCACTTGAGTCATTGGGCTCTAAATTCGTAGGCCAGGCACAGGCACGGCAAATAGGGGGAGCGCTGCGCCAATGGTCCAGGCATATGTTGCAATTTCATGCCCGGCGTAGCCTGGCACAAGTACTCCTCTGTCCCACCTCTGTCCCTCCTGCCGGCGCAAGTGTCAAAGAGGGGGGAGAAAAGGCTTAAGTGGGCTTAACACAGCCGAGTCAACTCTTCACCAATAAAATGAGCTCCTCTCGTCACCTTTAAAGTGTTGAAATTAAGAAGCCTCTGTCCTATATCAACATGAAGCATTAATGTTGCATTTTACTTCGCTGCTTCAGGCTTCTGCACTGCTTACGTCTATATTAAGCATTACGAATATGAGGCATTCTCGAATTATTACCATTGGCGAACTTGAATGGAATTTCAAATGAAACTACGTCAGATCATTCAAACTTATGAAGTTGGAATGAAATACGACGGTTGCTCATTCATTTCTTCTGCCTGCATCATTGGGAAGAAAAACGATGGATAGCGTGTTCATATTATTACAGCCTGTTTCTGCTTAAAATTTTGGGATTAAAATGCATGGACAGCAATGCAAGATATGTGACACTTACTTTCAATAATCTTAACTCGGTACGAGATCATGGTTTCAATATAATCCCGTGTCCGACAGTCGGTTATTGTTTTTAATTTCTTCAAATGTACTAAATCTTTTAAATAATAAACTTGAATGTTTTGATTTAAGGGCTCAGTTCTTCAAGATGAGTACCTAGAATTTCAATCGAGGTTTCTGTTTGAGCTCTGCTCAATAAAGTGAGTCTTCATTGGCGCGGGACAATGTACAATGCCTGTCGAACATTAAATGCAAAATACTCCGTGTCTGACCGCCAAAAAAAGAAGACGATTAGAACAGATTGATAACGACATAAAGAAGAAAAAAAAATCGTTATTTGCTATCAAAAATAAATTTGAATGGCATTCTACCAATTCGTATGTGCAACTGCTGATCAAGAAAAGTAAATTGCGAAAGGTTTAAGTCATTAAGCTTTGAAGGGCGAGGTTTTGGCTTCCTTTTGTTTCGGCCGACGAACCGTCTCTCGAAAAAATGGGAAATGCTGTGTGATTTATTTATTTTGGGTTGGTGTTTTGGCTGAGGGGCACTTTCAGCAATGAGGGGAAGGGCAAGGCATTCTTCGGCCGTGAACTGGAGCTTTTATAGGTGGTCAGCACAGCAAACAGGTAGGGCAATCGTGAAAGTCCAGCCCTGCTAACCCTAAATTTAACCAAATCCCCTTCCCTAAATATTAGTTTGGTGGATGGAAGTAAGTGACGACCCCGAAAAATGCAGCGTTCGAAGGATGCAGTCTTAGCTTTGAGATGCACCCCGTTTCCAAATACTTGTTGCTGTATGCAAATTATTCTGTGCCAGCCCCCGTTTTTCATTGGTGCTCAGCCCAGCCCAGCCATCTGTCTGCTCTGCTGCGTGCTGTCCAGCACGCCTGATTGGTCTTGTGTTCCTGTCCTCCTCCGATCCCGGATCAAAAAATCGTCTTTTAACTCTAAAGCAAGCTGTCAAATGCTCACTCAGCACGGGCTGTGATTTAACGTGAGCAGACCATCTCGTGCTGTTAAAATTTGTGATTACTCGTCGTTTACCTTATTGTATAAAGCATTGATTGTTGGAAACCGTATGAAGTATAATGACTTGAATCTGTTACTTACACTCCGGTGGTAACTCAATTTGTTAGTTATACCAAGTACTGATTGTTAGGCAATCATATGAAGTATATTGACCTGAATCTGTAAAACTACAGTTTGACTTTGTTAATTGTGTGTGTAATATTCTGGAGACAGGACCAGATAAGGTAAGTAAGGTAAGGTAAGGTGACTTTATTGATATCCAAGGGTAGATTTGTTTGCAGGTAAAAAGTACAAGCTTACACATCAACACACAAAACAATAACAAAACGCAGAAGACAACAAGATAAAAACAAACAAGCACTGATAAACAGACAGATGCTCCATGCTTGATATGTAATACAATGAATTGATAAATAAATAAATAGATTAAAAAAAAAAAAACAAGATAACAACAATGGCAATTTATCAGCCCATTAATTTAGTTTAGTGGTGCTACTCTTTGATGTTCTTTATTTTCCCTTTCTTCTTTCTGCAGTTGGTTAAGTCAGTTTTTGGTTCTCTGTTTTACTTGAGTAGCACCAATGCGGTCCTTTGTTCTCCCTTTCTCAGCTACCCTTTTGTTATTCAATTTATCCACAAAACTCCTCCATTAAACAACGTCTTCATTTCAACCTATTACCATCTTCTTATTTTTTGCTTCCTTTACCCCTAGACTAATAGGAATGTAACATTCGCAAAAATTGATTGGTTGAGGATTTGGGTTCATGCATTGCCATTGCAATTTATGATCTAGGTGATACAATGTCAGCAACAGTAAAATTCTGAATAATTCTCTTTATTAGCTGAGTTTAATGTCAACGTGTCCTTATACACAAACACTCATCCATTCGCATCATGTCATGATCTCACAAATTCACTCATTTTCTTCAACCCATTTGCTCAAATTAGAATTACATGTCAAATAAACCATTTGTACAAACGTGTTTTATTAATGATAGGTGTTTAAATAAGTTAAATACAGATTCATGAACATTGCAGTAAATGCATTACAGTTAGCCAGCGAGGGTAAATTTTATTAGTTGGCCTTGGGATACACATCTTCAGATTGTGGAAGAAAACCTACTAGAATGTAAAAAATCCACTCTGGAGGGACCCAGGCCAGGAGCTGATGCAGAGAAACCCCTTTCTTGCGAGGCAACAGCGCTATCTATCCATGGTGCTTCAGTGCTACAATTATATTTGAGAAAGTCAAGCACAAAAACTTGGGGAATCGAAGTGCGATTCAGGAATGTCACTCTCCTTATAATATTTGCGATGAGCTACGACATCTCCGCATTTTAGTGTCTGGAGGGAAAAACCAGAAGAAAAAGTCTTGGTTACATCTTCAGAAGGTCAGCATAAGTAACCTATACCTTTAAATTCCAACAGTCATAGCGAATTCATCACGTTTCAGCACGTTGACATATTTCTGCTCGCTGACAAGGAAAACAACAGTATTTACAGCATTACATACATATGATACAAGAGTAACATCATTATTTTCTGAAATTGATCCATGAAAAGGCTATTCCAGTTACAGCAATGCATTCAATATGTTGCAAGAGTTTAAAGAGGATGACATCAGGAAAATTTCCCCGAATTGACCCGCAAACTTCTCATCATTCCACAGATGCCATTCAATTAGAATCACAATCATTTCTCATGGCTGGCTTACCGCGACCAGATAGCCATCCACGATTTCTCGGATCACTTTTGCCTCCTTGTCCTCCCACTTCTGTATGTAGATTAGTTTGTTTTCTTCAAAAGTCGCAAGAGTCTACAAATAAAAAAATGCATTGGGTCATCTGAACACAAAGTCCGAAAAATTGAAGTGCGCCCTGTCAAAGTGGAATGGAAACAGATCAAGATCTAAAATGCTATCTCTTCTGTGATCCATTGTAGGCAATCACTTCTGGCGCAATGATTTTAAAAAAAGATTATGCAGACATCGTTGTTAGTACAAGTTGTACAGCTTGCATTGTGTATTGTTGTTTTTTCATGAACATGCATGGTTTTCATAGTATTCAGATCTGTATTTCTCAAAACAGTGTATTTACCGAATATCTATCAGGGATGCAATGACAAATTACTGGTAAAATTCTGTGCATATGTTTTTGCATGAATTTCTATATTATCATTATTAAAGATTTTAGAGTTCAATTCAACATACTTTCACACTACTTCTTCCATCGGATATGGGTTCCTCAAACGCCTCTCCCAGGTTGAATTTTATGTGAATGTTGTAGAATGTCGGGTGCCCATTTGCTACATCCACCTTCATCTTGTTTCCATCCCTCTGGGAGATGTACAATGTGGGTTGGGTATCATCTCCGGCGTTGACTAAATCAGATCTTGCACCTGCAGGAATTTTAGTCAGCAGTCATTCAGCTTGCATGCATATTGAAGGTATACGAACAGTGAAATCACATGATCTGCTGTGAATGGTGTGATCACGAGTTGCTGCGAGTACATGACACTGTGAGTATGGCAGCATTAAGTGCACTGACCAGCTGTAAAGACTTCGGCATGAGACTGCACAAATCTGACCTGATTACCTTTATGTTATTCTATTGGAAGACTTTTATTTTTTGCAACTTTCTTTGTATAATTTATTTTTTCTTCGTAAGAATGTCTTTCATGGGCAGATTTTCCTTATGAAGACAGAAGACAGCAGACAGACAGCATCTTGCATGGAACTATGGAGAAATCTTTGACGACAGTAGTTCAGAGGTGTAAAACAGAGATTATTTTTATCATACATACCATTTTTATTGTGAAAGTAATTCATCCTGGAAATTATGAATCAAGATGAACATTTAAATATAAAAATCAAAATTTTCTCAATCTAGAATAAAGAGTAGCCTATATAAAAATAACAAACTTACCAATAGCTTTCAGGTATTCTGAAAAATTTTTGCCTTCAGAGATTTTCCAGATACCAGAAAAACGCTCGAGCATGATGAAAATCTTGAGTCGTCAAATAGATGGCAGAGTCAGAATGTTCAGAAAATGCTGCTGCCTCCTGCGGTCACAGTGAATTCACTGATGATCTGAGGCCAATATATGTTCGTCGAGAGGTGGAGGTGACGTCAAAAAGGTGACGTTGCCTCCTCCTCAGCCATCCCAGTGTTGGCTCCATGGGTGGGCCCGTCCAATCAGGTTAAAGTGCCCCGCCCCCCCTCCAGCAGACGAGACAAGAGGATGTTAGAAATACAACATTAAATAAATCCTATATGTCCGGGATATGTTCTGCTGTTGGCTGTTACAACAGTCGTCGGAGAAATTCCGAACTACAGTTTTATTCCATGCCAAAGGGCTTAGCTAGATTGATGGAATTAATGGTCGGCTTCAATCGACCTCTGGGTGTCAACATCCAACCCTGTTATTGTGCTTCCAGGACATCGTTACTGGCAAGTCGTGTTTGCCCTCAACTTAAAAAAATGATTGCAATTAGCTATCTTTTACCTCCAGCCAAGGAAGCACTCGCAAAACACTTTAAATGCTCAAGCGCGGTGAATAAATTTGAAGGGAAAATGTCAGGAGTTGCGCTATTACTTGTCAGGTCTCTCAAAACAGTTCTTAACATTTTAAGAGAAGCACTTATTAACATTTCTTATTACTTTACTTACTTGCTTATTACTTTTACTTACTTATTACATTACTTATTAACAGCGCAACGTGACAGAACTTTAATAGGATATAAATAGTAACTTAAGTCTGCTTGCCGCCGAGATGGTATTTTCGTATTCATTTGTCTCCATGGTAGCTCTAACGTTTTCTCTATGAATTGTCCAGGGAAGGCTCATCTTGACGGTTTGGCGAACAGATGCTGTGAACTTAGCTGGCCTGTCCTGAATTTAGTTCAGTTTCAACGTAAGCCAATAAATGTTAACAAACACTAATTTGGTAAAGCAGTGCAATACGTTAATTTAAAGTCATAGATTGCAAGCAATGATGTGTTTTATGAACTCTGTCTCTATCTTAGCGTGACAATTCGAGCTGACTTTTCCGCGCGTTTAACTGTATGACAGCAACTTTTAATAGTGAGTCCAGTGCACCAGGCAGGTCTGCCACATGCCATCTCACCGATTTCCGTGAAACTTTGCCGGTTTAAAGGGTCCACCCCTAAACTCGAAAAGACGAGTTGGTTTCTGTTTCGAACCCTGCGAGGGTGAGATCGGCCACCCCTCCGGTTTTACTACATTTTTGTCAAGAGAATTTCTTGTATACAGATCAAATATATGAAGCTCTCAGTACAACTGCAATTGGGCAAAATTTTCAGTAGAGGTCAAAACGGTAGAAATTCATGTCCGGGCTAAATTATCAATTAACATGTCCTTCATTTACAGAAATATGCACACTGACGTTTGAAGGACATTATGCCTCATTTGGCGGCAAAATGCCATCTCTCTACTACTATTAGTTTTTGAGTGAAGGAGGCTTGAATCTTGATTTTTCAACAAAACGTCAATGTCCAAAATCAGGGTGGCTGTGTTGTCAGGCACAGAAGTTATCAAAAGTCACCAAAACAAGTCAACAAAATTTTTTTGATTCATTATTACCATGTTTAGCATATCCATAGCTTCAGAGTTTGTGCCTCTGCAGAAAGTTTGTGTGTGTGTGTGTGTGTGTGTGTGTGAATCTCAAATGTATAACAGTGCCATGTGCTGCACTTTCCTTCCATTTATCCTCAATTTTTTTTTTATTTTTTCCTGATGAATCAGATGAGTATGCCTTTCACTCTGTTACTTACCATTGAAACACAGAACTGCAGAGGACTGCAACTTTTTGAAGCTGGTCATCAGAAAGATGATGTATCACTTTGGCTGCAAAGATGGCAACCATCAATCTCTGCGTGAGTGTCTGATGTCTTTCTCCGCTTTTTTGAAAAAAAAACTCCACTCCATAACCTACACTCCGTTACCATTTGGTTTAAAAGAAATTGAGTGTACTGATATTGGAGGGAATGGCAAAAAAAAAAAAAATCCAGTTCTGCTAGTATGCTGGTTGTATAGGAGATGACGCAACTTTTATATCAGGGGAATAACACAACCCAATAGCGACCCCTATTGAAAATTTTGCCCATTTAATTACTAGATTTGCGAAAGTGGGCCCCAAACTGGACTAAAAATGTAAAAACAACATTTTTGACAGTAAACTATGAATGTGACGTGATCAACTGCATCTTTTTACTCCGTAGGCTAATCATGGAGCGTACTGGCCTATAAAATTTATTTGAGTTTGAGTCATGCTAGAAAGTGTCCAGACCTCATCATAAATTTCCATTGGGAAAAGCTAGGTGTTGCATGGTCACCTCAGTACTCTACATCCATGGCTGTGAAAAAATGGCCTTTGTGGCTGTTTATTGGGAAAGAAACCTAAATATGATGACTTGATATGCCGAATTCACTTGTATGTGACATGTTTCAGCATTATAAATGACGATTTATGTGATGGAAAATAATTCTTTTTCTGGTTTTCTTTTTGTGGAGATTCATGAGAAATATGATGATCAATCAGATGCCCAAGTATACCAATTTTGATTAGCCATTACTAGCCTTTTTCAGCAACTTCACTGAATATGCAGTGAAAGAACAAACATGCAAATGGGAGGAAAAAAAGAAAGTTGAGAGGAAGATGAGGCAAGAATAGAACTGCAGAGGACTAATTCTGTCCCATTGTATGATGTGGGGCATGAGGACTATCTCTGTTAACAGAAAAGGCAGTATTTGCATTAAAATTATTTACTACTTGGGTATCTAGCAAGCAAACAGTTTTTAGCAAGCTAGCAAGATTTGGAAATCGGTCATCTCAGGGCCCTTTGCTCTCGCCATGGCATCCCTGCTATATTTGCTCAAGCTAGCCAGGCTAATAGTTGTTGGTCTCATGCATGTTTACAGCACAAACGTAAACGTTTTTGTCCTAAAAGTATTACTTTGATTATATCTCGAAGTGGGAGTTCACTTTGTGCATTATTTGTCCGTGATTTTTGTGATTTTACTTTTTTAATTTGTGCAAGTATTGTCAATAAAATTTCTATTTTTGACATATTTTCGGCCCCTTTTCCTATTTTATTTTTATTTTCTCAAGAAGCCAACTCCTATTTTCCTATTTTTCTGACGGCAGTTGGAACTTGACACCCTGCGATCTCTTTGGCCACTGTCCATGATAAACTGGGCCCATTTCAAATTTAAACACGGCGACATCAGAGCAGGAGATGCACCTGCAGAGTCGCAGCCTGATGTCAATTTCACCGGAAATGAGCATGAATAGGAACGCCCCCCGGCCCTGATTGACAGTGCTATAGACAACACAACAACATAATCAATATTATGTTGGAATGTCAAGGGTCTTCAGAATATGCCTGCTGATGTCAGTTTTTGAGAGTTTTGATTTATTTAATTTTTGGACTGCTTAAGATGTGCAACAGCTGCACAAGGGATATGATAGAGACAGCGTTTCCTGATTACAGGGTCAATGTTAACCATAGAAATTTTAATTATCGAGGGGGCATTGCTGTTTGCATTCATAATTCTGAAAAGCATTGTCTTTATTGTATAATGACTGAATATACTGATATGATACTCCTTTCATTTGACAAGATTGTGTTTGGTTATGAATGTGAGAGATTTTTTTATGAACGACACTGACAGATATATACCAAGCTTGGAAGATATGCGTTACATTTCTGACACATTTCATCAACCAGGTAACAATAAAGATGACGTGTGCAATGATTATGGAAGAGATTTGATCGACTTTTGCTGCACATTTGGCGTTCACATGGTTTACAGTATTTGGTCACATTTGAGGGGGAAAAAAAACAAAAAATAGCAGGATTTCAATGGTCAAAATGTCCATTTTGTTACCCATCTCAAGTGGGGTCACTTTTACTCAAGTTGATTTTTTTTTTCTCTTTTCCCTTGAGAAATCTTATCACTAACAAAACTTCACAGGTTTCTTTGTATTTTGTTCTGTGTTTGCACTTGTTGTGAATCTGATCATTTCCCTATTGTTCTCTCATTTTCTTGCTGCTTTAACTCAGTCAATACTTATCACAGTGATGAAAGATTTTCAAATAACATCCATTGTTTCTTTTGGAGAAGTGACATGAATGATATATTCAGGAACTATGTCTCTGACGCATTACATAATCTTAGTATAGATGAGTTCATTCTAAAGCAGAGTGATTGTGTCGATTTAGCTGTTATTGCTTTGACTTCTATCCTACGAGATAGAGCGCCTCTGCCTCTGGTCTGTCTTTGTGTTCCAGGGCGGTACATGATGCTGTTCAAAGAAAATGGTATGACTGGCAGTGTCAAAAGCTTAAGTTTGAAAAGTTTCAGGTATTAAATAACTTTAGAATCAGTGTTGATAAAGAAACTCTATCTGAGTATTGTATATTGAGAAACCGATATAGGACTCTAATGGGTCCTTTTCTGTCTACAGAAAAGAACCCATTTTGAAGAGGGCCGTGTTAAGGAACTTATCCATACAAGTAGTGACAGTAAGATATTCTGGAAAAAGATGAGCTCGTTTACTCCTACTCCCAGTTAAGTTTCTTCCTGTATAACTGCAGAGGAGTGGTCCAATTTTTTATGGACGTGTTAAACTTCACTTATATACCTTCTGATGATGAAACACTTACTCATGCAGATTATTTATTTGACAATCATGATGAACATACATGTGATTTTTGTAATGATGATGATGCATATAATATTCTTAACTGTGATATTACTAGTAAAGAAATTGAAGCACCATAAAAAACCTGAAGATGGGGAAATCCTCTGGACCAGATGGCATTAAAGCTGAGATAATTCAATGCTGTAGTAGTCTTTTAATTCCTTATTTAAATGTTATGTTTAATAGTATTGTGACATTTGATAATTTTCTATCAGAATGGTCAAAAGGAATTATTGAATTGTTGCTTAAGAAAGGGAGTATTAATTTTGTAAATTATTATAGAGGTATATCCCTGATGGGTGTTTTTGGGAAGGTGTTTCTATCTGTTTTGAATGAATGCCTTAACCATTTTGCTGATTATTTTCAGAGATTATTTCAAGAAGCACAGGCTGGTTTTAGAAAAAATAACTGTACAGCAGACAATAATTTACTTTCCAGTGTTTGGTTCATAAGTATTTATCAAAGAGTAATGGGCGTTTTTATTGCAATTTTGCACATTTTAAAAAAGCGATTTATTCCATGAAGTTACTCTGGTATTCCATCATGAGGAAAGGTGTCCATGGTAAAATATTTAATATATTACACAAAAAGTATTTGAAGATTAAGACTGCTGTTAGAATATCTGACAATAATATTATTGATTATTTTGACAGTTTGTGAAGTGTGATGCAAGGTTGGACTGTGAGCCCGTTTCTTTTTGCATGATTTCTTATCAATTCCCATCCCAAGTTAACACAGTTCATCGCTGCATCTACGAGTGCAAGTTAAAGCTGTACCATGCAAAGCTAAAGCTATATATCGGCAAAACCCAGAAATGCCGCCGGCTTCTCTGGGCCCAAGTTCATTTGAGATGGACTGACGAAAAGTGCTGGGGTCTGAGGAGTCCACATTTCAGATTGTTTTTGGAAATTATGGACGTTGTGTCATCCGGGTTAAATAGGAAAAGGACTGTCCTGATTGTTATCAGTGTATAGTTCAAAAGCCAGCATCTGTGATGGTATGGGGATATGTTAGTGCCCATTGCAAATCTGTGATGGCACTGTTAATGCTGAAAGATACATACAATATTGGGAGCAACATATGCTACCATCCAAGCAAAGTCTTTTTCAGGAACGTCCCTGCTTATTTCAGCAAGACAATGCCAAGCCAAATTCTCCACGTTTTAATCGCCTGGTTTCGAAGTATAAGATTGCAGGTAATAGACTGGCCTGCCTGCAGTGCAGAACTGTCTCCCATTGAAAATGTGTGGTACATTATGAAGCGCTAAATATGACAATGGAGAACCCGAACTGTTGAGCAACTGAGTTGCACATCCTGCAAGAATGGGAAATACTTGCTCCGACAAAGCCTCTACAATTACTGTTCTCAGTTGCCAAACGCTTATTTAGTGTTCTTAAAAAGGAAAGATGACGTAACACAGTCAAAAAAATGCCCTTTTCCCAGTTTTTTTGGAGCCTTTTGCAGGAATCAAATTCAAATTGAGTGATTATTCCAAAAAAAAACATAGTTTGTCAAGTTTTACACAATGTCCCAACTTCATTGGAATTGGGGTTTGTACATTAGCCGATCTTGGATGAGTACCAAATGCCTCTAGTTTGGATAGCTTGTTGCTTCATCTGTTCCGCCTTCATAAAGAGACCTTCATTCATGACGTCTCTTTATGACATTCCCTCACCTAATTATCCCCCGCCGCGCGATTAGCGTGAAGCAGGGGATATAGCATTGGGCTCCGTCCTTCCGTACGGACACATAAAATTGAGGCAGCGGGGGATATTTCCATGTTAGTGGCAAACACTTGTTGAATTGAGGCAGTTGGTGGCTCTAGAATTTTATTTTCTGCTTTATTGCAGAAGACCGTGACAAAGAGAAATATGCAATGGACCAGATACTCTAAATCAATAGTGTCTGTCGGTATGGGGAGCTATTTAACAATTTTTGAAAAAACCAAAAAAATCACTTACAGCAGCTTTTACTTGCACAAGCCCTTTTTAAACAGGGCAGAAAATGATGAGAACTCTGCCTTCTGGCTATGAAAAAAATGTGGCTCTGATATGTATATTGTAAGTGCAGCTATTAATTCCGGAAAAAAGACTAGAAAACTGTTGTTATTGTCGCTTACCAGCATCAAACATGTCATCTCTTCCAAAAGTAAAGCTCTCAGAATGTCTTGGTAATCTTTATACTAAGTATAGTTGTCTGCTTTCTGGATGGCATATATCTTCATTATCTTCATAAACCTGGATCTTTTTCTCGATCGAAAGTTTCAAATTTGGATTCCCGTTGAACCGCATGACCAAAAGGGTAATGTTTTTATCAGCAGGTTTCCCCCAAATTTACCGAAGGTTGGGCTTTTACAAGAAATTCAAAAATGATATTTGTTGTTCTCATTGGCAAAGATACAGTGAATTTGCAAAAAAAAAGCCAGATTGGAAGTAAACATCAACAGTTTTGTAGCTTTCGTGTAGCTTTTCCTTCTCCCTTGGGATCTTCTCCGCTGGGGAGAGTATGACTTCATCTAGGCTAATTTTTGCTGTCTTCTGACTGGGGCTACTTGAAGGCTTGACCCGGCTTAACTGACGACTGATAAATAGCTAAAATTTTCACTCTCAACTGATAAATCACCTGAAACATAACTAACAGCTGATATCAATAATCGGGTTTACTGACAAATGATGGAAGACCTGATTGGCTTTTTCATTCTACAAACTCGTTTTAAAGAACCTTTTCCAGTCATTTTTTGCGAAACATTGTACACTTTAAATTTATATTGATTTTTTAAAGATGAAAACTATTTTACCAATGGGGATATTCAAATTCAAATGACGGCAGAAAGCACCTGAATTTAGATGTCCATGAGATATTTGAATGTGTTTGTGGTGAGTCATTGGCACATTTCTGTACAGATCCCATAAACCACAAGGTCCAAACACACCTGGGGGTACATGTGAAAAGTAACATCATGCCTTCAGGGTGCAAATGCTGTGATACACATGATTTTTGTGCAAGTATGGGTCTAAATGCATGCCTAGAACCACACTCGTCCATCATTTCACCACTTTTGACAATGAGAAGACTCAAGGAAGAAGAAAGATTGTGAGCCAGAGGGATGCTCCAGGCTGAAAGAGCTCAGGCTTACACAGCTAGACAACTGCATGTCTCGCAGTTCGTGATGAGCTGATTGTGGGCACGCTGTATTACCACCAGTAGAGTCCAGGACAGAACTTCAAGAGGGTGTCCACGATGCACAACTTGGCCAGATGACCAACAGATAGTCAATAAAGTCCTGTGTTGCAGGCGACTGAATGCAACACAGCTGCAAGGGCATTTAGAAGCTACAGAAATGCTCATCTCATCTAAGATCATATGAAACCATCTGCATGCTGCCACAGTCTGAGCTAGGCAGCAGCCATACATCCCCTTACCCCTCTCAGATCGCCAACGATAGACAAGTAGACAGTGGTTTGAACAGCATCAGTGCCCAGTGGTCACGTGTTATGTACAGGAATGAGTCACGGTTCACAACGGTGTTCATTGTGTTTAGCATCTCCCAGGTCAATGTCATCAGCAAGCTGCTATGATTTCACATAATTGTTATGGGAGAGGGTCAGTGATGATGTGGAGTGAAGTCATGATGACAGGCAGGTTTATGTTCACACACCTTCTTTAGAATTTCCCCTGCTATCACTCTTGTATATTTAGGACACAAACATTAGCAACAGTCCAGATCTCGTGAAGATCTTGGGAAGAGCTGTTCAGAGAGGAAATCAAGCTCACAAAAAAATCACGTTCTTGGATTATGGCAAAATCCCTTTATCTTATGTTTAAAAACTTTTCAGAGGTTGAGCATAGACAACCAACATTATAGCATTACTAATATATATTAAAAGAAGGATCAGCATGTTAGGTCCCCTTTAAATACAGTTGTACTGAAAGCTTTATATATTTTGGCTACTACCTCAATTCCGAAATAGTTGGGACGAAGTGTAAAATGTGAATGAAATCAAAATGCAATGACTTTCAGATCACTTGAGCCATTGGGCTCTAAATTCGTAGGCCAGGCACAGGCACGGCAAATAGGGGGAGCGCTGCGCCAATGGTCCAGGCATATGTTGCAATTTCATGCCCGGCGTAGCCTGGCACAAGTACTCCTCTGTCCCACCTCTGTCCCTCCTGCCGGCGCAAGTGTCAAAGAGGGGGGAGAAAAGGCTTAAGTGGGCTTAACACAGCCGAGTCAACTCTTCACCAATAAAATGAGCTCCTCTCGTCACCTTTAAAGTGTTGAAATTAAGAAGCCTCTGTCCTATATCAACATGAAGCATTAATGTTGCATTTTACTTCGCTGCTTCAGGCTTCTGCACTGCTTACGTCTATATTAAGCATTACGAATATGAGGCATTCTCGAATTATTACCATTGGCGAACTTGAATGGAATTTCAAATGAAACTACGTCAGATCATTCAAACTTACGAAGTTGGAATGAAATACGACGGTTGCTCATTCATTTCTTCTGCCTGCATCATTGGGAAGAAAAACGATGGATAGCGTGTTCATATTATTACAGCCTGTTGCTGCTTAAAATTTTGGGATTAAAATGCATGGACAGCAATGCAAGATATGTGACACTTACTTTCAATAATCTTAACTCGGTACGAGATCATGGTTTCAATATAATCCCTTGTCTGACAGTCGGTTATTGTTTTTAATTTCTTCAAATGTACTAAATCTTTTAAATAATAAACTTGAATGTTTTGATTTAAGGGCTCAGTTCTTCAAGATGAGTACCTAGAATTTCAATCGAGGTTTCTGTTTGAGCTCTGCTCAATAAAGTGAGTCTTCATTGGCGCGGGACAATGTACAATGCCTGTCGAACATTAAATGCAAAATACTCCGTGTCTGACCGCCAAGAAAAGAAGACGGTTGGAATGAAATACGACGGTTGCTCATTCATTTCTTCTGCCTGCATCATTGGGAAGAAAAACGATGGATAGCGTGTTCATATTATTACAGCCTGTTGCTGCTTAAAATTTTGGGATTAAAATGCATGGACAGCAATGCAAGATATGTGACACTTACTTTCAATAATCTTAACTCGGTACGAGATCATGGTTTCAATATAATCCCGTGTCTGACAGTCGGTTATTGTTTTTAATTTCTTCAAATGTACTAAATCTTTTAAATAATAAACTTGAATGTTTTGATTTAAGGGCTCAGTTCTTCAAGATGAGTACCTAGAATTTCAATCGAGGTTTCTGTTTGAGCTCTGCTCAATAAAGTGAGTCTTCATTGGCGCGGGACAATGTACAATGCCTGTCGAACATTAAATGCAAAATACTCCGTGTCTGACCGCCAAAAAAAGAAGACGATTAGAACAGATTGATAACGACATAAAGAAGAAAAAAAAATCGTTATTTGCTATCAAAAATAAATTTGAATGGCATTCTACCAATTCGTATGTGCAACTGCTGATCAAGAAAAGTAAATTGCGAAAGGTTTAAGTCCTTAAGCTTTGAAGGGCGAGGTTTTGGCTTCCTTTTGTTTCGGCTGACGAACCGTCTCTCGAAAAAATGGGAAATGCTGTGTGATTTATTTATTTTGGGTTGGTGTTTTGGCTGAGGGGCACTTTCAGCAATGAGAGGAAGGGCAAGGCATTCTTCGGCCGTGAACTGGAGCTTTTATAGGTGGTCAGCACAGCAAACAGGTAGGGCAATCGTGAAAGTCCAGCCCTGCTAACCCTAAATTTAACCAAATCCCCTTCCCTAAATATTAGTTTGGTGGATGGAAGTAAGTGACGACCCCGAAAAATGCAGCGTTCGAAGGACGCAGTCTTAGCTTTGAGATGCTTGCTGTATGCAAATTATTCTGTGCCAGCCCCCGTTTTTCATTGGTGCTCAGCCCAGCCCAGCCATCTGTCTGCTCTGCTGCCTGCTGTCCAGCACGCCTGATTGGTCTAGTGTTCCTGTCCTCCTCCGATCCCGGATCAAAAAATCGTCTTTTAACTCTAAAGCAAGCTGTCAAATGCTCACTCAGCACGGGCTGTGATTTAACGTGAGCAGACCGTCTCGTGCTGTTAAAATTTGTGATTACTCGTCGTTTAGCTTATTGTATAAAGCATTGATTGTTGGAAACCGTATGAAGTATAATGACTTGAATCTGTTACTTACACTCCGGTGGTAACTCAATTTGTTAGTTATACCAAGTACTGATTGTTAGGCAATCATATGAAGTATATTGACCTGAATCTGTAAAACTACAGTTTGACTTTGTTAATTGTGTGTGTAATATTCTGGAGACAGGACCAGATAAGGTAAGTAAGGTAAGGTAAGGTGACTTTATTGATACCCAAGGGTAGATTTGTTTGCAGGTAAAAAGTACAAGCTTACACATCAACACACAAAACAATAACAAAACGCAGAAGACAACAAGATAAAAACAAACAAACAACACTGATAAACAGACAGATGCTCCATGCTTGATATGTAATACAATGAATTGATAAATAAATAAATAAATAAATAAATAGATTAAAAAAAAAAACAAGATAACAACAATGGCAATTTATCAGCCCATTAATTTAGTTTAGTGGTGCTACTCTTTGATGTTCTTTATTTTCCCTTTCTTCTTTCTGCAGTTGGTTAAGTCGGTTTTTGGTTCCCTGTTTTACTTGAGTAGCACCAATGCGGTCCTTTTTTCTCCCTTTCTCAGCTACCCTTTTGTTATTCAATTTATCCACAAAACTCCTCCATTAAACAACGTCTTCATTTCAACCCTTTTACCATCTGGTTATTTTTTGCTTCCTTTACCCCTAGACTAATAGGAATGTAACATTCGCAAAAATTGATTAGTTGAGGATTTGGGTTCATGCATTGCCATTGCAATTTATGATCTAGGTGATACAATGTCAGCAACAGTAAAATTCTGAATAATTCTCTTTATTAGCTGAGTTTAATGTCAACGTGTCCTTATACACAAACACTCATCCATTCACATCATGTCATGATCTCACAAATTCACTCATTTTCTTCAACCCATTTGCTCAAATTAGAATTACATGTCAAATAAACCATTTGTACAAACGGGTTTTATTAATGATAACTGTTTGGATAAGTTAAATACAGATTCATGAACATTGCAGTAAATGCATTACAGTTAGCCAGCGAGGGTAAATTTTATTAGTTGGCCTTGGGATACACATCTTCAGATTGTGGAAGAAAACCTACTAGAATGTAAAAAATCCACTCTGGAGGGACCCAGGCCAGGAGCTGATGCAGAGAAACCCCTTTCTTGCGAGGCAACAGCGCTATCTATCCATGGTGCTTCAGTGCTACAATTATATTTGAGAAAGTCAAGCACAAAAACTTGGGGAATCAAAGTGCGATTCAGGAATGTCACTCTCCTTATAATATTTGCGATGAGCTACGACATCTCCGCATTTTAGTGTCTGTAGGGAAAAACCAGAAGAAAAAGTCTTGGTTACATCTTCAGAAGGTCAGCATAAGTAACCTATACCTTTAAATTCCAACAGTCATAGCGAATTCATCACGTTTCAGCACGTTGACATATTTCTGCTCGCTGACAAGGAAAACAACAGTATTTACAACATTACATACACATGATACAAGACAAACATCATTATTTTCTGAAATTGATCCATGAAAAAGGCTATTCCAGTTACAGCAATGCATTCAATATGTTGCAAGAGTTTAAAGAGGATGACATCAGGAAAATTTCCCCGAATTGACCCGCAAACTTCTCATCATTCCACAGATGCCATTCAATTAGAATCACAATCATTTCTCATGGCTGGCTTACCGCGACCAGATAGCCATCCACGATTTCTCGGATCACTTTTGCCTCCTTGTCCTCCCACTTCTGTATGTAGATTAGTTTGTTTTCTTCAAAAGTCGCAAGAATCTACAAATAAAAAAATGCATTGGGTCATCTGAACACAAAGTCTGAAAAATTGAAGTGCGCCCTGTCAAAGTGGAATGGAAACAGATCAAGATCTAAAATGCTATCTCTTCTCTGATCCATTGTAGGCAATCACTTCTGGTGCAATTATTTTAAAAAAAGATTATGCAGACATCGTTGTTAGTACAAGTTGTACAGCTTGCATTGTGTATTGTTGTTTTTTCATGAACATGCATGGTTTTCATAGTATTCAGATCTGTATTTCTCAAAACAGTGTATTTACCGAATATCTATCAGGGATGCAATGACAAATTACTGGTAAAATTCTGTGCATATGTTTTTGCATGAATTTATATGTTATCATTATTAAAGTTTTTAGAGTTCAATTCAACATACTTTCACACTACTTCTTCCATCGGATATGGGTTCCTCAAACGCCTCTCCCAGGTTGAATTTTATGTGAATGTTGTAGAATGTCGGGTGCCCATTTGCTACATCCACCTTCATCTTGTTTCCATCCCTCTGGGAGATGTACAATGTGGGTTGGGTATCATCTCCGGCGTTGACTAAATCAGATCTTGCACCTGCAGGAATTTTAGTCAGCAGTCATTCAGCTTGCATGCATATTGAAGGTATACGAGCAGTGAAATCACATGATCTGCTGTGAATGGTGTGATCACGAGTTGCTGCGAGTACATGACACTGTGAGTATGGCAGCATTAAGTGCACTGACCAGCTGTAAAGACTTCTGCATGAGACTGCACAAATCTGACCTGATTACCTTTATGTTATTCTATTGGAAGACTTTTATTTTTTGCAACTTTCTTTGTATAATTTATTTTTTCTTCGTAAGAATGTCTTTCATGGGCAGATTTTCCTTATGAAGACAGCAGACAGACAGCATCTTGCATGGAACTATGAGAAATCTTTGACGACAGTAGTTCAGAGGTGTAAAACAGAGATTATTTTTATCATACATACCATTTTTATTGTGAAAGTAATTCATCCTGGAAATTATGAATCAAGATGAACATTTAAATATAAAAATAACAAACTTACCAATAGCTTTCAGGTATTCTGAAAAATTTTTGCCTCCAGAGATTTTCCAGATACCAGAAAAACGCTCCAGCATGATGAAAATCTTGAGTCGTCAAATAGATGGCAGAGTCAGAATGTTCAGAAAATGCTGCTGCCTCCTGCGGTCACAGTGAATTCACTGATGATCTGAGGCCAATATATGTTCGTCGAGAGGTGGAGGTGACGTCAAAAAGTTGACGTTGCCTCCTCCTCAGCCATCCCAGTGTTGGCTCCATGGGTGGGCCCGTCCAATCAGGTTAAAGTGCCCCGCCCCCCCTCCAGCAGACGAGACAAGAGGATGTTAGAAATACAACATTAAATAAATCCTATATGTCCGGGATATGTTCTGCTGTTGGCTGTTACAACAGTCGTCAGAGAAATTCCGAACTACAGTTTTATTCCATGCCAAAGGAGTTGCGCTATTACTTGTCAGGTCTCTCAAAACAGTTCTTAACATTTTAAGAGAAGCACTTATTAACATTTCTTATTACTTTACTTACTTGCTTATTACTTTTACTTACTTATTACATTACTTATTAACAGCGCAACGTGACAGAACTTTAATAGGATATAAGTAGTAACTTAAGTCTGCTTGCCGCCGAGATGGTATTTTCGTATTCATTTGTCTCCATGGTAGCTCTAACGTTTTCTCTATGAATTGTCCAGGGAAGGCTCATCTTGACGGTTTAGCGAACAGATGCTGTGAACTTAGCTGGCCTGTCCTGAATTTAGTTCAGTTTCAACGTAAGCCAATAAATGTTAACAAACACTAATTTGGTAAAGCAGTGCAATACGTTAATTTAAAGTCATAGATTGCAAGCAATGATGTGTGTTATGAACTCTGTCTCTATCTTAGCGTGACAATTCGAGCTGACTTTTCCGCGCGTTTAACTGTATGACAGCAACTTTTAATAGTGAGTCCAGTGCACCAGGCAGGTCTGCCACATGCCATCTCACCGATTTCCGTGAAACTTTGCCAGTTTAAAGGGTCCACCCCAAAACTCGAAAAGACGAGTTGGTTTCTGTTTCGAACCCTGCGAGGGTGAGATCGGCCACCCCTCCGGTTTTACTACATTTTTGTCAAGAGAATTTCTTGAATACAGATCAAATATATGAAGCTCTCAGTACAACTGCAATTGGGCAAAATTTTCAGTAGAGGTCAAAACGGTAGAAATTCATGTCCGGGCTAAATTATCAATTAACATGTCCTTCATTTACAGAAATATGCACACTGACGTTTGAAGGACATTATGCCTCATTTGGCGGCAAAATGCCATCTCTCTACTACTATTAGTTTTTGAGTGAAGGAGGCTTGAATCTTGATTTTTCAACAAAACGTCAATGTCCAAAATCAGGGTGGCTGTGTTGTCAGGCACAGAAGTTATCAAAAGTCACCAAAACAAGTCAACAAAATTTTTTTGATTCATTATTACCATGTTTAGCATATCCATAGCTTCAGAGTTTGTGCCTCTGCAGAAAGTTTGTGTGTGTGTGTGTGTGTGAATCTCAAATGTATAACAGTGCCATGTGCTGCACTTTCCTTCCATTTATCCTCAATTTTTTTTAATTTTTCCTGATGAATCAGGTGAGTATGCCTTTCACTCTGTTACTTACCATTGAAACACAGAACTGCAGAGGACTGCAACTTTTTGAAGTTGGCCATCAGAAAGATGATGTATCACTTTGGCTGCAAAGATGGCAACCATCAATCTCTGCGTGAGTGTCTGATGTCTTTCTCCGCTTTTTTGAAAAAAACTCCACTCCATAACCTACACTCCGTTACCATTTTGTTTAAAAGAAATTGAGTGTACTGATATTGGAGGGAATGGCAAAAAAAAAAAAAAATCCAGTTCTGCTAGTATGCTGGTTGTATAGGAGATGACGCAACTTTTATATCAGGGGAATAACACAACCCAATAGTGACCCCTATTGAAAATTTTGCCCATTTAATTACTAGATTTGCGAAAGTGGGACCCAAACTGGACTAAAAATGTAAAAACAACATTTTTGACAGTAAACTATGAATGTGACGTGATCAACTGCATCTTTTTACTCCGTAGGCTAATCATGGAGCATACTGGCCTATAAAATTTATTTGAGTTTGAGTCATGCTAGAAAGTGTCCAGACCTCATCATAAATTTCCATTGGGAAAAGCTAGGTGTTGCATGGTCACCTCAGTACTCTACATCCATGGCTGTGAAAAAATGGCCTTTGTGGCTGTTTATTGGGAAAGAAACCTAAATATGATGACTTGATATGCCGAATTCACTTGTATGTGACATGTTTCAGCATTATAAATGACGATTTATGTGATGGAAAATAATTCTTTTTCTGGTTTTCTTTTTGTGGAGATTCATGAGAAATATGATGATCAATCAGATGCCCAAGTATACCAATTTTGATTAGCCATTACTAGCCTTTTTCAGCAACTTCACTGAATATGCAGTGAAAGAACAAACATGCAAATGGGAGGAAAAAAAGAAAGTTGAGAGGAAGATGAGGCAAGGGTAGAACTGCAGAGGACTAATTCTGTCCCATTGTATGATGTGGGGCATGAGGACTATCTCTGTTAACAGAAAAGGCAGTATTTGCATTAAAATTATTTACTACTTGGGTATCTAGCAAGCAAACAGTTTTTAGCAAGCTAGCAAGATTTGGAAATCGGTCATCTCAGGGCCCTTTGCTCTAGCCATGGCATCCCTGCTATATTTGCTCAAGCTAGCCAGGCTAATAGTTGTTGGTTTCATGCATGTTTACAGCACAAACGTAAACGTTTTTGTCCTAAAAGTATTACTTTGATTATACCTCGAAGTGGGAGTCCGTGATTTTGTGATTTTACTTTTTTAATTTGTGCAAGTATTGTCAATAAAATTTCTATTTTTGACATATTTTCGGCCCCTTTTCCTATTTTATTTTTATTTTCTCAAGAAGCCAACTCCTATTTTCCTATTTTTCTGACGGCAGTTGGAACTTGACACCCTGCGATCTCTTTGGCCACTGTCCATGATAAACTGGGCCCATTTCAAATTTAAACACGGCGACATCAGAGCAGGAGATGCACCTGCAGAGTCGCAGCCTGATGTCAATTTCACCGGAAATGAGCATGAATAGGAACGCCCCCCGGCCCTGATTGACAGTGCTATAGACAACACAACAACATTATCAATATTATGTTGGAATGTCAAGGGTCTTCAGAATAAGCTTGCTGATGTCAGTTTTAGAGAGTTTTGATTTATTTAATTTTTGGACTGCTTGAGATGTGCAACAGCTGCACAAGGGATATGATAGAGACAGCGTTTCCTGATTACAGGGTCAATGTTAACCATAGAAATTTTAATTATCGAGGGGGCATTACTGTTTGCATTCATAATTCTGAAAAGCATTGTCTTTATTGTATAATGACTGAATATACTGACATGATACTCTTTTTATTTGACAAGATTGTGTTTGGTTATGAATGTTAGAGATTTTTTTATGAACGACACTGACAGATACATACCAAGCTTGGAAGATATGGGTTACATTTCTGACACATTTGATCAACCAGGTAACAATAAAGATGATGTGTGCAATGATTATGGAAGAGATTTGATCGACTTTTGCTGCACATTTGGCGTTCACATGGCTTACAGTATTTGGTCACATTTGAGGGGGAAAAAAAACAAAAAATAGCAGGATTTCAATGGTCAAAATGTCCATTTTGTTACCCATCTCAAGTGGGGTCACTTTTACTCAAGTTGATTTTTTTTTTCTCTTTTCCCTTGAGAAATCTTATCACTAACAAAACTTCACAGGTTTCTTTGTATTTTGTTCTGTGTTTGCACTTGTTGTGAATCTGATCATTTCCCTATTGTTCTCTCATTTTCTTGCTGCTTTAACTCAGTCAATACTTATCACAGTGATGAAAGATTTTCAAATAACATCCATTGTTTCTTTTGGAGAAGTGACATGAATGATATATTCAGGAACTATGTCTCTGACGCATTACATAATCTTAGTATAGATGAGTTCATTCTAAAGCAGAGTGATTGTGTCGATTTAGCTGTTATTGCTTTGACTTCTATCCTACGAGATAGAGCGCCTCTGCCTCTGGTCTGTCTTTGTGTTCCAGGGCGGTACATGATGCTGTTCAAAGAAAATGGTATGACTGGCAGTGTCAAAAGCTTAAGTTTGAAAAGTTTCAGGTATTAAATAACTTTAGAATCAGTGTTGATAAAGAAACTCTATCTGAGTATTGTATATTGAGAAACCGATATAGGACTCTAATGGGTCCTTTTCTGTCTACAGAAAAGAACCCATTTTGAAGAGGGCCGTGTTAAGGAACTTATCCATACAAGTAGTGACAGTAAGATATTCTGGAAAAAGATGAGCTCGTTTACTCCTACTCCCAGTTTAGTTTCTTCCTGTATAACTGCAGAGGAGTGGTCCAATTTTTTATGGACGTGTTAAACTTCACTTATATACCTTCTGATGATGAAACACTTACTCATGCAGATTATTTACTTGACAATCATGATGAACATACATGTGATTTTTGTAATGATGATGATGCATATAATATTCTTAACTGTGATATTACTAGTAAAGAAATTGAAGCACCATAAAAAACCTGAAGATGGGGAAATCCTCTGGACCAGATGGCATTAAAGCTGAGATAATTCAATGCTGTAGTAGTCTTTTAATTCCTTATTTAAATGTTATGTTTAATAGTATTGTGACATTTGATAATTTTCTATCAGAATGGTCAAAAGGAATTATTGAATTGTTGCTTAAGAAAGGGAGTATTAATTTTGTAAATTATTATAGAGGTATATCCCTGATGGGTGTTTTTGGGAAGGTGTTTCTATCTGTTTTGAATGAATGCCTTAACCATTTTGCTGATTATTTTCAGAGATTATTTCAAGAAGCACAGGCTGGTTTTAGAAAAAATAACTGTACAGCAGGCAATAATTTACTTTCCAGTGTTTGGTTCATAAGTATTTATCAAAGAGTAATGGGCGTTTTTATTGCAATTTTGCACATTTTAAAAAAGCGATTTATTCCATGAAGTTACTCTGGTATTCCATCATGAGGAAAGGTGTCCATGGTAAAATATTTAATATATTACACAAAATGTATTTGAAGATTAAGACTGCTGTTAGAATATCTGACAATAATATTATTGATTATTTTGACAGTTTGTCAAGTGTGATGCAAGGTTGGACTGTGAGCCCGTTTCTTTTTGCATGATTTCTTATCAATTCCCATCCCAAGTTAACACAGTTCATCGCTGCATCTACGAGTGCAAGTTAAAGCTGTACCATGCAAAGCTAAAGCTATATATCGGCAAAACCCAGAAATGCCGCCGGCTTCTCTGGGCCCAAGTTCATTTGAGATGGACTGACGAAAAGTGCTGGGGTCTGAGGAGTCCACATTTCCGATTGTTTTTGGAAATTATGGACGTTGTGTCATCCGGGTTAAATAGGAAAAGGACTGTCCTGATTGTTGTCAGTGTATAGTTCAAAAGCCAGCATCTGTGATGGTATGGGGATATGTTAGTGCCCATTGCAAATCTGTGATGGCACTGTTAATGCTGAAAGATACATACAATGTTGGGAGCAACATATGCTACCATCCAAGCAACGTCTTTTTCAGGAACGTCCCTGCTTATTTCAGCAAGACAATGCCAAGCCAAATTCTCCACGTTTTAATCGCCTGGTTTCGAAGTATAAGATTGCAGGTAATAGACTGGCCTGCCTGCAGTGCAGAACTGTCTCCCATTGAAAATGTGTGGTACATTATGAAGCGCTAAATATGACAATGGAGAACCCGAACTGTTGAGCAACTGAGTTGCACATCCTGCAAGAATGGGAAATACTTGCTCCAACAAAGCCTCTACAATTACTGTTCTCAGTTGCCAAACGCTTATTTAGTGTTCTTAAAAAGGAAAGATGACGTAACACAGTCCAAAAAATGCCCTTTTCCCAGTTTTTTTGGAGCCTTTTGCAGGAATCAAATTCAAATTGAGTGATTATTCCAAAAAAAAACATAGTTTGTCAAGTTTTACACAATGTCCCAACTTCATTGGAATTGGGGTTTGTACATTAGCCGATCTTGGATGAGTACCAAATGCCTCTAGTTTGGATAGCTTGTTGCTTCATCTGTTCCGCCTTCATAAAGAGACCTTCATTCATGACGTCTCTTTATGACATTCCCTCACCTAATTATCCCCAGCCGCGCGATTAGCGTGAAGCAGGGGATATAGCATTGGGCTCTGTCCTTCCGTACGGACACATAAAATTGAGGCAGCGGGGAATATTTCCATGTTAGTGGCAAACACTTGTTGAATTGAGGCAGTTGGTGGCTCTAGAATTTTATTTTCTGCTTTATTGCAGAAGACCGTGACAAAGAGAAATATGCAATGGACCAGATACTCTAAATCAATAGTGTCTGTCGGTATGGGGAGCTATTTAACAATTTTTGAAAAAACCAAAAAAATCACTTACAGCAGCTTTTACTTGCACAAGCCCTTTTTAAACAGGGCAGAAAATGATGAGAACTCTGCCTTCTGGCTATGAAAAAAATGTGGCTCTGATATGTATATTGTAAGTGCAGCTATTAATTCCGGAAAAAAGACTAGAAAACTGTTGTTATTGTCGCTTACCAGCATCAAACATGTCATCTCTTCCAAAAGTAAAGCTCTCAGAATGTCTTGGTAATCTTTATACTAAGTATAGTTGTCTGCTTTCTGGATGGCATATATCTTCATTATCTTCATAAACCTGGATCTTTTTCTCGATCGAAAGTTTCAAATTTGGATTCCCGTTGAACCGCATGACCAAAAGGGTAATGTTTTTATCAGCAGGTTTCCCCCAAATTTACCGAAGGTTGGGCTTTTACAAGAAATTCAAAAACGATATTTGTTGTTCTCATTGGCAAAGATACAGTGAATTTGCAAAAAAAAAGCCAGATTGGAAGTAAACATCAACAGTTTTGTAGCTTTTGTGTAGCTTTTCCTTCTCCCTTGGGATCTTCTCCGCTGGGGAGAGTATGACTTCATCTAGGCTAATTTTTGCTGTCTTCCGACTGGGGCTACTTGAAGGCTTGACCCGGCTTAACTGACTGATAAATAGCTAAAATTTTCACTCTCAACTGATAAATCACCTGAAACATAACTAACAGCTGATATCAATAATCGGGTTTGCTGACAAATGATGGAGGACCTGATTGGCTTTTTCATTCTACAAACTCGTTTTAAAGAACCTTTTCCAGTCATTTTTTGCAAAACATTGTACACTTTAAATTAATATTGATTTTTTAAAGACGAAAACTATTTTACCAATGGGGATATTCAAATTCAAATGACGGCAGAAAGCACCTGAATTTAGATGTCCATGAGATATTTGAATATGTTTGTGGTGAGTCATTGGCACATTTCTGTACAGATCCCATAAACCACAAGGTCCACATGTGAAAAGTAACATCATGCCTTCAGGGTGCAAATGCTGTGATACACATGATTTTTGTGCAAGTATGGGTCTAAATGCATGCCTAGAACCACACTCATCCATCATTTCACCACTTTTGACAATGAGAAGACTCAAGGAAGAAGAAAGATTGTGAGCCATAGGGATGCTCCAGGCTGAAAGAGCTCAGGCTTACACAGCTAGACAACTGCATGTCTCGCAGTTCGTGATGAGCTGATTGTGGGCACGCTGTATTACCACCAGTAGAGTCCAGGACAGAACTTCAAGAGGGTGTCCAAGATGCACAACTAGACTAGATGACCACTGGATAGACCACTAGATAGCTTGCGTTGCAAGCGACTGAATGCAACACAGCTGCAACAAGCTACTGGAAATCTCATCTCATCTCAGATCATATGAAACCGTCTGCATGCTGCCAACCTGCGAGCCAGGCAGCAGCCATATATCCCCTTACCCCTCTCAGATCGTCAACGATAGACAAGTAGACAGTGGTTTTAACAGCATCAGTCCCAGTGGTCACGTGTTATGTACAGGAATGAGTCACGGTTCACGACAGTGGTCATTGTGTTTAGCGTCGCCCAGTTCAACATCATCAGCAAGCTGCTATAATTTCAAATGATTGGTATGGGAGAGGGTCAGTAATGATGTGGGGTGAAGTCATGATGACAGGCAGGACTGACCTCCCCATCTGCCATGGAAGAGTCACAGGGGTGTACTACTGTGACAACATCATCATTCCACATGTGCTTCTGTTAACATACCATAATGGAGCTGGATTCATCAACCAGGATGATAATGCCACAGCTTATCGCGCACGCGTCATCCTTGACCATCTCCAAAGGCATCAAATCCAAGCCTTGCTCTGTCCTGCGATTTCCCCGACCTTTCCCCCACAGAACACGTATGGGATATGCTGGGACGAGGTGTACAAAGGCGGCATCCACCCTGTCGGGACTTGGTGCAGCTGGGTGCGGCACTCCAGGAGGAATGACAGAGAATTCCTCAAGATGCCATTGGTCATCTCATTTGGAGCATGTGGCATCAGTGGGATGCTTGTTTGGACGCTAATGGAGAACCAACTCATTACTGATCACTGTGACTTTTGGGGTACCACCCCATGTCGCACTTTGTACCTCCAGAAAAAATTCTCATTAACTGAAGTGATGATGAGGTGTCATGAACTTCATCTTGAATTGCTCGCCAATTAAGTCACATTGTTTCAAAATTTGAAATAAATATATTTTCAGAGTTATTTGTCTTTTCTTTTCATTACCCCCAACTTTTTGTGAGCATTATGTATCAGAGCCATGTTTCTTTGATAGCCAGCAAGCGGAGTTTCCTGTTCTTTTAAAAAAGCGCTTGTGCAAGTTAATGTTGCTGCACTCTGGAATGTGCTTGTCAACAAAAACAGTATGTGACCCTAAAATCTCCTAAGTGCATCGTAAACAGCACCATGTTATGATAATAAAGAGTTGAATGAAGGATCTGAGAGTTTTGTATGCCCTACGAAAGCCAATAACTGATTTTGCAAGCAAATCTCTGAAATATCAAACTTCAAATCAGAATCAGTGTCATTTCTCCTGCAATATTTTGATGACATGCATCTTTTATAAATGTGACATCTTCCATTACTTCTTTAAATCTTGAAAGTTTTTAGGATTCCATACCGTTCTTAATTCATTTTCTTGGGTAACAAGCTAGCAAATGTCAGTTTATTTTGTTTAGCCGCTGCTAATAGCAGGACTTATATGATGGAAGAATTTAAAATAAGCTTGTTTTTGGGGGAGTTTCAAGTGGCATCTAAGGCAAAAAAAAACAGCGGTGCCCAAAAAACATTTTCTAGCTTTTTAGAGACAAAATGATACATGAAATGAGGACGTTTCAATTAGTCACAACTTTCTGGCAAGAAGGATATTTGACCTCAAAATCATCAAATATTTGAGTGGCTAAAAATGTCTAAAACTGCAGTCACATATTTACATCCATTGATTGACAAGTGCCCAATCAAATTGATTGATACTTGTTTCTTGCATTCATTAATGACCAATGTGTTTGCAAACCCTAATAACCGTAGATTTAATACAGTTGTACTGAAAGCTTTATATATTTTGTCTACAACCCCAATGCTGAAATAGTTGGGACGAAGTGTAAAATGTGAATAAAATCAAAATGCAATGACTTTCAGATCACTTGAGCCAATGTTATTTACAATAGAACACAGATGACATTTCAAATGTTGAAACTGAGACATTTTACATTTTATCCACAAAATGAGCTTATTTCAAATTTTCTGGTTACAATAGTTCTCAAAAAAGTTGGGACGCAGGCAAAAAAAGGGCTGAAAAAGCAATTAATGTATAAGAGAATCAGCTGAAAGATCATTTGGCAAGTAATTATGTTAACTGGCATCAGGTGTGTAACATGATCGGCAATAAAAGGGATGTCTTACAGAGGCTGAGTCTCTCAGGAGTAAAGATGACCAGAGGCTCTTCAACCTGAGAAGGTTTGAGTAAGAAAATTTTGGAATACTTTAAAAACAATGTTCCTCAAAGTCAAATTGCAAAGGCTTTGAAGGTCTCATCATCAACAGTGCACAACATCATCAAAAGATTCAGAGAAACTGGAAAAATCTCTGTGCATAAGGGACAAGGCCGAAGACCTTTACTGGATGCCCTTGATCTTCGGGCCCTCGGACGCCACTGCATCACTCACCAGCATGATTCTGTCAGTGATATTACTAAATGGGCCCAGGAATACTTCAAGAAACAATTGTCAATGGACAAAGTCCGCCATGCCATCCACAGATGCCACCTAAAACTCTATCATGCAAAAAGGAAGCCATTGTTGAGCGTGATCCAGAAGTGCCACCGTGTTCTGTGGACCAAGGCTCATTTAAAATGGACTGTAGCAAAGTGGAAAGTGTCCTGTGGTCAGGCGAGTCCAAATTTGACATTGTTGCTGGAAATCATGTGTCCTCTTATCAGCATAATCATTATCTTATCATATCTTATCATTATGTTATCCTGTTATCAGCATTCAGTTCAAAAGCCAGCATCTCTGATGGTATGCGGATGCATTAGTGCACATGGTGTGGGATGCTTGCATGTTTTAAAAAGCACCATGAATGCTGAAAGGTATATAAAGGTTTTAGAGTAACATATGCTCCCCTCCAGACAACATCTATTCCAGGGAAGGCCTTGTGTATTTCAGCAGGACAATGCAAAACCACATACTGCAGCTATCACAACAGCATAGCTTTGTAGTAGAAGAGTCTGCGTGCAGAACTGGCCTGTCTACAGTCCTGATCTCTCACCAATTGAGAACATTTGGTGCATAATTTAACAAAAAGTCAGTCAAAAGAGACCCATAACTCTCCAGCAGCTGGAAACCTGTATTAAACAAGGGTGGGATCAAATTCCAATGGCTAAACTTAAGAAACTTGTCTCCTAAATGCCAAGACGCCTTCACTCTGTGTTAAAAAGAAAAGGAGATGCTACACCATGGTAAAAAGGCTCTTGTCCCAACTTTGAGACCTGCAGCAGCCATCAAATTTGAAATGAGCTCATTTTGTGGATAAAATTGTAAAATTTCTCAGTTTCAACATTTGCGGTCATCTCTGTTCTGTTGTGAATAAAATACTAGCTGGTGTGATTTGAAAGTCATTGCATTTTGATTTTATTTACAATTTATGCTTCGTCCCAACTATTTTGGAATTGGGGTTGTATTTTTCGAGCAATTTTCTTGGCAAGAATCCAGTAAAACTGGAGGGGTAGTCTCTCTCCCCCCTGAAGGATCTGAAACAGAAATGAGTTTGTCTCATCGAGTTTTGGGGTGGACCCTTTTAAGCGGCAAGGTTTCACTGATATCGGTGGGATGGCATGTAGAAGACCTGCCTCCTGCACCCATTGACTCACTCTTAAAAAGTTGCTTTCGATGTCATTTAGCTGAATGTGAGAAAGTCAGCTCAAATTGTAATGCTAAAAATATCAAGAGAGTTCATGGAACATACCACTGCTTGCAATCGTAGACTTTATAAAAAGATGAATGAAGGAACTGTGACGTCACGCATTGGTTTCAGCATACCATTTAGGAACCCTCGTTTTTGGAAATTTGAACAGGGCTATTTTGATATTTTGAAACCAGATCTGATTCCTATTGGAAGAGAGTGTGAATTTCAGATCCTAGGAGGAGCGAAGGGTGGATCTATGGGTGAATCTGGTCATAGCGGACAACGACCAGAGGTTAGCCTCACCCCCAAAAGTATATTTATCCTTTATTCTAGTCTATTTGGGACCATAATTTACAAAAATGAACATCATGATATCTCAAAGGAGCTTGAAACTTGCGATAGAAAGCACAAAATAATGTGGAAAATCATTATTGAAATATTCAATCAGGTGGGAAATTATGGTCATTTTCTCATGGACTTTTATAGTTTTGAAGTTTTTTCTGCAGCCACCGATCTCGCCATCTGCTGGCAATTAAATAGAATGCAATTTGAAGAGATTTCTCCATTGACCTCACTTTCTCGACTCGGGTGCTGCATCTATCTTCATAAACAGTTTATGCTTGCAATGAACCTTAAATTAACACACTGTACAGCTCACCTAAATTAGAGTTTGTTGACATTTATTAGTTTACGTTGTAACTTAACTAAATACAATACAGGCTAAATGAGTTCACAGCAACTGTTCACCAACGTTACCTTCAAGATAAGCCCTTTTTTATTATTTTTATTTTCCTTTTTTCATTGTCAATGTTATATACTCATTTTATTTTACTCATTCGTTTATTTGTTTTTTTCAACTCTCAATGTTATTCTATTCCTATGTTTAATGTGTCCTTTGTGCATCGCTGCCGGCTTCTGAGGCCCTAGTGACTTCTCCCCCGTCGGAGCCCATTGTGTCGCCGCCGCTGCCGGTGATGGGTCTGCGCTGATCCGCCAGGGCGAGTGTGCCTACCTGGCATAGCTATCCTTTAGGTTCTGCAGGCGTTGTGTTGACATTGTGATCTTTGTTCTGCGTTTGTGGTTAGTACGGCCACTCCTTCACTTCTGATGGATTTATGTTTTTACAGCCTTTATTTTTGGCATATTAAAGGCTCGGGGGGAGATAGGGAATAGTTTGATACGGTCCTTAATCACTGTTGCACGTACCAACAGGTATGCATTATAAAAGAAAACTAGCCACACCTCATAATGTTGAGAGTTTTCGGAGTTTCTGTAATGGTAATTTAAATGACTGATTGGCTGAATTTATTGTTGGCTTCAATCAAGTTTAGCCCTTTGGGATGGACTACAACTGTAGTTCCGAATTTCTCTTATGACTGTTGTTACAGCCAGGGGCGTTTTTAGAGTTTAAGGACAACCTGGGCTTAGCCCGGCTGTACCGGGTGTACATTTGAAGATGAGCCAAGGAGTGACTGGCGTTCCACAAATAAAATAATCTGTTAAAATAAGAATGGCAAAAAGTTTCGGTCCTAAATTTTGGAATTTTCATCAAAAATGTAGCCTCATTTTGAAATGAAGCAAAATGATTATAGATGATGTCATATTCCCCCTTCAAGCATTTGCACAAGAATACACAGTCAAATATATCACGTCTGTAGCCCAGCGGTAAAAGATCAAGCTTCATTAGTCGGGCTTTGTAATTGCTTCCAACACAATTATTATAACCAAGAATGTACTTAGTGGCTCTCCGTTGCACACCTTCAATATGAAGGAGAGATTTTTTTGATGAAACGGCCCAAGATTGGGTGAAGTATTCCAAAAGTGGTCTCATAAGCTAAATATACAGTTTTCGTTATGTTTGAACTGAACACGAATGACCGCAAGTTCTTTGAATTAATCCAAGCGTGCGATTTGCTTTACTGACCAAGAAATTTGCATGTGCATCCCATGATAAAATTGATGACACCACAATCCCAAGATCACGCATGCAGTCGACATTCTCAATTAAATTACCATTCATTGTGTAATGGTGAAGAATGGGAATACATTGTATTTTCAATGTATTTTATACAGTCCATAGAAGGTGTTATTATTATAGTAGACAACAAACTACATTGACTGCCCAAATTATTTATTATTTGATTCTAGGAGCATACATGTTTAAACAGTGTGATGTGGTATGCTTATGGCCAAGCAATGATGCTACAATGGCTGCAAGTAGCAATTTTCAGGATTCAAATCAAATTTTGCATATTTATTTGTAGGAGAATCAAATTACAAGGATGTGTAGTGTCTTGCATTACTTTACAAAATGTTTACAGCAAATATTAGTGTTGCAGAATTTACTTACAAATGCTGCAATTATGATTTTGGGAAAAGAAAACCACTTTGGTCACACTAAGAACTGGCTCCATTGTTGAATTTTGAAATGTAAAGATTTGACCTTTGAGCATTAAAACGTAGCCCATTCCATAAATCTCAATGACATATTGCTCATCAAACCAGATAAAAGTCAACTAGAAATGGGTCATGTTTAAACGTGGTGAAAATTACAGCCTTACCCAGTGAAATCCCTTTCTTTGTTGAGGCTTAATAGAGAGACGCAAATTTGCCTTTATAGGTATATTTCATCATTTTATGAAGAAAAAACTGTTTGGAGTACCACTCTAATATTTGGGGGGACAGCAGATCACAGACAGGAGTGTGGACATGATTTCTTTCTTTCTTTTTTTTTTAAGCAGTATTTAAGAACTTTCAGTTTTGGTTGATTTTGGCCGCGCCGATGGATGGCGCCGGTAGTGGTTAGCCTGAAGGAGGACCACATTTCCCATGAGGACCAGCTACACTCAGCGCAAGGTGCTATTGATAAGCAGGTCTATGAAAAGTCATAACTCAATGCACATTGCACATGGGTTTTGTTTTACTGATTATTTAGAGCAAGCAACGCGGTTTGACTTCTTCTGCAATCACTGTAGTCAACTCAACAAATACACGACAAGAATCCCGTTTTTCTCTGAAACTATTACATAACAATCATCAGAAACTACTGCCACGAACATACAAACTGACATGATAATACCACAATGATTTAGTATGACTGATCTTTCCACAGTAGGAACCGACACATTTTACTCAAACTTTATATTTACGGTTTACAGTCATCGCATTGGTTTCTTTTACACAGTACTTATGAGTTTGTTGCGTGGCTGGTCGTGTCAGTGTGGAAATGCGAACTATCAAGCTGGTGGCTATTTATTGCTACCACGCAAATTTCCGATAGCTAACATTAGCATTATCATTTTGATTTGAGCCAAGGCAGCATCGGTCGGAAATCCCTCCTCGTCTTTGAGCTCACGCCAGCGAGTGAAAGCCAGGCCAACTTTGAGCCCTGACTGTCCTTTTATCCGAGTAGCCTCCCTTTTTCTTTCTTTTTTTTTGTCTCCTCAGACAAAACCTCTTGCTTCTTTGGTTGTTTTGCAGCTTCTGCCACGATAGCAGTAATTGCGCGTAGGCCTTCGCATCGACTTCCGTCCTTGTAACGAATGGGGAAAGTGACGTATGCCATAAAGCAGTCAGCACATTTGTAGTTTTTTTGTGTGACAGGGTTCCTGCCACCCTCCTCAAAGTTGCTTAGTGCCAGTGAAAGCGATACAGACCCCCTCAGGCCATGACAGAGGTGTCATTCAACCTGTTGTAAGTCAATGTATCATCACAAAAGTTATGAAAATATTTTATGAAGGTTGAAAAGTTATTTAGTGTTGCTTTCATCCATGACATGAACTGGGAAAATTTCTGAAAACTGGGTGAGTTGGCATGGAATGACCCAATAACTATTGTAAATAAATTACACCAAAATAAATATCCTAATGCTCCTAATCCTATTACTCCTGATGCATTTGAGCATTATAAAAGTGCTTCATTGATTAACTGTCTCAAGTACAAATTAAAGTTGGCAACTCTAAACAATGGTTAGCCTACCAATGTCCATACCTGATCCTGACACATCTGCTCCTACTGCTGCCTCCTCTGTTTGTAGCTCATCTTTGCTGCTACTCTCTATAAATCATGAAATCAGATCAGTATGTGGCAAACCAACAAAAACAAATAAGATATTATAATACAGTGTGATACTGTGGACAACAATGCAGGACACAAAGACCTTAAACTTGGTCTCCTTGGGCATTCTTAATGCTAATATGCTTTACGAACCTTTCAGATTGCTATTTTCAGCTGAAATTACAAATGCTTTGCTAATGCATAGCTTATTTGCTTAATACATTTCAATTTCAGGACATTCCCATGAAACATGTTCATATATGTTCATTCCCATGACACATGAATTTTTTTATGCTGTTTTATGTTAATTTACCATCTTTGTAGTCACATTGATGGTTAAATGGCTCATTACAGGGTGAATGAAAGCTCTCGGCCCCTCTCGTGATATTACTGGTTTATTTTGTCACAGTTAAACCATCTCCCTTACAAAAAATCCTACATTGTAGGCCTGCTGTGTATGAAAACCGAAATTTTTCTATAATGTTATGCTAGGTTGACATTATGTTCCCGGCGGCCACGACAGCCCCATTTGCCCGAAACATAGTGCGCCGTGGGATTTGGCCATGCAAATTTATGCACGCAGTTACAATATTCCATCACTAGATGGCACACCTGGATCAATTATTGAATATTCACAAGCAGCCTGGAACACGGTTTATAAATATGGACGAGTTCACTCCAATTCGTTTTTCAGGAGTTGCCTGAATTAAACTCCTCACCTATGCCTGATGTGCAAACTGCTCAATATACTTGCTTATAGTATCTATCCAGCAGTTCTAAAAATTAACTCTTGCTACAGAAAAAAATCGAGAACCGTGGCAAAACACGCACTAAACCCGGCAGAACGTGATGAAAGTTAACAGGACCGTGAGGTCCCGGGAAATACACAGGCTTCCCGTCCCACTACGGACCACCCCCAAGTTTCATTACATACTGTCACATTTTGTTGCGTTCAACCCGTTTTAATACGACCAACTAGGTTTCTCTGCAACGTGGCAATTTTTTTGAAGTTTAAAAATCTGACTCGGCATCCACAGCAATCACAGCCCATCAGGTACCCCCGAATGGTCTCACGTCCATCCCGTTTTGTCCATGGTGGCCTGAAAGGTTCCCGGCGGCCACGGCAATTACATCAACCTAGCATTAGTATAACACCCTAGCTGCTCCTCAGAACATCAATAAACACAAATGTTGAACAATGGGGAAAAAAGCATTTAGCCCTTCTTGCTAAATATAGCCCTTTTGGCCAGATTAAGCTATTTAGAGCTCAGCTGCGTGAGTAATAACGAGTAAATGTAGATTTCAGACTGAAAAACTGACTTCCTACTGAATGGCTGGTGAATTTCGCCAGTTTATTTGTCAGTGGCTGGTAGATATTCACATTTAAAAAAGTTAATTTTAATCCCTGCTTACTAGTGTTTACTAAGGATAGCTAGCTAGCCAGCTAGTGATGATGCCACACTGATAGCCAGCCTTTATGGAGTTGGACGAACTACACTATAGTTTCAGTTTGCAAACCTTACCTTTTGTCTTTCTTTTAAAAAAATCCTAAGAGTTTCAGTTGCTTTTTTTTTTCTTTCTCTCTCACCGTGTCATGTCTGCTTTCTACTTGCTTGCTAGCAACGTACTGCAACCTATTACGCTGACCCGCCATTTTTTCCCCCCACGAGTTCTGGACACCAACAGAAACTCTTGCGTACAGCCAATCGGCAACCTTGTGCCAGACCTCTGAAGGAGTGTCTCGAGACAGATTTTTTTCTCTCTTCATTGGCCTTGCACTGACAATGTGAAAATAACCGAGATTGCGTCAGCTTATTCAAGAAAATATGAATGCTCTGAACAGATTATTTTCATCAATCCTTGCTGGAAACATTAAAAATGACTGGCAGGACTGGAAACGGCCACCGCAGTTTCATGGACACGAAGAGTTATTCAAAACCTCTTTCTAAGTATAAAATCATTAGGCTGTATCACACCCCTCTGCCTGAGCATAGCTATGGCCCCATACTTAAGACTTTGATGCAGAAAGAAAGCTCCTTAATCAGTTGACTGCAAAGTGCGAATACAATTAATTCATTAACAGCACTTTCCAAACCCATTGATATGTTTATAACGTTCAATAGCGAGGCTGGATAAAAATACTCTGCAGGTCGCTGTCGGGTGGCTCACACGGTTAAGGCACTGCTCTGCAGTGCAGAGGGTGATCACCACATCGCGGGTTCGAGCCTCGGCGTACCCACCGGCAGGGGTCGGCAGCCTTTTCGGAGTAGCGCACAATTGGCTATCGCGCTACAGGGTTTCAAATTGGGAAGGGACTGCGGGATTTGGGTGTTCAGCGACAGCTTTGTTCGTTGCTCCAGCGCCTCCTGTTGGCCAGACGGGCGCTCGTCAGGAAGACTCTGGGTTTGTTCACGTCCAGGTATCCTCCGCCCTCGTTCGTAACTTACGAAGATTCGGGTAAATGTAACTCCAATACGAGGTATCCCGAGAGGCTGGGCGATGGGGTGTATTGTGATGGTCGTGCCCTGCAGTCCCTCCCCCTCCTGCTGTCTGCACCTCCACTTCAACGAGCCACACCTGTTGCTCGTTGAGGTGGAGGTGCAGGCAAGAGTATTTAAGCACTGCACTGCCAAACTGGCAGTGCAGTGCAGCTGCATTCTGTTTCCTGAGCCCTGCAGATATTTTTGCCGCTGCTCCTCTCCTGTCTGTTTATATCTTTTTTGAAGTAAAGATTTTTATATTTTTACTCAGCCTGTTCGTGTGGGTCTCTTCACCTAGTTTTGGGTGCCTTCGTGTCTTCAGCCGGAGGGACCAATCCATGACATGTATTTTATACCCTCCCCAAAGCCACATCATAACCGAGAGAAGTGTCTCCTCTGGATAAAGCTTGGTGGAAGACCCCACTATCAGCTTAACGTAACAAAGATTACTTGTATCTGGAATTGGCATAAATTAAATTTCTTACCCTGCAGTGCACGAACAATGCTGATCCTCTATCTTGTTGTGTGAGAGGGTGAGGGAAACAAGATGCGGTTGATCGGGTTTGCACTGAAACCTGAAAATTTTAGCTTCTAATCAGTGGCGGAGATACAAGGTGGGCAAAGACACGTCCCTTTTAGTCCTGGCTAGATCTCAATCATTTTCCTTTATTGACGTCTTTTCCAATTATTGTAATTGGCAACTGAAGACATGGTTTCTCTCCACATGTGATCTAACAGCGATTAAATCGCGGGTTAAATTCAGTACAGTAGCGGAACAGAGAAATGGGTTGCACAAAGCAGTCGTTTAAAACAATTATAAATCCTGACCTGTTCTCAGTCATCTTCATGATTAACAAAAGGTTCACTCCGAGAGCGCTCCTTGTTCTCCCCGAATAGGTAAGACAGCAATCATTCATCTGGAAGCGTATTTGCTGTATTTAAATCTACGTTATTTAAAATTGCATAGCCGACCTGTCGACTCTCACGTAAATGGCTTGAGCCGCACGCTTTTTATAACCTAGTGCCGACTGCCATTGTTTTTTTGTTTTTTTTTTAAATCAACCCACGAAATACCGTGAGTGAAAGTCTGCATTTCACTGGAACACGGACCAGTTCAATCACGCGAAGCATTGGCTTACTAATAAGTAAATGATTTTTCTGCACTGAATTTAGCCCATGATTTCATCGCTGTTAGATTGCATATGGTGAGAGACTGTGTCTTCAGTTGCCAATTACAATAATTAGAAAAGATGTCAATAAAGGAAAATGATTGAGATCTAGCCAGGACTAAAAGGGACGTGTCTTTATTCCCCCACCCCCCCGTAGCTCTGCTACCGCTTCTAATTTAAACTTTTCGTTGACCTTCTCCACTCTAAATTCATTAATGTATCCCTCCAATGCATAGTGTAACCATTTTTGCTGACTTTTTGATGATATTTGAGCCTTCTGTCGCCAAAAATCATCGATAGCATCCTGAAAAATATCTCCGACTGTGATACCAGACATTAGCGCCTGCTCAAAAATGATGATTGTTTGTCCGAGTTAGTGGAGGAGGTGGGGCTTAGCCATAGGTCAGTTAGTGACTGTCAGCATGAGAAAGTGTGTGCGTGCATGTGGGTATGTGTTTGTGTTTTCAGCCATCTTCAGTCCAACATTAGTGTCACCAGACAGTCTCCCAGGCGACAGTCAGGTGCATTCCGCATTCAGACACTGACCTGTACTTGCCATTGCAATTTATCCAATTAACCTTAGTCATGACACCCAAAATAAATCCTCAAATCAAGGGCACCATGCCAGCTTTTTATAGCCCAGCTGCTTCACAATGTGTTCGCGTGGCATCTCTGAGACAGGTAAATCCGCAACTTATTATTCTGGAGGCTGAAGCACACCTTTGGACTACTCTTCTGAAAGCGCTGTGTGGCTTTTATTTTTTCTTTTGCAACCCGCATTTCTGTCTAATATCCAGGCAAATCGATCAAAAATTCATTGCAGTTCAGTTCTATTAAATAATATGTGTTTTTACATGATGCACTGACAGAAAAAAAAATTCTGTTCTTTATTTCTTTTTCTCTGGCTCTCTACACCCCCCCAACCAAAAGAAAAAAAGGGGAGAAAAAAACGTTAAACCCCATTTAAAATCTTTCCCATTCAAGATGACTTTTTTTTTTACTTTATTAAAGACCCAGGAAAGTAATTAGCTTGAGGTTGCTTTTCTTTTCTTCTGGCTCATTTCTCAAAAGTGAATCTTCAGCCTTTTTCTTGTGAAACTTTATTTAGTTAGACAAGTTTCTTTTTTGTATTGGCATGTCTTTAGGTGCAATGCATTCAGGTAATTTGACCAAATTCCATACGTTTACAAGCGCAAGTGCATCATAAGGATATGTATTGATATTGTGTGCAGGCACTCTGCAAATTGCAAATATACAGCCATTAATTTACTACGAACCAACCCTACTTCTGGAGAACCCAATGTTTAGGCAATACACTGTTGTGAACAGGATCAGGGAGACAGCGTATTTTTGCGGCCTAAAAGAGGTCCTACTTGAAAATAATACAGTACGCTATATTAAAATGAATTACAGCGCTTTATCTGCTCAGAAAAAAACACAGTTGCTCTTTACTAACCAAGTGATGTAGTTACCTGCGCGCTGTAGCGATCAGCTGTTTTGTCACAGTAAAGCTGCTTGAACACTGGACGCGAAACAAATTTTTCGCACGACAGATTACATTCAAAGTCAGTGTGAAGACGCAAATGCACGCATTTCGCATTTTCCAAAAAAAACCCCATGAAACTGCAGACACCGCGCTGTGATATTAGCCTAGTTTGGTGCCCTGAAAGTAAAGATATTGTTGAATATTTACAACAAGTACCTTCTGGTGTCACGCACTTTTGTTATTTATTGGATCATTTGATGTTTTAGAATGGGACAAGTGGAGCAAGTCCCGCACTTTCCAGAAATATCACACAAGTTGGATATCAGCTATAAAAACCTGCTGAAATAAATTAAAATCTGTGGGTGCAGTTGATTGTGTTACCACTCACTGCAGTCACGCGATTTCAGCTAGCGGGGCACCAGACAAAGGTATGCGGTACTTGTCACATGAGGCTTCCTAGTAAGTGTTTAATTTCATGAATGGTTCCTATTAAGGAAGGGTCCTAACGAGGTACCAAGGTAATAGGAAGCTTCCTTGCGAATGAGCCGAAGCCTTTGTTTTGCCTCTCCTCCCTCTCATAATTATTGCTCACATACCACTGATAGGATGAGGGACAGGCTACACCTAGGCCCTATACTCTGGTCTCACACGGAGAGACATGGTGGGATTGCAGGAGCAGTGTGAATGGAGCCTCAGCAGACTCTAAAACTGAATAAATTGCCAATAGGGGGCAATTAAATTGTTAAAAAAAAGCCAGACAAGACAGTGTGTTATATAGATAATGAAGGCTTTAGTCTGTTCTCAGCAGGGTACACACGACTGTCTTCGAGGAGCTTCCTTCAGAAGCTGTCTCTCAATAACTATGATTTAATTTTAGGCCAGACAAATAATCCACAGTAAAAACAGTAGCAGATGGCTGTACATTCTTGTCATGAAAGTACTGACTGGAATTTGCTCTCATTTGCATTCAAAAGATATACAATCCAGGGATTCAAAAGCTTGCAGGAGCATACACAGTAAAACTATTAATTATTTATGCATGCACTCTGTCTGGCTTAATCTATGAATGCAAATGCATATGCACACATAACTGCCCGCAGATCCTGTATGCTGTCCTATGTTTTTGATTGGCTTTCAAGATGTGGTGACAGTACAAAACAGCTGGACTGTACAGCATTCAGGCTTCTGTTTACAGTTCTTCAATAAAATACAGCTTTATTAATGGGTCCAAACAAACCAAGTCATCGTTAGATCATCGACATGTTATATAGCCTGCATAATTGACAATCCAAATGCTTTACATGTAGGTTAAAAAAAAAAAAATAGTGGTCCGATTTTAAAATCGCGCTCAGATGCAGCAGCACATGGACCGATGGAGGCCAACCAGATTTGAAGCTCCAGCTGTCACCGTTCGAGGAGCGCATGGCAGCAGGGCTCCTACTCCATCGTGGGAATACGAGGTGGGGGGACACGGATGAGTCCCCACCGCCTCGATTGGAGCTGGATGACGGTAATTGTTAAAATACAGTCTGCAGGCATCACTCTTCATTGTACTTTTATGAGTATTACTCCGTGCCATTTTATTGGGTGCCACACAAAACAAGCAGCCACTCGTCACTTTCCCAGAGGCGATCTTCTCTGTGCCAAAAGTTCCTCTCACGTCGGACAGAAGTTTATTCCTGTAACAACAGAAGATCTGCCATTGTCAAAGTGTGATCATGGTCAAAGTAGGCTGAGCAACAATAAAAACTCAAGTTTGCTAGTTAGTTAACTTGCATTTCTTTTGTTGTTCAGTATATATCTGACTGGATGAGCATGTGACATACCACACTGCATATCTGCAAAGCCGCGCATTGCGCTTAATCAAATTGATTGCAATTGTCAGCCGTCTGGCCTGACAAGCAGGTTGTCATAAAATATAAGTTTAATTAATTTCTCAATACAGGTGTCTTATTTATTTAGTTATTTAGCCTATTTATTAATTTTACTTATAAGAGCAACAACAGCATGATGTCCTTATTGCTGCATATGGTTTATTACCCATTTTGACAGCTGCACTCGTTCCTGCATGTTGTTCGCTGGTTTCAAATCTGCGTACACCTGGTCTGACCTAGCGTGAGATTTTTGCGGACTGTTCGCTCACGTTCAGATTGATAAATGCCGATCTTACCAACAACGAAAGATTGTATTTTTCGAGCGGTACTTTACACGCATGCAAATTAACTTGTACACGAAAATGTGCAGTTAAGACTGCAGGGACTCGTCATTATCTATGCTCAAAAAAAGTTAAAGACCATTGAGTTTTTTCAATACTATCCTCTCCTTTTTTGAGCTTCCCATGTATGATTATACTGATAGAATATGCTAGTGTCTGTTGTCTTGGCAGGGTAGTAAGCTTCAATATCCACAGTTCTGAACCAAATCTAAATTTATAGCTCTAAACTACAGTTCTTGACCAAATGTCAATAGTTTCAGCAGTCTCCTCAGTTGTTTTTACTCCTCGGCCGACTCCGGCCGTAGGGGTATTGTCGTCACCTGCGTGTGCATCTGTCGTCTGTTGTCCGTCGTCCGACCATTATTTTGTCCGGGCCAGTACTCAGCAACTAATTATCGCAGCTTCACCAATTTGGTATGGTAGCTCACTATTACCCATAAATGTGCAATGTCAGGTTTTTTGCCGGATTTTACTTTTGACCTTAGCGCTGTGACCTTGACCCTGGAAATCTTGTCCAGGTCAGTACTCGGCATCTAATTATCGCAGCTTCACCAAATTTGGTGTAGTAACTCACTATGACCCATTGATGTGCAACATCAGGTTTTTTGCTGGATTTGACCTTTGACCTTTGTGCTGTGATCATGACCCTGGAAATATTGCCCTGGTCAGTACTCACCAATTCATTCTCACAGGTTCAATAAATTTTGTAACTGACTGTGACCTATAGATGTGCAAGGTCAGGTTATTTGTTGGATTTGACCTTTGACCTTAGCTCTGTGACCTTGACCCTGAAAATCTTGTACGGGTCAGTACTCGTCAAGTAAATCGCAGCTTCACCAAATTTGGTATGGTAACTCACTGTGACACATGGATATGCAACGTCATTTTTTTGCTGGATTTCACCATTTGACCTTAGCACTGTGACCTTGTGGCAGGAAATCTTGTCCAGGTCAGTACTCAGCAACTGCTGATCGCTGCTTCACCAAATTTGGTATGGTAACTCACTGTGACACAGGATGTGCAACGTCATGTTTTTGCTGGATTTCACCTTTGACCTTAGTGCTGTGAACTTGAGGCAGGAAATCTTGTCCAGGCTGCAACGCGTTAGGGCCGGTTCATACTCGACGCAAGGCACCACAGGTCCGTTCCATTCCGTTCACAGAGAAGCCTGAACGCGCGTCCCTTGCTGCGCTGTGCCTCGTTAAAAAGCAGTTCACTGCTCATGCAATAGGGGGTAGCAAAGTCCTCTCCGTCTCCTCCTCCTTCTTTCTTCTTTTTGGTGTGTTGAAGACATCATTTGGTGCATTATTTGCTTTATCTCCCCTATTGGAATCTCATGGAAATACACACGTCGACGCGTCGCGTTACAAAAATTTGGACAACACACTTTGCTACGCAAGGATGCAAGATGGACACCTTGCGTTGCTCAATGCGTTGCCTTGTGTTCGCGCTCACGTTGCGTTGAGTATGAACCGGCCCTTATGTTCTTTGCTTGATGCAGACTAATGCTTTGACTCTTCTGAAACAGAGTAGAACACCATTTTTTTCCATGGCCAGAGAATATGATCTGTAATAGCTGCTTAAAAATGAGAAGCTACAAACTGCATCATATTGTAGCTTCCCCCTAAGTGGGTGCGGTCGCGGAAGTATTGCGAGCGTTGTATGTACAGAATAAATGTTGGAATATACAAGCATTTTTCTTACATCTACATGATGCATTTATATTTATTTTTACTTTGCTATACAGCTAAGGGCCATATTAACAATTACGAATATGAGTTGGCTGGCTAGCTCAGGCGTTCGCGAATGTTACTCGACATGAGCTTAATTTGAGTTTGGATCACTAGTGTTAACTCTGGAGTAGTTACTAGGTTTTGAACAGGATAATGTGTCTAAACAATTAAGAATTATGTTCTAAAAAAACAAAAGCACTAATTCAATGTCAGCATTGTTTTATTGTTTGTGAAGTTAGCAAAACAGTGTATCAACTATGGTTCGTAGGCCATACATCCAAGAGTTTTCCTTTAGTTTTCCTTTGGTCTTTTCATTTTTCATTGGCGTGAAAAATGTGACCTTGTGTTGAAATATTTCCTGGCACTTTTTGTGCCCAAGGCTAACCAAAGGGCAAGCCAAAATTTCAAGGCACACCTGAATACATATCTGCACAAAATAGCTTCTATAACTCATATCATTCTGTCAATGTCTATTTTTATCTAATTATGCTAAATAAAATGTACAAACAACTTCTGTATATTATTCATGGAATATTCATTATAAAATGATCCAAGGATTTATATTGTAATTTGCATCACAGCAGCACTTGTACCGTTCAAACAAGGCAGATCAGAAATCGATATCGCTTCAGGTGTAGGATGTCAGATGCTCAAATTACCGCGGCAAAGCAGAACACTATTTAACACGCACATTTTCTAAATAGACATCAATTAAAAAAAAGCACCTCATTCTCTTTCTTCCCACGGTTATGGAAGCACCCAATCCCTTGTTACATAAGCATGTTTAATCCTTAATTAATGCACTGTTGTCACAGAATCTCACGGCATACCTGATCGTAGTGTCACTTTGTTAAAACAAATTGTTTGATTGGCTGTTGTTTACAGGATATTTTGACGGGTTTATAGAAGGGCTGCTGTGACTGTGTAATTTTTCTGAGTTCCTCCTCGAAATTATTAAGGTTTTTTTAATCTTTTTGAAATGATGGTGGATTTCTGAGATTACCGAGTTATATGGTATGCTTTCAAATATGTTTCTGGACATTATCACCTCAAAAGTAATTAGTTATTTGATGTGGGTCACGAAAGTTAAGAATTTTGACCCTCAACCCACGCTCTATATATAAAGTGGCCACTCTGCAGCCAGAAGAGGACCTGCTTGAAGCATATGAGAGGCAGACTGTCGGCAGCAAAATCTGTATCGATTTCTCTTTGACGGGTTGAGCGCAGACACTTCGCTTCTCCGCAGGGCTGAAAATCCTACCCATTTTCTTGACAGGTTGGTGCTTTGTTCTGGTCTCCATGGCAACACTGTCAAGGTGTTGAGCATCTAAAGTTTGCACAATAACATGACCAGATGATCATCATTTTGGAAATGCAACTCCACCTGAAATTTTTTTTGCTGTGCGTGATTTATTACTTTTTATTCATTTAGCTGCAATTGTCAGTAAGTGTTTCTGCCTGTTTTTAGCAACATACATGTCTTTTATATACATTGTCTCCTTTGGTTTGCTGTCCAATATACCTCCTCTTCCTGGTATAATGAGATGTTTTCCTTTCTCCCCCTTTGTGTGCATAGTACATTTAAGTCTCAGTTTTTTCTGTGCTTGCTGGATTGTCAAGTATTATGCCATTAAGTAACAAGTCATTTACTCCTCTGTATATTGCATACACAGTTCAAGCCAAAAGTTTGGACACACCTTCTCATTCAATGCGTTTCCTTAATTTTTATGACTATTTACATTGTGGATTCTCACTGAAGGCATCAAAACTATGAATGAACACGTGGAATTATGTACTTAACAACAAAGTGAGAAATACCTGCAACTGAAAACACGTGTTATATTCTAGTTTCTTCAAAGTAGCCACCCTTTGCTCTGATTACTGCTTTGCACACTCTTGGCATTCTCTTGATGAGCTTCAAGAGGTAGTCTCCTGAAATGGTTTTCACTTCACAGGTGTGCCTTGTCAGGGTTAATTAGTGGAATTTCTTGCCTTATCAATGGGGTGGGGGCCATCAGTTGTGTTGTGCAGAAGTCTGGTTGATACACAGCCGACAGCCCTATTGGACAACTGTTTGATACATACGTCCATAATTCCACATGTGTTCATTCATAGTTTTGATGCCTTCAGTGAGAATCTACAATGTAAATAGTCATGAAAATAAAGGAAACGCATTGAATGAGAGGGTATGTCAAAACTTTTGGCCTGTACTGTAGTTTGTCTTCGGAATTTAGCGTATCTTTATGAAACATGAAAACACAAATGGTCTTTGTTGCTTAGTTATAAGAAACAAGTTCCAAAGCTGTTCCACTGGTCTCCAGGATTTGGACAAAGTTTTTACGAACTTCCTGCAACAGTCTGTTTCTCTGCGCAGTTTAATTGAAACACCTCCCAAGTCTTCAGCAGTCTCCAGGTTTGACCCTGTGATCCTGCTAGACTGCCTGCTTCCTCTCTCAAGCAGTCCAGCTTCAGCGAGGGTGAAACCACCTGGACTCAGCCCTGAGAAGCCACTGGCCCAGAGCAAGCTGCGCCTCTGTTACCAAGCTGTATAGATACAGTGCCTTGCAAAAGTATTCACCCCCCTTTGCTTTTTATCTATTTTGTTAGATTTCAGCCTGTAATTTAAATGTTTTTCATCTGAATATTCCATGTGACGGATCTGCACAAAGTAATCTAAGTTGGTGAAGTGAAATGAGAAAAATATATATAAAAGAATAATTTAAAGAAATAAAAAAGTGGAAATTGGCATGTGCATATGTATTCACCCCCTTTGCTATGAAGCCCCTTAGAAAGTGCTGGTGCAATCCATTACCTTCACAAGTCACAGAATTAGTTCAATGAAGTCCACCTGTGTTCAATCTGAGTGTCACATGATGTGTCAGTGTAAAAACACCTCCTCTGAGAGGCCCCAATGGGCTGCAACTCTACTGAGCAAGAAGCACCACATCATGAAGACCAAGGAGCTCTCCAAACAAGTCAGGGACAAAGTTATAGAGAGATACAAGTCAGGACTGGGTTACAAAAAAATATCTTCATCTTTGATGATCCCCCGGAGCACCATCAAATCCATTATTGCCAAATGGAAGCAACATGGGACCACAACAAACCTGCCAAGACAGGGCCGACCACCAAAACTCACAGACCGGGCAAAGAGGGCATTGATCAGAGAGGCAACACAGAGACCAAGGGTAACCCTGAAGGAGCTGCAGAGTTCTATAGCGAACACTGGTGTGTCTGTCCATAGAACCACAATAAGCCATACACTCCATAGAGCTGGGCTTTATGGAAGGGTGGCCAGAAAAAAGCCTTTACTCAGTGTAAAAATAAGAAGGCACGTTTTGAGTTTGCCAAAAAGCATGTAGACAACCCCCTAAATGTATGGCGGAAGGTGATCTGGTCAGATGAAACTAAAATTGAACTTTTTCGCCACAAAGGGAAATGCTATGTCTGGCGGCAACCCAACACTTCCCATCACCCCAAGAACACCATCCCCACAGTGAAACATGGTGGTGGCAGCATCATGCTATGGGGATGTTTTGCAGCAGCAGGGATGGCGACATTGGTCCGGATAGAGGGGAAGATGGATGGTGCTAAATACAGGGACATTCTGGAGCAAAACCTGTTTCAGTCTGCCTGTGATTTGTGACTGGGACAGAGGTTCACTTTCCAGCAGGACAATGACCCGAAGCATACTGCTAAAGGTACGCTTGAATGGTTTAAGGAGAAAAAGTTAAATGTGCTAGAATGGCCTAGTCAAAGCCCGGACCTCAATCCAATTGAAAATCTTTGGTTTGACTTGAAGACTGCTGTTCACAAGCGGAAACCATCCAACTTGGAGGAGCTGGAGAAGTTTTGCTATGAGGAATGGGCAAAAATCCCAGTTGAAAGATGTGGCAAGCTCATAGAGACCTATCAAAAGAGGCTTACAGCAGTAATTGCTGCAAAAGGTGGCTCTACAAAGTACTGACTTCAGGGGGGTGAATAATTATGCACACTGAAGTTTTTTGTTTTTTGGCCTTTTTGTTGTTTGTTTCACAATAAAAAAAAAAATCGCATCTTCAAAGTTGTTGGCATGTTCTGTACCTGAAATGATGCAAATGCTCAAACAATACATTTTAATTCCAGGTTGTGAGGTATAAAAACGTGAAAAATTCCTAGGGGGGTGAATACTTTTTCAAGGCGCTGTACATCTGAGCTGAAATGATTTCTTGTCATTGCGGCCACACCACGGTCCTTCTGCAATACCGTATTCCTGTGAATAAATGCCCCTGATTGGATCCTGTGCACCGCTGCGGGTCTTGATCATAACAGCAGTTGAATAAAATACATTCTGGAAATACACCACATGGCTTCATCATTAAACCAATAAAGGTAAAACTACCTGGAGATAATTGCCTCTTGAACTGTGATTTACACGTGTACAAAAAGTAGTTCTTGCATGAATCACTAGCAACTATTCTATCAAATGTTTTATGTTCCTATCTGAAAGCTTTGACTTGCAGCCACAGTTGTATTTTGGCTGCTGTTTTTTTGGTGTGGGCTTATTTTCTCACAATACTTGACAGTGTTCCCCTCAACATATTTTTATGAAAGCCCTGGATTGAAGATTGATGCAATTTACATCCTGTCATTGAGAAATTAAAATCTTTAGACCTGTAAGTCTATTAAAGGAATCACCTTCATCTCATACTTATTCTTGCATCATTTTTTAAAAGCTGTTTGCATTACCTGTCATCAACTTTCCTTGCATTTCCTTACACCAGCTGCATAGCCCTCTATGTTGACTGCAATTCCTTCGAATTTACAACTTTATGTCATGATGCAATATTTATCCAAAAGTACGCTTCTGCAGGTAGATTTGATAGCTTTGGAATCAGATTCACAAAACTAAATGACATCCAAGAAAACAGAAGACTACATTGAGACAGAAGAAACCTAAATACCTTGCAAAGAGTTAATTTCAAAAAGGTTTTAATTTGTAGGCAAGTTACTAGCACCACCTAGTGTGTAATACAACTGCAGTGCATCACTTTTGTATGAAGCGCCAGATCAAGCACTGAAACAGAACCTACTTCGTTAAATTCCAAATGATTAGCTCATGTATCATCTGTACATTATATCAGTTTAACTGCATACTATAAGATGAACTGTATAATCATAATTTTAGCAACAAATTTTAATGGCGGATGACTAAAAGATAAAAGAAATAACTTGTCAAACCGAGTTCCAAAGCTGTTCCACTGGTCTCCAGGATTTGGACAAAGTTTTTACGAACTTCCTGCAACAGTCTGTTTTGCCACTCCACCGCTTGTCTGCGTTCCGCCCCGTGCCTTCGTTGTTGCACATTTCTGAGCTATGGTTGGCTTTGGTATTTCACCCTTCCTTCCATGCTGTGCTGATTCGGGGCAGTCTAAGCTTAATTGACAATTAACTGTTTTTAAGTTACTAACATTTACTAACACTCACTGGGTGGTGTAATTCATTAGATAGGCACATTACTAATATTACTAATTTAGACAGGGAGTTTGTTGTCATGATTCCTGCTTTACTATTTCAAGTCTTGCTGTGCTTTTCTGTTCTTAACATTCAGGCTTGCTTCCAAACTGCATACTTAATTGGTACTTAAGCTGAGCCAAGTTTTTTGTTGGCCCTCGTGCCTGTTTGTTTTTGTTTTAATAAATTCCCTTTTCCTTTCCACCTCGCATTTGGTGTCTCTGATCTCGCATCACAATATAAGCATAGTATACATCCCACAGAGATATACTATGAAGCAAAGGCTGCCCGAATTTGGCTTCTTAGAATATAACTGACAGTGCTCATTTTATTGGACATACACTGAACAAAAATATAAATGCCTCATGTCAAATTTTTGAGTTTTTATTAACAAAAAACTGGAACCGGGATTCGTCTGTGAATGGCACTCTTCTCCAGCGTGCTAAGGACCATCAAACGTGTGCCTTTGCCCATGCGAGTCGGTTCCGATGTGCAAGTTGGCTTCTCGCAGGTGGTTGTGGACTGTCTGTGGTGTGATGCGTCTGTTGTGCAGACCAACAGTCTAATCTGCTGTGCATGTCGCTGATTTGAGCTGATCCCGCAGGTGGACAAGCTGGATTTAGCGATCTTGTGCTGGTGTGGTCAGACGTGGCCAACGTGGATGAGGTCGATTTGCAGCAAACTCTCAAATGGCCTATCGTCCAATAGTTAACATGCAGCTGCACAACGACCGCTCTACTGGATGACCTGCATCCAGCATGCCAATGGCACGTTCCTGCATGACCTAAGACATCTGAGGCATGATGACTTTTGACAAAATTTGACATTTTGGGGTGGCTTTTTATTGTCCCCAGTATAAGGAGTGTCTGGGTACTGCTCATTCTGTCTGATCACCGTCTAGAAATGCCACACCCATGTACTGAGTGAAATCACTGCATCACTGAGCAAATGCTCACTGACAGAGAGATGGATTAAAAATGGTACAAAAATCAAAAGAAATATCCCTATTGTACAAGTAAAAGTCAGCATATGCTCACTTAGAGTTGTTAACTCCATGTGGCATCAATATTTGACATGGGGCGTTTATATTTTTGTTCAGTGTATATTTGACATTGCATGCATTGCTATTTCTAATGGCATGAAATGTTTTGAGGGTGAATCATCCCTCAATAGATAATCAAAGTGTCCAAGGTAATTAAAAACAATGAGATGCATGTTTCAATTCAGGAATGGCAATTTGGCTGGGACATCAAGCAGTGAGTTTTAGAGGCTATGTTCTGAATAATAGTCTACACTAGCATTAGTAAAGTCCAAATTCATTGTGAGATAATGAGATCTCACACACGGTATTATCCACACTTCTTTTTCCATCACTCGAGGAAGCAGAGCACCTTTTGATTGTTCAGCTCTTGATTTTGATTACCAACACTGTTTCTCCTGGAATCAATATTTCCAGCCCACACTGCTATCAGTTCACCTGCTGGCTTTGTGTCAAGTACTTATTTTTAGTATTTCAGAATGGGTATTTTCACCTTTGTGTTGACTTCTAAGCAAGATAACAGAAAGGCCTTGCTAGATGCAGCCTCTGCTGCAAAAAGATAAACTATGTAACCCATGCCATTCTGGCACTCAGTAAATTAGTAAAACTTAGCCATAAAGTGACTATATTGACCACACACATATGAATGTGGGCAAGTCTGGGCCCATCAGTATAGGGCCCTTAACAGATGTGGGAAAGAGTGAAGGTACCAGTACCCCAGTTTGAAAAGGTGGTAAATGCAGTGGTGAATGTTGCTTGTTATCGACAGTATATTGATATAGATCATTAAAGTCATAATCCATGATTTTCATATAAGTAGAATAGGATGCTCCCCAAGGATGCCGCTTAGAACACTGAATTGCAGTATTGAATAATTTTTATAATGATTTTAATTTCACCTATGACAATTTATGTGCTTTGCTAGCAATAACGTATAAAATATTAGCTCTATTTCTTTTAGAGAATGGTTCTTTGAACCATCACAGATCATTCCCGTACCCTTTGTGCAGCTCCTGTCAAAGTTGTGCTTGACCTGGTGCTGGCTCTAGATAAACCAGCTTTAGGGGGCCAAATAAAGCTATCCCGGACCGCTGCTTTGCACAGTACGGTCCAGCTCCTGGGGCATACCCTCTCAATGAGGAGATTTGAGGGCATCAGGCCAAGCCCATTCTCCCATCAACTTGCATGAGAGCCTATCAAGCTCCAATAACAAGGTGCTACCAATTCTAGTAAGTTACATCAGTCAGGAGCTGTAGCATGTGGTGGACAAACACCTCAGGTCCATTAAAATGCTAAGGGTGATCGCTGGTAATTTGCAGAAAGCCCTTGTCGACTTTTTTGATGACTGTAATCTAATTTTTCCAGGAATAAAGTTTGTTTTCCCCCAGTTAACCAAATTCCTCCATCAACACGGATTCTCAATTTGTAAATAATGACATTCATAAAATACATAAGAGAAGATTAAATTTCATGTCACAGCCTAAGTCAAAATGTGATGCTTTGACAAAATGCAAAATGACAGGAACACAGTCAAAAATGCAGACAAGAGAGGAGCTGTTGTGATCCAAAAGAACATTAATTTGAGATCTGAAACACAGAAACAATTGTCAAATGACAACTACTCCTGGACATTGAAGGGTTATCTGACAAGAACACTTCAAAAAAAATTGAACCGTTTCTAGAGGTAGCACTTAACAATAGAGTCAATCTGATTTCTTATATTCAAAACCACCAATGACTCCAGTTTTATACACACACCAAAAACACACACCATTTTGTGTCCATCTGGACAGCCTACTGAAATTCTAACACTGCACCACTCTCAATCTTTGTGGTATACCATATCAAGCCATTTATTTTATATCACCAACTTTTGTTAAAGACAATAATGACTATGTACAGTCACTGAAGCGCTTAAAATGTTCCCAAGTCGACTATACATACTGTGTAGTGTGTACAATAGATGTTGAAATTCTACACCAATATAGCCCACCAGGGGGGGGAATAGAAGCATTACAGTTTTTCAGTCAATACCTCAAGAATTTCGGATGATTGAATGAGCACAAACAGACAGACAGGCAGACAGATGTGATGATCAACAGGCTAGCAAAAAATGAGTTTTAATATGGAATGATGGTCAACATACTTGCAAAAATGGGGCAAATGCATAACCTCCTTGGCAGACATAATAACCTATAGTCTTCAGCCAGGCTCCCTGACCCCCACTCCTACGCAAAAACACACATTGCACAAACACTCATGTCAATTACACAGAGGCATTTAACAAACTAATAGAAAGCATGGAATTAAATTATATGTAAGACCTGTAATGATTCTTGGCAAGATTTATCAGATCCCAGAGGATTGTTCTCCTTAAAATGCATGAAAATTTAATTTCTTTGAAAACATCCAGTTTTCCTTTGATAGTATTCTGTAAGTTAGTTTCTTTAGAGCAAACCATTTAGATAATCCCTTGGACCATCTGTTGATAACAAGCTTTTCTGGATTTTTCCAAAGCCAGTGCATGTATAGCCTTAAGACAAACTTCTTGAAATTTCTCTTTTTAGAAAATAGGCACTGGTGCAGTTGAAAACGTTTGCCAGTTGAGTGTTGTAAAAGGTGTACGCATGATAAGAACAGCGATCTTTTTAGAACGTATATTAGCTCATAATGCATTAAAAGTGACCTTCAGATTAATTTTAAATTTAAATTATAAATAAGGATTCAGAAAGCCAAATTTTTTATTGCATATCGACGCTTGGTCAGGTAGCGTCACTATATGACGAGTCTGGATGAGAATGTATTTGCTTGAACATCAGCTTTCATTCCAAAGAGCAATAAACGCCAAGTCAGTTTTACCACTAACTGCAATATATTCCCACAGCCAATCAATGAAGGAGAGTGTCACACTGCCAACAGGCTCTGACTGTTTAGCAACTTTAGAATGCGTTTCCCATCAGTCAGCATAGTTTTCTCCCCACTGACCAGCTGGTTCACAAAAAGGACAGTATACTCCATGCAGGGGAGTATTACTAATTATTTTTAAAATATGGAAATGTTTTAGGTCATGATTTTTATTGGCAGTCATTTTACTTCAAATTGCACTTCTGTGGGTATATTGCATTTTGCCAAATAATCACACAAAATTCATGATTCTCAGATTTAATCACATCATGGTATTGTTTTTTAACTTACTTAGCAAGAGATATTAACAAAAAAGAAAGCTCCTTCATGCTTATTTTTCCCCTGATAAAAATTTGCGTTTCTCTAAAAATGCTTCAAATGGACATAGCCGATTCCATTTTGTGATGGAACTCTTCATTTGTGTCCTGGCCGGTGGTCAGCCCTTGCAGAATGCAGTTGATTCTTGTCAAGTCCCAAATCAAACGTTAAAGTGCAAATTCATTGAATTTCCTCAGATAAAAACTAATTTGGTAAACATTTCACGGAACAATTCATGAACAGTATCCTGCTGATTAAATGCCCCAAAGTTGCCACTTTTTCTCGAAAATGAGCCTTTTTTTGAGGTGCCTGCAGGAATTTCTGAAAACAAAATGAGGATTTACCCATATTTGCCAATTAGTGGATGTGGCGTAAAGAGAGGCATTCTAAACGAGTCAAGCTGAAACAATTGAAAAACAAGACCGTGTCAAAGAATATTATTTCCATAAATTGATGAAAACAAATATTTTTCACTTCAGTTGGGGAAAAGGAACAATGTGACAATCAGCCTGTAGCATGCTGCATCGAGACTAAGTACTAAGAGTTTCATGAGGCCATGACAAGGAAGGGTATCAGGAAATCGGTAACCTACATGCAAAATGACAACAAGAGACCTTCAGAGTCCATTAACTCTGACTCCACAGTGCATACTTAACAAACAACATGGCCTATACAGGTCAAATGAGGCCCTGTTTGCACAGCTGAAGTGCATTTCCCAAATTCAAAAATGCTAACTTACGTAGTTGGAACCAATGACTTTGAATGGACACACTATGCAGGTTAGCAACTATGCTTTTGCGAAACTCACCCCTGGCCAGCTAGCATGCTAAAGCTTTTCACTATCAAAGTATTCAGTTACATGTATAACAGTTGTGCTATAAACTTGAATTTATTAATATGATGGTGAAAAGCATTAGCACACTAGCGAGTGAATTATTCATTTCATTGACTTGAACAGACTTAAGCTTCTGCTTTTTTCATTACCCTGAATTTGGCAGAACAGATCATGAAAGCATGGGGTAATTGTGTGATCATTGCTGAGTAGAACAGCTCAATATTGCAAACCCACAAATTGCAGGAGATGGCATCAAAATGAATCACTTTTTGAGGCATCATCAGAGATAACTTTCTTAAGAGCAAGCTGATTCATCTATGTCTGCTCACACCTCAATAGAAGGCCCATTTTCAAGAAAAAGTGGCAAATTTGGGGCATTTAATTAGCAGGATACTATTCATGAACTGTTTGGTCAAACGTGTAGCAGATTAGTTTTGTTTCAAGAACATATCATGAATTTACATTTTAACCCCTCTGTGCAGAAGCCAAATTTGGCTATTTTTGGGTAACCCAATTTGATGCTTTATAATTGAAAATTTAAGCTTCATAAAGAGGGAAAATGTTGCTCAACTCAGAAAAGACATTTACAGCAATAAGTCTGACATACAATTACATTGTATGTCAGTTTCTTTTCATGATTTTGGTAGAGGAAATGGGCTGCAAACATAAAAAATCTTCATGAGAATTCACCATTGAAACCGTAAAAAAAATTAATTCTGAGGATTGAAAAATGGCTGGGGGTTAAAACAATACATTTCTGGGGTAATAAATGCCTAGACCACAAGTACTCATCATATGAACTTGAAATATAAAATTATCCACTTTTTATAAGCAAAATAAGATAGCTATCGAGGTGGCTCCTCAAACTCCCAGAGCCTTGAAAATGGCACACTTTCAATTCATAAAATAATCATATCTTTAACTCAAATCAACTTTGTACTCATGAAGTTCAATATGAATGGATGATTTTCTGGTTGAATGAGTTTATCAATCTGAGTTTATCAATATAGGCACAGCTGGACTTCAATGGTCACCACTGACCTCTCCAAACCAAAAACATGCCTTTTCTCCACAATAAAGTTCAGTCTCGTCCATTTATCTGCAAACCCGCCTCAGCAAGCACACAACTGCATATTTTACGGTCAGATTGTTCACTCAGACGGAAAGCTTGCTGTTTACATATCCGATCTAACCAGCAAAACGCAAGCTTATCACAGCGCTTTTCACACCCTCTATGGAACAAGTAACTCAGGTCACAGTGATGGCTGTTCACACTTTAAAAGAGCAAAAATAGAAGGCATTCCATTTCATTGAATGTGGTATAAATTCTAGAACTGATCGCCTGGTTAAGAAAAATGCCACTACACTGCAGAATTGACTACTCTTTGTGACAAACTACCCAATGTGACAAACTAGTTCGGTGATCATGGTAGTCAGACACGGCGCTCGGCATACGCTAATCACGCACTGCGTGTAGGGCACCAACTGCCTGGGGGGCACCAAAAAAATCAAGCCCCTAAAAAAAATAATGATAATAAAAGTATTAAATATTTAAAATAAAAGTTTGTAAAGCATGTTAATAAATATAAGTAATACAAAAATAACATAGGCTTATTTACGCGAAAAAAGATTAATCTCCTGTGCGGCCCTCTCATCGGTCTACCTTGGGTGCCCCCCCTCCCCCATTCCCAAGTAGTTTGCTCCATTATGCTTCAATCGCAAATTTGGCAGAAGTTTATTCCGTAGATCTGGTCATGTCATCGAAAAGGCATCAAGAGTCGGGGGCGGAAAAGAGGAAAAGAAAAAAAAAAACAGCGAGATGATGTCTTGCATGCAAGAGAGATGTCTTACCTACAAGATGATACACTTGCAGGTAAGACAATGTTTTAATTAACAATTATTTATTTTGTAACAGCTACGTTTACATGACCACAATAATCCGATAACTGGGAATAATGGGGTAATGGAAATAATCTGATTTGACGCGTTTACATGTACTTCAGTAATGCGATGATCGGGAAAACCTGGTTTACATGGTTCAGTCAATAGTTTGATTTCTTTCCAAGTACATGACGTAAAACTACTGGTCTCAGCATAGGCCTTCCTCCACTCCTACCAAAAACCCGTGCTTGCTGGATGTGCGTTAGGAGTAAGGACTGGTGGGAGAGAGTGGTGCTCAATGAATTTTCAGACGCAAAATGGAGAGAGAATTTCATGATGTCTCGGGGAGCATTCGTGAAACTGTGTGATCAGATGAAGGATGTCATGAGCCCAGAGGAGATGACCGCTGTACCTCTAGAAATGCGAGTGGCGATTGCGTTATACAAGCTCGCTAGCTGCGGAGAGTATAGGCTGATATCGAATCAGTCTTGTGTCCATAAAGCGTCTCTATAGCTACGTCCATTTTTCCATTTGTACACATTCGCAGATAAAGAACGAAAGAAATCGGATTAACCGTATACATGGGCCTGTCACATTTTCCTCTGCTGAGCGGAGCTTCTCCAAACTTAAGCTCATTAAAACATACCTGCGCTCATCAATGGGCCAGGAGCGTTTAAGTGGTCCGGCTGTCATCAGCATCAATGGGGAAATTGCTCAGAATCTATCATATGATGACCTGATTTCGCAGCCCGGAAATGCAGACGTGTGCCTCTGTGGGGCCTCTAACAACTGGTGCTTGCATTTTAAAATTTGTATTTAAAGTTCCTTTCTCAGAACTGTGTTTACAGTTAAAAACAGATGTTTATTTGTTAATAGTCGTGGCATTTATGATTATTTTTTTTTTATTTAGATCATTTATTTTTATTTATTTGAGTATTTGGTGAAATTGTTAGTGTGTTATAGAGACTTCATTATTATTTATCTCTTTATTATTATTATTATTATTATTTATGTCTATCTCAGTTTTTGAACCATTAATATTAACAACTTAATTTGTAAAATAAAGCAAAACTGACAAATACTCAGATATTGTTCATTTCTGTCCGGGGTGGGGTTGGGTGGGTGGGCACCACAAAGCATTTATGCGTAGGGCACCAAAATGGCTAGCGCCGGCCCTGGATACAGAACTCCATTTACTGAAAAACACCTCATCGGTGTACTCATTTGGAATATTTCATCAGCCTTTGCTTGAGTCCTTCAGCCTAATGGTCAGGCTGAAGGCATAGCTAATTAATATTTTATACATATTTCTGGTTCCATGAGAGAAAGAGGTTTTTTTTTGTTTTGAATTGGGATTTCAATAAGAGTTGCCATTGCTGTATTCTTATACTTCGGCATCCAATACAATATTGTGTTTGAAACTTAAATTTATATAGGAATCAATTTTGTTCTCAATCCTGAGTATGTGTTTCATTGTAAATCCTTATAAGTACCTTCATCTGTGAATTAAAGCAGAATGCACTGAAGCATTGTCTACTCGTAGAGTACATGAGGTAACCTCTTGTCTACTGACGTTAAATCATATCTGAATTGCAACAGTAATATATTTTAGATTGCAATAATCATAAGCTGTGAGTATGATGTTAAGTTAGCTTAAGGAAGACTTTGAAGTATACTTGCAGTAAAAAAAAAAAACTGAAATTTTAAAACTAAATTTAAACTATCGAGGGCTTGAAGTATAGAACTAGTGGACTTGTAGTCTACCTATAAGTTCACTTGCAATATACTTCAAAGTGTACTTTCATGAACTAAAAGGTTGGCTTGAAGTATAAAACAAGTAAAGTTGCAGTACATCTGAGTTTACTTTCAGTATACTTCAAAGTATACTTTCATAAATTAGACATTGTGCTAGAAGTATATAACGATTGAACTAATAGTTCATTCTGAAGTTTACTAGCAGTATACTTTGATGAGCTGAAAAGTTTACTAGAAGTATTAAACTAAAAAACTAGCAGTATATCTGTAAGTTTACTTTCAGTATACTACAAATTATACTTTTATAAACTAGAAATTGCGCTAAAAGTACGTAACTAGTAAACTAGTAGTTCATCTTGAAGTTTACTAGCAGTATACTTCACAGTATACTTTCATGAACGAAAAAATGTTTACTAGAAGTATTAAACTAAAAAACTAGCAGTATATCTGGAAGTTTACTTGCAGTATACTACAAATTATAGTATTTGTATACTTTGTATAATATAGATATATTATTTAGGTTTCACCTTTTAAGTTGAATTACAGAAATACATGAACTTTTTGAGAATATTCTAATTTTCTGGGTAGTACCTGTACCTGTGGAATATGTAAGTCCATGAGATAGTAAAAACTGAGTAAAACTACTGTGCAGTATATTTTAAAGAAGCCAATATGTATGGTAAAATATTTTAATGTGCTTATGTTTTTGATAGTAGCCTAACTGCAAGCCAGTATACTAGAACATTAGGTATGAATATTTTAATACTTAGATATACTCAAGAAAAGTATGATAATAAAAAGTTTGGGTACAAGTATTAGCCAAATATACTTAGACTTTTCTGTGTACCTTTTAGTATAAGCTAAGTATACGGAAGTATTACTTAGCGAAGTAAATTTCTGATAAGTACATCAAAAGTAAACTGAAAGTATACTCTCTTATTTTTAGTTTAAAAGAAGTATACTAATAGCACACTTGAATAAACTTCTTTTTTGTAAGGGTTAACGTACTGCACTGCTGAACCAAATTAGTGTTTGTTGACATTTATTGGCTTACGTTGAAACTGAACTAAATTCAGTACAGGCCAGCTAAGTTCACAGCATCTGTTCGCCAAACCGTCAAGATGAGCCTTCCCTGGACAATTCATAGAGAAAACGTTAGAGCTACCATAGAGACAAATGAATACGAAAATACCATCTCGGTGGTAAGCAGACTTAAATTACAATTTAGATCCTATTAAAGTTCTGTCACGTTGCGCTAACTAGATAGCAAATGAGCAATGTTAATTAGTGCTTCTCTTAAAATGTTAAGAACTGTTTTGAGAGACCTGAAAAGTAATAGCGCAACTCCTGACATTTTCCCTTCAAATTTATTCACCGCGTTTGAGCGTTTAAAGTGTTTTGCTAGCGCTTCCTTGGCTGGAGGTAAAAGATAGCTAATTGCAATAATTTTTTTCAAGTTGAGGGCAAACGCGACTTGCCAGTAACGATGTCCTGGAAGCACAATAACTGGGTTGGATGTTGAAATCCAGAGGTCGATTGAAGTCGACCATTAATTCCATCAATCTAGCTAAGCCCTTTGGCATGGAATAAAACTGTAGTTCGGAATTTCTCTGACGACTGTTGTCACAGCCATCAGCAGAACATATCCCGGACATATAGGATTTATTTAATTTTGTATTTCTAACATCCTCTTGTCTCGTCTGCTGGGGGGGGCACTTTGACCTGATTGGACGGGCCCACCCATGGAGCCAATACTGGGATGGCTGAGGAGGAGGCAACGTCTCCTTTTTGACGTCACCTCCACCTCTCGACTAACATATATTGGCCTCAGATCATCAGTGAATTTACTTTGACCGCAGGAGGCAGCAGCATCTTCTGAACATTCTGACTCTGCCATCTATTTGACAACTCAAGATTTTCATCATGCTGGAGCGTTTTTCTGGTATCTGGAAAATCTCTGAAGGCAAAAATTTTTCAGAATACCTCAAAGCTATTGGTAAGTTTGTTATTTTTATATAGGCTACTCTTTATTCTATATTGAGAAATTTTTTTTTTTCTATATTTAAATGTTCATCTTGATTCATAATTTCCAGGATAAATTACTTTCACAATAAAAATAGGATGTATGATAAAAATAATCTCTTTTTTACATTCTTATGAAGAAAAAATAAATTATACAAAGAAAGTTGCAAAAAATAAAAGTCTTCCAATAGAATAACATAAAGGTATAAAGGTAATCAGGTCAGATTTGTGCAGTCTCATGCAGAAGTCTTTACAGCTAGTCAGTGCACTTAACGCTGCCATACTCACAGTGTCATGTACTCGCAGCAGCTCGTGATCATACCTTTCACAGCAGATCATATGATTTCACTGTTCGTATACCTTCAATATGCATGCAAGCTGAATGACTGCTGACTAAAATTCCTGCAGGTGCAAGATCTGATTTAGTCAACGCCGGAGATGATACCCAACCCACATTGTACATCTCCCAGAGGGATGGAAACAAGATGAAGGTGGATGTAGCAAATGGGCACCCGACATTCTACAACATTCACATAAAATTCAACCTGGGAGAGGCGTTTGAGGAACCAATATCCGATGGAAGAAGTAGTGTGAAAGTATATTGAATTAAACTCTAAAAACTTTAGGAATGATAATAAGGAATTCATGCAAAATTATTTACACAGAATTTTACCAGTAATTTGTCATTGCATCCCTAATAGATATTCGGTAAATACACTGTTTTGAGTAATACAGATCTGAGTACTATGAATACCATGCATGTTCATGAAAAAACAACAATACACAATGCAAGCTGTACAACTTGTACAAACAACAATGTCTGTATAATCTTTTTTTAAAATCATTGCACCAGAAGTGATTGCCTACAATGGATCAAAGAAGAGATAGCATTTTAGAACTTGATCTGTTTCCATTCCACTTTGACGGGGCGCATTTCAATTTTTCGGACTTCGTGTTCAGATGGCCCAATGCATTTTTTTATTTGCAGACTCTTGCGACTTTTGAAGAAAACAAACTTATCTACATACAGAAGTGGGAGGACAAGGAGGCAAAAGTGATCCGAGAAATCGTGGATGGCTATCTGGCCGCGGTAAGCCAGCCATGAGAAATGATTGTGATTCTAATTGAATGACATCTGTGGAATGATGAGAAGTTTGCGGGTCAATTCGGGGAAATTTTCCAGATGTCATTCTCTTTAAACTCTTGCGACATATTGAATGCATTGCTGTAACTGGAATAGCCTTTTTCATGGATCAATTTCAGAAAATAATGATGTTTGCCTTGTATCATATGTATGCAATGCTGTAAATACTGTTGTTTTCCTTGTCAGCGAGCAGAAATATGTCAACGTGCTGAAACGTGATGAATTCGCTATGACTGTCGGAATTTATAGGTATAGGTTACTTATGCTGACCTTCTGAAGATGTAACCAAGACTTTTTCCTCTGGTTTTTCCATACAGACTGTTATGGCCCCAATTTGTTATTAGATTTACAACGCAACAGCAACAGCAACAGCAAGGGATGACAGACACAGTTTTAACAACTGAAACACATTTAATTTTTAACAAAGACAATAATGACTAAACAACTAACAACTAAGACCAAGATTGAATTATGTACAAAACATAAATATTTACAATCCCTTTTCGTGGGGGGGGGGGGGGGGGGGGGGGTTGGTGATGTCCTGGATGATGAAAATGCTCAAACACAGACAAAGAAATCCACAAAAGAAACGTCACAGGTCTTGAACAGAATGGGAGGTCTGGTCATCTTCTTGCGATTTCTCCTACTACTTTACTGTCTCAATTCTTTTCCTTATATACTCTTTTGCAGACCCCACCCACATTTAGACCTCTTTTTTTTTAATTTTCTGAGACTTGCCCCAGACATGTCTAAACATGACTCCAGTCTGAGCTTAACAATAAAAAGGTAAATACTGCCATCTAGTGGCATATATTCACATTACACCTCCATTCCAAAAGGGAAAAATTTTGACTCATAAAGGCAAAATGTTTCTTTTCAATACAAAATGGTAAAGTGAACACTTGCCTATATATGCATATCATACAATATTCAAACACATGATATATATATACACATTCAAACACGGGATAAGCAATCAGCAATTACATTGTCTGTACCCTTCACAAGCTTAATTTCCAAGTCAAACTCCTGTAAAATCAAACTCCAATTCAACAATCTCCGATTCTTGTTTTTCATCTTACTCAAAAACATTAACGGATTGTGGTCAGTGTACACAATCATTGGCTTTTGTCCTGTATGAACATAAACCTCAAAGTGTTGTAAAGAAAGGACCAGAGCCAACAGTTCCTTCTCTATTGTGGAATAGTTCCTTTGGTGGCGATTGAACTTCCTGGAGAAGTATGCCACGGGATGCTCAATGTCATCAGAGTCACTTCTCTGTAGGAGCACAGATCCACAAGCTTGGTCGCTAGCATCGACCGCGATGGAGAAGGTTTGTTGAAGTCTGGAGATTTGAGCACGGGGAAGTGACACAGCAGAGACTTCAGGTGATCGAAGGCTCTCTGGCATGCATCATCCCAGGTGAACTTTACGCCTTTCTTCAGTTGGTTAGTTAGACTGAGAGCAATCTCAGCAAAGTTCTTGCAGAACTTGCGGTAGTACCCGATCATTCCAAGGAAGCGGCGCAAAGCTTTTTTGTTGTCAGGAACTGGAAAGTCCATGATGGCTTGGACTTTAGCATTTATGGGTGCCACCTTACCCTGGCCTATGACGTAGCCAAGATAGGCGACAGTAGCACAACCAAAGTCACTCTTGCTCAGGTTAACAGTCAGGTTAGCCTGGGTCAGGCGCTGGAACAACGTCTCTACATCTTTTAGATGTTCTTCCCAGGAGTCACTCCATGTGATCAGGTCATCAATGTACGCACCCGTGTGTGGCAATCCGGCGATTGTAGACTGTATCATCCTTTGGAACGTGGCTGGGGCATTTTTCATGCCAAAGGGTAGGACTTCATACTGGTACAATCCAGATGGTGTGGGAAAAGCAGAGATGCTCTTGGCCCTCTCAGTTAAAGGCACACACCAATAACCCTTCAATAAATCAATCTTGGTCAGAAACTTTGCTTGCCCTACACTATCAATACAATCATCAATCCTAGGTATTGGAAACACATCAGTTCTAGTTACAGCATTGACTTGGCGATAATCTGTACAGAATCTAGTACTTCCATCAGGTTTTGGAACTAGCACACAGGGTGAACTCCAATCGGAGTTGGAGGGTCTGATAATATCATGTTTTAACATGTACTCAACCTCTTTCTCAGCAATCTTTCTCTTTTCAGGATTCATCCGGTATGGATGCTGTTTTATTGGTTTGGCATCACCAACATCTACATCATGAGAGGCTATAGTAACTCTCTTTGGAACATCAGGAAACAAATCCTCATATTTCTTGATCAACCTTTCAAACTGATCTCTCTGTGAGGGTTCTAAGTGCTGGAGTTTTACATCAAGATTTTCCAACACTTCAGTGTTTGACAATTTACATGAAAGAACTTCAGCTTTAATTCTTGGTTCATGATCTTGAAACTCCCCCTCATCTTCACACGTTTCGACCATTGGAGAATCTGAAGTAATAGCTGCAACCCTAGCATTTCTGTCATGATAAGGCTTCAGCATGTTAATGTGACACAATTGTTTTGGTTTTCTCCTATCTGGAGTCTTCACAATGTAATTGAGATCATTGAGTTTTGTCAGAATTTCATAAGGACCATGAAATCTAGCCTGCAATGGATTGGACTGCAAGGGAAACAACACAAGGACCTTGTCTCCTGGTTTAAACTCACGGCTTCTAGCCTTATGATCATACCAAGTTTTCATTTTTCCCTGACTTGATTTCAAGTTCTCTTTGGCAAGGTCACAAGCTGCACGCAATCTTTCCTTGAACTTGCTAACATAGTCTAACAGACTGATTTGCGGCTCTTCCTCTTGCCATTGTTCACTCAATAATAGCAAAGGTCCTCTCACTTCATGGCCAAACACTAGCTCAAATGGACTAAATCCAGTAGACTCCTGCACTGCTTCTCTAGCTGCAAACAACAGCAAATGAACCCCTTCATCCCAGTCTTTCTCATGGTCATAACAATAAGTCCTCATCATTGTCTTGAGAGTGGAATGAAACCGCTCTAAGGCACCCTGACTTTCTGGATGATAGGCACTAGAAAGAATCTGCTTTGCACCTAGTTCATACACAACCTGCTGAAACAATCCTGAAGTGAAATTGCTACCCTGGTCTGACTGAATTTCCCTGGGAAGGCCAAACAATGTGAAGAACTTTATCAAAGCCTTCGAGATTGCAGTTGCCTTGATGTTACGTAGAGGTATGGCTTCGGGGAATCTGGTAGATGCACACATGATTGTCAACAAGTACTGATTTCCAGATGTAGTCTTGGGTAATGGACCAACGCAATCAACAATGACCCTAGAGAATGGCTCCCCAAATGCTGGGATAGGCTGCAATGGAGCTACAGGTGGGTCTAACTGGTGTTTTCCAACTACCTGACAAGTGTGACAGGTTTTGCAAAAGTTGGAAACGTCTTTCCGAAGCCCAGGCCAAAAGAAGTGTTTCATGATCTTATCAACAGTCTTGTTAACACCAAGATGACCTCCTAAAGGTAAACTATGAGCCATTGTTAAGATCTCATTCCTATTGACCTTCGGAACAACAATTTGCCTGACCACTGCCCAATCTGCATTGGCAGGGATATCAGGAGGGCGCCACTTCCGCATCAACACACCATCCTTGAGATAATACCCAACTGGAACTGCGTCTATTTCTTTATCAGGAAGGGCTCTCCTCTTTAGTACACAAATTTCAGGATCATTAGTTTGCTCCTCAATCAACCGCTTTCTGGACAGAGACAAGTCTCCAGACACATCAGAATCACCAGACCCATCCGGCTGGCTGAATAGAGAACTGATAAAAGTATCTGATAAGTCCTCAAACGGAGAAACCATAGTAGGCCAATCAGAGTCATGAGGCGAACCACCTGAGTCCTGACTATTCAATGTACTGGACGGCACCACATCATCTTCTTCTTTAGCCTTCTTGGCCATAGCACGAGTCACTGCGCAAGAAGGATACAGAGATGGGTCCTCATCCCCATCTTCAGTGCTCGGCTGTGAAGTAAGATGTACAGGGGGAACTACTTTGCCCCCAGCCAGGTCATTGCCTAGCAACAGAGAAACACCCTTTATAGGTAGACTTGACATAAGTCCCACCTTTACCTGTCCTGTAACTAAATCTGACTTCAAGAATATAGAGCGCAGGGGTACAGATACAGTCCTCCCTTCAATACCTTGTACAAGTATGAAATCTCCTGAAGCGGTCTCATCACGTAACTCCAAGGAGTCCATCAACAAAAGTGACTGAGAAGCTCCGGTATCCCTTAGGATATATATGGGGACAGGAGTAGTATGCTCATTCAGAGCCACATATCCCTCTGACACAAATGGAAGAAATTCCTCCCTCACGAAGTCAGCTGTATCAGGCTTTTTATCCCCACAAGAAGCAGGCAATTTAGCAGATTGGTTATCTACTACAAGGGTTTCTAACCTTGTTTTCACAAAGGCATTTGGTTTGGTATCCTTTTCTTTTTCTTTCTTAGCTTTCAGGAACCAACAGTTAGTTGTAACATGACCAGATTTCTTGCAATAACTGCAAATTAGACCACTTTTGTCACTGTCAGCTTTCACACTTTGATCAGACCTGTTACTGGATTTCTGAGCACCATCACCAGATTTGTCTTTGTCTTTGGGTAAGGAATCTTGGGTATCACCATAACCCTTTTTCTGAAATCGGGACCATCTATTATTACTGCTAGACTGAAATTTGGACTTATGTGTGAGAACATATTCATCTGCAAATTTGGCAGCTGATTGCAAATTCAGTGCTTGCTTCTCATTAAGGTAGGTCTTGACATCATCTTTAACACAGTTCTTGAATTCTTCAACTAACACCATCTCTTTTAGTGAGTTGAAATCATCCTTGACCTCCATAGAAGTACACCAGCGCTCAAAGCAAACCTGCTTTTCATTAGCAAATTCAACATAAGTCTGATTTTCAGATTTCTTCAGACCTCTGAATTTCTGTCGGTAAGCCTCTGGAACCAACTCATAAGCTCTCAAAATAACCTTTTTGACAACCTCATAATCAGAGGAATCATCTGCAGACAAAGCCGAATAGGCTTGTTGAGCTTTACCCTTGAGGACAGTTTGCAACATCAGAGGCCAGTGTTCCTTTGGCCACTGGCAACTCTTTGCTACCTTTTCAAAACACTGGAAATAGTTGTCAACGTCCTTTTCCAAAAATGGAGGCACCAGTTTTACCTCCTGACTGGCACAAAATTTATTTTTAGTTTCAATTTTAATTTTTAGTTTCTCCATTTGGAGTCTTTCTTCTCTATCGAATTTCTCTAATTCAAAATCTCTCTGTCTTGCAAATTTTTCTAACTCAAATTCTCTTTGTTTTTCTTTTTCCTCCCTTTCTATTTTTTCTGCTCTTGCTAATTTTTCTAACTCAAACTGCCTTTGTTTTTCTTTTTCTTCCCTCTCAAATTCTCTTTGCTTTTCTTTTTCCTCCCTTTCTTTTTCTCTTTCCTCCCTTTCAATCTCTAGCATTTTTCATTTAAGTTCCATTTCTATATTTGGATTTTCCATTGGAAACTGTTTCAGATCTCCTGGTGCAAACACATTTTCATCAATGTAATATTCAACTATCTCTCTAGCCAGTCTTGCTTTTCGCATGGCTGGTTTTACCTCTGTCAGCTCTAAATGTCTGCAAATTTCTAGCAGTTCTGTCTTTTTAAAAGACTCCAAAACCCCTACGGTTGGTGATGCCAAGAAATCATCCATTGCTGTTGTCAATATATATCAAGGAAAATTCACAAAAACAATTTTACAATTTGAAATGTTAGATTTTCTATAAATTACTCACACAATGGTCTGTGCCGGACTTGAGCCCCCAATTTGTTATGGCCCCAATTTGTTATTAGATTTACAACGCAACAGCAACAGCAACAGCAAGGGATGACAGACACAGTTTTAACAACTGAAACACATTTAATTTTTAACAAAGACAATAATGGCTAAACAACTAACAACTAAGACCAAGATTGAATTATGTACAAAACAAATATTTACAATCCCTTTTCGTGGGGGGGGGGGGTGGCTTGGTGATGTCCTGGATGATGAAAATGCTCAAACACAGGCAAAGAAATCCACAAAAGAAACGTCACAGGTCTTGAACAGAATGGGAGGTCTGGTCATCTTCTTGCAATTTCTCCTACTACTTTACTGTCTCAATTCTTTTCCTTATATACTCTTTTGCAGACCCCACCCACATTTAGACCTCTTTTTTTTTTATTTTCTGAGACTTGCCCCAGACATGTCCAGGACATGTCTAAACATGACTCCAGTCTGAGCTAAACAATAAAAAGGTAAATACTGCCATCTAGTGGCCTATATTCACATTACAAGACACTAAAATGCGGAGATGTCGTAGCTCATCGCAAATATTATAAGAATCGCACTTCGATTCCCCAGGTTTTTGTGCTTGATTTTCTCAAATATAATTGTAGCACTGAAGCACCATGGATAGGTAGCGCTGTTGCCTCGCAAGAAAGGGGTTTCTCTGCATCAGCTCCTGGCCTGGGTCCCTCCAGAGTGGAGTTTTTACATTCTAGTAGGTTTTCTTCCACAATCTGAAGATGTGTATCCCAAGGTCAACCAATGAAATTTACCCTCGCTGGCTAACTGTAATGCATTTCCAGCAATGTCCATGAATCTGTATTTAACTTATCCAAACACTTATCATTAATAAAACAAGTTTGTACAAATGGCTTATTTGACATGTAATTCTAATTTGAGCAAATGGGTTGAAGAAAATGAGTGAATTTGTGAGATCATGACATGATGCGACGTGATGAGTGTTTGTGTATAAGGACACGTTGACATTAAACTCAGCTAATAAAGAGAATTATCCAGAATTTTACTGTTGCTGACATTGTATCACCTAGATCATAAATGGCTATGGCAATGCATGAACCCAAATCCTCAACTAATCAATTTTTACGAATGTTACATCCCTATTAGTTTAGGGGTAAAGGAAGCAAAAAATAACCAGATGGTAATAGGTTGAAATGAAGACGTTGTTTAATGGAGGAGTTTTGTGGATAAATTGAATAACAAAAGGGTAGCTCAGAAAGGGAGAACAAAGGACCGCATTGGTGCTACTCAAATAAAACAGAGAACCAAAAACCGACTTAACCGACTGCAGAAAGAAGAAAGGGAAAATAAAGAACATCAATGAGTAGCACCACTAAACTAAACTAATGGGCTGGTAAATTGCCATTGTTGTTATCTGGTCTGTCTCCAGAATATTACACACACAATTAACAAAGTAAACTGTAGTTTTACAGATTCAGGTCATTATACTTCATATGATTGCCTAACAATCAATACTTGGTATAACTAACAAATTGAATAGCCATCGGAGTGTAAGTAACAGATTTAAGTCATTATACTTCATACGGTTTCCAACAATCAATGCTTTATACAACAAGCTAAACGACGAGTAATCAAAAATTTTAACAGCACGAGATGGACTGCTCACGTTAAATCACAGCCCGTAATGAGTGAGCATTTGACAGCTTGCTTTTGAGTAAAAAGAATTTTTTGATCCGGGATCGGAGGAGGACAGGAACACTAGACCAATCAGGCGTGCTGGACAGCAGGCAGCAGAGCAGACAGATGGCTGGGCTGGGCTGAGCACCAATGAAAAACGGGGGCTGGCACAGAATAATTTGCATACAGCAACAAGTATTTGGAAACGGGGTGCATCTCAAAGCTAAGACTGCATCCTTCGAATGCTGCATTTTTCGGGGTCGTCACTTACTTCCATCCGCCAAACTAATATTTAGGGAAAGGGATTTGGTTAAATTTAGGGTTAGCAGGGCTGGAATTTCACGATTGCCCTACCTGTTTGCTGTGCTGCCCACCTATAAAAGCTCCAGTTCACGGCAGAAGAATGCCTTGCCCTTCCCCTCATTGCTGAAAGTGCCCCTCAGCCAAAACACCAACCCAAAATAAATAAATCACACAGCATTTCCCATTTTTTCGAGAGACGGTTCGTCGGCCGAAAAAAAAGGAAGCCAAAACCTCGCCCTTCAAAGCTTAATGACTTAAACCTTTCGCAGTTTACTTTTCTTGATCAGCAGTTGCACATATGAATTGGTAGAATGCCAATCAAATTTATTTTTGATAGCAAGTAACTATTTTTTTTCTTCTTTATGTCGTTATCAATCTGTTCTAATCGTCCTCTTTTTTTGGAGGCCAGACACGGAGTATTTTGCATTTAATGTTCGACAGGCATTGTACATTGTCCCGCGCCAATGACGACTCACTTTATTGAGCAGAGCTCAAAAAGAAACATTGATTGAAATTCTAGGTACTCATCTTGAAGAACTGAGCCCTTAAATCAAAACATTCAAGTTTATTATCTAAAAGATTCAGTACATTTGAAGAAATAAAAAACAATAATCGACTGTCGGACACGGGGTTATATTGAAACCATGATCTCGTACCAAGTTAAGATCACATATTGAAAGTAAGTGTCACATATCTTGCATTGTTGTCCATGCATTTTAATCCCAAAATTTTAAGCAGCAACAGGCTGTAATAATATGAACACGCTATCCATCGTTTTTCTTCCCAATGATGCAGGCAGAAGAAATGAATGAGCAACCGTCGTATTTCATTTCAACGTCATAAGTTTGAATGATCTGACGTAGTTTCATTTGAAATTCCATTCAAGTTCGCAATTGGTAATAACTCGAGAATGCCTCATATTCGTAATGCTTAATATAGACGTAAGCAGTGCAGAAGCCTGAAGCAGCAAAGTAAAATGCAACATTAACGCTTCATGTTGATATAAAACAGAGGCTTCTTAATTTCAACACTTTAAAGGTGACGAGAGGAGCTCATTTTATTGGTGAAGAGTTGACTCGGCTGTGTTAAACCCACTGAAGCCTTTTCTCCTCCCTCTTTGCCACTTGCGCCGGCAGGAGGGACAGAGGCGGGACAGAGGAGTACTTGTGCCAGGCTACGCCGGGCATGAAATTGCAACATATGCCTGGACCATTGGCGCAGCGCTCCCCCTATTTGCCGTGCCTGTGCCTGGCCTACGAATTTAGAGCCCAATGGCTCAAGTGATCTGAAAGTCATTGCATTTTGTGTGAGGTTTTACAAAATGAACCAAGAGCAAACACCAGTAAAATACAAAAAGGAGGCTTTATTTCTGAGGGGGGAAACCCCCCAACAGAGCTGGCAACAGTACAATGTCCGCAATCCAAAATCAGAATCCAAAGGGCGAAATCCAGAGTCATACACAGGGCACCAATCACACAAAATCGTAGTCAGACAAAAGAGGTCAAAAAACAAGAATGCGGCAAAAGTACAGGGAGGAGGCAAAGCTCGATATCAAAGACGGTCCAGTCAGAAAGATAAACACTGAGAGATCAAGGCGAGAAACGTGGCACGAGAAAACTAGGGAGAACGATCTGTCAAGAGTGAGAACCAAACAGACATCTTATATACACATCCGGGGTAAACACATGACCAGGGAGAACAGGTGCAATCAATAGTGACAATGATAGGGAGAGACACATGAGGGATAAACTAATTACATGAATTTGGCTGTAGCCAAAATGCAGACAGGGATCACAAGACAAACCTAAGTACAAACAACAGCTCCGGTTAAGGAGTACTAAAGTGCCAAGATAAAAGAAAAGGAAAGCACAAAGTATAAGTGGAAATCCACAGAAACTTGCAGCAGAGATAATTAGGGATAGGCAAGGAGGCGGAGACTAGAATAGGGCGACAGCAGAGAGATCATTAGTCAATTAGTAAGTGCAGCTATACAATCCCAAGTGCTTGTTAGGAAGTTAGTCCAAATATACAAGGTTAGTGTGGATTAGTATTGAGCAAAAACAATAAACTGTTAGTATGTGTTAGTAAGACAGAAAAAGAGAGAGGAAGGAAGAACACGAGATAATGAAAGAAGATTGAAACCCAGAAACCAATAATTCACCCGAATGAGTGTCACACAAGACAAGGGACCGTGAGCAAAGATACACACCTGACAAGACAGGGGAGACAAAGTGCAAAGCATGAAAATGAAAACATGGCTTGGAAACTAAATTACTAAGACAAGAAAAATAATAACACAATGAAATCCAAACTAACAAAACACAATACATAATCCTAAGAATGGTCAGAGGGCAGGCAGTGGTCACTAAACACAGAAATACTAAACATGGCTAGGCCAGGCACAGAACTTAACATGACAGCAGAATCATAACATGAGCAAAAAGCAGAATCACAACATTTTGATTTTATTCACATTTTACACTTCGTCCCAACTATTTCGGAATTGAGGTAGTAGCCAAAATATATAAAGCTTTCAGTACAACTGTATTTAAAGGGGACCTAACTTGCTGATCCTTCTTTTAATATATATTAGTAATGCTATAATGTTGGTTGTCTATGCTCAACCTCTGAAAAGTTTTTAAACATAAGATTAAGGGATTTTGCCATAATCCAAGAACCTGATTTTTTGTGAGCTTGATTTCCTCTCTGAACAGCTCTTCCCAAGATCTTCACAAGATCTGGACTGTTGCTAAAGTTTGTGTCCTAAATATACAAGAGTGATAGCAGGGGAAATTCTAAAGAAGGTGTGTGAACATAAACCTGCCTGTCATCATGACTTCACTCCACATCATTACTGACCCTCTCCCATAACAATTATGTGAAATCATAGCAGCTTGCTGATGACATTGACATTGACCTGGGAGATGCTAAACACAATGAACACCGTCGTGAACCGTGACTCATTCCTGTAGATAACAGGTGACCACTGGGCACTGATGCTGTTCAAACCACTGTCTACTTGTCTATCGTTGGCGATCTGAGAGGGGTAAGGGGATGTATGGCTGCTGCCTAGCTCAGACTGTGGCAGCATGCAGATGGTTTCATATGATCTTAGATGAGATGAGCATTTCTGTAGCTTCAAAATGCCCTTGCAGCTGTGTTGCATTCAGTCGCCTGCAACACAGGACTTTATTGACTATCTGGTGGTCATCTGGCCAAGTTGTGCATCGTGGACACCCTCTTGAAGTTCTGTCCTGGACTCTACTGGTGGTAATACAGCGTGCCCACAATCAGCTCATCACGAACTGCGATAGATGCAGTTGTCTAGCTGTGTAAGCCTGAGCTCTTTCAGCCTGGAGCATCCCTATGGCTCACAATCTTTCTTCTTCCTTGAGTCTTCTCATTGTCAAAAGTGGTGAAATGATGGACGAGTGTGGTTCTAGGCATGCATTTAGACCCATACTTGCACAAAAATCATGTGTATCACAGCATTTGCACCCTGAAGGCATGATGTTACTTTTCACATGTACCCCCAGGTGTGTTTGGACCTTGTGGTTTATGGGATCTGTACAGAAATGTGCCAATGACTCACCACAAACATACTCAAATATCTCATGGACATCTAAATTCAGGTGCTCTCTGCCGTCATTTGAATTTGAATATCCCCATTGGTAAAATTTTTTTCTTCTTAAAAACATCAATATCAATTTAAAGTGTACAATGTTTCGTGAAAAATGACTGAAAAAGGTTCTTTAAAACGAGTTTGTAGAATGAAAAAGTCAATCAGGTCTTCCATCATTTGTCAGTAAACCCGATTATTAATATCTGCGGTTAGTTATGTTTCAGGCGATTCATCAGTTGAAAGTGAAAATTTCAGCTATTTATCAGTGGTCAGTTAAGCCGGGTCAAGCCTTCAAGTTGCCCCAGTCGGAACACAGCAAAAATTAGTCTAGATGTAATCCCCCCGGTGGAGAAGATCCCAAGGGAGAAGGAAAAGCTACACGAAAGCTACAAAACTGTTGATTTTTACTTCCAATCTCGCTTTTTTTTTTTTGCAAATTCACTGTATCTTTTCCAATGAGAACAACAAATATCGTTTTTGAATTTCTTGTAAAAGCCCAACCTTCGGTAAATTTGGGGGAAACCTGCTGATGAAAACATTACCCTTTTGGTCATGCGGTTCAACGGGAATCAAAATTTGAAACTTTCGATCGAGAAAAAGATCCAGGTTTATGAAGATAATGAAGATGTATGCCATCCAGAAAGCAGACAACTATACTTAGTATAAAGATTACCAAGACATTCTGAGAGCTTTACTTTGCGGAAGGGATGACGTTTTTGATGCTGGTAAGTGACAATAACAACAGTATTCTCGTCGTTTTTCTGGAATTAATAGCTGCACTTACAATATACATATCAGAGCCACATTTTTTTCATAGCCAGAAGGCAGAGTTCTCATCATTTTCTGCCCTGTTTAAAAACCGCTTGTGCAAGTTAAAGCTGCTGTAAGTGATTTTTTTGGTTCTTTCAAAATTGTTAAATAGCTCCACATTCCGACAGACACCATTGATTTAGAGTATCTGGTCCACTGCATATTTCTCTTTGTCACAGTCTTCTGGAATAAAGCAGAAAATAAAATTCTAGAGCCACCAACTGCCTCAATTCAACAAGCGTTTGCCACTAACATGGAAATATCCCCCGCTGCCTCAATTTTATGTCTCCGTACGGACGGACGGAGCCCAATACTATATCCCCTGCTTCACGCTAATTGCGTGGCAGGCGATAATTAGGTGAGGGAATGTCATTAAGAGACCTCATGAATGAAGGTCTCTTTATGAAGGCGGAACAGATGAAGCAACAAGCTATCCAAACTAGAGGCATATCGTATTCATTCAACATCTGTCAATGTACAAACCCCAATTCCAATGAAGTTGGGAAACTTGACAAACTATGTTTTTTTTTTTGGAATAAACACTCAATTTCAATTTGATGCCTGCAAAAGGTTCCAAAAAAACTGGGACAAGGGCATTTTTTTGACTGTGTTACGTCATCTTTCCTTTTTAAGAACACTAAATAAGCGTTTGGCAACTGAGGACAGTAATTGTAGAGGCTTTGTTGGAGCAAGTATTTCCCATTCTTGCAGGATGTACAACTTCAGCTCAACAGTTCGGGGTCTCCATTGTCATATTTAGCGCTTCATAATGTACCACACATTTTCAATGGGAGACAGTTCTGCACTGCAGGCAGGCCAGTCTATTACCCGCAGTCTTACACTTCGAAACCAGGCGATTAAAACACGTGGAGAATTTGGCTTGGCATTGTCTTGCTGAAATAAGCAGGGACGTTCCTGAAAAAGACGTTGCTTGGATGGTAGCATGTGTTGCTCCAAATCCTGTATGTATTTTTCAGCATTAACAGTGCCATCACAGATTTGCAATGGGCACTAACATATCCCCATACCATCACAGATACTGGCTTTTGAACTATACGCTGATCACAATCAGGACAGTTCTTTTCCTATTTAACCCAGATGACATAACGTCCATAATTTCCAAAAAAAATCTGAAATGTGGACTCCTCAGACCACAGCACTTTTCGTCAGTCCATCTCAAATGAAATTGGGCCCAGAGAAGCCGGCGGCATTTCTGGGTTTTGTCGATATATATCTTTAGCTTTGCATGGTACAGCTTGAACTTGTAATATCACAGTTAAGAATATTATATACATAATCATCAGTACGAAAATCACATGTATGTTCATCATGATTGTCAAGTAAATAATCTACGAGTAAGTGTTTCATCATCAGAAGGTATATAAGTGAAGTTTAACACGTCCATAAAAAATTGCACCACTCCTCTGCAGTTATACAGGAAGAAACTAAACGGGGAGTAGGAGTAAACAAGCTCATCTTTTTCCAGAATATCTTACTGTCACTACTTGTATGGATAAGTTCCTTAACACGCCCTTTTTCAAAATGGGTTCTTTTTTGTAGACAGAAAAGGACCCATTAGAGTCCTATATCGGTTTCTCAATATACAATACTCAGATAGAGTTTCTTTATCAACACTGATTCTAAAGTTATTTAATACCTGAAACTTTTCAAACTTAAGCTTTTGACACTGCCAGTCGTACCATTTTTTTTGAACAGCATCATGTACCTCCCTGGAACACAAAGACAGACCAGAGGCAGAGGCGCTCTATCTCGTAGGATAGAAGTATAAGCAATAACAGCTAAATCAACACAATCACTCTGCTTTAGAATAAACTCATCTATACTAAGATTATGTAATGCGTCAGAGACATAGTTCCTGAATATATCATTCATGTCACTTCTCCATAGAAACAATGGATGTTATTTGAAAATCTTTCATCACTGTGATAAGTATTGACTGAGTTAAAGCAGCAAGAAAATGAGAGAACAATAGGGAAATGATCAGATTCACAACAAGTGCAAACACAGAATAAAATACAAAGAAACCTGTGAAGTTTTGTTAGTGATAAGATTTCTCAAGGGAAAAGAGAAAAAAAAATCAACTTGAGTAAAACTGACCCCACTTGAGATGGGTAACAAAGTGGATATTTTGACCATTGAAATCCTGCTATTTTTTGTTTTTTTTTTCCCTCAAATGTGACCAAATACTGTAAGCCATGTGAACGCCAAATGTGCAGCAAAAGTCGATCAAATCTCTTCCATAATCATTGCACACATCGTCTTTATTGTTACCTGGTTGATCAAATGTGTCAGAAATGTAACCCATATCTTCCAACCTTGGTCTGTATCTGTCAGTGTCGTTCATAAAAAAATCTCTCACATTCATAACAAAACACAATCTTGTCAAATAAAAGGAGTATCATATCAGTATATTCAGTCATTATACAATAAAGACAATGCTTTTCTGAATTATGAATGCAGACAGCAATGCCCCCTTGATAATTAAAATCTCTATGGTTAACACTGACACTGTAATCAGGAAACGCTGTCTCTATCATATCTCTTGTGCAGCTGTTGCACATCTCAAGCAGTCCAAAATTCAAATAAATCAAAGTTCTCTAAAACTGACATCAGCAAGCTTATTCTGAAGACCCTTGACAGTCCAACATAATATTGATAATGTTGTTGTGTTGTCTATAGCACTGTCGATCAGGGCCGGGGGGCGTTCCTTTTCATGCTCATTTCCGGTGAAATTGACATCAGGCTTCGACTCTGCACGTGCATCTCCTGCTCTGATGTCGCCATGTTTAAATTTAAATTGGGCCCAGTTTATCATGGACAGTGGCCAAGAGATCGCAGGGTGTCAAGTTCCAACTGCCGTCAAAAAATAGGAAAATAAGAATTGGCTTCTTGAAAAAATAAAAATAAAATAGGAAAACAGGGCAGAAAATATGTCAAAAATAGAAATTTTATTGACAATACTTGCACAAATTAAAAAAGTAAAATCACAAAATCACGGACAAATAATGCACAAAGTAAACTCCCACTTCGAGGTATAATCAAAGTAATACTTTTAGGACAAAAAAGTTAACGTTTGTGCTGTAAACATGCATGAAACCAACAACTATTAGCCTGGCTAGCTTGAGCAAATATAGCAGGGATGCCATGGCTAGAGCAAAGGGCCCTGAGATGACCGATTTCCAAATTTTGCTAGCTTGCTAAAAATTGTTTGCTTGCAAGATACCCAAGTAGTAAATAATTTTAATGCAAATACTGCCTTTTCTGTTAACAGAGATAGTCCTCATGCCCCACATCATACAATAGGACAGAATTAGTCCTCTGCAGTTACCCTTGCCTCATCTTCCTCTCAACTTTCTTTTTTTCCTCCCATTTGCATGTTTGTTCTTTCACTGCATATTCAGTGAAGTTGCTGAAAAAGGCTAATAATGGCTAATCAAAATAGTATACTTGGGCATCATATTTCTCATGAATCTCCACAAAAAGAAAACCAGAAAAAGAATTTTCCATCACAAAAATAGAAAATATACAGCCTAATCACCAATTCCCCCCCCGAAAAAGAAAAAATCAGTAACCTAATGAAGGTCTAACAGAGGCCCTGACATATTCACAGGATTAATAAACAGTGATGGATTGAAATTGCAATATGTTCCTTTCCACAACTGAGATTAGTTTGGCTTTGCTGTCATTTATAATGCTGAAACATGTCACATACAATTGAATTCGGCATATCAAGTCATCATATTTAGGTTTCTTTCCTAAAAAACAGCCACAAAGGCCATTTTTTCACAGCCATGGATGTAGAGTACTGAGGTGACCATGCAACAACTAGCTTTTCCCAATGGAAATTTATGATGAGGTCTGGACACTTTCTAGCATTACTCAAACTCAAATAAATTCTATAGGCCAGCTTGCTCCAAGATTTGCCTACGGAGTAAAAAGATGCAGGTGATCACGTCACATTCATAGTTTACTGTCAAAAATGTTGTTTTTACATTTTTAGTCCAGTTTGAGGCCCACTTTCGCAAATCTAGTAATTAAATGGGCAAAATTTTCAATAGGGGTCAATATTGGGTTGTGTTATTCCCCTGATATAAAAGTTGCATCATCTCCTATACAACCAGCATACTAGCAGAGCTGGATTTTTTTTCCCCACTCCCTCCAATATCAGTACACTCAATTTCTTTTACACAAAATGGTAACAGAGTGTAGGTTATGGAGTGGAGTTTTTTTCAAAAAAGCGGAGAAAGACATCAGACACTGACACAGAGATTGATGGTTGCCATCTTTGCACCCAAAGTGTCACATCATCTTTCTGATGACCAATTTCAAAAAGTTGCAGCCCTCTGCAGTTCTGTGTTTCAATGGTAAGTAACAGAGTGAAAGGCATACTCACCTGATTCATCAGGTAAAATGAAAAAAAAATTGAGGATAAATGGAAGGAAAGTGCAGCACATGGCACTGTTGTACATTTGAGATTTACACACACACACACACACACACAAAAACTTTCTGCAGAGGCACAAACTCTGAAGCTATGGATATGCTAAACATGCTAATAATGAATCAAAAAAATTTTTGCTGACTTGTTTTGGTGACTTTTGATAACTTCTGTGCCTGACAACACAGCCACCCTGATTTCGGACATTGACGTTTTGGTGAAAAATCATGATTCAAGCCTCCTCCACTCAAAAACTAATAGTAGTAGAGAGATGGCATTTTGCCGCCAAATGAGGCATAATGTCCTTCATCGTCAGTGTGCATATTTCTGTAAATGAAGGACATGTTAATTGATAATTTAGCCCGGACATGAATTTCTACCATTTTGACCTCTACTGAAAATTTTGCCCAAATGCAGTTGTACTGAGAGCTTCATATATTTGGTCTGTATTCAAGAAATTCTCTTGACAAAAATTTAGTAAAACCGGTGGGGTGGCCGATCTCCCCCCCGAAGGATTCGAAACAGAAACCAACTCGTCTTTTCGAGTTTTGGGGTGGACCCTTTAAACCGGCAAAGTTTCGCGGAAATCGGTGAGATGGCATGTGGCAGACCTGCCTGGTGCACTGGACTCACTCTTAAAAAGTTGCTGTCACACAGTTAAACGCGAGGAAAAGTCAGCTCGAATTGTCACTCTAAGATAGAGACATAGTTCATAAAACACATCATTGCTTGCAATCCATGACTTTAAATTAACGTATTGCACTGCTTAACCAAATTAGTGTTTGTTAACATTTATTGGCTTACGTTGAAACTGAACAAAATTCAGTACAGGCCAGCTAAGTTCACAGCATCTGTTCGCCGTCAAGATGAGCCTATCTTGGACAATTCATAGAGAAAACGTTAGAGCTACCATGGAGACAAATGAATACGAAAATACCATCTCGGTGGCAAGCAGACTTAAGTTACTATTTATATCCTATTAAAGTTCTGTCACGTTGCGCTAACTCGATAGCAAATGTGCAATGTTAATAAGTGCTTCTCTTAAAATGTTAAGAACTGTTTTGAGAGACCTGACAAGTAATAGCGCAACTCCTGACATTTTCCCTCCAAATTTATTCACCGTGTTTGAGCGTTTAAAGTGTTTTGCTAGCGCTTCCTTGGCTGGAGGTAAAAGATAGCTAATTGCAATCATTTCTTTTAAGCTGAGGGCAAACGCGACTTGCCAGTAACGATGTCCTGGAAGCACAATAACTGGGATGGATGTTGACATCCAGAGGTCGATTGAAGCCGACCTTTAATTCCATCAATCTAGCTAAGCCCTTTGGCATGGAATAAAACTGTAGTTCGGAATTTTTCTGACGACTGTTGTTACAGCCATCAGCAGAACATATCCCGGACATATAGGATTTATTTAATTTAGTATTTCTAACATCCTCTTGTCTCGTCTGCTTGGGGAAGGGGGGGGGGGGCACTTTCACCTGATTGGACGGGCCCACCCATGGAGCCAAGGGATGGCTGAGGAGGAGGCAACGTCACCTTTTTGACGTCACCTCCACCTCTCGACTAACATATATTGGCCTCAGCTCATCAGTGAATTTACTTTGACCGCAGGAGGCAGCAGCATCTTCTGAACATCTGCTTGACTCGGCCATCTATTTGACGACTCAAGATTTTCATCATGCTGGAGCGTTTTCTCTGGTATCTGGAAAATCTCTGAAGGCAAAAATTTTTCAGAATACCTGAAAGCTATTGGTAAGTTTTTTATTTTTACATAGGCTACTCTTTATTCTAGATTGAGAAAATTTTGATTTTTATATTTAAATGTTCATCTTGATTCATAATTTCCAGGATTAATTACTTTCACAATAAAAATAGTATGTATGATAAAAATAATTCTGTTTTACACCTCTGAACTACTGTCGTCAAAGATTTCTCATAGTTCCATGCAAGATGCTGTCTGTCTGCTGTCTTCTGTCTTCATAAGGAAAATTTGCCCGTGAAAGGCATTCTTACGAAGAAAAAATAAATTATACAAAGAAAGTTGCAAAAAATAAAAGTCTTCCAATAGAATAACATAAAAGTATAAAGGTAATCAGGTCAGATTTGTGCAGTCTCATGCAGAAGTCTTTACAGCTAGTCAGTGCACTTAACGCTGCCATACTCAGTGTCATGTACTCGCAGTGTTGTGTTCTGGGGTCCTGGCCTTGGGCCAGAACAGCATTTATGGTTTTGTCAGTTTCTTGTATTAGGATTAAACATTTCATAGTTCATAGTTATTGTCCATGTTTTTACTTTTCCATGTTTTTGTTCATGCCAGGTCTGCCCAGCCACTCCACCGCTTGTCTGCGTTCCGCCTCGTGCCTTCGTGGTTGCACATTTCAGTGCTCTGGTTGGCTTTGGTGTTTCCCCCTTCCTTCCGTGCTGTGCTGATTCGGGGCTCTCTAAGCTTAATTGACAATTAACTGTTTTTAAGTGACTAACATTTACTAACACTCACTGGGTGGTGTAATTCTTAGATAGGCACACTACTAATATTACTAATTTAGACAGGGAGTTTATTGTCGTGATTCCTGCTTTGCTATTTCAAGATCTTGCTGTGCTTTTCTGTTCTGAACATTCATGCTGGTTTCAAGCTGCATACTTAATTGGTACTTAAGCTGAGCATGCTCATTCTCTTAATGAGCAAGTCTTGTCCACCAATCTCTGTCCATGTCATGATCTTGCCATGCCTCTTGTTCTCCTTCTCCAGGTGTTGCCCCTCATGTGTCCTTGATTTCTCAGCCTTTATCTGGATGCGGTGGAAGTTGGCTGGCAGACAGTGTCTCAAGTTTTGTTTCTAGTCAAGTTTTGTTGCTCAAGTCTTGTTTCATGTACCAGTCTTCGCTCATGTTCGCGCTTCCAAGTCTTGTTCATAGCCCTTGTAAATATAGCCATAGTCTTGTTGTTTATTTTTCTTGGATTTCTGCCTGGAGTTTCCAGTGGTTTTTTGTTCTTGCCGTTTTTGCTCTTTAGTTCATTGCTGTGTGAAGCCCATCTTTAGTTTGTCTTTTGCAACCCTTTGGGCCAAGTTTTTTTTGTTGGCCCTCGTGCCTGTTTTTCTTCTGTTTTAAATATACTCAGCAACAAAAGTTTCTGTGACACCAATACTGTTAATTATTTTTCATAACGCAATTATGAAATTGTCATACATGGTGATATCAGACTGAAACAGTACACGTAAACACAACATTGAAATGGAAATCATGAAAATGCGAGAAAATGACTTTGCACGTGAAAAATGTGCGTAAATCATGCTTGTGGATGGCAATAAAAGAGGAGAATTTTTGGAATGTTCACATTGTGCCTGATGAACGACGGAAGCATCACTTATCGAAAACACAGCCATATCGGATCAGGAACTCTACCCTCTAAATGCCAAGACTGTCTGAAAATGATCGGTGGAGGGCCATTGGGATGATTGAATCCGGAACCTCGCAGAGGGAAGTTGCTCATCGCCTGAATGTCCACCGAAACACCATTTGGAACTTATGGCAGCGTCATCAGCAGACAAGACATGTCAGAGACCGTCCTCGCAGCGGCCGTCCACGAGTAACCACTCCCAGACAGGACAACTGGATTCGAACAACCCATCTCCGATATTGATTCCAACCTGCAACCATAACTGCAAGAACGATACCTGGTTTGAGGCGACTGTCTGCACAGACAATCCGTCGCCGTCTCCGTCATTTTGGCATTGTCCCACGTCGGCCAGCAAGACGTCCAATACTCACAGTACAACACCGACGACTGCGTCTACAGTGGGCACAACAACATCGACGGTGGATCCAACGTCAGTGGGATCTTGTACTCTTCACTGATGAATCAAGATTCATGCTTAACCGATGTGATGGTCGTTTACGTGTATACCGTCGACGTGGAGAACGTTATGCCAACAACTGTGTTCAGGAATTTGATCGTTTTGGAGGTGGTAGTGTCATGATTTGGGGAGGGATCACGGCTAGAAACAGAACAGATTTGCTTGTTATTGATGGAAATCTGACAGGTCAAAGATATCGCGATGAAGTGCTACGGCCATTGGTGGTACCGTTTTTGATGCAACATGGTCCCGGAATAACGCTGCAACATAACGCCAGACCACTCGTTGCAAGGATTGTACAGCAGTATCTGATGCAACAACATGTCAATGTCCTGCCATGGCCAGCCAGATCCCCAGACATGTCCCCAATCGAGCATCTTTGGGACGAGATGGATCGACGTTTGTGGCGGTTGGATAACCCGCCAGCTACACTCCAGGAATTGCGACAACGTCTACGTCAGATTTGGAATGACATCCCACAGCAATTTCTGGCACATCTGATTCGGTCCATGCGCCGGAGATGCGTTGCTTGCATCATGGCACGAGGAAGTCACACCCGGTATTGAAGTGTGAAGGTCACAATTGGTTAGACCTCAGACAAGTGCTTCATGACGCATGAAAATGACATTTTTCGTTTTGAGTGACGTTGGCACTGAAAAGTCAGTGTTTCTCCTGTTAAACATATTGATTGCATTGAGATCTTTGTGTGTCATTTATAACATACACATAAATGGTGTCACAGAAACTTTTGTTGCTGAGTATAAATCCTCATTTCCCTTCCACCTCGCATCTGGTGTCCTTCTGATTCCATATCACGCAGCAGCTCGATCATACCATTCACTGCAGATCATGTGATTTCACTGTTTGTATACCTTCAATATGCATGCAAGCTGAATGACTGCTGACTAAAATTCCTGCAGGTGCAAGATCTGATTTAGTCAACCCCGGAGATGATACCCAACCCACATTGTACATCTCCCAGAGGGATGGAAACAAGATGAAGGTGGATGTAGCAAATGGGCACCCGACATTCTACAACATTCACATAAAATTCAACCTGGGAGAGGCGTTTGAGGAACCAATATCCGATGGAAGAAGTAGTGTGAAAGTATGTTGAATTGAACTCTAAAAACTTTAGGAATGATAATATAGAAATTCATGCAAAAATATATGCACAGAATTTTACCAGTAATTTGTCATTGCATCCCTGATAAATATTCGGTAAACACACTGTTTTGAGAAATACAGATCTGAATACTATGAAAACCATGCATGTTCATGAAAAAACAATACACAATGCAAGCTGTACAACTTGTACAAACAACGATGCCTGCATAATCTTTTTTTAAAATCATTGCACCAGAAGTGATTGCCTACAATGGATCAAAGAAGAGAGAGCATTTTAGATATTTATCTGTTTCCGTTCCACTTTGACAGGGTGCATTTCAATTTTTTGGACTTTGTGTTCAGATGGCCCAATGCATTTTTTTTATTCGTAGACTCTTGCGACTTTTGAAGATAACAAACTGATCTACATACAGAAGTGGGAGGACAAGGAGGCAAAAGTGATCCGAGAAATCGTGGATGGCTATCTGGTCGCGGTAAGCCAGCCATGAGAAATGATTGTGATTCTAATTGAATGGCATCTGAGGAATGATGAGAAGTTTGCGGGTCAATTCGGGGAAATTTTCCAGATGTTATTCTCTTTAAACTCTTGCAACATATTGAATGCATTGCTGTAACTGGAATAGCCTTTTTGGATCAATTTCAGAAAATAATGATGATTGCCTTGTATCATATGTAATGCTGTAAATACTGTTGTTTTCCTTGTCAGCGAGCAGAAATATGTCAACGTGCTGAAACGTGATGAATTCGCTATGACTGTTGGAATTTAAAGGTATAGGTTACTTATGCTGACCTTCTGAAGATGTAACCAAGACTTTTTCTTCTGGTTTTTCCATACAGACACTAAAATGCGGAGATGTCGTAGCTCATCGCAAATATTATAAGGAGTGACATTCCTGAATCGCACTTCGATTCCCCAGGTTTTTGTGCTTGATTTTCTCAAATATAATTGTAACACTGAAGCACCATGGATAGATAGCGCTGTTGCCTAGCAAGAAAGGGGTTTCTCTGCATCAGCTCCTGGCCTGGGTCCCTCCTGAGTGGATTTTTTACATTCTAGTAGGTTTTCTTCCTCAATCTGAAGATGTTTATCCCAAGGCCAACCAATGAAAGAGATGGACTGCTCACATTAAATCACAGGCCGTGCTGAGTGAGCGTTTGACATCTCGCTTTAGAGTTAAAAGACGATTTTTTGATCCGGGATCGGAGGAGGACAGGAACACTAGACCAATCAGGTATGCCGGAGAGCAGGCAGCAGAGCGAACAGGAGGTTGGCGATGGGCTGGGCTGAGCACCAATGAAAAACGGGGGTTAGCATAGAGTAATTTGCATACAGCAATAGGTATTAGGAAACGGGAGGGTGCATCTCAAAGCCTAAACTGCATCCTCCGAAGGCTGTATTTTTAGGGGTCGTCACTCACTTCCATCCACCAAACTAATATTTAGGGAAAGGGATTTGGTTAAATTTAGGGTTAGCAGGGCTCAAATTTCACGACTGCCCTACCTGTTTGCCGTGCTGCCCACCAATTAAAGCTCCCGTTCACGACAGCAGAATGCCGTGCCCTTTCGCTGCTTTGCCGAAAGTGTCCCTCGGCCAAAACACCTATCCAAAATAAATAAATCGCACAGCATTTCCCGTTTTTTCCAGGGGCCTATTGCTCATAAGTCGGATCCTGAGATCCTGGATTAAAGCCAAAGCGAGGATTGCCATATCCCAAACAGCGTGTTGCTGGCTTAATTAATTTCACAAAGCGAACAGCGGGTGGAGGAGAATTGACTAAGTGAAGCCCATTGCCGCTGATCCTACTGAGTGCGCGCACTCGGTTACCTCAAATTGACCCCAAGATCGATCACAGAATCGCTGATCATCACCACGGACACTAACAGGCAAACCAAAGAAATTGTAGTCACAGCACACAAAAACTTTGAAATCCACACATTAATCGCGGAAATAGCAACAGAAATATTAAACCCTGCAACCGAAACTGTAAAAACAGCAACATATACTGTTGACTTGGTAGCATAAGACTATGAAACTGCATCATTTTCAATCGCATCCGTCTTTGCCATTTACTGCACTTGCGCGTACAGGCCCAGGCTTCTTTCAGAGATGGCGGAACTGCCAAATATGACGCTATTGTTAATGCAAATGTATTACAATGAATTGCAAGACGTAGCTGTTACATCCACATTCTCTTAAATTCACTTATTTTAGCATGTCACCAGAAAGTCGCCAGATTTAGCGAGAAAGTCACCAAGTTGGCAACACTAAGACTATAGCGAAATCGACAGTGCACATTTCATCGTTCATCACTCCAGAGCTGGCTAGCTCCACAGACTTTGTTTCCATAGTAACTAGTGCCATGGCTAAGCTCACTTGCTCTCTGCAACCGAAATGGGGCTTAAGATTGGGCTAATCCCTTATCCTGCCTTTGTGCAACAGGCCCCAGTGGCGGTTCGTCGGCCGAAACAAACGGAAGCTAAAACCTCGCCCTTCAAAACTGAATGACTTAAACCTTTCCCAGTTTACTTTTCTTCATCAGCAGTTGCTCATACGAACACTAAGGCCCCTATTCAGAAACGACACTCACACTCACCCTCCACTCACCATATAGTGAGTACGACTGAAATGTAACTGGAGTGTGAGAAAGTGATCGACCTACCACTAACCGAGAGAGCGGTCCCACTCCTCGCCAGTTGCTATTCACAAACGTCACTCGAGCATAACTGACAGTAGTCGGCACTGGGTACCAGAGACGGTGCATCGGCTGCGGCAAAAAGACGCTCAATCCTTACCCTTTAATGCTGAATAACCTAAACCTGACGCAGTTTACTTTTCTTAATTAGAAAGTTTCTCGTAGTGGCGGTTTTTCACGGAGGCCAAGGGAAGCCTGGCTTCCCCAAAAATTACTGCAAGAAAGAAAAAATATAAATAAGCTTCACCACAATGTATTTTATATTGTTGTCATTTAAACACTACATCAGCGCACTTCTGCTTTGGCTGAGCGTGAAGAGCAAAACAGCGCCCCTCCTGTCAAGCTCTCATTGTGTATTACACTTCGTGTCTCATGCCCTCTGCCATGTCTGTCAGTTCGGAGCTATGTTCGGAGGCCAGAGGCATGTTCAGAACCGCATGCGCCCGCGCAACTGTCTCGCGTGAGTGCTCGCGCTGATTCTGTACGGAGGCGAGCGCTCGGTCTGTAATCAAAATGGCGACGCACAGTGAAAGAGACTGGCCGTGTCCCAATTCAGCGGCTGCATCCTTCGAAGGACGGAGCCTCTGAATTGGGACCCAGCCACTGTGTACTTTGGGCTGTTAAAAACGAATTGTCTGAACCGATAGACACAGAATATTGTGATGCTTCCGTAGCGGACAAATTATGTATTTGTGAAGAAGATGCTATGTACATGTATTCAACTGCAACCTGGGGACATATATGCCTTTATTGCTGAAACGTGGAATTTTTTTCACACACTGACCTTAATTCATCCTAACCACTTCTTTTCAGGTAATCTTAACATAGTCTTCACATAGTTATACAAAATAGGAACAAGTTTAATTATAATTACTCATAGCGTTCTTCAGTTATGGCTGACGATGCTATTTTTGTTCACATATATTGAAGATTTTATTTCAGCATTATTCATTATATTCATTATTCATGATTATATATATTTTTATCATTCATTCATTGCTCATTCTGATAATCAATAACTATATCATGTGGGCAGCAGAAAGACACACACACATACATACAAGTAGTTCACATACTGCAGTGCAAACACCGAGAAATACACATGCAAGCAGTTCACACAGAGAGAAACACACATATACAAGCAATTCAGTTCACAGATGCATGAGCAGCTCACACACACATAAGCAGCACGCTGCTGTAGCTTTGTAAGCAGGCTTCTGTTTAGTTGATCCAAAAAAACATAATCAGAAGATGTATTTGATTTCTGTAGCTTTGATTAATATTTGTTCAGCAAAATCATTAGTAGCTACTGAAAACATACTCAATTAAATTATTTGTAATAATTTGATATGCATCGAGTTCATCCACTGGTATCTTTTTCTTTCCCTTTTTCATCTGGGTGTGGCTGTCCACTGTAATGCGCATGCGTCTCTGCATTCCTGAAGGGTTACCTAACTGAGATCTCAGGTTACCTGTCCAATGGTAGTGCGAGAATCAGAGGTATAGAAAGGGCCTGTAAACGCCAGTTCTTGGGAGAGTTCTTCAGGGGAGGAGAAGAGGGAGATCCTCAGGGACAGTTCCTCTTGCGCAAGAGGAACTCCGCTTTACATTTATCAACATGACACAATAAAGCCTAATTTTTCTTTTTCAGAATCTGTCTCTCTCCAATTGCTTGAGGATGGGGGAATCTCAATATGTTGAAGAAAATCCACAACACATACATTAAGTAGTCCTGTGACCTTGAGCCTCACCTGAATCCCTTAAGCCTTGAACCTCTGGCTTGAAAATGACATGTTAAAAATGAAATGACTATATCTCTGCAACAAATTGGTCGATTTGAATAATCTTGGAATCATAATAAAGGTAACACTTCGTGGATTTTTTTCACGGTGCAAAACACCAGTGTGTCGGTCACTGCGTCAGAGTAACTGAAGATGGAACACTTCATGAATGAAAAATCTTTTTTGCACCAAAGTTTTACTTTTATCTGTCATAAAATTAATCAGTTGCAGTCTGAAACCCCTAAAAAATTACAGCACAGAATCTCACTATTATCTGTGCCAAGGTGTATTCTAACCGAGTAAATCAGAGCAAAATTAGAGGTTTGAGTTCGGGAATATCTAGGTGGCCTCTCCAAGCGGACAGGGTGTTCTCCGATACCAACAGTAGAACTCATTTAATTTCACTTCTAGGTAATTCCGTGCCAAATCACCAGATTTCAGAGAAATTCAGATTTCTGAGACTGACCATCTCAGATTTTGTTCAGTTTTTTTTTTTATGTCCTTGTTACTCATAACTGCAGTGCAAAATTTTAGGCCAATATCTCCACTAGTTCATGTATGTATATGTATATATGTATCCCGGCCCAATCATGAAAGATATTGTGTCTTCCATCTTCGGATTTGGTTGTAGTTTATTAGTATTTCCTTAGAACCTATTTAAAATATTAGTCAATGCTTTGCTCCCATTCTGTATTATACAGTCAGTCTTGTGTCTCTCAGTGCTTGCAGCATGCAGGTGTTCTGTGTGTTCAAAGGCCTTCCTCATAGTAAATTGATTAATCATTTGATTTGGACTTAGGCTGGTTGTGTTTGTTGGTTAGGTTATGTTGTAGGCTACACATAAAAAGTACTTGCCAATGAGGCACAGATTTGCAAATATGTGCCTTTTAGAAATGCAACATTACCTGGACTTTTATGTATTGACAAAGGATTTTTTTAACTTTTTGACTTAATTGTCAGTTTGCTTTGATGGTTATGTTATTGCTCTTGCAGCTGTTAATGTTTGGTTTTGATTAATGTGAGAGCTGATGTTTCTGATGTTTCGGGAATATGTTGTGTGTCTGTCTGCAAGTGTCTGTTTGCAACAAACTACAGGCTTGTTAACATAATATTAGTTACATTATCAAACAAAGCAGTTGATATTCTACATGATACAACGTTTTATGTACTGTATAGCTTTATCCTTGGCATTACTCGTTATGCAAAACCTTCATTCTCTTCTATCAAGTGTGCTTGTGGATATTGCTGAGGATTGTTGTGGTACTGTATTGCCACGTATATTCCAACCTTAGATTGTAGGTCACATATGTGTACTTCCGTTTGGAATGCCAAAAACGTACTATTGTGTGTGTGTGTGTGTTTGTGTGTGTGTGTGTGTGCCTGTGTGTGCGTGCCCGCCCATGCATATAAGTGTAGGTGTGAACGTGCGTGTGGGCAGGGTGGCCTGCTGAATGACTGACTCCTGGCCTGAAAAAGTCTCTCAGTCCGGCCCTGGTTTGACATCACTATTTCATAAGTTTTACTTGTTCACAAAATTTATTAGCCAGTATATTTTTATTCAAAGAATGACATGAAGGACAGACGCTCACAGAAACTTTGGACTGTACAGGCTGCTCTCCTGTCTGTACCTCACTCTTTCATTAATATAGTCTATGCCCATTTTTGTCACTCTGGCAGCCTGCTCTCTCTCTCTCTCTCTGTGCTGCCTTCTTCATCGCCTCCCTCTCTTCCCTCTGCCAAGGCTGGATGGGTGTAGACTGCTCCAAGACGTAGGGGAACTTGATTTGGGAGCATCTATTTTGGGTTAGGCATGGGGAGGACTGCCAGTAGCTGGAACCTTGCTCACCAGTCTCAGACACCTTAGCCTGTGAACATGGTGTAGCCGTGTTTATGTTGGGTCTCTCTCTAGCCAGCTGTGGCACAGACCCAGCTGAGGTGTTGCGAGAGCTGCGACACTGCACCAAGCTTAAGGTGCTGTCTCCTGGAATGGTCCTCTTTTTAACACGGTTCTGGAACCCAAACTCAACATCCTCCTTGTTGATGCCTGTCTTACTATTCTGTGGCAGCATGTGGCTGCCAGACCTTGCCTTGAGCCTTTGGGTGAAATCAGCCCCAAGGTTGTCTTTGGGAGGCTGAAAAGAGCTGGGCTTTCTAGTTTTGTCCCCGAGGCAGTGAAAGACCCTGATGGACTCTGCTATGCGTTCATGCAGGTGGCTCTTGAGCGTGCCTACTTTAGGCTGGACCCTCGAACGCTCTCCATTGCTTGGTATGTCAGCAGCGGTGACAGGGTGGGCTTGTTTTGAGTCACTTGGGACCTTTTTCTGGTCCATGATGTTCTGGTTTACACTCTCCCTTCCATCAGCTTTGCCCTTCATCATTTTCTTCTTTCTTTTCTCTGGAACTCCCTCCCTTTTCCTTTTTTGGTCCTGTGTTGTTGATTCTTTCTTTTCCATCTCTGCCTTAACCTCCTCTGCAGACTAAATGTTAGCCAGACTGCGTGGTATGGAGACATCAGGCTCGCTTGGGACCTTTTTCTGGTCCATGATGTTCTGGTTCACACTCTGCCTTCCATCAGCTTTGCCCTTCATCCTTTTCTTCTTTCTCTTCTCTGGAACTCCCTCCCCTTTCCTTTTTTGCTCCTGTTTTGTTGATTCTTTCTTTTCCATCTCTGCCTTAACCTCCTCTGCAGACTCAATGTTAGCCAGACTGCGTGGTATGCAGACATGAGGCTCGCTACTTTGGATCTCAGGACCATCATGGACTTGGGTCATTATCTGCTGCCTGGAGAGACAGGATTCATTAACTTGCCAAAAGAGTTGGCTGGGTACCTGGACTGGCGGCACAACCTGGAGAGCTGTGCCATGGATCATTTGCATGGCAGGGACATAAGGGCTAATGACTTGCACTGTGGTGGGCTGCACCCAAACTGGCGGGGGCCTTGTCGGGTGTGGGAAAGCTTGTAACTGCCATGGAGTCTGGTGGTTTAATATCACAAGATTAGGGAGCTCATCATACCGTAGAAAAACAGCAATTTTCCATTAGTTTTATCTGCTGCGGTTCTTGAGCTTTGACCTTTTTTTCAGAAAGTTTAGCTCAACAATTTGGAGTTAAATGAGGAACCATTTTTTGAAATTGTCTATCACTCATCAGTAAGATCTCTCAAATGTTAATGTTAAGATAAGTAACATCTTTCAGATGTTAGTGTAATCTAGTAACAGTAGGAATCAGTGGTGTGTCAATGTAAGTGGTTCGTATAGTACTAATAAGCAGTGATCTTCATGGGTATGCAAGTATCATCATTATTCAGATTAAATTTAAATTTTTGCTGGTCAGAGTACCATCCTAACACTTGAGGGTTAAACTTCTTCAACTTTGGCACGTGTATGAGATTTAGAGGCAACAAAGTAAATCAGAAGTAAATTATAATTTTTCATAGTTTACTCACCTCTTGTGGAATGTTGGTGTACGTTATTACTCATATCTAAATTCTGTTTGTCTCCTCAATGCTGTAATCTTCTCTTGTCCAACGTTAAGCGATCCTAAGTGAAGTTGATTTCAAAACACTTGCTTCACTGAGTTCTATAGCGTGTGTGCTGTTCAGTGATGTCACAGTCGGTAATGCTTCCAATTATTTCACAGTGTGATCTTACAGTGATTTCAGAAACCAATCAAATCAAAGCCTTAATTGAATTTCGCCGGATGCGACTGCACGAATTGCAACCCAGCTTAGACAAGCCCACGCCCACTTCCGCATACGACGCTAGCCTCGCCTGCTGCTTTCCCATGGAAACTACACGAGAAAAGATGCCGACTTACGAAAGTGCCTTAACTACTAGCTAACGAACTGAGCTAGCTAGACGCAGCTGTCGCTATTATCCCCACACTTGACTTTCGTCCCTTAATGTGCGTCAATTTGCGTCATGATTACGCCGACAGGATATGGCCACAGTTGCTTTCAGTCTTACTCGCCAAGCGAGCTAGTCGGCTACCAAGCTAGAAATAGTATAGCTAATGCGCCACTGCATTTAGCTACAAAGCCAACTGGCTAGCGAGCTGAACAGGCTGCAGTTCGCTTTCAATGACCAAAGTATTCTCAGAAATGATTGCGCCGACAAAATGAGGCAACCATTTGCCTACACTGTCATACTCGTCAGTTGGCTTCCTAGCGAGGGATATCGAACCACATCTCTGTATCGAACTGTGTCAAAACAAGCACGCCAATGTAGTTGGCAACATGGCCAACTGGCTAGCGAGCTAAAAAGGTTCCACTTCGCTCACAAAGGAATACTCGCGAGTGAGCTATTTGGCTAGCTAGCTAGCAAGATAAAAAGACGTCGATATCTATAATGTTATAGCTGGCATGCCAATGTATTTAGTATCCTAAAGTCGCTTTCACACCGGACGCAAAACAAATTTTTTGCACGACAGATTACATTCAAAATCAATGCAAAAACGCGAAAACGCGTGATCTGTCGTACGAAAAAATGGTTTCGCGTCCTGTGTGAACGCACCTTAATTTTCCTCATTTCAGGAGGACATTCGCAGTAATTATCACTGGGAATCAGACAAGGCGCCAGGCATTCGCTTATCGCGCACTGCGCGTAGGGCACCAACTGCCTGGGGGGGGCACCAAAAAAATCAAGCCCATAAAAAAATTATAATAATAACAGTATGTAATATTTAAAATAAAAGTTTGTCAAGCATGTTAATAAATATAAGTAATACAAAAATAACGTAGGCTTATTAATGCGAAAAAAGATTAAAAGGCATCAAGAGTCCGGGGTGGAAAAGAAAAAACAGCGAAATGATGCTCGCGCGTCACTTGCTGGTAAGACAACGTTTTAATTAACAATTATTTATTTTGTAACAGCTACGTTTACATGACCACAGTAATCCGATAACTGGGAATAATCGGGTAATGGAAATAATCTGATTTGATGCGTTTACATGTACTTCAGTAATGCAATAATCAGAAAAACCTGGTTTACTTGGTTCAGTCAATAGTTTGATTTCTTTCCAAGTACGTGACGTAAAACTCCTGGTCTCAGCATAGGCCTTCCTCCACTCCGACCAAAAACCCGTGCTTGCTGGATGTGCGTTAGGAGTAAGGACTGGTGGGAGGGAGTGGTGCTCAATGAATTTTCAAATGCAATATGGAGAGAGGATTTCAGGATGTCTCGGGGAGCATTCGTGAAACTATGTGATCAGATGAAGGATGTCATGAGCCCAGAAGAGATGACCGCTGTACCTCTAGAAATGCGAGTGGCGATTACGTTCTATTTCATACGTGCTCCGCCCTCTAACGGGCTTCGCTATTGGTTACCCCCACGAGGCTCGTCCTGGGTGCCTTAGAAAGAAAATTAAACTCACCTGCTCCGTAGGAGGGGGTAGCATGGTCACCTCCCATAAAGCCCCGGCGTTGCCAATGCTCGTCTCCCTTTTTCACTCAGCCTTGAGAGAGTTAAGAACTCATAATGATTTATGTGTGAAATGGATAAGCTGTGCCAACAGTGTGCCTCCCCGATGGTGTCCGAGGATCAGCATGACGACTGCTTCGTCTGTCTTGGCTTGGCACCATGTGGAGGCAGGTTCCTGTGCTGCCTGTGCAGTGCTCCCCCGGAGGAGCGTGAGCATCAGAAGCAGTTGTACGGGCCGCACGCGCCCTCCGAGCCGGCTCGGGGCCAGTCCGTGAGCTGGTGGCAACGGTCCGCTCTAAGCCCTGGGACGCCTATGGTAGAAGGATGATCGTCGTGTGTATGAGAAGGACCCGACGACCCTCTTCATGGACTATGAGCCACCCCCTCGAGCATCGCTATCCGCTGGACGACCTCCCTGGGTTACTCCAGTTCACGGTGGAGAGGATGGAGATGCCCCTACCACCGCAGCCCTCCAGTGGTCAGCCGGATAACTTCTCTATCGGTCTGCTGGCTCAGTCGAAGCCACGTTCCAAGGTGGATATGTCCCAGGATGGCGCTTTGGCTACGCAGCGGGACTGGAGGAATCCGAAGGGCCAAGTCCCCAGCTATGGCGTATTCACCGGATTCAGATGTCGGAGTCCCGGCCGTTGAAGAGGGGTGAGATGGTGTCTGCTCCCAACCGCCTCCGAGAGGGACAGGGTGGCGGCGGTCCTTGACTGATGTTATACTAGCGCAGCTCAGGTGGTTGCGCTAGCTATCAATATGGCCTTCCCTGGCGGAGCAGCTGGGCTCGCACTTACTCCCGCAACAGCAACTCCGCAGGCCCAGTGTATTCCAATCACCGCCAAGTCGCCACCGTCGCCGGTCTTTGGACGACCAGTCATCCCTGGCGTCGAATTAACCGATCCTGAGCCTCGACGCCCTTTGCTTCAGCCACAGCAGCCCCCGGAACTGCACCTAGGGTGCGGCGTCTGGAAAGTCTTTTCTTTTTAAAAAAAAAAAAAGTTACCAGTATGTGGTCTTTGGGTTGTATTGCGCACACACTGATACGCTGGCTGTTTCAGGTGTTGGCACACAAGGTAATCTGGTACAAAGGGGTTTAGCGAGAGAGACATGGTGCGCGAGGCTCATGTTTTCTCTTCGCATCCACTAAACTCTGATCCTCGAATCGGGGACTCGCCGGCTAATAGCTTGGTTAGGAAGCACTGGCTAGCTAATCGCCGGCAGGGGTGGCGTGGTCCTACCCGTGGAGGTAGCACACGCTCAAACTCCGCAGTTAAACCAAAACTTAGAACCCTTCCATCAGTCTGTGTTGGCTCAAATCAAAGTGAAGCTCTTTTTCCTGGTTCGGTACCAGTGAGAAAATGATTGCAAATTGAGGCAGACGGCCGGCACGAATCCAACGCTACAAGCTAGGCTGGCTCCAGCAGAGTGTTTGGTGTAGGTCAACAGGCTTTTTCTTCCAGGTTGCAGGGAAGTGGAGCGACCTGCCATTTTGGCTCCAAAAGGTTGACGTGGTGGAGAATACTGAGGGGTGCAAACCTGTGAAGGAGATCTTCACTCGTTTAGTGCCACAGGTTGAGGCCTGTTCGGATGTCAGCGTTTCTAAAGCTAAAGACTGGGGACTCCCAAACGCGGAAGTAGCTGTGCCCTCGCTACCTATGGTGAGTGAATCACCGGGCAGTGTGCACGGGAATGCAGCAGAAGTATTACTGCTGTTATCCTCTAAGTCCTTTTGGGCAGGGCCCCCGGTCGAACTCTCCCTCTGGGGGAGGGGTGTCGCGGGAGGGCCCAGGTTAGCGGGAGCCATAAAACAAACAGCTTCGTCCCTTACAAAGTTTTACCAAGTTTGGGTGCGATTGCACCCCCCTCCCAGGCTGGCCCGACAGAGCATTGCAGAAGGGGTACGGTTTGCAGTTCCAGTGTTGTCCATCCCCATTCAAGGGAATTGTGCGGACAAGGCCCCCATGCCACTTTAAAGGAGGCCCTGAAGGAGGAAGTGAACTCGCTCCTACAGAAGGGAGCGGTAGAGCCGGTCCCTCTGTCAGAAGCTCAAGCAGGGTTTTATTCCCCTTATTTTCTGATCCCCAAAAAGTCAGGAGACCTCAGGCCTATTTTGGATCTATGGGAATTGAACACTCACATTACGCGCAGACCATTCCGGATGCTGACGGTGAAGTCTCTGCTGGAATGTGTCAGACCTGGCGTTTGGATGACGTCAATAGACATGAAGGACGCCTAGTTTCATGTCCCAATTCTGCCGCGCCATCAGAAATTCCTATGCTTTGCAGTGGAAGATCAAGTTTCCAATTTTTTCCGCCTGCCATTTGAGTGTTCCCTGGCAGGGGTTTAGCGAGAGAGACATGGAGCGCGAGGCTCGTGTTTTCTCTTCGCATTCACTAAACTCTGATCCTCGAATGGGGAACTCGCCGGCTAATGGCTTGTTTAGGAAGCACTAGCTAGCTAATCGCCGGCAGGGGTGGCGTGGTCCTACCCGTCGAGGTAGCACACGCTCAAACTCCGCAGTTAAACCAAAACTTAGAACCCCTCCGTCAGTCTGTGTTGGCTCAACTCAAAATGAAGCTCTTTTACCTAGTTCGGTACCAGTGAAAAAAAAAAAAAAAAAAAAACGATTGCGAATTGAGCAGACGGCCAGCATGCAAAAAGCATCGGACCTTCTCTGAGTACATGGAGGCAGTGTTAGCTCCTCTCCGGCGGGAAGGGATACGGATCTGGACCCATCTGGACAATTGGCTGATCCTAGCCCACTCCGAGCAGATGGTAGCCAGCCAGACGGCGCTGGTAATGCGGCATATTACTCAGCTGAGTTTTACCATCAATTACGACAGGAGCACCTTGCAGCCCAGTCAAACAGCGGCTGCAATTGGACTCGCGGTCTATGACTGCATGTCAGTCTGTGGATAGAATAGGAGCGATTCTATCCCAGACCCAGGACATTCCAAAGGCAGTATCAGTGCCATTAATAAGGGTCATGTCGTTGCTGGGAATGATGGCTGCTGCCCATTTAGTGGTCCGCCTGGGGCTGCGGCACATGCGAGACCTGCAGCGCTGGTTCATACGCCTTCGTCTGGACCTAAGGCGGGACCAACAGCATATGCTCCAGATACCAATGCGAGTGCGACAGGCACTGACATTCTGGGCCTCACCCATTCGGCTCCGCGAGGGGGTTCGGATGGGGTGCATGGCACACTACATCCAGACATTTACGGATGCCTCCCAAACAGGATGGGGCGGGACTTGGGGCTCTGCTTCTGTCGTAGGTACATGGCAGAGGCACCAGCGCCGTGTCAACCATCTGAACTCATGGCAGCTCAGAAAATGTTGCACCATTTTGCCCCTCAGTTAGAAGGGAGGCACGTCCTGTTGAGATAGGCCACTACTATTGTGTTGGCCGATCTCAACAGACAGCGGGGCGTAAGATCGGTAGTCTGCACAGGTGGGCCGATTCCATTCTAATCTGGGCGGACCGCCATCTGTGCACTCTGACAGCCCGGCATGTTCCGGGCGTCCTCAACACCCGGGCAGAAGGGCTATCCAGGGGAACCCTGCTCGAGGAGGATTGGAGCCTTCCACTGACGACGACTGAGCAGATGTGGAAACTGTCAACCAGTAGCGGTTTTGTTGCAAGCTAGGAGAACGCTTTGTGCCCTCTTTTGGTTCTCATTGAGACCCACCAACGACCCTCCCCTGGGGGCTGATGCATGGGCTCATCCAGTGTGACCCGCCGGCGTGCTTTATGAATGCCCACCCTGGCAGCTACTATGCCAGTGCTCCGCAGGGTACGGGAGCAGTGGCTATCCTTGACTGGTAGCACCTAAGAGGCCGAACGCCAGGTGGTTCCCGGATCTTATCAAGCTGGCGGTGGCAGACCCGTGGCGCATTCCGGACCTTCCCTCAACTATGAGGCGGGCGTCAGATGCCACTCTCGCCCACCCCCTCAGGGCCTGGAGATGGAAGGTGAATTGGGCCTGCCGAGGCGGTGGTATCCACAATTCAATGAGCACGGGCCCCATCTACATCCAAGGCTTATGCGGCCCGTTGACAGATGTTGCAAACTGGTGTCAGGCGAGAGGCCTAGACCCACGTTCATGCCCCCTTCAGAGGGTGCTAGTTTTCCTGCAGGCACTCTTCGAGGGGGGCAGTGCAGCTTCCACCCTAGGGGTAGTGGCTGCGGCGGTAACAGTAGGACACGATGGGTTAGACCGCTTCATGGCCAGGAATCACCCTTTATAAAGCTGGTTTTAAGAGGAGTTTGCAGAATTAGGCCTGTGCACCGCGAAACTCCGTAATGGGACCTGGACACGGTGTTGGGAGGCCTGGCTGGACCACCCTTCGAGACTCTGGACTAAACAAGCCTGCACTTGTTGTCTATTAAGGCGGCCCTCCTTTTGGCTTGGGCTTCGGCCAGGAGGGTAAGTGAACTGAGTGCCCTCTCTGTGCACCCGTCTTGTCTGACCCTAAAACAGGATCTAGGGTCAGTGGAGCTGCGTCCAAACCCATCATTCTGGCCGAAGGTCATAACCATTGCTTTTAAATCTTCAGCTGTTTGTGTGTTATGGCGGGCAGGCGCAGGGGGCTCCTCTGTCAACACAGCGCCTCGCCCACTGGATTTGTGATGCGATCTGCAGGGCCTACTCAGCATTAGGTCTGGTGGCCCCGGCAGACTGACCGCACACTCCACCCACGGATTGCTTCCTCTACGGCACTACTTAGGGGTGTGTCGATAGAGGAGATTTGCAGGGCAGTCTCTTGTTCATCAACATCTACTTTTGCGCAATCATATCTCAGGGATATGACAGCTGACTCAGTAGCACATGCGGTCTTGGGAACCCTACCGGTAGGGCCCCCTGCCAGCACTAACTAGCAATTGATCATGGCCGACCTGGGGCGTGGCATCTCGGGGGTGCCCCGCCCGCAGCTGTTAAGCGTGCCATGGTAAAAGTGACATGGGCCTCTCCCAAGCATTGGGATGGGAGGCCCCATTGGGGGGAGAGCCCCTTCCAGCAGTAGCTGTGGTTATGGCCGACCTGGGGCGTGGCATCTCGGGGGTGCCCCGCCCGCAGCTGTTAGGCGTGCCATGGGAAAGTGACATGGGCCTCTCCCAAGCATTGGGGTGGGAGGCCCCATTGGAGGGAGAGCCCCTTCCAGCAGTAGCTGTGGTTATGGCCGACCTGGGGCATGGCATCTCGGGGGTGCCCCGCCCGCAGCTGTTAAGCGTGCCATGGGAAAGTGACATGGGCCTCTCCCAAGCATTAGGGTGGGAGGCCCCATTGGGGGGAGAGCCCCTTCCAGCAGTAGCTGTGGTTATGTTGGTACCATGGTCTGAGTGTGGCACTCAAGTGTGCCTACCTGGAGGGTATGAGGCCGACATGGAGGAACGCTATTAGGGGAAGTCCTCTTTTTTCTCAAGTAACGGCTGATATTGGTGGTCCGCAACCTGACGCGAGGCACTCTGGCGGTGCCCGCCCACAGGTGCGGGTCCTGTCATTGGAATAACAATGGTCAAGCCCTGCCTTTTTCCCTGGGAGGGGCTGGACAAGGTAGGGTCCCTCCCAGTGCCGGGAATGGTTTGGGTGCTACTTTGCCTCCACCTGGGGCGGGGTACGCAGTCTGACAGTGTCCGCCCCAGGGTGTGGACAGGGTTTGCTTAGTTGCGAGCGGATCTGCGTGGCCAGGGTCCACCTGGGGTACATCCATCCCTAATGGCCTTCGCCTTAGGTGTAACCAATAGCGAAGCCCGTTAGAGGGCGCAGCACGTGTGAAATAGAACTTAAAGTTACCCTGGATGTAACTCCAGTTCTATGAATACGTGCGTAGCCCTCTAACAACCTGCCTAGGTGGCCCCGAGTGTGGGATGCTGAGTTTCAAAGGGAGACGGGCATTAGTAGCGCTGGGGCTTTATGGGAGGTGAGTATGCTACCCCCTCCTATGGAGCAGTTGAGTTCAATTTTCTTTCTCAGGCACCAAGGTGGAGCCTCATGGGGGAACCAATAGCGATGGCTACGCACGTATTCATAGAACTGGACTTACATCCAGGGTAACTATTAGTTATACAAGCTCGCTAGCTGCGGAGAGTATAGGCTGATTGCGAATCAGTTTGGTGTCCATAAAGCGTCTCTAGTTAGCTACATCCGTTTTTCCATTTGTACACATTCGCAGATGTAAAAGAACGAAAGAAATCGGATTTACCGTATACATGGGCGTAAGAAAACGGACAATTGGGCAAAAATTTGTTGTGTTTATCGGATTTCTCTCAATCTGATAATGGTCTTTATCCGATAAAGCATACCAGATTATGATGTTTACATGACCACTTGAATGATCTGGTAACTCCAGAAATTGAGTTATGATCGGTTTATTAGTGTGCATGTTACTCAAGCGGAGGTTAATTGAATTGTTTGTATTCCCTCATAAAACTTAGCAAACACACAACCATAAAACACTCCAAAACGCTGTGATGGAAAATTTGTGACCTGAACATTCATTACGCTATGAAAATTAAATGTAATGTTACGAGACAAAGTTGTTTTATATGCAACCACTATGCCGACATTTTCGAGGGATTCATAGGCCAAGAGCGACATCTACTGGTGAAACTGTAATTTGAAAAAAATCAATCTTAAAGCTATGTAGATTTCCCCCTTTCATATTGTTTTCACATTAAAATTTGTATTTAAAGTTCCTTACTCAGAACTGTGTTTACAGTTAAAAACAGATTTTTATTTGTTAATAGTCGTGACATTTATAATTTTTTTATTTAGATTATTTCTTTTTATTTATTTGAGTATTTGGTGCCATTGTTAGTGTTTTATAAAGAATTAATAATTATTATTTATCTCTTTATTATTATTATTATTATTAGTAGTAGTAGTAGTAGTATTTTATCTCTATCTCAGTTTTTGAACCATTAATATTGACAACTTATTTTTGGAAAATAAAGCAAAACTGACAAATACTCAGATATTGTTCATTTCTGTCAGGGGTGGGGTTGGTTGGGTGGTTTTGGGGGGGGGGGGGGGGGTTTGGGGTGGCACCACAAAGCATTTATGCTTAGGGCACCAAAATGGCTAGCGCCGGCCCTGATGGTAGTAAACCAAAAATAAGAAATAGCTGGCTAGTTAGCTAGCAAGCTAAAAGTAAGATAGAGCTACACCATACAAAGACAGCTTTAATTTATGGATGCAGATATTTGCCATTTTCCCAAGGGAATAATCCACAATTACGAACCACTGACTCTAGTGCCATTGAAATTGTATTCTCTGTCACTGGCTAGGTTCCTTCCGTAATGTCATTGTCAAAGATGGCCGAAGATAAATTCTTTCCGAGTTGATCGCGATTTGCAGTGATGAAAATGCGAATAAATTTGTAATGGCTGATTAGCATTTGAAATGACCCATGCACAAAGGATGTATACTCAACAAAAATATAAACGCAACACTTTTGTTTTTGCTCCCATTTGTCATGAGATGGACTCAAAGATCTAAAATTCATTCCAGATACACAATATTACCATTTCTCTCAAACATTGTACAAAAATCTGTCTAAATGTGTGATTATGAGCACTTTTGCTTTGCTGAGACAATCCTCCCATCTCACAGGTGTGCCACATCAAGATGCGCATCAGACACCATGATTAGTGCACAGGTGTACCTTATACTGCCCACAATAAAAGGCCAGTCTGAAATGTGCAGTTTTGTCTCACAGCAAAATGCCACAGATGGCGCAAGCATTGAGGGAGCGTGCAATTGGCATGCTGACAGCAGGAATGTCAACCAGATCTGTTGCTCGGGCATTGAATGTTCATTTCTCCACCATAAGCCGTCTCCAAAGGCGTTTGAGAGAATATGGCAGTACATCCAACTGGCCGCACAACCGCAGACCACGTGTAACCACACCAGCCCAGGACCTCCAAATCCAGCATGTTCACCTCCAAGATCGTCTGAGACCAGCTACTCAGACAGCTGCTGAAACAATTGGTTTGCATAACCAAAGAATTTCTGCACAAACTGTCAGAAACAGCCTCAGGGAAGCTCAACTGCATGCTCGTCGTCCATATCGGGGTCTTAACCTGACTCCAGATTGTCGCCGTAACAGACTTGAGTGGGCAAATGCTCACATTAGATGGCGTCTGGCTCGTTGGAGAGGTGTTCTCTTCACGGATGAATCTCGGTTTACATTGTTCAGGGCAGATGGCAGACAGCGTGTGTGGCGTCGTGTGGGTGAGCGCTTTGTTGATGTCAATGTTGTGAATCGAGTGGCCCATGGTGGTGGTTGGGTTATGGTATGGGCAGGCATCGATTATGGACGAAGAACACAGGTGCATTTAATTGATGGAATTTTGAATGCACAGAGATACCGTGATGAGATCCTGAGCCCCATTGTCGTGCCATACATCCATGAACATCACCTCATGTTTCAGCAAGATAATGCACGGCCCCATGTTGCAAGGATCTGTACACAATTCTTGGAAGCCGAAAATGTCCCAGTTCTTGCATGGCCAGCATACTCACCGGACATGTCACCCATTGAGCATGTTTGGGATGTGCTTGACCGGCGTATACGACAGCACGTACCAGTTCCCACTAATATCCAGCAACTTCGCACAGCCATTGAAGAGGAGTGGACCAACATTCCACAGGCCACAACTGACAATCTGATAAACTCTATGCGAAGAAGATGTGTTGCACTGCATGAGGCAATGGTGGTCACACCAGATACTGACTGGTTCTGAGTCCCCAGACCCCCAATAAAACAAAAACTGCACATTTCAGAGTGGCCTTTTATTGTGGACAGTCTAAGGTACACCTGTGCACTAATCATGGTGTCTGATGAGCATCTTGATGTGGCACACCTGTGAGGTGGGATGGATTGTCTCAGCAAAGCAAAAGTGCTCACTATCACACATTTAGACAGATTTGTGAACAATGTTTGAGAGAAATGGTAAAATTGTGTAACTGGAATGAATTTTAGATCTTTGAGTCCATCTCATGACAAATGGGAGCAAAAACAAAAGTGTTGCGTTTATATTTTTGTTGAGTGTATTTATATGAAAGATTCTCTGGTCCAAATCTTATTTTTGGGAGAGCAAGTACTTAAAGTCAATCACTTGGAGGTTAATTGTAACAGACATTTAAACCAGAGGTGCCCAAATTTTTGCACCCCACTGTAAATAAATCACGCAGGTCCAAACCTTCAGGTCATCAGTTTATGCATTTTTATTTCAAAAATGGTTGTAACATCTCTTGTTTTGCAGCAAGGCATGGAGCGAGACATCGGAAAACAAGGCGCAGACTAGGTGAGAGGCTGGGTCAAAACCAGGCCTCTGGGTGGCGGTAGTTTTATTAATATTCACACAGAAACAAAAGGTGCCTAATCGTGTGCATTAATTGAACTCAAAATCATTTCCAAAATAATTGGCAAAGCTTTCTCATTGAGGAAGTGGGCTGCATGTCTTTTCAGTACCGACTGGACACTGCTTTTCTGGGGTTTTCTTATAGCAGTGCTGTCACACTTCGGCTTGGCAGGTCGCTGCCCCAACCCCCAGACTCCCCACCATCGGAATCTTAAAGGAGAGAAAACATAGGCATGGTTAGACACAAGACACATGGGACGCAGCTGTGTCACCTCGTGAGCTATTTTCTCAGGCCCGCCTAGCCTGACGACTCACAGCTTGTGGGAACTGTCCAGCAACACGCGAATCTAGGGAGTGCTGAACGGGCGGAGGCTCTCCCGCTGCTGTCTAGGGTGCTGAGGTTCTGCTCTGCAGCGAGAGCAAGGGGGAGGAGGATCAGCTGTTGCTGACATGGTTCAGGGGCATGACCACGCCCCGGTCTGCCGCAGCTAAAGGAAAGTGCAAGAACAAAAAATCAAAGAAAATATGCTAATAAAACACAAGATGACAAAGAATTTTAAACAGAAACTGCACAATCAAATCCCTGGTGTTAATTCTAATCCACTCCAAGTTTTTAATGAGTCCACTCTGGCTACAGTGGACTCACTCACACTCTGTAATCCTTGATTTACCACTGAACATTTACTGTGTAGGAGGACAATATTTCTTCAGTCACAACAAATTGCAAATGGTTCTCTGCTTCTCCATGCAGTGCTGATTCACTGCCTCTGTCTGTTTTCCTTATCACTTCCATAGAAAACACAGCTTGAGACAACTCTCCAGTTACATTTCAAACTTATTCCATCGTCCCATATTTACTTTTCTAAACACCTATATTACCTTGCCACTGAGGACCCAGGAAAGTTTTGTGTGTTTCTTTTTAACACCTACACTGCCCTCCATAATTATTGGCACCCCTGATTAAGATGTGTTCTTTAGCTTCTAATAAATTCTGTTTTTTTCTAAATACTATAGGACCACAGTGAAAAAAAGAGGAAAATCCAACCTTTAATTCAAGTGCATTTATTCAGTGAGGAAAAAATCCCACATTAAGAAATAATTGTTTGTGCCACAATTATTAGCATCCATGATTTTAGTACTTTGTACAACCCCCTTTTGCCAACAAAACAGCACCTAATCTCCTATAATGTTTCACAAGATGGGGAAAATACAGAAAGAGGGATCTTCGACCATTCCTCTTTGCACAAACTCTCTAAATCATCCAGTGACCTGGGTCCTCTCCTCTGCACTCTCCTCTACTGCTCACTCCACAAGTTTTCAATGGGGTTTAGGTCTGGGGACTGAGATGGCCATGGGAGGAGCTTGATTCTGTGTCTGGTGAACCATTTCTGGTTGTTCTATGATTGTCAGCGAGAAAAGGTTTTTTCCGTGCATGCCTCCCAAACAGCTTCTTGGCATGTAGATAGCGCCTGATGGTTGTTTTGGAGACTTTGTGACCCCAAGATGCTACCATTTGTTGCAATTCTGTAACTTTGGAGAACTTTTTATTTCTCTTACCATCCTCCTCACTGTGAGTGGTGGCAAAATAACCTTGCATCTTCATCCAGGCTTGTTTACCACTGTTCCAGTTGTTTTAAACTTCTTAATGATTCTTCTGACAGTAGATATGGGCAGGTGCAGGCGAGTGGCTATTTTCTTGTAGCCATTGCCTGACTTGTGAAGGTCGACACACATCTGCCTTACTTGAATGGTGGGTTCCTATGTCTTTCCCATGTTGAACAGTGGATAAGATAAATTGCCTCTCTACAGTAAACTACTGTAGAAATGACAGAAATACTTCAATTGCATTTATTTCCCAGGAATTGTTAGGGGTGCCAATAATTGTGTAACAGGTGATATTATGAAAAATAATTATTTTTAGTCAGGGATTTTTTTCCCCTTAAAATTCACTTGAGTTGAAGGTTACATTTTTCTACAATTTTCAGTGTGAGAGTATGCTTCTGAAATAAAAATTGAATTTATTTTAAGGCTTTTAACACATCTTAACCAGGGGTGCCAATAATTATTGAGGTCACTGTAAATTATTGCAGCAATCATTTCCAAACTTGGTACACAGGTTAGTCATGGTCCAGAGAAAGTAGGTTGAAAAAAGAAAAATTACCAGCCTAATTTCAGTTTTTTCTCTATAGTTTCTGTTATCGTGGTTGGATCAACTTCAAACCAAGAGCAGAAAAAGCCTGCTTTCAACTGTACATGCTGAAAAAGCCCATTATTTTTGCTAAAATTGAGTCAACACTAAGGGACTGAAATGCTTTTGGGGGCAAGGTTTGTCATGCCTGGTTTTGCTTCTTTTATAGGGGAAGCAGTATTTATCATGCGGTACTTCCATACTTCCTGATAAACATGTACCCTATTGTCTAAGAGTTTGGTATCATACAGAAAACGTTTACGAGCATGACAACAGATCTACATAGCTTGAGGAATTTTATCACATATCTTTCACATATCATTCATGCCTACATGCATCTCACTCGCCATGTCATAGTATTGACCCGCACATAATCGACTGTCCAATCCTGCTCTGGTTTTTTGATCAGAAGGTAGGCCATAATACAATATCAATATGCTTCTTTTAGTATGCGCCTATAGCTTGTTCCTTCATAATGCCATTGTGTGCATTTTTTTTTTTTTTTTTTTTTTGCAATATCCATAGTTTAGTCAACTAAAATTGAAAACTTTTTTGCCTCTTTCACCACATCAATAATTGTGTTTTTAATTTTGTTGCCAATTGCCTCTTTCACCACATCAATAATTGTGTTTTTAATTTTGTTGCCAATTGCATCAATCATCTCGTTCTGATATTCAGGGGAAATAAATGTCCATATTTCAGTGACTTTGGTCCCTCAGTTCTACCAAGCATCTCGACAAATTCAAGAAATTATGTCTGTTGGGTGAGACCTCCTTTTCATCATGTCCCCAAAAAGGTAGTCCCTGGCTCTAGAGCAATACTGTGGCCTCAATCATGGTTTTAACACAGGCTCTATTTTCTCATACCTCAACCACTCGGTTTGAAATTAATCTTGATATTATCGTTTCTTGTTGCCCTGTGCATACTGTCTTGTAGTTAGTACCAAGGAATTACAGCCCCTTGGTGTCTCTTACTGTGCAAGTGTTTCTCAAATTTTTCATTTATCTTATTCCAGAATGTGAACCCTATATCAATGAAAATATGGCTCCCATTCCTATCCCTTGCCATCATGCACGTCTCACTACCAAAGTGGCAGTAAATAAAGCGATGCACCTAGTCTGATGACAACGAATACTCTGCAGAAGTGAAATTGACCTAATTAAGACAAAATAACAGCTTAATATATTCCTCCGATTGCAATTGTGGTTGGTACAAAAACCAGCCTTCACAGTGGGCCCCCAGGGACCAACATTTAGAAACACTGTCCTTGGATAAAATATGGGGACAATGAATAGAACTAAATCATTCATGCAGAAACGATACAATCAGTCAAGATGCAAAGAAAATCTGTGAAGTACATGCCATTAGTGGTTATAACTCAAGTTATGGAACATTAACTCATCCGTCCACCAGCATGTGATCATACCCAAATTGCACCACTAGAGGGAGCAACATGCACAATAAATCTCCGGGCGCCAATGATTGTGCTCATCGTAAAAAAACATTTTTTCGCGATTATCGATGTCTTTTTACTTAAATCATGACATCTTACCTAAACAAAGATAATGTTCAATATTTGACTTTCTGCGCTTTATTTTGTCCTTCCGACAATTCAATATAGGCGGTGATTTAACAATCATTTACCCCCAGTAATGGCAGTAACTCCAAAGGCCCATTATTGTCTTGTAAACTAGCAGGGTATACACATATTTTGGTGGAAAAAAGGCCATTATTGACCATGAAACTGATTTTAATTAATGTACTAGTTCATTATGTTTTTATTTTTTGTTTGATAAAGTTGAAGTGCATGTAAATTGAAATAAAATAACAAAAATTGAATATTACACCATGCTCCAAATAAAATAAATCATTGTGATTGACCAGCTGTGGCCTAAATAAATAATGATATGGACATTGAATTACTTTTGGCTATATATAAAACAGCTTAGTAATCAGGCAAGCCATGGAAACAGTTCTGTGCTGTGAGCACAATTCTGTGTTGTGAACACAATTTATATGTCATTAATGCATGTTCATATGATTTTCACTGACATTAGTCTACATTACAAGTTACATTTGATTGCTGGTGTAAGGCATGACTTCAAGGCATGTTATAAGGCATGTTGTACAATTTGTATTTGAATCTGACATACTGAAATTGTGATCGGCTATAATTGGGATTCAATAAGATTGGGAATGTTTCACAACTCAGAGCACATAAACTTTTAGACTGTATTCAAAGTTGACTATCACTATAAGTTTGCGTCCTTCCCTGTCACCATATGCCACTGAAAATATTTGTAGGCCAGTCTTGCTGTGCTCAGGAAATAAACTCCAACACACCATCCCTCCGGATTCTTTGTGGCACCTGTGATGCAGATGCCTGTCTACAAGGTTGTCGCACTGACCTCCAACTTTGGCTGGGGAATACACTTAAAATTACCCACAAAATAATATCTGTGCATTTGATTTGGCATTATCGTCATCAGCATTCTAAACTTTTAATAGCCGTTAACTGTTTATCCAGAGTAGCCTTCTGGAGTAGCAGCTCGCTTATTTCCAGGATTACAATTGACTGGGGAAATAAAAGAGATATCCTTAAGTTTTCTCAGTAGGCTTATCACAAAATACGCAGTTCAGGCTATTGCCAGGAACGTATGCACTTGTAATGTACAGATTATGAACAATTTTACAGCATTTATTATGTGATATGACATGCAGTAGGCTAGTGGTTCCCAAACGTGGTCCTGGGGAACTCTTGCGTATGCTAATTTTTGTTTTAGCCTCAGTTGCCATTGAATGATTTTACTAAGCAACGAATTGTCCTAATTAGGTAAATTACATGTTCAAAGTTCGTAAGCCACATTTTGACAGAAATATCCACCTGTGCCATGAAGAATAAAATACCTTTGCATATACTGTGTTTATTCTTCTATATGGAAAATAAATACATTTAAAAACAGATTTCATTAAAAACTGAAAAAAGCGAGCTGCAAATCAGGTTGCTGAACCAAGGTCTTCAGAGTTCTTCCAATCAGTCTTAACTCTGTCAATTACTTGCCTGAAAACTTGATCATCTATCTGACCATGTTTGCACAGTTTCACCGATACCGATTAAGAACATACTGATTGTCAAATTATGTCCTCATTATGCAGTTGTTTCTATCACAGTGATAATGATCTATTGAAAATTCATGCTTGGTGGTATGCATAAATATATGACAAAATGTGCTTAAGAGATATGCTCAAACTAAGACATAATTAAGACAATCGTTTTTTTAAAATCCACCGATTGCAATTCTGGTCCGAACGAAATCCTGCAGACAGAGTGTTCCCCACTACCGAGCTTCAAAATCATTTCACTAGACTGTACAATGAATTGCTGAATGTCGTAAGTTTCTGTATGCTTGTCAAAGTTATACTGCGTCTGACGATGCCACGGCAATTTCGCAAACAAATAAGTAATTAAGAAAGTAAATAAATAAATGATACGGATCAGTCAAGGTGTATTCGCTGGTGATAAGGACTATGCAAAGCTCAGAACGACTACAGAGCAAAAAAGATATTATGCGGTCAATTATTTTTGGGCATCATGAAATTATTTTCCGAAAGTGGCCATCTAAAAACGAATGAATAGTCTCTTCATGAAGAAAGGCGGAGCTGCAACTGCAACGACGGAGACATGGTTGCCTAGAAACCAGTACGGTAAATGGCGAGGAAGCGTCGTAAATTCCAATCGAGTGCTGTTGAAAAGTAGGAGTAGAATCCATTGTGGTGCTTCGGCGCCAGAGAGGACCAAGTTGGAGTGAGATGAGGACAGTATCGATTTATTCTTGAAGGAATGCATCGGAAAAGAATAAAGAAACGCAATTCTACGGTGCAGAACAGAATTTTTATTTTTCAGAAAGAAACACCTCGCCATTCGGTACCGCCTGGAGGAGGATGAGTTAACGGATGCCGTAAATGTTGATCTTACTGAAAACGAGCTTATAATTGGAGCGTTTGAGTTTGCTTGGGGTATGGACGTTCCGTTGTTAGCTTTTATTGAAATTATTTTTTTCCGAATGTGTTCTTGTGGAAAAGTTACTTTGTAATCTCTGTCTGCTTGACTAAAATGAGTTACAGTTTTTATGAAAAGGGGAAACTATTTAAAGATAACTTTGAGCTGATTTACTGCTCAATCACTCGTGGTAGACACTGGATAACTTCAAGATGGTTAGCGTCAGCAGAGATATAATTTTTGGGTTGGCATCATGGATCATGTAACGTTAGCGTTTGGTAACATGACGTGTATGATGCGAATTTTGATGTTCTTGACAAGTTGAATACCTGATGCTTTATTGTAAGGACTAGTCTACCGATGGATGACTAACGTTAGACCGTCGCTGATTGGTGGGGAATAAACGCAATTTGTTGTCTGTGATAAAAATCTAACATTACAAAGCTCGGCTACTGTACATTATAGAAATGAGAAATGTTGCTGGCACGCTACGCCAACTTTTGGACTTATGCTAGTTTTTTTTTTTTTTTGTTTTTTGTGTATATATGTGGCTTTGCATGAACGAGGACTTGATACAGTTTTATTGAAACAACATTTGACTAAATTATACAGTGAATTACAAGTTTCGGATGGATAGACGTTCAATACGAAATGAAGATTTAAAGAACAAATCCGCTTTTCTGAATCTGGAATAGTCAGCGAGCGTGGGAATTGGTTGTGATTGAACAAAGTTAAATCCTTAGGACGAGGTGCTTGTCATTCTGTATTCAGTTTGTTTTCGGTTGTACCTAATCAACTATGCATTTTGTTATCGGCTATATCTGACATGGTATCAGTTCCACCCGTGCCTGATCCAGGCAAATACTCGAATTTCGCTCTCTGCATTGAATGAAATGGCTCAACTATCTAGAACGTGGTAAACCTATGGAAGTAAAGTGCAAGGCTGTGACGTCCAGTGCGTTAAGGGCCGACGTTGTTGAAAGTTTTTTGTTTAACCGTATCTTAAAACTGACAACCTGAGTCATCTGGATACTTTATCGATTTTCTCATATAAGACACTGAATGCAATCATGTGTCTTGATGTTGATTCATAGCGAATACATGCATCCCATACTAGCCATTTTCTCTTAGAATTGAACTTCTCTGATTAAATGGAAGTTACTAGCAGATATGGGTACATTTCCTACTGACGCACTAATTGTTTGATATTTAAGTGCTCGACGCAGCATGATTATAAATCGCAGTAGTTTTATCTCTGATGGCGAAAGTACTTTTTATATGTTTATCTTTAGACTGGCGAATCTGTTGTTAAAGTTTGCGTTTTTCTGTGCCCTGAGGAAATGTAGAGCAGTTGTGCCCCAACTCGGTCCTTGGCAGCCTTGTCGGTTTTTTTGTTCCAAACATAATCGCAGTTATAGCAAGTTTATATGTCCTAATATACAGAGCAGTGATTTCTCCTCCTAAGCCACACTTTGACTGATATCTATACCTGCCATGAAAATTTCATATCAACATAGCTAACTGTCTTTATTAATTGGTTAAGTATGTTATTGCTCGCGTACAGTAAAAACGGCCTGCCAATATATCCTGTATTGGCCGAGTTCAGCAGGTGCACAAGCAGTCGCGGACCCAGCATTTAGCTATTTAATGGGGCTTTAAGTCGCGTACTTCAGAAGTCATAGTCATAAAATTGTCATGATAGCCCAATATACTTAACCAGTTAATAAAATATTATAAGTTGCTTCTTTTCGCATTGCCTTTGTATTGTCTTTTGGGTCGCGGTATTAGCCCTCGGCCGCCAATACGGCGACCCTCAGGTCAATACCAAGGCAATACGGGAATAAGCAATTAATAACAAGGGGGCGTTTAGAGGCTGTGAACATTCAAAATAAACCATAATTTTGACTCCTGATTTGCGAAATTTTGGACGCATGGTCGCCAAAACAATGTATTTGGCAAATAAATGATATGTTTACAGCTAAAACTAATTTTACTTGAACGAACTCAATTGTGATCAGCAACCTAGTTTGGAGCTTAATTATTCTTTCAGAGTCTAATTTGATCTGTTTACCTGAAAATGCTGGTAATACAAAAAAAAAAAAAAAAAAGATAATAATAATAAACACAATATGTTCAAGGATCTTCATAGCACACCTTGATATTTCTGTCAAAATGTGACTGAAGCCAGTAAATAACAGCTTAAAACATGAAATGAAGAGTTTGGTTCCAATACGCAATAAGTGCCAAAAGGACAAAAATTGAGAAAATACCATAGAGCGATAGTCCTGCGCTTCTTACACATGGTGCAAAAACCTGTCATTAGAAATGCACACTACATGGTGTATTTTTTCATGGTCAAAGTTTGTGTTTTTCTATAAAATGCTGATTTACTCAAAATGACTAAAATGGATATATTGCATTTTGGAACCAAACTCTTCAAATGAACCTAATGCGGACTAACTAAGGGCCTATTATGATTGTATGATTGCAATTGTGCTCAGAACAAAAACTAGCAAACAACATTGGCCCCCAGGATAGAGTTTGTGAACCACTGCCGTAGAGCGACCGATGCCATGCGTCCTGAGTTGTTAACCAACTTGCTTGATGTTCTAAAATTTCATTAAGCCTGTGAATACGGCCTAGCAACTTCTTTGTAGAAACATAAGAGATTCTTATCTGAATTTTTGAGCACCTCCATTCAATTTCGACTTTTGCTTTTCAAGAATCGGAAGTTTTCAATTTAAGGCTTGACTCTTCCTCTCCACAAACACAGAGTGACGTGAGGGACAAGACTGTTACAAAAATCATCTTTTGTAAAATTAATTTATTCTTTGGTGAAAGGGAAAAATGAAAGCATCTTCGTTAATAGAAAAATAATTGCGACTTCATACAGCACGCAAAGGAACATAAAACATTTCTGATTGCATTTTAAGGGAATCCAATGTATTGCAGGACTGTTAATGTTATTTGCGGCAGATCATAATCCTTCAGTGAACAGTCGGCGACTCTGATCTGATCCACGCCAGCTCCAGCTGAGTCGGAGCCAGAACCGGCACGTACCCGGTCGGAGTAACCTGCTATCATGATTGAAAAAAAATCATAGTTGTATTCTTTTGAGTGCTTTATTCACCAAATATGACTGACCTTTTTAGCCAAAGACCTTGAGAGCTGAAGGCTTCATGCTGGCAGTTAATGTGAATTTTTCCCCTTTAAATTTGTAATTGCTTTGACTGCATTTGCCTACTTTGGGGTTTTGTCTTTTTTTCGGCCATCTGAATCTCTTGTTTATGACTGCGGAAAAAGCAAAGACATTTCTTCGAAAAGGACAGGGTGGTACACTTGTGTAGCCAGTAAGTTGGCCCATCTCTTCTGTTCTGTATTGAATGTTCCAGACTTTTTGAGACATGTTGAGGTGTCCCTGCACATCTTCTGTGAGCATGAATATTTGCTGAGTTCATATTGTCTGCCGAGAAACTCCTTTTTTTTTAGATTTTTATTCATGAAAAATTGGAGAATTGAGTATGCGGTGACAGGGTGAGATATAATATAATCCGATGGGAGTGATTAAATCTATTACTGAATAGATGATTTGCCCTTGGATGATTTTGATGTGGTGTGAGGAGCACCATAAGTTCTGCGGTCTCGATTTGAATACTGAACCCATTCCCCGCTGGGTTTGAATAGAAGCTGTATCCTCATGCTTGTTCCAGCTTGCCCATCTTACCTCATTTAAAAAGCTGGTACTCTGTGTGCAAGGGATCATTGTCATTTTTTTGAGCATGCTGAATGCCTGATGTTCCTCACTATCTTTATGGCTTATCTCTTTCTTTTAGGCATAGTAGTCCTAATAAAGCTCTCAAATATAAGTTATTATTTTCTTATTTTGTACTTTTTGAGATTCAGTAGTGGAGTTTTCTGATTTTTGCTCCCAGTTTTTCTTTAATCTCCCGTGATTGTGGAAGTCGCAAGTAACTGTGCAAATGGCAGGATCTGTTCTCCCCACCCTGTGAACCTAGATGACAAACTACGATGTTGTGATTTTATTTGGAAGGTGTTTACTTAATGATGCATCTCTCAGTTCCCAGTGTCTTTCATCTAGTGTGAGCGTATAGCAGGAAATAATGGTCTTGTGTTTCAGAAGACCCACTGCGGTCTTGCAAGCTACAGCCAGCCTCCGGATATCTTTATGGCCTCTTGCCCAGATTATAATGTAAATTTAATTGATTGGGGTGGAAAGTGCCATTGGTAAATAACGGTCTTCAACACATTTGAAATAAAGAATGTTGAACTTAGCTTTCAAAGTGCCAAAACTTTTAAAATTATGTGCCTTCATTTGTTGCATAAATATGCTATATTTGCTGCCTGATCTTGCTCCAGATAGAAACTTTAATATTTAGTGGCTTTTCTTTGTATAAAACAGGATGACTGTATGATATATTTAAAAGCATGTTGTAGGCCCATATAGAGCTCTGTGCTTTAGATCTATGAGCATTTTAGATCTGCTCGCTTTAAAAAATGATTTTCATTTTTGAAATAAAACACATTCTTTGCATTCCAAAGAAGACATTAGGACTAATTTTAAATGACATTCTGCCTGACAGCTTATTTATGGATCTTATGAATCTTACTCTGAGTATATATTTTAGATTTGAAGCTTAATGGCTGTAGGTTTAATAAATCTATAGTATTCTTGTTCCTGTCAAGTACTTTGAGTTGCATTATGTGGGAAATGTGCAAACTTATAGAAATAATTATTATTATTATTCTTATTGCACTAAAGCTTGTTACATTTGACCTCTAAATGGAACAGGTCTTGATTTAAAAAATTTTATGTCTACATTTTCCTCCGGGTTAATGCAAATCTTTTGTTTTAGGTAAGGATTTAACACGACGGGTTGGCAGAATGCTGTAGAACATGGGACAGAGGGGTCTTGGAGGGAGTCACAGCGGAGCACTCCATTGGCCCCACGCCACTGTAGGCCTTTAAATGAGGATATATTGCACTGAGATGAAAAAGTAGTGACTTTCCCCCTTCCCTTCGTACCCCTCCCCCCACCCCACCCCACCCCCTCAGCCCAGACCTAACTTTACCCACAGTCCCCCATTCTGTATCGCGTGAGAACATGCTGCGTTTCCTCTCCCTGAAGTTTGGCCGTCTGTATCGATGCCTGAAGTTTCTACTGGTGGTGGGCCTCTTTGTAGTCCTGGTGATGAACACGCACAACCTGTTTGCCTCCTTCCAGAGGAACGAGCTGACCGACCGCCGCTTCATCAACCTTAACAAATGCCCTGCTTGCTTTGGCACCAGCTGGTGCCGCAAGTTCATGAACGGGCAGGTCTCGTTCGAGACGTGGGGCCGGTTGCGCTTCCTCGACTTCTTCAACATCAAAAACGTCCACTTTGCACAGTATGGGGAACCGAGGGAGGGAACTCGCAGGATTGTCCTGAAGCGGCTGGGCTCCAACCAGGAGTTGGCGGAAATTGACCAAAAGATCTGCAAGCGGGCCACCGGCCGGCCTCGCTGTGACCTCATCCAGGCCATGTACAAGACTGAGTTTGCCCGCCTCAATGGGGACGTGAGGCTGCTCACTCCTGACGTGGTTGAGGGCTGGTCGGACCTGGTGCACTGCCCATCCCAAAGATTGCTGGACCGGGTGGTACGGCGGTACGCCGAGACTAAAGATTCAGGGAGTTTCCTTCTCAAGAACCTCAAGGACACGGAGCGCATGCAGCTGCTTATGACGCTCGCCTTTAATCCTGAACCCTTGGTTCTCCAGGTAGGTTCTGAATTGTGTAGACGAGCTGTCTGCTGATTGTGACATCGTTTTCCCACTGGCCTCTGCATTAGGCATGTTTTATGAGTTTCTTTTTTGTGTTAGACCTTAACATAGCAGTTGGTTGTCGTCATGTCTCATGTCTGCCTTGCGCAATCTTCTAGCTTTAATGGAAGCCCACTGTATCAGGTTCATTTGGTTGCGAAACTTGACCCAAGAATTTGTGGTTTAATGAGCATTGATATTGACCCTCTATTAACCAGCGTAGCATATCTGCTACATGAAGTGAAAGGGTTAACAGCCTGGACACCCTGTTGGTTTTGTTTCCTATTGCCAAATAAACATTTGAGAATAACTTTGATGGTATGTCACGTTAATTTTTTCATTAGCATTATTACCCAGTGTAGCAGATTTGCCTCAATTTGGAAAGGTGGGCCAAATGTGTCAAAAAAAAATTTTCTACTGTTTTTTCAAATAATGGCCCAAAATAAACATTTTTGCATAGAGAAATAATTTTAACAGAATTGGAAATGGGTTTGGTTAAAAGAGGGTTAAGCAAAATTTTATCTGTCAGTATTGCATTATTCTAATGCACAGTAAATGGACCACTCCTATTCCATTCATAAGCTGTGAAGTAACCCTTTGTCTTGCATATGAGTTTGGCTTGTGGTGTCTTGAAAAGCTACCCAGTCTATTTGAGACTCAGAATTTCAACATTAGCTTTCATATTTTGCATATTGCTGTTAATATGGCTCATCTCCTTTGAGTATAGTCGTTTACTCGAGTGTTCAGTCTATATACAATGATGTATTCATGGAATTGTTTTATAATTAAACAGAGGCATCCATTAATCGATGTAGGAAATTGTCTGCTCTGCCACCTTATAATGTGATGCAAAGATTATTGCCTTGGACTAGTTTAAGGGATATGCAAAGCTGGGTATTTTTACCGTGCCGTCTCATTGTAATTAATATTGCCTTAATTTTCACTTTTGAACTGTGGTTAATCCTGGAATTTGCCATAAAAGACATTTTCTTTTTGATGTGCCAGATGGCGTTTAATATTGGGCTGGAGTTAGAGTTGCAGAACTGTCTTCAAACGGGCAGATATTCTCTTTGTTTCGTTCGATCGCCCTCTGCTTCGGCAGGGTTAGAGCAACAAAGGGCTCTTGTCTGCGGTGGCAGTCAATATCTGCTCTGACCTCGCAATTTTTCAATCTGGCCCCAGGAACTCTGGGCGATTTGGGAGACGTAGGCAAGTTCAGCCGCACAAGAGGGCAATCTATTAAAAGTGATTAGCCTTGTGGGTTTGGCCTCCTGACAAACCTTCTGCTCTAATTCTATCAGCGTTGTAGGTCAGTTTTGGGTTGAGACCTCTGAATTATCTCACTGCATCCCATAGGGCTTCATCAGGATGTCAGGCTCAAAAAATTTTTTCATTTTTTTTTTTCTCATGGAAATATAATGTCCCTGGATATTTTGTAAGGATGTGACACTGCATTGGAAAGTCTGCATTTTCTGCATGTTTCATATGCTATGAATTCAAGCACCCACATATTGAGACTTGCCTTTTTCTAAGAGACCTTTTCCATCAAATTTAGTTGGTGCTGGATCAAGAAGCAAAAAGTTACCATTGTGCCCCTGTCCAAATTTATACAGTTGGGATTGTGAAAGGGGATTGACCTGGGGTGGAGGTGGGATGGGCAGCGCAAAATAAACGATGAATTGCAAGCTTAAATTTAGCAGCAATTAATATAATAACTGCAGAAATGTGATGCTCTGTGCGCAAAGGCATCATACGAGGAGATGGGCCCTTGTTTTTCTTAAATGGGCCATGTTTATGAAAGCAGATACTGCGGGTTGCGTTTGCCACATTAGTTGAGTAAACTTGGATAATCACATTTTCGGAATTTCACCTCTACTCATGCTGTGTTACAGCCCTGGCACTAGATCATGGTGGTTTTTTCTCTTTTGAGTTAAGGGATTTGGCCTGTGTCATCTGTGTCATTTTATTTAATTTGCAATGCAAGTTGAGCCTTTGGAATCCTTTTCAGCTCCTAAAAGCAAAGTTGCTCCTCTGAAATTGAGTGGAAAACCCACTTTCTTTGTTGGTATAGAGCAATTCAATACGTTGTTCAGCAGTTGGCCAACAACAGTGTTACTATGCACACAGCGGAATTGGAGGACGCTGTCTTGGTTTATGTGCTAGAAACTGGAAGACTATTTGGCTTTGGGCTATAAATATTTTTGCAGGGAAGGTAGGTGGCAGAACAAAGGAATTCTCATAACATGTATTACTGGATTTTTTTTCTCTAGTTAAGTTTTTTTTTTTCTAATTCTAGCACTACTTTTTCATTTTCTTTAAGAAAAGTCCAAATTGTATACTTCAAAGTGCTCGCTAATTACCAGTGGGTTTGCACAATGGGTGTCTGGTTGAACAGTACAACTTGAGCAGGCGGAAGAGCCATTGCAATTCGTGATGGCAAAAGCAGAACCTCTAGCAGGCTTTCAGTCCATTCTTTGTTGCAGAGACTGGTGAGAAAGGTGTCAGGAGGGCTTGTCAAGGAGGTTACCTCCTCCCATTGTCTTACAGAACCCTATTTCACACCTCACTGTTAGTATCATCTGAGGAATGGTTATTAAAGTGTTTCAAGGATTGCGTGGATAAATTTAGCATCTGTTTCACACCTGTGTTTCTTTCCTGCTGCCTTAGAGGCTGCAAATTGCAGCATTACTGAGGTAATCTTAGAGGCCCTCATGAGGAGATGGATTGTATAGTTTCTTTTACAAATACGTGTTAGCTGCGCGGTAACATCTGCAGTTTCAAATTCCTTTTCAAACTGCTACTTAAATATCGATTTATATGTCCACCAAACTCTCACAGTCGGATTTCAAAATTCCCTCAAATTTGGTTTGAAGCAGTGAGAAAATGTCAAGGGGTATCACAGAACACACTGAAACACTGTCAGCTGTATCAGATAAAACTTGAAAGGACCACAACAGTGAATGAATTACCCAGAGGGATTGCAGCAAAGCAGAAGCAGGGAATCTTTATCCTTGCAGTTTCTTAAGAGCTTTGAACATGAAAAGGCACAGAAAACATATCTATTATTATAAAATGATAACATTTCCGGTCTCTCCCTCGATGGAAATGTTGGAAACTTTGAAAAAGGATGTTGGAAGGCTGGGATGCGAGTCAGCTTTAAATCTATACTGGTGAATTATTGACAGCGAGAGTTTGCAGTGTTTTTGGTTACTCAGTATAGTCGTGAACGAGTTTGGCCTCTCGGATGCTCAGGGGATAAAAACAGGCCTAACTTGGGGCTCAGAATGGCTTTACCAATTATGCATGAATATTGGATCTTTAAAGTGAACAAGCACTTATCTTGGGGCGGTTTTATTGCGCGGATAAGCCATTTTATGATTTTGCCCCTGGCATATTGCTTTTCAGTTCTTTTTTAGGTGATGTCCTCATGTTCTTCTTTCTTAGAGACAACTTCCTGCAGTCTGTCACTGGCAAACTTAAGTTGGATTTGTAATCTAGCCTTGGAAATGTAGTAGCATGGAATAACTAGGGTGCTGAGGGCAAGTCTATTTATTTTAAAAATTGGTTTCCCTTGGACCTCAACTACAATGGCCATTTGTAAACTGAAAACTTGCCAGGTGGACAGGAGCTGACATGTTGCCTTCTGATCTGTCATAGTTCTTCCTGAAGGTTATACTTTGAGCTGTGTTTAAGAGCTAACTCTTTCTTTTGTGGAACAAAGACTGTCAAACCAGTTGAAATATAAACGAGCAACAGACTGCACTTTTGCTACCCACAAAAGCAGCTAGGAGCATCAGTTAAAATTTCCAGACCACGTTGATTTGGTCAACAACGTAATTTAACTCACAACCCACTACCAAAAAAAAATTTGAATTTTCTAACATTAATGTGTGTCTGCATATGCTGAGCATTAAACTTGATTGAGCTTCACTTTGTAATATTATGTGGATTTCTTTTCCGAATAAAATGACCCCTTGCAAAGTGGTAGTCATCATTCTTAGGTCTCTTTCCTCCATACATTTTATAGCCAGCCTGCTTTTCTGGCCTGTTTTGTGTTTGATTTATTTCTGTACCGGCTTGACAGTAAGCTTCTCTTCCGCCCTTCATGTCACTCCTCTCCCCTTTGTTGCACGGGACTCTTTAAAAACTTGGGATTTCTTTGATTGATGTGGAGCACTGCAACACCTTGGTAAAATCTCAGCCAGTGCTCTTTGTGTGCATCTGTAAATAAATTTGCATGATTTAACTGGTGTTTGGAAGCTTTTTCTGGCTAGCACATAAAATAAGTGAACCTATCCACTAATCGGACAGAATAAGCAATCAGTTCACAAGTAAAACTTAGAGGATGGTAACTCCAGTGTTAGACTGCTGATCATTTGAACTATGATTTAGCTAGCTAACTAACACTAGTGAAGGTAACCAGCCGGCTTCTTGCATTGCTAGGTTGCTCATATTTCAAGGCGCTAAGGTTACCTGCTGGCTGACCCACGAAGTAGCCAGAATTTGTAATTGACTTGGCTATGGTTAAAGGCATAAAACTTGAGCTTTGCATGAACTCCTGCTTGTTGGCATTAGTATTCTAGTCTTGTTCAATTCCTCAGCCATCGGTGCAGCTGCATGTGGATGGTAACATTCTGCTGATGGCTTGAAAATGTTATGCAGCATCATCCCATGCTGGCTAAATAAGTATGAATAATAAGTGTGCGTCACTAACGGACTAGATAGCTGTATAGTTTAAAAGAAGGGACGGATAATAAAATCTAAAAATAGTGCCTTGGTCTTTGGTGCTCACTTGGTTTATTTCAAGCTTAAGTGTTATGTTCACCATTGCAAGAGAGGGGAAAATTTGACATTCTGACTCACATCTTCATGAGTGCATTATTATTTGAAAGTAGAAAAATTGGGGGAATTATCTTGATTTCAAGTGGGCCTGTCGCGATAATCAATAAATCAATTAATCTAACGATAACAAAAAATGAGGTCGATAAGTTTTCTGGGGTCGATAATTTTCATTTATCAAAGGCACTGGATGTCAAGAGAGTTAACTCCAGTGCATTGATCTTGACTGATTACTCGCGGTTCCTTACTCCTCCGTGGAGTGAACCGTCTTGTCAATCACTCACTCTTTGTCTCAGGGATGTGATTTTTCCGCTAATTCGCGGAATTCCGCTTTTTTATCTTCAAAATTAAAAAAATAAATAAAACTCTGATTTTTCAGTCATGAAAATCCGATTTCATATCTACAGCATTCTGACTTTTAGTATTTCCGTAACTGAATTGATCTTATGCATGATGCATTCTACAGAACTTCCGTTTTCAAATTAGCCAGGTAAGGTACACCGGTGAAATGTCATGCTGTGTGGGCTGGGGCTGCGGCGGCAAGTTTCAACACTGCGGAAAAGAAACGACTTAGATATTGCGGATATTCGAGAATTCAGATGGCTTGTAGTATAGTAATAATAATTAATAGCCCGTATACCTGTATTTTGTGTAGCCCATTCGGCTAGTGGAGCGAGGATGAAGCAGTCTTGTAGCCTAAGTTTCAGAGGCGTGAGTGGTTGACGGCTGAACACTGCTGCGTCCCTTTACGTAACTAGTCGAGACAAATGCTGTACTGGTAAGTTGCGTGGTTGGTTCAGTGTGTATCCGTATCCCCCGGGAGTGCGAGCGGGTGCTCGTCTTAGCTCTTTGACGCACCTTCGCCAGCTCCCATTAATGGTAGTATGGCCACTCAAACCATAACTTTGCGTTACGTAAGCTTACCAACAAACCTGATGGACCTTTATTTTCCTATCTCACTTTCGCACACTTTAATATGAAGCATTTTTACCCTACATTTTGACTTCGGTGATGCTGAATTAATTGGTTACTGTGGCCAGCATACGCACGGGTTATCAGTGCTAACGCAGCTGAGCGTCTAGCTCCAAAGCTAAATCATGGTTATTACATCAGCTGCCCAGCTAATCCATGATCTTTAGCAATATTAGCGAACGATACCACTAACTTTTCTATCGCGTCGTAAAGGTAAAAGTTAGTGGTATCCTTCGCTAATTTTAAAGGTGCTTCAGCCCGTCCATGTAGTTTCACTCGTTTTTTCATGTAAATGGAGCGTCACTGGACATCGAATATAGCCGAATGTGGCTAGTCAGTGACACTGTTTTCCGCTGTCGTTGGCTTATTCACTAGGTTAATTTGTAATGCGTAATATGTAATGCATATTTCCAGGAGTTCCATCAGGATTGTGTTTTTAGTCATTAATTGGAAGTTGAAAATACTCACAGAACTCATAGATGGTTTCTACAGATGATTGGATAAAGAAAAAAAGATTTATTAGTGATGTGTATCTATAGTGATTATGTTCTTATTTTTCATTTTTGCTATAACACAGTACATTCAGGGTAGTCTAAATTCATAAAATCCCATGAGCATGTGACTTTGTGATATGATTTTGGAGTTGAATGTGAAGTCAATGATTTTATTGATATATTGGCTTTATTGGATGAATGTTATTTGACTTTTATCTGAGTGCAATATTGGCAGATTAAATTCTTAACAAGCTTGGAGCTTGTGACTAATTTTGACTTAGAAATGAAAGATTACATGCGTTTCTTGGCTTGAATATACATTGGATAATAATTCTGTTTTTTTATTTTTTTTTATTTTATTGAATTCTTAGTACACTTGGGGCACTAAAAATCACTAAAACCTAGAAGCTCATTGATCTAAGGGAGAATTTGCATTTTTATAGAATATCATTATATTTGAAAAATGGTACCGAAACGACATATTATCGTTTATCGCAATAAATTTTGGGACAATTTATCGTCCAGCAAAATTTGTTATTGTGACAGGCCTAATGTCAAGAAAACATCAAAAACTGCTATCTGTCTGGATCCAGGATCTCAACATATGTGTACTTTATAATGAACGTGTGGTACATACGCATATTTCATTTATTTGGTATCGTAACTCACTGTGACGCATGGATGTGCAAGGTCATGTTTTTGCTGGATTTCACCTTGACCTTAGCACTGTGACCTTGAGGCAGGAAATCTTGTCCAGGCCGAGGGGTACTCAGCAACGCGTCATGTTTTTTTGTTTTATTTTTTTTAATGGAAAAAATGCAAATCAACGTTGGGCTCTAAATGCCTGAAAATGGCATTTGTATGAATGGTAATGGTATGAAATTATACTGCTGGTCAGGCTACATACAGACCATTTTCATTACAAATGATTAAATGAAATTGAGCCATTAATAAGAACATGAGCAATTAAATTTGTCAGACTTATTCCTTTTGATGTCACGCAAATGTTTGGTTGCTCCTGCACATCTATCGGTCAGCAGCAGACACTTCAGGAGTCCTGACACGGATAGGCTTCCACAGTTATATCGGGGTGCATGACTTTGATTAATTTTTGGGTTCAATGTATTTTCCAATTTTTCCAACATCTTTTTGAGACAGCATTGAGCCTTATTAGTATTAGCTGTCTCTCTGTAGTTTGGTATAACATTGAAATGCCTGAATCTGAGACTTAACATTTACTGGCCATATCTTGAATTTTCAACATCTCCCAATTCTCACTTACAGTGGTTTCAAAACTTACTGGCACCCCTGACTGGCAATGCACAAACAATACAAAAAAAATAAAATAAAATGAACAATGTAATTATAGAGAAACGGAATATACCAACAAGTGAAATACTATCATGTTCTGATGGAAACAACCAAAATCATCAGAATCATTTGATATAATATAAATTTCAACAAAATCAAGGTTTCATAGTTATTGGCATGCTTCATTTTGTACTTGGTGCAACCACCTCTGGCAAGAATAACAGCATGGAATCTTTACCTGTAATTTTTGACAAGGTTAAGGCACACATTTGGGGGGATTTTGGACCATTCCTCTGAGCAAATCCTTTCAAGATCCTTCACATTCTTGGGTTTATCAACTGGCCTCTTCAACTCAGCCGGCAGGTTTTCAATTGGATTGAGGTCTGGCTACTGAGATGGCCATTGCAGAACATTGATTTTGTTGTCACAGAGCCATTTCTGTGTGGATCTTGAAATATGCCTTGGGTCAGTGTCTTGTTGGAAAATCAACCAACTGCCAAGTCCCAGCCTTTTGGCGGAGGCTACTAGATTGTCAGCCGAAATAGCCTGATATTTGGTGGAAGTCATTATTCCATTAATCTAAGCCAGTGCCCTGGACCTCTTGAATTAAAACAGCCCCAAAACTGACCCACCATCATATTTCACTGTGGGCATGAGATGCTTCTCCTTGTATTTTTGTTTAAACGCCAAACATGCCAATTCTGTATCTTATTGAAACATGCAATTTTTGTCTGATCAAAGAACCTTGTTCCAGTCATAATTAAAGGAAAAGAAAACCCTTTTTCAGCTTTTACCCGATAAAAGTATCCTTAATTGTATTCTTGGGTATTTTTCGAAAAATGTTTATAACGACTAAAACAGCTCGAGAAGGTCAGATTTATGTGTTGTGTGCGGTGTGCCATGTTTGTTGGAATCGGGATAGCTTGCTACGACACCCAGACACGTGAACTCTTGAGCGTTCGAAGGTCATGAATTAACCCCTTAGCAAATTAGGTGTTACCTGATTTAAGGCTTTATAATTCAAGATTGCAGCTTTAGAGACAGAAAAACTTTGGCTCAATTGAGTCTAGACATTTGAAGCATTTAGACTCCCATCGTATTTCAGTTTATTTTTATTATTTTGGTGGAGAAAAGGGGCTGCAAACATAGAAAATCATGAGAATTCACTATTGAAATAGAAAAAAAAAATCATACTGACAATTGAAAAACTGCTGGGGCTTAAATCTATAAATTTCTGGGATCATAAACTTCTTGACCACAAGTACAATTCATCTTGAACATTACATTCTAGATTACCCGCTTGCTATTAGCCAAATTAGACAGTTATCCAGGTGTCTCCCCAAAGTCTGAGATCCATCAAAATGGTTCACTGTTAAATCATACATTAATCATATCTTTAACACAAATTAACTTTTGGGGCATGAAATTCAGCATGAACTAATGATTTTTTGGTTGAGTTTAGCATGAATTTATCAATAGCAATGCAGTTGAACACCATTGGTCACCAGTAACCTGTCCAAACTCACAACATGCCTTTTCTCCATAATAAAGTTAACAATATTGTCCATTTTTCTTCGAAGTCCCCCAAGCATTAAATCAAGTGCTGATTAAACAGCTATAACATTCACGCTGCAATGAAAAGCTAACTGCTCCCACATCCAAGCTCATAACCTTCCAGCTTATAAGGGTAAAAACTTACTTACTCAGTAATATCTGAATTCTGAAATATACCGTATTTTAACAGAACAGAAATTTCGCTTTCAGGACAAAGCGAACGACATATGCCACCATATTCAACAGAATGGTGTAATGAACGTACCGAGGGATCTATCGACGTGCCTGGGCTGCATGCATTTGGAGAAACAAAAACCTCAGCATTCGATGTCTTTAAACGTGGTATAAATTCTACAGCAAAAAGCCATATTGAGCAAAATGCAAACAGAGTAGAAGTATCACCTGTTTTCTTCATTGATGCCCTCCTCCAGAGACAGATGTATCGGTTTAAGGAACCCTCCAGTACTGTTTCATTCAGAATAATTCCCCTTGACCGCGTCCATACAACAGTTATCTCGTAAATGAGACTGAACACTTCAGGACGGTTTCGAGTGTCTTTGTTTCTTTGATATTGCATCATTTTCAGCTGCGCAACCGTGGCCAACATTCGAAGAATACAATCGACCTTACTTTTACGCTTAGCTTTGAATCCTATTCTTATTGTCCGATCAATGTATTTCAGTTATTGAGGAAAGTTTAAACACTCGGGAATTAAGATAAGAAGCGAGTCTATCAATACATCGTTACCGAGGAAGCTTCACGAGGGCGTGAACTATAACTGTAGAGTTATGCAGATGAATCTGAGTATATAATTGAGTGACTGGTTATCGACACCAGTACTAGGGTGGATAGAAGGGAGCGCTGAATTAGTCAATGGAGGAATCCACGCGTTAATCCATGGGAGGGAACTACGCATATTTTGTGTGTGATGACTGTAATTGACAGTAGAATGTGAGAGAATCAATACTATGTCGGATTTTTTGCTTCACAAAATGTTTTTTTTTTAATCACTAATTGGAATACTGTTGGCTCACTGTAACTAAAATGGTTACAGTTTTTTTTCTGTCGCAAGTGATAATTTTTTTAAACTACTGGATCAATACAATGGGCAAGGATATTGACCAGTTTGCACATCAGGGTTAGCAGAGGAGTTTAATTCATGCAACTCCTGAAAAACAGGGATTGGAGGGAACTTCTCCATACTCTAAATCGCGTTTCTGCTCTGCCTGCTTGTGAATATTCAATAGTGCTTTACTTTGCCATTCTATAGACGCAAGTGTCTACATCTGCAGAAAGGGGTTAAATAAAACCAGTGGCGGAGAACTGAAAATTTGGTGGGGCACAAGAGACCCATTTATAATGATTAGTCCTTTCTTGTTCTCAATCATTTTCATAATTATCAATATTTTTACTCGAAGAACTCTCCACACTATCAGGTGTTGCTAATTCTCCCCGTTGACGACAATCATTCAAGTGAACGCGTAATTTGTTGCATTTAAATCGGCGTCATTCAAAATTGCTTACCTGTCAACTCTCACGCATGTGGCTTGAGTCTCGCGCTTTTAAGTGGCATGTCTTGTTCTCATACCGTAGTCAGCAATCTCACACATCATAAGTTTATTCAGGAAAACAAAATTTTATTTAATTGCCGAGTCCCACTTATTAGTCAACCTACGCTGTACAGAGAGCGAAAGGCGATATTTCGTTGGAATCAGTCGCAGATAAGTCATTATTCAATCAACGAGATTAACGCGCGGAATTGTAGTGCTTTTGCATGGAAGTTTTTCAATTTCATGTACGTTTCAGTAGATTTCTCCTCTAGCACCATGAAAGTCTATTGTGACTCTGGAATTCTCACGCTTCTTTTTTCTCCGGGGTCGGAAGCTATGAAATTGCTTTAAGACATTTCAAATGGTCTGTTATTTCATTGAAACAATTTAAATGATCATGAAGCACAAATTAAATCACCTGATGCATGGTTAAGGTAGCGCGGAGGTTTCAGAGCAGCTTGTAATTCCTAAGGCATGGGCCTTTTTTTGAGTCAGTTATTTTCCTGTTCTGAATTTAGCCCATTATTTTGTCACTGTGGAATTGAATTCTTAATTTTGGTTGACGTTATTCTCAATAATCCTTAACCCAATAAGACCTAGGGCACCACATGATGCACTTCATTCACATTTCTTAAAAATGATATATATGATATTCATGTCCCTTCCGTTTTTAAAACGAGTGCGACGCAGACGTCGCATCAGGTCTTAATGGGTTAAGGGTGCCATTAATTGTGAAATCTTGACTTGCAGGAAATTGATTTTTAATTAAATCCATATATGATTTTGGTTGGTTTCCTGGAACATTAATAATGTACAGTATTTCTTGCAGGTTGGTATTTAGAGTTTCTCAATAGACACATTTTTTAGAATTTTTTAAACTCTTGTTTGTGCATCGCCGGTCAGGAATGCCAGTAATTTTGGAGCCCAATGTATGTGGCTGGACATGTGAGTAGGGGACCTAACAGTGCAGATTAGCTGGCCAACCCCGTCCTGGCATTGTTATACACCTCCTCCAGTTAGATGACCCTCTGGGTAGGCGGCCTACAAGCACTTGGCGGCCAGTCTGGGTGTTCCCTTTGAGGGGGGGCAAACCTGCCCCTACGATTTTGGTCCATTCTGCACACACACAGACAGCAGCTGTGTTTGGTTAGGTAGATGCCCTGGCTAAGGGCTGTCTGGAATTTCAGCCCTCCCACATCTCCCGCGATGTTCTGAAGTCAGTCACTCTGCAGTGGCACACACTCATTTACCTCACATTTTAGCAAGTTTTCTTTTGCTTCTTAACTTCACTGTTTTTTTCGTTTTTAATCTGTGTGTCAAATTGCTGAAACTATTTTCTTTGATATTTTGAGAGCCAGGAAATATAAAATAAATTGTTTGGGCAGAAAACCATGCATTTTTTGGCCTGTGTCCTTTGTCTGACCTGCCATACTTGTACATCAAATTTGCCATTTACTGTCTGTAGCTAGGATTACTGCTGGTTATTCTCCACCAACTATTCTGTTCTCCCAGTGTGTGTACTGATATAAAGCTGGCCTTCAGAAGCTATGTGGAGTTTCAGAGGGGGAAAGATGACGGGGTGTTCTACAGGAGACTGTTACACCCACGACTCCTCTTACACCTTGTGAAGATTCTGAGCTACCTTTTCAGCTTCCATCTCCATTTTCTGAATTTCCCCTGGGAAAACATCACCCATGGCATAGCTCTCTCCCCTCTAGTCCCTCCATGCTAGGTCCAAGTTATGCACTGGATGGAAACTCGTGTCAGGGGAAAGGTTAGGTCTGTCCTCCTCAGCCAGTTTGTCTGTCTCTACATTTTGAGATCTGGAACAGCATTGAACCGGAGTCTTTAATTGTTTAGTACAGGAGAGAGTAGGGGCCTGACTTTTGATGCTAGCTGCTGTCCTGTTTAACCAGTTTTGTTACAGCTCTCTGGAAAATTCCGGGTGGATATAAAAAATACAAAAAAAAAAAGAACCAGCTTCTTTTTCATATTGCCTATATTGAGAGTAATCATTGGAAAATGTATATTCCCATTAGTATGAGATATACTGTACTTTGATATGATTCAAACTGACAGTTTGGGCCTATTGAGCATTATCGTTTTATACTGGTAATTAGGGCTGGGTGATAAATGTATCGCGATCATTTTAAGAGCAATGTAAGTATCTGCCGCTATGGGGAACATAGGCGGTCCTGCTTATAACTTTTTCTATACCTAATGCCATGTGGAACTAGCATCAGAGGCCATCTGAAATATTTCCATGAAGAAAAGTGCGATTTGAAGTTCGCTAATTACCAGCGAGGGTGGACTGCCTCCATCGCCTTGGCATAATTAGCTCTCCTTAAATCAATTCCCGCGCGCTTTGCCTAACTTGCAGTCAAGCCATTTATTCAGCCTTGATTTTAGTTCCTTTCTGCGTCGAAATAGCCTTCAGTGAAGGCGGAAAACATTTTGATTAAGCGTATCGAACGTGACATGTAAATTGTTACCGCATTTGCCCACAGAGGCGATACCAGAAATAATCAAGCGAACACATTCAGGTAACTCTGTCATGTTTCATGGTCATTTAAATTTCAAAATGTAACAAAAATGATATCTAAATAAATTGTGCCCACCCATTTAAATTGTTAATTGAGCGAATCGACTGTTCGATTGCAAATTGAGCAAAGTAAATGGGAAGGGTGCGAAAGCAATTGTCCGGAAGAGGATGATTATTTTGAAGATCTTAACTTTTTTTTTTTTCAGCACGTAATTTGCCTGAATGTGTTGGCTAGATTATTACATTTGGCCGCTGTCTCCGAATGCAATAACAATTTACATGTCACATTTGATACGCTTAAACAAAATGTTTTATACAAAGTACCTTCACTGTAGGCTATTTAGACACTCAAAACTAACTAAAACCAAGAGCTATGAAATACTTAACTTCAAATTAATCTTGTTCAATTATCAAATAAAAAATGCTAAAATTTTGTAGCACAGATTTTCCTGAACATGCTTGCCGAGTCTTCGGTGCATTTGTCTATTGCTTGCAATGCAAAAATAATTCCTCTCTCACATTCCCGTTCAATATGCTTCACAAAATGTTTTCCACTTATATTTATGTATATTCCACCTATATTTTTAAATGCTTGAAAGGCAGGGCTATCTTGATATGGTTTTATTTTTAAGAAATCTTTTGTTATAATACATTAAAGTTCCACAATGAGTGGTGCAATTCAGAAGTCAATTTATTCAGATTATTGGCATTCTTTCAATCTAACATGGTAGCCTCATTAGGTCTGACTGCTTCTCATTATCTCTGAAGTAGTACAGTTTCGGTACATGTTTCGGAAATGGCGGCTAGTTAATGGCGGAAATGTCGGAAGTGGGGGGAGAAATATTACATGGTTTTCAAAATTATTTGAAAATCACCAAAATTACCTTAATTCACCAAAGAGTTCTGAAAGGCCGCTCTCGCTGAAAAAAATTACCGTTGCTGAGTGCCAATGCATAGACCTAATTATAATTGCCATTTGATTATAACTACTAGTAGAGCATGTGTGGGGCGAGCGCAGCAAGTCTCTTGTTGGTCAAGTCACCCTCTGTTGGCAATTTTTTGAGCAGAGTTGATGACAAATATACATACAAATAGGGGGGCGCATTGAGTTGACTGATAAGGGGTGCTCGCAGCGCATGAGTTCGCCCCAATAATTGGAAAACTTGTTAACCTCCTCAAGCCCGGCGTCCACCTGGCAGTAGCGTCGGCGTTACGGGATATTCAGATGACTTGCCGTGAGCCTCTGACCCTTAAACGCATAAGTGCTTTCAAGCTGTTGCTGTTCAATGGCGCTTGAGTAATAATCACTCAATTTATGTACTTAATATTAAAGCCAATATGTAAGCGCTTGATTATTAAGAAAGTATTAAGAAATGAGAGATCACTGAATACATTGACAATGTACTTAGTAGTGATATGGGTGCAAATAAAAAAATAATGAAAATAAAAAAGTCAATTAACCCAGTGCTTTCTCTGAAATCAATCTCCTGTTCTAGGATTTTTTTTCAGCAGTGTAACCTAATTTATTTTAAGATTGCACATAATCATAATGTTTTCAGCGTTTCAAAGAATAGGTTGCACTTGCAGAGAAACACAGTCAAATCTTCGGTCAGATTCTGTAACGGCGTTTTGAATAATTACAGACCCCAGGTCTTCTTACTGGACATTTAAAAATACACTCAAGATATACATGTATTATGAATTGCGAGCATTTAGGACATCTTTTTTTATTAATTGTCATTTGTGAACCCTACTCTTCTGTAAAGTCATTAATCCGAAAAGAAAATATTCCCCATAATTCAATGCTAACTGAGACAGTAAACCCAAATATCGCTGTAAGGTCTATCCACTGACAGCCGATTACAGCACCCTCAATAATTATTGGCACCCTAGTTAAGATGTGTTCATTAGCTTCTATTAAATTCAGTTTTTTTTCTAAATAATATGGGACCACAATGGAAAAAAAGAGGAAAATACAACCTGTGTATTTTCAATGTGTGCCACAATTGTTTTCTTCATTCATACATACAATACAATGTGTGCCACAATTATTAGCACCCCTGATGTTAATTCTTTGTACAACCCCCTTTTGCCAACAAAACAGCACCTAATCTTCTCCTATAATGTTTCACAAGATGGGAGAATACAGAAAGAGGGATCTTCTACCATTTCTCTTTCACAATCTCTCTAAATCATCCAGCAACCTGGGTCCTCTCCTCTGCACTCTCCTCTTCAGCTCACTCCACTGGTTTTCAATGGGGTTGAGGTCTGGGTACTGAGATGGCCATGGGAGGAGCTTGATTCTGTGTCTGGTGAACCATTTCTGTGTAGATTTGGCCACATGTTTAGGGTCATTATCTTGCTGAAAGATCCATGTGTGGAACCATCTTCAGCTTTCGGGCAGAGGCCACCAGATTGTGATTTAAAATGTCTTGGTATTTCAAACTATTTATGGTGCCATGCGCCCTAACAAGGTTCCCAGGGCCTCTGGAAGAGAATCGGGCCCACAGCATCACCGATCCGCCCCCGTACTTCACAGTGGGCATGAGGTGCTTTTCTGCATACTCCTCTCTTGTGTTCCGCCAGACCCACTAAGCGTGCTTGTTGCCAAAAAGGTCCATCTTGGTCTTATCTGACCAAAGCACATGGTCCCAGTTGAAGTCCCAGTACCACTCACCGAACTCCAGGCGTTTGTGTTATGATTGTGCGTGAGAAAAGGTTTTTTTCCGTGCATGCCTCCCAAACAGCTTGTTGGCATATAGATAGCGCCTGATGGTTGTTTTCTTTCTGACCCCAAAATGCTATCATTTGTTGCAATTCTTTAACTGTGAGCTTTGGAGAACTTTTTATTTCTCTTACCATCCTCCTCACTGTGTGTGGTGGCAAAATAACCTTGCGTCCTCGTCCAGGCTTGTTTACCACTGTTCCAGTTATTTTAAACTTCTTATTGATTCCTCTGACAGTAGATATGGGCAGATGCAGGTGAGTGGCTATTTTCTTGTCGACACACATCTGCCTTACTTGAATGGTTCTTTTGTCTTTCCCATGTTGAAGAGTAGATTAGAGAAATGGCCTCGGTGTCACGTCATATTTATACCCCAGGGAAACAGGAAATGATGAATTACTAATTAAATGTTCATAGATATTCTGATCAACTTTGTAAACCACTGTAGAAATGACATAAATACTTCAATTACATTTAATTCCTAGGAATTGTTAGAGGTGCCCATAATTGTGGAACAGGTGATTTTATGAAAAATAATTATTTCTTAGTCAGGGATTCTTTTTTTCCCTTAAAATTCACTTAGGTAAAATTTAAAGGTTAAATTTTTCTACAATTTTCAGTGTGAGAGTATGCTTCTGCAATAAAAAATTGAATTTATTTTAAGGCTTTTAACACATCTTAACCAGGGGTGCCAATAATTATGGAGGGCGCTGTAGATATGTAGCATGCCCTCAAGCAAGAGAAAAGTGTGTATTCCTTAGGTTAGATTAGTTAAATAACCAAATTCATTAAAATATGATGAAACACCCAAATCTCACTGATAAAATTCACTTACTTACTTTGTTCAATAAATTTAAGTGTTCCATATAGAGCCATCATGGAAAGAAAGGCATATTCCTAATGTCTTATTAGCGACGCCCTTATGGTACCTGTACCTGTAATGTTGCAAGGTTTTTGAAAAGTTTTCTGCAGTTTGGTTTTATTTCCAGACACCGTATACTAAAACAGCTCACAATAACAGCAGAGTTTTATTTTTCGCTGGAGGCAGCCTAAATTGACTTCAGTGGGGAAAGCATAAACCCCATTTTTTTTTTTTCAAACTTTTTCTTACCCTTTAAGCTGAAGCTGTATATCAAATTTGAGAGCAATGTGTTCTGCTGTTCTGGTGAAAATAAGTTTCAAAGATTTACCCTTTTTTGACCCAAAATGGTGAAAAAAGGAAGTCTTGAACGTAACGGTTCTCACACTGTTCGCAAGCCTTCAACTTTTCCTCTCAGCATGCAAAAGCTGCCGAAGCGGTCTGTAATGGTTTGGCTGCAATTTGGGATGAAAAAGACAAAAAAAAAGGAAAATGATAAGCCCAGCAAGAACAATAGGCCCACAGCTACGCTTGGAAGCCTAATTGAATGCAGTCTAAATCCTATCTAAATATCACCTTCAGCAGCATTTACTAGGGATGCGCCAATCAGGGTTTTTGGGGCCGATCATCGATTGCATATCACCGAAATCAGTATCGCCGATAGAGATACCGATCACACAGCATCTATTTGAAATTTAAGCTTGATTTTTATAGTGTAGCATTAATTATGTCCCCCGGGGGGACATATAGCGTTTGTGACAATTCCTGTGCGCCGTTATCATTATCGTGCGCCGTCACTTTTTATGAACATTTATGAAGAAATCATTACGAAACTATTCCTACACACATATCTGGTCCGGAGGTAGGTTGCTATTGAATTTCGGCCAAATCGGAAAGGCTCTCTAGCGCCACCAAGAAACATTATATTGGCACTTACACGGCCACCACGACCAGTAGGAAAGTCATAGAGAGATGGAACCAAGACTATATTGTTAATCTAATCAAGGCCTAAAACTGAAAAATCGACACCCATGACCCAAATCGAACAGTCCGCAAATTGCATATCAAAATTTCCTTTTTCCCCTAAATTGTTCTCCAAAAACTTCGACATTCCTTCATATCTTCAAAAGTACTCAACTCAGAGGTTTCATATTGCATATGTATGACAACCATGATGGCTAATTTGATAAAATTAAACAATTATCCCCACAGGTCACAAAATGGCTCTCTAGCGCCACCATATATTGGCACTTACACGGCCACCAGGACCGGTAGGAAAGTCATAGAGAGATGGAACCAAGACTATATTGTTCATCTAATCAAGGCCTAAAAATGGAAAATCGACACCCATGACCTAAATCGAACAGTCCGCAATTTGCACATTAAAATTTCCTTTTTCCCCTAAATTGGTCTCCAAAAACTTCGACATTCCTTCATATCTTCTAAAGTACTCAACTCAGAGGTTTCATATTGCATATGGGTGACAACCATGATGGCTAATTTGATTAAATTAAACAAATATCCCCACAGGTCACAAAATGGCTCTCTAGCGCCACCAAGAAACATTATATTTAAATAATAAATAATATATTATTTCAATTTAAATAATCGATGACAAAACACACACTGCAGATGAAAACTTCTGTACAACTTTATCAAAAGTCAAACGGTTTGGGTTTTATGAGCCGTCAAAGATGGGGTCTTCACCCACTTCCACTGCCTTTTTTCCATGCGTACGCAAATTCCAACCTAAATATGACCCCTTAAACATGCTCAAAAACAAACGAAATTTTGCAGTTAATTCCTAGTAGCTTCAAAGATATTTACTTTCTCAAAATTTTCCACCAAACACACAAAATGGCTCTCTAGCGCCACCTTAATACGCCAAAATGGGACTTTCGCTTTCACCACAGCCTGTTGCAATGTCATAAAATCCTGAAAAAAAATCACACATCATTGCTGTTCTATGCCCTGTACTGTGACTTCGTCTCAACAATTCCTGTGCGCCGTGATCGTTATCGTGATCGTTATCGTGCGCCGTACCAAACGACGTCACGCACTTTTTATTAACATTTATGAAGATATCATTCAAAACTTTTCATACACACACATCTGGTCCTGAGGTAGGTTGCTCTTGAATTTCGGCCAAATCGGAAAAACAACAGCTGCGCACCCGGGGGACACCAGTCGCGGTCGCGGGCGACCGACTGGACTGCGTCTCGTTATTAATTTATTTATTACTATCCCCCCAACATCAAAATACGGGGGGATATAGCCATTGCCTCGTCAGTCTGTCCGTCCGGGCAGGCAGGCGGGCGTCCGCCTGTAATCATACCTTCTCCGGGCCATATCTTGGAAACTACACATCTTCACGAAATTTCACAGACATGTTCAGCATGATATCTAGATGTGCCTTTGGGGGCCGGGGGGCTATGCTGTTGCCAGATGGCTCTTGTTTAAGTTATTCTTAACACTGTATTCAGCATTTTAAAATGAAGGGATTAGAGAGCAGTGATGATTTTAGGATGCGTAATTTTCGGGATCCTGCAAGTTTGACAGGCTGCTCTAAATGAAGATTTCAGTGCACCAGCAACTACGCATAACATTATGATTTGGTGCAAATCCTATGTTCTAGTGTGTAGATTGATATGAAAACATTGTCTATAACAAACTTCTATGCATTTATTCAACAAAATTATAAACCTACTGCAAAGATTGCTGTCAAAATGTTGGCAGCAAGAGACTTTTATATATGCCAGGATATGACTGTGGCTGGATCCATGTTTCTGTAACGCCCTGTCATGCTCTAGTGCTGCTTTCCAGTTGGTAAAACCACGCGAGGTAAAAACTGCATCCCTCTCACCGGCAGTAACATATTTCCTGCAGGGAAAGCAAATGCATGCATCCCACTGAACTGGGTACTCTAGCCACGGTCATGTACGATACAAGGCTGGATTGAATGATAGCCATAAAGCACCGAATGCATGCTCTGGGTAGCTAGCTAATATCAGTTGGGATAGCACATTGCCATTCAAGTTGCTATCCGCGTGATGTAGGGCTGAGGCAGCAGACAGAGGGAACTGGTTTGGGGCAATGCTTGTGGAGGGCACTGGAGCCATAGTCATAGCTTCTGGTGTGCAAGATACGGCATTGCCTGAGATGCCAAGTCTCACACATTCGGTGTAGGTCTCACACATTTTTTAGGCTTATTCAACGTAGTCCACAATTATTCAATGAACGCTTATTACTGAGATTCTCATGCGAAATTAAAATTCTTGTGCATTGAAGTTTCAATGCACAACCAAAAGTAACATGGAAAGCGACTTTGGACTTCTCGTCCTTCTCTTTACTCAGGGATTGGAAACAATGCATGTGTTTCATGATCGTTTAAATTGCTTAAATGAAATAAGACCATTTGAAATGTCTTTATGCAATTCCATTGTTTTCAATCCCTCAGTTAAGACAAGCATGAGAATTCCCGAGTCATAATCGATTTCCATGTCACTAGTGTCACTAGTAGTTAAACTGTCATTCATGTCTTAGTTTTGTCAATAAGGTGTGAAAACTGAATGTTTGTACATATAAATAAGTGAGCCAGTCAAGGTACTGTTTAACAACTTGATATATAGATGGCATTTTACTAGGTATACCCACTTGGCCCACTCTTTTTTACTCCCCATTGGCCCACTTTTTTTAAGTCGGGGGGAGTTGGCCCACTTTTGAAATTTTCTAGAATCATCACTGAGAGAGTATTATGAATTGATAACTCTTATTTACAAGAATATGCAACAGTCAACTGACCAAATAAAGAGCAGGGCAAGAAACAAAACTATAACCGAACTATGACATATAACCATAACATCTTGTTGTACCTCCTTGCCTATAGTATAGTGCATCTACATCCATCCTTCATCTTTTTCTCAGCTGAGGTAGTTTTAATTGCCTTTAATAGGGGAGAGAGAAAGTGTGTGTGTGTGTGTGTGTCTGTGTGGGGGGGGGGGAAGCGTACAGAGCTCAGACTTAAATTTTCTGTCCTATCCTTCTCAAGCAGCAACACTGGCAGATTTACGTTCGGAAATATGAGCATCTCTGCATTTTTGGCTGTTAGCTTGTTCATTGTCATCCACAATATTTCCTCCTGCACTGAAAAGTCTCTCACTGTTTACACTTGTGCACGGTGCAGAGAAGTAGGCTTGTGCGGGAGATGGAAAGAGTCTTCTATACTGCCAAAAAGAATGTTCCCAAGCCTCATTTCGTTTTATCCAGTTTTTTTTTTCTGCATATTTGGTGACGAAGATTCAACTACATAGTCATTCTAATAATAGGCCTACCAGTCTAATTGCATTACCCTATTATGAGTCAGCGATTTTGATTTTAATCCAAACTTTGAAGTTCCATTAACTCCAGATCATCGTAAAATCCAACAGTCAAAATTTTCAAAGAAAGATGGGTGTAATAACTTTCTGAATTCACAGCTTATTTTTATCTCACAAATTATTCTGCCTCAGTCCATATTTGTTAGCATTTGGCTTGTCAGAAACCACCTGCAGCGCAGTGAAATGCTTTTTGCTCTGTACCATAATGCCATAATATTTCATTTATACAACCAAAGTAACTAAAATTATTTTCAGCTCCAACATTATTAACGTTGGTAGCCGACTCAACTCATGAAAAAAGATAATTGACTGCTTTTATTTGGTGCTGGTGCTCCCTCATCAAGTCGGTCATCAAGTGCATCAAGGACTCATAAAGGCCTTACCAAGACGAAATGTGACAGAAATTGGTGAAGTAGGAGCATTTTAAGATAGGCTATATGATGATACCAAAAAAAGTGTAGTGCCAGTTACGCAAGATGAAACTTGCGTACTATCATTTTTCAGTGAACTTCGCGACTCATTTGAGGAATGTAAGTTTTCTGAATTCGCTCTGCTTAGCTTAAGTAGTAAACAAAATTATGTCATCTATTAGTTAAATTGTTAGAATCCAAAATAGCAACACTATTATGAATAAATGGACCAACTGCGCATAGAATTGGCAAAATAAAGTTAGCAAGTAAAATATCTAAATCAACCTTTTTATACGAAATATGGGTGCGGGGGTGGTGTTATTTGATGCTTCATTTGAATATCTCTGTCAAAAAAAAAAAACGGCCCGAGCGGCAATCGTCTCACGCATTGTGCGTCATACAATCAGCTCTTTTTTATCAGCCTAAATGACAACTCCGATTAATGCCAATTTTAGGCAAATCGATCAGTCAGAGTACCCCTACATTCTACTTTATCCTCCATACAATCTCAAATTGTAGCCTTCCTAGCCTAAAATCAAAACAAGATGACTTTCAAATCACACTAGCCAGTATTTTATCCACAATAGAAGAGATAACGTAGCATATGTTGAAACTGAGAAATTTTACAATTTTATCCACAAAATGAGCTCATTTCAAATTTGATGGCTGCTACAGGTCTCAAAAAAGTTCGGACTGGGGCCTGTTTACCATGGTGTAAACCTCTTCTATTTAACACAGTGTAGGCGTCTGGGCATTGAGGAGACATGAGTTTAGCCATTGGAATTTGATCCCACTCTTGTTATATCCCCGAACGCCGAATGGCATTCCGTGGATATTATGTTTTTGGTCAGACCGCCGCCGCCGCACCGCCCTACGTGTTAATGCGATAACTTCAGTAATATTTCAATTAGAAATTCCAAGTTTCGCATATATGTAAGTATCATAAAGAGAAAGAACTGATTTGATTTTGGACAATTTACAATTTCTAGATTGGCCACCAGGGACCAAAAACTGAAAAAATCACTGTTTTTATCGTATCTCTGGAAACATTTGTCCGATTGACCTCAAATCAAGTGCAAATGAAAGGTCATGACCTGAGGATGTGTCCCACGATGACATTATACCCGTTTGGTTCAAAATTTTGACACAAGGAGGAGCTTTGTCACATAAAATTCACCATTTTTGCCAGATCTTTGGAAATATTTGTTCAATTGACATGAAACTATGTGCAACTGCAAGTTCATGACTTTACAAGGTGTCACATGATGACATCACACCTGTTTGGTTCAATATTTTGCCACCAGGTGGCGCTTTGTGGTGGAAAATTACCATTTTGGCCATATCTTCAGAACCATATGTCCGATTAACCTGAAATTTGGTTCAAATGAAAGGTCATGACCAGAGGGGCTTTATATTGTATTGGGTCTATTCAAGCATTGGGGAATTGGAGGATTGGGGGCGTTCGGGGATATACCCCAAGGCGTCGCCTCCGACGGCATAAGCCTAGTTTAATACAGGCCTCCAGCTGCTGGAGAGTTTTTGGGTCTCCTTTGACAGACTTTTTGTTTAATTATGCGCCAAATATTCTAAATCTGTGAAAGACCAGGACTGCAGGCAGGCCAGTTCAGCAAACGGACTCTTCTGGTCAGTGACAATTAGGGTGCATTACAGTTTTACTGAATGTTATATTCTTATAACATGACTATTTAATACGTAAATAGCATATAAAAAGTAGTTTTGGGTGATACTTTTGTGGACGCCACGCCACAATGGTGTATTGCGACTCGATACTAGACATTTTTGGGTGAAAGCATGGATCTGGTGAAGGTGCCTTGAAATCAGGCATTTTAGCATTATGACGAGTCACTAGGTGTTAATGCTTATTTTTTTGTGTTTATTCTTTGTTTTGTGTGGTGAACTTGCTATAGCTTGAACATTTATTTGTAACTGTATATTGTTTCTTATGGGTGTTTCTACAGAAAAGGGTACAATTACGGTAAAGACGGTCTACCCATTTTTTTGAATGGAACTTAGCTTTCCTATTCATTTGGGGGCTAGAAATATTGGGCATGATATTTGCAAGTAGGAGCAACTTTTAAAGTGACACTCATTCCAATGACCTTGACATCCAAGGTCTGAGTATAACGCAAATATCCATACCGTAATCATTCAAAATTGTGCTAACAGAAAATGAAGTTGAAAATCAAACCCTTTTAATTGTTGATTCAGACTTTCCACCAGGAACAAGTCTTCTATAGTATTTCAAGTTTCATTAGAAAAGCTATTGGTTCAAGAAAAAAAGGGATTCCCCTTGACCAAAAGCAGGTGTCCTTTAAGTTTGGTTTTCCCTGTCTTTACAGTAATCAGTCAGCTATTTTAGTTCTACTGTTGTCTACCAGATGTCAATCATCCTGCCCTAAAACAAAACCAACAACAACACAAAAGGCCATTTTGAAACTTTTTGGGTGTGAGTGCCAAGGCTCACGTAATATTCTAATTTTTACTTGTCGCACAAATTAAATGTCTTTGCCGTAATCATGAAAATATGTTTTTGTAGCTAGTTATTCTTTATGAGGTTATGCTTGATTAGAAACCTTTTCAGAGAGGCAGGAAATAAGGGAAACTTCAGCCCTCACATTGATCGCAAATTTTCATGGGGCTGCATTATGTCTTTACTGGCATCTTTACCGCAATCAACTGCTTTGCCAAGGTATCCGGCGTTGTGTATAAAAGTGGGGGAAAAAAATCCTGGAATGTGGAAATGTCTTTTTATCTGAGTCCAACATGATGTTCTCATGACAAAAAGGTTTTCAAATTTGAACTCTGCTTCTAAAACAAAAAAAAATATATCTACTTACAATACATACCGCAGTTACATACATATGACTGTAGTCCTGATGATACTGCTGTGTTCACTGTTAAAAATTGTGTGTTTCGAGTTTGAATTATTCAAAATAAACTTTTAATGGAGAATATTGATTCACTTGTATATTAACTGTCTCGATTGTGAAGTGCATTGATTTTGCATTGATTCTGAAGAGTGAAATATTTGAGGCTCTGGCAAAACGGACCATTTTGGAACATATAGGCTAAATTACTGGTAATTTACAGTATAGAAAAATGGTGCAAAGGCATGTTGGAATATGTATAATTTGGCCTTTGGGCCCTACCCCCAAAAATAACATTATTCCTCACCCTTTACAGCCAGTGCATGTTCGGAGCAAAGGTGGAGACATGCCTTCTCACGCTCAGACTAGAGTTAATAATGAACCTTTCAATGCCTATGAAATGTTTGAATGACCAAAAGATTCATGCAGGAAGTATGATACACCTTTCTTCAGTGCTATTTGCCAAGAACACTGATTATGGTAAAGAGGTGTGTCACTTCATCTTTACTGTAATTGTTGATTACGGTAAAGACATCTGACCATTTTAAAGTTTGTTGAAAATGAATAAAACCAGCCATTACCCAGCTTTGCCATTGTAATACTGACTAGTACTTTGGAAGGCCTATTTGAAGAATTTAAAAAAAAAATCATCAAAATCGAAGTTCAATATCCAAAATGGAATGCATTTATTGAAATTGTGCATTTTGTAATAGAATTTCACCAATTTCAACATGTAACACTATTATTACCCATTGTTGTTTAAAATATCTTATACAACAAGAGGCTCCTCAGAGCCTGTACTAGGGCCAGGTCTGGGCCTGGGCCAATCCATAGATATATATATATTTAGAACACTAGATTGCTGATGATGTCATATTTACATTATCCAAAGTGAAGCACCTGGCCACCATATTAATACATCCAACTTCTTTATAAAAATTAATGGTTTCCTTTGAGGCCAATTTCAAATAAGTCAATATAAGCATTAAAATGCCAAGATGTGCGGCTGCCTTTTGCAGCAATAGTCATTTGAAGGGCTGTAATAAAATATTTTGTGAGTAAATTAACGTCGAAGTGCAAATTTGTCACTTTAATAGAAAAAATTGCATTTGCTTGCTAGCAAGGTAACTGACCGTCCCATTGACTTAAATAGACCGCTGACTAAAGCAAACGCTAGTGATCAATAATGGCCTCCAGCGAGTTACCTTGGTACCCTTACTGTCACGGGGATTGCATGAGCAGCCAATAAAATGAACAGGGTGGCTAATTAGCTAGCTACTTGTAATTGACATCCAAGGACAATATTTCTTACCTGCATAATATTTAAAACAATGGACAAGTCGCTTTGTCTGTTCATACACTGTTCCAAAAGACAAGGAGGGGAGAAAGGCTTGGCTGTTTGAAGTCAGGAGAAAAAAAAACCTTTCTCTATCCCCTTGATCTGTGCTGTGCAGTGATTATTTTTTGAGAGCAGTGTAATTTACATCGAGTCTCATTTCGATCTTCCCATTCGTAAGTGTGCCACTTTCCACCCTCCAAAAAAGCACATATTTAGTGAGAGAAAATGTTGCTCCGCACAGCGATACCAAAATCATCCCGACTTGCACGAAAGTGTGTTTGAAAATATAATGTTATAGTAGGCGAAAATGAATGGGAGTGTACACTCCTGGAACAGATGCTTCACTTGAGCGTTGCCCATCAACAATGTACTGTTCTAGATAATCATCTATGGGCCAATTGCGAAACCGCGTGCGTGCATGAGCAGGACAATCGCAACCCCGAAAAAAAAAAAAAAAAAAAGAACGGAACCAAAATTTAGACTCGTGGCCTACCGGCCCAAGTAACAAGATCATGTCTCATTTTGATTACCAAAGGATTGGCATTTATGGTGTAGTGAGCTTTGTATGCGCATAATGCATGCGTTTTCATCACAACCATTCAAGCTGGAAGACAGTCGATCTGCCAAAAAACTTGTAGTGTCAGTGACTTGTTCTTGTCTCCATATGGAGCCAGATGATAAGACACCTTTTGGTCATAAATGTAGTTCAATCATATACCATTCCTTATAGTAGGGAATAACCGTACGTGACACGAAGGATACCTGCTGTCAGTTTAGTTCCCAGGCCATGTCTATATACATCCATTAATATACCATGTGTATAAGAATGTTCTTGAACAATGTTCTTTTTTTATCAAATAGAGCACAACATGTTAGAAATCTAGTAAAACAATACGATTAATTTGTGGTAGTGTCCTTGACATACAATATACGCCCTGACAGGCATATGTTAAAATGTTGATTTCTGCAAAACTACAGAATATTTGCACCTGAAATTTGGAGGTCAGTAACACAAATGTGTATGCTTAGCATTAACTGTGTTTTCAAGTTTTTGGGGCAGAGAAATAATTTTCATGACCGTGACATGCCATAGAGCACCCTGATTGTGACCAACCTGTCTTATTGTATGAAGCTATGCTGTTGTAATAGCTGCAGTATGTGGTTTTGCATTGTCCTGCTGAAATACACAAGGCCTTCCCTGGAATAGATGTCATCTGGAGGGGAGCTCATGTTGCCTAAAACCTTTATATACCTTTCATCATTCATGGTGCTTTTTAAAACATGCAGGTGTCCCACACCATATGCACTAATGCATCCCCATACCATCAGAGATGCTGGCTTTTGAACTGAACGCTGATAACAGGAGGGGTGGTCTTTCTCCTGTTTAGACCGGAGGACACAGCGTCAATGATTCCCAACAAGAATGTCAAATTTGGCGGCGCTTCTGGATCATGCTCAACAATGGCTTCCTTCTTGCACGATAGAGTTTTAGGTGGCATCTCAGGGCTCGCAAAATTCTGAAATGAACGTTAGCCCATCGGGCAAGCGCAAGTGAATTCCCAGTTGCCCAAAAAGTTTTCTCCATGCCCGAGACCTCGCCGAATCCGGCCTAAATGCTTAATTTCCACCACGTGATACCAGATCTACCCCACTCTACTCCACCTGCCTTAGTGCCGGGTACTTTTCTGGGGGATCGTTTTCCATTCGAGGATAGTACTGCCTCAGTGTAGCTGGTCATCATAGTGGCGCAGTACAGAACTATTTAAAATATCTGTCTGCCCCTTTTTGATTCTCTTGTATATTAATTGCTTTTTCAGCCCTTTTTTGCCTGTGTCCCAACTTTTGAGACCTGTTGCAGCCAGAAAATTCAAATTTGGCTCATTTTGTGGATAAAAATGTAAAATGTCAGAGATAACATTTGAAATGTTGAAACAATGTTCTATTGTAAATAACATACTGGTTCGTGATCTGAAAGTCATTGCATTTAGATTTTATTCACAATTTACACTTCGTCCAAACTATTTCAGAATCGGGGTTGTATTACCCTATTTTCTGCGTATTCTTACTCAGAAGTTGGTTGAGTGTTAACCTGCATTATGGTAATGTCACTGGTTGTAGACAGTTTTATTTTTATATGAGCAGCCTTAACACGCAGGCCTGCATAACTGCATTTTTGGGAAGATTTTCTTGGGCGTATAAAGCCGATCAGACGCAAATGCAGGAAGTAAATTAAAAACAAAAAAAAAGTTTTGTGAGCAGCAGGAATTCAGAAGCTTTGTAAGACATTGACATTTTATGTTAGGTCTGCTGTAATGTGGTGTTGGGGGAATGGCTCAAATGGTGGCACCTTTGCGGTGATAATGCTCAAGCAGTGGCAACGTTGTTGTGCGTGCAATGGCACATAACCCAGGGACGCCGGCTGTTGGGGTTACACCTCACATGGGGACACCATATGTTGAGGCAATTTGCCTAATCGTACTATTAATTTGACTATCAAAATATCATATTGAGTAATATTAATACTTCAGGGCACCATTGTTGCTTCGGAAGGGAAATGATAGCCAATTAATAAAACCTCAGTTTCAATATTCACTAAGCTATTAATATGGGAATTGATTAAAGATTAAATTAATAATTATAACCAAATTACCTTATCAATAGTTAGGTTGAACGATTTGGAGATCTACACAGAAGAGGTTGGCAATTTCATTCACTCTTGTACATCATTAAATAACCACAGCATATGTCTTTTAAGAATGTTTATTTAAATTAAACTAATAAAACACACAATCTAGACTACACTAAACTAAACTACACTGTGTGTGTACATGTGTGTGGTTGAGAGAGAATAAAAAGATGATCCAAGGTGCGGATGGAGGTTATTGACCATGCGGAAGTGGGGGAAGGTAACCCTACTGTAACAAAGACCAAGTCTGTGTAAGAAAGAAAAGTTTAAAGAGAGTGTTCAAAGTCCGTTTAAATGCCTGTAAACGCTCAGTGTTGTGTTTGTGTACTGTTTGTATCCAGTTAAAATGAAGAGATATGTATGCGTTGTACAGGAAAGGTGCCGCGTTAGTATACAGGAGGTTACTTGCATGCAAGACCCTGCCTCCTACACATGAATACCATCCTGACCTAACTCTAGCACCATCTTCAAAGCAATCGCAGCAACAATCATTTTACAAATACATACAGCCAGTCTTGGTCTTAAAAGGAGGTTTTAATGCCCAGTTGTTACTAGTCCTTAGTAGAGGAAGGAGGTTTCAGCTCAGTGGAGTATCCAAAGGAAGATGCTGGTCCGGCTGGAAAGAGGGGTTCTGGTGCTGTAAAGGTCCTTGTCTTTGCTGAGGAAAGAGGAGGGAGGCTGGCCGCCCCTCAATAGCAAGCTGCCGGTTCCTGAGCTTGTTGTATTCCTGGTAGCATGGCTGTACTTCAGCATGGCCGGTCCGTGCTGGGCCGGGGGAGGGCAAGAGGCGGGGGGGAAAGAGGCGTGGGGAGGAGTACCCCAACCTCAGCTGTCCCAAGGGGTCTAGGAGCCTCACTGAGGGGAGAAGAGCAGAGCCAAAAGAGAGCAGTCCCAGAAAAGTGCAGTCCCAAAAGAGGTGTACAAAAGAGAGAGATGAACTGTTTCAGCTTTGCATTTATCTACCTGGCTTGCCGGTGGGAGGGGCTTACAGGCAGCAAGTGGTCATGGGAAATCATCCATTGAGAATTTCCTCACATATGAAAGCTTTCCTCTGTGTGAGCCCAGCAGTGGTTAGGAAAATGCTTTATAATTGTTGAAGTGAACAATGATGCAAGATGAGGAAAAATTGATACGAATAGATTGTCGCAACTGAACAAATTAACATGCAGTTGATAATTAGGAAACCTAAATAGGAATGTGTTTGGAGATGTAATTCGCTGTAAGGCAGGGTAAGAACAGTGCTAGGATCCCTCCGATGGCAACTCTGGAGTGGAAGAGATTTAATAAAGGAAAATGGTTGAGAACTAGCTAGGACTAATTGTTGTCATAAAGGGATGTATCTTTGCCCCCAAATTTTCAGCTCTGGTGGCAGGCCTGAGAATTGCCAAAACTCTTCGGTATTTTTCAGGGGTGTTTTGCTGCCTCCAACCTCTTTTGAAACAAAATTTGTCTCCTTGCTGTGCAAAACGGCCACATACTGAGTGTGTTTTCACAATGTTACAAACAATCTAGTCATTGGGTTAATCTGACTATAACCAGACTTTTAGAATACATCTAAACACGTTAGTCCGACTGGAATCGTGCTGAATCGAATTTCTCATAGCCTGACTAACACACACCCAGATAATGCGGTTAATAGTCGCATTATTCCTCCATGAATTCACCTCAGTCAAACCGGACCGGACTATGCGCTCTGAACATGCTCCACTTTCTTCGTGCAGGGCTATAACCCGGTAGTCTTGTGGATATGTAAACGCCAAACTGCTTCGCGACAACTATGTGCTTTGCTCAACTAGCAGGTTTGTACTGAACTGTAACAATCCTGTCTGCAAGGGTATTGTTGCTTGAACAGTCACGCCATGGGGTCTCATAACTTCGACCATGAATCAGCAATATTTATCGAATGACTTGCACGTCCTCCGAAAATTTTCCTTCCACTCGTCATTGGAGAAACAACACTACCACAAGTCTTTACAACGGACCCGCATACAACATGCAGGGGAAGCCAGGGGGTGGGTTTCCCGAAAGCACAGATGCTAACTTAGTGTCCATAATTATTGGCACCCCTGGTTAAGATGTATTAAAAGCCTTAAAATAAATTCATTTTTTATTGCAGAAGCATACTCTCACACTGAAAACTGTAGAAAAATGTTACCTTCAACTCAAGACAATTTTAAGGGAAAGAAAAAATTCCTGACTAAGAAATAATTATTTTTCAAAAAATCACCTGTTCCACAATTATTGGTACCCCTAACAATTCCTAGGAATGAAATGTAATTGAAGAATTTCTGTCATTTCTATAGTACTTTACAAAGTTGATCAGAGTTTCTAGAAACCTTTAATTAATAAATCATCACTTCCGGTTTCCCTGGGGTATAAATATGACGTGACACAGAGGCCATTTCTCTTATCCACTCTTCAACATGGGAAAGACAAAGGAACACACCATTCAAGTAAGGTAGATGTGTGTTGACCTTCACAAGTCAGGAAATTACTATAAGAAAATAGCCACTCGCCTGCACCTGCCCATATCTACTGTCAGAGGAATCGCTAAGAAGTTTAAAACAACTGGAACAGTGGTAAACAAGCCTGGACGAGGATGCAAGGTTATTTTGCCACCACGCACAGTGAGGAGGATGGTAAGAGAAATAAAAAGTTCTCCAAAGCTCACTGTTAAAGAATTGCAACAAATGGAGGCATCTTGGGGTCACAAAGTCTCTAAAACAACCATCAGGCGCTATCTATATGCCAATAAGCTGTTTAGGAGGCGTGCACGGAAAAAACCTTTTCTCACTCACAATCATAAACGCAAACGTCTGGAGTTCGCTAAGCGATACTGGGACCGTGTGCTTTGGTCAGATGAGACCAAGATGGAGCTTTTTGGCAACAAACACTCTAAGTGGGTCTGGCGGAACACAAAAGATGAGTATGCTGAAAAGCACCTCATGCCCACTGTGAAGTATGGGGGAGGATCGGTGATGCTGTGGGCCTGTTTCTCTTCCAGAGGCCCTGGGAACCTATTCGGGTGCATGGCATCATGAATGCTTTGAAATACGAGGACATTTTAAATCAATATCTGATGGCCTCTGCCTTAAAGCTGAAGATGGGTTGTCACTGGGTCTTTCAGCAAGATGATGACCCTAAACATGTGGTCTAATCTACACAGAAATGGTTCACCAGACAGAGAATCAAGCTCCTCCCATGGCCATCTCAGCTCCCAGACCTCAACCCCATTGAAAACTTGTGGAGTGAGCTGAAGAGGAGAGTGCAGAGGAGAGGACCTAGATCACTGGATGATTTAGAGAGATTGTGCAAAGAGGAATGGTCGAAGATCCCTCCTTTTGTATTCTCCCATCTTGTGAAACATTATAGGAGCAGATTAGGGTTTTGTTGGCAAAAGGGGGTCGTACAAAGTATTAACATCAGGTGTGCTAATAATTGTGGCACGCATGATTTGATGTAAAAGAATTATTTCTTAATATGGGATTTTTTTCCCACTGAATAAATGCACTTGAATTAAAGGTTGGCTTTTCCTCCTTTTTTCATTGTGGTCATATATTGTTTAGAAAAAAAAAACTGAATTTATTAGAAGCTAAAGAACACATCTTGACCAGGGGTGCCAATAATTATGGAGGGCGCTGTACATAGTTGGAACTACAGACTGTGAATCATGGATGAACTGCGTTTGTTGCTGGCAACTACTCTTCTGGGAAACGCACTCCGGGGTTTTATAAAGGGCACAAAGTAGAGCATAGCGGCGTCTCAGCCTGGCTTCGGCTAATGCCATAACCACTGCAGATTGCTTGAATCTCAATTGTACGAAAGGCAGAGTGTCCAGCTCGTATTAAATATAAAGAGCCATAAAGATGTCCTTGCCACGCGACCTTATACAGCCAGTGCCAATGAGCTCAATAATCTAGTTGGCCAATGCACTCGACATGCTACTTGTTTGCCAGCTAGTTTTGTCAGCTAACTTGTTTGTCAAATGTTTGCTCTGTCGTGCTAGGTCAACCAGAAAAAGGTCTAACACAAACAAGCTGAAAGGGGCCGTATTGCCACCTATCGTAACAGAGGCGGACATGTGTCGGTCAATAAATCGAATTTCGTCCTGTACATGTATACTGGGACAAGGACAGTATTTTGATTCAGTGGCCTAATCAAGCTATTACCATAGCTTGACTTAACTACATGTTAACATACTGACTGAGAATGAAGAACACCTCTCTGACGATTTCCTCCATCGTCTCTCTCAGTGCCTATGTTTGTCACATTTAGGATGATGTCACGGCAGTTTCATCCTGCGTTGCTATGAGGACCAGCTACACTGAGACAGTACTATCCTCTAATGGAAAACGACCCTCCAGAAAAGTACACGGTACCAAGGAGGGTGGAGTAGAGTAGAGTAGACCCGGTACGATATGGTGGAAATAAAGCATAAGTTGCTAAACTATCACTCCTGTATACCCTTCCAATCCCCTGCACTGGTGTGCAATTGACCACTCTTGGATTCTCTTCATACCGTGCTTTCCGATGCCAAAACAAGGTTTGCCTTGCAAAATTACGAGAATGACCGTGTCTAGATCAGCATTTCACTGTTGTCCCACGGTGTAACGGGGATACTAGATTGCACGCTGATCTTATTTTTCATCGTTTTCTGAAAGATTATCTTTGAAGAAAGAAATCTTTGAATCAGATAATGAGTAATGAGGTGCTGGAATTACAGGAATTTTCTGACCTTGGTATTTTTCCAGTGGTCTTAGCCATTTATCGAGGCATTATCATTGGCCTAATCAGGTCATGACTGAGCATATCAGATTCTGTTTATCACATAACTGAATTGCGCAATTTAAGAGAAAACAAAAATAATTTCCATGAGCGCCTGAGTAGTACTTCCAAGTATATTTTAGCACTGAGCTAACACCATCTCTAAGCCGACTTGCACTGTGGTCAAGCTATCATTTTCGCGTTTGAACTAGCAATGGTTTTTATTGATCACTTCCAAGTCCTGAGTTGGACTTTGGGAACAGTATTACAGTTATGTGATGGCGAAAAAATCAGGAACAAATGCCAAATCACTCTTTCTTCCACTGTCAACTGAGTGGCTTAGAAGTCTGGAACAAATGCCAAGTCGTGATTTTCTTCCACAGGCAAAGCCATTGTAAACACCATGTACGCAAAGCCAGCAGTCCAATTTCACGCCTCGAGCCTCGCTTTGGGCTAAAATGAATATTAATTATCTCAGTATTAAGAGTGGTCAATATTGTACATGTAGTATAGCCGCTTTATTGAGAAATGCCTCCCATCCCATCCCTTGGCTAATGGTTGCCATACTCATCCATCTTTTGAAAGTTTCAGACCATTTGCTTTGTAAACTAAAAGAATTTGATTTTCCCATTGTATTGGAGTGAGGGCTGATAAGCTAGAACACGTACTGTTCTGTTAGATAAGCACATAATACCCAGTCAATTTTATATTATTATATTCTGAATATCACCTCTATGACAAATTGAAGCATAATTTTTCGTTTTTGAACTTAATTTGTGTTTTTTTATGATAATGATAGTACACTGAACAACTTAAAAATGATTGCAGACAACCTGATTATTTTTTTTCCTTATTTCAAACACTGCTTGGGTCATATTGGGTGATATTGATTTTATCATAATTTTATAACATTTTATTAATTTTATCATGCACACTATACAAGCTGTAAAAAAAACACAATTTTTGAAATAGTGTAGTTGAAATACTACGATTAATTTATTATCTAATCACATTTGGTGGAAAAACCAATTTTTTTATTCTTACATAATTTCTGTACCAATATAGCTAAGACATTGCTTCCCCTGAATTTCCATACAAAGAGCAGGTCTCAATATTTTGGGAATAAATTGTCCACTTGGTCAGCTTTAACCATCGAGATGGAAAATTTGAAAAATTATTTTGACCATTGATTTAAACGTATGCATCCACATACAATAGGGCACTTGGAATACAAATGCTGATAATTAATTGATGAGGTATCTAGTCACATTTTATTAACTTCCTTTTGCAGTATTGACTTGCTCAAATCAAGGAACACACAAATTCTTCATCAAGTGCTCAAGCTTTTGTACAGAGGCTGTTCATTAAGGTTTTTATAAGCGGCCGTCTAACTTCGTTAATCACTCTTTAACCCCAAGATTCACCACTAAAGAGAAACTCACCATTGAATTATTAACATCAGTGATAAGCGAACAAGTTCCTGTCTCATCGCTCCATTTTAAAAGTGCACTGTGAGAACGTTGAGAGGAGTGCTCCAGTCTGTCTGCACAAGCAACACGTTGCAGTATTGGACTTCCATGTGGTAAACAGTTTAACGCGGCTGGCCAGCGCCTGGGCGCTGGTTACCCCCCACTTGTGCTTGGGCCTGGCTGACGCACTGCAGCAGGCTGTTCCTGGGTGAGGGAGCCCGAATGAGACAAAGAGTGGAGAAGAGATCCTCACTGGGCCTCTGCGCTTGCTCCAGGCCTATCGGTTAAACTTTAATGAGCTGGAAAATACCTGACAGAGCGGTGCTGCGGGGTCAGTGGAGGAGTTTCAAATGAAAGACAAGTACTACTTGTACTACTATAGCAGTGCTGGAGGAATCATTCCAGACCTTCTGCTTGACTAGTTTAAAACACTCTAACCCTCAACACCCCCTCCCCATTCCCAGATCTATTTTTAAAATGGCGGTAATTAGCCGTCTCGACTGGCCCATAATTTTTCCATCATGTGTTCCGCATTTGACGTTGTATTTAATTTACGGTTTCATTTGCTTCCAGGAGAAGGGCGCTGTCTGCCGAGGCACGGGATGTGTCCGAGTTTCTGCAATATCTGGCTCCCCAAAAAATCTCGTCGGGACGTGTTTGCTGTGGAGCCGATGGGGAATGAAGTGGGGGAGGGGTAGAGGTTTAGGGTAGACAAACCGCTCCTCAGGTTTCACTGCTTCCAGCTGGTCTAGTACCTTGAAGCGTCACGCGACCTGCGAGCCGGCTGCGGATTACCAATTCAGTTCATTGCCTTTGGACGGATAGCCATTTCGCTAGCACTGCACAACAGCTGCTATTGCTCCTGGGACCACTCGTCAGGTGCATCGGGTTCCTGAAAGCAGTGCATTGCACCTGGAGTCCTTGATTTTTTTTTTAGGACTCCTTCGCTCAGCAGATATCGGGCCACAGCTGTGTGCGGCTTGGCGATTTAGAGCATTTATTACTATTCGTGATATTTTCTGTTAATTGCATAATTTTTTTGGTTCCAAATTAGCAGACAACCTTGTAAAAGAAAGCGTTTACATTGTCCTCTTGAAGTATCCTGCTAAATGTCAAGATATTAGATTTAAGCAATTGCAATTGAAGTCCCAGGTGCAAAGTCACTTTTAAAGCAACTACAATGTCACAATGACTTGCTCAAGGTTACAGCAACCTTCTGTTTGCGAGTACCTCGAGGCTGCCTAACCACAGGACACTGCTGTCACTGCTGGAGGCTGTGTCCATGTCCATTTTACCGTCATTTTCTGAATTGTGAGATCCGGCTCAATGCAAAGGTAATTGGCTTCTCAATGGAGAATGACAGAAAGTCGCCTCATCTCAATGCAATTTTCACAAAGTCATTTGAGTCTGAACAATTGCATTTTCAGATGAAAGAAAAGATGGGGGAAAATTGCGTGCTGTCATCTTGTTTTGAAAATGAATGTGCAGAGTTACTTTGTTCACACTGAAGACCCATTCGCTGGCTTCTCTCTCCTCTTTTGTGTCCATCACCCAAACCTAACTTGGACTACATGGAATAGTCTAGTCTAAGGGCCTTCCGGGCTGGGAGAACCAGGGCCCATTGTCTGCGACCAAGCAGAATATTCCTACAATCATCCCTTGGGTCTGTTACCCTCAGAAGTCTGTTGATAAGGTCGGAGTGAAAGCCAGCATCCGCCTTTTTGGAGGGAGCTAAAATTTCAGGCGCGGTGTGGTCTCCTTTTTCTCTGCGCCTAGCCACCAGGGCTGTGACTGCTGTCAGCCACCTGATGGAGAACTAAAGGCTTCTATGTGTCCACTTTTTTCCCTTCCATCTCTGAAACTCCAGTTTTTCATTGTGAGGATTTTTCTTAAGATGGGACCGCTGAAGCTTTTGAGACACGACGCACATTTGTCAATACGTGTGTGTGAGGTGGCTGAAAGCTTTTTCAAATGATATTTGTTGTTTGCATGAGGCTGTGCTCCATTCTGTCAAAACAATGGTCTATCTGTTACTGTGTTTAGTCAGATGTGATCTTCTTAGAAAGGACATGCAATAAGTGGTATTGGGTATCTTCAAGTTTGTGAGCACGAAAAGCTGCTTGTGCAAGTCTGAATGAGCCCCTTTTGTTTAAAATGTCACCTTCAAATGGCATACAATTACTGTACTGAATGAATTCCTAATGGGCACAGAAAGAAAACATGGCAGTCAAAAATAAATCGCTCTCTCCGCTGTGGCGAATGGCTGCTTTGAGAAATGCTTTCCGACCTGGCTCGCGCGAACTCATTTGATGCCTTTCCTGAGACGAGTGCATGGGAGAAATGCTTGGGAGGTGTAGGGTAACAGGATAATGCCACGCGTCCTTTGCACTGGCAGAGTGAAGCACAAATTGACGGGGGAGGGAAGCCAGGTTATGACCTGGCCAATAGTCACCATTCCCTTTATGAACATTTAGCCCACGCTACTGCTCCTCTGGCAGAAGGTTTTGCTCTGGACTATCTCTGCTGTAAATTCGCCTTAATGGTTTTTTACATAATAAAATGCAGATTTACTTTTTTGCAGCCATGCTCATCCTCCGAGGTAACGGCACATAAACATAGCTCAAACTCAATTTTGTCCAGGCCTAAATCAGCCCCTGAAACTTCACGTGTCATATTTTGTCAAGATGACCAAAGCCTATTTAAGCTTTCCTTGTGTATATTCTCAAGACGCTATGATTAGTCAGGTTTGTTGAGTTGGTGTTAAACCAGTGTTCAATTTTATAGGCAGCTGTTTACACACCATTGCTTTAACCTGCAACAAAATGGTTAATTACGGATGAAACGTTGCCCACATTCCATCCTTTTTATTTCTGCGAACTGATTGGAGCAGTGGTTGCCATGTCTTTGATAATAGGACTGGCTTGGCTTGAGGGCAAAAGCAGTATCAGCAAGGTCTCTGAAGCAGTTAAGATGCCTGCTTCTATTTCCTATCACAGAAGCTTTACCCTACCTGCTGAACCAAGGGCCCCTGCTGTTTCAGCAATCTTCTCTCCAATCGTTTGTGGCTATTTACCGCAGTATTAATATTTAATCACCCCATGAGCAGTCATCTGGGAGCTTGAATTTCCGGACTTCTGAACCAAAAATAAACAGCCGTTTTACTTATCTTGCATGTCACAGTACAATTCACCTTCTGAAATCCAGCGCGAACAAAGGCAAACCGTATACTTTGCCAATCCTCAGCTCTCATCAGCTTATGCCAAAGGATTTTCATAGAGTAAAAAATTGGTAAGTTGACATTGTGTAGAAAAGGAAAGTTTTCTCAGAAATGTATTTGTCCTTCCTTTGGGCACCTGTTCTCTCCTTGTGCATGTCTGCTTTTCCAGGTCATAGAATTTCTGCCACCTCCCAACCACCACTCTTTTTCTTTTTTTCTTTTTCTAGAGATTTTTGAGATCACTTTTCTAGGTGATGTTATAGATGTGTAAAGATCTATCTGCTGTTTTTTTTTCTTAACTACAAAAGAAAATGTGCCTCGTGGTGAATATTACACCCAAGGATCACAAATAGGCCGTCTGCAGCTCTGCGCCTTTTTTAATAGTTACAGGAATACAAAAGTGTGATAACAGTAATGTTCTCCGCGTCAGTAAGTCGCTCAGGGTGAGAGCTTCTGCTGTGATTTTGACAGTATTAATCTGACTCTTCCTTTTCTAATGGTACTTGCCCTTAAACTTTGCGGGTGGCTACAGCAGTGTTGCTAAGGAAGTGTGGTCTTGCTGGAATCCACAGTGATGGATCAAAACGAAGTTCAGTGGAGCATATGGTAATTGCCCATTTTTTGTTTCATTCTCCCAGAAGTATGTCGAAAACTTACCCACAGCAAAAATCCAAGTTTCTGCTTTTCTCATCTTTCCAAAAAGGTGCAGTCTACATAGTCACAGAGGAAATTACTAGATTTATTTTTGTCTTGCCACAACAAAACTGAGGCTCTGACATGGTTCCCCCAAGTAAAAAACAACAATAAATCCTGAACCACATCACCTTGGAAACTAACTGGCATTACAGCTATGAATTCAGTTAGTTGGCCATAAATGTATTGGCTTTATTTATTTATTTTAACATTTTTATTAATGTCTCCTGCTCGCCGTCCTTAATTGCCTTGGCTTTGCAGGAACGCGGTGTTTCTGAAAGGAGTGGCTCTAATGAGCCGAAAGCCTCACAGCTCTTCAGTGGCCTGCTGAGCCGCAGGCATGCAGCTCTGCCTCCGTTAGCTCATTTGCGGGCCGTTCGCACATGAGGTTGACTGAGTGCGCTTGTGTACGTGCGAAAAGGCTTAATAGTGCAGCGCTTCCACTCAGAGGTCATGACCAAAGCATTTATTTAACCAAACTTTAGTAGGAATTTTGCAAGCTCTTTTGCTTTCCCTATTTGCGGGCAAGTTTTTGATTCGCTACGTTCGCTACGCCAGTTGAATCGACCGTGTAGTCTGTAATCACTGGCTGTGTACACCAGTGAATTGAAATTAAATTTTTAATGTGCGAACTGTAAACTTTAATGAGTGTATTTATTTCTGTTTAAGGCATTGTATTAATTGGCTTCAGCCTATGTTTTTTCATTTTTTTTTTGCTGGGGGGGCTGTTAAACTACTAATGATCTTCACTAAAAGATTAGAAGGTATGCAGTCTACATCAGAGATAAAGTTCGTCAAATCTGAGGCTAAACAAATCCCCACCGTTCACTTTGCAGAGCTTTCCATCAGATGAGGGTTGGCCATTCCCGAAATACCTGGGAGCGTGCGGACGGATGGTGGCGGTGAACTACGTTGGGGAAGAGCTCTGGAGCTTCTACAATGCTCCCTGGGAGCAGCGAGTGGACCTGGCTCGGCAACTGATGGACATCGCCGAGCAGCTTACCAACAATGACTTCGACTTCGCTCTCTACCTGCTGGACGTCAGTTTCGACAACTTTGCTGTCGGGCCCCGCGACGGCAAGGTCATCGTTGTTGATGCCGAAAACATCATTGTGGCTGACAAACGGTTAATAAAGCAGAGTAAGTGATTTCTTCAGTGCTTTATGGAGTTGCCATTTTGCAACTTCCCTGAAACAGAATGGATTCTCACGTGTATTTAGCATTCGTCTCGCCTTTCGCATCAAAATCTCTGATTTGTAATTAACAGCTGCTGCAATTCCCAGAGATTCTTACCTGTCAGTTTTCATGCTGTGCAATTACTTGGTAATTATAGACTGCGGCTTGTGTGTCAATCTGTGATGGCAATTTTCAGATTTCTTTTTTATAACTACTTTTAGTTTTTACTTTGTTCTTTCAGTCAATGATTACGGATGATCATTAGTATGCTGGTAATCAATGCGCCCTAATGAGAACAAATTTGAATAGGTGGCAGTGGACTTTTGTGTTAGGAAATTGGCAATTTCGCCAAAGGTTTCGAGGTCAGATCCACAGTTGGTCACAGCTGTTGTACCCTTTAGAAAAAATAATTAACCTGAAATTGCTTGCTTAGATTTCCAGCTGTATGAGTGGAGGATATGTAAACTGTGAGCTTTGTGGGTCACCTCGGACATGGCTGTCCGCCAAGCAAATAAATAATGCAAATGCAAAGAGAGACCACGCCGGTCGATATGCTGTTACAGATCACTATTTAAATACCAGAAACGGGCCTTTTTTTAATGTAAAATTCTAACTCTGGCTGGCAGAAATGAGGCCAGACTGAATCTACAGTGACTGCTCAGCGCTGGGGGGCGGGGGGGACAGGGACAGGGGAATCGGTGAAGTGACACGGCCTGAAAAGCTGGCCGAGGCACAAGGCCCCCCTACAGGGAAAGCGGATGGATACTGAGTGTGCCTTTAGCTTTTGACATGTGACGGGTGACATTCTCCCTTTCCTGCCCCCCCCAACAAAACAGTAAAACTTTCCTCTCCCGCTGCCAGGGTATTGGGCTCTTTAAAAGTTTAGAACAACAAGAATAAATCGAAGAATGCTTCTATTTTAATGAGCCTGTGGGCGTCCGTTCTCCTCAGAAATGGAGTATTCGATGGGCTGAGGGCATTTTAAAAGTGACACATGGTTTCAGAATAAGTTAAAGTGAAATTGGCACGCGAGGTATTTTGGTTTTTTCTTCGTCTTACAACAATAATTTTCAAGTATTTAATTGGGCTGTTTGTTCTTGAAGCTGTTGTGACTTGTCCAAATGGATTTTTTACCGTTTCGCTTTAGCAGTCCTTTTGTGAAGTTCTAATCTGTGGTGCTCATTGTCGTCTTTTGGCTTGCTTGAAGTTTTTCGGGAGCAGTGTTTACCTGTGCCGTGATTGGTCAAATATTGGTGCGATAGATCACAGCTGGCACTTGATGAGCGGCAGATTGTGGGACAGAAGGCTATAAGGGAATTCAAACTAGTTTTCTTGGCACTAAAACTGCTTCAGTTTTTAACAGTGTGGGTTGACTCTGCAGTGGGTTGCTGCTGTGTGGAGCGAGATCTTTTTTTGTTCCTTTTATGCACATTATATGACTTAAATTAGAGCTACCCTACTTTTGAGAAATAGTAAAAATAAATTGCAGCATTATTGTACTTTCCGCACCAGAAAATGGCACAGGACCCACCCGCCAGATGTGGGTATGGGGTTTCAGGGTTGCTTTAATGGGAATAATTTACCATACAAGTTGTAGCGTGTAAGTTGAGATGCTGAAAAATCTGTAGTTATAGGCTACATGGAAATGCAGTTATAGCTGTCCCTAGCATAGCTTTGAAATGTGAGACTTTGATTCCTTTAAATGCCTGCATTCTTTGGCTACTTTAATTGGACGTTTGCAATATATGTTGGTCAGCAGTCGTAGAGTGGTACCTAACAGTAGGCAATGCATTGAAAACCTATGCCTAAATTATTTAACATTTGTCAACTGTTGAAAAACATGCTCCAGCGCATCCGGTGTAATGCTGCTTTTTGAAAGATTGTAAGGTAAATAGTTTTGCTGGAGAATTAAGCTAGGATTAAAAGAATTCTTTTCATAATTTTGTATTTTTTCTTGTGAAGCATTTTGTGACCCAGCCCTGTAAAAGGTGCGTTATTAAATAAATTTCACTTAAACTTTTTACACTTACTTTTTACTCAGTCCTTGTGATGACTTCAAGACTTGTAAATGGGTCAATGACAAATAAACCTTTTAAAAAATGTTTTTTAAATAAAACTTTTAAAAATGTACAGAATACATTTATTTGAAGTTGGAAGAGTGTGTTTCAACAAGTCTTAATGGTTGCAGGACATTTACAGGGTTTTTGTACAGTTTCAGACTGTATTTGCAATTTCACCCGCCAAAAAATGTCAGGTGGCACAACCAAAAGTTTCTTGGAAAAAAAACACACTTCCCTCTTTTTTTTCCTAAGTGATTTTTTTTAGTAAGTATACCTGAGAGTGTCTACTCTGCCCAAAATATTACAATTTTGTTACTGAACTGGGTATTAAAAGAAACTTATGGATTCTTTGTTGTGGGAGAGGGGGGGGGGGGGTATTTTGGTTTTCCAAACAACTTAAGAACAATTGAACTATTAAACTTTATTTGAAAGGTTTTGCAATATTAATTATCCCCCCATATTAATATTATAGTAATTCATATTTTAAATTCCCTATTTAATACATTTCACAAAGTGTTAACTTGTTGGGACGGTTGCACCACCTGACATTTCGAGGGTTTGAGATGGCGAAACACAAAATGTAAATGGAAATATGTTCAAATTAAACAGGTTTTACAGAATAAAATGATGCTTATAATGAATCATTTTAAATTATTTTAAACCCAAGTATTGCACTCGGACAATGTTACGTCATTGACCCAAATGGCTGTTATTCGGGACTGAAGTCAGTTCTGTACTAACTGTCATCTTTGTGCACGCAGAAGGGATCATAATTGTGTTTAAGAGCACTACTTTTACTTCGTTGAGGCCATGCAATAATATCTATTAACATCAGTCAAGATGGTGTATTTAAAACAGAAGAAGCGCTCACCTAATAGTGTGAGGTGCAGACTTTAGGACTTAGATGATTAAAAAGAATAAGATGGTCACCCACTCAAATTCTGTGCCGTTAAATATCACCAGACAAGCTTGTATGGTGAAACATTGGTGATTTTAAAGTGCATGGAATTAGAGCGTGCTTATTCTTTTTGGTCAAGAGGATGTACACAACCCACTGGTGGCATTGTGCCCTGTAAAAAAACTATTTGGTAATATTCCAAAGTGACTATTGTTTTTTCTTTTTCCTCTCTTCAGTAATGTAGCAACTAGTTCAATGTAAAATTACCTTTGATCATTCTAATGGACTCATTAAAAATATATAAATGGACAGAACACAAATAATTAAAGTACAAATTCCATAAAATTGTGCTTGTCTGGATGGCATTGGTAAACCCTTGTTGTTGTTTTAAAATGGACCTCAAAGCCATTTTTGCTGCCATAGGAAATTGAGCCATTTCTGATATGAGAATGCATTTTTGTGTCAGCCATTTTTGTGTCATGCACTTTGTCACTCAGTCTCAAAAGTCCTGGCCACCCCATTTACCAATTGGCTCTGCCAGCAACAGCTTATGCTGGCCTTCAAGATATTACACCTGGATTTTGATAAAGGGTGTGTAGTGATATAATTGCTTTGGAAGTTCAATGCATTCCCTCGCTTCACAACATTTTTAGGGGAAATTTTTAACACGGGGCCTCCTCACTATATATGAACTCTCTGGTTTTGTTTGGTATAAAACCCAAATGGAAGGCAATGTTTCTCAAGACCTTCAAGAACGCTACAAGATGTCTGTGAAGGAAATTATGACTGAACCGTAATTGTTGATCCCTCTGTGCTGTTGTGATATTGCCCTTTCAGCCCTACTTTGCACTGTCCTAAGTTACATTAGTGGATAACTTTATTGCATGTCATCGACAAAGTTGAAGGCAGCATTTTTAAACTGGATAAACCTGCCAAAAATAAAAAAAGGCTAAAAGTTTTCCCCTCTAAATTTTATTAAAGAGAAATATTGCAAGAACAATTGGCAAGTAGTGCCTTTGTATCAAAAGTGAAAAGAGTCTAGTTTAATTGAGCCAGCACTTCTGTTATTGCGAAAAGGAATCCGCATTAAGATTTACAGTGCTTGTGCCATGTTTGCTAAGTGAGCAATTTGGCAGCGGGCTGCCCTCCAGTTCGCTTAAAGGCGACATTTTGCTATACGGTTATCAGATTAACTTTCCCCAAAGCCAGTTCCTGACATCAATTCTTGAGTGGACTTCGAAATGAAAAATAAGGAAGTAATTAAATTACTAATTAGCCTAACTCCTAAATTGATAGTCTTTGAGGATAAAGATGTAAGATCTGATGCTCTCGGTAAACGGACCAGTCATTTACCTGACCCCAGTTTTGTTTAACTAAAAGCTACAATGCATCAGTATTATTGAGTGATTTGTTGGGGGACTGCAGAGGAGGCTTTTTCAGCGTAATGGCGAGATTTAGACCGAACTCAGACAGTGTAATACTGCAGTACTTTGCTGAAGTTCAGAGCAGGCTATGTGTTTTCTCTTTGAGAGGCTGTATTGATTTTCTTTTAATGCGATGTTGGGGGCTTCCGCAGGATTTAACTGACTGTTTTGTTGTCTCCTATGTGCTGGTATTCAAAATAAATAAATAAAATGAACAACTGGCCTCCGTGAGATGCCTGCTGTATCATTCACGTTAGTAGTGCTCGTTTCATTTCTTGTACAAATCGAGTGTAGACCAAGTCGTGGTTCCACCCAATGTAAATGAAGTTACTTTTAGTCGAGTCATGTAGGTCAGTGCAGTTATTTATGAAGAAGTGCATTTTTAAAATCTAAACATTGCTGGCAAGACTAAGTTTGTTTGCTGATCTTATTGGCAGGATTAAAGCACAAGAAATCTTTGTTTTTTTTTTTCCATTTTATATTGCTTTTGATATGGAAATCAATGTTTTAGGGAGAGAGAAGAGAATGTTGATGACTTAAGCCGCTCAGTTTTTAATTTAAAAATAATGGTTGGAGGAATGGCCACCTAAAGTTTAGGTCTTTGTTATGTTTTAACTGAATTTTATAACTCCCAATTTGTAACTTTGTAATTTAGGTAATGACCTCAAGCCATCCATTCCAAGATTTACATGTAGAACTGCAAATGCTAAATATTAGTATTTTCGTAGAAATGCCTTTAGCTGCAGGTTGACATTAGTTATCAGTGCTTCATTCGGTGCACGGAGCGCTCTTCTGTAGAAGCCCAGCATTCAGATGCACAGTTGGTAAGGTAGTCATTTCTGATCTGTGGGGAAGGTTGTAATTTTCCCTCAGTGGCTCTTGGCAGCGTCAGTACAGACGGTCTCTACTCATTCCCTCCTTGCAGATAAGCCAGAGAACTACGACGTCTGGTACGAGAGCCGCGTCGAAGACTGCGACAAGGAGGCCTGCCTGTCCTTCTCGAAGGACATCTTGTGCTCGCGCATCACAGTCGACCACAACTACTACGCCATCTGCCAGAACCTGCTCTCCAGGTCTTCCACGTGGCGCGGCAGCACCGGCGGGCTCCTGCACGACCCGCCGGCAGACGTGGCTAAAGACGGGCACCTCGAGGCTCTGCTTGACGAGTGCACTCGACCCAAAAAACACTACGGCCGCTACCAGGCAGCTAAAGAGCTGCGAGAGTACCTTGCACAGCTGAGCAATAATGTGAGGTAATGAACAGAGTGACCACCCTCCCCCAATTCTCCGCACCACTGGAGCAGTTATGGACTTTTCTTTCCCATGTGACGAACTCTGGTTTTCCCACTCGCGGTGTTGTTGTTCTTTAGTTGTTTAATTCACACTGTCAGGCAGGGGAGGCAGGTTAAGACAGTTTTTTCTTGGCCCAATAATCCCATCGCGGAAGCACCGTGCAGAGTCTAGCCAGCCGCAGGACTGTGGTAGCGGTGTGGAAGGCGGAGGAGCAGTGGTGTGGGTTTTATGGACGGAGACGGAAGATGGGAGGGCTTGGTGACACACTGCCTCCATTGTTAAAGAAAGGGGTGCACCAGCTGTTCGTCTGGGGCTCCATGCTGTCCCAGCAGTTCACTGGAGTGCTGAGATTTTGTTTAAATTACAGCTCGCAAAATTTGCTGGACCACTCGGCGGCCAGACAAACTGTACAGTGTTAAGATGGAGGTGTATTGCTGTTCATTGAAGTCGAAGCGGGTTTGCTAATTCTTGACTGCTATTTTTGACTTCTCACTAAATCGAAAGGACTCCCAGAAGGACTTTTCGATCATTGTGCCGTGGCCTGAAAAAAGTCTGAACCTGTATCCATTATATATCCTTGGACTTGGCAGTCAGACTTTTGAGAAATGCAGGTGAAACCTTAAGTTGAAAAGAGAGGAATTGTGAATGTGCATATAATTCATATACCAAAGAATCTGGCTGTTAACGAAGTCCCCTGTTACGCTCTTCAATGCTACACTTGTTCTCCGCAGTACATTTGTTACTGACATACACAATCGGTCTCCATGAGTTGACTGCTTTTTTTTTTTTTGCCAGAGCTCGGTTAGGGCAGGGATGTGTGAATGGGAAGAGGTGCCTTTCAGCCAGAGAGTAAACGGGCACAAGAGTCAGACTTTTATACACAACTGGGCTCCTCGGTTTTTGAATGGTAGCAGAAATTTTGAAAAGGGAATGTGTATAACTGCAAAATAAAGTGGATTTTTCCCAGCTCCTTTGTTTCTCATTCTTCATCCACTGTGTTAATTCCAGCTGTCTATATTGTGTGTATTTATTAAAAAACTTTAAACTGATCATTTTTGTTCCTGTCAAACATTGCCGGTGCTTCTTGAGAGCAGTACTCTGCAACTTCATGTGGTTCTGCACCGTAAATCCCTTGCATATTCATTGAATTTACAGGATGTGAGTGCACTGTCTGATATTCACCCATTTCAGTTCCCCGTCAGAAACTTCTTTAGTGCTTGCCAACACACTCCTGCTTTCTACTCTGGTTTAACCACAAGACTGAACACACGACGGGGATGCTCTATGTCCTTTACTGATCCAGGGAAATCCTTTTTCTGCTTGTTTGGGAAAGCAATAAACAGTTAGATAATTGCATTCCAAGTTCTGCTCTTTTTTATCCCCACAGCCTCTATCCCTAATCATGTCTGCCACCCGGGGATACAGTAGCAAATATTGGTCACAATCTAAATGTGGGAGGATTTACTTTGTATTTGACTGTCTGCTTTTGAAGGGTAATGGAGTATGATGTCCACTAGATCTATTTTTATTGTGCCCTTCGTGCAAAATTATTATTATTTTCACATTTTAGTGAGCTGATTTATGCATTTATGTATATATACACTGCCTATCCAAAATAAAAAAAGTAGTTGTTTGGATATAAATCAGGGCTCTCCAAATCCGGCCCTCGAATCCAAATACAGTCCTGGTTTTCCCTCCTTCCAGGCAGTTAAGTGAACAATTAATGCAGCTGATTGGCCAGATTGTCATGACTCCCAGGTAAAGGGAGGGTGGAAAATCGGCCCTCGAGGAGCCCTGATATAAACAAATACTACGACTCGGATTGTTTTTGCAGGAATTAATGTTACAGCTGGCAATTATTATTTCAACTCTAACTGATGAAGCATGCGGCTTCTCATCTCCTAAAAAATTATATTGGAAGATGTATCCCTTGGTGGCGGAAAAGATGTTATAGTGTTTCAGAAGGAGCATATTATTTACCTGTATCAAGCAAAGAAAACAAGAAATGAGAAAAGCAAGCATGCGGAATCCTTTTCACAAAGGAATTGGCCACCACAAAGTCCTGACCTTAACTGTACTGAAAGTTATTGGAACACGATTGAGAAGACGACAGTGTGGTTCAATAATCCCGTCCTGAAGACAAGAATCTCAAGCCAAATACTAATGCAACTCTGAAAGTACATGTTCTGACGTCCCATAAAGTTGTCAAAAAAAATGACATGAATATGCACTATAACACGACCCAGCATCAGTTTTTTGCTGAATTAAGTCCCAATACTTGTTCTTACCTAAATTTGGGGTGTTGATTCCAAAAATCGTGCCCGTTTTGCTCTAGCAAGTCATTTAATCACAATGTATGATGTGCATTTCATTGCAGTTTCACAGCATGTCAGTTTCAACAACCACTTGTTATGCCTCGGTGCGCATGCATGCGCAAGCGAGGTATATGGTAGTTCGTTTAAGTGTCATTCATTCATTCAGTCATTCTGTCTGTTCCCGGGATAGCTCCTATGCCGGTCAAAATCAAGTCCCAGAATATGGCTCTTTGGGTTAAATGCCATGATCTCTTGGATTTAAATTTGCCAGATTTTTGAGATCGAGTTTTGTTCTCGAGTCATAGCACTATTTGATTTCCATGATGGCTGCTGCGAGCGATCAAGACTTCAACATAGAAAAAGCTCTTCACCGTGGATCACTTTAAAACTTGTGAGTTCTATTTGTATCACAGCTATGGCTACTGCTGATGGTAAAACTTGACAAACGGAGCACAAAGCTACGAAGCTACCACTGTACTAATGATAATACTGTAGTACTTTAGCTGTATGAACTCTCTAAACTTCACAAATGATTTCTCCATCCGCACAGTAACAGTGTGCACTTGAGCAATGCTTTAATTTATTGCTGGGCTTCACGAAGCCCAACAACTACAGTATCGCAAAGCGGTCCTACGAATCTGTTTAACTCGTTATGTTAACCGGGGCTTTCCCAACCTAAATATCTGCGTGTTCACATAAGAGAGACGGCGTTTGTGACATATGACCAATCGTCTAGCAGCAGCAGAGCACCATATTTTACAAATAAAAGAGCAAACGATCATATTACAAAAATATGAGGAATACAGGATCATACAGATCAAACACAATGCTCGGGACAATGGGGCACCCATCATCAATTGGACAGGGGTGTGAATTACATTCTGTGAAAATGACGGACGGCCTTCAAAATGTTCCATCATTGTTTAAAAAAAATCCATCAATGACGGAAAATATTTGGTTAACGCGTCCTCTGTCCTGCATAGTATGAAAGGTGCTTCCCTCGGAAAACCTGTTGTTGTTCCCACAGATTCTGAATTGCTGTAATTATTGGTCGGTGTTAAATAGACACTGAATAGTGTGTGAGGCGTTTGCCTACATAACTGTGCATTAATGTTCATCAGACTGCCACTGGTGGGTAAATACTTGAGTATGTCAAGCATAGATGCACAGCTGGGGCACTCTGACGTGTCCACACCCAATTTTATAGCTTCATTAAGGGACATGCTTGTCACTGCTGTATGTACTGAGGCATCGGCACCTTCAGTGCTTTCATTAGGTTAAGAAGTGTTGTGTCATCGCTTCATCACATGAAAAACTGCCTTAAAGACCTAATTTCCACCTTCCTTTTAGCCAGGTGAGAACTACTTGTTCAATTCTTGGCTGATTTCCACATGTATGAATGATTCTAAAGACATAATTTAATGCCTAATCCTGGTTTCAGGTGTTGTAATTTGGCCACTTACGGAAAAACGTGCAAACATGATCAGGATGTTTTCTGCAATGTCTGGAGGTGATATCTGCTGTCACTACAACCGAACAGCATTTGCTGCTGTTTTGATCAGTGAAGGAAAGCTGATACATATAATATAAGAAAAATTCTTCATTCTTATTTTGTGAGGAAAAAGAACTGTACGCATTTTTGAAATCTGCATCTTCAAATTGGATAATATGATGCCTTTTTAGGTAATCGGCAGAATTTTTTTTTTTCAATATGCAGGATGGTATAGTCAAAGCTATTGGGGTTCCAATTAAATATTTGAGCGTTTGACTTTTGTGGACAGGCAGAGTATTTACCCTTGCTTTGTCTACATAGACGGTCTTCATTTTCTGTTCATTTCCCACATCATTGCTTTATGTGATTCAACTTCATTTTATGAAATGTAGTTGGAGAGACAGATTTGATCTCTGATAGCTGGCCGATATGACCCCCAGTCAGAATCTTGGATGTTGAAGTATTGTATTTTTTTTCTCTCTCGGGGCGTCAAGTTCCTAGTTTTTTCTATTTTTTCCCATTTTTGGGGCAATTTTATTTACTCCAGTTTTTCAAAGAAATTCCTATTTTTTTCTATTTTTCACACTGATTACAAAGAAAATTGTATCCATTACCAATATATGTAAATGTATATTGTTGCAGATATTTTTACATCTTTGCAGGCAGTTTTGAGTCTGTCTTTTACATGCCGCGCACAGATTATGCAACCGTGGTGCCATTGTGATCCTTAACTTGTTTGTAAAGATCCACTTTTCTCCACTTCCACTTTTATACAAAGTTGGGGCCAAAATATCCTTTGTACAGGGGCTGCCATTGTGCACATTTGGAGTCAGAGGCTGCGCAGTTGTGATCAGGAGGTTGAGCCACAGAACCGAGGTCCAGCCCATACATCGACTCGACTTAGAGGTTGCAAGCACAGCCCCTATATTTTCATATATCCTGGGAGGCTGCTTCAGTGTTAGCATACAACGCCGCCTCTTGTACTGCAACTTGAGACTGTTTCTACTCTGACCGAAGGCTTTTTTAAGGGGTAGTGCTTTCGGATTTGTATCTAAGGAGAGTTGTATGAGGCTAAAATACATTTGCTGCTTTCTTCATTCTTGGCAGCTCATTGCTCAGCTCTCATACCAATCTCTGGCGTTAGTTAGCTATCTAGGTAGCCAATGTTAATACATTAACTATGGATAAGTCTCCTGTGATCTGGAAGAACCCAGTATATATGTCACTTTAGGGAGAAACTGAGTTTGAACCTCATTTGCAGTAATTAAGAGTGGTGAGGATCTTAAAACACTAGCTATTGGAGTTATTTGAACAGTCAAAATCAAGTTTTTATTTTTTTTCAGTTGGGAAAAGTCCAGAATCGAAACTTTGATCATAGGAGAAGTGGCTAGCTACCTCATACAATCCTATTTAAAAAATATGAACTAACCATTCAAATAAGATAAATACAATCTATCAGTAAATAAACTCCCCACTATCATATATTTTGATGTTAGTTCACTACCTAGCTAGCAGGCTAACAAAGGTGATCCTGCTGTATCTGAATTTACTAGTTAGCTTGCTTGCTTGCTAGGTAGGTAACAGTTTATAGCTAGCTAACGAGATTCAATAATGGGTCAACTTAACTAGCAACAAAAATCAATGGTAAAATGGCCTTCCCGCTGAACATAGGACTGCTGCAAACAGTTAATTACGCAATGTTCAGAGTAAACAGCTTTTACCATCTATACTCAGCAACAAAAGTTTCTGTGACACCATTTATGTGTATGTTATAAATGACACGCAAAGATCTCAATGCAATCAATATGTTTATTTAACAGGAGAAACACTGACTTTTCAGTGCCAACGCCACTCAAAACGAAAAATGTCATTTTCATGCGTCATGAGGCACTTGTCTGACGTCTAACCAATTGTGACCTTCACACCTCAATACCGGGTGTGACTTCCTCGTGCCATGATGCAAGCAACGCATCTCCGGCGCATGGACCGAATCAGACGTGCCAGAAATTGCTGTGGGATGTCATTCCAAATCTGACGTAGACGTTGTCGCAATTCCTGGAGTGTAGCTGGCGGGTTATCCAACCGCCGCAAACGTCGATCCATCTCGTCCCAAAGATGCTCGATTGGGGACATGTCTGGGGATCTGGCTGGCCATGGCAGGACATTGACATGTTGTTGCATCAGATACTGCTGTACAATCCTTGCAACGTGTGGTCTGGCGTTATCATGTTGCAGCATTATTCCGGGACCATGTTGCATCAAAAACGGTACCACCAATGGCCGTAGCACTTCATCGCGATATCTTTGACCTGTCAGATAACAAGCAAATCTGTTCTGTTTCTAGCCGTGATCCCTCCCCAAATCATGACACTACCACCTCCAAAACGATCAAATTCCTGAACACAGTTGTTGGCATAACGTTCTCCACGTCGACGGTATACACGTAAACGACCATCACATCGGTTAAGCATGAATCTTGATTCATCAGTGAAGAGTACAAGATCCCACTGACGTTGGATCCACCGTCGATGTTGTTGTGCCCACTGTAGACGCAGTCGTCGGTGTTGTACTGTGAGTATTGGACGTCTTGCTGGCCGACGTGGGACAATGCCAAAATGACGGAGACGGCGACGAATTGTCTGTGCAGACAGTCGCCTCAAACCAGGTATCGTTCTTGCAGTTATGGTTGCAGGTTGGAATCGATTTCGGAGATGGGTTGTTCGAATCCAGTTGTCCTGTCTGGGAGTGGTTACTCGTGGACGGCTGCTGCGAGGACGGTCTCTGACATGTCTTGTCTGCTGATGACGCTGCCATAAGTTCCAAATGGTGTTTCGGTGGACATTCAGGCGATGAGCAACTTCCCTCTGCGAGGTTCCGGATTCAATCATCCCAATGGCCCTCCACCGATCATTTTCAGACAGTCTTGGCATTTAGAGGGTAGAGTTCCTGATCCGAAATGGCTGTGTTTACGATAAGTGATGCTTCCGTCGTTCATCAGGCACAATGTGAACATTCCAAAAATTCTCCTCTTTTATTGCCATCCACAAGCATGATTTACGCACATTTTCACGTGCAAAGTCATTTTCTCGCATTTTCATGATTTCCATTTCAATGTTGTGTTTACGTGTACTGTTTCAGTCTGATATCACCATGTATGACAATTTCATAATTGCGTTATGAAAAATAATTAACAATATTGGTGTCACAGAAACTTTTGTTGCTGAGTATATTTCCATTTCTACCTATGGTGACCAATGATGAATTTTCTACAGTAGAATCAGTACTAACAGTACAGTGCACCATGTTCAGAGCAAAGAACGGTTCACTGTCAATTTGCATTGGATTTTCTAAATTACTGAGGGTTATATTCAATTCTACTCTGACTGAAGGCTTGTTAAAGGGTTAGCGAGTGCAGAGTAGTATGAGACTAAAATGTATTTGCTGCTTTCCTCGTCATTAGCAGTTCCTTGCTTAGCTCCCATTCCAATGTCCAGTACTAGCTAGCTAGGCGGCTAAACATTGACTATCAATAGGTTGCTATCTAACTATCTCACACAACCTTACTTCAAGACATTCAAACTAACCACAGACATGGATTTGGGTTGGGATGGTCAGGATATGTTCCGAGTAAGTTTCAGACGAGGTAAAATATCCCAACTAACCTGGGATCAATGGGTAAAAGGGAACAAACGTAAAATCATAAATGTAACATGCCCCAGTCCAATGTAATATTAGTGCAGTTGAGGATTGGGGCTTTATCCAATCTATAGACAGTCAATGGTCCAATCTGAAGCATTTATCTTGCTGTCGTTGCATAACTAACGTTGTTTCAATGCTAGTTTGAATTTCGAATCGGCCACTCAATTTGTTCCAATGTCCACTCTGCTAGGACTGAGCAGATTTTGCGAGTGCGCATAAGTGATTTGCAGCCATCAGTGAAGGCTGTGGAAAGTGAACAAATTTCAAACATTAGCTGATATTCAAGCTGTTGACCAGTCGTGGAAACACCAGGGGTGATGGGTTGATCTGTTGGAAAGTTATGGAGTACCAAAAACGGGAAAGCAAAGCAAGACATTTCATGGGGGCCTACTTTCTGGTTGGGGGTGAACAACCCATAGTGGCGACAAAAACATTAAGGAGTATTGGCAGCTGTTTCAGTGCATCAAAGTCAATGGTAGACTTGGGAGACCGAGCAAAATATCACACGCATTATACCCCTACACTGTATGGCACTCATTTAATACAATTTTCAATTCACCGAAGGTCTTCCGATTATTTCAGTGCGGGATTTGAAATGATCGTGATGAACATTTTTTGTAAAAAGTGACCTTTTTTTTTTTAGGTCTCTGTCGGTCGTCCTCCTGGCGTTGCTTGATAACAACGGGAAAACATTCATAACAGCTCTCCTCCTGTTCCAAGCAAGCTCAATAAGAAAACTCTGAGAGGACAATAAGTAATAAAAATGCATGTATACTAGTCTAACATTTCTGTGTTTATGTTCAGATATTGTTTGCGGGATGGTTTGTGTTCTTTCTTTCTGTGTTTTGATAAAAAAAAAAATTTGCAGCTATTTCACTAACCAGCTATGCTAGCATGCCACATTGCTACTTTAAAAAAAAAAAGCGGCAACGGAGCATAATTAGTGAGCTGGCTCCTCAACAGACTGAATTTTTAAAGTGTTGCTTGTACAAATGTGAATTTTTGTGATTCAGTAGCTGTTTCCTTTCCCTGTTTTGATGGGCATTTTGAAGTTTTGCATCAAAAAAGGTAATGGAAACACCATAATAAAAAAAAAATGTCCTGTGATTCACAAAAAAAGCTTTAATGCTCGCTTGAGGTGGATTTTGACTTTGATTTTGCGAAAAAGACTAAATGCGCATAATCTGAAATGGAAACACATTTTTCGAATAAACTCATAACAAGCGTTTCCGCTGCCGCTCCAGAGACCGTTCTCCGTTTTGGCTTTTGAGATTGCCTAGTAATGACATACCTACATGTTTATCTGACATATGAACGCACGCACGTCACTGCCTATATAGTGTTGTTTATTTGCTATCAACCGCTTGAGGGAAACATGGAAACGCACTTAATTAGCATTTCATTTTTGCGAATTTTCGCAAGATTCGCTTCAAAGTTAAATGGAAACATAGCTACTGACTGACTGGGTAGCAGAGTGATTGGGCTTGCTCAATGCTAAAACACAACAGGAATTACCATTAAAGCCCTAGCAGAACTTAGCATCGCAATCCCAATAATATTAATGGTAAGCCCAAATACTAGATTTTGACCTAGTCAGTCTTGTTTAGCCAAAGGCAACGTTGGAGACCTGTAGGAGACAATGGGTTTATTCAGTTCGGGAGAACAGTGCAGGCATTCCAAATAAATTGATTGTTAGCAAATTGCTGCTACAATTCAGATGCTGGCCAAAAATCAATTTTAATGTTAGAGGCTGGATTCCAAATATAATTAAACTTAAATGGCGAATACAAGTTGAATTTCTGGACGAATGTCACTGCCATCCTTGCTCAGCCAGCAGCTGTAATTGTTTCATTCTCATTGAGTTGTGCAATAACTTCACTTGGCTGCAGGTTTATCACTTTCCTGGAGATAGCCAATGGCAATTCATGTCAGTAATCGCCTTCTGTCAAGTTACATTGTGAACATTTGAGGCCAGGAACAAATCACAGGCTACTCGCGCTTTTGTGTAGTGGATATGTAGATTTGCAAAAGTGGACCCCAGACTGGACGAAAATTGTAAAAACAACGTCTTTGACAATACACTACGAATTTAATATGATCACTTATTTTTGTAAACCAGCTTGTAAAATTAGTTTGAGTTTGAGTAATGCTGGGAAGTGATCAATCCTCATTATAAACTTCCATTGGAATAAGCTAAATAGCTGTGACTTAGTACTCGGTACTCTATATCCATGGCTATGGCAAAATGATCTTTGTGGCTGCTTAAGGTAAACAAAATCCGAGAATGATGAAATCTGAGTATGTGCGGCACGAGAACTTTTTTTCTTTTTCTTTTTTTTTGCTGCTGGTTCATTGTTTTCACTGCTAGACCATTTCACCTATTCAAGACATTCATCACCTGGATGTGAGTACCTATCTAGCACCCAGTTTTTGTTCAAAGTTAAAGTGGAGACTGAATTGAAGATTTTACATTCACAAAAATGCGTTTAATAATGAAACAGTCGAGTTTTATGTTGATTTTACAGTGGGAACAGGTATGAAAAGGACAAATATTGGTTCTTCTTCAAAAATTCATTAATTTAACTGTTATTTAACTTATGTGGGAACTATATGGGGTGTTGGGCCACTCAGAAACTGATCAAGGCATTTCCAAGCCTGATTTGTACAGCCATTAAATGCTTGGCTGGCATCAGACCATGTGCGTTGTGCACGCTCATATTGCATCAGTCCCAACCAAGTCTGAAACTAAACCTTGGACCTAACCATTCAAAATAAGGTAAATGCAGTCCTTGCTATCATGCATTTTAATGCTAGTTCTCACTACCTAGCAAGCTGGATAACAATGGTGACTCTACTGAATCTCAGTTTACTACTTGGGTAACTAGCTAGCTGACAGTTTCTAGTTTGCTAGCAAGATTTGGAAATGGGTCACCTTCGGGCCCTTTGCTCTGAACATGGCAAGCCTGCAGTATTTGCTCAAGCTAGCCACACTAATGGTCGTTGGTTCCATGAGTGTCTACAGCACAAATATAAACTTTTTTGTACTAAAAGTATTATTTTGATTACTTCAAAATGGGAGTTTACTTTGCTCATTATTTTTTAGTGATTTCGTGTTTTTACTTTTTTAATTTGTGCATTTATTGTCAATGAAATTCCTATTTTTGACTTATTTTCTGCCTTGTTTTCCTATTTTATTCCTATTTTTTCAAGTCGCCAATTCCTATTTTCCTATTTTTCTGAGGGCAGTCGGCAGTTGGAACTTGACACCCTGCTCTCTTATTGTCAGCAGAACTTAGTCATACTTAAAAGTATTTTAAATGGATTGAAGGAATCAAATAAGACATGGGGCACTGGCCTAATGGGTTGATGATGGACTTTCCTGAATCAATTGTGAAGTAGCCACACGTGAGAGGACATTTCGAACTGTCCAGCCCTGTTTTCTGTACACAATTTCATGTGAACCTCAAAATATTTATCCCGTGCGTAGAGCGGATATACAAGTATTCCGTTTCATTTCATGGCACTGCTACTCAAATTTCTGACCGTGTTTTAGTTTCACTCATGTATTGCGCATCCCGAGTTAATATGGCACCAGATTTCCTGATTTTGACCATTGACACCATCATTTCAGATTTTGGGTCATGTAGCTGATTGAAATGAGAGCCTTCACCATGAAGTAAGTGTTTGCTTGTAGAGGGCAGCCTATTTTGCCCTGCAACATCATGTATATTGCATCTCTATATGAGTATCCCCCCAACCCGCCTTGTTCGCTGCACCGCTGGCACTAGTTTTGCATCCAGCCGCTACTGTGTGCAATGCCGGGATGTGGTCCCTCTGAACCTCATCAATGGACCTAACATATCTTTTAACTGATGACAGGCTATTACATGAAAAGCCGACCAACTCGTGTCTCATTACTGCGCAGAAAAACTGTAATGCCTGACTATTGCAAAACCAAGATTACAGTCCACCAAACCTCCCCTTAGTCCGTGATGAAATTCTGCACCTCTTTGCCTCCAAGTCTGTGCTCACTAACTTCATTCTAACTCAGCGCCGTTTCCCCTATAAGGGAAATTGTTTAATTAGCTGAGCTTACTTGTGAGAACTCTTGGAAACATTTGTATGATTTGGCTTGTTTAAATAAACAACCCAAATATTTGTTCTCAGCTTTAAGTACATGTTTTAATGCCATTCTGTTTCTCCTGGAAAATACAGGTAATGACCTACATGCAAGAAGAACTTAAAACTTTTTTTGCAAAAAAAAAAAAAAAAAAAGAGCTGACACCAGTGTAAAAAGCCCCTATGTCCAGAGTATCATCTCATACCAAAGTTTTCTCAGAATAACAACTCGAGTCCTGTACATTTTTGTGTTTCCATTGTCAAATTCACTAAACTTTTGTGTGAGAAATATCTGAGTCTGTAATGTTTGAACAAGAAATGTCTAATTTCATCAGTGAACAATCAAAACCCTAGTGTGTGTCACATGACTATCTGTGAACATGGCAACCAATGAGGCTGTGCTGTTGGATTCACCTGTTAAAAGTAACTCAGTTCCAGCCATTTTGTGATAAAATGTATTTAAGTCTACATATTTTGCAGAAAAAGTGTGGTAGTCCAAAAATAATTTTCTTATTGGTTATATGTGTGTATTTTTCTACAAAAAGGGTTTATCAGTGCTCAATAGCCCCTGGAGACTGCAACTGGCTCCACAGTGTGCGATCATTAAATACAAGTGTTCCTTTGTGACTTGGGTACTTCTAGCCCACAGGTCTTCAGTTCACAATATAGGAGTTTCAAAGAGAAATTTCTTAAAACAGAGACTTTATTTTTTTTTTTGATGTTGAAAGAAATAACCATTCTAATGTTCTGCCAGTCAGGAGAAAATTGTTCAGTAAAACTTGCTGCATGTTGCTCTCAAATGTTACAAAAGCATGCATGTTTAGAAAAATGTGTTGCAGTGTGATGGCTTGGCTTGGTCTGACTTTGGCCAAATATGTCATAAATTAACTGCTATTAGAGGAGCGAAATGAGAAATACAGATTATCAGTCAATAAAGCAAGCCATATGGATGCTAGTCTATTTCATGGTCTGCCAAATAGCAAAAAGAAACTGTTTTTAGAAATTGAACAAACCATATTTTTCCTCAGGACAAACAAATCTGGCCAATGTTACAGCTATTTTCTAAATAACAGTGGATGGTTCTGCGGCTTGTTTTGTCTGGTGGTGTTTTTCAGTTCCCCTGAAAGAAAGGGAAAGTGTTTGTGTGAGTAGTTTTTGGAGAATACTGTCTGACAGATGTGTGGTCATGCAGTTGGATGGGAGGTTGGTGGAGGTGAAGACTTATTTTGTTTGCTTCAACAGAAGATAGAAAATGGCTGCTGGTGAAGATGCCCTGGCGGCAGTCTCGCTGCACTGACATATGCGCGGGGGGGGCGAAGGTCACGCTGACCTCACCGCATTGGCATTTGCGTGGCTGCCGCAGTGGTGCGTAGGAATGCTAATGCTTATTCTGGGACCCGCTGCTTGGTCGTTCAAGCTGTGATGACCGACAGTGGGGCCGTGATCGGGCTGATGACATCCCATTGTGCTGTCACAGCATTCTCCCAGTCTGTTGACACGCACGCACACCCGTACACACATCTCACTCTCACATTCCCTTCCGCGTGTTTTAGAGAGCATGGTTGGAGTTTTGAAGCTTTAGACACCAAAATGCATCTGCAAAATGCACGCTCAGCAGAGAATCAGGCATCTGCGGCCCCAGCCCTGAAAAATCTCTTCTGTTTAATTATCCTGGAATGAGCCAAGGGTATAATTAATATTGACTAGAGAGACAGAATAACAGATGCCCCAAAGCTTATCTGGACAGGCGTGCCCATTACATTATTTTCTTTACTCAGCAGAGACACTGATCCAGGGGTGAGTTAGAATAAGAGCCTTTTTGTGCACGGGCCATGGCATAACTTCATGTTTCTTGTCTCTAGCTGATACACATTACAGAAGCGTGTTGCAGCTGAATTTAGACTCGCTACTGCATCTTATCTGATTCGCCTCACTGCTGAATAAGACTGATACAAAGCTGCTGTAAATGCCTGGCTTAGTCTTGCCTGTTACATTCCTGTTCTGATTTCTCCTATATCCTGATTGCCTCCAATATCTTGTAAAATTAATATAAATGCTGTCACTCCCATGCAGATGATGCAAACCTTCACAGAGACATTAGGAGACTTCATGGCTTGGTTTGTGGCTCCTGTCACTGAAAACGTCAGCCTAGCCCACTGAACCATGTCTATTGGGTGATGGTAACATCTGTGGCCCACCTGACTGATTTGACACACTCTGGTGGACAAAAAGCTGCTGAAAATATTTGCGGCAGTCAGACAGAACGCACTTGGCATGCCTACTTTTTTTGTGTCGGACGGGCTCAAAAACCAAATGGAGCTGACCACACCATGAAGTGACCTTAGTCTAAAGTATTTAATGAGAGTATGGTTTTGAAGATGCGCCATCAATAGATTCCCACCCTGCGTTGACACGTATTTGTCAATCATTGCTGCGAAGGCAAGCTGTAGAACTTTCATTTGTCATGCCCCATTGCACCTGATAGGAACTCTCGTTAGCGTAAAACAGTGAAATTTGCCTCGCCAAGTCTTATTTGTGTTGATGTACTAATAATACCGCGTGGTGATGGAACGTACTTGGCGGGTGACTTTGCTGTGTTCTGTCAAGCCATCTGTCCTTGTGTGCTTTACGGGTTGGGGCAGGGGGGGGGTCTGAAAATGCTTCTGTGAATGCAGTGGGTGTACAAGGAGCTACTGGCAGGAAAGGCTGAGGCTGTCAAAGTTGATGCAGTAAAAGCAGGAAATATTTTTAGACATTGCCTCCTGTGCAGACCTTCCTGTGCTGAGGTATCCGCTAAATTTCACTTTGATTGGATTACATCTGGGGAGGGGGTTGGGAGTGGTGAGGGGATTATAAAAAACACCTTAGTTTTTTGAGAAATCTGAGTCCACAAAGCTGCATACTGGCTGAGCTGTTCCAGTAAGAGTTTTCTGGTGAAAAAGTGCAAATTTGTCAGGCTAAAAGCAACTAAAAGTAATGAACAATCTGGAATTTGGTGTGGAATGATGAAAAGGTTGTGGAGAGAAAAACTGTAACACACCTCAGGAACTAGGAACACACCAAATCCAGTTAACTAATCACTGTGAGGGTGTTTCTCTTCAAAAAAAATAAACAATAACAAAATCAAATATTGCCACTGAATGCAATTCTATTGAGCTTGTTCTTATATTTTTTGTTTTTGTGGATTAAGGACACTGTTGTGTAACTTACCCTGCTTGACAGACATTGTCTGTGACCTGCTTCAAAAGCCACAAAATAATTTGTAATTGTGTGTTGGGAAATGTCAGTTGAGGGCATGCCTTTTATGTCATGGAGGCTTGCGGTGGCTTTGGGAGCTTTCTTTGTTGCTCTCGTCCGGGACGATGTCGTTTTGCCCACGGTTGGATTCTTGGGCCAGCTGGCATTAATTGGGGGCGGCGCCCCGACTCTATTTGGGCCCTGGTTCCGCCTTGCTGCCCTTGCGAGAGTGTCAGTGTTCTGTTTGCACTTTAGCCGGTAAGGTCTTGAGTTAGTGAGTTGTTGAGGAATTGGCTGAGAAAAGTGCTAGTTAGCGAGGGAATCTTTCTCTCTGTTTTTCCTCTTTCTGGGCACCTTCTGGTGCTAATTTTTTTATCTCGGTTTCCGAGATTTTTCCCTTTCATTTCGTATTGTCAAGCTCACGTTGCTTCCTTATCATTACATGGACTGGATCTAGGGCCTTTGGAAGCACGAGTCTCCCTCTCTGATTTCTCTCTGTTTGTCTCTTTTTGCTTATCTTCCTTTCGTTCCGGCCACAGCATTTGGCGTCTCAAAAAACCAACCATCACTGTTTAGTCTCCAATATGGAATGTTCAATACCAAATTTCTTATCTCCAGTAAGTTTGGAGACACATTGATAGAAGTATGCTCATAGAAAATAATTTATATGTGGATGGCATAAGGCTCATTGATCATCATGTTCTATACAGAATGACCAACATACACCAATGAGTCAAAGCATTAAAACCAGTCACAGATGAAGCAAATGGCATTGATTATCCGGTAACAACGGCAAGTGTCAAGGTCTGCAGACAGACCTTAGAAGGTAAGTCAACAATTGGTTTTTAGATGTGGTAGCAATGGGATCCAAGCAACTTTGACTATAGCCAAATTCTCATGGACAGACGGGTAGACCAGAACATTTCCGAAGAAGATGTTTAGACTCGATTTGTCTATCGAGTAAATGATAATTATTTCACTTACTCCATGGACAAGTCTGGAAATTACTCAAAATTACTTCAAATCTGTGGCAGAATTTATTTTTTGAAGAAAAAAGGTAATAGAAATTAGTGGTTCAAATGTTTGGTCAGATTTTATTTTCGCAGTGTACCGACAGTCGTCTAATGAGGGACAAACCACGAACCAGTGACAGGTTGTTGGGCTCCCAAGGCTTATGAATGCACACAAGGGCTATCCCATCTTGACCACACTGACAGAAGGACTACTGAGGTACAAGTCACATTGAATTAGAATGATACTGACATTGTTTCACAACACACTGTGCAGCCCACCCTGCTGCGTATGGAAGCAGGAGACTAGTCAGAGTGCCCATTCCAATCCTAGTTCACTACCAAAAATGCCTACAATTCAGTATCAGACCTGGAACCTGAAGTAACTGAAGGTCACCAGGTCCAGTGAATCTTGTTTTCTTTTAAATTCATGTGCATTAGCCAGGTACATGTGCATCATTTACATGTGCATCATTTACCTGGCCAACAGATGGCACTGGGATGCACTGTGGGAAGATGACTGTATGGTGGAGAGAGTGTGACGGTCTGGGAAATGTTCAGCTAGGAAACCCTGGGTCTAAGAATTCAAGTAGACAACAGTTTTATAGAGCTGTTGCGGGGTACGTACATAATATTCAGCATGTGTGGAGGCAGATTGTGTATAAGAAATTTGGAGAGAAGTGACAGCAAGTGAAATGGATTTTGCAAGCTGGATCTGTGCCCTAAATAAATCAGATGAGAAAATGCCAATTAAATTAAGCTCACTGATTTCAAGAAATGTGTCCAGGCTTAGAAGCATTGATTTTACCTTGAAAAATAGACCTGGAACAATTATACATTTAAGAAGTAATGAGAATTTGAGCAATGTGACGGAGGCCACACACAATCACAGAAATACACACTTTGTTGTTCATAAGTTCAGCTGAAAGAGTCTGCTGACTAGATCTGATAACTGGAAAGTTGTGTTCATCTGGTTCATGAAGAATTATTCATTAAATTACGCGCGCAAGAAAAAAACGGAATCATTGCAATCCATGTTTTATTTTGGATAGGCACCCTGATCATTCCTTATGGCCAACATAAGGTAATGCCTTACTTGTTATGTGTGCCAGTTAAGACACATCAACAGAACAAATTATGGAAGAAAATAAGCTATCTCTGCTGTCTAAAAAGCCAGTTATCAGTTCGGTTTGGTTCCTGATGGTTCAGCAATACTGCAAAAGCTAAAAATGATGTTGAATGACTACTAATCAAACACAGCTTTCAACTGTATTCCTTGTAAGAAAAGCAAGGATGATTTGATTTAATTTGGTTGGGCAAGTGGACATCAAGGATCCAGTTAATCTAGTCTAATTACTCTGTAAACACAATATATTTCAAATAATATTGAAGCAAAGATTCCTCTTGAGGAGAGTTCTATAAATTTTTAAAGCCTTTGCCAGCTGGAAATGGATGTTTACTGATAAGAAAAAGAGTGGAGTGCAGGTTATTTCTGGCACTATTTTAGTACTTACTTTGTTATTATGTCAAGCAGAAAATGAGAAAATCTGTGAAAAAAAGAATACACATGATATTGAGTTTATCTTTTGACTAAATGCCTCTAAATCTAAAATTTTTCCTTGCCTGAATTGTAGTAAATAATTCCACTTGTAAATCACTAAAATGACAGGAAACCACATTGGACATTTCCTTTCATGCTGTCACATGCAGATTCTAGATGTGGTGAGTTCAGGAATAAAACAAAGCTAATGAGCTTTTATGAGTCAAGTGAAATAAACCCCATTGTGCACTGCAGCCTTTAAAATAACACTGCAACACCATAGTGCAAGCGCTGTCGGTTGCTTTTGTTTAAGCTTAAATTACCTTGGCATTGCAGAACTGCAAGCGTAACAGTTTCCAACTAATCTCAAGTGTCAGAAACCTTATTCAAATTCTTAGCCCACCACTCACCTCCTCCCTAACTGAGCCAGAATTTGATTTAAGTGTTTATGTTGTGCAAATTGTTCTGGAACAATTTCTTCTGTCTGCATCCCTTTTCAAAATTTAATCTGTGATAGGGAAAGGATTTGACTATGCAGTAGAACTCACTATTGATCTTATTTTTTCTAGTCTGTCAATAACTAATTTTCCATACTTGGTCTTACGGGCATATGTTTGACGTCCAGAGGGAAGCAAATCTCTTTAAATGGAATCAAAATGATTGCAATTACTGACAAATGGATGGAGTAGTGAAAATCCAATTTAAATATGTTTTCCAAACATCAGAGTCCACACACATCTTTATAGCACCAAATTAATCAAGAATGTAATAAAATAAATTCTTGGTTATTTTGGAGCTGATGTGAAATGCTGATTGTATTACCAGAATTCCCGAGGGACCAGGGTTTTAGCAGATTATTTATCTATTTATTTTGTCTCCTATTGTAGTCAGCCACCTTGGAAAGAAGGTGTTTGGATTCTTTATGAAATGAGGACCACACTGCCGTGTAAGTGTTCCTTATATTTATTAAAGTGTGGACATTTTTGGCGCCAATCATATACAAGGACAAACAAAATTCAAATGTTAAATTATAGTGCAAACACATTACTGAGTCCTTTCAGCATTAGAGTGTCTAGGTGATGAATCCAAAAAAGCATCTCTTTGAAGAAGGATTTTCTTAGCAATCCATCAGTAAGGAATTTCTACAGGTTCAATGCCCATGTATTTTATTTCACAAAAATATTAATTGTAATGATTGAAATATTTAGCCATACTAAGCTAATAATGCTTGTTACAAATAGAAGGTTCACCATTTGTGCTTCAGACTGAGATTTAACACCTTATACGTTCAAAAAAAATTCTACTGAAGATTTTTCTGTGAAAATTTGTTGTCTTTATGTAGCTCATTAACATGGTGAAAAAACAGAAACAAAAAAATCTGTTGGGATTTTTTTAAGAAAATTAGATTTTTTTTAAATTTGCCATTTTGACATATTTCGAGGTAACAAACAATTTTTTTTTAAAATTGGCAACTCCAATCCCACCCGAATCTGGAATGCCCAATTGGTGAACAATGTACAAGACTTGCTCGTATGTGACCCCTTGCTGCCAACTCAAAGAGTGTAGACCAGGGATGGGCAACGAGGGCCGTATCTGTCCCTGGTTTTCACACCAACTTCTGGGCTTTAATTACTTGATTATCTAAATTACTTAAACTATTCATGAAATCTGACATGAATCATGAATCATGAATGACCACCAAAGACTGTTCTTGTCTCCCCTACATAATACATTTTTCTTTGATCAAACCTTTGCACAAATCTATATTTGTGTATGCAACCAACTAACTCAATTAGTCAGGGTAATTGATAGAAATAAAAACCAGCATACACACTGGCCCTCCAAGACCGGAGTTTCCCATCCCTGATGTACCCGGACATGAACAGACTTATAATCTTCCTGACGAGCACCCGTCCGGCTAACCGGAGGTGCTTGAGCAATGAACAAGGCAACTATTATATTCCCTTCCTGGCAGTCCCTTCCCAATTTGTAACCCTGTAGCGCTATAGCCAATTGTGCGCTACTCTGAAAAAGCTGCCGACCACTGCCGGCTGGTACGAAGCGGGGCTCAAACCCGCAACGTGATAGTCACTTCTGCTTCGCAAAGTGATGCTTTACTGAGTGAGCTATCCGGCAGCTGGTAACAAACAATTTACTGGAAGATTCCTCTTTGGCATCACATTGCTCTTTCATGCTGATAAAAAGCAATTTGTATTTTGCCAAAGTATTGCCAACATAATGGTAGGTATGGCAACAAATTACCTTTTTTCAAAATTAAGTAAATACGAGCTTATTGCATTGAAAACAAACTAAAATTAATCCAGTTCTAAATTTAAAGAGGCAAAATCTTCAATTTTATCCCGATGTCCCCCTTCCAATCAAAGCCAGCAAAGGCCCGATTGTCTGATGTTTGCAAACAACATCGTGTCTGATTTTCCTGTGGTGTGGGGTGTGTTAAGAGTGACTTTGTCCAGTCCGATCCGCTTGGAAGTAGAGACCGTAAATAATGAACATGTTTAATATTTGCAATTAGACATCTTATAGTGTGTGGTGTGCTCAGTAGTGCAAACCACACACTATAAGATCAATAGAAAGAGAGATCTTGTGCAATCTGTCTTTTGTTATCATCAAGTGTGGTCTCTAAATCTGTGAAGGTTTGAATAATCCTGTAATGTGTGCCAGCCCTCAGTCGTTGACTGAAGAGTTTGTTTCCATTGTCCTTAACATAGTGACGGCCCCAAAACCCAGCTGCCCTCAGTCACACATTTCAATTGACTTCATCACAGGTTTACCACTTTCCTACCACTGCACCACTATACTCACCATAATTGACCGATTCTCCAAAGCTTTACACTTTGTTCCCCTCACCAAACTACCCTCTGCTCAAGAGACTGCTTCACTCCTTATTCAGCACTTTGTCCGCTTGCATGGCATTCTTTCTGACATTGTTTCTGATCGTGGTCCACAATTCACAGCAAAGTTCTGGAAAGCATTTTGTACACAACTTAGCACATCTCTAAGTTTATCTTCCAGTTTTCACCCTCAGTCTAATGGTCAGACCGAGCAGGCTAACCAATGTCTCCAGACTGTGCTTAGGTGCATGTGTGGTAAGAACTCTGCCTCCTGGAGTCAGTAGTTACCCTGGGCCGAGTACGCCATCAATAGCCACACCTCCTCATTCTTCAGATTGTCCCCCTTGGAATGCTGCTTGGGATACCAGGCGTTCCTGTTCCCTTGCCTTTATACAGAGATGCAAGCATAAATGGACAACCACACACATCAACCTTCTGAAAGCGGCTGCCCGGATGAAGGAGCTGGCGGACAAGAGGCGTACTCCAGCCCCAGCCTATCATGTGGGACAACGTGTGTGGCTTGCCATCAGAGACATTCTGCTGAGGGGTGGTAAGTGCACGTTGTCCCCATGGTACATTGGCTATTTCCCCATTGTCAGGGTGCTCAGTCCCATGGCTGTACGCCTCAGCCTGCCCTCCACCATGTGCTGAGTGCATCCCACATTCCATGTTTCCCTAATTAAGCCTGCAGTGACCCACCCTCTGTGTTCTGCCCCTGAGCCGCCCCCTGCCCCTTTAGTCATTGATGGTGGAGAGACTTTCACTGTCAGGAGCATCCTGGACTGTCGCCGTCGGGGCGAGGGCTCCAGTACCTCATCAACTGGGAGGGCTACGGTCCTGAGGAGAGGAGCTGGATTTCTGCCCATTTCATCCTAGACAAGGCTTTGATCAGAGACTTTCATTGTTCTTACCCTGTGCCACCTAGTAAAACGCAGAGAGGCATTTATAAGGGGGGGGCGGGGTACTGTTATGATTCTGCCTGTGCCTGCTACCTGTTTTTGTTATTTTTCATTAATATGTATAATTTATCATTAGTCTACATCCCAGTTTCTGTTTTTGCCATCTGTTTATTTTCTGTTCTACACCAGTGTCCACCCCTGCCTTGTGATCAGCGTGGTAAGTTCCGTCTCCCCAGTCTGCGTGCCCACATGCTTTGGGTGATTTCAGTGGTTTCTGGTGTTTCACATAATTACTTCAAGTCACGTTTACTTCCTTCGCTCTTCTTTCCTTGATTACTAATAATACTAACGTTTATATTTGGTATTACACTTACTGTGACGGACGTGTGTGTTGATGGCTAGTCGCCCCCTCACTGGCTATGTGCTCCGGTAAGAGAACAGCAGCGACTTCGGTTGTAATTAACAGATTTATTGACTTCAGGCATCAAAGACTTCCAAAGGACTGTTCCATGTACATACCCAGTATTTGGATATGTTATAATTGTGTGTGAGAGTGTGTGAATTTGTGTGTGTGTGGTTTCTGTAAAATAAGAACATACAGAAGAGGCAATTAAGAACTATTCAGCCAAATTCTACGTTATACTAAACTATGTAGAACATACAGTTGCATTATAGGTAGGAAGCATCTGCACAAACCAAATAGTACATTAGATTAACATATGCACATTGAACGCACAGACTTATGAAATAAGTGCAGTAAAATTAATATACACGTTAGGTTACATTAATGATATGTATAATAATATAACTGCACCAAATAACATTAAAGTGACAAGTAAACTAAATTACAGAAACTGGCATCTAATACCAGAATAGTAGAAGTGAACTCAAAGCACTCATTCGGCTAATATGGGGAAAATCAAGTGCAGTACACTTGGTGGCCAAAAGGTGGTGCTTTGAGACCACAAATGGCAAAGGCGATTTGCCGCCACAGCGTTCAGGAATACGACTGTTCACGTGAACAACGCATGGTGCAATAGGCATGGTAAATGCAATATCTAGAAGCTAGAATACTGTCTCAAACTTACACAGAACAGTGAAATTAACACCATAGGTCGAAAATACTATAAAGCACTCCTAAACCCGACTATCCATGTAATTTTAACCTGAGAAATGAGCATGTAACGAGCCATTTAAGAAACAGATATTTCCCCATTGAAAATGAACTGAGCCTCGCGGTAAAACCAAGTTACATAGTTACCGGGCCACAACGGCATGTAAATAACATAGCGACGATTGAATACAACATAAATACAGACGTAAAATATGTACTTACATCGTCATCAACGCACACGTACACACAAAGGAGTTTAAGTTATAGTGAGAAGCTGGAGCAGCACGACAAGTCTCTGCCAGCGAACTATACTGAAAGTCAAAGTTATGAATGCACGCAAGTGCGTGGATACGTAACCGCTGACGTCTCGGGCGTCAGGACGCTGGCTCCAGCAGGGAGTTTTCCACACTTACTAACCTAACTAACCCATGTACTTACTACCAACTAATGAGCACTTGGGTTAATTTGTTAAGTTGCACTACTACTAATTACTTCTAACGTAACCTCAGCACTCACCCTGTTCTAATCCCCACCCCTTGCTTTGCTTTCCCTGTATCTCCCTATGTTTCCGCGAAATCTTTCGCCCGTGCTTTATTGCTATCCCATATTCTTTGATCTGTTCACGTAGAACTTCTTAACTGGAGCTGTATATCTGTCATAGGTTGTCCTTTTGTTCCCAGTCTGCGTCTTAGCTTTTGCCAATCATTGTGTTAGGGCTTTCTCATGTGCTCACCTTCATTTTTCATTATCTGTCACTCCCACCACCTGTTTCCCCATAGCTTGTGACTTATGTTTGGTGCATTTAAGCCCTGCATTTCAGTTCATTCCCTGTCAGAACGTTGATCATTTATTCTGTGCCGAGAGATCCGTACGCTAGTTTATTTGAGAGATTTGAGACACCCTTTGCCTGACTTCGGATTTCTGCCTGAGCCCTTTTGATTGATCTGTTCATTGTTCTGGTTTTGACCCTGCTTGCCTGACTATGATTTTTGGTTTTTGCTACCCAGGTTTTTTATGCCCCCGCCCTCCAAAGAGGAAAGGGGGCATTATGTCGACACCATGTCCCTCCGTCGTCCGTCCGTCCGTCTGTCCGTCCGTCCGTTAACTTTTCATTTCCGTGGGATAACTATAGAATCCCTTGTTGAATTGATGCCATTTCTTAATGGCGTATTGGGAGTGGCTTGAGGAAGGTTCCTTTCGAAAACCAGCGTTGTGCGATATCTAATATGGCCGCCACAGCAGCCATCTCAATATGCCCTTGATCAACATACAGGCGGGGGCATATGCCACGCTCTGCGTTGCTCTTGTTGAATTTTTGCTTCATCTCATCTACTCTGATTTTTGCCCACTGTTCATGCACTGTAGCCAATCTGATCCATTGTCACCGAACTCTGAATGTCCAACGACCCTGAGCTTTGGATTGTGTTTTTTGGCGCTGTGGACTTGTGATCTCTGGCCTGGACTCAGACTGAATAAAAGATTTCCTTTTTTTTTTCTACAACTGCATGCTTCTGGTTCCTGGGCTGTAGCATTACAGAGATGCATGCAAGATACGAAGAGAACCACCTCACACCCAACAGGATGGTGGGTCAGTCATGATTGGGGTTATTTTAATTCAAGAGGTGCAGGGGCACTGGTAAAGATGAATTGCCTGAAGAATTCCACCAAGTATCAGGATATTTTGACTGAAAAGCCGGTTGCCTCCTCCAGAAGAATGAGACTTGGCCATTGGTGGACTGTCCAGCAAGACAATGACCCAAGATCCACTCAGAAATGGTTCTCTGACAACAAATTCAATGGGCCTCATGGAGAAACATTCTCTTAAATTTCTCATATTTCTTTGCTAAGAGAAAAAATAAGAGAAATAAACTCCAGATGCACCAAACGCTCTTACTCTTCACATCTGCTCATACCCATGTAAGTTGAATGTTGAATCCCACTTGATCGTAAATTGGAAGCGTGTGGCCGGATATTTTAAATTATATATGACACCCACTAAACACCATATAAGGGCAGGTGACGTGCCTTGTGCAAAGAGCTGACTGCTTGTGGCAATCTAGGGCGCTTTCCCACGAGGTACAATTGTCCCCCCCCGCTAGTCATCTTTCACACTTGTAATATTGTACCGTGCCCAAGTGCACTTGCATACATGTCAAAATTCCGATACATCACATTGCAGTATGCCTAGGTGGTTTTGAATGGGGAACAATTTTAAAAGGAGGTGCCAATATATTCCGGGGGCTTTTATTATCGAGAAGGGAGTTCAGAATTAATATTGAAGATTAATATCACAAATGCATATGTTGTGCGTGCCCTAGAAACCCAGTGTTTTTACACATCCAAATCTTTCTCTGGGTACCCAAACATCAAGGTAAGCCAAAAATGAACTGATTACATTCAACGTAGGTGGATGTTGCATACGGAATCTTTCTCCCTTGCGTTTTTGGCCGATTATGCTGTCCACTAGCCTAACTCCGCCAGCCTTCTTACTTTCGCTTAATTTCTTTTTGCTTCAGTACTCAGCCTGGTCACTCGGAGCTCAGCCTTGTTTACCTCGGCAGAAAATGCACTAGACCAACCAACGAACAGAAGGCGTGTCCGAGAGCCATGATGTAGCTGCTGCGCCGAGTTTGAAATTGTAGTCTCCGAAGTCAGCAATGGCCAAGGACATATGCTGCATTCAATTTGGCTCAGAAATCGGAAGTCGGGGTCGGGAACAACATCATACCCAAGCTGACTGCATTCCATTAAGTAAGTCGGACTGACTTGGGGTCAGTGGTGTGTCCTCTAACAAGGGTAACCTTTATTGGCTATTGTTGGCTATACTAGTTGATAACAATGCATTACTTGGTATTTTTTTGGGTGCAAACACTAGAGCAACAAGTCCACCGATAAACTATTTGAAGTACTGCGCATACGACTGATTTAATGAAACACAAATGACACAGAATTGCAAATATACAGTTTATTATCACAGGTTTCGATTACTGTTGATGTTTGGTGCAGCCATCTTCAACTCTGAAGTCGGAACTCAGGGTAGGTGAAGAATCATCGACTTTTCGAGTTGAAAATTCGACTTCAGGGGGCATTCGAAGTGAAAATTCCGACTTCCCAGTACAAATGGAACGCAACATTAGATACACGGGAGGACATTGATTCGCTCTGTCCAGAAAATCCCCGGTATCAGCAACTTAAAGCCACAACAAGAGGAATGTTTGGTTAGTTTTTTGAATGTAAATTATGTTGTAGCGCTACTCCCTTCAGGTTTCGAGAAAAGTTGTCATATCTACTTAATATCCATCATGAGATGTATGAAATAGGCACCCAGTTAATCTCTGTGAGAGATAGCCGAACCACCTCAGCTAGCTTGTACCTTCTAGTGTTACATTGCCCACGAATTTCACACGATTTAAGTTGGCAGCGAACTTTTTAAAAGCCGTGTTTTTGTTCATGTCACAAGACCTATTTGCTGCCTCAGTGTTATGTTGTCATTAAATCGGCAACATTTAATGATTGAGTATTAAATCGGCAATTGAATATTAAATTCTTTCCAGTAAAAGTTATCGATTCGCTAGCTCCACATAAGCAACGGTTCACACAAGTGGAACTTAGGGTCTGTAAAACCAGTATTATGCTCATAACATATCCAGAGCTCTATCTAGCTCTATCCATAACGCGCCAATTTTTCCGCGAGGAAACGTCGGTCATTCCAATGCAATAAGTAAACCATTACCACGGGCAATTTCTGAAAAGGCCGTTTAGCCTGGAGATTTTTTCCGCTCCGTCATATACCAGCGCAGAAGCTGTTTGTTACTCCACGCTAACAACACACCACAGTTATGCACACGAACCAGAAGGTCCTAATATACACTGAAGCAGTCCATAAGCTGTTGGTCCACTTTTAGCTGCCCCTCACTGTCCATGTTTCCCTCTAAACTGAGACCCACCGGATTTCTACGGTCTCCAGTCTACACTTGGGTTTGTCAACCCATTCTACAAATGTGTCTGTATGTAGTTGACTCTAGCTTTCCCTGCATCGTAGTTATAGAGGAGAAAAACCACTGTGGTCACCACTGTTGCCATAGCAAACTCTAGCCGATAGCAAAGTCTTGCTTGAGCTGCCAGACTTTCGCACTGCGTCCTCCACTTTCGCAGCCGCGTTTATTCGAACAAGTTCATTTCATTAGATCTATATTCCAGTATAGCGTTAGATTTTAGAATTTCCCCACTGATTCCTTATCAGAAGACAGACGTGTCTCATGTTTCACTCTGGGGAGGCGGACCCACAAAACTGCGTTCTGCGGCCTCGTCCTGCCCAACTTCACCCTCCACAGAGCTGGCCAGTCAGAAGAAAGTGGGCACACCGGGAAGAGCCACCCCATTGAGCCATTTCAGTCAGAGGCTACAATGGACTACAAATGGGTTTTTTGAGGATGGCAGTATGAGCTAAATAAGGACCCTGTTTTGGATTTTGAAAGATAAGGAGTACTCTTGGGGAGTCCAAGATCAAAATATAACCTTGGAAATGTGGAAAAATAGGTCCCCTTTAATAAGATAAAGTATTTCACGCATTGGTTTATTCCATTTCTCTATAACGATATTGTTTGTACATTTTTTTTTGTATTGTTTGTGCATTGCCAGTCAGGGGTGCCAGCAATTTCGGTTCCTACTGTATAAAGTGAGCCTATTCTAGTAATGACCATAAACTTGGCTAATGTTGGTTCTACCTATCATGCAATGGTTGATTGCCAATAATAGGCAATATATTCATTATATCAACTACAACCTGTGCATTGTCTTGCCACATCCCATGATAAATATTGTGCTGCACTGCTCACTGAGTCATCACTGCCACAAAATACAGTGTTTCATTTGCTTTCTGGAGGGCTAAGCAATATGCCTGCTCAGTCACTTCTCCTTACCCTAAACTCCCAACACTGTTTACAATCGCAGAAACAATCCAGTCATTCTGTATAGATCGCTGGTAGGCATATGCCTGTTATAGGAGGTTTGGCTGCTGCCTTCCCTGCCTAATCCATGCATGTTTTTGTGGATAACCAGCGGGCTCGCAGAACTGAGATGTTCCTGCCAATGACAACTGTATTGCTTTTTTCTAATGAACTTCAATCTTGATGACAATACTCCTGACTGAGTAATTGTTTGAACTGCTGAATTGGTAATGCAGCTGCTCCACTCACTTGGGACATGGGCCAGAACTGAAATGAATCAGCTTTGATAATATGATCCCACAGAAAACACACATTAGCTAATTAATTTGACAAAAGCGTGACTTTACTTGTTAGTTTATATTTTTAAAATCTTGCTGTGCAGCTTTTGCAGACTAAGAGTCCAGGCAGTACTCAAAAATTTCTCCTGCCTCAGCAACTTCTCCCAGTGCTTGGTGAGACTTGCTGACATTTTAAAAAATAGTTCAAGGATGTCCCTTACTCCCCATTTCCACTGCCCTGAACAAAACATTTTCCCCTTTTAATTACAGGATAATAAAAATTAATGATCCAATGCAGATGCCACAGTCTGATCTTAAGCGCTTCCCAAAAGCAAGACAATTCATTTTGGAGGAATAAAAACAACGATATGATTTGGAAGGCTGCAACATGAATAGCCATTCATTTAATCTGAAAATCAACATTTTCCAACGGAAAAAATTCAAAAGATATCACAACTTTTGAGAAATGAGTAGGCCAAGCTGTTTCATGAACAATCTACTTTCAATTATTGCAGAGTTCATTACTTTGCCTTTGTTTAATATGTCAGACCATCACTTTTGTCAAGTGAATCCCATTTTCATTTAAAATTTTTTATTGTGTTTCTATTCAGGACTTCTAAACATCTGCTGAAGGTCATGATGTGCCAAGAAGGAATTGAATGAGAAATTTCAGAAGGGTTCGTAGAACATGGCTAAACACAACATACCTCGCCTCAGCTAGCGTTTTGGTGATTTTGCGTTAACTGAGTTTAAACAGAAGTAACCACTAAATCGAAAAGTCCCATTGCATAGAATGGGAAAAAATTGTTGCCTTAAAACCAGAGGTTAATTTACTTACTGTCTCTGTATACGAGGAACTATGTGCTATCCACAATGAGATGCCACACATCAATTTACAAAATACTTGGATGGAAATTGCCGATTTTATGGACATCTGAAATTTTTTACCTGGCCCCCCCCTCCAACATTAAGCTGCATACTGCTAGTAATGCCCCAATACCCCACAGTGTTGCAAATTGTTTGCCTCATGACATTATTGCCGAAGTCATGTTATTGCCAGATTGATATTATCAGGTGCCTGTTCTTTCCTGAAAAAAAATAATTTTTTTTCCCTTTTTTCTCAAAACCTTAAAAAAATAATACATAAGGAATCTTAATAAAAAATAATAGTAAATAATAATTAAAAAAACCTTTTAAAACCTTAACTGGTCACACTTTAGATGAAGTGTTGCTCGTAAAGGCTTTATACAGCATGTATAATGCTTCCATAAATGAGACATAATGTCTTCATGAATCATATTTTAGCAAATGCCATGCTTTGTAAAGGGTGAAATAACACATCCTTATTCAGCATGTCATACCAGATGTCATATGACAGGCAATGTCACTAAATACTATAAAGGGTGATATTGTCAGCTACGTGACATTGTCACTGTCACACCTGGCATTACATGCTGAATAAGGATGTTTTACCTTGACGTTCTTATTTTTCAAACAGAAAAGGTTTTATCCTACCTTGACATGTTTCGACGGGATACTCCCGTCTTCTTCAGAAGAGTCACCGATGTTACGAGTGACGCGTCTTATCAGCTGATGTTAGCGAGGCGTGGCCGCCCTGTCAAATTTGACAGGGCGGCCACGCCTCGTGCTGTCCAGCCGCTCCTCCAAGATGGTACTCCAGGTGTGGGGGAGCGTGTATGCCCCCTCGTCCCGGTTCATGGTCCTGTGGGCCCGCTTCCTGATTTCAATTGCCTCCATGATCCAGCGTTCATGTCGATTGTTCTGAGTGCGGATGACTTTGGCCTTGTCCCAGTCCATAATATGATTTTCCCTCTTGCAATGGTCTGTGATTGCTGATTTAAGGTTTGTCTGTAGTGCTTGTTCCTGGAGTACCATCTTGGAGGAGCGGCCGGACAGCACGAGGCGTGGCCGCCCTGTCAAATTTGACAGGGCGGCCACGCCTCGCTAACATCAGCTGATAAGATGCGTCACTTGTAACATCGGTGACTCTTCTGAAGAAGACGGGAGTATCCCGTCGAAACATGTCAAGGTAGGATAAAACCTTTTCTGTTTGAAAAATAAGAACGTCAACATAAATTAGTTACTACAGACAGTATGAACCTTTTTGGATTACTAAGGATGTTTTATTTCACCCTTAACAAAGTATGACATTTGCTTACTTATGATTTATGAAGACATTATGTCTCGTTTATGAAGGCATTATACATGCTGCATAAAGTTTTTATGAGCAACACTTCATCTAAAGTGTGACCCCTTAAATGCCCCCTGTGACAAATTTGTCATACGATTTTAGGGGTTGTCAAAGCCACTGACCCCACATAAATTTTGCAACCTAATGCCCATAGTGACATATTTAGGCCATCAGTGCTGCCATCTGATAAATAAAAGTGGAACTGACACTACACAGGCTGCAGCAGCTAACCTTTCCAATATGGCCACCCCAATGGTGGAATCCACATAGTAGATCAGCACCCATTCATCACTGGATATAGACAAACAGGTAAGCTAATGAAAAATAAGCTATGCCTATTACTTCAGCTATATGTCAACTGTTTTATCATTGAAGTCATTTTTGCAATAAGGTCTCCGAAATGCCCATTGTGACATATATGTCACAAAACTAAAATGAGGTCAAAGGACACCAAAAATTAAAAATCGCTATTGGGTTGTTATTAGCCCCTCCCCAGGACATATTAACAGAATACATAGATTTTCCTTTCAACTTTTTTCAATAGTTGGGCATTTAAGGGTTAAAAAATGATATAGGCAGTTATGCTTTGACGCTAACAATATCAGGCGATTTATAATTTAAAGCTCTATCTTTTGAGCCTTGTTTGAACTCGACCCGACCAAAGCAACACAATTTATGGCAAGAAAAAAAGCTATTTCTGAACTTTGGCCAATATCTTCATTGAAGTCCTATCTATCTATTTTCTCCAAAATCAAATGGCTCATACCCTGGACCATGGTCAACCTGTGTACTAAGTTTTGAAAGCTTGAGTGAAATGGAAAAACCTAGAAAGTCTGAGCTTGTTCAAAACTGAGTTGGGACCATTTTGTATTTATTAGGCTTTGCCTCATGACATATATAAGTTTCTGTGACACCAATATTGTTAATTATTTTTCATAACGCAATTATGAAATTGTCATACATGGTGATATCAGACTGAAACAGTACACGTAAACACAACATTGAAATGGAAATCATGAAAATGCGAGAAAATGACTTTGCACGTGAAAATGTGCGTAAATCATGCTTGTGGATGGCAATAAAAGAGGAGAATTTTTGGAATGTTCACATTGTGCCTGATGAACGACGGAAGCATCACTTATCGAAAACACAGCCATTTCGGATCAGGAACTCTACCCTCTAAATGCCAAGACTGTCTGAAAATGATCGGTGGAGGGCCATTGGGATGATTGAATCCGGAACCTCGCAGAGGGAAGTTGCTCATCGCCTGAATGTCCACCGAAACACCATTTGGAACTTATGGCCGCGTCATCAGCAGACAAGACATGTCAGAGACCGTCCTCGAAGCGGCCGTCCACGAGTAACCACTCCCAGACAGGACAACTGGATTCGAACAACCCATCTCTGAAATCGATTCCAACCTGCTACCATAACTGCAAGAACGATACCTGGTTTGAGGCGACTGTCTGCACAGACAATCCGTCGCCGTCTCCGTCATTTTGGCATTGTCCCACGTCGGCCAGCAAGACGTCCAATACTCACAGTACAACACCGACGACTGCGTCTACAGTTGGCACAACAACATCGACGGTGGCTCCAACGTCAGTGGGATCTTGTACTCTTCACTGATGAATCAAGATTCATGCTTAACCGATGTGATGGTCGTTTACGTGTATACCGTCGACGTGGAGAACGTTATGCCAACAACTGTGTTCAGGAATTTGATCGTTTTGGAGGTGGTAGTGTCATGATTTGGGGAGGGATCACGGCTAGAAACAGAACAGATTTGCTTGTTATTGATGGAAATCTGACAGGTCAAAGATATCGCGATGAAGTGCTACGGCCATTGGTGGTACCGTTTTTGATGCAACATGGTCCCGGAATAACGCTGCAACATGATAACGCCAGACCACACGTTGCAAGGATTGTACAGCAGTATCTGATGCAACAACATGTCAATGTCCTGCCATGGCCAGCCAGATCCCCAGACATGTCCCCAATCGAGCATCTTTGGGACGAGATGGATCGACGTTTGCGGCGGTTGGATAACCCGCCAGCTACACTCCAGGAATTGCGACAACGTCTACGTCAGATTTGGAATTACGTCCCACAGCAATTTCTGGCACATCTGATTCGGTCCATGCGCCGGAGATGCGTTGCTTGCATCATGGCACGAGGAAGTCACACCCGGTATTGAAGTGTGAAGGTCACAATTGGTTAGACGTCAGACAAGTGCTTCATGACGCATGAAAATGACATTTTTCGTTTTGAGTGACGTTGGCACTGAAAAGTCAGTGTTTCTCCTGTTAAATAAACATAATGATTGCATTGAGATCTTTGCGTGTCATTTATAAAATACACATAAATGGTGTCACAGAAACTTTTGTTGCTGAGTATAGTAAGATAAAAAATAATCCTTGATTCCTTATGTTTTGCTATGGCAAAACCTAGCGGGTCATTGGTATTTAATCTTTTGAGAAATAAAAAGCTAGCAAGTTGATCTTCCTGGGTTTTTCCACATTGAATTTGATATTTTTTTTGTCATGGCAAAACCTAGCAAGTTGAATTAGCCAATTATGAAGCAGCTCACCCATTACATGATTTTTCAGGTCAGTCCCTCTGCAGAGCATTGGCTGTGCAGGAGATTCACAGTCAGAATTCATAATTCGCAAAATTCACATGCTTATAGCAATGAAAAAAGGCTTCAAGGGGGAAGCAGATGGTTGAGTTAGCAATGAAAAACTGTCAAATGGCACTGCAACTACGTACATATTTTCTCAGTTTTTGTCCATCATTTTGAGAATGGGCATTTAAAATTTTTAGATTTATGACACACCATGTGTCATAATGCTATGGACATTAACAGAAAAGAAAAATGTCCTCCCTAAATATTTCTTATTATATACTGAACAAATAACTGCCAAATCAGTTTCATTGTCGGACAAGAACTTAACCCCAGAGGGATACAATTTTCTTTTTCTCTAAATTTTCTTTTTGTTACTTAAGAGGTTTTTCCATTACACGGAAGAAATGATTGCTATAATATTAAAGGTGCTATTTTGCAAGCATTAATCGAAGAATATCCTCTGTGGTAACTCTTTCTCAAGCTCCAGCATTACCTCTGTGCTATCTTGTTCTTTCTCGCTTTGGTAGCTTTTCATGCGCCAAGCTGCAAAAACTCCCTCCACCTCTAAGTATGAATCGACTTTTAGTCAGGTACTCATCCTATGACACCCTTCTTAGTTGGCAGGTGATTCATTTTAAAACAAATAACTGGATAAAGTTCAAATTCTTTTCTTTTGAGTGGTTTTCCCTCGGTCATTCCATGCCACATCAACCCAGGTCACCATCTCAAAAAATTTTGAAAAAAAATCCTAGATGTAGTACTACCTGGGAAATTAATGTGTGCTAAGTTTTAGGCTAATATAAGCAATAGTTTCAGAGATACAGCTATCTAAATATTTCAGGTGTTTTTTTGTTTTTTTGTTTTTGTTAAAATCCGAAGTAAAAAAAACAATTATCCAACCATTTACAACGCGCCTAACTTCTGAAATTCACACCATAACTATATTCTTCTTCGTCAAGCAGATTCACATCATTTGGCGTCTTTATTAAGCTTAGAATGTTCAAAGTTCTGAACATTCACAGTAATCGTGACACAGCTCCTTTAAGTCCGGGAGTGACTTTCGCATGTTTTGGTTGTATAATCGATTTCAAGAAATGTGACCAATGAAATGCTTTGTGTCTGAAATACACGTCGGGAAGGCGAAATCCCTGATGGGATTGCTATATAAAAAGAAGTTTCCTAAGCTGCTTGACCTTGACAAAAACAGCAATGAATTAGAAGATTCAGACCCAGGTTATGACATGACTGCTGACCTATGAGCCCAGGAAAAATAGGTGAGATGACTGTTTGAGAAGAAGGTGCCGGAAGATTTCAACAAGTTCACCGGATTTCACAATGACTTGAAAATGGTCACCTAGCCTGAAAGAGCAAGTATCGTCGCAAGCCAAGGGTAAGGATTGACCTTTCGGACAGTGCAAAGCCATTACAGATTTTTCTGGCTGCAACTTGAAACAGAGACAAATTCATATGCAGAACAGAGCAGGTGAGAAACTCCATCCAGCAGTAAATGGATGGTGAAAGAAAGGAAAATCCTAAGCCTTTCAAAGGGACAGATTTGCAATGATCTGGGGAAAATAATAATAAATGATAACGATGATAATTATACAAATTACAATAGTAATAAGGAATTATGATGGACAATAATAATAATACATCAGTTTTATATAGCGCTTTTCTTGGCACTCAAAGACGCTTCACAATGGATACATTTTTCATTCACTCACACATTCATGCTCTGATGGTGGTAAACTACATTCTTGTATCCACAGCTGCCCTAGGGCAGGCTGACGGAAGTGTGACTGCCAGTATGCACTTACGGCCCCTCCGACCACCACTAAACATTCGCACACAGCCATACAGGAGTGTTCCTATATTGCATGACCTTCTTGCTGTGAGTAATGACAACAACAACAATAATTGTAATGTTAGTAATAACAACAAATAATAATTATAGCAAGTAAAAATATGCTTTCATCATTAGCATTAGCAATGTTCAAACTTCATTGGAATTGGGGTTTGTACAAGGATGTTAGTGTCACTTGTTTAACTTTGAGCAGGCCAAGTCACCATATATGTTTATGTCACCAGATGTTTCCTTCTGACTGAGATCATTCTTGCACAACTTGGAAGCGTGTTTAGGGTCATTATCTTGTTGAAAATAACATCCCCGACCAATCAGTCTCTTTCAAGAAGGCAGTGCATGCCTCACAAAGATGCTCTAATACTTCTTTTCATCCATGATCACCGGCTCCTTTTGAGCAGACTGAAGCCCAAACCATAATCTTACCACCTCCATGTTATACTGATGGGGTTAAACAGTCATTCTTGAAACATTGTCCAACTCTATGGCGCACATAACTTTTGCATTTGGGTGAAAAAATTTTTTATTTTGATTCATCGGTCCAAAGGACTTGTTCCCAGTCCATGGGTGTCCAATCCTTGAATTCCTTAGCAAATTTGTCTTTTTTGATTTTGCCAGCGCTTGGCAGCAATACAACCAATCAGACCATTTTCACTCGAGCATCTTGAAATATACTCAGAAGCAATGAAAATGCCACACTCTAAATTTTGGTGTATTTTTGCTCAGGACCTGAGTAGTCCAATTTGAGTTCTTAAGTGACCATTGGGGTCACAAGGTGTACCTTGTTACACATGAATGATCATCATGTAACTCAAAAGTGTGAGTTGGACTCTCATCAGTCCATATTGGATACAACATATGGGATTAGGAGTTGGGCAAGTACAATGTTTTAAATGAAGGAGGGGTTGTCTTCCCTATATAAAGGCATGATAAAAGCCTCACAAAAAACATTTTTTAAGTGTCATAATACCACGTCTGTCGACTGAACAACAGAACAGCGCCCTGAGTATGCTGGAGGCGGGAGTAAGTGCCCGGAAAGTAGCTCACCATTTGGGTGTAGTACATCCAGCATCAGTACGTTTTGGATGTAGTACACCCAACTGGGACGAGCTCTTTCATCAAGAGTACCCAGACCTTAAACCAGGCACCAACTCCAGAATGCACTACAGGCAGAGTGGCAACAACTTCCCCAAGACAACCTAAGATGCTTAGTCAGGTCCATGAGGAGAAGTTGTACTGCCTGTGTGGATGTTTGTGGGAGTCACACCCGATACTGACTGTTCTTTTGAGTTCATTTTTAAATGTGTGTTCCATTCAGTGTTGTTGTGATTTTTCATTTTCAACTTGAGCTCGTTATGTTTAATGCATCTCTTTATTATTGTCCAAATCGGCCCATTTACACATTTAATTCATCAAAATCAACCCACCCAACATATTTGAATTGTTAAAATAAGAAAATAAATTTGAGTCTCAAGATTATTTGAATCCAAACTGGTGTTGCGTTTTCATTGCCTCTGAGTACAGTAGATTTTGAAACTTTCATCTCTGGACTTCTGGTGCTTTTAATATCATCAAAAAGTTGTCTTGCTGTCAACCGATTTTTTATTTTTTTTTTACTTGTGGTGCACAGATAATGAACATCACAGGCACTTAACTTCCGTTTTACACCTCTATTGCCACTAGTTTTCAGCGAACCAGTCTCTAAAATGCTTGATGTTTTTTGCAGCACCATGCCAACACTTAATCACTTCAGCATCATGTAAGGCCACAATGCGCCCCCGCACAATCTCAGGGAGCTCCTTTTGTTGTGTCAAAGTTTTTAATAGGCAAGGGGCAAACCCCAATATCGTTTCATAGTGCTCCTGCCAAAAAGGTGAAGAGTATGCCTCTTCATTTTTATCAAAAATATCATGAAATAAAATGAAAATGAAAAAGTTCTACTTTGCTCATGTGTTAGTTTACCAGAAAATGTACTTAAAGTCAGCAAATTTGTTTTGTTTGTTGTCATGGGTGCAATGTAAAATTCACCTATCAGATAACAGCAAGGCCGTTTTCTTCTGTATTTCTTCATATACCTTTCAGCATTCATGGTGCTTTTAAAAACTTGCAAGTGTCCCACACCATATGCACTAATGCATTCCCATACCATCAGAGATGCTGGCTTTTGAACTGAATGCTGATAACAGGAGGGGTGGTCTTTCTCCTCTTTAGCCCGGAGGACACGATGCCCACAATTTCCAACAAGAATATTAAACTTGGACTCGTCTGACCACAGGACACTTTGCTACGGTCCATTTTAAATGAGCCTTGGCCCACAGAACACAGCGACGCTTCTGGATCATGCTCAACAATGGCTTCCTTTTTGCTTGGTAGAGTTTTAGGTGGCATCTGTGGATGGCATGTCGGACTGTTTATACAGACAGTGGTTTCTTTACATATTCCTGGGCCCATTTGGTAATGTCAATCACCGAATCATGCCTTTGAGTTATACAGTGGCGTCTGAGGGCCCGAAGATCACGGGCATCGAGAAAAGGTCATCGGCCTTGTCCCTTACGCGCAGAGATTTTTCCAGTTTCTCTGAATCTTTTGATGATGTTATGCACTGTCGATGATGAAACCTTCAACACCTTTGTAATTCGACGTTGAGGAACATTGTTTTTAAAGTATTCTGAAGTATTTTTTTACGCAAGGCTTCGCAGGTTGGAGAGCCTTTGGCCATCTTTACTTCTGAGAGACTCAGCCTCTCCAAGACATCCCTTTTATAGCCCATCATGTTACACACCTGATGCCAGTTAATGTAATTACTTGCTACATGTTCTTTCAGCTGATTCTCTAATATATTAATAGCTTTTTCAGCCCTTGTTTGCCTGTGTCCCAACTTTTTTGAGACCTGTTGCAGCCAGAAAATTTTAAATGAATTTATCTTGTGGATAAAAATGTAAAATGTCTCAGTTTCAACATTTGATATGTTATCTAAGTTCTTTTGTAAATAACATATTGGCTCATGTGATCTGAAAGTCATTGCATTTTGATTTTATTCACAATTTACACTTTGTCCCAACTATTTTGGAATTGGGGTTGCACATAGTTTGACGCAAGTTGTGAAACTTTTGGGAAATGCACCCCATTATGGTTGAATGTGCTCGCCATGTACTGGAGACAGAAAATGGCTTCATTGCAGTGGCGGATCCAAGGGGGGGGGCACACAGGGGCGCTTGCCCCCCCTTTTTTCGCAGAAAATCGAAAAAGCAAAGTGTGTCCTAATCTTTTACTGAGCCCAAATGAAACGTCTATGCACAACTACACGGCAGTCATCGTCTCTGGCAATCTCATAGTCAGTGAATTCGTCAGTCCTCATGGTTTATATACCACTTTTAATGGTTCAACTTCACTATTCCGGTTGTCTTGCATCATGGCAAATTTATTTGGATCCAATTGTATATATTTGCTTTATGCGATAGGAATGACCAACAAACTCTTTTCTTGCAAATAAAAAAGGATACATGGACTTAAGCTATGTACAATTTATTTATTTAATTTTCGGATTATGTGTATGACAACACTTCCTACTCTCACAACACTTGGGAGTGTTTTCATAGCACTAAAGCCTCATCTTTTAGAACCATTTTGAAAAAAGGCAATCACAGCATTGCAATAACTTTTTACAAGCTGTTGAGTGTGGTATCTTTTACTAAACCTGGTTTAGGGACTTGGGGGGGATTTCGTGATCTGTTAACATCTGCTAAAATCACAGATGCATATAGCCACTGGGTTTGCACGTTAGATATACACTTTTGTTGGAGGCTATTGGCGTTAGATGAACTCAAAAACTATAATATCAATGTTTTGTGGGAAATATGGCCAAACCCTTTCATTGCTAGGGATGATTTTGTCAACATTTCTGAAACATCAAAATCTTTGCAAATCCCTCAAACCATAAGCACATTGGTATTCACTGGAAAGCTCTCATCCAGCACATTCCAATAAATACCAACACGGTAGGGTTTTGATAATTTTGAAAGATTTTCTCCTCTTTGAAATTTTGACCAAGAAAATTTAAAAAAATGAGCAGATAGGCCAAATTTTTCTCCCTAGATACCAGGAAAACGTGTTTTCAGCACATTAATTTTTCAAATTTGTCTGGGGGAGGGTCTCCAGCCCCCCCCCCCCCTTGCAACAATTCCTGGATCTGCCCCTGCATTGTACCATTCACTGAGACATCTTGGGCCAAATTATGCCATTGTATGCAAGCGTGGAAATCGCTGGATGGAATAGAGAGTGAGCTTTGATATGCTAATACTACGTCGCATGCTGGCAGAGGCTATCACATGAAATGCCACCAGAAGATCATCGATAAAAGGCGGATAGAGCAGGGTGTCAAACGAAAGGAAAAGGGCCGTTTTTACGTCCTTAAGGGCTGAATCCCTCGTCATCACTGGGCAGTGAGCCTCCTCCAAAGCGGTCAAAGCCAATTTTAAGGTCAGACAATGTGTCTTCATCAACTAAATCAGGCAAAAAACGTTCAAAAAACTCATTTTTCCAAGCGAGTGCATCTTATACCAGAAAGACAAGCGAATACTAGTTATGATGACAATGAAAAGGAAATTAGACAAGCTGGTCACATGCAAAACTGATGGGCATAAACTGAAGAAAGCCACTTCATTTCATAATGAGCACAGGATTCTTTTGCAACTCGGAGAATCTGATCCAGTATTTATCTAAGGTATCTTGCGTCATGAAAGAGAAGGGACAAAAAATAATGTCGATATTTATCTCTTCAAACTCAAACACTAAATTTAACTTGGGTGAGATTAAACTTCATTTAAATTACTGAGCCAAAATTAAGTTGCAGTTTAGCTCCCAGACTCTTACTAGGAAACAATGTTGTTGTTATATGTCCAGAATGTGGTGTTTGGCCATGTTTTACTGAAATAAGCAAGGTCTTCCCTGAAAAAAATGTCTGGGGGCAGTAAATGTTGCTCCAAAACCTGCATATATTGTTCAGCATTAGTGGTATGTTCACAGACATAGAAGTTAAACATGCTATGTGCACTAATGCACACCCAATGCAGTATAATGCACACCATCCTGGATTCTGGCTTTTGAACTGTGCATTCATCAGGTTTGATGGTCCCTTTCCTCCTTAGCCTGGAGCTCGCAGCATCCATGAATTGTAAAAAAAGAAACTTGCAATATGATTGGTCGGGCCACAGGACAGTTTACCACTTTGCCTCTGTCCATCTGAAATGAGCTTCGCCCGAGGGAGCGTGACAGCATTTCTGTATCTTGTTTGTATATGGTTTGAACTTTACATGGCAGCTTTAATTTTCTTTTGTGGATGCAGCAACAAACTGTACAATAACAGTGGATAACAGAAGTGGTCCAAAGCCCATGAAATGATTTCAACTGAATCATTTTGTCAGTTATGAACTGTATTGCGCACGGCAGAGGATAAAACCCCCATATTTTTTGCATATTTACCTTGAAAAATATTATCCTTAAATTGTTGACCTCGTTGCCCTTGCAATTTTTCCAGAGTATTTTGCCCCTTGCCATTTTTAAAATATAAATGAAAGAATTTTTATTCCCAGTCATGTTACTAACCTGTTGCCAATTATTCTATTTAGCTGCAAGGTATTCCACCAGGTCTACCTTTTTTTTTTTTTGCATCTTGCATCTTGTCCAGTATTTTATTTCCCCTGTCCCAACTCCCTTGAAAAATGGAATCAAATTTAAAATCAGCAGATATTTTTCAGAGAAAAATAAAATTTTGTAGTTTAAGCATTTTATATGTTGTGCTTGTAATCTTTTCTATTAAATTTAGTGTTCAAGAGATTTACAAATTATTGCATCCCTTGTATTTATAGTTTACGCAGCGTCCCAACTTTTTTGGAAACAGGGTTGTGGACAGTTCTACAGATGTGAATATTGTTTATTGGAAGGAATTTGATGCTCTGAGTACTTTTTACGAAATAATATTTCTCTCTCTTGTATTGTAAAGACAAACTGTTGAGAGCCCCGCTGATATTTGAACTGCATGTGAATCTATGTTCATCCAGGTACAGTCGCTTAACATCCACGCATTTCTGGTGGAACTTTGTTTATTTTTAATGCATGAAATATAAAGATAATTTTGGTGTATTATTCTTTTAGTCACCAAGTAGGTCGGAGCACTCTCATACTCAGAAGCCTTTTTCAGCCACTCGGCCCACAGCCTATGACATTTTGACGCAGCTCAAAATTCATGTCACTTTATATACTGGTCATGTCACCTTAACAACTGAACATCAGAAGTAATTTTGCTGAAAAATTTTGCCTCAAACTAATTTAAACAAAATTTTTTGCATCAATAATCATGGAATGAGCCTTCAAACAAACATTTCAGGATATGCAAAAGTCAGAAAAAAAAATTGTGGCACCTTTCAATTGTTATATTTCAGTGTTTTTGTTTTATACCCTCGTTTACCTCAATATAATCGTGGGAATTTTTTTATTTTTGGTCATTGCCCACAAGAGTATTTTTCAGTCCAAAATTATAGAGAAGTAATATATTAGGACCTCTTTTGACCAAAGTGGTGGTGTATAATCATCACTGCACATTCCTGTAAAATCAAAACAATAGCATTCGTGAACTAAAATATAATATTTTGTTGGGCACTGTTTTCAATATAATGCAGGTCAAAGATGATTTACAAATCACTGCTTTCCTATTTTCTACTTTCATTTTCCGTACCATCTGTTCCATATCAACTTTTTGGGAAATAAGGTAGCAAAACCTTAATGTTTTTTTTTTTTATTTCAACTGGACTTTTTAATCGCAGGAGTTTGACCACAGGATCAATTTTATGTTTCCAATTTGAAAATCTTCCACTTAGTTCGTGCGAAGATCCCATTCACTTTTAGTGGAGAACAACCTGGCAGAGGATTGACATGCAAATTCTCACCGCCAAACAATAGCAATGCAGCAATAGCAATTGTTTACACTCGAGGGACGGTACTTCCTGCAACCTCCAAAAATCATCAACAAGATAGCAACGCTAGAGTTGCAATGCTAACGTCACAAACATTTTACTTTATGAACAATGTGCCAGCTTGAGAATAAGAATATTCACAAAACTGATGATGTTGTAATGACCAAAGTTGAGCAAGACCACTATTTTTTTCCATGAAACTGTAATCCACAGGTTATTTAACACAGCTAGAATGCAGCTAACTGCGGTTTGAATATGAAGCTAGGGAGCCTAGCTAGCCAAATTTGCTGCCAGTAGCAATAATGCTATTCAGAACACTTCACTACTTGCTCAAAGTTTTCATGGGTCACAAATAAAGTCTGATTCACAATTAATTTTCCAAGGAAACTAAAGACCACAAATAACCAAGAGATACATGGTACAATACTGATTGCTATAATAACTGCTCATGCACAATTTTTACATCACACACCCCACAAATATGATGAAATTTCGTCTGCAGTATGATTTCATTTTGTCCTGCTGAATGAAATACGAAACAAATACAAAAAAGGCAGGTATTTGCTTGAGAACATTAATTGGGATTAAATAGTGAAAAAATTGCAGCTTGTTTCAATAAACTTGCACAAGAGTGCATAACTTCAGTTGACGCACACTCTCTAATTGCTTAATGTGGGCCCGGACCCCAGATTTGACTGGTAAATCACCAAAACTAGGTGATTTCCCACTCTTAAGACCATTCAATTTTCAATACTTCTGCTCAAAAAGGTCTTTATGGAGAATGGGCTGATTCTTACTTTATAGCCACCATTCCAGAAAATGGAATGAAAAGAGTCTAGTGTCAGTCATTTATTTCTGGTCCAGTCACTTTTGTGCATGTGCATGATAGGACTCTGACCCCTTATGATCTTGGGCCCTTCAATCTTGTTATCTTTTATACACAGTAATACACTCAAATGACTCCTGCAAACACTGCTAAACCCCGGCTCAAAGGCAAACTCTTCCAACTAGAAATAAAAAAGTATAAATACAACTAGAAAAATAAAACTAGAAAAGTTGTAGAGTAGTGTCCTGGACAGAGCCGATCCTGACCAATTTGGTGGCCAAGGCAACATGTTAGCAGCTACCCTTAGTTTCCAAGCAAATTCCACCACCTTATGTTTGTACACTCACCCAGAAACTGCTCAGTAAAAAGGCAATCAGAGATGGCAGACTTCACCCCATTCACGCAAATATTGGCAAGTGCGGAAACACAAACAAACACGCAGAGCCACTAGATGGCAGACTTCACCCGTTCACGCAAATATTGGCAAGTACGGAATAGAGGCATTACCAGGATGCCAAGCTTGGGTGGGCATTTGTCCTTTTTTGGGGGGGGGCAAAAAAAGAACCTCTAAATCGCCGTTAAAAAAATTATATATAAAATCAGTGGCGGCTGGTGAAATGGCGATAGGGGAGGGACATTAACAGGTGTGGTCAGTTATTATTAATTATGCACATTAGGGTTGTGCCGATCATGCGTAGCACCACCACCTGCTGCCATGGGGCGAACATCCGAGCTCTCCCTTTTCCTTCATTAAACCCATCGCAGGTTGAACGACAGTGCGAAACATCAGAGGGCATGTGAAATGCTTCCGGATAAAAACTTGACTGACATCAGTATTTTTCGGCTACATGCTGCACAGAGCCAAGTAAAGGACTACAGCAGGGGTGGCCAACCCTGGTCCTGGAGAGCCGCAGTGTCTGCTGGTTTTTAGTGTTACTTGATTGATAAATTAAAGCAGTTGATTACACCCTTCACTTATATCACCTGGTGTCTTTGGTGTTCTCCACCCGATTAAAACCTAACTCAGCACACCCTCTGGCTCTACAGGACCAGCGTTATCCACCCCTGCTCTATAAACTTTTATCTGTACTGTGTACTTCTACTTTGCCTGCATTACAACTACACTAAATATCCAACCACATTGACAAATCTTTCACAACCTCCAAGTCTGCTTAATTGGCTCTAGGAGTCTTGTGGGTTATTCCTGCTAATAGCTTGATTGGCTCAAGTACCAAATTAATTGCTTGATTGCCAAATTAAGCCTGAGACACCAGGTGAGATCAGTTAAGTGAGTAATCAACTAATTTAATCCATCAGTCGAGTGCAAAGTAACCCCAAAAATCAGTAGACACTGCGGCTCTCCAGGACCAGGGTTGGCCACCCCTGGACTACAGAATCGCTTCCTATTAACCAATTAGGCAACTCTCAGAAAAGCAAAACTGTTTCCATTTACTTTGCTTGATTGGCAATCAAATGTTGGATTTGTTTACTCTCAAGTTAAATGAGTAGAGCTGTTTAGACAGCATGATTGATTGATGCATTTCGAAATTTAAATGGCCATAGAACAGCAAATTTGCAGGAACACGATTGTCATTGCCACACGATTTCGTGCAACTAATAACTTTTATCTCACATTCACGTTTCATCCGCTTTTGGGGAAGAGGAAGATTTTTTTTATAATTATTCAAAGTGGCATTCTTTCAATCTAACTCCGTAGCCCAGTAAGGTTTGTCTGCTTTCACCATCATATCTTAATCGTTATAGGCCACTGAAATTGCTTGATTATTGTTTAGACCAAGTACACGGGAGAAGATTTAGGGAAGGGCAGTGCACATGCAATTACCGAAATCTAGACTCAGGCTTCTTCCCGGCGGCATTTTAAATAGTTCAAGCTGCTTAAGGTGTGTATGTTTCAAGAAATTACACGGACTGCCTACACACCCATGACTGCAAGTGGTCTCATCACACTTAAAAAAAAAAATCCTCGTTCAACATCGCCACATCCCTACTCAGCATATCATCTCTCGTTGTAGTAGCCTATTTTTAGATCTATGACATAGCAAATCTCTTTTTTATTTTAAGACCGTCCTGGATTTTAAGCGTCTAGAAAATACACACGGTGGAAAACATTCTGAAAAGCGGATGAAACATGAATGTGAGATATAAATGATCAGTCGCACAAAATGGCGTGGCAATGACATTGTGTTCATGTTAAAAATCAGCTGTTCTACGGCTATTTAAATTTCAAAATGCATCAATCAAACATGCTGTCTTAATAAACAGCTCTACTCATTCAACTTAGAGAGTAAACAAATCCACCATTTTATTGCCGATCAAGCAAAGTAAATGGGAACACGTTTACTTTTCTTAGAGTTGCCTTCTGTAGTCCTTCACTTGACTCCGTGCAGCATGTCGCCAGAAAAAACTTCGGCCAGTCAAGTTTTTTTTCGGAAGCTCCTACTAGCTGCTGGCGAGCTGCCTGGGCTCACTCTGTAGCCAACTCAGGTTATAACCACACGAGTCAACACAGATGACCAACTTGTACACAAATTACCTTAAAGTTAAACAACAAGACTGACAAAATAAGCGGTGGCAGAAGTAGCAATAAAAGAGATATGGGCGATGTTTTAATCCCGTGAAAGAAGCACAGGGCCGCAGATGTGACTAAACTGATGCATGAAGACGGCAGTCGAAGAGAATGGGAGGGTCCCTAGTGATTCGAGAGTGCCCATTGGTTTCAAAGCAGACTAGACTGGCAAAGGAATCCACCAATCACACATAGTTATGGATAAATAAAGCATACGTAAAGCTCACTCTAAATGGCTGTCTACCTCCGGCTGTGAATCAGTTGGATAACCGGTGTTTGCTGTCAAACAGTAATAAATCATTTTTTTATCTTGAGTTTTCATTGGGTGGGCAGAGCTCCCCCCCCTTGGTAACGCCCCTGGTCCGGAAACACAAGCAGACAAACAAACAAACACACACAGAGCCGCTAAAAACAGTACTTCACGCCCACTCCGTGGGATGAAGTAATAAATATATATTTATGGATGTCTTCACTGGAGTTTACTTTGATCCTTCATATTTATGAAGCAAATACAGGTGTGTTTTTAGAATTGTCCCTTAATGCAGTTACAGTGTCGAAAAAGTACTTACCCTTTCCCCATTTCTTATATTTTTGCATGTTTGTCACACTTAAATGATTCAGATCATCCAAACAATATCAATATCGGACTAGTTGATAACTTGAGTAAACACAAAATGCAGTTTTAAATGATGATTTAATTTACTGAGGGGAAAAAAGCAATCCAACATATGTGAAAAAGTAATCGTCCCCTAAGTTTCTAAATCAACCATTTATCTGTAATCTGCTGCCGCTGTAATTGTTTATAAACGCCAATCAATCACTACTTTGCAGTCCGGTTGGAAAGAACCAGTGACGAGTCTCCTTGCCTCCCTGCGCGTACTCTTACTTTGCAGTATATGAGCTTGAACTCAAAGCGTGTAATCTGAGAAAGAGGAAAGTTGTTCCACTATAAAATCAAAAGAAGGAGAGGTTGGAGGAGGTCTACTGGAGAATGGAAGAGAAAACTTCGCCAAAACTAGCACTGCCCTGGTTACTTGTGACCACTGCCAAACAGGCCAGGAAAAGAAAGTCTGAAGCAGAAAAAGCTTTGACTAAAAAGGCTGCAAATACAGCAAGAGGACAAAGTGAGACAATAGCGGTGTAGCCTTCCAGCGATGGAGGCAACTAAGGGAATTGAAAGGCCTAAAAAGTGATGAATTGGTTGCCGTCTTTCTGTTGGACAGGTAAGTTGTTTTGTTTTTGATGAAGGGTTAGTTGTTTTCTCAAATTGTACAGCCAATGTAACTATTTTTGCTACGTTAGTCATATTATCCTAATGCAAACATTAGCTTCCCCATTAATGCAGGCTAGTGAGTTACATTAGCTGATGTATGCTCACATATATCTTTTTAACGAAACGCGAACTTGTGTAAAGTTATATGTCTGCTCATGTCAGAACGTACATATTCGCTTTTCACAAATGTGTTGATACAATGTCTGTTTTTTATTATCATTATTTTATAGTTATGAGAAGGATGGGCTCGCGAATTTGAATTCCTATTTATCCTATTACTGTAGGCTTCATATTATTTGGAAAATGGAAATATGGCCTTAGCTTCTAGTTTGCAAGTCAATGGGATGAATAATTCACTAGCTAATATGCAAACACTTTCCACTATTAAATTAATATATTTAAGCTTCAACGATAATAGTTACACTTGTAACCAATCGATCTTTGTCAGTAGACAGAATCTCACTAATCGCAACGCGAGAAAGCTGTATCACTCGTGTGTAATACCAAACCTGTATCTCATAGGTTGTAACACACCGACTTTCAATCATTTATGGGATAAATAAAGTGTAACGTTACAATACAAAATTCATGTTAGTGAGCATGACAAATGTGATACAAAGAACGTGCTGTATTGCTTAACCTTGCTAACATTTTTAGCTTTTCCTCTGATATCGATTACGAATAGTATTAGGTGTAGTAATATTACATGTTTTCCCGCCAATGAATGAGATATGACACAGGTTTGTTATCTCCGCTCAGTGAAGCAGTCGCAGCTGTGCTTGTGCAGGATTGTGTGTGGGGTGTGGCTTTGGAAGGAGCCCCGAGGGCAAGGGTGGGCTTAGGCAGAGCCTCAAGGAGATGCTACATCAAATTCTGTGAGCTTTAGATTCTTACCAACACTGCCTTTAAATAAAACCTATCGGCTAATGTGAAGGGAGAAAATTGCGGGACATGACACCGCAATGTAAGGAATTTTAAGAACAGATTTGAAACAAAGTTGCTGATAACTATCAGTCTGTAAGGGGTTACAAAGCCATTTCTCAGGCCCTGGGACTTTAGCAAACCACATTGAGAGCGTTCATGAGGAAAAAACAAAGTACATTGATGAACCCTCCCAGGAGTGGCCTGCCAACAAAAATGTCTTCTTAAAGCGCTTCAACAACTCCAGTGGTAAGTACTGCGCAATAGATAAATATGAATTAATCATACAATGCCTCTGACTTTTTCCCCATTTTTCTTTCACTTCTCTTTCCTTTTTCTTCCCTGTGCATTAGAGGGCTTTGGTCTTTTTCAAATGATGTATGGGTCACTCCATACTAAACTGTACAAATGTGTTACAATTGTGCTGAAAATTTAAATACACCTTTTCAAAAGTTTTTCATTGCAGTGGTGAAACAACCATCCATTGGCATCACAAATAAGCTAGCAAGAAGATAAACCGAGTGATCACTTCATTTCATTGACCCCATAATGTACAAAGGTGGCAGGCATTGTGGGTGTGATGAGGACACCAAACAGATATTGAATTCCTGAATCTCAGATACATTTTAAAGTCAATTCTTTTATATGATAAATGGCTTCAGTCTATCAGTAACATTTACGGAAATTACGGTCAGTCAATGTTTTTCATGTCTATTGTCCTCAATGTTTATATTCCGTTCACCTGGCTTCAGTGCAAAGCATTGTTAAAATTTTGTATAAGTTACCTGTTGCTCTAAATCACCAAAGGAATACATAATTTTATACACAAGAAGGCATTTCAAAGAAAAAAATGAAATAATAGAGGTGACAAAGTAGGGTCATTTTCTCTGACTTCAGTAGCATTGAACTTCTTTCTGCAACCACCGACGTCGCCATCTGCTGGCCATTACATAAAATGCAAATTTTTGAGATATCCACATCAGCCTCACTTTTTAGACCTGGGTGCTACGTCCATCTTTTTATACACTCTATGCACAGGACACGATCTACCCATATTTCTTTATATTGTTATGGTCGTAACACGATATTAGGACTCAGAAAATTTTTATTTTTTCAATCAATATTTTTGAAAGCATGGTATACATTATTGTCTGACGCCTTGTGAAATTTTAATGCAGGAAGTGAGTACCGTAGTTTGCCGAGGTCATCTTTACGCCATTCGCATACATTATGCAAATCAACCCATGGGTCTGGACGAAACATGTGAGGACGCGACTGGTTACGCCCACGACGGTCATTTCAAATTGCATTTCTGACCAGACGAGTCCCGATAATTTAGTGCAGACAATTGAAACCGTTATTATGGGTATTTCTCTGCAATATTTAATTTCACTTTCTTTCGAAGTATCAACAGATATGTCTTGAGCATTTCATGAAGTTGGCTGCCAAATTTTGTGACAAAATATGGCTTTCACAATGCCTTGGCTGATATCAGGACACCACTTTTTCTGCTGTGTTGTTGGACCGATGTTTTTTTCTTATGTATATCTTCAATCCGGGATTGAATAAATATGAACAATGCAAATCATTTAATTCTTAGAAAAAAAATTATTGACCATCCTTATACAACACAGTGAATTGTACAGTTTAGTATGGAGTGACCCATATTTGAATTAGGCTACTGATGTTCATCATAACTGGTTTCACAGTCAGTGTCACTCATAGGTCAGATACCTTGCCCATCCCCCACGATCAGGCATGTGTCTCTCTTATTAACAGGCCCCTCCCCTAGGGGGCCAGGTTAAGCAATGATCATGTCTGTGTGTGTGTGTGTGTGTGTGTGTGTTTCTGTCAGTCTGATAGCAGACCCGTGGCTGGGGCCAGGTCTGCTATCTCTGATTGCCTTGTTTAATAGGGTATGCTATGTAGTTATGTTGTAGTTATTGTAATAATATTTAAAAATAATACCATTAAAGTAGTATTGTAAAAAAGAAAAAGAAACACAGTTAAAGTAAAAAATTTTGATTTTTTTTCTCCCTGCATTTGTCGCACCCCCATGGATGGACAGTGTATCAAGCATTTACCTACACTGCCTTTGGCACGGGCTGTCTCCGGTCCTGGATCTCTCAGCACACCTAAGCCAAAACAGGATTTGCATGCCATTGTCTTTGTCTAAATGCATTAATGGTATTTTCTTCAAAAAAGTGAGAAATTGTGATATTAATCAACAACCTATTCTCTTGCAAGCAATAGAGTTGGAGTGTATTTTGGCTTAGAACACTGTGATGAATCGAGCTATCATGCAGACGCTGCCCCTGCAGCTTTTTAAAGCTTGGGGAAAAAAGGATCCACACTTATCAATACTTAATTTGCAGTGGATTGCCACAGCCCGGGCTGTGATGAAGCGCTGCGTGTCGGATCCCAAGGACTCACAAGGACAATAGCGGGCGCTCAATTCAAACTTGTATGTCTTTACTTCCTCCCTGATTTATGTTGCAATAAAGAGGCTTCTCCTGAAACGGCACTCTTTCCAGTATGGATGGGAAATTTTGGAAACTGGAAACATAAAGGGGCAGTATGATGCCATGAGGGAAAGCACAGTTAGCAGGGGTTTTCGCAAATCTTTGTTTAGACCTAGCTCTCTGCCTCCTGCCACTGATGGATTCTGGCCCCGGTGTGTCACGCTCTATGCGGTCCGGCCTTTGTGCGAGAGTGAGGCCTGAGGCCACTGATCAATACCAATGTAAGAGGGAAAATAAATGGATAAATGAAATGTCTTTGTGGGGGACATGAATCAAGATCAAATTTGACAGCTCACTGTCACTGGACCGTTCCGGAGGTATGAGTCTAGCGAGCTGTTTTGTCTTTCTAAGCTCCCCTGTCTACAATACTAGATGGAGTTTAATGGCTTCATTTTAAAAAATAACATCAAAAGAACTGTGGACTTCCTCCAACAATTATATGCTTCTTTTTATTTTTTCTCTAATATGTTCTGATGTTCTGTTATATAGTAAGATGCTCTGGGCAATACATGATAAATCGACAAAATGTAATGTTAGCAAAATGTGTAATGGAACTCTTCTTTTAGTCTTTCTCTCCCTCTTTGTTCCCCACTTCTTTGCTGTCTCCCCCCATCCCTGACACATCTGTGATAGCAGTCTGTCATTGCAGCTTGCACACATCAAACACTCTCTTGGGTATTCCCTGTCAGTGGAAGAAAGGGGTGATCAGCAATAAATTAGAAGGTACAAATGCAGGGGTGGGCAATTCCTGTCTTGGAGGGCCAGTGTGTAAGCAGGTTTTTCATTCTACCAAATACCCTGACTAAATTAACTAATTAGCTAGCTGTGCACTTGAATATGGTTTCACTCATTGATTAGATCACAGTAAAATGTTTTGTTTTGTTAATTAAGTCTTGGATGGTCATTCACGCTCATATCAAGAAATGCTGCTGAAATTTGAGATTTCGCATATGGTTTGGCTAATTAAGGAATGAAATGCTCGAAATAGGAGTGAAAGCCAGGGCCAGGTGCAGCCTTTGTTGACCACTTCTGTTCCAAATGCTATAATTACATAAGCCCTTGTTGAACCAAAATCACTGCAGTTTAAAAAAATCTTCCATAAGGCGCACAACTCATGTATTTCTAAGTACCGATGAGCTAAGATATACTGCTACTTTAAAAATGTCAAAACTCTCCTGTTTGCAGAGGGAAGTCAAGTGATGTTGGCGAAAATTAGATACAGTGCTTTTCCCCTGTGTATAGCAAGCCTTTACTTTTACTGTCACTGTTTTGGACTGTTTGCAAGCTATTGTTGTTTTTTAATTGTATTTTCAAGAATCTTCAGTTTATTTGTGTGTATGTGTGTCTGTTTTTGTCCCTGCATGTGTACGAATTGCATTTGGCTCCGATGTCTGACACAACTTCATCTTTAACAATTTTATTTTATTATGAGTGGATTTGCGTAACATTGGAAATGTGAAAAAAGTATCACACGGTGGTTATGATAAAAGAGCATTTTTGTGATTTGAAAATAAGACTTCTAAAATGAATAACACCAATAGCTCAAAATGCAGGGACAAAGGTTTTTTTTTATTTTTTCATTTCATTTTTTTAATTACATAACTGATAGACCTCATACTTATACTAAGTATGCAATATTGAAATGAATAAGGATTTCATTTCAGTGTCTGGGACTGCCACAAAAAGTATTACACCTGGAGTTTCAAGAAAATTGTGTCATAAGAAAAAGAGTCAAACCATTTTTTGTTCCATAGGACAATGTTTAGCCATACTTTGATGACTGTCATGCGGGGACATCTTGGGGAAAAAATTAAATTCGTTATGAGGTTTGTCAACATATTCTGAGATTGACCCTATCATTGAAAATTGTAATTACCATTATATACAGGCCACAATATTACCATCAAGTCCTTAGTCACGGCTCTCACCAATACACTTGTTTTTTTTTTCCCCCATATGAGAAATCTTCATTTACCTCCTTGTCCACTGTTGAGCCAGGCTTGCAAGAACCTGCGTCACAGCTGTTCTTTTTACCAAATTACCAAATATGGGCACAGCGATTACACATAACATGGTGCAAGTCTGCTATTCTTGGAAATAAAAGTACAGCTGACCTGCTCCCAATACCCAAAATGTTCAAGGCTCTACCATTTCTTTAACTTTGCAGAGATTACTTCATGGTGCACATTGCAGTGGTCTGCAGTCGAAGGCTTTTAAATAAAAAATTGACACCATAACACCCCTAAATCTACAACCCCAATTCTAAAAAAAGGTTGGGATGCTGTGTAAATAGTAAATAAAAACAGCATGCAATGATGTGCAAATCTCATAAAAGCACTTTTTTTCACAATAGAACAGGAAACATATCAGATGTTGAAAGTGAGACATTCTACCATTTCATGAAAAATATTGGCTCACCTTGAAAATGATAGCAGCAACAGATCTCAAAAAAGTTGGGAGAGGGGCAACAAAAGTCTCTCAGAGGTAAAAATGGACAGATTCACCAATATGCGAAAAACTGCATCTAAAAACTGTGCAAGAAAATCTGAAAAATTTTCCTCAATGTAATATTGTGTAGACATTGAATCTACAGTACATAATATCATCAAAAGACTCAGAGAATCTGGAGAAATTTCTGTGCACAAGGGACAAGTCCGAAGGTCAATATTGGATGCTCATGATCTTCGGGCCCTCAGGTGGCACTGCATTAAAAACAGGCATCATTCTACACTGGATGGCCTCAGGAGCACTTCTAGAAATCATTCTCTGTGAACTCAGTTCGCCATGCAATCTACAAATGCAAGCTAAAGCTGTATCATGCAAAGAAAAAGGCATGTGTGAACAGGATCCAGAAACGCTGCTGTGGGCCAAAGTTCATTTAAAATGGACTGAGGCAGAATAGAAAAGTGTTCTGTGATAAGATTAATCAAAATTTGAAATTCTTTTAGGAAACCACGGATGCCGTCTCTGGCGGTCTAAGGAGGAGAGCTTGTTATCCGTGAACAGTTCAAAAGCCTACATCTCTTATGGTATCGTGTTGCATTTGTGCTTACTGCATGGGGAGTTTACACATCTGGAAAGGCATTATCAGTGGTTAATGAAGAGTTTTTACAACAACATATGCTCCCATCCAGAGAACGTCTCTCTCAGGGAAGGCCTTGCATGTTACAGCAAAACAATGCCAAGCCAAACACTGCATCCATCACAACAGCATGGCTTCGCAGTAGAAGAGTCTGAGTGTTGAACTGGCCTACTTGCAGTCCAGACCATTCTCTAATAGAAAAAATTTGGCACATCATAAAACGAAAAATCTGGCAAAGACCCAGGACTGTTGTGCGGTTAGAATACAACATCTGACAAGAGTGGGACAACATTCCTCTCTCAAAATTTCAGAAATTGGTCTCCTCACTTTCCAGACATTTACAGACTGTTTTTAAAAGAGGAAAGGATACTAAACAATGGTAAACATGGCCCTATCCCAACTTTTTTCAGATGTGTTGCTGTCATCAAATTCAAAACTAGCTATTATTTTTCACAAAGTGGAAAAATATCTCACTTTCGGCATCTGATATGTTGTCTATGTTCTAGTATGAGTAAAATATGGGTTTATAAGATTTGCAAAGTATTTGCATAATGTTTTTATTTACATTTTACACAGTATCCCAACTTTAATGGGATTGGGTTTGCACTTTGTTGGGTTTGCTGAGCTTAGCAGTTGGTTTGGTACAACCTTTCTGCGAATCTGTGTTCACTTCAGTCTCCCCTGCTTACCAACTCTGGCTCCTGTCTCAGGGAATGCAGGCCAGGGGCAGTGACGGGCAGAACCAACACAGCTCGGCATAACACCAACGATTCTGGAAACATTAAGGCAAACTCAATCTCTTGGGACAGTTTGGTTCCAGCTTGACAGTAAAAAAAAAAGGGGGATAGAAGTAATATCCGCGCTACATATCTGACAAAATGAAATCACTGCTCTTTGAAATTCAAGAGAGGTTATGTGTTGTATTCAGATCTGTCCGGAGGGCGCAGGGTACCTCACTGTGACAGGAAGCATTCCTCCAGCCCTGGGCTCTGGGCCCACTGTTTTGTCCCATCACTGGTGCCCACCGACCAGCTTGCAAGGGAAATTGTGACTGTCACATATCACAAGCTCATCATCCATTCTGGAGCGGTCGAGCTCTCCCTCTAATGTGTCTTGTCAGATTGAGTGTCTCAAAGGAGCAAGCACACCACCCTCCTCCATTCACCATTCTCCCTCCCCCTCCACTTTGCTGGATTATTGGAACCCTTGTGGGGTTTTTTTCCCCCTCTTTTCCCAGAAGTAAGCCTCTGCGTCTGGAATAAGCCTCTTATCTAGGCTGCCCTATCTTCTTCTCAGCTCAGCTGATTAGAAGAGAGGAAGTTTATAATGTCTTAGAATGGAGACCATCTGTCAAACCTGGGCCCCGGCACTGGCCCCGTGCAGCAAGGCCCTTGATAGGTTGCACAAGGGGGAGCAGCCTGGAGCCCTGCTGCCAGCTGGCGAGGCCTGGCATCACCACCCATTCTTAGAGAGGATGGGCCAGAAACGTGCATTGCTTTAAGTGAAGAATTAATCTAAATAGCTTTTCTTTCTCAACTGACTGGGCCTAAAGCTGGAGCATGGGCTAGTGGATAAATGAATAATCATGGATGACCTACTTACCCCTCAAGAGACTAAATGTGTGTGTGTGTGTGTCTGTGTCTGTGTGTAAAATAGTAAGACATAGAGAGAGAGAGAGAGAGAGAGAGAGAGAGGGAGAAATAAATTGTCTGTATTTCCTTCAATGTTTTAGCCCTAAGAAAAGTGCCTCAGTGGTGGAATAAGCAGTCTGTCAGTTAGTCTAATTCAAATCCCGATGGACCAGTTGCAATTCAGCTTCTTGCAGATGTTTCTTTGAGCTTCATCTCTCCTGAAATGCATGCAAACGAGTGGCGAGCCAGAGATCTAAAAGACAGAATTCCTGTCAGGTTTCTCTTTGCAACGCCTCTTGTCAATACTGCTGGATTTATGAACAGACAGATTGTGAGATAGTTGTCAGTGTGCGCCTTATGTCATTGATTTTTCCTTCACTTTCAATAAGATATTGAGCCATCTGCCTAATTACACTGCGGATATTAAGTGCTGCGTCATCTTGCTATGTTTAAAGTTTGATAAATGCAGTCTGGTCTGGGTAAACACGAATTAATTCATGGGCTCCACATGATTCTGCCCCAGACATAGAAAGAGAATATCGTACATACAAATTCTCAGCCATCCCTAAAGAATCTCTGCCCCTCCCCCATTTCCACCCCACCATCCTCTCTACCTCCCCTCTATATCTGGTTCGCTAAACCGACCTCAAAGTTTGCAGGTACAGATGGGACAGCCCATGCCGAGATTATAAATCCTGTGCAAATCAATGAGCAGATTATGCAGGGTGCTGGTAGAGGTGGAGATAGATGGAGAACTGGAGGTTCAGTATCTGAAGGTTTATTTCTGGTTTCACTCTGAGAGCTGAAAGGTGATAACACTTGGATGAGAGGAGGAGGGGGGTGACTGGGTTTGACCAGTCTGATAGGGAATTGAGCACTATAAATAACCCATTAATCTCGTTCATATCCAGCCAGCCATATCTACCTCACGTGTTCCTGATTAGTGGTACAGATTAGGATGTAACAATACACCGCAACTCTAATCTATCACAATGGCTAAATGTGATGAAGTGAATTATGAAGATGGATTAAGTCAGATTTTATGCTACATTCTTTTAATTACCCAGTCAGAAAAAATACAGGACAGCAATTACGTAAAAAAATGCAAACATATTAATCTAGTAGGTTAAATCTTGAGTTTGTTTGCACACTGATGTTATTCATGTTGAATTGGGAGTCACTTAACTTGTGAAGCAGGGCAGCACAGTGGTGCTGTGGGTAGCACTGCCGCCTCTCAGCAAGAAGGATGTGGGTTCCAATCTGGCCTGGGGCTGTTCTTTTTTTGAATGTGGTCTCGCTTTGTTGACGTGGGTTTCCTCTGGGTACTTCAGTTTCCTCCCTCAGTCCAAAGATATGCATGTCAAGCTAATTGGAGACTCTGAATTGCCCATTGGTGTTAATGAATTGTATGTTGATGTGAGATAGCTGTAAAAAAGTGTCATTAAACAATAAAGAATCAATATTTTGTATAGCTATGATGGAAGCTTGGGCAAATAGCAGAAGAGATAAGAAAACCTGGTCCATACATATATTTGGACATTGACAAAGGTTTCGTTATTTTCGCTGTCTGTCACAGCTTATTGGAGTTGAAATCATGACTGATTTCAAAGTCTAAACATTCAACTTTAGATCCAGATTTGGTGAATTACAGCACTTTTCAGAAGTGGTTCTGCAAGAGATGATTACCTCCACCAGGAGCCATTGTTTGTTTGTGTGCGTGTGTGTGTGTGTGCTTGTGTATGTTTATCTACAGGATTACACAACAGAAAACCACAAAAATTTTTTGGGAAGTTGGACTTTATGAATGAGATGAAGTGATAAAATTTCCAGACCGAAACAGATACAGATCTGGATTCTGCAGCTGATTTAGTGGATCTAATCAACTGGCTGTATATAAGGATGGATGACCTAACAGCTCCCCAAAAGTGAAGACAAAACATCTTGGTCGCCTGCAGTACAGGATATAAGCGATCCCCTCCTTGTAAGTGGATGGGACATGGAGTTTGCAAAAAATGTCAAGTATTCTTTTTGGGAAAATGATTTCTGTCATAACCCATAGTTATTTTGGAAGACGAATGAAAATGAAAAATGTTTGCTCTGAATACAGCGTGGCATCAAGCGTGGACTGTTGATAGTGGTGCGCCTGCTGAAACATTAAACCACTTACTTGCTAGCAAGCTCAGTGATCAAAAAGATTCTATGACAGGTCACCATAGATAGCAACAGAAATCAATGGTAAAAATCTCTTCTCTCTGAAAATAGAGTGATGTACTGTTAACGATGATGCTCTGTTTAAATGAAAGAGCTTTTTTACCATCGATTTTCGTTGCTAAGGTCACCGATTACCAAATCTTGCTAGCTAGCTAAAAACAGTTTGCTAGCTAGCTAACAAATATCAGTAAATCAAGTTTCTCTAAGAGGTCACCTTGTTTGCCAGCTAGCTAAATAGGTAGATTTTAAGTTAAAATGTGTGATTGTGGGGGAGTCACAAGGTTGTACCAATTTTAAAATTCCCGAGCCACACCAACACAGACACAGGAGGGCGACGTTAGGCACCACAATTATTTTATTACAATAGGTTAAAAATAGTGCAACAAGTTACTTAAAATATGGCAACGGTTGTCTCTCGTGTCCCACAGCTCTGCATGCACAGAGACCTCCACAATGATGCTCTTCGCCTTTTTTGCTCTGCCTTTCTGACAAAATCTGCCAATTTTTTTCCGATTCCAATATTCTCTCCTATTGGATGCGCCGAGGTGGGCGCTGCGCCCAAGTTCAAAATTTTCAATTTGGGCGCAGCGCCCTATCCAGCGGCAGTGCCCTGTCCAGCAGCAGCGCCAGCCTCTCGCTGCGCCCTCCTCGGCGCAGAACGGTGCGCCCTCGCGCCCTGCGATCACATACACAATAATGGCTTTCGCGGCCGAGATCTGTGCCAAGCACGTGCTACGTGAAAGCGGCTTTACGCTGCATCTGCACCCACTGCCACCGCATCCATGGAGATTTCTTGTGAATGTTCTACAAGTCACAGTTCTTCAAGGATTCATTTCACGTGGACCTTGTGTGTGGTAAGATCACAAAATATTTGATTTTGGGAGTGATTACTCTGGGGCATTTTCCCTATTGGGTATCGAAAATTGGGGCTAAAATTTGGCACTTTACATTCACTGCCTGCAATACTGAGTTCAGCACAACATGAATCTCAAGTGTACATGTCATCTGTGGTGGCAGGCAAATTCAGTCCAGAACTGCTGCTTAAATAAGCTGGCTTGAGACAATGGTACAATCCAAGGTTTGGTTGTATTTTGTGAAAGTAGAGGGTGTGCACGTGCCGTGCAATGAGTGTTACAATTACATGTAAAACCGGCAGCACATCAAATATTATTTAACATCAACCTAAGATCAGAAAATTGCCCTGTTTTTAGGTGTTTTTCTTGCACTCACAAATAAATATAAAATAGTAGGTGCATTAGGCGAGCAACTTCTGATGCAGGTCAAAATTCAGAAATTCCACTCAAGCATGTGATTGATACCATAACAATAAAAACTGCAGCCCTCTCATGTTTGTATACTAATAATGTACGTGAGTCAGAACATTTCTGTTTGCCCCATAATTGGCTAATGACTATTTCATTTTTAAAATACTTTGCCCAAGAACACACAGGAAAGTGTGGTTCAGATAACAGAGGTTCAACTTGCGCCATACGCTGGCCAACGCAATAGTAGATAGTGCTGAAGCAACAAATGGCATCAGAGGCTTTTGTGCTCCATGCACAGTTGATCACAGTATTTTCCGAAAGGCTAGGGGCTAACTACCTTGAGGGTTTTGTGCCATTGCCAGAGAGAGAGGCTATTCAAACTCGATTGTGAGAGGTGATATTGTTTAAAGGATCCATTACCGGGAAAACACATTTTTCCCCGTTATTGCAAGTATACATTAGTCATCCCTCACTCTGACAAAATCAGAAAAGTTTTGGAGTCAAAGCAGCTTCCTTCCTCCCTTTTTTCCTCATCCAGAGGCTTTTTAATGAAATTAGAGATTTCAGTTTGGGCACAGCTCAGAGGAGGAGGAGTCGAGGTGCGGCTTGGGAGTAGCAAACCGCACCCACTGTTTTCCTGAAACACGCTCAAGACAAATATCGGAGACAAGAGCTTAAGGTTCTGGTGCACACGAATGCTCTGTAGTTGGCTGCCAGAATCCACATAAAAACTACAGAACCCGCCACTTTCAAGGGCATCTTGTTGTGTTCTGGGGTCCTGGCCTTTGTTCAAGATCTCATAGTTCATAGTCACAGTTTTAACAGTTTCTTGTATCCAGTCATTGCATTTCAATATTCATGTTCTCTGTCCATGTCATGATCTTGCCCTGCCTCTTGTTTCTCCTTCTCCAGGTGTTGCCCTTCATGTGTCTTGATTTCTAAGCCTTTATCTGGATGCGGTGGAAGTTGGCTGGCAGACAGTGTCTCAAGTTCTTGTTTGCAAGCTTGTTCCTAGTTCATGTTCCCAAGTTTTGTTGCCAAGTTTCCAAGCCTTGTTCATAGCCCTTGTGTGTGTATATATAGCCTTGTTATTTATTTTTCTTGGTCATCTTGCCTGGAGTTTTCAGTGCCTTTTGTTTTTTTGTCGTTTTTGTATTCTTTTGTTTATAGCTGTGCAGCTTACTTTAGTTTGTCTTTTGCAACCCTTTGGGCCAAGTTTTTTGTTGGCCCTCGTGCCTGTTTTGCTTTTGTTTTAATAAATTCCTTATTCCCCTTCACCTCGCTCCTGGTGTCTACCTGATCTCGTATCACATCTAAAGTCGATTTATGAAGGTATTATTGGTGAAAAAGGTTTGTGCACCTGTGACAGTGGAATTTGTAGTTGTGTACATCGATTTGTATGTATATCAGTAAATTGATACACTTACAAATCGATGTACACAACTACAAATTCCACTGTTACAGGTGCACAAACCTTTTTCACCAATAATACCTTCATATCGATTCCCATTGTTTTTTTTATCGGCCAAACAGCGAGCCACACCTGCCAAAGGAACGAAAGTAAAAGGATTATCTATGCAGGAACGCAAAACATTGGTTTATATGAATGAAATTGGTCATGTGACAATGCAAGATGTCAACAAAAGCAAGTGATTTGTTTGTGAACATGGGACGTTTAGAGTCCTGTCTGAGAATCGTCTTTAGATGCCCTTTAATATTGTCTGTATATGTCAACTTTCACATTAGCTGACAACTTTTTTCCCCCAACTTCAATGTTATCATTACACAACCGTGAGCTATTGGATGGAGTGTGGGACAGTTCACAAGAAACTTGGCACCATACCCAATACATAAATGTTACCCTCACAGCCCACAGGCTCGCCTGACCTGCCATATTTCCAAAGCTGTAGCGGGCTCACTTTCAGCTACAGTGAAGATACACACCTCATATGAAACTAGACAACCTAAGGAATCTATAGATGTCAAAAACCCTATGCTTTGATGTCAGTTAACCGACAAAATAATGCTCCAAATATATTCTAAATTTCCGCTAGCAACAGGCTAATGTTAGCTACCCAAGTTAATTTTAGCCAGAAATAACCGTGCACATTCTGTTATTTTGTTGTTATTTCTGTTATTTGTTGATGGGTTGCTGTAACTATATTGTTGTCTTTTCATGCTGGCCAAACGCAGTGTTTTACTCTAGATTATATGATCAAGGAACTTTGATGTCCTAACATTAGGTTGTACCCAATATGTAAATGTTACCCTCACAGCCCACAGGCTCACCTGACATGCCGTATTTCTGTAGCTGTAGCGGGCTCAACTTCAGCTACAGTGAAGATACGCACATCATATGAAACTATGAAACCTAAGGAATCTATAATGTCAAAAACGCAATGCTATGATGCCATTAAGCAGGCGAAATAACACTTTAAACATACACTAACTTTCCGCTTGCAAAAAGCTAACGTTAGGTAGCTCAGTTAATTTAGGCTAGCATTAACCTTGCACATTCTGATAATTTGTTGATGGATGGCGGTTTATTATTGTCTTTTTATGCTGTCCAGGATGTTACTCTTGATTATACGATCATGGAACAGGGGGAACAGATTCCCCCTGTTTTTAGGCTATTTTGCTATTACATCTCGCGCAGGGCTCAGTGCATCATACTCAGATGGCAAGAGCACATCAAAGTCACCTAGAATATTCGATAGCACAGAGATATGAAAAAACCTAGAGTGAACAACGTCATTAGCTAGAAAAAAGCGCACACGGCAGAATAGCTCCGCCATCTGTATAAATGTATAAATGTCCAATGAGGCACATGTAAACAGTAAACATGGATGTCGACAAATTTTTTTTGGACTTGTTCTCCAAAAAAAATGTTGTTTTCGAAAAAAAAACAGACTTGTTTTTCGTGTTTTTTTCATACTTAGAATAGGAATTGTAAATCAACAATATTTATAGATACATCCATAAAATTTGCAACTCAATTAAATGCTTTCGATTTTGGTACCATCAGATAGCCTGCTGGAAAAGAAAGATTTTGGTGGTTAAATCACCTTGAGACCTCGACTAGAACTAGTGATATGGGATTTTTTCTAATCACTTTTCCGCCATAATTAAGACAACAGAAGAAGAGTTGTTTCCCAAAAACAATGTATAAACAGAGGAAAATAACTGTTTCTTGTCAGAATCTTTGGAAATGTTGTACCAAGAGTAATTTTGGGGTGAGGATTCCAAATATAGCATTAGATTGTTTGTAAAATGCATGCTTGGTGACCAACCTTTGCCATGGTTACCTTTCATAAACTGCTGACTCGGTTTTGTGCATTGATTTATCAATATTGCACCTTACTTCAAACAAACCAACTCTACATTTCTAAGGATAACAACACCATAAAAATCGATTAGACACATTAAAATCAGTATAAGATAGGTGCTTACCTTCATATCTCTTTGTACTAAGGTTTTGTCTAATCAAGGTAAAAAATGGACGATTTTTTGAACATTTTGTTGGAAAACTGAGAGACAGTGTCACTCTCAAAGATTGGTCATTAGCAAGTCTGTACTTAAAGCGCATTCCTTCAATCAAAGTTTAACTCGAGTAGGTAGTGCCTCGCTCAACTCAACTTCTTTGATGCAGTTGATACTGCATTGCCCCTAGCGAAATGGATATTCCTAATATTCAAACTCCATCAGGAGACAATGCGCTAATTTAAAGGCTAAATTCAGTCAGTTTATAACAGTGAGGGAAATCTGGTATTTCTGGTGTTTATTTAATGGAAAAACATTACAGAAAAATTGGGACTTCAGCCGTTGTCCGGTATGAGTGAGTTTCTATTTTATATGAGGAGGGTTCAGGCGAGTTCTACTGTATTTTCCTTTGAACGTCTGCCCCGACATACCGACACAAAATGGCAGCCAAGTGCTGCCACAGAAATGAGGCCTTTGTCCACTCTGGTGTTTTTATATCTCTGTGGTCAATAGATTCAACCATGGTGAGGTCACACATTGTGTTACTATGCACGTGTAGCTATGGTTGTGCTTTCAAGCTACTCCTCCCTCCTCCCACCCTCTTCCTTCGTACCACCCCCTCTGCGCAGCCATGCCTCTATCGTCTGGCAAAGTCAAAATCTCAAAATTTTCTTGTGAGAGCAATATTGGCTTGATAAAAAGGGCAAAATATTTGCGAAATACTGCAAAACATTATGTTTTAGACCCAAATCACTCATTTTTAAGTGGTGTAAATACCAGGTAATGGATTCTTTAAGAAATCGGCAATATTGGCAAATTTAATGCTGTTTTACTGGTTTCATAAATGATAAATGGACTGCATTTATATTGTGCATTTCTAGTCACATGACACAAAGCACTTTACAATTATGCCTCACATTCATCCAAATGGCAGAGGCTGCCACGCAACCTGCAAATCAGGAGCAGTTCAGGGTTTAGTGTCTTGCTCAAGGACACTACAACATGTTCCGTGGAGGAGCCAGGACTCGAACCAGGAACCTTCTGATGTAATATTTGAGCTACTGCTCTAAATAGATAGCTGTCTGAATACTATTGTTTGATTCTTATACCATACTTTCAGAGTTTGTGAAAAGGACAGTTAAAGGGATACTCCACGCATTTATCATATTTCAAAAGGCACAATTATTCATTGGATTATCATAATCTCTACCAATCCTGTAATGTTTGGTGATTTCCAAGGTCGTTTACCATTTTAAATAAATTTTTATCGCATTTATGATGAGCGCCACCATTCTTAACTCCACAAAGGGAAGTGAGGACAACAGTGCTGTAAACAACTGGGCAGGGCGACTACCAAAGAAATGCTTGGTATTCCTGAAAATAGAGTTCCGAAAGCTCAATAAACAGCATTTACCACCAAAGTACATACCTGGGTTATTGAGAAAATGTCCAGTATCATGCACCAAGAATCAATTTCGGCCATCTCTCCGGCCGTCCATTTCACTAACCCAGCCATATGCAAAGGTACTACTCACTGAAAATGATAGTCTCGTTGTGAGTTAACACATAATAAAGCGTTCTAGATTGGTATATATCTTGGATATTATTGTTGTACATTATTTTAATTATTATTTTATTTACATTATTGTTATTATGATTTTGGGATATAATTCATCTCACTATTTCTCAATTAATTCCAGCTCAATAACATTTTTACCCAGCTTGGCCACTATTTGGTGCTGATGTCTGACCGGACTTTAATGTCACAGGTCATGATAAAAGTATAACATATTAGGTACTGTGTAACCTTAAGTCATAGTAGCTGATGTAAAATGTGGTGTCAACAGCTTTTGGATGACAAAACTAAGCCACTTTAGTGGCCTCCGGTGGCGCTACCGGCAGGCAAACTAAGATACGAACCTAAAAATTTGGCTTTTGGCTTTCTTGTGGGTTTTTTGGAACATCATATTTTTACCTATGGTGACATCTGTGGTGTTATGGGTCAAAATTGACCTGTATAGTTTTATGATGGGAAAAAGGAAAAACAGTCTGTTACAATGTTTTTTTCATCAAACCGAACTTTATTTTGCCCAGAATAGCAGATGCAAACTGAACATTTACATGAACAAAAACAAGTTTCTCTCTTGCTCCCAGTGGCAGGCCATGCATTTTACACCTAGGCCTTCAGTAACCCTCCCACAATTAACCTAAATTTTACCATGACTGAACGGCAACAGCATGACGTCATAACGTAACACCCCCCACAAATTCCCAGTGACAGCAATCACACATAAAGCACTTAGCCATTTTGCATTAATCAATCACTGCCTTTACCAAGAAACAAGAAAATACTCTCAGCCACCAGTTACTTAGTTCACAGTGAATTTAAAAACTGCTGCTAGCTAACTGTTAGTTCAAACGCAAATATCTGTGACTCTGACTGTTTGAGTACCAATGAAGGTGTCAGCTCAGTGCTAACTCTGAGCAGATTTTGGGTTTATAGCTCGCTAGAGCAAGAGACAACCGCAAAATTCTCTGTAGTCGTTGCATTACTTTCATATGACACACCCACTCATGTAAGATCTACTGTACAGACTGTTCCGTTATTTAACGTAACTAACCTGTTGTAAACACGTAACGTCCTTATGTAGGCAGAGGCCAGCTAGAAGGCACTGCTGTGTCAAAGATTACGCCCCACTTGGCATACTAGAAATCTGATTGGTTAAAAACATGACGATCAGCTAAATCGTCCCGCTCATTTTAATGGGAGAGGGAAGCAATATACATTCTCAAGACCTTGAGATTTGAGACCAGAGCCATGTAGAGAGAGCAGCTTAGACCTGGAGACAGCAGAGAAAAATCTGATTGGATAAGACAAAGCTGGCCTTTATAAAAGCTGTCTGCACTGTGGAAGCTGCGCAACTCGGAGCTAAGCAATTAAATCACTTAGATTTAATGATTGAGGATTTTGATTGACTTTCTTAAATATATGTAGCTTTAATTAAGGTATTTATGAAGAAAGCAGAATTTTTCCAATTTATCTAGGCCAGCAGAGAAAGCCTTGCTGGCCCCGACAGCACACCACTGCTTGCTCCCTGGTTGGTTATGTGTATGGTCAAAATTTCGCATTCAAATTGAAAATTAAACATCAAAAAGATGGCTTGAGTCTGTCTGTGCACATATGTAAAATAACACATTCAAAGTGAACATGATGGTCTGTGCCAGTGTGAATGTGTGTGTGATCAGTATCATACTCAGACTCGCCTCCATAATTTCAGATTGCTTTCATATCACGCCCATGGCCAAAGATGATCAGTCGCGTCAAAGACCGTGAATCTCTTGCTAATGTTGAAATAGACTGATGCTGCTGCAGAATGAAACTGATCACAACTCATAAAAGCCTCATTTCTAGATACCAGTGTTGGAAGAATTTTCTGTATGTTGTTCATGCCCCAGCCCTAAGGATAAAATGTCATGGTCATTGTTTATGTTCATGTTTATGTTCATGTTCTGTGTTCATGATTTTGTCTTTTAATTATTTTTTTTGTTCATTGTAATACTCAGGCTTTTAGTTCATTCCATTTCATTCCAGTTCCATTGCACTTGTCTCCCCTGTCTTGTGATCTAGTTGGTTCAGTCCGTCTTCCCTGTCTGCGTGCCCTTTGACTTCGGGTGATTTAAATGAATTCTGGTGTTTAAAATATTCCTTCGATTCTCGTTTACTTCTTTCGTCTTTCTGTTCTGATTGCTGACATGTATATATAGATTACTAACTTACTAACGAGCACTCTAGTTAAATCTGTAAAGTTGCACCGCTACTAATTTAGTCTAATTCCCTCTCAGCAATCACCGTGTTTTAATCTCCGCCTCTTGCTCAGCTCTCCCTGTCCTCTCCTGAGTTTCAGCGAGATCTCTCGCACGTGCTTAATTACTTTCCTGCACTCGTTATCTATGCACGTTGAGCTCCTGGACTGTTTAAATGTTGAGCTGTCTAAATGTCATAGGCTGTTTGTGTGATTCCCGTTCATATCTTGTCTTTCGCCAATTTTCGTGGTTAGGGCTTCCCTCATGTGATTCTCCCATTGTAATTAGTCTGATTCACTACACCTGATTCCTGTATAGCACGTGACTTCCCCTGTGTGTATCTAAGCAGTCTTTTCACTCACAGCTCTTGTCAGAACATTGATCAATACTTCTTTGTGCATAGCACCTGGTATGCCATTGAGTATTCTTTTTCTTCTACTGAATTGTTCCACTTTGATTCTTGCCATTGTCATTTTTGTATTGTTTTTTTGATTTTTTTGTGTGTGTGTGCGTGTGTGTGTGTGTGTAAGTGTTAACATTCAAGTTCATTTTTTGTCAAAATGCATAAATATTTTGCAAGAAAGGTTGTTTTCCCCTGAGGGGAGGGCAGTGGCAGCTAGTGAACTGGTGATAGAGGAGGCTCAAACCCATCCCTTAAAAAAGATTAGTCATAACCTGTTTTCAATCATTCATTTAAATTACCATAACAGAAACTCCAAAAACTCAACATTATCAGGCTTAGCTAGTTTTCATTCACTAGCAAGGACCATGCCACAACGAGGTGAAGTTAAAGGTTTAATATATTGAGGGATTGAGAGAGTGGGTATGGAAGAGAAAGAAGGATGTTTGTTAAGGTTGTCTGGAGAACATGTTGATGACTGGGTGGAGGAGACTCTGTGTTGGGGTTCTGTCTCGGCATTAATCACCCTAGCTGACGTTGAGCCCCCCAGACGGTACAGGGAAGAGACCTGAGAGAGGCATGCATTCGGTTGAATTGGAAGAGATGAGTGGGAAGAGGATGAAGGGACGAGGGAAGGGATTTGGATGATATAAGGTAGGAAGGGATGAGGATGATTGGATGAGGATGAAGGGATGAGAAAAGGAAGGAGACGGATGAAGGTAAGGGGAAGAGGGGTGGGTGGGTCGAGAGATCTGAGTCAAACGGAGAGGCTTGTCCGGTGATTGAAAGTGGAGTTAAGGCAAATTATTTAGCCGGCAAATTTTATTTTTGATGCCTATCAGTGCCAGCTAGCAAGCTAAATGCTTGTGGTTCAATTCTTGCAACATGAGACAGCGAAATAATGGCTATTCATTCATGCTCTCTTGCATTAAAAGCACTAAATATGACTGTTAGCTCGCTTGGCTTGCGAACTAGCTACCTAGCTAAGCAAGCAATCTTATGTTTGCTCACTTGCTAGCTAAAAAGTTCGGAGCACTTCAGTTGTGCTGACGTGGAAACACAGCATTTGTTTTTATAGATCGTTTCTGCAATGGGTGTTTTTGGTGGTTCCATTGCGTTATCCCAGTTGGAGATTTTTTGGGCTTGTTGCAGTGCGTTTGCCCCTGTCAACCACCATAAATCAGTCATTCTTTATTTAAGATGGGGCATGTTCAGGGCAGCCCTGTTGGAAAACTTGCAGGAACTCAGGAGTCGTTCAAAACTTAGGAGACTTCCCTTGCAAGACGTAAGCATGGGAGTCTCGAGAGAAACTACGCCGTAACCTGTACAGGCACAAAGCTGCAATTATTTTAATTGGACAATACGATTCAAATAGATGCAGTCCATTTCAAAGATGCAGTTTTACCATGAGTTTTAGTTTTATTCATTCTCTCTTTTTTCTTTTTTGAACGGCCATCCCGATTGACCAGTGGGTGCTCAAGCCCCGGAGCACCCATGGGATAGGCGCCTATGGCAGCTATGACTATGGGGTACAGCTCATGAAGCGCAGACGAAGGGGAGCAAGACTTAGTCAAGAGATTTGAACTTGGTGGCCGTGTGTAAGTGGATGGAGCTGCATCTGTATAAGCTGAATGTCCTTAGGTTGAGTGGCAAAGTCATTATAGAAGAATAAAATAGCATTCTAAGAAGATGGAAGTGATGCCAATTGCGTATTTTCATTTTACAGGTCTGCTTCGGGGCAACTCTGTCATGGAGAGAGGGAACGGCAGCAGTCCTGTTAATAGATTTGATAGAAAGGATTTTCCTCGTGGGATAATGCAAATAGAATAATTGAGATGGTCAAGTAGGGCGAAAAGCTGACATTTTGTGTATCTGTCTGTGAGGAGGTAGTTTGCAAGCAGCAGAGTGATGCGCAAGAGGATGAAGGGATATGGGTAGGGAAAAGGTAAGGAAGGGAAGAGGATGAAGGGATTTGGGTAGGGATGAGGTAAGGAACGGAAGAGGATGAAGGGATCTGGGTAGGAATGAGGTAAGGGAGGGATGAGGATGAATGGAAGAGTATGAAGGGATCTGTGCATGTACTCAGATGGCCGAGATGCCAAAATGAGAGTCCTGGGTGATATCGAGGAACTCAATGGAAGTGCTGGACCCTGAGGTTTCTCTTTGGATAGAGGAGCACAGAGATCTGAAAAGGCTTGTGTGAGAGTAGTGAGTCGAAGACAAGGAGGTGAGGACGATGGAGTGACTACGAGAAAATCATCATTGACAAGATGCAGAATGTGGGGAAGTTGTAGGTGTTGATTAGAATCCAGCATAGTGCTTTAGAGAGAGTGTCAAAGATCCTGGGACTGCTTTTGCAACAGCAGGGAATAGGACTATTTAAGCTTGGAATGTGGGAGCCATGAGGGGAAGAAAGACCTATTATCCTCTTTGGTTGACGGAGATGAACTGGACCAAAAATAGTCTGCATTTCCCTGGGCTGACTAGTGTCGATGTTGGAGGGATGAAGGAGCTAGGCTAAATCTACATAACCACCAGAGAGACTCTACTGGCGTAATTCGAGAGAGACTGGAGAATGGTGATGAACAGGTGAAGCTGGCTGGATAGGTGGTACCGCTGTGGTTAGAGTGTAGTTATTAATGAGAATAAGGAGGTTGAGAACCATTAATTTGATAAGCCTGTGGTGGGGCCCTTGGTGTTGGTTAATGGGGCTGTTGTGCTGTGGTGGTAGCCATGATAGAGAAAGGTTGAGCAGACGCCGTGCTTTTGGAGGCAGTTGAAGGAAGGGTTGATGAAGGGATGATTGGATGGAAGGAGGTATGTGCATGGGGATTTTTTTAACTTCTGTGAACACAGGAATGAAATGAAGGCTTAAATTGTTTGAGAAAAGCCAGACAAAGAGGGAGCAGGCACAGGGGGTGATACAACCTGTCCCCCACTGGGGGTGGTTTGGGGCTGATGGAGCCAGCTGTGGCGTTGCAGGAGGGAAAGGCTCTGTGACGTCGTGGGAGACGGGCTTGCGGCGATGGTCTCTGGCTCATTAGCAGGGGTCAGTTGCTTCCGAATTGTTGTCATAGGCTCTTGGCGTGATGATGTTGCAGTGGTGCAGGAAATGTGGTGAAGAGCCAAAGCCACTGTATAGGAGTTGAATGGTTCTGGACGATGGAACGTTGCTTCACTTGAGATTGACATGGAAGAGGATGGAGATTGTTTTGCTGTGTTAAAATAGTGGATGAAATTAGGGTTCGTTATTTCATTGCGTGTTAGAGATGAACAATAGCTTATCATAAGGAACCAGGAAGTCATGCTAGTTTGAGTAACTGAATAACTGAGGATAAAAGCTATAGTCCGAATCCAAACACTGAAGAGTAGCTTAGGAGAAGCATTTGATTTCTGGTGTCTAATTACCAAATAATCCTTAATTAGCAAAACCATTTAACTAATATTACATTTTAGTTGCCCTCTTTCTCTCTCTCTCTTTCTCTCTCTCTCCTTCGGCAGGGTAATTGATGGAACTGTCAAGTGACTGGGTGCAATCTTCTGGAACGGGGATGGCCCGCCTTCATTGCGGACTGTTGCTTTAATGGTTTTCTGGTGGCTGTGGTAGTCGAAAATGTCAGGCTTACGAGAATGTAGCAAACCAGGAAGTCTTTTTTGGTATTACTTCAGGTGAAACATAGCAAAAAGAAGCCAAATAGCTCAGTCTTTTCTTCGTAAAAAAACCTCGGCAACCTCGTAAAAGATATGTACAGCTTGCTTGTTAGAGTGGTTTAATATGTGAAACTTCGGCAAATTATATCGTTTTATTCAGAGCGTGTTACATTCGCTGGAACGGGAGACGCTGACTGGAGGCTGTGAGGTTGTAGCTTTGCCAGGGGGAGAAGCCGGCGAACAGCTGTTTTTGATCCTCCGTCCTGGAAGATGGTCTGTCTGATCTGGTACGGAGACAATATCTGAACTGAAGGTGTTGGAGAATTTGTTGGAGTACTTTGGTTTGGTTGAACGATTGAAATTGAGTCAGAATCAACGTTTGATGGTTGAGTTGGAGTTTGGACTCCGTGTTGCTTAGTAAGTAGAAACGTTGGATAGCAGAAAAACGTTAACTTAGTGAGAAGCTGGCAAGGGAGAATACGGGTCCGGTAAAATGCAGGTCCGATAGAATGCTGTCGGGGAAAAGGCGGGTCCAGTAGAATGCTGGTTTAGAGAATGCAGGTCCGATAGAATGCTGGGAGTGATGTTATCCCTGATACCGAGGCTCCGAAGTACGCTTCATACTCGACAGGGTATTTTTCTGAAGCACTGTGACGGAGCTTGCTTTATATCAGGAAAAACCATGTGACTGATGACGTTTGAACCACTTCACTGCTTCATTCAGACTGAATCAGCTGACCAGGTTGGTTCGATAGGCAGAGCTTTGAAACACTGACGCGATTCAAATGTATTTAAGATGGATAAAACAGCGCTTTGTTAGGCATTTTTATTCAAAAATAAAAATGCCCAAGTCGCACAAGCACACCCAGTGTACACCAAGCACAATCAAAAAACATAGGGCCGAATAAAATATGTTTTTCGGACAGAGTAAATATTTAGGTAGATGAGGCTGTGGATGTAATAAATGTTATAATAATATAATATGAATTATTAAGCTAAGGAAGAAAAACAACAGACACATGTAAAACGAAGTTAGATTTCAGCTTTATTCAAGTATTTTTCACAATACAATAAAACACAAAGTCCACACGCAAGGTGGGTCAGCGTCACCTTTGCAAGGCTGTACAACAATCTCTTTGCCAGCAGATGTCACCCACGTGCTCAATGAATGAAGCTTCGAGTTGTGAACCCATTTTCACTACAATTTTTTGAACTCGTTCAAATATTGCATGAAAACCACTAATCTGTTATCATCTTGTAACAAAAAGCGTGTGATACACAGGAGCACTTCTGATACAGAAATCAAAAAGGTATCGTGGCATTACAAGGCTCAGATCATAATTTAAAGCTGCAGTATGCTTTTGATTCACTGAGAATGGTAAATACGTGTATGTTGCTGCAGAAACCTCGGCTCTACTCTGATCAGGGGAATAAATAAACATTGCTACAAAGGTACTCATTTGTTAACAAAATAAAGTGGGGGAACCTCTTTGAAATATAGGGAATTCATGGTGTGATTCGTGTGCGCCGGAGCTGGAATCGCTCCCGGGTCCGATCGGAAAAATACGCATGCGGCTCCGCCCCAGGAGCCGGGTGAAAATCGCGTAGATGGAAACACTTCGGTCCGTGTCTCTTTTGGTAATTCGATATAATGTATGAAAACGGATATCAAAAATAGAAAAACAACTGGATATTTGATTACTGTTTTAAAATATAAACATTGAAATTGAAATACAGTTTGAGTTTATTTTTATTGTCTGAAACGAGTGAGGAAATGTCAAAAAACATTTTGATTTTCAATTTTCATTTCTAAAAAGAAAATAGAATATAGCACGAGAAACAAATCGAAAAACGGCCAGTTTAATTGTTCTGGACTTCCGGAGGTTTCGTATGGAACATGGTACTCTAACATGTCTCGAATATTAAAAAGAATCAGACATCTGGTATCTTTAAATCTGGAGACATAGAGAGCCAAAAGTGCTACCATGGACAAACGCGCATTCCAGAAAGCCATATTTGGCATGCCATAAATCTGCAAATATGTCACATACGAAGCTCTCCTCCTGTGTACAGAGCCTTATTATATTAAAGAATCATGTGAAAATTTGAACTATTTAGCGCGAAAAGTTCAAAACTTATTAGCCATGAAACTATGGATGTTTCATTCTAGTACTCGTTTTTATGCTATATATCGGGCCACGTCCCCTTTTTGAAGGCTTAATATCTCCAAAACTAGCAGAAAACTAGCAGATATTGGCCTAAAAGTTTGCACAGCAGTTAATAGTGACAGGGACATTAAAATAAAAAAATCTGAGATGGTCAGTCGGGAACTTTCTCTGAAATCTGGTGATTTGGCATGGAATCACCCATAAGTGAAATTAAATGAGTTCTACAGTTTGGTATCTGAGAACACCCTGTCAGTTTGGACAGGCCACCAAGACATTCCCGAACTCAATGTTGTGATTCTGCCTTGACCATGTTCATGCCCTGTTTATTCTGACTGCCTTTTGTGTTTTTTTGACTATTTGCCATGCCTGACTATTCTTTGGATTATGTATTTTAAATATGTTACTTTGATTTGTCATGTTTTATCTTTTCCATGTTTTACTTTTTGCCATATCACATTCCGGTTCATGTTTTCAATTTTGCTTTGCACTTTGTCTCCCCCGTCTGGTCTCACGTCTAGTCGTTGCACACAGCCCCAGTGTTGTGTTTCACTCTTCGGGTGAATTATTGGATTCTGGTTTTCAAACTTCCTTCCGATCTCGTTTGCTGGCTTCACTCTACTTTTCTATCTACTAACAATACTAACAGTTTATTATTTTCTCCTGAGATTACGAACAACAACTAACCTTGTATATAATACTAACTTACTAATGAGCACCAAGGATTTCTATAGTTGCACTTATTACTAATTGATTAACAAGCTCTCGGCACTCGCCCTGTTCTAGTCTCCGCCTCTTTGCTCTCCCTGATTATCTTTGCTACATTTTCTGTGAAAGCTCACATCTGATCGCGCTGTCCTGTTTCTCATTATCTATCCACGTTAGAAACTCCTTAACTGGAGCTGTTTAACTTTGTATAGGTTTGTCCCGTGATCCCTGTCCACGTTTTGGCTTCTGCCAAATTCCATGTGATCAGGTTCTCCCTCATGTGCTGCTCCTTTGTAATCAGTCTGACTGCACCTGTGTCCCTCACCATGTGATCTCCCCAGAAGTGTATATACGGTGTCATCTCACAGCCAGTCTCTGTCAGATCGTTCTCCTTGTGCCACGTTTCATTTTGCCTTGGTTACTCAGTGTTTATCTTTCAGACTGGACTGCCCGACTTTTCGATTTTTGCCTTTGTGATTTTGGATTATTGTTGCATCTGTGAGTTTTGACCTTTTTCTGACCGACCACAAGATCTTTGTTTGCTGCTCTGGTTACGATTCGGATAACGCCCATTGGATTCTGGTTTTGCTGCTTTGATATTCCTGTACCTGGGAACTAGACCCATTTCTGTCCGACTACGATTGTGATTGCTGCCCTGGTTTTCGATTCTATTTTTGCCCAACTGGATTTTGATTTTTGGAGTTTGTACTTTGTACTTTTGCCTTCTGCCCTGCCGGGGTCCTCCCCTTTATTAATAAAGCAAGTTCTACTGCATTGCCTGGTTCTCGCAACTGGTTCCTGATCGCACCATTACACTCAAACCTGTAATTTTGCTCTGATTTACTTGGTTAGAATATACTTTTGCACAGATAATAGTGAGATTCTGTGCTGTAATTTTGTAGGGGTTATAAAATCATCATTTTAAAAACTGCATTTTTAATTTACTGTGGATATCTTTGTCTAATATTAAAATGTGTTTGATCTGAAACATTGAAGAGTTAAAAAAAAATGCAAAAAAATAAGAAATTGGGAAAGGGGCAAAGGCAATTTTTTATTCATTTTTTTAACAGCACTATATATTGTAAATGCCATTTTATATCTCACCTGCTCATGATATCACACGAAATATGATTAGGACTGTGGAGTCATGTATGGTATTGGAGGACAGTATTGTTTCTTGGGGCGTATAAAAAGCACTATTTAAAAATCCTGCAAGCATGAGACTACTTTACAGATCAATCCACAAAAGAACATTGCTGAAAGTTGTCAAAAAAGAAGAGTTTAACATCAGCAGTAAAAAAAAAAATTTAGATCAAAGTTTGTGGAAAGAATAAAAATGAGAACTTTTTTTGTTTTTCAAGTGTTTCAAGTGTATGGTGTCCCTCTCGCCGGCTGCAGTTTTTTTCTGTACCGTTGATGCATCGGAATTTCAAAGACCAAGAAAAAAAGTCCCCTAAAATAACACTTCCATTGTCCACATTGTTCCTAATATCTAATGTGAAGAAAACTGGGCAGTACAGCTTTTCATAATTGAAGAGCGATTAATGATTCCCAGTGATAATTACTGTGAATGTTCTCCTGAAATGAGGAAAATTAAGGTGCTTTCACACGGGATGCGAAACGATTTTTTCATACGACAGATTGCATTCAAAGTCAATGGCAAGACGTGAATACACGCGTTTTCGCGAGTATTCGCGTCTTAGCATTAACTTCGAATGTAATCTGTCGTGCAAAAAATTTGTTACGCGTCCGATGTGAAAGCGACTTTAGGATGTTAAATACATTGGCATGCTAGCTATAACATTATAGATATCGATGTCTCTTTATCTTGCTGGCTAGCTAGCCAAATAGCTCGCTCGCGAGTATTCCATTGTGAGCAAACTGTAGCTTTTATAGCTCGCTGGCCAGTTTGCTGTGTAGCTATATACAGTGGCGTGCTAGCTATGTGCGACAGCTACATCTAGCAAGCTCAGTTCGTTAGCTAGTAGAAGGGCACTTTCGTGAGTCGGCGTCTCTTCTCATGCAGTTTCTACAAGAAAGCAGCAGGCGAGGCCAGCGTCATATGCGGAAGTGGGCGTGGGCTTGTCTAAACTGGGGCTGTTTTTCAATATGCGTTCTTCTCTGTACTTCTGTTCTTGTGAGCTTGAGAAACGTCATCCGTCTGAGACCAAGTACTTTCTCAATTCAAAGTTCACATCTCGACGAGAACGGTTACCAGTCACGGAAGTGTTCTTGACACGCCCATTTTGCAGAGGATGCATTGGATGGTAACTTGTGTGAACTTAAAAGCATGCATAACCCAGAATTATTTTCGGCATCAAAGCGCGAGCGCAGCGCGATATTCTTTTCCATAACGTTAATGCGTCGCTATTCTGGAATTCTGGTCCCCTTACTGTTTGCCTTCAGTGTTACTCTCTAGTGAGCTGTTTGGCTACCTAGCTAGTAATAGTATAGCGAGCGCGCCAGTGTATTTAGCTACATAGGCAACTGGCTTGCGCGCTGAAAAAGCTGCAGTTCGCTTTCAATGACCGAAATATTCTCCGTCATAATTACGCCGACAAAATAAGGCTACAGTTTACGTACACTGTCATACTCATTAGCGAGCTAGTTGGCTTCCTAGAAATCAAGCTCCTCCGCTCCGGATCTGCCCCGGCTCTGAGCCGGATCTGCTGGTGTCGGCACATTGCCGGGCCAGATCTGGAGCGGAGGTGCTTGCTATCTGGGTAGCAATTATTGAACTGTGTATCATAACAAGCACGCCAATGTAGTTACATGGCCAACTGGCAAGCGAGCTAAAATGGCTACAGTTTGCTCACAATGGAATAGTCGCGAGCAAGCTATTTGGCTAGCTAGCTAGCAAGATAAAGAGACATCGATATCTACAATGTTATAGCTTGCATGCCAATGTATTTAACATTCTAAAGTCGCTTTCACATCGAACACGAAACGAATTCTTCGCCCGACAGATTACATTCAAAGTCAATGCGAAAACATGTGTGTTCGCATCTTTTCATTGACTTTGAATGTAGCCTGTCGTGCGATAAATTCGTTTCGCGTCCAGTATTTTGTTGCAATATTCGTTTGCTATTTCTGAGCTGAATACATCTTCTGGTGATTTTAAGGCAAGGAACTATTATCCGAGTACATTTGGAATATTGCCTGCTTTACGATGTTTTATGTCGAATATGCTCCAGTGTTTTCGGAGTAGAGAAACTCCGCAACAGCCAGCGGGACGTAGCTAAGCACCTAAAGTAGCTCACGCTCACAGACCTCTCTTCCCCTCTTCTGAGTGTTCCTAGCCTTGGAAGTGCATATTGTGTTTGCATTTTATTTTAAGTAAACCAGTGAAAATAATCAGAAGTTGAAATGCCGACACCAGCGAAGACGACGACGTTAACGTCATCAGGTATGTTCCTGCTCCAATTGACCTATCCGTGGAATATGATTGAGAGGTCGAGTTGACCAATCAACACGCTTAACGTCACGTATGCCTGCCCATATGTTCGCGGGAAATCGAATCCTTGGACATTGTTTGTATGGTGGCCATTACGAAATAACACTCGTTTTCAGACACGTTTTCTATCAATATGGTCAAGCGGCGGTGGCGTGCACAGACATTATGGGGGGAAAGTGCTCAGGGGGGAGGGCACTTTTTTGCACATGTGGAACATGTTATTATAGTGTGCGATTAAAAAAATAAAATAAACATTAAAGGCACATCTTCAATGCAATTCATGTCTACTGTCATTCATCACAAGAAGGCACATGGGTAGCCTTTATGGGGATATTTTTCTCAGGCAATGGGGAACTGCCTGATTCTTCTTTGTGTTCATTTATGTTGCCTAACAAAGCCTACACAAAAGAAAACGTTCAGCTTAACAGATAGATTTGCAAAGTCGACCGACATTGTTTGTGGTGGTCGTTCCCCAAGTTATCTATCATTGTTTGGGCTATAGCATTAAACTAGCTAATCAGGTGACCAGTTGGCTAAAAAATGCTCAGTTGTTTGGTGCTGTATGAGCAGTGACGTACCATCAGATGCCAGGAAGGCCTTCAGTAACATCACCCTTTCCCGGATAATTGCTCTTAAACTGTTTGCAATCAGGTTTGATTGATTAACAGTCAAACAGTTAATTAACAGAATAGCCACCACCAATGTGTGACACGTAATGATTAAGAAATGCTAATCACAAAGCGATTGCCTGTTGGCTTTGTTGATATAATTGATGTGAATCCGCAAGGATGACAATCTGCGAAAAATCCGAAACTTTCGCGGACTTCACAGCAATTATTTTAATCTTCACTCAGCTGTGCTAACAATGCACTTTAGCTGTCCTATTCAGAGTATATAGAACAGATTCTCATGGCTAATTGCTCAATGAACGTCGCAAATTAAGAAATTATAAAGACGTAGGCTATTGATATTTTTTCCGTAGCCATTGGTGTGCGGAAGTAAGTTACACGCCGTATTATTTCGTAGTGCAATGTATAACACGGCTTTTAAAAACAAGTTAGATTCGCGTCGGTTACTCTAATCAGTCTGAGCAACGGTTGCTAATCGGGGAGGTAAACTGCGAGAGGTGTCTGTCATTAAGAAGTGAAAGGTGAGGTTATTGCTGGCCCTGTGTTTCTGCCGATGGACCGTCACTGTGTATGAGACATGCTACTGCACAACAAAATGATTACAGGTTGGGCTTGGAGGGCAAATTGTACGATTTTGCTTGATGTGTGTTACCTGGATAGTGGGGCACAAGATTGTGGCTTCCAGTCGCTCAGCTGATATGCTCCTGCAGCGCATCCATATGCACTGCGCGTGCGTTCACGTGACAAAGGAAGAGAGGTCGGAAATGCGTGAGGAGGTGGCCCATTTCTGGGCATTTTTTTCAGTAGTTTTTAATAACACAGCTTTTCTAAAAGATCATTTCAACACTGGCCCCACTGAAGTGTCAATAATAATAATACAGTCGGGGGCTTAATAAGTATGAGTGCCACCTGACACAGACCGGGAGGGACTCCACCTCCAATACAATTATCAGTTAGGATGATGGAGACAGTGGCAAACATTATTATTCCGGTTTAATTCAATATAATAAAATATAATATTAAATTAAAATTAAACAATATTAAATATTTCAATATTTGGGGATTGCCTAGCCTGTACAGTTTGCCAGATGAAACACAATAAAGTTCATATCGTTGCAATATGCGCTTAAGTGCCGACTATATGCTTGTTTGCAACCATGTAGGAATTACAGCCCTTTAGAAGTGTATCACTGTTCAAATACACCGCCCTGCCAAAAAAACCTCACACCCTCCAATGTTTTGTTGGACCATCTTTTCCTTTAATTATAGCCTGTATTTGTTGTGGCATTGTTTCAACAGCCGTTTGCAGTGCCACAACATTTATTTCCAAGTTGCATTCATTTCAGGCCAGCATCTTCGATGGCATGGTGGCATAGTGGTTAGCACTACTGCCTCACAGCAAGAAGGCCGTGGGTTCGAATCCAGCCTGGGGCCTTTCTGTGTGGAGTTTGCATGTTCTCCCCGTGTTCGCGTGGGTTTCCTCCGGGTACTCCGGTTTCCCCCACCCATCCAAAACATGCAATATAGGAACCCTCCCTCCCTCCTGTATGGCTGTGTGTGAATGTTTGGTGGTCGGAGGGGCCGTAGGCGCATACTGGCAGCCACGCTTCCGTCAGTCTGCCCCAGGGCAGCTGTGGCTACAAAAACGTAGTTTACCACCATCAGAGTGTGAATGAATAATGCCTCCATTGTAAAGCGTCTTTGAGTGTCCAAAAAAGCGTTATATAAAATTGATGCATTATTATTATTATTATCTTGTACTGATGTTGGAAGAATCAAACCTCTCATTCAAGCATTCTCTATCCAAAAAACTATCAGTTGGGTAATTAATGCATGGGACAGTTCTTAACCCAATTCCAGTAATTTCAAAAATCAGCTTCGTTGTTTTCTTTGTTGATGTAGGCTAGTAATTTGCCCCTTATGAAGCATAGTAACATCTTTTCCATATGCCTTCCAACACGTTTGAATAACAAGCTACACGCTGCATCTGTTAAGGTTAAAAGAACTGTTGCCAGTTGAAACATATTAATCAGTGAAATAATAACGCAATCATAGGCTCTTGAGCCTTTGCTTAAATAAATCAAAATGCCAACTATTTTTTGACAAAACAGTGTACTTTTGGACCTCAGTGTATGTCAGAATAAATATGTGGGAGGTGGAAGCTTGAGCAAAGAAAATCAATCCTATCTTAGCAGGGTGCAAAAACCTCGAAAGGATTGTAAAATAAAGGTAGGGCAATATCAATATATTTCTGGTATTCACTCTGAAGTCCATGTGGGCCAGGCCTGCATTTTATGAAACGACAGGCATTTGCTCTAAGGGGAACTATTATCTCCATCAAGTTACTCTCTGTAGGACATGTAGGCATTAGCATAATGCATTTTTCAGCCAGGTCAGTTGAATGTCATACGTGGCATTAATGAAATGCATGTTATTGCCAACGCACTGTGCTGTAAAAAATGGTGATGCCATGAGTATTTTAACTTTTTTTTTTTAGTTGTTTCTCTCATGTCTTCTCATAATAGCATGCTGTTGCATCCCATTATAATGTCTTGGAATTTGTACTGTGGATCATGTAATAGTTAAATGGAACAAGCCTGTAAGATAATTGCTGCACAAAAACACATGGTAAAATGATAGCTCTCATGCTCATGTGGTGGTAGTGTGTCTGCGTGGCAAGAGAGCAGACCTGTCTTCTTCATTAACAGTGATGCTAATGTTAAACTGTAATCAAATGGGTCCCAGGAGGGCAGGCCTATTCCGGCGCACTTAACTGTCTGATAGACTGAAATTGAGTTCCTTTGATTGAAGGCGCCCAAGGAATTGAATGTAGGCCAAATTGAAATGCTAGTAGCAGTCAGGGATCGCGCCTCAAAATCATGCTTATTGTCATTTGGGATTAAATGTCCCGATAATATGAAAAAAAAAGCGCTGGGATAATGTAAAAATATGCAAATAGATGCAAATTCTGGATGCTTTCAAGTGCAAGTAATGTGGATTTCCCAAGGATTGAGCTCTAAGGTTGTACAGTAACTGAAAGATGCACATTTAAAAGAAAACAGTCAAAAAATATTTTGCGTGTTGGAAGAATTTTGTGGTTGCTCTTGGAGTGGTTCAGGAAAAAAAGTATTTTTTAAAGTTTTAAAGTGCTTATCGGGAGACCAGTTTCATTTCAGTCGCTTGTGAAGTTGTGAAGCCACAACTCGGGTGAGGTAAGAAATCTGTACGTTTACTTCAGTTGAGTACACAGAAATATAAGCACTATCAATCATTAAAAGCCTCCCAAGCAAACCAGGTTGCTGCGAAATGTGAATGTGAAATGTGAAATTAAAATATGGATGTATATGAGGACAGAGGGGTTTATCAATTCGAAAGGAACCTGAAACGTATGCTCCCACTGCAGGCCTTTGTGATCAGCTGTCAAGCTATCTGTTTGTGGGAGGGGCTATTTCCCAGCACGTATCCTCTAGTCTAAACAATAACTTTGGTGAAAACCCTATGGTGAAAAGGTAGTAGGCTATTATGGGAAGGCTCAATAGAATCTGGGGTGGAAGAGCTTTATGTGGAATGCAGTATTTGTTCTGGGCAACTGGGTCTGGTGGTGGAACTCTCTGGGGCACTTCGGGGCTGACTGGGATGAAAGTGTTCATAAGAAATTGAGGACCTGGTTCGCCTGACATGAAAGGTGCTCTATGACTCAATGAGTCTCCATTGTGGATTTCAAAGAGGAAGCCTACCCTCGTGAACTGGCTTCGATCGGAGACCATTGCATTAGACAATGTGAGGGTTCAGCAGGGCTACTGAGCCAGCAGGAAGAGGAGGCCCAAGGGCCTTACACATTACAGTACATTTATTTGACAGACACTTTTATCCAAAGCGACGAGTAGAAAGTGCATAGAATTAATTTGGTCACGCTGCAGTAACAGTAACGTAACAGACGAGACAAGGTACAATCCATGAACAGCGTTAGTTGCTTTAATTCATGAACAAGTAACGCGTGGACTAGTTGGTAGGCAATTAACAAGCAGAAAAAAGCAAAATGAAACAAACGCTACTGAGCAGGTTTTTAATTTTTTTTCTTAACTCATACAATACTCGCATGGCTCATGCTCAGTCACAAACATGTCTCCCGCCAATCAATGCAACAAATGATCAACTGTTAGGGTAAGTGAACATGTATTAGTCATATTATCCATCTGTACATTCTGCCTGAATTCAGTAAATAATTTATATTATTTGTCTTTATACCATCGTCTAGGTGATTACTCTTTTCTGCTTGGCTGGCAGGTATGTGATAAAACCGTGGCACGGCCAGGTAGTTCGGCTACGGTAGTTTCACCGTTCGAAATTCATCTGCTAGCCAACCTGTAACCACAGCAACGTTAGGGAGCGTCGCTGCCAAACTGTCAACTGTTGAGAGCAGAGCACAACAAAACGCAAAAGGATGATTTTAACATTTCTTTGAACGTATTTGGAGAGTCCAAGAATTTCGATGAATGGGATGCAGCAGAAGAAAAAAGTGCAAAACTTTCACCAAAAATTAATGAATGCTTTGATTTGATATTGCGGCAAATGACAGTGGTATAAGCGGGATAATCAACTTGTAGGTGCGCATCACACTGTTTTAAGGCACTTCGCGGAGATAATCACCCTCCGCTTTGCGTCAGGTGGTTATTCGCCTTCGTGTTGTGCCTTAAGACCGTGTGATGCACACCTATGAGTTGATTATCCTTCACGTAAATGATGGGAAATGTAAAAATTGTTCCAGTGAAGCAAAGAATTTGGGAATTTAATTTCAGAATTATTTAGGAATTAATTTTCAGAATTTAGAGATCCCGGCATCTATATCTGCAATAAGGGGTTAACTGTAACGGTTGGTGAGTATTAGTCATGTAATCCGTCTGTACATTCCGCACGAATTCAGTAAATTGTTTATGTGATTTATCTGTAGATGACGGGAGTGTTCGAGAGTTTAGTGGTGAATCATGGACTCAAAGGTGGTGCGCACTAAATCTAATTACGATGCAAGAAAATGCTGAGTGGTATGGGAATTAAAGCATTACCCTGGCTGGATGAAATGTTCATATCAGTGCTGCTGTAATTCCTACTGCAATCATAATCCCTTGATCTTTAGGACAAGGCAAGCATGGTTTTTTTAAATGCTGCTTATATGCAATACCTTTGTACCAACATTATTGTTTGATTTGCAGGAGTAAACAGGATTACATTTTGTCAGCAAATACAACAAGTGGACCATGACATAGAGCAAGCAGCAGGGTCAAGGTGTCATCTCATGGAGAACTGTACCATGGCAGAATATAGAGTGCTGGGAAAAAAGAGACATGCATTATGGGAAAAGGGGGACAGATTGAATAAATTGATGATGGTGCCCTCTTGAGTGATATTGATTTGTTTCCTCATACTGAGAATTCCGATTGACTGTCACGTCATGTACTTTTCCTCTCTGGCATAAATTACACTTCAAGGCATTAAAACAACTGCTGTATGCTGCCACAATTTTTACTGCAATGACAACATAGTTATAATAGAATTGCTGTAGCAGTGATGACATGGGTCCTTAAATTCTTTAACCTTCATACAGCCTGGCAGATGACTTGCGTAAGAACAAATCATATCTACAAGGAAGCCTTGCGATAAAAGACAGAGAGAACTGTTACAAACAAAAAGCGTGAGACAGAGAAACAGGGCTAAAGCGCACAGAGCAGTTTTGGGGTTAATGGCCCAGCTCAAGGTCGAATGGATATCTTCCCAACTTCATGTCTCCTGATATACTCGGCAGCCAACCAAGCAACCCACTGCTAGACTAAGCCGCCCCAGGCTTCAAACATTTCAAACAGTGTATATCCTTTGAGGGTCTTGCATAACTTGTTGTGTGCTGCATAATGTCATGTGGGAACTTTTACGGGCCTTTTGTTCCCTTCAGGGAGTAGATTTATCATTCCCTGAAAGAACTGTCCCTGGTTGCTGGGAAGAAATAGGCCATCTGAATCAGTGTTCTGTAAGAACCATCCGGGCACTTTATAAATCTGACCTAAATTCTTCAACTCGGGAAAGTGTTATGAAACATGTTGCCCCTGTCTAAACTAGAAGTCTCAGTCTTTATGAGGGTGTGAGAATTAACCATATACATAGGTTCAATTGTCGCGCTTTGCTCTCATTGTCAATGTTCAGTGCTAACAATTCAGTCACAGAATACATTTTAATATTAACCTCTGTGTTCCAAAAATAATCCACTGGCCTCAGTCCATATTATCATTTTGAGTGAACTCCTTTCTATAGGTTTGGTTAAGTTTAGAGATAGGGTCAAGTTAAGGTTAGGGTTGGGAATGGTAATCATTTTGCATTTTTGAAGAAACGGTCGTGACTAGCAGTTTCAAATGTTAAACTCTGGGTTGGAAATGGGGATTGAACACAAGTTTCCGGTGGGAACATTTTATTGTCCCAGCCGTCCATTCCACTCCTCTCCCGTGCAGACTCCCTCACTATATATGGATTTCCTCCTTTTCTGTGATCATAGGGCCGCTTGAAGACATCTGTCACATAAAAATAAAAATAGGTAATTTTGGCTGTGTGCATTTACAACCTATCAGGTCATTTCCTTGGGACGACAGTGTTGGGGTAATGGCCTCGCACAGAACACCAATGTTGGGGAAATGCCTCGAATGGTGGCACCTTTGTGGTGATAATGCCCGAGCAGTGGCTACGTTGTTGTGAGTGCAATGGCACGTCATACAAGGGCGCCGGCTGTTGGGGTCACACCTCACAAGTGGACACCATATGTTGAGGCAATTTGCCTAATGATATTAATATTATTAAGTTGACTATCAAAGAAATATGATATTGTAATATTAATATTAAATATTAATATGAATACCTCGGTGCACTACCCTTCCTCAGTGAAGGGAAAACTATAGCCAATTAATAAAACCTCAGTCTCAATATCCACTAAGCTATTAATTTGGAAATTAATTAATAATTAAATTAATAATTGTTACCAACTTTCCCAATCAATAGCTAGATTGAAGGATTTGGAGTTCTACATAGAAGAGGTTGGCAGTTTCAATCACTCTTGCACAACATTAATAACCACAGCATGTGTCTTTAAAGAATATTTATATAATGAAACAAATAAAACACACAATCTAGACTACGCTAAACACTATATACACAATGAAGGAGGTGTGTGCGGGTGTGGGTGAGAGAGAACAAAGGGATGATCTAAGGTGTGAGTGGACGGGCCTTGCTGACCATGTGGAGTGGAGAAGGCAACCCAACTGTAACAAAGACCAAGTCTTTGTAGCAATGGAAAGTTTCAAGAGTTATAAAGTCAGTTAAATGACTTAAAACGCTCAGTGTTGTGTTTGTGTATGTATTACATTAAAATGAAGAGATCTGTGTGTGTTTTGCACAGGAAAGGCGCCATGTTTGTCTACAGGGGTTATTTGCATGCAAGACCTTGTCTGCTATACATTAATACCATCCTGTCCTACTAAAACACAATCCTAAAAACAATCACAGCAATTATAATTTTACTAATACACACAGTCAGTTTTAGTCTTAAAAGAAGGTTTGGATGCCCAGTCGTTACCAGTCCTTAGTAGAGGAAAGAGGTTTGGAGGTTGCTGGAGGATCCGATCGTGGACGATGTTGATCTGGCAGGGAAGAGCAGTTCTGGTGCTGCAAAAGTCTGTGTCTTTGCTGTGGGAAGAGGAGGGAGGCTGGCCGCTCCTCAATAGCAAGCTGTTGCTTCCAAGGCTTGCTCTACTCCTGGTAGCCTGGCAGATTCTTTAGCATGGCTGGTCTGTGCTGGGCCGAAGAGGTGGGGGAGGAGTACCCCAGCCTGAGCAGTCCCCAGGGGTCCAGGAGCCTCTTTAAGGGAGAGAGAGAGAGTCCAGTGCTAAGAGTCCAAAAGACAAGAGCCAAGAGAAGAGAGTGATAAAATGGTTGACCACTGCTTTTATCTGCCTGGCCTGCTGGCAGGAGGGGCTTACAGGCAGCAAGTGGTCATGGGAAATCCGGACTCCATTTTGAATTTCCACACATATGAAAGGCTTTCCTCTGTGTGACCCCAACAGACAGTCTCAAGCGCGCAGAGGAAGGAAACTCCCTAAGCTTGTGATATTGAGATGGTGTCCCAATTTATTATGCCATTTTGTTCAGGTGTGCAACGACACTTTAATGGTGCCCTGTGTCATGGACAGCCAAAAATTAAATTCATTCTCTGAACACTTCAAAGAAAAAGGGGGCAATATACCTGCAGAAAGTGAGTTGGTCTACCCTAGCGTAACAATCGAGAAATTGCACAATCTCTCTTCCCATCAAGCCTACTGTCCATGATTCGCCCCCACCTTCCCAACGACCCCATGGCCAACTATCTATAATCCAAACAGGGCCGCCCTGAATCCAAAACTCTGAGACATAAACACATGAACGAACGTCAGTTCATGTCAAGTGATTCAGTACTATGACATCTTTAAGCTACTTCCCTTCACCCGATCCAGTTAATATGTCCAAATTACGTGTCATTGTACATTCGAAATAAATTCATTAGCTAGATAACATTCGCAGCTATTGAGGAAGCTAGCGTCACCGTAACATTAGCTAATGTTCTGCACTGATGGTGAACCAACAATTGCGTGAATAAATCTATCTAATGCCAGACTTCACCACAACCAGTCTCTGATCCCAAAATCAGCTGACCAGTTGATCGCCACTGCTAGTTGACCATCACTTTACCGTACATCATCAAAACAGTTATAGCAGAGTTCGCAATTATGAAGTAATCTTAGATGCACAAATACAAGCAAAACTAGGGACAAGATCATTTTAGAACGTTACGTATGCCGCCTGCCTGATGATAATTTCACAGTAAGCAACCAGTTTGCCTGTGTTATGTATGCATATTTTATGTACACCATTGTATATCATTTGTAGATGAATATTTGTTACATGCTGTTTTTTTGTTTTGCTGCCTTGGTGGTCAGCTATTTGTTTTGTTCATTTGGCACTCTCTGGTGGTGTGTCTGTGAAACATAATCTGATGTAATATCTCACTTCTATGTAAAGGACTAGTGCTTTCTAGAAGCTTCTGGCACCTTCATGCCTGGAGGGGGCGGGATTTCCCAGGAATCCTGTGGATCTTTCCAGAATGTGGCTAGTCTATATAAATGCTGTGATTTTCGACAGCACAGTAGAGCAGAGCAGAAGCAGAGTTTTGGTTTTGGCAACAGTTAAATAGTGGCATCAGTGTTATTAGAGAATTAAATAGTGGATTTTTTTTTGCAGAACTTCTTTTTTTGTGAAGAATACATTTTTTTTAGTTGTCATTGCCAGTTTTCTTTGTTGTGATTTTTTAAAGTCATAACACCTGATATGCAGTTTTCATTAGCAAGACTTCTTCTAGCAATGAATTACTATTAGTCACAACTAAACATTCTGTCCTATTTCATTACATAATGCAATGTTTTCTGTTACATTTTGTGCGTTCTTTTAAGGTTCATTATCATCGAAGCCATTTCAAGCTTCTTAGTTAATGTACTTTCCACACGATTGACATCAGGTTCAAGTACACCCTTGAGCCATGCGATTTATTCATGCAGTGCAGTTTGGCTGGCTGTAATGTTGCCTGCATACCGCCCCCCAAGGCTGAAACTGGTATTATGACACAGGACAGCGCGCAGCTAGTGATTTAGCATGCTAATTCAGGTTGATATCTCTACAGCACAATACCTTGTCATGTTTTTTATGACATCATTGCCCTTATTTCTTCTCATTCTTTTGTTGTGTCCAGCTCATTTTTTGGATATGTTGACCTCAATTCTTACACAGGGCACCTTTAAAGGTCCCGTATTATGCTGATCCTTCTTTTAATACATACAAGTAATGTTATAATGTTGAATGTTCATTCTCAACCTTTGCAAAGTTTCTAAACATAAGAAACAGGGGTTTTGCCGTAATCCGAGATCGTGATTTCCTGAACGTGATTTCCTCTCTGAGCAGCTTGTCCCAAGATCTTCACGAGATCTGGGCAAAACCTGACGTCAGGTTGTTGCGTCCAATCAGGACAGACCTGGCCAGAGCCAATCACAGCGCTGGACCTGCCTACCCCGGAATTTATTCGATCAGACGCAAACAAGCCCAAATCATAAAATGTGTTGATTTATCAGTATGTCTCTCAAAGCTGTTCAAACGTTTTTTTGGATGCAAAAAAAAAAAAACCACAACTATTTTCTCTTCCAAAAGATGATCCCACCAGAAATCAGTGGGCAGCTTTTTTGTTGGCTGGCGACAACCAGCCACTCTCAAAGGGAACATTAGCTGTTTGTGCTCGGCATTTCACCGCAGACAGCTTTGCCAATAAAGGGTAATTCAACACTGAATATGCGTCACAGTTGCTTCTCAAACCTGGAGCAGTTACATCGATCAAGTGCTCGGAGCCACAAGTTGTACGTAACGATATAACAGCAAATAATGTAAGTGAAGCTAAGGTGTTACGGGAGGCTAGCAGGACCGCAAACGATACTAACTCCTGGCCTCAAACGCAGGCTTTGTAAAATATCTGAAGATTAATGCTGCGTTCAATTTGTACTGGGAAATCAGAATTTCCGAGCTCCCAGTTGGAAATTTCAATTTGAATACCCCCTGGAATCGGATTTCCAACTCGGGAAGTCGGAGATTCCTCACCTACCCCAAGCTCCGAGTTCAAGATGGCTGCACAGTAAATCAATAGTAAGCAAAAGCTGTCATAACGAACTGTATATTTACAGTTCTGTGTCATTTATGTTTCATTCAATTTGTCGTACAATGTTATGAATAGAGATAATCGGCTGAATTGTTGATGCTGTGTTTACACGCGAATAAAACTGAGTAACGCATTGTTACCAACAATGCATATAGCTAACAATTGCTAATATAGGCTATTCTGGCCAGAAGACACACCACTGACCTAAAGTCAGTTTTCCGACTCACTAAACAGAACACAGTCAGGTCGGGTATGACGTTATTCCCAGCACTGACGTCCAACTTCCGAGCTAATTCAAACACAGCAAAAGCCTGGATCAGTACCAACTGTCCGTGAGTCCCAGACGCGGAAGCAGTAAGTTTTACCATTTTGTGTTGCTTTACTGCATAAGCCTACCTAACGTGATACCCTAGTGAACGTGGCTGTAGCACTGTGGCTAACCTAGTGAAGTTATTTTTGCTAATGTCCATGTCCTAAATATGCCAAAGTAAATAATATCAAGAGGACATTTAACAGGAGGTGTGTGTCCATAAACCTCATTTGAAGCTAACGTTTTATGCTTGTTTGTAATTTGGAAGCTTGGTACAACTGTTCACAGTAACACATCTTAATGTCTGTAAAACTTGTATTGCAGGATAATGTTTGTTTCTGTCGTTATGATGACCGCTCGATTACTACCACATGTTAGTACACGTTCCGTGCTACTTAAAAAATGCTCCTGGTTAACTTATATGCAGAAATTCAGATTGGTAAGTTTGTGTTACTTTGGTTAGCATCAAGATGGCAGTTTCATCATGACGTTACCTGACTGTAGTCGCTTCAGTTGAAGCTAACCGAAGAGGTTTTGTGCATGTCTGTATAGTTGGACTGATAAGGCGTTAGATCAGACGTATGCTTTGCGGAGCTGAAATTACGTTTGGGTTTGTTTACTGCTGATGTGAAACAATCGTTTTACTTATCCATGACTGGCGTCAGCCGGGTACTTTGCCGTGGTGTGGGCTAGCTCCCTGATCATACCGTGGTGAAAGCAATCGCGAAACGAATTTTAACATGTCTTGTATAACAAACGATTTCTCTGCATTGCAGTGGCAGAATTTCATCCACCTTAAAAAATGGTTCCGGCTTACAAAATGCCAAAAAAGAAATGGAAGTCGGATTCGGATTTCCGGTAGAAGTTATCGATTCGCTAGCTCCACATAAGCAACGGTTACCCCATTTACGTTTTTGCTATGAACTCATTTAGTAGCTTGGGGTCAGAATTGTGTTTCATTTTGGTAGAAATGGTTAACAGGAGCTTTTGGCAAGGTTTCCTCCAGATAGCTAAGTGGGTATATAACATGACTATATAACAGCACAGCTACAATCACATGCATGCGAGGTGAGACAGTACGAGCAAAATACTAAAATTCAACTTGCCACTCATCAACATATTGCTGTAAACGTAGCTGCAATACTTTAACTCCTTCCTCCTCTGGTTCGGGGTCGGATTCGGGATCAAACATGTACGGTCTTACAGCAATAGATGCCGCAGAGAGCTGTCCTGAAATACTTGCCATCTTGGTTTCCTGGTTTTTCGGGTTTGCACCTGCCCCCGGAATCGAAGCGGCCAGGTAGCCAATCAAAGCAGCGCCTCATTAGCATAGCCTTCCTGCCCTCTCAAGACAGCTCGTGTGTCAGGCCAGAACAGACGGGGTGAGAGAAGATGTCTCACTTGGCCTGGATGTGTGTGGTATTTTCTTGTACAGAATTCTTAACATTATTTTTAAGACTCATTGGACAAATTTTAAATGACTAAATACAGCATAATATGGGATCCTCAACAATAAAAAGTGCCATTATTGCATATGCGCACTTACTATTGCTGATGATGTCCAGGCAAAGTATTTTCGCATTGATGGCTGCAGCTCAATGAAGTCAGTTGTCATCACTCACTCATTAGCACAAGAACTTTAGACAACACACTTGGCAACTATTGACCAGACAGCGAGGCTTTGGGTGCAGACCCTGATTTGCTCTACAGTTGCAAAAAGCACTTGAACATGGCCTCAGTTAACTTCAGTTAATATCAAGCTGTGTAAAGCCAATAAATAATGCAGTTTAATGGAGTAGCCCCATAGTGCAGGGGGAATGGCAGCAGCTGAACAGTGCAATGAGCCAGTGTCCATAAAAATAGTACTCAGCAGGAAAGAGAAGGCAACAAATAACACCAGACAATATCATTAAAGACCAGACCAAAGTGTGTCCAGAATAATCCTATGTGCCTTATACCACAAGCATTGAAACTGAAATTCAGCACTGTGCTGTAGAAATGTTATGGCACTGAGAATACTCAAAAAAAGAGATGACACAAGCCTGAGGCTTCGAATCGTGGGAAGGAGTGTCTGTTTCGGCCACAACTAGAGTTGTGCAGTCCATTCGAAAGAAAACATAGATAAATAAGCAGGGAATCCTGCTGTGAGCATCGCTCTCTCTCCCGCTCTCTCTCTCTCTCTCACACACACACACACACAAGCACATTTTCATATTTTGTGGGGACAACCCATAGACTTACTTTCATTACCTAACCTCTCTCCTTGACCTTAACCATATATACTACATGCCTAATCCTAATCCTAACCCTAATTTAAATTTATCCTAAACTCACTCAATTCCTTATGGTGACCTGAAAATCTCTCCAAAAGGACAAATAAATCTGGTACTACATCTGTAGTGGGGACTTAATCTCCCCACGAGGCAAGGTAGATACAGACCAAACACATACAGACACACGCACGCACGCACGCACACACACATACACACACACACACCCTTGTACCCTTGTATTTTGAAAACATTACATTGACTTCCATCCAATCTTTTTCCTCACTTCTGTCTTTAATGCTTTTATGCATACACAAGTAAAAACAACAAGAGTTGACAGAAGACAACACAGCTCGTCGGAAGCATTGAATATGTGAGATATAAAAACCCTATCCCTTACAGATCAAATGCTATAGACAAAAAACCTATTCCATTTCTCCAATTTTCTAACTTGTCTTCTCTAAACATAAGAGAATAAGTCATTCGCCTCTCCATAAGCTTAATCATAACCGCCTTCCAAACCCAAATTGTATCACCAACCTTAAGCTACCTCCACGTAATACATTTTAATAATGAAATAAATTACTTTTTCTTTGTTTTCGCTTAGGGTCCATACTACTCCAGCATTGTCAAAACCCTAAATATAGACCTGTGAAAACGCTGCTTAAACTGTTTTAGTTTTAAAACTCCTAGATTGCAGTTATTGTGAACAGGCAGAAACAAAGACTTTTGAAAACAATGATGCAGAGTAGACCTGCACCGGCACGTGCTTGCCCAGTGTACTTGAAAGGTCATGCCATATCCTCATTAGAGGTGTTATTGTGGATGGAGATTACTTCTGAAATGGTGCTATATTTGTATGGACACGCTGTATTAAAATGTAGACATATAAGTGGGGCTATAGCCTTTGTATATCCTGAACTCTAATCTTAACCTTATCCATAACCAATAAGTCACAATTATGTCTCCCCCTTCCTGTATTGTTTTTGCCTGAATTCCCGTTGGCGTCGGCGTTCCCTTTTTTTCCCGGAGCATAACTCTGAAACTGTTCGACCGATTCTCGCCAAATTTGATATACTGTCTCTCCATAACATGTAGATGTGCCTCTTGTGCCTCTTGGTTTTAACTGCTTTTGAATTTTATTCTTTCTGTTTTCATGGCAACAATTTGGACTAAGGCATATTGAAGGGTGGGACTCGTTTCTGGACCATAACTCTAAAATGTGAAATGGGGGAAGGGGGAGACATCTGTTTTTACGTGTAAAAACCATTCTAGTTTGCCTTTGAACTTGTGAGAGCTAGTAAAAATGCCTCCACTCTTTTGGTTAAAAATGTGTTTGGGTCCTCACAATGCAACCATAAAAGAACACACAAGCATACACAAACCACATGTATGTGATGGCTGCATAATTTTTGCAGTTTTCAAGCAGTGCCTGTGTGTCCACACTGTACATTTCAACTAAACTCATTGTCAAGGATGGTCAGAAAAAACAATGCATTACAATCTTCTGATGCATGAAGTGAACACCAGACTATTTCATCCACAGATGTTTCGCAAAAGGCAAATTGCTGGGAATGGTAGCTTGATTTAAAAGCTACCATGATTTAAAAAATTTTTGTGCTGCAACCATTGAGCCCATTTTTCATCATGCACACATTCTGATACCACCATGTAGGTGTTGTTCTGGGATCAACAATGCAATTTTTGTCAAGGACTAGCATAGTCCACCAGTGATATGATATAGCATAACATGAATGGAGAGAACAGGCCTTTCAGCCCAGCTACGCTCGCCAGTTTCTTAATACTATTGTGAATATATCCCTTCAAATACTCAATGACTCAATGGTATCTAGCTTTAAGTCAAGCCTGCTCTTGAAAACCCCCAAGGTCTCTGCCTCAACAATATGGTCAGGCAAGCTATTCCACATTGAAATTACTCTTTGGGTGAAGAAACATTTCAGAATATCAGCGCTAAATTTACCTTTGGTCAACTTCCATTTGTGACCTTGAGTTCTACTCACAACACGTGGTTGAAGGATTCCTACATAATTCACTTTTGTTAATCCTTTTAACATATTTAAAGACCTCAATCAAATCACCCCTTAGCCTCCTTTTCCGAAAACTAAAGAGATTGAGGATCTTCAGCATCTCCTCATAGCTTTCATCTTTTATACCTGGAATTAGCTTAGTGGCTCTTCTCTGAACTTTCTAGAGAGCCTTTATATCTTTCTTAAAGTATGGTCCCCAGAACTGTACACAATACTCCAGATGTGGTCTGACGAATGTGTTGTACAAAAGAAGCATCACCTCCTTAGATTTGTACTCAGTACTTTTGGCAATGTATCCCAGCATCCGATTGGCTTTTTTAACTGCAACGGCACAATGGCTAGAGCCTGTGAGGGTTTGGTAAAAAAATCACACCCAGATCTTTCTCGTGTGGAGCACATTCCAGTTTTAAACCTCCCATGAAATAATCCCATCTAATGTTTTTATTACCAACATGTACAATTTGCTACGTTAAATTTCATTTGCCACATTTCTGCCCAATTCTGGATTCTATCCCAATCATCCTGAATCACTTTAGTGGACTCCAAATCATTTGCCAAACCCCCCAATTTAGTATCATCTGCAAATTTAAATAATCTGCTCTCAATATTCCTATCAAGGTCATTAATGTAGATGAGGAACAGCAGGGGTCCCAACACCGATCCCTGGGGGACGCCACTCCCCACTATACCTAGCTCAGATGAGATACCACTGACCACCACTCTTTGTGTTCTGTCCTGTAACCAGTTTTGAATCCACTCCAGAATACCTCCTGTAACTCCAATGGAGGTCATTTTAAAAATTAGTCCCTGATGCGCTACTGTATCAAATGCTTTCTGAAAATCCAAGTATATGATGTCATAATTGTTCAATTTTGGGAATTTCCTGTACATTTATGTTTTCGTTCACATAGATTGCTACGCCCCCTCCTCGCCTATTACACCTATCCTTCCTAAAGAGCTTATAACCTTCTATATTATATTCATCTCCATCCTCTTCACTAATCCATGTCTGCCTTCGGCTTGCGATGCTGTCAGTAAGACTATGGCGGTAGGAATTTGATTGTATGAGTCCTGATGATTTCAACGAACTCTAAACGACCTTAATGGCAGAAACCTGCCTGAGCTACAGCCTTGTGTTCCGAGTGCGTCAAACTGAGTCCATGGGACATAATGAATGTTCTTGAATAGCGCGACAATATAAACACATAACTAGTTTGTTTGAGGTATTGTCCGAATAATTATCCGCTAAATATTCAACATTCATTTTCAAAGTCGTTTTCTGACAGAATCTTTGCACTATTCCGCACAAATACTGAGCCTACAACAGTGCAGTAGCCTACGTATTTTCCTTACCCTGTTGTCGATTGGCGCAGCCTATTGGATAAAATGCTGCGCTGCTGAAAGGAAATTGTGAAGGTACGATTCCTGATCGGGGTACCTTTTATTTATTTATTTATTTTTGGAAATAATCGCAGTTGCCTTCTACAAATAATCGCTGGGGTTTTTGTTATTCTTACTTTTCTTTAACATATTTTCACATCGCCTTTGTATTTATCATTTTGCTTATTTGTTTTGTTTTTTAATAAATATGCTCCAGTGGAGTCAAACTTAATTTTCATTGTATGTATTATCTTTGAATGGGAAATTTTATAGGCAACAAAACATAATCATATTTTTTTATTCTAATAATTAAAAAATGTTGTATTTGGTTGGAATGGATGCCTGTAGTGATATATAAGTGAAATTTAATGGGTTTTACAGCTTGGTGTGTAAGAAATCTGAAATGGAACACAAGGTACCTACATTGCCAAAATGGAGAAGCCACCTAGACATGTCTCTCTAATTTTGTTCTGATTGACCTGATCAGAATAAACTTTGGCACTGATAATAATGACATTCTGTGCTGTAATTTTTAGAGGTTTCAGGCTGCAACTCAACAAATTTACAAGGGATCGAAGTAAAAATTTGTTAGGTGCAAAAGGAGATCTTTCATTGACACTGTGTTCCATCTCCATTTACTCTAACTCAGTGACATATATAGTGATTTTTACTCCAGGTATGAAATCCCAATGGTTTTACCTTTATTACGATACCAAGATTATTCAAATGGACCGAGCAGTCGCAGAGATATACTCATTTCATTTTGGGCTTGCCATTTTCAGAAAAGAGGCTCAGGGTTTAAGGGATTAAATGAAGAGTTTGGTTCCAAAATGCAATATATCCATTTTAGTCATTTTGAGTTAATCAGCTTTTTCTATGTTGGCGCCTATTGCATCCTGTAGAAAAACAAACTTTGACCATGACAAATTACACCATATAGTATGCATTTCTAATGACAGGTTTTTGCACCACGTGTAAGAAGTGCAGGACTATCGCTCGATGGCATTATCTCAATTTTTGTAATTTTGGCACTTATAGCGTTTTGGAGCCAAACTCTTCAAATAATCCTGTGCTACCCTCAACATACGCTGGCCCAGTGCGAAGGTACCCCTCCAGTTCAGGTGCAGCCCGTCAAGCTTGAACAGGTCACCCCTGTCCAAGAAAAAGTTCCAGTGCCCCATAAACCTGTACCCCTCTTTCCTACACCTGGTTTGTAGCCACGTGTTAAACCTCCTGATAAAATTCTGCTTTCCTCTGCTTGCACATGGTACCGGTAGAATCCCGGAGAACACTACCTTTGAGGATCTGCTCCTAAGCTTGTCAGCTAATTACACAAATTTGCCTTGCTGAACCTCAAACCTACCCTTACCTTTGTCATTTGTCCCAACATGGCAATGCGTTTATGCGGTAATGCAGTCAGGATAAAGAACGAAGCGGACTAAAAAACCCCAGTGAACGTCAATATTTATTGGCTAGAAGACGTATGAAAGGCAAGGCGTAGTAGGGGGAGGTGTCACATATTCAACAAGACGCAGTGACAATTTCATAGAAAAAGTCTCTGCTGAAAGTGCACAGAGCGCTCGCCTGCTCCAACCTGGTTTGCTTTCAGTGCAGCGATAATTTGTCTGACTGGCGAACAGTGCGCACTCGTCACCGAAACTTCACAGGTAGATTTCCAGAATGTCAGGCACATTTCAATGCAATAAATAATTACAGCAACCACAATTTAATGTAACTATCTGAATCAGCACATAAATTATAGTATCTATATCAATTTTCCTGATGTCAGATTAAAGGCGGTTGGCACGCGTAATGGAAACTCGGCCTGGCTTAATCAATGCAGCTGAATTTGTGATGCAAACTAACGACTTCACATCTTTCTCAGCCAATCACAAACTGCCTTGGCATCAGGTAGTGCGTATATACAGTGGCGCTCGAAAGTTTGTGAACCCTTCAAAATTTTCTATATTTCTGCATAAATATGACCTAAAACATCATCAGATTTTCACACAAGTCCTAAAAGTAGACAAAGAAAACCTAGTTAAACAAATCAGACAAAAATATTATACTTGGTCATTCATTTATTGAGGAAAATGATCCAATATTACATATCAGTGAGGGGCAAAAGTATGTGAACCTCTTGGATTAGTGATTCTTTTGAAGGTGAAATTAGAGTCAGGTGTTTTCAATCAATGGGATGACAATCAGGTGTGAGTGGGCTCCCTGTTTTATTTAAAGATCAGGGATTTATCAAAGTCTGACTTTCACAACACATGTTTGTGGAAGTGTATCATAGCACAAACAAAGGAGATTTCTGAGGACTGCAGAAAAAGCGTTGTTGATGCTCATCAGGCTGGAAAATGTTACAAAACCGTCTCTAAAGAGTTTGGACTCCACCAGTCCACAGTCAGACAGATTGTGTACAAATGGAAGGAATTCAAGACCATCATTACCCTCCCCACGAATGGTCGACCAACAAAAATCACCCCTAGAGCAGGGCGTGAAATTGTCGGCGAGGTCACAAAGGACCACAGGGTAACTTCTAAGCAACTGAAGGCCTCTCTCACACTGGCTAATGTTTATGTTAATGTTCATGAGTCTACCATCAGCAGAACACTGAACAACAATGGTGTGCATGGCAGGGTTGCAAGGAGAAAGCCACTGCTCTCCAAAAAGAACATTGCTACTTGTCTTCAGTTTGCTAAAGATCACGCGAACAAACCAGAGGGCTATTGGAAAAATGTTTTGTGGACAGATGAGACCAAAATCAAAGTTTTTGGTTTAAATGAGAAGTGTTATGTTTGGAGAAAGGAATACACTGCAGTCCAGCATAAGAACATTATCCCATCTGTGAAATGTGGTGGTGGTACTATCATGGTTTGGGCCTGTTTTGCTGCATCTGGGCCAGGACGGCTTGCCATCATTGATGGAACAATGAATTCTGAATTATACCAGCAAATTCTACAGGAAAATCTCTGGACATCTGTCAATGAATTGAATCTCAATAGAAGGTGGGTCATGCAAGAAGACAGCGACCCTAAGCACACAAGTTGTTCTACCAAAGAATGGTTAAAGAAGAATAAAGTTAATGTTTTGGAATGGCCAAGTCAAAGTCCTGACCTTAATCCAATCGATCTTCCTTGTGGAAGGACCTGAAGCAAACAGTTCATGTGAGGAAACCCACCAACATCCCAGAGTTGAAGCTGTTCTGTATGGAGGAATGGGCAAAAATTCCTCCAAGCTAATGTACAGGACTAACCAACAGTTACCGGAAATATTTAGATGCAGTTATTGCTGCACAATGGGGTCGCACCAGATACTGAAAGCAAAGGTTCACATACTTTTGCCACTCACAGATATGTAATATTGGATCATTTTCCACAATAAATAAATGACCGAGTATAATATTTTTGTCTCATTTGCTTAACTGGGTTCTCTTTATCTACTTTCAGGACTTGTGTGAAAATCTGATGATGTTTTAGGTCATATTTATGCAGAAATCTAGAAAATTCTAAAGGGTTCACAAACTTTCAAGCGCCACTGTATCTGGCTTGTCTCATCACAAACAATGCAAAAGAAAAGAAAAAAAGAGAGACACCTGGCAATGCGTCCTTTACGCACAGGTGCTTCTGATTTCATCCACGTCACGCATAGTATTTGTTTATGTTGTGATCTGTGCACACGCGTCTTTGCATTGACTTTGAATGTAATCTCTCGTGCGAAAAATTCGTTTTGCGTCCAGTGTGCAAGTGGCTTAATACTATAATTGTCATTAAGGTTTTATCGTTTTTAGTGAGGGAAAGGAATAGAGCCTGATTGCTATGATCTTGCACTGACCTAAGATCACACATTGAATATAAATGTGTAATGTATCTTGCATTGTTGTCCATGCATGTTAATCCCAAAATTTTAGGCAGCAACAGGGTGTAATAATAGGAACAAGCTATCCATCGTTTCTCTTCCCAATGATGCAGGCAGAAGAAAAAATACATCAGCAGCTGTCGTATTTCATTCCAGCTTCTTAAGTTTGAATGATCTGATGTAGTTTCGTTTTGAAATTCCATTCAAGTTCGCTAATGATAATAATTTGCGAAAACATTCCTAAAGCAGCAAAGTACAATACAACATTAACGCATCATGCAGATATAGGACAGCGGCTTCTTTATTCCAACATTTTAAAGGTGAGGAGAGTAGAACATTTGATTGGTGATTTGACTTGGCTGTGTTAAACCCACTCACGCCTTCTCTCCTCCCTCTTTGCCACTTGCGCCGGCAGGAGGGACAGAGGCGGGACAGAGGAGTACTTGCGCGGGCATGAAATTGCGAAATACGCCTGGATACACCCAGTTGGCACAGCACTCCCCCCGTTCGCCACGCGTAGTCAATGAATTTAGAGCCCCTAAAGTTGGCAAGCTTTTCATGCAGATGACCAGAGATTTGCAGAGATGCATGTTTTCAAGAAAACCCAAAATAGTATTTTCCCCATAAATTTGATTTAACTTTCACATCACTTTCACTGCCCAACTGGGGATTTTTCTGGATCAAACTGCAAGTTAAAATTCCTTGCTAGCTGCGTGCGAAGCACAGTGGTAAAGATAAGTAGTTTCATGACATCATCATACCCAAGCTGCTTTTTCTTGGTGGACTATAATGTTGCTCCTGGACTAATATTATTTTGTTGATCCTTGAACAACACATCAGAACTATCAGATTGTGCCAATTGTCGTTCCAGATCTCTGTACAACATTGGTTGACTTGCTGAACTGATATTACCGAAGTATAGCCCATCATGGGATGATCAGATGAGTTGTAAACCTGTTGACTGGATCTTTTCTCTGTTCAACAAACAGTCTACAATGAAAAAAATGACATAGGGTATAAGTAAGTATGGGAAATAAAGTACTGTTTTTAATGATGAGTGACAATGTGCCAAACAGCACTCTAGAAAAGTGGCGTGGGGTCAATGCAGATAGGTGCGTTGTGTCTTTCTGTCTGTTAGAGCATATAGTCATGTTGCATTTTGGTAGTTTGACCATTACTTAGATGATTCACTTCAGCAAATTTATGTAGAATAAGAACAAAAACTATTGTCCATAGTGGGGAAGATAACCTCAGTCTGGGCAAGTGGACTGTCCCCCAATTTACACAAGATGTGTGTTTGGTCCGTCTGCGCTCCGCCACGGCAGTGCAGTTGATAGGTTTCACTTTATTCAATGAGAGTATTTACACCAGATCCTTTGCGTTGCATTTCTCGACTGCCCCAGCTCTGGCAAACCGCAGCCGTGTGCAGCAGATACATAAGTCTTGTATTTTTTCCAGATGCTGCCGGAGAAACGCAGCACTTCAGCACAGCAGATCGATCGGTACTCAGACATAACATTTAAAACATACAATACATTTTCAAAATCTGTGTTGTTCATATTGTACACTTAGCCAGTTCATATTGTGGGCTAGGACGGTATCTAATGAAAGAAACTATATGTAGGCTAAACTTTATCGACAGAACACTTTCCACACAAATGACAAGCCCAACACAAACAGGAAATGAAAAACATTTATTAACACTGCCGCCCCTTGACAAAAATGACCGAGGAAGCCAGAATGAACAACGAATTTAATTCAGTGTTTACGTTATTTTCATGCAAACAAATTAGCCTACTGTTACAGTACCTTTATTCTACCGATTTCATTCATTTTAGTGAAAAAAAGAGGTTAAAAAAGGACAGCGCGTGTGTGAGAGAGAGTAAATGCGCGAGGGAGAGCTGCGGATGCGCGCTTCGGGCTGTGCGCGTGCTTACGGCTCTGGCACACAGTAGGTATGTCAGTTAGAGGAAGCCCATGCAAAGCTGGTAAACGTCTCGTAGCTTTATTACAGCAGATAGCTAAACACATAGCGATCAGACGGCAATTATGACACGATCTAGATATAACAAAAACGTTTTAGCCATTGCTTTCACAGACAGTATTAATGAAGTTACGTTTTGTGGATAATGCTTCTCTCTGACTCATATTTAATTAATTGGCAACAAAAGCATTTGCAAGACAGCCGTGGACTATTGTACTGAAACACAGGCAAACCCCTTCCACCAACGTTAGAAGTAACTGTCATATGTGGCAGCCTCGCAACTAGAATTAACAAATCACAAGGATGCCCAATGTTCACACATCCAAAAACACTCTCAACATGAATGCACAACCCGTGCGCAATGTCGGAATGACATAAACTAAATATAAAACACATAGTTACAAAAGTTTATATAAAAATTGATATCAACCGTGCTGCAGCGCTATCAACTATAAACCTTACAGCTGTCAGCTGATAGTGCAGCTGATGTCAGCGGACCTAAATGCAGTCTCGGTAAGGATTGAGAGTATAAATAACAGTACAGCTTAGCCATCATGCTCTGAAATCCACTTGACACGACATGAATAATAAAGAATAAAACACGCTGTTTTGCCCCTCAGGCTCAGCCAAAGCATAAGTGCGCTGATGTAGTGTTTTGACAAGGAAATGACAACTATATAAAATACATTGTGGTGAAGCTTAATTATACTTTTTATTTCTTGCAATAATTTTTGGGGAAGCCAGGCTTCCCTTGGCCTCTGTGAAAAACCGCCTCTGTTTATTAATAAATAGATTACTTGTCCATGGTAGAAGGCACAAATTTTTTTAAAATAAACAAATCGAAGCAAGTCAACCATTCCTCAACCCTTTCGGTAAAGAACAAAGGCTGTGACCTGTTTGTAGTTGCACTCAGTACAACATGTATCATTTATCTCCGGCGATCACACGTGATTTTGTAATTATCACATGATCTTGTCAGGCTCGCTCATTGGTCTATTAATGTAGTCGTCTGGCACTATTATGCATGAAAGACGCAGTCAGTGTAAATTGACAGACGGCAATGTACGCAGCAAGCGGAGGCGGACTGAACACACATCTGGTGTAAATCCCAGGTAAGTGTTCCTCTCACACTTGTAAATCTATTCTCAAGGAACGGGACACAGTCTCCAGAGTCTGATGCAGCTGGGTTTATTATCCCCTGCCATAAAGTGCGAATGGGGATATTGGATTGGAGCCCGCCCCTGTATCCAGGCCTCAATGGAGACAAGATTTCTCTGAAACTTGTATCTGGATGTGTGAAATTTTGTATGCTTAATAAGCTACTTGTGATCTTAATTGAGTTCAAAAATGGATGACAATGCATATTTGCTGAGTTATGGCCCTTGATCATGGCAGGGGATTGAATGAAGTCTTATCAATTCTGTACATATACTTTTGTATTAGAAATGTATATTTTCCAAATGAAATAAGACTGGAGGATCCCTCCTATTGAACACATCTGTCTCTGGAGGAGGGATTCAATGAAGAAACGTTATACTGCCACTGTGGTAGCATTTTGCTCAATGTGGCTTTTTGTTTTGGATTTTAAATCATATTCAACATAATGGAATAAACAAACCGAAACCTTGGCAAAATACAAACAGCTCAAGCACTCCAGTAAACTCCCTGGTACGGTCATTGCACCATTCTGTACAATCCAGTGTGGAATATTGCCTGATTTTGCTTGATAGTGGAATGTCTGTTCTGTTAAAATGAGGCATATTTAAGATATTATAGATTTAGTGAGATATACTTGTTCCTTATAAGCTGTGGAAAGTGTTTATATAAGGTCAACAGCACAGAAGTGGAAATAGCTAGCTTTTCATTGCAGGGTGAATGTTCTGACCATTAAATAAGCAGTTTCTTTAAATGAGTATATTTGCTGGCATGTGGGATTCTGAAGAAAAATGGACAAAATTCTAACTTTATCGTGGAGAAAAGGCTTGTTTTGTGTTTGGAGAGGTTACTGGTGACCACTGATGTCCAACTGCACCTTTAGTGATAAACTCATGCTAAATTTAACCAGTAAATCATAAGTTCATATTGAATTTCATGCGTTAAATTGATTTGTGTTAAATATTTGATTATTTTATGATTTGACAGTGTGCCATTGAGCATTACATTGCACAGGCTGAGCCGTAAATCACTGTTCAGCCTCGTTTACTTCCTATTATGCAGCCTGGTGAATAAAGCGCAATTTGTCCCAGTCTGTTGATGCTTTCGATTTATTTTACACATGATGCGGAGTGAGTCCTGCCATATTTATGTTCTCATTGTGTAGTTTAATAGCTAACTTAGCTATCTAATTATTTAGTCATCTGCATTTTGAGACTTGCCGGTAGCTGGTAGAGTAGACTTTGTCAGTCTTTGTTGACATGCGGGTCCGGTGACTATGTTAGGTGGCCAATGAGTACGGAGCTCATTTCATAGAGGGGAACGCCCACTTGGGGTAGCCTGTTTTGGAATTACAGGAATTGAAATACTTCGAAATCATTGATTTTTATTTTTGATATTTAAAAAAATTATAATCCTACCTTTTGCCTATACAAGAATATTATAATTTGGAAAAAAAAAAAAAAAACATAATGGGTCCCCTTTCAGGCATGCAGTAGTATGGGGTCTTCGTTGTTGCGTTTTGGGCTTCAAAATGAACTACATGTTCTCTCTTGGAGACAAGTTTGAACTGCGCAGGTTAACCTAGTACCTGCGCCTGCTGCATATGGAGCAATGTCTTTGTAATGCGAGCAGAAATCCATTTTGCATTGTTTTGTTGAAATATGCATTACATCCCCAGAAAAAAAAATATGTCTTGAACGCTGCATATGTTGCGCCAAAATCTCAGGGTCATTTTAATGTTGTGCAGTGTATGGAGTGAAATTTCCAAATTCCTTCCTGTCTTTTTTGCCAAAGATTGTTTTCAAACCTTTCAATGATTTTCTCAAACATCTGTGAGCAAAGTGATAATGCTCGGCCCATTTTTGCTCCTGAAGAATGAAGATTCTGCTTTTGTGCCAAATTATGATTACAATTTCCTGCTGACATCAGGTGTTTCAAATCGCATCATTATTCATTTTTTTAATCTCATTACTAGTCCTAAATTTCCCCCTTCCCAACTTTCCAAAGGAATGACACATATTGACAAATAAAATGAAGCTGATCAGAGAAGGCATCAAATATCTTGTCTTCATACTGGCTACAGTGAAATACAAGTCAAAGTAAATTTCAAGATCATTGCTTCATGTTTACACATGCATTTTCCATAGTGACCAACTGTTGTCGAGCTAGGGCGAAGGGCGAATTACCTCCATGATACCAAGCAACCATCCTCCCAAAAATGGAGCACACCCTCTAAGCGACTTAGATTGCCATTTTTGTCAGGAATTTGCCTCTTTTTCATCTAGTTCCAGGAAAGTGCTGAAAAACAACATCGAAATGCTTGTGCTCTTTTAAAGAAAAATGAAATTTACCCTGAATTGTATTCTGATGTGTTATTATTGTTATTATTTTAGTTAAATGCATTATTTTGTTCAAATACAGTATGTACACTGGATGCCAAAAGTTTTCATCAACCACAATATTCAAACAGTCAGAGATGGAAAAAAGAACTGCAAATCTAAATCATGGATTCAACAAAATAGCCTCCTTTTGCTGAGCAGGTCCATGCATTTATGTCTCCAAAGACTGTCACATGGTTCTGAGGAACCAATCCTGGAGGAAGTTTCCCCAGATGGACTGCAGCAGCTTATTGCTTCAGGATTTCTATCTCCAATTTGCCCCAGATTTATTTCACTTCCCTTTGCAGGAAAAGTATATGTAATTATTTAAATAGTTCATTTTGAAAATACAATTTTTTGTGGACTCTAAAATATTGCCCACTGTCACGAGACACATTTTATATCAAGAATAATTTTCACTTATAACTATCCATAGTTAAGACAGCTTTTATTTCAATAAAAACAAGAACAGAAAATGTACAGAAATTTTTTTCTATGTTTTGCCTCAAAACCTTTCAGTTGTCAGAGACAGCATCGAGTTTTGTCATGCAAGTGGCTCTGTACTTATTTCCTCATAATGAATCACATGCCTAATTTCCCATTTCCTGGACTGACTTTCATCACTTGTTCAAGTGGCCCAGATTGATCATGACTGCAGTGGTTACAAAACCAAGAATTGTTGAGGGCCAAAATCACAGGTAGTGAGGATGCAGCATTTAATGTAAATGAAAGCAATTTGAATAAAACATACTACATTACCACGCTTGGTGAGGGACAGTTTAGATATTTGTGCACTGGTGAAGTGATATTACTCGTGAACAAGAGTGGAGACAAGGGACATCCCTGCCTTGCCCCTCTCAGAAATTATGAGTATGCAAGCTGTGCACTGTATAGTGGTTGCATCCAAGAGACAACTCTTGGGGAAAGAAAAATCGAGGCTAGCAAAAACATAATGCCATTTCATCCTGATGAAAGCCTACCTGTCATTTGAAGACATCATAAATTCAGGAGCAGGAAGGGAGGGGGTGTGTAAATAATGTCAAATAGCTCTCGAACATGAAATTAACAATTCATGCCCAAAAGGAAACCAGAGAGGTCAGATTTTAATACCGAGACAATACCTTGTAATTTTCTTTGCAGAAAATTTTAACCAGAAGCTTGCACTCAGTGTTCAGAAGGGATGTTATTCAGGGCTCTTAAAGGGGAGCACAACTGCCTTTTTTGCCATGAGGGGGACATCGATGGCAATCTCAGTGGAAAATGATTTGTTCTTCACTGGGAGATATGTAATGAAAGCTATCTTTTTTTTTCTTTTTTGAAAATTGAGGACTATTGTTTTTTCTTTCTCTATGGCCTCCTGAGTATCTCTGATGAAAAACATAACCCCATGCCATTGTTTAAACCTTCTTGAACAACCAAGTGCTTATCTGAGAATAAAAACATGCGGAGGATTGCCAGAAATAAAAATATAATGCTTGAAAAATACTGTGCTCTACGGAGGCCTTCCTGGGGTGATGTCAGAAATAGCTCCCTGGCAAGATTTATGGACCACAATGCATGATGAAGCAGCACATTGTTTCTACACCAGCTCCATCCGTCTCGCATCTTTGCTCCTTTAGACTTTCTGATTGGCTGTTTCCAGTTGTATTTTGTGCAGGGTTTTACACCTTGAAAATAATCTATATATCTCAGTTATCTAAAGTTATCTTAAATTGTAACTCAATAGGCTTGAAGGTGCCAACATCTGACCTGGGGAATGTACCACAAAGCTGGCTTAGTGACTAAGCCTGACTTTAAGCTTAAGTAAAACCTGGAGCTGCTCCTTTTACTTTTCTCCATGTTCCAGATTTGAAGAAGTTCCTGGTTTTACTAAGTGCTGAAGTCAGGCTTAATCACATTGCTAGCTTTGTAGTACAACCCTTTGTAGAGAATGCTTGAAAACAGTGTCAGGTATGATTTTGGTCAAAAATAAGGGAAACACAGATTTGGAACTTGAAGAAAACATAGAACTCATTGTGGTCTGGTGGAAGAACCTTTGTGTCTGATTGAAACTCTTCACTCTGAATTTTGCTTGTAGTTTTTGTTTCAGTTTCAGTGTAGATATGTCTCCCCTGATTTTGTGTATGTCCCTTTCGGCCCTCTTTTTCCATTTTGTTTGGTCGTCTTTTCCCAGTCTGTTCCTCCTCTTCTGTTTGATGCCCAGTGATTAAGTGATGGCAGTGGCAGTTGCAAAGGGGTTTGCTGTTTTGAAGCAAAAGAAGTTAACAGTTTGCTTAATAGAAGCAAGTATTCCGCATATGAATGCAATTTTTGGACAAAACATGAAAATGATACGCATAGGTGTGTGGTAGCTGTGGTATAAGCACACATCCATGAGTAGTTTTAATGCTTTGGCTCATCAGTGCCTTATAAATCTACATGTATATATGTCTGTATATACAGCGCCCTCCGTAATTATTGGAACCCCAGGTTATGATGTGTTAAAAGCCTTAAAAAAAAATTCAATTTTAATTGCAGAAGCATACTCTCACACTGAAAATTGTAGAAAAATGTAACCTTCAACTCAAGTGAATTTTAAGGGGGAAAAAAAATCCCTGACAAAGAAACAATTATTTTTCATAAAATCACCTGTTCCACAATTATTGGCACCCCTAGCAATTCCTAGGAAATAAATGTAATTGAAGTATTTCTGTCCTTTCTACTGTAGTTTACAAAGTTGATCAGAGTATCTAGGAACATTTAATTAATAATGAATCACTTCCTGTTTCCCTGGGGTATAAAAATGACGTGACAAGAGGCCATTTCTCTTATCCACTCTTCATCATGGGAAAGACAAAGGAACACACCATTCAAGTAGGGCAGATATGTATCGACCTTCACAAGTCAGGCAATGGCTACAAGAAAATAGCCACTCGCCTGCACCTGCCCATATCTACATGTCAGAGGAATCATCAAGAAGTTTAAAACAACTGGAACAGTGATAAACAAGCCTGGACGAGGACGCAAGGTTATTTTGCCACCAGGCACAGTGAGGAGAATGGTAAGAGAACTAGAAAGTTCTCCAAAGCTCACTGTTAAAGAATTGCAACAAATGGTAGCATCTTGGGGTCACAAAGTCTCCAAAACAACCATCAGGCGCTATTTACATGCCAACAAGCTGTTTGGGAGGCATGCACGGAAAAAACCTTTTCTCACTCGCAATCACGAACGCAAACCTTTGGAGTTCACTAAGCGGTACTGGGACTTCAACTGGGACCGTGTGCTCTGGTCAGATGAGACCAAGATAGAGCTTTTTGCTGAGCTGAAGATGTGTCGTCACTGGGTCTTTCAGCAAGATAATGACCCTAAACAAGTGGCCTACACAGAAATGGTTCACCAGACGCAGAATCAAGCTCCTCCCATAACCATCTTAGTCCCCAGACTTCAACTCCATTGAAAACCTGTGGGGTGAGCTGAAGAGGAGAGTGCAGAGGAGAGGACCCAGGTCACTGGAAGATTTAGAGATTGTGCAAAGAGGAATGGAGGAAGATCGATCTTTCTGTATTTTCCCATCTTGTGAAACATAATAGAAGAAGATTAGGTGCGGTTTTGTTGGTGAAAGGGGGTTGGACAAAGTATTAACATCAGGGGTGCTAATAATTGTGGCACACATGATTTGATGTAAAAGAATTATTTCTTAATGTGTAATTTTTCTCCCATTGAATAAATGCACTTTAATTAAAGGTTGGATTTTCCTCTTTTTTTCCAGTGTGGTCCTATAGTATTTAGAAAAAAAACTGAATTTATTAGAAGCTAAAAAATACATCTTAACCTGGGGTGCCAATAATTATGGAGGGCACTGAACGTGCATGCAGTGGTGTAATTTAGATTTGCAATGTAGGGGGGCTCTAAGGCTTCAGGATTGAAGCAGATGTTTGCGCACAGACAACAAAATCTGACATCTTATTAACCAAGTACAGGCATGTTAACACAAATAATAAATTGAAAATGTGTGAACAAATAAACTTGAACAACCATCAGCTTGACACTTTTATAAATGAATGAAATCACGATTAGATTAACTTGTGAAAATAGCCAGGGCTGCCAAATCTCACACATTTGGTGTGAGAAACGCGTGAGATTCAGTGGCATATTTACATTCCCATGCTGTAGTCAGCAATTACTCAATTAACGCAATGCAGGTGGTGTTTCAAGATCATTCAAATTGTTTCAATGAAATAAGACCAATTGAAACGTTTTTTTTGTGTAATTCCATTGCTTCCAACCCCCGAGTAAAGAAATGCGTGAGAAGTCAGGAGTCATAATTGATTTCCATGTTACTAGAGGTGAAATCCTCCGTCAGACATGTGAAACTGATAAACCTCCATGTACAAGGACTTCAATTCCACCTGAAAATCTCTTTCAAACGTGCTGATTGAATAATTGCTGACTACAGCCCGGGTATGTGAATATGCCACTGAATCTCATGCATTTCTCACGCCAAATGCGTGAGAGTTGGCAGTCCTGACATAGCTATCAAAAGAAGCGAGGTAATTCAAAAAAATTTTATGAGAATACCAGTGCATCAATGCACTTATTCCTTACAAAGCTGTCTGATTACGCGCTTACCTTTCGAAAACGCCAGCTTCCTCCTTTTTGCTTCAATCATTTTGTTCATTTAACCAACCTCTAAAAATGGATGTTTGCAGCTTGTTTTGGCAATAGAGAGAACATATCAAAACAAAAAAAATACTGCTGTAAAGAAATTATAATTCCATTTATTGAAGGACACAAAGCAAATCAAATCTGCAGCACCTTTCCCAAAGCATCACACGCCATCCACCAGTTTGTCTTCTTTTCTCAGTGCATTATCTTGGCCCAGGTACAACCATGTCTCCAGAAAAGTTGGAACACTGTGTTGATTTGCAAATCATTTAAACCCTGTATTTAATTCAAAATAGTGCAAAGACAACATATCAAATGTTGGAACTGAGAAATTTTATTTGCTCATTTACAATTTTATGACAGCAACATGTTTCAAAAAAAGTCAGGACAGGGGCAATGTTTACAATTGTGTTGCATCGCCTTTTCTTTCAACAATACTCTGAAAACATTTGGGAACTGAGGTGACACACTGCTATAGTTTTGGAAGCAAAATGTTTTCCTTTATTATGAGGTGGAAAATTAGTATTGCTCATTTGTTTTCTGTGTGAATTGTTCGAGATCACAGTGGGTTGTTTCGTATTCTGCTTGAGACAGTGTATTCTGTTTAATGGAGAAGCATTAGGGTGCAGACTGTGTCTTCTTATCAGTGGAAGATACTGAAAGATAGAGATCAAGTTTCACAATGAAGGTATGTCTGCGTGTGTATGTGGTACTTGTTTACAAAGAGGGAAAGTAAATGTCTGGGACATACACTGCAGAATGAAGACACAAAGCATATTGTGGCAAAAAAAAAAGAGACCTGACATAAGCTTTTAAACAGATAATGAGGAACTGGACAATGAGTATGTGACAAACAACGTTCCAGTCTTTATAATGGCTGTTTTTCATATGTTGCACCAGCTGTCCAATAAATATAGTTTGAATCAGTATTTTGGATCTTTCTAGCCATTGCTATGCCAGCATCTTATTAACGAGTAAGTCAATGCACTGAGAGGTAATGTGGAACAGAGCTCTAGGTGGCACTTACTTTGAACAATTCTTGTGATAAGGCTTGTATAAGGGCACTTAGAGAGCTGTCTGAACTGGAAACGAAGAACTGCATAATGAACTACATACTGCTGCAGCTGAGATGGCTATAGTGGATTGGGAGAGTGTCTTAACAGTCAGTGAGGTGAGAAATAATTTCAGATGAACTACTGCATGTTGTCAGTTCTGTAAAGTTCTCCTGCACCATCCATGAACTCTGGCATTTTTTTAACGTCTTTTGCAGATGCATTGCAGACACACATGTCAAAATGTGTAAGCAGAGGGTCTTGCCTCTGAGACCATTGCTGAGTATCATGTTTACATTTTGCGTCCTGCTAGTTATTGATCCAAAAAGTATCAATATTCCTGTAGATGGAGCTTTTAATGACCTCTTTCAATTTTAGAATATGATAACTCATTCAATCGTGCGGCTTTTTGCGTCAATTAAAGAGTAAGGTTGCTTTGTTATGCTCCCCTTCACAATAGTTGGTGATTATGGAATCCTAAATCTTGTCCTTACACTTGGGATGATGGACAGGGTTCATTATGAGCTGATTAGCTCCGAATGAGGTTTGGTGGGGAGAACCAGCTGTGATCTAAACTCTATAACTTATGACAACAGCAAAGTCTGAAAGGTTAATAGGCTCGTACTCATTTGCTTGGGGATGAACTCAAAGCTGCTTAGAAGAGGAAAATTAAGATCCCTGACAACTGGAAGCCAATTATTCTGGCCCTCTTACACTCACTTTAATGAGCTGGGGACTCGGTCCACCGGGCTGCTAATTAAAAGCCAGAGAAGCGGAGCTTTCAGTCACACACATTCTTCTCAGAGCCATTTTCAATAGTCAGAACGGAGCTCAGTGCTTAAATAAAGTAATTGTACAAACAATGTTAAAATGTTAAATGTATGACTGAAATCAGTCAAAAAGCAAAAATAAATAAATAAACAGATTTCCCAAGGAAATCTTTCGGGGTGCATTGCCCTAGGAATTTGCTATTCTGTTAATTTTACATTAATTCATTGTGGAAAAGAAACTGCACATAAGCCTCCTCATTTTCTGAGCGGAAGTTGAACTGTTATGCATAAATACATAAGCTTTCCATCTGGAAATATATGCTGATTAAAACAGCTTGAAACCACTGCTAAGTGTTATGCTTATCATCGGCTTTTAACTATGCAAATTGATAGCAATTAGGTGGGGAGGGGAGTTTGAAAGGATGGTTACAAAGCTTACAGGAGCCTATATGTCAGCTCTTGTCCTTGATGGCAGAGAATATATGATTTACTTTTTAACTGCTGTAAGGTTTTCGCCGCTATGCGCTTTAAAAACAGCCACAATTGTAGGAGTCTGAGGCCATGTACACTCGTAGCCGGGTATTTGTAAAAACAAATATTTCCCCCCCCTCCGTTTATAAAAAAAAAATTTATCCACACATAACCGAAAATCTGCGTTTTCAATAATCCTCCAAATCTGTAGATGGCATTATTTCCCCAAATCCTACCCAATCACATCAGAATAGCCCTCTGTTGGCGTCACACCGACCGCAATGTTGTCCGTCGCCTGTGCTCTTGGAGCAGTGGTTGGGCTTCTAAAATTAAACATGTATAAAGCGCCTGCACAATAATTAACGCTATCACAGCTTTCAAGGCACTAGTCCGATCCATTACTCTTTGTCCATGCTTCTGCAGTAAACAAAGGTCGCACGTTTGACGTCAGAGCAGATTTGTTGTCATTTTGGCGCAGGTTGTGACGTTCGAAAACACAAAACTCCGGTTATCTTTGTCTACACGCAAATTCATAAACAAAGTTTTCAAAAATCTTCACTTTGCCCGGAGTTTTTTTAAACATTCGTTTTTGATGTGTTGTCATGTGGATGACAGGTCAAAATGGAGGAAAATATCTTCGATTTAGTAGATACCCGGCTACGTGTGGACAAGGTCTGACAGTCTTTACGATATGTGAAACAAGTGCCTTATAGGCTTCCCGTCCATTTTGAAGTGAAAACATAGTGAAAACATTTCGAGATTAGCTTTGCCAGCTGTTTCCTCATTTCAAAAATGTGTCAGTTGGGAGCAAAGATAGTATTTAAAATGATAAACATGAGTGTTGTCATGGTAATCTTGCTCTGTTCTTTGATGACAGTATCCTAAAGAGTCGGAGCTATGGCACTAGAGTGAGATTTACCATCTTGTATCTCAATTTTGTCCAGTCAAAAGTTTTTAGATTAAATTCAGACACCAGTGGCAGGACTCAATTAAACCCACTGATCCCCGGTTTGCTAGCCACACCACCATTAACACCAGATAGGTTGGCGCTCTTGGGGGCTCAGATAAAACCTTTACATCTTCGGTGTACTATATGACCAGAAAACATTCATCAACATAGTAACTGGCGCTGCAAATTTGGAGCTAGGGCAGGGTATGTTGAATAGGCTTAATGCACCATTGCCTATAACTTCTAACTGTTGAAATTTCTTATCTCGCTGCTGCAGCTCAGGGAACATGCTGTGTGTGGCTTTCCCTGATCTCTATCCTGTGAACTATCAGTCCATGTGTGAGGCAGCAGCAATAGCTCCTATACATACATGATTCAAGACAGGAAGTTTGCAATGACTCAGATTACAGCCCAGGCGATAATGAAAGGAACTGGATGAGATCCAACCCTTTCATGTGGTTCCACAGGGCAGTATGGTTAACTTGGATGGCAGCAGTATTTCCTCTTCTAATCCATGCAATTAAATCAGGGGATAACTGAGCCCAAGATAGATGAGGTGTTCAAAGTAATGCTGCAGTCATTAACTGAGCAGCTAAAATCACTTTCTGATTGAGCAAAAAATATTTGCTCAGAGTTTCCCCACAGAGCAGGCAGTAGTCCAGATTTTTCTCACCAGTCAGATCCATGAGCCACTGGGAACAATATTAATGATAATATTAATAGTAATTACTTTAGGTAATGACTTTGCAGTAAATTACATTTGTTTGGCATAAGCTTTCATGCAAAACAACATACATTTATAAGTTCAGTGGGACAGCTGTAAATTTTCCAGTACCTGAGTAGTTCATTGAGGAATGAAATGGTTATCCCCGTTAGGGTCACCACTGATGTTAAAGCCACCTGGTTAGTTTTTGCTCAGATGGAATGTTGAGCAAGTAGCCATAAAACAGCAGAGCGAAGCTGTATTTATGCTTATAAATGTAGCAGTTATTGTTGAAAGCAAAACACATAATTCAATTAGATACATTTTTTTGGCAAATGCAAAATGAGCAAAGGCTCTAATGTTTTCATTCTAATGGGAGTGATCAATAAATAACTCTCTGCAACTCACTTGCAGTTTTTTTTAATGAAAGATCAGTGCTGCATGAAGAACATATATAAGCGTGCATTTCCTTACATTATGAATTTTTGTTCCTGTGGCCAAATCAAATCTAATTGTATTGTTGGCAGTAAGTTGATAATCCCTTTTTCTAATTATCGGTAATGCATTCAAATTTATTCAGATATTCATGTTTCTTGTATTAGATGCTAATCATGTTGGACCAACCAAGCACCAGCACACAGCATGTGGCCAGAGGCCAGGGGCAATTTTGATGATGAATTTAAAGTCCACTTTCTGATCCCCCTTTCATGCATGCAAAACGGGGACCAGGTCTCAGGTTGACCGCTGTGCACTACCAAAGTCAGAGAGTCCATTTCGGGCCTGTCTGTCAAGGCAGGTCGATGGGTGGGGGAGATGCATTTTTTTATTGGAGTTCAGCATGGCGGTAACCTGCATATTTTTCCGATACAAGAAGGCCATCTGGCGAATAATTACCCTTTTATTGGAGCTTCCTGAGTATGCCTGGATTTCAGCCATTATTGAATGATTGCAAATTCCACACCTTGATAAAAGTCTAAATTAGTCCCTGCCTTCAGATATACCGTAAATCACAGTCATCAACATGGTTTGATGCCTGAAGATAAGGAAAATTTATAAGGATTAAGTGGGTGCTTGGTGGTGATTTAAAATTATGGCATTTCCTTTCTGATACAGCTTGTGGCATTTGACTAACGGCACAAGACCTGCAAACCAACATCTGTGACCTGATGTTAAGAGCCAAATGTTCTTTTATTGTTAAGTGTAAATCATCACACTAGTAAAGTATGAATAATTGTCATCAACAGTTCAGCAATTTTAAGAGGTTTTACTCATTTTACTTTACTCTCTTAAAGAATAAGAAAACCTATGGTGAACTAACGTTGTCAAATAAAGTACATGATGTCTGCTGTCCAAAATTATGTTTTTTTAACACTATTTTATCTGCGTTCAAATATTGTGTAATCCAATGAAATTAAGTTTGCAAGTGAGGAACATTGTTTTCAGCCAGTCATCACAGTCATCTCCCATTGCCACGTGGCTTGGTAATCGAGATTAAACTAGGAACAGCGGCAGCCTGACTGCTGGCCATTTATCGGACCGTTCTGCATGATGCATACATTTTGCATGTTTCATGAGTGGCAAACTTGCAACTTGTTAAGCACAAGAGCAATCGTCAGCTAGCAAAAACCAAATCACAGCGATTAAGTTTAAAAATGATGACAAACGCTTCCCCTAACTAGTGTCAGCAAGGTGGGAAGAAGGAAAGTGTTTTATCTGGAGTAATGTAATACGCTATAGCACGCATGGAGGGATAATGCTGCTTTAACTAGCTATGAAATAACATGTCTCAGGCCGAACTTTCAGTTTGTTCTTTAGGTAAAAGAAGCTGCTAATCAATGGTGAAAGAGGTTGTGTGTGCAAGATGGCGCTGAAAGTGGCAAATCTGGGCTGTAAGAGCTTCTCCAGTTGGCATCACAGCTAGCCAGTTGTACCTAAGCAATTGCTTTTAGACTAGGATGACCAGATTTCTGAAAGGAAAATCTGGGACATTTTCAGCGCGGCGGTGAAAAATCATTAAATATTATCAATAAGAAATAAAAATGGGGACAAGTACTTTTTCATGTATTTTGAACATCTTTTATGAAAGCAAATCTTACCTTTCTGGCATTTTTACACTTTTCTCTCATATCTTAAAATGCTCCTAATAAGCGTATAGCACACTAAAATGTAAAGAAATCCACCAAGTGTTGAAACTCTTCAATATTTAATTCTCATATTTCTGATTAAAGTCTAACCAATCATTTTCCTCTGTCCGAATAAAATGATTTGCCGAGCTTTCTGTCTGTCATCCATCGCAGCGCCCCTTCCAGATGCCTACCGCTGTCAGCGCTTGCTAGTCATGCGCCTCTCTGGCAGAAAAAAATAAGGACGCGTTTGACTGGAAACAAACGGATGCTGAAATCCTATAATTACAATAATAACGTTAATTGTAGTTTGTGAGAGTACAAAGGTAACTAAATGTTACGAGGGCATTTTATTTTGTACCACATATAAAATGGAATATTATGTTATTATTGTTGGTTAGTTTTCACTCACCGGTGCCTTTGAATCTGACTCCATTGACCCGTTTCACTCTCTAACGAAAAAAAACATTGCATGTGGCATGAGGAACTGAGCAGCACAAGTGAAACAGGTCAATGGAGTCAGATCCAGAGGCACCGTTATAGAAAACTAATCAACAATTATTAAATAATATTCAATTCTATATTTGGTGTAAAATAAAATGCCCTCGTAACGTTTCGTTACCTTTGTAGTCTCACAAACTATATTAGTTATAATTTTTTTTTCGTAGGAGAAGTCTGGCAATCGGGGGGAAGAGGGTGGGACTTTGGAGGGAGGCGGAGTTGATCGTGTTCAAATTTTTACTAAGTGCTGTGCGACATGCCAGAAAGGTAAGAATTGCTTTAAAAAAAAGGCTGAAATCAATGCACTCAGTCAGTCCACCTTCGTAGCCTCCGCCTCAGGACCGAGAAGCAAGCCATGGGTGTCACTCTCAAAATATTCAACAAGACAACCTTGAGATTTGAAAACGCCTACCGATAAAGCTTATTTTAAGTGATGGCAAAGTGCGACGTTCATCAGTGAACCTTGAGTTAGGTTCTGTCTAACTGTAGATCGCTTAATAACTTAAATGCCTGCAAAATTGATTTCCCTTCAAAAACCGTAACGTTGTTAAAAAGTGGTTATATCGGTTTCGACAACTATGCAAGGCTTCGGCTAAATGTAGACCACAAATCATGACAAGGCGAAATTGATAAATAACCTAAAAGACAAATGAGTTTCTATTGAGTTGAGGCGAGGAGTAAAACACGCTGCCAGTGGGCATCGCCCCATTGAAATGAATGCAACCTATTTTTGACTTCAGACAGTCAATGGTGTCAGCTCAAACAAAATAAAAAAGTTCACACACAACATACCACTGAACGCGGTCGCCAGTCTCATCTTCTCTGCTTTTTGCCGCCTCTTTGCTGTTGATGCTGCTGAGTCTGGTCGTGCTTCCTGAAAACGTCACTGAGTACGACACTGAGAGCGTCACTGAGAACGTCACTGAGTACGTCATACGTCTTCTCTGACGATGCAAGTAACTGGCAACCATAATAACCGGTGTTCGTCTGCACGCATTTTCCCCCAATTCAGTGTCAAAATCGGGGACATTTTTGGGGACAGCTTTAACCGGGGACAGGTCACCCAAATCGGGGGCTGTCCCCAGAAATCAGGGACATCTGGTCACCATATTTTAGACTCACTAGCATGCTAGCTACATCTCTGAGATCTAGAAGCACACTTGGGTTGGAGTTGCACAACACTGCCGCGAAGCCTCGGATAAGTTCATACGTATTACAGCTAGCTCAGTTAATAGAATTGGGGCAAAAATCAAATCATTTCGCTTTAATTTGATGATCATTTACAAATTTTTCCCTTAGTTAACGATAGCTAGCATACTAGCTGCCGAGATGGCTACATCCAAAGCGCAACATAGCCTAATGCGTGATGGCACACAATACAAAGCAGCCTAGCCATCATGACATTATCGGTAAGCCTCCGTGCGAACAAGCGCTACCCAGAAGCTGATTAGTTGGTATGCAAATGAGGAATATGGTTTCCGCTCGCGCCCCTAATGAGTGATGTCCTAGCGGAAGACACGCCTTGATGAGACGCTGACAGATTGCATTTTAATTTTCATTGTGTCCCAAAAAGAGCGTGGTGACATGTATTTGAAAATGCAATGGACAGAGAGGCGCTGTTTCCCTTACTGTGTTTGAATATTGTCCCATGTATTGCAGGATGAAAATGAGATGTCAAATGTTGTCATCATTATTATATCTTTATTACATTCCAAGTGATTAGAAAACAGCATTTTCATTATCATGTTGACCCTAAAAGAGTGTGATGACGTAAATGTAAATGCAATAGGCTGGGGGTGCTGTTTTGCTTATTGCATTTGAATATTGTCCACTGTATTGCGGAGCATGACTTTGAAAATTACATGTCAATCAGCTTTTCATTATCATTTGAATATAGTCATAGATTTCCCATATGTGTATGTGAAAATGAAAGTGATAATTGGATCAATGCATTTTCATTTTAATATTGTCTCAAATAACTCATTCATAAGTGGAAAATTATAATGCAATAGTGGGATTACATTTTCATTTGAATATTTTCCACTATGGGCTTCCATAGTTTTGGATTGCAGACATTTTGTACTTTATTTGGAAATGTAACTTTTCTATAGGTTTTCTCATCTTTTAAATTGAAAATATAGTTAGCTTTATTGACTGACTGAGATGCATTAATTGCCATACCATAGCAAGTTAAGTTTCGTCCAGTTGCTTTCCTCCAAACTTCTGTTGAAATGTTCAATAAGCTCAATGGGCATTCCAGTTTTAAGGCCTTAGCATTTAGATGTTTGCCCTGCTCTACACATGAAATATGATTGCATCTATTTATTTATTTTCAAAATAACAGAATATGTCTTTTATAATACTTTAAAATAGCTATAATAATTCAAATCAAGTATTTGTGGGGGTGCTTGGGGTACTGCAAAAGAAAACAGTCAAAATGTTTTTTTCTCATTATTCATGCATTTTATCTATGAATTGCAGCTATTTCAGTCACAACCATCGTGTGAAAGCCTATAGATTCTTTTCTTGTTCAGCTGCTTGTGCGTCTATTAGAAGTACGTCTCCTTATCTTGCATGTTTCCCCCTCCCCGACTTTGTCTCGTTTCATGGTTATTTCCTGATGGTTCTGTGATGCCTATCAAAATCCCCTGCTTTGTGTTGCAAGTTTATGGATTGTAATTTGGTATTTGTGGTTGGAGTCGGTCAGTATTCTGGTAGCAACTCTCTATCTACTCTCTGTCAACTCTCTGTAAAGGATAATAACATGGAGTGAAATATGGTATTGTCGATAACCAAAACTGACAGAAGTATTCTGGAAGAAGTGCCTTACGTGTCATGCCAACCCGACAGCTGGCAGGATTCTCTTGAGGCCAAATTCAAGAGGATATATTATGTGGGGCGTATTATGAGTCGTGACAGCCTGGCGGCTAACATAATTTCTGTTGAAGCCAAACACGAGAGAAATATTCTAACAGAAATGTACTATGTGTCATGACAACCCGGCGGCCGGCACAATTTCTCTTGAAGCCAAATACAAGAGAAATAACTTATGTGGGGAATATTAAGTGTAGTGACAGCCCAGCAGCTGCCACAAATTCCCTTGACGCCAAATACAAGAGAATTATGTGTCGTGACAGCACGGCGGCTGGCACAATTTCTCTTGAAGCCAAACACAAGAGAAATATCCAATGTGAGGTGAATTATGTGTGGTGACAGCCCAGCGGCTGGCGCCATTTCTCTTGAAGCCAAATAAAAGAGAAATATCCTAAATGGATCGCATTATGTGTAGTGACACCCCCATGGCCGACACGATTTCCCTTGAAGCCAAATACAAGAGAAATATCCTATGTGGATCGAATTATGCGTAGTGACAGCCCGGCGGCTCTCTTGAAGCCCAGATACAAGAGAATTATCCTATGTGGGGTGTTTTATGTGTCGTGACAGCACGGCGGCTGGCACAATTTCTCTTGAAGCCAAACACAAGAGAAATATCCAATGTGAGGTGAATTATGTGTGGTGACAGCCCAGCGGCTGGCGCCATTTCTCTTGAAGCCAAATACAAGAGAAATATCCTATATGGATTGCATTATGTGTAGTGACAGCCCCGTGGCCGACACGATTTCCCTTGAAGCCAAATACAAGAGAAATATCCTATGTGGATCGAATTATGCGTAGTGTTATGGCCCCAATTTGTTATTAGATTACAACACAACAGCAACAGCAACAGCAAGGGATGACAGACACAGTTTTAAAAACCTCAACACATTTAATTTTTAACAAAGACAATAACTAAACTAAACTGACCAAGATTGAATAGGAAAAAAAAAATATTTACAGTTCCTTTTTGTGGGGTGGCTTGGTGATGTCCTGGATAACGAAAATGCTCAAACACAGGCAAAGAAATCCACAAAAGAAGCGTCACAGGTCTTGAACAGAATGGCAGGTCTGGTCATCTTCTTGCAATTTCTCCTACTACTTTACTGTCTCAATTCTTTTCCTTATATACTCTTTTGCAGACCCCACCCACATTTAGACCTCTTTTTTTTTATTTTCTGAGACTTGCCCCAGACATGTCCAGGACATGTCTAAACATGACTCCAGTCTGAGCTTAACAAAAAAAAGGTAAATACTGCCATCTAGTGGCCTATATTCACATTACACCTCCATTCCAAAAGGGAAAAATTTTGACTCATAAAGGCAAAATTTTTCTTTTCAATAAAAAATGGTTAAGTGAACACTTGTCTATATATACATATCATACAATATTCAAACACATGATATATATATACACATTCAAACACGGGATAAGCAATCAGCAATTACATTGTCTGTACCCTTCACATGCTTAATTTCCAAGTCAAACTCCTGTAAAATCAAACTCCAATTCAACAATCTCCGATTCTTGTTTTTCATCTTACTCAAAAACGTTAACGGATTGTGGTCAGTGTACACAATCATTGGCTTTTGTCCTGTACAAACATAAACCTCAAAGTGTTGTAAAGAAAGGACCAGAGCCAACAGTTCCTTCTCTATTGTGGAATAGTTCCTTTGGTGGCGATTGAACTTCCTGGAGAAGTATGCCACGGGATGCTCAATGTCATCAGAGTCACTTCTCTGTAGGAGCACAGATCCACAAGCTTGGTCGCTAGCATCGACCGCGATGGAGAACGGTTTGTTGAAGTCAGGAGATTTGAGCACGGGGAAGTGACACAGCAGAGACTTCAGGTGATCGAAGGCTCTCTGGCATGCATCATCCCAGGTGAACTTTACGCCTTTCTTCAGTTGGTTAGTTAGACTGAGAGCAATCTCAGCAAAGTTCTTGCAGAACTTGCGGTAGTACCCGATCATTCCAAGGAAGCGGCGCAAAGCTTTTTTGTTGTCAGGAACTGGAAAGTCCATGATGGCTTGGACTTTAGCATTTATGGGTGCCACCTTACCCTGGCCTATGACGTAGCCAAGATAGGTGACAGTAGCACAACCAAAGTCACTCTTGCTCAGGTTAACAGTCAGGTTAGCCTGGGTCAGGCGCTGGAACAACGTCTCTACATCTTTTAGATGTTCTTCCCAGGAGTCACTCCATGTGATCAGGTCATCGATGTACGCACCCGTGTGTGGCAATCCGGCGATTGTAGACTGTATCATCCTTTGGAACGTGGCTGGGGCATTTTTCATGCCAAAGGGTAGGACTTCATACTGGTACAATCCAGATGGTGTGGCAAAAGCAGAGATGCTCTTGGCCCTCTCAGTTAAAGGCACACACCAATAACCCTTCAATAAATCAATCTTGGTCAGAAACTTTGCTTGCCCTACACTATCAATACAATCATCAATCCTAGGTATTGGAAACACATCAGTTCTAGTTACAGCATTGACTTTGCGATAATCTGTACAGAATCTAGTACTTCCATCAGGTTTTGGAACTAGCACACAGGGTGAACTCCAATCGGAGTTGGAGGGTCTGATAATATCATGTTTTAACATGTACTCAACCTCTTTCTCAGCAATCTTTCTCTTTTCAGGATTCATCCGGTATGGATGCTGTTTTATTGGTTTGGCATCACCAACATCTACATCATGAGAGGCTATAGTAACTCTCTTTGGAACATCAGGAAACAAATCCTCATATTTCTTGATCAACCTTTCAAACTGATCTCTCTGTGAGGGTTCTAAGTGCTGGAGTTTTACATCAAGATTTTGCAACACTTCAGTGTTTGACAATTTACATGAAAGAACTTCAGCTTTAATTCTTGGTTCATCATCTTGAAACTCCCCCTCATCTTCACACGTTTCGACCATTGGAGAATCTGAAGTGACAGCTGCAACCCTAGCATTTCTGTCATGATAAGGCTTTAGCATGTTAATATGACACAATTGTTTTGGTTTTCTCCTATCTGGAGTCTTCACAATGTAATTGAGATCATTGAGTTTTGTCAGAATTTCATAAGGACCATGAAATCTAGCCTGCAATGGATTGGACTGCAAGGGAAACAACACAAGGACCTTTTCTCCTGGTTTAAACTCACGGCTTCTAGCCTTATGATCATACCAAGTTTTCATTTTTCCCTGACTTGATTTCAAGTTCTCTTTGGCAAGGTCACAAGCTGCACGCAATCTTTCCTTGAACTTGCCAACATAGTCTAACAGACTGATATGCGGCTCTTTCTCTTGCCATTGTTCACTCAATAATAGCAAAGGTCCTCTCACTTCATGACCAAACACTAGCTCAAATGGACTAAATCCAGTAGACTCCTGCACTGCTTCTCTAGCTGCAAACAACAGCAAATGAACACCTTCATCCCAGTCTTTCTCATGGTCATAACAATAAGTCCTCATCATTGTCTTGAGAGTGGAATGAAACCGCTCTAAGGCACCCTGACTTTCTGGATGATAGGCACTAGAAAGAATCTGCTTTGCACCTAGTTCATACACAACCTGCTGAAACAATCCTGAAGTGAAATTGCTACCTTGGTCTGACTGAATTTCCCTGGGAAGGCCAAACAACGTGAAGAACTTTATCAAAGCCTTCGAGATTGCAGTTGCCTTGATGTTACGTAGAGGTATGGCTTCGGGGAATCTGGTAGATGCACACATGATTGTCAACAAGTACTGATTTCCAGATCTAGTCTTGGGTAATGGACCAACGCAATCAACAATGACCCTAGAGAAGGGCTCTCCAAATGCTGGGATAGGCTGCAACGGAGCTACAGGTGGGTCTAACTGGTGTTTTCCAACTACTTGACAAGTGTGACAGGTTTTGCAAAAGTTGGAAACGTCTTTCCGAAGCCCAGGCCAAAAGAAGTGTTTCATGATCTTATCAACAGTCTTGTTAACACCAAGATGACCTCCTAAAGGTAAACTATGAGCCATTGTTAAGATCTCATTCCTGTAGACCTTCGGAACAACAATTTGCCTGACCACTGCCCAATCTGCATTGGCAGGGATATCAGGAGGGCGCCACTTCCGCATCAACACACCATCCTTGAGATAATACCCAACTGGAACTGCGTCTATTTCTTTATCAGGAAGGGCTCTCCTCTTAAGTACACAAATTTCAGGATCATTAGTTTGCTCCTCAATCAACCGCTTTCTGGACAGAGACAAGTCTCCAGACACATCAGAATCACCAGACCCATCCGGCTGGCTGAATAGAGAACTGATAAAAGTATCTGATAAGTCCTCAAACGGAGAAACCATAGTAGGCCAATCAGAGTCATGAGGCGAACCACCTGAGTCCTGACTATTCAATGTACTGGACGGCACCACATCATCTTCTTCTTTAGCCTTCTTGGCCATAGCACGAGTCACTGCGCAAGAAGGATACAGAGATGGGTCCTCATCCCCATCTTCAGTGCTCGGCTGTGAAGTAAGATGTACAGGGGGAACTACTTTGCCCCCAGCCAGGTCATTGCCTAGCAACAGAGAAACACCCTTTATAGGTAGACTTGACATAAGTCCCACCTTTACCTGTCCTGTAACTAAATCTGACTTCAAGAATATAGAGCGCAGGGGTACAGATACAGTCCTCCCTTCAATACCTTGTACAAGTATGAAATCCCCTGAAGCGGTCTCATCACGTAACTCCAAGGAGTCCATCAACAAAAGTGACTGAGAAGCTCCAGTATCCCTTAGGATATATATGGGGACAGGAGTAGTATGCTCATTCAGAGCCACAAATCCCTCTGACACAAATGGAAGAAATTCCTCCCTCACGAAGTCAGCTGTATTAGGCTTTTTAGCCCCACAAGAAGCAGGCAATTTTGCAGATTGGTTATCTACTACAGGGGTTTCTAACCTTGTTTTCACAAAGGCATTTGGTTTGGTATCCTTTTCTTTTTCTTTCTTAGCTTTAAGGAACCAACAGTTAGTTGTAACATGACCAGATTTCTTGCAATAACAGCAAACTAGACCACTTTTGTCACTGTCAGCTTTCACACTTTGATCAGACCTGTTACTGGATTTCTGAGCACCATCACCAGATTTGTCTTTGTCTTTGGGTGAGGAATCTTGGGTATCACCATAACCCTTTTTCTGAAATTGGGACCATCTATTATTACTGCTAGACTGAAATTTGGACTTATGTGTGAGAACATATTCATCTGCAAATTTGGCAGCTGATTGCAAATTCAGTGCTTGCTTCTCATTAAGGTAGGTCTTAACATCATCTTTAACACAGTTCTTGAATTCTTCAACTAACACCATCTCTTTTAGTGAGTTGAAATCATCCTTGACCTCCATAGAAGTACACCAGCGCTCAAAGCAAACCTGCTTTTCATTAGCAAATTCAACATAAGTCTGATTTTCAGATTTCTTCAAACCTCTGAATTTCTGTCGGTAAGCCTCTGGAACCAACTCATAAGCTCTCAAAATAACCTTTTTGACAACCTCATAATCAGAGGAATCATCTGCAGACAAAGCCGAATAGGCTTGTTGAGCTTTACCCTTGAGGACAGTTTGCAACATCAGAGGCCAGTGTTCCTTTGGCCACTGGCAACTCTTTGCTACCTTTTCAAAACACTGGAAATAGTTGTCAACATCCTTTTCCGAAAATGGAGGCACCAGTTTTACCTCCTGGCTAGCCCGAAATTTATTTTCAGTTTGAATTTTTATTTTTAGTTGCTCCATTTGGAGTCTTTCTTCTCTATCGAATTTCTCTAATTCAAAATCTCTCTGTCTTGCAAATTTTTCTAACTCAAATTCTCTTTGTTTTTCTTTTTCTTCCCTCTCAAATTCTCTTTGTTTCTCTTTTCCCTCCCTTTCTTTCTCTTTTTCCTCCCTTTCTTTTTCTCTTTCCTCCCTTTCTTTCTCTTTTTCCTCCCTTTCTTTCTCTTTTTTCTCCCTTTCTTTTTTCTCTTCTCTTGCTAATTTTTCCAACTCAAACTGCCTTTGTTTTTCTTTTTCTTCCCTTTCAATCTCTATAATTTTTAATTTAAGTTCCATTTCTATATTTGGATTTTCCACTGGAAACTGTTCCAGATCTCCTGGTGCAAACACATTTTCATCAATGTAATATTCAACTATCTCTCTAGCCAGTCTTGCTTTTCGCATGGCTGGTTTTACCTCTGTCAGCTCCAACTGTCTGCAAATTTCTAGCAGTTCTGTCTTTTTAAAAGACTTCAAAACCCCTACGGTTGGTGATGCCAAGAAATCATCCATTGCTGTTGTCAATATATATCTAGGAAAATTCACAAAAACAATTTCACAATTTGGAATGTTAGATTTTCAATAAATTACTCACACAATGGTCTATCCCGGACCTTGAGCCCCCAATTTGTTATGGCCCCAATTTGTTATTAGATTACAACACAACAGCAACAGCAACAGCAAGGGATGACAGACACAGTTTTAAAAACCTCAACACATTTAATTTTTAACAAAGACAATAACTAAACTAAACTGACCAAGATTGAATAGGAAAAAAAAAATATTTACAGTTCCTTTTTGTGGGGTGGCTTGGTGATGTCCTGGATAACGAAAATGCTCAAACACAGGCAAAGAAATCCACAAAAGAAGCGTCACAGGTCTTGAACAGAATGGCAGGTCTGGTCATCTTCTTGCAATTTCTCCTACTACTTTACTGTCTCAATTCTTTTCCTTATATACTCTTTTGCAGACCCCACCCACATTTAGACCTCTTTTTTTTTATTTTCTGAGACTTGCCCCAGACATGTCCAGGACATGTCTAAACATGACTCCAGTCTGAGCTTAACAAAAAAAAGGTAAATACTGCCATCTAGTGGCCTATATTCACATTACAGTAGTGACAGCCCGGCGGCTCTCTTGAAGCCCAGATACAAGAGAATTATCCTATGTGGGGTGCATTATGTGTCGTGACAGCCCGGCGGCTGGCACAATTTCTCTTGAAGCCAAATACAGGAGAATTATCCTATGTGGGGTGCATTACGTGTCGTGACAGCCTGGCGGCTGGCACAATTTCTCCTGAAGCGAAATACAAGAGAAAAATTCTATGTGATGTGAATGAGGAAAATGATGGAGAAGTGAATAGGACAGAATTTATTTTGATGAGTGTAGTATAAGTTGGAATGAAACGCAGGGCCTTTTTTTGGGGGGGGTATGTGGTGGTGAGTGAAATAGTGTTCCGAAGAGGGTGAATGCGAGCCTTGCCTAAGTGATTGTAATTTATCTGAACGACGCATGAACAGATTTAGTTAAGTGAGTTTGAAAGCGAACACAAGAACAATCATTACAATAGAACAATTCACACAACCTTACTCATTAGTTTTTGAGCTTCTAGGATGTCCTCAGTCCCTGGGCGAAGGTATCGCTGATATGCAGAAGAAGACCAACCTCCCATGGTCTTCAGTCCTGTCACGGAGATCATGGAGGCGGCGATTGTTGCTGCTCCGATTCGAAAGGAATGAGGAGTGTCGAGCAAGGGGGACAGGCTGCAAAGCTGGCAAACGAGCCGCAGTTGAGAGGCAAACCAGGGCTGAGTGATAGATTTCCCAGCCTCCGTGATGAATGGAGGATCCTCCGATCTTGCTCGCTTGCGGCATGCGAAGTACCGCATCATGGAGGACAGGGGACAAAAAGTGGTGTTAGTGCTGGAAACTACGATGTTAATTCCCTTCCTGTCTGTGTCAGATTTAGAGTGCTTAAGGTGAAGAGAGAAGTGATTGGAACTGATGTGTATATCAGAGATAGTTCGATCATGTTTTGGATCAAAAGTCCCTGAACGAGTGGTGAACTCTCCACACCTTAAAAATCCGTAGAATGCAGTGAGGAATATGGATTCTAAAAGTGAATCTGTGAAATCCACGAAACACCCGTCCCTTAACCGCGACACCAATTTGTGAACTAGGGGTAAGGTAAATGGTAGTCGCCTATCTCTAGTTGGTGGTCTATCTTTTTTTAGGCCATTAAAAAGAAGGTGCACCGAGGGGTTTCCCAGTATACTGGGAACTGAAGGATTTAAGCATCTGAAATGGAACTGAATACCAGGGACAAAGCCCTGGATGGAGGAAGGCTGAATTTTCCGGGAGACAAAACAGTGGACTATAAAGGCACATATCATTTGAATATTGACAGGTAGGACGGGTACTGAATAGGATTGACAGAAGGAGACGAAGTACATCCATGCTGAGTCATATGTTTTTAGTGTAGATGCCGCAAGACCGGACCTCATGATTGTAGAATCAGATGATAAATATGCTTGGAGAGAGGATTTTAATCTAGGATGGTTTGGTGGAAGGCTGGACATTTCTGAGGAGAAAGATTGGCAGCTGGGCAAAGGCGTTTGAATTCCTGAAATTTGAATCGGGAAAGTGCGTCAGCTATTTTGTTATCAAGACCAGGAATATGAGTGGCATTTAAAATGAAATTGCCTAGAACATAAGTCCATGTTAAACGTCTGATAAACTTATTTATAAAGGGGACTGAAGAACGACCTTTATTTATTATGTTGATGGTAGTTTCATTGTCGCAGAAAACCAATACTCGTTTTTTGTGCCAATGTTTTCCCCAAATGAGGCTTGCAACTACGATTGGATAAAGTTCGAGCATAGCTATGGAAACAGTATCTGACAGCAGAGAAGACAATTCTGATGGCCATTTTTCAGCAAACCATTCCCTGTTGAAATACCCCCCAAAACCTACGGAAGAAGCTGCGTCGGTAAAGAAGTTCAATTCTACTGAAGATTCGATAACGTTGTTGTAAAAGAAGGAAATGCCATTCCAGTTATTGCATAATTGAAGCCAAAAATGAAGCTCAGATTTGCAACCAGCATCTAGTATAACTTTGTCGTGCAGATTTGGAACAGATTTGGAGACATCTAAAAGCCTGGAAATAAAGGAGCGACCATGGGGGATAATACGCATGGCGAAATTGAAATGACCTAAAAGAGACAATACGTCTCTTTTAGTCATGGACTCTAAACTGAGGAGACTTTGGATTGCCTCGCGAATGCAAACAAGCTTCTCTTGAGGTAGAGAGGCTTGCATGAGGTTACTATCTAATTTTATTCCTAAAAATTCTATAGCTTTAAGGGGTCCTTGAGTTTTTTTCTCTGAAAGGGGGACACCCAATAGGAGAAAAGTTGCTTTGAGAATATTGCTGCTACGTGACAGTTGTGAATCCGGAAAATCAATTACGAGGAAGTCGTCTAGCAAATGAAGGACAAACTGCAGTCTGCAATTATTCAACAGGATCCAACAAAGCGCCTCAGACAGGGTGTCGAAAATTTTTGGGCTACTACGGCAACCGAAAGTGAGTAGAAAAAAAAATTTTATTGCGCCATTTCACTCTGAAGAGATGCCGCTGAGAAGGATGAAGAGGCATTACTTTAAATGCATCAATGATATCGGCTTTGCTTAACCAGGCACCTCTCCCGGCTTGCTTGATGAATTTTATTGCATTGTGGACAGTAGCATAATATAACGAGAAGAAATGTTAGGGGATTAGACTGTTGATGCTTGGAACTGAAATATGATTATGAGGAGCAGATAAGTTGATTATTAAACGTTTTTCCCCGAGTACTTCCTGGTGGCGACCCTGATCGGGTCAATACGAAAAATGGGAAATGGCGAACTGTTGTACGGACCAATCATGTAACCTTGATTGTCCTTTTTGATGGAAGATTATCGACTACCTCTGGCTCTTTTAGTGCAGATTGGAGATTGTTGCAAATGAAAGAACTTTTGGGAAAAAGGGATAAACCTGCAAAAAAACCATGACCTAAGCCAGTGATGAGGTAATTGACAAAATAACGATTAGGGTGCCGTTTCAGTGCTTTACCCATCTCCTGAACATTGCTCCGAATGGTTGGTTTTATTTCTTTTTCTTGTCCAGAATGCGCGTTCGTCTGGGACACACAGACCTTGGATGTGCATCTCCACAATAGCTGCAAGCATGAAGATATCTGCAGTTATAAAATGAACAAACATTTTCATTGAAATTAATGCATACAGGTGAGGTAATAGCGGGTTTCATCTTGGTCTGGCGATTTTCTGATTTGGCTGAGATGACGGTTTGGGGACAGAAACTAGTAGAATGGGAGAATGAACCACACACGGAGCAAGACGGCGCGGTGCCCAGTAAAATGTCTGCTAATTAAAGCCAGATCAACCATTGACCTTTGATTGCACTTTTGGATAAAGGCGGCAGCTTTAGCGGAGAATGACTTATGATATTCATAAATTAGAGAACCACCATAAGTTACAGCAAGGTCAGAAATTATAGCCAAATAAGTGTCCAGTTCAATTCTGCGTTCTGGGTAAACTTAGCAGATCGTGTCTCTCTAAATTCCGAAGGCTACATTAAATTGTGCCATAGTTAAAGTTTTTGATAGCCGTGGATCTTTGTCTTTGAGGAGGATGGACACTTCACCGCAATCAACAAGTCGTTTCTCATAACATTCTGAGTTCAGCAAAATTTTTAGTTGGTTTCATTACCTGCGATTATTTGCACTCGCAGCTGAGGAGAGATAAGAAGAAGGGAGAAGAAGGGAACACCGGCGGACGTTGAGGCTGGAACTGCGGTTCCCAAGGTTCTCCTGGGGGCGGTGGCGTCATAGGGAAGCGCCTCTGTGGCCTCGGCTCCGAGCGTCAGTGCAGGAGGTTGAGAAAATGCGGAAGGGGGTCCAGGCAGGACAACTGAAGATTGGGACTTGGACCGAGCTTCCAGAGACTGGATGCGGGTGTCCAAATCGAGAATGGAGGTCTGGATATTAGCGAGCACGGTCATCACGGGATCTACTTCTCTTCGGGAAGACACTGCGGGTGGCTGGGACCTTGGTTTTTTTTATTTTTTTGACTGCAAAGATTGAGAGCAGTGTTTCCGTTTGGTGGTGGCCTTCCTCGGGGCTAGAGATGGGTCCGAGTTGGGAACTTTGGGGTTGGCTGGAAGACCGCTGGGAAAGTTTCCGACGAAGCTGGTCACGGCTGATGGCAGTAGGAGCCGCGATTTCCCGGGCAAACAGAGCTTCTAGGTTTTTAGGGACTGGCCAGTCCGCCTTCCTTATGGACTTGACAGAGAGACGGGAACTTTGTCTGCTGCCTGTGGATATGATGCTTGCTCCATCGGCTTCTGGATCGGCTTGGCGCTGGATCGCTGATGGGAGGTTGTCAGGTGCCCAGAGGTCTTCTTCTGAAGCTCACATAGTTGCCAAGCTGTAGAGAAGGGTAAGCAAACTGATGATAAATGCTGTGGTTGCTTTCATGCCAGTTCTAAAGGATGGAAATAGAAAAGCAATGCTGTAATTTGCACGATTCAAGTACTGCGAGCAAGTACGCTGAGAAGCTGCTTTTCCGATGTCGAGCTTAAATAAGCCACCATATTATCGATCGAGCACTAGACGAACAGCAGGGTCAAATGACTGTCGTGTACTCAGGTGATCCTCCGGCAGGAGAAGCAGCTCCTCTACGTGGCAAGTTTGACTCCGTGGCCCATCAGAATTACGTCAGTACTTCATTAAGTGTAATGTAATGAAAGCTATTCACGAAAGTTTTCCTCATTTCTCAGCTCTCTCGAACAAGCTTCCAAGTCAAGTGAAGGACCCTCATTAACCCAAAGGGGTAATTTGCTGGACAGCCAGCAGTGAAAAAGACAACAGAATAAATAAAATAATTATAAACAGCAGTAGACACCAAAATAGGGCAAACACCACCTTTTCCATCTATTGGTCTTGAAACTTGGCAGAATGCATCTTCCAAGCCTACTCAGGCTCCAGAATTGGGATTGCCTTCAAGTTGACCCAGCACAAGTCAGTTCCTCTGTCCAGTTTAATACGAACAAGCTCCCAAGCCTGATCAGGGTCCAGGATTGGGACAGCGTTCTTGTTAAACCTTCCAAGTATGTTCCTCTGTCTAGTCTGTTAAGAACAAGGTCCCAATACTTCTAGCCTCAAGCCACTCCATCCTCCTGTGGAACAGTTCAGTTGGGGCATAGTTTTCACTTCACCTAACAGTGTTCCCAGAAGCCACTGGTCAGAGACTGTCAGCCCAGCTTTGCCTGTTACATCTGTGTTAAATTGCACTCTCTTTCTTTTAGGTTCCATCCCCACCTCTTCCTCTGGGTTTCTATCCCGTCATTACTGTACTACTACTGATAGTAAACCTACCTATTGGATTGCACTCTGCCTCCATGCTTGATTCTCTAGTCTGCAACATAACAATTTCATTATAATCTGATAAATCTATCCATTTGCAAAGCTTTCAATATAAGCAAATCCTTACAATTTATTTATCCGTCCATGTAATTTTCCCTGTAACTGAAGTCTAGTTCATCTGCAGTGTGATTACACGGAAGACCGAATACTGTAATGTTTTTCATATACTCAGCAACAAAAGTTTCTGTGACACCAATATTGTTAATTATTTTTCATAACGCAATTATGAAATTGTCATACATGGTGATATCAGACTGAAACAGTACACGTAAACACAACATTGAAATGGAAATCATGAAAATGCGAGAAAATGACTTTGCACGTGAAAATGTGCGTAAATCATGCTTGTGGATGGCAATAAAAGAGGAGAATTTTTGGAATGTTCACATTGTGCCTGATGAACAACGGAAGCATCACTTATCGAAAACACAGCCATTTCGGATCAGGAACTCAACCCTCTAAATGCCAAGACTGTCTGAAAATGATCGGTGGAGGGCCATTGGGATGATTGAATCCGGAACCTCGCAGAGGGAAATTGCTCATCGCCTGAATGTCCACCGAAACACCATTTGGAACTTATGGCAGCGTCATCAGCAGACAAGACATGTCAGAGACCGTCCTCGCAGCGGCCGTCCACGAGTAACCACTCCCAGACAGGACAACTGGATTCGAACAACCCATCTCCGAAATCGATTCCAACCTGCAACCATAACTGCAAGAACGATACCTGGTTTGAGGCGACTGTCTGCACTGACAATCCGTCGCCGTCTCCGTCATTTTGGCATTGTCCCACGTCGGCCAGCAAGACGTCCAATACTCACAGTACAACACCGACGACTGCGTCTACAGTGGGCACAACAACATCGACGGTGGATCCAACGTCAGTGGGATCTTGTACTCTTCACTGATGAATCAAGATTCATGCTTAACCGATGTGATGGTCGTTTATGTGTATACCGTCGACGTGGAGAACGTTATGCCAACAACTGTGTTCAGGAATTTGATCGTTTTGGAGGTGGTAGTGTCATGATTTGGGGAGGGATCACGGCTAGAAACAGAACAGATTTGCTTGTTATTGATGGAAATCTGACAGGTCAAAGATATCGCGATGAAGTGCTACGGCCATTAGTGGTACCGTTTTTGATGCAACATGGTCCCGGAATAACGCTGCAACATGATCACGCCAGACCACACGTTGCAAGGATTGTACAGCAGTATCTGATGCAACAACATGTCAATGTCCTGCCATGGCCAGCCAGATCCCCAGACATGTCCCCAATCGAGCATCTTTGGGACGAGATGGATCGACGTTTGCGGCGGTTGGATAACCCGCCAGCTACACTCCAGGAATTGCGACAACGTCTACGTCAGATTTGGAATGACATCCCACAGCAATTTCTGGCACATCTGATTCGGTCCATGCGCCGGAGATGCGTTGCTTGCATCATGGCACGAGGAAGTCACACCCGGTGTTGAAGTGTGAAGGTCACAATTGGTTAGACGTCAGACAAGTGCTTCATGACACATGAAAATGACATTTTTCGTTTTGAGTGACGTTGGCACTGAAAAGTCAGTGTTTCTCCTGTTAAATAAACATATTGATTGCATTGAGATCTTTGCGTGTCATTTATAACATACACATAAATGGTGTCACAGAAACTTTTGTTGCTGAGTATAGTATGAAGCAGTATTCAGTTTATTTCCTCAAGCATACAGCTCCTCTAAAAAAAAACTAAACAATGGCAATTATATTACTGAGACCTCCATCTGTAAAAAAAAAATTCCCAATAGAAAATGGCATAACTGTCATTCCATTGCAGTAAAGGATTACAAATGGTAGCAATCCTTTTTGTATTATTTAGCCATTTATGATTTTGCACTGCCCACCCATCTTTCCATCTGTCTGTCCTTCAACTTTTGTTGTAAATGCATTGTAAATCCTGGAGTTTTTTTTTTGTGGATTACTTCCAAATTAAAGTTCCATAATTGTGTCAGGGTGATGATGTGCGTGTGGGTTTTTGAGAACTCTGAGGTGTTTTTAGCCAGAACTATTCCCCTTCCCAGTTTAAACCTTGTGACTTTTAGTCCTAGACTTCTTTGTGGACCTTTGGATGATCCTTTTTAAATTTATTTTAAAAGTGGGCGCGCTGCGATTTTCAATTTGCCTCAGCAACCATCCTGAATTAAATTTTTGGCAAATTCAAAGGGAAATGATGGTAGAACTAAAATTTGATTGTGTGTTGGTGGAGGGTACAGGAATGTTCTTTTTGAAAATGCGTCCACTGAGATTGTCAAAAAGGCCATCATGGCAGCGCTACTGAATTACTCATTAGTCGATTCAAGGATAATAGATGATCAATAAATAACAATAGATTGATGCTATAAAATTCAAATTCAATGTTCATGTTGGGGGTGGGTTGACAAAGTTTGCTTCTGAAAATGGACTCGCTGAAATTTCTAGGACTTGGTTTCCATTACTCCTGTTAGGCCACGCCTTCAGCCTTCTAACTCTCTGGTCTTAACAAGGAATGCGGTTACGTCAAAAGGAGTCGCGTCCTCCAAGAGAGCGATGAAATCTTCTTCCCTTTTTCCCACGGCGAGATGCTTGCTGGTCTGAAACATCTAAAAATCGGCAAAGCACCAGGAATTGATGGAATTAGCGCAGAGATGATCAAACACTTCAATGACAAAGTCCTAGACAGGCTACTTGAGCTGTTTAATGACTGCGCTAATGGTACTCGCCAACCCAAGATGTGGCGACGTGCAAAGGTTGTAGCTCTGCTGAAACCCAACAAAAACCCAAAGATGCCAAAAAGCTACCTGCCAATATCACTCCTCTGCATACTCTTTAAGATGTATGAATGACTGATAGTGACCTGCATCAAGCCCACTGTCCAGGAACACCTCTGTCATGACCAGTGTGGATTTAGAGAAGGGTGGTCATGCTGCAGACAAGTGTTAAACCTTACACAGCTCATCAAAGATGGCTATCAGGCCAGAAAGATAACTGGTGCTGTATTTGTCAACCTCACGGCCGCCTACGGCAAAGTGAACTATCAAGCCCTACTGACCAAAGTAGCCTGCATGATCAAAAACAAAAAATTTAAAGGCATCATAGAGTGACTCCTGACAAACTTCTTCTTCTTCATCGAAATGGATGGCAAACGCAGTCCATGGAGAGCACAGAATGGTTTGCCACAGGGATCAGTACTAGCCCCAATGCTGTTTAATATCTACACAAATGACCAGCCTGTCTTCAACAACATCCAAAGGTTCATCTATGCAGAGGACCTCTACCTAGCAACCCAGGCAAGAAGTTTCGAGACCATCAATAAACATCTTACAGATGCCCTGAAGACTCTAATGGGATACTACAGATCATGGTTCCTGAACACTAACCCAGGCAAAACCCAGGTCTGCACCTGAACAACCAAGCTGCATCCAGAAAACTTAAAATCATATGGGAAGGGAAAGAACTTGAGAACACACCCCACCTGCTTCACCTTAGCATCACCCTTGACAGGACCTCGCCCTTCAAAGAGCACGTTGCTAAGCTCCGAAGGAAAGTTTCCACCCACAACAACCTCCTCGACAACCTTGACAACTCCAGCTGGGCAGCTGACCCTAACACCCTCAAGCAGTCTGCTTTGGTGCTGTGTTACTCAACAGCTGAGTACTGTGCTACAGTATGGGAGAGGTTAGCCCATGCCTCCAAGGTTGACATAGAGCTAAACAGAGCCTGCCACAGCATCAAAGGTACTCTGAAAGCTACCCCCTTGCCAGCATTGTATAAACTATCAGGCATCTACCAACCTAGTACGTGCCGAGAAGCCCAAGCGATAACAGAGCCTGACAAGCAACTGAATGACCCCAGACACCCACTAAACGGATATCAGGAGGTTCCCTGATGGCTGAGATCACGTCACAGCTTCATGACTGTTTAAGGCCTCAGAACAGTACAAGCAAAGACCTTCAAGATGGAGAGGTGAAAGGAGAATGACTCAAACAACAACAAAGCATTACCACCCCCCAACAAGACACTTCCCCCAGGAGTGGATCGACGGAGAAGGGACCGAGTCAAGCTCAACAGAGCCTGATCCAAGGTAGTAGTGATGCGCGGGTCGGCCCGGAACCCGTGGGTCCCGCGGTGGGTCGAGTCGGGTCAATATTTTAATAATATTTAGCGGGTGCGGGCGGGTTGGACCATACAGTGGCGACATCTAATTCCCACGAAATTGCGAATAAAAGTATAATAGGCTATTGGCCACTTGAGGGCTCTAGACATACAGCCTAGATAATATGCTCTTGTCAAATGATGTAACGCTACCTTAAGAAGAATAGAATGCCAATGGTACCTCTCCCTCTTCCTACTCTCTACTCTCGATGTACTCGCACTCACTGGTGCGCGGCTTAATCCTCCACGGTTAGACTAAGGATCTAAAGGTTGAATGATAGCTCGTCTTATAAATCGTTCTGCAGTCAGCACCAAAATATTATATAGTAGGCTAGTAATTTTATTGACCTGTGGGTCCAAACAACACATAGACAAAACATTTTTTCGCCACTTCACAGTGAAAGGCACATCACGATTCTTATTCAAAATAAAATCAACTTGTTGAGGTGCTTCCGTTTATCAGATACGTGTTCTCTAACAGCAAAGCCTGTGCTGCCATCGGCAGTAAAGACACTTCTTGGATATACGTACATTTCTATCAGTCGCGCTCGTGAATTGGCAACAGGAGAAGCTCAAACAATCTCTTAAAGTTAATGATTGTTCATGACCTGTTTTCAATCATTCATTTAAATTACAATAACAGAAACTCCGAAAACTCAACATTATCTGATGCGGCCAATTTTCATTAATAACGCATACCTGTCAACTCTCACGCATTCGGCATGAGTTTAAGAGGAATTTTTACGTTCCTCTGCTGTAGACAGCAATTATTCTATCAACGCTTATGTAAGAGATTTTCGCGTGGAATTTACGTACTTGTGCATGGAGGGGTTTGAAGCAACGGAATTGCATAAAGACGTTTCAAATTATCTTATTTCATTTAAACAATCATGAAACAAATGCATTGCTTCCAACCCCAACCCCCGAGTAGCCTAAATAAAAGCGTGTGAAGTCTAGAGTCGTAATCAGTATGCGTTAAAAATGAAAACTGGTCACATCTGATAATGTAGAGAGTTTTCGGAGTTTCTGTTATAGTAATTTAAATGAATGATTGAAAACAGGTCATGACCAGTCATGAATTTAAAGGGATTGTTTGAGTTGGTTGAGTTTGCCAGTTCACGAGCCGCCGCTGCTGTCATGTTAATTTTGTTCCAGTAAAACAGCTTGTTTGCAATATTTTCCCTGATGGCATTTCGTTTGGTTGCAAAGATCAGAAATCACGGTAAGGTTCAATTCATAGACAGCGCCTAAACTTTGTATTAAGAATTCCAGCCACAAGCCAAATGTATGTTGTGCTCCACTCAAATCCATAGCATAACAGAGGAATCGTTTTTTTTTTTTCATTGTAAATCATGTCACACAGACCCACTGTGTTCTTTTTCTCTTGCCTCCTTTTTTGTGTCGGGTCGGGTCGAGTTCGGGTTGAAAATCAGTGCGAGTTTTAGCGGGGCGGGTTAGCTGTCACGTCGGGTCGGTGCGGGTGTTAAAAAACCTCGACCCGCGCATCACTACAAGGTAGCTAGGACTGGTGACAACATCTGCAAGTGCAGCCTGCCCTGCTCCTGCGGAGAAGACCCCCAAACCATACAGCACCTTCTACATAACTGCAAACTCGGTCCGACCTGCTCAGACATTAATCTTCAGAAGGCCAACGAAACAGCCTGTTGCTGGATTCAGAGGGGGAGCGACAAGATATGAATGCATGAACTCCCCGATCTTTTAAGACCTGGACCACATTCTCAGCCTCAAAATCATTGCATGCAGCTGTTGTTCATTTCCACTATGTGGTAGTGTTGTGCCTATTTAAGCCTTCGCAAAGTCTCGTATGGTACATGCCTGTGCTTAACCTCGAGTCTTGTACAGACTTATCTCCCGCGTTTTCGCGTGTATGTATTCAAACCCTTAACCTTGTGCTGTTTGTTGTAGTGTCAGCACTTTACCTTTATTAGCAGGAGCCTCGCTTCCCTTCTCTTTTTCCTATTTTAGTAATACGTTGTTACTGTAGCCAAAAGTCTGTATTACTAATAGTGTTATTAAAGAACCTTGATTCCTTCTTTGTTTTGTATTGCATCACATGCATCTTATTGCTGTGCCTGAGGCCTATTAAATACAACCAAGTCCATCTTCGCACCTGTGTCCAGTCCTCATCTTCCTGTTGTACGTGCACTACACTGGTGCTCTGAGGACAACCAGTAAAATTCCTTGATTAAAAGGAGAGATGTGAATCGAGATCAGATTGTAAATATCCCCTGGTCTGTGTTATAGTATGCTCTGTTAAATGATGTACAATGATCAGTTGCACTGGAACTGATGAATTTTCCAGCTGTTTAGATGCCATGGCAGCGACTACTTGAAAGCCGGTTTGTATTATTTCACATTGTTATGGAGGGGCATTTTAATATGAACTGATTTTGAATTGTGATTTTGAAGCAAAAAAAAGTTAGTTTTATGCATATATTAATTCTGTATTTTTCTCTGGTTTATTTGCCAGTTATTTCGCGGAGATCCCACCTGGCATCCCATAATTATCGCACTTAGAATCTCTGATGTCCTTTGTTATTGATTTTTAATTTTTTGCCTTAGTTTATAAATATTTACTCGTATGAAGGGTTTATAATTACATTAAAAATCTTAAAAATCTTCACTGCCAAGAATATTGCCTTGGTGTGGCCAAAAATGCACAGCATCCAAAATTGTATACTGTCGACACTTGGCCGTGTGGGATTATCCCATCCAAGTTGAATAATGCGAAGGAGCATTTTGCAGTTAATTAGGTTGATTGGCAGCAGGCTAGTAACATGGCTGGCAATAAAAGGAGCATTTTAGAGAGGCAGAGTCTCTCAGAAGTAATGATGGACAGAGATTCACCAATCTTCTAAAAATTGTGGAATAATTTCATAAAAATGTTCCTCAATGTAAAATTGCGAAGTACACACAGTATGTGACGAATCCGTCCGTGGCTGGGGGGGAGTGCGTCCAGGTTCCATAGCCAGAAAGGGCTCGCTCCTGCACCGTCGGGCTGGACTGTCCAGGAAGTGAGAGGAGAGGAAAATGCGGGGTAGGCAACCCGATTGATATTGGAGGAGACGGACTCGAACTTGGGGGCAGCATAGATAGCACTTTATTAAGGCACTCGATAGCCATGTGAAACACCCAACAACTCGTTCTCCTTCTGACTCTCACCAGGTAATCTGCACAGCACCAGATCCTTATGTATCATTGCATGCAAATACACGTCATCACATTGATTCCAGGGGACTTGCATCATTCAGAAACGCAAATACTGGTTTATCATGCTCGTTATAAGTACATAATGTCATCAAAAGATTCAGAGAATCTCTGTGCGCAAGGGACAAGGCCGAAGGTCAATATTGGATGTTCGAGATCTTCAGGACCTCAGGCGGCACTGCATTAAAAACAGGCACGATTCTGCACTGGAATACAATGCGTGGGCTCAGGAACACTTCCAGAAATCATTGTCTGCGGACACAGTTTGCCATGCGATCTACAAATGCAAACAATGGTTTTGTAAGTAACCATATTTACAATTACCTGCTGACATCAACTGTTCCAATTACTTCATTATAAAAATGTTTTACCTATTAATAGTCCAAAATTGCATCGATCCTAACTGTTTTTTGGAATGAGTTGTAGGTCTGAATGGCAGGACTTGATGTACATTTACAAATGAAATTACAAAACCTAAAACCCGTGAAGTTGGCACGTTATGTAAATCGTAGATAAAAACAGAATACAATGATTTGCAAATCCTTTTCAACTTATATTCAATTGAATGCACTGCAAAGACAAGATGTTTAATTTTCAAACTGAGAAACTTTTTGCAAATAATCATTTACTTAGAATTAAAAGGCAGAAACACATTGCAAAAAAATTTGCACAGGGGCCTTTTTACCACTGTGTTACATCGCCTTTCCTTTTAACGACACTCAGTAAACGTTTGGGAACTGAGGAGACCAATTTTTGAAGCTTTTCAGGTGGAACTCTTTCCCATTCTTGCTTGATGTACAGCTTAAGTTGTTCAACAGCCCAGGGTCTCCGTTGTCGTATTTTACGCGTCATAATGCGCCACATATTTTCAATGGGAGACAGGTCTGGACTACAGGCAGGCCAGTCTAGTACCCCGCACTCTTTTACTACGGAGCCATGCTGTTGTAACACGTGCAGAATGTGGCTTGGCATTGTCTTGCTGAAATAAGCAGGGGCGTCCATAAAAAAGTCGTTGCTTGGATGGCAACATATGTTGCTCCAAAACCTGTATGTACCTTTCAGCATTAATGGTGCCTTCACATATGTGTAAGTTGCCCATGCCTTGGGCACTAATACACCCCCATACCATCACAGATGCTGGCTTTTGAACTTTGCGCCTATAACAGTCCGAATGGTTCTTTTCCTCTTTGGACCGGAGGACACGATGTCCAGTTTCCAAAAGCAATTTGAAATGTGGACTCGTCAGACCACAGAACACTTTTCCACTTTGCATCAGTCCATCTTAGATGAGCTTGGGCCCAGCGAAGCCGGCGGCATTTCTGGGTGCTGTTGATAAATGGCTTTCGCTTTGCATTGTTTTAACTTGCACTTGCAGATGTAGCGACGAACTGTAGTTACTGACAGTGGTTTTCTGAAGTGTTCCTGAGCCCATGTGGTGATGTCATTTACACACTGATGTCGGTTTTTGATGCAGTACTGCCTGAGGGATCGAAGGTCACGGGCAATAAATGTTGGTTTTCGGCCTTGTCGCTTACGTGCAGTGATTTCTCCAGATTCTCTGAACCTTTTGACGATATTACGGACCGTAGATGATGAAATCCCTAAATTTCTTGCAATAGCTCGTTGAGGAATGTTGTTTTTAGACTGTTCAACAATCAGCTCACAAATTTGTTCACCAAGTGGTGACCCTCGCCCCATCCTTGTTTGTGAATGACTGAGTATTTCAGGGAAGCTGCTTTTATACCCAATCATGGCACCCACCTGTTCCCAATTAGCCCATTCACCTGTGGGATGTTCCAAATAAGTGTTTGATGAGCATTCCTCAACTCTCTCAGTCTTTTTTGCCATTTGTGCCAGCTTTTTTGAAACATGTTGCAGGCATCAAATTCCAAATGAGCTTATATTTGCAAAAAATGACTAAGTTTACCTGTTTGAACATTAGGTAACTTGTCTTTGCAGTGTATTCAATTGAATATAGGTTGAAAAGGATTTGCAAATCATTGTATTCTGTTTTTATTTACGATTTACACAACGTGCCAACTTCACTGGTTTTAGGTTTTGTAAGTCAACCACACAAACCATCAAAATATCTTCATACTGTTTGAATTGAAATACAAGTCAAAGTTAATTCAGTGATCGCTGCTTTCTGTTTCTATGCACAGTTTCTATACTATATATATATATATATGCAATGACATTCATGCATAAGAAATTGTGGTCTTGTGGATGCTGGGATCCCCAACTCTTTCTATTTGGTTCCATCAGTAACTGGGAGCTCTCGAGGAGGAAGGCACTAACATTGTGTTTGATAATGATATCACTGCTCAGTGAACAGCTGCAGAAATTTTACAGCAGTAAATGTATCAGAATGCATTTTCTTTTTATTTGAGGCTAATAACAACATTTGCCTTACCAAGCAGCTGTGATATTAAAGACACTTTGTTAATAATGTGAGTAGCCGATGGCACTATTCATGTGACTGCTTATTCTGTTTCATGTAATGATTTTTTCGTTCATCGTATTATTATTTGAGGTTGTTCTGTAAAGTCAACAAGGCATTATGTAATAATTATCAAGTTGTAACAAATTTTCACTTCATAATGTAATAAGACCTGGTAATCTATGTCACCATTGGCACCCAGCCCCCCAACACACATACTGCGCAGTCCAATCGTTGTACTTTGCCCCGAGTAAAATTTCTGATTGATCGTTTATTAAATAACTGAATAATATGGACAATTAGCCTATGATAATAAAGAACTGATCGTGGGAAAATGATAACCAAGAAAAAATGAATTAGCAAGCATGGCAATAAGCTGAATAATTAATTAGTATAAAATCTAAACCAAGGGCATCAAACTGGCCCGTTAAAGGGCTAAGAGGCTGCAGATTTTCACTCCAACAATGCAGGAGCATACCTGATACAACTAATCAGTTGTGCAGGCCTTGAACAGTAGAGTAAATCAATGGTTTCAGGTGTGCTTCTTCTTGGTAGGATTGAAAACCTGCAGCCTCTTGGCCCTTTTACGGTCAGTTTGACACCCCTGATCTAAACTGTCTGAATCCAATCTTCTGCTGTTGTATTTTATTCATCAGATATTATGCAAAATAATAATAAAAATAATACAGTTTTGAGTAAAAGGGAGTACACCATCTTTCATTCTATGGTTTTATGTTTCAGGACTTAATATAAAGTCAGCTGGTCCTAATCAGGTCCTAAATTAATGTAAATCTAACCTCAGGTGTAAAACAACACACGAGATTCCACCATGCCATTGTCTATTTTACGAAAATTCAGCCAAAATGCTGAAGCTATGCGTGATAAACTAAGCTCACCCTTACTGCTTCCATTGGAAATAAGAAGGTAATTAGCTGCCAGGTGTTGCTGATCAAATGCACTTGATTAATTGATCATCAGCAAGTGTGACCACCTCTATAAGAACAGAGATTTTGGTGCTTTGCTGGTTTGGAGCATTGAGATGTGTTTTAACACAATGTCAGTAGTCATCTGAGAGAAGCTATTGCTGCTCCCCATCAGTCTGGGAAGGGTTATAATGCCATTTTCAAACAATTTGAAGTCCATCATTTTACAAAACGGAATAATATTCACCAGTGGAAGACATTGGCAACTATTGTGAATCTTCCCAGGGGTAGACAACCCAGCAAATTCACCCCAAGGTCAAACCAGGCAATGCTCAGAGAAATTGCTCAAAATTCAAGAACTACACCTCCGACTCTATAGGCCTCAGTTAGCATGTTAAAGCTCACGACAGTACAATACGAAAAAAACTGAAGTACAAATTGTTTGGAAGGGTTGCTGGGAGAAAGCCTCTACTCCAAGAAGAACACAGCAGCACAGTATAGGTTTGTGAAGTTGCATCTGAATAAACCACAAGCCTTCTGGAGCAATGTCCTTTGGACAGACGAGACCAAAGTGGAGTTGTTTGGGCATAATGCACTGCACCACATTTGGTGCAAACCAAACACAGCCTATCAGCACAAAAACCTCATACCAACTGTCAAGCACAGTGATGAAGGGGTGATTTGAGCTTGTTTTGTAGCCACAGGATCTGGGCACCTTGCAGTCATTGAGGCGACCATGAACTCCTCTGTACCAGTGTCTTTTAGTCAAATGTGAACTAACATGACAACTAAAGCTTGGCCGCAACTGAGTCATGCAACAGGACAATGATTCCAAGCAGACCAGCAAACCTATGACCAGAATTGTGGGAAAATAAAAAAATCAAGGTGTTGTAATGGTCAAGTCAAATTCTGGACCTCAACTTGATTGAAATACTGTGGTGGGACCTTAAAAGAGTTGTACATAAATAAATTCCCCCAAACATCAATGAACTTAAACAGTGTTTTAAGGAGAGTGGGCCTAAATTCCTCCAAATTTCTCTCCATCACGATGTGAGAGAGAGAAATTATATATAAAACAATGAGTTCAAGTTATTGTTGCTCAAGGTGGTTCCACAAGCTATTAAATCCTGGGATATACTTAGTTTTTCACCGATTTTCTGCATTTAGGTTTAATGAATAATGGCATGGTGGAATCTGTTGTGTGTATTACACCTGAGGTTAGATTTACCTCAGTTTCAGGCCTGATAAGGACCAACTGATTTATTTTTTTTAAAGAGCCATTCCGTGAGAGTGACATTCGGTGTGCAGTTGACCCCCCTGAAATTGAATGAAACTTGGCACATAGGTGAATCTTTAGGTCCGTATCTCACTTTGCCTGTCAGTGTCGCCACCTGGAAGCCACTAAAGTGGCTCAATTTTGTTCTCTAAAAGCAATTGACACCGCATTTTACATGAACTATCATGACTTAAGGGTACACAGTAGCAAATATGTTATGTACTTTTATCATGACCTGTGGCACTTCAAGTCTGTTTAGACATTAGCACCATATAATGGCGAAGCTGGGTAAGTATGTTATTGAGCAGAAATTATTTGAGAAATAACAGTAAAAATTTGAAAATGGGAATAAAATAACATCCCAGAAATATAGCAATCTAGAATGCTTTTATGTGTTTACTCACAAGAATCATTTTCAGTGAATAGTACCTTGGTATCTTGCTGGGTTAGTGCAATGGATGGCTGGAAAGAGTGTCGAAACTGATTTTTGGTGCACGTTTGTGGTATATTTTCTCAATAACCCAAATATTTACTGTGGTGATAAATGCTGTTTATTGTGCTTTTGGAACTCTACTTTCAGGAATACCAAGCATTTCTTTGGTAGTATCATAAGTCTGTTATTCCTAGAAGTGTGCAAGGACTCATTGAGTGTCGTAGATGACATTTGTTTGTTAATATATCAGGTGAGTGTGGGCGCTTCTAGTGATGAATCCCGAAACTGCAAGGGGAGGCGATCATGTCCGAACCGAATTGCCACACCTCTCTGTGAATGCAGTGCAGGCTGCACTCAAACTAATCAGGCTACAAGGCGCATGGAATCATGAAATTATTTACTTTAGGAAAAAAATCCCTTCTAAAAGATGACTAAACACCGAACAAAGTATGTGGACTTTAATAGATAAAAATATTGGGTAAAATTACGCGAAACAGGCCATCATACTTATATAACCGAAGTCCACATCTTAACACTAATCTGATCCAAGTTTTTAAACAAACCAGAATAAATTAATCTCTCACAATTCAGCGTGATTCATGTTAATGAAACCGTCTGAAATTGCTGGCAATTAACAAATTTCTCTGACAGTGGGCTTCTCTGCAAATAGTGACAGATTTTGTGAATTTACTGCGCAGATTATGTGATCAGACATCACATCATGTTTCATAATTGGCTATGGGTCGCTAATGCTGTCTACCCAATCAAAGTTATCGTTTTTCACTTCTAGGAGTAATAGACTTCAAGTAGTATCTACATTTTCCAAGCTAGATAAAGCCAAAGTTGGAGGAAAACTCAAAACGGACTATTTCATAGCAGATTGTGCCTATGTTTTAGGTGGCATTATTTTGTTTATCCAGCAAGATAGAGATCTTATATTCTCTGGATACATAGTTCCTTTGGAGTATATTACAGCATTAGTTACATCTCAAGGGTAGTATTTTCAGTGTCGATGATATTCAACAAAAGTCAGAAAATTTCACCCCCAGGGGTCACTGTAGGCTGGATGCAAATACTGGCTTTCCCCAGCAATGTACCAAAGAAATAATTTTTGAATTGTGATACACACAGGCATACATGAAAATCTACTTGACGGCACTTATCTTTTCTTGATTAATTGATCATTGCCTGACAATGGCGATCACCTACATATTGATATTTGTGGAGCTCACAGCTCACCTAGGACATTCCGGTTTATCGGCCACTGAATCTCGAGCAGTCAAAACACTTGATGTTTCAAACTGCTGCTGAACGCTTCTGAAGCGGCACTGAACCACCTCTGAGAGCGCACTAAATTTAGAGCGCCCTAAAATTTTAGGCTGGTCTCATGACCCTTTCATACTGGGATTTAGGGTGCTTCAGGGCTGCCTCTGAAGCGCTCGAATTCCCAGTATGACAGGGTACGTGGTGCACAGGTGCAGGCAATCAACCATAGTTCTTGACAGGCCATTTCAGCATACCGGCCCTGGGACTAGTTCCCAAAATGAAGCCAGTGCCGTGAATGTCTCAACATCAAAGTTTGGAAGACGATGATGCAATCCTCAGAGTAGAGCCTAGTAGCAAGCAAAAGCCATCACACCGGCGGATCTTGCTTGAGTGAGTGAACATAGCCAGCTAGAATTAGAATTAGCTTTAGGAAATATCTATTTACCTGAACGACAGATCCCAATCTTTTCTGCCACTTTGGAGTCTCTTCCGTTTAACATGCGCAATTGGCACAGTTGAATATAATCACGGAAACTAGGTAGCTGTATACTTCAGAGATACTGATTCTGCAAATTGATCATTTCGCTGGTGTCAAATTAGCCACAAGTAATTGAACTAAAATATCTCCACTAGAAGCATCAGACATTATTGCACAACATTTCCAATCAGATATAAAATACTGCCTTGTCATTGACTATAAAGTCAGATTGGTTACTGGAATTGACATTCTTATTGTGACTTGACAGTCTGGTGACTTGATTACTAGAAGCAGGTTACATTGTAAATTCATGCCTATTGCCTTACTTATATTGACTAGCTACAAGCATGTTGCACGCAGATGAAAAAATAATGTAATATTGTTGCGAGCCAGTCATTTTAGCCATGGGTATCTTTCCAATCAATTAAAATTTCCCAGTTAAACTTGCTGCTGAATCAAGTATGTGCAAAACTTTGTAATGCGTGTTTAGCGACCTTGTCATGACATGGCTAGTGAACTGTATACCGTTTGCTAATAGTTCTTGCTCGTCTTGATGCAAGGTCAAAGTAAGTCATGTCTCTTACGCCTAAATACTTTGAATTGTCTCCCTATGCACTTGCTGGGAGGGCTTGGCTCCGAGCAATAGTAATTTCAAATGACAGTAAAATTTTCCAATCCTATTTCCCCTATGGATGGGAGGGCTTTATGACAGGTTCCACCTACTGTCCCCCAGGCAAATCACAAGCTAGCGAAATGTAAAGAATCTGTTGTAAATAACCTAGCAACCTAGCCTGAGTTTTTGGTTCATGATAGCGGTGAATATTGTTTCGAGTTTATGAAGAATGTTTTCCAGATTATTCAATGGGAAGTCTGAGTTGATCTGCATGGGAAAACCAACACGAGATCTTAATTTGATGGAAAAAAACCAAGGCTTTTGAGAGGCATTTCAACACCAGCAATTAGTGCAATACCCATGGATGGACGGAAATCTATATTGCTGGCTTTATTTCCTGGGCCAAAATTGGACTCTGAGCGGGTGAAAAAGGCAAGTAAATGATCATGAAACCGTAAGATATTAATTGGGTTAAGTGATTTTGTATTTTTGCCGTCACTGCCAGTGTTTTGTGTATGTTATAAATTTTATTTGGGAAAAAAAAATTATATGGCATTGTTGAGATGGTGAAATAGATAAACCAGTAATACAGCACGATACTTTTACCCAAATTAACTTAAAAGGGGAAACAGAATGAAACTTCTTGCCTTTAATTTTAGTGACCTCACGGATGCATAAGAACACAGCGTTAATTATTCATTAATTAGATCCTCCTGACTCCTTTGCCGTGCAGTACTTCTTGTTTAGAAACGTTGACGTCATATTAAGCCATATGCATTTGCGCGATTAGCAAGAACAAGTGTAAATCAATGCAACAAAACTGGGGAAGTATGGCATCCTGCAGTTGTGGAACCGATTCGTCGGTCTCTGAATAAGCACAAAACCTTGACAGCACCGCGAAGGCAAGATATTTCTCCTAGTTTAAGTACAGCACAGGTGTGTGTAGGCTTCCGGATCCTTGTGAGCTGAAAGGTTGGAGGAAGGACCCCTCTTTGGTCGGCTGGATCCTCACTTGATTTTCCTACACTGAACATAAATTCAACTTTAGTTGATCATCATTGAAAGTAATTCATTCATACAGTGAGGTACCATTCAGGAACCACTCACGAGAAACAGAAATACAAAAAACGTATACCTTTATTGGAGTCCGAGTCAAAGCCAAAAAACACAGGATACAATACATAATCCAAAAACGGTGTCGACTAGACAGGCAGGGGTCGGAACCAGTAAGACAGATGACCAGAGGTACAAAAACGATTGGCAAAAAGTCTTAGTCAATGAACAAAGCCAAGGGTCATACACAGGGCATCCAAACACAGAAATCGTGGTCATACAAACATGGGTCGAAATCCAGAAAGGCAAAAACAATACAAAAAGGGCAATGGCAAGAATCAGAGTCGTACAAACCAGTAGAAGAGAAACAATACTCAATGGCATACAAGGCACTCCGCACAAAGAAATATTGATCAACGTTCTGACAAGAACTGTGAGTGAAAAGACTGCTTAAATACACACACACAGGGAAGGTCACATGCTATACTGGAATCGGGTGTAGAGAATCAGACTAATTACAACAGGAGAATCACATGAGGGAAGCCCTAACCACGAAAATTGGCGAAAGACAAAACACAAACGGGAATCACACAAACAGACTGACATTAAAACAGCTCCGGTTCAGGAGTTCTACGTGCACAGATAACGAGCACAGGAGAGTGATTAAGCACGCACGAGAGATCTCGCTGAAACCCAGGAGAGGACAGAAACAGCTGAACGATAGGCGGAGATTAGAACAGGGAAATTGCGGTAAGGGAATTAGTCTAAATTAATAGCAGAGCAACTTTACATATTAAACTAGCGTGCTCATTAGTAAGTTGGTAATCAATATACATGGGTTAGTAGACTACGATGCAAAATACAAATGTAAGTCTTTTTCATAATCAGAACAGGAAGAAGGAGGAAGAAAACGAGAATCGACGGAATATTTCAAACACCGGAATTCATTTAAATCACCCAAAGTCAGTGGGCACGCAGACAGGGAAGACGGACTGAACCAACTAGATCACAAGACAGGGGAGACAAGTGCAATGGAACTGAGGAATGGAATGAACTAAAACCTGAGTATTACAATAACCAAAAAGAATAAATAAAAGACAAAATCATGAATACAGAACCTGAACATAAACATGACAACAAGGCAGAATCACAACACGTACATTTACCAGAATGATTTTAAAAAGGGGGGTTGTAATTGTGATAAGGGAGTTTTGAATTTATGATTAATATTTAAAATCGCAAGTACATATACTGCGCACTCCCTAGGCACCTGGTGTGTTATCAGTAACAAGGCTGCTGCCATTACCGCTGCAGTAGACATTTACAGTATCTCACAAAAGTGAGTACACCCCTCACATTTTGACAATGAATTAACCTCCGCCCCAACTTTGTTGCCGGAGGTATGTTTTCGCCCCTGTTTGTTACTTGCCGGAATCTCAGATGGGTGGCAACAAAAGTGAGTATACATTCCAATTGGTAATGGTCAACCAAGGAATGAAACGTCTTATTCATCATGTTCATGCTTTTGTCTGTTTGACTGGGCCATTTGAGGTTGTGTAACGCGTTGAAGGTTGAAATTGTGGTGCTTTGGGTGCAGTGCTCTCTTTCTGGTCACTGGATAGTCAACATGGCACTTCATGGGAAAGAACTCTCTGAGGATCTGAAAGAGAATTGTTGCTCTCCACAAAGATGGTCTAAGCTACAAGAAGATCTGCGAAACCATGAAACTGAGCAACAGCATGGTGGCCAAGGTTATACAGCGGTTTTTCAAGACTGGTACTGCTCGGAACAGGCTTGTCAGGGTCGACCAAAGAGGTTGAGTCCCCATGCTCTGCATCAGGTGCACAAGTTGGCTTCAGAAAACAGATGTGGGAGTGCTGGCAGCATTGCAAATGAGTTTTTGCACTGCAGCAAATCGGTCTCCATGGCCGTCAGCCAAGACGGAAGCCTCTTCTGAAGCTAGCCGTCAAGAAAGCCTAAAAACAGTTTGCTAAAGACAACCAGTCCAAGAACATGAAATACTGGAACCATGTTCTGTTGTCCAATGAGACCAAGATAAACTTGCTGGACACCAACTGAGCCGAACATGTGCGGCGGCGCCCTGGTGAGCAGTACCAAGACAAGTCAAACATGGTGGTGACAGCATCATGGTCTGGGGCTGCATAAGTGCTTCTGGTCCTAGGGAGCTGCACTTCATTGATAGAATAATGGATTCCAACATGTACTGTGACATTCTGAAGCAGAACATGATGCCCCCCCTTCAGAAACTGGGCCACACAACAGTTTTCCAACATAACAACCTCCAAGATGACAACTGCCTTCCTCAAGAAGGTGGAGGTGAAGGTGATGGCGGGGCCAAGTATGTCTCCAGACCTGAATCCCATTGAGCACCTGTGGGGCATCTGCAAGGTGAAAGCGGAGGAGCAGCAGGGGTCCAACATCCACCAGCTCCGTGATGTTGTCATAGAGGAGTGGAGGAAGATCCCAGCAACAGCCTGTGCAGCTCTGGTGAATTCAATGCCTTGGAGAATCAAGGTAGTACTGGACAACAATGGTGGGCACATGAAATATTGACACAATGGTCACAATTTGGCTTGTTGATGGAGAGGTGTATTCACTTTTGTTGCCATCCATTTTGGAAATAGTGACTGTTCAGTTATTTGGACAGTGCAGTAAATCCACACTGCAACACATATTGTAATGACTAGTCTAGAATATATTCAGGCTTCATTTCTTTTATGTTGTCCCTTAAATGAATTTTCGAAGTGTGAGGGGTGTACTCACTTTCGTAAGATACTGCCCCTCATTTATCAAACTTGCCTAGGATCTGGTGTAGATCTCAGGCCCAGCAGCAGCGCACGGTCCGGTGGGGGCCAATCAGGCTCAAACCTCCAGCTGTCAGCGTTTGAGGAGCGCGTGGCAACACTGATAGGGAGTGCCCACCGCCTCGATTGGAGCTGCATGAGGGTAATTGTTAAAATAGTCTGCAGGGATCACTCTTCATTGTACTTTTATTAGTATTACTCTGACATTTTATTGGGTGCCACACAAAACGAGCAGCCACTCGTCACTTTCCCAGAGGAGATCTTCTCTGTGCCGAAAGGTCCTCACTCATTGGACAGAAGCTTATTTCAATAATAATAGAAGATCTGCCATTGTCAAAATGTGATCATGGCCAAAGTGTCTGTAGGCCTACAGTAGGCCTATATATACTGAGCAACAAAAGAAACACAAGTTAGGAAGTAAGTCAGTGAACTCTTATGGTTACTCAGTCAAAGTGACCGCAAAATAAAGAAAAGTTTGATGAAACGAGTGTAAATGCGCATGCATTAGTAATACATTTGCTTTTCTAAACTAATTACGCACAAACTTATTTTCCGGTCTGCCTTTAATTAACTTTCGTTTCTTTTTTTGTTCAGTATATATCTGACTGGATGAGCATCTGACATAACACGCTGCATATCTGCCAATCCATGCATTCCGCTTAATGAAATTGATTGTAATTGTCAGCCGTCTGGGCTGACAAGCAGGTTGTCTCAAAATATAAGTTCAATTAATTTCTCAACACAGGTGTCTTATTTATTTATTCATTTAGCCTATGGGTTATTTCTCATTTTGCCAGCTGCACTGATTCCTGCAGGTTGTTTGCTGGCTTCAAATTTCTGTACGCCTGGTCAGACCTGGCATGAGATTTTTGCGGACCACTCGCTCACGTTCAGATAAATCCTTGCGGGAGATTTGGCGTACACCCTTTTTTTGGTGTACGCATGTTTGATAAATGAGGGCCACTGTAACTAAATTTTCTTGACTGGATGTACGATGCACGTTTTTACGCACTTGAATGTTTCTCTTGGTACCCAAAAGTCAAGCCGAAAAAGTATTGATCTTAGTCGATCCTGATGAAGGTTGAAAACGGAATTCTTTCCACTACTGATATCCGAACTCTCCCTTAAATACTTGCTATTGGAAAGTAAGGAATCTATTGAATTCCCCAACACAAAAAAGATCATTCCCTTGCTGTGACCGAAGAATAAATGTGAAAACTTAGCAAAATGTCATGGTAGAAATAATGGAAAATAACTTGCGACTTACCCGACAGAAAGTGAATAGTACAAACACGCGAGTGGGTCGACTGCATTCAGTTCTTGCATGGAATTACATCAATCCAAGCAGATTTTTTTGGTTCTCGCCGAACCTTGCACGAAATGGGTTGTGTAGTTAATAACGCTGCAACTGACTGGCATTATGACGAAAAGTGGAAGACAACTTTACTTCACCTATAAAATCAATTGTCATGTTCTGGATTTTTTCCAAACACAGTGGTCAACAAACCCACGTGACCAGGTTCGTGACATAACGAGAAGTATTGCTCCGGTATGTTCAATAAAATTTCTGGCTAGAACCCTGTCAATATTCAGCTGAGTTGGACCGAATTGAGGGGAGGATTCTGAGTCCGTAGTCCGTGGCATGTCAGATAGAGAGCCCGGTGCAGCAGTGAAACACTGAGGGATGCCACTTTGTGATAATGGCAAATGTCATGATATAATATTTTGTATATATGTGCTTTGAAGCCAGTAATCTGGACAAGGATGAACCAGTTACATGAAATGTTATATGCTGAGAGGCATTTAAAACACATGGTGGTCTTTATGGTTGAAGTTGACCTATGATAGTTTTTCCTCTTGCTGATTCATATGATGACTATCAGGTATGGTAAGCATTGCAAAATGTCAGTTGTCTTGGTTTAACACCTCTATGATTACCCAAATGCAACAAAATTCCTTGGATCATGGTTGTGAATCACATATTGTGAGAAATTTTTTTGCCCCTGAAAAGCTCTATGAGAGGGCCTATAAAAACACACATTAAGTATGTCTCATCATTCCCATTTCAAATGCCAAAAATCTCAGAAGAATTTTTAATTTTGCATAATGGCCAGTTTCAAAGAAACGTTTCTTGATGCATTAACGCCCATTAAATGACTGTATCCAGACTGCAGGGCTGACAGAATAACCAGATGTGTTACACTTTGTCAAGGACAATAACTATCTTTGTGACGTCACAAAAACACACTCCATAAAACGTCTCCTGCTATGTCAGATAATGCATAATAGTGCAGCAGATAATTGCAAATTTCAAGAGAATCGTTCAAATGGTGATGCAAGCATGAAATTTGGCACACATACTCTCTAAGGGCCACTCTTTTGAAAAACAGTGCGTGCCACGCAAAAATTCAAGATGGCGGCCATTTTTCAAGATGGCTGCCACCTTGTTCGAACAATTCAGTGATGTAATTCTTTAGTTGGTGATATAGGCATGAAAATTGGCATAACCAATCTCCATGAGTCACTTAACAAGAAAATGTTCCCAGCCACAGGAAATTTCAAGATGGCGTACTTACGTACTTACTCATACTTGAGTATGAGTGGCTAGAGAAGGTGATAGTTATGGAAGAAATTGATGGTACAGTGAACCTAACATGGTCAGCACATCATGCTTCATTAAAGAGGAGCCCAGAATTTAATGTAAGCATCACATCACTGCTGCCACTTCTCCAAGACCAAGCCCACTCTGTTGCTACTGTCAAGCATGTGATGGAGAAAGTGCAGGACATAGTGGCACACCTAAACACAGGCCAAGTACCCGTCATCACAGCTGACCAGCCAATATATGCCCTTGCAAAGCAAGTGCAGTGGCACTGGCCGGAGCACTATGGAGAAGACAAATATCTTGTCATGTTTGGGGGTCTCCATATTGAGATGGCCGCACTCAAGTCCATTGGCACTCTTCTGCAGGGTAGTGGGTGGACAGGGGCCTTAGTTGAAGCTGGAGTGGCTTCGTCTGGCACTGCAGATTCATTTCTGTCAGTTGCCAGTGTCACCAGAACACGACAAATGCATCAGGTAACAGCATGTAGTCTCTACAAGCTCTTGAAGGCAGCATACACCGACTACTGCCGAGAGAGGGCAAATAACAATGAAGAAGTGTTGGGCTTTAAAGAGTGGTGTGAAAGCTGCAAAGAGCAAAGTCCACAGTTTCAATACTGGCACTTGATTCTCTCCATGGAACTGGTGATCTTCTTGCTCATCAGGTCATTCCGTGAGGGTAATTTTAGTCTCTACTGTGAAGCACTGAGTGAGCTGATACCATACTTCTTTGCCAACAACAACATCAACTATGCTCGCTGGCTTCCCATCCACCTCAGGGACATGCTAACTCTGGACAAGATACACCCAGAGCTGGCTCAGGAGTTCAGGAGTGGCAATTTTGTTGTTCACAAAACCAGTCGCAACTTCTCTGCACTAGCCCTTGATCAAGCCCATGAACAAGCAAATGCCATCATCAAGGCTGATGGTGGAGCTATTGGTCTCACAGAGGATCCATCTGCCCTGAGGAGATGGATGGTCGCTGGCCCCGAGGTTAGCCACCTGGTGTCACTATATGAAAATGAGGTACAAACCAAAGAATCACGTGAGCATACACTCCACCATGAGCAAACACCTCAAGCTCAAAAGATTTTCCTGGAGAAGGTCAAGAAACTTTTTTACTGTCTGCAAGACCTAGGGAATCCATTCCAAGAAGAGAGTCGTGATTTGTATTCCATAGACACAAGAGATATTGCTCATCCCAGCTCAGCAGAACTCCTGCAGTCACATGTGAAGAAGGGACAGAGGAAATACCAGGAATTTGCACAAGGTCTGCAAAAGAACCCAACCACTTGCCTCCATCCTTGAGACTTACATCACATCTCCAGACCAAGAACCAGATACTGACGTCATCATCATAGATGGTTCAGCTTTAGTCTATACATTACCACCAAAAAGATCAAAGACATTTGAGGATTATACAGCACTGGATGTTCTACCCACAATACATGGTTATGCCATGAAGTACAAGAGTACACACATTGTATTTGATGTGTACAATCCATCAAGCCTCAAAATGGAAACAAGATCTAAACGGGGCCAGGGAGGTCGACGCCAAGTGACAAACAAGAACAAAGTTCCATCAAATTGGCGGAATTTCCTCAGACACAATGATAACAAAACAGACCTCTTCCACTTTCTGGCTGACAAGATCGCTCACATGACTGTGCCAAACATAGTTGTTGTAACGAAGGGACCCAATGTCTAGAGTACCCATCAAACCTGCCTGGATAGTCTGGATCAGTGTTTCCATGAGGAAGCTGATAGCCGGATCTTTGTACATGCCAAACATGCCACAGAGGAGGGTAGCAAAACCATCATGATCAAAGCCAATGACACTGATATTCTTGTCATAGCACTAAGCATCTTCCCATCCCTTCAGGAACTTCGTCCCCAGCAACTGTGGGTTACATTTGGGCATGGCGTGAGCCTACGGTGGATTAGTGTTCATGACCTGTACCGTGTTATTGGACCTGTGAAGACCAAAGGCATACTGTTCTTTCACACCTTCACAGGTTGTGATACTGTATCAGCCTTTCGCAACAAAGGCAAAAAGACTGCCTGGCAAACCTGGGACATTTGCCCTGAGGCCTCTCCCATCTTCACCAAACTAAGTCAATACCCTCCTGTACTGACTGATGTTGACCTGGAGATCCTGGAGAGGTCTGTGGTCCTGATGTACGATAGATCGAGCACAGCTGTTAGTGTGGATGAGGCTAGACTTGACATGTTTGCCCGAAAGCAGAGGCCTTATGAAGCCATTCCTCCAACAAGAGCAGCTCTGCTTCAACACACTAAACGTGCTGTGTATCAGGCAGGCTGCATATGGGGTCAGGCAACCCAGCGTCAGCCAGAAGCAGAGAGTCCTGCTGACTGGGGATGGAAAAAGGTTGGAAAACAATGGTGGGTCTTCTGGACAGCGAATACACCAGTTGCAAAAAGTTGTCAACAACTGGCCAAGTGTGGCTGCAAATCAGAGTGCTGTGGAAGGTGCAAATGTTTCAGATTGGGTTTCACCTGCACAGCACTGTGCAGTTGCAAATGTGAATAGAAAAGAGGGCAAGTAGCCTTTGAGAACCTTGCGGTCCATGAATCTCCTGATTCTGTACCGTGAGCTAGCTTGATGTACAAGTACAACTTCCTGGATATGACGCCCCCAATACAACCCTTGATGCTGAGTCCCAAGAAGGCAGGCACTGGGTAACATTTTTAACAGCCTTGGGTATGACTCAACCGGGGATCTCTGGGGATGTCTGTGTAGTTAATTTGTCAGAGTTATTTTTTGCTTGTTCCACGGCTGTCAGTCAGAGCTGCTGTTGCCTCTGGATCTGGCTATGTTGCCAGTCAGTTCTAATTGATAAATTATTTTTTGGAGCGCTGTCCATTCAGCACCATAGCTGTGCTACTTTACTAATCTTTCTTTTTGTTTCCCGTTCCCCTGTATTTAAAGTTACTGTCTGTTTGTATATATACGTTTATATATATATAAAAAAAACTTAAAAAAAACTAAAAAAAAACCTCCCTTGTGACTGTTACCTTGTCGTGGTAAGGGAGCTTGTATACTTCACTGAACCCTGAGAGCTATGCCATTAGGAGGCAACTCCTGGCAGGTTTTACCAAATTGGACAGGTCAAGGGCAAGGAGTTAGACAGAACACAGTCAAAAAACACCCTTTTTTAGGAACTCAAACTAACATGGTAAAATATATTATAAAGATATTATTTAAAGATTTATTATTATTGAAAGAATGTTTGTCATCTTGAAATTTCAAGTGGCTGTGTGAATTTTCTGGTCAAGTGACACATGTTCACTGCTCATGCCAATTTTCATGTGTGTATCACCAAATGAATGATTTGGTGCTCTGCTAAGGTGGCGGCCATTTTTCAAGATGGCCGCCACCTTACTAGAGCAGTTAAGTGATGTAATCTTGAAATTTGAATTGGCTATGTACAGTTTGTTGTCAAATGACCCATGGAGAATGCTAATGCCAATTTTTGTGCTTGTATCACTCACTAAACATCAATTAACTGATCCACTAAGGTGGCGGCCATCTTGAAAAATGGCCGCCATCTTGAAATTTGCTGTGGCTGGGAACATTTTCTTGTTAAGTGACTCATGGAGATTGGTTATGCCAATTTTCATGCCTATATCACCAACTAAAGAATTACATCACTGAATTGTTCGAACAAGGTGGCAGCCATCTTGAAAAATGGCCGCCGTCTTGAATTTTTGCGTGGCACGCACTGTTTTTCAAAAGAGTGGCCCTTAGAGAGTATCTGTGCCAAATTTCATGCTTGCATCACCATGTGAACGATTTTTACAGTTATCCGCTGCACTAGAACTGCTGAAATGACTGCCGATGTAGCAGTGTGGGGAAGTCTCACCACCAAAAGCAAAGCTTCCTGAGTCCATGTTGTGCCATGACAAAAAAACCATTTCGCACTACTGTAGAACAGTACAATTTAGTATGCGTTTCTACTGCTTCTCAGAATACTAAGCAAATTTTAGGAGATTAGCATCTTCCATAATGCACCAGGAAACCCAGAGTTAATTCACAGAGAAAGAAACATGCGAATGGATGAGAGAATTGTAGTTTAAGAGCAGACTCCTTCAATAAACTTCTTGTTCAAACTTATTTTTACCTGGGTTAATGAATATTTATACGGTCTTTGTGTTTCCTACCCATCCATATACTTTTCAAAGTTTTCATTCTGCCATTTAAGGATATGCTTCTTTGTCATGATCGTCCAGCAATCTTGCAACATATATCTTTTATTCAACAACATGTATGGTAAAACACTGAGGTCCAGTTGTCTTTTCCTCTTGTTTGCATACATAATTAGCTTAATTTCAGACATTTTTTAAAGTCTAACATGATTTTCATATTTGGGGTAAATTGACTACCATTCGGGCACCTTAAACAAATTTTTTGCGTAAATAAAATGAAAAGGGATGGATTTGAACGGTCCATTCATTTGCTGCTTGAAAACAGTACAATGCATTTTTTGATGATTCTTACCAACAAGATTAGCCTTCGTCAGAATTCATCACGTTTTCTTCCTCTGCACCCATCTCCTGTGGAGTACCACAAGGCTTCATTTTCATTGTTTTAGTTTTGGACGGCACCATGATGGATTTGAAAAGAACCAATTAAGGTGTGTTTGAGGTGCATATTTTCAATTTCAATATATGAGTCTTTTTTTTTTTCAACCCTGTATGAATTAAACCATTTTAAGCACAGCCCCCTCAGTTTCAGGGGTTCAAAAGCAATTTTACGAACTGACATAATCATTGATGAAATTTCAATTTTAATAATTGGTGGCAAATCCTTTGCATTTAAGGACAAGCTGAGGTCTGGAACCCAAACCCATCTCCAGACACTTTCTTCCTTGATGATGGTCTGCCCAGCCTTCACCGCAGCACTACTCAGTTCCAGCCTTGTTGTTGGGGTGTTTTGCCTTCAGGAAGTGAAATGCACATGCAATATGATTAAAAATATACATTTGTAAAAACAATGTCAACAACATCTAAATTTGTGAATACGATGTCACTTGTGTGATTTTTTTTTTTTTTTTCAGTCATAAATAAGTCTAGCCATGTGATGGCAAAAGAAGGCATACGTTTTATTTCAGATATTCATCAAAACATTACTTGCTCTCAATGATTTGGCCCAAATAAATCTGAGAACAGAGCAACATTAGTTCTACACTGTAATTAAATTATTTCCTCTTTTATCCTGGGCTTTAGCTTTTTACAATACATTGTTGAATTGACACCAACTGGAATGGGTTTGCCGTGTTGAAGATTGGAAATAATCGATTAATCGCTTGAGAATTTTGGTGATCAATCGAGCAAAAAAAATTGCCACAAGTCTGACCACTAAGAGCTGTCGGATAGCTCACTTGGTTAAGGCACTGCATTGCAGTGCAGAAGTGACTATCACGTCGCGGGTTCAAGCCCCGGTCATACCAACTGGCAGTGGTCGGCAGCTTTTTCAGAGTAGCGCACAATAGCCCATCGCGCTATGAATCAAATAAAGTTTAAAAATGATTCGGCAGTTTTAAATTGGGTAGGGACTGCCGGAAAGGGAAATAAATGAATAGTTTTGTTCGTTGCTCAAGCGCCTCCTGTTGGAGAGCTTATGCCATCAGAGGCGACAGCTGGGGGTATATCCTCGAACGTCCCCAATCCTCCAATTCCCCAATCCTTGAATAGACCTTGAGTAGACTTTCATTTGAACTTAATTTCAGGTCAATCGGTCAAATGGTTCTGAAGATATGGCCAAAATGGTAATTTTCCATCACAAAGCATCACCTGGTGGCAAAATATTGAACCATACAGGTATGATGTCATCATGTGACACGTTTTGAGGTCATGACCTTTCATTTGCACTTGATTTGACGTCAATCAGACAAATATTTCCAGAGATATGGTAAAAACTGTGATTTTTTTTTTCAGTTTTTGGCCCCTGGTGGCCAATCTAGATATTGTAAATTGTCCAAAATCGAATCAGTTCTTCCTCTTTATGATACTTACTTATATGCAAAACTTGGAATTTCTAATTGAAATATTACTTATAATAATATTATCGCGTTAACAGTGAAATCAGTTTTTGGCCCCTGGTGGCCAATCTAGACATCGTAAATTGTCCAAAATCGAATCAGTTCTTCTTCTTTATGATACTTACTTATGTGCAAAATTTGGAATTGAAATATTACTGAAGTTATCGCGTTAACACGTAGTGCGGCGGCGGTCGGACCAAAAACATAATATCCCCCGGAACGCCATTTGGCGTTTGGGGATATAATGATAATATTGTCAATGTTCAATTATTTATAGACCTAACTATACATGCTTCCTTTGGGATTTATTTTCATATATAATACAGCTGTTGTGTCAACAACAACCAGCGGTGACTCCCGCTGAAACCTTGTGATCCATGCAGTGTTAACTGCCTTCTGAATTGCATTGAGGCTGTAGCTTTTGACAAAAATCTTCCTTCAGCTGAATCAGAATAAAATTGACGTCCTAATCTTATCATCATCGCGACTATAATCAATGCTCTTCGGCCGCTGTCACTAAGTATAAAGTCTCTGGACAGAAATCTAGGTGTTATCTTTGGTTCTTGTTTAAAATTAGATAAACAAATCAACTAAGTTGTCAGCGTTTGCTTCTTCCATCTTAGATCTCTTAAAAAATAATTTATTTCCGTTAAAGATTTGGAGTCCATTGCTCAAGCTCTTATCTTGCCTCGACCACTGCAATTCTCTTGACGTAGTAATCAGTCAGTTAACTCCGTCTTGCCTATTGCTGCCACATCATGCAGCATTGAGAAGCATCATTCATAGAGAGTGATGTAGAGAGACCTCATCTCTCCTGTATTAGTCTATCTGCAGTGGTTAACAGTGAAGTACAGAACTGGATTTCATATTCATACTTGGTACTTGTGGTGGCTAGTGTTTAGAAAATCAAAGTGATCTTGCAGCCTGGTGTAACTGTAAGGCCTCTGTGCTGCAACAAATGGATGGAGGGGTCTTGACTGTTTCCTGACCAGTTGTTCCTAAATTCTTACTTGGCACATGACACAGGACAGTATTATTATTAATATGCAGTTGTTTTATCCAGCGGCTCACCCACCCCCCCCTTTTTCTGTGCCTCTTTCCGAGGATCTTTCCCTCCACTACCCTGGAGTCCTGAACTGTCCAAGCCCTGTCCTTCATCATGAGCGCATGGCTGCTGCTGTCCTGATCCGCTCCGGATCCAGTGCAGCTCCATCCTTGACATGCCACTTCCTGAAGCCACAGATGCCACTGTTTCGATAGACTTTAATTGAAGTCTATTACCATTTTATTCTATTATTACCTACCTTGCCAGCAGAGGATGGGCTTCCCCACTATAGCTGGATTCCTCCTGAGATTTCTTCCCACTGGGGAGTTTTTTGTCTCCCCCAACTGGGAGTTTTTTTTTTTTTTTTTTGCCTCATTTGCTTTCGTGGGGATTAGGCTGGGCACTGCCCTTTCTTTCATTTATATAATCTCTCACTGTAAAGTGTCTTGGTGATAGTCTATCTGTGAAAAGCGCTCTTCGAATAACTTGAATTGAATTCAATTATTTTTGAAGCGCTGCATGGACAGGCACCAGGTTTCATCTTTGAACTGCTCATCACCTATTCTACTTCCCTTGCCCTATAAATCGAGTGACCAATCACTGCTCTGCATTCCTCGCCACAATCAAAATCAAAAGATGAGTCAATTTCAGTTGTGGTCCCTAAATCGTTGAATAGTTCACCACAAACTGCTGGAGCCTCCCCATCCATTAATATCTTAAACCCACCTAAAAGCCATATTTTTTTCTACTGCATTTTGATTGCCAACATGAAAACATGCTTGATTATACTTTGGCTTGTATTTCTGTTTTTGTCTGTTTTTTGGCTTACATTATGATTTTGTCTGTTTTTACCAATATTTCTGTTCTTTTGATCCTTCCTGTGTTTTTAACCTCTCTGGAAAACACCGGTCAATCGTTGTTGATTTAAATGTGCTTTATTAATAAAATGACTTGACTTACAGTATGTGAATTTAATTGCTTATTGAAAACGTACAATGTGATGACTGCCATACAGTTGACTGTTTCCCACTGTGTAACATTAAGAGATCTTTTCTTCTCACTCATGTCGCATTTGGGCATTGATGACACCAGTTGGTCATGCCTTGCAAGCAGTATTTTCACCCAGTTCTCCATGATGTAAAACTTGAGCTGTGCAATTGTACCGGCCCTTGCCCAGGTAACTCAACGTTGAATTGACATCTTTTGTTTTGGTTAGGGTTGAAGATTGATGGTGGGTCAATCACTGGAAAAAACGAAAAGTTGAAAAAAATGTCATTGAATCAACATTTTGATTATTTTTTTTTTGATTGTATTTTGATTGAATCAATGTTGAATCTGATATTAGTGTGACTGTTGCAGCGTGCAAATTAAGCACTATGTACTGTGGACAATGGGTTGTGATATTTTCTTTTGTGTTAATCTTGTTAGGATAAGTACGAAATGTGTGAAGAAAAAAATAAAAACATCCAGTTCGCCTATGGACAGAGACTGCACGGAGTGGATCAGTCCAAATGTCCCCATCACCCATTTACACTGTGGGTGGTAGTCAGTTGGCGCCAATTTGAACCGTGTCGCCTTATCTGCACGGCTCCCCACTCATGGCAAGTTTTTAATAACTGAATTATGTTTATTAAAAAAAGACTGCAGTGTGCTTGCTCATGGTTGGTAAACCTTATCTGTGAATCGCCATGTCCACATCAACTAACATTGGGCCTAAGCTGGAAAAATATAAAGGTTCGTCGATGTCTCCTGACTCTCCTCTGTTAATTTAACTCCGAGAGTGTACTAGTGGAACAGTAGGGTGCTCAGTCTTGACCAAGACCCAAAGACTTCTGACTTATAAGATCTTATTTGAGGGTTTATTTTTAACCGAGAGTTAAGCAAGCTATTTGACATTGGTTGTTGTTCACGCCACAAAACAAATGGACCAATTTCAGGCAATGTACCTGAAGTCACGTGATGCGATCCAGTAGTAATCAGATCAGATTCGCATCGCAAAAAGCGAAATCAAATTTTACCAGTTTTGCTGAAATGCAAATCATCATAACCATCCCTTCGCAAAAAATGCGATTAAAAAAATCTTCATGATATTTCATTGATCCCGACTCACTGGCCTGCGAGGTTCCGAGTCCCCAAGCCACAAAGCAACAGAAGTTTTCGCGACTTTGCTTGGCTGGAAAATGATGTTCATTCGCATACCAACCAGCGCGAGGGGGGCAGTCTGGTTTCATCATGATGTCCAGACTGCAATGTGAGCCATATTGAATTACAGGTACATCGCTCTTTGGATATGGCCACCTAGTTGGCTAGTCTGCTTACTGCTATTGTTAACTAAGGAGAATCTTTGTAAATGATCGTCATATTTAGGCAATGTGATTTGTTTCTTGTCCCAACTTTACCTTTTTGGGACGTTAGCTAGTTTGCTGGCGAGTTCAAAAGCAATCGCTTAGGTACAGCTAACTGGCTAGTGAGTCTACGGTGGTTATGATGTCCATTGGATAAGTTTTTATAGCTCTCATTTGTCACTTTCAATGCCATCGCACGTTGACGATCTCTTTCAACACCGATGACCCGCTTATTTTACCCAAAGAGCGAACAGACAGTTCAGGACTGAGATCCATAGCTAGTTTTGGCTGCATTCTTTTGTTGTGCATGCTATCGCTATTTAGTTACTCCTAAGATTATAAAGCTAGCCATCTTCATATCTAGCTAGGGGGATATTTGTAATCATTGTTATACTAAAGCGATGTAATTTATTTTTTGCCCTTATGGGGAAAAAAAATCTGTGTCCGACCTCCCAAATTTTTTCGGCTGAATTGCATTTACTCAATGTACGCTTTTGGTTTTGACAGAGAGAGAGGGAAATTTGAGGGAGAGGAAAAAGTAATTTCACTTTGCATGACACTTTAAAGACAGAAAAGTGTATGAGTGTTAAGAAGTAATGGACCTCCTACCTAGGCCAAATTTATACTCTAAAGTAAAAGGTGAAGTTTGGACGTCCGAGAGAGAAGTATCCGCGTTCAATGCTCTGTCATGCCAAAAATGGCAGACGTACAAGCCCTAAAAACTGTTTGTATGTCTTCCACTTTTGGCGCGAGTCAACGTCGCACAGCGAAGTATGCATGAGGCTTTAAGTTCATCAAACTTCGATGTTTGGTTCCACTGGTATTTCATGTAAGTTAGTTATGATGACCTCACTTCCATGTTGGTCCGAATTTACATTTGAATCGCTAAATGATGCAATGTTAAAGGAATACTCCAGTCATTTTGCATTTTAAGCCTCATTTCCCGCTGGTTTACAATGAAATAAAATCGTTCGGACATGAATTTTAAGGAAAAGCTCCATTTGGAGAGGTTTAGGTCGTTTTGTAAGCCCCCGTCAACTGCCAATGTAATGTCAATGGGTATGCTGAAATCGGTACTAAAACAACATTAAATGTTCGTTTGGAAAGACGTGAAACTCACCAAGTGGTAACTGGAGTTCATTGTTATTAAAAAATCCTAGAAAAGTATACTTTCCAGCAGGTTTTATTCGTCATTAAGTAATTGTGGAACTATTTTATTTAATGCTGAATCACTTCCGTGCGTAAACTTCCACTTGACAGTTTTTAAGCCTCCTGGCCAGTTGATACAAGTATAATAATAATGCAATAAAAGACGACACAAGGAAAACAATCCCTTTTCCGTTTCCCGTGGCAGATTAATACCAAAAAAATTGAGGCATCCTATTCAACACAACAATGATTAATAAAACCCGCTGGAAAGCATATTTTTTCTAAGATTATTTTTTATGACATCAACGAACACCAGTGACCACTCGGTGAGTTTCACGTCTTTTCAAACTAACGTTTAATGTTGTTTTAGGACCGATTTTAGCATGCCCATTGACATTAAACTGGCAGCTGACGCAGGCTAACAAAACGACCCAAATTTCTCCGTCAAAATTCGCACCTGTACAGTTTAGTATGGAGTGACCCATATCTAAGCATATTATAGGTTGTTCTGTTCTGCCGCAGTGGTCCTCTTCTTGCATAAAATACAGCAGTGGTACTTCACCATGTTGGAACATTGTACTGAAACAACAACAACAAAACAAAAAAACCCATTCCAAATCTCAGCTATTAATACAACCTGTCTTGTGTTCATTGGTCAAAAATATGCCAGAGATGATTGGTTTGCGATATGTTAGTTAATCTTTTTAATATTGGTGGAATATGTCCCACAATGTGAGTGGTCTGATAACTATCATGTCAATTCTTATTGGATATATTTTCCACACATTTATTGCTCATGTTAAGAATGAGAGAAACTGTCATCTCATGAATAAACAACTCGGAGGATTAAGAAAGCAAAATGTTGCGAGTTGCTTCTGGAATATAGGCCTCATACACAGCTGTCATGCATGGATTTCTTGATCATTTTCACATAATGGCCATAGTAAAAGATAATCACATATCAAGAGATTCTACTGCAAGAGTAATATACTGGAGTCCATAAAACAGACATTCTCTGCCAATGACAAGTACATGTATTCAAAGATGCAACAAAAATTTTGAAAAAATGACCAAGAATTTCACCCTCTCAGCTCAAAATCAGTCATATATTGCCCATATGATTGTTATGCATGATCATACGAATGAGTGGTGTTCTTATTTTCTTTCTGGCCAAAATTGTTATCTGAAACATTTCAGGACTGCCATTGCCATTTTTCATTAAAGTCTTTTTTTTTAAACATGGATCACAACATCGGGCCAAAAACTTTGTCTTTAAAATGAACCTAACTACAGCACCCTCCATAATAACTGGCACCCCGGTTAAGATGTGTTTCTTAGCTTGTGATAAATTCCGTTTTTTTCTAAATAATACAAGACCACAATTACGAAATAATTCTTTTACATCAAATCATGTGTGCCACAATTATTAGCACCCCTGAAGTTAATACTTCGGACAACCTCCTTTTGCCAACAAAACAGCACCTAATCTTCTCCCATAATGTTTCGCAAGATGGGAGAATACAGAAAAAGGGGATCACCGACTATTCCCCTTTGCACAATCTCTCTAAATCATCCAGCAACCTGGGTCCTCTCCTCTGCACTCTACTTCAGCTCACTCCACAGGTTTTCAACGAGGTTGATGTCTGGGGACTGAGATGGCCATGGGAGGAGCTTGATTCTGTGTCTCGTGAACCATTTCTTAGTAGATTTTGCCACATGTTTAGGGTCATTATCTTGCTGAAAGACCCAGTAACGACCCATCTTCAGCTTTCAGGCAGAGGCCACCAGATTTTGATTCAAAATGTCCTGGCCTTTCAAAGCATTCATGATGCCATGCACCCTAACAAGGTTCCCAGGGCCTCTGGAAGTGAAACAGGCCCACAGCATCAGCAATCCTCCCTCATACTTCACAGTGGGCATGAGGTGCTTTTCTGCATACTCAACTCTTGTGTTCTGCCAGACCCACTTAGAGCTTTTTGGGAACAAACACTCTATCTTAGTCTCACCTGACCAAAGCACATGGTCCCAGTTGAAGTCCCAGTACCGCTTAGCGAACTCCAGATGTTTGCGTTGATGATTGTGAGTGAGAAAAGGTTTTTTCCGTACATGCCTCCCAAACAGCTTGTTGGCATGTAACCTGATGGTTGTTTTGGAGACTTTGTGACTCCAAGATGCTACCATTTGTTGCAATTCTTTAACAGTGAGCTTTGGAGAATGTTTTATTTCTCTTACCATCCTCCTCACTGTGCGTGGTGGCAAAAAAACCTTGCGTCCTCCTTCAGGCTTGTTTACCACTGTTCCAGTTGTTTTTAACTTCTTGATGATTCCTCTGACAGTAGATATGGGCAGGTGCAGGCGAGTGGCTATTTTCTTGTAGCCATTGCCTGACTTGTGAAGGTTGACACACATCTGCCTTACTTGAATGGAGTGTTCCATTGTCTTTCCCATGTTGAAGAGTGGATAAGAGAAATAGCCTCTGTGTCACCTCATATTTATACCCAAGGGAAACAGGAAGTGATGATATCTAATTAAATGTTCCTAGGTACTCTGATCAACTTTGTAAACTACTGTAGAAATGACAGAAATACTTCAAATACATTTAATTCCGAGGAATTGTTAGGGGTGCCAATACTTGTGGAACAGATGATTTAATGGAAAATTATTATTTCTTAGTCAGGGATTTTTTTCCCCTTAAAATTCCTCACTTGAGTTGAAGGTTACATTTTTCTACAATTTTCAGTTTGAGGATATGCTTCTGCAACAAAAATTGAATTTATTTTAAGTCTTTTAACAGATCTGAACCAGGGGTGCCAATAACCATGGAGGGCACTGTAAATTAAAATTTTACCATTGCTAGACAGAGTAACTCCTAAATAATAGATTCCAAGCCATGGTTTGATTGAAATTTGGGAAAGAAAAAAGAAAATCTTGAGGATTTCTTCCTGAGAAAGGGACGCCGCCTTTTCAGTTTGACACACGCATGCTATACATTTGTGTGTATGTGTTCACATTAGACAAATGCATGAAATTAATGTACGTGTATGTTTTTATAGATGTTACCACACAGATGCAAGGTGACAACAGGCAGATTTTGAAAGGCAAGTCTATCAGAAACTGCTATAACACAGCAGTAATTTGCAGATTTCCATCTCACATTATGACAATTTGTTAACATTCTTTTTTACGACATTGCCATCCAAAAGATGACTGCAGTGCTTGCTGAAGTACAAGTGGTTGTAAGCAAGGTGTAAGAGATATTGATTTCAAGAGTGAATTAGCAGATCCCAAAACGACCCCGGCTGGTTATCAAGGATCAGTGCCAGCCACGACCCATCTTGGTATCACAATAAAGGTTAAACCGTTTGGGATTTTTGCCCTGGTGTTAAAATCAGTATGTGTGTCACTGAGTCAGAGTAAATGAAGATGGAACACAGTATAAATGAAAGATCTCATTTTGCACCAAACAAAGTTTTACTTCTATCACTGGTGAACTTATTTAGTTGCAGTCTGAAACCTCTAAAAAATTTCAGCACAGAATCTCATTATTATCTGTTCCAAAGTTTATTCTGATCAAGTAAATCAGAGCAAAATTAGAGAAGAATGTCTAGGTTGCTTCTCCAAATTGGCAATTCAGGTACCTTGTGTGCCATTTCAGATTTCTTCTTTTTTAATTTTTAGAATTTAAAAAATTTTTTATTATCATTTCTGCCAGACCTGTAGCCTTTACCATTTCCCAATCAAAGAAAATTAATTTTCACTCCCCTGGAGCAGATTTTATTTTTTTTAAAAAGAAAGAAATGAAATTATAAATACAAGGGCAATGTAAAAAAAATGGTAAAGATAAGTAAAAAGAACAAAAACCCCAGCAATTATTTATTGAAGAAAAAATATGCGATGATTGCCCGAGAGAACATATTCCAAAGCATAATATCTGGACTGCAGGGCAGCATCCTAACAACAAGGTGAAATCAGCTGACTGAAAATCGCAGGTCAAATTGCCCATATAAGGAATGGGTCAAGAAAACACAAACTCTACTGTTGTACTCTCGGTATTCGTGCAGAATGGCATAACGATTCTGTCAGAAAACGACTTTGAAAATGACTTGACTACTTTTACCCGTTAATTATTTTGAAAATGCCACAAACTAGTTATGCGTTTATATTGATGCACTATTCAACTACACGCAAATGGCCCATGGACACAGTTTGACGCACTAGGAATCCAAGGCTGTAGCTCAGACGAAGTTTGTGCGATTAAGGTGATTTAGAGCTCGTTGGAAACGTCAGAAGCCACACAATCAAATGGCTACTGGCAGCATCACAAGCCGGTCACAGAGTGGAAAATACATTGCAAGCAAACTGAATGCTAAGGAACTGTACAGAAGCCCTGAACCGCACCGTGAAAAAAAAATTTTTTGTGGTGAAGTAAAAGTGTAATTTTTTTCCTTTTGTTATTTTGCGATATTATCTCGTTATTTCGAGATAAGATCTCGTTATTACGAGATATTATCTCGTTATTTCGAGATAACATCACGCCCTGCCTGGGATTGAATCAATGTTAATATCAGCCACTAAAGGGCAGACAATGACCGCAGACGGCAGACACGGCCGTCTCGGCCTATTCACCTGGCCGTTTCTCAATATGCATTCTTCTCTGTACTTCAGTTATTGTGAACTTGAGAAACGTCATCCCGCTGCGGCTTAATCATCGCAGCTGAATCTGTGATGCAAACTAACGACTTCACATCTTTCTCAGCCAACCACAAACTGGATATATATATTTATATAGCATGCCTGCGTTCTATGCTCAGTAATCCCGCTTGCACACTGGACACGAAATGAATTTTTCGCACGATTACAGACAAAGTCAATGCAAAGACGCGATAGTCGGGTTTTAATATTGCTCCGTGTCCGAAAGTCAAAAAGTTCTAATTTTTCCGTGTATTCCAGAAATTATTATTATCGACTTTTCTTGGTCTTTTTAGCCTATTCGCCTGTTTTCTTCCGTTGAAGATAGACAACAGTCTTTATTCGGCCTTTCTTTTGAAAATTAGTCAGATGGATCGAACAGATTCACGCTTTATTTCCACACCAGAGATAAAATGGTGCTTTTAGTCAGAGAGAAAATCAATTCCATGACTATTGACATTGTGAATAAAATATCGCTTGCATGATCAAGACTGTCGGACGCGAAATGCAAAATACTCCATGCACCCCTGCCGTAGACTTCACCCCCTTCGCGGGAGCGCGCGCACGTTATTCCAAGACCAAAGTGATCCAGGTCGCCTTATTTGGCATTTGCAATCAATCAAAGAGAATAATACCGTTTCATATGTTAAATTATTGCCAATGATTTACCGCTTTAATTTTGCAACCAATAAAAGTGCTAACAAGTGCGAAGGACTGTATCATAGCCTATTTTCAATTTTTGCGAAGTAGACACTGACAGTAAATAACAAATGGTATTGTTTCGCGACATAATATCCTAAAGCCACCTGATAAGAGTGATAACGAATTCAAAAATGAACTTATATAGCCTTCGTATTTCACAACATCGATTCTGAGGAAATATTTCGACAGGCTAATTACAAAATGTTCTAACAAAATGTTATAATAGTTTGTCTGTTATAAGTAAAAATAGTTCATTAAAGAAGTCTTGATTGATTTTTTTATTTGATCATTCATTCCTTCGTTCACGTTATTTAATTTTGCCAAGACCTGAAACAAGCATTTGACTTCTCTAAAAGAAGAATATCTGATGGGGTGGACATAGGCAATACGCGTAACCAGCAAATACTTTTCAACCTGCACAATAATAAAGCAATTTAGCCGCGAAACCCTTACTTGCTCATATTATCAGAACTTCATTTTGTAATTCACCTGGTTTTCCTCAAAATCGATGTCGTGAAATAGGAAGGCTATATAAGATAATTTTGAGTTCGTTATCACTCGTATCACGTGGCTTTAGGATATTATGTCGCGAAACAATACCATTTGTTATTTACTGTCTGTGTCTCCTTCGCAAAAATGAAAAATATGAAACAGTCCTTCGCACTTGTTAGCACTTTGATTGGTTGCGAAATTAACACTAGAACTGCCATGACGGTCATTTTGGCCGTTTTGAAATTTGTTTGCGTCATAACTTTTCAAAATAAAAGAATACAACCTTAAGGGTCACTGACTTTTCTAAAAAGTGTCAATATTTTAACGTGCAATTGATTTTAAATAGATTACACTTACGAAGCATAAAATCCCACCTATTTCTGCCATTAGCGGTCTCACTGACCGTATAGTTTTGCGGCTGTTATTTTTTTCGAAAAAAATTATCTTTTGGTTGCCTAGCAACTAACCGATGCCACTGTCAGAGTTGGTAGAGCCATCTAGAATTATTTTATTGGGCAGCACTGGCAAAAAGTTTGAGCCAGTAATTGCGGGAGACACTGGCACCAAAACGGAGGCAGTGCTAGGTCCGCAGATGCTGCTCACAAATTAAGACGCTCGTCACCTGCTGAAGATGCGTCAGACCCGTCGGGAATTGCTTTAGGAGAACGGAGGTCACCTGCGCGGACCATTACGAGTAGACTAAATGCCACGCCACGCCAATAAATAAAACGCAAGTGTATACTTGTCCGAAAGTCGGACAGGGTTTTAATATAACTCCATGTCCGACAGTCGGATAATTTCATTATAACTCCGTGTCCGAAAGTCGATTATTGTTTTTAATCTCTTAAAATCTACTGAAACTTTTAGATTTTAAACGTGAATGTTTTGATCAGAGGGCTCATTTCTTCAAGATGAGTACCGAGAATTTCAATCAATGTGTCTGTTTAAGCTCTGCTAAATAAAGTGGGTCGACATTGACGCGGGACTTAGTGCATTTATGACGAATTTAGCGTCTGACGGACAGAGATCCTAAAATACTCCGTGTCCGAAAGTTATAGTTTTAATTTTTCGAGTATTCCAGCAATCATTGGACGTAGAAACTTGGCCATGTTTGTGTTCGATCTTCACAAAATGCAAATTGATATCTATCCACTTTTCTTGATCTTTTTATTCGTCTGTTTTCTTTCGTTGAAGATAGACAACAGTTTTTATTCGGTCTCTCTTTTGAAAATTAGTCAGATCGATCAAACAGATTCACACTTCATTTCCACACCAGAGATAAAATAGTACTTGTAGTCATTGAGCAAATCAATTCCATGACCATTGACAGTGTGAATTAAATATTGCATGCACGATCAAGACTGTCGGACGCGAAATGCAAAATACTCCATGTCTGGTAGACAACAGAAAGTAAAAGTATTGATATGAGAGCAGATTTATAACGAAATAAAGAATAAAAATATATCACCAACAAACAGAATATCCAAACAAGATGGCCCGCAAATAAATAAATTGCAGTGTTCATTGGCTGTTCTGTTTGTTGTAAATATGTTTTTTATTCTTTATTTCGTTATCAATCTGTTCTAATCGTCCTCTTTTTTTAGGCTGTCGGACACGGAGTATTTTGCATTTAGGCCTAATATCCGACAGGCATTGTACGGAATTGTATTTATAAAAATTGCCCAAATAAATTGATTGCAGAGCACATTGGATGTTCTGATTGTTTTTGATTGAAATTTTCGGTACGGTATCTTGAAGAAATGAGCCCTCTGATCAAAAAATTCACGTTTAATATCTAAAAGATTCAGCAGATTTTAAGAGATTAAAAACAATTATCGACTGTAGGACACGGAGTTATATTAAAACCCTGTCCGACTTTCGGACACATGGACATTGCGTAAATAAAAAGGTAATCAGAAAAAAAAAGTTCAGCACCTTCCTATTGTTTTCTAATCCGTGTCATTGTTCCGATTAATTATTTCATAATAAATAAGATATTCCATATGGTTATGTTGTTAGGCTGTAAATGTTGAATCCGAATGTGTATTAATCATGTTTTTAATTGTTTTTGTCGCTCTGAATCTGTATTTCTTTACTCAAAAATATCGTTGTGAATGTTTACAATAAAGCCACTTTCACACTGGACTCGAATAAATTTTTCATACGACAGATCACTTTCAAAAGTCAATGCAAAGACGCGAATCCACGCGTATTTGCGTCTTTGCATTGAATTTGAATGTAACCTGTCTTGCGAAAAATTCGTTTCGCGTCCGGTGTGAAAGCAGCTTAATTCATGTTAATTATACATAATTCTATTACCTAAATATTCATACATGTATTATTAAACTTGTTAAAACGTAATGCTGGTGTTGTTTCATTCTTTTAAGATACATGGTAACATACAAGATGCATTAATTGTGCGTTATCCTTAATGCCGTTGTATAAGCAGACTATATAAATCAGTCTATGGCTCCAAGTCCGGATTTCCTACATTGTGCATGAACATACGGCGGATCTTAAGAATGGGTAATTGGAGCAAGATTACGACTGGCGTAAAAAAAGTAATTGCCTTTATTTTTTCGCTTTGGAATATGCTGCCTTCAGAGTTTTCCAGCGATGCTGAATCGGGTTGGCGCTAGTCAGTCAACACAAAACCAGTCTCTCTCCACTTTTCGCCCACCATAATTATATCGTTGTTACGGTGCTTTCGCCCATCGATATATTACAATATATTCATGTCTTTCATTATGCATACAGTCGTCTCCTCTTTGCTCCAAAAATGCTAATTCCTTGCGAAGTGAACAGGCGCAGACGTGGTTGAACATTCAGTTCGAGGGCATATTCTGATTAAGGTGTATACATGAGCCAATATTCCGATTAAAACAGGCATATGCCAGGGGTCTTATTCGGAATATTTCGAATCGGAAAATGACCTTAATCGGGTTATTGAACTCGTTTACATGACAGGTACGCAATTAAATACAGGAACATAGTGCGTAAACGCAGTCACTGACTGTGAATGGACGAACTATGTACATTTAAGTATCCTCCGATTAGCGCGAAGCGGGGGATATAGCATTGAGCTCCGTCCGTCCGTCCCTACGGACACAAAAAATTGAGACGGCGGGGCATATTGCCATGTTAGTGTAACTTGTTTAGTTAGCATCTATGCTTTTGGGAAACGTAACCCTGCCCTTCTCTCTCAGGAGCGTCCCGCTCCCGCTTAGATGCCGAAAGGAATTCTGTGATATGTCTGCTGTCATGTTCACACAAGTTACCAGCCGATGCATCCTCGGAAAAATGGGCGATTATAATGATTCAAGCCCAGACAGGGCGTAATGTTATCTCGAAATAACGAGATAATATCTTGAAATAACGAGATAATATCTCGTAATAACGAGATATTATCTCGAAATAACGACTTATTATCTCGAAATAACAAAAGGAAAAAAATTACACTTTTACTTCACCACAAAAAATTTTTTTTTCACGGTGCGGTTCAGGGCTTCCGTAGAACTGAGATCTTCGAAGCAATGCCCTGGAAAAAAGCATAACATGGAGACTGGCAGATCCAGTTTCTTTATAACATGGACACATTGGACTGACAATAGCGAGTGCAGATTTACCCTCCAACAGTTTTTTTATTATGCCCTCACCCTCCAAAGAGGAAAGGGGGCATTATATCGACACCATGTCCATCCGTTTTCCGTTAACTTTTCGTTTCCGTGGGATAACTATTGAATCCCTCGTCGGATTGATGCCATTTCTTAATGCCCTATTGGGAGTGGCTAGAGGAAGGTTCCTTTCGAAAATCAGCGTCGTGCAATATCTAAAATGACCGCCACAGCAGCCATCTCAATATGCCCTTGATCAACATACAGGAGGGGGCATATACCAAGCTCTGCGTTGCTCTTGTTACAAAATATCAAAGGTAAGAAATTTTTTCTGCTCATCTCTGCAGACTGTAAAGTGTATGCTTGCTGTTCTTTGAGTGTGGTTCCAGTTTAAAACAACGAGGCTTATATCGTTGGTTTCTGTGGACTTTCCTCCTTTATTTGAGGAATCCTTTTTATGCATAGCACAAATTCAGTAGAAATGCTAGCGACTCAGCGCTGATAAAATTTTATCCTATGTTTTGTTTCAGGGTTATTTACTTGCTTGGTTCTTGAATTGTATTTGGTTGAGGTAAAAATGGTCAACATGAGCTTTTTGCCGAGATTCTTTGCGTAAGGTGGATAAGCTGCATGACGATGTTGCAATTAAGAAACATGCTGTATTTATTATGCGTAACAGCCAAGCCCCGTGCCAGGCGCATTGTGTTGGTGAAGGCCCACGTCATGCATTGATAGATTATTTATGTGGATAAGTCTAAAAACGACAATTAAATTTATAATTTTAAAGCTCTAACCACCTCATTGTGGGCTAGCGCTATTTCTTGTTGTACTGACACATCACTGATGAACTTAATTGATTTCATTGTACACTTTACTGAAAATAAAAAAAAACTGCTATCCCCACTGAGCACTTCACCATGGTCAATTAAATGCCCCTGAATTTACAGGAAAAGGAGGCCTCAATTTTTACCAGAAACCAAGTGGAAGACTGAGGCTGGTGATGAATGACAGGGGCAAACTCAGGATTCAAGCGCAGATTGGAACTCAGTCCAAAGGTCTTATTTAGGCTTTTAGTGATACAATCCAGGTCAAGACCACTACAGCAGAATGCAGTCAAGAACGGAAAGTCCAAAAGCTTAAACGAGATCCAGTCCACAGATTGACGGCCAATGAGAGGTTCGCCAAGACCAGAAAAAATCCAGAAAGGAATCATAACCAGAAAATGAACACAAGGGAAAAGGCGAAACCGGAAACCATGGACAAAAAAAAAATGACCAAGAATCTCGAACAAAAACAAAATGCTTGTAAGAGCGGAGTAACTGGCAACAAACATGCAAATTCAGAGTGAACCAAAGGGGTATACACTGCCCATCAAAAAATACTTGCCATTTGGATTTAAATAAGCAAATACTCAAGAGCCTATGATTGAATTATTATTGCAGTGATGAATATGTTTCAGCTGGCAATAATTCCTTTAATCCTAACTGATTCAGTGTGTAACTTCTCATTTCTTAAAAAAAAAAAAAACACGTCACAAGACATATCTCATGGTTGTTAAAAAGATGTTTCAAGAGGGGGAAATTACTGGCCAGCATCAAGAAAAGAAAACAACTGCGGAGATCACTTAAATAGGGTCAGGAACTGTTCAACAATTTATTAAAGCTTGGAAGGATAGTAGCAAACTGTCACCTTCACGGAAGAAATGGGTTGGAGAAAAATCATGACTGATCCTGATCGGAAATCACTGAAGGCTCGGTGGAATCTCATCTCAAAAAACAAATCAACAGTAAAACTCATTGCAATGATTAACCATGAAGGAAAGAGCATCTCCACTCGCATGATGCAACAAGAACTTGGAGGATTGGGGCTAAACAGCTGTGTGGCCACCAAAAAGCCACTTGTTAGTGAGGCTTATTGGGGAAAAAAATGAGTTCACTTTAAAAGGGAGCATAAAGATTGGATTGAGAAGCAATGGATAATGATCATGTGGTCTAACGAGTCCAGATTTACCATATTCCCGTAGCGAGGCGCAGCCCACGCAGTGGTAATTTCGTGAGGTGCGCAGCCTTTGGAAGACGAAGGTGCGCCGAGATGGGTGTGGCGGCGTAGTAGGGGGAGGTGTCACATATTCATCAAGACGCAGTGACAATTTCGTAGAAAAAGTCTCCACTGGAGTTGCGCAGAAAACTCGCCAGCTCCAACCTGGTTTAATTTCTGTGCAGTGGTAATTTGGCTGACCGGCGCAGAGCGCCCACACGTCACCAAAATCTCACAGGCAGGTTTGCTGAATGTCAGGCACTTTTCAATGCAAGAAATAATTACAGGAAGCACTATTTAATGTAACTATCTGAATAAGGACATAAATGACAGTATCTACATCGATTGTCCTGATGTCAGATTAAAGGCGGTTGGCACGCGTAATGGAAACTTGACCTGGCTTAATCAACGCAGCTGAATCTGTGATACAAACTAAGGACTTCATATCTTTCCCTCTTTCCCAGCCAACCACAAACATTATATATATACATATATATATATGTAAAGCCGCTTGCACACTGGACACGAAACAAATTTTTTCGCCCGACTGATTACAGGCAAAGTCAATGCAAAGACACGATAGTCGGGCAGGGTTTTAATATAGCTCCATGTCCGAAAGTCATAAAATTTCAAATTTTTCTGAGTATTCCAGGAATTATTAGACGTGCAAACCTTGCCATGTTTGTGTTCGACCTTCACAGAATGCAAATTGATAGCTATTGACTTTCCTTGGTCTTTTTAGCCTATTCATCTGTTTTCTTCCGTTGAAGATAGACAGCAGTCTTTATTCGGTCTTTCTTTTGAAAATTACTCAGATGGATCAAACAGATTCACGTTTAATTTCCACACCAGAGATAAAATAGTGCTTGCAATCAGAGAGCAAATCAATTACATGACCATGGACAGTAAATAAATTATTGCATGCAGGATCAAGACTGTCCGACGCGAAATGCAAAATACTCCATGTCCAGCAGCCAGCATAAAGTAGAAGTATTGATATGAGAACACTTTTATAATGAAATAAAGAATAAAATATATCACCAACACACGGAACATCCAAAAAGATGACCCGCAAATAAATAAATCGCAGTGTTCATTGGATGTTCTGCTGTTAAAATGTTTATTTTTATTCTTTATTTCGTTATCAGTCTGTTCTAATCGTCCTCTTTTTTTTCCGCTGTCAGACGGAGGCATTGTACAATGTCTCGCGCCAATGTCGACTCACTTTGTTGAGCAGAACTTAAACAGACACATTGATTGAAATTCTCAGTACTCATCTTGAAGAACTGAGCCCTCTTATCAAAACATTCACGTTTAATATCTAAAAGAGTCGGTAGATTTGAAGAAATTAAAAACAATAATTGACTGTCGGACACGGAGATATATTAAAACCCTGTCAGACTTTCGGACACAAGACACTGCGTTCAACGCAATCTGTCGAGCGAAAAATTCGTTTCGCGTCCAGTGTGCAAGCGGCTTAATACTAGGCTACTATTATTGTCACCTAGGTTTTATCGTCTTTAGTAGGGAAAAGGAATACAGCCTGATTGCTATGATCTCATACTGAGTTAAGATCACATATTGAAAATAAATGTGTAACGTATCTTGCATTGTTGTCCATGCATGTTATGCATGCCCCAAAATTTTAAGCAGCAACAGTTTGTAATAATAGGAACACGCTATCCATCGTTTCTCTTCCCAATGAGCAAGATTTGACTCGGCTGTGTCGCCTTCTTTGCCAACTTGCGCTGGAAGGCGGGACAGAGGAGTACTTGCGCCAGGCTACGCCGGGCACGAAATTGCAACATGCGCCCGGACACACTCCGTTGGCGCGGCGCACCCTCCGTTCGCCGCGCCTGGTCTACGAAATTAGACCCCATAGGCTCATTCACACCTAGCTTGTATCCCATTTCAGCTAGCTGATATTTTGCGTTATAACCCCATGGCGGTGGAGAGTAAATTCTGGGCTTGGGCCGACCCCGGGTTCGCTGCACGTTCACACCACTGGTTTGGTGCGCAGCACTGAACTAAGGGGCTTGGTGCGCTGCTCCGAGACCACCCCTTCCAGCCACTCTCGGTACGGCTTTTTAGGTCGACCGCGGGTGCGTCTAGTTGTGTTCACACTACCTGCACCAAACCATTTAGGCCGGCCTAGACAGTTAGGCCAACCTAAACACCCTAAGATGATACTGCCAAAATTCATCAGGCTGAAATTGGGAAGGAGTGGTTCATCGAGCGTGAGAAATCATTTTCACATATGAATTGGCCACCCCAGAGTCTGGATCTGACTTGAAAGTCTTTTGAATTTACAAGAGATGCCATAATGGAGGGGTTTGACACACCCATTGCCAATATAATATCTCGGTCAAAAATGAAAGCAAATCTGGTGGGAAATAAATATTGTAACACTGCGTAAGATTGACAAAACAACAATGCTATAACAAATGTGCACCGAGATCAAAGCCAAAGGTGGCCCAACAAAATATTATAGTGTGCAATTTTTTTTGGACTGGTAGTATACAATGGAAGAAGCAGGGGCTAATGGGAAGTGATAACAGGTGAGAGTGCAGGAAACACTGTGTCAGGGGGTGTGTCTATGAGGGAAGTAGGTGCAGGTTATTACTAAACAGAATAGACAGGGCAAGTGAGAGAGTGTGGGGATCAACAATTGCACATGGCAGTGAACGGGACTGAGAAAGCAAAGAGAACGAGTACGAAAAACAAGAAATACATAATCAATGAAAAAATCAGAAAAACTAACTACATCTAAAACACAGGATTTCAGACCCTGACATTAAAGGGGTAATTTTGGTTATGCACTGATAGGATTGAATGTGAAATAAAAATCAGCTGGAGCATTTGAGAGCTCTTTTTTCCCCAGCAGTGTTCGCCTGTAATTCTTATGCTGCCCACCCCAACCTGGAACCAGCAGGGACCAAAACATCTGCAGTCTAGTCAGACTCAGCCTCCAACAGGCTGCCTGAGTGGCCAAGGACGCTCAGTGAAGTCATTACAGCTCAAGCAATTTCATAGTCCGGTTGCCAAGGATTGGCATTGACCTGAGTCCTATTGTGAAATTAGCCCTTCCAGGTGTTGGTGATGAGAAATTGTGTGTGCGCGCGCATTATAATGTGGGTTTTGCACAATATTAGGCAAAACATATTTAAATTGTATTTGTCATGAGTATTATCCTTGATCTTTATGTTCATCGGTCAATAAAGTAATACAATGTATACAGAAAGAATATGTGCACTTAGCAGTGTGCAATCAGATTAAAATGGTATAGAAATGGTATACAATCTTAAACTTGCTCATTGTGCTGAGCAAACGCAATGAAATTAATGGGGTAATTTTGAAAAACTGATTTCCACATTTTTCTCCATCTTCGATTTTCCCTTCGGATTGTTATTTTCCTTTCCTTCAGTGTGTATATAACTTCATTGGTCATGAAGTAATGGGTAATCTTACATGACTACCTTTTCTAGTGTCGAATCACAGGCTATTGAAATGTGTGGACAATGGCACGCTGCCTTCGCTCAAGCATTCATGGTCACACAATGGAAATGTCTGCTCAGTATTCCTTATTCAAGTCAGAAAAAAAAATTACGTATGCAAAAGGATGTTCTTTCCCAAGAGTGCAGTGTGCTTTTGTGTTAAGAAAACAATTTAACCTCAACCTCTTACGATGAAGGTCTTACAAAACACTGGCAAAAGGTCTGTCAGGTATGAGAACTTCATATCATATTTTGGACTGCAAAAACCATTCAATAAGGTACCATACGAGAGATGCTTCAAAACAGAATTGGATTTGGAATTGGTTACAGAATACAGACATAGATTTGCAATTTCATATGAGCAGCATATTAGGGGAAGTGAAGTTCCACAAGGATTGCTGCTGGCACTACTCTCCAATAGGTATGTTAATTGGTAAATGATACCCTGGAGGATTTGCCAATCTATTGCATGACACATTCATTCAAGCACTAACACAAAACAGATCATCAGAGGAAAAGCACATGGGTAACATGAATACTCAACTTGGAAATCAGAATTTCAACCCCCAAGCTTCTGACTGAGCACTGTCCAATTAACACCCCTGCCACCTCAATCTAGTGCAAACTAAACATGAAGTATACTTACGTTTTAAGAAGGTGGCGAGCTTTTAGGGGCGACTGACTTGTTCTCATCACTTTATCATGTTACGTATGTTAGTATGTTAGAAAGTAAAGACTCAAGTGAACTAGCAAATGGTTTCACAGCAAAATGCTAAGTTCACTTCAGCGTAAGTTGAAAGGGATGGGAAAATGTAGGTGATTTCAAGGGTAAAATGATAAAATCGTGCTCATAAATTTCTGAAAGCCTGTTTTTATAGGCTTGGATTTATTCTGCATTTATCGTAAACTTAATTTTAAAAAATTAAAATAAATCCAAATGTGAATTAAAATAAAGGAGTGATATTAATATTAAGGAGTGATATTAACTTAATTAGAGCTGGTGTTGCACTGTTAAAAATCTCTGTTGTGCACCTCAGCAAGTTCTATTTACAGCCGTGCTCCATGGACAGTATGTTACTGTATTTCTAGGTCTTCACAAGCAGATAACAGACTTTGAATGTTCCCTAAAAACAAACATAAAAAATGATCCTTTACCTAATATGGCGTAGCAGGTTTTATGAAGCAAATTATTAGCCAAAACATAAAGTAAACAGTGCTATGAAAGTAAACGTCTAAACAATATATACACATCTAACAATTTCCAACAAAGATTTGCTGATGTTTATGCGAGCAATAATGTCACATTGCTGTATGAGCGTAAAAAGGATGCAGACCATTTATCTTAAGCCTTTTCTTATGCTGGCTGACAAACTTTAATGTTTTCAAAGCCGCAATAAAAACCCCACTGTTCGATGGCTTCTCTGACTGAGGACCCAATTCTTTGAGAGCTGTGCTGAACAAATTCCATTTCAAGAACTCGGGAAGCCTCAGTCTCCAGAGGATACAGTTTTTGGATGTCGTTTTTTTCCAGTGCTTAACTTTGAGGATGTGTGTGCGTGTGGGTTTGAGATATGGATGTGAAAGGCGGTTTCTGAGTGTGTATGAGGCAGTGTGTTTGCATGATTGTCTGTACAGCGCCCTCCAATAATTATTGGTTAAGATGTGTTCTTTAGCTTCTAAGAAATTCAGTTTTTTTCTAAATAATATAGGACCACAATGGGGGAAAAAAAGAGGAAAATCCAACCTTTAATTCAACTGCATTTATTCGTGGGGAAAAAAAAACTCCCATTTTAAGAGATAATTATTTTTCACCAAATCATGTGTGCCACAATTATTAGCACCCCTGATGTTAATACTTTGTGCAACCCCCTTTTGCCAACAAAACTGCACCTAATCTTCTCCTTTAATGTTTCACAAGATGGTGAATACAGTAAGAGGGATCTTCAACCATTCCTCTTTGCACAATCTCTCTAAAACATCCAGTGACCTGGGTCCTCTCCTCTGCACTATCCTCTTCAGCTCACTCCACAGGTTTTCAATGGGGCGGAGGTCTGGGGACTGAGATGGCCATGGGAGAACCTTGGTTCGGTGTCTGGTGAACCATTTCTGTGTAGATTTGGCCACAGGTTAAGGATCATTATCTTGCTGAAAAACCCAGTGACGACCCATCTTCAGCTTTCGGGCAGTGGCCACCAGATTTTGATTTATAATGTCCCGGTATTTCAAAGCTTTCATGATGCCATGCACCCTAACACAGTTCCCATGGCCTCTGGAAGAGAAACAGGTCCACAGCATCACCGATCCTCCCCCATACTTCACAGCGGGCACGCGGTGCTTTTCTGCATACTCATCTTTTGTGTTCCACCAGACCCACTTAGAGCTTTTTGGCAACAAACACTCTATCTTGGTCTCATCTGACCAAAGCACACGGTCCCAGTCGAAGTCCCAGTACCGCTTAGCAAACTCCAGACATTTGCGTTTATGATTGTGAGTGAGGAAAGGTTTTTTCCATGCATGCCTCCCAAACAGCTTGTTGGGATGTAGATGGCGCTTAATGGTTTTTTTGGAGACTTTGTGACCCCAAGATGCTACCATTTGTTGCAATTCTTTAACAGTGAGCTTTGGAGAATGTTTTATTTCTCTTACCATCCTCCTCACTGTGCGTGGTGGCAAAATAACCTTGCATCCTCATCCAGGCTTGTTTACCAGTGTTCCAATTGTTTTAAACTTCTTAAGGCGAGACACTACAGGCGAATAAGGTAAAAATTTTAAACAATAGATATCATCATGAAACTTCCTCAGTTGAATACTTGCAATAGTATGAAGAATATTTGTATTACAAGTTTTTGAATTTTTTTTGTTTAAATATGCAAATAAGGCATGATCTCATTAAATATGTGCTAATTTGCATATATTTTAGGAAGATAAATCTAAACATCTGAAAGTCAGGTGCAAAATTCTTTTTTCATTTTGTTAACATATAAGATGAAAAAACAATTACGGAGGGATTTAATGATATCTGCCTTTATTACTGAGAAAATCAAAATATGGTGTCCATGGCCTCAAAAAATCCATTTTCGCCATATTTTTGGGAATAAAATGTCTCATAAATCAGGCTAGGGATGATATATTAACAAATCCCTCTGTAAATATCTTCAGAATATTGCTAAGTGTCTAACTGCAAAGCTTGGTATACATAGGTACTACAGAGGCAGAGAAGTTAGACTTGGAGTATGACAAAAAACTTGTTTTGAGAAAACGGCATTCAAAGATTTACATAGGGGAATTTAATGCACTTCTTTTGGAAACAATTGCTCACAAACAGAATAAATGTTCAGGCCCTTAAAAATAGTAATGTGGTATATTTTAAGCTCATGAAAATTGATAATTTAATAACATGACAGGCATCTAAGGCCTACACCTGTAGTTATTCAACTGATAAACATATTGGCCTACACTGCACAAACTTGCAGATAAAACTCACGTCAAATGCAGCAACACTTCTACTCTCACTCTACAATCATGTAGATCAGTGGTCTTCAACGTTGTTCCTAGGGCCCCACTGTATGCTGATTTTTGTTCCAACCACAATTGTTATCACAGGATTTTAACAAGTTGTTAATGTCTTAATTAGTTGTTTTTCATGTTTAGCGTTGTTACTTACTATTTTTAGCCAAATGTTTCATAGAAGCATCCATACATGCTATGAAGAATAAAATATCCTCAAAGATTGCGGTTTTATTTCTATACTGCAAGAAATTTCCAGCATTGTAACATTTGAAACTGATCAAATTAGACACTGAGGAACTCAGTAAACCCCAAATTGGGCTGAGGGACACAACCGTTTCAAGTTCAAGTTCTTTCAAAAAACTTCAGGTGAATTTATTAGATTTACACAGAGCTGGTTTGAGTCTTTACCATTTGCTTGTCGAATAAATTTTTCTTGATGTGCCAATCAGTTTTCACCAAGTAGGAGCCAATGACATCTTTAATTTGATTAGTTACATTGTTTTCTCTCATTTTATGTTGTTATTTCCAATCCATAGCAATGTGGGTATGGCATTTTTTTATTCTGGATGGCAAACACGGATATTTCTCTTATCTTGTGAATTAAGAAGGCAAATAACTGCTCTAAGCATTAAATACACTTAATTAAGACTAATGAACAGCTCGTTAAAATCCTGCGATTACAACTGTGGTTAGAACAAAAGCCAGCATACACAGTGGGTCCCCAGGAACAACGTTGAAAACCACTGGTGTAGATGTAAAGACGCTTCGTCTGCACGAGTGTCCCTTTTGCAATTACTGCACTCGAGCAATAAACTGCTGCAGAACCCATGTTTTTTCTGTATCAATGTTTATTGACCCGGCTATCAACTTTCACGCATTCGCTGTTTGTGTCATATTCACGTTCCCGTGCCGTATGTCAGCAACCATTCAACCAGCGCGTTTGTAAGAGACTCTCAAGCGGAATTGAAGTACTTGTGCATGGAGGTTTATCAGTTTCACATGCGTTTCGGTGGATTTCACCACTAGTGACATGGAAATAATTATGACTCCAGACTTTTCACGCTTTTCTTTACTCATGGGTTGAAAGCAATGGAATTGCATAAAAACGTTTCAAATTGTCCTATTTGATTTAAACAACTTGAACGATCGTGGAACACATGCATTGCGTTGATTGACTAATTGCTGACCACGGCATGGGAACGCAAGCATGCCACCAAATCTCAAACAAACAAACATGACGGGCAGGAGGCGGGTGATCACTGTGACCAGTGTAAGTGCATTCGGATTCTCTTATGAGCGCAGTTCTCTCCCCAAGTTGTAAAAGAGTCCCCTTTACACCTTTCCTTTATCTCATGACGTCTTACACAGAGGTTAAAGAAAAGTGGTTCGGAATTAGACGATAGGACGCGATTATTCAACTATTCGGATGCAGCCATAGTTCCGCTGCAAGCTAAAGACAGAAGTGTCAGAGCGCACCACGTGATGCATCTGAGCGAATCACGTTAGCAGAAACCAGCAGTAGCCAATGAGATTTTGTCATTGGCTTTAAATCCCCATATGAACTTTCACAATTCGTGACTGACAGAAAGAAACTGCCCTTATTTGGATTACACAGCGTTGTGCAGGAGAATCAGAGCTTTACAACGGTACCGGACATGACAGACTTCAGTGAAGAGGCGAAGTACTGTTCGTTGCGTTGGAATGCTAACTTTTTGGTAAATTCGGAAGAAACTCACTGCCGCAAGTAGACAAAATGTAATAAACGTCTAAATGTATAATTTTTATGTTTTCTTTATTGCAGTTTGAAAGAATACATATTCAAGGAGTAAACTAGCCCAAGATCTCAAATTTGACCATTGCATGAAAAATCCATGTTTTTGCCTGCCGTGTCTCACCTTAATGATTCCTCTGACAGTAGATATGGGCAGGTGCAGGCGAGTGGCTATTTTCTTGTAGCCATTGCCTGACTTGTGAAGGTTGACACACATCTGCCTTACTTGAATGATGCGTTCCTTTGTCTCTCCCATGTTGAAAAGTGGAAAAAAGAAATGGCCTCTGTCTCACATCATATTTATACCCCAGGGAAGCAGAAAATGATGAATTACTAATTAAATGTTTCTAGATACTCTGATCTACTTTGTTAACTCCTGTATAAATGACAGAAATACTTCAATCACATTTATTTCCTCGAAATTCTTAGGAGTACCAATAATTGTGGGACAGGTGATTTAATGAAAAATAATTATTCTTTAGTCGGGGATTTTTTTCCCCCCTTAAAATTCACTTGAGTTGTCGGTTAAATTTTTTGACGATTTTCAGTGTGAGAGTATGCTTCTGCAATAAAAATTGAATATATTTCAAGGCTTTTAACACATCTTAAACAGGGGGGGCAATAATTATGGAAGGCGCAGTATGTATAGTCCTTTCTGTGAAAATGAGTACAATGTAACATAGAGTAACATAACATTTCATTTTTATCTAAAACCTGACAGGGAGCCTCTCATCTGTTGATATCGATCAGGGCCAGAGTGGGACTCATTTTCAGTCTCGGACTTTCATGCCTCAGACCAGCCTACTTGACTTCGCAGCCTATCACAGTGAAAATACATAAAGAGAACTTCACTGCTTAAGTCTGATATTGCGCACTATTCCCCACAAACTTATATTCACAGTGTATTATTCTAAAACAAAATCATCATTTCCAATAATGGCACAGTAGAATCTCTTGTGTGTTGATTTACTCCTGAGGTTAGATTTACATAATTTTAGGACTTGATTACGACCAGCTGATATGTAAGACCGTAGAACTGAAAAAGGGTGTATTTCCCTTTCCTAATGACTGAATATATACTCAGCGCCATTAAAAACGCACCACTGAGGTATGTACTGTATTTGCGGTAAATTGAAGAATCGACTGATTTTTATTGCTTTTCCAGTGAGGCACGAGAGGAAATTAAGAAAAGCGCGTGGTATTGTCATCCTGATGCGCACCATGTGCATGCGCCAAGCACTTCAGTAATAACAAAAGCTGCAGTTGGTAAATCTTATAAATAACTTTTTGTCATTTTTGATAAAACTGTCACTGTGTACAGACAGTATTACATCAAACTAGTAATTTGTAATTTTAAAAAAGTCTCCTTTAAACCCACCTATTGCTCCTACTGCAATTTAAAAGAATCGTTCGGTCCGACGAAAAAGAACCAAATAGAGCCAGGATGGTGTCCGACAGCCATCAAAAAGTGCACATGCACCTGCTGCAGACAGCCTCCTCACCCTTCCTCCTCAGTTCATGCCAGTGCTCAATCAAGCACAAATCTCCGAGAAAGGGTTCAGGAGCTCAGAGAAACAGGAAAAAAATACAGATGCCTCCGTTACCGACATCAGCAGACACGGCAAAGACAAGAAAGAAGAGGAAGCCAGAAGAAAAAAAGCACAAAAGAAAGAATTAGACAAAGCCCGGGATAAAACAAAAGTTTTATGGACTGGGTATGGACTGGTATTCAGACACCTGATGTGTTTCCACAGCCGTTTGTTGTTTTCGCAAAGCTGCAGCGAAAGGGGAAAATAAATAAGGGATAGCTCAACATCTGGATGGACACTTTTTTCATCATTGAATGATATACTATGCTATGCTGTGCTATGATAAACTAGCATTGTTATTCCACCAAGCAATCTCTTTCCATGTTGAACAAAAGCTCCTCACCCAACCTTTTCCAGTTTTCTCAAGCCAGAAAAGACACTTCAGAACTTCATTTATGCCCGAATTGATGATTTGCACCCCCTGAAAATGTTTACCCTCCATTATCGCTATATGTACAGCCAACAAAAGAGAGAATATTTCATTTAGAAATCATTTAACTATCATTGAGATGCAAATCTACACACACAGACAAGTGCTGGTCAATGAATTAGAATAATTTGAAATATCGCAATCGTTAAATTTTCTTGATGCATTTTTTGTGCAGAAAGCAAATCAGGTGTTCACCGCGCCTGTCCTACTTGTTATAGAGTGTTCACAGAACTCACTACCTGTAAAAAATCTGCTCAGCTGAGCTTTCCAAAAGGCCCATTTAGGCCATTTAACTGTGACACTGTTGTTTAATTGAATTATAATAATTCATAAGTCATTTCATTGAATTAGAATAAGTGCTCGAATTTTTGTTTTCTGTGAAGAGTGTTCACTGTGCAGTATAAAGTCAGGGTTGAGTAGAATTTCTAAGTTGTAAAATCAATCATGGGTAAGCAGCGCGACCTCTCAACGGGAATAGTGACTCAAATTCAAGCCCTTCGCTAACAAGGCTTGACCCAAACTAAAATTGCTGAGCAGCTCGGCATCAGCCAGTCTTCCATCTGCAAAGCTCTAAAGAAAGACTGCAGCAAGCGCACCAACTGTTCCGGCGTCCGGAAAACTTCTGCTCGTGACAACAAGCAGCTGAGAAAGATCGCAGTCAGCAACTGGTTCAAGTCCATTTCTGAGCTCAGCGACTTGTGCAAGCAGGCGCTAAGGTCTCAGGATCAACCACTTTCCGTCGTCTGTGCGAACTCGGCTTCAAATCTTGCGTTCCAGCAGGAAAAACTGATGCTGAACAAGAAATAAATGGAGAAACTGCTGAAGTGGGCCAAAGAACACGGCGAGTGGACTGCTGAAGACTGGCAGAAAGTGGTCTGCAGTGACGAATCACGCTTTTGCATCTCCTTCGGTGACCAAGGTCCTCGTGTCAAGCGTTGTGGTGGCGAAACCTACAATCACGAGTGCGTAAAAAGATGCGTCAAGTCTCCTCAGAGCGTTATGGTCTGGGGATGCATGTCCGCCCGGGGTGTAGGGAAACTCTGCTTCCTCAAGAAGACTGTCAAGGCTGCCGTATACCAAGATGTTCTGGAAGCGTTCCTGATTCCGACTGTTGAGGGACAGTTTGGCGAAGAAGACCTCATATTTCAACGGGATCTTGCACCGGCTCATGCGCCAAAGTCGACCAAAGTTTGGTTCGCCGAAAAACAGCTTGAAGTTTTGGCATGGCCGGCCAACTCGCCTGACCTCAATGTTATTGAAAACCTTTGGGCCATCGTCAAGCGGAAAATTCGCGACAGAAAGCCGACTACGCTGGACCAACTGAAGCAGAACATCGCCACTGCCTGGGAAGCTGATTAACGCCTGATTGAATAATTGCTGACTTAGGGGAATATATTCGGGGAATATGCCTCGAAAATGCGTTAGACCTACGCTGTATAGGAGAGAATGCGTAGGAAGTTGCAGCCCTGCAACTTGGTTCCCTCAGCCAAAAACGTCGACCTCATTCATCATTAAGGGCTAACTAACAGTTTACAAAACTGAAGTTACCAAGTTGGCTAAACTAGCATTTCGGACCTATTAGCACACGGGCGACTGAAGACTTCAATGCAGCAGAGCAACGTAGCTAGTTAGCTAACTTGGCAAGCTACTTACTCAAACAATCGACGCATTAACACAATCCGTCAATAACACATCGTTCCGGCAATATAAATATCGAATTTAGCCGGCCAGTCCCGCTAAAATCACCCAGTTTGAACAAGCCAATGGCAGTAAAGTAACGTTTATGCTAACTAGACTGACATACTGTAGTTAACTTAGCCTGATGGGAGATTTCTGATTTTATTGCATTGGCTATATTTTCCTTAATGCTAGTGAACATTAGCTTCCATTCACTCTCATACAAGCAGCAGTAAGGTCAAGCCATAACATCAAGGCAGCTAGCCGTAATCTAGGCGAAGGTCAGGACACGCTGGTCCATTTTATCTTACCTTTTCAAACGTCGTATCTTACCCTCTCAAGACAAAGATAGCGAAGCTGTGGTTACCGTCACTACTCTACAGCACCGATGCGTTTAATCAAAAGGAAGGAGCAAACTGAAGCACTTAGCTGACCAGCTACCTTGTTCAAAAAAAAAAAAAAAACCCTTATGGGTGATTCCTGTTTTGGGCCACGTATTCATGTCCCAGTGATTTACTGGCTCTTATTATTTTTTTTTAAATTAGACAAATACTAATAAAATATGTATCGTATTATGTGTTTAGGCATTTTCTATTGCTTCATAGTTAAATAACTTTATTTTATTTTTTAATGTCTTTAAGGCACCTTCTCTGTGGTATACATGTTAATTTCAGCATGTCCCCAATGCAATGTAATCAACTTCTTCAATTAATATACAACTTAAAATTATCAAAACTTAAACTTATTCTTTTTTTATTTGATAGACAAGGGACTACTTACATTAAACTAAGAAGTAAAAATGGTGAAACTACATTTATTTTCTGTGGTTTTATTATATATAATTTGTCCCTGCAGTCCTTTTCCACCCTGTTAGTCAGTACTTTCATGACCCCCCAAAAAAGACTACAAATCCCTATAGTCATTTACTTGATGGTACAACATTTGTTTTTGGAGGAAAACTGAGGTAAGCTCCATCAGTCATTCTCTCCTTTATTTTTCACTATTTCGTATGACATGGCTGCTTGAGGAAACCTTAAAGTTCCACCCTGTTAGTGTATATTATGGATAATGTTTTATGGGTAAAATAATTTTAAAAGCATGTTAAAAAAATAGTTATTTAAGTGCTGCTCATCTGTAGAGTGTGTGCTAGCTAAATGTTGCTAGCTCAAAGAGCTAGGGCTTACTTGGCTAAAAATTTCCACCCTGTTAGGCTATGTATGCCTAACAGGGTGGAACCCCACAGGGTTTTTTGGGATATGCAATGTACTGAGTATTAATTCTCCAAGAATATTGGTTTTTCGTGATCTAAATTAGAATAGAATTACTACTCAATATGACATTACATTGAAATATTAATTCATATGTTATTACACTGTATTTAATGAGGTCTAGATACATTGGATCAGGGACCCCGTGAAATATAGTGTAACCAATAATAAAAGTAATAATAATAAAACTATAACATAAATAATGAAAAAAAAAAACTTAAAAAAATTAAATATATTCTTTTACAGTTTATTTTATTAATGTATGTGGTTCCTGATCCAATGTATCAATACCTCATTAAATATAATGTAATAACCTATGTATTCTTACATAATATCTAGCATTAGATCGTGCATGCATTATACAGAGTAAGGAACAAAGTAAATACATATTATAATTTTAGTATATAGGTTTTTACTTTAGCCACTCACAGATATTCTGTGTGAGTGTACCATGTGTAGTGACAGCCCGGCAGCAGGTATGATTTCTCTTTCAGGTAAACACAATAGAAATATTCTTTGTGAATGTACTATGTGTAGTGACAGCCGGGCGGCTGGCACGATTTCTCTTGAAGCCAAACACAAGAGAAATATCCTACATGAGTTTACTATCTGTAGTGACAGCCCGGTGGCTGGCGCAATTTCTCTTGAAACCAAATACAAGAGAAATATCCCACATGAGACTGTGCTGTGACAGCCCAGTGGCTGGCACAATTCTCTTGAAGCCGTATACAAATGAAATAATCTATATGAAGTGTAGTATGTGTAGTGACAGCTCAGCAGCTGGCACAATTGCTCTTGAAGCCAAATACAAGAGAAATATTATAAATATAAAAACAGTCCTCTCAAAGCAGATCCATGAGAATTTTACAATATGATTTGAAGAATATAACAAGAAGGCTGGTACCTTTTAATAATTGAAGTGTATGTCGTGGTGAAGTGTATGATATTGCATGGGTGCAGAGGAGTGACGCTTTATTCCCTGTCTATGTGTATAGAAGTTTTCTGAATGACGCTGGAAACAGATACAAGTACAAGAGGATTTCATTTAACATACAAAACATGGTATCAATTTGCACAATCTTATTCATTCATTTTGAGCTTTCCACAATGTCCTTAATTCCTGGGTTCGAGGGCTGAACGCTGAAGATGTCTTTTGGCCTTTAATATCGTCATAAGGCCGCAAAGGAGGCAGTTGTTGCTGCTGGAATATGGAAAGAAAGGGGAGTGTAGAGCTGAGGAATAGGCCATAGTACTGACAAATGAGGCAGGCTGAGCAGCAAACCAGGAATGGGTTTCCCAGCTTCTGTGAAGAACAAGGGAACTCAATTGGTCACAATGCGCTTTATAGTAAACCCTGGTCTGAACCCCCTTAAAACAACCCAGTGGCGATGGTGGCAAGGAAAAACTCCCTATGTTGGGAAGCAGTGCAAATATCATGCAGTACCATGAAATAATATTGCCTACTCCATACGTTAATATATAAAAAAGAAAAAATGAATGTACACATACGTCATGATTGAAAACTGTAGAGTCTTCTTGAATCTGAAAGTTGGGAAAGCTACCAGAATCCCCCCAAAAACCAATGGTGTTGCAAAACTCAAACATCAGAGGCTAATGGCAGTGAACCTTGGAGCCTTGACCTTTGGGTCAACCCAGCAACTGACACAGTTAGAGGCTAAAGGACATATGGAGCAGGCAGAGGGAAAGCAATTTGAATTACAAAACCCAAAACCAGTGAAGTTGGCACGTTGTGTAAATTGTAAATAAAAACAGAATACAATGATTTGCAAATCCTTTTCAACCTATATTCAAATAAATACACTCCAAAGACAAGTTACTTAATGTTTCAACAGGTAAACTTTGTAATTTTTTGCAAATATTAGCTCATTTGGAATTTGATGCCTGCAACATGTTTCAAAAAAGCTGGCACAAGTGGCAAAAAAGACTGAGAGAGTTGAGGAATGCTCATCAAACACTTATTTGGAACATCCCACAGGTGAACAGGCTAATTGGGAACTGGTGGGTGCCATGATTGGGTATAAAAGCAGCTTCCCTGAAATGCTCAGTCATTCACTAACAAGGATGGGGCGAGGGTCACCACTTAGTGAACAAATGCGTGGGCTGATAGTCGAACAGTTTAAAAACATTTCTCAACGAGCTGTTGCAAGAAATTCAGGGATTTCATCCTCTACGGTCCGTAATATCGTCAAAAGGTTCAGAGAATCTGGAGAAATCACTCCACGTAAGCAACAAGGCCGAAAACCAACATTGAATGCCCATGACCTTCGATCCCTCAGGTGGTACTGCATCAAAAACTGACATCAGTGTGAAGGACATCACCACATGGGCTCAGGAACACTTCAGAAAACCACTGTCAGTAACTACAGTTCGTCGCTACATCTGCAAGTGCAAGTTAAAACTCTACAATGCAAAGCGAAAGCCATTTATCAACAGCACCCAGAAACTCATCTCAGATGGACTGATGCAAAGTGGAAAAGTGTTCTGTGGTCTGACGAGTCGACATTATAAATTGTTTTTGGAAACTGTGGACGTCGTGTCCTCCGGACCAAAGAGGAAAAGAACCATCCGGACTGTTACAGGCGCAAAGTTCAAAAGCCAGCATCTGTGATGGTATGGGGGTGTATTAGTGCCCAAGGCATGGTCAACTTACACATATGTGAAGGCACCATTAATGCTGAAAGGTACATACAGGTTTTGGAGCGACATATGTTACCATCCAAGCAACGTCTTTTTCATGGACGCCCCTGCTTATTTCAGAAAGACAATGCCACATTCTGCAGGTGTTACAAGAGCATGGCTCCGTAGTAAAAGAGTGCGGGTACTAGACTGGCCTGCCTGTAGTCCAGACCTGTCTCCCATTGAAAATGTGAGGCGCATTATGAAGCGTAAAATATGACAACGGAGACCCCGGACTGTTGAACAACTTAAGCTGTACATCAAGCAAGAATGGGAAAAAGTTCCACCTGAAAAGCTTCAAAAATTGGTCTCCTCAGTTCCCAAATGTTTACTGAGTGTCATTAAAAGGAAAGGTGATGTAGCACAGTGGTAAAAAGGCCCCTGTGCCAACTGTTTTGCAATGTGTTGCTGCCTTTAAATTCTAAGTTAATGATTATTTGCAAAAAAAAAAGGAAGTCTCTCAGTTTGAACATTAAACATCTTCTCTTTGCAGTGTATTCTATTGAATATAAGTTGAAAAGGATTTGCAAATCATTGTATTCAGTTTTTATCTACGATTTACATAACGTGCCAACTTCACTGGTTTTGGGTTTTGTCAATAAGTAGAAGACCACAAGCACTGGCGAGTTGCTGACATGGGGTAAATATTAGTGAAGCTTCAGCAACGTGCCACATCATAGCATTGCTGAGCGTGCACAAGATGAGCCACAGCTTGAGCTTGATGTTGGCAAGCACTCCAAAGTTTTCTTGCAAAGCAAAACAGCAATCAAAATTTTAACCATACTTGGGTGCTTGTGCGTGTACGATTATACAAGAACACTCGAGGCACTCTTAGAGTGCAAACCTTCCCCAAGGCAGCACGGTCCAAATCTTGCCGAGCGGAAGCTAAGTTTAGTTATTGTGTGTCATAGGACTTCAAGATGGCTGCCATGCTGCCATATTGTTTTACTGATCGTGGTCAAAATCACTACGGTCCATCCCTGATGTAATAGTGACCCACCCACAAAATTTCAGAAATATCTGTTTATTACATTTAGAGTTAAAATGTTCACAAACAAAACAGACAAACAAATGGTATCAATCAGATAACCTTCAGCCAACTTTGTTTGGCAGAGGTAATTACTGCCAATGACACAGGGGAACGGCTAATTTGGAAAAGTAACGTAAATACAATATCAGTCAATTACTGACAAGATGGAGCAATACCAGATTGAAATCAGAAATTCTAATGCCAACTGGAATGGCTGCTCCAACTCTGATCCTGCAGCATTTAGAGGACTTTTTTTTTTGATTCACTGAGCACACCAGTGGCTAGCATTTGCTGTCAGTTTTACTGCAAGCTGAATGCAATGCAATTTGCAAACAGTTACCATTACTCGACACTGCTACTAATGGCAGCACCTGCTAAGAGTAGGTGAATAAGACCAACAGGGAAGTAGTTGCAGCATGTCGTCAGATTCGAGTAGCATATCAGCAATAGATTTTAACATGAATGTGGATTATGATTTGGTACGGTCATTTGAACAGCACTAGAGATAACATCATCCGAATAGCACTTCGTTCATTTTTTTGCCACGAATATATGAATTACAGAATTATTGGAAATTAACAAACATTTCCTGTAGCATTTATGAGGAACCAACTGCTTTAAATGAACATGATGAGACAATGCATTAAAGATCTTTTTTTATATAGTAAACATAGAGTCGAAGACAAATCTGAACCGTTGGACATTTCTTGATAGACACTCCACTTATGACCACCATGAGCAGAGACAACAGGAATAATTGGCAAATTTTAGTATATCTGCCCATGGATTGCCATTAACAGGCCTGAGAAAAGGCAAACAAAGTTTAGTTGCAATCAATGAGACCTCAGAAGTAGTTTGAGCGAAACTTGGATTAAATATGCACAGTCAATTCATGTAACGTCATATCTGAGAACACAGGTAAAAGTAGAATTTAATAAATCAAACTAGATGAAAAGTTTAAAACTTAAATCACTGGACCAAGTAGCATCCAAACTGGAGGTTGCTACCAAGAAAGAATTCGTCATCTCCAAAAACTTCATTATAGCCAAGTGAATTGGGTGCAGCTAGAAAGTCAAAAATCATTATTTGTAGAATCTGTAAGGCATAAAACATGAACGCGATTCAAAAAAGCCGTTAGCTCAATCACTGCTGCGGTGAGATAACATTCAATATTCGCTTACGAAGGCTTACCAAACATATCCCAACCGTCCAAAGGAATTAGCGAGCATCCCATATTTAAAGGAAAACTAGCAGCTTGGGTAGCTTCACGAAATGAGACATAACAGCATCTTTCGGCGCTGCGAGTACAAACACTGGCAATACTCAAAATATTTGCATTCCAGCACGCTTTGTCTGGAAGACATACAGGTCTAAGCACTACGCTCCCAGTTAGGACAGGACTGCAGTGCATTACTGCATTTCTATAAAGCATCCCAATGCTTTTTCAACGCTCAGAAAAGACCAGCTACTGAAAAAGAGTACTGCCTCGCTAAGCGAGAAACTGGAATCGAGCGTTCATGGCTGCATCCGGATTACCATGCGCTGCTTTAAATTTACAGTTGAATAATGATACACCAAAAACAAAAGGTTCCTTCAGCAAAGACAAAGGCAATGTTTGCCACAAAATTTAAGACAAGTTAGTTTTTTGCGCTGGTTATCCTGCATAACCAAGCACCTCCAGCGTGGCAACAAGCGAGGATAACATAAAACCACATGAAATCCACCGAAGTGCAGTAACCAAAATAAACATGTTATGGAAGTAGCAGCAATAACGAAAATCGCAAACCTTGTCACAGGTGGCTCTGTTTCCTGTGCGAGCGATGTTAAGTGTACATGCTGCGGAGCTGCTTCTCAGAATGAGAGCTTAAGTAAACCAGCATATTATCAAGCAATCATGTTACAGCAAATCAGATGACATCCAGTGCGAGAAGTGGCTCCTGTAAGTTAGGCCACAGAGTCAAGCTTGCAATCAGAATTTATGTCAAGCTCCATTTTTGGTAATTACCAATACTGTTTAGGGCAGCTATGGCATAAATATATATGTATACATACATACACATAAACACACACAAACCCATTTCCAGAAAAGTTGGGACGAAGTATAAATAAAAGCAATGCAATGATTTGCAAATCACGTAAACGCCACATTTAATTGAAAATAGTGCAAAGACAATATAACATGTTGAAAGTGAGAAATTTTATTGATACAGTTGCGATCAAAATTATTCAACCCCATGCGCAAATTGGGTTTAATAGCAAACTTTACAAACTTTCAGCTGTTTGTGATAAACCAATTAAACAAGAACATTTTAAATAGCTCAACACAACTAATATTACAAGTGGTTTTTCCAAATTTAACACAGAGTGCCATTTTTAATGACTACTGCAGTCTGAAAATTATTCAACCCCCTGAATAGAGTCCCTGATAAGAGCATTATTTGCAAATCAGGTGTTGTCTAAAGCACACCTAATGCAGCTAATCAAGAGCTTAATTAGTTGCATCAGGTTTCCTTGAGATAGAACACACCAAATACTTGCACTCGCTAGGGGTTTGTTGACAGTGACATTTGATTGCATATTATACATATGGCTGTCAAAAGAATTGTCCAAAAAGCTAATAGAGGAGATCACTGCCTGGCACAAATGAGGAAAAGGATATAAAAAGGTAGCACAGGCACTGAATGTTCGTAGAGATACAGTTAGAAGCATAGTTTGCAAGTTCAGAATTAAAGAAAGAGTGGCTACAGTACCAGGATGTGGCAGAAAGAGGAAGCTATCACTGGCTGTCACCAGATTCCTGAGGAGACAGGTGGTCAAAAACCCGCGAGTGACTGCAGGAGACCCGCAGCAAGACTTAGAGGCAGGAGGCACTGAGGTCTCAGTTTGCACAGTAGAGGGTGTACTAAACATTGAAGGTCTCCAAGACACACACCGCAACAGATCCAAAAGTACAAGCTCCAATATGCTCAAAACCATATAAATAAGCCACAGAAGTTTGGGTATATTGTTCTGTGGAGTGATGAAATGAAACTGCAATATTTTGGGCTTTTGAATCAGTGGTATGTCTGCAGGAGGAATAAAGAAGCATATGCTGAAAAGTACATCCTGCCTGCAGTGAAGAATTGTGGGGGCTTTTTGATGCTCTGCAGCTGCCTTGCTTCCTCGGGCACTGGAAACCTGCAAAGTGTCGAGGACAAGATGGATTCAGTCAAGTACTGGGATATCCAAGGAGAAAATTTCATGCTGTCTATTGGGAAGCTGACGCTTGGGCATCATTGGACCTTCCAAAAGGACAATGATCCGAAGCATAGCTCATCATCCACCAAGGCTTGGTTTCAGAAGAAGTCTAGGAAGATTCTAGAGTGCCCATCACATTCGCCTCACTTGAACCCCATAAAAAATCTCTGGTAGGACTTGAAGAACACAGTTGCAGTACGCAAACCCTAGAATATTAGTGAACTGGAGGCCATTGTCCATGAGGACAGGGCTAAGATTCCTTGGGAATGCTGCCTAAAGCTGACATCTGCCTGACATCACATTTCCAGCAGGTCATAGCGGCAAAAGGGTGCTCCACTAAGTATTATAGATGCTTGTCATGAAGGGGTTGAATAATTTTTAGCCTGCAGTAGTCATTAAAAGTGGCATTTTGTGTTGAATTTGGAGAAGCCACTTGTAATATTTGTTGTGTTGAGCCATTTTAATTGTTCTCGTTTGATTTGTTAATTGTAAACAGCTGAAAGTTTGTCAATTTTGTCGGTAAACCTAATTTGCAATGGGGGTTGAATAATTTTGATTGCAACTGTATCTGAAAAATCTTTGCTCATTTTGAATTTTTTGAAAGCAACATGTTTTACCACTGTATTGCATCACCTTTTCTTTCAGCAATACTCTGAAAACTTTTTGGGAACTGAGGTGAGCAACTGCTATAGTTTTTGATGCAAAATGTTTTCCTATTCTTGCTTAATGTAGGCTCTCAGCTGATCAACACTTTGCTGAATCTTTTGTTATATTTTTCATAATGCGTCAAATATTTTCAGTGGGTGACAGGTCCGTCCTGCAGGCTATGTTGCTGTACTACTTGTATAATGTTGTATTTGGCATTGTTTCAGCAAAATAAGCAAGGCTTATCCTGTCACAGATGTCTAGATGGCAGTATATGAAACTCCAAAACTTGAATATGCATGTTGCAGAATTCAATTAAAGTAAAAATCTCAAAATCCATGTTTTGGTTGGATAATACCCTTTTTGCTTGACAGGTCACATATATTGTTTAGCATTGAAGGCGTCTTCACAGATATGCAAGTTACCCATGCCATGTGCAATAAAGCATCTACATACTATAATGAATTCTGGCTTTTGAACTGTGGTTTGATAACAACTTGGATGGTCCCTCTCCTCTGTGGACTGGAGGACACAGCGTCCAAAAATTCCCAAAATAATTTCACATAACCAAAACTAAATTGGTCCTCTTCCAAGCATGTTTGCTACAGTTCCAGTTTTTGAACTTTTTAGTTTTTTCATAATGGGAGAACAGGATGTTATTTAATTTGTGTTCTCATATCTTTCTCATGTTAATGAATGAATGTACCACCTTATATTTTGGACTTTTCTAAACACTCTGGTCGAGTGGAAACATAAAATGGAGTATCAAAAGGAAGTATAAATGGAGCAATATGCTCAGGTTATATATTCCCCATCAGTATCTCTACGGGCGCCCAATATTGCAGCACGGGGTTTATTTAAAAATAATTTTTAGATGAATGATTTTGTTTTTGCGGGAAAAAATTTACTTCAATAAAAGGTTGGATTTGTTTAACTTTTTTCAGTGTGAGACTAAACTTATTTACCAAAAGTCGAATCTCATATAACAATTTTTACGCATCTTTACCAGGGGTGCCTGTGATAAGAGGGAACTGGACAGAAGAGCACAACAATAAAAGAATATCTCTAATTTTACCTGTTTTTGTAGTTCCATGTTTGATTGTATAGACATAAAATGATTTTTGGATGAGCATTGTTGTCAGAAAGCAGTGTCCTGTTTTAATTTTTTTTTTTATTTCAGGGTTCTCAATATGTCAAATATATATTATCAATCCTTTATGTCCTTTGCGCCGCCCCAACTCCAATCCCCACCATCATCTCAGTGAATTCCCTTGCAATTCGAAAGTACTGTATATTGCTGGTCAGAGACTCCATTTCAAATCATGATGAAGGAATCAGAGCTGGTCAGATTCATCTGAAGGAGCCAGAGCCAGAATGAGAAATTTATGTCTTGCAACAATCCTTTATTTCATTGCAATTCATCAAATTTTTATAGGACGCTTTAATTCAGGGGCCCCGACACTGAGCATATTTCCAACATTCCTAACTTCCAAACTTGCTCAGTGGCTTTTGTCCTGTCCTTTGGGACCCCCACAGATGCTGGTTTTCATTCCAGCAAAGAATTTGCTCCATTTAGAGTATAGGACACTCAGGCCCATATGCATGAAAGCAGAATAGGGACAGAATAGCCTATAACAGGTGTAAATCAATGTTTTACCACTGTTGCTATGCATGAACGTGGTATAACTTTAAACCTCAAATAATGAGCTGTATGCACAAATATAGAATAGCTTAATCTCTGGTATAAATACCGCAGATTTCCTGGTGTAGCTTATACCAATCAAGGGGTAGGTTTAAGGAGTGGAATAAGACTATTTGTAGTCCGCTTTCAGCGGATGTCTCAAAACTGTGCCTTTTGTTTTTAGGATACTGGCGTGAAGTGATGTTCACTGTATAGATTGACACTCATTTTATATTTGCCTTTACAAAAAGAAAGTATAACTGAATGTCTGAACAAAAATTCAAGGTTGCAGTGCATATTCATTTAATCGGTGAAATGATCGGTAATTAGCCTGGCCCTGACTCGAACCCCTTGCATAATTATCTTCGACCTGCACTGTTGGCTCCACCTCATCATCCTCAGCGTCAGCATCACCCTATTGTGATAAGGGAGTTTCCCCAAGCTCCCCCGAGAACGTGTACGCGAACGTCCATCTTTTGTGCGTTGACCACAAAAACAGCAGTCGGCCAATAAATTGGCGTTCGCGCGCTAGCTCACGAAAACTCCCTAATCTGAGTAATGAAGCGTGAGGGCAGGCCTATTAATAGATTCCTATCTTCCCTATAGATAGATGCCTATCAAAGATGTCATTTTTTCCCCCCTGGAGTGAATACTGTGAATCTCTGAAAACTGTTCAGTAAATTTGCCGAGATTCAATAGCTCATATAAAGGGTAAGATGAGGGATTATCAGGTTTTTTTTTTCACTGGTGGCATATAACTATGGAAGCCCAAACTGGACAATATTCAAATGAAAATGTAATTCCACTATTGCATTATAATTTTCCACTTATGAGTTATTTGAGACAATATTAAATGGAAAATGCCTTAATCCAATTATCCCTTTCATTTTCACATGCACATATGGGAAATCTATGAATATATTCAAATGATAATGAAAAGCTGTTTGACATTTCATTTTCAAAATCATGCTCCGCAATACAGTGGACAATATTCAAATGCAATAAGCAAAACAGCACCCCCAGCCAATTGCATTTACATTTACATGTCATCACACTCTTTTAGGGTCAACATGATAAAGAAAATGCTGTTTTCTAATCACTTGGAAATAATAATGATATAATAATGATGGCGACATTTGACATTTCATTTTCAAAGTCTTGTCCTGCAATACATGGGACAATATTCAAATGCAGTAAGGGAAACAGCCCCTCCCAGTCCATTGAATTTTCAAATACATGTCACCACACTCTTTTTGGGACACACTGAAAATTAAAATGCAATTTGTTAGTGTCCCAAGGTGGGTCTTCCGCTAGGACGTCACTCATTAGGGGGACAAACGAAAACCATGTTCCTCATTTGCATACCAACCAATCAGCTCCTGGGTAGTGCTTGTACGCACGGAGGCTTACTGATAATGCCATGACTGCTAGGCTGCTATGTATTGTGTGCCATTGCACAGTAGGTTACGTTGCGCTTTGGATGTAGTCATCTCGGCAGCTAGTATGCTAGCTAACGTTAACTAAGGAAAATATTTGTAAATGATCATCAGATTAAAGCGATATAATTTGATTTTTGCCCCAACTCTATTAACTGAGCTGGCTGTAATATGCAAGAACTTATCCGAGGCTTTGCAACAGTGTTGTGCAAATGCAACCCTAGTATGCTTGCAGATTTCAGAGAAGTTAGCTAGCTGGCTAGTGAGTCTAAAAGCAATCGCTTAGGTACAGCTAGCTAGTTATGTTGCCAACTAGAGAAGCTCTTCCAGCGGAGCATGACTTTGAAAATGAAATGTCAAACAGCTTTTCATTATCATTTGAATCTAGTCATAGATTTCCCAGAATTGGATTAATGCATTTTCAGTTTAATATTGTTTCAAATAACTCATTCATAAGTGGTAAATTATAATGCAATAGTGGGATTACATTTTCATTTAAATATTGTCCACTATGGATTTCCATATATAACAGTACTGCCTTGTACATAGATATTTTTATGGAAAAAAAATTATTTAATTAATTTAACTGTTACTTCATTCAATTCCCAAATGTTAGATTTATGTAATTTGACAGCCAATACGTGAGTCACCCGTGATTGGCATTGTGACTGACACCAAGAATACATTGTACTAGATTTGAATCCAAACTGAGGACGTTTTCATGCGAAGTTTGAGCATTATTGGATGGCTACAATTCAGTCCAAAGACATGTAATCAGTTCATTTTCAGCCTGGAGGCATTGATATCTGAGTGAATCGCTTTTCTCTGTCTGTTTTCTTTGTCTGTACTTTTACAGACTTACAGCATTCTGAGGCCTTGTGACAGCATTTTCATTGGCCTAATTCATTTTGTAATGTCAAGATTACCAAGAAGCAAGATCGACAGCATCAGTCCTACATTCATATAATAATGTTCTCTGAACCTCTGACCCTAGAAGCTTGCTCTCCCAAGTACGCTGTCAAAAAACATCTGTGAATCATATGTAAATGAGTCTGTACCACAGCTGTGGAGTCCACAATTGAAAAATAGAAAGGCTTTTACAGTAAATACCATGTTTCAGACTCAAGGGTTTGTTCCACTTTATCATGGCGGTTTCCATTTTCAATATATAACATTTCTGAGGAACTGATATTAAAATATATTTATTTCCAGTCACGCGATTGTTATAGTACTGAACAACACACCACTCATTAAAAAAAACAGCAAAATTTAACATTTTCCCTGTTTAATCCAGTGCATTCATAATGAGGTGAATTATAAAAGCCCAGTGATCACTCTTTGAAAGATGTCCAAAGTGGTTTATTTTTTGTTATGGTCCATTTAGATGTCTAGTTTTTGTGTTTTGTATCAGTTGCATTTCATGGGGCTACACAGAGTACTAGTAGCTGGAGGCACCTAGATATGTATCAATGCAATTATGAACAGGCTTCAATGCTACCTTGACTTTCAGGGAATAAAGGAAAAAATATATATAGGGCTTTGTAAGCATCTTGGATGGATGGAAAATGAAAAAAGAGGGGTGGGGTTAAAAAGATGGGAATTTCATTTGAAATCAGCGTTTTCTCAGCCGAAACACTGTCTGCAAACTGCCATGTGGAATTTAAGGGAAATATATTAAATATCCAAAATATGTATCAGGCATACAGGTGATACCATATTCTTTTTCAGCAGTGAGATTTCTTAGGGGTGACTTCAATCCTACGTGGAGGGGTTCAGGGCTATGTATACATTTGCACCGCTATAAGAAGTAAAATAGTCTGCCTAAACAAGGAGGGCTCACAAATAGTGAATCTAATTTAGAACAAACCAATGCAGCATTATATGAATATAAACATCTGACAACTGCGCATGTAATTAAATGCATTGACGGTTAACCATAATGAGCACAGTAAATGTTAACAGAAATAATGTTAGAATTAAAGGCTGTACAGCGGTGTTTAAAATGACAACCTAATCTTATAGTCTTATAAGCATAGTGACTTTAAGGTGAATTCTCAGTCTGCACTAGATGAGGCACCTCACTGAGAATCCACTTGCAGCTGGTGTAAACTAGTTGTCATGGCAACAATCCACCACAACAATGTACATAAATTGGACACAGACCAAGTTGAGCCAGATATGTCGTGTAAGAAAGTATAAGCAGGCACTTTTTCCAGCACAACAGTGAGTTGTCGTAATATTTATTCTTGTGATGGTATAATTTCAAATAAGCACAATTTGCAGAAGAATAAGGGGAATGTTGAAATCCATGCTGTTCCCAGGTCTAATCCATTTAAATGAGGTTTAACTGTGGAATTGACTGATCCCAAGCCCCGCCCACTTTCGGCTATGTCACAATGGGGCAAGCAGGGGTCTGACGAAACCTCAGACAACTTTCACCTCAGGCAGCCGTCAAACCAGGCATTTTGGATATCTGACTATGGTAAAACGATGTAACATGTAACAGACACTCGCTATGCCGACCATGTTAAAGGCGTGTTTTTTTTATTCCATTTCCAAAACCATAATAAGATTTTAATGTATTCCTAAAGTCATTTAAAATAAGATCTGAAACAGTTACTAGTTGTCCGACCTAGCAACAGTAACAATGGGAGGCGGGGCTCGGGATCGATCAGTTGGGTAGTCTTTTGCTGTCCTCACAGCTCGTCATTCAAAACTATGATGTAGTAGCAATCTAAAGTTAGCAAGGTTTATAGAAAAGGGTCAGAGTTGACCTAAATAGTGCACAGCTTGTATTAGCAGTTTCTCAGTGGCTGAAGGTGGATGAGGATGGACTGCGTAATCGAATGGTGACTTGTGGTCAAAGACAACTTGTGATGGCAGGCAGTGCAGTTGGAGAAAACTTGATACAAACATTAAATATTGATATTATTACAGTGGTAACACTTTACAACAAGGGTACATTAGTTAATGCAGTAATAAGCATTAACTACCAATTAATTAACAGTTAACTAATGCACCAGAGAGCTAAATAAGCATTAGGTAACCCTAACTTACCATTTATTAATGCTCTTTGACATCCTTATTGTGGAGTTGAAAACATCCCATAAGTATCCCTTAAATAACATCTCAAACTATCAAACTGTTCAATAATCAGTAAATTAAAACATGAACACCATTAGTTAATGATTAGTAGACCCATTGGCTTGCTGTAAATTAATTGATAGTTAATGATTCTTACTGCATTAGCAAATGTTAATTAATGCACCCTTATTGTAAAGTGCTACCTTTTTAAAGGGGACCTAACATGCTGATCCTTCTTTTAATACAAAGTACATATTAGTAATTTTATAATGTTGGTTGTGAATGCTCAACCTCTGCAGCATTTCTAAACATAAGACACAGGGATTTTGCCGTAATCCAGGAACGTGATTTTGTGAGCGCGATTTTCTCTCTGAACAGCTCCTCCAGAGATCTTCACAAGATCTGGGCAAAACCTGACGTAAGGTTGTGCCGTCCAATTAGTACAGACCTAGCCAGAGCCAACCACTGCGCTGCACCCACCCACACCAGAAACTATTCTAGCAGGCACTAACAATGGCAGATCATACTATGGCTTAGTGGCGTCTGAACTTTTGGAAATACTAAAGAAGAACAGCAGATCATTTGAGGTGCAATTTTGTCAGTATCTCTCCCAAAGCTACCTTGTCTGTTTACTTTTGGATGCGAAGAAAAACAAATATTTCTCCTCCAAAAGACGATGCCACCAGAAATCAGTGGGTAGCTTTTTTTGTTTGCTGACAGCAAACATTCACGGCCAAAAGGAACGCTAGCTGTTTGTGCTCAGCATTTCACCAAAGACAGCTTTGTCAATAAAGGATAATTCAACACAGGATAAGCGTTTCAGCTGCTTCTCAAACCTGAAGCAGCTGCATCGATCAAGCGCTCTGAGCCACAAGATGTAAGTAACCATATAACGTAAGTGAAGCTAACGTGTTACGGGTGGCTAGCAGGACCACTAGTAATAGTTAGCACTAACAACTGGCCTCAAATGCAGGATTTGTAAAATATCTGACGATAAAGCCTGTATCGGTCGGGACTGTCCGTGACTCTCAGACACAGAAGCTGTAAGTTGCTTTTACTGCATAAGCCAACCTGATGTGATAGCCAGTTGATTGTGGCTGTAGCACAGCGGCTAACGTAGCCAAGTTACTGTTGCTAATGTTTGTGTCCTAAATACACAAGAGTGATGTCGGGGGAAATTCTACAGAAGGTGTGTGAACATCAACCTCATTTGAAACTAACTTTTAATACTTGTTTATCATTTGGATGCTTGGTACAGCTGTTCACAGCAACAGAACTTGCTGTCTGTAAAACCTGTTTTGCAAGGGTTTGCCGCTGTGGTTATGACCACTCTGTTACCGTGCTAAATAAAAATGCTCCTGGTTAACTTATATGCAGTAATTCTGATCGGTATGCTTGTGTTAATTTGGTAAGCATCAATTTGGCAGTTTCATCATAACGTTGCCCGATTGTAGCCACTACAGTTAATGATCACTTCACTTATCCATGAACGGGATCAGCCGGATACTTCACAAATGTCTGAGCAAGCTCTCTGGTGCTACCGTGAAAGCAATGCGAAACTCAGAAGCTCTACCAGTTTACAAATGATTTCTTTGCACTACCTGGACATAATTTCATCCTGCTTTAGAAGTTGTTGTGGCTAATAAAAAGCCAAAAAAGGGCGAGATTAAATACAGTAGGTAATTCTGTCCTGTAGAAGTGATCAATTCACTAGCTCCACATAAGCAACTTGTTCGCGCTAACGGAGCTTACGGTCTGCAAACCTGTGTTAAGTTCATAACATAACCAAGCTCTCTCTAGCTGTCGCGTCCTATCCATAAAGCTGCTTTAACATCAGACACGAAATGAATTTTTCGCAGGACAGATTAGTCTACATTCAAAGTCAATGCAAAGACGCGAATACACGTTATGGGCCCGAACCGTCAATCCACCTTCGCACCGGACGCAAAACAAATTTTTTTGCGCGACAGATTAGCTACATTCAAAGTCAATGAAAAGACGCGAATACAGGCCTGATGGCCGCGTTAAGCAGCTTTCACACCAGACGCGAAATGAATTTTTCGCGCGAGAGATTACATTCAAAGTCATGACTGCTTATCAGCTACTGCATGTTAGTTCACATACTCTGCTAATTAAAATTGCTTCTGGTTAACTTATATGCAGCAATTATGATCGGTATTCTTGTGTAACTTCAGTAAGCATCAATGTGACAGTTTCATCATTACGTAGCCCAATTGTAGCCACTACAGTTGAAGTTAAACGGAGTGGTGCTGTATGTGTCTGCCGAGTTGGGCTGCAGTTAGACCAGACGTAGATTTTGCAGAGCTTGGGGTGCGTTTTTAGGTGCTTATGAAATGATCGCTTTACTTATCCATGACCGGGGTCAGCCTGATGCATCTCCAATGTCTGGGCAAGCTCTCTGATACTACCCGTGAAAGCAATAGGTAAGGGCACAGGCTATAACATGTCCGGGATAACAAACGATTTCTTTGAATTGCCATTGATTGAATATTAAATTCTTTCCTGTAAATGTGATTGATTCGCTAGCTCCACATAAGAAACGGTTCACGCAGGCGGAACTTACGGTCTGTAAAACCTGTATTATGTTCATGACATAACCATAGCTCTATGTAGCTCTCGCAAGCTATCCATAATGCGCCAATTTTCCGCAAGGAAAAGCTGGTGATTCTGAAGCAATAAGTAAACCATTACCATGGGCAATTTTCAAAAAGGCAGTTTACCTTGGAGCTTTCACCCCTCCTTCATATACCAGCGCAGAAGCTGTTTGTTTCTTTTAGCTGCTCCTCACTGTCCATGTTTCCCTCTCAACTCAGACCCACGGGATTTCTATGGTGTCCAGTCTACACTTGGGCATGTCGACCCGTTCTACAAATATGTCTATATGGGCAGGATTCTAGCTTCCCCGGCATCCTAGCTATGGAGTAGGAAAACCACTGTACTCACCAACTGTTGCCGTTGCAAAGTGTGGCTGATAGGAAATTCGTGCTTGAGCTGCCAGACTTTCGCACTGCGTCCTTCACTTTCGCCATTGCGTTTATTAGAACAAGTTAATTTCATTAGATCTATACACATGTACTGCGTTAGATTGCAGAATATGCCCATCAATTCCTCTGGAGCCGGACCAGGAAAACTGCATTCTGCTGCCTCATCCCGTCTAGAGCCGCCCTCCACAGAGCTGGCCAGACAGAAGAAAGTGGGCACACGGGGAGTGGGGGCCATAGCGGAAGAGCCACCCCAATGAAGCGTTTCAGACAGAGACTACTATGTACTACAAATGGGTTTTTTTGAGGATGGCAGTATGAGCGAAATAAGTACCCTTTTTTTACTTTGCACAATCAGAAGTACTCTTGGGGAGTCAAAGACCAAAATATAAACTTGGGAAAAAACCATGTTAGGTCCCCTTTAAAACTCTTCAAATGTGTGCCCCGGCAATGATCCCGACACCTACGAAACAGGCATCTTTAAAAACGATGTTCCGAACGTAGCATGCATTTCTGGCCCCAACGTAGCAGGGGATCAACTAATGCACTTGTGATTTAAATACTTTCATACCTTAGAGAGGTAAAAAAACAAGCATGGCATAACATAATCGCTGGATTAGGGTGCCTTAGGAGTCTCAAGGCTACAATATGAGATTGCAAGCATTTACACTAAATAAAATTTCTCGAAATTCCATCTTGAAGTAGTTTTATGTAGTAAATGCCGCTGAAGACGGTATTAAGATATGGTTTAGATTTTGTTTAATTAGATCATTGCCATTCATACAATCTCATATTATAGCCTTCCTACAACTTTTCCAGAAGCCGCACAGCAAAGACCTAGTGAATGACTTCACTACCTTGAAAGTTTTACGGTTTTCATGCATAATAAATGATTTTAATTGCATGCCATGCGTAAAACTTTCACCACGCACTAATATCCAATTTACTAAATTATTCAATCACCAACACTTCAACGTAAGAAGCGTTGGTTATTTAATAAATTAATTATTATCTCCTGCAAATGCAACCTACTCTTTGGAACGCAGAAAACATAATTAAGCGCTTTTTTAAAATAAGTTAGGTTTGCACTGTGAATAAAAATGCTCGAACGAAAGATGGAATTCAGGGAAAGCACTGGGTTCATTAATTATTTTATTATTATTTTGTTTTTTTGTTTCATCCATATAGTGTCGCCATTAAGACCATTCAGTTTTACCATTCAGTGATCTGTCATTTCTAAATACTTTCTTAATAATCAAAGGTTTATACAACCCCAATTCCGAAGTAGGTGGGACGAAGTGTAAAATGTGAATAAAATCAAAATGCCCTCAGACGCCACTGCATCACTGACCAGCATGATTCTGTCATTTACATTACTAAATGGGCCCAGGAATACTTCAAGAAACCACTATCTGTGAACACAGTCTGCCGTCCCATCCACAGATGCCACCTAAAACTATCATGCAAAAAGGAACCTATTGTTAAGCATGATCCAGAAGTGCTGCCGTGTTCTGTGGGCCAACGCTCATTTAATATGGACCGTAGCAAAGTGTCCTGTGGTCAGACGAGTCCAAGTTTGACATTTTTGTTGGAAATCACGGGCATCATATCATTCGAGCTAAAGAGGAGAAATACCATCACTCCTGTTATCAGCTTTCATTTCAAAAGCCAGCATCTCTGATGGTATGGGGATGCATTAATGCATATGGTGTGGGACACTTGCATGTTTTAAAAAGCACCATGAATGCTGAAAGGTATATAAAGGGTTTAGAGCAACATATGCTCCCCAGATCACATCTATTCCAGGGAAGGCCTTGTGAATTTCAGCAGGACCAGTGTTGTGTGTAAACGCAAAGTAACACGTTATAGTTGCATAACTACTTTTTCGGGTAAAAGTAGTGTAATGCGTTACTACTGAAAATCTGTTAACGAAACGTAGTTGCTTTTTCAGTTCAGCACAATGTTACTTTTCTTACACTTTTTTCTAACTGAATACGGTTTATCTGCGGCAGTTCAGAGCAGCCTTGAATCGCTTTGGAAAACCCTTACAGACAGCAAAAAATAGGCGCAGCTACTGCGCCTCTTCGCCATCTTAAACCATTCACACAGCGACCAGAAAGGCGGAGTCCTTGCCAAAGCGCCAGATACTTTTTGAACTCCGCTCGTTTTGCTAGCTAGTATGCTCAGGCGCTTTGCCATTGAATGAATAAATACATGTTCGGTAAAACTGCTTGCATGTTAGCTAGCAAATTATTAATCCTCCTAGCAAGTATAAACCACTGTTGGCGATGGTGACCTCCTTCATTTTTCTTGGTTCTTTATTCAGCATTTGCAATAACGTCAAATAATGACAAAAGCAGGCACACAAAACCGATATCCAGTTGAAAAATGACACAAGTACATGATTAACTGACTCATGGATCATTAGCCAAAAAGGTTTTGATTTTAGTCGATATTGCTGGAAGCTAAATGTGGTACTATTTCCAACATGGCTCCAAAACAAACACCACAATCGGCGAGAATAACACATTATTTACATTTACGCTTAAGCCCTGTCTGTGAAACTGCCTGGCGCGATAATTTGTTTGTCAATTACTCACCATTAGATATCTTGAACGTAAAAAATTGTTATTTACCTAGCGCAACTTTATGGCCACTGGAGAGTTTTGAAAAATTATCCAATTCCTATTTTTCTGAAAGTCATTGGGGGCCACCCAGTTGCAACAGAAAAGCTCCACAAAACATCTGTTGACAAACTTTCAAACACATCAGACAACACAGTGTCCAGTATCATCCAAGTCTGCTTTGTCCACTTGTATCCTCAGTACTCCAGAAACGCAGTTATTTTAGCTTCATACCATGGTCTGGGTGAAAACTTTTTTTCTGATTGGCTTGAAGGTATGCATTAAAACCGTGGAACCAGAGCCATCTGCGTGGAACCGCAGAGGTAGTTTGGATACGGTAGTTTCACCATTTGAAATTCATCCACTAGCCAACTTGTAACCACAGCAATGTTAGAGCTGGTATTTGACTAGGTGGAACAGAAACCTAGCTCCTCATTTATCTCCAGTAAATTAAGCGGCGTCATATTTGTTGCCTCCTGCGGGGCGGTTAACAATAGGTACTCAAGCGATAATGACCGTAAATATTACAGCAGCGAAGTAATCAGGCTTTATCCATTACACGATTGTAATTGTGTACGGTTACAAATGAAGCTAACGTGTCCACTTCATGTATCAGCAACTGCTGACACTTCGCTTGCTACGTGCTATGCCAGCCGACTGATTTCAGCTCCTTGACTACGGAAACCCTCATAAGTTCATTGTAATTGTGGGTAGCAAGTTAGCTATGGTCTGCATAATCGCGCATAATGTTGTGTTATGCATAATCTCCTTTTCAGATGGAATACGGTATCAAATCATTAGCTAGTAAACGGATGTAAGAGTGTGCAAAAAATTCTTTTTCCATGAATGTAAAATGAACTAAGATAGCTGGTTCAATTTAGCTTAGCCTATAGTATTGGGCATGAGAAGGCGCGGCGCCTGTTTACTAATTACCAACTCTTTTTTTTTTTGTGCTAAACTTTAACCAAAAATTTCTGAATGCTGCGAGTTGATATTGCTGGCAAATGACCATGGTATAAGCGGGATAATCAACTCGAAGGTGAGCATTCCACGGTTTTAAGGCACTTCGCGGAGGCAACCACCCTCCCCACGTCGTGCATTAAAACCGTGGAATACACACCTTCTCGTTAATTATCCCTTACAAAAACAATACAAAAGTTTGCTGTGGCCTAAGTTTGGAGCAAGCGCGTGCAGGAGAAGGAAGCTAGCGTATTCAACGGTGTTCTGTCAAATTTTGCTCCTTAGCTAAATCTGCTACCTCGCAGTTCTGCGCTTGCGCAAACCTAAAATCTCGGGCTGTTTGTTTGCTTGCTCACAAAAATACATGTATTTTCAGAGGCTCTAAGCGGTAATATGCCATTTATTTTATTTATTGATATGATAGGCCACTTGAATCTAAACTATTTTGAAGTTATTCTATCTTCTGTTGGATTTAGAGGGAGAAAACCTCATAATGAAGCATTCATTATGTTGTTCCTTAGGAGCCTATTGATACGATTTGCACTAGCTTTGCACCAATTTAGGGGTAGCCTGTTTGATGAAAGAGTATGCTATAAAATAAGTCCTTATGTATGTTATGTTCACCTATATGCCCATAAGATGTATCAAGGCTTTGTTATTTCATATCATTAGATAGAGCTTAGTAGTAGCCTATAGTAGTCCAATGTTTTCTTGTCAAGTACTCTGTTTGTGGCATTTTTCATAATAACAGGCATTTCTTTTGTGCTCTTTATGTCCTCCATAGACAAACTTTATGAAGGCCTACACATTTAGGAACAGATATGTGATTCTGCCCGAAGTCAAGCAACATAAAAGTAAAGTAAAAGTAACTAGTAACATAAAAAGTTACTTTCCATTGAGGGTAACTAAGTAAAGTAACGGATTACTTTTTCAAGAAGTAACGAGTAACAAGCAAAAGTTATTTTATATAAGCAACTTCCCCAACACTGAGCAGGACAATGCAAAACTACATACTGCAACTATTACAACAGCACGGTTTCGTAGTAGAAGAGTCCATGTACTGAACTGGCCTGCCTGTAGCCCTGATCTTTCACCGATTGAGAAGATTTGGTGCATAATTAAACGAAAAGTCCGTCAAAGGAGACTCAAAACTCTCCAGCAGCTGGAAGCCTGCATTAAACAAGAGTGGGATCAAATTCCAATAGCTAAACTCAAGAAAATTGTCTCTTCAAGGCCCAGACGCCTCCACTCTGTGTTAAAAAGAAGACGGGATGCTACACCATGATAAAGAGGCTCCTGTTCCAATTTTTTTTTTAAGACCTGTAGCGGCCATCAAATTTGAAATGAGCTCATTTTGTGGAAAAAATTGCAGAATTTTCTCACTTTCAACATTTGCTATGTTATCTCTGTTTTGTTGTGAATAGAATACTAGACGGTGTGATTTGAAAGTAATTGTGTTTTGATATTATTCACAAATTACACTTTGTCCCAACTGTTTCAGAATTGGGGTTGTATATTTGACTTGACTTTTCAGCAAATAAGATAAGATAAACTTTATGCGAAAGATATGGGAACTTTGTTAACTGTCATGACATGTTGTAAAGAATCATTTTGTGTCACAAGGACAAACATATAGTACACAAGGATTAAGTGACATCAACCAACATTCAGGACAACTGGGCAAAAAAAAAAAAACATTAACTTTGTCATAAATGCATACGGGTAGAAAAATAAAGTTCCCTAAAATTTCACTAGCCCTGGGGATAATAACTGTGCAAATTAAGGCAGTCGTGCAAATAAAAGCTGTCCAAGATAAAACCAAAATGGAACTAAGGACTGTAACCTAACCATAAAAACTGAGACGTAAAAAGAGCCGCTACGTGAAAGATTGCTCCAAATTTGTGGGCCCAAAGGGTTAAATGGAGCTCTCAGACAGACATAAGAGTTGCAGATCATTGTACTGAAGTGCACAACAGTAGCAGTTGTCACAACAGTAGCAGCCCAGCACTGCCAGGGAGACACCGCAGAGCCAGCGATGAAGTATATACCAATAAACATAACCAATGCATAGGGGTCAAGGGTGTCAGGCAGGGCATCCGCAGCAATGAGCCCCTCCCCCTGTATAGCATATTGTATGTGTCCAAGGGGAGAACATACAGGCCAATGGATCCACAGCAGTAGGCCCCCACTGCCCTAACTGGGGTAGGGGGTGGAGGGGGGGACTAGGGTAGTGGATCCACAGCAGTAGTCCTCCCCATTACCCAAGTGGGGGGGGGGGGGGGGGGCGGGGGGATGGCGATGGGACCATCCATATCACATGAGATGTACTTATTTATTTATTGAGTAATGAGATGGAGCTGGGGATCAAAGACAGTTTGAAACAGTCACTCTTACATCTGCTGGCTCTGAAGCACCTCCTTGACGGTAATGGTTCACAATGTAAGGGGTCACTCAGGATTTTGTTGGCTTGTCTGACTACTCTCATAGTACTCTATAGCTACACTACTACACTGCCTGGAGAGGCCGGAGTTGGTCATGCTTCCCCACTAACTTCATGGTGGTAGTCGCCATTTTTTGAAGTCTGGACTTACGCTGGACCGTAAGGGAGCCATACCACGCTGCCATACCATATCTTATGATGCTTGCTAGCACGGCATTGTAAAAAGTAAAATGATCTCGGTTCAGACCCCGAACAAGTGGAGCCTCTGCGCTAATATGCTACACAAATTTTTGACATGAACACTCCAGCTCAGATTATTAATCAGCATTTAACCTTGGTTCTTGTATGAAGACAATTGTCAATTTTGCTATGAAGCACCGAATGAAACACTGAAATAATAGGGGAAACTATGTGATACTCAAAAAAAGCAAAATTAAATTTTGTCATTGCTGCTCATTGCTGAAAGCAGTAGCTGGCTATCATATGGAACATCTACAAATGAGACAAATATAATCTTTGGTTCCAGGCAAGGTGGCTGGCCTGCTAATGTTTCCTTTCTCAGATGAAACATTCGGCTTGGTGGAAGGCAGAGATTTTGTTCAGTGGCAGATTCATATTTTTTATTTTGGGTCTGTGTTGTGCAACTTCAACACAGAATCAATCAACAAAAACACTTCTAATGATTCAAACCCACATCGCTATATGTATAGTGCTGAATTCTTTTATGAACGTATGTGAAAATGCCAGTAACCTAGTGACAGCTTAATTGGTGAGTGATAATAACCAGTGTGACAAACTTGCTGCAACTGTACAATCATCATGGCAACAGTGGAACATGGGAAGTAAAAATATCTAGCCAAGTATCTGGAATATTCCGAACAGCAATAGGTCTACTTGCACATTGAGGAGAAAGACTCCCGAAGACAGACTTCCTCCTCCTGAGAAACAATGTTGTCAGTCTCAGGGAACCTTCTTGTCCTGTCCCATTCAAATAGTCTCATCCCAACGCGTCACAAAGTGACACTTTCTGCCCAAGTGTCGATATATGATGAAAGTATAGGCTTTTGGTGTCCTTATTTAACATCATTGTTAAAACTAACCCTAACCCCTAACCGCATATCCTAACCCGAATGTGTTGCCCATTCAGACTCAAGCACCGATGTCCATGTTGCTTTTTTATTTTGTAAAGGTACCATGATGACACAACCCATGTGCAAATGCCTTCAGTGTCTCCTCATATTCAGCAACTTGCATGTCTTTAAAAAGGAATATCTCATTTGATTGGTTTGCATCTTGTGTGCCTCCTTATCCCCTACTGTGCATTGTTTCATTGTTCTCACCCCTTGTACCAGCGACTTGTAGTTACATACCCTCCTTTGAATTGCAAAATTCAGGATGGTAATTCACCATGTGTGCTTAAACCCAGTCAGCACTTACTATTATAACTCTTCATCTTTTGAAAGTAAAATGGGTCACATTTTACAATGAAGTGACTAATAATATGCTTAATAATGTTTAACTAATGCATGACTCCTGAATTAATGCAGGACATGTCATGAATTCCATCAGTTATGAAAGGGGTCTCCTTGGTATGTATATACCCTCATATTGGCGAATTGATCCCAGTTGTAGGTTTTATTTAATTCATTTTTGTTAAAACAGTCTGTAGCAATCTATAACAAAGTGACATGCTATCTTTGAAACAATAAATCAACTTTAAAAAACAATTCAGTTAAATGAATTATTTCTTATTTTCTTTTATGTGATGATGAATGCTCAGTAATACGAATGTGGTTGTCCAGTGTCAGGTCTCTAGTTCATCATATGAAAAGTAAAAATTAATACAACATGTCAAGTGTGCAATACAGTTTTCAGCAACATAAATACAGTTTAAAAACTGAGCTCCACCCACTATGTTGTAAATGTGTCAACTATACCATTGGGTCCATTTTCATAGAAAAATAAAACAGAGAGGCTGAGCAAAGGCATGGTTCTGAAATAAGTTTTATGTAAGAGGAATTCATACATTCATAATGTATGAAGTAACTGTGAATGAACATCCCTTAACTGATGATCTATCAAGCATGAACTAATCACAAAAAGTCATAGTGAGTTTATTATTTGTTGATGATGAGCAAGAGGGATTCATGATACGTCCTGCATTAATTTCTGCATTAAATCCTCATGGGCCAGTTTCACAGACATGGAGTAAGCTCAGTCCTGGACTAAACTGAGTTTTACATTGGTGAATCACCATTAAATACTGAGGTTAATCTAGCATTAAGCTTAAACTGTGTCTGTAAAGCTGGCCTTACGAGTCATGCATTAGTTCATCATTACTTATGCATAGGATATATTACCTTCTTGTAAAGTGTCACTGTAAAATGTAACCTTTAATGGTAGTAATTTTCAGGAATTTTCCCCTTTAGTTTAATAGGAACAAGCTTCCAAGCCTTTCTCAGTTTACAGGTTTGTGACTGCGTTACTCCTTCCAGTTAATCATGAACAGGCTCCTAATCCATTTGCGGTAAGCACCATTGGAGCCACATTCTTCCTAGGCTATTCCATAGTTTTCTGGGGCAGTCCAGCTCTAGCAAAGTGTGCTCTCTATCTGGCAGTCATACTCGAAAGCCACTGGCTGGAGATTGGCAATGCATGCTCGTTTTTGCTCATAACTTCTGAACTGATCTGCGCCTTCCTCTTCTTGGCTCCGTCCCACGGTTCCCATTTTACAATTACTAAACTCTGCTATTAGATTGTACTTGTCATGATTCTGTGTTTTGTTGTCATGCCTTTTGTTTCTGGTTATGTCTTTTCTTTATTCTTTTTGGTTATTCCAGTTTTCTGTTCTTGCCATTCTAGGTTTCATTGCACTTGTCTCCCCTGTCTTGTGATCAGTTGGTTCAGTCCGTCTTCCCAGTCTGTGTGCTTACCTGCTTCGGGTGATTTCAGTGGTTTCTGGTGTTTCATATTATTACTTGAATTCTTGTTTACTTCCTTCACCTTTTTTTTCTAGATTACTAATAATTCTAACATTTATATATTGTATCATAGTCTTCTAACTTACTAATCAATGTATATAGTACTAACTTACTAATGAACACTTCGGTTAATTTGTAAAGCTTCGCCTCTACTAATTGGGTGATTCCTGTTTTGGACCACGTATTTGGTTTTCTGTTTTCTCAAAATTCAAGTGATTGGTTCGAACCCCGGCATACCCACCGGCAGCTTTTTCAGAGTAGCGCACAATTGGCGATCGCGCTACAGGGTTTCAAATTGGGAAGGGACTGCCGGATTTGGGTATACAAAAAAAAAACCGCTTTGTTCGTTGCTCCAGCGCCTCCTGTTGGCCAGAAGGGCGCTCGTCAGGAAGACTCTGGGTTTGTTCACGTCCAGGTATCCTCCGCCCTCGTTCGGAACTTACAAGGATTCGACCAATGAGTGTATAAGAATCAGTGGCTGACGGACACGTGCTTCGGAGGAGAGCCGTGAGCTGTCTTCACTATCCTGAGTTGGCAGCAAGGGGTCGCATACGAGCAAGCTTTGTACATAGTTCACTAATTGGGCATTCCAGATTCGGGTGGGATTGGAGATGCCAAATTAAAAAAAAAAAAAAAAAATTCAAGTGATTGTATTTTATTATTTTAACAGTTTGTTAGAACTGTTCCGTACTTAGCTATGAGGAATGCATGTTGGCCAAGCTCAGGGGATGAAAATATTGTAATTATGGGATGTTTTTTGTACATTTTTCTCCATACATTTTCCACCCTGTTAGGGACATGTACATGGTAATCACATATTTCAAATAATATACAGGTCAAACAATACTGATCTTTTCTTGGGTAGATTATGTCCCTTGTGCTATGATAAAAGTTTCATTCTTGTAGCATTAACTATTTTAATTCTATGAAGAGTAAATATCTTGAATATTGGAATTTCTGCATTTTTGGTCCCCATTTTGTTGTCTAGTATGAATAATTTTATTAATCAGAAATAAATTTATATGTATATACATGATATGAACCTAAGTTAAGAAAATAACATACCAATATGCCAAAAACTTGAAGTTGTGATTAAATTATTTTTTAAAAATCTTTGCCTAACAGGGTGGAATGGAACTAAACAGGGTGGAACTGAGTAGACCTCTCTCAAGTCAGACTCAGATTCACCTTGCCATGCAATGTCATTTTATTATAAAGTACATAGTTGCCCTTATATTACACTGTAGTTCCACAATAAAACAACAGTAATATTACTTCTACCACTACTGCTAGATATTATGTGTGAATACATAGGTTATTACACTATATTTAATGAGGTATAGACAAATTGGATCAGGAACCGCATAAAGTGCAACCAATAATAAATGTAACAAAAAATATATTCTTTTACAGTTTTTTAATCTTTTTAAGTTTTTTTTTCATTATTTATGTTATAGTTTTATTATTATTACTTTTATTATTGGTTACACTATATTTCACGGGGTCCCTGATCCAATGTATCTAGACCTTATAAAATACAGTGTAATAACCTATGAATTAATATTTTAATGTAATATCATATTGAGTCATAATTAAACAAAAATATTGGTTATTTATATCATGAAAAACCAATATTCTTGTAGAATTAATACTGAGTACATTGCATATCCCAAAAAACCCTGTGAGGTTCCACCCTGTTAGGCTATGAATGCCTAACAGGGTGGAAATTTTTAGCCAAGTAAGCCCTAGCTCTTTGAGCTAGCAACATTTAGCTAGCACACACTCTACAGATGAACAGCACTTAAATAACTATTTTTAACATGTATTTAAAAATATTTTATCCAAAAAGCATTATCCATAATATACACTAACAGAGTGGAACTTTAAGGTTTCCTTAAGCAGCCATGTCACACGAAATTGAGAAAAATAAAGGAGAGAGTGACTGTTGGAGCTTACCTCAGTTTTCCACTTGAATTTCCCTCCAAAAACAAATGTTGTATCATCAAGTAAATGGCTATAGGGATTTGTAGTGTTTTTTAGGGGGTCATGAAAGTACTGACTAACAGGGTGGAAAAGGACTGCTGGGACATATTTTATATTATATAACCACAGAAAATAAATGTAGTTTCACCATTTTCACTTCATTTAATTTTAACTTTTTAACTTTGACAAGGGACTACTTACATTAAACAATCAAATTAATAAAGAATAAGTTTAGGTTTTGATCATTTTAAGTGTTATATTAACTGAAGAAATTGATTACATTGCATTGGGGACATGCTGAAATTAACATGTATACCACAGAGAAGGTGCCTGAAAGAGATTAAAAAATAAAATAAAGTTATTTAACTATGTTGTAGCAATAGAACACACCTAAACACATAATACAATACATTTTTTATGAGTATTTGTCTAATTTAAAAAAATGATAAGAGCCAGTAAATCACAGGAACATGAATATGTGGCCCAAAACAGGAATCACAATTCAATCTCAGCAATCGCCCTGTTCTAGTCTCCGCCTCTTGCTTTGCTTTCTCTGCCTCTCCCAGCATTTCGGCAAGATCTTTTGGAATTGCTTAATTGATTTCCTGCTCTCATTGTCTGTGCACTTAGAACTCCTTGACCGGAGCCGTGTGTCTGTTATAGGTTGTCTGCGTGGATCCCGTCCGTGTCTTGGCTTTTGCCAATTGTTGTGGTTTAGGACTTCCCCATGTGTGGCTTCCTCTGTAATTAGTTGTTATCCTATTCACCTGTTCCCCGCATAGCATGCGACTTCCCTTATGTCTATTTAGAGTCTTCACTGCAGTTCAGCCCTTGTCAGAACATTGATCAATATTCTTTTGTGCACAGCTCCTTGTTTGCCAATAGATTATTGTTTCTCCACGACTGTTTCATCCAACCTTGATTTTGCCTGAGCCCTTCTGTTCTTGTTTTTGTGTTTTTGACCTAATTTCTGTACGACCGCATTTACTGTTTTGGATGCCCTGTGTATGGATTTCGTTTTTGGCTTGGCAATTCTTATGTCTTCTGGTACTGACCCTGCTTTCAATAAAGGCTTATGATTTTTGGAGTTCCAGCTCTCGTGAGTGGTTCCTGAACGCACCGTCGCAGTACTCTGCTTTTGCACTTGATTTCTGGTCTGGATCATAACACATGAACACTCTTGGGTTGCGTCTAGTGGCATTTTTTTTTCAATGCATTCACAAAATTCAAATGAGCAATGTTGAGAAGATGCGACTCAACTGCTGTCATGCAAAGAGTTTAAGTCCAAAGGTGGCAATTTGTCTGCCTTTCCTCACCACTGAATCCTCCAAGGAACATACTGTCTAAGCAAATCAATGTTGGAGATCTAAGGCCATTCTTACCAAAGGTATTTAATCCGTTTCACGCATGTAAACACTTAGCCAATGACTAAAATTCTTAGACGCACACTTCAATGCATGTTTAAAGTTAGACGCGGGTAAAATTACGCGGACATTTAAGCAGTGTATCTCAAACAATAGAAATACTTAAATTTTAACTAAACTGAATTCATAAGATGTTTCAGGGTATCGAAAGAGATATTTAACTATTTACTTGGGATTCTTAGTTTGGACTAGGATCACCCAACACGACGAAGCAATCCTCTTCCAGCTACATTACAGTTGGCTCGTGCATTGCGATTCTTCGCTTATGGAACATTTCAAATTGTTGCAGGCGACACATCTGGGATCTCTCAACAAGCTTATGGAAAAGCTGTTCAAAGGGTTGCTGTTGCAATTTTCGCCAACCAGGCACAGTTTCTGTCATTCCCAGAAGCTTTAGATGAAAAGCGACATGTCATGGATGGTTTGCGGCATATAGCTGGTTTCCCTGGATTTATTGGTGCTATAGACGGAAAGCATATTCCTGTTCACAATCCAGGCGGTCTTAATCCCTAATTATATTTTAACAGAAAGGGTTGGTACAGCCTAAATTGCCAACTGGTACGTTATCATAGTTTGGAATTTATTAATGTCGTTTGTCGCAGATACGGGTCAGCACATGACTCCAGAATTTGGGAGAAATCTAGATTATTTCAACGTTTCTTAGCTGGAGAACTTTCAAGAATTTTAATTGGGGACCAAGCATATACGTACCGGGCATTCCTGCTTACTCCAGTCCGACAGGAGAGAAATGAAGCCGAAAGGCTGTACAACACTGCACACAGCAAGACGAGGAATTGTATGGAGAGAGCGCTTGGGATTTGGAAAAGGCGGTTCCCGTGCGTTTGCTTTGGTAATCAATTAATACAGTAACAATATAAAATATTTTTCGCTAATCATTTTGTCTTATGTTGATTTATTTACTGTTGATATCAAAATTGAGACCACTATTTCTTTATTTCCGATGCAACACAACATGGGTATTATTGTAGCAAAGCATGCCTACACAACTTAACCAGATGAAATGATCCCTTCCTGGAAGATGAAAATGCCTGTTGTTTTCATCTCCATTTTCCTTTCCCTTTCATCGGCTTTTGCCTTGTTCTTCAGTCAACGCCATAATTCTTTGTAGCCTTTCACTGTACATTTTGGGCGATCTGGGAAAGACAACATCATTTCGGACGCGATTGCATTCCATGTGTCAGATTTTTTTCTTGTGGATTTGCTATCGGAGCATTTGACGGAGCATTCAGAGCATTTCATCACTTGTAAAGTTGTCGTTGCATTGTCGCTTTCCCTCAGCCATTGTTATCAAATTGTTGATGTCAACTATCTGCGAAGAAAGTTTCTGATTTTGGCTTTTCTTCATGCCTTATATACATCACACGCACATTCCATTCACTTTCAGTTACAAATACTTGGCAGTTAATGATACCTAATTTCCAGTACTTAAAGCTGGCTGAAATAGTTAACAAAAAGGTACTTGGATGAACAGAATCCCTCAGCAAAAACCCAATTCAAAGGTTAGCAAATCACAATCTTGTAGCAGCCAATCAAATCCCTTTTAACAGATTGAACAGAGGTCATCAAGGTTAGATGGGCATTTGTAGACATGGATAACTAATCAGCTGTTTAGAGTGTTTCGTAGCGTGTGATTAAAACGCACATTTAGGTAGAAGCATGTAAGTCACATTTATACAAGTCTAACCGCTACACGCGGATAATAGATAGACACCTTTCGTAAGTACGGCCCCTTGTTTTTAGTATCTGATAGCGGTAATGGACAGTTTAATGAAGCAGTATCAATACCATGTTGATTTTGGCAAAAAATGTACACACTTGTGGCTTCAGCTTGCTGCTACCACAAAAAGATTTTCTTTCAGTGAAAGATCATTTTCATCAACTGCTGGATGGCAAATATTGCAAATATTTTAAGATGTTTGCGGATCAGGCTCGGCTGAGGAGCTTAATATAGACAATTCCAAGGCAACTGTGGTGGGACTTTAAATAACTATACTCTTAGTCAGGGATGGGCAACGAGGGCCGTATCTGTCCCTGGTTTTCACACCAACCTCAGGCCTTTAATTAGTTAATTATCTAAATTAGCCAAACTATTAACGAAACCTGACATTTCATTGAATTATCATGAATTATCACTAAAGACTGTTCTTGTCACCCTACAAAAAAAACATTTTTCTTTGATGAAACCTTTGCAAAAATCTGTATTTGTATATGCAGCCAATTAACTCAATTAGTCAGGGTAATTGATAGAAATAAAAACCTGCACACACACCGGCCCTTCAGGACTGGAGTTGTTCATCCCTGCTCTAAGTACTTTTATGGGATCTGCCAACTCGTGAATAAATTTAATATCTACTCCATATTGTTAGGGTACTGCAACTGAATGCATCAGCTGAGCAGGTCCATTAATGTGTGTGTCTATGATCTGCACCTCTGCGCAAAGTGATTTTTCAAAGGGGAGAACATGCAAACTCCACCCAGAATGGCCAAAAGCAGGATATGAACCTTTCATGGATGGTCCTGCACTCACGTTCCAGTGGCCTTACACGTACATCCACAGAATTACAAAAAAAAAAAACTAATAATCAATTAAGTGTTTTTATTGCAGCACAAATGGACAAAGCCGACCTCTGTGACAGTCAAACGTGTCATATATGTTGAGTAAGAAATGAATTTTCAGCCTTTTACACTTGTTTTAACATTAGTGTGGAATAGCTACATATTGTATTTTTTTGATGTGAGTCGCAATTTATGATTAAAAGTAAGGGTAGGGCAATTCGGCCCTGTTTACTCCTGGTATTGAAATGCGTTTTTTGTGATCAGAATGCAATCGGATAGCGTTTGACCACATACATTTACACATGGTTTTAACATACGTCTCCAGCGTCCATATTACAATCTGTTCCGCTGGTGTCACATCCTTCGTCTCCCCTCTCTAAAAGTGGCGCGCCTCACTTACTGTAAAAACTGGTAAATAAGACACACCTTTAATTCAATTTTTTTTCCCTTAAAAATGCATTGCATCTCATAAACCAGTAAAATACAGTGGAACATCCTCTTTTAATGTGTACCTTGGAGAGGGCACTGTGAGCTGGACCTTGCTCGCATGTCCCCACTTGCTATTCAGTCTCTCCGGTCTCTGAAGAGCTTGAAGCTACATAGTCCCCTGCAACATTGCAAAAACAACTAGAAAAAGCGATACAGCTGCACAAAAACTTCCCGTCGTGGACTGTGCTGAAAAAAATGGAAATTGCTATTTTGTTTAAAGCAAATTGAAATAGTTTGAAACAACTTGGTTATGCATTTTCATAAATGAATAGCTACTTTAACACAGTCTTTGTTGAAACTCTTTTTACCGACGAACACCCCACAAAATATACTGCATCTAAACATACCAATGTGACTTATCTACTGAGTTTTACTGTTGGTGTTTCCGCCCTCGGAGTTGTTGTATGTGGATTAGAGACGCATTTGCATTTACAATTATGTTCAATGTGGCTAAAATCCATCCTTGTCCACCTTCAGAAGTGGTTTGAAAGGATCACATTCCATCCTCAATGCGTCTTGAGTCCATTTACACCTGTACTTTCATGTGATCAAGCGCTATCCGATTGCAATCCGATCGCAAAAAAGCCATTTTAATACCAGGTATAAACGCCTTATATAAATGCTGCCTCAGGACTGATGATTTTACCTAGTATACTATGATATATTTACGTCCTTGGTATTATGAGTAGCTCTGGATAAATACATCCATTAAATAAATATTGTGATACGACAGAGATACTTTTAATGAAACTTGCAATTAAAAATTACATCTTGTTACCGTATAAATGAGGAAGAAAACAAAGCAGCAAAGTTGAATATTTCAATATTTCTTTAAAAAAAAAAATTTTTCAGAATCATGCCTTCATTAATTGGACACTAATAAAGTTATTTTTATTTTCAATTGCAGTCTATTGGAGCTGAAACTAATCAGTCACCTTTAACCATAAAGCTGGATTTATGGTTCTGCGTCAAATCCACGCAAAGGGCACACCGTCATGGACCTTTAGAAGTTCTGCGAAGTACTGATAAATAAAATAATAATGCAGTTTTTCAGAAAATCTCTTACAACTGCACTGACAGTGTGTGAACCAGGTCCATAACAACATTGAAAATGAGGAGGAAAAAAAAATGTTGGCCATATTACGTAAGGTAAATCTTCCTACTAAAAAAAAAATCTGTATTTCATCAAGATCAGTCAAGCCAATCAAAAGTTATGTCATTTTTTGAACAGGTAAGTCAAACCCTTCTTCACAAAGTATATCTCATTGGCATTTACTGGATTAAGTCAATTTCAGCCTCATTGCATCATTAATGTGTTCATGTAGGCCTATTTATTGAAGTGGGGAACTTCTTTGATAACATTTCGTCCATGTGTTTGCATAGTCAAGATGGTTGGCCAACAGTTCACACCAGAGCAGGGTGTCTTCACAGTCCAAATGAAGGAAATTAACTGTAAATGATAATTTTTATGGCGTATTAAGCAAAGAGAAAAAAGAATAAAGAAAGAAAGTAAAATGTCACTAAATCAGTCAATCATAGTTGAGGGGCTGACCTTGTTGGACCAAAACTGACATAACATCTGATCCACTTGACTGATTTTGATGACATGTAAGGAGATTCCATATCAGGATCCAGGGAAGCATACGTTCTGAGGTTGGCTAGGACATTGTTTTGGGACACCCTGTATTTATGATCTAAAATGCAGTATAATTGCATTGGTTTTTCCAATTACTTTTGGTTTCCTAAAACTAGGGGATAATGAATAAAAATACTTCAAATTGCTTCATTGTCGAGACAATGTATTTTAGAAAGGCCCTAAAATTAAAGCTGAAAATTTACAGTTCGAACACATCTTGAGTTTTTCGTTTCAAATCTATTGCTGAGGTTTACGGAGCCAAAATGATCCAATTCTGCCTCTATCCGAAAACTTACGGATCTGAATATTTCTATTTAAATTCATATGAAAAACAAGCTGAAAAAAGAACCGATGCTCATATAAATACACTGCAAAAAAAAAAAACAAGTGTTTGCCACTAACATGGCAATATTCCCCGCCGCCTCAATTTTCTGTGTCCGTACAGACGTATGTATGTACGGACGGAGCCCAATGCTATAACCCCCTGCTTCACATTAATTGCACGACGGGGGATAAAAAAAACATACCAAGCATTTATATCTTATATTTCTACTTGAAGCTATTTTTCATGAATTTGAATACTGGGCTTTAAGATGGAATTATCAATGTGCACAATACATTTTGCCTATACAAACAATGCGTTTCAAATCTGCAGTTTTCAACATACTATACATACTGTGATAACATTGTTATTTCTGTGCGCTGGAAAACACCTTTATGTTGCAATGCACAATAATACTATCAAAAATGAAATGCCTGGTCATTCTACCAATTAGTCTTATCAACTGAACAAACCAATGTTTGGTTGCTCATTAAACTATAAGTTAAACTATGACAGGTTTGGTAAAATTATTAGTGCTCAATTCATTCACTTTACTCAAGGTATTCATCTCTCTCTCTTTGGCGGTAAGAATTGAACAACTGAAGTGTTGCATGTATCATTGCCACATAATTGTGGATGCAATTTCTTGCTTCGAATACATAACTGCATTGTGGGGGACATAAACCTTTGGAGTGATTATTGTCAATCAAGTACTTGCCGACTTGCTTCCTCAGCCCTCTGAGGGTCGATCTCACCAAGTTCACTTCAGCTTTTCAGAGAAGTGAAACGACACTTAAGGTGGTGCTGAGGATTCCACCGAGAGCAAGTGTACAGGAGAAGTCAACAAGGACAGTTTGAATGACTATTGAAGCACAGCCCAATATTTTGTCCTTTTTAAACATGGCTGTACAACATTGCAGGCTTCATGGAAGAGGGCCTGCTCCCCAAGTTGATATAAAGGGCTCATTCTAAGGTAAAGAAAAAGTGATTTTACTCAATTTAATACATACTTACGAACATTATATTCAATTCTTACCAATATTTCAGCCAATAGATCCCCCTAAAATCTTCCACAATAGTCCTTGAAAACATTTATTTTTATTACATTTTTTCTCTCAAATTTTATTTTATTTTTTTACTCACTTCTTGATTTGTTCATGGGGTTCACGGACAAGTTAAAAGTATTCAGCATCAGTGGCAGATTTTTTTTTCCTATGAAAAACGTAACAAAACTGTATTAAGTCCAATTACAAAAATGGAAATGCTTGGATTGATTTTTTTTTTTTGCAGTATATGAATATTTAGTTCTGTCAGTTGCATGGATCTACAGTGAGCAGTATGTGGGCTCATTGGAAGAATCATCAAAGCAGCGATACATCGGTTGTGCGTAATTGAATTTCAAGCTAGGAAATTAATTCTAATCAAAGTTTACCTGAGCTAACATCAGTGCTCGAAAAGGATTCTAGTTCAGGGGCTCTCTCACTTCCACTTTGCCAGCCTTGGGAAAAAAAAAAATAAACCAATGAATCCGCCACCAGCGCACTCTGTAAGGGTGATATATTTGTGCTGCATTCAAAATAGCAAATGCACCATGGAGTCATTGTTGGAGGGCTATTTGGACTAATTACAAGGCCTGACACATTCACATTATGTGAGATGCAACAAAAAGGCTGGCGGTCTTTTAACCTTGGCTGATTAATCTTGCACCTCATCCATGGCGACTGGACGTCTCTGAAAGGATGCCTTGTGGTTTTTGGTGACAGCTTAAGATTTAGAAAGGACCCCCCAATCTCTGTCCTCTGGCACCAGAAGAAACATTTCTTTGATTTGGAAACTTTTTGGTGTATAGGGTGGGGCATGATGCATGCCACGATTTGTGTCTTGGATTTCTCAGTGCACTTTGCCAGAAAATAGGTTTCCTCACCTTTTAATTTGTTGTTAAAAAATAGAAACAATGGATGTACATAAAAGTTACAGGTGTTGAAACAAAGGAGTGCAAACAGTACATGGAAATAAATACAGTGTGGTCTCTCTCCAACTCTATCTGCCTCTGTGAGTGTATGTAATGTCTGCCATATGTGTTTATATGAATGCAAGTAAAAGCGCCTCAGTGGGTGCATCTCTATTCTCTTATCTGGTATGTCCTCACTCCTCGATGGAACCGGATATTGCTCCAAATCTGTTATCTTGTTGGCTGTCTCAAAGCTATTATTTCCGCTGCGAGGAGTAAGAAGGTTGCTATGAGGAGCTATGAATGATGATATCTGAGAGCAGCTTCCCCAGTGCTCTTTCAGCTGCAAGCCCTGAATTCAATCAGTAATAACAGACAGCACACTCACAGTTATAATCTTATCACAATTTTGAGTCACAGATTGGATAATTCTTTGGATGAGAAAAATATAACTTTGCTTTCTGTTTTTTTTTCTTTTTTTGGTCTTAAATGAAAACGACATTCGAGATTTTTGTTTTTTAAATTAAATCTTTAAAAATAGCCTTTATAGCCTAAATTGTTAAATTTAAGTGCAATATGAGGTATGATACCTTCTTCCTTTAAAATTAATACTGAATTTAAAAAAGCCTGTGTCCACATCATCAAATAATTTTAAACCAAACCTGATCTTATTATTTTGAAAAAGATTTTGGAGGTATGAGGATGTGTGCATTTTCTGGGGAGAGGGTCGACCTCTTTAAGATCACTAAAAGCTTAAAAACAATAAACCATAACTTGAAAAAAGAGGTGCATTGTTTGTTAGTTGATTAATTGTGTGTAAAAATGTTAATGTTAGTTAGGAGGAAAAATCTGAAATTTTAATACTTGATTACTACTACTACTACTACTACTACTAATCCCTTGACTGGCATCGTTGGGGTACCATGCTTGAGACTGCTGTCAGGTATCTCCAGCAATCTCAGTTTTCTGATGTTCGCAACAGTGAGTTGAAGGTCTGTCCAGTCCACTCTTTGATATTATCAACCCATGCGTTGTTGACCTCTTTGGCGACCTCCTTCAACCGTGCCCTGGAGAATGGTTTTGGCAGGAGAATCATGGCGATTCACGTGGCCAAACCATGCAAGCTTGTGGTGCTTCACAATGGTCAGCAGTGGCTCTTGCTTGCCTACAAGGCTGTCAATCCGTTATCTAACTTGCTCGTTGGTCTTGTGTACACTGTCGTGGATGTGCAGTAGTTTCCTGTAACACTTGTGCTCGAAAGCTTGCAGCTCTCTCAGTCTGAGCATTCAGTGTCCAGCTTTCACATCCATACAGAAGAATGGAGACCACCAATGACTTGTACAGCTTGATCTTTACTGGGAGGCTGATGGTGTTGCTTTTCCATAAGGTGTCGAGTTTTGTCATAGCCAAGGATGCTAGGCTCAGTCTTGTTCTGATCTCTCTTGTTGAGCTGCCATCCTTTGTAATGATAGGCCCAAGATATTTAAAGTTGTCCACCTCTTTAGGTCTTGTTTCTAGTCTGATGGTGACATCTTGAAGTTCTTTTTCAGTTCCTGCCGTGAGATTAATGTCATCTGCGAATCTGAGGTTACAGACTGGGCACACGTTGATGGATATAGACGGCTAAAAACCAGACAGGACCTCCGTCATGATGTTTTCCAGGTAGTTGTTGAAGAGCATAGGGAGGCAACCTTGGTGGACATCCACTGTTGTTCTGAAATACTCTCTTATCTGGTTGTTTAGGAGGACTGCGCTCTTAGAATCGTCATAGAGCACCTTTATCACATCCATGATGTTGCTTTCCATGTTGTAGTTCCTCATCACTAGCCACAAACCATCATGCCACACTCGATCAAAAGCCTTCTTGAAATTGGTGAAGTTGTGGAATCGGTCACACTGGTGCTGGAGATGTTTCTCAATCAGGATTCTGATGTTGAATATTTGCTCAACAGTACTCCTCTTTGGTCTGAATCTTGCTTGTTCTTTGGCAAGAATCTCCTCCGATTTCCCTTTTAATCTCTTCAGCTGTACACACAGCATCACCTCGCTAGGGTGGCTGATCAAACTTATCGTTCTGTAGCTTTGGCAGAGTTTCAGGTTGCCTTTCTTGGGTATGGGGATGATCAATGATTGAGTCCACTCTGCTGGCCATTGCTTGGTGTTCCAAATTCTTTGGCAGATAATGGGTAAGGCCTTTGAGTTCTGGTCCTCCATGTTTGAAGAGTTCTGCTGGTATGCTGTCCACTCCTGGTGACTTATCCTCCTCAAGTGAACACATTGCTTCTTCCATTTCTTCCTGCAATATTTGTGCAACTCCTGCTTCTGTGTTGGTTTTAGATGTGTTTTTCAGGAAGCAAGTGTCTGGTTTCAGCTCATAGTTGTACAGCTCTTGACAGTTCTCAGTCCATCTTAGTAGAACTTCAGTCTCCTCAGTCAGAAGGGAGCTATTCTTGCCCTCGATGACTGAAGATTTCGCTTGCTGTGTTCTCAACAAGGTCTTCAAAGTCTTGAATGCTACTTTGCTGTTCCCCTCTCTCATGCCTTTATCAATGGTGTTGTTCTGTGATGCAGCTTAATTTTGCGTCTTTCATCTTGGCCCTGATGTTTTTGTCTACAGTGTTGCAGTGTTGGGCTGCTGCAGGGTCTGACTTCTTCTTTTTGAGGTCCCTTCTGCTATCGCACAGGTCCAGTATATCATCAGTGACCAATGGCTCGTTCTTCTTTCTTGCTTTCCCTAGGACCTCTGTTGCAGTCTCAAGGAGTACCTCTCTGATATTGTCTGTTAGTAATACTTGATTATACAGTTATAAATTGACTGAATTTAACAGTAAAATTGATCCATTAACTCCATGTTATTTTAACTGGAAGTAGAGACCTGTGCGCATTTAACTATGGTTTACAGTTAACATTCACAGAACCTCTGTTGTAATCTGATTGTAAAATTACAGTTGAAAAAAATAAAAACAGGCAAGAAAGATGCCAGTTAAAATAAATGACAAAAAAGGTGCCAGTTTATTACAGTGTATACAAGCCCTTCAAACACACTTTGAACAGACATTGAGCACCCTGACTGTGCATTTTCTACCAACCACTTCCCTGCACTTCAGGCAGAGGGTAAAGGTTTTAATTTGTTTCCAGTGTGATATGAAAACTATGTAATGTAATTCGTGACAGCTGAGAATGGATGAGAGATGGAAATTTTCGGATGCCATGCTAAAATAAATGCGGTTTCATGTCGGGGTAAATTGTTTCTGGTGGCAGTTGAAAGTAATGGCATAAATGCCAATATTCGAAATCTGAATTTATCTTGACGATATTTGATGATCAGGAGTGAACCATTTAACAATTTTATTCATATTCAAAGATTAAAAAACTCTATTTTATTAAAACATGGAAATGAATAATTTTAAAAAGCATCAGTTGCAGTAATACTGTATTTCACGTACTGATGGTTAAAATGTGCGATAAATCTCTCATGCACTTTGATACTGAAGCATGGGGGAGACCGTGCAGATCACAGATCATGTAAATTCTGTTGCACCAGATGTAGCAAAGGGATGTCATAGGAAACAGACATTTCTTCATGTCATTCTTTAGAAAAAAAAAACAGATTTCCTCATCTTTTCTTTCCTCACATAGTTTTGTTGCATCTTGCCATCCATCTGCAGCTGGAGGGACTAAGATGCAATGAAAAGACGCAAGTAAGAGGGATATGAATTTGATTTAACAGAATAAAGAAGCGCACACTCAGTGATATTGCCCTGCATCATCGCCCACTGGTAGCTCTTAAGCCGGGTTTCCACCAAACACGATACAAATTTTTCACGTGGACAGATTACTTAAAAAGTTATCGCAAAAATAAAGGTAAAGCAAAAAGATGCAAGTTTGTACGAGGTGACAAATACTGTATCATGCAAGCGATGGGACGTGAATACTGCGAACAATGCACATGAACAGCGTGAATGCACAAAATTCTCATACTGCTCAAGCTGAAACTATTCATCCTAGCTAGCATAGTGTAGCTAGGAAAGGACTATCAGAGGTTGGAGCCGCTAGTTTTCTTTGTCAGATATATTAGTTGCATGAGGACTGAGCTAGCTAAGAACTGCAGTAATTATTCATAGTCTACAAATGATGGTTGTAAAATAGATAATACTCTCAAAATTTTGGAACAAAAGAAGTCACGTTATCCAATGTGGAAGGCTAGCACCTCGAACATATCAGTGCTTAACTTCACACACTGAGCCCTGTTTTAATTTTACAACGTACATTAGCAAAATCAACTTTGAGCAAAAAATCATGCTCTGTCTTTCACATGTCATCGTAGTTGAATGAAATCAATAAATTGTGTATGCGTTAAAAAATGTATTGATAATTTTATATACATTGCCATAATCATGGTTAGGAGAGAGGTTTTTTTTTTATTGTTTGGTTCCTGGATCCGCCAAGGTAAGATTTCCTGAAGAAAAACAAATTCTTTATTTTTCCCCCAGTGTCCGAAGTGAGCATGGAGATGCCGAGTACCATTTTGGTTCCGGTGATTTTTGCTATCTAAGTAAATAGTCTTGTCATCCATGCCATTGTTGTTTTGAACCTGTGAATCTGTGAACACTATGGCAGGGCAAAATTGGCAGGCTGTACAAGATTATACTGACAAGTGCATGGTGGCGGCATGGCTGAAGTCCGGTGGTGTACAGTGAGTCGAAAGTGCGGTCCAAAGTTGTTTAGAAAGCTTATTGGGGAGAATTTAGATGATGATGTGGGCGACTTGTTTAACAAAGAGGTGTCACTGGATTGGCAGGCTATGCAAATTATTAGCATTTTCGGTGCGCCTGAAGAGGGAAAACTTGGCACTTGTTCCACTGAGCTGTCAACAGAAATCCCGCTGGATGCTGTTCGGCTGTTCAGTGTTCGCTTTAGGGGTCATCTGTTTTTATAAATCATTTTCAAAACCGTACAAAGCGTAGATCGGAGGGAGGGAGTTAAAGCCTAGCAAAACCCAGCATACTCTCTTTTAAATTATTATGAAATGACAGTTGTTCTAGGCACAAATCGAATGCACTTTTGAAATTCCTTTTGGTGAACCTGTCACGCATTGTCAATTGGTTGAATTACTGAATCTTTCAAATAGTTATGCTAATTACAGTGCCAGCGTGGATAAAGGTACCACTAAAATTAACGAGAAGTTGGCTTCGTGTTTTCGTCCACCTTTCTCTGATTGGCCTGGCAGGTGGCGTAGGATTACAGCAGGTGTCGATGTAGTCCCGGCAGGCAGAACTTGGGGTGACTGTCGATAGGGGGGAGCGGTTTTTGGGTATGGCTGGTGTGTACCGAATTTTATTGCAGGCCTTGAATTTTGGCAAGATTAAACTACTGCAACTGTTTCGGACTTACTTACACGTCAGTTGATGTTTTTGTTTTAAAATATCTAATTCTGTAAGAGTCAGTTAGAAGTAAGAGTAGTAATGAAGTAGAAACGCTTTCCTTATGGATGACAACTTACGCATTTTTTGTCACAAAATATTTATTATTACATTTATAATTTCTCATTGGATGCCCAAAATTTTAAATCTTGCTCGTGTGACTGTAAATGTCGATAGTTTGCTGTGGTTAAATATTGGTCTTAATAATGTAAGACAGTGGCTTGCACGCAGTTTGCAAATTGATAGCTACCATTACATTTGAATATAAATATTTTGCACAGTGATATGTGATTATTTCTCACAAATGTGAAAACTTAATCAGCCCCGCTGTAATTATGAGTAAAAGGCGACAAAAGTTGGCACATTCTACCGTTTCATCCGACTGAACGAGTCACTGCTTTCTTGACTGAGAGGTTTTCGGCTCATACACAACAGGACTAAACCCTCGGAATTTCCAAAGGCCAAAACATTCTTGCGGATTTAGGAAAAAGTGACACTGTTATTGTAAGTTACAACTACATAGATATTTGCGTATTTTATTTATATTTTCAGATGTGCGGGTTTTGTTCATAATTTAAATAATATTCAAGTGGTGGCAAAACATGTTGTTTTGCTTTCTTCGATAACAGCGCTTTAGAACTAAAGGTTTCATTTCTAAATTCTTATTGGTAAATATTCCGGAAAAAACATTATTGCAAAAATACATTAATTTGCAGACATTTACTTTCCTGGAAATAAATATACTGAGTACAAATGAAAACGCACCACTCACAAAATCTGGAATAGCTCCACAGATTGATATGTGAAGTATATACGTATGATGCATTTGAGATAATGGATGATTTAAGAAGACATGTAAACATTATTCAATTTCATTCACGATAATGTACATGCGCGAGAGAGGTTTAACTGGTGTAGGGGTCAAACAGGAAAGTCAATAACGGGTGTGACCGCCATTTGCATTGACACATGCGGTGCATCGTCGTCGCATGGAGTTGATCAGTCTCTGGATAGTGTTCTGAGGGATTGCATTCCACTCCTGAACAAGGGCAACCTCAAGTTCTCGGATGTTGTCCATCTGGCGTCGACGTGAAAGACGTCGTCCAATTTCATCCCCTAAGTGCTCGATAGGGAAGAGGTCGGGTGACAGAGCTGGTCACTGAAGCACAGGGATGTTCTGCTGTGCAAGGTACTGCATGGACACCCTTGCAGTGTGTGCCCTAGCGTTGTCCTGTTGGAACGTGTGGACATCGTGGTGTTGATTGAAGAACGGCACAACATGGTTCTGCAGCACCTGGTCCTGGTAGTAGACGCCGTTCACCCTTCCTCTGCAGATATGGAGAGGGGTTCTGTGACGGTAGCTTATTCCACCCCACACCATAATACTGCCACCACCCCAACGGTCCGTTTGAACGACACAATCGGCGTTATAACGTTCACCACGTCTCCGCCAAACACGTATACGGCCATCTGCGTTCCTTAAGTGAAATCGTGACTCGTCAGAAAAGATGACACCGTGCCATTGTCGTAGTCGCCAATTCTGGTGCCTGTTTGCCCACTTTAGACGCTGGTTTCGGTGACGATCCGTCAATATGGAGCCAATGTAAGGACGTCATGCACGCAGGCTCGCAGCTCGCAGACGGTTCCGTACGGTGTTGGGGTGAATGAATCCACGTCGTCCTTGGACTTGAGCAGCCGTTCTTGTCGCTGGTAGTGTTCGCTCTCGGACATGATCCCATACGATCTGACGGCCCTGACGTGCCTTTGTCATACGTTGTTGACCCGGTCGAGGACGGTCCCGAGTGCTCCCTGTTTGCAGAAACCTTTGATGGAGTCTTGCGATCGTTGTGTGTGCGCAGTGTAGTCGTCTGGCAATTTCCCTGGTGCTGGCGCCAATTTGAAGCATGCCTATGGCAGGTTCCCGTTCAGGGGCTGTAAGTCGCGGCATAGTGTCGACGTTTCACAAGTGTCAGTGAAGAAGTGAAATTTTATTTGGATTCCTAGCTTTTAAAGGCAATGTGTACATAAATTCAGAGTGAAATTCATTTTTCCCGTGGTGTGCATGCAAGATGTTGTGTTTTTGCAAAAAATTGCCTAGCTTTACAGTTAACTTGAAATTCTTGCATTTCTTGCACCTGGCATGTCGGGTGACGTCACTGTAGTGTTGTTGTTGTATAAAAATTATATTGAAGTTCATTTAAACTTAAATATTGACTTTTTTCAAGTGGTACGTTTTCATTTGTATTCAGTATATATCGCCAACTGCGCGAAAGAAAATCTGGAGCAAAAATTACTTAAGGCATTTACACTACAGTACTAATATAATGGATGTCATATTGTCAGATGAAAAAATTTCAACGTCAAACTTATTTGGACTTCTTTGCAACTGGGATTTACACTATGATATGTGTGAAACGGCCGGCAAACATGCTCTACTTCTCAGTTCAGTGAGTAGGGCACGGCCACCTGACTTTCGGCTGACACGTGGCCAACGCCGCGTTGGCGAAAGTGGAACCTTTATCCACGCGGGTACTGCATGTTGTAAAGACAATAAAAGAATATCAAACAGGTAATTAAGAATGGTGGAATTACATTTTTTTTATTTAGTAGCCCAGCTTCAACCACTTAACCGCGGCACAGTGCGACTATTTGCATCAATGTTACAGCGAGAACTCTCACATGAGCCATTGGTGACTATGTTAGCTCGAGCGGCAAAGAAAGCTTAGTTTCGTCAGGGTCAGAAAGCTCGTATGAAATAGACCATTTAGACTCTGAAGGAAGTGCGAGCTTGGAGGAAACGGTGAGAAACTTGTGTTTGTATGAGCCGTATCAAGGGCTGACAATGAAAACACCAAGGGCCTGATATACAGCTATGCTAGAAGGGCGCCTTGGTCACTGTCACTCTCACTCTCAGGGCCTGATTTACTCAGACCTGTTGCACATGCAAAATCTTTTTGCCCATGCGAAACCAAAAACTTTGCCACTGATTGGTGCATTGCACATGGGCAATGTTATTGGTTTTACATGGGCAAAAAGATTTTGGATGTGCTAAAGGTCTCAGTAAATCAGCCCCTGAGAGAGAGAGTGACAGTGACCGAGGGGCCCTATAGGCATAGCTGTCGACTTGATGTGACTGAGCAATGTCTAATGATGTGCGAAAAAGTTACATCGCGGTCATCTTAATTGTCATCTCTTCCTCTTGAACTAACGTTAAATATTTTATGGTTGACTGTGCGTCCGCCACACGGCCATGAAATCTGCAATGGAAATGAGTTCCTTTCGAAGACCATGCAGACCATGATCGTGATTCCAATCTGTTTGGCAAAGTACTAGATCAAACCTTACTAAAGATGAAGCAATTAAATCAAGGGGACAATAGAATTATTCTTCCACGTTGTTCCAAAGGTAGTTTTTCATATATTTGAAACAAGAAATTTGGATGGTTGAACTCTGTATAATGTACCCTAGCCCACAGACCTACAGGCTAGTTAAATAAAAACAGCAGCGAAACAGACTTTGTTTAGCTGGAATTTTACATAATATTTTGAATAGTTAAAGGATGCATGAAGGCGACCATGAAATGTAGCCAGAACGATAGATTGGTGTTTAAAATGTCCACAAGTAGAGTCAAATATTTCTTGCGTTTTCTTTCTTAGAACAGAATTCTTTTTTAGAAACTGCATATAGCATCGATTTTGGGCCGAATGAGATGGCTGCCATAGTGCGGACTGGCTTTAGCCAATGAAAAGCATCACAACTGGCACGTGATTTTAAGGAAGTGACGTCTGATCACTTTAGCTTCAGCTAAGAAAGAACGAGAAGACTGCAGAACAGTATGGTCAACCATCATACTCTCTTGATTCACAAGCTAAATAATATTGTGAGCAGTTGAGTGTTTTGGGTTAAAACAAGATGCCTACTAGTCGGGTCTTTGGCTGTCAAAATACAGCAGGTGGGAAGAATAACAAGGCCGTCTCTGACTCTTCCTGGTAGAGGGGACGAGACTCAGTTTCCATCAATTTCCGTAGTCAAAACCAGAACTGCTGAAAAGATGGTTTCATAGTATCAGGAGAAAAGGAGCCATGCCAGGAAAAAAGTCAATACTTTGCTCGGTCCATTTCCTGTACGAATGTTTGGAAGACATTGGTAGCATTCACGTTTCTGTGCCGTAGTCAGCAATTATTCAATCAAAGCGCACTGAAGAAATTCACTCACGGAATTTATGTCATTGTGCATCAAGTTAATCAGTTTCACGTGCATTACGGCGGATTTCCCCACTAATGACACGGAATCGATTATGACTCGGGAATTCTCAGGCTTGTCTTTACTGAGGGATTAAAAGCAATCTAATCGTATAAAAATGTTTCAAATGGTCTTATTCATTAAAACAATTTTAACGATCACGAAACACAGGCATTGTTACCAATCCCTGAGTAAAGAGAAGCAGAGTCATAATCGCTTTCCATGTTACTTGTGATGAGGTGCAACTTTACGCAAGCGAAACTGAAACTTCAATGCACAAGGATTTTAATTCCACATGAGAATCTCATTAAGCACTCAATGAATAATTACAGACTACGGTGAATACGCCTAAAAAATGTGTGAGACCAATACTGAATGCGTGGGACTTGGCATCTCTGGAAATACAAGGGTTTGACTCCGAGACGAACGAAGGCCAGGAAGAGGCACCTGAAGGAGATGCCGTACCGACGAAGTTCGTTCATCGGCATGCCCCAAAGGCTTGATCAGCAACACTTTCAAGACTGCAGAAACGTGAAAGTAGCCAACTACTGAGCGGGGTAATATTTTATGTGAGTTTTGACAGGATTCTGCTCAATGTACTTGAAGTTAAAACTCATAGTGGGACTGGCTGGGGAATGAATGAGCATGTAATTATCCAAGAAATATCAAAATATGGGCATTGGGTGATATATCAATTATGTATGATGGTGTTTGTCTTGCTGATAATTTTGATTTGATTGAATAATAGCACAGAACGATAAGTACACGTAACAGTGTATACTCTATTGTTATTTCTGCTTTGCTGGCATATATAATCTGACATGACAAGGGCCGGCTATCACAGCACGCGAGATGTTTTGTACTTGGAAAAAAAACAAAATCGCAAAAAAATATTGAATTTAGTTTTCAGACTCTGCTAACATATGTCCATCATTGTACCATTACGAATGTGCTGCCTTCGTATATCCTTTAAATAATTATGTCAGTTTGTCAAATATAGTGACATTTTGTTCGGTTGTTTATATTATAATTGATTTTGAGTGTGATGTTGAATCCATACAGCATGGTACTGTAGCCTTCATGCCGCAGTAGCTGACCTGAACTGAAGGTCTGGTGGGCTTATGTGATCGGCTGTCTGTCCGTCGTTGTCGTTGGCATCGTCCGTAAACAACATCTTCTCTGAAACCACTAAACCGATAAAGCTGAAACTTGGCCTATATTTTCCAATCCATCAGGATACCTTAGTTTGTCCACGGCATTCCAATCCGATTTACCATCTCATATGGAGCCATTGTGAAGCTGTTTTTGAAGCAATTAAGCTGATATTTGATATGGGTAAATGGAAACAAGCCCAAAATAACATTTGACAGGTTATTTGAAATTTGAAGTCTGACGTTGATTTGACCTGTGCACTTTGGTGTTTACTTTTGACATCTTCTTATCCGAAACCACTGGTCCTATGCTCTTCCGAAAAAGAAACTATACATTGTTTTTAGCATCAATTTATTATACATGAAATGTTTTGACAAATGTGGGAAACATATTGAAAAGAAAGTGTAATCAATAATTCAATATTTGTATAGTTTCTTTTTTGGAAGAGTTTATTTCAATATGTTTTCCACATTTGTCAAAACATTTCATATATAATAAATTGATGCTAAAAACTATGTATAGTTTCTTTTTTGGAAGAGTATGTAAAGCTAAAACTTGGCACATATGTTCCTACCCATGAGGACACCAACGTTTGTTCATGGCCTTATTTAACAGCCTATGCAGGCATATACAATCCAGTTGAGCTACAGTGCCTGTGGCACTTATCCTTTATTTGAGCCATAATTTTTCTTCAGCAAACGTAAATAATAGAGGTGAAATGGCAACAGCTGAAATGTAAATGTGCCGTGGATATGAAGCATGAAATAGTGAAATTTTCCCTTATATTTTGATATGATGAGGCATGGCTGTAATTTGTCATTATGATGACAGTTTTGCCATGATTCTGAGCATTTTGCTACCAACAACTGCATGTATAAATGTCTGCAGCAAGGTCTGCAGCTTATGCATGCAAATGCATTTCGCTTGGTATCCAAAATGAAATCATCATTACAATATCTGATGACAGCCACAAGTAATCGTGCTGTACAAAATATAGGAGAGCGATTCATCTGATCATCATTTCAAACTGACAAGTTAACGTTTTCATTTTTAAATCGCTGTTCTTAATAATTTTTTGCGGGGGGTGCTTCCAAAGTCAGAACAGCGATCTTTATACATGTGCATTTCTAGTCTCCTAACTGCCTCAGCCTCGGTCACCTATTCTCCCAACTGCACTCGGAGAATAATAAAAATAAAAAAGCATGCTCAAAACATTGCAGATCGCAGTAGTTTCTCAATCAAGCATAGCATAATATCAGTGTAAATGAGTCCTAATTATATTTATGAAATCAAAATGATAATTGTTTGCACCCTGTTTTTCTAGGATATTGAGTGATCGTCTCAATTTGGACATTAATTTTCACTCGTCATGAAAAATTATGATGCAGTCATCCTCGCTCAATGCTGCATAGAAGGTACAGGCAAGTTAATTTCATTATCAACCGTCTGATGCATAGAGTGCGTATAAATGCCTTGGTCCATTTTTTGGGATTTGGTGCAATATTGTCTGTGTGTGTGTGTGTGTGGGGGGGGGGGGGGGGGGGGGGTTGGGTTCAAGTGGGTGGTCTGTCTGTCCATTATTTTGGACATTATGCTTGTGGGATGCACACTGTCATTCAGTATTTTGGATATTATGCATGCGGAAGGACAGATATAATGTGAAGTTGAAGAAACCTGGTCATTGATATACATGGTGATCTATCTGTATTCTGGACATTGCTTATTTGAACTATTTACACGACATTCATAATGTCCAATATTTTTGATAGAGCATAGACTCAGATGTATTCCAACAAAAAGACATGCATTACATAGGCTATGTGTTTTCAGTTTGTGCTTTATAATGTATTTCCTTTCCCCACCTCAGGGTTTCTCAACGGAGGCGGTCTAAACATTGTGGGGGGCGCTGGGAGCATGAGGCTTGGGAGGGGGGCGCTCAGGCACAGATGGCGGCCAAAGTTCATTTGAAGTCTATATTTTAAACTTTCATGTTTTCACAACTTTTTTAGTGCAAATAACCAACCTAAATAGTCTACTTTATTACACGGCTCTATTGAATGCTGTCCTCTGATTGGTCAATTTCTGCGTTCTACGGTCCATTATTTCTATAATGACCGTTGTCAAGTATAATGGACAGTCGTCAAGTATATCAGACCATCGTCAAGTAGGAACACACCGATGTTAGGGTCGCTGTTCTGATCAGAGGAGGACAGAAAAGAGAAACTATGCAGGATATTTACTTCATGTTTCATTTTTACCTTCATTAAACAGCTCTGGACTAATTGTGATGTTGACTATGAGTATACGTCAAACACCAGAACATATAGTAGATTTGCTTCCTTTTTTTTTGGTGGGGGGGAGCGGTGAGAGGATCATGGTATGGTCAGGAGGGCGTTTGTTCAAAAAAGGTTGAGAACCACTGCCCCAACAGAGAAAAGTCTGATCAAAACTTGAACAAACTTGAAACTTGAAAACTTCAACTTACCTCTTACTTGTGGATGCAGCTATTGTGATTGTTTTTGGTAAATCATATGACTAATCAGTGAGCACCTATTGAGGAAATTATTATCTGGAAATGTCCAGTAAAATGTACATGTCATGTTTTCAGGGTATCTATGCGCCCAGAGACGCCGCAACGGGGTAGGCATAATAGGCAATTGCCTAGGGCCCCGAGCTGGAAGGGGCCCCAGGACAGCGCTGACATTGGTCCTTTTGTCAATGACAAAATGACTGAACTGCTTTAGACACTGCAACGTCGATGCATTGGAAAACCCCTCACATAGGGCCCCCACTAGCTGTCACTGCTTAGTGTGTTAAGGGACCCCGAGACACAGCCAATATCGATCCTCCATAGACAGTGCAGCAACACATTTGGAACCCCCCTAATGGGGCCCCAATTACCCGTGGCCGGCTTTCTGCGGAACTTCAAACTCGAGGAAAAATGAAGGGAGCATATCTGTCAGGGCATGCAAAAAGAAACAAAAAACAAGAAGATGAAGAAAAAAGAAAACGGCAAAGTGGTAAGTTCAAACGTGTATAATCTGACATTATTTTTTAAAAAGTCGTGATGCCACTTTGTCCCAGTCAGTAGTCTCACGATTCCGAACTAGCATTCTAAACAGACCCGTATTCTCCAAACCAGCATTCTATCAGACCGCATTCTCCAAAACAAGCATTCTACCGGACCCGCATTCTCCATTGCCAGCTTCTCGCTAAATAAATGTCTTTCTGCTATCCGACTTATCAAGCAACACAGATTATGAGTCCAAACTCCAGCTCAACCATCCGTTTCCAACTCAATCGTTCAACCGAACCCTCAGTATTCCAACAAATTCTCCAACGCATTCAGTTCAGATGATGTCTTCGTTCCAGATTAGACAGACCATCTTCCAGACGGCGGATCAAAAACAGCTGTTCGCCGCGTCTCACCAGGCTTCTCCCCCAGGTAAAGTTGCACTTCACCTCTCCCGCTCCGGCGATTGTAACACGCCCCGAATTAAAGGATTTAATTGCCGAGGTTTCACAAATTAAACCGGCAAGAGTAACATTCACAACCTCCACTTTTTTGGGGTTATTTTTTTTTGGCCAGAATAATTTTAAAAGGGGGCAAAAATATTTTTGAGGGGGGGTTGATAAGTGAGAAGGAAGTTTAGAATGATGGGGGAAAATTTTTAAAAGGAAGGGGTAGATGCGGCGTGAGTAAAAAGTTTTTGTGGTAATTCCGCTTTCCACATCTGTGTTATTCCCTTGTGTCATTTACACTATGTTCTATTCTCTTGAACTACTTATTTTCTTCTTTTATGATGTTTTTTGTCCTTCCTTCCTCTGTCAATGAGGCTGTAAACAAAGGTTTATATGTTAATTTAGACTTTACATTAGTGTCCACAGTGGGATTCGTACCAGGAAACCTGTGGAGAAAGCACTGTTAATCACAACATTCACTGTGGCCTTAACCACTGCACCAACTGAGTTTGTTGCCAGCTTAGCGCCATTAGTTTCCACTCAGACGTCGATTGAACATCTATTTTGATGTTTTTCATGCTGGTGAGTTGCCTGATCTGTTGACAGTGGGTAGAATAATTTGTGCAGAACAAACCATTCTTTGTGGCGGAGTTGGGTTAAGGTTAGGCACAGGGATAGGGATAGCATTCTTTATGAGTTGAGTTAAGTTTAGGCACAAGGATAGGGATAGCATTCCCTGTGAGTTGGGTTAGGGATAGAGATAGTTTAGTTTGTACTAGTATCAAATGTGAAAGCAACCATGCTTCAGCGCGGCAGCTGATTACCGTTATGTGTTGCGGTTGTCTTGTTCTTAAGAAATGCCGCAGTGGCGAAAGGATCTCTCCGTTCAAACGAAGAAATTCAATACTTGCTCGAAATGTAGGCGTGCGAAAAAACAAACCACCACTAGGTATATACACTGCCCGGCCAAAAAAAAAGTCACCGTTTGGAAGTTAATGAACAAATTCTAAAATTGGATCATTATTGCAGTTATTAATATGTTTCAGATGGCAATAATCATTTTAACCCTGACTGATGAAGTGCGTCACTATTCATTTCTTACAAAATCATGTCGGAAAACACATTCCCTGATGGTGGAAAAGATGTTACAGTATTTCAGAACGGGCAAGTTATTGGCTAGTATTTAGCAAAGAAAACCAAGCAGGAGGAATCATTTTCACAAACAAATTTTCCACCACAAAGTCCTGACCTTTAACATGATAAAAGTTATTGGGATGTACTCAAGACCACCGAGTGGTTCAACCATTATGTCGAGAAGACAAGATCTTGGACAAAAATCATGGCATTTCTGATCGAAAATAAATGTTCTGGCATTGCATATAGTTGTCAAAACAATGACAAGACGAATATGCACTGTAATCAAAGCTACAGGGGTTCCAACTAAATATTTGAGTGTGTGACTTTTTTTTTGGCCAGGCAGTGTATGTATATATATATATATATGTATGTGTGTGTGTGTGTGTGTGTGTGTGTGTGTGTGTTCTGTTATTTAAAATAAAAAATTTCTGGATTGAATGATCTTCTTGCTGTTTATGGGCGGGGAGGGCCCCCATGGTCACTCTCTCCTAGGGCCCCAAGGTGACTAGAAACGCCCCTGTATGCGCCTAGAGAAAATAAACCCCACTTAACTTACAAAGTATGTCCAAAATATTGGACATAATGCAACTAAGGGTTAATCTATTTTTTAATTCATAAAGATCATCATGTCAGCGTAATGAAAAGTACAAAAACAGGCCTATTTGAATTATTTTCTATGTTCCACATTATTCCCTTCTCCCGGAATTTCATACTATTATGGGGGGTTTTATCCAAGTCTGCGGCTTTCTTTTTTTCAGTGCATGATCTTCAGTGAGTGATCTCTTGACTGAAAAAACTGCATTGTCTTATGCAGGAATTTATTTCTTTATACAGACTGTTGATATTTAATGCAACAATGCTGCTTAGGAGCTGCCTTAAATGATCATTGGACACTACTCAACCTTCTGTGGACTGTTTAGTCCAGACCATGCTTTATAACATTGTGAAATTATAGTGATGCAGCATGTGATCAACTCCAACAGTGAATACTCTGGTCAACCTTCAAGGGATTTCATGCTTCTGGACCTATAGTGAGGCAGCTCAGTGTATTTGCAGTATGCTGTTTTTTTTTTTTTTAAATTTGGCATTTCTAATCCCACCTGAATCTGGAATGCCCAACTGGTGAACTATGTACAAGGCTTCCTCGTATGCGACCCCATGTTGCCAATCCAGGTGAGTGACGACAGTTTGCGGCTCTCCTCTGAAGCACGTGCCTGTCAGCCGTGCTTACAAACATACACTCATTGGTTGAATCTTTGCAAGTTCAGAACGAGGGCGGAGGATATCCGGACATGACCAGGCTTAGAATCTTCTTGATGAGTGCTCGTCTGGCCAACAGGAGGCGCTTGAGCAACGAACAAGGAAACTATTATTTCCCCTTACCGACAGTCCCTTCCCAATTTGCAACCCTGTAGCGCTATAGCCAATTGTGCGCTACTCTGAAAAAACTTCCGACCACTGCCTGCTGGTACATAGCGGGGCTCGAACTTGCGACGTGATAGACACCACTGCTTTGCAACGCAATGCTTTACCAAGTGAGCCCATGCAGTATACTGTTGTTTAAAATCATTTTATAACCGTAGTCTAAAGAAAAATCTTTGTCTAGACTTGCAGATTCACTGGTTTTGATAAACATTTTTCGCCGTACTCTTTTGGGGGAGGGTCTCAAAAAAGTGTACTCTTTCTACACTTGTGAAGATATTGATCATTGTGAATGACGCCTCAGTGCCTTTTGCTTTTAAAAATTCTGTGATGCATAAAGTAAATGAAGACGTCCACAGCTGGCAATTCAGCTAGCTTGCTGGGCTGAGTTGAACATAGGGCTGTGATGATAACTGCATTGAGCACAGTATTGCAGTCTGCAATGCCTACTGCAAGGTTAAGCGCATTACCATCATCACTGTGATTATTTTCTATTTCTTCCAATCTTTTTTTGCTGTTGAAGTTACAGAAGTACATGCAGTGCATTAATCATTGTTCAATCATCATACACTGTCTTCCACCCCATTTTATGGCACCTGGAAGAAAAAAAAAACTTTTCAGTTGTTCTTCACTTCATCTTGACCAGGGAGAGAGACAACAATTTAAAAACATGCGGGATTTCTTTTGTTTTTATCTGATTATTGTTATTTTTTCTATGTTTGAGTACTCTTGATATCCAGGCCCTACAACATCTAATTGAATATACAGGCATTATATACAGGCATAAAATACCAAATTATATGAAGACAAATTTCTCTTATGGCATAATGCCCATACAGTTTGGCATTCTTTGATTCAAGGATACATGGCACATACCTTGTTCCATGGCCACATAAGTTGCCTATATGGGCCTATTTCGGCATTGAGCCGGAGGACAGGCAATAAATGATTGAATGAGACAATATAATGAATTTGTCTGAAAAAGCTGGCTTTCTGCCTCACCAGGACTGAATTTAACACATCCTTTTCACAACACCATGAATGGAAAATACGGGCCGCATGCATTCCACAGAAAATTCTAGAATGGCACAAATATTCTGCCAGGACTATGATGAGAAAATTAAAGATGTCAGGAGCACATCATTTTATTGGTTTGCATGTTACATCGGCTTCGGAAATCCACACGAATGGAACCAGCAGCGGAAAAAAAAGAAATCCGCAAGTTGAAATACCAAAGTTTAGGATTATGGAGATCAAGTTGTTTGATTGATGAGTTGATTCAATTTTGGAAGTGTTCCGGAACATATTCTGGATTACGGATCTGGAAGAAATAAAAAATATGTCTAACGCAACTCTGTGTGATATTTCTGAATGGATATCTCATAAACTTACGAGTGGTTTGGCACAAAATTTGGCAGAATGACAGGTTATTGTCCACGGAAGAGTTGTTTTAATTTTGGAACTTATCTAGAACAAATATATGGCGTGGCAGAGGTATGTGTTCTACTGAGTGCCCTCTAGCTTCTCTTTTGTAATGGCCTTCAGTCTCTTTTGTGCAGCGTTGGAGAGATTGGGGCTATTTAGTCAGTTTTCTCAGTTTATTTTGCATTTTAAAATGCAAAAGAGGAAAAAAAAGAATGTTTCATCTGGCTAAAGCCAATTAATATATTTATAATAATAATTATTATTATTGCTGAATTTTGCTGAAATTGTAGTCTATCATTTGCTGTTTGAAGAAAAGCAGTTAATAATATAAGGCAGTTTTATTTGGCTGCCAGAACCATGCCGTAGAAAGGCTATGAAAATCACAGTTCCCTACACACTAGAGAGATCAATTGGATGACTGGGCAATTGGAACTCTGAGAAAATTTAATTTCTAGCCTGATTAATTATTCAGGCCACAATGGAAAAATAATCAGTCTCATTTTTACGTTGTGGAGAAATGGTGAATTATAAAATTCAAAACAACCTTAGAAACAAAGCACTGAAAAAATATGCAAAAAAATATATAACATATTAAAATAATATATAATATTATTATATAGCGCTCTCCATATTTATTGGCACCCCTGGTTAAGATGTGTTCTTTAGCATCTAATAAATTCTGGGTTTTTTTTTATCTAAATAATATAGGACCACAATGGAAAAAAAGAGGAAAATCCAACCTTTAATTCAAGTGCATTTATTCAGTGGGAAAAAAATCCCACATTAAGAAATAATTCTTTTATATCAAATCATGTGTGCCACAATTATTAGCACCCCTGATGTTAATACTTTGTGCAACCCCCTTTTGCCAACAAAACAGCACCTAATCTTCTCCTATAATGTTTCACAAGATGGAGAATACAGAAAGAGGGATCTTCGACCATTCCTCTTTGCACAATCTCTCTAAATCATCCAGCGACCTGGGTCCTCTCCTCTGCACACTCCTCTTCAGCTCACTCCACAGGTTTTCAATGGGGTTGAGGTCTGGGGACTGAGATGCCCATGGGAGGAGCTTAATTTTTGTGTCTGGTGAACCATTTCTGTGTAGATTTGGCCTCATATTTAGGGTCATTATCTTGCTGAAAGACCCAGTGATGACCCATCTTCAGCTTTCAGGCAGAGGGCACCAGATTTTGATTTAAAATGTCCTGGTATTTCAAAGCGTTCATAATGCCTTGCACCCTAACAAGGTTTTCAGGGCCTCTGGAAGAGAAACAAGCCCGCAGCATCACCGATCCTCCCCCATACTTCACAGTGGGCCTGAGGTGCTTTCCTGCATACTCATCTTTTGTGTTCCGCCAGACCCACTTAGTGTTTGTTGCCAAAAAGCTCTATCTTGGTCTCATCTGACCTAAGCACACGGTTCCAGCTGAAGTCCCAGTACCGCTTAGTGAACTCCAAAACAGCTTGTTGGCATGTAGACAGCGCTTAATGGTTGTTTAGGAGATTTTGTGACCCCAAGATGCTACCATTTGTTGCAATTCTTTAACAGTGAGCTTTGGAGAACTTTTTATTTCCCTTACCATCCTCACTGTGCATAGTGGCAAAATAACCTTGCGTCCTCGTCCAGGCTTGTTCACCGCTGTTCCAGTTGTTTTAAACTTCTCTGATCGGCTTGTGATGCTGTCAGTAAGACTTTGCCAGCAGCCTTATGATTCTATGGTTTATGATGTTTCCACCTTCATCTCACAAACCTGGAGCCTTGCATTGCCAACTGCATCAAATTGAGGCCAAGAGCCATTCGAATATACTTCTTAATGATTCCTCTGACAGTAAATATGGGCAGGTGCAGGTGAGTGGCTATTTTCTTGTAGCAATTGCCTGACTTCAGAAGGTCGACACACATCTGCTTTTCTTGAATGGTGTGTTCCTTTGTCTTTCCCATGTAGAAGAGTGGATAAGAGAAATGGCCTCTGTCTCACGTCATATTTATAGGGGAAGCAGGAAATGATGAATTACTAATTAAATGTTCCTAGGTACTCTGATCAACTTTGTAAACTACAGTAGAAATGACAGAAATACTTCAATTACATTTATTTCCCAGAAATTGTTAGGGGTGCCAATAACTGTGGAATAGATGATTTTATGGAAAATAATTATTTCTTGGTCAGAGATTTTTTTCCAGCTTAAAATTCACTGGAGTTGACGTTTACATTTTTCAACAGTTTTCTGTATTTTTCTGCTCAGCATGGTCCTATTTAAGGCTTTATAAGTCAGTATTTGTGTCAGAGAGACTGTGGAAAATTATTTCAGCGAAGCAAGACTTTTGCAAATTGAATTAGAGAATGATTTTTCTATTAAATTTTAGAATTTCAGGGATGCTGGCATCTAAATTGCACAGAGGGGTTAAATGTTAAAGTTGCTGTTTACTCAAACAACACGCTTTATTACCTGGGCATGGTCATTGACAAGCTTCATGAGTTCTTGTACTTTTACTTAATTTTTAGAGCAATGAATGGCTTAGTTCACAACAGTTCATCCTTTGTTGTTTGTATATTTGTTCTAAAGTACCGTAAATTGACTGGAAAGACCAATAAAATAGTGCCATTTGGTGTTGTAGCTCACCAGAACTTAGTATGTCACTGCACAATTGGAAAATATATGTGAGCAAAAAATGTAGGTCAATATGCAAAGTACAATTTTTGAATTGTATTTTTGAATACTTGTCAAACAATGGTATTTAGTACATACATACCAAATTTGGGTTGAATGCATCCACAAATGCCTTATATATGGGCAAAATTTGGATTTGTAAGGTGAAGGCTGTGGCGACCATATTGAATTTTGGATCAAGATGATTTGAACTAACTTTAATCTGCTCATGCCAAGTCTCAGCTCAATCCATCCTATGATTCCAGACAAGACAATATTTTTAGATTTTCAATGTCAAGGCCCTGGCAGCCATATTGAATTTCCAATCCGGATAATTGGGACAAACTTTAATCTTCTTGTATAGGAAGGCCAGGCGAAGTTTCATCTTTTAAGTCAAATAGTTTCAGTGAAGCTGGCGTTCCTATATTTCAAGATCAAGGCTGTGGAGGCCAGATTAGATTTTGGATCGGAATGATTTGTTCAAACTTCAATCTGCTCATGTGCAGAAACTCTTGTGCTAAGTTTCAGCTCAATCCATCAGGTGGAGAAGAAGACATTTTTAGATATTCTACAACTGCAGATTAGGGGTGGGGAACCTCGTCCAGAAAGGGCTGGTGTGGATGCAGGCTTTCATTCCGCCCAAGCAGTAACACACCTGATTCTACTAATCAATGTCCAAAGCGGAAACTCTAATGGTTAATTAGTGGAATCGGGTGAGTTACTGCTTGGTTGGAATGAAAGCCTGCCCCTATACCGGCCCTTACTAGACAACGTTCCCCACCCGTTCCAGATCAAGGCTGTGGCAGCCATATTGGATTTCGGACCCAAACGATTTGTACAAAATGTAATTTACTCAAGTTCAGACAGGACACTTTCGTCAGATTTAACCATTTATTTGGAACAACATACATTTGATTCTGGCGGTGATTCTGCTCAAGTGATACTCTGGAGCAATCTGAGCAAGCATGACTCAGACATTCCAGGAGATCACAACCCCCCGGCAGAGCCTGATACACAGTGTTTTAAAATGAAACAAATGACACTCCTGTTTACAAAACAATGCCAACACTATCTAAAGACAAGACTATGACACAACATGTACTGCCAAAGACCATGTCGATGGAAAGGAGGAGGCTGGGGAGGTGGAGGGGAAGTTTGCACAGATCTGTATGGATCTTGGGAATGGGAGAGCTTGGTTAGTGGAGATGGAGAGCGCCGCCTAATTTAAAAAGATGCGCAATTAGGAACGTGACACTGAAGTCCGATGCGATTGGACAAGGGGTGGAGCCAAGGCTGTCTTCCGTGCCTGTCCGAACTAACAACGACGTTCCATTTCAGACTGGACACTTATGTCAGATTTAACCATTTATTTGGAATGACATACATGTGAGTCTGGTGGTGACTCTGCTCAAGTGATACTCTGGATCAGGGATACTCCCTCTTTTCCAGAATGAGCCGCAGTGGGTGCAGGCTTTCATTCTAACCATGCAGTTACACACCTGATTCTACTTATCAAGGGTCTATGGCAAAAGCTTTAAGGGTTCATTAGTCAAATCAGGTGTGGGACAAGTTGGATAGAGCGAAAGCCTGCACCCACTGTGGCTCATTCTGGAAAAGAATGAGTATCCTTGCTCTGGAACAATCTGAGCAAGTATGACTCTGACATTCCAGGAGATCACAATCCCCAAACTCGCGCTCCTGCAGGGAGCAGATGAGCAGAGTCACCCTCGGGGATCTGAACATGAAATGCGTTTCGATCTATTAAATTCTGAATGCGAATTACAAACAAGCTCATTCTATGATCAAGGATAGAAGATATGACATTAACTGGTGCATTAATAGACAAAAGAATCTACATGTGGAAGGTGTCTTACATGGGGAAAAAACAATGTGAATGCAACAAGCATGTCTCATTTCCTTTGAATTCATGCAAGCCTGCATGACCTTCTCTTCTGAATGCAGGAAGTCAGCGGCCTGCTGAATGCAAGCAGAAGAACATTTGGCAAGACACTATGAGTGACTTGATAGAAAGGAAATATGCTATGTGAGAAAGAGATATTTGTAGCGACAGGCATGTTGCATTTCCTTTGAATTCATGCAAGCGTAAAAGACCTCCTCCTCTGGATGCTGGACATCAGCGGTCTGCTGAATGCAGGCAGAAGAAAATCCGGCAAGACACTATGAGTGACTTGATACAAAGGAAATATGCCATGTGAGGATGAGTCTAGGTGTGGCAAATAGACTGGCATTTTAAATATTATGCAGGATGTAGATGGAGATTTGATACAAATGAAATGCAGGTTTCCCCAGGTTGAACGGATTAGACAATACCCGAATGCTTTAATTATCATAAGGGCCATTACAGTTGACCGACATGAGATTTAAGGTGGCAAAGCATGATGCGAGTATGTAATTAACATTATAAGAACAAATTATCGATTACGTAAATTACTCATTGCCATTTGCGCGGGCAAAATTCCATGTATGTCAAAGGAGAATTCCGGTGTGAAATTGACTTGGGGTGTATTGAAACATGATAATGAGCACTAACTTTTGTCGAATACCCCACATCCGTACGCACGCAACATTTCGAAATACATGCCTTTTTAGCCAAAGCTCCCAACAGGCTCACAATGGTAGCGAATTGGGCATAACATTGCCATGCAAAGAAATCGCTATTTTTTCATCATTAACAAGGCTCAAAGTAGCTCCACCCTTCATTGGTAGAATTCCAAGGGCCCTGTCATTTAAAACGAGGCACTGGGAACTTTGAAAATGCACAGGTAGTTTATTGAAAAAGACTTTACGCAGACAGTACCTTTAGGTAGTTTCCAGTCGCCTCCATCTTGAAAGTCAAGACAAGTAGATTGACGAGCACGAACGAAATAGGGGGGATAGGGGAACAGATTGCAATCTACTCATTCGTGCTCATCAATCTACTTATCTTATGGAATCGGTAATGACTTTAGGGCAGAGGGTGGAGGAATGAGAGAATGCTTCGCGGATAGTGCAGGAGATGGCACGGTGACCCGTAAAATGCTTGCTAACTAATGCCGAATCGACCGGAGACTAATCTAGTCTTCGATTAAACTTTTGGAGGAATAAGGTACTTTTAGCAGAAAAAGACTTATGATACTCATAAATCAGAGTGCCACCATAAGAGAGCGCGAGATCAGCAATAATAGCCACGTAGGTATCTAGCTCGGCCCTGCGTTCCGGGTTCATTTCACAAATGTCATCCCTAAATACCGCAAATGCCACAGTAAACTCTGTCATGGTAAGATTCTTTAAGAGTCTCGGATCATTGTCCTTCAGAAGTCCTTTGTCAGTCCACTGGGCATTTCTCGCCTAAACCAGATTTGGATGAACTTAACAAAATTTTTACCAAGTTCACATCATTACCTGCCAGGATCTGACTGCGAAGATGGGGAGAGATGGCTGCTGAAGGGGAGAAGAACAGGACTCCAGTGGAAGGCCCAGGTACCGCAGTAGTCCAGCGAGGGTTAACACTGTCAGCGGTGCTCGAATGGGGACCTGGATGAGGTAGCAGGGAAGTCGGAAGCTGGATCCGCGGGAGCTTGATTCTCCAGAGCTTGGATGCGATGATCCATGGAGTTGAGTGCGGTCTCAATCTTATTCAGGGGGAGCAGCAGAGGGTCGACTTCGGGAAGGGTGGCAGGAGTGAGAAGACTTTAGGGTCTCTTTAGAGCTGGCATGGGATTAGTGTTTCGATTTCCTTTTGGCTTTCTTCGGAGGGGCGAGAGTGGACGCCGACAATCCATGGGGAGGGGTAGAGCTGTTGTGAGCACTTAGCGTTTCCTGGTGTGGATTAATTGCTGGATCGTGGGACTGCACCAACTTAGCCAAAAAGAACTTGAAAAGTTCTTTGTGGCTTGCGCCGATCGTTGGTTGGATTTGACGTTGAAACAGGTTTTCCAATATTCTTGGGACCGGCAAGGAGCGAATAGGAGTTTTCCTCGCAAGACGAGTGCTCCTATGAACACTAGTGATGGATGACACGTCGTCGTCAACTTGTCTTGCTGAGATGCCCGGACATAATGAAGAACGTGAGGTAAGAACGAATATCCAAATACTAATTCTCATACCTTAGAACTGCAGGTAGTGAAGTAGAGAAGTTTGCACAGATCTCATCTTGGGAATTGAAGAGCTTGGTTAGTTGAGATGCAGAGCGCCGCCTAATTTAAAAAGACGTGCAATTAGGAACGTGACACTGAAGTCCAATGCGATTCGACGAGGGGTGGAGCCAAGACTGACTTCCATGCCTGTCTGAACTAACACTGACGTTCCATTGTAGGAACCCTCATGCCTAGTTTGGCTTCATCCATCTGCTAGGTTTGGAGAAGACATTTCTAGAATTTCAAGATCAAGTCTGTGACGGCCATATTGGATGTTTTCCCCCTTGTGAGGAGATTTCAGTACAAGTATTAATTCATCTGTATCTTCACTATGTGGAGGAATGAAGCTCAGAAACTTTCCAGTTTAGTTTTCCAGTCTTTAGCCTGTAAAAGGGATTAGATACTACAACCCTAATTCCAAAATAGTTGGGACGAAGGGTAATTGTGAATAAAATCAAAATACAATGACTTTCAGATCTCATGAGCCAATATATTGTTTACAATAGAACACAGATAACATTACAAATCTTGAAACTGAGACATTTTACATTTTTATATACAAAATGAGCTTATTTTCTGGCTGTCTCAGAAAAGTTGGGATGCAGGCAAAAAGGGCTGAAAAAACAATATATTAAAGAATCAGCAGAAAGTACATTGGCCAAGTAATTAAGTTAAGTGGTATCAGGTGTGTAACATGATTGGCTATAAAAGGGATGTCTCAGAGAGGCTGAGTCTCTCAGAGGTAAAGATGGCAAGAGGCTCTCTAACCTGTGAAGGCTGTGTAAAAAAAATGTGGAGTAAGAACAATGTTCCGCAACATGAAATTACAAAGGCTTTGAAAGGTCTCATCGTTGACAGTGCATAAAATCAACAAAAGATTCAAAGAAACTGGAAAAATCTCTGTGCATTAGGGAAAAGGCCATAAACCTTTACTTGATGCACATGATCTTTGGGCCCTGAGACATCACTGCATCACTCACCTGCATGATTCTGTCTGTCATGGTTATGGTTTTTGGTCATGTTTATGGTCAGGTTCTGTGTTCATGCTTTTGTCTTTTATTTATTCTTTTTGGTTATTGTAATGCTCAGGTTTTTAGTTCACTCCATTTCTCAGTCCCATTGCACTTGTCTCCCCTGTCTTGTGATCTAGTTGGTTCAATCCGTCTTCCCTGTCTGCGTGCCCACTGACTTCAGGTGATTTAAATGAATTCTGGTGTTTAAAATATTCCTTCGCCTCTCTGTTCTAATTACTAACAAGACTAACATTTGTATTTTGTATCATAGTCTACTAACATAACTAATCCATGTATATAAGATTACTAACTTACGAGCACTCTAGTTTAATATGTAAAGTTGCACCGCGAGTGATTTAGACTAATTCCTTCTCCACAATCGCCCTGTTCTATTCTCCGCCTTTTAGCCTTTCTCTGTCCTCTCCTGAGCTTCAGCGAGATCTCTCGCACGTGCTTTATCACTCTCCTGCGCTCGTTATCTGTGCACGTCGAACCCCTGGACCGGAGCTGTTTAAATGTCATAGGCTGTTTGTGTGATTCTCGTTCGTGTTTTGTCTTTCGCCAATTTTTGTGGTTAGGGCTTCCCTCATGTGATTCTCCCATTGTAATTAGTCTGATTCTCTACACCTGACTCCTGTATAGCGTGTGACCTTCCCTGTGTGTATATTAGCAGTCTTTTCACTCTCAGGTCTTGTCAGAACGTTGATCAATACTTCTTTGTGCAGAGCGCCTTGTATGCCATTGAATATTGTTTTTCTTCTACTGGATTATCTGACTTTGATTCTTGCATTTGCCCTTTTTGTATTGTATTTGTCTTTCTGGATTTTGTCTTAATTTTGTTTGACCACGATTTCTGTGTTTGGATGCCCTGTGTATGACCCTTGGATTTGTTCATCGACTACGAATTTTTGCGGATTGTTTTTGTACCTCTGCTCATCTGCCTTACTGGTTCTGACCCCTGCCTGTCTAGTCGACACTGTTTTTGGATTTCGTATTGTGGCTTGGCAATTCCTTTGTTTCTTGGCTTCGACTCGGACTCCATTAAAAGCATACGTTTTTTGGATTTCTGTCACTCGCATGTGGTTCCTGAACTGTACATCACACTGTCATTGACATTACTAAATGGACCCAAGAAACCACTTTCTGTGAAGACAGTCCGCCATGTCATCCACAGATGCCACCTAAAACTCTATTATGCATAAAAGAAGCCATTGTTGAGCATGATCCAGAAACCCTGCCATGTTCTATGGGCCAAGGTTCATTTAAAATGGACTGTACCAAAGTGTCCTGTGGTCAGAGGAGTCCAAATTTGACATTCTTGTTGGAAATCATGGGCGTCGTGTTCTCCGGGCAATCGTGGAGAAAGACCACCCCTCCCGTTTTCAGAAAGCCAGCATCTCTGATAGTATTGGCATGCATTAAAGCATATGATGTGGGACCCTTGCATATTTTAAAAAGCACTATGAATGCTGAAAGGTATAGTCGTATGAAAAAGTTTGGGCACCCCTGATCATTTTCAAGATTTTCCTTTATAAATCATTGGTTGTTCGGATCAGCAATTTCAGTTAAATATATCATATAGCAGATAAACACAGTGATATTTGAGAAGATAAATAAATTTTATAGGATTTACAGAAACTGTGCAATAATTACTTAAACAAAAGTAGGCAGGTGCATAAATTTGGGCACTCTTGTTGTGTTATTGATTTGAATACCTTTAGCACTAATTATTGGAACATAAAATGTGCTTGGTAAGCTCATTGACCCCTGACCTACATACACAGGTGAAGCCAATCATGAGAAATGGTATTTAAGGTGGCCAGTGGCAAGTTGTTCTCCTCTTTGCATCTTCTCTGGAGAGTGAAAACATGGGAGCCTCAAAACAACTGTCAAATTACCTGAAAACAAAGATTGTTCAACATCATGGTTTAGGGGAAGGATACAAAAAGGTAGATCAGAGATTTCAGCTGTCAGTTTCCACTGTGGGGAACATAGTGAGGAAATGGAAGACCACAGGCACAGTTCTAGTTAAGGCCCGGAGTGGCAGGACAAGAAAAATCTCAGATAAGCCGAGGCGAAGGATGGTTAGAACAGTCAAACTCAACCCAGAGACCAGCTCCAAAGACCTACAACATGATCTCGCTGCAGATGGTGTCACTGTGCATTGTTCAACTATTCAGCGCACTTTGCACAAGGAGATGCTGTATGGGAGAGTAATGCGGCAGAAGCCTTTTCTGTGCACATGCCACAAACAGAGTCGCTTGAGGTATACTAAAGCACATTTGAACAAGCCAGCCTCATTTTGGAATAAGGTGCTGTGGACTGATGAAAATAAAATTGAGTTATTTGGACATAACAAGGGGCGGTATGCATGGCAGAAGAAGAACACAGAATTCCAAGAAAAACACTTGCTACCCGCAGTAAAATTTGGTGGTGGTTCCATCATGCTGTGGGGCTGTGTGGCCAGTGCAGGTACTGGCAATCTTGTTAAAGTTGAAGGTCGCATGGATTCCAGTCAGTATCAGCAGATTCTTGCGAACAATGTTCAAGAATCAATGACAAAGTTGAAGTTGCACCGGGGCTGGATACTTCAACAAGACAACGACCCTAAACACTGCTCTAATTCTACTAAGGCATTAATACAGAGGAACAAGTACAAGGTTCTGGAATGGCCATCTCAGTCCCCAGACCTGAATATTATTGAAAATCTGTGGTGTGATTTAAAGCGGGCTGTCCATGCTCGGAAACCATCAAATCTGACTTAACTGGAGATGTTTTGTAAAGAAGAATGGTCAAACATACTTTCAACAGGAATCCAGACCCTCATTGGAAGCAATAGGAAGTGTTTAGACGCTGTTATTTCTTCAAAAGAAGGATCTACTAAATATTGATGTAATTTTTCTTTTGGGGTGCCCAAATTTATGCACATGCCTACTTATGTGTAAGTAATTATTGCACAGTTTCTGTAAATCCTATAAACTTCATTTCAGTTCTCAAATATCACTGCGTTTGTCTGCTATATGATAAATTTAACTGAAATTGCTGATCCGAACAACCAATGATTTATAAAGGAAAATCTTGAAAATGATCAGGGGTGCCCAAACTTTTTCATACGACTGTATAATGGTTTTAGAGCAACATATGCTCCCCTCCAGACGACATCTATTCCAGGGAAGCCTTTGTGTTTTTCAGCAGGACAGTGCAAAACCTTATACTGCAGCTATTACAACAGCATGGCTTCGTAATAGAAGAGTCCATGTGCTGAACTGGCCTGCCTGCAGTCCTGATCTTTCACCGATTGAGAACATTTGGCATATAATTAAACAAAAAGGAGACCCAAATCTCTTCAGCCGCTGGAAGCCTGTATTAAACAAGAGTGGGATCAAATTCCAATGGCTAAACTCAAGAAACATGTCTCCTCAATGCCCAGATGCCTGCACTCTATGTTAAAAAGAAGAGGGGATTCTACGCCATGGTAAACAGGCCCCTGTCCGAATTTTTTTTGAGACCTGTATGAGCCATCACATTTGAAATGAGCTAATTTTGTGAAAAAAGTGTAAAATTTCTCAGTTTCAACATTAGCTATGTTATTCACTGTTCTATTTGAGAATACAATACTGGCTGGTGTGATTTGAAAGTCATTGCATTTTGATTTTTGATTTTTGATTCACAATATTCCACGTTGTCCCAACTATTTCAGAACTGGGGTTGTACATACTGCACAGACCTTCATATTTGTCCCTATGGTGGCTCAAAGTTGTACGCGTTCCCATACTACAAGCCAAAACAAATGTCTATCAATTTTTCTCCACAATATGGTCCTAAAGAAAGTTTCTTTTCCTGTTGAAAAGGAACACGCAAATGTTACAAAGAATGCTTTCAATGTGCTAATTATCTGCTGCTGAAAGAAACTTAACAGGACAGGATGAGATTTAAAAAAAAAAGAACATATTAATATGGCCCCTTGAGCAAGAAAACAAAAATGGACAAGAGGGTACCCGGGCTGAAGGCTTGGAATGTCGTGGCTGTTTTCTGACACAAAGGCAAGCTATTTCCATACGCATGTCTCTGCCATGATAAGGAATACCAGGATGTGGGTGTGAGGAGGAAAGAGAAAGAACCCCTTCCCTTGATTCCCTGGACACACAACTCTGGAGACGCAGTAGCCATAGCCACATTGCTGTGGTGTAAAGCACGAACAGAACGCCAATGTTCTTTTCTCCTGCCCCTCAATGTGCAAACTCTGCTGCCAGGGTTGAGCAAGCAGTTATCTTTTGTTAAGTTTGCTAATGAACAGGGTGGGAGAAAGGGGAAAGGGGTTAATGGCAATGGTAGTATTTTCACGGTAACTGTCAGAACTAAGCAGACTACACAGCCCTTACTGACCAGATCTTAATATCAGGAACAAAAAAAAAACTACAATAACAATATTCTTTTTATCATTTTTTTCTTTTTTAACAGAAGATACACCAACAAAAGACGCAATGAATAATGATCATTCACAGAGAATCCTTGCCAGTGGCTGTGCCCGCAGCTTTTTCTGTCGCTAAAAATACAGCAGCTCCTTTGGTCCGTCTTCGCAGTGCTCTCTGACTGCTCTAAGCCTTTTGAACCTGCAAAATCTCTTTTTTTCCTCGATGGGAAACCTAAGGCAGAGGTCAGAGCAGTATTAATGCAGGTCTGTGCCAGATCGGGGCAGGTGATGACAAATGCAATAGAAACATCAAATTCCTCCTGATTGCCTGCACCATCCCCTGTATAACCAAAAACCTAGATCCTTTGGATCATACTTGTCATGTGAAACTGATGTGTCAGTGTCTATAACCAGTTAAATACAGGAATTTTGCTTTTTGAAAGGATGGACAATTGTGAGGAAGGGAAGTTGAGGAGTTTTGCTTGCGCCAGGAAGTTGAGGGGTCCCTGCCATTATACTCCTTCAAACTTGCTGCCGTGTTTGCTTCATTTCTATGCTCTGAAATCAGACTATTAGCTATTTGAATGATGTGTAATTTCAGAATATGAAATGGTATAAAATTTTGATAAGCAGTACAAATAAAAAAATACTTTATTTCCATTAACAGTCCTCTAAGAGGCCCAGACCAAAACAGCATGTTAGGATGTTAGGATTTTGACAGGAATTAAAAATTATAAAATTGACTCAAAATATTAATATCCCACCAACACTTCAATTTTCCACTTCATTTAAAGTCCTAATATGAGAAGCAGTAGGCCGATATTGAGTTCCCTTTATGACTATGTATATGACTTTATAGGAAAGAAACAGAGGAATGGGTGACATTAGGAGGCTAAAAGACCTCATCACACAATTGGATGGGACTCATCTTTTCACGTGACAAATTTACGCACTCCAGCACATTAGCTGGAAAAAATTATCGCAACCAAAGCCAAGTCAAGTCTGCCTACAGGATGTTAGACAAAACAGATAAAATAGATAAAATATTGTCGATATTTTATCCTGCTGGATGTCTGGCATTTGAAGGGTCCTGTCATTGGGAATACCTCCTAATAAGTACATGACCTGGCTACCTTGCCAAAGTGGTTGGCCTGCCAAGTTCTGGCGTAATCGGCAGGATCTGGGGGATCCTAATGGATGGCAGCATGCGTAAAGCATGGAGGGTGAGGACACCCTCCCGAAAGAGGGGGAGAGATGTGAAAGCTGAAGGGTTCTGTTACTAGAAATGCCTCCTAATAAGTACACACCCTGGCTACCTTGCCATGGAGCCTGGCTCTTTGGTGATGTGGTCAGCATGTTTGACTCTTACCTGGGAGTCTGTGGTTATATTCTCCACCTGGTCCCTCCTTTGGCCTGCCACAGATGCGTGGATTTGTTATTTCATTCGCCACTAGGCAGTGGAGGCTGATGGAAGTGGCACAACTCTGTGTTTACGCAATAAATTTCAAAATCACAAATATCCAAATATCTAAGAGAAATCATGGAAGTAGGGGCAGTGGTCAAGTAGCCTTGACTTGAGACCGTAAGGCCATGAGTTCAAGCCCCGGCCGCGGCCTTCGCGGTGTGTTCTTGGGCAAAACACTCCGACACTCCAGGCCTCACTCCACCCAGGTGTATAAATGGGTACTAGCAAATAGTCAGGGAAACCTGAATAAGAGCTTGGGGGAGTACCTGCGATGGACTGGCATCCCATCCAGGGGGAGTAGTAATACTCCTAGTCGCTTCATGCCACAGAAACCGGGGTTAAGCTTCGGGCCGATGAGCTGTGAGGCTCGAAACAGGCTTACCAAAGGTGAATGACTTTACATATTTTAAGTCCAATAAATGCATAACTGATTGCTTACATGATGCACTATTTACAGACAATGTAGTCTTTCTTCTGCACTGAGAGAAAGGGCATGTGACTCATTGTTCTTTTCCACTGGTCATTCAAATGATGTTACACCCTGACATTTATCTTATTGAGCCAGGGTTTTATCCACACAACCTATGTGTGCGGGATTATCTGCCTTTTGCGCTCTTCCGCTTGTCAGCCCTGATTGACATGGACGTCAACATTCGCTTGTAACATTCGAGTGCCACAAGGCTGGCCGTGCCTCTGCTGTTCCGGATTTCGTATTTACAATAAATCTGACCTTTACCTGTGTCTGCCACTGTTTGGAGTAAGATTGGAACGAAGATTAGTGTTGCCCCTGATTGAACTGTTTAAGCTCGCTTGATGAGGTTTTTATCTTATCTTGAAGAATCTGCTGACATCTGACATTGCCTCGCCTTTCTTTCACCTTTCAATGCAAAAGAAAATGAGGGTAATTTGGAATGACTTCGAACATCCACTCTGACTGGCTACAATGTGCTTTGGATGTACATTTAAAAGTAAAGACAATCTAATGAAGGGAGCCACAGACTCACCTCAGCATTAGAATGCTAATAAGCTCTCATTACTCTTTGATATTGTTGGGCACTGCAATAGGTGGCGGTCTTTACTGCCAGCCTTGGATCAGATTGGTATGGGACATAAAGGTGTATGACTTGGGTCAGTGGTGGAGAGGGACATCAGCTGCATATGTGCTTAGGATATGTTTAATCAACCTTTTATTTAGGTCCCTAAAACAGTGAGCACCCTCATTCACAAACAATAGCTTCCAGCTCTCTAGTTTAAGAGTTAATTTAATAACAGATCAAATGGTAAAACAGAAGTTTTGTCTGTAGGGAGATTGCATTGTTTAATCTAAAAAATAATCAAATTGAACTTATCCACTTGTGAAATTTTATTTTGAATGAAGGAACCTGGAAATCAGTACCCCATTCATCCCCGGTAAGAGGTATCACCTCAGGTTCAACAAGAAATACAGGCAAAACTAGTATTGTATAAAAGACTGAATTAGTGAAGAAAGACAGTGAGGAAAAGTGTTAAAAGAATATTCCAATGTTTTGAGGAAAATATCCATTTTGCAAATACAACCCCAATTCCAAAAAAGTTGGATGCTGTGTGAATTGCAATAAAAAAATGCAATCATTTGCAAATGTAAGGTCAACGCCTCCAGCCATCAAGATCACCATTCTATTAAGACCCGGACTGCATTCTTAGCTCCATAATCACTACCTCTAGGCGGTACCGTTGTGCTATTTAAGAACGAGATTCGCACAGTCTTTGCAAAGTCTCGTAGCCACGTGCCTGTGTTGTATCTCTAGTCTTGTATAGACTTATTCCCTGCATCTCACGTGTATTAATTCTAACTCTTGAATTTAGTGCTGTTTATTGTTTATTTCAGCACTTCATCATTATCATTGAAGGAACCTTGTTTCTAATTTCCTTTCCTATTTGTAATACATTGTTACTGCAACTTAAGTCCAGTCTTTGTATTACTAATAGCACAATTCAGGAACCTTGATTCCAATTTTGTTTCGTATTGCTTCTTGTGTGCCTTCCTGCTGTGCAGTAGACATAATAAATACAACCAAGTCCATCCTTGCACCCGAGTCCAGTCATCAACTTCCTGTCCTCCGAGCACATCATCAGTGTGCGAAGCACAACTCATACAACAAATCTCATAACCCACATTTTATTCTCAACAGAACATAGACAAGATATCAGATGTTTAAAGTGAGACATTTTACCAATTCAGGAAAAAATATTAGTTCATTTTGAATTGGGGAATTGGGGTGGTATATTGGCATGGTCAATAAAAGATGCATGTCTTGTGTCACAAAAAATGTACCACCAACTTGTTAATCCTTAAATGCTGCAATATGAACCATTCATAGTGGTCTTTCATGGAGAGCAAGCTGATTGCATATTTGATTTGCTGTCCTCGCGGATCATGGTATGCTGGGTAACAACACTGCTCTTACTGAACATTCCGGGTATTTTTCCCTCGTTCACCTGGTACATACTTGCTCACTACACAATATTTGCCCCATTCCTCATATACCTCCCTGGTGCGAAACTCTGAGAGGAGTGTGGCTGTTTCCAGCAGGAGGAGTTATGACAGGCACTTATCAAACAGCAATAGCATTGATTTGTCGTTACAATTTAGGGATCATGAGCCTTCCTCTTTGGCCAGTATAACCCAAATTAAATGTTAATTTTAAATTGGCGCAAAAACCTGTTCTTAACTATTTTTAGCATCTTCTATTGTTCAGTGTTTTTGCAAAACCTATTATTCTGTGCATTCTTTGTAAAAATGAATGTTCTGTTAATCCTGCAGAATGTGACGTTTTCTTCGGATAAGTCAAGGTGCAAAGTGGTTGCTGCATATTAGCTTCATTTTTTTTTGCCTTTGAAAATCAGAATTCTCTCAGAATTTTTTTCTTTTTCTTTATCCAAGTTTAAGCATATAAGTTTGCCTGCATTGGAACAGCTTTGCTTTCCTCTCATGAGAATTCAGTTCTGTCAGTTAACTGATTGACTTCACAAATGGCACTTCATCCTATAGTAAATCCATTCAATTTACCCAGTTTCCAAGATAATGCTGAAGACACCTTAATCCACGAGTGCTTTAGAGCCACAGTCATTTTTCAATCGCTCCAGTGAATTCCAATAATTGCCCGTTCCTTGGTTCTGTTTCTGTGAACTGAGTTCTTTCTTATTTTTCCTTCCTCCACCTCCCACATCCAGCTTCCCCCCCCCCCTTTGGAGGTCAGCTTTATTTTTAATTATGATTGTAAAATAAAAATAAAAAAACATTGTGTTAAAGCCACATGTGGTGAAGTGCGTGACCAAACAAGACAATTTGAAGATGACAAAACCAAGTGTCTGTTTGTGCATGCATGTATATGTGTGAGAAGAAAAGCAAATGTGCCTGTTTTTGTGTATGCAAGTGTTTGACCAAAAATTCAACATATTTGCTTGATTTTTTTCCCCATAATTTCGGTTTTCTACGTGTGTGTGTGTGTGTGTGTGTGTGTGTGTTTGTGTGTGTGTTTATGCGTGTCAGGGGTGCCGTCAGAGGGGGGTAACCATGGATGATTCAGCATTCACAGGGTCCCCAAAAAAGATACTATTATTACTATAAACATTTGTAAATAAAATATATGGACACTTTAATTTTATATTTGAATTTTTGTAATAACTTGATTAATTTGAAGTTTATTTCTCAATTTTCTACTTTTTAAGAATAATCTCAGCACATCAGTTTTTCATATACAAATGACTTCAGAAGTATTCTCCGGCTATAAAACAAAAGAATTGCTTGTAGCATCCTCCAACTCTTCACTGGACCTGGGTAACCTCAGCGTTACCCAGTGGTTTGGCAGCTTCTGAGTGCGGCTTCTGTAATAACACGATAAAAAAGATATATCTAATTATTTGTGAAGCTTATGTCTCAAACCTGAAGTGAAGTCTGCCCTACCATGACAGCAGTAAAACTGACTTGCGCGTTCCAACCCACACATCTGGCAATTTTCCATACAGTAGGTTTGACATACAAAAAAAAAAAGTGATATGCAGCTTTTTATACTTTGAAACTAAATTCCAGTAAATTCGTTGCATTGATTCCAGCCGTAATTTCATCTGAAACCTTCCGAATCTTCATTGAAAATATTGCTGAATTGATTCCGCTGTAAGTATGTTTCATTTAAGTATGTTTTGTCACATTATTATTGGCAAAATAATCTGTACCTCCTTGATCCAATTAGTTTTTCTTGCAGTTTCAGCTGCTGTCTGTAAGGTTGCTACATAAGGTTGGACTTTTGTTGTGTTACCAGCTGAAAAACTAGAAGTTGGCTAGGTGATACTTATGGACACACTCGAACCTTGGGGCTTGTCTAGTGAACTGTTAGATAGCAAGCTCGCTACATTGTTTGCCCTACTTTAATAGCCTAAGCGACTTCAATCAGCAACAAGCAAAGTTGAGGGAATTAGCCAGGCATTTGCAAGGTTCAAACATTGATCCTCTGGGTAAGCAGAATGCCTACCGGGCCAAGTGACTTGCAATCTGTGTTCGTTCCGAGATATGGACCGCAGAACTGGAAGCTCAAGACTGAAACTACTGTGGTACTGACCTAATATTTCAAGTTCAAGTTCATAAGACATTTTATGACACAGTGCCGTTAACTTCATTTAAATGCTTACCTTAATAGGCATTCTCTAAAATTAAAAATGTATATTTTGCCAGTTTTGAATAGCTACAATAACCATTTTCCCCCATATTAATCTTAAACGTTTGCTACTCTGCTTGCTGTCTTAACGTAGCAAAGGTAGCGAGCTAGCAACCTAAATGACCGTTCAACTTCAACAAACAAAAAATAAATTTAACTTACCGAAAAACTGCAAAGATCCTTCCGATCGGTCCAGTCGGTCAGTACAGTTCAGCAGAGTGACTCATTTCGTCCTTTTTTGTTGAAATCTGTCCGGCTTGAAGCACAATCACTGTTAGCTAGCCCTGTTAAAAATTTCAGATAACATTAAGTCTCCTATTAAAGTTCCTACTCCAGCTCTACGTAAAATTACTATTCATTAAAAGAAGTCCGCAGGGGGCACGGGCTATCGGGGCTCCGTCCACGCACTGCAGTTGTCAATCACTGCTGTAAATTATGACTACACCCCCTTTTGCATAATAGCAAATAAAAAGTTTACAGCAAACTTCAGAAAAAATTATGCTATAATATAAGAACTTCTTAAAAAGAAAGAAACCATCTTCAGAAAAAAAAGTATTTTTCTGGTACGCAATTTTTCATGGAGCTAATGGGCTTATAATTTGTACTGCAGCCTGCTAGTAGTTGGCAATCGAGACATTTTGGCTTCACTTTTCAGGAGATGTTAGGCTGAATCGCGAGAATTTCTCCTGAATTTGTGCTATGCATAAAAAGATACCTCAAATGAAAGAGGAAAGCCCACAGAATCCAACAATGTATGCACAATCATTTTAAACCGACATCGCACTCAAAGAACAGCAGGCATACACTTTACAGTCTAAAGAGATGAGCAAAAAAAAATTGTTACCTTTGATATTTTGTTAACTGCTCGAGGGTAAATCTGCGCTTGCTATTGTTAGCCAAATGTGTTTGTGGTATAACAAAACTAGATCTGCCAGTATCCTAGCATGTTCTTTCCCAGGGCGTTGCTACAAAGATCTCAGCTCCTTAGCATTCAGCTCGCTTGCAAAGTATTTTCCTCTCTGCGATCGGCTTGTGATGCTGTCAGTAAGATTATGTCGGTAGGCATTTGATTCTATGACTCCTGATGTTTCCAACGAACGCTAAACCACCTAAATCGCAGAAACCAAGGCTTAGCTACAGCCTTGCATTCCCAGTGCGTCAAAATAAGTCCGTGGGAAATTTGCATGTTCTTGAATAGCGCAGCAATATAAACGCATAACTAGTTTGTTTGAGGTATTATCCGAGTAATAATCCGCTAAATATTCAACATTCATTTTCAAAGTTGTTTGACAGAATCTTTGGACTATTCCGTAGAAATACTGAGACTACAACAGTACAGTACGTATTTTCATTACCCATTCATTAAATGAACAATTTGACCACAGAGTCGTTATCGGTTGGCATAGCCTAATGGTTCAAATGCCTCGTTGCAAGGGACAGTCTGAAGGTTTGATTCCTGGTCAAGGTACTCTTTTTTGGGAAATAATTGCAGTTTCCTTTTACAAATAATCACTGGGGATTTTGTTATTCTTACCTGTCTTTAACATTTTTTCACATTACCTTTATATTTATTATTTTATTTATTTGTTTTTTTTTTTTTTTTAATAAATCTGCTCCAGTGGAGTCAAACTTCATTTTCATTGTATTTATTATCTTTGAATGGGAAATTCAAAAGGCAACAAAACTGGAAGAAAGAATAATACTTTTTTTTATTCTAAAAATGAAAAAATGTTGTATTTGGATGGAATGGATGCCTGTAGTGATATATAAGTGAAATTAAATGAGTTTTAAAGTTTGGTATCTGAGAAATCTGATATGGAACACAAGGTACCTAAATTGCCAAATTGGAGAGGCCACCTAGACATCCTTCGCTAATTTTGCTCTGATTTACCTATTCAGAATAAACTTTGGCACCGATAATAATGAGATTCTTTGCTGTAATTTTTAGAGGTTTCAGACTGGAAATTTACAAGGAATTGAAGTAAAACTTTGTTAGGTGCAAAATGAGATGTTTCATTTATACTCTGTTCCATCTCCATTTACTCTGACTCAGTGACATATAGAGTGATTTTTACACCAGGGCTGAAATCCCAAATGGTTTTACCTTTATTATGATACCAAGACTATTCAAGTGGACCAAGCAGTCGCAGAGATATACTCATTTCATTTTGGGCTTGCCATTTTCGAAAAAGAGGCTCATTAAGCTGATATTTGGAAATGGGTAGATGGAAGCAGGCCCCAAAAAATGTTTGATGAATTTTGTGTAATTTTTAAATTAGACCTTGATTTGACCTCAGCACTTTGGCCACACCCACTTTCAAAGATGTTTACTTAAAAATCTTATCCAAAACCACTGGACCTAGAAAGCTGAAACTTGCATGGAAAATATTTAGGTCTAGAATGCCACCAATAAATGTAATAATCAGTCTTTGTCAACTTTTTAAAAAAAATCTGCTCAAAAAATGCATTTTTTAATGCTGTATATCTTTCAAATTAACATTGCCAAAGCATTTTTCGGATCCAAAAAAAATAACATTGTGGGAAATCATGTTATACTATACTGTAGAATGAAAAAGATGATATGAAAGCGCCATACAATCTTGAAGGAAACTAAAAATAATGTGTCGGGCTTCAATAAAACAGACAGTCTGATTCACTAAAAATGAAACTTGAATCTATAAAATGACCACAAATGTCTAATTGGACATGATATTTTAAAAATATAGAACTTAAAGGATAATTTGATGCAGACAACATTCATTTATCTTCTTTAATCTCAGCACATGCAATTCATACATATGGAGTACTACTTTGAATTACTGTGTGCCAGATGCATTTTATATTCATGAGCGCAAATCTGTTGATTGTTACATGAAATTTACATAATCATTCAGTCAAATAGAACAAAAGCTTTCACCTGGTGGAAATGCAGCATTGATATACTGTTAATTTGATGAAAGGAGAGTCTTGGCTTGGCACTTTCTAAAGCTCTAAAGCACTAAATCAATGTTTGATTCATTGGTTATACACAGAGAGGAAGTAGATAAGTAGTTTCTTCACATTATTGAGTCCATTCAATCCCATTGAACCTATGAATGTAGAAATGACTGTCAGTGGAATTTGCACAGCATACCAAAGATATGTACTGAATATTTTCCATTCACCCTCACTGTCAAGCATAACCTATACCTGATACCTTTAAACATGCTGAATCCTGAAATTGCAGTATATCAGAACAGAGACAGAGAACAGAGAGACAAGATGCAATAGAGAACAGAGACAAGATCTTTCAGCATTACTGCGGTTTCGTTCCCTTGTCTGATTCAAGCTGTTTGCATGAAACTGGAAACATTTTCACATCTTATTTTCGAAAAACCAGCTGAATGTCAAAATGTTGGTTAGATTGAAGTCTACCTTCATCCATTACGTTAGTACAATTGAAATCAAGTTTCCTTTCCATCTGCAAATATTTCATTCAGTATGATGAGCTCTGAGCTGCATTATTAACCCCTGAAGCCTTGAGCCTCTTTTTCGAAAATGGCAAGCCCAAAATGAAATGAGTATATCTCCGCGACTGCTTGGTTCATTTGAATAAAGTAAAACCATTTGGGATTTCTGCTGTGGTGTAAAAATCACAATGTATATCACTGAGTCAGAGTAAATGGAGATGGAACACAGTATAAATTAAAAATCTCATTTTGCACCGAACAAAGTTATACTTCTAAAAACGAAACTTTTCTATATTATGATTATTTCTGCCAGTTTTGTTGCCAATACAATTTCCCATTAAAAGTACATACTATGAAAATTAAGTTTGACTCCACTGGAGCAGATTTATTAAAAAACAAAACAAATAAAAATTTAAATACAAAGGCATTATGAAAAAATGTTAAAGAAAGGTAAGAAAAACAAAAACCCCAGCGATTATTTGTAGAAGGAAACTGCGATTTTTTTCCAGAAAAAAAAAAAAAGTACCCTGATCCCTTGCAGTGCAGCATTTTATCCATTAGGCTAAGCCAACTGACAACAAGTCCATGGTCAAACTGCCCATTCAACGAATGGGTAAAGAAAATAAGTTCTGTACCATTGTAGTCTCAGTATTTGTGCGGGATAGTGCAAAGATTCTGTCAGAAAACGACTTTGAAAATGAATGCTGAATATTTAGCAGATAATTATTCGGACAATATCTCAAACAAACTAGTTCTGCATTTATATTGTCACGCTATTCAAGAACATGCAAATGTTCAGGATATAACCAATATGATCAAAATCAGGTAAACGGATAATTAAAAAACAGCACTACAGGAACTAACCATTTTTACACATTAATCATATGTATCCAAGTTGATTAAAGCGCTACATGCTTTGTTTTGCCATGACTGGATATTAAAGCTAACTTACCATGAGAGAGGGGGCTTTGCGCAGTCTTATTTTCTCTCTATGTCATTGCCTAAGGCTCAACACCATCATGTTTAAGAACCACTGCCCTCTCCTCCTGATTGACTTAGCTTTCTCCAACCTCCAAGGGAGTTGATTTATCATAAAGTTGGACCTGTGCACTGCTTACGACCTGGTGCATATATGACAATAAAACAAATGGAATAGAGCTTTAAACTCCCACCCTGGCAGTATGCGTACCTGGTGATACCATTCAGGCTCCTTAATGCCTCACAGGCTTCCAGAACCTCATAATCAATGTCTTTTAGGACATGATCTCCAATTTAATCCACTTGTCTACTGTCTACTTAGAGGACATCCTGGTCTTCAAGTACACCCTGTAGGAACACACCTGTCATGTGCTTTCAGTCAGCCAATGGTTACTGGAGAATCACCTCTTCCTAAAGTTGGTGGAGAGCAAATTCCATAGTACAACTGTCCAGTTTCTGGGCTTCACCGTGTCACAAGGTACCATTGAGATGGCCTGCCAAAAATAATAGTTGCCTTGTTCGTTGCTAAAGCACCTCCTGTTGGCCAGACAGCTCGTCAGGAAGATTCTAAGCCTGTTCATGTCCGGGTATCCTCCGTCCTCGTTCTGAACTTGCGAAGATTCAACCAATGAGTGAATAAGAAGCAGCAGGCTGACAGGCGCGAGCTTTGGAGGAGAGCCGTGAACTGTCTTCACTCTCTTGAATTAGTAGCAAGGGGTCGCATACAAGCAAGCCATGTACATTGTTCACAATTGGGCATTCCAGATTTTGGTGGGATTGGAGATGCTAAATTTATTTTAAAAAAGAGATGGACTGCCAGAAAGTATTAGCTGTGCTGGATTAGCCAGACCCAAAGAACAGGACAGAGCTGCAGAAGTTCCTTGGGTTTGCTGATTTACTGGATATTGGCGGTTGATTCGGGGTACTCCACAGTGGCCACCCCCCTTGCCGCCTTCACCTCCATTAATACTCTCTTCCACTCATCCACCTCTCAGGTAGCCTCCACCTTCCGCCAGCTCAAAGAGCCCTTTACCAATGCTACCATGCTTACGATTTCGGAACCCCAGTGCCAATTTTTCGTTGAGGTTGATGCCTCAGATGTTGGCCCTGAGGTCGTCTTCTCCTAAAGGGTAGCCTTGGACAACGTTTATATCTGTGGCTTCTTCTCTTGGGAGTTGACCTCTGCAGTGAGAAACTACTCCATTGTGACCGTGAGCCCTTAGCGGCGAAGCTGGTGTTTGAGGAACAGATGCATCGGCTGAAGGGGACTAACATCCCCTTCCTCATCTGGGCAAACCATGACAACATGCAATACCTTTCCTCTGTTAGGAGACTGAAGCCCAGGCCAACCCAATGGTCCTTCTTCTTTGCTCACATTAAATTCATCCTGACTTACCGTCCTGGCTCTGCATTAGCCCTTGAAGTTCCCTCACGGGCCATGAGTGTACATAGCTATGGACTTCCTCACCATGTTGTCTTCATCCACCGGTTCAGAGGTTTTGTCCACCGTTGACCGGTTTTCAAAGGCAGTCCACTTCGTTCCTCTGGCATGGCTACCCATGGCTAAGGAGACAGCCAAGCTCCTTCTCTAGAACATGGTCTGGATAAATGGCATCCCTCAGGAGGTGGTCTCCCATCACAGTCCCCAGTTTTCCAGCCGCTTCTAGGAGGCTTCTTGCCTTAGTGGGTGCCACCCCCCGCCTTTGTTCTTGATAACAGCTTGAGACTAACACCCAAATGGAGACTCTGAACCAGGAGGTGAGTTGTTGACTGCCCATAGGTAATTCCACCCGGTGGTATTATCTTCTTCACTGGGTTGAGCAAGCTCACAACTTTAATTCCTGTCACTAGTTTCAGCATGTCCCCATTTGAGTGTTTTCTGGGTTACCAACCTCCACTGTTCCGAGCTGTGAAGAGGTCAGTGACAGATCCTGGCTTTCCAATGTATGGAGTGCAGCCACCAGTTCCTGCTGGACTTGAAGGTGTATGGCCTTGAGGAGCATTCCTGAGTCCCTGAACATCACATCTTTGCTGCTTCCTGGCTCTCCCCTTGGCAACCCTGGAACCAACCCCGGAGAGGGGGGTACTGTCAAATCCCAATTGTATCTTCACTTAGTTCCCTTGTTCCAGCAGTCTTGAGTTAGTTTTTTCTGTCTTCATTAGTTGCTTGTCTAGTTTTAGACTTCAAGTTTTGTGCTCTTTGTTGTGCTCTTGTGTTCTTGCCTTTGTGTCTAATTGTTTTCATGAATATATTCGCTGCTTATGATCTGTCAGTTTTCCCTAGATTTTTTTCTTAGATGCTTTCTTGATTTGCGCCTTTCTCCAAATTTTATACTCACTTGTGAGTCGATAAGCTAAAATGTAATTTAAGTACTAAAGCCATTTATGAGGGACGCCTTTTCCCTGCTCTTCTGCAGTTGCCAGAGCTATGACAAACCCCACATTGGTACAGCCTTAGTGTCTCTGTGGATACGAGTTCTGCAGGAGCAGCAACCAGCTTTACCACTCGGCTTCAGACCCCTGGACAGTCCCTGACGACAGCTTGGAATTGCCGAAACACTCACTGTGGATCTCTTTGTGCTGCAGTTCACAATAATATCACTCCCTGAATGACCGTTCAACTCAATTCTATTTAATGAAGAATAAGATGTTTTGGACAGTCAAAACTAGCATAGGTCACAAAGATTGACAAGATCTTCATAGTGATTGCGTTTAATTATTGCACATTTTCATTTTCTATAATAAAATATAGAAAATAAAGTACATTTTCTGTGAAATTATTGTACATCATTTTCCTTTTCAGCACTGCACAGATATTTGTACAGTATTTCTAGACCACTTCCTGCACAAATCTCAATACATGAAGTTGTTTATAGAAATAGTCCACTGCCCATTGAAAATGCGCCAGCTCTCAACGGGCAAAATAATTAGCCTTTGGTATTTCAGCATGCGGTTTTAGTGAGAACCACTTTCCTCCTCACACTTGATGCATCTGGATAATTTCTCCTAATAAAAGTCTTTGCATTACACAACCTAAAACTAGAAGCACTCAGAGAGCGCAAACCTCCCCCAAGCCTATACCACAATGGTGAAGAATCCTTAAAAAAAATTTCCTGGATCACCACCAAAATTTATTGGATTGTTTCTCGTATCGTCCCGGACTCCTCCAGAAAATTTCTCCTAAATCAGTTCAAAACTTTTTGAGTAATCATGCATACAAACAAACAAACAACCAACAGACACAAAAACATAACCTCCTTGGCGGAGGCAATAAATTATACTGGTAAATTGCTACGGTACAAAATGCTTGCAAAAGCACTTGGTACATGCCGTCTTTGCCTTTCAAGCAAAATGTGCTTGACTTGATGGCCACACCCACACCTGGCAGCCATTCATAAAGAGTACACAAGTGTTGTCCAGAGCTATCCGTTGGCGTCCTCTTTGCCAAATGAAACTGTATTGCTTTTTCTAGGCATACTGTATATTCACTTTGGACCGCTTCCGGGACATTGCCAGATGAAGCAGCACAAAAACAAATGTCTGAACTCGCGCAAGAGCAGTGCGTGTTTAAAAGACATGCTTAAAACATACCTTGAATGAGCCCTGGTCAAAGTGAAAAATGTGTTTTTGGAAAGAACAGCAGAGGAGTGGCTGCAGTGAACTGCAGTATTATTTAGCAACCTCTGCTTGTGACTAATTTAGAAAAAATGGTCAATTTTTTAAGTTTACTGTGCATTCTCGGCCATGACAGAGCTCATGTAAGCATGTAGAGTCGGTTTGGGTTTTCCTCGGATCCAATTATGCAGTCGCCGGTCTGTGATGGAAGGGGGGGGGGCGTTGTCGGAAGTTCTGGCGGGAGTGGAGTGTGTGGGTGATTTACCATCATTCCCAGAAGATTTAAATTTGTCGATTGAGCTTTTATGACTCCAAACCAGGATCGATCCACGGGTGCATCCGACTGTTGGACGAGGTTGTGCCCAAGGTGCCTGTGTTTTGTTTTCAAAGCAAGGAGAGAAGCCAATTCTGGAGAAGAATATCAATTCACATAAACACCATGGATCTCAGCTTTTTCTCAGAGCAGCGTACGCCTGTGAGCCCAAACTTGAGTGCTATGCAAAGCAGTCAACCACAACAAGCCTTTGATAATCCCCTGTTTCATTTCACAGTCCTCTGTCTGAGTCGAAATTTACATCAGACCTTTTCCAAGTGGTGTTCATTTTGCATTTCTCAATACCCCCTCGCACATATCCAGAAACGCACACACGCATGCAAACAAACACACACCCACAAGTCTGCGTTAATCTAAAATGCATGTAATGCAAATGTGACCTGCCTTATTAAAAGCCATTGTTCTGCTCTGTAGAACACATTTGGAGGCGTACTAATCTCTGGGTTTACAGTCACTGAACATTAATCCATTTGGGTACAGGAATTTCAGTTTACTGTAACAACCACTATTCATTTCACGTTCCCAGAGCATTGTTCCTGAAATCATAAAATATCTCAGTAAACATTGCAAAGACTGTTGCTGACCATTTTCAATTGTTTAAAGAGGCGGAACTTAATGTTGTGGTCACTCGTTTGTGAAATGGATCTGGCATGAAACCTGAATGCAGCATATTGTTGTATCCTGAGGTCATTCTTACGGGATTATATTCTAGGCAGCAATATAGCACATTGCCAGTTGCACCAGTGTCTGTTTTCTGAGATTTTCACAATCGTAGTTGCTGCTTAAGAAACCTGGAGCATAGCTAGATTACGAGCAGCTGTGCCAATGTTCATCCTGCTCCTTATGGCTGAAGCCAAGCAGGTCCTGGCTTCGTTAATACTTGAATGGGAAACCACCGAGGAAATCCAAGGCCCAATCCCAAACCAGCCTATATCCTCTCACCCTATCCACTCCCCCTCTGTTTGTGCGTTCATGTGGAGGGTTCACCATATTAAGTGTCATTCCAAAAAATAGCGGCAAATGGAGGCGGGTTATAAAACCTTCCGCAGTGAGTCTACACCACCGTGAGTTTGCTCTTTTCAAGAGCAGCACTTTGTGGCTGGGAAGGAGGGGATGCCAAAAGTCTACAAATGTCAGTTCTGGACAGCCATTTCAAAAAAATAAGTAGGAAATTGCTTATCCTCAAACAGACATTATTGACTATTATGTGTTTACATCATGGAATTTGAGGTTAGATTATATTTTGGAATGAACATGCAGTTCTGGACCACAGAAAAGGTGGAGTGAGTGGTTTTTTTCACTGAATCAATGATAGTTCCTTCATCTTGCCAATGCTCAGCGGCGGCTCGTCGGCCTTAACAAAGGGAAGCCAGAACCTCGCCTTTTAAGGCTTAATGACTTCAACATTTCGTAGTTCACTTTTCTTTATCAGCAGTTGCTCATACGAATTGGTTGAAGGACAATCAAATTTATTTTCGATAGCAAATGACGACGCAAATTATCAACACGTCTTTATAAATTAGTTTGCGAGGCTTCTTTCACAAGAAGCCACGACAGTCCATTTTCTACAATCTTAATATAGAAGAAAAGAATGCGATGTTGCACAGCTTATTGCTTAATGAGCCTCACTAATCAATTTGCGCATCTATGCCGTTTCATGAGCTTCTTGAGCGCGGAATTTATAGAGTCGGCCTATGGTAATTTATGTCGTAATTTATGTGTGAAAGAAAACCCCTCAATTTCGTGGTGCAATGTATAACAATGCTATCGAAAATAAATTTGACTCAACTGACTGTTCTTCTAACAATTCGTATGAGCAACTTCTGATCAAGAAAAGTAAACTGCGAAAGGTATAAGTCATTAAGCTTTGAAGGGCGAGGTTTTGGCTGAACTTTCTTACGGCCGACGACCCTCCACTGTTTAAATGAATGATTGAAAACAGGTGATGAACAATCATTAACATTAAGGGATTGTTTGGACTTCCCCTGATGCCAATTCACGAGCCGCCACTGCCAATGCTGTGTTTAAAAATCTTTTATATAAAAATGTAATGAATTACATTATCCTCTCTGATATACTGTATTTTGAGTAAGGGCTGTATCATTAAGGAACTGGACCGTCCTATACTGTATGATGCAATGCGTCAATTTGAGGGCATAGTGATGAAGACCTCCACTTCCCATTAGATAAAGAACAAGGGCATCCCAAAGTTTATATACGTATTTTCACCCTCACCCTTTCTAAAGTTCCCTCCGTCGCTGCAAGGAAGACTTCACATGGAGCGACAGTCGGTACCCAAGTGCTGGTGAAGAGGGGGCGGTTTGGGAAAGGGCGTTCATTGCTTCTGCGAGCAAGGTTGGTGGGCCTGTTGGTGCAGTCTTTGCTCAGCTGAAATAAAGCCCTACTGCAATGATGGGGACACTGTACTGCTGCTGATAGCATGACACTCATCCCAAAGATTCAGGGAGTTCCCCAAAGTCCAAGCTTAATTACCTGTCCCGCTCCTTGAACCTGTTAGACTCTCTGAAAAGACAAACAGGACTCCCAAACAGATCCAAAAAGAGGAACAAAAAGGGTTAGAGTGTTCCACAACAGTATTGAAGTCTGATGTGAAGCTTTCATACCTTAGTTAAATAGAGCTTTGACATCATGTTTGCTCAATTGTTATTAAATTATTGATTGCCAATTCCCTGCACCTCTTTCCAAGATACCAAACCCAGGCTTGTGTTCCCTAGCCTTGTCTGCCTGCCTTGTGTCACACAGACATATACATAGCCCAGAATAAGAACTGTTAAACAAATGGTCTAGCTAACACCTAAGGTGCAATGTCTGCAGCAGGAAACAGGAGACAATCAAGCCAAGCGATTGCTATCCAGCAACACAGAAGGACGGGCCGTGAGTGATTGCTAACAGAGGGTGTTTTCAGCTTTTTTGCATTAGGAACCCTTTGTGACCTTGAGACAGAGGGCTGTTCAGAATGAACATTCTCTCAAAATCATAATTACATGTTGAAATGCAAAGGAGAGGTAAAAGAAGAAGTACATAAAGACAAACACAAAGATAGTCATAGAAAACATGCGGAAAGATATTCTCACTCTCAAAATATACACGATTCAACACATCCAATCCAATTTCAATCCCCTGATTTAAATTGGATATAATCATCATTTTGTCTTGCTACACCCCAGCTGCTCTGTGGGGAGTGATCTGACTTACAGTACCTGGGTAGGTACTACGCGTTGGTGGTGGTCGAGCTGCTTGCATTTTGAAGTGCTGGAGTATGAGAAAAGTGCCATATAAATGCAACGATTAATTAGCTTAATTACCGTTGTAGGTACTTGCCTCTGGGCTTGAAAAAAAAAGGTTATTTCATTAAATTAATTTGAAGAAATAAAGTATATCAATCAAAGCTTGCAACCTGAATATAGAATGTGCATATCTTCCTGCCAAAACACGTCACGTAGAAATGAACAGTTTTTGTTGCTCGCTTTCAGCAACTCGTTTATAATAAATCTCATGGATGAAATATCATCAGGATGAGTTTGCCTTTCATCGAGATCGATGGCTTCTTGCTCACAGCACTCAAGACTCGATTAATCATTATTTCTCCCTCCTCCATTGCTCTCTTCACACTGTGAAATGGAACATAGGGTGCTTGGTGCCAATCAGTAAAAGCATAAATTCAACCCCCACCACCTCTAAGCCACAGCAGTAAAGAATGTAATGCTGCCGCTGATCTAGCAAGCTCGCTCATTTCATCAGTAACAAGCATATGTGGAAATTGTTCCACTGGGAATCTCAGTTCACAGGAAAGCCAAGGTTATATAAAAATTCTTTTTTACACGCAAAAATATTTCACATGAAATTAAAATGACAATTTGGTTTCAGTAATACTTTTCTGTTTGAAGTTTAAGTCCAGTTTATTATCTTTATGAGACAAAAATATGGATGATTGAAAAAAAAAACATTATTTGAATACATTAATATTGTTTATGCTTCAGTCGTTTTTGCTTATTCATTTAACAGCTCTATACACCAATTCAGTGTGACCAGGATTTGGGATTAAAGATTCCAGAACCCAATTGACTGACTAAGGAACAAGGACTCAGGCATAGAAATTCAGTTTCACCAGCTTCATTGATAGCACAGGTGAAGCCAAACAGCCCCTGTGAAAATTTCATGAACCGTTCATGAACAATTCATAAACAAATGTGCATGAACAGTTCATGAATGGTTCACGAACATTATATGGCAGAAAAGTTAATGAACTAGGCATTCACAGTTAATTCATGAACGGTTCATGAACCAGATTTCATGAACCTTTCATGAACCTGGATTTCAGTAAATGAACAGTTCATGAACAGTACATGAACGGTTTATGAACAGTTCATGAACACTTCATAAACTGTCCATTACCAATAGAGTAAAAACATGAATGATTCACGAACGGTTCATGAACTGCAATTTTGAACTTTGTAATGAACAGTTCATGAACTGTTCATGAAATTTCAATGAACTGCAGTTCATGAACTGTCCAGTTAAACAGTTCATGAACTGTTCATGGACAGTTCATTAGTTCATGAACTTGCTTTCGCAGGGGAGTTCAGTTCTTTGGCAATCAGGTATGATGCAGCGCAGAGAGAAATATCACAACCAAAGTCAGTAGACAGGTAGACGGGCAAAAGACAGTTGGAATGCCAAGCCAGGGAGTGGACAGAAGCAGCCACCAGGAACCAATAATACAGGTATTCATAACCAGAAATCTTCACAATACAGGCAGGGCAAGACAAACTAAAACAGAAAAAAAAAAGCATGGACAAAAAGGAAATCAGAACCAGGAAAACTTTCAGGAAACAAAAGGCTCCTAAGTACCAATGAATTCACAGAGATAGATTTGCAAACTGAATGGGAAAATGTGTGTGTGCGCACATGTGTGCTTGCGTTCATGTATGCGTGCGTGCAAGCGTGAATGTATTCGCATATGTGCATGGGTGTCAGCCAAATTTGACCCACAGAGCGACCCACAATTATTAAAGGCCCGGTCACACTGCCCAAACTTTGCTGGAGCGTTCCTTGAACGGTAGGGGGGGGGGACGAATTTCGACAACGCTCGTCACCACGCACAAAATGGGAAAAAAATCGAAAACATGGGCGTTGGCTTAGCGGTGCACCGCTGAAGCCGGCGTTGCTTTAGTGTTGGTTTAGCGGCAGCGAGCGTTGGTTTAGCGGTGACGCTAGCGTTGGTATAGTGGCGTTCTGCGCATGCGGGCTTTGGCTCGGCGGGGGTATAAAGTTGGTTTAGCGGCATACCGCTTGTGACTACGGAGCTGAATGGATCGTTTCGACACAAGTTCTGATAGACACTACTCTGTCTCTCCTTCTTCTCTCTCTTCTCCTTCTGTCAACAGCTTATTGCAATCTGAGGAGGTTCTGATTCTGCTGCTGGACCAGTGCACCAATCATAGCAAGTCTCTCAGCATCCATGGTGATACAGTTTTATTGTAACTTTGAGGAATTTCGATATAGATGAGGTCTGAACTCAACGGCAGCTCGATTCCAAATGAGCTCCTGGTCCATTTCTCCACGTATTTATAGCCAAATTCTGGTCCCGCTCTGACACCTCTATACCAACGCCAAACCAAAGTTTATCGCCGCCATGGCTCCCTGCTTCAAGGCCCGACACCGTTCCAGCAACCCCGTGTCCGCTCGTAAAACGCTTACAACCGTTCCACCGAAGTTTGTGCAACGTTTAATCGCCGCCCGGGCAACGCTGGCAAAGCAGTGGTGGTCCAGCGTTCATTATTTCTGCGTTGGCCTAGCGGACCCAAGCGTCCACGAACTTGCGTCTAGCGGTGCCAAAGTTTGAATGAGCGTTGGTGGAGCGGGGCTGAACTTTGCCGGGGTGGAAAATTTCCCCCCTCCTCACCGCTCGCAAATTTTTTTGTGCAGCTCAAAACTTTCAGAGCGGTAGGAGGGCTCCTCGAGAAACATCAGCGGTGGCCGAGCGTATACGGCGTTGCTTTAACGGGGGCCAACTTTTGTTAAACGGTGGTGAATGGTGAATTTTTTTCACCACTCCAGGAACGCTCCAGCAAAGTTCGGGCGGTGTGACCGGGCCTTTAATGATGCGTGCAACAGCCAGTATTCTCTCCCGGGTCATTTGTGACCCGAAAAACCACAGATGTCACTGGGTGATTCCATGTCAAATTATCCAGATTTTGAGAAAATTCACGAGTAAGTATTCACACAAAATAAAAAAATTAGGCCAGTATCTCAAATAGTTTTCAAATTACAGCCCTTCAAAATTTGAATAATATTTTCAGTTTTTGGTGAACCCATTTCAGCCAACTTTGGAAACTTATTGCCAAATTTTTGGCATTTTGGGGCAAAACCGGAAAAATTTAATTAGAAATGATTTCATTAAAAAATTTCTACAAATAATATTACATGGATTACTGCATTTTTACAGACAGATATACCATTAAATCATAAAAAATGAATTTGTTGTGTTCTGGCCTTTGGCCAGGACAGCATTTATGGTTTTAACAGTTTCATGTTCCATAGTTCAACTTTCTTAGTTTCATAGTTCATGTTCATGTCACAGTTTTAACAGTTTCTTGTATTAGGATTACACATTCCATGTCCATGTTTTTACTTTTCCATGTTTTTGTTTTTGCCAGGTCTGCCATGCCACTCCACCGCTTGTCTGCGTTCCGCCCCGTGCCTTCGTTGCTGCACATTTCTGAGCTCTGGTTGGCTTTGTGGTTTCCCCCTTCCTTCTGTGCTGTGCTGGATTCGGGCCTCTCTAAGCTTAATTGGCAATTAACTGTTTTTAAGTTACTAACATTTACTAACACTCACTGGGTGGTGTAATTCTTAGATAGGCACATTACTAATATTACTAATTTAGACAGGGAGTTTATTGTCATGATTCCTGCTTTGCTATTTCAAGATCTTGCTGTGCTTTTCTGTTCTTAACATTCATGCTTGCTTCCAAACTGCATACTTAATTGGTACTTAAGCTGAGCACGCTCATTCTCTTAATGAGCAGGTCATGTCATCCAATCTCTGTCCATGTCTTGATCTTGCCATGCCTCTTGTTTCTCTCTCTCTCCAGGTGTTACCCCTCATGTCATGATTTTCAAGCCTTTATCTGGATGCGGTGGAAGTTGGCTGGCAGACAGTGTCTCGCGTCTTGTTGCATGTGCAAGTTTAGCCAAGCTCTTGTTGTCAAAGTTCCCTAGCATTTCTAGTTTCAAGTCTTGTCCTAGCCTCTTGTTTTTCGAATATATATTTAGTCTGGTTATTTGTTTTTCTTGAGCATCTTGCCTGGAGTTTCCAGTGCCTTTTTGTTTTTTGCCTTTTTGCATTTATTGTTTATAGCTCTGTGTAGTTTGTTTTTTGCAACCCTTTGGGCCAAGTTTTTTGTTGGCCCTCGTGCCTGTTTTGTTTTGGTTTAAAATAAAATCCTCATTCCCTTTTCCCGCATCTGGTGTCAACTGATTCCATATCAGAATTCTTGCCTTTTATCTTACTTAATCATAAAATTTGGTCTCATTTTTGGGCGTTTCGTGTTTTTGGCTGATTTCGAGACTTTACCATACCAAAGTAGATCAAGATATTCAGAAGCTAAGGCCACTTTCAGATTCTAGGGGATGAATATGGCTACTATGCCCAAACTCAGCCTTGTATTAGCAATCAATTTGGAGTAATAAGTTGCCAAAGTTGGCTGAAAATGGGTTTGCCAAAAAACGTAAAATATCCAAATTTTCAAAGGGCAAAAACTTAAACTTGCAGATGTCTATCCCTAGAACCCGTCCAACTGCACGTTTTATCTGATGCTGTCTTGGATAACAAAAAAAAGATTTCACAGAGTCTCGTTCAGATTACCCTCACCACAGTATCAAAAACACTTAAATAAATAAATGCACATTTGTAATCCTAGGCATTTCAAGGGGTTTATTCATGTATAGCCTGCTTTCTAATGAAATGCTTCACAGATCACAACCAAGAAATTAAGTTCTGTCTAATTTCAACAGCAGCTCTGTTTTCTGGTCCCAGCAGTGGATCTGGATTCAGATCTTGGTGTGGCGGCTAAGGTGGAAAAGGAATGCCACGTTTCATTGTCATGTTGTGCAAGACGCAGCAGGCCATGATTATTCTGCAAACCTATCAAACCATTCAGAATGAAAGGTCAGAATTCCCAGAGAAGTTTCCAAATCAAAATAAAATGAATACAGTCACAAATATGTCTAACCCATCTTTTCTGGTTTGTACAGCAGCTTGCCGCCGGCTGTATCCAAACACATCCGGCATCCTTTTAGAATACCGATGGTTTGCTCAATGGTGGAGCATGCCTCTGTTTGTATGCCGTCTCCTGGGGAGTCTGGGGATTCACTAGTGGCGTCATCAACCAAGGTGCGAGGACGTACCCTTGATCTCCTAACAAACGATTACGTATGGGCCTAATAGGAATTATGACAAACCGACTGTAACTGGTGTCTGATGCTTACCAATGATCCATGCATCTCCAGCAGTGTCTTGTTCAAGACACATAACCACTGAACTGCTTTGCAATATATAGGAGTCATGTGCACCTCCCGGAAGCGGAAGCGGGAGACCACATTCAAGACATGGTACTAGGAGTTGCAAATGAGTTGCGCATTGATGGAATGGTACTGTGTGCGGTTGACATAGGGGAACGGGTCTGGTACCCTGATGCGCACGTGAGTGCAGTCTATCACCCCGATGATATTGGGCAGACCAGCAATAGCATAGAACCCTCTCTTGACTGGCAGCTGTTCTTGCACCCTATGAGGGTTGGCAATGTATAGTGGAGCCAGCTAAATTATTCCATCTACAACTCATGGGAGAGCGCGGCTGATGGATGGCTGTGATATGCCCACCCGGTCTGCCAACTCCCGCTGAAATGTCCCAGTGGGTAAAAAGCCCAAGGTGGAAAATACTTGCACATGTGGGGGTACTGGATTGGACCGTCGGGTATGGCTTTGCAGTGCTGGTTCTAAAATGTTGCATAACTCCATCAACACCGGTCTTGGTAGCCTAAACCTTGATATTAGGTATTCATCATTTTCTGCAAATAAATTGAAATGATCTTCAAACATGCACTCCCTTCTCTAAGCCCAATCGGCAAGTTCTTCAAGAATTAACAGATATGCCATTTTGATAAAAAGCCCGACGCACATGAAAATGGGCCTTAAATAGAACGATCAATCACTGAACAAGGCTGGATTTTATCAACCATAATTGCGGATTTAAAAAATGAAAAAAAAAAAACATAATTATAATCTACTTAAAAAAAGAGCAATACATTATATTCAAATACTGTAATTTTATGACTTGTAATGAACAAAACTGCTATAACTGATCATTTGCATGTACGTACGACTGGTCTGGAGAGTTTGTACATTCTGTTCTTGGTTAAGAACAAATTCCAGATTAGAAAACATTAGTGAATGTCAAAATCTTCATAAAAAAAGTGCGTAAGTGGGGTTTAAGAACGGATTAGTTCATAAGAATTGTTGGTGAATGAGGACCACTGTCAGCAATCAGAAAAATCTAACGGTTAAATTACTATTTCATTTATTGATGGGAAAGAATTATCCAAAACCTATATCACAGCCATGTGAATTAAAGAATTTCCCTCCTAAAGCCTAATGACTGCTTGAGTCACCCTTTGCAGCTACAACTGCCATGAAATGTTTGTGAAAACAGGCAATGAGTCTTTCATATTGCCGTAGAAGTATGTTTTCCCACTCTTCTTTGCAGAATTGTTTTAGTTCAACCACATTGGAGGGTATCTGAACTTGAACTTCATGTTGAAGATCATGCCTCTGCTCTCAATCAGATTCAAGTCAGGACTTTGACTTGTCACTCCAGAACCTCCATTTTGTTTCTTTTGAGCCATTCAAAGAGGTGATTTTGATCACCATTTTGAGGTGATCTTGCTTGTGTGCTTTGTATAACTCTCCTGCTGCACAACCCAACTGGGCTGAAAGAGGACCTATTACGTGATATTTCCAAGTTCATATTTTGATCTTGGACTCCCCTAGAGTACTCCTGATCATCCAAAAAAGGGTCCTTATCTAGCTCTTACTGCCATCCACAAAAAACTCAATTTGTAGTTAATTGCAGTCTGTCTCCGCTATGGCCCCCCCTCCCCGTGTGCCCACTTTCTTCTGATTGGCCAGCTCTGTGGAGGGCGGGGCTGGGCGGGACTCGGCAGAACGTAGTTTTCCGAGTCCGCCTCCCTAGTGTGAAACGTGAGATGCGTCTACCATCTGAGCTAAGTAATTGGTGGGGTAATTTCGCAATTTAACGCTGTATATGTATAGATCGAATGAAATGAACTTGTTCTAATTAATGCACCGGTGAAAGTGCAGGACACAGTTCGAAAGTCTGGCAGCTCAAGCTCGAATTTTCCATCTACCTACAGCATGGAGAGTACACCGGTGTTTCCACCGGTGTACTCTCCGGTGAGGATTGAGGGAAAGCTAGAATCCACCCAATACAGACACAATTGTACAAAACCCAAAACCAGTGGCACGTTGTGTAAATCGTAAATAAAAACAGAATACAATGATTTGCAAATCCTTTTCAACCTATATTCAATTGAATACACTGCAAAGACAAGTTACTTAATGTTCGAACAGGTAAACCTTGTAATTTTTTGCAAATATTGGCTCATTTGGAATTTGATGCCTGCAACATGTTTCAAAAAAGCTGGCACAAGTGGCAAAAAAGACTGAGAGAGTTGAGGAATGCTCATCCAACACTTATTTAACATAACATGAATGGCAAGAACAGGCCTTTCAGCCCAACTGAGCTTGCCAGTTTCTTTATACTATTGTGAATATATCCCTTCAGATACTAAATGACTCAATGGTATCTAGCTTTAGGTCAAGCCTGCTCTTGAAAACTCCCAAGGTCTCTGCCTCAATAATATGGTCAGGTAAGCTATTCCACATTGAAATTACTCTATGGGTGAAGAAATATTTCTGAATATCAGTGCTAAATTTACCTTTGGTCAACTTCCATTTGTGACCCCGAGTTCTACTCACAACACTTGGAAGGAATCCTACATGATTCGCTTTGTTAATCCCTTTAACATATTTAAAGACTGCAATCAAATCACCCCTAAGTCTCCTTTTCCTAAGACTAAAGAGATTAAGGATCTTCAGCCTCTTCTCGTAGCTTTCATCTTTTATACCTGGAATAAGCTTGGTGGCTCTTCTCTGAACTTTCTCTAGAGCCTCTATATCTCTCTTAAAGTATGTTCCCCAGAACTGTACACAATACTCCAGGTGTGGTCTAATGAACGTGTTGTACAAAAGAAGCATTACCTCCTTAGATTTGTACTCAATACTTTTGGCAATGTATCCTAGCATCCAATTAGCTTTTTTAACTGCTACGGCACAACGGCTAGAACCTGTGAGGGTTTGGTTAACAATCACTCCCAGATCTTTCTCTTGTGCAGCACATTCCAGTTTTAAACCTCCCATGAAGTAATCCCATCTAATGTTTTTATTACCTACATGTACAACTTTACATTTTGCTAGATTAAATTTCATTTGCCACATTTCTGCCCAATTCTGGATTCTATCCAAATCGTCCTGAATCACTTTAGTGGACCCTAGACTATTTGCCAAACCCCCCAATTTAGTATCATCTGTAAATTTAATCTGCTCTCAATATTCTAATCAAGGTCATTAATGTAAATGAGGAACAGCAGGGGTCCCAACACCGATCCCTGGGGGACGCCACTCCCCACCATACCCAGCTCAGATGAGATATCACTGACCACTACTCTCTGTGTTCTGTCCTGTAACCAGTTTTGAATCTACTTTAGAATATCTCCTGTTACTCCAATGGAGCTCATTTTAAAAATTAGTCTCTTATGCGGTACTGTATCGAATGCTTTCTGAAAATCCAAGTATATGATGTCATAAGCCCTGCTCTGGTCATACCTCCTGGTGGCCTCTTCAAAAAATTCCAGAAGGTTTCGTAGGCATGACCTTCTATTCCGAAAACCATGTTGGCTATCCCTCAAGATACTGTTACGTTCAAGAAATAAGTCCAGCTCATCTTTTATGATAGATTCCAATATTTTGCACGAAATGCAAGTTAAGCTCACTGGCCTGTAGTTTCCTGGCTCAGTACAGTCCCCTTTCTTATATATTGGTATTAAATTGCCCTGTTTCCAATCAATTGGTATTTCTCCAGTTTCTAAAGACCGTCTGAAGATGGCAGGTAGCGGCTTAAAGATGAACTCACCAGCTTCCCTGAGCACTCTAGGATATAAGCCATCAGGACCCGCCGCCTTATCTGCTTTTAGTTTATGCAACTTGTCTAATACTTCGTTATCCTGAACCTCAATTTCCGCAAAATAATCTTGAGCATTTGATATGCCCTCTGGCCAAATATAGACCTCCTCTGGGGTAAAATTCTCAACAAAGTAACTGTTTAAGGCATCCGCACCCATGCAAGCATTTGACCCATGCTTGTTATCAAATAGCAGCGATCTATTTTTATTCTTTATGCACTTAACCTGCTCTTTAACTTTCCTTTTTCTGCTACAGTACTGAAAGAAGCGCTTAGGGCTAGTTTTTGCCCCCTCTGCAATTTGTTTTTCATACAGTCTTCTAGCATTCCTCAGCTCTTTTTTGACCACAGGGCGCATTTTACAGTATTCAGCCCTAGTATTTTCATTGTTATCCTTGATGTACATCTTATAAAGATTCCTCTTTTCCCTCAACATCCTACGAATACTTTTGGTCATCCACTGAGGATTCTGCTTTTTCAGCTTACTTTTGGACACCTTTGGAATGAATCTGCATTGTGATTCAGGTAAAACCACCTTAAATCTTTCCCACATCTCATTTACGGACTTACAGTCCAGGAGTGTCTCCCATTTTATTTCACCTAGATATGAGCGCATCCTGTTAAAGTTTGCTCGCCTAAAATTGAAAATTTTTGTTTTAGAATACACCTTTTTAACTTCCCATGAAACATCAAAATTAACAGCAGAGTGATCACTTGTTCCAAGTGGCTCCAGTACCTCAACATTGCCAATTCTATCGGGGTCATTACAGAGCACTAAGTCTAAAATTGCCTTCTCTCTGGTAGGTTCATTAACATACTGCACCAAGAAATTATACTTTATAACATCTAGAAATTCTTCCTCCCCCCGACCCTGTCCTTTCACCATTTCCCAATTGTTACCAGGATAATTTAAGTCTCCCATGATAATAGTACCACCACCACTACAAGCTTGCGTAATCCTCCTAAAAAGCATTTCATTGATTGTACTGTCCAAAGCTGGCGGTCGATAGCATAGTCCTATGTTTAAACCTATCTCTTGTTTGCCAGTGAGCCTGACCCAGATATCTTCACAGGACAAGAAATGTTCAATTTTGGGAATATCCTGTACATTAATGTTTTCATTCACATGGAGTGCTACGCCACCCCCCCCCCCCTCGCCTATTACATCTATCCTTCCTAAAGAGCTTATAACCTCTATATTATATTCATCTGCATCCTCTTCATATAGCCATGTCTCTGTAATCCCAACTATGTCATAGCCCTCACTGATCACTACAGCCTCAAGTTCTGAAATTTATTTTTTATGCTTCTTGCATTTAAACAAAAACATTTCAGGTTATTACTAATGCTCTTCCCCCTTGATTTCCCATGTGGCCACCGCCTCGAGCCCCCCACTACGCTTCGTTGCTTTAAAAGTAAAACATCGTTAGTGCATGTTACGCCGTCAGCTTCCATCGGGGCAGTCTGCATTTCCCTATGTGTAACACTCACTAACCTCCCTGCCCCCCAAGTCCCTAGTTTAAATAATCCTGTGCTACCCTCAACATACGCTGGCCCAGTCCAAAGGTACCCCTCTGGTTCAGGTGCTGCCCGTCAGGCTTGAACAGGTCACCTCTGTCCCAGAAAAAGTTCCAGTGCCCCATAAACCTATACCCCTCTTTTCTACACCACGTAGCCACTTGTTAAACCTCCAGATAAAATTCTGCTTACCTCTGCTTGCACGTGGTACCGGTAGAATCCCGGAGAACACTACCGTTGAGGATCTGCTCCTAAGCTTCTCAGCTAATTCCACAAATTTGCCTTGCAGAACCTCAAACCTACCCTTACCTATGTCATTTGTCCCAACATGGACCATGACAACTGGATCCTTCCCCGCTCTGGCCAGGAGCTTGTCCGCACGCTCCAGGAGGTCTCCTACCTGGGCACCAGGCAGGCAACACACCGTACGAGACTCCTTGTTGCGCGAACAGACTAACCTATCTATTCCTCTAAGTCAGTGGTTCTCAAATTCGGTCCTGGCGCCCCCCTGTGTATGCTGGTTTTTGTTCCAGCCGCAACTGAAATTCTAGGATTTTAACAAGCTGTTGATTTGTTTTAATTAGGTGCATTTATGCAAATATCCACAGGTTCCTCATTGGTGAAACTCTTAACACATGGAGGTAAAACCCGACAATTTACTTGGCAAACAATGGAGTCACACCTGTTGTGTTTTCTGTTAATTTTAATTGGTTCAGGCAGGTTATTTGGGTAAAACTCAAAACACCTGCATTCAGAAACCTAATTTGGAGCTTATTGATTTTCTCAGAGTCTAATTTGATCTGTTTAAAAAAAGTTTTCACCTGAAAATCCCAGCAATATTGAAAATTAAGCACAAGATGTTCAAGGGTTTTTATTCTCCATAGCAGAATGGATGTGTCCATCCAAATGTGACTTAAGATGGTAAATAACTACTCTAAACATGGAATGCTGCTAATTAAGACAAAGTAACAGCTTATTAAGATCTTAGAATTGCAGTTGTGGCTGGAACAAAAACCAGCATACACAGGGGGGCGCCAGGACCGAATTTGTGAACCACTGCTCTAAGTATTGAGTCCCCCACTATCAATAACTCTCTTTTCTGAGGGGTAGAGGCCAACAGGGTGCCCTGCTGCTCATCAGTCCCCTCACTCTCAGGGTCAGGGGCCTAGTCGAGTTCCTGCAAGGGCTGGAATCAGTTGGACACCTCAACCACTGGAGAAGCTGTCGCTTCATCCCACAGGTGAACGGGCTAATTGGAAACAGGTGGTTGCCATGATTGGGTATAAAAGCAGCTTCCCTGAAATGCTCAGTCAAGTGCAAGTTAAAACTTTACAATGCAAAGCGAAAGCCATTTATCAACAGCACCCAGAAACGCCGCCGGCTTCGCTGGGCCCAAGCTCATCTAAGATGGACTGATGCAAAGTGGAAAAGTGTTCTGTGGTCTGACGAGTCCACATTTCAAATTGTTTTTGGAAACTGTGGACGTCGTGTCCTCCGGACCAAAGAGGAAAAGGACCATCCGGACTGTTATAGGCGCAAAGTTCAAAAGCCAGCATCTGTGGTGGTATGGGGGTGTATTAGTGCCCAAGGCATGGGCAACTTTCACATATGTGAAGGCACCATTTATGCTGAAAGGTACAAACAGGTTTTGGAGCAACATATGTTGCCATCCAAGCAACGTCTTTTTCATGGACGCCCCTGCTTATTTCAGCAAGACAATGCCAAGCCACATTCTGCACGAGTTACAACAGCATGGCTCCGTAGTAAAAGAGTGCGGGTACTAGACTGGCCTGCCTGTAGTCCAGATCTGTCTCCCATTAAAAATGTGTGGCGCATTATGAAGCGTAAAATACGACAACGGAGACCCCGGACTGTTGAACAACTTAAGCTGTACATCAAGCAAGAATGGGAAAGAGTTACACCTGAAAAGCTTCAAAAATTGGTCTCCTCAGTTCCCCAACGTTTACTGAGTGTCATTAAAAGGAAAGGCAATGTAACACAGTGGTAAAAAGGCCCCAGTGCCAACTTTTTTGCAATGTGCTGCTACCTTTAAATTCTAAGTTAATGATTATTTGCAAAAAAAAAAGTTTTTCAGTTTGAACATTTAACATTTTGTCTTTGCAGTGTATTCAATTGAATATAAGTTGAAAAGGATTTGCAAATCATTGTATTCTGTTTTTATCTACGATTTACATAACGCGCCAACTTCACTGGTTTTGGGTTTTGTAGAACAGGTCAACATACCGAAGTGTAGACCGGAGACCGTGGAAAACTGGTGAGTTTAAAGGGAAACATGGACAGTGAGGAGCAGCAAAAGGTGGACCAACAACTAATGGACTGCTTGGGTGTGTATTATAGGGATCTGCTGGTTCGTGTGCATAACTGTGGTGTGTCGTTACTGTGGAGTAACGAACAGCTTCTGCGATGGTATATGACGGAGGGGCAAAAGCTCCAGGCTAAACGGCCTTTTCAGAAATTGCCCGTGGTAATGGTTTACTTATTGCTTCGGAATGACCAGCGTTTGGTCACGGAAAATGGGCGCATTAAGCCACTCTCACACTGGACACAAAACAAATTTTTCGCGCGAGAGATTATATTCAAAGTCAATGCATTGACTTTGAATGTAATCGGTTGTGCAAAAAAATTTTTCGCGTCCGGTGTAAAAGCAGCATAACGCGCCCATAATGCATGTATTTGCGTGTCTGCATTGACTTTGAATGTAATCTCTTATGCGAAAAATTAGTTTTGAATCAGGTGTGAAAGCAGCTTTATGGATAGTATGTGACAGCTAGAGAGAGCTCCGGTTATGTTACGAACATAATGCAGGTTTTACAGACTGTACGTTTCATTAGCGTGAACAGTTGCTTATGTGGAGCTAGCGAATTGATTACTTCTATAGGAGAGAATTTCCTATTCAATCTCCGCCTTTTTCAGCTTTTTATTCGCCAGAAAAATTTCTAAAGGGGGATGAATTTTGCCACAGCAGTGCAGAGAAATTGTTTGTTATATTAGACACGTTAGAGCTTGTGCGTTTCCCATTGCTTTCACAGAAGGAGCATCAGAGAGCTAGCCCAGATATTGGTGAAGTATCTGGCTGATCCCGGTCATGGATAAGTGAAGCGATCACAAGCAGCCATAAACAAACCCAAACACATCCCAAGCTCTGCAAAACCTATGTCTGGTCTAACTGCAGCCTTTTCCACCCAACTTTGGAGACACATACAACACCTCTCCGATTAGCTTCAACTGTCGTGGCTACAATCGGGCAACGTTATGATGAAACTGCCACATTGATGCTAACAGAAGTAACACAAGCATACTGATCAGAATTACTGCATACAAGTTAACCGGGAGCATTTTTAAGTTGCACAGCATGCAAACTAACATGCAGTAGCTGGTAACTGAGCGATCATAACAACCACTGGGACAAACCCTTGCAATACAGGTCTAAGAGACAGCAAGTTCCGTTATCGTGGACAGTTGTACCCAGTATCCAAATTACAAACAAGTAGAAAAAGTTAGCTTCAAATTAGATTTATGTTCACACACCTTCTTTTGAATTTCCCCTGATACTACATATTTTGTACACAAACATTAGCAACAGTCACTTGGCTAAGTTAGCCGCAGTTTTACTGCCACAATCAACAGGCCATCACATTAGGTAGGCTTAAGCCGTAAAAGCAAACTACAGCTTCTGCATCTCTGAGTCATGGACAGTCGCGACCGATCAAGGCTTTATCCTCAGATACACTGCCCGGCCAAAAAAAAGGTCACCGTTTGGAAATTTTATACAAATTTTATAATTGGATCATTATTGTGGTTATTAATATGTTTCAGCTGGCAATAATCATTCTTACCCTGACTGATGAAGCGCGTCGCAACTCATTTCTTAAAAAATCATGTTGGAAGACACATCCCCTGATGGTGGAAAAGATGCTTCAATATTTCAGAACAGGCAGGTTATTGGCCTGTATTTAGCAAAGAAAACCATGAATGACAAAAAAAAGTATGAGGAATCATTTTCACAAACAAATTTGCCACCACAAAGTCCTGACATTAAACACATTAAAAATTATTGGGATGTGATCAAGAAAAACCCCCGAGTGGTTCAACCATTATGTCGAGAAGACAAGATCTCGGCCAAAAATTATGGCATTTCTGATTGAAAATAAATGTTTTGCATTAAATGCATTACATACGGTTGTCAAAACAATGACAAGACGAATATGCATTGCAATCAAAGCTACAGGGGTTCCAACTAAATATTTCAGTGTGCGACTTTTTTTTTTGGCCGCGCAGTGTATATTACAAAGCCTGCTTTTGAAGCCAGTTGTAAGTGCTAACCACCGTTAGCGGTCCTGCTAGTCACCTGTTACACATTAGCTTCAATTACATTATCTGCTGTTATATCGTTACTTACAGCTCGTGGCTCCAAGCGCTTGATTGATGCAACTGCCCCAGGTTTGAGAGGCAGCTGAAACGCTTATCCAGCGTTGAATTATCCTGTATTGACAAAGCTGTCTTTGGTGAAATGCTGAGCACAAACAGCTAACGTTCTCTTTGTTCGTGGCGGTTTGCCGCCAGCAAACAAAAAGAGCTACCCACTGATTTCTGGTGGCATCTCATTTGGAAGAGAAATAGGTGCTTTTCTTCATGTCCAAAAATAAACAAACAAGCAGCTTTGGGAGAAATACTGACAAAACTGCACCTCAAGTGATCTGCGGTCCTTCTTTTGTATTTCCAAAAGTGTAGACACTACTAAGGCATAGTATGATCCGTGGTTGTTTGTGCCTGCTCGAATTGTTTCCGGTGTGGGCAGGTGCAGTGTTGTGATTGGCTCTAGCTAGGTCTGTATTAATTGGACAGCACAACCTGACGTCAAGTTTTGCCCAGATCTCGTGAAGATCTTGGGACAAGCTGTTCAGAGAGGAAATCACGTTCACAAAATCACGTTCTTGGATTATGACAAAACCCCTGTATCTTATGTTTAGAAATTAGGTTGAGTATGGACATCCTCAACATTATTACATAACGTATATGTATTAAAAGAAGGATCAGCAAAATAGGCTTTAAGCTTTCAGTCACAAACTGATGGTTGAATGCTCTCCTTCAAGATTTTCTGATATCGAGCAGAATTAATTATTCCACCCATCATGGCATGTTTCCCAGGACCTGAAGCAGCAAAGTAGCCCCAGAATATAACATCTGCACCACTGTGTTTGACAGTTGGTATGATGCCCTTATTGTGGATTGCTGTGGTAGCTTTACAACAGATGTACCAGGACTCATGTCTTCCAATACAAACCAATCCAACCTGGAAAAGCTGACCACTTTTGAAAATTTTCTCCTTCTGTAGATTTTGGCACTCATTGTGGTAAACCAGAGTTCCAGAAGCTTAGAAAGTGGTTTGTAACTCTATCCAAATGAATAGATATCACCAAGTTTGTTTCTCCCCAGTTCCTAATTTAAAAAAAAAAGTGGTACCATATGCTGCTCTTTGCCTACTTTGCAATACTAGACAGGTTGTATTTACACTGAACAAAAATATAAATGCCCCATGTCAAATATTGATGCCACATGGAGTAAACAACTCTAAGTGAGCATATGCTGACTTTTACTCGTACAATAGGGATATTTCTCTTGATTTGTTTACCATTTTTTAATCCATCTCTCTGTCAGTGAGCATTTGCTCAGTGATGCAGTGATTTTGCTCAGTCGTGGGTGTGGCATTTCCAGACGCTGATCAGACAGAATGAGCAGTACTCAGACACTCCTTATACTGGGAACTATAAAAGGCCTCCCCAAAATGTCAAATTTTGTCAAAAAGTCATCATGCCTCAGATGTCTCAGGTCATGCGGGAACGTGCCATTGGCATGCTGGATGCAGGGATGTCCAGCTGAATGGACAGCTGGACAGCTGTGCAGCTGAATGCTCAGTATCGTACGATAGGCTGTTTGAATGTTCGTTTCCGACAGATGGGCAGTACTGCAAATCAACCTCATCCACGTCGGCCACGTGTGACCGTCAGACGCATCACACCGCAACAGATGCATCACACCACTGACGGTTCATAACCGCCTGCGAGAAGCCAACTTGCACGCTCGGCGTCCTTAACGTGATCTGGATCCCACCGCTGTCCGGCGTCAGAACCGACTCGCCGGGGCAAATGCACACGTTTTTTTTTTTTTGGTTGAATTATTAACTTTGTAGACAATGCTCATTTTGCATAAGGGGTTAGCTAGGATTGGATTGTTTTTTTTCCTTCATTATATATAATCATTATTTAAAAACTGTATTTTGTGTCTACTCGGGTTATCTTTGGCTCATTTTAAAACCACTTAGTTTATCTGAAACAATTAATTGTGGTACATGCGCAAAAACAGAGAAAATCTGGAATGGAGCAAATTCTTTTTCACAGTACCATAAAACCCACACCCAGGTTTGCTTATTGACAGAATTGTTGAATCTGAACATTACTTAAATTGAACCTTTCCAGCATTATTGAGAAGGGTAAAGGTCTCAAAAAGCTGCACACCATGCAAAAATAAATTCCAGAAAAGATGAGAAGGAAAGTTATTTAAATGCATCCCAGATTGGCAAAGCATTCCTGCTAAACCCTTCCCTCTTGTTGGCTAGCAGTCTTGCTCTAGGGAGGGACATTCTCCACCTGGCCTTCACCTGGGATGGCCACTGGCCTTGACCGCAGTCATGACTCTAACCTCTCCAGTCAGTACTAACTTAGCTGGACTGCCCTTCAACAGCTCTGAGCTATGGTCTTCCCCTTTCCTATTACCAAATCCCTGTTAGTGAACAGTCTCTTGTGGATCATATCATGAATCTGCATTTGGTTCCTTGTCTGAATCATAATAGTAAATTCCAACTCAGGAATGGAACTAATACATTCGCCCAACCTCATTAGTGCCCTGGAGTTCTAAGGCATTTGGATTTGTCAGCATAAGGCAGAGCTCCGCCAGTCACTCCAATCAATTGAACTGCAGATGTAGCACACGCAGAAAAATTAGGCCCTGTGATAGTGATAATGAGAAAAGAGTGACAATGGACAACAGTCAACTTATTAAACTTGTACAAGAAATATTCATGTCATGTTTTCAATCAGTCTGCAGCAAGTTAATGCTTATGTCTTGAAACCTCAAAGGTTTTATTTTGCAACTAGTTTTAATTTGCCCATCTGTGGGACTGTCCCTTGATGAGCTATCTTCAGAGAGAGATTTCTCAGACAGATGTAGAATGCTTTATAATGGGAAAGATAATTCCCTGGCTTCAAGCAAAACCATTTACTTTGTGATGACAGATAAAAGAAATTAATCAGCAGCCAGGGTTATGCTGATATGACATTGCTTCACGTGCTATCATAAATTAATGCAGAAAAAAGGGATCACATGATAGTTATTATCAGGGTGCATTTATGCCTGTTTTTTGAGAGTAATATAAAAAATTGTTCCGTTGTAGTAAAATTAATGCATCCACAAATGAAAAAAAAAACTATTCCTGTGATAGGTAAATTGTCACATATGGTTGAAGGATTTCATATTTGTGATCTCAAGCTTGGGTGTACACATGGCCTGGACTTTGAATACATTTTATTTTATTGACTCCAGTCTCCAAAGAATACATTAATTCAAAATTTGACTCTTCAAACTTCTTCTAATAACAATGTTTCAAAATGGTAACGTTCTCCTGGCATCTTTAACAGTTGGAGGAAAGTTTTTTGATGTAGATGCAATCAGTACCCAGGGTTCTGCTGCCAAGAGTAAAATTTTCATCCTTGGCAAATAGCTTATGTGGTCTTTGACACGCGGGTGTACAACCCCATTTCTAGAAAAGTTGGGACATTGGGACGAAATGTAAGTAAAAAAGAAAGCAGTGATTGGAAGTCATTTTTGACCGGTATTAAATTTAAAATGGTAGGAGAGGAAATATTTGATTCTTCACTTTTTCATTATCTTTTCAATTTATTCTTTTTAAAAAAAATACATGCTCATCCTGAATCTGAGACCTAGGACTCATTACATTAATTTTAAGCAGGGGCAAAATAAGATTAAGAAAGTATTGGAACTCAATGATATGGGTTTACAGGTGCTCAGCAAGTGACATGATCATACTTTGATATAAAGGGAGCATCCATAGAAGCCAAGGGGTAGTTGAAGTTCACCACAAAAAAAAAAACACACGATTGAATAATCTTTCAAAAACTAAAAGAAAAAAATCCACATTGTTTGCAGTGTATGACATGAATAAAAGATTGAGAAAACATTTCGAGTCATTCAGAGGAGGACTTGCTAGTGTGTTTTGGATCACTGTCCTGCAGTAGGGGTGGGGTTACCTCGGCCACGCTGTTAGGTTTGTCACCCCAGTTTTTTTCATTGCAAACGCACTGACAGGAAAACGAAAATGTACCAATTATGTGACATCCCAGCGATGTCATCCCTTAGAAAGAAGAAGGACTTATTTAGGCTTGCATGACACTATAACTGAATTTTTGACCCAAATTGTAAACTTTTGAGTTTTTGAAAGAAATGCGTTTAGCTTCTTTGAAGACAAAGATTTCCATGGTGTTTTTACTGTTTCATAAACGTATGTAACTAGAGTTATTAACAACACATAAGATAAAGGCCTGCTGTGATCATGAGATGAGAGATGCGGCTTGATTTCCAAAATGGGAGCACGGGGCTACACTGGCTAAGCAGCAGTCTGGTAGGTCCTGTGTTAAGCCTATATTAAAATATTCCAAAGTCAAATATAGGAGCCGATGTACTGTCTGTTTTTCAGACGCCTATGGTGTCTTTATAACTCTAATATTCAAATTTTTTTATTGTTTATGATAGAGGACCTATTAGGGTCCTTGTTTGGACAATACAAGTATGAATGTGTCAGGGTATGCTCCTTGCAGCCCCTCCCCTTTCTCATTCTTTCGCCACCACCTTAATGGTTCAGCGGTGGGGCCCAATAAAGTGGAGGTGTTGGCAGAGTATTTGGGGTTGGCAGGTGCCAGCCCTGGGGCCTCTGCATTTCATTCCATTCCTTTGTCAGTGAGAATGTTTGCTGCTCCTCTTTGGTGCCTTCGTCCTCACACCTCATCCAAAGGTGGAGAGGAGTGGGTCCAATGCTTCTCATGCAAAGGTTGAGCACATGAGAACTGTACAAATGTCAGTGGGCTCACCTACATGTGTCATAACTGCAACTCTGATGGTGATTATGCATAAATCATAGCTTGAGTTGGTTCGTTGTAAAAATAAAACAGTTCTCGCTATTTCTGTTATGATACATTGGACTGTCTTTTTCAGCTTCAGCTGATTGCCAACTATGACGATTTTACCCCGCCCATCTGACGAAGTAACCCCGGGTATGGGGTTACTTCGGCATGTTTCTGATTTATCGAAAATTGAATTGTTGTGACGTAAATATATCTTATAGTGAGATTGCATCAATATAAGTTTTGTAGGCGACATTCTGCTCTACACATAGGCCATAAAGGTATCCCTCAAAGTTTTAGCAACAAAGGGTTATGAAGCCAAATACAAAATCATGACGAGGTAACCCAGGCCTCCCCTATAACCAAACTGCGCTAGATCTTAAGATCACAATATGACGACTTGACATACTCCTTCAGAATTTTCTGGTTGAGAGCAGAATTAAGTTATTTTTGTGGAATGCTGACTTAGCTTCGCACCAGATGTAAAGGCACCTAAGTCTTCCAAAAAAATCAATTTTTCACTCACCAGTCCACTAAATATTATCCCTAAAATCTTGGGGGTCATCAAGATGTTTTTTTGGCAAATGTAAGTAGAGTCTTTGGGGTTTTTAGTCATCCATGGTTTTGCCTTGCAGCTCTCCCATGTATGCCATTTTTGCCTAGGGTCTTTGATTTTGCAGTACCATAACTGAGGTAAGTGAGGCATGCAGTTCTTTACATGTTAGTCTGGATTCTTTTGTGACCACCTGAATGAGTTGTTGATGCACTCTTGGTGGATTTTTAGTTCGCCAGCCACTCCTAGGAAGGATTCCCGATGTTACAACTTTTCTCCCTATATGCATACTTATGCTATATGCATACTTAACAATGCCAGACAGGTTTACTTTAAGTGATGTTTACATTCAACAGGGTTGGGAGTGATCATGCTTGGATGTGTCAAGAAAAATTAAATCCAAATATCAATTAAATTAATTTAATAGTTAATCAGATAAATAAGTTGCTAATTACTCATTAAGGGCCAAGTAGGGCTGGATAGCTTTTTTCTATAAAACAGTGTAGTCATCATTTAAAAAGTACATTTTCTGTCTCCTTGGGTTATGATCGGAAACATTCAACGATGAAAAATATGCAAAAATAGAAGAAATCGGGAATGAGGAAAATACTTTTTTACTGCCCAGCAGCGGTACCATGGATGATTCTAGGGGCCCAGCATTCACAGGGGCCCCCACAGAGGATATTGTTATTATTATAAACATTTGTATTTGTATATAAAATATATGGACACTTAAAAGTACACTAGCTGGTCTGCTGCAGAAGTCCAATAGTCAACTTATTAGGCCTTGGCTTCTGTGACTAATACTGCGGATCGGAGAGCAAATTTCGTGATATCAGACGGTGTTTTCATTACCAGTTTTTTATTTCGCTATTTAGATTTTTCGCATTTCTAAAGGTAATGGAAACGCTTCTAAAGAGTAAAGACGATGTCCGACGTTATTAGCCCAAAAAACAGTCTGCTTCGTGACCGTAGACTGTTCGTGACACAGACTCCTATTTTGAATCTTGTTGATACCAGCTATGGATGCATTGGTCCAGTGGCAAATGGTTTTATTTAGCTGGCTCGTTTAAACATCAATTGCGAACCTTCTATCCTGATGGATGAGATTGAATGAGCACTTCCACTCTGATCTGAAGTTTCACAAGTACATGATTATTCAGGCTGTATGAATGGAATCGGTGACTGGTTGCTCAAAGTGCAAGATTTTATTTTATTTTTTGGAGTAGCAACGATAAAGATGGGAAAAGCCGCGGTTCTCATACATTAGTCTGTTTTCTTTGGGGTACGGATACTTAGCCAGCGGTCAGTAGAATAGTATTTTGTCTTTTGCAGCAACTGTTCAAAACTGATCCAAAAACTAACTGGCAACGCCTCCCCAATGTACTCCAGTGACGACCATATGCTTATCAGCACAATGCCTCAAATAGGAGCCTGTGTCAAGAAGTCACGAAGCAAACTGTGGGGCTAATATAATAATTTTTATAATAATAATTTTTTGGGGCTAATATCGCCGTACATCATCCTCACTCGCTGTGTGCATTTCCATTACCCTTAGAAATGCGCAAAATTTTAATAGCAAAATAATAATAACTGGTAAATAAAAACTGACCGTCTGATATCACGATATTTGCTCTCTGATTTGCAGTATTAGTCACCGAAGCCAAGGCCTAATAAAGAGACTATTGTACTTCTGCAGCAGACCAGCAAGTTAACTTGTCATTTCGCGTATTGTAGAACATTTACAAATTTGCCGCATGCACGACTCAGCTGACAGTGAAATGCGTTGCCATTTTCATCAATGCATGAGTAAAGCTGAGCTGTGATTGGCTGATGGCACGTACAATGGTACCACAGCCGATCTGTGAATATTTCGCTGGCTGCGTGCCCTTAGTTAGACTAGTGGTGAACGGAGTTCGAGCGAGAGAGGCAGGATGCCAAAGTCAGGGTGCCAGAAAAGAAAGTAAAGGAAAGATAGAGCTGAGAGAGAGAAGAAAGGTTGACAGTTGGTGACCCAGTTTTTTTCAAAAGAAAGGTATATTTACGAATCTGGCCATTAACAAACTGACTAGCTAAATGGCTAGGATAGCTGAGTTTGGCTACTGCCTGGATGGAAACTTCATATGCTTTGTCATTTATGAATACCCTCTGGGCTCTGGCGACAGAATATGAGATTAGTGTACTTTTGTCCACATAAAGAGATAAATGAGTTTGTAGCCTTCATCCTGATTTATGGTAGCTACTTAAAAACAGCCCACTGTCCACACAGTAAGCTAGATTGGTAAAGGTACATTTCGGGAAAATATGTTTTAGTCAATTTCTGGTCTTTTTTAAACATGAACGTGTTCTAGGAACCAAAGTAAATAATCCTTCCTAAGAACTTTGCCCTGCAACCTATTTTCCAGTGTATTTTGTGAGAACAAATTCTATTCGACCAAACAGATAGATTTCTCCAAAAACCACATCTCCTGCCACTAGGCCACATGCTTTGTTTATTGTTTTAGGATGCATATATATATTTCAAGGTTTCTAGGATACCACATTAACCAATGATATTAAATTTTGCATCAGAGTCTGGAGAGTAAGAAGGTCAACAATACACTTCCTGTTTATTTGATGGCGGCTGCAGCACAAGCAAGGTAAATCCATTTTTCATTTTTATCCGGTCTAAACTTGCATTTCAAACTTTCCATCCGAGGTCATCACCGTGCATGTAATAATCTTCAGGATCTGATGTTACTGGGGCAGTTACTACATAGACATAGCTCAGTGTTAAGGACGTTATTTTTGGAAAATTATTTCTACATTTTTCAAAATTTCCGTTGGTCTTCAAATCTGTAGCATGGGGACACTTGGGACATTTGTGGGGAGAGTTGGGACTTGTGTGGGGATACTTGGTCCATACCGATGTTTACTGATTTTCAGCAGTTATCACATATGTTTGTAAGAATGTGTCACATTTTCAGTGAATGGGGAATAACTGTATGACATGTTGCCTAGGTTTTAGGAAAGCCAAACCAAGTTGAACCCGAGTTAAACAGTGAACTTCTGTTTGTGTTGCTTTAAAGATGTTAAAGCCAGTTACTGGTAAAAGGTCAGAGGCTGACGTTTTTTATTTTCAACTGTTATTACATATTTTTGTAAGAATGTGCCATTTTTGTCATTTGTCCCTGGACCCTTTTCTGTCAGAGAATGTAGTTGCATAAGTGCTTGCTCTGTTAGTCGGAGTCTATCTCAATAAAATTTTCGTGAAACTTGATATATTTCTTATGAAATATCATTTTGTCCCAAATCACCCCACCATGTCCCAACTCTCCCTCCTCTGTGCCCCATTTCACCCCGCAAAGTCCCAAATCTCCCCATACATATTTTTATATTTTAATCGTCCATATTTTTTTTCATTGATGATATTTCCAAATTGTGTTTGGCCATGCAGCATATTAATTATGCATATATTATTCCACCAGTAATAATATATTCATATCAGTAAATATTTCCAGACAAATTGGACATCAAGGAAAAATGTCCCAAGTCTCCCCGGTCTCCCCTACCTGTCTGTCATTCAAAATTTGCTGTATTAAAGCAGAAAATATGACAATGAAGACTCCAGACCTCTGAGCAGCTGAAAAAATATCAAGGGAAAATGGAAAAGAAGACGGTATGCTTTGATAAATAAGAGACTGCTCATGAATGTAAATTTCTGGAAATCTATTTGCTAATATTAGAATAGCAAGGCCAGAGCTGTCGTTGTGTGAATAATATGGCCGTTCCATTGCCCTTCAGCAGAGTTGTCAAGTTTGCATGGTAAACAAACATAATAAATTGTGTGGTGATTTCATAATTAAATGGAAAATATTATTTTTTCATCCCCTATTGAGTCCAAAACAATGGAATATCAATTAAATGTTCAGTTGACGAAACTGTATAGCATGCCTGCAACTCTTTCCACTCAAACAGAGTTGCCAGGGTGCCTACAGGAACTGCTTTAAGTAATACCCAAACTGGACCATTCTGATATTACTTGCCATGTGGTGTTTGTTGTGTTGGATCATGTGTCTTATTTCCCTGCCCCGATTTGGTAATTTCCTGTTCTGTCCTCCATTTTAGGTGCACCTTTTTTGTATTATGACCAATTACCAAAGTATTCAGTCTCAATCTACCTTTTACTCATTTGTCAGTCCATAGTTACTTCTGTTAACTGCGAGACCTCTGAGTTTCCACTTAGGTTTCCTATGGCTTAAATCAGTTATTCTGTTAGTTGGCCCCTTTTGGTTCTTGACTTCCGCCTGTATTCTGGATTATTCTGTGCCTGCTGTTTTGGATTGTCTGCCTTCGTTGATTGCTACACCTGGTACTGACCTCGGCCAATATTTTGGAATCCGTTCAATAAACTGTTTTGAACTCATTTGTTGGTCCGTGCCTGTGTCTGCCTCGATCCTGATAGAAGTCGGGTAGGCTATGGTTTGAAGGTGCTTATTGGAATGGGTTAAGAAATGTTTTCAACACTTTTAGCTAGTGTTTTCAGATGGATAGACTATCAAGGCTCTGGAAATCTCAAGCATCATGAAAAGGGCCTGGTTTCTGTTTTGTGTGCCAGTTGGTTTGGTTCATTACCCCCCCCCCCCCCCCCCCATTTTCTCCCCTCCCAGTCTTTCTAAAGCTCAAGTTTTGGGAGACATCAGTCACTGGGCTAGCCGTCAACAAAGACAAGTGAACATAGCTTTAAAGTACACTTTTTAAAACAACAATGCCCCTAGTTAAATCAGGGCAAATTACCTTGCTAAAATACAGTGAGAAGTTTCTGGCATTTCCAGGTCAAAAAAGGTGTTTGCAAGCTCTGTGACTAATGCTCTATGCAATAAATAAATGACATGCTTGCTCCATAAAGCCTAAAGCCTCCATCCAAGCTTTCAGTTCTCTGACAACTTCACTAAATTAAACAGTTCGCTTTTTTCAATAACTGATCTATTATTGAGACTCAGTGCCACAAACAAACAATTACAGGCAATTTGTTTCAGACTCTCAATTGAGACTAATGGTTAGTATCAAGTATGTACTGTCATCAAGCTAACGCTCCACAGACTGGTTTTATAATGGTGCTGTCCATACTCTGTTGGATCTTAACACTGCCTGACCATAATGAGAAGGGTGATGGGCCATTGGCTTAATGAAAAGAAAATGAATCTGAGTGTGCCAGATTAAGAAAATGAATAGCAGATCTGAATGTGCCAGATTAAAAGGACCTCGCACAAGTATAAACAACCTTAGGTAGTGCAAGAATATCTCATCGTACTGAAAGCATATAGAAGGCACCATTTAAATTCAACAGTATATCACTTGCTTTTATTATAGACATGGATTACAAGTGCTTTACACTCAGGGTAATATAAAAAAAAATCGAGAAATGAGCTATGGCAGAGGGAAATGTCAGCCCATTCAATCAGCAAAACTACATTGCTCAAAGTAACTATCTTAGCAGATAGTCTTATCATATACAATCCCAAATCAGAAAAGGTTGGAATGGCATGTTAAATTAAAATTAAAACTGAAAGCAGTAATTTGTAAATTATCTTCAACCCATTTTACATTGAAAACAATACGACAGTACATTTTTTTCTGTTTCACCACATGAAGTTTATTTTTTTTTAATTAGCAATAAAACCATTTTGCAATGTAACTTTTTTTTAACAGCACTTAAATGTTTAGGGACTGAAGACACCAAGTAATTAAGTGTTCCAGGAACAATTTTGTCACGTTTTCTCTGTGAACAAATCTTAAGGAAAGCATCAGTACATGGTCTTCATTGTCACATTTTGCATTTCAAAATGTCCCTCATGTTGGTGTGTAAGGGACCACAGAACTACATTTCCCATGCAGTCAACAGTAATCGGAATCATCCTATACAGCACCACATGCTTCCTTTACGTTTCCCCCAATAGAATGCGTCTAAAAGCAATAAAACGCGCAACAGAACTTTAGAACTAGGGACCGCACCCAGTTCACTCTCTCTTCTTCCAACGGAGGAGGTCACGCTAGCGCATCTTCTCTCTAGGGAAGATACACTCACTTTTGGCCCCCCCCCCCCGGGGAAAGCAAGACTATTTTCAAGCGACGGCAACTGCATTGAAATTCACGCATCCTGCAAAATTTAATTTGGCCTATCTGCAAAGTGCTCGCATCTCTGTGAACCTCCATTTAAGTTCAGGACTGCAGATCTCATTAAACTAGCTTATGCCCGGCGGTACTGCTAGTTTGACACGAAGTAACTCCGAAAAAGAACTTTTCCGAACCAGCAAGGACATTCCGACACAGCAGAGCAGCACACATTCCTGAAGCGGACACAGGACCTCAGATCTGTGCACCCCGCAGGACATCCTCGCCAGGACTGCAATGCTCAATGGACCCAGAGAGGAATCCCGAGCTAGGAAGTTCAGTAAGACTAACTGAACATTCCTGGCAGTAATGCAATTTTAGCGGTTTTCTACTAAAACTGTACCACATTTAAGTTGTATATTACTGATGTAATTGTATAATCGTACTGTGTCCGTTTTATATTTCATGAAGTTAAATAGCCATTGATTGTTTGTTTTTACATGCACAATCTTTCCCCTGGCTAACTTTCTAATGCTGCAATTCACTAACACGCATATAACACGCATGATAAATCAATTTGTAATACAAATGGCATATGAGCTGAAGCAAACTCTTCTCGCAATTCATTGAGTCTAAGTTGATTTATCCAACCGAGCATTGTCCGCCTACAGCAACATTGACAAATTCTAAGCAGCCCCCCCCCACCCCCTGTGCTACAAGAATCTGTCCCAAGACAAAGGAACTCTTGCCCTCTAGTACGCACGCGCGTCTGCCACGCACGCGGACACGCGCCTGCCCACACCCAAAATCGCGCACACGGTTGCGTCCTCCACGCATGCTAAGAACACACATGCACACTTACACGTACATACAGACCATTGTTACTTTCTAGTTTGTATATAGTCCTTCCGTAGATTAGCCTATGTATATTCTGTGTTCGCTTGTTTAATAAATTCATTTATTTAACCAGGTGTTTGTTTGGTGCTGTAACACGTAGGAGTCTGAGACAAAATAGCCTATGTAGAACTCCAAAATTCCTTCAGATTATATATTAAATTGTTTTCTTTAATCACTAATATTGGTTATTTTAATTTTTATTTAAAATTCCATATTTTTGGTTATTTTAGTAATTTTATGAGACTGGTTACTAAATTTGCAGGTTTCCTGCTGAATCAAATGGTTATCTTGCGGGAAGGATTATTAGGACGAAACATCTGAATAATCCATCCTTGCTATATACTCTTCCAAAAAAGAAACTATACATTGTTTTTAGCATCAATTTATTATACATGAAATGTTTTGACAAATGTGGGAAACATTTTGAAATATACTCTTCCACAAAAGAAACTATACAAATATTGAATTATTGATTACACTTTCTTTTCAATATGTTTTCCACATTTGTCAAAACATTTCATGTATAATAAATTGATGCTAAAAACAATGTATGGTTTCTTTTTTGGAAGAGTATATTTTACGTATCGTAAAGGCAGATTCCCCAACGTATTTTGGTGCCTCATGGGAGGAACTTTAATATTTTTATTAAAGTTTTAATAAATCATTATTAACTAATTTTATTAGTTATTCATTTGATGTGATAGCCATTTAAATACCTTTTTTAAGCTGTTGCACCTACACTCAGGTACTCAATAATGGACACGTCTGGACTATAGGTTGCCCAGTCTAGCACCCACACCTTGTTCTTACGCAGCCATGCATTCATAAAAGTAATCCTAATGAATCGATAGTAATCCTGAGCCCATGTCGTTATTTTACTTATAAATTATGGGGACTGTGGGCCCCTGGGCTACATTGATTGGGTGGGGCCCCTCACTAAACCTTTCACTACTGTGACTTCAACCAGAATTTGCATGCTGAATGACATACATCATGGAGTATCTTCACAGCAATTGACACAACAACATTCATGGGGAATCTTACTGGTATGAAGTACTTTTGTACTTAAGAAGTAAGCCATTGTTTGATGACCACAGAAACGCTAAAAATGCAATATGCAATATCAATGCTGAAGAGAAATCTTACAAAAGCCACTGCAAGACATATGCCAGCAAGTGGTCACACAGCAAAAAGGGTGCCATGTCCAACTTTAAGGAGAATGGATATTGATTAAAACCCAGAAACAACATGTTGTGATGCAACCACTCATCTTATGTTAAGGTGACATAGGATAAATCATTGAGGGTAAGGGTTATAGATTGTCACAAAAATGCCTATGGTTTATGGCTGTAACAACCAGTCAAACAAGGAAAAAAAAGCCGGGGTCTTTTTTGAGTGCGGAAAACAGTCTGAGATAAATGGGAGAAATTCCAAAAATATGAGAGAGAAACGCCGAACTCTGCCTGAACTGTGCAGGAGCAGGGTCAGACAATACTTGAAAGTGCAGAGACCCCTTCGTAAAATATAAGGTTAAAGTTAGTTTACTACTTCACTATTTACCCATATCTGGGTTAAAAAAACAAACAAACTTCTAAATGGGAAATGATATTCCAGGAAAAATCGTCACCCAGCTATCTGATATGTTTATTCTATATGATTCCCATAATATTAGCATAAGCACAGTATGCTTTGTCAGGTAGAATGATGTGTGCGGTTGGTTTTAATTTTTGTTACCGAATGTAACCATAGTGACAGCTTACATTACTACTTTTGGGAAAGTCAGCAAGCGAGCTAACGTAAGCCTCTAACAAATAGTAGCAGCACTTTAGCATACCATCCTCCAAGCCTACAAAACAAGTTCAATGTGTCACTGCTCTGAAGTGAAAGGAAATGACAGAAATGTTGTATGAATAAATGAATGAACATTGCATTTATACAGCATCTCCTCATAAATACTCAGAGCACTTTACAGTCATATGTGGTAATTTCATCTCACCACCAGGAATGTCAACTACCCACCTGGGTGATGCAACGGCAGCCATTCTGCACTAGAATGCTGACCACACATCAGCCTCAGGCACAGAAGTGTAGAGAGCTTAGCTAACTAAATAAGGGATGATTAGGTGGCAGGTTTAAAGAGCAAGGTTGGGAATTCAGCCAGAACACTGGGGAACTACTCTCGTCAAAGAGTGTCAGGGGATCTTTAATGACCACAGCACATCAGGACCTCGGTTTAATGTCTCATCTAAGAGACGGTATCACCTTTAGCACAGTGTCCCCATCACTGCTGTTGGGTACTGGGTATATTTTAGTAGAAGAAAGCACAGCAACCTCTGGCTCACCAACACAACTTCCAGCAGCTACTCAGGTTTTAAAGGTGCTCTCCCATCCAAGTATTAACCAAGCCTATACATGTTTTTTTGCTTCTATATCTTGCCTGTTGTATTTTTTTCTGTATCTGCCTCTTCTGTAAAGCACTTTGGGTCAACTACTGTTGTTTTTAAATGTGCTATATAAATAAATATGACTTGACTTGATACCTGCTTAGGTTCAGCCTCATAGCTGGAGCAGAGCGACCAGTGGTATGGCTGCTGACCATACTGTGTTGGAAAAAGTATGATTCAGAGGAATAGTAGTGTGCACATCTCATCCAAATTAGGCCCAGTTCTGAATTCACATGTAATTTAAGCAAAAAAGTAAAAAAAAAGTTGCATGTCATCCATAAAGGTTTGGGAGCTTTTATTCAATGTGCGGATTTAAAAAATTTTTTTGCTAGGAAAAAGTATGACCCTGAGTTTTGGAACTGACCAACTGCTAATTCCGCCACTTTTCCCTACCAACTTAAGAGGATAAGAAAAGCCTTGAGAGCAAGTTTGTGGACATCGCCATCTTAGCTGTCCCTTGAAAATTGCTTAAACACTCTGTGCAATTATATAGTCCCTGTGATACAATCTCTTTAAGGACAATTCTAAAAGCAGAGTCAAGGCAAAGTGGGTTTTGAATGCAGTGCCCCATAGGATAGTCTTGACCTACAGCCGAAGGTTTTGATTCATCACTTCTAAATTGCATATAAGTCGTGAGTGAATCTTCCAACAGCAGTAGAGAAGATGTGAGAGAAAACTTTTTGTTTTCTGAGTCTGATGTAGAAATGTCGGATTTGTGGGAAGATTGTGAAGTTCAAGCTGGAATTCAGGCAGCTGGAATAGTTGGATAGTTATGGTCTGATTATCCACTTCCTCTCCGCCAATCTCCAGTGACGTTGCGTGGCAGCCTTCAGCATGCCTGCGTCTCGTGTCCAATTGCGTTTCCTCTTTCAGTTTCGGCTCTGGTATTTCATCCATTGCTTCCACCAGTGTTTAATTCTGGGTCTTGCAAAACTGAGTAAATGCTTTCTCTGAGAGGATAATTACTAACCTGTACTAACCAGCACTTATTTGAGGGTGATTATAAATATTTTGTCTCGTAGTTTTAACCTTGATTAACTCATTAGTGAGTGCGTGTGTTCCTAGCTTTAGTAATTTCTGCCTAAGCTGTCTCTGATTGACTGCGTTTAAAAACTGTGCTTTCCTTCGCTTCTCTCATGGTGCTTTTTACTCGTCACATTTAGATTACCTTAATCTAAACTGTCTAGTTTGATCTCAGCGTCTTGTCTCGAGTCATTATTGTTAACCCGGTTCTCGTTGTTTATTAATCCCATGTGTTTCTTTTTCCAGCCAAGATTGCTTTTCGAGTCCCCGCCTCCTCTCATGGCAGACGGAACTTTGCTTGACTCAGATCTGCATGATGAAATCTCAGCTCCTTATGCCTTCCGAGTATTTCCTTTGTTTGATTCCAGAGTCTTGTATTTTGCTGTGCTCAGGTCTTGTCTGCCCCTTGTCTAAGTCTCCCAGTGTTTCCATCAGTCTGGTTAGGTCCAGTTTTTCTTTTTCTAGTTTATCCACTCTTGGAGTGTGTATTTCTGTCTCCCCCTGCCTTGGGCAGTGTATCTTACTTTTTCCCATTTTTTCAGTGCACGTGCAGAGTATTTTGTTTCAGGCCTTTGCGCCCATTTTCTCCTTTAGTGTTTGGTGTTCAATAAACACTTCCGGATCCTGCATCTGGTGTTCCCCTGACCACTTTTTAACAGAGGTTCCATCTCATGAACACCATCAGGATGGATTCCCGCGATGCCGAGCTTCAGTGACAGTAGATCCCACACCTGACTGCTGCCCTGATGGTGCAGCAGACCACCGCTACTGGGAGCATGGGGTAACCTTACCCTCCCGCTGGAGCTGCAGCATCGCCGCCTCCGGAGCACTACAGTAGCAATCCTGGGTTCTGCAGGCCTTTTCTGACCACCTGTGAGATGCACTTCGCCCTACAGCCCAGTACCTACGCCAAAGAGCCTGCCAAGGTGGCCTTTGTCATCTCCCATCTGACAGGTTCTGCCCTCCACTGGGGAACAGCCACCTGGTCAGCCCGCCTACCTTGCGTTTTCTCCTCCTCGGCCCTTTCATCTGACATGGAGCAGCTCGACCGAACTAGTCGCGGTACTGCTGTCGGAAGGGAGCTGACCCGGGTCCGGCAGGGAAGCCACTTAGTGGCAGAATATGCCATCCAGTTTCAGACCCTCGCTGCCAGTTCCCAATGGAACCCAGAAGCGCTCCGCGACTTTTTTGTGGAAGGGCTAGCTGCATCAAGGACCACCTCCTGTTCTGGGACTTACCCAAGACTCCCGAGGCTGTGGCGGATCTTGCCTTCTGGATTGATAACCACCTGGAGGAGACTGCCACTCGCTTAGGGCGACCTTGGCCAGCTCCCTCCAACCCCAACAACACTCCTGTCATCCAGCCTCCGTCACTAGCTCCCAATTGTACATCCACCCTCTTCCACCAATCTGAGCCAGATGAATACCATGATCAGGATGCGGTATTCAGCAAGTCTAAGGCGGTGTCTCTGCCACCTCACTGGCCCTATGATTGCGAAATTTACCTCCTGCTGGGAGCAGTGCCGCCCCGGGGGCGGGTCTTCTCCCTGTCTCAGCCCGTGAGAGTCGGCATGGAGAAGTACCTCCAGGAGTCGCTTGCAGCTGGGATAACTCGGCCCTCCACTTCGCCAGCAGGAGCTGGGTTCCTCGTTGTGGCAAGGAAGGATGGGTTGCTCAGGCCCTGCATCGACTACAGAGGGCTGAACAAGATAACGGTCAGAAACTCTTATCCCCTGCCGCTCATGTCGTCTGCCTTTCACATCATCCAAAGGGCCAAGGTGTTTACCAAGCTGAATCTGCGGAACGCCTACCACCTGGTAAGGATATGTGGGGGGGATGAATGGAAGACAGCATTCAACACCCTCACTGGCTATTGGGAATACCTGGTGGTTCCCTTTAGCCTTACAAACACACCCGCAGTGTTCCAGCATTTGGTAAACGATGTCCTGGGTGATATAATCGGCCGGTCTGTTTATGTCTACCTTAATGATATCCTCATTTTCTCACGCACCTAGTAGGAGCACATTCGGCATGTGCACCAAGTTCTCAAATGTTTGTTGGAGAACCACCTTTTCGTTAAACACCTGCTTCACAACATTTCTGGGCTACATCATCTCTCCCGGGTCCCTGAGGATGGATCCCGCCAAGTTCCGGTCCGTCCTGGAATGGCCCCAGCCTAAGGACCCCAAGCCCTCCAAGGATTCCTAGGTTTCGCCAATTTCTATCGGCGCTTCATCCGAGGGTACAGCTTGGTGGCAGCTCCCCTTACTTACCTCCACCAAACAGCCGTTCCACTGGAATCACTATGCGGACCAGGCTTTCCAGCAGCTCAAGCGGGGTTTACATCTGCCCCTATCCTGATGACCCTGGACCCGGCGTCTCAGTTCATCGTGGAGGTAGATGCCTCCAACGTGGGTGTAGGAGCGGTGCTGTCCCAAAGATCCACCAAGGAAGGGAAGTTACACCCCTGTGCCTTCTTTTCACACCGCCTCACGCATCCTGAGGCCAACTATGACGTCAGTAACTGGGAGTTACTGGCAGTCAAGTTGGCTCTGGAGGAGTGGCGTCACTGGCTAGAGGGAGCCACTATGCCATTTCTGGTGTGGACAGACCACAAAAACCTCGAGTACCTGAAGATGGCTAAGAGGCTTAATCCACACTAGGCCCGGTGGGCCTTATTTTTTGAGAGATTCAATTTCTCCTTAGCTTACAGGCCAGGGTCCCGTAATGCCAAGGCTGATGCCCTTTCTCGACCGTTTGAGACGAGTGCCACTCCCGAGAGCCCTCCCGAGACCATCCTCCCTCCAAGTCGTTTCCTCAGTGCAATCCAGCTTCCCATTGAGGAAAGGATCCGTGCAGCACTGGTCGGGCAGGCCGCGCCCAGTGCCTGTCCCGATAACTGCCTATTGGTTCCTCAGGGCCTCCGGTCTGAGGTGCTTCAATGAGGACACGGTTCCTAGTGCTCGGGCCATCCGAGGGTTAAGAAGACCACCTTTTGACACGCCTAGGTGCGCATATTGTTACTGCAAATTACGGACTGTGCAGTAATTTATTTGCTCTTTTTCAGCAGCGTTTGATTTATTTATATATGCACAAGACAACCATATAGTCTTCCGCACGAGTGCATTCCAATATTTAAAAAAAAACACATTTCCGTTGTAGTTCTGATGTAGCTCATAAGAACAGCAAGTGAAATTCAAGCCAATTATATACTATTTTATAAAGACACATCTACCCAAAATGCAACATTCTACCGTATCGCGCAAATTTACTTGCATACAGAGCGTTCCAAAATCTTTATTTAGCCAGTCATACTTGTAACTGAAAACAATATGATTTTGAGGATGTTGGCCTGGCTTAACCGTGCGAACACTGCGAAACAAAAGCGATTTTCCTTGGACAACGACCCAAATTTATTTCTGTAAGAACAAAGAATGGCTCGTCAAACAGTGCTTCTAGTGGGGTGGGTGCGGTTTCTTCCACTCATGACTGTTTTTGATGCACTTAGTTTGTACAGCCACCACCACAAGTAACCTATGAACCTGCGTGAAACACTGATGTATTGTCCATTATTCAGTTGGTTTGTATTCTACATTATTGACCTGTGTAGGCTTGCCTGTCAGTTAACATGGGACTTACAAAAATCTGTCAACTCATGTTACATGTGTCATTCTGCTCGGTAATTCAAATGTCTGCTCACTCCATAACTATATGAATATTTGTTCACCTCCTAAAATTGGCTTGCTTGGAAATTTTCGTTATACTTTCATTATACTTCAGCTTTCATTTCTGCCGTCTGACGATCCACTCCCTCTCTACCAAACTCCAGTGATGTTGCTTGACAGCCTTCAGCATGCCTGCGTCTCGGCTTCCAATCACGTTTCCTCTTTCAGTTTCGGCTCTGGTGTTTCATTCATTGCTTCCACCTGTGTTTAATTCTGGGTCTCGCGAAACTCTGAGTGAATGCTTTCTCTGATAGGATATTACTAACCCGTACTAACCAGCATTTATTTGAGGGTGATTATAATATTTCGTCACGTAGTATTAACTTTAATTAACTCATTAGCGAGTGCGTGTGTTTCTGGCTTTAGTAAATTCTGCCTAAGCTGTTCCTGATTAACTGTTTTAAAAGCTGTGCTTCCCCTCGCTTCTCTTGTGGTGCTTTTTACTCATCAAGTTTAGATTTCCTATCTAAACTGTCTAGTTTGGTTGATGGTTTCAGCGTCTTGTCTCGAGTCATTTTTGTTAACCCGGTTCTCTTGTAATTGTTTATTAATCCCATGTGTTTCTGTTTCCAGTCGAGATTGCATTCTGAGTTCCAGCCTCCTCTCGTGACTATATATGTTGCAGAGAGGGGAGAAGTCGTCAGACGGAACCTAGTGTATGACTCAAATCTGCATGGTGAAATCTCAGCTCCTTGTGCCTTCCAAGTATTTCCTTTGTATGATTCCCGAGTCTAGTATTTTGCTGTGCCTACGTCTTGTCTGCCCCTTGTTTAAGTCTCCCAGTGTTTCCATCAGTCTGGTTAGGTCCAGTTTTTGTTTTTCTTGTTTATCCACTCTTGGAGTGTTTATTTCTGTCTCCCCCTGCCTTGGGCAGTCTACCTTAGTTTTCCCATTTGTTCAGTGCATGTGCACGGTGTTTCATTTCTGGCGTGTCTACCAATTTTCTCCTAGTGTTTTATAAACACTTCTGGATCCTGCATCTGGTGTTCTCCTCTTCTTACAAGAGATGAAAAGAACACAAGTTTCGGTTACATGTTCTCCACAGAAATTCAGCCAAGGCCATCATTATTCAGCTTTTTAAAATTATTATTACCTCCGCCAAGGAGGTAATGTTCTTGATGGCGTTTGTTTGTTGGTTTGTTTGTGTACAACATAACTCAAAAAGTAATCGACAGATTTTTATGAAATTTACAGCGAATGTGGGTATTAAGTCAAGGAACAGGTGATTAAATTTTGGCATATCTAGGCCAAAGTACTGCTGAGATATACGCCAAAGTTCAAAATTTCAAGTCTTTCGAAAGGGCCGGAGTTCCAATCGCCGTGCTTCTGGGTTTTGCTGCCCCCTGGTGGAGGTCTGCGCTCTCTGGGTGCTTTTCTAGTTGAGTAATTGAATTATGTGCTTTGAAATTAAACTCTAGACAATTTTGACAGAACTTTTTGTAGTTGTAAAAAAAATATGCAATGTAAAACTAACACTCATAAAAAAATTTGGTTAGACTGACTTAGGTATTAAAAATAACAATTAAGGTTTGCACACAAAGAGATACTTTTTAAAATATTTATCAATCAAAATTCAATCAAAATCTCTGACTTTTTTCTACTTAAAGGCACATATGTAATTGTGACTCTCAATGTTAAATTAAATGTCTGCTCGATACATCAGTGTGCGGGGTAAAGAAACTGCATGAGTCAAACACTGTTGAGTGGGTCCATAATTCACACTTCCTTTGCTCACAGGCACACTCTGAACTGCCACACTCTTTCCATCCATCATCAGAGAGAGAACACATTGCTCATGAACAGCTATGGATAGGACAGCCATCTGTCAGGAGATTCGGGTTTAACTACTGCTGATACCCAACAGCTTTCTCTGAAGGAAAAAAAGATGGGGTTACACACGTAAATTGCAGCATGATTTGTCTCTTTGAGGAGACCACCAGCTCCGGATATGTATCCAAATTATTTGGCCATAAATTCACCTCTGGACAGAGTGCTCTGTTCTGTTACAGGACATACTGTGAAGTAACAAGTGATCTCATTCACATGCCTACATTTAAAATGAATCAATCTATCGCATTTCACTGTATGTTATTTGTGTTGGTTGCATTGATGATTTTCGGTTTTTCCCAATTGACCTCAGACAGCATTATTAAGTTGTGCTAATCTGAATAACTTTAACATGTATGATGGCAAGGTTACAAGCATTGGGAGGATGGATTGAAAAGTGGACGTCATAGAAAAACCTCCAGGTCTTATAATTGGTTGATTGATCGATTTGAAACATTTAAATATGACAAATTTACAAACAGAAATCGATAAGGGGGCAAATACTTTTTCACAGCACTGCATAATCATTATTAGAACAAATGTCAATAAGGCTAACATTGAGCACGTGAACAAAGTACTTTGTAGGATATTAATCTACAGCCTTGGGTTGTTTTCCTCATTGCAAAGCAGAGGACTGAAGATATCAGGCAAAAAAGCGGGCAGCAAAGAGCAGTTAGCACATTCTGTTGCTGCTCAGAGAATTTTTTGGTAAAACATTGAGTTTATGAAAAAGAAGAAAATAGAATATTTTTAATTCTAATTTTATTCTAATTTTATTCTCCAAATAGAATAAAATTTACTTGATGTACCTCTTACCGCATATTTTCTATTTTTAGTAACAGTAAAAGCATAAAGTCGCATAGCAATCTGATTTCTAGTCTGTGAGGATTCTCCCACAAGCTAACAAAGAAGCAAAGGCACTATTATCCTGATGTTTGCTTCTCATAGGTTGATCACCATTTGGAACATTGAAAATGCCAATATGAGCTCAGGGTTGCACATTAATCAGAAGTCTGCGTGTAGTGTTGGACCACAGCAAAGTCTGTGGCGGCCACATCCACAGTTTAGCAGTCAAAGGCCGTTGTGAAAATTCTGCAGATATATGGTAGCTGCAGAGTGATTTAGAAATTTTTTGTGAATGTGGTGCGGCTGCGGAGTTCAGCTTTGCAGAGGCAGTCTGCCTGTGGAAGATATTCAATTTTGCAATGTGTTTCATAAAAATCTGTTATTTTTATTATTTGGTATTTCTAGTCTAATGATTCACAGACATTTATAAGATGCACAAGAAAACGTAAATTGAACATGATAAAGCTTCTTTTCCTTACCTTACCTCTAATTGCAGTGGTTTCCAAACTCAGTCATGGAGGCGCCCTGTGTTTTTTTTTTACTGCAAAAACAAAATGGAACGGCTTGTGGCAGAGGAGAGAGAAAAAGAGCCGTTTGCATGTTCCGGACAAGTACAGCCGCCGAGAGGAGGTGCGTCATTTGCACTGTGACCATTCAATAATTAGTCGGCAGTCTATCCGAGGATGGAACACAGGCACTGTCACTGACCCACCCCATTTAGAGCAGCCACGAATGACTATGGTAGCTCAAGAGCACCACATCTGGTTACAGCCTGTACATGGCAGATTCCGGACAGCAACCCAAACTGATCATGAAATGAAGGGAGATGATTGAGGGTGAGCACAAGTCACAAGTACCATTTGACGCCGTCTGCATGAGCAAATTTGCGTGCACACGACCCCTACAGAAAACCCATTTTTTGCCCATTAGCAGGAGTAGGAACTCTTCATTTTCGACAGGGGGCACCTGCCTCTGGAATTTTTTGGCACTTTATTTCCCTGTTTCTGTTTGAGAATGGAAAACAGGGTCTGTCGCTGACCAACCTTGCTAAGGGCAGCCATGCGTAAATAGGCCAAAACTGGGTATTCTTTTGGGGCCGTGCGCACACATGTAATGCTCACATAGATGGTGTTGAATGGAAACAAAAACCAACAACGTAATTATATCATTTATGTAGGTGCACTCCTGTTGTGCCTACACCAGAGGTCTGACATAGGGTGGCAGTTTTGAAACAAGTTGATCCAGCCAATTTTCGCAGATCCCTGCTCTTATTACCAAGCCTGCTTGTGGCTATTGCAAAACAGTGGATATCTTCTACTATGCTCAGAAGAACCATCTTATACTAGCTAGCACTAGCAAGCTAATTTACAGTGCCGTGAAAAAGTATTTGCCCCCTTCTTGATTTCTTTTTTTTTTTTTTGTATATTTGTCACACTTAGATGTTTCAGATCATCAAACAAATAGATGTTTAAGATCATCAAACAAATTTTACTATTAGACAATGACAACCCAAGTAAATACAAAATGCAGTTTAGAAATGATGATTTCAATTACTAAGGGGAATAAGCTATCCAAACCTACCTGGCCCTATGTGAAAAAGTAATTCCCCCCTTGTTAAATCATGACTCAGCTGTGATTTACCACATTTTTTGAGTGCAAAGACGTAATACAGGCGAAACATAATAGCGACTTTGAATGTAATCTTTGATGCAAAAAAAAGGTTTTGCGTCCGGTGTGAAATCGGCTTTATGTTGAGTTTCCTCATCTTCCATAAAAAAGTACTATTCTTCATCAAAATGGACAGATTCAATTGAAAATTCTAAGGAACTATCGGAATCTGACTTGGATACCATCGTTGTTGGACACACAATCGCCCACTGTGCACAACTTATGACGTGACCACACAGGGGAGTGTCAGAATCGGTTTCCGGTGTTGCTCAGAATGTTTGTTAATGAGTGGAGTAACAAAAAATAGCGAGTTTTGTTCAAAAAAATTTTCTACATTTTTTTTTAGGCAGACAATGGGAATTCTTTTAATTGTATCCTTTTATATTCATAAACTTGCTCAGTGCATGTCCTAAGCTCTTAAAAGCATCAGAAATATTTGTCTAGTTCATTTAGTTTGTCAAAATGGTCATACCGTTCAAATGCCACAAAGATGCAGAATTCCTTTCAAACACAGAGAGAGGATTGTTAGGGCATTTGAAAGTGAGATGGAGGAGTATATTCTAGTCGCAGGCACGCCAGGAGTGAACCGATCAATGGCAAGAGGTATCATAGCCCGCGACATCAAAGTAGGCAGGATCCGCAAGAGACCAAGAGGTGGGAGAAACAACGTGCGGGTTGACGATGCGATGAGAGCTTGCCTAGATATGAGACTGTCTTCTCACACTTGCTGCAATGAACCGTGAATTGAGGAGACGGCTACCGGACAAACCCCAGATGCCACAAGATGGCATGCTGTTTCGAGTAGAACTGGCAAGACCCCTGCCTGCTGACAGTAACCGGCTTGATGTGCTGCAGAAGCGAGTTGAATACGCAAACTGGTTCATGAACCACGGCGTCAAGCGTTATTTGTTTTCGTGGATGAATGCGGCTATAACATCTGGAAAGCCGGAAGTCATGGCAGAATGCAGCAGGGAGAGAGGGCATACCGCCAAGTGGGTGGCCAGCGAGGACAAATACCTGAATGTGATCTTAGCAATATCACCCATTAATGGACTTGTGTTCTCCTCAGCAGGTGTCAGACGAATAAATGCTGCTTGTTTCAATGACTTCCTGACACATGCAGGGCATAGTCTGGATCCTGACAAGTGGGTGATCTTGTGTATGACGGAGCACCGGCCCACCGAACTCAACCATTCCTGCCCCAAACACTAACCTGAAAATGCCTCCTCCCTATAGTCCTTTTCTGAACATTGTGGAGCAGGCTGTCTAAAAGCAGCTATTAAGGCGGGCATCTCAAGGCAAGAAATTCTAAGACAGATGGATAACTGAGCTGAGGCCAGAGGTCAAATTCTGATTGCACCTTACTGGTAATTCCCATAATGTGTTGGCATTAACCCTTTAAGTGCTAAATAATTTTTTATAAAATACCAACACACCACTGAAAATATTTCCCACATGAGACACTTCGGCGATGAATCGGTCAGATCAGAATTTCTCATTTTCCAAAGCCAAGAAAGTCAGCTCCATTTTTGGTGTCACTTTCAGCAAATAAGGTATCAAAATTTTCAGCATTTTCATCATTAAACTCACTGTCATCACTTGACAAGTTCTTGAACATCAGCATTTTGAAACAACACATGGTCAAAATCCACTAATTAAAAATATTGTAATGATTTATTAATAGGATGGCTATGCAGTTCAAAGAAATTGTTACAGTGCACACTCCGCGGCTCCTAGCAACCAATCTCCTGCATAAATGCCTGCATAAATATTAAAATTTGACTGGCACAGTGAAACATCTAATCCCCAAAACATCTTTTGCCACGACGAGAAGTGAAGGCTGGGAGGCGATCAGCAGCTGGAATAATTATAGATATTGCCACTTAAAAGGTTAAGGTAGGTAGACGCTCCCAAATACATTTATTTCTCTTTCATTCATAACAATTTAGTACCAACATCAAATGAACAACTACTAAATACAGAATTAAAGTGATGGCTCATTTACATAAATTATGCTAATTAGGTCCTGAGATGGCTACCACAATGTGGAACTTGATCAAGTACCTCAGGCAGGATATCTCTAAAGCTCTTCATTACAAAAGTACTTTAATCTCAAATTGTGTAATCCCATGCCCCTTTTTTGCATTTGTGGCACCCCCCAGTGGTTGATTTGATTTAAACTTTCAGGCTTTGTTTCAGGTTCTTATATGCAAGTTTTTCTAATGATTGGGAAAACTATTTATGAATTATAATCTGATTTGTGTCATACCACGCTGCTTTGTTTTGCATTTATAGTGGCCCCTTTCAGTCAATTTGAATTAAATTTTCAGGGTATGTTTCAGGTACTTATATGAATATATCCTGTGAGTTTTATGACTATTGGGCAAACAGTTGCTAATTTATAGTTTGATTTGGGTTACAGCGCCCCCTATTGGCCGATTTGCATGAAAGATGTGTCAAGGTGTGTTTTTGGTACTTATATGGACATATTCTGCAAGTTCTGTGATGATTGGCCCAAAGGTTATTGAATTTTGTCCATTTATATTCTAAGCCACGCCCCTACTGAAGTTCATTGGTCAATATCTTGAAAACGAAATGGGATTCCAACAAGCTTAATGCAAAATGAATGAAGGAACAGAGCACTCGAATCACTAGCCTCAGTTTATTGAGATGCCAAGACAAAGTTTTGACGTACAGCGTCTTCCTCAGAGTCAACCTAGTATTAGTGAAGTTGGGACAGTTAAATAACTTCCTCCACACAGAGAATGACTTCCTATTGGAAAAGAGTTAAATTGGGAGGTACTCATAATGAACCAATACTATGATAGTGCTCAGTGAGTGGGTGTAATCTTAAATACCATCATTAAATACCAAAGCTTTATGCAAATTTTGATAAGCTTGGTCCACAGCAAATTTTGAAGGAATCAGACCTACGGCCTGGGAGGAGATGTCAAAAATGTGTTGTTCAAAAAATTCAAAATTCCGGAAAAATCCGGAAACCTTAGAGGTCCTTCAGGGAAAGTTGTAGAGAATGGACCAAGGAATGTCTATACCATTACCATAATTTTGTGTAAATTGGACTTACACCATAGGAATTATGACCTTCAAAGTGAAAACCTGTTTTCCTTGAATTATAGCACTACCATCAGGCCGATTGAGTTGTAAATGCTTTGGTCAGCATTTACACACAACTTCCAACCAATATACAAAATTTCAGGTCTCAGCCATTTGCCATCTCAGGGGAATTCACGAAAACATTTCTGAGGAAGAAAATAAATAATAATTAGAATAATAATAATAATAATAATAAACCAGCACAAAAAATAGGGTCTAAGCCCTACAGGCTTGAACCCCTAACAACAACAACAACAACAACAATAACAAGTCGACAAGGTCTACAACATCCCCCGCCAATCGTGCGCTTCTCATTTTCGAACTCAATCAAGGCCTTTATGGTCTGAAGCTACACACCAAATTTGGTTGCTGTATCTGTAGTAGTTTCTGAGTAAAGCTGTCCCCTTTATCTCGGACGGACGGACGGACGCACACACGGACGGACGGACGGACGGACGGAGGTCAAACCTATATCCCCCTCCCACTTCGTGTTGGCGGGGGATAATAATAATTATAAACCAGCACAAAAACAATTGGGTTTCTGCCCTACAGGCTTGAACCCCTAATAATAAACCAGCACAAAAACAATAGGGTTTCAGCCCTACGGGCTTGAACCGCTAATTATGATTTCATTTTCTCAGTTTTTTACATTCAGTCTGCGGACCATTAATGCATTAGCTATCTACAGGCTGAGCAGAAGTCATTCAGAGAAAAGGCTGCCTATTGAGAAGGGGATCAATGTTCAGTTCAAGGCAGCAGTTGTAACAATTAACTTCTGGTTATATGAGATTTAGACTGAATGTTGTAAATGCCACACTGTTTTATTCATGTATTCATACCTCGCATATTTATAACCCAATGCCTCTCTCTTGTATAACCTGAAGAGTAATCTGTGAGGACATGTTCCCAGGCAAATAGATGGATTTGTGGAGGAGCTTGATATCTCGCCATCTGGTCTCATTTTTGTTTTGTGCTTGGTATCGTCTACGTGTTCAGATGATGTCTCCGGTGCCCTGACACATGGCTGAGTGAGAGCTACAAATTAAAGAGAAATTCAGGCTATCTACCAAGAATCAATAATGGGGATCCTGGTTTGGCTAAAATAAATAAATATGATTTTCACAATATACATTTTTCAATTACATGCTGATACAAAGCTCTAAAACAGTTATGAGATGTGCCAAAAGAGTTATTTCAAATGCTGATATTTTTAAAAATGCATATATTTTTCTAATATAAGAAATATAAAAATTGCAGTGGAGTTTGCACCCAGGGGCGTAATTTACAGGGGAGGGGGGGGGACACGAGGGACATGTCCCCTGCACTTTTTGAAAAGGCAGCATTGGACCCCCCCACATCTTCCAGTCTGAAAACTAATGTTAAAAAAAAATAATAAACACTGCATGCACTAAGACCTCGAGGAAATAATACCCGCTCAAGCTGCCGGTGGCCAATCCTTTTCAACTATCCCTTCCAACTTCTCTCCATATCGAAGCCCATGGTGGACAATATTCAAATGAAAATGTAATCCCACCATTGCATTATAATTTTCCACGTATGAATAAGTTATTTGGGACAATATTAACTTCAAAATGCATTAATCCAATTATCAGTTTCATTTTCACGTACACATATGGGAAATCTATGACTATATTCGAAAGCTGTTTGACACTTCATTTTCAAAGTCATGCTCCGCAATACAGCGGATAATATTCAAATGCAATAAGAAAAACAGCATGTCAACACGCTCTTTTAGGGTCAACATGAAAATGTCAATGCTATTTTCTGACTATTTGAAAATTATATTCTAAACGCATTCAACATTGAATTTGAAAAGACTAAACTTGCTCTACTGAGAACAATATTAAAATGCAAGAAGATACACAGCTCTCCCAGTCTACTGCATTTACAAATCCATGTCATCACGCTCTTTTAGGGTCAACATGGTAACGAAAATGCTGTTTTCTAATCACTTGGAAATAATAATAATGATGACGAGCTTGCGGTGCCTTTGCTGGAGGAGGTGTGGAATGGTGTCTGCGGACTAAATGCATATTTTTTGGTCTTGTCCTTATGTCAAACCCTTTTTGGAAGGAGTAAGACAGTTAATCTCAGACACTTTGAACATGACGGTTGATTTCGCCTTTACTCTTTTGTATCTTGGAAAAATCCCTGAAGGCCTCCGTAAAAGTGACGCATATCTTCTGAAGATTTTTATTGCTGCTAGTAAAAAGGCAATTACAAAATGTTGGCTTCAAAGCAACCCCCCCTCTATTAGTCTTTTTTAAAATATTATTAACTCTATTTGAATTATGGAGAAACTCCGGCTTCAAAAGGAAAAGGGAAATAAATACTGGGAAAAGTGGGATTGTCGCAATCAATTATTTATTCCTGTATGCTTGGATGTACTTGTATGCATTGTACCCAATGTTTTTTTTTGTTTTTTTTTGATGTTATGTCCCAGCCCTCGCATGTTTTCTATTCCTGAAAATAAAATTAAAAAAGTAATAAATAAATAAATAAATAATGATGACGATATTTGACATTTCATTTTCAAAGACTTATCCTGCAATACATGGGACAATATTCAAATGCAGTGAGGGAAACAGCACCTCCCAGTCCACTGCATTTTCAAATACATGTCACCACGCTGTTTTTGGGACACAATGAAAATTAAAATGCAATGCAACGACGTAGTTGAGTTGGGCGATTGATTGCTAAAGGGAGCTACAAAGCAAATAAATACCAATTGAATCAGTCAATATTGTTTAATCCCTGGTCATGACAATTCAGATCTAGTGAGGTGCCATCGGAGGTCGGTTGGGGAAGGCAGAATCCTCACCATTAAACAAACTCACTATTACTTAGCAAGATTTGCAAATTCTCGCCATTAAACAAACTCACTATTACTTGATTTGCAATCTTGATTAACTTATTTACAAGACTAAACAGCAGAAATCAGGCGCCAATTTCATCCATGGCCTTATTGCTCAGTGGATCAAACTTAAAATGCTCACAAGACAGCAAATTTATTCGTATTTGCTTTCAGGAAGCTAACGCAATGCTATTAACGAGTATTAAAACCTTTTCGCAGCGTTCAATGTGTGGTCAATATGTTTACGATAATGTTTCCCCCCCTTAAATACGTACTTTTTAATGTCATGAAAAAAATAGGGAGTTTATCGGTTTATCGGTAAAAGAAGACTGGAAATAAACAAAAGGTCAAAATGATACACGGAATTACCAAAGGAGTTGAGTTTTTTTTTTTAATTAATTATTAAGATTTACATACTTGCAGTCTCAAATCAAAACATAAACGTAAATGAATCTTCTTGTCAATATCACATCTTAATCATTACAGGCTACAAATAGCCTTGGCTAGGTCTAAAAAAAAAAGTTAAAATTGATTGCTTGTCAATCAGGGATAGTGCGTGGAAACAGGTTGACAAAATCTTGCGATAAAAAGGAGAAGTCCGTGCCAACCCTAACTACACGTCTCTGTTCAGATCTGACCTGGGACTGCCCTACGAAGCAGGATTTGATATTTTTGAGATAACATGAGGTTTAATCTGGTTTTCAAGACTACTTAAGTGGTTCATTTGGGTAAATCAGCATGTTGACCTATCCAGTGGTTCTCAAAGTCGGTCCTGGCACCCTACTGTGTATGCTAGTTTTTGTTCCAACCACAATTGCATTCCATGTTAAGAACAGTTATTTACGATCTTATTTCGCGTGTTTATGGTCATATCCATTGTGCCATGAATAATAAACGGCACGGTGGCTTAGTGGTTAGCAATGTTGCCTCACAGCAAAAAGGTTGTGGGTTTGAATGTTCTCCCCGTGTTTTAGTGGGTTTCCTCCGAGTACTCAGATTTCCCCCACCCACAAAAACATGCATCATGTGAGAGAAAGAACAAAGAGCAGCCCAGATAAGAGACAAACAGAAAAGGAGGCACACACCTCCGGTAAAGGCTCGCGTTTCCAAGGATAAATAGAAGTACACGGAACACAGAAGCAATGCGAGAGAGAATAAACAAAGAGAGAAGAGAAAAAACTTCTAAAAGAAGCAATTCCTAACAATAAATGGAGGATAACATGTCACTAGGAAAATTGACTAGAGATATCTTTGGCCAAAGTGCTAGAAACAAACAGACTCTGTAGTGATAGGCGTGGCGAACCCCTGGCCATATCTGGAAAACAGAGTCTGGAAAACTCCGCCCCAGCTCAATCAGCCAGCAGGGCCAGGAATTCGATGGAAAAGAAATCTTATATCGTCCCGAACGATAGAACAAAGACAGGTCCAACAAACACACGCACGCCTAACCATGACAGGACCCCCCCCAAGGAACGGCACCAGAAGTTCCCTGAGAATCCTGTGCACAGAACTCAGAGATGAGGCTGGGATCGATGATATCCCAAGAAGGGACCCAACACCGCTCCTCAGGCCCATATCCTTCCCAGTTTACTATAAATTGGCCTCTGCGACCTACACGCCTCTCGGCTAAAATACGACACACAGTATGAATTGGGCCCCCCTCAAGTGTCCGCGGCGGCGACGGAGGCTTGTCAACCGGAGCCAGGATGCTAGTGCTTTGAGACATGAAACGAGGGGTGGATACACAAGGACTTGGGAAGTTTTAACCGAACAGAAACAGGGTTGATCTGCCGCACTATTTTAAAAGGGCCAATGAAGTGAGGAGCTAACTTTCGTGACTCCACCTTAAAGGGAAGGTCCCGAGTAGAGAGCCAAACTCTTTGGCCAACCCAATAAGATGGGGCCAATCGGCGCCCTTTACCGGCAGCAGACTTCTGCCTCTGCCTCAATGGCAACAAAGAGGACTGGACCCTGACCCAGACAGAGCGACAGTGTCAAATAAAATAACTGACAGAGGGGACTTTAGAATCCTTTTCAGTCTCAGGAAAAAGGGGGGATTGATAGCCCAACTGAGCCTCAAATGGTGAAAGGCCTGTGGAGGTGTTGTCCAGAGAATTATTGGAATATTTAGCCCAAGCTAAAAAACGACTCCATAATAATGGATTATCAGCCGCTAAACATCAAAGGCTATTCTCCAAAGACTGGTTGGTCCGCTCTGTCTGTTCACTAGTCTCTGGATGAAAGCCACAAGAAAGGCTCACAGTGGCCCCCAACAGACTGCAAAAGGCCCGTCAGAACATCTTGCGAGAGGCCATGTAGGTGGACAACATGGTCCACAACAAGAAGGGCTGTCTCACGCGCCGAAGGCAACTTCAGCAGAGCGATAAAATGGCGGCCTTAGAAAAATGGTCAACCACAACCAAGATGACAGTGTTACCTACAGAATTAGGCAGACCCATAATAAAATCAAGAGCGATATGGCTCCACAGGCGTTTAGGTACGAGTAATGGCCGCAACAAACCAGAGGGAGGGAGAGGGGAAGTCTTATTCCCAGTGCAGATGCCACATGCTGTTACAATCCCAGGGTGGTGTTTGATCCCAGGGTGGTGCCCCGCTGCTATTAGCTCATATTAGCAATCCTATTAATATTAACAATTCTATTAGTATTAATTAAGATCATTAATACTTCTGTGTAACCGAACCTGCTCTTCCCAGATTACCCCAACAGGAGCGAACAGGCAAATCGAGAATGGGCTCTGAGCTAAAACGTTTCTTTAACTCCTGAAAGGCAGCCTCAGCTGCAGGGGACCAATCAAATAGTGAGGAGGCATTCTTCTTGGTGAGCGCAATAACAGGGGCAGCTACTGCACTAAAATTACGGATAAACCTCCTATTAAAATTAGCAAACCCCAAAAACTGTTGCACCTCCTTAACCTTTTGAGGGGCATGCCAATTCCTGACTGCTGCCACCCTATCAGGGTCTATGTCAGAGGTGGGCAGCGAGGGCCGTATCTGTCCCTGGTTTTCGCACCAACGTCTGGTCTTTAATTAGTTGATTGTCTCAATTAGCCAAACCATTTATGAAATCTGACGTCTCGTGCATTTCTTTAAATTATCATGAAACTACAAAGACTAGTCTTGTCTCCCTTCATAAAACATTTTCCTTTGATCGAATCATTGCGAAAATCTATATTTGTGCATACAATCAATTAGTCAGATTAATTGATAGGAATAAAAACCTGCATACTCACCGGCCCTCCAGGACCGTGATTGCCCACCCCTGGTCTATGTGGACCGACCACTTCAACACAATGAAACCAAGAAATGAGACAGTCTTGGCATGAAAAACAAATTTCTCAGCCTTGAGAAAAAGCTTGGCTTTAAGAAGGGCCTCAAGCACTTGTCTGAAGTGTTGTTTATGCCCTGAGAAAGTTGAAGAAAAAATCAGAATGTAGTCAAGATAAACTAAGACGAATTTCTCCAACATCTCACGGAGAACATCATTAACGAATGCCTGAAACACCAAGGGGGCATTTACCAAATCGAATGGCATGACCAAATATTCCCAGTGCCTGTCATGCATATTAAATGCCGTTTTCCATTCGTCCCCCTTCTGAATGCAAACTAATTTTTAAGCATTCCGAAGATCTAGCTTGGTAAAAAATTAGCCTCCTGCAGACGTTCAAACGCGGTATTCATCAACCGAAGGGGGTACCGGTTTTTAATGGTGATCTTATTTAAACCCCTATAATCAATACAGGGTCTCAGATCGCCATCTTTTTCCCCGCAAAAAAACCCTGCTCCGGCAGTGGATGGCTGAATAAAACCATTAGTAAGAGCCTCCTGAATTTACTCTCTCATGGCCTTACGCTCAGGCCCTGACAGCGAGTAGAGCAAACCCCTAAGAGGAGTACTAATAGGGTGGAGATTTATCTCGCACTTTTATGGGCGATGAGGTAAAGTCGAGGTTTGTTGTTTGCTAAAACCTCCACGAGATCAGCAAAATCACAAGGAACGTTAAGAGGCAGATAAAAATTCCGAGCGGCCCCCAAACTCTCCACCTGTTCGGGACCTGCCATCTCCATGATCAAATCACAGTCAGAGAGATCCTCCAAATCACAATTATCCTCTGGCTGCCACCAGTCAAATTTAGGATCCCCCTCTAACCCTTCCTCCGCCTCCTCTTCCCGACTAGGAGGGCAGTATGGGACACACTCCTCAGAATCACTCGCAACATCAGCCTCTACCCAAGGTTGATGCCCGGGACTACATGTCAAACTCTCCCTACAGTGGGACCTGCAATTAGCCCCCCACAGGACATTAGGGCTAGTCTGACAACCCCAACGGATGTGAGGCTTTTGTTTCCATAGCCACAAGTGTCCTCAAACAACAGGAAAAACAGAGGAACAAATAATAAAAAAATTGGACCTCCTCAGGATGGCCACTAAAGTGAACGAACAAGGCTAACGCTTCTGAAACCTCAGTTATAATTCCAGAACCTAGCGGGCGACCGTCCAAAGATTTAACAGTGCATGTGTGTAGCAGAGGGTAAATAGGAATAGAATGCCTCTCAGCCCACTCACCACGATGGGCGTGGTGAACCCCTGGCCATATATATATATTGAACTGCAAAAGAAACGCAAGTTGGGGTTCAAATGACCATAGATTTCAATTTTGAGAACATACAACTAATCTTGTTAAAAAAAACAACAGAAAAATGATTGCTGATGGAATGTGTCATGTTCTCTGGTCAAACGAATACTCATGTTAACAAACAAAGCATATGAAAGCACTGTACCCACAAACAGCAAAAATGACACAAATAAGTCTTTCAATCAGTAGGGTGTGTGACCCCCATTGGCCTCGATACAGGCAGTACAATGATGTCTCATCAAGTCAACAAGCCTCTGGAAGAAGTCTTGTGGAAGTTGATTCCATTCCCTGATCAATCGCGCTTCCAGATCCTCCAGGTTTTGAGGTGGACCAGCGGTGTGAATTCTTCTTCCAATCTCGTCCCACACGTGCTCAATCGGTGCCATATCCGGAGACAGAGAGGGCCACGGCAGTACAGCAGTGCTGTTAGCTCTCAGGAAGTCTATAGAGACCCGTGCTGTGTGGGGACGAGCATTGTCCTGCTGGAAAACCTGGAGCTGCCGTTGGGCGTGGAATAGCGGTAGAGCGTGTTGTTGGAGAACTTGATCTCTGTAGACGATGGCAGTGACACGTTGACAAAACACATGCAGCTGTGTTCTGTGGTGGTAGCTGAAGCCGCCCCAGACCATCAGATTTCCTCCTCCCCAGCGGTCAGCCTCCACAACACAGCAGTCGGCGCAACGCAGTCCCGTCTGCTGATGTCTTGTGATTGTGGTGACATGACATCTGAAGTGTCTCGCTACTGCAGTTGCTGTTAATCCGGCATGCAACATCCCAATGGCAATCCCTCTTTCCTGTTGATTTAGCCGCGGCATCTTTTCTCGGCAATCTTCCACTCAAGTTGGTTTTGTGCAGCGCTTTCGAACTGCCTGCCTTATGAAGGGCTAATCAGGCGTGAAAAGCCTGCACGTTCTCGTTCAGCATGAACATCTTATGCGAAAAACAGGAAAACATGACAATCGTCGCGTTTCGGCACTGTGGTCAAGAAAAACGGCAACATTACCAAACCCATCTTGGGTGTGTGGTTTGATAATGGTATCATTTGTTTCACTAAATGAAATTTATTTCATCTAAATATTTACAAAAGTTTGAACTTGCGTTTCTTTTGCTGTTCAGTATATATATATATATAGAGTCCGAAAAACTCCGCCCCAGCTCTGTGACAGTCCGTACAGGAACCACTTGCGAGACAGGCGAAATCCAATATAACCAGACTTGGAGTAAGGAAAGGGACCTCCAACAGGTGGCAGGCGACAGCACACAATACAGGAGACAGTCTCAGAATCCAGAGGACAATAGCCGATTTGGTAACAGGGCTGCCAATACACAAATCCAGGTCGGGCAAAAAGAGGTTAGGTGCACAAAAATAGTATTGGCAGGCTACAGTACACAATTCGGCGAGAGTCTCGAAATCCACGGGGAAAAAACAGGTTTGGAAACAGGGCGGCAAAAACACAAATCCAGGTCAGGCAAAAAGAGAGGAACGGTACACAGGAACAGATGGCAGAGACAGAGGCAGAATCAAAAATTGAGGTTCAGTCAGAAGTATAATCACTATGAAACTCAAGGTGAAAACAAGGCAGTACAAGGCAGCAAGGGGAAACATACTGAGTGCTGGGGCAGGACAGCTTAAATACACTGGGAAGGATCACATGCTGTAATCGGAAATAGGAGAGCAGGATCAGACTAATTAACAAGGGAGCACACAAGAGGGAGCCCTTAACCACATTTGGCAAAAGCCAAAACACGGACAATCACATAGACAATCTATGACAAAACCAACGCCTCCGGTCAGGGAGTTCTAATATGCACAGATCATGAGAACAGGATAGTAATTACTAAGTTTGCGAAAGTTCGCGGAAAGCCAGCAAAGCAAAGTGAACAGAAGAAAGGGGCAGAGATCAGAGCTGGGCGAGTGCTGAGAATTCATTAGTTACGTAAGTAAAGTGCAGCTATACAATCCCAAACTGCAAGTTAGTATATTAGTATAAATATACAATGCTAGTAATTTTCAAAATTAACAAACTGTTAGTAACGACAGAAAAGCAAGACGAACGAAGCAAACAAGATTAACAAGGAACAATTAGAAATCCAGAAACCATTGAATCACCCGAAAACGTGGCACAGAGTACAGGAAGCGGACTGTAAGAAAACACATGACAAGACCGGGGAGACAAGGTGCAAGGCAGATAAATGGCATGATACATAAACCGAGGAATGTAAATTTAACATGGGCTGTGGACTATGGCAAAGGGCAAAACAGGACAAGGCAAGGCATAGTACAAGGATCATGACAAGCTCAATCAGCCAGCTGGGCCAGGCATTTGATGGAAAAGAAATCCAATATCATCCCGTACGATAGAACAAAGAAAGGTCCAACAAACAAATGCACGCCTAAACCATGACATTTGCCTCTTTACTCAGAATCGGTTATAAGGTTTAATGTGCCAAAAGTAACATGGTTCAAAAATTTTAGAGCAATAATAAATAGAATTTTGCAGAATCTGAGCAATATATTCTTTTTTGGCTTGAATTTGCACGTTTAATTTACACCTGTTTTGGCCAACATTTTTTTAGTAGGGTATTTTTATTTTTTCATGCTGACTAAAGCACTGCTCTATGCTGTACTTTCTTTAACACTAGCATGGGTATCAGCTGATATAATATTGATATTGGTTCACCTCTTCTTTTGACAACTGTAATGTGTGAAAATAGAATGAATTGCTTACAAAGTATGAAGCTTTCATAGAATAACAAAAAAAAAGTCACAAGTGATATGAGATTTGTCTTTTTTTTCCATCCTTACCTTTACACACAGTTATACACACGAGCACACACAGAAACACTTTGGAAAACACAGTTAGATTAATTTAAAAAGTTACTCAGCCATGCACCATCGACATTGGGGTCAATTGCAGTATTGTGTGTGTCTGAGTGCATCTTAACCATATCAATAATGGCTTTCGAGAGGGGAATTTGAAACCTCTGTTTTATTTGTAAACTGCTAAAAACAAGGATGCCAGATAGTGTGTTGAATAAATTTAGAGCTTAAAAATACTGTAGATAAAAGAAAACTTTCCAAATGGACACATCTGAGGTGTTGTGTCCAAGGAACATCAATAGTAAACATAATTGCAAAAACATTGGCATTTAATTATGAATATTGCAAATACATACAGTATAATACCAGCAATTTCCACCTGGAGGTTTTATGATATATATATTTTCTGCTTATTTTACAGATGCCGGAATATTTTTTATTTAGCTTCTAAATTCATCAAACCCTCTCGATCTTCATGTTGGCTGGGAGTGCAGAGGGAGAGTGTAATTTTTAACAAAATACTTTTAAACAAAACTGTGAACTGCGAATGCTGCTGTGGATCTCACCCAGGATTTATACCTCAAACAATAAAAGAATATTGATTGCTTTCTCAAACTTTCTCCATAAATATACAATTTCTGCGCATATTCTGAATTAAATTCTGGCAGTAGCAGAAAGTCAATATATGACTTAACTGGGTTTTCATCTTGGTTTGCAACAGATTGTAATGAACCTGATAAATAAACAATTCCTTGTCTAGCACAGATATGCTACATTGCAGTTAATACTCCTGTAGCCAGACGTGAACTGAAACTGATACCAAAAATAATTTTAAAAGGAATCAAGGTGCAGCACTTCTCCACATGATCTCTACTTTTGCGACTATCTTATGAGAGAATTCAGAATCATGAAAAATAAGGCTCTTTATTTTTTTTTTTACTGGACTACAAGTACCATTAAAAAGTATTCTGTGTAACATAGGGCAATAACAAATTCACTTCAATATGTCCCCTATAAGGAGCTAATATGTGCTTGACAGAAACAAAATAAATCATTATTTACCTAATAACCAATGTCTGTATTTGAGCAGAATATGAGGTGGTACTGAAATTTTGTTTGCGCCTTTCTACCACTCTGTTGACTTCATCATAAAACTACTGTATTTTCTGTGCACTTCGTAAAAAAATATGGGATAAAATATGGAAATATTTTATAATCCAATTCATTTCCATATTGTATCATGTGATTTTGTGCAAAATACTTCAAAGGAAAGGCCCAAGTCGCTATTTTCAAGTCCCTTAGGTATCAGAAAATTCAAGTAACCAAAAAATAAAATTTGCTCCCAAATGGACTTTCATTCGCTTTCCAGCTTCCAAAGGAATCTTCTGTCTTTGAAAGATAAAAACAAATGGAATAAAGATAACATAAAAAATAGTTCTCATACTCATGAGGGATGAAAATAAGGTGGCTTATGATTCTTTACATGAACTCTTCTATTCTGAGCAGCCAATGGTATTCTTGCTTTAGCAGAAAACTGTACTGTCTGCTCGGCTTTAAGATTTCCAGCGGGTAGGCGCGCCCTGGCCCTGGTCCTGGCCTGGTCTACCTGATCCTGGGCTCCGCGGGCTTGGGCGGCTTCTCGGGCTCCGCTGCGGGTGGGGGGGGTGGTGGGGCGGGGCGGGTGTCCGTGGGGTGGGCGGGGGTCTCGTACCCTTGCCCCCTCCTCCTGGTGGCCCGATGATCGGCCAGGGTGCGCTGGCGGTACCCGACCTCGCCCCGTATGGGTCCTCCTCTGGATCGGGGTCCTGCGGCCTGACTGCCATGGTGATTCGGCTGTCGGGCTGTGCCACCTGGCTAATCTGACCCAAGTGGGATTGCATGCACCAGTGGTGATCTCATTAGCCAAATCGAATCCAATATGGCGACCGCCGTCTGTGACCCAAGCTTCACTAATGATTGTGGACCAAAGGGCTGCATGGCCAGGAGCATCACCTTGCGGTGTTTTAGAAACTTTGGGAAATGGTCCTGCTCTGTCTGGCTCCCTCTGATCTCACTTCTATTTTCTCCTCTTCTATGTCCCTGTCCTTGTTGTCTTTGTCTTTTTATGTTTATTGGTGTATAAATAAAATTCTATTCTATATCTCACTGTGGTGTCTTTGCTCTCTTAGACAGATCATGTTATTAGTTGCCAATAAAAGATAAGACAATGCGCTAAGAGGGACGGTGGTGGTTACACAGTCACAAGCACATACACACAATAATGCTGCTAGAGCAAAACTGCATTAATATTCTACGGTTTGTGACAAATATGACACAAACTAGAAATATGTATGCATTACAAAAAAAAAAAAAAAAAAAAGATTTCCATTGAAATTTGGTCAATGTCAGTGCTGAGATACATCCAGCAATGCAGTGGGGAGATCCTAGCTATGCTTCATGCTGACAGTGTCCTGCTATGGAAAAATAATGATGTCAAAAGGATACAAAGTACATTTGATTGCAGACACGGGAATGGCGAGCCAATGACACGATCACCTTAAAGGAGACCCAATCATCAAGGGTTTCATAAAGCAAACAGCTGGACGACAGTAAAGACATCAGAAAAGAGGCCATGCTCAGACTGGCAAAAAGATCTATGGCAGTTACAGAGATCCCTGTACAGCAGAAATTGCATGGCCCAACAGTATTCACATCAAGGAATGGACACTGATACCAATCCACATTGTAATATTTCCATAAATTAAGAGGGCATTTCAGGAGACAAAGTTTTCTGGACATATGTGTGCAGAAAAAGATAAACAAAGCAGCTTATTTTACTACCGATGTTCCAGATTTGCAGTGGTTCCAGGTTTTATTTAATGCGGTTATTCAACTACTTCTTATACTGTAGACAGAAATGCTTTGTGAAATACCCCCAGTGGGTGGCATGATAGAGCAGTGGGCAGCACTGTTTCCTCACAGTAAATAGGTCAGGTTTCAAATACAGCTTGGGGCCCCCTGTTGTGGAGTTTACACGTTCTCTTCATATTCAGATGAGTTTCCACTGGGTGCTCCGGTTTACTCGCACACTCCAAAAACATGCATTTCAGTTTAACTTAATTGCCAATAGGCATGAGTATGTGAGTGAATGGTGTGCAATGAATTGGAAAGCTTTCCTGGGTTTGTCCCTGCCTTTCACCCAAAGTCAGTTAGGACTGGCTCTAACTCCTCCATGTCACTAGTGAGGAAGAAGTGAATTACATAACAGATGGATGGAAAAACCCCAAGTTGTGATAAAAAGGAAAACAACAAGTGCAGCACAAAGCGTAGCATCCCCTCGCCAGGTGCAAATGTTATACATGTACATGTGTATATATGTCAGAAGTTGTTACCTTCATTAGAATATACTTTATTACTAGGCAAGGAAGTTATTAATAGCTGGGGATTCAATGTACAGAAATTTTACTACTTTATGGAATGGCCCATGAGAAGATTTGAAAATAAACATTATGTTAGTTGGTATGAAGATTTTATAACATAATGTGAATAAAATCAGGGATTTACAGAAGAAGATTAAAGCATATAGGAGAGGGTGACAAAATGGAAGAAGAATGAAAAGTGAAAATATAATATGAACATATCCTTGAACTTTCAAAGGTTAGTATTGTATAATATTTGAAACAGTGTAATGGCATGAAAGAAATCTTGGATGAGATTAAGACGCAGCATTCATGACAACAAAACGATAAGGTCCAATGGGACAGTCATCACTTTATATTGTTAAATCTTCTGGAAAATAATTTAGCATATTTAATGAGCTGTGACCTTTGACCTACATACTTCAAAATCGGACTTGGGCTGTATTTTGATACAGTATACCTTCATATCAAATTTCATTAAAATCGGAGCTGCAGGATAGCTCACTTAGTTATGGCACTGCGTTGCAAAGCAGAAGTGTCTATCACGTCCCGGGTTCGAGCCCCAGTCGTATCAACCAGCAATGGTCGGCAGCTTTTTCAGAGTAGCGCAATATTGGCTATAGCGGTACAGGGTTTCAAATTGGGAAAGGACTGCCGGGAAAGGGAAATAAAATAAATAGCTTAGTTCGTTGCTCAAGCACCTCCTGTTGGCCAGACAGGCACTCGTCAGCAAGACTCTAAGCCTGGTCAGGTCTGGGTATCCTGCGCCTTCGCTCTGAACTTGTGAAGATTCAGCCAATGAGTGTATAAGAAGCGGTGGCTAACAGCCACGTGTTTCTCAGGAGAGCCGTGAACTGTCTTCACTCTCCTGAATTGGCAACAAGGGGTCGCAAACTAGCAAGCCTTGTACACAGTTCACCAATTGGGCATTCCAGATTTGGGTGGGATCGGAGATGCCAAATAAAAAAATAAAATTTCATTAAAATCCGTTGAACATTACTCAAGTTCTAGAACGGAAACCATTTTTGCATATTTAATGCTGCGCTATGACCTTTGAACCTTAACCTACATACTCCGATATTGACCTTAGGCTGTATTTTCATACCATGTACTTTCATATCAAATTTAATTCAAATCTGTCCAACATTACTGAAGTTATCAAACGGAAACCATTTTCACATACTTAAAGAGCCATGACCTTTGACCTACATACTGCGAAAGCAAACTTGGGCTGTATTTTGATACCATGTACCTTTATATCAAATTTAATTAAAATCCATCGAATATTACACAAGTTATCGAACGGAAACCATTTTCACATATTTCATGACTATGACCTTTAACCTACATACTCCAAAATCAAACATAGGCTGTATTTTATTTTCTCATTTTAAAATCTTTTTTTGGGAATTTTTACTTTATTGGACAGTTACACAGTGTAGAGAGACAGGGAAGTTGGGGAGAAGAATGGGGGAAGACATGCAGCAAATGACCTGAGCTGGAGTCGAACCCAGGTCGCTGTAGGAACGACAAAGCCTTTATACAGCCACGCTGTGTTTTCATTCCATGTACCTTCATATCAAATTTCACCAAAATCCGTCAAACATTACTCAAGTTATCGAACAGAAACCATTTTTGCATATTTAATGAGCCATGACCTTTGACCTACATACTCCGAAATCAAACTTAGCCTGTATTTTGATACCAAGTACCTTCACATCAAATTTCATTCCAATCTGTCGAACATTGCTAAAGTTACTGAAGGGAAACCAGATTTGTACAGAAACCAGATTTGTTACGGACGGACGGATGGCGGCGTTACTATATGCCCCTCAGACTGCTTAGTCGGCGAGGGGATAATAAAGGACTCTAGAGTATGTTGAAGTGAGATGATGAATGCACTGCTGCTAACTTCATCTGCGTAATGTCAGCTGTTACTTATGCTTTTGGCGATAAGTGTGCTATGTTAAGGCCTAGTAACAAAAATTATCAACTGTCATTCACAGCGATGATGCTAGCAGCAGCGTAAGTGGTTAATAGTGATTTATTCTTGCACAAATGAGAAACCTGTTTCTTCCTAGAGTGCTATATCACTTCCTCAAGTAAGCCAGTTGAAGTGAGAATCTGAGAAGCAAGGTGCAAAATGGCAAGGCGCAGGTCGAAGTGCATGAATTGGACATTTTTAATAAGCTCAACATGATGAATGAGTGAACTATGCGAGTCAAAATGTATTGTCCTGTTAATGGACACAACATTCTCATGATGAAGCAATGAGGCAGTCCTCAAATAATCCATTCTCCTCAATTTCTTTATATTGAGTCTTACACACATTAATTTCAAACTTAATCTGCAGCAAATGGTGGTATTTTGCATGGCGTGGGAAACCCCATAATCCCCCCCATTAAAATGCAGTTAAGTGACCTGAAATGGAGCCGTAACCTCGGTGGGAGAAAAAAGAAGCAAAACTGTTGGCCCGCCTCTCCAAAAAGCAGATGTGGAGCTTGTTAGCTTGGAAATTTGGGACATGATCTGTGCAGAGCTCTGCTTCCCAATGGAAGCGGTGGGCGCATCTCTCATAAATAAAACACGCGCTGGTGATGCAGTGCCCCAAACAGCCGCATTTATGCTTGGGCCGAGGGTCCTGCAGCAGATGGTGGCTCTCATAATCGGCCATGTTTATGCAGAAGCAGCACCACCTTCTGTGCCAATGTTAGCATAGGTGGCCAGCCCTGGCCACTAGGTATTAATTACAAGGCTGCATTGCGGCTTCACTGGCATGAAAACATTTTTTTGATAGCAATCGAGTGCTCTGAAAAGAATACATGCTTCTCTCATAAATTTTGCTTCCTCTCATTGATTTATTTGTGATTGTTATGGCTGAAGGACAGTCCAAAGTCCTGAATTATTATCAAGACAAGCTCTTAAGTGGATCAATAGACTTTCCAGTGATCCATGCACTCAGATTTGCAGTAGATGTTCTCCCAACAGCCTGTTTATCCAGCAGCAATGAATAAGAATGAGCAATAAAATGTAGATTGCAGAATAAGAAAAACACTATGAGGATTCATGGCTCACACATACACATACAGGCGCTGTTTGACTCATTGGCCTCAGAATTCTAAGAATGTCAATTAAGGTTAATTGATAAAAATAAATTTTGTAGCTCTTTCCATCTGGATTCTTCGTCTTCATACTGAAGAAGAAAAGGCTATATAATTTAATTGAATGGTAAAACACAACATTAAAGAAATACAGTAATAAACTGCAAAATCATTGAATTGAAATTAAGACTGCTTAATTAACCCCTTCAGTAAAACATGGAGGTTTTAATATTATGGTTTGGGGTTTCTTCTGTTTGAAAGGAGCCAGTGATCTCCTAAAAATCAATGTAATCATGGATTAAAAGAAGTATCACAACACTCTTTCAACAGACTGAACCCTTACCCAAAATATACTGAACAACAAAAAGCAGACTGGAAAATATGTTTGGCGTAGTTGTTTTATTAAACCAAATTTATTACTAGCGCCTGCACATTTACACTCGTTTCATCAAACTTTTCTTAGTTTTGCGGTCACTTTGACTGAGTAACCATAAGAGTACATTATCTAACTAGCTAACTTGCGTTTCTTTTGTTGCTCAGTTTATTACCACCTTCATGTTCTTCAGAAGGGGTTAAACAGTCATTTTTGTAAACTCTACGGCGCAGATCAGTTCTGCGTTTGGGTGAAAAAATTAAAAATTTTGATTCATTGGTCCAAAGGACTTATTCCCAGTCCACTGGTGTCCAATCCGTGAATTTCTTGGCAAGCACAAGTCTTTCTTTGATGTTGCCCGCTCTTGGCAGCAATACAACAAATCAGATCATTTTTACACAGGTGTCTGAAAATATTAGATCTCGATACTTCCATCTCCTTATTTCTGGCACTATTCATATCATCATGGAGTTGCCATGCTGTCAACTGCATTTTCTTTTTTTGTTTTTTTTTTTTTAACTTGTCATACACCAATAACAAATATCAGAGGCACTTAAAGGGCATCTAAAGTTGATTCTCAGACGGGACGTCAAACATCCAATGTTTGCAAACAAATCGCTTGCTTTGGTTGACATCTCGCATTGTCACATGACCAATTTCATTCATCAACCAATGCATGCATAGGTATTCCTTCTATTTCAGTTCGTTTGCGCAAGTGCCACTCGCTGATTGACCGATAAACAAAAACAATGGGAATCGACTCTAGATGCCCTTTAACTTCCTTTTTGCACCTCTATTGCCACTAGTTTTCAGCGAACCGGTCCCTTTGAAAGGCTTGATAGTGTTTCTCACAGTCCCGTGGCAGCATTTAACGTTTTCAGCATCAAGTAAGGCCAGAATGAAGCAACAAACTGTTTCAGGGAGCTCCTTCCATCGTGCCATTGTGTTAAACACTGTGACAAAGTTCATGTCACTTTATACAGTGGAACAACTGACCATCAGTGGTAAGATTGCTGAATACTGTTGTCCAAAAACAGTTTAAGCACACTTCTGAGCATTAGTAATCATGGAATGAGCCTTCAAATGTGCATTCAGGCTATGCAGGAGTTTTAAATTTTAAAATTTAAATTTAAATTTGCGTCACCTTTCAATTGTTATAAAAATGTATGTTTTCAACGATTTTGTTCATTAGCCATATTTTTACCTCAATATACTTCAGGGAATGGTTTTTTTTTTTTTTTGTTCTCACTGCCTAAAATAGTATTTATTAATACATTTTCACCAAAGAATTTTAGACCCCTTTCAGATAAAAGTGGTGTTGTATAATCATCACTGCACACTACTGTGTGCCATTTTTCCTTATGAGCACTACACTGAGGCTAAAAGAGGATAGAGTTTATTTTTGATGGCAACTGCCCAGTTTCAGTCAGCAAAAACCAATATGTTTCCTTAGAATTATTAATATGACCGCCTTTTCAACCTGGGACAGTACAACAGAGGACTGCCATCAAAACTTGTATAATCCTCCACCATGAAGTGGACGAGTGTTGTCCTTCCAAATGTCCATCCGTCTGGCTATAGTACTTTTTCTGGGCCAGAACAAAAACAAAATTTTTCCATTAACTTTTTTTGGATACACCTAATTGTGCAGATATGCCATTTCATACTTTGCTCTGTAATCGTGTTTGTCTGTCTGTCCCTCAACCGCGTTTTGTTTTCAGGGGAGATATCAGCCGTACTGTGATGGGGACTCTATTTGTTCTTGCTAAAGGAGGGAATAATGTCTACTGTTTGGGCCAAAATTGCAGACAAAGAAAGAGCCAGTATTTTTAAAAAATATGGCATGTTTTTCATAAGCCATTCACCACAAGCTTACACTACCAGCTGAGGTACATATTAGATGTAGTTTCCTTTAAAGTTATTGCCGTTACTTGATGTAGGAAACACATTAAGGTTAAAGCTATTAGGAAACAAGTTGGATTTCTGTAAGATGAAGTTCATCTCCTCAGTACCTTGAAAGGAAAAGAGAACAAGCATTGAAATCAAACTCAGCGTATGACCTGTTGATTCAGAACTGATCAACTACTCATTTCAGACATGTTTCACCATTGATTTAAGAGAAGCAGAAAAGCCATAGCATGTTAGTTTGTGCGCATTGCTATTTTGACTTTTATAGCTGCTTGCATGATGTCGATTGAGCTCCACTGCTCTTCCAACCAGGACATATATATTCTATTAAGGCTGTTAATCACCCTAGAATACACTATCTAACTATTTGTGCAGGACTAGGAAAAGGGGTCACTTACGATTTTTTTCCATTCAGAGATTAATGGGGTATCTGAGAGATATCCCAGTGATAGTGATATCCCAGCAACACTGTGCTGTCAATTTACAACACTTTGCTGTGCACAAATTCATCAAATATTTTTCTCAAAATGAAAAATTTGGATCACTCTTTGATTTTGTTGGAAAATCTCAATTGTCATAAAATGACCCAAGTGACCCCTTTTCCTAGTCCTGCGCACATATGAGGCAGGCGCTACGTTCATCATTGCGAGGAACCTGAATTATGAAAGCTTTCACCAGATCACTGTTGTTGCTAATCATCGGTTAACCCTCTCCAGCCCAATTTATTATTTTGAGATATGAAAAATCTTTCATTCATGGAGACTAGTTCTCATACTCAAGTGGCTGCAGGTGGAAGTAACGGTGTATTTTTGCAATACTGAGCTAGAAGGGTAGCTTTATCAAATCATTTCCCATCTGGCCTTTATATTTTATAGTCAGTCATCAATTGATTTATTGTTGCAAATTTGCAACATGAGCCTGGAGAGGGTTAATAAGTAAAGAAATTTCTCATAGACCGCAAATTAATTCTGTAATTTTCAGAGTTGTTGTCATTTAAAGGGATAGTTCCCTATTTTTGAAGTGGGGTTGTATGAGCTACAAATTGCCCCGACGTACATTAGATGCAGTAGAAAGTTTCCTGCTCTCCACTAGTTAGCCACACCACCGCATAATGCTGGGCGGAGATTCAGGCGATACACTGTTGTGAACGGTCCCAAAGTGATAGCGTATTTTCGCGGCCTAAAAGAGGTCCTACCCAGTGGTTAAAGTGGGATTTGACTGGTAGGGAAGTCCTAAAATTTGGTGTCGCAGCCCAGTGGGGGAAAATAACTCAAATGATTGCAAAAAACTGTATTCGCTTTATTTTTGGCACTTAGGGACAATGACATTGAATTTTCATATTCACATGATCAGGAAGTGGGCATAATAAGAGATAAGCAGTGATGAATTTGGCTGAAAACTTGCAGAATAATGAGAAGTATGACAGTGGAGATATTCTACTGTTACAGTCATTTTCATTTCCAAAACAGTAAATCAAAACTGTTACATAATTACCTAAATGAATAAGTAACAGAAATCTCTGAATCTTTTGTTGAATTGAAGACACTGTCCTTACACTGCACACATAAACCATATTCTACTGCCAAAATGTTCTGATTTCCAATGCAAAATTATGGCAAGATGTATCAAGATGGATCTCTAATATGGTATGCTCTAATGCAGTTAGCATCTATACTTCTGGGAAACGCATCCCTGGATAGTACAGGACGCTGCGATGCTGCCAGCATAATGTAGCTTGCTTGCCCGCTACATAAAAAACCGCGCATTTTGTGTGTGGGCGGTGCATGCCCTCTTGCTCCTGCAGTGTGGCTGCGGACGCGTCAGAAAGTTGTGAAAAGGAAATACACTGGAGAGAGTCAAGGCAAAAGAGAGAACAGCAGTGAGAGAAAGACTGAGTGTGTAATAGTGAAGGAACATGACATGGCCCATGTTCTAAACTGCTCAAAGTAGACAGCGAAAACAGAGCTTTTAAAGTGGAATGGACGGAATCTTATAAGTTTATCCTCCCCGCTGGAAGCTCAAAGCTGCTGTGTCTCATGTGGTCCAAGACGGTGGTGCTACTGAAAAGTGCTGACGTAAAACGCCACTGCGAAATTAAACAGCTGGTGAACTGGCGATGGGGGCAGGTAAAACCTGTCCCTTAAAAATAATATTTGGTCATGACCTGTTTTCAATCAAATTGGAAGTAATGCATGCGTTTCATGATTGTTTAAATGCAACAAGATCATTTGAAACGTCTTTATGCAATTCCATTGCTTCCAAGCCCTGAGTAAAGAAAAGCGCGAGAAGTCCGAATTCTTTATCACCGAAACGCATGTGAAACTGATAAGCCTCCACGCACATGGACTTGAATTCTGCACGAGAATCTCTTACATACACGTTGATTGAATAATCATGCTAAGAATAACTAGAAATGGTTTTTACACTTAAAAACAGATGTCTCCCCCCTCCCCCATTTCACATTTTAGAGTTATGGTCCGCAAACAAGTACAACCCTTCTATATGCCTAAATCCAAATTGTAGCCATGGAAACAGAAAAAATATTAAAGCTGCAAGTAGCATTGGACGGGTCCTCGCCCTCCCTCCCGCCCTTTTCTTTAGTATAATGGAGCTATGACCCATGCGACCTGATCAAACTTTCAGAAGCAGATTTTATCACTGCTGTGTATTGTGCAATCTTTCCCCATTCATGAACTTAGTGAAGGACGATGAGCCATGTGATCCTACTGCCACCAAGTGGTCAGAATGTGTAGCTGCACAAAGAAAAACACTGAAAATCAATAATAATCAAGAAATTAATAAATGCTTCTTCCAGGTAAATTCTAGAAAGCTGACATTTCGGGAGTACGTTCAATGAAGAAAGACAAAAGTTTTATACACTTCAACTTATGGTGAATTCAGAAGTGCGTCACTCCATATTGTTCAAAATATAAATATTCATATCTAATATTCATATCTAAATATTTATATCTCAAGAAATATCAATTGTAATGGTACCACACTTGGCACTTTGTTTGGCGACATGACGATTATGAATTATGCCAAAGGACATTTTGATATGATGAACGGTTTGTCCATAGCAAGAATGTATATCTTACTGTACAGTGTATTATGTATGTAAAAATTTCAAAAAGTCTCAAATGGATTTTCAGGAAATTAGGTGACAGTACAGGGCAAAGTACAGCAATGATAAGTGAATTTTTTCAGAATTTTATGACTTTGCAACAGGCTGTGGTGAAAGCGAAAGTCCCATTTTGGCGTATTTAGGTGGCGCTAGAGAGCCATTTTGTGTCTTTGGTGGAGAATTTTCAGATTGTAAGAATATTTGAAGCCATGTAAAAATACTGCAAAATTTGGTTTGTTTTCGAGCATGTTTTAGGGGTCAAATGAAGGTTGGAAATTGCCTAGGCATCGAAAAAAGGCAGTGAAAGTGGCTGGGGACCCCATCTTTGACACCTAATAAAATCCGAACCGCTCGACTTTTGAAAGAGTTGTACAGTATTTTTCATCGGCAGAGTGTGCTTTGTCATCTATTAGCATTTGGGGTCGATATGATGAACACCCTTAAAGGAGTTTGTGTTTGTTCGAGGGCAAATTTTGACGAAATTTAGGGGAAAAAGGAAATTTTGATATGCAAATTGCGTACTTCTTGTTCAATTTAGGTAATGGGTGTTGACTGTTCCTTTTTAGGCCTTGATGAGATGAACAATATAGTGTTGGTTCCATGTCTCTATGACTTTCCTACCGGTCATGGTCTAAGTGCAAATAAAATGTTTCTTGGTGGCGCTAGAGAGCCATTTAAATTCAAAAGCTGTTTACAATACAATACATGAGATACATGAGACAATACATGAAATTTGGTGAGAATCGGTCGCACAGTTTCAGAGTTTTGCTCCCGAAACAAATGGGAACGCCAACGCCAACACCAATGGGAATTCAGGCAAAAGCAATATTCCCCCTCCCCTCCAGGAAGGGGGAAATTTAATAATTTGAGTAAGAGCGTGAACGAATTGTGTGCACTGTTTTATTAAGACCAATTGATCCATGAACCCAAATGTAGGACGTGTATCGCAAACATTGTTTGCAAAAAGGCGTCATTTCGCTTGGGATCAGTGATCATTCTCATGTTTATGTTAACTTGAAAGAAATAACAGAAGGCAAAATGCCAATTATATCCAGAAGTCGATCACTTCGTAGGTTTTGTGAACATAGGTTTGTTGAAGAAGGTGAAAACTTATCATGGCAACCCATGTACAGCAGCACTGACGTTGAATACGCTTGGAATTATTTTAAACATACTTTTACTCAATTGTGTGATAATCATGCACCCTATATTTCTGTTAAGAAAAGAGTAAACGGAGCGCCGTGGAAAAACGATTAGTATTTAAGCCTAGCATGTCAGCGAGACTACCTTAAGGACAAATTTAATAAAACAAATGATCAATCTTACTGGGTACAATACCAGAAAATACACAATAAAGTTAATAACTTGAATAAATCACAAAAAAAGAGGTATTTCATGGAAGAATTAAGTTCTAACATGGGTCATTGTGGTAAATTATGGAAAACTTTAAACAAAATGAGCTCTAATTTCTTTGCGCAGCGCAGGGTGGCGCAGCTGGCGTAGCGTGGCACAGCCCACGCAGTGGTAATTTCATGCGGTTCAACACCGTGCGCAGTCACTTTGGCAATTTGGTAGAGAGATGTGCGCCGTGATGGGTGTGGCGGCGTAGTAGGGGGAGGTGTCACATATTCATCAAGCCGCAGCGACAATTTTGTAGAAAAAGTCTCAGCTGGAGTTGCTCAGAAAGCTCGCCAGCTCCAATCTGGTTTAATTTCTGTGCAGTGGTAATTCGGCTGACCGGCGCACAGTGCGCACACGTCACCGAAATCTCATAGGCAGGTTTCCAGAATTTCAGGCACATTTCAATGCAAAAAATAATTCCAGGAAGCACTTTTTAATGTAACTATCTGAATAAGGACATAAATTATAGTATCTATATCGATTGTCCTGATGTCAGATTAAAGGCGTTTGGCACGCATAATGGAAACTTGACCTGGCTTAATCAATGCAGCTGAATCTGAGATGCAAACTAACGACTTCACATCTTTCTCAGCCAACCACAAACTGCATATATAGAATACTTGCGTTCCATGCTCAGTAAAGCCGCTTGCACACTGGACCCTAAACAAATTTTTTGCATGACTGATTATAGACAAAGTCAATGCAAAGACGCGACAGTTGGACAGGGTTTTAATATAGCTCCGTATCCGAAAGTCATAAAAGTTCAAATTTTTCTGAGTATCCTAGGAATTATTAGACGTGCAAACTTGGCCATGTTTGTGTTCGACCTTCACAAAATGCAAATTGATAGCTATCGACTTTTCTTGGTCTTTTTAGACTATTCGTCTTTTTTCTTCCATTGAAAATAGACAAGAGTCTTTATTCGGTCTTTCTTTTGAAAATTAGTTAGATGAATTGAACAAATTCACGCTTTATTTCCACAGCAGAGATGGAACGTGAGCAAATCAATTCCATGACCATTGACAGTGTGAATAAATTATCGCATGCACGATCAAGACTGTCCGACACGAAATGCAAAATACTCCATGTCCAGCAGCCAGCAAAAAGTAAAATTATTGATATGGGAACAGATTCATAATGAAATAAAGAATAGAAATATATCACCAACAAACGGAACATCCAAAAAAGATGACCCGCAAATAAATAAATCGCAGTGTTCATTGGATGTTCTGTTAGAATGTTTCTTTTCATTCTTTATTTTGTTATCAATCTGTTCCAGTCATCCTTTTTTTTTTTATTTTTTGCTGTCAGACACGGAGGCATCGTACATTGTCTCGCGCCAATGTCAACTCACTTTATTGAGCAGAGCTTAAACAGGCACATTGATTGAAATTCTCGGTACTCATCGAGAAGATCTGAGCCCTCTTATCAAAACATTCACGTTTAATATCTAAAAGAGTCCGTAGATTTGAAGAAATTAAAAACAATAATCGACTGTCGGACACGGAGTTTTATTAAAACCCTGTCAGACTTTCGGACACGAGACATTGCGTTCAACGCAATCTGTCGTGCCAAAAATTCGTTTCATGTCCAGTGTGCAAGCAGCTTAATTATTGTCACTTAGGTTTAATAGTTTTTAGTGGGGGAAAGTAATACAGCCTGATTGCTATGCTGTCGTACTGAGTTACGATCACATATTGAAAATAAATGTGTAACGCATCTTGCATTGTTGTCCATGCATGTTAAACCCAAAATTTTAAGCAGCAACTGGGTGTAATAATAGGAACACGCTATCCATCGTTTCTCTTCCCAATGCGCAACCGTCGTATTTCATTCCAACTTCATAAGTTTGAATCATCAGACGTAGTTTCGTTTTGAAATTCCATTCAAGTTTGCTAATGTTAATGATTTGTGAATGCCCGTGCTAGCCAGCTAACTCATATTGGTAATGCTTAATATCGACGTAAGTGGTGCAGAAAACATTTCTGAAGCAGCAAAGTAAAATGCAACATTAACGCATCATGCAGATATAGGACAGAGGCTTCTATATTCCAACACATTAAAGGTGAGGAGAGGAGCTCATTTGATTGGTGAAGATTTGACTCGGCTGTGTTATACACAAACACGCCTTCCTTTCCACTTGCGCAGGAAGGCGGGACAGAGGCGGGAGAGAAGTACTTGCGCCAGGCTACACCGGGCACGCAATTGCAACATTCCCCTGGACACACCCCGTTGGAGCGGCGCACCCCTCATTCGCCGCGCCTGCGCCTGGTCTACAAATTTAGAGCCCAATAGCGTCATGCACCAAGAGTAAATGCACTGAATTACATACCAGTGGTGGTCTAGTTACCGATGCGTTTGAAACTGCTAATGAGTTTAACGGGTTTTTTACCTATGACGGGGAATGTGATCGAGATGGTTTCCTGAACACGGACTCTCGGTTTACAGATGCGTGTTTTAATTTTGTGGAAATTGAATAGGATTATGTGAAAAAAGAATTGTCTAAACTCAATAGCCACAAATCAATGGGTATTGACAATCTTCACCCTTTGTTGTGTTCCGTGGTCTGTGTGCCTGGTTGGTTAATTTTGGGTTTTTATTATTTTGGTATGTCAGTTTTTAGCCCTTGTCTTAGTTTTCACATTTCATTCCTCTCCCGTGTTAGTCCAGTCCACGTTTTACCCATGTACTGTCTTTGCTTTCTCCCCGGTCGCGTCATTGTTTGTAGCAGTTTCTGTCTTGATTATGGCACTGTTTCGGGTGATTTAATGGATTCTAGGTTTCATCCTTCCTTCCCTTCTCGTTTACTAGTTTCCCCTTGCTTTCCTATATCTACTAACAATTACTAACAGTTTGTTGTTTTCTCTAAAATTACTAACCACTACTAACATTGTATATAATACTAATCTACTAACGAGCACCCGTGATTGTATAGCTGCACTTACTAATTGACTAATTATCTCTCAGCGGTCGCCCTGTTCTTGTCTCCGCCCCTTGCTTTTCTATTCACTGGCTTTGCTAAATTTTCTGCAGACCCTCTGCATTCTTATTATCTATTCTGGCTCTTATTCTGTACACTTAGGAGTCTTTTTACCCAGCTTATTTATCCCGTCTTTGGGATTGTCTTGTGATCCTCGTCTGTGTGTTAATTTTTATCTGTTTCATGTAATTAGGTTTCCCTTATTTTCCACCCCTTGTTAATTATATTAACCCTAGAAGACTATCGCCGGCCGATTTTCACCCGAGCAAACGTGTTTACGTGATTTTCATTATGTTGCGTTTGTCTGAGTGTTATGGGTCCCTGGGTAGCTTCAGCATTGTCTTTGACATCTTTGAAGGCATGGGTGTTTTGTAAACCTCAGGGTACTTTTTTTCATTTTGTTAGACATAGCACAGTTGAAAATAAAAGAACACTCCTCTAATTTGTCATGTATTGTCAAATTTTGATGACAAGTACTTTTTATTGGGTATTTTACTATATCTGGAAAAATCACCCGGCGTTAGTGAGGGTGTTACTAATTTTAGCAATAGTGTTCTAGGGTTAAGTTCCTGCACATGTGTCTGTGTGTTCCCCCTACCTTATATCTGTCAGCCTCTGCAGCAAGCCTTCAGATCTGACTTCTCTCCCACTCCCGGCCCTGTGCACTTTCCTCTGGTCCCCACACTTCTTCTCTGTGTTCCAGTCGGCCGCTTACGCAGCCCAGTCTACCCTTCCTGCTGCTCAGCCCCTGGTGCCCTTGTCCTCCAGAGCCCAGTGCGCCTGTCCCCTATGTCGTCTCCAGAGCCAAGTGTGCCTGTCTCCTTCACCATCTCCAGAGCCCAGTGTGCCTGTCTCCTTCGTCATCTTTAGAGCCCAGTGTGCCTGTCTCCTTCGTCCTCTCCAGTCCCCAGTGTGCCGGCCGCCTTCGCCGGCTTCCCAGCCAAGGTTCCTTCCGTCTTGTCTGCCCCCCTCCTGATGTTCTCTCTTACCCTTCTCCCGGCCAGCTGTGCTATCCCAGTTAGCCATCTGCCAGCTGTGCCCACTGTCTTGTCTTGTGCCTGCCCTAGACCCTGCTTCCCATTGTCCCCTAGCTCCAGTTCCCTAGTGTCCCCTTACCGAGTCTGCCCCTTCCGAATGTTTCCCTAGCTCCCCTTCCTGAGTTGTCCCAAGTGTCCCTAGTCTGCCCATTGCGGTTCAGTTTTTGGATTCCTTAGTTCTTAGTAGTTGGATTCTTTCGTAGAGTCTTGTTTCCGAGTTTTCCAAGTTCCCAGTGCTCCTAGAGTGTTTCCCTCCCCAAATCCTTAACACCCTAATTTGTTAAAGACTGCAGCTCCTTTTATAGCTGAACCTCTCACATATTTGTATAATTTGTCTCCTTGTTCTGCAACTATACCGTCAGAGTGGAAAAAGGCTAAAGTAACCCCAGTATTCAAAAGCGGTCAAAAAGAGGACGTTCGTAATCACAGACCGATTTCAGTTTTATGTCACCCAATGAAAATACTAGAAAGGGCAATACATGGGCAACTTTATGATTATTTTATGTCGAATAATTTGTTAAGTAATTGTCGATCTGGTTTTCGTCCTTTACACTAAACTACCACAGCTGGATTTAAACGAATACCTTCTGAAAAACGTATGAAACTGGTGGATTATTTTTGGATTTTAAGCAAGCTTTCGATTCCATCTCTCATCCGATTCTATTTCATAAGCTAAAAAAGTATGGTATCAATTGTACGGAGCTGAATTGGTTTGATCAGTATCGATCTAATCTAATCTATCAGCCATGTGTTACGTGTTTAGGTAAAATGTATGACTTTCGTACAATTTGTAAGGGAATTCCGCAGGGCTCAATATTAGGTCCCCTCTTCTTCTGGATTTTTATTAATGATTTTTATCATGTCTCATGACTCAAAAATACGAAATTCTGTTTATATGCAGATGACGCAGCGCTATGCTGTAAGGACAGAGATATCAATGTAGTCTCCAAACTACTACAGAAGGAATTCTATAAGATCTGCCAGTGGGTAGATACTAACATTTTGGAACTAAATTTCAGAAAATGTAAATGTATGCTAATTGGTACGAGACGAAAAATACGTAAATCATCCGTAATTGTGAAATATAAAGGTGAGACAGTTGAACAGGTGCATGATTTTAAATACCTTGGTGTAATATTAGCCGAGTCACTGACATGGAGTCGGCAAATAATAGGGTGTATTTGTCAAATCAAAAGGAATCTCTGACAATATGCTAATCATGTTATATAATGCATTAATTTTACCACAAATTGATTACGCTCTTGTTGTATGGGGTAAAAGTTCTCAAAATAATATACTTAGGGTGCAAAGATTACAAAATAGATACACGCAAGTTGTACTGCAGGCCGATTTTAGAATGCCCTGTAACATTCTTTTAGGTCGGTGAGACTGGCAGTCAATTACTCAAAGATGGCAATATCAGTTTTACCTCGTCATTTTTAAAAATAATGAATGGACTAGCTCCAGGATACTTCATGGCAATATTTGTTTCTCTTGAAATCAAATTTTAAACAAGGATGTGCGTTATCTTGCCCCCTTAAATTAAATACACCCTGCACTGACTCTCCATTATCAAGAGTCAATAATGTGGAACAATCTACCTCAATATATTCGATCCATAACTTCTCTACAGTCATTCAAGAAGTATTGTAGGCTTTTATCTATAGCCTGAATTAAGTTTAACTTATTTTAACCACTGATAAACCTTGGTATTTGTGTAATATGTTGTTTTAATATACAAACCTAAAACCAGTGAAGTTGGCACGTTGTGTAAATCGTAAATAAAAACAGAAAACAATGATTTGCAAATCCTTTTCAACTTATATTCAATTGAATACACTGCAAAGACAAGTTACTTAATGTTTGAACAGGTAAACTTGTTATTTTGCAAATATTAGCTCATTTGGAATTTGATGCCTGCAACATGTTTCAAAAAAGCTGACACAAGTGGCAAAAAAGACTGAGAGAGTTGAGGAATGCTCATCAAACACTTATTTGGAACATCCCACAGGTGAACGGGCTAATTGGGAACAGGTGGGTGCCATGATTGGGTATAAAAACAGCTTCCCGGAAATGCTCAGTCATTCAAAAACAAGGATGGGGCGAGGGTCACCACTTAGTGAACAAATGCGTGAGCTGATTGTCGAACAGTTTAAACACAACATTCTTCAATGAGCTATTGCAAGACATTTAGGGATTTCACTGATAAACCTTGGTATTTGTGTAATATGTTGTTTTAATATACAAACCTAAAACCAGTGAAGTTGGCACGTTGTGTAAATCGTAAATAAAAACAGAAAACAATGATTTGCAAATCCTTTTCAACTTATATTCAATTGAATACACTGCAAAGACAAGTTACTTAATGTTTGAACAGGTAAACTTGTTATTTTGCAAATATTAGCTCATTTGGAATTTGATGCCTGCAACATGTTTCAAAAAAGCTGACACAAGTGGCAAAAAAGACTGAGAGAGTTGAGGAATGCTCATCAAACACTTATTTGGAACATCCCACAGGTGAACGGGCTAACTGGGAACAGGTGGGTGCCATGATTGGGTATAAAAACAGCTTCCCGGAAATGCTCAGTCATTCAAAAACAAGGATGGGGCGAGGGTCTCCACTTAGTGAACAAATGCGTGAGCTGATTGTCGAGCAGTTTAAACACAACTTTCTTCAATGAGCTATTGCAAGACATTTAGGGATTTCATCATCTACGGTCCATAGTATCGTCAAAACCCCGGCGAAAAGAAGTTCATGAACTTGTGGAGTTCAAGAACAGTTCAAGAACAGACTGTTCTTGAACTGTTCTTGAACAGAGTTCTTGAACTACTAGTTCATGAACTGTTCTTGAACTAAAGTTCATGAACATAAAAAGTTCTTGAACTGTTCTTAAACCAAGTTGTTGAACTTCTTGTTCATGAACTGTTCTTGAAATAATGTTCATGAACATAAAGTTCTTGAACTGTTCTTAAACCAATGTTCAAGAACTCCTTGTTCTTGAACTTTCCTTAGTCAGTTCTTTAAAAAAAAACAGTTCAAAAAAGATGAGTTTTAAATATGTTCTTCAACTTTTTTAATATGAACTTGTGACTGGTCAGTATTGTGGAGAGAGATTTTACCCTGTATGTGACTGGTTGAGAGCGGGTGGGCAACATCAAGGCATTGAAGAGAGAGAGTGGTGGTTGAGTATTTTATTTTGACTGCGTCAGAGAGAGAGACGGTTAATACTTTATGTCGAGTGTGTAGTGTTGTATTCAGTGGAATAAGTAATGTAAGCCGAGTTTATTCATCAGTTTTTTGAGTGCGGGTGTCTCTACGAGACCACGACTCGTGAACTGTTAAGGATTGGACCAGAGAAGACTGGACTAACTGTTTGTTAGTCCTGGAGGTCGGACCTGGTGGGAACTGTTACTGAGCTTGCCTAGCTCGCTAGCTAGCTTGCTGGTGTAACCCAGTAGAGAAAACGACTCTTTTTCTCTCAAGTTTATTTTGTTAATACAATTGCAGCATTTTATGTTGAAAAAAAAAACTTGTATTTTGAAAAGAGGAAGTGTGGTCCTATCCCTCCAACTTTGTTTTCCTGTATTCGTGGTCATGTTGAATGATAATGACCTTCTCATTTGTAAAGAGTGATATTAGTCCTGCCTTCTGACAGCGGACTGAGCTGCACATTAGTTCATCGGTCATTTGCACTCTGGAAATGAGCAGGACAGGCTGTCTGGCGGTCCATGCCGAAATTCATGAACAGTTTTGGTGAGTTGTGATGAAAAACAGTGTTGTAAACAAATGTTTGCACTGTCTAAAAGCTAATTTGAAATATTTATTGTGTCAAGTGGATGGGAGCACGAGCTAGTGGCTGTGTGGTCGGTGTTCCTTGCCATGTGCCGTGCGATACCTCATCTTGGTGAGTTCAGACAACGTGCTTGCTAAAGAAAACATGCTAGCGCCATACTAGTATCAGCATTATGGTAATCGCGAGTGCTGACGCTAATCGCGAGTGGATCTCTTTTTTTTAAAAAGCTATATAAAAGCTATTCTTGGTTGTTCTAAGGTTTGCCAAATGGTACTCTAATTCACAGAGGTATAAGTAAGCACTTTTGGTCGTTTTTTTTGTGCACTGTTTTTAGTAAAATGTGATGTTTATTTCGATGCTAAATGCACAGTTTTTGGTTTTATTTTATGAAAGCTTACACTAACTCCTATGTAATGCTAAAACAGTAGCCCAGATAGGGCTTTACGGTCACAATGGATAGCTTTAAAGGAGAATAATGGAAGCTATTATTTTATTTCCTCCTTGGTAATGAGATAAATTAATTGTATTTCAGTTCATGATTTACAAAAGCTTCAAATTGGTTAAAAAGTCAATAATCAAATTTGTAAAGAAATGTTAATCATAATTTCATGGTTAACCCTCTACTGCATGACTTTTGAATTTTTGGGGAAAAAAATATTTCATTCTATTTTGGAGGAGCTTTGGGGTCCCTGAAAATCCATCAATCATAAAATTTGACCCCTCCACCCCCCCAAAACAGATATTGGTTTGTTGCTTCAAGGCAACATTGTGCGACAAAGGTAATAAATCACCAAGGTTTTCTATAATAAGTTTTAATAGTGGATCAAGCATAAAAAATAAACAAACAACAAATAAACAATGTAAACATTTCATAGAAAGATAAAACAACAAAATACATCAATTTGATTTGCAAAAACACTGCAAGCATAGAAACTTGAATTGGCCAAGGATAAAAACATCATAATAAATCTCGGAGTGGTTCTCTCTTCTCTGCTACATCTTCATCTTCACTCCAGTCTCAGTAGGTACTCTCTTGAACAGAAGAATCAGGAAGCACATTTTCTTTATCCACAGACATGATGTAAACAATTGTACCTGCATTCACATACATACGTGCATGTGCATACACGCACGCACGCACACATGCAGGCATACTCGCGCACTCACACACACCCACTCTAACTTCACTGATTGACCTGTAACTGACCCCTAAGCCCTTAAGTATCTCACACACCTGATTCAGGGATCCATCTTGTTTATTCAGTGTGGAACCTCAGGAAACAGTTGCGCTCGGGGGTGAAGCAGAGGTGCGCATTGCATTTGCGGCAAATTGCTTTTGGCGTGCCGTTGCACCCTGGTACCCTGCATCGTCCCTTGTCCCCAGTCATGATGAGCCAGTGGGCTGTTTGATCCAGGCGGACATCTGGGACTGGAATAGGAGCTGTGGGTCCTTTCTTCCTCTTCTCCTCGTACGCGCCAGCAATGGACAGGCTGGGACGACCTCTCTTCTTCTCCAGGTTCTTCCCACACATAGAGAGGCCCTCTGCAATGTAAGATTTGAGGGTGTAGAGCTTCATTTGGTCTTTCTGCTCCATGCCAGTGCAAATTCCTGCTGCTTCCTTCCGTAAAATGTTCTTACGTCCATGTGCTGTAAGTATCAGTAGATTGTAAAGTAAAAGACATTGACAAAATGCATACAAACACATCTCTACACACACACGGTAATGCATTATATTGCCTGAACAAAATTGGGCTAACTGCACAGTGTTGCCTTGAGGCAACGAACGAAAAGAAACAGTTTTACTGTATAAGTAAAAACAAAATAAGTAGTCAAACAATCAAATATACTTCTTTACATATTCATGCATATGCAAGTATTTTTTTTATACAGTTATTTCAATGGAAACATGTAAAATAGTAATATTTATCTTACCTACCAGTGGCGATCTGTCCCGTGTGGTGCCGCTTCCTGAAAAGGGGTTTCCCGCCCCCAAATGAATGTCACACCACCTTCAACTCATCATTTCATTGGACAGAGATGTGTCTGGTTGCATTATTTGAAAAAAAACATTTAGTTTTTTTTGAAGGGCCAATTTGAGGTCTGAAAATGTGGTATGTTGCCTGAGGGCAACGCTATGCAGTAGAGGGTTAAATGATTTAAAGAGATAAAAAGAGGAATTAATTTAATTGTTTTACATGGGTTAAAAATAATTTCATGTACAACACAGGATAGTTGGAGTTAAAAACATGCATGTAAAATATTACTGTATACTGTACAATAATAATATGAGAGAAAAGATAAAAATCAAGCTATAGCTATTTGAAAGAATAAGAGAATGGACTTTATTTAGCTGAATACAATAATACAATTATTATTGTGCAGGCTAGGTTTTTTTTTTTCCTTTTACTACGCATTCTGAAACCTCTGGATTGGATACTGGATTTCTCCGGACGGGAGATGGCGAGCCTGTGCGACGTGATGCGGTAAAGGGACTTTCCCTATCAGTGAGTCACGCCGTTTCCAAGCTAGTCGTCGAAAGACAAGTATCGTTCGAGTGGAGTAAGTGGGAAGGAGGTGTTGTGGACCGAAGAGGAACGCAGATCGACTGTTGCTGATAGATGGAGAGCTATGCCTGAAGTTCGCCCTGCTGCTGGATGCGCGGTAACCATCACCCAAGAGCGAGACGGCGAGGGATACTGAGGTACCGAATGTGGTTGGCTCACTGGAGCGAAGAGGAAAGTTCAAATGTAAACAGGCCTGCAACAGGGGTGGACTCTTTTTACTTTCCATTTATTTGCCGGCTAGATTTGGGTTTGGTAGCATTATTGTATTGTGATCGAATGTTTTATTGCGCTGTGGTCGAATGTTTTAATGTTAACGTAAGCCATTGGGGCTAATTCTCATTCATACATTCTCATCCAATTATTTAATTCTTAATACATTTTATATTATATAATTCTATGTGCCTGTGTGGTGTGTGAATTATTGATGTGGAATGTGTTCTTGATGTGTTTTTCTGTTGTGGGGAGTATAGGCTAATATAGGGTGTATAGGGTTAAAGGGCATGACACGCTTCTATTTGCAAATTTAAAGTAATAATCCAGAATTTTACTAGGAGTCAATTGGTGACCCACAGTGATGTTTGAATTCCTTAGGACCTTAAAGGGCCCCACACACATTTTCTATTGAAGTTATCTTTGGACATTTCAGGACATTTGGTACAAATCTTAACATACTAAAAACAAATAAAAAGAGAAGTAAACACACTTCAATATTGTAAAGATACAAAGTATATAGAGAACTCAGGAGCATTATCCTTCATAGTTTAAAGGGATAAAATGCGCTACACTTGTGACCCCTCGGCTGAGTGCCACTACATTGGAGTCCATCCCGGTGAATGAGAGGGTCTCTGCAATTCACTTACGGGTTGCAGAGGGGAATGCTCTGACCTTTGTTTGTGCTTATGCTCCAATCAGCAATTCAGAGTATCCAACCTTCTTGGAGTACCTGGGTTTGGTCCTGGGAAGGGTTTTGGAGAACTCGTTGACCGGGGCAATAGTTATTGGCATGTTATTCTACTACTCTCAGATCGTCAACACTGTTATCTCACCTGCCATGACAGCTGGTATGACTTATTATTTGAAGCACTTAAAAGGTTTGTGATGGTCAGAAATTAAGTCTGTTTATACTGATAAACCACTGATTCCCAAGAATCATCTGATATTCTTTATCTGAGATGTATTAGGAAAATAGGTCCACCAATACACGTGGTGTATGAGGTTTGAAGGAAAAAACAACTTTTTCAAGAAGCCTGTAAAGAATTTTAAAAACATAACCAAATCACTTGTAAACCAAGCGTCAGTTGGCTTTTCATTGGGAGAATTTAGATTTTAAAAGATCGGTTTGGTCCTGTTAAACATGTCTTAACTGGTGATCTAGAGGGCAATGAGGACTTAGGGTCTTAGCGGACTTTGAGTGTGTCTGGCGTCTCCACTACTTCCTGGGTGAAAAACTATGGAACAGAATACCAGATTGGAATGTTTGTTTGTACCGATACTGAAAATGAAATGCTTATTTTCAACAAGATAATCAATGTCATCATCAAGAACGAGGAGGCATTCCTTTTGACTGTAAAAGTTGTTACATTGTGCTTTGATGATCACCTGAATGCATTCAGCATTGAAGAGCTGGATGATTTGTTCACTGTCATTGATTTGGTTGATCTGAAATTTTCAACCTTATGACCAGCAGTATTCACTTGATGATGATGAGAGAACTTATATTGTGCCCAACTGCATTTTTGTCTGATGTGCATTGAACTGTCATGTCTGGAATTTTGTAATAACATGCAAAATATAGAAAGTTTGTTTCTGTAATATTTCTACCGTTTGTCTTACTAAAATTAGTGGGCTATGGGGGGATCTTGGTGCTGGTATTTACACCCAAAAGTGTTACTACTACTCATTTTCAACTCTGTGTTTTTGTCACCCACACACCACACAAGTGCGGGTGTTAAAAAAGCAAAAGTATTAAAAGTGTTCCTTTTAACACTTTATGTTAACACCAACACCAGTGCGGTGTGAATACTACACCTTATAGTGTTGGTGTAGTGTTGATTTTTAGCAATGTACTGTGTTAAATAAACTTATTGTTAACACTTTCAGACCTGTTACTGCGTCCCACCAAAAAAGTAAAAGTAAGGATTCACCTGTTACACCGCCTTTCCTTTTCATGGTACCCAGCATTCACTTGTGAATTTATGGCACTAATTGTAGCAGTTTTGCCGTTGGAATTTGTTTCCCATCCCTGATATAATACTGAAACTGCTCAGTGTTGTTGCATCTTAGCAGCTAGAAAAAAAAAATTACTTCCATTTTATTGTGTCTCAATTGTTTTGTGCTCTAGAGGCTATGCTGTTGCAAAATTCTTTTTAGCAATTTTCTGTTGATTAATTCAAGTGTTACTTGCCATTGTCTTGATTGAATTTTGATCACAGCAGAGAGTGAGAGAAATGGACGTATGGTACTCTAAAACTACAAAGTTTAAAAGAATATAAAGGGAGATGAAAAACTTTTGCATACTAAAAGCAGAGAGGCAGGATCTTCAAAAGGAAAAGATAAAGGCATCAGCAGTCAACAGCTATTATTCAGAATATGGGCAAATGTAAAATAACACAGGCCTCACTGTCCACACGATTTGCAGTGCATGCATTTCCTCTTTTAAGTTAAGGTCAGTGGGTGGCGTAATACCATGAAGAAACAGTCTTAAACAGTCTTGAAAATTTCATCAATGCCTTTGATCTGAGACACCTTTGAGAACATTAATCACAATTGGTGGTGCAATACCTTTGAGAATGCGTGGTTTTCCCTGCCGTAAAGAAACACTGTCGGAAATTCATTGCAATTAGTCATCTTTCCAAGTCTCAGGCTAAATAACTGTAGTTTATTTAATGTCTACTGTGAACAAAGGTTCTAAACAGCAACAAAAATACACGGAAGCGGCGAACAATTTCGCATTGACAAGCTCTAAAATCACGTGAGAGTGCTAAAATACTAAGTGAGAGCAAACCTTGAAGTTTGAGTCGCTCCCGGCCGGTCCCCGGGCTGGACCCACAGCTAATTTATCATTCCCAACTGAACTGACTCAAGAATACTCTGATGGGCTCTCACTGAGCATGTGACCAGCGGTGCAAGTACCATAGAGCAGAGCCATGATTACTAAAAATGTCTTTTTAGTCATCAGAACAGAATTAATTTAAATCGCCCAAAGTCAGTGAGCACGCAGACAGGGAAGACGGACTGAACCAACTAGATCACAAGACAGGGGAGACAAGTGCAATGGAATGAACCAAAAACCGGAGTGTTACAATAACCAAAAAGAATAAATAAAAGACAAAATCATGAACACAGAACCTGAACATAAACATGACCAAAGACCATAACCATGACAGAAAGGGGTTACCGCAGCGATTTGAGACCACGTTAAAACTCTGTAACCCCCTTCATATTGCACTGCTCATCTACTCAGATGGACGTCGCAGCTTGGGCAATAAGGACATATCTGATGAGGTCAGACTCTAAATTTGGTGAAAATGTGACATGGAAGGGGGATTGACTGAATTATGATGTGACAATTAGTATCACATGAATACTTGAATATAATGATTGAATATTGGCTATTTACAGACATTAATGGTCGCAGGCTTATAAGATAATTACTCTGGGCCTACTATAATTGAGATAGCAATGTGTAGAGGACAATTTAGAACGACTGTTAAGGACATTGATTTTCCAATTTGGGTGACTGCGGACTATGAGGTGAAATTTGCAGGAGGAAGGAGCTAAGCTTGTTGGTGAGCCTACTCTGGAGCTGGCTAGCTCCGCAGACTTTGTTTCCATAGTAACAAGTGCCGTGCTTTAGCCCACACACTCTGTGCAACTGAAACGGAGCTTGAGATCATCCTGTGCTGATCCTGGGCTAATTCCTTATCTTGCCTTTATGCAATAGGCTCCTGGTTTGGCCAGTCCAAAACACCACTTTAGTTTTGTGTGTTTTAGTTTTTTTTGTTATGATTTAGCAAATCTTACAAACCCAAAACCAGTGAATTTGGCACTTTATGTAAATCATAGATAAAAACAGAATACAATGATTTGCAAATTGTTAGAAATCGGTGATTTATATGTTTGTTTTTAGTATGTTTTATTCGTTTTAGTTGCTATTTATTTATTTATCATATTTATTCTTTTAGAGTATGTATGTTTCTGTAAGATTGCGCTGTCTTTAGTCTTCAGAGTCTTCCTCTCGTTTCTGTCTCGTAGTGTCTTGTCTTTTTCATCACACTCTCTTCCCTGCAATTTCGGTTAGGTATTTCCTCTTCCTTCTCTCTTGCTGTTCTCATTGGCTATCCACACCAGAGAGTAGTTTAGTGAGGCATGGGTGTTTAGTTAGATTAGAGTTAGAACTCCACCCTTTTCCTCTCTCTCTCCTATCACTGTCCTTGCTTTTCTAGCTCCACCTCTCTCTACAGCTGTCCTGTGTTTAGCTGGGATTCCACTTAAGTAGTTTGTGTTTAAAAAGCCCACTTTTTCCTCAGCTTCTTGTCGACTCGTTTCTTCCCATAGCTTGTCTTGGTCAAGTCTCGTTTCTGCGCTTTTCTGGTTTTGATTGTTGATTGCTCGTTTCTTGTGAATCTCCCGTAAGTCTCGTTATTGATTGTTTGTATTAAGTTGTTTGATTGCTGGTTGATTGATTAGTACTTCGTTCTCCCTTATTCCCATTTTGTACCCATCTGTTTAGTCTCTCTTGTGTTCTCCCTTATCCCATCCAAATCCCTTTTTCCTTCCCCTTCCATTCCCTTAGCTCAGCCCCTTTGTTACTGTCTATGTGCGGACTGATTCCCTGGTTACTAGATTACTTTGCCTCTCCCCTGACTTAGAGTAATGCAGAATAGTCAGAATCAGTTTGCCTGGCTATTGATCTGTTTCTGTCTTTGACTATAAGCTTTGTTAATCCCAATAAACGCCCTGCCGATGCTGAACTTGGAGTCGAAGCCTGTTCCTTTCACGAATCCTTTTCAACTTTTTTTTTTTTTTTTTAAAATCAAAATCTCTTTGTTTATTTTTTACAATAATAGTGCATGGATTTCAGTTTAAGAAAGACAAAATAACATGAAATATAGGACTGAGATCCAGCGCACACACACAAAAAAAAAAGCAAACAAAAATAAAATAAACTGTAAAATTAATCCCCGTCACTGCCAGTGAGCTTTATGACCGTTAAATATTCAGTTTTAATAATGATTATAAATGTCAATACAATAAACTGTTATGAACCTGGGGGTTCTGTGGGAGTGTCAGCTCCCTGGGTAGTGGGAGTTGGCACCCTCTCCTGGTTGCCAGGTTATTCTCTCCACTGCAGGTCCCTTCTGACACACCTGAGGGTCGTTTGGCCTGAGTGGAGGCAATCTGGATATAGGGGAGGCTGGTGGCAGCAGTCTCTCTCTCTCCTCGCCCAAGATTGTTTGCTGTGCTGTGTGGCAGCACATTTCTACTTTTGTTTATTTTTGCACATTTTCATTGCAACAGGACATATCACACTACACATAGTCAGCTACCATTTACACTGATATTTAAGTTTCTTTGTCCAGGCCTGATTATTTTAAATAAATATTCTAAATATTGTGAGCGCTGTGTGGACTCCCTCTTTGTTTGGCTGCTGTTGAGCCAGGTGGCCATAACAAATTGGGGGCTTGCCGGGAGTTGGTAGGGTTTTTCTGTACCTTACCAATACCTTTTTGTTTGTAGTTTATACTGTTGGGAGACACACAGTGCTTTGGTAATTGGTTTGATAGTTTTTGTTTGGTTAGTTTGCTTGATTGCACATTGAATTGGTTAATTGTTTGCTTGATTGCATTTTTGGTTTGAAATATTGGTTGAGTTGGCCTGCTTTATTAACATTTGGTTTCTTTCCTTGTGGCGAGGGGGAGCTGGAGAGAGTGAAGGTTTGGTGGCAGATTTCCTTCCTCTTTTGAATCTGGTTATCAGTTGTGATCCTCAGCTGGATGGTGAGTAGCATTGATTGTTTTTTCGTCTCGTTGTTCTCATTGAAGCAGGTGGTTTAGATACCACGAGCTACGTGAACCCCCGTTGTAGAGAGAGTAGAAGTGCTTCGCACTTGGTTTTGTTTTTTAGTCTTTTTTTTAAGTTTGGTGTGTTGTAAGCCGGGGATCCATTAAGCATGCCAGTAGGGTACTGTTGAATGGTGAAGCTGCTATGAACATACTGGAAGAAAGTTATTTGTTAGTTAGGGATTTTTCTGGAGTTAGATGCGGGGCAGCTCATTTTAAGGCTTCAGTTGAAATTGTAACGCTACTCACCATTCTGGGTTCAGGTATTATAATTGATTACAGGTTCTTGTCAAATTGGTTGTGGATAACGATCAGGCCTGTCAAATGATTTATTGAGTGGGATACTAAATGTTGTTTAGGTTTGGGTACTTTTGAAGTCAATGTTACTGGTTAGTTGTAGAAGCGGTTGGAGCTGGTGCTGCTAAGTGGCTTTCCCTTAAAATGGATCCTTTTAAGGATTTTGTTGCGGCGCCATCAGCTGAGTTGCTACAACAGTTAAGAGTTGATGATTTGTGGCAGATAATTGAGCATTACAAATTGACCCTTGATGTTGTGCCTGGTCGGACTAAGAAAAAGGACTTAGTTATTGCAGTACTAAAGGGGCTTAAGGATACTGGTGTTTTGGAGGAAGATGATGATGCACCACCTTTACCTATTTCACCTGTAAAAACAGTGAGTGGTATTACAATTGGCGCAGGTTTATCATTTGCTGAGCAAAAGGAGCAGCTAGCGATGCAGTTGGCGTTCGAAGCTCAACAGCGCCAGAGGGACAGGGATGTGCAACTGGAGTTAGAAAAGATGCGCCAGGCCCAAGTCCGTGATGAAGATGGTTCTGATAGAAAACGCACAGACAATATAGGTGATATGGTCCGACTGTTACCCAAGTTTAATGAGAGAGATCCTGATGTGTTCTTTTCATTATTTGAAAGTGTAGCAGAGGAGAGAGGGTGGGGTGATGCAGACCGTACTTCATTGATTCAGAGTGTCTTGCCTCCAAAGGCTCAAGACGCTTATTTAGCACTCACACCTGCAGATAGGAAAGTCTATGCCACAGTTAAGTCTGCAATACTCTTGGCTTATGAGCTGTGTGCCGAGGCTTATCGGTCGCGTTTCAGGACTTGGAGAAAGTCAGAGAAGCAGACACATGTTGAGGTTGCGAGGGAGCTGATAAGCCAGTTTAAACGTTGGCGTGATGCAGCAGTAGTTAAGACTCTGGATGACATGTGAGAGGTTATATTACTTGAACAATTCAAGAATATCATCCCTGAGCGGATTGTGGACCGTCTCAATGAACGTAAACCAAAAACCCTCCTTGAGGCTGCTAGGTGGGCAGATGAGTTTGTGTTGAGTAGAAAATGTCAGGCGACTGAGTCACGTGGATGTAATGGGGGAGGTTACAGCCACAGATATAATCAGGGTGGAGGTAACCAGATGAGTAACTGGGGGAAGTTCCCTGGTGGGAGCTCTAGATTCTCTGCTCCTTCTAAACCTGACCAAGTTAGCCCAGGAAAGGTAGATTCAAACTCTACATGTCACTATTGCTTGGCTAAAGGTCATTGGAAGCCGGACTATCCTGTTATGAAAGGAAAAAAGTACAATGGTAAGGGGGTATCTGGGGGTTCTGTTAAACCCCAAGCTCTCACAGTTGAGGTTAGTGGGGGACAGGGGATAGTCAGCCCTGAAGAGGGTTGTCCTATACAACAGGCTATGTTGACTACTGCTGTGCCGAGTCTTCTGAGTAACAAGCTTCCTAGTACCTCACAGGGTGATCTGTTGCGAGCAGATATGGTTCCTCCTGATTACAGTCAATTCATTACAGCAGAGTTTGTGTCCTTAGTGGGTAGCCAACAGAAAGTGCCTGTACAGATACTGCGTGACACAGGGGGCTCAGCATCCTTCATCCTAGACTCGGTGTTGGACTTCTCTGAGGAGTCAAGTCTGGGGAGGAGTGCGTTAATTAGAGATATGGGGATGCATACTTGGCCGGTGCCCTTGCATAAAATCGAACTAGACTCTGATCTAGTGAAGGGTACAGTAGCCATTGGATTGAAATCGGTGATGCCAGTAAAGGGTGTGTCCGTTGTTCTAGGAAATGATCTGGCAGGGGAATGGGTGTGGGAGAACATCCCACCACCTCCTGTGGTGACCGTAGGACCGACTGTTTCTGCCGGTCCAGACAGTAGCAAGGAGGAGTTTCCAGAGGTTTTTACAGCCTGTGCAGTGACTCGCTCTATGAGTGGGGCAGATCCTGAAGGGGGTGACAAAGAGCTAGTAAAGGTGTATACTGAGGTTCAACTTCCTGATTTACCTCCTTCCCTGTCCAAAAGTGAGCTGATTGAAGCCCAGCAAGAGGATCCTGAGCTGAAGGAACTGTTCAGTCAGGTTATGTCCAGAGATGAGATGGAGAGTATAGCCAGTGGGTACTTTCTCTCAGACAATGTGCTGGTTCGCAAGTGGTTTCCTCATGATGACTGTGATGTAAGTGACCCACTGTTTCAGATTGTTGTTCCTGCCAAATTCAGGGAAGTGGTATTGGAGATAGCTCACGGTAATGTAGCGGGACATATAGGGGTTAAGAAGACCTGTGACAGAGTGCTGCGTTACTTTTTCTGGCCAGGATTGAGAGAGGATGTTGCTCAGTTTGTTAAAACTTGTCACACCTGTCAGTTGACAGGCAAGCCTAACCAGACTAAACTTGCACCTCTCTATCCCATCCCTGCAGTGAGTAAGCCATTCGAGCATCTGATCATTGATTGTGTTGGACCTCTCCCTCCATCTAAGGCAGGGAGCATCTACCTGTTGACAGTAATGTGTCAGACCACTCGTTACCCAGCTGCATACCCTCTTCGCTCCATTACCACCCGGTCCATTGTGAAGGCACTGTCCCAGTTCATATCTTATTTTGGTATTCCTCGCATTATACAGAGTGACCAAGGGTCCAATTTCACATCACGTATGTTTGCAGAGGTGTTGCGTCAGTTAAAGGTTAAACACAATAAAGCTAGTGCATACCATGCGCAGAGCCAGGGAGCGCTGGAAAGGTTCCATCAAACCCTTAAGTCGCTGCTGCGCTCATACTGTACTGAGCTAAAACGGGACTGGGAGGAAGGTCTTCCCTGGCTCATGTTGGCTGCCAGGGAAGTTGTGCAGGAGAGCACATAGTCAGCTACCATTTACACTGATATTTAAGTTTCTTTGTCCAGGCCTGATTATTTTAAATAAATATTCTAAATATTGTGAGCGCTGTGTGGACTCCCTCTTTGTTTGGCTGCTGTTGAGCCAGGTGGCCATAACAAAACAAAATAGAAGAGATGCCAAATTGTGGAATGTCAAGGGCCGAAGAGGACTGACACATGCTTAAAAAAGGTCCCCAGGCACGCAGGAATCTCCCATTAGAATAATGGAGAGAGTACCTGATCTTTTCAATTTTCAAACATGTCATTAAGGCCATCAGCCAATCGGTGTGTGTGTGGGAGGGAGGGGGTCCCTCCACCTGAGGAGGACAGACCTCTGAGCCAGGAGGGAGGCAAACGCTAGAGTGCGGCACTGTTCAGATGATAGTCCAACGTCCCCTGTGACTCCAAATAAACCAATAAGGGGGTTCGGCTCCACCCTCACTGTCAAAATCTGGGAGAGGGAATGAAAAACCTCTGTCCAGAGTCTGCTAAGTTTCGGACAAGTCCAAAAGATATGAAAGAGTGAGCCGTCTGAGATATTGCATTTGGTGCAGAGTGGGCTGATGTCATGGTGGTTTTGGAGATGTGAACTCTGTGAACCACTTTGAATTGGATTAAATTATGACAAACACACAGATGAGGAATTAACTTGTTTTAAGACGGATGACTATGTTTACTCAGAAAAGAGGGTACCCAGGTCCTCCTCCCATGCCGCCCGGATCCTATCCACAGATGCCGCCTTCAGAGCCAACATCATGCTGCAAAGCATAGAGACAGGCCTCCTCTGGTATGGATTTTAGGAGAGAACTATGTCAACAATAGTCCTGTCAAAACTTAGTGTGGTGGGCAGTTTAGAAAGTATAAAATGTCAAATTTGTAGATAACGGAAGAAATTTGACTGTGAAAGTGTAAATTTGTCACGTAATTGTTGAAATGATGCCAAATTATTATCAATAAATAAATCTTTGAAGTGTGTTATTCCCCTCTGACTCCTCTCTTTGAAGGCGGGGTCATCGAGTGAAGGTTTGAAAAAATGATTACGTAATATTGGGCTAAATGGTGAAAAGTCATGTAATTTGAAAAACTTTCGGAACTGAGACCAGATCCTCACCGAGTGTTTAACCACTGGATTTTTTAAAGATCTGGTTGAGAGTGGAAGAGAGGAGCCGATCAATGCAGCCAGGGATATGTCGTCCTCTGATCTCAGCTCCATTGCCACCCAGGCGGGAGGATCCGGACGGTTATGAAAGTGAGACCAGAATGTGAGACATCGCAGGTTGGCAGCTTAATAATAAAAACGGAGATTAGGCAGAGCCAGACCACCGGCGGCCTTCGTCTTTTGTAAATGAGTTTTATTAAGACGAGCCCTTTTCCCTTTCCAAATATAAGAAGAGATAGTCAAATCAAGATGATCGAAAAAGGTTTTGGGGATAAAAATGGGTAAAGCCTGAAATAGGTACAAAAATTTGGTAAAATGGTCATTTTAATGGAATTTATTCGCCCGATGAGGGACATGGAGAGTGGTGACCATTGTGTGAGTGTTTGTTTGATTTGAGTTGATAAATTTAAAAAGTTCTCCTTAAAAAAGTCTTTGTGCTTCCGGGTAATCGTGACGCCTAAATAGTAAATTTTGTAATTTACAATTTTAAATGGAAAATTGGTGAAGTCTGAAGCAGATGTAATATTGCCAATTGGAAAAAGTTCACTTTTTTCAAAGTTTATTTTATACCCAGATAATTGACTGGGTATAAAATAAACTTTGAAAAAAGTGAACTGTTTCCAATTCAACTTATATTCAATTGAATACACTGCAAAGACAAGGGGCTCTAATTTCCTGGCGCAGCGCAGGTGGTGTAGCGAGGCGCAGCCCGCGCAGTGGTAATTTCGTACGGCGCAGTCCGCGTAGTGGTAATTTCGTGAGGTCCGCAGCCTTCGGTAGACAAAAGTGCGCCGAGATGGGTGTGGCGGCGTAGTAGGGGGAGGTGTCACATATTCATCAAGACACAGTGACGATTTTGTAGAAAAAGTCTCCGCTGGAGTTGCGCAGAAAACTCGCCAGCTCCAACCTGGTTTAATTTCTGTGCAGTGGTAATTTGGCTGACCGGCGCAGAGTGCGCACACGTCACCGAAATCTCACAGGCAGGTTTACAGAATGTCAGGCACATTTCAATGCAAGAAATAATTACAGGAAGCACTATTTAATGTAACTATCTGAATAAGGACATAAATAAGTATCTATATCGATTGTCCTGATGTCAGGCGGTTGCCTGGCGTAATGGAAACTTCACATCTTTCTAAGCCAACCACAAACTGTGTAATATATATTTATCGAATGCTTGCGTTCTATGCTCATTAAAGCCGCTTGCACACTGGACGCGAAACGAATTTTTCGCACGACTGATTACAGACAAAGTCAATGCAAAGACGCGATAGTCGGACAGGGTTTTATTATAGCGCCGTGTCCGATAGTTATAAAAGTTCTAATTTTTTCCGAGTATTCCAGGAATTATTAGATGTGCAAACTTGGCTATGTTTGTGTTCGGCTGTCACAAAATGCAAATTGATAGCTATCGACTTTTCTTGGTCTTTTTAGCCTATTCGTCTGTTTTCTTCCGTTGAAGATAGACAGCAGTCTTTATTTGGTCTTTCTTTTGAAAATTAGTCAGATGGATCGAACAGATTCACGCTTTATTTCCACAGCAGAGATAAAATAGTGCGTGAGCAAATCAATTCCATGACCACTGACAGTGAAGAAATCATCGCATGCACGATCAAGACTGTCCGACACGAAATGCAAATTACTCCATGTCCAGCAGCCAGCAGGAAGTAAAAGTATTGACATGAGAACAGATTTATAACGAAATAAAGAATAAAAATATATCAGCAACAAACGGGATATCAAACAAAGATGACCCACCAATAAATAAATCGCTGTGTTCATTGGATGCTCTGTTGTTAAAATGTTTCTTTTTATTCTTTATTTCATTATCAATCTGTTCTAATCGTCCTTTTTTTTGGCTGTCAGACACGGAGGCATTGTACATTGTCTCGCGCCAATGTCGACTCGCTTTATTGAGCAGAGCTTACACAGAAACATTGATTGAAATTCTCGTTACTCATCTTGAAGAACTGAACCCTCTTATCAAACAAACATTCACGTGTAATAACTAAAAGAGTCAGTAGATTTGAAGAAATTAAAAACAATAACAGACTGTCAGACACGGCGATTTATTAAAACCCTGTCAGACTTTTGGACACGAGACGCAATCTGTCGAGCCAAAAATTCGTTTCGTGTCCAGTGTGCAAGCGGCTTAATACTAGGCTACTATTATTGTCACTTAGGTTTTATCGTCTTTAGTGGGGGTGGGAATACAGCCTGATTGCTATGATCTCGTACTGAGTTAAGATCACATATTGAAAATAAATGTGTAACGTAGGCCTATCTTGCTTTGTTGTCCATACATGTTAATCCCAAAATTTTAAGCAGCAACAGTTTGTAATAATAGGAACACGCTATACATCGTTTCTCTTGCCAGTGAGCAAGATTTGACTCGGCTGTGTCGCCTTCTATATTCTAACACATTAAAGGTGAGGTGAGGGGCTCATTTGACTGGTGAAGATTTGACTCGGCTGTGTTATACCCGCCTGGTCTACGAAATTAGAGCCCAAGATGTTTAATGCTCAAACCAGGCATGCAAACTGGTCATGGGTGAAAAGGGTGAGAGAGGCGCACAGACAGACGGCGCGAACGGAGACGTAAATTTCATAGTCTGTGTTATAGAAACATGCATCACCAGAGGCATCTTGGATAGAATACTGTACAAAATGACTTACCATATACATCTCTTTTTTTCTTTCTTTTTTTTTTTTATTGAGACGACCATTCAAAACAACTATAACTAATGCACAGGTCCTTTTTCTTTCTTTTTGGCCTGGACAGTGATCACATGCCCTTTTTACCATGAACACCTACATAAAAGTCAAAAAGTTATGCACATGTCAGTGAACGGTAACATGGACTATCACTTTTTAAAAGGCACACCTTACGCATTTTTTCATGCCTTTATCAACCTACAATAAACTTAACTAAGTTCCATTCTTCTATAATTTCATTGCTCATACTGGTTAAAACATTTGCACAATTGTTTTAAAATAACCACAAAAATCAATAGCTATTGATAATTTTAATTCAAGAAAACGAGATGTGTTTTACTCATCAGGGTGAGGTCTAAGCAATACCACCCATCGCAACCTGCCGGAGAGTTGTGACTAATTATAAGATCGTGACTGAGACGGTAGGCCTATTTAGCCTTTTATCTGTTCCCAAAAACGAGTCTCCCTCGAAATTATAAATGCAAATGGCCTGCGACCTATTTAGGTTTAAGCTACTCTTAAAAGAGTTGTTGAAGAGACAGGCTTGCTCGTCTAGCTAAAATTTTCTCAAACATAATGTCGGTAGACCTACTGTGCAGTTCATTTGATGGGCCAGGATAACGTTATGCGAGGCGGTCAAATATCGAGGAATAAATTCGTTTTTACAGATTAGTTAATTTACCTCAAAGCAACGTTCTGTTTCACTTTAACAGCAGCCTGTTGTAGGTTATACAATGGTCTGTTATCAAGAAATGTCACAGTAAAATATTAGGAAGTGAATGGAGCATTCTAGAGCATTATAAAGAGTCGTGATGCCTTTTAATGGCAGAATGAATTACGAACAGCACAGTAGGCACGAACGAAACCAGCGCAAGTTTCGAGTGCAGGAATTAATCTAATGACAACATTGACTTCTGATTTATGAAGCTGTTCATAGGCTATCACTTTAAGAAATGTATAAGTGTATCGTTTATGCCTTACCTTGCCGCAGGTTCCAATTCCCAAAAGAGAGGCCTTGAGCTGATTTCTTTCGTGGGTAAATTGCTTCAGGTTGGCACAATTGGAAAAAATTAGGAAGAAGGGGGCGCCTTGCTCATTCCTGATTGGTGTAAATTGCCGCTTCAATTAGAGCATCTCGTCAGTCATTTGCTCTCACGAAACCGGTGTAATGCAGGTCTATGTAGTTTTCTGTGGTCCACTGTTTCGCTCGCTCGCTAACCCCCCCCCCCCCCCCAAAAAATCTCCTCGGATCTGCACGATTTCCGTACATGGCCCATTTCGAGCTCAAAATGGCAAATTTCGCCAAAAGGTGAGGAGTTTGCATGCCTGTCAAACTGAGAAACTTTTTTTTTTTTTTGCAAATAATCATTAACTTAGAATTTAAAGGCAGCAACACATTGCAAAAAAGTTGGCACAGGGGCCTTTTTACCACTGTGTTACATCGCCTTTCCTTATAACGACACTCAGTAAACATTTGGGCACTAGAAAGACCAATTTTTGAAGCTTTTCAGGTGGAACTCTTTCTCATTCTTGCTTGATGTACAGCTTAAGTTGTTCAACAGTTCGGGGTCTCCATTGTCGTATTTTAAGCTTCATAATTCGCCACACATTTTCAATGGGAGACAGGTCTGGACTACAGGCAGGCCAGTCTAGTACCTGCACTCTTTTACTACGGAGCCATGCTGTTGTAACAAGCGCAGAATGTGGCTTGACATTGTCTTGCTGAAATAAGTAGGGGCGTCCATGAAAAAGACGTTGCTTGGATGGCAACATATGTTGCTCCAAAACCTGTATGTACCTTTCAGCATTAATGGTGCCTTCACATATGTGTAAGTTGCCCATGCCTTGGGAACTAATACACCCCCATACCATCACAGATGCTGGCTTTTGAAGTTTACGCCAATAACAGTCCGGATGGTTCTTTTCCTCTTTGGTCCGGAGGACACGACGTCCACAGTTTCCAAAAACAATTTGAAATGTGGACTCGTCAGACCACAGAACACTTTTCCACTTTGCATCAGTCCATCTTAGATGAGCTTGGGCCTAGCAAAGCCGGCGGCGTTTCTGGGTGCTGTTGATAAATGGCTTTCACTTTGCATTGTAGAGTTTTAACTTGCACTTGCGGATGCAGCGACGAACTGCAGTTACTGATAGTGGTTTTCTGAAGTGTTCCTGAGCCCATGTGGTGATGTCCTTTACACACTGATGTCGGTTTTTGATGCAGTAGCGCCTGAGGGATCGAAGGTCTCGGGCATTCAATGTTGGTTTTCGGCCTTGTCGCTTACGTGCAGTGATTTCTCCAGATTCTCTGAACCTTTTGACGATATTACGGACCGTAGACGATGAAATCCCTAAATTTCTTGCAATAACTCGTTGAGGAATGTTGCTTTCAAACTGTTTGACAATCAGCTCACGCATTTGTTCACTAAGTGGTGACCCTCGCCCCATCCTTGTTTGTGAATGACTGAGCATTTCAGGGAAGCTGCTTTTATACCAAATCATGTTACCCACCTGTTCCCAATTAGCCCGTTCACCTTTGGGATGTTCCAAATAAGTGTTTGATGAGCATTCCACAACTCTCTCAGTCTTTTTTGCCACTTGTGCCAGCTTTTTTGAAACATGTTGCAGGCATCAAATTCCAAATGAGCTAATATTTGCAAAAAATTACAAAGTTTACCTGTTCGAACATAAAGTAACTTGTCTTTGCAGTGTATTCAATTGAATGTAGGATAAAAAGGATTTGCAAATCATTGTATTCTGTTTTTATTTATGATTTACACAACGTTCCAACTTCACTGGTTTTGGGTTTTTTATTTTGAAGATCTGTTTTTGTCTTATATATTTTTTTTGAGCTTTACGGATTTTTTTTTTGTGTTGCGTCTCATTTGTCTGGCCGCGCCAATATAATGGGCGGAGCTTGGGACGTAACAGCTCAGTTCAACACTCAAATTTGCTTAGACAAAGGGCAGTGCTCTACCAAGCTCAACAGCAATGTGTGGCACATACTGCCCTCTATCTTCACCTCCTGCCCTACTTTTGTAGATACTGCAAATTAATGCATGTAATAACTGTACATGTGTATTGATCAGGCTTAACTCTACAAAAAAATAGATGGAGCTGGTTCTGTTGAGGGTCAATGGTGGGTTTTCCCAATTTTGAGAAACTTGCAGATACTGGCTTGACAGGGCACGATACATTGATGCTACATCAACCGCTGGAGCGTACGTCACCATCACAGCCATATTACGGAGAGCACCTTGCCATTAGCCCACCACAACCAGTGCAGAGACGGAGTGGAAAAGATGCCTTACTCAATCGTCGAACACTTGAAACCCGATCTTGGGGATTTACCTTTTATAAGTAAGTTAAGCCTGAATGTTTGTTATTGATTGTATCTAGCCATTATAACTTTATGTTGAGAGCTAACTGGCTATCTGAGTCAGGCAGTTCGTGGAAAGAATTCTATTTTTAACCTTCCAACCTGAAATCAATACTTTTTCAGCTTAACTTGATGTTTTGGTACCCAGAGAAACATTCGGGTTTGCAACAACATCAAGCGTACGTCCAGTCAAGAGAATTTAGCGTTTAATTTCTAGTGCTGCTTGACATGGTAATGGCATATAACTGTGGTAGCCATGATACAGATGACTCACCGGGTTGCTAGGGCAGGCACAGCATGTGCATTCGCGATATTAATATTAAATTCAAAACCCCTATCTCACAAATAAAACCCATCAAAATAAGATGCTACCCCCTTTTAAAATTGTTCTGCCAAATAAAAAACCAAAAAACTGGAGGGTGGATATGGAATTCTTTCCCATTTAATAGTTAAGCTAATATCATTGATAACGGTAACATTGCCTGGCCATGAAAGCTGAACCTTTTTTATGGGATCTAGAATGTTTTAAATGTAGATTCATAATTATAGTGAAAAACACGGCGCTAAAAGGCATTTAAATCGTCATTTGCGGGTATTGGTCTTGGTGTAACGTTATTTTTTTTCACTCTCCCGCCTGCAGAAGACAGAAGCTAGATTCATGCTTGAGCAAGTTTATACAATTCCTTACAATAGTGAATTATTTTCCACCATTCAACTAATTCACTTCATTAAACGACTCTAACGTTGATACCTTAATTTTGTCTTGAGCATCTAACAGTAATCATAGCTTACATAAGTTGATGAAGATAAAAAACATTTTCTTCGTACTGCGTGTTGATCATAAACTCTTTTATATATGTTTTTACATACGACTCGTTGAAATCGGTTAAGAAGTGTAAACCTTTAAGACAGTGACGTGCCGTCGGAGGTCGGCAGGTAAGGGTAAGCAAGAATCCTCACCGTTAAACAGGAAATAACTCTATAACTTTGCTTAATTAGCAATCTGAGGATTGATCAACTAATTTACAAGACTAAATGGCAGAATGGCTTGCCAATTCCATCCACGACATTGCTCAGTGCATTGAACTTAAAATGCTCACGAGACAGCAAATTTGTTCATATTTGCTAAGAGGAACCTAACACTATGCCACTAACTAATAATAAAACCTTCCTTATGTGGCATTTAATGTGTGGTCAATATGTTTACGATAATATTACCCCCCTTAAACACATACTTTATAAAGCCATTATTTTCTTTTTTAAATTTGGCATCTCCAAACCCGAATCTGGAATGCCCAATTAGGGAACTATGTCCAAGGCTTGCTCGCATACGACCCCTTGCTGCCAATTCAGGAGTGTGAAGACAGTTCGCAGCTCTCCTCCAAAGCACGCGCCTGTCACCCAACGCTTCTTATACACTCATTGGTTGAATCTTCGCAAGTTCAGAACGAGGGCGGAGGATACCCGGACATGACCAAGCTTAGAATCTTCCTGACAAGAGCCCGTCTGGCCAACAGGAGGCGCTTGAGCAATGAGCAACAAGGCAACAATTATATTCCCTTCCCGACAGTCCCTACCCAATTTGCAACCCTGTAGTGCAATAGCCAATTGTTCGCTCCACTGAAAAAGCTGCCGACCACTGCTGGCTGGTACGAAGCAAGGCTCGAACCCGCGACGTGATTGTCACTTCTGCTTCGCAACGCAATGCTTTACCGATTGAGCTATCTGGCAGTTTTTAATGCCATTTTTTAAAAATAGGGAGTTTATTTTCAGTTCTCTTTCATAATCCAATAAACAAAAGATCAAAACAATATCCAGAATTACAGAGAGAGCTGAGATTTACTTTCTTGCAGTCTCGAATCAAAGCATAAAGGTAAATTAAACTTTTTGTCACTATCTCCTCAATCATTACAGGCTGAATTGACCAGAAAAAAGTCACTGCCTACCGTCACCGCACGTCCCTGCTAATAGACTGATTGGAAGTCAGACAACAGGCAGAACAGCCACCCGCAACATTAAACAGCTGTAGCCCAAACTGGAATCTTGGGAGTCTGGCAGCCTTTTCGCACCTGAGCTGATAGATTTACTAATCCAAATATCAATATGGGCTATTTTGATGAGCCTATATTTAACTTCCATATTTTTAAGTTAATATTACTTGCCTTGTGACTGCTGAAATCAAACGCTGACAACAGCTAGAAGATGAGGACCATTCCGTTAGCTGAATGTTAATATGCAGAATTACCCAGCAAGTTGACATTGCATAGAGGCCTCAGTTACATTTATTGATTCGATTCAACTTTCATCATCCAATCACTGCAGGATGCATTAACCGTAAGGTCTTGACAGTCTCAAATCTGATTAAGCTTACAATACTGGATATAAGCCAGACCGCATCCCGAGGTGATCAGGCCTGGATTGCGATCAAAATTCAGTTTTGTCGCATTCCAGCCACAATGCATTCATAAGCAATGCTAAGCAATGGAAGAACGGGATAACGTGGACACGATCCGGCCACGGGAGAAGTGTAGCAGGTATTATCAAGCACTGTGTGGACTTACAGCCACGGGAGAGGTAAAGTCATTATTGATCAGTGTGTGGACATAAAAGCTAGTGTGATCACACATCTGGGAATATTCATTTAAATCAAAAAATTTAATAATCATTTCGTAATTCTAGTCTACACATGCAAAAATAAATTATGCTGGTGGGATGGCCAAGTTGGAACCTGATCCAAATTTTACCCTATCATTATTTTATTTATTATTTCGCCAATTAACTTGATAACCTCCGCTCCCCTGAAACAGAAGAACGATGACCCGTATGATCCAGCTCCATTCAGAGCTCCATAAGTTCCAACACAGCAAAGTACCTGAAGTGAGGAGAGGGAGTCGCCTCTCCATGGTGGAGTCATTTCATGACAAGACTCCCATCTAATGGCTGAAACTGCAAATTGCCCTCAGAATTACATAGCTTACTTACTGAGGCATTGCATAGTTCCTCTGCGTTTAAGTTATTGCAGTGTTGTTATCAACAATGTACAAACATGAATGTGGGGGGAGGTGATTCAGCAACCATACAGAAGTTGACATTGATCCTTTCTGATAATTATTGTTTTTAACTGACCCATCCCTGCTGCAGACTCAATCTGCATGGTTCATTTTTGTAAGACCCCCCCCCCCCCCCCAGAACCCACTTAGCGCCTAAGCCCTTACTCTAGTCTGGGGAAAACCCAGGAATCATCTACAGTACATAATATCATCAAGAGATTCAGAGAATCTGGAGAAACGTCTGTGAGCGAAGGACTAAAGGTCAAGCAGAGTTCCACCGAAAATGAAAAGATTTGCTGGATTAAATTAGATTAGATTAGATTCAACTTTATTATCCCCCGCCAACACGAAGTGGGAGGGGGATATAGGTTTGACCTCCGTCCGTCCGTGTGTGCGTCCGTCCGAGATAAAGGGGACAGCTTTACACAGAAACTACTACAGATACAGTAACCAAATTTGGTGTGTAGCTTCAGACCATAAAGGCCTTGATTGAGTTCGAAAATGAGAAGTGCACGATTGGCAGGGGATGTTGTAGACCATGTCGACTTGTTGTCATTACACATGATGAATACAGAGTAAAAAAATACAGTTTTGCATCTAATCAGAAGTGCAAAGAGCAGCAAGTGCAGTATATGCTATGTTAATAGTATGTACAGTGTAGTATGTGCTGTTAGATATAGTCATGACAACCATGAGAAAGAAAATCTATTGAACCCGGGATTTATTTTATTGTTTGGCTTGTTTTATCAGCACTCGAAGATTAAGCCAGCTGTGGGAAAAAAAGAAATTCGTTCAGCGAAGGTCAGCTTTGCATCATATCGGCTACATGACTCCAAAATATTTTATAGCTGCCATTCGTTTTGTCCTTTGTTTGCCAAAGCTCACAGTCTTTCGTATGTAGCGTGCCAGAGGTATAGGGCCTCTTGGTGCTCGTTCCAATGAGTGGCATAAACTGAAAGTTCTGAGAGTTTCTCTAGAATTTGGTACAACTGCTTTTAGCTTCTGGGCTCCTGATACATGACACACCTTACAAAAAACTCTAAAACCCACTTTGGTGTCCTTTAATCAGTTTTAATCTCTCATTAAAAATCATTCCACTGTAGCCTGCAGCTGTTTTAACTAAGTGCACAGTTTTATTACTACCCCAATTCCGAAATGGTCGAGATGAAGTGTAAATTGTGGAGAAAATCGAAATGCAATGACTTTCTGATCATGAGCCAATATGTTATTTACAATAGGACATAGATAACATTTCAAATATTTAAACTGAACTGAGACATTTTACATTTTTATCCACAAAATGAGCTTATTTCAAGTTTTCTGGCTGCATCAGGTCACAAAAAAGTTGGGACACAGGCAAAAAAGGGCTGAAAAAGCAATTAATATATGAGAAAATCAGCTGAAACAACATTTAGCAAGTAATTAAGTTCACTGGCATCAGGTGTGTAACATGTTTGGTTATAAAAGGGATGTCTTAGAGAGGCTGAGCATCTCAGAAGTAAAGATGGCCAGAGGCTCTCCAACCTGTGAAGGCTACCGTAAAAAAAAATTGTGGAATACTTTAAAAACAATGTTCCTCAACGTCGAATTGCAAAGGCTCTGAAGGTCTCATCACCGACATGGCATAACATCATGAAAAGATTCAGAAAAACTGGAAAAATTTCTGAGCGTATGGGACAAGAGCGAAGACCTTTACTGGATGCCTGTGATCTTCGGGCCTTCAGACACCACTGCATCACTCACCGGCATGATTCTGTCTTTGACATCACTAAATTGGCCCAGGAATACTACAACAAATCACTGTCTGTAAACACAGTTCGCCGCGCCATCCACAGATGCCACCTAAAACTGCCACCTATCATGCGAAAAGGAAGCCATTTTTGAGCATGATCCAGAAGCGCCACCGTGTTCTGTGGGCCAAGGCTCATTTAAAATGTCCAAATTTGACATTCTTGTTGGAAATCATGGGCGTCGCGTCAGGCTAAAGAGGAGAAAGACCACCCCTCCTGTTTTCAGCATTCAGTTCAAAAGCCAGCATCTCTAATGATATGGGAATGTATTCGTGCATATGGTGTGGGAAACCTGCATATTTTAAAAAGCATCATGAATATGGAAAGGTATATAAAGGTTTTAGAGCAACATGCTCCCCTCCAGATGAAATCTATTCCAGGGAAGGCCTTGCGTATTTCAGCAGGACAATGCGAAACCACATCCTGCAGATATTACAACAGCATGGCTTCGTAGTAGAAGAGTCCGTTGTACTGAACTGGCCTGGCTGCAGTCCTGAACTTTCACCGATTTGAAATTTGGCGCATAATTAAACAAAATGTCCATCGAAGGAGCTGGAAGCCTGTATTAAGCGAGTGGGATCAAATTCCAATTGCTAAACTCAAGACACTTGTCTCCTGAATGCCGAGACGCCTCCACTCTGCGTTAATAAGAGGAGGAGATGCTACACCATGGTAACCAAGCCCCTGTCCCAACTTTTTTGAGACCTGTAGCAGCCATCAAATTTGAAATGAGCTCATTTTGTGGATGAAATTTAGACTTTGTCCCAACTATTTTGGAATTGGAGTTGACCATTTATTGGATTTTATTCATCGTATTTATTGCTATTTAATGTATGTACTCGATTTCTTTGAAAATGAGGACTTGCCCTCAGTGAATTTTCGAGTTGAAATAAAGATTGAATGAATGAATTTGGTTGGCTACATTTTTCCCTGCCCCACCCGAAGGGTGAGGGCAAGGGGTATTGTTTTTTGTTCGGTTTGTTTCTGTGTTTGTTTTTGCGTTTGTTTGTTTCTTAACACTTCAGCGGCAAAACTAATGGGCAGATTCACCCCAAATTCGGTCGAGGGATCGCCACTGACCCAGAATAGATCCCTATTGAATTTTGTACAAGTTGGTGAAAGTTTGTGCGAGGGGCGGCGTTTGTTGTGCCTGGCACCACTTGTTGCTTTTCGCTCTTTATTACGGCATTATAGGAAGAACTGGAGCAAAAAGTAATCAAATGCAATGAAACAGCTATAATTCTGGGGACAAGAAAAGAGTAGGGACTATTATTTTTGGCCATAGGCACGGCTGGATATTTGGAATTGTTAAGTAGGGGGGCAGCTTACTCGGCCTCTTAATAATGTTTTTCAAAAAAATGTGCACGTATTTCCATTTCAGACAAGTGAAGCATTTATTTTATTTCATGAAGAAAAAAAATGTACTTATACACCGGAGGTGAGCAACGTAAGACCAGGGACATTTAAAGACTAACACTTCTCAGGATAAGAGCAGAGTTAAGGCTGGAAAATTACAAAATACAAGGAGATGGCATGAAAGCCAGATGGAAACTTACATGTTCCACAAGTAACAATGAATGAATGATTTATAACTCTTGGAAGAATAGCCTATAGACTTGAGTTGTTGTAATGTCTTGCGAACACCTCATGCAATAAAACAACACTAACAAATCTGTTTTGAATATGTGCTTGCGTTTTTTTAGAGCATAATTTTGATCACATTGTTCATTTCCCATGCACATCATTCTGTTCAAAACCTGGCAACTACTCAAGAATTAACAGTAGTTAGCCAAACTCAAATTCAGCTAATGTCAAATAACATTGGCGAACGCCTGAGCTAGCCAGCTCACTCATATTCATAATGCTAATGCCCACTTAGAAGGCAGAAAGTGTGACCTATTTCTTAGAATGGGGGTATATCACGGATGCGAGGTCTTCCTTCCTCCAGTCTTTGCTAATTTGCGTGTTGCCAAGTTGCAAATTCTTGTTCAGTGATTTTTTTATCTCCTTCCAGACAAAAATTCAAGTAGATACCAGAGGTGGCTCGCAAAAACCAAAAACTAGAGGGATTTTTGCTGCTAAGCCCACGGTCTATTAAGTGCAAGATTGCTGACTAAGGCATGAGAACATGATATGCCACCAAAAAGCATGAGATTTACAAAATATGCGTGAAAATTGACAGGTATGCAATTTTGAATAACACTGGGGAGAGCTAGCGACACTGACAGTGTGGAGTGTTCTCCGATTGAATCAATTGTTAATTATGAAAATGATTGAGAACGAGCCAGGGCTAATAATACTTTAAAAGGGATGTTCTGTGCCCCCCCAAACTTTCAGTTCTCGCTACACCGCTGCAAACTAGTAACACAAACCGAAAGCCAGAAGTAGTCTGTCACAACACATTGCTGATGCTGGCCTAGGGGCCCGAAAACATCATAGCTTCGCTTTCGATCCAGGAAAATGGGGCAGGAACATGAATGGAATGGCGCAGCACAAAAGAGAATTAAAGTCAATTGTGTCTGCTGAATGGGCACACATGAAATGCCATTGTAAGTTGAAATGCATTGTTTGAGAGGTACCTTAATCAGATGAGAGCTGCTTATCGCTGCTCCATAGTTCTCCTTTAACTGACTTGGTGGCACTCTACGATGAGATGCCTAAATTTTTTGGGAGTTTTCATTTTTTTTCACTCAAAACTCAGAGGCTATCTGTGAGTTTGCTTAGCAGTGTTAATATTGGGCAAATGCACCAAAGCCCTAGCACCCCTCACTCCCCCACATTCTCAGAACTCATAAGTTGAATAACTCATCGCTTGGAAGAATTGACTGCTCCAAAGAAGCATTTAGCTGAAGTAAAAGTGTTCAAATATAAGTGTCATAAAATAAATGTTTTTTTTTCTTCATCAACATGTTTGTGTGATCAAGAATCTTCAATAAGGTGCATGGGAAGAAAAGTCACACGCCTAAATTCTGAGATCAAAAGCCAGTCACATTTTAGGGACAATCTTAAATGAAACCACATGCAGTACATGTCAATGTTACATAATTGGACAGCTGATGTTGCTTTCTTTTTAGAGGATGTACTTTGTTGTATTTTAAGCTTTGGCATGTTATTTTCAGATATAATTGCTTGCTGTCACATTCCATTCTCCATTTTGGTGTAATGTCATTGTTTAACAGCATTATGTCTGACAACAGTAATAAAGAGATGAATAGTGACAATAATGGGTTTATTCCACCAAGGAAAAGTATATTTCATAATGAAATTCAAAAGCTGGAGGATGTCACAAACAATCAGCAATTACAGCATGGGAAATGTTTTATCTTAAATAATCTGTAAATAGTGATTTATACAGCTATTATTACAGTTGAGCAAAAAAAGTATATTCATTGGACAAAAGTGTACTCCTTTCCCCTTTCAGTATTTATTTCAAAGGGTATAGAGGAACCTTTTTTGATCCTGATTCTGTTCCATACAAGGAGGAGGAGAATGGGTGAAAGATTGACTTATCGTAGCTCCTGATCCTCTAAACTTTAGAATCACATGCCTAAACCACACTGTCAACTGCACTCAACTGCACCTTTTTCTAGAGGCTTATCACTGCTCAAATCTGCAAAAATACAACGAATTCCAAAACAGTTTGGTTGCAGTGTAAAATGTCAATAGATACAGAATGCTACAGTGAAACGGGAAGACATTTCAGCTACCTAAAGCAACAAGATAATTTCCACTGTCATGGTTCGGAGGCGTTGAGAGCTTTCTTTGTTGCTCTCATCCGGGACAATATCATTTTGCTTTCAATCGGATTCCTGGGGCAGCTGGCATTAATTAGAGGCGTCAGCCGGATTCTATTTAAGCCCTAGTTCCGCCTCACTTCCCCTGCTAGAGTGTCAGTGTTATGTTAAGGTCTTTAGTAAGAGAGTTGTTGAGGCTTTAGCTGCATATTTGAGGACAAGTTGTAGACAGAAAGGGAATATTTCTGTTTTTTTTCCCTTTCCTTTCGTCCTGTCGAGCTTGCCTTGCTTCCTTGCCTCGGACGACATCTAGGTCCGTTGGAAGCGCGAGTCACGCTCTCTTATTTCATTTGTTTGTCTCTCTCTCATCTGCGGTTCCCCCTTTTATTCTGGCCGCTGCATTTGGCGTCTCAAACTCACCAGTCATCACATCCACCTTGAAGGCCTCTATTGATTGTCGTCACAGGGAAATGTACTTACCCTGTGGAAAAATTCTACATTGACGGCCTTCTATTTAGGAACAGCAAAAATCGCACCTTGGGTTTAATAGGAACACATTTGGCTGACATGATGTCAAGGGTTTGTCAATGGTTGCCTTTTGCATTTTGAGAAAAAGATGGATAAAAAAGATCGAAAACACTGAGCTGTGGAAGAACACAAAATGGCTAGCTCCACCAGAAGAGATTAAAAGGACGTAATGGATGTGGATTGGACATAGCCTCAGGAAAGAGGAAGGCAAAATCACAAGACAAGCCCTACTATGGAATCCATTTAGAAAATGGAACCATGGTAGGCCTTGAAACACCTGGAGCCGCTCTTGGGAAGATGGAATGAGCAGGCACATCATGGTTCAAGAGGCGAGAAACTGGCAGAGATGGAAAGAGTTTGTCTGTGGTCTTTTCCTCCCAAAGAGCAAATGGGTGAAACAAAGTAGCTAAATGACAATGTTGTTCTGAAAATCAACCTCCAATAGAACTCTCGTTATCAGCTGACTCCCTTAGTTTACAACTAGCTCTCTCTCTCTCTGTCTCTCTCCCTGCCTGAGAGGACGTGTGGAGGGCCTACTCTGTCTTTCTACTTGTTTAGTGCTTCTCTCCCCCCCCCACCCCCCTTTTCTCTTCTCCTTTCCATAGCGATTGCTTTCACATTGGTAATTGTGCATAGTTCAAACTGGTCATTCAGTGGGGGGTTGCAGTTTTTTAGGGGTTTTTTTGTTGGGTTGGGCGGGAGGGGTAGGCCGCTATGGCCGCTCAGTCTGGGGAGGAAACCCAATCGCTCAGGCATGGGTTGAGTACGTTCCAGAAAGCAGTGCCTCCGTGGAGTACGTAACTGCTTGCAATTGGAGACCAGGATGGTTGTGGTCAGATCTACTCCACCTCCAGAGTAGATCCAGACAAATTTCTCCCAAGGGAGACAAGTAAAGTAAACCTTCAACCTTCAAGAGACTCACTCAGACAGAAGTATCGAAGCTGATTGGGGTATCTGGTGGAAGGGGAAACATGCTTGGCTATGGTATCAATCTGAGTGCTGGAGTGGCAGCTCTCAGAGAATATTACTACAGCTGAAGTGGCGGAGCAGGGTCGTTTTCTGATCGTGCAAGGTTCTAGCAGTCGTGTACATTAATTTGTGTATATGCTCCCAGTGAAGGGCAAGCGAGGGAGGTTTTTTTTTGAGGTTACAGCTGGAGTTATTTCAGTTACCGCAGAACAGTTTTTTAATCATGGTGGGGGATTGGAACTGCACAATTGATTTTAGGTTTGACAGGAATGGGGAAGAACCTAATTTAAATTCAGCAACTGTTTTGAAGGGAATTCTTAAACGCTTTGACCTCTTGGATGTTTGGCGAGTAAAAAACATGAACAAAACGGGATACACTTGGTTGAGAGTGGTCGGGCAGTAGGTCAGAGCGGCTAGGCTTGATCGAGTGTATATTCTTTCTCACTGAAACCACAGATTGGTAAAGGCATGTATTTTCAAGGTTCAGTTTTCAGACCATCATATGGTTACAGCACGTTTCCGTTTCAGCAGGTGGGCAGAAATCACCTTACTGGTGTGGTACAAATAAAGGCGGTTTCGCTCTTCCCGTTTTCAGACATTATTATTGGGCTGCCAATATCCAAAAGCTTTTGTTTCGGATGGCTGTTCAAGATTCCCTGCCGGTGTGGGCGCGTCTAGAGAACAAAGCCTCTTCATTTTCATTGCGCTCAATCGCTCAACTCCTGTGTCCAGTGTATCTGGATGTCCAATTGTGGCTGTCTCTTTAAAAATCTGGTTTCAGTTTAGAAAGGTTTTCGGCCTTCCAGGCCCATCCACTCTGACTTCTATTTACAGAAACTGCGCTTATGAACCTTCTAGGACCGACTTTGCTTACCAGGTCTGGCATAACATGGGTATGAAGTCAATTAATGATTTGTACATAGATAATTTCTTTTCTTCTTTTGCACACCTTTTAACAAAGTATAGTCTCCCATGCAATCACCTTTTTCGTTTTTTCAGGTGTATGATTATGGAAAAAAATAGGCGTGCAATGCACGGAATACCCCTCAGCCCGATGTTGAAGTTTTTGGAGACGCCCGCTCGCCCAACCGCACGAAGGCTAGGCTTGAGGGCTGAGGGGTAAAAACAGTTTTCCCATTTCCCAAATCGCCCCCCAGAAACCTTGGTGCATACTCTTAAGTGCGGATCCGTCCGCTAAGGGATGCATTTCTCTTTTATATAGGTCTATTATGTCAGCCTCCTCGACTTCCCTTGTGGCTGTTCGAACTGCATGGGAAGAGAGTCTTAATACTAAAATATCTGAACAGCAGTGGGAAACCGCACTTCTCTGGTACACTAGTCATCAATCTGTGCTCGGCATAGATTGATTCAGTGTAAGGTTGTCTTTAGGGCTCATTATAAAATGCAAGACTTGCGAAAATATACCCTTCTGTTAATGAACTCCTGTTGCAGGTGTAACTCATCTCTTGCGAATCATGTACACATGTTCTGGTCTTGTTTTAAACTACAGGCGTTTTGGTCATATATTTTTGACACATTAACTAGGGCATATGATTATGCTGTTGTACCCAATAGTCTGTCCGCAATTTTCGGTATTGCTCCCTCTACTGGTGTCCCTAAAAATCTGAAGCAGGTCTTGGCCTTTTCCACTCTGTTAGCCCGTCGGCTGATTCTCCTTAAATGGAAACTCCCCGGTCACCCTTCGCATTCTCCTTGGGTCCATGAGGTGCTTTATAATTTAAAGCTTGAGAAGCTCAGGTTTACATTAAAAGGCTCAGCAAAATCATTTCATGTAACATGGGATCCCTTTTTGAACCTTATCTACTCTCATGATTTCCTTTCTGAGCCAGAGGATTGACTGATAGGGTTTTTTTTTGTCCATTTTTGAGTGCTTATGTTACATAATTTCAATATTATTACTGGTTTTGTATGTATGTGAGCGTGTGTATGAATGTATATATCTTTTTCTATTTGTTTATCTTTAATTATTATTTATTTATTTACTTACTGATTTTTTTTTGGTGATTTTTGGCCATGTAAGGGTTGGGGAGGGGGGGTGTTGACTTCTTGGTGTGCTTGCTTATGAGTTTAAAAATGTTGAAAATGTTCAATAAATAAAGTTGGGGAAAAAAAATGAATCACCTTACTGGAAATTGAATGTGAAGCTTGTGCAAGATTCCCACTTCTGTTCGGCATTTGCAGAATTTTGGAGTAGGTGGAGACAGGAGAAGGGAGCATTTCAGTCCCTTCGGCAGTGGTGGGAGGTTTGCACAAGTAAAAATGTTTTGTCAGCAGCATACGGCCTTCTCTTCCAAGCAAAAACGAAAAGTGATTAGGAATATTGAGGCCAGGATTCGGGAGATAGAGGAGGAACTGGTAAGGGGCAATTCCATGGTAACACACGTAACATTTGCAGACATTTACTTAGGCTGGCGATGTGGATCCAGGGGTGGGAGACGGCTGCCCTTATTGCATAGCCCAGGAAATACTGATGCACCTTTTTGTTATATGCGAGACTGAGGGGATTGTTACCCCGCCCCATCTGAAGGGTGAGGGCAAGGGGCACTGTCTTTGGTTCAGTTTATTTCTGTGTTTGTGTATTTGTTTGTTTGTTCACACTCTAGTCACAAAACGAATGGCCAGATTCACCCCAAATTCAGTATAGGGATTGCCACTGACACAGAATAGATCCCTAGTGAATTTCGTACAAGTAGGTGATAGTATGTGCGAGGGGCGGGGTTTGTTGTGCCTGGCACCACTTAAATCTGTTAGGAACACGTCTGGGGGTAAACTTGTCTGTGGGGGATTTATTTTTATTTTATTTATTTGGCATCTCCAAAGCCAAAGATCCCCACCTGAATCTGGAATGTCAAATTGGGGAACTACGTGCAAGGCTCTTCGCATATGCGACCCCCTATTGCAAAATCAGGAGAGTGAGACAGCTCACAGCTCTCCTCCAAAGCACACGCCCGTCGCCACTGCTTCTTATATACTCATTGGTCGCAAGCTCAGAATGTGGGTGGAGGATACCCGAACACGAACGAGCTTAGAATCTTCCTGACGAGCGTTCATCTGGTCAACAGGAGTCGTCTGAGAACTTATTATTTACAATACCCTATCCTGGCAGACCCTTCCCAATTCGCATCCCTGTAGCCCATTGGCCAATTGCGCGCTACTCTGAAAAAACCTGCCGACCACTGCTGGCTGCTATGAGACGGGAATCGACCCCGCGCAGTGATAGTCACTTCTGCTTCGCAATGCCATGCATTAGCGAGTGAGGCATTCGGCAGCTCTCTAAGGGCGATTTAGTTTGCGGCCCAATATAATGTGCACCAGTGGCACCGGGCTGTACTGTTAAATTTTTTGTATGGTCAAGCAAAATTGGCGATCTGGGTTGCATGCAGGAATATGTTAGGGGAGCAGGGCCTACAAATTCTGAACAGGTACTTAGGGATTATGTCTTTATTTGAAATAGTTTTGTTGAGTCATGTTTCAGCTAACATCTGTCATTGAACGTAAAATGAAATTTAATTCAGTCATTCCAAATGCAAGCCGGGTGGCAGACAAACTTGATGTAAGCTAAAAATAGTTAGCATTAGTTAGCTTGCAATATCACATTTTTACCGCTAGTTAGCAGGCAAGTGAAAGTCTGAAAACCCCTCTTTTTAAAGACATCTCTTTCACCCTCGATTTACAATGTCTGAAATCTGAGTGAAGTGGTTGGCTATAAATCAGTGGCAGGTACTTGTTGGCTGGCTTGATAGTATAAGTGTCACTGATAGTTTGCTTGGAACATTTAGTGAGTTTGACTTTGGCTACGTTTAGATGTAGAACATATTCCGGTTCTTCCCATTCCCATTAAAGCAGTGTTTCCCAACCCGGTCCTCGGGGCACACCAGTCAGATCCATGTATTTGGAATGTTGTAGATTCTAAAGTGGGGGCTGAGGTTGGAAAATCACACAGCTTTAAATTTGCTGCTCTGCCCCTGGGTGGGATTAGTTCATGGGCAAAGCAAATTAAAAATTTCAATCACATTTGTAAATTACAGGCAGATATACTGTATGCGTGCTGCAAAAAACCACCTTTCAAAGTCAGACTATCAGAAGTTAAGGAATTTACAATTTAGTCATGTATCTTTTCAACTTTCATATCAGACAGAAGAGGCGTATTGATTTTAATAAACTGAAAAATTCTCTTGCCAGAATTGTCTACATGCAGGAATAATGTTGTGATAAAAGTGAGTTGGACAGTTGTAAAATTGAGTCACAACTATTTTTTAAAAATGTATTACATCATGCCTTACTTCAACCCCAAATCGTAACCCTAACCTTAACCAAATTTTAACTTTGATAAAGTAGTAACTTTCACCAACCCCCCAATGACTGTCTTTTTTTTAAATTTTTTTGAAGATGCAACGTTTACTTGTGGTACCTGAGGAAAATACTACTCCTGTGCTATCAGAAATGCTCCTATAGGACATATTAGAGGAGGGATCAAACAACTTACAGGGTCATTTGGATGTGAGGATTTGTTGCTCTTGCCACTGGTGGGGGGACTAATTTAGGAAGCACTCTCATGGGTGGTTTTAGAAGGGAGAAATAAACAACCTAAGTGGTGATGTGGGTTGAAGGACTCATTGGTATGCACACACATGCAATTTAAAAGACTTCACTGGCAACAGAAAATATTTGGAAGCTATTGTAGATATCTGCCAAAAGAGGTGTTAATAAGATTAAGTAGGGTCTTGTTGGCTTCAATTTGCCATTATGAGTCAGTTCTACAGTAGATACAAATATTTATTCTTTATGGGTAAAAATGAGCCTTATTTATGTGTATATGGTTATGAGAGAGGGTGCGTGGCTGAAGACATTTGCGGTTAAATGGGCGAGGATGTGATGATATACTCTACCATAATGCTGCTCATTCCCTCAAGCCCCACGTTAATTTATGTGTAAAATATACACGGTATATATTTTAAAACATTTTGAATATAAAACTACATTACTAACTTAGTTTTTTCCAATTGCCATTTTCAGTGTCTTCACACAAATTACAATTTTTCCGCACTTCGCACAGTTCTCTTTGCCAATACGCATCTTGATACAGCAGTAAGTATTGAATGCAAAATGCACAAAGACAACCAAAGTACTTGTCCTCAGTAAACTCATTCTAAAATAACACTGGCTAAAAGTCTGAACTGCATCAAAGACTGCTGTTGAGTTGCATCAATTTTGAATATGCCTACTCTGTGTTGAGACATGGGTGAAACCAAGTGTATAAACTGTAAATAAGTAACCCGGTTTATATTTATTTCTAATAGAATATCTGATAAAATTCTTGTATGAAGTCAAGGGCGTAGGTTTAATGTGGGAATTGGTAGGGACACGTATGTGATGCGAGCGCGCTATGAGCACTCGTTGGAAGATTTTTGTAAATCTGAGCGCAGATACTGCCTTTACTCTACACAGAGATTATTCGAATGAGGTTTTTCTTCATTTTTTAAACTATGCTACGCAAGGTGCCTCCAAAATTTTCATACAAAGATGCCACATACATAAACTTGCCACAACCTTAACTGACAGCTGCAAACCATCTCAGCCCACTCATGTAACCCACTCAGATGTAGTAACTTGGACATTAATACCAAGTGAGTGGATATATAACTACATTAGCAAGCCAGTTCTCAATCCTCTCTATTAAGCATCTTAATCGCAATTGCAGTCGCGATAAACACTTCAAAATGGACCACCGACTATAAATTGGACAAGCCGCAAACCGAGCATTAATTGGACTGGATCATGATTTACGATTACGTGTTTCTTGTTGGTTGGGACATTTTGACTTATACAATTAAATAAATATAGGTTACATTTGCTGAACATCATGAGACTAACTCTAATGCTTTGCATATAATTCCACAGAACAAGTCATAATAAATGACCTCACCTGAAGCCCTGATACACCTGTATCCCCAACAGCTTGCTCCGTCTCTCTAGCTGGCTGCTGTGGTTACTGCATATAAAATAATTAATTAATAATGGCACCTTCGTGGGATTTCTCCACTTCTCCACTATACATAAAACATATCATATAACACATAAATGACTCAGGAGGTAGAGCAGGTGGCTTAAAAAGCAGACGGCTCCCGGTTCGATACCCGGCTCCCCCAAAGAATGTGTCGAAGTGTCCTTGAGCAAGACACTGAACTCCTCACTGCTCCTGATGTGCAGGTTGGCGCTTTGTATGGCAGCCCCCAACATCAGGCTGAATGTGAGGCATAGTTGCAAAAGTGCTTTGGGATCATGTCATGTGACTAGAAAGTGCTATATAAATGCAGTTCATTTACCATTTTGTTCTGGCTCAGGCTTTTTCTCCTAGTGAATTTTAGGAGAAACATATGACACAAAATAAAATCTAAAATAAAACTAAATTGAGTTTTTGCAAGGTATCTCCTTTAAGTCTCAAACATGACTCCTGTTGCTCAGTGTTCGGTCTCACCCATTTCTCCGAGTGAATTTTAGGAAACATATAAGACGAAGTAGAATCTTAAATGAAATTAAAATGAGGAAGAAATAATAATCACAATTTTGTCTCCGGAGCTGTGGAAAAGTGAGCTTTGAGCAGTAACATTTTTCTGTGGGTTTAAAATAATATACAGCTGTGCACTATGTTTTTGCAGGCTGGAACTGCTCTGAATGATTATCATTCATCTCTTTGAGAACCCTTAAATCTCAGATGAAGAATGCATTAACAGATGCAAGCAAAAAACATGCCGACAGTATTCTCTCCAGCTTGCATTGGTGCGTGTACTCAATTTGATTTTAGTGGCAGGCATTCATGTTATTGACTGCACTTCAAGAGTGTGTGTACACCTGCATCCTGAGTGCATCTTACTTGAAATACTGGTCACGTGGTCACTTTTGCCCATTTATTTGCATTTGTGGTCCATAAATAATCAACATGGGAGGACATAATATTTTTTTTTGTAATCAGTGTCCTTCATTGTGTTTCCTAGTTCAAGCTTGTCCCAAAGACTAGCCTGAGGCATTTGCTCATTTTAAAAATTCTGGCCATCTGGCAGTTTTTTTGGGGGGAAAAAAATAAAACAAGCAACAAAAAAAAAAAAACAATAAAACATAATGCTGCTGAGTGTGGACCAACAAGATATTCAAAGCTCCTCAGCTGGAACCAAGGAAGACAGCTCCAGGATATCCCAAATAAATGCATACAATAATGTTACAAAACAAATCTAAAATAAAACAAAATGAGAATTTCCACTCTCAATCAGAACATTTTATCAGTCAGAGCACAGGCATATATCCCAGCCACTGCAAAAAGGAATCGTAGACGTAGCTTGTTTTCAGCTTTTTATCTGTTCACTCAGTACCTAAACAGCATTCCACCCACCTCATTGCCACTGATGCACTGCCTTTATTTTCAAGCCAGTCTTTATACTGCACTTTCAACCACCTGTACAAAATCTTGTTACCATCCAGGAATTAATGCATTCCCAAGGTGTTTGGTATTGCTCCTGGAATGAAACAGACAGATCATTTACATATCACAAAAGACAAAAAACTTGCAGTAAACATACAAATCAATTTTATGTTTGTTATTTTTTGTGGAGTTGAGGGGGTTTGAATCCCTTTGTCATCCAGCTTCACGAAGACAAGAACTGGCCATTCAAAATGGTCATAGACCTTCATATTCCTAGAAATGGCTAGTAGAAGATCCATAAAAAACATCACGGAGCACTGTGGGAGTAATCATTTAAAAAAATTAAAAAAAACTATATTCTGGTAAAAATCGACAGGTAGAAGATGCAAGACGCATTTTTTCTCCCAGGATAGGAAGGAGAAAGATGAGAGAACTTTGAAAACCACCATTAAAGAATTTCAGGCATGGTGGCATAGAGAAGTAAACCAGACGCGCTCAAAGCCCGCTATGGAAAAGGACTATAAGGGTGCTCAACAGCTTGGACAGTCAATGCAGAAAAAGCGCACCTTACCGAAAAAATCACCAAGGACTATTCCGGCAAAAAGCAAAAGCTGGAGCTTTTGGTTGCCTGTGCCAGAAGGATGGAACGTGGCCACGTTAGGACTCTATAGCAAGACAATAACTCAAGGCGCACCTCAGCATCCACACAGAAATGGCTGCGGGACGACAAAATCGATATTTTACAACGCAGCAAAAAGGTTTCTGCCCCCTTCCATATTTCTGCATATTTGTCACATTGGAATGTTTCAGATGATCTAACTAATTTTGATACCGGACAAATATCGCCCAAGTAAACACAAAATGCAGATTCTAAAGGATGAATTAATTTACCTGAGAGAAAAAAACTTATCTAACCCTCCTGGCTCAATGTGAAAAAGTAATAAGTGAATCAACCTTAAACAGATTTAATAGACAATTGGAACTAATTTCAATGGATACAGCCGGGCATGATTACTGCCAGCCCTGCTGATTGTGAACATCTCTAATACAGAATCTGTCTGGTAGTGTGAAGCAGGCAATTAGCAGTACGATGGCATGATCTAACGAAATTCAAGAACAAATGTGAAACAAAGTCATTGACAATTGTTAGTCTGGAAATGGTTACAAAGCCATTTCTAAGGCACTAGAGCTCCAGCAAACCATGGTGAGAGCCAATATCAACAAATGGAGAACATTTGGAAGTCCTGAACTTTCTCAGGGGAGGTTGGCCTTCCATAATTCCTCCAGGGGTGCCTCTAGGACTCATCCAACAGGTCACAAAAGAACCCAGTCCAATATTTTATGAAATGCTGGCATCACTTGCCTCAGTTAAGGTCAGTGTCCAAGATTTCACAATAAGAAAGCGACAGAGCAAAAATGGCATCTGTGAGAGAGCTCAAGGCTACCACTGCTGACCAAACTGAAAACAAAGGCTCATCTCAAAATTTAAAATAAATAAATAAATAAATAAAATCTTTTGGGATAATATTCTGTGGACTGATGTGTCAAAAGCTGAACTTTTTGGAAGACATGGGTCCAATTACATCTGGCGTTGAGTGAACATATAGTTTCAGAGTAAGAACATCATACCACTAGTAAAAGACCGTGGAGGTATTGTGATGATCTGGGGCTGCTTTGCTGATTCAAGATCTGGGCGACTTGCTATAAGTAATTGACACGGTCACGTCTGTCTAGGGATATGACTTCACTTATGAAAGAAGGCAGGCTGGCCTGGACTGGTAAATGTGGAAGAAAGCCGGGACTTACCTCCCCTCGCGACGGCACCGTTGCTTTCCAGGGCCAGCTCAAGCTGCCGCTCCACCGGCGAATAGCTCCGCGTTGGTTAGTTCTTGAGTTCAATATAGTGATCTTATTTCATTAAGCACGGCAGTAGTGGGTGACAAAGTAAAAGAAAACGGCGCATACGGGTTGTTTGGAAGCTGGCGTTTAGTGACGACGTCTGTCACTTCAGAGCTCTGGCACATCGCCCAGAAATCTTTAATCGTGGCCCATTTAAAAGGGACACCCCTCCCATGACCAACCACGGCCCAATCAGGACACAAGGCATCATCCCGACTTCTCCAACCAGTCACCATCACAGTACACAGCCGCCATGCCACTAAATGTGTGTTACTTATGCCTACATTTTCCTACCAAAGAGAGGAGCTACTAATGTTTCTATTATGCCTCGTTCCCGGACCCGAGGGCATAACATAATGAAAACGCAAATTCTGCTCTGTATCAGAAAATCTTACCAGAGAATGCCTGGCCTTCAGTTAGTGACGTAAAACTGAGATGCCGTTAGCATAAGCAGCAGGACAATAATCTAAAACAGACAAACAAGTAGCTCATAAAGAAAACAATATGAAGGTTTTACGTTGCAGATCGGCTAAGTCAAAGTCCTGACTCAATTCTGATTTTGATACTGTGGCATGACAGTAAACGCGTTGTACATATTTAAAAAATCCTTCAGTGTAGCTAAATTAAAACAATTCTGCAGAGAAGAGTGGGCCAAAATTTCTCCACAGCAATGTAAAATGCTCATTGCCAGTAAAAGCAAGTGCCTGTTTGCAGTTGTTGCCACCACGGTGACACACCCAGTTATTTGGTTTAGGAGGAAGTGATTACTTTTTCACAGGGGTGATGCAGGTTTTGAATAATGCTTTACCTTCAGTAAAATGAGATGATAATTTGAAAGCTGCACTTGGTGTTCACTCCTGTCGTCTTGGCCTCATATTAAAATGAGTTGAATGATCCTCTTCTACCCAGGATTTTTAATTCTGTGCTGGTGGAGGTATTAAATGCCCTTCAGAAAGCTCAACTTAAAGTGCAGGTTAAGTCCAAATTGGTTCTTATTTATTTTTATAATTAATTAGGGCAGAGAAGGAAGGCACACCAGTGTTTGAGAGGTACAGCGGTGAAAATGCAATTGTGATGAAGGGCAGTTGCAAACTTGTTGCCACAATACCATAATGAATAATGAATTTATTAAATTACCGGTGGATTTGACACACATAAGTCTTTTTTTCTAGGTGCTGAGTCATCTCTCTATGCCCCGATGAAGACTTTTGTCGAAACTTTGGAAATTATATAAATTAGTTGTTATTGCATCGTGGCTGTGAGTGTGGGACTGCTGTGCTTCACATCTAATCAGTAACCAGACATTAATTTGCAAAAAGGAATCAGTGGAAAGACTGGCAAATTTGTTTACAGCGGTCACCATTGTTCATTTGATAAAAAGTAATTGGGCATCTTCCTATCCATATCAATGATGACATAAAATGTCAATATTGGTTATGAAGACACTGCATTCCAGTAACTCATAAAACAGCACCTATTTGTGTGCTAGTTTTATGAGTGCCAATGTTTGTTATCAGATACGCTTCAGGAGATGTTTTCCATTGTTGATGTTTTCTTTTTAACACTGAAAACATTTTGAATAACTGCCATATTAAAATAACATACACTCCTCAAAATGCCATAACAGGAGATGTCATTCAGAATGTATTTTAATTTTCAATTTGTTATAAAAAGAGCACACATGGACTTTAAAAGCAGGGTGAACATTGACATTATTATTTTCATGATGATACAAATGATGCCCTTCCATCTTGAAAAAAAATTATTTACGAGAATGTCTTTGCATTATAGGATTTGCGTTTTTTTTTTACATTCTGTTTGCCATATTGAAGGCCACTATTTGAAAATGAAAATGCAAAGTGGAATATTACATTTTCGCTTTCATGATGATACAAATGATGCGTTATCATGTCGAACTAAAACTCACTTCTGAGAATGCATTTTCATTTTACTTTAGTTTGCTACAGTAATGCTTCCATACAGAATGAAGACTGCAAAGACAAAAAGTCTTTAAGAAAATTCAACATTGAAATTGAAGTAGGAAAAAAAAAAATTAGAAAAAATGCTGAGAATTAAAAAAATGGATTGGAGGTTAAAACCAGTACATCTCCTGTATCACTTCTTGACCACAGATGTTTTACATCTGTTATGTATGAGTATTTTATGTACACGGCCAGTGCACAATCAGGCCTGACAAAGGGGTTTCACATGACCGAAAATAAAAATTGTAGAAATCTTTCATGTATGGAAATTATGTGCAATGTGTGGAGCTAATTTATCCAAAATTTTGTGGCAAAATCTTGAACAACCTTTGAGATATAGCAGTTTCTTGCAGGCATGTATGACATCATTTTCACCCACTACGGAGACTACATTTTAGACAATAGCAGTGGCTATAATAAAATTAACCAAAGTCCAGTGTCTCCTGCATGCAAATAATTTTCTGTTGGTGTCCGGAACTCTAGTGGGGGGAAAAGATTTGCTTCCCGCACTCCGCGTCCCCCCTTCAATTGCTCTGCGCCCCCCACTTTGGGAACCACTGGTTTAAATGCAATACAAACTAAATTTATTTATATGAAAATAGAGTTGCATAATATATTTGATGAATTCATGTTACTCAAGATCAGTTTTTTCTCTCTCTCTGTCAAGATATCCATCAATGTAGGTTGTAAAATTACCCATGAAGAATCCTATGTTGTAAAAATTAATAAAGAATTAATCAAATTGGGGTTTAAAACACAACTATGGATACTGCATTGAAAAACCAAAACATATTTAAACAACAAAACAATAATTGATCTTCCTTTTTGTCATAATTTATTATTGATTATTGGCTACTACCGAGACTACATGCTACTACGGAGACTACATTTGGCAAATAATTTGTGTTTTAACAACATATGTCAATTGACACTTATATCTCAGTGGAAGTTATTTGAATTACATAATGTGCGGAATGTGTACACAAGATTTGATAAAATTATATTTTGCATTACAGTGGGCTAGCATGCTACTACGGAGACTACATAAAATGGTCGCTAAAATAAAGACCTCAGCTTCTTATTCGATAAATCTCATCAAAACCCTTTAGGATATCTGTGTGATTTTGATTAGTTAATAAAACATCACAGAAAAAATGTTTTCACATTTTTTGCTCCAGTCAAGTTTTAAATTATCAAACTGATAACAAAAGAAAATCATGAATCAAAATTTTGCGATTTTGATAACGAAGCACAAGTCCTCAAATTAGTCTGGAAATCAATCCAACCATGCCAGGTTCATACAGACTGCATCTGAAAAACACTGAAGGAAACCTTTATACAATAATTACTAGATTATATTCTGCGATTAAATGCATTTTTTGTCAATGATACACTATTCAAAAACATGCAAGATGTCAGTGAAACACGCCAAAATTCACCGTTTTTATGCTGCCATTTTGCGGAAAATCAACCGATTTACACACTTCAAAATTTGACTTTATTTACATCATAACCCAGGACAGTCACTCACTACATAAATACAAAATTTCCTCTACACAATCTTGAGATTTTCATCGATAACAATTCATTTTTGAAATGTCAGGCCTGATTGTGCACTAGCTGACAGCATTGTCTATCATTTGTAAATGGAGATTTTTTACATGCTGTTTTTGCTGCCTTGCTGGTCAACTATTTATTTTGTTCAATTGCCACCCTCTGGTGTCTGTAGCAAAACATAATCTGATGTAATATCTCTTTGAAATAGACTAGTGGTTTCTAGAAGCTTCTGGCACCTTCCTGCCTGGAGGGGGTGGGATTACCCAGGAATCCTGTTGATCAGGGGTGTCATACTGACCCGTAAACGGGCCAAGAGGCTGCAGGTCTTCAATCCTACCAAGCAGAAGCTCACCTGAAAGCACTGATTTAATCAACTGATCTAGGCCTGCACAACTGATTAGTTGTATCAGGGGCGCTTCTGCATTGTTGGAGTGAAAACCTGCAGCCTCTTGGGCCGTTTACGGGTGAGTTTGACACCCCTGCTGTAGATCTTTCCAGAATGTTGTTAGTGTAATGTGAATATAGGCCACTAGATGGCAGTATTTACCTTTTTATTATTGAGCTCAGACTGGAGCTAGGTTTAGACATGTCCTGGACATGTCTGGGGCAAGTCCCCGAAAATTAAAAAAAGAGGTCTAAATGTGGGTGGGGTCTGCAAAAGAGTATATAACGAAAAGAATTGAGACAGTAAAGTAGGAGGAGAAATTGCAAGAAGAAGGATACGTGTGACCAGACCTGCCATTTCTGTTCAAGACCTGTGAAGTTTCTTTTGGGGATTTTTGCCTGTGTTTGAGGCTTTTTTCCTCACCCAGCACATCACCAGGAAACCCACCAAAGGGACTGTAAATATTTCTGTTTTTTTTGTGTTCAATCTTGGTCAGTAGATTAGTTAGTAGTTAGTTTGTCTTTGTTAAAAATTAAATGTGTATAAGTTTTAAAAACTGTGTCTGTCATCCCTTGCTGTTGCTGTTGCTGTTGTGTTGTAAATTGTAATAACAAATTGGGGCCATAACAAATTGGGGGCTCAAGTCCGGGACAAAACATTGTGTGAGTCATTTATTGAAAATCTAAAATTTCAAATTGTAAAATTGTTTTTTGAATTTTCCTATATAAATATATTGACAGATCAACAGCAATGGATGATTTCTTGGCATCACCAACCGTTGAGGTTTTGAAGTCTTTTAAAAAGACAGAACTGCTAGAAATTTGCAGACATTTAGAGCTGACAGAGGTAAAACCAGCCATGCGAAAAGCAAGACTGGCTAGAGAGAGAGTTGAATATTACATTGATGAAAATGTGTTTGCACCAGGAGATCTGGAACAGTTTCCAGTGGAAAATCCAAATATAGAAATGGAACTTAAATTAAAAATGCTAGAGATTGAAAGGGAGGAAAAAGATTAACAAAGGCAGTTTGAGTTGGAAAAATTAGCAAGAGAAGAGAAAAAAGAAAGGGAGGAAAAAGAAAAACAAAGAGAATTCGAGAGAGAGAAAGAGGAAAGAGCAGAAAGAGAGAGACGGAGACAGAGAGATTTTGAATTAGAGAAATTTGATAGAGAAGAAAGACTCCTAATGGAGCAACTAAAAATTAAAATCCAAACTGAAAATAAATTTCAGGCTAGCCAGGAGGTAAAATTGGTGCCGCCATTTTCGGAAAAGGATGTTGACAACTATTTCCAGTGTTTTGAAAAGGTAGCAAAGAGTTGCCAGTGGCCAAAGGAACACTGGCCTCTGATGTTGCAAACTGTCCTCAAGGGTAAAGCTCAACAAGCCTATTCGGCTTTGTCTGCAGATGATTCCTCTAATTATGAGGTTGTCAAAAAGGTTATTTTGAGAGCTTATGAGTTGGTTCCAGAGGCTTACCGACAGAAATTCAGAGGTCTGAAGAAATCTGAAAATCAGACTTATGTGGAATTTGCTAATGAGAAGCAGGTTTGCTTTGAGCGCTGGTGTACTTCTATGGAGGTCAAGGATGATTTCAACTCACTAAAAGAGATGGTGTTAGTTGAAGAATTCAAGAACTGTGTTAAGGATGATGTTAAGACCTACCTTAATGAGAAGCAAGCACTGAATTTGCGATCAGCTGCCAAATTTGCAGATTAATATGTTCTCACACATAAGTCCAAATTTCAGTCTAGCAGTAATAATAGATGGTCCCAATTTCAGAAAAAGGGTTACGGTGATACCCAAGATTCCTCACCCAAAGACAAAGACAAATCTGGTGATAGTGCTCAGAAATCCAGTAACAGGTCTGATCAAAGTGTGAAAGCTGACAGTGACAAAAGTGGTCTAGTTTGCAGTTATTGCAAGAAATCTGGTCATGTTACAACTAACTGTTGGTTCCTAAAAGCTAAGAAAGAAAAAGAAAAGGATACCAAACCAAATGCCTTTGTGAAAACAAGGTTAGAAACTACCCCTGTAGTAGATAACCGATCTGCTAAATTACCTGCTTCTTGTGGGGCTAAAAAGCCTGATACTGCTGACTTTGTGGGGGAGGAATTTCTTCCATTTGTGTCAGAGGGATTTGTGGCTCTGAATGAGCATACTACTCCTGTCCCCATATATATCCTAAGGGATACCGGAGCTTCTCAGTCACTTTTGTTGATGGACTCCTTGGAGTTACGTGATGAGACCGCTTCAGGGGATTTCATACTTGTACAAGGTATTGAAGGGAGGACTGTATCTGTACCCCTGCGCTCTATATTCTTGAAGTCAGATTTAGTTACAGGACAGGTAAAGGTGGGACTTATGTCAAGTCTACCTATAAAGGGTGTTTCTCTGTTGCTAGGCAATGACCTGGCTGGGGGCAAAGTAGTTCCCCCTGTACATCTTACTTCACAGCCGAGCACTGAAGATGGGGATGAGGACCCATCTCTGTATCCTTCTTGCGCAGTGACTCGTGCTATGGCCAAGAAGGCTAAAGAAGAAGATGTTGTGGTGCCGTCCAGCAAATTGAATAGTCAGGACTCAGGTGGTTCACCTCATGACTCTGATTGGCCTACTATGGTTTCTCCGTTTGAGGACTTATCAGATACTTTTATCAGTTCTCTATTCAGCCAGCCGGATGTGTCTGGTGATTCTGATGTGTCTGGAGACTTGTCTCTGCCCAGAAAGCGGTTGATTGAGGAGCAAACTAATGATCCTGAAATTTGTGCACTAAGGAGGAGAGCCCTTCCTGATAAAGAAATAGACACAGTTCCAGTTGGGTATTATCTCAAGGATGGTGTGTTGATGCAGAAGTGGCGCCCTCCTGATATCCCTGCCAATGCAGATTGGGCAGTGGTCAGGCAAATTGTTGTTCCGAAGGTCTATAGGAATGAGATCTTAACAATGGCTCATAGTTTACCTTTAGGAGGTCATCTTGGTGTTAACAAGACTGTTGATAAGATCACGAAACACTTCTTTTGGCCTGGGCTTCGGAAAGACGTTTCCAACTTTTGCAAAACCTGTCACACTTGTCAGGTAGTTGGAAAACACCAGTTAGACCCACCTGTAGCTCCATTGCAGCCTATCCCAGCATTTGGGGAGCCATTCTCTAAGGTCATTGTTGATTGCGTTGGTCCATTACCCAAGACTAGATCTGGAAATCAGTACTTGTTGACAATCATGTGTGCATCTACCTGATTCCCCGAAGCCATACCTCTACTTAACATCAAGGCAACTGCAATCTCGAAGGCTTTGATAAAGTTCTTCACGTTGTTTGGCCTTCCCAGGGAAATTCAGTCAGACCAAGGTAGCAATTTCACTTCTGGTTTGTTTCAGCAGGTTGTGTATGAACTAGGTGCAAAGCAGATTCTTTCTAGTGCCTATCATCCAGAAAGTCAGGGTGCCTTAGAGCGGTTTCATTCCACTCTCAAGACAATAATGAGGACTTATTGTTATGACCATGAGAAAGACTGGGATGAAGGTGTTCATTTGCTGTTGTTTGCAGCTAGAGAAGCAGTGCAGGAGTCTACTGGATTCAGTCCATTTGAGCTAGTGTTTGGTCATGAAGTGAGAGGACCTTTGCTATTATTGAGTGAACAATGGCAAGAGGAAGAGCCGTACATCAGTCTGTTAGACTATGTTAGCAAGTTCAAGGAAAGATTGCGTGCAGCTTGTGACCTAGCCAAAGAGAACTTGAAATCAAGTCAGGTAAAAATGAAAACTTGGTATGATCATAAGGCTAGAAGCCGTGAGTTTAAACCAGGAGAAAAGGTCCTTGTGTTGTTTCCCTTGCAGTCCAATCCATTGCAGGCTAGATTTCATGGTCCTTATGAAATTCTGACAAAACTCAATGATCTCAATTACATTGTGAAGACTCAAGATAGGAGAAAACCAAAACAATTGTGTCACATTAACATGCTGAAGCCTTATCATGACAGAAATGCTAGGGTTGCAGCTGTCACTTCAGATTCTCCTATGGCTGAGATTTGTGAAGATGAGGGGGAGTTTCAAGATGATGAACCAAGAATTAAAGCTGAAGTTCTTTCATGTAAATTGTCAAACACTGAAGTGTTGCAAAATCTTGATGTAAAACTCCAGCACTTAGAACCCTCACAGAGAGATCAGTTTGAAAGGTTGATCAAGAAATATGAGGATCTGTTTCCTGATGTTCCAAAAAGAGTTTCTATAGCCTCTCATGATGTAGATGTTGGTGATGCCAAACCAATAAAACAGCATCCGTACCGGATGAATCCTGAAAAGAGAAAGATTGCTGAGAAAGAGGTTGAGTACATGTTAAAACATGATATTATCAGACCCTCCAACTCAGATTGGAGTTCACCCTGTGTGCTAGTTCCAAAACCTGATGGAAGTACTAGATTCTGTACAGATTATCACAAAGTCAATGCTGTAACTAGAACTGATGTGTTTCCAATACCTAGGATTGATGATTGTATTGATGGAGTAGGGCAAGCAAAGTTTCTGACCAAGATTGATTTATTGAAGGGTTATTGGTGTGAGCCTTTAACTGAGAGGGCCAAGAGCATCTCTGCTTTTGCCACACCATCTGGATTGTACCAGTATGAAGTCCTACCCTTTGGCATGAAAAATGCCCCAGCCACGTTCCAAAGGATGATACAGTCTACAATCGCCGGATTGCCACACACGGGTGCGTACATCGATGATCTGATCACATGAAATGTGACTCCTGGGAAGAACATCTAAAAGATGTAGAGACGTTGTTCCAGCGCCTGACCCAGGCTAACCTGACTGTTAACCTGAACAAGAGTGACTTTGGTTGTGCTACTGTCACCTATCTTGGCTACGTCATAGGCCAGGGTAAGGTGGCACCCATAAATGCTAAAGTCCAAGCCATCATGGACTTTCCAGTTCCTGACAACAAAAAAGCTTTGTGCCGCTTCCTTGGAATGATTGGGTATTACCGCAAGTTCTTTAAGAACTTTGCTGAGATTGCTCTCAGTCTAACTAACCAACTGAAGAAAGGCGTAAAGTTCACTTGGGATGAAGCATGCCAGAGAGCCTTCGATCGCCTGAAGTCTCTGCTGTGTCACTTCCCCCTGCTCAAATCTCCGAACTTCAACAAACCGTTCTCCATCGCGGTCGATGCTAGTGACCAAGCTTGTGGATCTGTGCTCTTACAGAGAAGTGACTCTGATGACATTGAGCATCCCGTGGTATACTTCTCCAGGAAGTTTAATCTCTACCAAACAAACTATTCCACAATAGAGAAGGAACTGTTGGCTCTCGTCCTTTCTTTACAACACTTTGAGGTTTATGTTTGTACAGGGGAAAAGCCAATGATTGTGTACACTGACCACAATCCGTTAATGTTTTTGAGTAAGATGAAAAACAAGAATCGGAGATTGTTGAATTGGAGTTTGATTTTACAGGAGTTTGACTTGGAAATTAAGCATGTGAAGGGTACAGACAATGTAATTGCTGATTGCTTATCCCGTGTTTGAATATGTATATATATTTCATGTGTTTATTTGAATATTGTATGATATGTATATATAGACAAGTGCTCACTTAACCATTTTGTATTGAAAAGAAAAATCTTGCCTTTATGAGTCAAAATTTTTCCCTTTTGGAATGGAGGTGTAATGTGATTATAGGCCACTAGATGGCAGTATTTACCTTTTTTTTATTGAGCTCAGACTGGAGCTAGGTTTAGACATGTCCTGGACATGTCTGGGGCAAGTCCCCGAAAATTAAAAAAAAGAGGTCTAAATGTGGGTGGGGTCTGCAAAAGAGTATATAAGGAAAAGAATTGAGACAGTAAAGTAGGAGGAGAAATTGCAAGAAGAAGGATACGTGTGACCAGACCTGTCATTTCTGTTCAAGACCTGTGAAGTTTCTTTTGTGGATTTTTGCCTGTGTTTGAGGCTTTTTTCCTCACCCAGCACATCACCAGGAAACCCACCAAAGGGACTGTAAATATTTCTGGGTTTTTTTTGTGTTCAATCTTGGTCAGTAGATTAGTTAGTAGTTAGTTTGTCTTTGTTAAAAATTAAATGTGTATAAGTTTTAAAAACTGTGTCTATCATCCCTTGCTGTTGCTGTTGTGTTGTAAATTGTAATAACAAATTGGGGCCATAACACTAGTCTATATAAATGTTGTGATTTTGGTCTGAAAAAAGCAGAGCAGAGCAGAAGCAGAGTTTTTGTTTTGGCAACAGAGTTAATTAGTGGCATTTGAGTGCTATTAGAGGATTGAACAGTGATTTTTTTTTTTGTAGAACTTTTTTTTTCGTGAAGAATACATTTGTTTTAGTTTACATTGCTGGTTTTCTTTGTTGTGGATTTTTTTTCAGTCATAACACATCTGAGTGTGATATTCAAAACTACCAACTGTCCATGAGCAAAGTAAGTTTGCTATCCAAGTGGCTCTCCAAACTCTAATATGGTGCCGTAAAATAAAAGAATAATCATACTTCTAAAACCTCTAAAGCCCTGAGCCTCTGGCTCAAAAATGACATGCCCAAAATGAAATGAGTGTATCTCTGCAACTGCTTGGGCTGTTTGAATAATCTTGGCATCGTAATAAAGCGAACACCTTGTGGATTTCTGTTGTGCTGTATAAATGTCACTGAGTCAGAGGAAATGAAGATGGAATACAGCTTAAATGAAAGATTTGATTTGCGCCTAACATTTTAAATTTATTCCTTTTGAAATTATTTTGTTGTAGTCAGAAACCTCAAAAAATTACAGCACAGAATCTCATCATTATCTGTGCCAAAGTTTATTAAATCAGAGCAAAATTAGAGAGGTTTTAGTTTGGGAATGTCTAGGAGGCATATCCAAATTAGCAATGTGTGCCATTTGTGATTTCTCAGGTACCAAACTGTAAAACTCATTTAGTTTCACTAATATGTCACTACAGGCTCACATTCCATCCAAATACAACCATTTTTTAATTTACTTAATCAGAACATTTTTTCTTTTATTTCCGCCAGTCCTGTATGCATTTTCCCATACAAAGAAAATACATACAAAGGAAATTAAGTTTGACTCCACTGGAACGGATTTATTAAAAAAAAAAAAAAAAACCACACAAAAATCAAGAAATTAAACAAAATTATAAATACGGAGATATGGTAAAAAAAAAATTTTAAAAGTAAAAAGAACAAACACCCCAACATTTATTTATACAAGAATAATGGTTGTTGCACGCCGACCTGGGATTTGTTCCCAGGTTTTCTACGGGAGGACACGCCAACCTAACCACTATGCTACATCAATCAACAGTTTTTCTGCTGTCGCATTGCTCATATGAAGAGTGAGTCAAGAAAACATGTACTCCAATTTAGCGTTTGTACTGCTGCATGTCTAAGTGCTGGTGCCTAATGGTGTTAATGATTATCAGTCAGATAACGACTTTGAAAAAGACAATGGAATATTTAGAGGATAATTATCCTGAAAATGTGACAGACAAACCACTGAAGTGTTTATATTGTTGCGCTCTTTGAGTACATGTGAATGGCGCATGGACTCTCAGTTGGACACATGGGGAACACAAGGTTTGTGCGATTAAGGCACACCATTTCCCTGGGAAAGCTGTGCTGTGGGAAGAAGACAAGATGGTGGAGAGAGTGTGATTCTCAAGGACATTTTCTGCCGGGGAGCCCTCGGAACAGAAAATCAAGTGGACGTCAGTTTGATGTAGCTGCTTTGGTGACACGAGGTGGACCTACACAGTATGAACCAGATGGTTACAATGTTGTGGCTGATTAGTGTAGATGTGCGTGTGTGAATAAAGTAGTATATGATAATTGCTTCAGGATGAATCAATATTTTATGCCTAAAGAACATTTTCTTGGGCAGGCAGTAATAATGGCTGTGCTTCTTTGGCCATTAAATTTGAATTATGTCTTCTAATGAATGTGCTTCTATTGGGCCGATGTTTATTCCTCCCTCTCATTATCTGCAGTCCTGTCTTTTAAATCTCCCCTCTCTTCCTGTCATGATATCCACTTAAAGGTAATGGAAATTATTTAAAATAATATCCGTACCAAAAGTGTAGATACCTATAGCAACACAGATATTTTTTCCTGTACACGGCTATGCACCCGTTTCAAGCTGAAATCACCTGATAGTATATTTCATTGTAACATTTTCAGCATTTCTACAGCACATTCTAACCCACCCCCCCCCACACACACACACACACATACACACACACACCTCCACAAATAGACCAAGTATAGTGACTCCGTGAGAAAATCAATATTTCATGTTACAGGAGGCTTTCTTTCAAAAACGCTCAAATAATTTCACTTTCTGATTACATATAGCGCTTGTTTTCCTCTGTTTTATTTTTTAAGGGTGACCTGTTGAGAAAACCTGTCAGTCACAAGACCCAATCGCGCAAGTCTTATTTACTCTCTATTTTACAAAAAGCTCTTTGTTCTGACATTCACTGTTTGGTGCTTTGCATGCACAGAAAAAAAACCTCAACAATGAATTTTTTTTTAAAGCTTACTTGGTCGGAAGGACCGGTCCAAGGTAAACTTTTCAAAGGTATGAACAACCAGATGATGATTCTATCAAGACAACATTATGTTTATGATGCAAGGATGTTTCAGGCTGGTGGTTACATTGGCCTAGGTGGTTGTTAAGGTGTTTCTTGGTGGTTGCTAGGGTGTTTCAGTGTGGTTTCCACAGTGTTTTTGGGTGTTTTCTTGAATATGTCTTGGTGTTTACAAAGGTGCACAAGGCAAATGTTACAGTGTTTCTGGTCCGATTGTTTGGGTGTTTCTGGATGGTTGCTGCAGCATTTCTGGCTGGTTGTTTGGCAGTTTCTGGGGTGTTTCTCAATGGTTATTAGGGTATTTAGGGTAGATGATATGGTGTTTCCAGGCGGTTTCAAGGCTCTGCAGGGTGGTTGCTTTGGAGTTTGTATATAGTTGCTTTGTTGCTTCTAGGTGGTTACTATGGTGTTTAGAGATGGTTGCTGGGGTCTACAGGGTGGTTTGCAATGGTATTTTTTGATGGTTCCTATCGTATGCCAAGCTGAAGTGAGGGTGTTTGTGGATGGTTGCTAGGGCCTTTTTAGATGGGTGTTAGGGTGTTTGTATGTGGTCACAAGAGTGTTCAAGATGGTTGCTAGGGTGCTTGTAGGTGATAGCTACGGTTTTCTTATGGCTGATAGGGTGTTTGTTCAAAAGAAGTAGGGATGCTACACCATGGTAAAGAGGCCCCTGTCCCACCTTTTTTAAGACCTGTAGCAGCCATCAAATTTGAGATGTGCTCATTCTGTGGATGAAATTGTTAAACAAATTATTTCAACATTTGCTATGTTATCTCTGTTCTACTGAGAATAAAATAATGGCTGGTGTGATTTAAAAGTCATTGCATTTTGATTTTATTCACAATTTACACTTTGTCCCAACTTTTTTAGAATTGGGGTTGTAGGTGGTTGCTAGGATGTTGACGAGAAATTTCGCGTGTGAAAATGGGTGGGCCTTCATCAATTAACTCCTGGCACTAGGCAAAAAAGTTAATTAAGTTACAAAGGATAAAATATTGGTCAATCAGGAAAAGGGGCAGGGCTTCACAATTTAACATTGCAGACCTTTCAAACCTACTTATGACTCTCTACAACGAACAGCTGAACAGTAATGAAAGCTCAAATACCGGCTTATCAGGTAATGTTGTGGGACTTTGTGAATGAAATATCACCCTTCTGAGTCAAAAACCCAACCCCAACTTTCAACAACAAACAGTTCAATAGTTAAAAAATATCAAAAATTGGCCAGTCACAAAAGAGGCCGAAGCTTTCACATTTAAAATTTGATCCTTTCCTGAGTCCAACAACCCAATTCCAAACTCTATGACAAAAAGCCCGGAAGTTTTCATGGTTCAAAGATTGTTTATTCCGGTAATATGTGGGATGGAGCAGTGGCAGAGCCAGAACTGGAATATTGGGGGCAGAGAACATCCCTTTAAAACAATTATTGGTCCTGACTTGTTCTCAATTTTCTAAATTATCAATACATTCACTCCATAAACGCTTCACACTTTCAGTAATTGCTAACTTTCTCCCCGTTTAGGTAAGACAACAATAATTCATTTCTATGCGTAATTTGGTACAGTTAAATCAGTGTTATTCATAATTGCACACCTGTCAGCTCTGACTCATGTGGCGTGAGTCTCACACTTTAGTGGCATATTACATACTCATACTGTAGTCAGCAGTCTTAATAACAAAAGTGATGATTGAAAATTTTAATTTGGAAAACAAAATGATAAATAATTGCAGAGTCCCACTTTTTGATCATCGCCATTCATTCTCAGTACAGCATGGGTTGTCATTGGATAGTAGACCAGGCATTTTTCGGTCAGCGCATATTTGAGGGGTTTTCACGCAGAACTGAAGTCCTTGTGCAGGAAAGTCTTTCATTTTCATGTGCGTTTCGGGAGATTTCACCAATGGTGACATGGAGACGGATAAGGACTCCGGACTTCTCACTCTTCTCAGGGTTTGGAAGCTATGAAATTGCAATAAAGACATTACAAATGGTATTTCATTTCATTAAAACAACTTAACTGATCACAAAGCTCACATCTGATGTGCCAGAAAGAGTGCTAAAATTCAAGAAAATTTCTGTCCCGAATGTAGCCCATTATTTTGTCACCATTTGACCACATGGGGGAGAGAAGCCACGTCTTCGACTGCCAACTGATCACTATAATTGGAGTATGTGAAAATAAAGGAAAATGATAGAAAACTAGCCAGTACAATTTGTTATGAAGCGATGTTCTGTGGCCCCAAATTTCCAGTTCTAGCTGAGAAAGAAAATGGAGAGTAAAACAGACAATGGACAAATGAAAGAAAAAAAAAGGCAGACCTACAGAAACATCAACAACTCTCCTTTGGGACCGTCTGAAGTTGCACAGAAAGTGCAGGACAGGGGCAACAAAAGGCTAGAAAAGTAAGTGGTACTAATAAAAACAGCTGGAGGAGGATTTTGCAACTGATCGGGTTAATTGGCAACAGGTCAGTGACATGACTGGGTATAAAAAGAGTATTTTAGAGAAGCAGAGTCTCTCAGAAGTAAAGATGGGCATAGGCCCCTCCAATCTGCAAAAAAATATAAATTGTGGAACAATTTCAGAAAAATGTTCCTCAATGTAAAATTGCAAAAACATTACATTTTCCACCATCTACAGTACAAAATATCATCAAAAGATTGAGAATCTGGAGAAATCAGTGTGCAACGGACAAGGCTGAAGGTCAATATTGGATGCTCATGATTCTCAGACCCTCTGTCATGGATTGTGGCCCGCCAGCAAGAAACAAAACCGGCAGGCGCTGGGACCATGTTCCCCAAAAAGCAGTGAGGGACCCAAACGCACAGGCTGAGTAAAAATAGAAAAATCTTTTATTTAAATGATAAAGATTAAACCAGTCCCAGAGGGGAGCAGCAGCACAACAAACCATAGCAGGGCTCAGGAAAACAAACAGAATACTGCTGCACCAAGATAGGTGCAGCCAGTCTTTAAATACTAATACTTCACCTCCTCCTTAACCAGCAACAGGTATGGCTCCAGGCAACTGGGGCAGACACAGGGGCACCCTCCTGGAGCCCAAAGCAAAAAATAAAGGCTGCCGCTGCTCCCCTCTCTCAGCCTGGCTGGGTCCCATGCTGGCAGCAGTATTCTGTCATGGATTGTGGCCCGCCGGCAAGAGACAAAGCTGGCGGGCACTGGGACCATGTTCCCCAAAAAGAGATGAGGGACCCAAATGCACAGGCTGAGTAAAAATAGAAAATCTTTAATTTAAATTATTAAGATTAAACCAGTCCCAGAGGGGAGCAGCAGCACAACACCACATAGCAGGGCTCAGGGAAACAAACAGATTACTACTGCACCAAGATAGGTGCAGCCAACCCTTAAATACTAATACTTCACCTCCTCCTTAACGAGCAACATGTATGGCTTGTTAAGGTGGAGGCTAAGAATGCAGCAGGGGGAAGGGCCTGCAGGCCAACACCATGACACCCTCAGGCGGCACTGCTTAAAAAACAGGCATAATTCTTCCCTGGGATTCACTGCATGGGCTCAAGAAAACCTCCAGAAATCATTGTCTGTGAACACAGTTTGCTCTGCAATCCACAAATGAAAGTTAAAGCTGTATCATACAAAGAAGAAACCATTTGTGAACATGATCCAGAAATCCCGCCATCTTGACCGGTCCAAAGCTCATTTCGAATGGACTGAGGCAAAATAAAAAAAATTTTCTGTGGTCAGATGAATCAAAATGTTCAATTCTTTTTGGAAACCATAGACAAAGTGTTGTCAAGACAAAAGAGGAGAGGGACCATCCAGCTTGTTATCAGAGCTCAGTTCAAAAGCTTGCACCTTTGATGGTGTGGGGCTGCAAAAGTGCCTAAGGTGTGGGCAGCTTACATATCTGGAAAGGCACTATCAATGCTGAAAAGTATATAGAGGTTTTACAACAACATCTCTTTCAGGGAAGGGCTTGCATATTTCAGCAAGATAATGCTAACCCACATACGGCATCCCTCACAATAGCATGGCTTTGCAGTGGAAGAGTCCGAAAGCTGAAATGGTCTGCTTGTAGTCCAGACCATTCACCCATAGAAAAACATTTGGTGCATCAGAAAACGAAAAATCTGTCAAAGAAGACCCAGGACTTTTGAGCAGCTAGAATCCTACATCAGACAAGAATTGGTCTCCTCACTTCCCAGACGTTTACAGACTTGTTAAAAGAGGGGAGGCGACACAATGGTGAACATGGCCCTGTCCCAACTTTTTTGTGATGTGTTACTGCCATAAAATTGAAAATGAGCTTATATTTTTCAATAAATAGTAAAATGTTTCACTTTCAACATCTGAAATGTTGTCTATGTTCTATTGTGATTCCCCACCCCTATCTTAATCGTTAAAGGCAACGCAGCTTAAGCTATTGGAAGCCTATTTGCCCAGTAAATTAATTAAATTAATAACCCGATTCCTACTTGCAAACAGGTTGAGTGTTAACCTGCATTATGGTAACATCACTGGTTGAAGACTGAGTTTTATTTTTCTACAAGCAAAGTTAACACTTAAGACGGCAACACCGTATTTTCTGAAACGTTTGCCTCGGCGTATCAAGCCAACCAGATGGAGAAGCAGAAATAAATATGCCGTATTGTGAGCTGCAGGAATTCAGAAGCCTCCGTATGTTTTACAACGTACGTTACCATCGATGTGGAAATGAAATACAATCAGGCTGTATTCCTTTCCCCCACAAAAAACGACTAAACCCAAGAGACAATAATAGTATTAAGCCACTTGCACACTGGACGTGAAAGGAATTTTTTGCACCACAGATTACATTCAAAGTCAATGCAAAGGCGTCTTTGCATTGACTTTGAATGTATTCAGTCGTGTGAAAAATTCCTTTCGCTTCCTGTGTGAAAGCAGCTGAAGGACACATACCCCCATAGGTTAAACAAACACTCACGCGCCCACACGCACATCTCTCTCTCTTTGATCTGACATCAGGACAATCGACATAGATACTATAATTTATGTGCTGATTCAAACAGTTAAATAGTGCTTGGTGTAATTATTTATTGCATTGAAATGTGCCTGACATTCTGGAAACCTGCCTGTGAGGTTTCGGTGAGGTGTCCGCTGGTCAGCCAAATTACCACTGCACCAGTGGCGTAGCCAGCGGGTGTGCCAAAACACGTCCCTTTATGACAGCTATAAGTCCTGGCAAGTACTCAATCATTAACCTTTATTGACGTGTTTTCCAATTATCATAATTGACAACTGAAGATTGTCAATTGAATTGAAGATTGAAGATCTCCCTATGTGATCTAACAGCGATGAAATCATGGGTTAAATTCAGTACAGTTGCGGAACAAGATCCCAGTTGCACAGAACTTCCGTTAAAAACAATTATTAGTCCTGACCTGTTCTCAGTCATTTTCTTAATTGCCAGAACGTTCACTCCGAGAGCACTCCAGTTAACAGGTGCTGCTTGTTCTCCCCGATTAGGTAAGACGGATGAATGATTCTCGGGCTCTCGGAGTGAAAGTTCTGTTAATTATGAAAATCACTGAGAACAGGTCAGGACTAATAATAGTTTTAAACAGAAGTTTTGTGCAACCCAATTCTCTGTTCTTGTTTTGCAACGGTATACTGAATTTAGCCCATGTTAGATTGCATATGGAGAGAAAACGTGTCTTCAGTCGCCGATTACGATAATCAGAAAACGCGTCAATCATGGGAAATGATTGAGAACTTGCAGGGCTTATTGCTGTCATAAAGGGACGTGTTTTGGCACACCCGCTGGCTACGCTACTGCACTGCACAGAAAGTAAACCAGGTTGGAGTTGGCAAGCTCTCTTCGCACTTACGGCGGACCCTTTATCCACGAAATTGTCACTGCATCATGATGAATATGTGACATCTCCCCCTACTGCGCCGCCACACCGTTCTCGGCGCACATCCGTCTACCAAATTGCCAAAGTGGCTGTGCACGATGTTGCACCGCACAAAATTACCACTGCATGGACTACGCCACGCTGTGCCACCCTGCGCTGCGCCAAGAAATTAGAGCCCTCATTTGCAAATTTGGAAACCAAAATGGAAACGGGTTAGAAGATGGAATGCATTTTAAGGCAAGATGAAATCAGTGCCCAAGTCCTTCTGATTGCAAGCCTGGAGTGGAAGAGGTTAAACTGGTTTTTTTGACATTTTGCAGCTCTTGACTGTCAGGAGTTGTTTTCTCAATGACTGGTTTGTGCAATGGAGTCTGATTTGGAAGATTTAATCAATAGTCCAACCCATGAAAAGCTGAACGGGTTTACTGGGTAGCAAGGGTGTATCTGAGTGGTTACTTAGGTGTTTCTGGATGTTTGATTGTTGTGATTCTGCCCTGTTGTCATGTTTATGTTCACTTTCAGCGTTCATGCTTTTGTCTTTTATTTATTCTTTTTGGTTATTGTAATACTCAGGTTTTCAGTTCATTCCATTTCTCAGTTCCATTGCACTTGTCTCCCCTGTCTTGTGATTTAGTTGGTTCAGTCCGTCTTCCCTGTCTGCATGCCCACTTACTTCGGGGGATTTAAATGAATGCTGGTGTTTAAAATATTTCGTCGATTCTCGTTTACTTCCTTCTTCTTTCTGTTCTGATTACTAACAAGACTTACATTTGTATTTTGTACCATAGTTTACTAACACAACTAATCCATGTATATAGAGTACTAACTTACTAACGAGCACTCTAGTTAAATCTGTAAAGTTGCCCCGCTACTAATTTAGACAAATTCCCTCTCAGCAATCGCTCCGTTCTAATCTCCGCCTCTTACTCAGCTGTTCCTGTCTTCGTCTGAGTTTCAGCGAGATCTCTCGCACATGCTTAATTACTTTCTGGCGCTCATTATCTGTGCACGTAGAACTCCTGGACCGGAGCTGTTTAAATGTCATAGGCTGTTTGTGCGATTCCCGTCCTTATCTTGGCTTTTGCCAGTTTTCGTAGTAGGGTGTAATCCCTCATGTGATTCTCCCATTGTAATTAGTCTGATCCATTACATCTGATTCCTGCACAACATGTGACTTCCCTCTTTCTATTGAAGCAGTCTTTTCACAGCCAGCTCCTTGTCAGAACGTTGATCAATATTTCTTTGTGCAGAGCGCCTTGTTACCCATTCCATGTGTTCTAATGCACCCCCATGCTATCATGGATGCTGGCATGTATGCACGGAGGGGTTAATGCAATGTCCAATCATTACCAAACTTCAGATCACACATTTGCAGGCTATGCAACTTCATCAGTCTGAATGTGGTCAAATCCGTTCGTAAGTGGCGCTGTAGCAAACAAATGGTCATACCTCTCAAACTAATTGTACAAGCAACTTGAAATTTAGCATGTTTCGTAATTGCGAGGTTGCCATGAAAAACTATACGAACAAAGGGATGGTGAAAACGAAATAGCCAACATCAGCCAATTAAATTTGATTGGGCCCAATAATCACTTTTTCTGCCTTCAATCATGCAACTTTACCACATCCTGAAGAACAGTATTAAGGGCAGTCTCCATGCAAGTTACTTTGACTAGCCAGATGGTGGCGCTATAAAGAGGGACAACTTATTTGATTCCAATTGGTTGAAATGCCCCTGTAGTAAGAAAAACAATGTAAAATTACATATGTTTTCAACAATTCCACTCAATGGCTCTAATTTCGCATATTGCATCTCTGTATGATGATCAAATAGTCTTTCCAATAAGCAAAATACATTTTCACGTTTTTGTCTGCTATTTGTCAATCAGAACACAGCTTCTTTTTCAAAGACATGACAATGACTAATCAACCTTAAGTTTTCAGGGCAAAGTATACCATGCAGTTATGTGCCACAAACTAGAAATTGTTCGAAAAACTTCAGGCACATTTCAATGCAATAAATAATTACAGGAAGCACTGTTTTTTTTTTTCTCAATATTTTATTCGTTTTTAAACAGACACAGAACAGAGAACATGCATTACAGCAAAGGCAAGTAAAAACATATCATAGACTGAATGACACATAGAAAGAGAGGCAGAAAAAAAGCTAAAATAAGGAAAAAAAAAAAAACACACACACACACAGGTAAAAGTAAAACAAACACAAGAGTAACAATACTATAATGGACCTTAAATGAAAGATTCCCAGAGAGTTTACTGTTTAAGCATTATACATGGAACAGGGGCTGTGCAGCCAATAAAATAAAAAAAATAAAATCAACACTCAATAGAGGGCATTAGGGAGATTCAGAGGTGCAAGGGGGGCGCCAATCCACATAGCAGCGGCCTCTACGTACCAATTCTGATACATCACCCGGTAAACGATTCAAGAAAGGAGCCCACAGCTTATCAAAATAACTCTCATTCCCCTTTAAAACTGAGCTCAGACGCTCCATTGGCAGAACTTAAAATATCTCTCCATACCACTGGTTAACAGATGGAGGTCTGGGCTTGATCCACTGAAATAAAATGCATCTCCAAGCTAAGAGAAGTAACTTGTACAGGGGCTTTTGCTGTATACTTGGCAAAGAAAGTCCCTCTCCTGACAAATTAAGTAGAAATAAGCCAGGATCTATTTGTATGTTCTTAACAAAAATTAAGTTGATTTCCTGTGAGACCTCTTCCCAAAAATTAAATATCAAAGGGCAACGCCAGATGCAATGTATGTAAGACCCAACCTCCTGCTTGCATTTACTACACAGGGGAGAGATTTCAGGATAAAAAGAGTTCAAGGACTGGGGCGTACGTTGTAATCTATGAAGGATCCTATACTGGCTCTCAGTTAGTCTGTTGCACAAGAATATCTTGTCTATTGATGTGATTGCAACTGACCGTGCTTCCTCTGCAAACTCAGTAGCCAAGTCCACATCCCATAAACCTTTAATTTTATCAATATTACATAGATTGAGGGACTGTAGTTTCCTATAGAAATGGGAAATAATTTTCCTATGTTGGCATTGTAACAAAAATGAGTCAATAGCTATTGATGAAATGTCTAACCTGGAGGTAGCCATAAAAATGTTGAGATGTTACACCAAATTTGGCCCTTATTTGTTCGAAAGACAACAGTTCATCCCTCTCAAACAAATCTCCAACAATTTTAATACCATAGTCATACCAGCACTGAAATATATTTGTATCAAGTCCTGGGGGGAAGGCCTTATTCTGAGTAACAGGGAAGAGCTGGTGACATTTGCCCTGAGTGGGCTTAACAAACCTCTCCCATATTCTGATTGTGTTCATCATAATAGGACTGTTTTTTACTTTGACAGGGAGCAAAGACCTTTCATTAAGAACAAGACTAAGTGGAGACAATGAGGGGCAGTGCCAAGCATCGATGTGGGTTTCCCGTGTAGGGTCCGCAAAATGTTTCAGCCACCCAAACACTATACGCATATGACATGCCCAATTATAAAGTTTAAAGTCTGGGGATGAAAGACCCCCACCTTCCCTGGGCAACTGCAGCATTCTCAAACTGAGACGGGGTTTCTTCCTATGCCAGATACATTTTGAAATTACTTTATCAATATCAGAGAAAACAGAATTATTTATCTTCAAAGGGAGCATCTGCATTGGGTACAGGATTCTCGGGAGAACATTCATTTTAATTAAGTTCACTCTACCCATCCAGGAGAGGGGGAGGTCAGACCACCTGAGTAAGTCACTTTTAATGGAGGATAAAACAGGAATAAAATTTACTCTTAACACCTAAATAAGTGAAACTAGAATCAGACCATTTAAAAGGAAAATTTGGTATTGCACCCTTATCCCCAAAGTTGCCCAACGGCAGCGGTTCAGATTTGTCAAAGTTAATTTTGTAACCTGAGAACTTGCCAAATGATTGTATAGTGGAGATGAGGGCTGGGACAGAAGATTCAGGCTGAGTCAAAAAAAGAATAACATCAACTGCATAAAGTGCCAGTTTATGAACAGTTCCACAGAGATTGACACCAAAAATATTATCTGCACACCTTATTGCCTCAGCCAATGGCTCGTTGGCCAGAGCAAACAGCAGAAGGGACAGGGGACAGCCCCGCCTGGTGCCTCGACCAAGGTGAAAGGCCTCAGAGGCGATGCCATTAACCAGCACAGCCATGGGGGCGCTATAAAGCAGCCTAACCCACTTAATAAATTCAGGCCCAAGTCCAAACTTCTAAAGTACTTCAAACAAATAATCAAATTCCACTCCATCAAATGCTTTAGCTGCATCTAAAGCTAAACATAAAATTCTCTCTTGAGTACAGTTTGCATGTTGAATCACATTAAGAGGGCGCCTGACATTAGTGTGTGAGAGCCTGTTCCTGATAAAACCTGTCTGATCAGGCTTAATGGAAGCACTTTTTAATGTAACTATCTGAATAAGGACATAAATTATAGTATCTACATCGACTGTCCTGATGTGAGATTAAAGGCGGTTGGCACGCGTAATGGAAACTTGACCTGGCTTAATCAACGCAGCTGAATCTGTGATGCAAACTAACGACTTCCCATCTTTCTCACCCTACCACAAACTGGATATATATAGCATGCTTGTGTTCTATGGTCAGTAAAGCCGCTTGCACAATGGACACGACTGATTACAGACAAAGTCATTGCAAAAACGCGATAGTCGGACAGGGTTTTTATAGAGCTCCGTGTCCGGATGTCATAAAAGTTCTAATTTTTCAGAGTACTCAAGGAATTATTAGTCGTGCAAACTTGGCCATGTTTGTGTTCGACCTTCACAAAATGCAAATTGATAGCTATCGACTTTTCTTGGTCTTTTTAGCCTATTTGTCTGTTTTCTTCCATAGAAGATAGACAACAGTCTTTATTCGGTCTTTCTTTAGAAAATTAGTCAGATGGATCAAACAGATTCACGCTTTATTTCCACAGCAGAGATAAAATAGTGCTTGTAGTCAGTGAGCAAATAAATTTCATGACCATTGACAGAATAAATTATCGCATGCACGATCAAGATTGTCCGATGCAAAATGCAAAATACTCCATGTCCAGCTGCCAGCAAAAAGTAAAAGTATTGATATGAGAACACATTTATAACGAAATAAAGAATAAAATATATCACCAACAAACGGAACATCCAAAAAAGATGAACTGCAAATAAATAAATTGCAGTGTTCATTGGATGTTCTGTTGTTAAAATGTTTATTTTTATTCTTTATTTCCTTATCAATCTGTTCTAATCGTCCTCTTTTTTTTTTTTTTGGCTGTCAGACGCGAAGACATTGTACATTGTCTCGCGCCAATGTCGACTCACTTTATTGAGCAGAGCTTAAACAGAAACATTGATTGAAATTCTCGGTACTCATCTTGAAGAACTGAGCCCTCTTATCAAAACATTCACGTTTAATATCTAAAAGAGTTAGTAGATTTGAAGAAATTAAAAACAATAATCGACAGTCGGACACGGAGATATATTAAAACCCTGTCAGACTTTCGGACACAAGACACTGCGTTCAACGCAATCTGTCATGCAAAAAATTGTTTCGCGTCCAGCATACAAGCAGCTCAAAACTCTACTATTATTGTCCCTTAGGTCGTTTTTAGTGGGGAAAGGATTACAGCCTGATTGCTATAATGTTGTACTGAGTTAAGATCACATATTGAAAATAAATGTGTAATGTATCTTGCATTGTTGTCCATGCATGTTAATCTCAAAATTTTAAGCAGCAACAGGGTGAAATAATAGAAACACGCTATCCATCGTTTCTCTTTCCAATGAGCAACCGTCGTATTTCATTCCAACTTCACAAGTTTGAATGATCTGACGTAGTTTCGTTTTGAAATTCCATTCAAGTTCGCTAATGGTAATAATTTGTGAATGCCCTAGCTAGCCAGCTAACTCATATTCGTAATGCTTAATATAGACGTAAGCGGTGCAGAAAACATGCCTGAAGCAGCTAAGTAATATGCAACATTAACGTATCATGCAGATATAGGACAGAGGCTTCTATATTCCAATACATTAAAGGTGGGAGAGGAGCTCATTTGACTGCTGAATATTTGCCTCGGCTGTGTTATACCAAAACACGCCTTCTTTGCCACTTGCGCAGGAAGGCGGGACAGAGGTGGGACAGAAGAGTACTAGCGCTATGCTACACTGGGCAAGAAATTGCAACATACGCCTGGACACACCCTGTTGGCACGGCGCACCCCCCATTCGCCGTGCCTGCGCCTGGTGTACGAAATTAGAGCCCTGAATGTCTTCAACTGAAATATATTGAGTCTTATCCTCAAGATTTTTTACCAAGGTTTTTAAACCAATTACTAGCAGATTTGTCAAAGCCGATATCTGATTATCTTTTCAAAAGAAGGGCATGATCAACAGTATCAAATGCCTTAGACAGGATAATGAAGAGGGCTACACAATGTTGTCTGTTATAAATGACATTGTAAGAGCACTAGATAACTAAACAAGTAGCAGTAACCGTGCTATGCCCAGACCTGAAACCAGATTGGTGAGTATTCAAAATGTAATTTTCAGTTGAAAAAGCTGAGATTTAACGAGGGACTCCAGAATCTATGCCAGGCAAGACAACCTGGATATTGGACGGTGATTATTTAAATCACTTACATCTCCCCCTTTTAATAAAGAGAGAACATTAGCAGTCTTCCATACTTTTGATATTTTGCTTGTCATAATAGACATATTAAATATATGAGCCAGAGGTTTTGCAATGATTGGGGCAGAGAGTTCCAAAAGATATGGATCTAACACGTCATCCCTTGTAGACTTTTTTACATTAATTTCATGAATAGCTTCAAGAACTTTCTCAGGTGAAACACAATGTAAAGAAAATACAGTATTACTGTTCAACAAATAACAGGTTATAGGACAGGTAGATAGATCAGAGATGCACTGTTTATCATTGGTCGGCTCAGAGAAAGTTGGGTCTGCTATTTTGTTCATCTCAAACAGATAGCCCGCTGAAACAAAATGCTGATTAAAAGCATTAATTATTTCAACTTTACCAGAAATCACATTTGAATTAATGACAATTTGCAGTGGAAGAGAGGGAAAGGAACTTGAATTTTCCAGCATTTTTCTAGTTTTCCAGAATTGCGATGGATTTCTACCAGCATCTGCAAGGGATTCAACGTGACACAGTGCATTTTTTTCTAAGCTGTGTAAAATAAAGCCAATCTTGGGGTAAACAGGTTGATCTAGCTTTAGCCCATGCTTTGTTTCTGTCTCTGAACAGTTTTGAGAGCTCCAACGAATACCAAGGAATCACTCTGTCCTTTATTCTCAGAGATTTTAAAGGAGCTTGCATGTTTGCCACAGAGTTAAATATGAAGGACAAAAATTCGAGTGCCAGCTCTGTTTCAGGAATAGCAGACACACAATGAAAATCACAATTGGAGGAAGCCTTGAGCATCAAACTTTTTTATAATTTCTCTTTTCAACTATAAGAGGCTTGAACCTTTGGAGTTTTGTCGTTCTTACACATGCAATGGGACAATGATCGCGAAGATCTCATGCAAAAACTGCATTAGCCAAAGACTTGTGAAAGTTATTTTTAATAACATCAATTATAAAAGATTTTCCTGGATTTTTTCAGTTTGGGTGTGTCTGCTCTGAAATGAGCTGGAACAGATTTAGTTGAATACATGTTTTCTTTAAATCCTCAGATACAGAAGTGAGTCAGTCCAAGTTTAAATCCCCAAGAATAACTCATTCAGAATTCAGGTAGGGTACAAGTAAGTCAAATAACGCATTCACAGATATCTTAGAAGCACGTGGTGACTCCCGATATACAAAGTAGAAAAATGTAAATTAGCATTCAATATCAATTTAATGACTAAAACCTCAAATTGTTTCTCAACAGAATGACTGATGAGACAGGTAGCCCTAATGGCTATACCACAACCTTTTCCTTTCCTATCACATCTGAAAATATAAAAACCATCCTCTCTAACAGTATCATCTGAGATCGAGTTATTCAGCCATGTCTCTGATACAACAAAAACATCAGGATTTGTCTATAACCCAAGTTTTTATCATGTCCAATTTAGGAACTAAACTCCTTACATTCAAGTGCAATAGACCAAGCCAATTATATTCATGAAAATCAAAATCAATGGTAGAACTCCATTGTTAAAATTAACCACAGTATTCATCTTAATAGGGATTAAATTCCCAGGCTTAACACCCTTTGGCCTTGATGGGTGTTGATTAGAACTCCTTTGTTTTGAGCACATTGTAGAATTAAAAACAACATACCTGCAGGGGGTATCCAACAGTCAGAAACTGCATGGAACATCCAAGAGGTGATTCTTAGAATAAGAGTTCATGTCATAGTTGAGTAGTCTTTGACAGGAGTGGAGGCAGATCTGAAATGAGTACTGACCTGTCTCAGGTTTGGACTTCACATCGGAGCCTCACTGAAGATACACTGAATCTGATGGATGGAGTGTTTAGAGAATTCTGCATTTGAAGAAAACATATTTAACCCTTTCATGCATGGAGGTCACTACAGTGTGCAGCTGTTTAAAAGTGTTTTTTCACAATACATGTCATGGTTTGGTGGATTTGAGAGCTTTCTTTGCTGCTTGCGTCCGGAATGACATTGTTTTGCTCACTCGAATTCTTGGACCAGCTGGCATTAATTGGGGGCATCGCCCGGATTATATATAAGCCCTAGTTTCGCCTCAATTCCCTTGCTAGAGTGTCAGTGCTATGTTTCGCACTTTAGCCGGTAAGGTCTCTAGCTCTTAGGGTTTAGCTGCATATTTGAGAAGAATTCTAGTTAGTAAGGGAATCTTTCTATGTGTTCCTCTTTCTGTTCGTCTTGTTGAGCTCGCCTTGCTTCCTTGCCTCGGACTACATCTTGGTCCGTTGAAAGCGCGATTCTCGCTCTCCGGTTTTGTTCGTTTCTCTCTCCCCCTGCTGCGTGTCCACCTTTATTTCAGGCCACTGCATTTGGCATCTCAAACTCACCAACCATCACAATACATGCCAGCAGTTTTGGGCACTGCTGCATATAGTCCACTCTAGTGGAAGCGATTGCATCATCCCATGCAAAAAATCCCACTGGCTGGTCACTGCAATGGGAAAAGGTAGTCAGTGAAACCAAGATGGCCGACAGACAGGGAGAAAGACCAAACACTTCAGCTATTTCGGGTTTCTATAAGACAATGCCATTGCAGGTCAAAAAATATACCATTTCCTCAAGTAACATCTACGGTGACATGTTATTTGAGATTTCCCAAGTTTTGATTTTATTTTGGAGGAAATATCGATTAATTATCTATCCACTCAATTGTACATCGTGCATTGCTAGCTATGTTTCAACTTCAATGCAATGTTAATTACTACCAATGTTGTTCTTGAAAATAATTAATATCCTGTAATGTTTTGGCTGTAAATCAACTTCTTTATGTTTTTAGAATGTGATTTGAGGTTTTTTTTTTAATATCCATATTTTGTAGAGCTCAAAAAGACAGGCATACAGGGTAATAGAGGAGTTTCCAGACTCAAGTGAGGAAGAGTGTGCTTCTGGTAGTGGTGATGATGAATGGCTGCCAGTCCAGACAGGTGCAAGCAGAGAAGTAGGAACAAGCAGTGACAGTGAAGGCGAGGAGTCTGGAAATGTTGCTGAGGGAGTTGAGGCTGAGGAAGGAGATGAGGCTATTGAACCTGAGGGACCACCACCTCCCAGAGCTCAGGGGAAAAAAGCTGAAAAAAAGAGTGTCAGAAATGTCTTGAAATCTATAGCATAATCAGTTTGAGGGAGACATCCCTAAAGATCAATAAAAACATCTTGACTCAGTTCACCAATAGAGCTCAAATGGAGAGGCCTACAGGGTAGTGGAGGAACCACTTTTCCAACATAATACCATATTACAACTATATAACTAAATTACAACTATACCTACATAACTACCATGTTATTACAGTGATGTTTTTTAAAGTACAAAATGCATGAAGTACACTTGAGTGGACAAATTAATATATATTTATGGAGAAAAATAGTGAATAGTAGAATAAGTTAGTAAAAAAATCCTGACTGAGTTTATCACAATTTATGCATGAGAGGGTTAAAATGACAGTATCAAGCTGGTGTGGTCAATCAGGTAAAAATCTAGCCCGTGGTGAGCTGGTGCATACCATTATTGAGAATTAAATCCAACTTGTCGTTTGGTAATCATGGGCAGGACAGTTCCACCCACCGTAGCAATAGATATTTGTTAGTTATCTTTCCTCAAAACATATCAAAATAAAAATAAAACAATAATAACTGTGAATTCATCTTAAGGAAAAAGTTTAGAGGAAAAAGTCTTCCTCTGAACGAGTGTATTGTCTGTGAATATGAGCGGGTGTGCAAAGCAGAGGTTCAAAGCAGACCAGGTCGAACAATGTGGGTGGTATGTGCCTGTGGGTGGATAAGTATGTGCTGACATCCAGTATCTGAATTGTTTTTCTCGCTCTGAGAAAACCAATGAACCATATAATTGCAGTTGACTGTAATTTACTCCAATTCTCATGTAAATGTATGTTTATGTATGCCACTTTCTGGTATTGTTTCCCAACAAATACAGGGGATTGAGAAAACATATTTCTGCTTATTTTGAATGCATTTGCATTATTAGTGAGCATTCCACGTTTTATTTCAGTTGAAGTTAAATTTCATATGAGATTGTACAAATGAATAGATGGAATTATGTAATGTGTATTTAAAATGTTGTCTTTATTGCTATTTGTAATGGTACCCGTGCATCTTATTCCAGCAAAGCACATAAACATTTCCCTGCATGATGCAAGAACTGTGCATCTGCATTCACCCTGGGCCCAAGCAATGCAGTCGTTGGGCACAAATGTAAGATAACTTCAGGTCATTGTACTTCTCAAAACCTCAATGACTAAAAAGTCATGCAGTTTTTGAACATTTCTCAACATATGATCAGATGGACTTTACGGGTCTATAATGCAGTGAGAAGATTTTGAGAATCTGGAGAAACAGGAGCAACCTCTGTGCGTAAATCCTGAGGTGAATACCACTACTGGAAGTAGGTGACTTCCCAGCCCGCAGACGCACTGCATAAAAAGTGACGCTTCTGGGCTTGTAAATACTTGAAAACCAGAGTCAGAGAACATATTTATCCCATAAATGTAAGCATCATTTTATTTGGAAAATGGAAAAATAGCGTTGGCTTCTCATTGGTTGTCTACTCAAGTCAATTAGATAAATACTTAGTAAAACAGCATGCTAATAATTTTCACCATTAAATTTATAAATTCTACTATAACAGTTACTTATGTAACTCAAGGTCAAAATGGCCAAAAAGCGTTTGCATGTTAGCTAACTAATTATACCATAGACTTGAATAAACCACTCATCCATTCTCTATACTGCTTTTTCCTCACTGGTTTTACGGGGAACTTGGAGCCTATGGCTAGCTCAGAGTGAAAGGCTGGGATGCACCCTGGATTGCTTACCAATCCATTGCAGGGCGCACAAACCATTCCACAATTCACTTTCACACTCATGCCTATAGGCAATTTAGGTCCTGCAAGCAGCCTGAGATGCATGTCTTTGGATTGTGAGAGGACGCCAGAGTTCCTGGAGGAAACCCACGCGAACCAGAGAGAACAAGCAAACTCCACACAGGAAGGACCCAGCCCGGATTTGAACCCACAACCTTCTTGCTGTGAGGCAGCAGTGCTATACCCTGGTAAAACCAGAATCTGCTACTTTGCTTCGTACACAGAGTCTGGGTAGTCATCATTGACAAGCGTTTATTTCCTGGTGGGTGGGCGCTTGTCAGAAGCTTAAAATCATTGGTGAACTGTAAACTAATCACTAACGTTTGGCGATGACATATGTTCGGTTCAGCCGCCTAGTACTTCCACTGGAAACTACAGTCGTTCATGCCAGGAATGCAGTGAAAACAAACTGATCAGTACATTAAAGTTAATACTGTATGTTAAAGTTGATACTGTACCCATATATATGCCCATCTACCAAATTTTAGCCTTCACTCACTCACTTAAAAGAACCAAAGGTGCTCTTTCTGTTCTCCTTACAAGAAACAAACTGTTGAGCAATTGTTTTTCCTGCAAATACTGCTCCAATTAAAAAAAAAAAACCTGAGAGACCCAAAACAAACGGCAGAATCGGCGAGAATAGCACATTATTTACGTCAGGACGAAATCTGCATTGACACGAAAACTGAACCGTTAACCTACTTGCGCAATCAACATATTGAGCTCGCTATCTAACTTTATAGCAACACAGATTGGCTCTAAGCTTTTGGCTGTCTCAGACAGCTATTTCATTCATGGCATGGCATTTCATTAATGACAACATAACACTGAGACAAAGACTAGGTCTTGAGACATGAACAAAAACACAGCTTTTAAAAAGTTTGCTGCCAACTTAAATAGCGTGAAATTTGCGGGTATAATGTAACAAGCTGAGGTGGTTCGGCTGTCTCTCACAAAGATGAACAGGGTGCCTATTTCATGATGGCTATTCAGTAGATATGACAATCTGTAGGGAGTAGCGCTACAACATCATTTCTATTAAAAAAACTAACCAAACATTCATCTTGTTGTGGCTATAAGTTGCTGCTACCCAGGATTTTCTTCAAGACAGAGTGAATGGCCTCCAGTGTATCTGTCCGTGGCCATTGTTGATTTCGGAGACTACAATTTCAAACCCGGCGCAGCGGCTACATAATGGCTCTTGGCCATGCCTTCTGTTCACTGGTTCGTCCGGCATACTTTCTGCCGAGGTAAACGGGGCAGAGCTCCCAGTGATCAGACAAAATACTGAAGTGAAATGAAATTAAGCGGAAGTACAAAGGCTGGTGGAGTCGGGCTAGCAGTGCTAACCACTGTACTGTTGTTTCTTCATAGAGCTGCGAGGCTTAAGTGGTGGTCAATGCATAAATACGGAGGGAACAGCATCTTCCTTCTGTATCTTCCACGTCTTTGTCTCCATTGCCGGAGCCCACCTATCATCCAGGAAGCCCTCAGGCATAAAGTGGTGACAGCATACCACATTGCAGCAGTTGCTCTTGTAAGTCATTGAATTTTTCAAGCTTTAGGGCAGCAATCCATTACCTACTTATTTCTGGCCTCTTTAATGGATCATGAATGGCGGGAAACTCTTTCCTCCACTTTTAATGCTGGCATTTGTGCACCCGCACTCTTAGCAGTAGACCATGATGATTGCGTGTAGACAACATTCAAGTTCTGCGTTTGCGACGTCATATTTTTGTGAGGTTTTACGAAATGGACCACACGCGAGAACCAGTAAAATGCAAAAAGGAGGCTTTATTTCTGAATGGGGGAAAACCCCCAACAGAGCAGGCAGCAGTACAGAGTCCACAATACAAAATCAGAATCCAATGGGCAAAATCCATAATTGTAACCAGGGCACCAACCACAAAAATCCAAGTCCGACAAAAATGGTTCAAAACACAAGAAGGCGGCGAAGTACAGGGAGTAGGCAAAAATTGAATGTCAAGGACGGTCCAGTCAGAAAGATAATCACAATGGGAACAAGGCAAAATGAACGTGGCACAAGTAAACATGAGAGAACGATCTGACAAAACAGTGCTGTGAAGAGACATCTAATATACATTTCAGGGAGATCACATGATAACAGAACACAGGTGAAAGCAGTGAGACTGATTACAAGGGAGCAACACATTAGGAAGAACCTAATCACATGAAATTGGCAGAAGCCAAAACACGGACAAGGATCGCGGGACAAACCTATAGACAATGACACAGCTCCGGTCAAGGAGTTCTACTGTGCACAGATACTTGGAGAAAAGAAAGCATAAGAAGGTGTAGAGATTCCACTGAAATGCAGCAGCGAAGATAAGGGAGAGACAAGGGGCGGAGATTAGAATAGGGCGAGTGCTGAGAGCTTGTTAATCAATTAGAAAGTGCAGCTATACAATCCCGAGTGCTCGTTAGAAAGTTAGTCTTATATACAATGTTTAGTCTTGGTTAGTAAATAAGCAAAAACAACAATCTGTTAGTATCTGTTTGTAATATAGAAAAAGCAAGGGGAAGGAAGTAAACGAGATGGTGAAGGAAAATTGAAACCCAGAAACCATTAAATCACCCGAAGGAGTGGCAAGCATTACTGGGGCTGTGAGCAAAGACAAGACCAAGAACCAGACAGGGGGAGACAAAGTGCAGTGCATGGAAAAATCTAAACATGGACTGGAATAAAACTATGGCTATAAGTAAAACATGGAAAATCAAAACTAAGATAATACATGAATGAAAAGCAACCAAATTACAATATCACACATCACACACGTCACATCATCTTCCGCTTGATCCGGGGCCGGGTCGTGGGGGCAGCAGTCTAAGCAAAGATGCCCAGACTTCCCTCTCCCTGGACACTTCCTCCAGTTCTCCCGGGGGTATCCTGAGTCGTTCCCAGGCCAGCCGAGCGACATAGTCCCTCCAGCATGTCCTGGGTCTTCCTCGGGGCCTCCTCCCAGTGGGGCATGCCCGGAACACCTTCCCAGGAAGGCGTCCAGGGGGCATCCGATATAGATGCCCAAGCCACCTCAACTGACTCCTCTCGACGTGGAGGAGCAGCGGCTCTACTCTGAGCTCCTCTCGGGTGGCAGAGCTTCTCACCCTATCTCTAAGGGAGCGCCCTGCCACCCTGCAGAGGAAACCCATTTCAGCCGCTTGTATCCTAGATCTCGTTCTTTCGGTCATGACCCAAAGTTCCTGACCATAGGTGAGGGTAGGAACGTAGATTGACTGGTAAATTGAGAGCTTCGCCTTTCGGCTCAGCTCCTTCTTCACCACAACAGATCGGTACAACGACCGCATTACTGCTGCCGCTGCACTGATCCGACTGTCAATCTCACGCTCCATCCTTCCCTCACTCGTGAACAAGACCCCAAGATACTTAAACTCCTCCACTTGAGGCAGGAGCTCTCCTCCAACCCGGAGGGGACTAGCCACCTTTTTCCGGTCAAGATCTATGGCCTCGGACTTGGAGGTGCTGATTCTCATCCCAGCCGCTTCGCACTCGGCTGCAAACCGCCCCAGTGCATGCTGAAGGTCCAGGCTCGAAGGAGCCAACAGTACAAGATCATCTGCAAAAAGCAGAGATGAGATCTGCTGGTCCCCGAATCGGACTCTCTCCGGCCCCTGGCTGCGCCTAGAAATCCTGTCCATAAAAATAATGAACAGAACCGGTGACAGAGGGGAGCCCTGCCGGAGTCCAACATGCAATGGAAACAGGTCTGACTTGCTGGCGGCAATGCGAACTAAGCTCCTGCTCCGGTCATACAGAGACAGCACAGCCCTTAGTAGAGGGCCCCGGAATCCATACTCCCGAAGCACCTCCCACAGAATGCCACGAGGGACACGGTCGAATGCCTTCTCCAAGTCCACAAAACACATGTGAACTGGTTGGGCAAACTCCCATGAACCCTCAAGCACCCTGCGGAGGGTATAAAGCTGGTCCAGTGTCCCACGACTAGGATGTAAACCGCATTGTTCATCCTGAATCCGAGGTTTGACTATCGGCCGGATTCTCCTCTCCAGCACCCTGGAATAGACTATAGTTGGAACACACCCTCCGGTCCCCCTTCTTAAAAAGAGGGACCACCATCCCGGTCTGCCAGTCCAGAGGCACAGTCCCCGACTGCCACGCGATGTTGCAAAGGCGTGTCAACCAAGACAGGCAACATCCAGAGACTTGAGGTACTCAGGGCGGATCTCATCCACCCCCGGTGCCTTGCCACCAAGGAGCTTCTGAACTACCTCAGTGACTTCAGCCCGAGAGATGGATGAATCAGCCTCTGGGTCCCCAGCCTCTGCTTCCTCTGTGGAAGGCGTGTCAGTGGGATTGAGGAGATCCTCAAAGTATTCCTTCCACCGGCCGACAATATCCCCAGTCGAAGTCAACAGCTCCCCAACTCCACTGTAAACAGTGTTAACAGGGCACTGCTTTCCCCTCCCGAGCTGCCGAACGGTTTGCCAGAACCTCTTCGGGGCCGACTAATAATCCTCCTCCATGGCCTCCCCGAAATTTTCCCATACCCAAGTTTTTGCTTCTGCCACCGCCCGGGCCGCAGCACGCTTAGCCTGCCGGTACCCGTCAGCTGCCTCAAGAGTCCCATGAGCTAACCAAGCTCGATAGGACTTTTTCTTCAGCTTCACGGCATCCCTTACTTCCGGTGTCCACCACCGGGTTCGGGGATTGCTGCCACGACAGGCGCCGGAAACCTTACGGCCACAGCTCCGAACGGCCGCATCAACAATGGAGGTGGAGAACATGGTCCATTCAGACTCAATGTCTCCAGTCTCCCTTGGGATCTGGTCAAAGCTCTCCTGGACGTGAGAGTTGAAAACCCCTCTGACAGAGGGTTCTGCCAGACGTTCCCAACAGACCCTCACAACACGTTTAGGCCTGCCAAGCCTGTTCAGCTTCCTCCTCCGCCAGTGGATCCAACTCACCACCAGGTGGTGATCAGTGGACAGCTCAGCCCCTCTCTTCACCCGAGTGTCCAAGACATACAGCCGAAGATCAGATGACACGACCACAGAGTCGATCATTGACCTCCGGCCTCGGGCGTCCTCGTGCCACGTGCATTGATGGACGCCCTTGTTTGTCCATAACGAACACCACGTTCAAACTGTGACTAGCACAGAAGTCCAATAACAGAACACCACTCGGGTTCAGTTCGGGGAGGCCGTTCCTCCCAATCACACCCCTCCAGGTAACACTGTCGCTGCCCAGGTGAGCGTTGAAGTCCCCCAGCAGAGCGATGGAGTCCCCAGTTGGAGCACTTTCCAGTACCCCTCCCAGGGACTCCAAGAAGGCCGGGTATCCTTCGCACTGCCATTCGGCCCATAAGCTGAAACGACAGTGAGGCACCTGTCCCCGACCCGAAGGCGCAGGGCAGCGACCCTCTCGTTCACCGGGGAAAACTCCAACACATGGCGGCTAAGCTGGGGGGCTATAAGCAAACCCACACCAGCCCGCCGCCTCTCACCGCGGGCAACTCCAGAGGAAAAGAGAGTCCAGCCTCTCTCGAGGAGTTATGTTCCAGAGCCCAGACTGTGCGTGGAGGTGAGCCCGACTATCTCTAGCCGGTATCGCTCGACCTCCCGCAAAATGTCAGGCTCCTTCCCACCCAGTGAGGTCACATTCCATGTCCCAAGAACCAGTTTCTGCATCCAGGGATTGGGTCGCCGGGGCCCCCGCCCACGACTTCCTCCCAAATCGCAAGGCATCTGCCCCTTTTGAACCCTCCCGGGGGTGATGGGCCTATGGGAAGGCGGGCCCACGTCGCACATTCGGGCTGTGCCCGGCCGGGTCCTGTGGGCAGAGACGCGACCACCAGGCGCTCGCCTGCCAGCCCCAACCCCAGGCCTGGCTCCAGGGTGGGGTCCCGGTGACGCCAATCCGGGCGACGTGAACATCCTTGGTCTACGGTTCATTCATTAGGGGCTATAGAACCGCTCTTAGTCTGACCGGTCACCTAGGACCTGTTTGCCCTGGGAGACCCTACCAGGGGCAATAAGCCCCAGACAATATAGCTCCTAGGATCATCCAGGTACTCAAACTCCTCCACCACGATAAGGTGGCGATTCAAGGAGGGGGGTATGTGTATTACAATACACATATCTAAACAATGGTCAGGCAAGGCAAAGATCAAAATACATATGAGGCAGTCAGTACAAACATGGCAAAGCAGAACCAGAATCACAACAATTTTAGGAGGGGTTTTGACAAAATGCAAGAACATGGCCACATCCATTTGGAGTAGATGAAGTAAGCAGTTTGATATTTTTGGTACTTTCCGACAAGCTCTTGCTGCCCACTCACAGCACCAAATTTGATGATAAATATATTAAATTAAATGGTTCTCTGTCCTTGAGGATTTACCACATCCTGCCATTTAAAAGGGTTACCTTCTCACCTGAAAATGTTTTAAAATTGAACAAAGTAATATAATTACAGTTCTAGAGTGAAGAGTTCAACAGCCTTAGCCTGCATCTGCTGCCGCTTCTCACTCGCGCACACGCGTTTCAACAATAGGGAGTCAGCCAGCCAGCCAGCCAGTAAGCCCCTGAGAAGAACACTGGCAGGCACCCTCCAGGCCCGCAAAAAATCAGAATTAGTTGTCACGGTCCAGACCAGGAATCATGAGGAGTCAAAAGCATAATCCAACTTTAAGTGTATTAACAGCAATACTGTAAAGATTGGGGATGGAACTCCAAGATAGGAAAGCAAGGACAGAACCCTGAGGAGGAAAGACAGTGTAGCGCAGTTGTCATAGGCTTAGCTTGAGCTGGAATCGTCGGCCAGGCCTCCAGGATGCTGCCAGGTGTTACAAAGGCTCTGTCAGCACTGATCTGCTTCAGAGGGTGCAGAGGTAGCTTGAGGGGAATGCGCTCCCAGTCCTGGCTCCAGTTCAGGATTGGAAGCTCCAGAGCAAGCTAGATGGGTTAGCAAGACCGCGGGCCCAGTCTTGGACCTTGAGTAAGATCAGAGGCTTGTTCCAGATAACTTGAGTAGATAAACAGTAACAGACTTGAGTTAACTTGAACTCTGTCCCAATCCTGGACCCGGTTAAGGATTAGATGCTTGTTTGAATTAAGGGAATGACTAGAATGACTTATGAGGAAAATGCTGTCGCTATAGTACTCGTTGCATTAAGCAAAGCTGGAGGAGTTTTAGAACTAACCATTGGCTCTTATTACTTGCAAGAAAGCAAGTTTACAATCCAGCAACTTCCACATGAACTAGAGGGCTTAAATACTTGTCATACCATTGTTTAGCACACAGTTAAAAAAAAAAGAGAATCAGCCAAGGGGGAGACATGTACAGGACATTAACCAATCACGGCACACATACACTTAATAGACACGCAAGCTGGTTAATTGTGAAGAGACATGCAAGGAATTCACAAGTGGGTTGTGACAATTACTACTTTGTTGTTCCACCTCAATCTTTTATGACGGCCAGAATGCTTTGAGCCGTATGCCTGCCTAATTCTTGCACAAATTTTTGCCCCGCAATATGGCATGCTAAGGCGGGCCATTTTAGTGCCTACTTTTCAGTCACGACTTGGCCTTCACAGGCGTGAACATGGCATGGTGATGCACAAACTATGTGCAAACTTGTTGACATCACATGCACCAAACTGAGACTTAAAGGAGAATTCCGGAGTGAAATTGACTTGGGGTGTATTGAAACACGATAACGAGTGCTAAACTTTGTCGAACACCCCACCTCTGTACGCACACAACATTTCAAAATATATAGCTTTTCAGCAGAAGCACCCAACAGGCTTACAATGGTAGTGAATCGGGCATAACGTTGCCATGCAATCTGATTTTTTGGCCACAATTTACTCAATCACATTAAAGATACATAAAATCACTCATGAAAGAAATGACTGTGTTAACATCATTATTTTTTATTTATTGTCGCCTCATTCCTCTTCCTCCTCGTGCGCGGGGACGCTCTGCGCTCCTTCTTGGATGGGAGAGAGGAGAGCCCTGCGGAGTGCGCGCTCCTAACCTGGGAGGGGCGGGGCGCGCCGATGTCCCCAGAGTGGCAACGAGGCGTTCGGCGGCATTCGCCAGCCTTTCTTGGCTGGCAGCGATGCCGCCGAGCCGGGAATTGATCGCTCCCAGTTCCCTCTCCAGCATTGCAAAGCCCTCTTGTTGGATGTTCAGGAAGGGCTGATCTTGGTCCTCCACCGAGGCGCATCTACGCTCGTGTCTGCCTCTGTGGTGCTGTCTCCCTCCGGCCGTCACTGCCTCTGCCCCCGGATCAGCCACCACCTCTGCCCCCGGATCAGCCACCACCTCTGCCCCTGGATCAGCCACCACCTCTGCCCCCGGATCACTATCCTCCTCCTCCTCCTCCTCCTCTTGCTGCTGCTGCTGGGTTACCAGTGGATCTGATAAAATTAAATGCAAAAGCTGGGTATTGTTGTAAATAAACAGTTAATCAAACATATTCAGATTCTGTGTAATCCGGACTTACATGCCAAAATGATCATAATTCAATTGGGTAAAACATGTTCATTTCACATGCAAACACGAGTGACAAGGGTCACACTGCGAGAGTAGTGAGCATATATTTGGCATCTCTCATCTCGGAAATTAAAAAAAATTTTTTTAAAAAAAGAGACGCTTTGCAATGCGTCCTTAACGCACAGGTGCTTCTAATTTCATCCCCGTCAGGCATGGTATTTTTTTATGTTGTGATCTGTGCACACTACTTATCTTTATTACACAGGGCTTAAATATAGGTTACAATATGAGTGCCTTCATTAGTGGGCAAATATGTTTGTCTTACCCGTAATGCCAACCTCAATCCCACCAAAGCCCTCGACACTGATGGCTGAGAGTTCATGGCCACGCTGGTGGAGGGGCCGCCTCCGGTGGCCATTGTCTGCCTCCGGTGCGGCGATATCTTTTGTTTGGCTCGTCTTCTTACCTCATTGAACCCTTTTTTGCACTGGGCTGCGGTTCTCAGTATATCAGGACAAACCTGATTAACAATATTCAAAATTTCCTTCCAGACCGCTTTTGCGTCATCAGCCCGTGGAGGTCTGCTCGCGTAACCATATATACGGCCACTACGAACCTGAACCTCCCGGACCAGAACATCAATTTCCTCCTGGCTGAAATTTGGCCGTCTGGGGTTGCTACCTTGTCCTGTCGCATTCACGTCGAACGATGTTTGCACTGCGCCTCGCTCACGGTGCTTTTAAAGGTAAGGAGAGGAGCTCATTTGATTCATGAAGATTTGACTTGGCTGTGTTATCCCCAAACACGCCTTCTTTGCCACTTGAGCCGGGGGGGAGGGACCGAGGCGGACAGAGGAGTATTTGCAACATACGCCTGGACACCCCATTTGCCGCGCCTGCGCTGCGCCTGGTCTACGAATTTAGAGCCCTAGGTGTCAACATACCTTCTCTTATCTCTTTTACAGCCTTTCTTTACCTCTTTATCTTTCAGAGAGAATAGCTCTTGTGCTTGTCTCTTTTGCTGTCTAATGACTACTGAGTTAATTTTCGCTTTCAAAATCCATCTCTCTTCTACTTTGATCCATATCTCGTTTAAGTCTATATTCTCATCATTCCCTAGGTCTTGAAGTCCAGAGAATCTATTCTGGAGAGAGAGTTTGAAGTCCTTTTTAGTCTCCACATCAGTGGTCGTCAACCCCGGTCCTGGAGGGCTGGAGTGTCTACTGGATTTTGACGTTGCTCAGCACTTAATTGATGAATGAAAGCAGTTGATTACACCCTTAACTCATCCCTGTTGTGATTCTGCTTTTTGCTCATGTTCTGTTCTGCTTTCTGCATGTCATGTTTAAGTTCTGTGCCTGGCTATGCCATGTTTGATTCTGTGCTTAGTGACCACTGCATATGTCTGACTATTCTTAGGATTGTGTTTTGGTAATTTAGATTTCCTGTTTATTATTTTTTCATGTGTAGATCATTTAGTTTCCATGCCATGTTTTCTTTGCCATGCTTTGCACTTTATCTCCCCTGTCTTGTCATGTGTGTATCTTTGCTCACGGTCCCTTGTCTTGTGTGCACTCATTCGGGTGATTTATTGGTTTCTGGGTTTCAATCTTCTTTCATTATCTCGCGTTCTTCCTTCCTCTCTCTTTTACTGTCTTACTAACACATACTAACAGTTTATTGTTTTTGCTAATTACTAACCACACTAATCTTGTATATTTTTACGAACTTTCTAACATGCACTCAGGATTGTAAAGCTGCACATACTAATTGACTAACTACCTCTCAGCAGTCGCTCAGTTCTAATCTCCGCCTCCTTGCCTATCCCTAATTATCTCTGCTGCAAGTTTCTGTGGATTTCCACTTATACTTTGTGCTTTCCCTTTTCTTTTATCTTGGCACTTCAGCACTCCTTAACCGGGGCTGTTGTTTTGTACTTAGGATTATCTTGTGATCCCTGTCTGCGTTTTGGCTACAGCCAAATTCATGTAATTAGTTTATTCCTCATGCGTCTCTCCCTGATCATTGTTACCACTGATTGCACCTGTTCTCCCTGGTCATGTGTTTACCCCGGGTGTGTATATAAGATGTCTGTTTGGTTCACTTTCTTGTCAGATCGTTCTCCCTAGTTTTCTTGTGCCATGTTTCTCGCCTTGATTTCTCAGTGTTTATCTTTCTGACTGGACCGTCCTTGATATCGAGCTTTGCCTACTCCCTGTACTTTTGCCGCATTCTTGTTTTTTGACCTCTTTTGTCTGACTACGATTTTTTGTGATTGGTGCCCTGTGTATGACTCTGGATTTCGCCCTTTGGATTCTGATTTTGGATTGCGGACATTGTACTGTCGCCAGCTCTGTTTTGGGGGGTTTCCCCCTTCAGAAATAAAGCCTCCTTTTTGCATTTTACTGGTGTTTGCTCTTGGTTCATTTCGTAAAACCTCACAATCCCACCTGTTGTCTTCCGTTTAAATAGGGTGGAGAAAACCAAACTCAGCACACCTTGTGCTGTTAAGCAATACTCCTGCACTAAGGGAATAATAAGCCAATCAATCAATTACCAGGAACTACTCACAAGACTCCTAAAGCCAATTAAACAGACATGCAGGTTTTTACAGAAGTCTAAGTGGAAACCAAGATTTGTCAATGTAGTTGGACATTGAGGATAGTTGTAATCCAGACAAAGAGGTTCAAAGTAAAGATAAAAGTTTATAGGGCAGGGGTAGCAAGCCCTGGTCCTGGAGAGCCACATGGTGTGCTGAGTTTGGTTTTCTCCACCCTATTTAAACCTAAGACACCAGGTGAGATGAGTTAAGTGTGTAATGAACTGCTTTCATTCACCAATTAAGTGCAGAGTAACGTCAAAAACCAGCAGACACTCCGGCCCTCCAGGACTGGTGTTGATGACCACTGTGCTACATCATTTAGCTTTCCAACATTGTATTTAATCCTTACTGGTGTAACTTTTTTCTGAGAGAGAAGTTTTATTTTTCAGCATTCATGGTGCTTTTTAAAACATACAAGTGTCACACACCATATGCACTGATGCATCCCCATACCATCAGAGATGCTGGCTTTTGAACTGAACGCTGATAACAGGAGGGGTGGCCTTTCTCCTCTTTAGCCCGGAGGACATGACGCCCACGATTTCCAACAATAATGTCACATTTGGACTCGTCTGACCACTAGACACTTTGCCAATTTGCTACAGTCCATTTTAAATGAGCCTTGGCCCATAGAACATGGCAGCACTTCTGGATCATGCTCTACAATGGCTTCCTTTTGGCATGATAGAGTTTGAGGTGGACTGTGTGGATAGCACCGTGGACTGTGTTTACAGACAGTGGTTTTTTGAAGTATTACTGGGCCCCTGTAGTAATGTCAATGACAGAATCATGCCGGTGAGTGATGCAGAGGCGTTTGAGGGCCCGAAGATCAGTAAAGGTCTTCAGCCTGGTCCCTTACCCATTGACATTTTACCCGTATCTCTGAATCTTTTGATGTTATGCATTGTCGATGATGAGACTGTAATGGCTGGTTAGAGCGGAGTTTCAGATGCCGTGGCAGGCGAAGCTGCGCCTAGCACGGACCCGACGCAGCTGAAAGTGATAGGGCGAGATAAGAGGGGAAAGGAGCTCGCGTTACTGAATAAACGAAAGGCTTAATTGCCAGAAACGGAGCAAGCAACCAGATAGAAAAGAAATCTCAATAAAAGAGAGAACTAACAAGACTAACACCTGACTATAGTGCCAACCTAAAGAACCTAAGATGCAAAGCATCCAGAAACAAAGAATATATATACACACACACATAAATTGGCAAACCCCTGACTAAAAATATATATTGAGCCAAAGTGAGCAAAGTCATATCAAACACTCAAGCAAAGGAGGCGTGGCAACCTCCGGCTTAAAAAGACTGCGGGGAAGGAACGCCCAGAAATAATCAGCCAGCTGGGTAAAGAATTTGATGTGGAAAGAAAACGATGTCGTCAGGGACGAGAGTAACAAAGAAAGCAAAAAGCACATTCACAAACCATGACAGAGACCTTCAAAGCCTTTGGAATTTGACGTTGAGAAACATTATTTTTTAAGTAATACACAATGTTTTAATGCAAGCCTTCACAGGTTGGAGAGCCTCTGGCCATCTTTACTTATGAGAGACTCAGCCTCTCTAATGGGTCGGTCACAATCAGGGTTCTCAATGGCATGTCACTGCCATGAAAATTATTTTTCTGCCAAAAAAACCTGAAAACACTGTTAATGCTAAGCACATTCATTTGTTTTACTGACCTCCAAATTTCAGGTGCAAATCTTTTGTAGTTTTGCAGAAATCAACATTTAAACATATGCCTGTCAGGGGGTATATTGTATGTCACGGACACTACCATAAATTACTTGTCTTGTTTCACTAGATTTCTAACATGTTGTGCTCTATTTGATAAAAAAAGAACATTGGTCAAGAACATTCTTATACACATGGTATATTAATGGATATATTTAGACATAGGAACTAAACTGACACCAGGTATCCTTCGTGTCACGTACGGTTATTCCCTACTATAAGGAATGGTATATGATTGAACTACATTTATGACCAAAAGGTGTCTTATCATCTAGCTTGACTCAATGTGAAAAGATAACCCCTTGGCATAAGTGCTGTTGGCTCTATATGGAGATAAGAACAAGTCACTGACACTACAAGTTTTTTGGCAGATCGATTGTCTTCCTGCTTGAATGGTTGTGATGAAAACACATGCATTATGCGCATACAAAGCTCACTATACCATAAATTCCAATCCTTTGGTTCAAAATGAGGCATGATCTTGTTGTATAAGGTATTTTAAACAACACTTCAACACTGGGTAATAATACAGTGATACATGTTGAAATTGGTGAAATTCTATAACAAAATGCACAATTACCATAAATGCATGCCATTTCAGATATTTCACTCCTGTAATGTGAATATTGGCCACTAGATGGCAGTATTTACCTTTTTTTTTATTCAGCCCAGACTGGAGCTAGGTTTAGACATGTCCTGGGCATGTCTGGGGAAAGTCCCAGAAAATAAAAAAAGAGGTCTAAATGTGGGTGGGGTCTGCAAAAGAGTATATAAAGAGTGCAATTGAGACAGTAAAGTAGTAGGAGAAATTGCAAGGAGAAGGATACATGTGACCAGACCTGTCATTTCTGTTCAAGACCTGTGAAGTTTCTTTTGTGGATTTTTGCCTGTGTTAGAGCATTTTTCCTTACCCAGGACATCACCAAGCCACCAAAACAAAGAGGGACTGAAAATATTTCTGTTTTTGTTGTGTTCAATCTTGGTCATTAGTTGTAGGTTATTGTTAGTTGTTGTCTTTGTTAATTAAATGTGTTTAAGTTTTTTAAACTGTGTCTGTCATCCCTTGCTGTTGCTGTTGCTGTTATGTTGTAAATGTAATAACAAATTGGGGCCAAAACAAATTGGGGGCTCAAGTCCGGGATAGACATTGTGTGAGTCATTTATTGAAAATTTAACATTTCAAATTGTAAAATTGATTTTTTTAATTGAATACATATATATAGATCAACAGCAATGGATGATTTCTTGGCATCACCAACCGTAGGGGTTTTGAAGTCTTTTAAAAAGACAGAACTGCTAGAAATTTGCAGATATTTGGAGCTGACAGAGGTAAGGCCAGCCATGCGAAAAGCAAGACTGGCTAGAGAGATAGTTGAATATTACATTGATGAAAATGGGTTTGCACCAGAAGATCTGGAACAGTTTCCAGTGGAAAATCCAGATATAGAAATGGAACTTAAATGAAAAATGCTAGAGATTGAAAGGGAGGAAAAAGAAAAACAAAGAGAATTTGAAAGGGAAGAAAAAGAAAAACAAAGGCAGTTTGAGTTAGAAAAATTAGCAAGAGAAGAGATTGAAAGGGAGGAAAGAGAAAAACAAAGAGAATTTGAGAAGGAAGAAAAAGAAAAACAAAGACAGTTTGAGTTAGAAAAATTTGCAAGACAGAGAGATTTTGAATTAGAGAAATTCGATAGAGAAGAAAGACTCCAAATGGAGCAACTAAAAATAAAAATAGCGACAGAAAATAAATTTCGGGCTAGCCAGGAGGTAAAACTGGTGCCTCCATTTGCAGAAAAGGATGTTGACAACTATTTCCAGTGTTTTGAAAAGGTAGCAAAGAATTGCCAGTGGCCAAAGGAACACTGGCCTCTAATGTTGCAAACTGTCCTCAAGGGTAAAGCTCAACAAGCCTATTCGGCTTTGTCTGCAGATGATTCCTCTGATTATGAGGTTGTCAAAAAGGTTATTTAGAGAGCTTATGAGTTGGTTCCAGAGGCTAACCGACAGAAATTCAGAGGTCTGAAGAAATCTGAAAATCAGACTTATGTGGAATTTGCTCATGAGAAGAAGGTTTGCTTTGAGCGCTGGTGTACTTCTATGGAGGTCAAGGATGATTTCAACTCACTAAAAGAGATGGTGTTAGTTGAAGAATTCAAGAACTGTGTTAAGGATGATGTTAAGACCTGCCTTAATGAGAAGCAAGCACTGAATTTGCAATCAGCTGCTAAATTTGCAGATGAATATGTTCTCACACATAAGTCCAAATTTCAATCTAGCAGTAACAATAGATGGTCCCTACTTCAGAAAAAGGGTTACGGTGATACCCAAGATTCCTCACCCAAAGATAAAGACAAATCTGGTGATGGTGCTCAGAAATCCAGTAACAGGTCTGATCAAAGTGTGAAAGCTGACAGTGACAAAAGTGGTCTAGTTTGCAGTTATTGCAAGAAATCTGGTCATGTCACAACTAACTGTTGGTTCCTTAAAGCTAAGAAAGAAAAAGAAAAGGATACCAAACCAAATGCCTTTGTGAAAACAAGGTTAGAAACCCCTGTAGTAGATAACCGATCTGCTAAATTGCCTGCTTCTTGTGGGGCTAAAAAGCCTGATACTGCTGACTTTGTGAGGGAGGAATTTCTTCCATTTGTGTCAGAGGGATTTGTGGCTCTGAATGAGCATACTACTCCTGTCCCCATATATATCCTAAGGGATACCGGAGCTTCTCTGTCACTTTTGTTGATGGACTCCTTGGAGTTACGTGATGAGACCGCTTCAGGGGATTTCATACTTGTACAGGGTATTGAAGGGAGAACTGTATCTGTACCCCTGCGCTCTATATTCTTGAAGTCAGATTTAGTTACAGGACAGGTAAAGGTGGGACTTATGTCAAGTCTACCTATAAAGGGTGTTTCTCTGTTGCTAGGCAATGACCTGGCTGGGGGCAAAGTAGTTCTCCCTGTACATCTTACTTCACAGCCGAGCACTGAATGAGGACCCATCTCTGTATCCTTCTTGCGCAGTGACTCGTGCTATGGCCAAGAAGGCTAAAGAAGAAGATGTTGTGATGCCGTCCAGCACATTGAATAGTCAGGACTCAGGTGGTTCGCCTCATGACTCTGATTGGCCTACTATGGTTTCTCCGTTTGAGGACTTATCAGATACTTTTATCAGTTCTCTATTCAGCCAGCCGGATGGGTCTGGTGATTCTGATGTGTCTGGAGACTTGTCTCTGTCCAGAAAGCGGTTGATTGAGGAGCAAACTAATGATCCTGAAATTTGTGCACTAAGGAGGAGAGCCCTTCCTGATAAAGAAATAGACGCAGTTCCAGTTGGGTATTATCTCAAGTATGGTGTGTTGATGCGGAAGTGGCGCCCTCCTGATATCCCTGCCAATGCAGATTGTGCAGTGGTCAGGCAAATTGTTGTTCCGAAGGTCTACAGGAATGAAATCTTAACAATGGCTCATAGTTTACCTTTAGGAGGTCATCTTGGTGTTAACAAGACTGTTGATAAGATCACGAAACACTTCTTTTGGCCTGGGCTTCGGAAAGACGTTTCCAACTTTTGCAAAACCTGTCACACTTGTCAAGTAGTTGGAAAACACCAGTTAGACCCACCTGTAGCTCCAATGCAGCCTATCCCAGCATTTGGGGAGCCGTTCTCCAAGGTCATTGTTGATTGTGTTGGTCCATTACCCAAGACTAGATCTGGAAATCAGTACTTGTTGACAATCATGTGTGCATCTACCAGATTCCCTGAAGCCATACCTCTACGTAACATCAAAGCAACTGCAATCTCAAAGGCTTTGATAAAGTTCTTCACGTTGTTTGGCCTTCCCAGGGAAATTCAGTCAGACCAAGGTAGCAATTTCACTTCTGGTTTGTTTCAGCAGGTTGTGTATGAACTAGGTGCAAAGCAGATTCTTTCTAGTGCCTATCATCCAGAAAGTCAGGGTGCCTTAGAGCGGTTTCATTCCACTCTCAAGACAATGATGAGGACTTATTGTTATGACCATGAGAAAGACTGGGATGAAGGGGTTCATTTGCTGTTGTTTGCAGCTAGAGAAGCAGTGCAGGAGTCTACTGGATTCAGTCCATTTGAGCTAGTGTTTGGTCATGAAGTGAGAGGACCTTTGCTATTATTGAGTGAACAATGGCAAGAGGAAGAGCCGCACATCAGTCTGTTAGACTATGTTAGCAAGTTCAAGGAAAGATTGCGTGCAGCTTGTGACCTCGCCAAAGAGAACTTGAAATCAAGTCAGGGAAAAATGAAAACTTGGTATGATCATAAGGCTAGAAGCCGTGAGTTTAAACCAGGAGACAAGGTCCTTGTGTTGTTTCCCTTGCAGTCCAATCCATTGCAGGCGAGATTTCATGGTCCTTATGAAATTCTGACAAAACTCAATGATCTCAATTACATTGTGAAGACTCCAGATAGGAGAAAACCAAAACAATTGTGTCACATTAACATGCTGAAGCCTTATCATGACAGAAATGCTAGGGTTGCAGCTGTCACTTCAGATTCTCCTATGGCCGAGATTTGTGAAGATGAGGGGGAGTTTCAAGATGATGAACCTAGAATTAAAGCTGAAGTTCTTTCATGTAAATTGTCAAATTCTGAAGTGTTGCAAAATCTTGATGTAAAACTCCAGCACTTGGAACCCTCACAGAGAGATCAGTTTGAGAGGTTGATCAAGAAATATGAGGATCTGTTTCCTGATGTTCCCAAAAGAGTTTCTATAGCCTCTCATGATGTAGATGTTGGTGATGCCAAACCAATAAAACAGCATCCGTACTGGATGAATCCTGAAAAGAGAAAGATTGCTGAGAAAGAGGTTGAGTACATGTTAGAACATGATATTATCAGACCCTCCAACTCAGATTGGAGTTCACCCTGTGTGCTAGTTCCAAAACCTGATGGAAGTACTAGATTCTGTACAGATTATCACAAAGTCAATGCTGTAACTAGAACTGATGTGTTTCCAATTCCTAGGATTGATGATTGTATTGAAAGAGTAGGGCAAGCAAAGTTTCTGACCATGATTGATTTATTGAAGGGTTATTGGTGTGTGCCTTTACCTGAGAGGGCCAAGAGCATCTCTGCTTTTGCCACACCATCTGGGTTGTACCAGTATGAAGTCCTACCCTTTGGGATGAAAAATGCCCCAGCCACATTCCAAAGGATGATACAGTCTACAATCGCCGGATTGCCACACACGGGTGCATACATCGATGACCTGATCACATGGAGTGACTCCTGGGACGAACATCTAAAAGATCTAGAGACGTTGTTCCAGCGCCTGACCCAGGCTAACCTGACTGTTAACCTGAACAAGAGTGACTTTGGTTGTGCTACTGTCACCTATCTTGGCTACGTCATAGGCCAGGGTAAGGTGGCACCCATAAATGCTAAAGTCAAAGCCATCATGGACTTTCCCGTTCCTGACAACAAAAAAGCTTTGCGCTGCTTCCTTGGAATTATCGGGTACTACCGCAAGTTCTGCAAGAACTTTGCTGAGATTACTCTCAGTCTAACTAACCAACTGAAGAAAGGCGTAAAGTTCAATTGGGATGATGCATGCCAGAGAGCCTTCGATCGCCTGAAGTCTCTGCTGTGTCACTTCCCCGTGCTCAAATCTCCTGACTTCAACAAACCGTTCTCCATCGCGGTCGATGCTAGCGACCAAGCTTGTGGATCTGTGCTCCTACAGAGAAGTGACTCTGATGACATTGAGCATCCCGTGGCATACTTCTCCAGGAAGTTCAATCGCCACCAAAGGAACTATTCCACAATAGAGAAGGAACTGTTGGCTCTGGTCCTTTCTTTACAACACTTTGATGTTTATGTTTGTACAGGGCAAAAGCCAATGATTGTGTACACTGACCACAATCCGTTAATGTTTTTGAGTAAGATGAAAAACAAGAATCAGAGATTGTTGAATTGGAGTTTGATTTTACAGGAGTTTGACTTGGAAATTAAGCATGTGAAGGGTACAGACAATGTAATTGCTGATTGCTTATCCCGTGTTTGAATATGTAAATATATGTCACGCATTTATTTGAATATTGTATGATATGTATATATAGACAAGTGTCCACTTAACCATTTTGTATTGAAAAGAAAAATTTTGCCTTTATGAGTCAAAATTTTTCCCTTTTGGAATGGAGGTGTAATGTGAATATTGGCCACTAGTATTTACCTTTTTTTTATTCAGCCCAGACTGGAGCTAGGTTTAGACATGTCCTGGGCATGTCTGGGGAAAGTCCCAGAAAATACAAAAAAGAGGTCTAAATGTGGGTGGGGTCTGCAAAAGAGTATATAAAGAGTACAATTGAGACAGTAAAGTAGTAGGAGAAATTGCAAGGAGAAGGATACATGTGACCAGACCTGTCATTTTTGTTCAAGACCTGTGAAGTTTCTTTTGTGGATTTTTGCCTGTGTTAGAGCATTTTTCCTTACCCAGGACATCACCAAGCCACCAAAACAAAGAGGGACTGAAAATATTTCTTTTTTTGTTGTGTTCAATCTTGGTCATTAGTTGTAGGTTATTGTTAGTTGTTGTCTTTGTTAATTAAATGTGTTTAAGTTTTTAAAACTGTGTCTGTCATCCCTTGCTGTTGCTGTTATGTTGTAAATGTAATAACAAATTGGGGCCATAACACTCCGATTTTGATGATTCTTTTTGCACATATAAAAAACAATATATAGTTAAAAATAAATGTTCAAACTATAGCAGGTTTACCACACAAAACAAAAAATAAACATAAAAATAAGCATTAACACCTGGTGACTCGTCATAACACTTAAATGCCCAATTGCAAGGCACCTTCACCACATCCACACCATCACCCAAAAATGTCTAGCATCAAGTATCAATACAGCATTGTGGCATTCACAAAAAGTATAACCCAAAACTACTTGTAATAAGCTATTTACATATTAAATAGTCATAAGACTATAACAACAAATAAAACTGTAATGCACCCTGACTGTGGCTGACCCGTAATACATCCCTTTTATAGCCAATCATGTTACACACCTGATGCCAGTTAACTTAATTACTTGCGAAATGTTCTTTCAGCTGATCTCTAATATATTAATTGCTTTTTCAGCCCTTTTTTGCCTGTGTCCTAAGTTTTTGGAGACCTGTTGCGGCCAGAAAATTGAAAAATGAAATAAGCTCATTTTATGGATAAAAATATAAAATTTCAATATTTCAAATGTTATCTATGTTATATTGTAAATAACATATTGGCTCAAGTGATCTGAAAGTCATTGCACTTTGATTTTATTCACAATTACACTTTGTCCCGACTATTTCAGAATTGGGGTTGTACAATGAATTAAGGGACTGGTAAACACTTGTGAAAGTGTAAGGGCCAAAGCTTTGATTAACCACAAATCTATTGGTCACAGATATGTGTTTTCTTTACCATAAAACTTGCTTGCATGAAGCGGCCTGTTCCCATCAAAACAACTGTATGAAGTAGTAAGTTAGCACAGTGTGTGCCCCTGTTTTGTTGTCATCTAAGCCCATATCTGCAGGGCCATGACATCCTCCAAAAGTCTCGAAGAATATTGCTTTGGTTTGCCCTGTCACACACAGATTGACTGTGGGGATGATTGCATCTGTGCCAACCTCTCGAAATCAGGCTTCTGTAATGGATGCATGGCAGAGGAAAATATTGGCCTAGATAAGATATAAATACACCCAGGCGCATACCTGTACTATGAAAGTCCACTACTGTCCTTATACTTTCATACCCTGGAAAAAATGTATATCTATCAATAAAGAAAGAAGGATCTGTCTTTGTGTCTGTTTGTGGCTCGCATATCTCTCTGGCTGTTTGTCCGATCGGCCTAAGCTTTCAGATACGGCTTGTGCATGGCACAACGAGGTGCATCCTTCATTTTCAAGCTTTTTCAATTAATTTTCAAAAAGTTACAATCCCATGCACCTGTGTCACTGTTGTGATCTGTGCTTTCTGCTGTCATGTTTAAGTTCTGTGCCTGGCTTAGCCATGTATGCTTTTTGTGTTTAGTGACCACTGCCTGCCTTTATGACCATTCTTAGGATAACGTATTGTGGTTTGGTGAGTTAGATTCTCGTTTATTATTTTTCATGTTCACAGTTATGTTCAGCCATGCCATGTTTTCATTTCCTTGTATTGCACTACGTCTACCCTGTCTTGTCTTGTGTAGGTCTTTGCTCACGGTCCCTAGTCTTGCGTGCCACTCATTCGGGTGATTTATTGGTTAATGGGTTTTCAATCTTCTTTCATTATCTCGTGTGCTTCCTTCCTCTCTCATTTACTATCTACTAATCCATACTAACAGTTTATTATTTTTGATAGATTACTAACCAAGATTAACATTGTATATTTCTACTAACTGACTAACTTGCACTCGGGATTGTATAGCTGCACATACTAATAGACAAACGATCTCTCAGCATTCGCCCAATCTGTATCTCTGCCATCCTTGCCGATCACTAATTATCTCTACTGCAGTTTCCACGTATATCTCAGGCTTTCCCTTTTCTTTAGACTGTACACTTAAGTACTCCTTAACCAGAGCTGTTGTTCGTTCATAGGAATGTGTGATCCCTGTCTGCGTTTTGGCATTCGCCAAATTCATGTAATTAGATCATTCCTCATGTGTCAATCCTTATTATTGTTTCATTGATCACACCTGCTTCCCCTTGTCATGTGTTCACCCCGGATGTGTATATAAAGTGTCTTCACATTCAGTTCCATGTCAGATCGTAACTTCCTTGTTTCTTGTGCCACGTTTCTCGCCTCGGTTCATTGTAATATTATCTTTCTGACTGGATTGCCCAACTTTAGATTTTTGCCTCTGTGTTTTTGGATTACTGTTGCATCTGTGTGTTTTGACCATTTTTCTGCCCGACTACGAGATCTCTGTTTGCTGCCCTGGTAACGATTCGGATTACGTCCTGTGGATTCCGGCTTGCTTCTCTGATAGAACTATTCCTGTGTACCAGACCCATTTCTGTCCGACTACGATTACTGTGATTGCTGCCCTGGTTTTTGATACTATTTTTGTTCAACTGGATTTTGACTTTTGGATTGTGGACTCTGTACTTTTGCCTTCTGCCATGCGGGGGTCCTCCCCATTTATTAATAAAACAAGCTCTACTGCATTTCCTGGTTCTCCTGACTGGTTCCTGATTGCAGCATTACAGTCACCCATCGAGCCTGTCGCGCTCTTGCTCGCAGCTCTCGCTACGCCTCAGGAAAAAAAGTTAAAAGAATCCCACATGCTACTGCTATACCGCTCTTGTTCACTTGAAAGTTTGCATAGGCTTATGGCATTCTCATCTGTAAGTAGGCTATTTCTTAACTTCACCACGCTATTCTCATCTGCTCATCGTGCTTGCTGACATGGCTAGAACATGGTCTGATTGACTTGAACATTGCCAAAAGTTCCTACACCAAAGAATGTTTTCAATATTTTACAAAACCCAAAACCAGTGAAGTTGGCACGTTATGTAAATCATAGATAAAAACAGAATACAATGATTTGCAAATCCTTTTCAACTTATATTCAATTGAATACACTGCAAAGACAAGATGTTTAATGTTCAAACTGAGAAACTTTTTTTTTGTGTGGAAAACTTAGAATTTAAAGGCAGCAACACATTGCAAATTAGTTCGCACTGGGGCCTTTTTTACCACTGTGTTACATCGCCTTTCCTTTTAACGACACTCAGTAAACGTTTGGGAACTGAGGAGACTAATTTTTGAAGCTTTTCAGGTGGAACTCTTCCCATTCTTGCTTGATGTACAGCTTAAGTTGTTCAACCGCCCGGGGTCTCCGTTGTCATATTTTAGGCTTCATAATGCGCCACAAATTTTCAATGGGAGACAGGTCTGGACTACTGGCAGGCCAGTCTAGTACCCGCACTCTTTTACTACGGAGCCATGCTTTTGTAACACGTGCAGAATGTGGCTTGGCATTGTCTTGCTGAAATAAGCAGGGGCGTCCATGAAAAAGACGTTGCTTGGATGGCAACAAATGTTGCTCCAAAACCTGTATGTACCTTTCAGCATTAATGGTGCCTTCACATATGTGTCAGTTGCCCATGCCTTGGGCACTAATACACCCCCATACCATCACAGATGCTGGCTTTTGAACTTTGCGCCTATAACAGGCCAGATGGTTCTTTTCCTCATTGGTCTGGTGGACACAACGTCCACAGTTTCCAAAAACTATTTGAAATGTGGACTCGTCAGACCACAGAACACTTTTCCACTATGCATCTGTCCATCTTTGATGAGCTAGGGCCCAGCGAAGCCGACAGCGTTTCTGGGTGCTGTTGATAAATGGCTTTCGCTTTGCATTGTAGAGTTTTAACTTGCACTTGCAGATGTAGCGACGAACTGTAGTTACTGACAGTGGTTTTCTGAAGTGTTCCTGAGCCCATGTGGTGATGTTCTTTACACACTGATGTCGGTTTTTGATGCAGTACCGCCTGAGGGATCGAAGGTCATGGGCATTCAATGTTGGTTTTCGGCCTTGTCGCTTACGTGCAGTGATTTCTCCAGATTCTCTGAACCTTTTGACGAAATTACAGACCGTAGATGATGAAATCCCTAAATTTCTTTAGGGATGTTGTTTTTAAACTGTTCGACAATCAGCTCACGCATTTGTTCACTAAGTGGTGACCCTCGCCCCATCCTTGTTTGTGAATGACTGAGCATTTCAGAGGAGCTGCTTTTATACCCAATCATGGCACCCACCTGTTCCCAATTAGCTCGTTCACCTGTGAGATGTTTCAAATAAGTGTTTGATGAGCATTCCTCAACTCTCTCAGTCTTTTTTGCCACTAGTGCCAGCTTTTTTGAAACATGTTGCAGGCATCAAATTCCAAATGAGCTAATATTTGCAAAAAATTACAAAGTTTACCTGTTCGAACATTAAGTAACTTGTCGTTGCAGTGTGTTCAATTGAATATAGGTTGAAAAGGGTTTGCAAATCATTGTATTCTGTTTTTATTTACGATTTACACAACGTGCCAACTTCACTGGTTTTGGGTTTTGTATTTTCACGTCCAGATCTTCTTCACGATTCAAAGTACTGCAAATTTGCAGTCTTCATTGATACTCCCGGTGTTTTTCTAGCATGCGCTTGTGGATAGGCTGTTTGTTGCTGTATTGCATTAATTTTGAGACCACTGTCCATTCTCTTCCCGGTGATTTGACTTGCTACCATTTTTAACCTATTGCTAGATACCGTTCGAAATGCTGTGTTAACAGTTCATTTAGTCCCTAACTTCCTCTAACAAATAAATGCTGGTCTCAGACGCTAACAGGCTCATCTGGCCATCCACGAAAAAGCTACTTAAGCTCCCACTTTTCTGTAGAAATACATTGTAAGGGTTTGTCCCTTGCAGCCCCAGCCCTTCCACATTCTTTCACCTCCACCTTAACAGGCTGCAGGTGCAGCCTATTGGGCTGGAGGTGATTAAGCAGTGTGTATATATAGGGCTGGTTGGTCAGCCCCAGTTTGCCTCTGCATCGTTTTCTGAGCATGTTGATTGCGCTCTGGTTTTATGGGTTCTGTATTGGTATTAATCTCCAGTTATTTTTTAAATCTGCTTGAGCATTTGACTCCGCTTAACCTGTGGCCATGGTCCTAGCTCCCGCCGGATTGCATTATTCATCCGGCAGGAGCGAATCCATTAGATACATACTTCCTACGGGCACTGCATATTATGTATGTAATTCACGTATACTAAGTGAGGCTTAGCTAGAGATGGTTCCTCCTTCTTGGAAAAATGCCAGCCAGAAATGCCACATTTTTCATGTGGAACAATAAAATTTTATGGGAGTGTGGGGATTTTACAATGGTAACTTCCCCCATAATCAAATTTTACTTTACTTTCTGCATTTTGGAAGCATCATATGTTAGCTAGGGGCAACAAGTATTATTATTAATTCCTTACTATTTTACAGCGCCCCACCATACCTAGCTCAGATGAGATACAGCGCCCTCCATAATTATTGGCACCCCTGGTTAAGATGTGTTCTTTAACTTCTAGTAAATTCAGTTTTTTTTCTAAATAATATAGGACCACAATGAAAAAAAGAGGAAAATCCAACCTTTAATTCAAGTGCATTTATTCAGTGGGAAAAAAAATCCTGCATTAAGAAATAATTATTTTACATCAAATCATGTGTGCCACAATTATTAGCACCCCTCATGTTAACACTTTGTACAACCCCCTTTTGCCAACAAAACAGCACCTAGTCTTCTCCTATTATGTTTCACAAGATGGGAGAATACAGAAAGAGGGATCTTCGACCATTCCTTTTTGCACAATCTCTCTAAATCATCCAGCGACCTGGGTCCTCTCCTCTGCACACTCCTCTTCAGCTCACCCCATAGGTTTTCAATGGGGTATAGGTCTGGGGACTGAGATGGCCATGGGAGGGGCTTGATTCTGCATCTGGTGAACCATTTCTGTGTAGATTTGGCCGCATGTTTAGGGTCATTATCTTGCTGAAAGACCCAGTGACGATCCTTCTTCAGCTTTCGGGCAGAGGCCACCAGATTTTGATTTAAAATGTCCTGGTATTTCAAAGCGTTCATGATGCCATGCACCCTAACAAGGTTCCCAGGGCCTCTGGAGGAGAAACAGGCCCACAGCATCACCGATCCTCCCCCATACTTCACAGTGGGCATGAGGTGCTTTTCTGCATACTCATCTTTTGTGTTCCGCCAGACCCACTTAAGAGTGTTTGTTGCCAAAAAGCTCTATCTTGGTCTCATCTGACCAAAGCACAAGGTCCCAGTTGAAGTCCGAGTACCGCTTAGCGAACTCCAGACGTTTGCGTTCATGATTGTGAGTGGGAAAAGGTTTTTTTCTGTGCATGCCTCCCAAACAGCTAGTTGGCATGTAGATAGCGCCTGATGGTTGTTTTTGAGACTTTGTGAGACCAAGATGCTAACATTTGTTGCAATTCTTTAACAGTGAGCTTTGAAGAACTTTTCATTTCTCTTACCAACCTCCTCACTGTACGTGGTGGAAAAATAACCTTGCGTCATCGTCCAGGCTTGTTTACCACTGTTCCACTTGTTTTAAACTTCTTAATAATTCTTCTAACAGTAGATATGGGCAGGTGCGAGCGAGTGGATATTTTCTTGTAGCCATATTGCCTGACGTGAGAAGGTCGACACACATCTGCCTTACTTTAATGGTGTGTTTCTTTGTCTTTCCCATGTTGAAGAGTGGATAAGAGAAATGGACTCTGTGTCACTTTATATTTATACCTCAGGCAAACAAGAAGTGATTATTTACTAATTAAATGTTCCTAGATACTCTGATCAACTTTTTAGATTACTGTAGAAAAGACAGAAATGCTTCAATTACATTTATTCCTAGGAATTGTTAGGGGTGCCAATAATTGGGGAACAGGTGATTTAATGAAAATTAATTATTTCTTAGTAAGGGATTATTTTTTCCCATTAAAATTCACTTGAGTTAAAGGTTACATTTTTCTACAATTATCAGTGTGAGAGTATGCTTCTGCAATAAAAATTGAATTTATTTTAAGGATTTTAACACGTCTTAACAAGGGGTGCTAATAATTATTGAGGGCGCTGTATATAGGACAAAATCTGTAGTTTGACTGATATGAGCAATTTGCTCCATAACCTTTCTCAGACAAGTATTTAGAAAATAATGATTATGCCATTCGCTGTCTAGTACAGTTTCACGGTTCCATTGGATTGATGTCCCTGGTCTCCAGCAATTCAGAACTTACATTTAGTAAAGCCTAGTATCTCTGTTGGAAATTGTTGAATTGTATACTTTCTGTAAATCTGCCAAAAGTCTAAAGTGACTTCCCCACCCCCACCCATCATAAAGGGAAAATTGCTCTTCTTGGTCCCTCATCGGTCACTCTGAACCAGCAATCATAGAGGCGGCGCAAAAAAGACTTTCAACAAGTTTCACTGCACAAAAAAATGCTCTGGCCTCTGCAACTGCTTGCAATTTGTGAGAATTTCACCATCTTCAACACCAGAATCCAGATCAAAACGTATCCTCAATTAAACCTTAGTCACAATGAAAGATTTCAAGTAAAGGAGGTGGAAAGAGAGAGGTGTCAAGTTTACATCTTAATATCAAGCAATAATCACAATGGCAATAAAATGAAAAGATATCCAGAGAATGAGTCTAAAAGTTGGCTAAAATGACACCACTCTCTTTAAGCTCACCCCTAAAAGCACAAATATTATGAATATTGCACATTCTCATCGCTACCCAAATGATTAAATGTCTGTAATTTCAGGAATTTTATTTTTTTATCTCAGATCTCATTCCTCCATTTTTTTTTTGGACAATATTATAGTATATTTGTTCCCCAAGAGAGTCTGGGTTTTGTGTTTACGGCTAGGAAAATAAATAAAAACCTTTTTGCCAATCAATCCATCATATCTCGCCAGGCTATTTCCAGGGCTTGGCAGCTGTCATTTAATTTATTGCATTGTTATGTTCAGAGAAGAAATAATTTCACACAGTCTCACCATAGAGGTGAGGCACTTGAACCATGAGTAAAGTAATCCTAGGCATTATGTGGTGACTCATTAGCTCTAGTAGATTAGAGTTAAAGGAGAAAAGAGCATGCACATGATCAGAATTTTATTAAATAATTGAATATTTTTCTGTGTGGCCATGCACCTCGGACTTCAACTGGGACCTTGTGCTTTGGTCAGATGAGACCAAGATAGAGCTTTTTGGCAACAAACACTCTTAAGTGGGTCTGGCGGAACACAAAAGATGAGTATGCAGAAAAGCACCTCATGCCCACTGTGAAGTATGGGGGAGGATCGGTGATGCTGTGGGCCTGTTTCTCCTCCAGAGGCCCTGGGAACCTTGTTAGGGTGCATGGCATCATGAACGCTTTGAAATACCAGGACAAGAAAAAAAGAAAAAGAAAAATTCTTTTTTTGCAAAAATGCAGGAAACCATCTCATGAGGAGGAGTTGTAAGATGAAAAAAATGTTTGTGTTTTGCACTCTTATCAAAGAACAAAAAACATACATGCGGAAAGGATAGCACCATTTCTGTGTCTCTGTGAAGCGTTTGTAAACCACTGCTTTGAGTTGCAAGTTGCTGGATTGTAATTTGCTTTTTCTGCTTAGATAGGGTCAGTATTCCTAGCAAAAACTCATTGGGCTTTATCTTAGATCTGGTGCAGTGTTGCAAAGAGTGATGCAAGTGACTTTGCTAGTTTATGAACCGGCGCAGTCGTCAGTATCGCATCCAGCGCTGTTTGCATTTAATGAATCTAGACCACGGCTACAACAGTAGGTTACAATATTTTTTCAATTGAATAAGCATGGAAATTTGAATTGATGAAGGACGAAATAGAGTTAAGTAGGAGGAGACCTATGCAGGATAGCGGGAAGCCACAGGCAACGAGGCTGGATGAGATTCACGGCTCTTCCTGGAGTCAGAAAGGCTCTTTGAAGTCCCTAGAAAGCTGGAGAGATTAAACGCGAGGGTGCGCTTGATGGATTCCATGGATGTCATTATCAAAGTAGTATGGGTATTCTTGTGATGAATTAGCTGTAAACTCTTTTTTTACTAGCTGGTGTTGCTACTGTACATGGTGTTTAAAGGACCACAAGAAATGAATAGATTAATGAGTTGACTGGTAGGAGGGCTTCACCACTTCACCACAGAAAACATCTGATTGCCATCCTTAGGAATATTTGCTCAAATGGAAAGAATTAGACTGATGTAATCGCCAAGGTCAGCAGAGAGTTTGAGGGGCAAAGGTGCGCTGACTTGCATACACTAAGTCTTTGGCTAGATCAGGCATTTCTGGGAAAATGGCCACCTACTGTGATGAGGATTATATTTCACTTGAATTGGTAAATTCAATAAGAGCCCAGCTCCACGCGTTTTCATCATGGAGTTGGGCCCTTATTGAATTAACCGACTCAATTTGATTCAATTTTCATAAGCTTTTTGCAAAAGGAGTGTCACAGAGATGTTTTTCAGACCAAAAACTGGGTAATGCCAGGCCTAATCCCTAGCATAGGAAATGAGGCATCAAAAAAAAAAAAATCCTGATAAGGAGGGAAAAAAACCTTTGACAGTGATGGGAAAAACTCCCCAGAGGGAAGAAATCTCAGTAGGAGCCTTGCTGTTGTGGGGGAGGCCATCCTCCTTGGCCAAGCTAATTGATTATTGTGAAGAAATTAATATTAATAAATTAAAGGGTGTGGAGTAAGAATTAAGGATAGTTTTCTGTTAAAAAGCGTTTAGGGAGTGGAATTGACCTGTTTACAATATTGACTTTGCCAAGTTGGCCAGCAATAGGCGGGGTTGGATATTAATGGTCTCCAAAAAAGCTCTCCATACTCTAAACATGCTTTTTGTCCCATATAAAGAAACAAAATTTGTTCATTTTTCACTAAGACCCCATTAGCCAGCATGCAAACTAAATATCACATTACTGCTGGAGTATTTACCCTGCTTAGAAACTATGTGCTGTTACCATCTCCTGCAATGTAGATGAGGGGTTTGACTTTGAGAGGCATGCAAAATGAAGAGATGCACGAGAACCTTTAACAAGGAATGCTGGCCAGCATATTCAGTCCTGAAATAGACTGAAATATTCCAAGTAATACTTTAACATCAAGGGGACGGACTCCCACAGTAATACAGGCTTTTGCATCCAGAAAATCAGGCTCAGAAAACTATCCTCTCCCCTCTGGAATAACTGCCAATGTCGCATCAGTAAGATGGGTGTGTAGCTTTTCCATTTTGTAAAAGTAACGTAAATACTCCTGCATTTTGTATGGTAGGATTTTTTTAAATGAGTTGGTGTAATTGAAATACTCAAAGATGCAACCTAAAATCCCGCTGCCCAAAGGTTTATATACTTTTTTCTGGAGGCAAAGTCAATTTCTTTCAAATTTCTGCACACTGTTCAAACTGTCCTCACTAAAAACAATCATCAATTATCAGATAAATACTGGGAAAGTTTAATTTGAGCGTGAGTTATGTGCTATACGCAGTTAAAGCTCAGCAACCACTAATGAGACTGTATCGGCAAGTTTGGTGTTGAAAGCATCTCATACGCATGATGAATTATGATGGAGGGTCAGTCATGTTTTGGGGCCGTTTGAACTCCTGTAAACCCAACGTCCCCCAAGCAGTAGTGCCAGCATTAGTGGAATTTTAGTGAGCCTCTGACCCTCAAACGCATTAATGCTTTCATGGAGTACCTGTATAAGATTGCTTGATGAATAATCACACATTTTATTTATAACATAATAACTGTAGGCTTAGATAGATAGATAGATACTTTTATTTCGAATCATTTTCAATAAAAAAAATATGAAACAATTTCACAATACAATACGAAACCGAGAATGATCCCGGAAAAGGCCAAGACTAATAAAAAATCTATAGGTCCCCAATATTTACACAAAATATAATACTATTGTAATAGGGGATCGGCGTTGGCAGACACAAAAAAACTACCTTCAAACAACTGCAAATAGATCAGTTCATCGCGACTCCCCCACCCCTTATATATATGTTGATCTTGATTAAGAAATTATAGGCAATTGACTGAGATCACAGATGGGCTACATTGACAACATACCTAACAGTCATATTTAAGGGGTGGAATAAAACATAATAATAAACTAATCCAATATTCTCTTCGTTCCATCTCCCATTTTAGAAATTTTTCAGTGCCCAAAACAATAGGCTACATTTGCAGAGAAGAGCAGTTGCAAACTCTTTGCTGCGATGCTATAGTAATGAATTTGTTACATTACCAACGCTTCTTTCGTTGAAGCCTTGGTAATTGAATATTTAGTGATTTGGTTATTACTCCATCATGAAACTTTGCGCATGGCATGCATTTAAAGTAATCTAAAATGCATACCAAGTGCCAAAATTTAATGGTCGCAAGATCATTCATGAGGTCTTGACTGTAAGTTGTCCAGCTTCAGAGAGAGTTTTATGAAGGCTACAGTATGAGACTGTGAGAATAGTCATTATCTAATTAATAAACCTTATCAAACTACCATCTTTAGCAGCATTTACGGCATAAAATTTTATTTTAAGATGGAATTTTGAGAGATGTCAGTTGTTGCCATCCATGCAATTTCATATTGTAGCCTTCTGTTTTAAAGCAAAGCTGTGAGTCTTAACAATTAATAGCCGCGCTGCTTATTGGATGCCTATTCACTCAGTAAACTCATTTAGTTAATTGCCTGATCCTTAAAGGGGACCTATTATGCTGATCCTTCTTTTAATACATATAGGTAATGTTATAATGTTGAATGTCCATACTCAACCTTTTAGAAAAGTTTCTAAACATAAGATACAGGGGTTTTGCCGTAATCCAGGAATGTGATTTTGGAAATGTGATTTCCTCTCTGAATAGCTCCTCCCGAGATCTGGGCAAAACCTGACGTCAGGTTGTGCCGTCCAATTAGTACAGACCAAGCGAAAGCCAATCATGGCGCTGGACCTGCCCACTCTGGAAACTATTCCAGCAGACATGAACAACCACTGATCATAATATGCCTTAGTAGCATCTACGCTTCCAGTGATACAAAAGAAGAACCGCAGATCATTTGAGGTTCAATTTTGTCAGTATCTCTCCCAAAGCTGCTCATCCGTTTACTTTTGGATACAAAGAAAAGCACCTATTTCTTTCCCAAAAGACGATGCCTCCAGAAATCAGTGGGTAGCTTTTTTGTTTGCTGGCAGCGAACAGCCACGGCCAAAGGGAACATTAGCTGTTTGTGGTCAGCATTTCACCAAAGACAGCATTGTCAATAAAGGATAATTCGACACAGGATAAGCGTTTCAGCTGCTTCTCAAACCTGAAGCAGTTGCATCGATCAAGCGCTTGGAGCCACAAGCTGTAAGTAACGATATAACAGCAAATAATGTAAGTGAAGCTAATGAGTTACGGGAGGCTAGCAGGACTGCTAACGATAGTTAGCACTAAGAACTGGCCTCAAATGCAGGCTTTGTAAAATATCTGAAGATAAAGCCTGTATCGGTCGCGACTGCCCTTGACTCACAAGCTATGTTTCCATCCACTTGTCAATCGAAATATCTGAAGTCCGCCAAAAATATTACTGCAAATAAAGCTGGTGAAATTACGTTTCCATCTAACGACATTAAAGTGGATAAAAAATAGTGCGTAATGACGCCATATGCTGTTATGCGATCAAATTGGGAACCGTTTCCATTCATTTTTGCACTGAATCGCAGAACCTTCAAAAGAAAAAAAGTAGTTTGTTAGCCAACAAATTTAGCTGGTTAGCAAAAATGGATCGCATTTACCTACAAATGACAATAATTGCACAAGTTGTAGTAATGCTTAGGTGCCAGCAATTAGCAGCATAGCAGACCATCATCAGAAGGAAACAAAGGCATCAAAACACCGTCAAGATGCCGCAGCAGATTTATTCGGCGAATAATGTTTCCATCAGCATTTATCGAATAAGCCTTTTGCTGATCAAGAAAAAATCTGATGAGATTTTCGATAGTCTTGAAATCAAGTCTGATTTCACCGTCTCCGTGAGGCATTTTTAATTCGATATTACTTAATTCTAATCAGAACGTGTGGATGGAAACATGGCTACGGATGCGGAAGCAGTTGCTTCACAGCATAAGCCTACCCAACTGATGGCCTGTTGAATGTTGCTGTAGCACTGCGGCTAACGTAGCCAAATTGCTGTTGCTAATGTTTGTGTCCTAAATATGCAAAAGTAATATCGGGAAATTGATCAGAAGGTGTGTGTGAACTTAAAACTCATTTGAAGCAAACTTTTTATACTTGTTTGTAATTTTGATGTTTGGTACAACTGCCCCCCAGGCTGTCATGGTTCTGAGCGTAGTGGCCAGGTGCAGCCACTTGGAGCCTATTAGAATCATGATTATCTACGGCAGCTGTTTTGGGTTGCGTCTCTATTTAAGCTCGGATTTCCGTGCAGTCAGCGCTTCTGTGTCCAACTAGCCATACACAGAGCCGGTATTTAGAGTTGAGCGGACTGTTGAGTCAGAATCATTGTAAGAGAAAAGAATTGTCTGTTGATTCTGAGTCCGCTTAGAGGTTACGGGTATTCTGTTTGTTGTCGCTATCTGCACTCGGAATACCGTCCTCGTTTGTTTCTTTTTAAGGTCCTTTTGTTTGTTTGGGCTGCGACCCGACAGGGGATTCAGAGGGTGGGTTCTTTCACTAGGATGTCCTAGTGGGGGTTTATTCCCGACTGCGTTCGGGTTTTGGGCGTCGTTTTGTTTTCCTTTTATTTTTTATTTCTTGCGAGCTGCGTCTCGTTGCCTTAAGGACCTTTTCTGCTTATTCACTCATTACGTCAACCGTCACCGTTGGATATCTTCAGATCGATCTCTATCTTAGGACCCAGTCTTGAGGTCCTTACAGTGGTTTTTCCCTTATCCTATTATTATTATTATTATTATTATTATTATTATTATTATTTTTACTATTATTGTTTTCTATCGACGTCAACTATTATTGTCCGGAAGTCTCTGGGTGCAGTCGACTTCTTTACCTTTGACCAGAGATACGTCTTCCTACTCTTACATGTTTATTTTTTGAAGGATATGTTGTTAGTCTTTATGTACTAACACATTTGAGCTTCCGAGCCCACGTTTGGCAAGTCTTCGCTCCGTTTTGTGGCGGAGTTTGTTTTGAGTTTATTTATTTTCTTACGTTTCACGCTACTCGGCAACTTCCGGATTTACTCCGCCTGTCAAATAGAGAAAACAGGAGTTAATACGTGTGAGGTTTATTTTGCTCGCTTTAGTTTGAGGCATTTTCCGAATTGCCCGGCATTTTGGCTGGGGTTCCTTAGTTTATCGTTATTTAGTTTTTCTTTGCCTCTTTAGGCATATTAGTGGCCATCTACCATTTCGTTGGCCTTAGACACGGCTTTCTCTCGCGACTGGTTAGCCAAAACCCCTCCCTCACAGTACACAGAAGCCATTCGGCGTACCAGCGATAGTTAACCGTGTCATTATGGAAAGCAGCCCATTTGGAAGAGCTATAGCCACCCAGCAAGCTATGATTGAGGAACAGGGTAAAAATCTCCAAGCATTACATGCTCATCAGTCTGCTACGGTGGACCAGCAGGTTGTAATTTCCCAGAGGCAGGGGGAAATTCTTGAGCGTCTTAACCGCCAACAGGAAATGTTAATGGAGTTGGCTGGTAATATTCGTCAGCTAACTAATGCCACAACAGACCCAGTTGCACAAGCATCATTACCCGTTCCTCCCCCCCAAATACTAACTTCTAACTTGAGAGAGCCTAAACTTCAACTTCCACTGCGATATGGCGGGGAAACGGGCCGGTGTAGGGGGTTTTTGTCGCAATATTTGATTTTTTTTCAAATCTCAGCCCTCGCGATTTGCTACTGAGGATGCTAGGGTTGCATTTATACTATCATTGCTTACAGGGGCAGCTTTAGCATGGGCAGATCCTTTAATTCGCTCTCAGGCTCCTATAATGAACAGTTCACAGGCACTAATGGATGAGATGGCCCTCATATTTGATCATGATATATCTGGCCATGAAGCAGCCACACGTTTAACCAGGTTAACCCAGGGTAAACAAAGTGTGGCAGAGTTTTCAATTTCTTTTCGGGCTTTGGCAGCAGAAACTGGTTGGTCAGATGAGCCTTTGATCACTTTGTTTACCAATGCTCTATCTGATTCGGTCAAAGATGCACTGGCTACTATCGAACCCCCACAAACTTTGAATTCATTAATCGCCTTAGCCATCCGCATTGATAACCGGGTCCGGGAGCGTGAGAGGGAGAAAGAAGAGAGAAAGAGCTATTCCCATGTTAGTAGGGAACGATTACCCACTAAGCCGGTTAATGTTAAAACTGACATGACTCCCAGGGAGGAGGAGCCCATGCAGTTAGATAGCTCTTTAATGTCTCCTAAATTGGGCAGAAATGTTGGGATTGTTTGTTTTTATTGCAAACGGAGGGGACACATAGTGCGGAACTGCCCTAAGTTGCAGGGAAAAGAAAGGTCTCACAAATGAAGCGGGAGCCACTTGTGAGACCGGGGCAATCAGTCTTCCGTACATTTGTTTCTGGAGAATTAGCTTGGGGGAATTCTTCAGTAAAAGCTGATGCCTTCTTAGATTCTAGTGCTGTTGAAAATTTTATTGACATGGAATGGGCCCAGAAACAGAGGTTTCCTTTGCAGCCATTGTCCCCCTCACGCACTATTAACGCCCTAGACGGGCGCCCTTTGGGCTCTGGAGTAATTACTCATGTTACTCAGAGTATCGTCATGACTATTTCCTTCAAAGACCATATTGAACAACTCCGATTCTTTGTAATCGATTCGCCTACTTACCCCCTGGTGTTAGGTCATTCATGGTTGGTGAAACATCAGCCCTATATCCATTGGGGTAGAGGAGTGGAGCCCATTGTGCACTGGGGCACTGGTTGTGGGCATCATAGTCAGCAGTTACCTTACTCATCGCACCAACAGTTTGACTCAGATTCTTGTTCTGATGGTGAAGAGAATCAAATGGTTTCTCCTGAGAGGCAAGATAGACAAGATGCTGGGTCCATTAGGCGATCTGATAGTCTTGACTGGGATCCAGTTGTAGATTGGGATTTATTACCAGATGCAGGGAATTCTTTTGAAGACCTTGATTTTGAGGTCGAAAGCATCTGTTCGTGCTTTAGTGTTCTGGGTCCCTCTGCTGTTGGAGCGGTTTCGTTTTCTCTCCCTTCTAATGTCCCGTCTGAGTACATCGCAGTAGCAGAGGTTTTTCGCAAACAAAAGGCTACCACCCTGCCCCCTCACAGATCGTACGACTGTGCCATAGAGATATATCCTGGCACAGTGCCACCTAGGGGATCTCTGTATTCTCTCTCAGCTCGTGAGGAAAAGGCTATGAGAGAATATATTGAAGAAGCCTTGTCATATGGGTTCATTCGACCATCTACTTCACCTGCCGGAGCTGGGTTCTTTTTTGTTGAAAAGAAAGACGGTTCGTTAAGGCCATGTATCGATTACAGGGGCCTTAACGCTATCACCATTAAGAACCGATACTATAGTAACTTCGTCGGACTTAACTGACCTTTTAAATGACGAAAGACGAGACGAGACTCCGGAATCACTGTTCAACGTTTTCTTTAGTGAAAATTTATAAAGGGTTACAACACAGCTTGTGCGAGTAGCTTACCACAGACCTTGCTGGCTAAATTCTAATGTCGCTAAAAACAAGGAAGACATACATATATAAAAAAAAGAGGTCACTTCCCATTTTCCCCCGTGAGCCCTATGGGAAATGCAGGCATTAAGCAGAAACAAACATGAACTAAGCCTCTGGTCGTCTTATTTCCTTATTGCTAAACAATGAAATATTCAAATGGAATCAAATAAAAGAAATAATGTTAAGTTAACTGTTTTAACAAACTGTTCACTTACATGAATTATTAATTTATAACCTTTTAGCACATAAGCTCAAGTTATCTCAAATGAAGTTATAACATCCTCCCACCCGATGAACGAAAGTTTCATCTAAATTTCTAAGGGGTAAAGCAACTGAATTGGTCTCCGCAACACAGTCCCTGAAGAAGTGCGAACTGCACACGATCGCACAAGGCCATCACGGCCTGGAAAAAGTTCCTCAATCCTCCCAAGCTTCCAGGACTGCCTTGGAGTGTTCTTCTCCCCAACGAGTAAAACATCCCCCACTTTCAGCCGAGAGGGCTGGGGTGTCTCACAATGATGGGCTGACTTCAAGTCCAACAGGTATTCTCTCCGCCAGCTGTTCCAGAAGTGGGTCATGAGTCGTTGCCTGTATCTCCATCTTCGTGTAATTTCTTCCTTGTTTGCTGTTGGAGGGCGAGCAGCCGCAGGAACTGTTTTAGGGGGCATGCAGGTGAGTCTCTGGCCCACCAAGAAGTGAGCTGGAGTGAGTGGTTGTGGTTCATTAGCTTCATTGTGCACATAGGTAAGAGGCCGCGAGTTTTTTACGGCTTCTGCCTCTGCCAGGATGGTGCACATTTCTTCAAAGGTGAGTTTGGCTCTTCCAAGCACCTTTCTCAGGATGGTTTTGACTGACCTCACGAGTCTCTCCCAGAATCCGCCCCACCAGGCAGCTCTTTCAACAATGAACCGCCAGGTGATGCCCTTTCCCGAGAAGAATTCTCGCAACTGTGTATCCTTTATACTGCACCACAGCTCTCTAAAATCCTGATCTGCTCTCTTGAATGTTCTGGCATTGTCTGAATATATTACCTTACACAGTCCTCTTCTGGCGATGAATCTTTTCAAAGCTAACAGGAAGCTCTCAGTCGACTGGTCAGAGACTAGCTCCAAGTGGACTGCTCTCGTTACTGCACAGGTGAATAATGCAATGTATGATTTCGTCATTGATCCCTGTGTCTTCACATAAAGCGGCCCGGCAAAGTCCACTCCTGTGACCTCGAATGGTGGCGACTCAATCACTCTCTCCTTTGGTAAAGGTGCCGTGGTTTGCTGTCCGGCCTTAGCCTTAAATCTCTTGCAGAGCAAACATCTTGACAGAACCTTCTTGACTACCTGCCTTGCTCTCAAAACCCAGTATCTCTCCCTTATCTGCATTACAGTGTCTCTTACACCTGCATGCATGATTTCCTCATGGTGATGCTGATTCAACATTTCCGTGAACCTGTGGTTGCTGGGTAAAATCCATGGGTGTTTTTCTCGGTAGGAGAAATCAGAATGCTGGAGCCTTCCTCCAACACTGAGCAGCTGATCCTCATCCAAAAAGGGTTTTAACTCTCTGATTCTGGAGTCCACGTTTAGGTTTTTCGCTGCTTTGAGAAGGTTGATTTCTGAGCTGAAACTCTGATTTTGCGTTGCTTTAATCCAGTATAATTCTGCTTCATGCAGCTCCTTTGTTGTTAATTCTCCACCCATTCTGATGCTTGAACATGTGTTGGCTATGAATCTCTTAACCCACGCTGTCACCCTGAGCACTGTTTTTACTTTGCTGTACCTTTCCAAGCAGAGCACTGGACTTAAGAGCTCATTGTCTTGGCTAACAAGCTGTACACTGACCTGGTATCTAGATTTGAGTTCAGAGTTCACCTCTTCTTGCACGAGGTCCTCTGCCCCTTCTGACTGATCAGGTGACGTTAGAGCACTGGGTCCATTCCACCACAGAGTGCTCTGCCTCAAATCCTGCACAATAAGACCTCTGGTGGGAAAGTCTGCTGGGTTCATTTTACCTTGGCAATGTGACCATGACTCTGGGTTAGTAAGAGATTGGATTTCGGTAACCCTGTTTGCAACAAACTGTTTCCATTTCTTGGCAGAGCTACGTATCCAGTGCATCACTATCATTGAGTCCGTCCAAAGTTTAAGCTGTGCTCTGTCCATTTGCAGCGCCTTCACAAGAGTGCTCCCTAGTCTGGCTCCAATCACTGCGCCCATCAACTCCAGGCGAGGCAGTGTCATTTTCTTGAGTGGGGCCACCCTGGACTTAGATGCCACCAGACTAGTGGTTTTCTCTCCATCATTTGCTTCACCCTGCACATATGCAACTGCACTGTAAGCTCTTTCGCTTGCATCACAGAATACATGCAGCTTCAAGGTGTGCTTGTTCTGCGGATGAACGTCTGTTTTGTACCACCGTGGGATGGACAACTGGTGCAGTTGTGGGAGCTCTAAACACCATTGCTGCCATTTTCTTGTCATATCTGGGGGCAATTCCTCATCCCAGCTGAGCCCTCGTTCCCACATTTCCTGGAACAGGCATTTTATCCTGATTGTGAATGGGGTCAAGAATCCCAGTGGATCAAAGATGCGGGCAGATGATTTCAGCACGCTTCTCTTTGTATTTTCCCTTTCTTTCAGAATGAGCAGCAAGCCCCTGAGATCAAAAACGAAATCGTCAGTTGCTGGTCTCCACACTATACCCAGAACCTTCAGGACTGATCCATGTGTCTCACAGTCCATCAAGCTCCCGTGCCATTTTTCCTTTAGCTTTTGAGAGTTTGTCATCCACTTACAAAGATGCATACCTGCTGTAGACATGATATCCCTTGCTGTCGTTGTCATTGAGTGGGCCTCTGATATTTTCCTGGAACTCGCAATGAAGTCATCTACGTAAAGTGAAGTCCTCATAGTCTCTACCACTTGTGGGTGCTCTGATTCATATTGCTTCAGATGCTTCCTGATGGTGGCTGCGAGTAAGAATGGGCTGGATGAAGCTCCAAAGATTACTCTAGTCATTCTTAACACGCGCAACTTCTCGTCCCTCTCTTCAGTCGGAGGACCGTTAAGCCACAGGAATCTTACAGCATCTCGGTCTCGTTCTGACAGAGATATCTGTAGAAATGCCTTTTTTATGTCTGCCATATATGCCACTTCATGCAGTCTGAACCTGATCAGAACACTCATCAAATCTGGATTTAGATTGGGTCCGGTTAGGAGACAATCATTCAGTGAGGGACTTCCATTCTCATGTGACGAAGCATCAAACACAATTCGTACCTTGGTTGTTGCCTTATCCTCTCTCAGCACAGCATGGTGAGGTAGGTAGTATGTCTCACTGCTTAGTGGTGACCCATTGTCCTCTGGCACCTCCTCAGCCATGCCATGATTCAAGTAGTCCTCAACTACCTCGTTGTATCTGCTGTAGAGTGTAACATCCTGTCTGAATTTCCCCTTTAAACTTTCTAACCGTTTCTTGGCGATGCGGCAGTTGTCGTGAAGTGCAGGATGGTCTTGTCGCCATGGCAGCTCCACTTCGTAACGCCCATCCTTGTAAATGGAGGTTTCCTCAAAGCCCTGCAGAGCTTCTACATCCTCTGGGTTCTCAGACCTCTCACTTGTGATGCCTAGTGACTCAAGTTCCCAAAATGCATGTAGCTGCCTGTCAATCTGTTCATTTTCCATAAGCTGAATGTGCATACAAGTTGTTTCGGTGATGCTAGACACTGCTACTGGGCCCTGCACAGCCCATCCAAAGGTGCTCTCCAGTGCTACTAGGCTGCCCGTCAGTCGCTCTATCCGGCCTGATACAATCTGCCAGTAGAAATCTGAGCCAATTAGCACAGAAAGTTCAGGGTTTTCATCTCCGGGAAAATCTGCAAGCTGTAGATGTCTGCTCTCCATCTCCTTTTGGATTTTGTCCCCAGGAACCTTCATCATCGCTGTACACACTGTAGGGGTCACGACTGCCTCAATTTCCACACTCTTCCGCTTATCCCATATGTTCTCCAAGCTGAGCCTCACAATATTACGTTTCACTGTGGTAGGAGCAGCAGAGCCAAATGTGTGGAGATTAAATGTACCTTGTCTAATGGTGGGTAGTTTCAGTGCCTTCACAACACCTTCATGCACAAAACTGCCTTGGCTGCCTCCATCCAGCAAGCAGCGGACTATTTTCCTTCCTGCAGGCCCAACTGCCCATGCCTTGGCAGTTTGCAGCAGCACCGTGTTCTCACTGTCCAGCCCTTTCTTCTCTGCTTGGGGGATCACAGAGGAAATTACAGTGTCGGTATTTTCAGTAACGGCAGGTGGGTGTGTCTCACCTCCCTCACAAATGGCTATGTGGTGCCTGCCTCCACATTTTGCACATGAAATACCCTTTGTCCTGCAGAACCTTGCAACATGTTTAGGCCCCAAGCATGCAAAGCACCTGCCGAGTTTCTTTAGCTTCTCCTTCCGTGCTGCAACATTGTGGTCAGGACATTCCTCAGATTTATGTTCAGCACTATCACAGAACAGACAGTTTTGTACCTTCTGGCTAGCTGTGTGAAGCGCCGTTGCGGATGTCACGCTCAGTTTCTTTGACTTTACATCACTGAAGGAATATAACTTGTTGCCTGGCTTGAGCGCAGACTGGCTCACTTTATGGCTATATGACCTCATCATCTGCAAGGCTCTTTCTCTGCTCTGAACCTCCTTCTGCAAGAACTTAAGTACATCAGGCACCCTCAATTCATCATCCTCTCCTCTCTGGCGACTATAGTCAAGAGCCATGTCCTCGGGCATCATCTGTAGCAATATTGGACATAACATGCTTCCATAGGTGTCTGACACCACTCCCAATGACTCCAGGCTCCTAATCTGAATTTCGCATTCATCATATAGCTGTCTCAGGGCACTGACATCAGATGATTTCTTTGCAGGAGTGAGATTTAACAGCTTTGACATGTGCGCATTAACAATGAGATCCTTCCTGCCAAATCTATTTTGGAGTATATCAACTGCAGCATCATAATTACTGTCTGTTAAGGTGAGTCCTGCTACTGCCTTCGCAGCTGGCCCTATCAGATACGTTTTCAAATAGGTAAATTTTTCTCTTTTGCAAAGAACAGTACTACTGTGTATAGCAGTCTCATACTGGCTCCAAAACTCCTGCCAGAAACTAACATCACCATTGAATTTTCCAATCATTAATTTGGCAACTTAACTGACCGGTTGCTGTGCGGGGATCCGGCAGAATTGATGCTGGCGTCACTCAAACGAGCAGGCGAGGGGGTGTGACTGATCCCAGTTGCAGCCTCGTGCGTTCTGAGCACTCCGTGCGCTCGCGTTTTCATTCCAATAATACGGTCCCTGTATTCCTCCGCGAGTTCAATCTCCGCCTCCATGTCATCTAAAGAGGTATGCTCTTCCATCGCGCGGTCCAACTCGCGCAAGCTGTCCTCCTTTGCCGACAACATAGCCAGCATCTCTCGCACACGGCCGACATCTGGATCTTCCTTTAATATTTCCGCATCAATCTGGTTCAAGAGTCTTGTGGTAGAACTCCGTATTGTCCGTCGTTTCCGTTTAAACCTTTCAAAACGCTGTTCGTCAGTGTCCGGTACCGATTCATTGTCTCTTCGTTCGTCAATATCCATATTTCCTCTTCAGGTTCCCGGGTTTCGGCACCAAAAATATAGTAACTTCGTCGGACTTAACTGACCTTTTAAATGACGAAAGACGAGACGAGACTCCGGAATCACTGTTCAACGTTTTCTTTAGTGAAAATTTATAAAGGGTTACAACACAGCTTGTGCGAGTAGCTTACCACAGACCTTGCTGGCTAAATTCTAATGTCGCTAAAAACAAGGAAGACATACATATATAAAAAAAAGAGGTCACTTCCCGTTTTCCCCCGTGAGCCCTATGGGAAATGCAGGCATTAAGCAGAAACAAACATGAACTAAGCCTCTGGTCGTCTTATTTCCTTATTGCTAAACAATGAAATATTCAAATGGAATCAAATAAAAGAAATAGTGTTAAGTTAACTGTTTTAACAAACTGTTCACTTACATGAATTATTAATTTATAACCTTTTAGCACATTAGCTCAAGTTATCTCAAATGAAGTTATAACAGATACCCTTTACCCTAATGAATTCAGCTTTTTTCAACGTCTCCAGTCCGCACGGGTTTTCACTAAACTCGACCTCCGGAATGTGTACAATCTAGTGCGTATAAGAGAGGGTGACGAGTGGAAAACTGCTTTTAATACACACAACGGCCACTGGGAGTACCTGGTTATGCCGTTCGGGCTATCTAATGCCCCCTCAGTTTTCCAGGCATTTGTCAATGATGTCCTCAGGGAGATGTTGGAGAGATTTGTATATGTCTATCTCGATGACATTCTAATTTTTTCATCCAATCTTACGGGGCACATTCAGCATGTTCAACAAGTCTTGACACGTCTTTTTGGAGGCGCGTCTTTTTGTAAAAGCCGAAAAATGTGTGTTTCATGCAGATTCAGTTTCATTTTTGGGGTTTGTGGTGTCGGCAGGCAAGCTCCAAATGGACCCTACTAAGGTTACTGCCGTTAAGGAGTGGCTCACTCCCGAGTCGGTGAAACAAGTCCAGCGTTTTCTAGGGTTTGCTAATTTTTATAGGCGTTTTATTCGAAATTTTAGTTCAATCGCAGCACCCATCACAGCCTTAACTAAAAAGTCAGCACCGAAACCCTTTCAGTGGAATCCTCGTGCAGAAGTGGCATTCAATGAATTGAAAAGACTGTTCTGTTCGGAACCTATTTTGACAACTCCCAACCCGTCCCTCCCCTTCATTGTCGAGGTTGATGCCTCAGAAGTTGGAATTGGCGCCATTTTGTCTCAGTGCTCTCCCAGTGATCTAAAGGTCCATCCCTGCGCCTTTTTCTCTCGGGCTCTTTCTTCTGCTGAAAGAAATTATGACATTGGGGATAGGGAGTTACTGGCGGTTAAGTTGGCGTTAGAGGAGTGGCGCCATTGGTTAGAGGGTGCTGAACATCCTTTTGTTATCTGGACAGACCACAAAAATCTGGAATATATCCAGAACGCTAAAAGACGGAATTCCAGACAGGCACGCTGGGCATTATTCTTTTCACGTTTTAATTTTTTGTTGACTTATCGACCTGGATCAAAAAATGTTAAGCCAGATGCACTCTCTCGAGTATTTGATAAGTCTGACACAGAAAATCCACCGGAGCCTATTATTTCTGGGGAGCAGATTCTCGCTCCGGTTTTGTGGGGTATTGAGAACTTCGTGCGTAAGGCAGTCTCGTGAGCCTGATCCTGGTGAGGGTCCTCCTAACCGTCTGTTCGTTCCATTTTCCGTTCGTTCACGAGTGTTGGAGTGGGGTCATGCCTCTCGTTTGGCAGGGCATCCTGGAATACATCGAACTAGAGACTTCTTGTCCAGACAGTTTTGGTGGCCAGGGATGGAGAAGGATGTAAGAGACTATGTCCTAGCCTGTCCTGTTTGTGCCCGCAATAAAGGGACTCGGCAAGCCCCTTCAGGGCTCTTACGACCATTACCCGTCCCTAGTCGACCCTGGAGCCACATTGCTTTAGACTTTGTGTCTGGTTTACCACCATCTGATGGGCATACTGTCATCATGGTTGTGGTGGATCGCTTTTCCAAAGCGGCCCACTTTATTCCGCTATATAAGTTGCCCTTGGCTTCGGAAACCGCACGTCTCATCATTGACCATGTGTTTCGAGCACATGGCCTTCCTATGGATGTAGTTTCCGATAGAGGCCCACAATTTATATCCAGATTCTGGCGAGCTTTCTGCTCTTTGCTTGGTGCTTCGGTCAGTCTTTCATCTGGATTTCATCCAGAAACTAATGGGCAGACTGAACGCACCAATCAGTCTCTGGAGACTATTCTCCGTTGTCTGGTATCTGCAAGACCATCCACTTGGAGTCAACATCTTGCGTGGGCTGAGTATGCGCACAATACTATGCGCAACTCATCTACGGGTCTTTCCCCATTTGAGGCACAAGCCGGTTATCAACCTCCCTTGTTTCCTGAACAGGAGAAGGAGGTAGGGGTACCTTCTGCTGAGGCCTTTGTTCGGCAGTGCCGTGCTACATGGAGAAGGGTGCGGTCGTCTCTCCTGCGGGCAAGTGCCAATCAGAAGAGACTTGCTGATAGGCATCGTCGTTTGGCGCCTTCTTATAGAGTGGGTCAGCGGGTGTGGCTTTCCACACGAGATCTTCCGTTACGAGTGGAGTCTCGTAAACTTGCTCCACGGTTTATCGGACCATTTAAGATTATCCGTAAGATCAATCTGGTGACTGTGCGTCTTCAGCTTCCTCGGTCCATGAGGGTGCATCCGACTTTTCATGTCTCTCGACTTAAGCCATTGCTCACCAGTCCTCTAGTTCCTCCTGAGAAACCGCCACCCCCCCCACGTCTCATTGATGGCAAACCGGCATACACAGTTCGACGAATTTTGGCCAGTAGGCGAGTGGGTCGGGGGGTGCAGTATCTTGTCGACTGGGAGGGTTATGGTCCAGAGGAGCGCTGTTGGGTCCCATCTAAGAATATCCTGGACCCAGGCCTCATTCGGGACTTTTGCAGGCAGGGTGCTGGAAGGTCGTCTGGAGTCGCCCCTTAGAGGGGGGGTGCTGTCATGGTTCTGAGCGTAGTGGCCAGGTGCAGCCACTTGGAGCCTATTAGAATCATGATTATCTACGGCAGCTGTTTTGGGTTGCGTCTCTATTTAAGCTCGGATTTCCGTGCAGTCAGCGCTTCTGTGTCCAACTAGCCATACACAGAGCCGGTATGTAGAGTGGAGTGGACTGTTGAGTCAGAATCACTGTAAGAGAAAAGAATTGTCTGTTCATTCTGAGTCCGCTTAGAGGTTACGGGTATTCTGTTTGTTGTCGCTATCTGCACTCGGAATACCGTCCTCGTTTGTTTCTTTTTAAGGTCCTTTTGTTTGTTTGGGCTGCGACCCGACAGGGGATTCAGAGGGTGGGTTCTTTCACTAGGATGTCCTAGTGGGGGTTAATTCCCGACTGCGTTTGGGTTTTGGGCGTTGTTTTGTTTTCCTTTTATTTTTTATTTGTTGCAAGCTGCGTCTCGTTGCCTTAAGGACCTTTTCTGCTTATTCACTCATTACGTCAACCGTCACCGTTGCATATCTTCAGATCGATCTCTATCTTAGGACCCAGTCTTGAGGTCCTTACAGTGGTTTTTCCCTTATCCTATTATTATTATTATTTTTACTATTATTGTTTTCTATCGACGTCAACTATTATTGTCCGGAAGTCTCTGGGTGCAGTCGACTTCTTTACCTTTGACCAGAGATACGTCTTCCTTCTCTTACATGTTTATTTTTTGAAGGATATGTTGTTAGTCTTTATGTACTAACACATTTGAGCTTCCGAGCCCACGTTTGGCAAGTCTTCGCTCCGTTTTGTGGCGGAGTTTGTTTTGAGTTTATTTATTTTCTTATGTTTCACGCTACTCGGCAACTTCCGGATTTACTCCGCCTGTCAAATAGAGAAAACAGGAGTTAATACGTGTGAGGTTTATTTTGCTCGCTTTAGTTTGAGGCATTTTCCAAATTGCCCGGCATTTTGGCTGGGGTTCCTTAGTTTATCGTTATTTAGTTTTTCTTTGCCTCCTTAGGCATATTAGTGGCCATCTACCATTTCGTTGGCCTTAGACACGGCTTTCTCTCGCGACTGGTTAGCCAAAACCCCTCCCTCACACAGGCAACAGAATTTACTGTCTGTAAAACCTGTATTGCAGGGTAACGTTTGTCTCTGTAGTTGTTATGACCACTCGGTTATCAGCTACTGCATATTCGTTCGCGTGCTGAGCACATTAAAATGCACCTGGTAACTTATAGGCAGTAATTATGATCGGTATGCTTGTGTTACTTCGGTAAGCATCAATGTGGCAGTTCCATTATAACGTTGCCTGATTGTAGCCATGACAGTTGAAGCTAACCGGAGAGGTGCGGTATGTGTCCGCAGAGTTGGGCTGCGAAGGCTGCAGTTAGACCAGATGTAGGTTTTGCAGAGCTTGAGGCATGTTTTTGGGTGCTTGTGAAATGATCGCTTTACTTATCTATGACTGGGTTCAGCCTACTTCTCCAATACCTGGGCAAGCTCGCTGATGCTACCGGTGAAAGCAATAAAGAAGTGCTCAGGCTATAAAGTATCCAGTATAACAAACGATTTTTCTGCATGCCGTTGATTGAATATTAAATCTGTGATTGAATATTAAATTCTTTTCTGTACAAGTTATCGATTTGCTAGCTCCACATAAGCAATGGTTCATGCAAACGGAACTTACGGTCTGTAAAACCTGTATTATGCTCATAACATAACTGGAGCTCTATCCATAATGCGCCCATTTTCTGCGAGGAAACACTGGTCATTCCGACGCAATGAGTAAACCCTTACCACGGGAAATTTCCGAAAAGGCTGTTTAGCCTGGGGATTTCGTCCCTCCGTCATATACCAGCGCAGAAGCTGTTTGTTACTCCACGCTAACGACACACCACAGTTATGCACACAAACCAGCAAGTCCTAATCCACGCAGAAGCAGTCCATAAGCTGTTGGTCCACTTTTTAGCTGCTCCTCACTGTCCATGTTTCCCTCTAAACTCAGACCCACCGAATTTCTGCGGTCTCCAGTCTACTCAGACCCGTTCTACAAATGTGTCTGTATGTGGTGGATTCTAGCTTTCCTGCATTCTAGCTATACAGTAGAAAAACCGTTGTACTCACCACTGTTGCCGTAGCGAACTGTAGCCGATAGCAAATTCGAGCTTGAGCTGCCTGACTTTCGCACTGCGTTCTCCACTTTCGCCGCAGCGTTTATTAGAACAAGTTAATTTCATTAGATCTATATTCAAGTATAGCATTAGATTTCGGTATTTCCTCACCAATTCCTTATCAGATGTCAGACGTGTCTCATGTTTCACTCTGGGGAGGCGGACCCGGAAAACTGCGTTCTGCAGCCTCGTCCCACCCAACTCCAAACCTCCACAGAGCTGGCCAGTGAAAAGAAAGTGGGCACACGTGGTATGGGGCCATAGCAGAAGAGCCACCCCAATGAAGCGTTTCAGGCAGAGACTACAATGGACTACAAATGGGTTTTTTGAGGATGGCAGCTTGAGCAAAATAAGGACCCTGTTTTGGACTTTGAACAATCAGGAGTATTCTAGGGGTGTCCAAGATCAAAATATAACCTTGGAAATACAGCAAAATAGGTCCCTTTTAACTGAAAACAAATTGAGAGTTAACCAGCATTATGGTAATGTCACTGGTTGTAGACCATTTAATTTTTACTTAATTAAACTTCACACACAGACCTGAGTTGGCAAAACCGCAGTTCTTAGACATTTTCTCAGAAAACAAGCTGATCTGACACCAACGCAGGAAAAACAAGAGCTTGTCACTAAAGTGACTATATCCCCCGCCGTTAGGTCATCAAAACCGACTGGTGTCTGCACATTCCCAGTAGGAAGGTTGGTCCCAAAAAAATTGAAATAGGTTGACTCCTTCTTGAGATATCGCGCTGACAATGCTCGGGACGGACGGAGCTGAATATTACATATCCCTCGCTTCGCGCTAAACGCGAATTCTGCTGTGTGAGCCACAGGAATTCAGAACCTTCAAAAGACAAGGACGTTTTATGTCACCATTAATGTGGATGGGAAAATGCTAGACTACTATTGCAATGAACAACTAAGAAATTCCAGCAGAAATTTTGAATGTGTCTGCTGCTCTACGAGTACAGTGTTGGAGGTGCTTGCCAAAATTCTGGTACTCAGTTGATTTCAAGTTCTGGGTGGTTGCTAGGGCGTTGCTAGGCAGTTGCTATGGTGTTCTGGTTGGTTGCTAGGGCGTTACTTGATGGTTGCTATGGTGTTCTGGTTGGTTGCTAGGGCGTTGCTAGGTAGTTGCTATGGTGTTCTCGGTGGTTGCTAGGGCATTGCTAGATGCTTGCTAGGGTGTTCTAGGTTCTTGCCAAAACGTTGCTCGGCAGTTGCTATGGTGTTCTGGGTGGTTGCTAGGGCGTTGCTAGGCAGTTGTTATGGTGTTCTGGGTCATTGCTAGGGCGTTGCTAGTTGAAGAGGACAAATTGATAAATGCAAACCCTAGAATGTAAAACAGCTTGAAAGGATCTGCTCAGAGGAATGGTCTAAAATCCGCTCAGATGTGTGCAGTAACCTTGTTAAAAACCTTGATTTTGTTGAAATTTATTGTATATTAAATAATTTTCCATCAAAACATTTTTGAAGCATTGCACGAATGTTGATGTAATCTGTGTCCCTAAAATTATACTGTTATATTGCTTGTGCGCCATTTATATATGCAATATGCAATCATATATATATGTGTGTCAGTCAAGGGTGCCAGAAATTTTGGAGCCCACTGTATTTTAGGTTGACTGGCGATAACCAAGTGCATGTGTCTTTCTTGATGGAAAAGGCCGTAGCTGCACCACTGAAAATGTGGCCGACCTCCCAAATGGAACTCACTGCAGCTGTGCTGATTGTGCATATTGAATGGATGCTATCTGTTTGAAATGAAACTGGACAAATCTATGTTCAGGACAGACAGGATGACTGTTCACAGTCAGATCAGAAATGAGACTGGAAGATTTTTGACATCGATCAGTGGTCTAGATTTTTTGAAGGAACCACCGCAGTGTTTGTCTGATCCTCCATCTGAGCATGTCATCTCTTCTGACAATACTGAATATTAAAAAAAAAAGGTATTTTCACAGACAGTTACTTTGCAAGGTCACTGTGATGCTATAACATCTTTCATGGTTCATTTCTCAAACTGGAACAGGCTCAAGAGAGCAGTAGATTTTCCGATTCAAATCCAATCTTTTACCATTTACTAAGAATCATGCGGAGATGCTCATGTTACGCCTTTGCATTTCTGGGTCAACCCCAGCTGACTTAAGGAATAACGCAACGACTTCTTTCAGAAAAAAAAAAACCTGCTAACACAAATGAACACTTTGCTTCTCCATGAAACATCTTATCATCAGATATCCATCTCATGACAGAAACTGCCATTTACCCCTTTTTTAAGTTAAGAAAAACACAATGCAGTTCTGTGCAAAGGCTTTTACGCTGCTCAGTAAAAACTGGCTAGCAACAGCATTTTCTCATAAAGAAAACATTAAAATACCTGTTAGACAAACACATTTAAATGAGCGGTGGTGATGGTGAAATATTAAATTCAGCTCCACCACATTTGAATAAAATTACAATTAACACCCTGAAATAAATGCCATATCTAAATTAGCTAAGCGGTACTTCTCTAAACACGAGTGCATGAGGCAGAGCAAATTACTGCTAACTATGGAAGCTAACACACTTGGCAAGCAATGTTCACACAATGAAACAATATACGTACATGGATTGAAAAGCGCAGTCACAAGATGTGACGAGACTGTAGATGTCATTTACAACCCCAATTCCGAAATAGTTGAGTAATTATACAATTTTACCCACAAAATGAGCTCATTTCCAATTTGGTGACTGCTGCAGGTCTCAAAAAAGTTGGGACAGGGGCCTGTTTACCATGGTGTAGCATTCCCTCTTCTTTTTAACACAGAGTGGAGGCGTATGGGTATTGAGGAGACAAGTTTCTTGAGTTTTTCCATTGGAATTCGATCCCGCACTTGTTCAATACAGGCTTCCAGCTGCAGGAGAGTTTTGGGTCTCCTTTTACAGACTTTTAGTTTAATTATGTACCGAATGTACTCATTCGGTGAAAGATCAGGACTGCAGGCAGGCCAGTTCAGCACACGGACTCTTCCACTATGAAGCCATGCTGTTATAATATCTACAGTTGGGCGACAAGATCATCGGGGATGAAAGAGGGGTCCAGAGTCAGGGTGGTGATGCAGAAGGAGAGGGAATCCAAATTAATGTTCTCAATATTGTGGTATGACATGGGGGGGCTTGAAGATGGAGAGGTGGAGGGTGATATTATATGTGAGGTGATAATGGTCCGTAATATGAAGTTCATCAGCAGTACAGTTGGAAGGGGTGAGACCAGAGCAGCAAATTAAATCAAGTGTGTGACCCTTTTTATGTGTGGAGAAGTCTGCAAACTGTTGGAAGCCAAAACTGTCAAGGGAAGAAGAGAAGTCCACAGTGAGGGGAAGAGCAGTATTGTCCATGTGGATATTGAAATCCCCCAATAGAATAACATGAGGTGAGAGAGTGGAGAGGTGTGTAAGGAGGGCAGAAAATTCATTTAAAAATTCACTGTGAGGTTTGGGGGGCTGTAGATTGTGGCAATGACTGTGGGGGTGGGTTCGGGGATTTGACAGGCAAGACATTCTAGTGAGGTGAGGAGCGGCACCGATACTGGAAGGACCTTCCACTTCTCGCAGTACAATATCGCGAGAACTCCTCCACGACCCTGAGCCATGAGGTTTGCAAATGTAAATAAACCTCGCAAGAGTCAAGTCATTCAGCTGGGAAAAATCACCAGGAACTTGCCAAGTCTCATTTAAAGCTGCAGTTGGTAACTTTAAGGAGAGAAAGAAATTTGCATAAAAATTTGAAAAAAAAAGCAACTTTCAGATCCCTCACCCTCCCTCTCCACTGCACTCCTAAGACCCTCCCCCAGAAGGCTGCCGTGCACGCAGATGCATGCATGCTGTTATGCATGTAACTGCAGAGAGATTTTACACGTTCACATTATGAAAGCGGCCAAGTTGCCAAGGCTAGATATTACTGTTGCGAACAGTCAACACTGCTGGCCAACAAACAGGCGCATCATTAGACCTGAAAATTCCGGGGCTAATATCCCTCCTTTTATTGAAAATAATTAATCCTGGCTAATTAGTCCCCTACCGGAAACGGAGGGGACTATAGGATTGCACTCCGTCCGTCCGTCAGTCAGTCTGTCCGCATTCGTGTCCGCTCCATAACTTTAATACCGAATGACCTAGGAACATCAAAGTTGGTGTGTGGATGCATTTTGGGTAGAGGGTGTGTCATGTACCCTATTCAGGTCACTTTGACCTACTTTTTAGGAAATATAATATGCATACACCAGTAGGGGACTAGTATTGCGCAGCAAGACGACATTCACCGAAAGGCAGTGTACTTATTCGACTTTTGTAGATGGTTTTCCTTCATTCACACGTTTTCCAATTCAAGAATAATCAAGTGGCAGTTGAAGACACGGCTTCTCTCCCCCATGCGATTAAAAAGCGACAAAATAATGGGCTACATTCAGTACCGAAAAATAATTTGATTATAATTAGGCCTATGCACCGTCACATGGCAATGGCATTTCAGAACTCTTCAGCGAATGAAGGTAATTCGTAGTAAAAAAAAAAAAGGACAGCAGTCAGATTGGAAAATGTAAACGGATGAAACTACTTACTAGCCTCAAATGCCGTCGCCGAGTGCAGGTGCATGGACGTCATTATAATTTAATTATTTTTCTGTCCTGAATGCTGCCCAGTATTTTGTCGCTTTTATATTGCATGAGGGAGAGAAGCCGTCTCTTCAATTGCCGCTCAATTATTCTTGAACTGGAAAACGTGTTAATAAAGGAAACCCACCGTGAATTAGCCAGGACTAATTATTTTCAATAAGGGAGGGATATTAGCCCAGATTTTTCAGGCCTAACGACGCGCCTGCCAACAAACGAGCAGAAATAAATCATGTAGACATGAAAAGTAATCTACAGCAGTATGATTAATTAAAAACCCAGCACACACTTATTTCAGTAAGTTACCTATTTTTTTTAGTACAAAAACTGTCGTGAATCCAGCTGAATGGCCAGTAAACCATGGATGTCAGCATTTAGCTGTGAGAGCACAGAAACGTTACACATATTTATGAGGACAACAACCCAACTGATAAGACTGCCAGGTCACTTCATAAAGATATTTTCTGCCACTTTCTAATAAAACAATGCCAGTAACATTAGCCCTAGCATCTGAAACAAGCTAATGTTAACTCGACTGCAACGTCACAGTAACATCACATGCACTGCGGGGTACTGTAACAATTACAAGACTCTGGCTATTCGAACAGCAACTGCGCTGGTAAGCGACGTTCACTCACTTAGTTGCAGAGCGAAAATGAATCGATGCTGGTTAGGGCTGGGGTTAGTTTAAACCTCCCATGAAGTAATTCCGTCTAATGTTTTTATTACCTACATGTACAACTGTACATTTCGCTACATTAAATTTCATTTGCCACATTTCTGCCCAATTCTGGATTCTATTGAAATCATCCTGAATCACTTTAGTGGACTCTAAACTATTTGCCAAACCCCCAAATTTAGTATCATCTGCAAATTTAACTTGGCGTATGCCATTGGAGGCGACAGCTTGGGGTATATCCCCGAACGCCCCCAATCCTCCAATTCCCCAATCCTTGAATAGACCCAATAAAATATAAAGCCTCTCAGGTCATGACCTTTCATTTGAACTTTGAATTTCAGGTCAATCAGACAAATGGTGCTGAAGGTATGGCCAAAATGGTAATTTTCCATCACAAAGCGCCACCTGGTGGCAAAATATTGAACCATACAGGTATGGGGTCATCATGTGAGGTCATGACCCTGCAGTTGCACATAGTTTCATGTCAATTGGACCAATGGTTCCAAAGATATGGCAAAAATGGTGAATTTTAGGTGACCAAGCTCCACCTTGTGTCAAAATTTTGAACCAAACAGGTATAATGTCATTGTGGGACACATCCTCAGGTCATGACCTTTCATTTGCACTTGATATGAGGTCAATCGGACAAATATTTCCAGAGATGTGATAAAAACTGATTTTTTCAGTTTTTGGCCCCTGGTGGCCAATCTAGAAATCTTAAATTGTCCAAAATCTAATCGGTTCTTCCTCTTTATACTTACTTAAATGCAAAACTTGAAATTTCTAATTGAAATATTACTGAAGTTATTGCGTTAACACGTAAGGCTGCGCGGCGGCAGCGGTCGGACCAAAAACGTAATATCTCCGATATACGATATAACTAATCTGCTCTCAATATCCCTATCAAGGTCATTAATATCGATGAGGAACAGTACGGGTCCCAACATCGATCCCTGGGGTTGGCCACTCCCCACCATACCTAGCTCAGATGAGATACAGCTCCCTCCATAATTACTGGCACCCCTGGATAAGATTCTTTAGCTTCTAATAACTACTGTTTTTTCTAAATATTGTAGGACCACAATGAAAAAAGAGGAAAATCCAACCTTTAATTCAAGTGCATTTATTCAGTGGGAAAAAAATACCACATTAAGAAATAATTATTTTTCATCAAATCATGTGTGCCACAATTATTAGCACCCCTGATGTTAATACTTTGTACAACCCCCTTTTGCCAACAAAACAGCACCTAATCTTCTCCTAGAATGTTTCACAAGATGGGAAAATACAGAAAGAGGGATCTTCGACCATTCCTCTTTGCACAATCTCTCTAAATCACCCAGCGACCTGGGTCCTCTCCTCTGCACTCCCCTATTCAGCTCTCTCCCCAGGTTTTCAATGGGGATGAGGTCTGGGGACTTGATTCTGTCTGGTGAACCATTTCTGTGTAGATTTGGCCACATGTTTAGAGTCATTATGTTGCTGAAGGACCCAGTGATGACCCATCTTCAGCTTTCAGGCAGAGGCCACCAGATTTTGATTTAAAATGTATTTCAAAGCATTCATGATGCCATGCACTCTAACAAGGTTCCCGGGGCCTCTGAAAGAGAAACAGGCTCACAGCATCACTGATCCTCCCCCATACTTCACAGTGGGCATGAGGTGCTTTTCTGCATTCTCATCTTTTGTGTTCCGCCAGACTCACTTACAGTGTTTGTTGCCAAAAAGCTCTCATCTGACCAAAGCACGCGGTCAGTACCACTTAGCGACATTTGCGTTGATGATTGTGAGTGAGAAAAGGTTTTTTCCGTGCATGCCTCCCATACAGCTTGTTGGCATGTAGATAGCGCCTAATGGTTGTTTTGGAGACTTTGTGACCCTAACATGCTACCATTTGTTGCAGTTCTTTAACAGAGAGCTTTGGAGAACTTTTTATTTCTCTTACCTTCCTCCTCACTGTGCATGGTGGCAAAATAACCTTGCGTCCTCGTCCAGGCTTGTTTACCACTGTTCCAGTTGTTTTACAATTCTTAATGATTCCTCTGACAGTCGACATGGGCAGGTGCAGGTGAGTGGCTATTTTCTTGTAGCCATTGCCTGACTTGTGAAGGTCAACACACATCTGCCTTACTTGAATGGTGTGCTCCTTTGTCTTTCCAATGCTGAAGAGTGGATCAGAGAAATGGCCTCTGTGTCACGTCATATTAATACCCCAGGGAAACAGGAAGTGATGAATTACTAATTAAATGTTCCTAGATACTCTGATCAACTTTGTAAACCACTGTAGAAATGACAGAAATATTTCAATTAATTGTTTGGGGTGGCAATAATTGTGGAACAGGTGATTTTCTGAAAAATAATAATTTCTTAGTCAGGGATTTTTTTTCCCCATAAAATTCACTTGAGTTGAAGGTTACATTTTTCTAAAATTTTCAGTGTGAGAGTATGCCTCTGTTATAAAAATGTAATTTATTTTAAGGCTTTTGACACATCTTAACCAGGGGTGCCAATAATTATGGAGGGCGCTGGTACCACTGACCACCACTCTTTGTGCTCTGTCCTGTAACTTGGTTTGAATCCACTCCAGAATACCTCCTGTAACTCCAATGGAGCTCATTTTAAAAATTAGTCTCTAATGCGGTCCTGTATCAAATGCTTTCTGAAAATCCAGGTATATGATGTTATAAGCCCTGCTCTTGTCATAAGAAACTTAGAATGACTGTTGACAAAAAGCTCTATCTTGGTCTCATCTCACCAAGGCACACGGTCTCAGTTGAAGCCCCAGTACCGCTTAGTGAACTACAGACATTTGCGTTTATGATTGTGAGTGAGAACTTTTTTTCCGCGCATGCCTCCCAGACAGCTTGTTGGCATGAAGATAGCGTCTGATGGTTGTTTTGGAGACTTTGTTACCCCAAGATGCTACCATTTGTTGCAATTCTTTGACAGGGAGCTTTGGAGAACTTTTTATTTCCATTTCCTCCTCACTGTGCGTGATGGCAAAATAACCTTGGAGGCGACTTGAAACTAGCTCAAGGTACTGTTTGCATAAATTGTCTTTTTTAATACAGCACCTGTGAATTTTCAAAGTCCTCATTGGCTCGTTTTAAATGTCAGAGCCCTCGGAATTCTACCGATGAAGTGTGGAGCTACTTTGAGCCCTGTTAATGATGAAAAAAAAAGTGATTTCTTTGCATGGCAACGCTACGCCCAATTCACGACCATTGTAAGCCTGTTGGGAGCTTCGGCTAAAAAGCTATATATTTTGAAATGTTGCGTACATACACAGGTGGGGTATTCGGCAAAGGTTAGTACTCGTTATCATGTTTCAATACACCCCAAGTCAATTTCACACCGGAATTCTCCTTTAAGATGCCTGAAAAGACATTAAACTTTTATGTCACGATTAATGTGAATAGGAAAATGCTTGATAATTCTTGCAATGAACAAATATGCAAGCTGAGGGGAAATGGACAGTAATTGATCAGTAACTGATCCTTGCATCTGAACGAATTAGTACTTCATTGCTAATTAGGAAATGCAAATGGGAACGAATTTGGATAAGTAATGTGCTTTAAGGCAAGGTGACAGCAGGACTATAATACCTCCAGTAGCAAGTCACGAGTGGAAGAGCTTAATGAGCCCAGTCTAATCCCAACTAATCATTTAGTAATGCTACCTGACCAAGTGTCGAAATACGACGCAAAAGGAGGCTTTTGGCATCCTTATTAGATTTATTCCCCCACTAGGTGGTGCCAATCAGCAAATGTGAATTGAAGCCATCGCAATGTAATGCTGAAGAAGATTCTGATTTTAAAAGTGGTGTCCTTTAAGATGTTTTGTGAGCAGAACATGGCTTTAGCAAGCAGTGAAGTACTCCAAGGGCCTGAACTACTAAGATCCTAAATAAAGAATGCAAAATTGCGTGGTTAATCCTTCGGGTTGAACGTTTGGGCGGAACGCATTTTGCAGGTAATCAAGGATAATTGCGTGAGTGGCAACAGGTGCAAAAGTGTGAAGACAGCCCATTTAAATGAAGGGTTTTGCGTTCTGTGTCGTGCATTTGCTCCATGGGATTGCTCCATTCTCAAGTTACCCGCTCCACTGCCCGTGCAGATGGGCACGAGATGCGCTCTGTGCCCAACATGGCCCAAGCAGTAAGGCGGGACACTTGGGCCATCGCTGCGCACACCAGGCAGCTGGTCAGCACTGTATCTGGTCTAACAATGGCCATAAATGCCCTGGCAAGTGGTATCCAAGCTGTGGGAGGGTCTTGTCATCCAAATGGCTCATGGGAAGGCCAGACAAGCCGCACAGCGAAAGCTGAGGAGGCGGGTAGTGGAGAGGGGAGAGAGGTGCACACATAGACTAGCAAGTTCATCCTGCACGTAAGAAAAGCCCAAACTAATGATACGATCCAGGCAAAAAGAAGACAGAGAAATTACATGTCAATACAATCATTTTCTTTTTTATGCAAGGCTTTGTTTTGTTTGGATAAATAATCAGAGCAAATCATTTTCTTTTTTTGGCTGCAGTTTGTGTTTGTTGTAAATTGAACATGTCTAGTGGGAATAGAACCAAGAAAAAGAAGCCACCTATGTCATGTTCAATCATGTTTTTTATCTTTAATGAAAATGAAGAGAAATGCATTTACAAAACAGTTCATGTGAAGTGACTCTGAATCAGGTTGTTCAGGTTGTCTGCACCCCTGCAGCATTGTGCTGCCTCAGAGGGAGCAAGTCATCATTCTCCTCCCTCTCCTCATCCTCATCATTCTCCTCCCTCTCCTCATCCTCATCATTCTCCTCCCTCTCCTCGTCCTCATCATTCTCCTCCCTCTCCTCATCCTCCTCCAACCTCTGGTGTTTGGCAATTTTGTACAACATGCTGCAAGCAACAATGATCTTGGCCATCTATTGGGGACTGTATTGCCCAGCTCCTCCAGTGCGGTGCAAAGCACGGAATCTGTTCTTCAACACACCAAAGGTGCACTCAGTGATATTCCTCGTGAGGACATAGGCCGCATTCTATCTGCGCTCCCAGGGAGTGTTTGGATGGAGAACTGGAGTCATAAGGAAGGGCTGTAGGGGATACGCGCTATCACCTAGAAAGGAACATAAGGTATGAACTGAGATGATGCTTTAGTTCTCTTTTAATGTGAAAGGAATGATTTAACAAACTATTTTCCAAAGTGATTCACCTATAAGCCAGCCATCTCCAAACTCACCATCCCATAACTTTGAGAAGAGAGCTCAGTTCCTCACGATAAAGGAACCGTGCACCGACCCGGGGTATTTAGCCACGACGCTGGTGATGACTCTTTTGGAGTTTCACACAACTTCAAAGAATGTGTGTGATGGTGGTTCCGATATGCGCGTTCATTGATTGAGTAGGGGGATGAGCCGCACATGTGCAATCAATCGGCGCTATCACTCTGAGGAAACCAGCTACCGCATTAAAAACCTTGCTTGGCTTCAGTCAGTGCTTCCTGAGTATAGGGAAACTTTATGTACCGGCCAGTTGTGAGAAAATGAATAGAAGCAAGAAGTTTTTTCATTGCAGGTATGGCATGATTTCTTCTAGTGATTGGCTCCAAATCAGCCCTTATTTCATCTAACGGCTCCAAAATGGCATTGCTGGATAGGAGATATGTCTGGATTATTCTCTCCTCTGACATCGCAAACATTGTCACATGGATTGAGAACACCCGTTCTCGGTGTACTTGCCGCCTGTGTCTTCTCCTTGCAGCAATAAAGGCAGCCATGTGCATGCACACTTACGTGGAGCCAATTAGTACCTACCCTTCAAAGGTATTAAATAACAAACACGATCACCATCACTAAATTGCTTTCCACCTTGACAAGTCACTATGCATGTCCTATAATTTTGTATTACCATTTTCTCTGCCCATATTTTGTACACTAGGATAGGCACTCCCCTTATAAGAAATTCATTAGGGCCAAAAGAACAAACTGCATAGAATGTACAAATGTACACACTTCAAAGACCAATCCTCTGTGCTCAACCTTAGTAGGTGAATTTGCAGGTGATATGGCATTTGCACGTTTCTATACACGCAAAGCTTTAGTAGATCAGGCCCCAAAAGTACATCCGGTGGGATGGCTAATTCAAGATTTTGTGGCTGACTCGTAATGCATCATCTGCATGCTTTAGCCAAGGAGAGCACAGGTCAGAGCAGCCAAGGAAACTGCACAATAGCAGCCTTGCCAGATGTGCGGTTCAACAGTGACATCTATTAAGAGAGGTATACATGGGGCTGCCGGGTGGCTCACACGGTTAAGGCACTGCGCTGCAGTGCAGCGGTGATCACCACGTCGCGGGTTCGAACCGCGGCGTACCCACCGGCAGGGGTCGGCAGCTTTTTCAGAGTAGCGCACAATTGGCTACCGCGCTACAGGGATACAAATTGGGAAGGGACTGCCGGATTTGGGTATTCGATAACAGCTTTGTTCGTTGCTCCAGCGCTTCCTGTTGGCCAGACGGGCGCTCGTCAGGAAGACTCCGGCTTGGTTCATGTCCGGGTATCCTCCGCCCTCGCTCTGAACTTGCGAAGATTCAACCAGCGAGTGTATAAGAATCAGTGGCTGACAGGCACGTGCTTCGGAGGAGAGCCGTGAACCGTCTTCACTATCCTGAGTTGGCAGCAAGGGGTCACATACGAGCAAGCTTTGTACATAGTTCCCCAATTGGGCATTCCAAATTCGGGTGGGATTGGAGATGCCAAATTTTTTTTTTAAAAATTTAAAAAAAAAAAAAAAGAGAGGTATACATGGATAAAGACTCCAACTATCAACTTCTGGGCAGGAAAATGGGCATTTTGGAGTATTAAATGCATTTCTCCGCCGATAAACACCCCCGGGTAGCCCAGGTGCTCTTCCTTTATTGATCATCGAGGGACCATTTTCAAGGCAAGTAGAGCAAGTTAATGCAAAGATGTTTCTACCGCGCATGCCCAGTTTGTTTGAGAAGATTGGTTTCGGATTTACTCGGTGAGTAAAGCAGCTAATCGTCTCAATTTGTTTGGTAATTACGAGAGGAACGTTAGAACTATCGGGCGGTGACAACGTTTATGCAGTCAGCTGTATATAGAAGGCACTATCACTTTCCTAAAAAGTTATAAGCTTTTCTTACCCACATCGTTCGTGGACTGTCATAATGACAGTCTAAGTGGGCTAACCCCCAAGTAACGAATATGCAAAGGTACAATAGTGGAGAATAGCCAAATCGCTGCTTTGTTTGTCCTACTTTCTTAAATAACGTATTCGGCCGTAAGATGAATGATTGTCGCCATACCTAATCGGGGAGAACATGCAGCACCTGTTAACTGCGGAGCGCTCTCGGAGTGAACCTTTTGTTAATCATGAAAATGACTGAAAACAGGTCAGGACTAATAATTGTTTAAAATGGATGTTTTGTCCACACCATTTCTCAGTTCTACAGAATTTACCCAATGATTTAATCGCTGTTTGATCGCATATGGAGAGAAACCATGTCTTCAGTTGCCAATTATGATATTAGGAAAATGAGTCAATAAAGGAAAATGATTGAAAACAAGCTATGACTAATTGCTGTCATTAAGGGACATGTTTGGCACACCTGCTGGCTACGCCACTGCTATAGTTAATATCTATTGCAAACAAAGCAATAGTATTTTCTGTCCAGGATGGGATGCACGAAAAATCGGAGTGTTGATAGTATTGTTTCGGCAGAGATGATCGCAAAATGGCGCTGATAGACGGCTTTCGCCATGCGGGGACATGGGAACTTCCAGCTTTAAAACCGGGCATGTAGATAGTAATCCTTCAGCTTTATGTCACTTCATATTGACAGCTATTATCTCTAATGTATACTTGATGATTTTACCATGTTGTGCATTCGAAATTATACTAACAATCCAAGAAATCCGGGGGGGTTTGCTAATAGACAGTGTTCCTCAATGTATCTGAATGGGATCCGGACAAACAACGATCTGCTTCGCGGGTCTGAACAGCCCAGGATACAGAATTGGCACCATCTGGCGATCGAGGGTATTGTATCTGGCAAGGCCGCTATTTCTTTCTTAACATGTAGTCTCCAGTTACACCTGGATAAGCCACAGAAAACATTTATACAAGTAGCAGGTTTAGATTTGCTGTGTGCAGTGGCAGGAAAATGCAGATGTGAACTAGCAGCAGGAAATGTGACCTAGGTGGTGGAAAAATAAAGTTGCAACAGGCAATGTTAACTGGCTGGTTGATGCAACAGAGAGTGAAGCATGGCAGCTGCAGGCAGAGCAGCTCTGCAGGTGTTATCATGAAACCCACCAATTTTTTTGCGAAGACCTGCCCTTTGGAGCATTCAAGTGCGGCAATTGCCCTGTTCAAGGAGTAGGATTCCAATCCTAGAGCTGAATGGTGCTTGGATGACTGGCCAATCCTAGCACTTGAATGCTTCAGAGAGGCGTCTTTGCAAGAATAGAGTTGGGTTCCATAATAACGCAGAGTGCAGCTTGAATCACCCACTTTCCAGTGGGGCAGCACAATGACTTCAATACAATGAGTGGAAGTGTCAATGGAAATGAGGGCATGTCTTGAGTTATCCACCAAAACTAGCTCCGCAAGCTACACCCCATTTCTCCTTGCCAACTTGCATGTAAACTGGTAACTGGCAACTGTAATATTTACAGATAGATACAAAGATAGTTCTGCGTTTAGGCTCTGGAACCACCTCTATCCCCCTCTTGAAGAGAGGAGAGCCAGGAGTCTCAGGGTAGTCCCAAAAACAACTAAAGTTGCAGTAGATCAATTATAAGAGAGATTTTTGGAACTGTAGCAAGCGATTTATCTTTTTCAAATTTTTAAGCTTAATTAAATACTTTATTGTGCCCAGCCAAGATCATGTTGATTATTTTTTACACAGAATCACACTGCAGTGCAAGACTATGAATTATTTCCAGCTTAAGTATCCTTATTATGGATCCAAATGGCTGCACAAGTCATTAAACACATTCTTTCCAATTAATTAGTATATTTACTACTGATCATATTGGCAAAGTTGCAAATAAGCACACCAATTTTATTTCATTTAATCTGACTGTTGAACAAATTCAGTTGAAAACAGCCAGAGTAAAAGCTGGTTACTTCACTCTGACCTTTGCCATTTCATTAAACTAATCCATTTCAGGGTGTTTTAAAGCCTCTGTTGTGTTTCAGTGCCACATCTCACCACCTTATGATGGATATTTTCAAATTACTGCACAGCCATATGTACCCAAATATATTATCTTTATACAAGCACCATATCTGCAGTGCTTAATTGCTGTCATTTTTCTCTATACTCCTATGCAATGCCTTTGTTCATAGTCTCATCACTGCACTACATACATACTATATAAACATGTTTGAAATTATGAGAGTTAATAATATTTATTGTGTTGTAAGCACTGGTAGTGCATCTTGCTCACACAATAAACAGAAAAAAAAACTCAATAAGATATTACTCCCCTTTACATGACCAGAGGTCAGAGACCATTAAAAAATCCCTTATAAAAATAATAATAGTAATAACGAGTGAACTAAGAGAGCTGTACAAGCCTAGGCAGGTAGAAAAGGTCAGGAACCTCAGTTCAATATAAGCTTCAGTGTGTTATATCAAGAAATTATTTTGTATTTTCATTATGATGTTTAAATTTAACAACTGCTGTCCTGACTGTGTTTCTGCCTTTCACCTATAATTGCCTGGGAAAGATGCTAGCTTGCCTGTGACCTTGAAGAGGAAGAAACAGTCAAGATAATGAAAGATTGGAAATTTATACTGAACATAGTATTACAAAGATGTAAATAAAGCATGGTTTCTTCAGGTACTTGAAGTATGTACAAGCAGTTCATCTGAAGGTGAAATTATGCTATAGTAAGATCAAGATATACTGTATATGCCTGGAAAAAAGTATCACCCATTTTAAATTATGGGAATTATCAGAATGTACATCCTAATTATAGGAATTATGGCTTGGAAATACCTTTCCTCGCATAGGAAATCCTTGGGAAAATAATTTTATCTTTAAACTTTATCAGCTTTTGAAGAAAATGTCACGGTTATGGTTGTTGGTCACGTTTATGTTCAAGTTCACTGTTCATGATTTTGTCTTTTATTTATTGTTTTTGGTTATTGTAATATTCAGATTTTTACTTCACTCCATTTCTCAGTTCCATTGCACTTGTCTCCCCTGTCTTGTGACCTGGTTGGTTCAGTCCGTCTGTTTGCGTGCTCACTCACTTCAGGTGATTTAAATGAATTCCGGTATTTAATATATTCCTTTGATTTATTTTGATTAAAATAACACCTCTCGTTTACTTCCTTCGTCTTACTGTTCTGATTACTAACAGAGCTAACATTTGTATATTGTATCATAGCCGATTAACACAACTAATTCATGTATATAGATTACTAACTTACTAACGAGTACTCTAGTTAAATCTGTAAAGTTGCACCGCTACTAATTTAGACTAATTCCCTCTCAGCAATCGCCCTGTTCTAATCTACGCCTCTTGCTCAGCTGTCCCTGTCTTCCTCGCGGTTTCAGCGAGATCTCTCGCACGTGCTTAATTACTTTCCTGCGCTCATTGTCTGTGCACTTAGAACTCCTTGAGTGGAGCTGTTTAAATGTCATAGGCTGTTTGTGTGATTCCCGTCCATGTCTTGGCTTTCGCCAATTTTTGTGGTTAGGGTTTCCCTCATGTGATCATCCCATTGTAATTAGTCTGGTCCATTACACCTGCTTCCTGCATAGCATGTGATTTCCCTCTCGTCTATTTAAGCAGTCTTTTCACAGCCAACTCCTTGTCAGAACGTTGATCAATATTTCATTGTGCAGAGCGCCTTGTATGCCATCGGGTATTGTTTTTCTTCTACCAGATTGTCCGACTTCGATTCTTGCCATTGCCCTTTTTGTATTGTTTTTGTCTTTCTGGATTTAGACCCATTTTTGTATGACCACGATTTCTGGATGCCCTGTGTATGACCCTTATCTTTGTTCATCGACTGCGACTTTTTGTCTGTCTTCCTGGTTCTGACCCCTGCCTGTCTTAGTGACACTGTTTTTGGATTTCGTATTGTGGCTTGGCAATTCTTGTGTTTTTTGGCTTTGACTCGGATTTCATTAAAGGCATACGTTTTTTGGATTTCCCTCTCTTGCGTGTGTTTCCTGAATCCACCGTCACAGAAAGGGTAAATTTTCAGTGCAAGTAATACTGTTTAACCCCTTTGTGCAGATGTAATAATAATAATAATAATAATGCATCAATTTTATATAGCGCTTTTTTGGACACTCAAAGACGCTTTACAATGGAGGCATTATTCATTCACACTCTGATGGTGGTAAACTACGTTTTTTGTAGCCACAGCTGCCCTGGGGCAGACTGACGGAAGCGTGGCTGCCAGTATGCGCCTACGGCCCCTCCGACCACCACCAAACATTCACACACAGCCATACAGGAGGGAGGGAGGGTTCCTATATTGCATGTTTAGGATGGGTGGGGGAAACCGGAGTACCCGGAGGAAACCCACGCGAACACGGGGAGAACATGCAAACTCCACACAGAAAGGCCCCAGGCCGGATTCGAACCCACGGCCTTCTTGCTGTGAGGCAGTAGTGCTAACCACTATGCCACCATGTAGACGCTTGCGGATATGGTTCTGCTCTATATATGCACCCAGTTACACTATTCTATCACTAGAATGGTACCGCCGGATCAGTTATTGAATACTCACGAGCAAGCCGAGCTCGAACACGGTTTAGAATATCCTCCTGGGAACCAAAGAAAAAAGTGCCTTCCAATTTCTTTTTTTTTTTTTGTTATTTTCTGTCTATTTAGGGCCAATTTCACATTTTGCAATTTAGACTTTTCAAAATTAATTTTTATTTTAAATTTTACTGCATGTCCACTGTATTGGACCATGGGAACATTTTGGTGTGAAAAGAAAGTCTGACTGAGAAAATAAAAAAAATTAGACAGATTATGGCTCTAGAGTAACATAAAACAAGAATAAAATAACTATTTTATTAATAACTATAACAAAACTATTTATCATCCTGGATTTTTTTTCACCTCCTTGTTAGTAATATATACTTGTGTCAATATCATTTCATGGTCCCCTTACATCTCCTTTAATGCAACCATGAACAATGCAACTAACGTAGAACATTGTGAATTAGTTATTTGTCGAACCTAATGGTACTTCCACACCTTGACGATTTAGCCAGTGTATGCCAACATATCAAAATTTTGGTGAATACGCTGACGTACTTCGAAAAAGTTATGGATAAGTTTCATATAAGTTATGAGCACTGTGAAGCACGCTGACACGTCTTAGTAGAGCGAGGTCATCTAAAAATTTCTTGCATGCACAAAATGTTCTACGCATGCCTGCATATGGCTCATACGCAGGCCATAAATTGTAGATAAGTTATACAATCGTTGAAACACATTCACACGTTACTTCTAAGTTACTTGTAAGTCAAAACACGTCTAGATAATGTCTAGGGTACCCAAAACTTATTTCTAACCTATGAGTAACGTGCTTTGAACCTATGTGTAACTTATATTGAATTTATCTCCAACGCATATTGATGTATGTAGACGTATTTGAAATGTTCCGGATGACCACAGAACGTACTGAAAGTTTCTAACTTAAAGCTACCGTATAATGGGGTATTACCAGCGTTTAGGGGAATTGGTATATAGCTATTTCCATAAAATTGGGGCTCAGTGCGTGACATAGGGGTCAAATTCTAAATTCATTTATTTTGTCTTTAGAAGGCTATTTTCAGTTACTTTAATATCTGAATTTTTTGGGGAAAAATGAAATGTACATCATTTATCACAATATCAATGTATCACCATTAATAAGTTATCGAGCGGGACTTTGCCAATTTTGTGCTCCTGACTTGTCAGAAAGCGGGAGATGTGTCATTGTCCGCGGCAAAAATCACACGGAAATGCTGTAAAACTGTCCAAAATATTTGTAGGATCAAACAGTCTTTGTTGAAAGTGATAGAGAAAGAAGTTCATGCAAACCCGGTAAAGCACGCTCATAAACATCCACTGTCTCAAAACATTACCTTCAGCAAAGCAACAAATAAAATGCTTGATTTGCAGAACAAAACTCAATTGGTTTGTAGCTTTAGTTACTTTAACTCCAGCAGATGGCAGGCTCAGACCATAAATCGCAATACGTAACAAGCACAAGTTTAATTCTTTGAAAGCTTCAAAAATTCTTTGCGTACCTTAAGTCTGTGGCCGTTCTGGGAAAAACACTAACGACGTAAGGCCAGGACACCAACTTTTAATCGTGGTATTTTGGCATGCAAACAAGGTTGCTTGTGAACAACTTTCTGCTTGTCGAGTGATGTTCATCTAGGGCTATTATGCCCTGGTATTTTAATTCACAAATTTAGCGGAGGTCTACTAGCCATACCCATGAATACAAACAAGACGTAAGAAATATTCAGGGACACAAAACCGAATGGTCTTCAAAGCTCATGAAATAACAAAAATTTGCTTTTATAATACAAATAAAATGTTCTAAAACAATATTTCGTTCAATAATTCTACATGATGTAACGACTTGCTTGGAAAGTGTGACGCACAGTTCAGGAACCACACGCAAGAGAGACAGAAATCCAAAAAACATATGCCTTTATTGGAGTCTGAGTCAAAGCCAAAAAACACAGGAATCGCCAAGCCACAATACAAAATCCAAAAACAGTGTCGACTAGACAGGCAGGGGTCAGAACCAGTAAGACAGATGAGCAGCGGTACAAAAACGATTGGCAAAAAAATCGTAGTCGATGAACAAAGCCAAGGGTCATACACGGGGCATCCAAACACAGAAATCGCGGCATACAAAAATGGGTCGAAATCCAGAAAGACAAAAACAATGCAAAAAGGGCAATGGCAAGAATCGAAGTCAGACAATCCAGTAAAAGAGAAACAATATTCAGTGGCATATGAGGGACTCTGCACAAAGAAGAATCGATCAACGTTCTGACAAGAACTGTGAGTGAAAAGACCGCTAATATACACACAGGGAAGGTCACATGCTATACAGGAGTCAGGTGTAGGGAATCAGACTAATTACAACGGGAGAATCACATGAGGGAAGCCCTAACCACAAAAATTGGCGAAAGACAAAACACGAACGGGAATCACTCAAACAGCCTATGACATTTAAACAGCTCTGGTCCAGGAGTTATACGTGCACAGAGAACGAGCGCAGGATAGTGATTAAGCACGTGTGAGAGATCTCGTTGAAGCTCAGGAGAGGTCAGAGACAAGCAAAAAGGCTGAGTATACAACAGGGCGATTGGGGAGAGGGAATTAGTCTAAATTAGTAGCGGTGCAACTTTGCATATTAAACTAGAGTGCTCGTTAGTAAGTTAGTAATCTTATACAAATGGATTAGTTGTGTTAGTAGACTATGATACGAAATACAAATTTTAGTCTTGTTAGTAATCAGAACAGAAAGGCGAAGGAAGAAAACGAGACTCAAAGGAATATTTTAAACACCGGAATTCATTTAAATCACCCTAAATCAGTGGGCACGCAGACAGGGAAGACGGACTGCCTGCTTTGTTGATGACCTCGCTGTAGAAGAAACAATCTTGAGTGAGCTTCTCATCTTGAAGAATCTATCCCTTGCCATTTTGCTGCTTTTAACTGGCACGTTTGTTTTCTTGGCCCAAAACATTTTAATTCTGGGATAGCCGAAGCAGGCCATGTGGACCGATATGCCAAATGAGATTTTCATTTCCTGTGGCGTAGTATTCAGTCGCGCTCCTCTTGTTTGCAGCTCTCTTTGATTTGTAACATTTGCCAAATCTTCAAGGACTTTGTTGCCAATGTACTGGAAAAAGTTCTGAATTGGACTCCAGTCTGCACAGGTTGCGGGGTCATCTTAGCAGTCAGGAAGCCGAGGTGTAAAGGTTTGAATCTACAACGTATTATGATAGAAAAACACCAATAAATGAAAACTAATAACAGGATTAATAATAAAACCTCACTCAAGTCTAATTGGATCACATGCATTCAGGTAGTAGTGCATCCAGTGTTGTGGACAAGATATTGTTCTGACTCATTAGAACAAACTTCAAGCAGCACCAGTAAAACAACATTGATACATAGCAGTATGTCTGATTTATGGGAGTAAAATTGCACGAAATATCATTTAAAGTATTTTCTTTACCACAAATATCAATACTAGCTAATTACTGGAACTAATACTAGTTAATAATCCTTGAACTGAAAAATCATACATGGCACTCCACGCCCACAGAGGGTGACGACTTTCCTGCTCATCCCTGTCTGTCTCTGTGTCTGTATCTGTCTGCTCATCTGAGTCTTCTCCACCTTCTTCCTCTTCTCCTTCTTCTTCCTCTCCACCATCTTCTTCTGTCCATGGCTCAAACTCATCCTCATCTCTCTCATCATCTGACAGCTCCAAATCTGAATCTCCCTCAACTATCCGATATAGAAACTCTCTGAGTTCTGGCTCCTACAACAATGTTGAGTCATCAAGTACGTGACGATAGTCTTGGTGTACACTAAATTTGACATTCATAAAAGGGCTATTATTTCAAAATACAAATAATTTACCTGCTTTCAGAACTAAACATATTTCTCCTGACATGTTAATCATATATTTTCTTGGTGATTATCATAGTAAAAATGAAACAGATAATTAATGTAAGACTTACCTTTTCTCTTTCCATAGAATGCACTTACTGCGATGCTGTCCATTTTGGATGAGAAGGAAGTTCCCAGAATCACAGCCAATCATAGGACATATCACTGGAAAGCCCAGGATGTCCCATTAAAATATAATAGGAATTGATTGAGTAACTCAAAGCGGTGAAGGGAGATGCACGTGAATGAAATGTCCACTATACAGAGTAAGTCCAAAAAAACTCTTCAACTTTTAACGGGTCATTTTGTGATGGTGTAACAGTATACATGCATACAACCCCAATTCCAAAATAGTTGGGACAAAGTGTAAATTGTGAAAAAAATCAAAACGCAATAACTTTCAAATCACACCGGCCAGTATTTTATTCACAATAGAACAGATAACAGCCAATCTTGAAACAGATTTTTTACAATTTTATGCACAATATGAGCTCATTTGATGACTGTTTGATGTCAAATTTGATGACTGTTACAGGACTTAAAAAAGTTGGTACAGGGGCCTGTTTACCATGGTTTAGCTTCCCCTCTTCTTTTTAACACAGAGTGGAGACATCTGGGCATTGAGGAGACAAGTTTCTCAAGTTTACCCATTGAAATTTGATCCCACTCTTGTTTAATATAGGCTCCAGCTGCTAGAGAATTTTGGGTCTCCTTTCACAGATTTTTTGTTTAATTTTGTGCCAAATGTTCTAAATCGGTGAAAGATCAGGACAGCATTCATGGTGCATTTTAAAACATACAAGTGTCCCACACCATATGGACTAATGCATCCACATACCATCAGAGATGCTGGCTTTTGAACTGAATGCTGATAAAAGGAGGGGTGGTCTTTCTCCTCTTTAGCCCGGAGGACACGACGCTCATCATTTCCAACTAGAATGTCAAATTTAGACTCATCTGACCACAGGACACTTTGCTACAGTCCATTTTAAATGAGCCTTGGCCCACAGAACACGGCGGCACCTCTGGATCATGCTCAACAATGGCTTTCTTTTTGCAAAATAGATTTTTAGGTGGCATCTGTGGATGGCATGGCTGACTTTGTTTACAGACAGTGGTTTCTTGAAGTATTCCTGGGCCCATTTCGTAATGTCAATGACAGAATCATGCCGATGAGTGATGCAGTGGCGTCTGAGGGCCCAAAGATCAAGGGCATCCAGTAAAGGTCTTCGGCCTTGTCCCTTACGCGCAGAGATTTTTCCAGTTTCTCTGAATCTTTTGATGATGTAATGCACTGTCGATGATGAGACCTTCAAAGCCTTTGAAATTTGATGTTTGACACTATTTTTAAAGTATTCCACAATTTTTTTACACAAGCCTTCCCAGGTTGGAGAGCCTCTGGCCATCTTGACTTCTGAAAGACTCAGCCTCTCTAAGACATCCTTTTTATAGCCAATCATGTTATACGCCTGATGCCAGTTAACTTAATTACTTTCAGCTGATTCTCGTATATATTAATGCTTTTTCAGCCCTTTTTTGCCTGCGTCCCAACTTTTTTGAGACCTGTTGCAGCCAGAAAATTTTAAATAAGTTCATTTTGTGGATAAAAATGTAAAATGTTATCTATGTTCTATTGTAAATAATATATTGGTTCATGTGATCTGAAAGTCATCGCATTTTGATTTTATTTACAATTTACACTTCGTCCCAACTATTTTGGAATTGGGGTTGTATTTAGTACGTTTTCCTCGGATCTTTTTGGTGATTTTGGTACTAGTTACATCTCATTAGGTTTCAGGCATGGCTGCACAGAGGACCCTCAAAAATGTATTTAAATGCTTTCGTAATAGAAGTTAAGTTGTATTCTCTCAACTTTGCGCAGCCGAGAATGATTGCATGAAAAAAAGACTTCCAGAAACAAGCCTGGAGTGTTGAACTTATATTTAAGGGATGGAAATGTGATTCTGAGAAAATGGAAGTTTAATGGAATGGAAGAGACCGGAGGAACAATTCAACGATGGATTTCTCTCGAATTGAGAGTAAAACTTCTCAAAACTTCTCTTCTGTACTTCTAGCCAGCAAGCTAACTAGCCAGCTATTTCTTATTTTTGGTTTACCACCATGATCACACAGTTAGTTTGTCACGTTGGATAACAAAAGTAGTGGATACTGCAATGTCCTGGCATTTTGCTTGATACGGGGATGTGCTTTCGAATTTGTATTGCATTCAACAAAATAGAATGCCTTGGACTTTCGCTCATTTAAAATGTGAACAATTATTACTGTGTTGAGAGTTATACTTTCTCCTTGCAGGGTGTGAAAGCAGATCCATGAGATTTTCAACAGTTCCTTATCTTTGTAATTTTTTTGTAAAAATTGCCCTGAGAGGCATATTCAATTGTTTGTGAATATTCTTGTAACCGTTACCAGATCAATGAAGGTCTATGATCATCTGCCTCTTTTGAAAGAACATTTATTTTTTCTTCATGGTGTTGGATGTCAAATGGATATTGCATACGTGTTATCTCATTCACTAGCAAGGAACATGCCACAACGATGTGAAGTTAAAGGTTTGATGAATCGTGCGATTGAGAGGGTGGGTATGGAAGTGAAAGACGGATGTTTTCTTGAGGTTGTCTGGAGGACATATTGAAGACTGGGTGGAGAGAGACTCTGTGTGGAGGTTCCGCCTCGGCATTATCCACCCGAGCTGACGTTGAGCACCCCAGACAGTAACTGAAAGAGACATGAGAGAGGTTTGCATCGAGTTGGAGTGGAGGAGATGAGTGGGAAGAGGATGAAGGGATGAGGGGAGGGATGTGGATAGGGTGAGGATGAATGGGAGAGGATGAAGCGATGTGGGTGGGAAGGGATTTGGATGACGAAGTGGATGAAGGGATGAGGTAGGAAGGAGATGCATGAAGGGAAGGGGAAGAGGGGTGGGTGGTTCGAGAGAATTGAGCCAAATGGAGAGAAAGGGGCTAAACAGGTATAAGTAGGCTTGTCTGGTGATTGAAGGTGGGGATAAGGTGTGGCCCTGCTCCCGAACATAAGTTAACTTATTAACTTCATTTCACGAGCAAGGAACATGCCACAACGATGTGAAGTTAAAGGTTTAATGTACAATGCGATTCAGAGGGTGGGTATAGAAGTGAAAGAGGGATGTTTTCTTGAGGTTGTCTGGCGGACATATTGAAGACTGGGTGGAGAGATACTCTGTGTGGGGGTTCCATCTCGGCGTTATCCACCCGAGCTGACGTGGAGCCGCAGAGTCAGAATTAAATTGAGCAGAGTTGAGCGTGTGCTTGATTGAGGTCTTTAAGATTGTTGCGGGTGTGAGTGCGATTTGCTTGAGAAGACCATCAGCCGAGGACTTGGATGGTTTGATCAGAGATGCCTGATCTGGCTGCTGTGGATACTGCTCCAATATGGAAGGAGTGGCTTGAATAGTGTTCTGGGGAAATGCCTGAAGTGCTGAGGACTTGATGTAAATGTTTCTAGAACCAGAATCAAGTGGCTATGTTGCCGGTTTTAGTAAAGAAGACTGGTTTGAGGTGATACTTTTGCTGCGTATCTGTACCTTATGTATCTGGTCAGGGGCTCATATGGGCTGAGATATGAATTGAGGCAGACAATGTAGATGGGTAAGGAAACTCTCAACTGATCGGTTGAACTCCATAAGAGTGTGAATATGAGGGAGTCAGAAGAGTGAATGGTTATGTCAGATAAACTTGTAAGATAGGACAAATTGTTAACGGATGACATTAGGGCAAATTGAAAGCATCTCAGGAAACCGAAAAAGCCAGTAGGAACATACATCATAGGGTTAAATCAACCATGGGGGATAAGTAACCTGAACCTAGAGGTGACAGGCAAGCGTCTAGTCTTTAGAATGGGTTCTTGTTTCCATAGGCCTTTGATTAACATGGTTACATAAGAATGGGAGGTAGACGGACAGTTGGAGCCTGCGATTTGTATGGTGAAAAAATAAATGTCCGCTAAGTAGGTTTGGATGATGGAGGCCTGGATATTTTGGATAGAATTAGCATGGGTGATAAAATTTCAAATGGAAATGATGTCTAAGGAGGGAATTGAAAGATTATATATGGTGTGATAAGTTTTAAAAGTGTTCCAGCCAGTTAGGTAGGCTGAGAGAGTGCTTGGAGCAAGGCTGTTGGGAATGGTTTCTTGAGAAGCAGTACAGAGGCTTTCAGGCTGTGGAGTTAGTTGAGGGTTGTGGCTGAAAACGTAGGACTGGTATGGGATGCATGTCTGATTCTGGAGCCAAGAGTCTAAATTTCTGGAACGAGAAACAAGATAGTGAATCAGCAATACGGTTGTGATGACCAGGAATGTGGTCTGTGGAATGTGTGCTGAAAGTAGAGTGAGTCTGCGCAGGAACTGCATGATGGTTGGAGAATGGGATTGACCTTTATTAATGATTTCCACAGCTGAGCAGGAACAGGACTCTGAGTCCAGAGATTTTAACTCTGTGGGCCATGTGGAAGCTAACCATCTACCTCTATAGTAACGGCTAAAACCTGAGGAAGGGGTTGCGTCTGTGTACAGCTGAATGTCCTAAGGTTGAGTGACAAAATCATCGTAGAAGAATGAAATACCATTCCAAGACAACACATGCCACATTCGCATTTCCATTTTGCATGCCTGATCTAGGTCAACTCTGTCATGGAGAAAGGGAAGAGCAGCAACTTTTACCAATAGATTTGAGAGAAATGATAATTTAAATGAAAGAGTCCAGAATGATACAGAGGAACTCAATGGAAGTGCTGGACCCTAAGATTTTTTCCTTGGAAAGAGGGATTTCGAGATCTTTTGTGAGGGTAGTGAGCCCGTGACAAGGAGGTGAGGACGATGGAGTGACTATGAGAAAATCATATAGAAGATGAAGTATGTAGGGAAGTCTGTAGGTGTTGTTTAGAATCCGGCACAGTGCTTCGGAGAGAGAGTCAAAGATCTTGGGACTGCTTCTGCAGCCTAAGGTAAGGTGCATGAATAATAAGCTCCTCTCCAGCAGACTCGGAAGACAGGCCAGAAGTCAGGCTGGATAGGCAAGACTTTAAATGCGCTGGTGATGTCTGCTTTAGATAGCCAGGCTCCGTGGCCTGCTAGGCAGATGAGAGTAATGGCATGGTTCATTGTCACATATTGCATGGAAAAATTTAGACTTGGAATAAGTCTGTTATGATTGGAATGTGTGAGCCATGAGGGGATGACAGACCTATGATTAACAGTTTTTTTCCTGAGTATTTTCAAGTGGTGAAACCTATTGGACTGATGCAGATCACTGGGAAAGGAGGCTGGTCGAATGGGCCTATCATAAATCCCTCTTTGACTTCTTTAGCTAATATGGTGTCAACAGTGTGAGGTTCAGTGAGAGCTGACTGAAGATTCTGGGAGATGTGGGATGTGTCAGGAAGCTCTTCAATGCCAGGGTCAAAACCATGTGTGAAACTATTGATGATAAAGTGAACAAACATCTATCTGGATGGTTTTGAGTGGCCAGGCAGTGTTCAGGGCATTTACCTTAATAGTTGTGCCAAGATGTTCTGCTAGTCAATCTGCTGGTGTAGTTGGATTGTGGGGGCAAGTGTTCCTGGCATGGGCACCTCCGCAGAAGGAGCAATCATGTAGGAGGCTGCAGTTGGAGAGAGTACAGCTAAGGTCGTTAAAATTATTACATAACATCCTGCTGCCCTGAGAGAGGATTGGCCTTCCTTGTTTGTCGACCCCCTTTGGCATGGGGACATTAACTGAAGGACTGGTGTCTATAAGCTTAGGGATGACGGGAGGGGGTGGTGCAGTGGGTGACAATCGGTTTAAGCGCGACCAAGAGGGACCTGCGCGAGATTGGGGAACAGTGACTGTGAATGCTGTGGCTGGGTGGGAGGGGGCTCTGCAAAACTCACAAGAAAGTGAAGTGCAGGCTGCAAAGATACGGCAGTAAAGCCCGGAGTCAAGGGCGTCCCAGTATGTTCCCTGGTTGAATTATAAATCCGGCCAGCTGTCTGGTTTGCAACGTGGACGTGATAACTATAAAACCCAGTCCCTCTGAAACGTAAGGCCATGTCAAGCACTGTGGGGAGATAATCATCCAGCTCAGGCCTACGGGCAAGAAAAGCTGAACAAATGATATATCGGCATAATGAAAATGCTAAAGCATTGGGTATTGGGGAAGGTAGGAGTTAGGGATGGGGAAGGGAGAGGGAAAGGATTGACCAGTTGGAAAAGAATTAGAAGGCTGAGAACCATCAATCTGATAAGCTTGTGGTGGGGCACCTGACATTGCTGGGCAGGGCTGTTGACCTGTGGTAGCCATGATGGAGTGAGGCAGAGCAGAAGCCGTGTTATTGGAAGCGGCTGAGGGAAGGGTAGAGGAAAGGATGATGGGATGGAATCATGTCTGTGCGTGGGGATTTTGTGAAGTGTGCAAACACAGGGAAGAAAAGTCTGAAATCAGAAAAATCAGACGCAGAGGGAACAGGTACAAGGGGTGATACGACCCCCCCCCCCACTAGGGGGGGCTGATGGAGCCAGCTGTGCTCTTGCAGAGGGTGGAGGCTAGGTGACATCGTGGGTGACAATGCTTTCGGTGATTGGCTCTGGTGAGGAAGCAGAGACTATGCAGGATTGCTAATGGAGGTTGAGTAGAGATTAAATAATGTTGCTTTGTTGTTGCTGTGGTGGAAAGAGATGCCTTTCTCTCTAATGGCTGGTACACATTGTACGATTTTAGCAATCTAATAAGACCATTGCATGGCACACTATGCGATTTGGATCTAATAAACTTAGGTACGATGTCAAGTTTGATGGGTCCAGACTGTACGATGGTCGTTTACTGAATTGCAGATTACGACGTACCTCAGTATGCAACATCATTAGTGTATGACATCCATCTGTGCTACCATGACATCGTATTCAGTGTTATTTTAGGTCAGTGCAAGTTTAATGGTAATGTAAGACGCGGATAATAACGTGCAGCTAATATGGTAATACAATCAACAGTACTTACGATAATGACACGATAACCATCTACGCCACAATGAACATTTAAATGCTTATTAAAGAATAATCAATCGGTTCATTGCCTTCAAACGCCGATGGCAAGTGGTATTTGTGAAATGTTTTAATGCTCGTTCTCTTCGAGAATGCTTTGTATTGAACTGATTTGTATTTTACTTATTTTATTCGCACGGCATTGCAAATGTGAAGGATTGTATGCAATTAAATGCCCGTTAAAATCGAACGCCTTGTGACTGTGATTTAACTCCAATGTCTGTCTTCATGAATCACTGAGGGGCATCAGCTAATCCGTAAACTATAAATTATTCTGTTTATTTTATTTAAAAAAATAAATGATTATCATTTTGTTTCCTGCTGCATTTGTATTGGCTGATTAGTAGATGTAGTTTGTAGCAGCTGTCACACTAAATTTCTGACACTGTCAGAACTTGAGATTAAATTATCTTTGGTCGCAAGACGCTGACAATGGCCGTCCTTGAACCTGTCTCACAGTGCGATGTATGACCACCGTTCTAGAGCCACGACCAAAGATTTCTCCATGTTTCTTCTACGATGGTCATCTTTCTTCTGGGACGGCCCAAAATCGTACAGTGTGTACCGGCCATAAGGGCTCGACAGTCCAATCTCTGATAACAAGCTCAAGCTGTGGACACAGAGACGGCCGGGACGAGGAGGAGTGAGCGTCGCGAGTGCGGTGGCTTCGAAAGCTGGTGTCTGAGCATGATGGCGACTGATGTTGTGAGCTGGACAGGCGATGGGTCTTGCAGCTCTGCTTATGACACCAGCAGTTGTCGATCCGTAATGACAGAGGAGAGGAGGTCAGAGAAAAGCGCACCTTACTGAAAAAAATCACTAAGGACTATTCCGGTAAAAAGCAAATGCTTTTCTCTGTGCTTTTCTCTGCATTGACTGTCCATGCTGTTGAGCACCTTTATAGTCCTTTTCCACAGCGGGCTTTGAGCGCATCTGGTCTATTCCTCTCGGAGGAGAGGAGGTGTCGGATCTTCCTGGAGTCGAGGAGATCTTCTTTGGTGATCTTGCACAGAGAAGCCAGTTTTGGATGGCCAGTTTTGTTGGTGTCATCGAACAATTCCTCGTCTGATTCCGGCATATTGATTTGAACTTCGGAGTCCATGGTAAGATGACTCGATTGAAAGCTAGTTCAATAATAAGGTGGGGTTGAGGTGTGGCCCTGCTCCCAAACCTTTGTTAACTTATAAACTTAATTTTTTATACCCAAGTGAAAAAGGAAGCAATGTAATGGCCTAATGTTATTCCTTAACAGATAAACCTCAAATAAGTGAAACTTAATATCAGATTTATTTTTGGAAGAAGAAATTTACAATAATCTTTAAGGGTGCCATAAATTGAATCAGTGAATTGTTAAATGTTAAAAATGTGTTGAGTTGGGCCCTTATTGAATTCCTCAATTCAATTGTGAAAGCTTGATTTGGAGGAAATAGATTTTTAATAAAATCAGTTAATGATTTTGGTTGGCTCTACTGGAACATTAATATTTTACAGTATTTCTCACGTTGTTATTTAGAGTTTCTCTGTAAATTTATTTTTGGAATTTTTTTTTCAGTATTGTTTGTGCATTGCCAGTCAGGGGTGCCAGTAATTTTATTTATTATTGCGCTCAAATTCAGACAGTCTGGGTCAAAAACCAGAGAATGAAATGCGACACCAAATCTCAAAACAGTGGCATCGCCAATATACAGGCAGAGCTCAAAATCAGAAACTAGAGAGGGCAGAATGCAGCACTAAATGAAGGTAGCCTGGTGATGGGCCTGTAACAGGCAGGTAAGCAAACAGAACAAAGATGGGATCCAGATATTGTAACAGGGACAAAATGCGTCAGAAACAGGCATGCAGGCGGACAGGCGGAAAGAAAAGGCTTGTTATGGCTCCGAATTGCAATCAAACGAGACAAACTAGCCATGAAACTGTAAACAGGAAGATAATAAATACTTAAAACTAAATAAGCGAACAAGAGATAGGTGAAAAACGAGGCACAAGAAATGCAAGGATGGAGGGGCAAGATAACAAGACAATAACACAATTCATTAGATGGAAGACTAAAATCGTGCACAGGAAGCAACGTGAAAGCAAGGGGGAAGGCAGGGCAAACACAAGAGAATGAAAACAAAAAAGACATGGACAACTAACTAATAAATGGAAACAGACTAGCATAGATCACAGATATAATAAAACAACTGAACAGAGAAACACTGACGTGAGAGTAAGTCAGCAAATGGGAAGTTTGAGTTGTTAATTAGGGAGGAAACCACAACCTGTGCACTGGTGATGAGCAATGATTTAGTGATTGTACTGCGTGAAAAAAACAACGCTCTCAGGCTATCATTATGAGGAGGCTGCACAGCACCACATTTTTGTGAAAGAAGCTCATACACAGATCATATACAAATCAGGAATAAAATCAAAACCACCTGCCTAATATTGTGTAGGTCCCCCTTATGCTGCCAAAATAGCACAGTCAAACTGACAGTCATTTGAATTCCCAGCCAGGACTTGCCAGCAAAACATTTCTTGGAGCATCATATCCACCTACCAACTTGTCTTGTTCTTACAATGGATCCTGGTGCCTTCTGATCCCTAGGTAATGTGGATGTACCTGACTGATGTACATGATGTAAAAGAGAACAGGAGTCACATGACGTGGTGACTTTCTTCAGTAGTCCTGCTGTGAAATTCCGCCAGGGGTCCTCCCCAATAAAGTCTGCTTTGTTTTGTGGGTAATCTCACAGCAAGCACACTTCAGGTTGGTGGGTTATAAATATATGTTATTACAGGCTTCCTCCTGGGTTTTGAAAAATATTATTCTCTTTTTTCCCTTGAAAAATAAACTTGAAGTATTCTTCACTAAATGTTAGTCTCTTTTTTTAGTCACTCATGGACTTTTACATAACTTTGAGAAGCCTTTAATGTGGACAGAGTGTCCACAGTATGTACAAGAAAAAGGCCAAACCTCAAATATTTGTGCAGAAACAAGCCTCTTTATTATACATTTGCCATCTTGTGCCAGCATTAGAATAGAATTCGCCAGTGGTGACACGATTGTACGCATTGAGCAATTGATAAGTCTTCATCTTGAAGATTTCTCAATATGACTTGTAAAGATGCGTTGGTGTGTCAGTACGATCTAACGTTAACATAAGACAGTAATTTATTCTGATCATGTAAGATAAGTTTACTTCCACGCACAGATATTAATATATATATATATATATATATATATATATATATATATATATATATAATATGTTTTTATACCAAAGCACAAAAGTTATATGACCAGGCTGAGTTCATTTTGCTCTCTTTCTAGTTTCTATTGCCAGTAACCTCTGTTTCGCAGGGGACAACTATTTCAACTGACTGCTCAGATATTTAGCAACGTTATGGGGCACCAGAATGAAGCACCAAAATCTCTGTCTGGTAGATATGGATCATCTAGAAGCCAGTGTGGTACAGGAAATGGGTGTCATTACCAAATTCTATAGTTAACACAAGACTGGGCTAGTTTGGTGTCCTTGGTCAAGGGGAGCCACTCCATACATCAGCTGTATAACTCTGCTGATATCACTTTCACATAACTTTGGACTCATATAGACATTTGTACACCTCGTTTTCCAGGTTCAGCATGAGAGGAAGTTTGTGCTGCTTGAACCAGGTAAAAATTAGCAGGTTTTTTTTTTTTGGAATCCGTGTATATTAATTTGATTGACTGTGTGAGGACAGAATTTGGCTTAGTAACCCCACAGAGACCTGTCAGCAAATAAGACAGTATTTGCACGTATTTTTCTGTAATAAACCCTCTCTGATTGGTCTTACTTCCCTCTGTTCATGGAATATAAAAGAATAAATCATTGCCATCTTGTTTTACTGATGTTCGGTTTTATAGTCACAAACTGCTCAAACTGGAGAATTAATTTGGGGCTAAAGAAAAATCTTATGAGCTACAGCCGCGAATGCCCTGGCCAGGTGACGCCACAGTTTGTAATTTAAATCTTTTTTCATTATAAAACAATTACATTTGCCAATGTGACTTCTGCTAGTAATTTTCTACTAATCACTTATGGATTATGCTTGTCAATGACAATACTGACGGGGACCAGCGGAAACCCTGTTTTTAATGGCAAGGCCTGTGTTTTCGGAGATATTTTATGAAGTTTTAAACCAGATATTGGTTAAATTACTCAAGTCAGGATGGGATCTTACTGTGTGGCTGCGGGATGCACGTCACATACAGATAATGCAAAGAAACATAACCAATATTGGTTTGTGAGAGATGTCATAAATAAGGTAGGCAATGAGCCAGAACCAATTCCTGGAAGTGGCCGTGCAGACAAGTGAGTTTGAAAAGGCCTGCCTGCAGCACCCCTGCCAGCTAGAAAAGCTATATGTGTCCAGTCAAATTGCTCAAAGGTCCAGTTTCAACACTCACATGCCCACTGTCGGTACTTTCAGCAGTGGATAGGGGTTAGAATGGGTGCTCCAACTGGTCTGCAGCAACAAAGAGCTACATGCAGCAGAGTGCAATGCACTATGTGTTTTAATGATACTTCACGAATGCATCACAAGTCCAAAAGGCACTCATTCCCAAGAACCATATAAGTTGTTTGGTTACTCCTCTGGTACAAGCCTTATCAGTGTTTCTGATTCCACAGGAGGTGTGCTTCCTCAATTACAAGTTATGACATTGTGCCTTCAAAACAAATGATTAGAAAAAACATTGTAGCTTTGATTACTACTTCCTTAAGGTTAGGGTTGGGTTAAGGTTAATGTCCAGGGTTAGGGTACCCCTAGATTCCACCAGGCACATATCTGCAGCATAACGTGAGCAACACTATTTTGCTCCGTCTTCCAAGCAACTTCATGTCCGACTGAGAGTGAAACATTAGCGCACTGTCTTACCAGCTGATACAATCGATCTACTCAGGTTGGGCTTATTTCGTCATTTTTTTCCAGGATATTTGTGCTTCTACCATGGGAAAGTAGGCTACGAACTTAAATGCTTTTTGTTTTTTTTCTGCTTTAATTGCATTTAATGTTATTTCCGACTTTGTTGTGCGGTTGCCTACTACAGTCCCGCCATGAACGCCACAGATTAAAAAATGTTCCTAGTCTTTACGAGTCACCTATCAAGAGCAAAGTATGTCCACTTGCAAAATGACGGTCACATGAATGCTTGACAAAGAAAAATATGATAAATGACTGGCTGTTTACTGTCATGTCCCGTACGATAGATTGAAGGCAAAAAGTTCTTGCCATTTTTTTTTTTTGAGCTGGAAAACTACATCCTCTAATTTTAGACTAAAGGTACTAAAATGCTCCTGTCTCCGAAAAATTAAATTAATTTGTTTTCACATAATTAGCCTAAAAAGTATTGTCTCATATGACAGATCATTGGTAAAGTAACCAAATCTCAAGGCAATTACTTCTCAATCGCTGAGTTCCACCTGAAATACATTAGTTGTCTCTTTAATTACTCACCTCTGAGACAATAGTGGGCATTAGTGAATGGAAAATTCCACTGAGGGAAGGCAAGTGACTTTTTCAAAGGTATGCTAGTGGCTGTTCAGAGTTTCTTAATGGTATCAGTCACCAATTCAGAGGTAAGTAACAATTCCTTTAATTTCAAAACATTTTAAAAGATATTTATGAAAGTAACATCTGTCAGGTCTGTGTATTTCATTAGTTTTTTCGTATTAGAAAGACAGAAAAGAGTTGACAGCCCTCATGAACATGCACTGAGGTTTTGCACATATTATGCACTGTCGGACTGGCTAAATAAAAATGTATATAATATGCTACATGTAATGCACCCTTCAAATGAGAAAAGAGCATAATACTTTATCACCACTTGAGCGAGGACATTTTTGCCTCTGAAAACTCCAAAGGCCCTGAGCCTAAGGGCGCTTTAACACTAGGTACGATGGTTCTGTACCATGCCACAGTACGATTGTCCCCCCTCCCATGACAGTGACAATGTCACCCTTTATTGCAATTAGCCACTAGCTAAGTGACATTGTCAGTTATATCACATCTGGCATCACATGCTGAAGAAGGATGTTTTATTTCACCCTTTACAAAGCATACGTTTGCTTATGTATGATTTATGAAGACATTATTTCTCATTTATAAAGGCATTATACATGCTGTATAAAGCCTTTATGAGCAACACTTCAAATAAAGTGTGAACAAAAATGTTAAGACTAACAAATGGTCTTTGTTTATCATTCTTCTGCATTCCAACAAAATACATTTTCATTTTTAGTTGAATTGCTTATAATGTCACCTTCTTAAAATTATGCCATAAGTCATTTATTTCTTTCCGCAGTTCTTTAATTTCAACTAAGAATATTGCTCATCAGCCGTAGCTACAGAAACCGTATATAACTTCATTTCAATCATGAAGACTTTGGATTTAAGTAAAGGCGATTTATTTAACAATGCAATGACATGAAATGAAATAAATTCAGAATTTGGCGATGACTCCTTCCTTGAAGACCCTCAAATGAAGTGGGGAGCAGATCTGCCTCGGTAGCAGGCAGGGGCAAAGCCATCCCCGGTTAGACAGAAGGGTCATAAGGATGAAGTAGATGCTGAAGAGGCTGGAGTCAAAAGTTGGTGGTGGTGGGGAGGCGGTGGGCAATGCGGAATCTCAAACAGGCAAACAGGAGCACGTCACAAGCTTATATTGGGTTAGTGCAAGTGCTTGGGAATCGTACGTCTCGTGATTGAACATAGCCAGCAATAACAATTGGATAAAACTCAATTGGAATAATAAACAATTTGTCAGCAAAATTTAGAAATTCTGACGACCATTCACTTGCCATTCACCTTGAAAAAACCCATCAAAGACTCTGGATGGAGCCGCATCAGTAAAAAGCCAAAGAGACTCCAACTATCCAGGAATGAAAACCAGAAACGGATGTCAGAACGGCAACCATCATCCAAACTAATGACATCAGACAGAGAATTCACCAATTTTCTCAAATCCAGCAGCCGCGATATAAAAGACCTCCCTTGAGGAGCTCTACGCATCGCAAAATTCAAATGACCCAACAAGGTAAGCAACTCGCGCTTTGTAATGTACATCGAATTTAAGTAATTACTTGCCACGTCCTTAATACGGTTCACTTTTTAAGAAGGAGGCGAGGCTTGTTGAGAAACTCTATCCAACCATACGCCATGGAATTCTAGGGAAGTAGCTGGACCGATAGTTTTTGCGTCAGATAGGGGGACACCCAATACTCGGAAAGTGTGCTTTAACATGTCAAGCATGGGACTCGGTCGTACAGACGGGAAATCGATTAGAAGAAAATCATCTAGAAAATGCAACATGAAGGGCAGGTGGTCTTTATTCAGCAAAATCCAGCACAGCGCTTCAGATACGTGATTGAATATTTGAGGGCTACTCCTGCATCCAAAAGTAAGCCTGACAGCAAAATAAAATTCACCATCCCAACGAACGCCGAACATAGACCATTCAGATGGATGAATGGGCATGACTTTAAATGCGTCAGTTATGTCAGCTTTAGCCAAACAGCCACAGTGGCCAGCGAGTTTTATAACATGAATGGTATGATCGACCATAGCATAATGCATAGAGAAAGGTTCGAGGGGAATTAAGCTATTGACGCTTGGGTTCACCCCAAAACGCAGATGAGACGTCAAAAATTAATCGCCTCTCACCGGAGAATTTCCGTGTCGCAATGCCAATGGGGTTAGTGTGAAAAATGGAGAAGGGAGGAGATTTGAAGGGGCCGATAACGTAACCTTTATTCACTTCCCTTTGAAGGAGCATCCGAATGATGTCTAGCTCGATTAAAGCAGAGTGCAAATTTTTACAGATGATCAGGATGAGAAGACAGTGCTAAAGATAAGGCTGACACATTAATATGAGTGGAAGGATGTGCTTTTAGGTCTATGGTAGCTGTTTGAAGCTTCTCTTCTGTCGCGGATTCCGATGACTGTGACGAGGACACACCGATTTCGAATGGGCGTCCTTGCAAAAACGACAAAAAAAAAAAAGAAAAGAAAATTTACATTTAGACCGACCACAAACACCTTCATTAATATTATTACATATGGGAACACCATGAAAGTAAAAGACCTTTAAATCAAACATGAATGCTACAGAGGACTCTTACGTAGGTTCGTGAGACCAAGATGGCACGGAAGCTGAATCACTGTCTTAGGGAAAAGTTCAGCAGTATGTCCAATAGCGCTGCACACTGCGCACGTGATCGCCCGGTGACCCCCAAAATGGTAAATGAGCAGTTCGATGTCGAGGCACGACCAATCTACGCGAACGTTAAACTGACACAAGTGCAAAGCAGCCCTCACTGAAAATGATTTGTGATACTCATAGAACAACGCACTCCCATAAAGCAGGTGCAGATTGCAAATATTACATTACATTACATTACATTACAGGTTCTTAGCAGACGCTCTCATCCAGATCGACGTACAAAAGTGCAGAGCTCCTAGGATACAAGTACAAGTGCTAACAGTAAGTGACAGAACACTTTCCATTGTTACAGATCTAAACCAAAAAGCAATCCCCAAAAATACTGGCAAGATTGAGTAGAATGACAACAGAATCAGAGGGCAACAAATCAAGAAAACAAACTCAACTAAAATATATAAAAACCTTGAGTAGATTGGCAGCAAATCTGAGAGGAGGACAACAGAATAAAGTGTAACAAAAGGGCTAGGTCAAGTGAACAAACTGGCAACAAGGTCAAATGCAACAAAGGCAAGTGCAACAAAGGGCAGAGTCAAGTGCAAGAAAAGGGTGACAAAAAGGCAATAGGTCAAGTGCAACAAAGGGTCAGGAAAATCAAGTAAACCGACAACAAGATCAGGTGCAACAAAATGAAGGGCAACCAAATCAAGCAATAACAAAATCAGGAAAAAAGGTAAACAAAATTAAAGTGCAACGAGTTTGTGTAAGGGCAACAAATTAAGGGAAGTAGGGACAGGATTCAGAGCAGTGGAGTAGGGGAAAGGTGGAGCCTGAAGAGGTGGGTTTTCAGGCGAAGCTTGAAGGTGCTCAAGGATTCTGCTGTTCTGACCTCGATAGGTAGATCATTCCACCAACGAGGTACCAGGACAGACAACAGCCTTGAACAGGAAGGGGAGAAGCGGAGAGGGGGAGGAGCCAGGTGACCAGAAGTAGCAGAGCTGAGTGCTCTGGCAGGGGTGTAAGGTCTGAACAGTCTCTAGATGTATGCTGGAGCTGTTTTGTTGACTCCCTGATTGATGTGAGCGGGAACGGGGAGCCAATGGAGCCTTGTGAGCAGGGGGATGACGTGGGAGTGTCGCGGGAGTTTGTGGACCAGGTGAGCTGTAGCGTTCTGGTTGAGCTGCAGGGGTCTTGATGGCAGATGCTGGGAGGCCGGCGAGGAGGGAGTTGCAGTAGTCCAGCGGGAGAGGATCATCGCTTGGACCAGGAGCTGCATTCAGTAGCTGGTAAGGAAGGGCCGGAGTCTACGGATTTTGTAGAGGAAGAACCTGCAGGTCCAAGTCACTGCTGCGATGTTCACCGCAGAGGAGAGCCTGTCGTCAAACAGGACCCCAAGGTTCTTCACACTCCGCGAGGGGGAGATGGTGGTATCCCCCAGGGTGGTGGTCAGGTCCAGGAGAGGGGAGGATGGCTCAGGGATGTAGATCTCTGTCTTGGTAGGGTCGAGCTTCAGGTGATGGTTGTCCATCCAGCTCTGGATGACTTGTAGGCAGGCGAAGATGCGGGTGTAGACCTGGGCATCGGGGAAAAGAGAGAAAAACTTGAGTGTCATCAGCATAAAAGTGATATGATAAACCATGAGCAGAGATGACAGGACCGAGAGACTGGAGATAAAGAGAAAGGGGTGTTGATACTTCACCAGCCCAGGCAACCTGGTAGGAGCGACCGGAGAGGTACGACTTCAACCAGATGAGGGCTGTACCACAGATCCCCAGTGCAGACAGGGAAGAGAGGAGGATGGAGTGGTCAACAGTGTCGAATGTGGCAGAGAGGTCAAGGAAGATCAGGATGGATGAGAGGGAGGAGGCGCGTGCGGTGTGAAGCGCCTCACTGACGGAGATGGAGCAACACCATGTTCAAGGGTTTTTGCCAGGAAAGGGAGGAGGGAGACTGGGCGGAAGTTCTGAATGACTGAGGGGTCAAGGGAGGGTTTTTTCAGGAGAGGGGTAATGGTAGTCTGTTTGAATGGAGAGGGAAATCATCCAGAGCACAAAGAAGAGTTAATAAGGGAGGATGTTGGGTGTGATAGCCTGGAGGAGGGGGGAGGGGATAGGGTCGAGAGCACATCTGGTAGGGCGGTGAGAGAGGAGCAGCAAGGAGACATCAGAAGAGGAGAGGGGGGAGAAAGCAGAGAGGAGATGGGAGGGTACAATGGGGTAGGGGGAGAGGGGAGTGAGGTGGGAGAAGGAGCTGCGAATGGACATAATCTTATCCTCGAAGAAGGCTGTGAAGTCCTCTGCTATGATGGAGGTCGCAGGTGTGACAGGCGAAGAGCTGAGGAGAGAAGAGAAGACAGAAAACAACTGGCGAGGCTCAGAGATTGAATTCTGGATTCTAAAATGATAAAATTTTATTTTAGCAGAGGTAATTGAAGAGGAAAATTCGGCTAGGAGGGACTGGTAGTGGGACAGGTCTGCCAGGGCCCTGGATTTCCTCCATTTGCTCTCTGCTGCTCGAAGGCTTTTCCTGCTGGAGCGGAGAGTTTCTGACATCCAGGAGCTGGGTGAGGATGATCTGGCTGGCCTGGAAACAAGAGGAGAGAGAGCGTTAACGTAAGGATGAGAGGGAGGAGAAGAGATGAGGCAGCAGATTCAGTGGGGAGATCAGAGAAGGAATTAAGGGAAGGGAGGGAGGCAGTGACATGGGAAGCGGAAGAAGGGGGGGAGAGAGCAGAGGTCACGGCAAACTGTAACAGAGGGGGTTGGAGTGGGGGGAGAGAGAGGGAGAGGGAGGGAGAAAGAGACGAAGTAGTCGTCACACAGGTGGAGAGGGGTTCCAGTGGGATCAGAGGAGGAGCAGTTACAAAAGAGGACCAAGTCGAGGTGATTGCCAGCTATGTGAGTTGGAGGTGTGGATAGGAGGGAAAGGCCAAAGGAGTGGAGGATAGAAAGAAAGGCGGCAGACTGAGAGGCCTCAAACAATAGCGAGATAAGAGTCCAGTTCCTGACACCGCTCAGGATAAATAGAGCAAATTATATCTCGAAATATACCAAAGGCCACAACAAACTCGCCAATGGAAAGAGACCGCTGAAGCTGCGATTCGGCAGACTTCAATAATTTAGAAACGTCCCCACAGTACAAAACTTGTTTGTCGCATTCGGGAGAAGGCAGCAGGAACGAAACCAAATTAACGTCCTTACCAAGCTGAGGAGATGCAGGGGAAACATAAGGCCTACCAGATGAAGGCGCAGGAGGCAAGAGATAATTTGGACGGCATGTCGGAGACAGCGGAACGAAGCACCGTTTCTGTTGCACCAGGCTGCTGAGCTGAAACTTCCACAGCACGAATCCGCCTTTCGAGGCTACCCACGGATTGCACCAAGCTCTAAACGGCCACCAGGACCGGCTCGGTGATGTCAACACTGGAGGATGTGGAATCACCACGCGGGGCTTTCCCAGAGTGGCCGGGACACGCAGGGGAAGATTTTACCAGCCTTTTCTTGCCCCACCCATCGGGACGGGATGTGGAAGGCAAGCGGTCTTGGAAGGGGCCTGGTCATCTTCAGAGCCAGACGGAACAGAGACAGGAGCTGTGCCGGCACTTGTTGGAGAGGCAAGCGGCTCCAGCAACTCCAAACGAGGGAGCTCGGGGGTAACAGAAATGCCAAGATCTGCCAGGACTGCAAGGAGACGCTCATCAGTGTAATCATCATATTCCGAAGAAGTAGCCACCGCGGCCAAACACCTACTCCGGTGAGGATTCAGGCCGGAACATTCACCAGCCAGGGAATCATCCTGCACGCAGCGGTAGGCACTTTGAGAGGAGAGAGCTGACCCAGATTCTGACATGACGTACGAAAAAAGCGATGCAGAATCGCTTAAACAGAAAACAGGAACATGTCACGAGTATGACATGTAGTATGGTTCGGTATGTCGTAGCGTCAACATAGTAGAAGTGACCGCTTGGTCAGCATTGTTCTAGGTGTAATCGTAGTGGCAGCAAGTCAGCAGCGCTTTTGACGTAAAAGCATCGCAGTACAGTTGTGATGTAGTCTTTAATAACCCAAATTTCTGGATTTTGACGATGATAATGCTCCGATTTTTCAGATCGGGGTGATAAGCATGGTCTTTGTAAGGTCCCAGAGCTGTGTGAACGGGGTTTAAGTGCACGCACTATAAAGGCTGTGTCCTTCCCACGGCGACCTGGGTTTGATTCCGGCGTGGGTCATTTGCTGCATGCCTTCTCCATTCCTCTCTCTAAACCTTTGTCTCTATTCTCTGTAACTATCAAATAAAGGAAAAAAAAAAATCGAAAAAAAATCTTTTAAAAAACGACTTTCTTTGCAATTTTTGAACAAATCCTGAATTTGAGAGCAAAAAAAAATGTAGGTTTGATTGCATAAATTTGCCGCATTCTCTCCATACTCCAGAAACTTTTGAACATCGTCTGAAAATCTGAAGACTCTAAGACATATACTTCAAGAGAAATGAACATCTCGTTCGAAAGTGGCATCTCATTCAATTTCCAACTTGCAAGTGATTTATTGAATATGTCCACTTGGTGAAAAATAATGAAAATGTAGGAATTCCAGATTTGAAAAATTGGTAGATGTCAGTTTCAGATGCCAAAGATCATTCCTTCAAAGTGTGATGGCTGCTGGAAGTGGATGCTAAGAGCAACGGCTAGAAATAAAAGGCAAAACTCACAGCGCACCGAGGGACTAAAAACAGATAGAAATGACGAGACTCACGCTACCAACGGACCAGATGCCATCTGTGGTAGAAAACAGGCAAGCTCGAGGAAAACGAAAGAAAAGGGAAAATACACTAAAGATTCCCTTTCTCACTAACAATAATCCTGTTATGCAGCTAAGTCCGTGACAATACTCTCTTTAGAGACGTTATGGGCTAAAGCGCCAAAGAAACACTGACACTCTATCAACGAGAGCGAGGCAGAACAGGAGCTTAAATAGAATCCGGGTAACGCCCCCAATTAATGCCAGCTGGCCCAGGAATCCGATAGGGCTTACAACAATATTGTCCCGGACGAGAGCAACAAAGCTCTCAGTCCTTCTAAACCGCGACACAAAGTTTCAAGAGATCCTGAGGTGGTCAAGCAACTGACCTCCCCTCATCTCGCCGAGTTGACACAGAATGACCCAGATAACAAAAATGGGACAGATGGATTGCGGGTATTGTTTTCACGTGTCAGCTCGATTCAAAAGTTATTTTGAGATAAATCCATCAACGTCTGAAGTATCAAAGACATTCTTTCTGTACCTACTGAGCAATAAAGGAAATGAAAATTAATGCAGGACTGAGTAGAGATTTAGAAAGAGTGGAAAAAAATCTCATTTATTTATCTCACATGCTCATTTACTCGTTTGCTCAAACATTTCTTTGTTTTGCCAACACTTCTACTTGGTGACCATGCAAATACATTAACTTGCCTTTCCTATTTTTGAGTTAATGGAAATTCACACAGTTTTGGGAATGTTATGATATGATATCCCGAATAACTTGCAAATACCGAAGTGTTTAATCTTGCCCACTGAATCGCAAATCACCTGGATGCTGATGGACCATGTTCCCTCACGATTTAAATAAATTAACACATTCAAAGAGGATTCAATGATCGAGCACACAGATCACATTCGCCTTTATGACGTCATTTTATTCTATAATAAGCACCCAGACTGTAATCTTTTCATTCTTAAATGCTGCTGCTCCTAGTCCCTGTGTGTGTGACAAGCCGAGGGTACGCACATTGTGCACTGGCCTACAGAGGCACATAATACTTGCTTTATGTTTCACCCTTCAAATAGCAGTTAAAAACTGAATATCGACTTTAGAATAGGTGCAAGAGCTTTGTGCTACCTCTAGATGATAACATGCCAGTAGAATGCCTGATCACATCTCATTGTCAGACTAACATGCCCATGGGCGCTCAATTTGGTGCAAATGCATTTGCTATTTATGCAGAGTGGATGCTGGATGGGAAAATATTGTCTGTGTCAGTCGTAAAGTATCAAAGACACTTGCGTTACACGTGCACGATGGCGGCCTTAATGACTAAGGTCTGTCTGCTGATCTTGACATGCATTCTTATTAGGAGAAAATCAACGTTATTTGTTTCGTCTGTGAGTGGTTTTAATGTTTTTGCTCATTGCAATATGGTCCATATTCACTTCAGATGTACAAATTCAGAGATTAATTGACCCTGCATTTTACAGGGCATAATATGCTAGTCATAGAACTGATGGTTTTTCCAATTACATCGCTGAGTTTTGCAAGTTAATTAAAAATTTTTATGGACATTGGAACAGCAATATATATGGCAGCTTATCTTTTTTTTTTCATTGTACTTCTTGATTCTTAAAAAAAGCATGCTGGTGGTTCATTTTTAATTAACTTGTTTGAAGTATGCAATTTAGTTAAATTCCGTCTCGCTTTAGTGAAATTAGTATTCATGAGATAAGGTTCAAACCATTATCTTATCTAATTAATTAATTTATATTGGAGTTTGAAGTTGGGTTAATGTTGAATCTTGTAACGGTAAATGTGAAACTAAAGCAGAGTATATCCATCCATATGAAAGTGAAATGGTCAGTCCACAAGGTTCTTTCATCTCCTTTCTTCAAATGGCATCAAAAAATTTTAAATCGTGAAGGTTGTCAGCTAACTGATCCAATGGGTGGAATAGGGCAAATACAAACTAAAATTTTTCAATTCTTCAGAGAATTTTGTTATATCAACCGGATTATCCGCTCTGTTGATATGCTCTCAGGATGGTATTAGTGTAGAATTACAATATGCTTGGAAAACACATGGCTTGTGAGGTATTCCCCAACGTGGGTTTGAGTGATTATGCCTGGTTGCCATCATCTATCCATCACCTAAACCGGTTCTTTCTTACTAGGCCGGCAAAGAGAGACGCAGCCTATCCCAGCTGACTATGGGCAAAAAGCAGGATCACATCAGCACAGCTTGCCAATCCATCTCAGGGAGCACACTCCATTCACTCACACAGCCTTACCTAATCTTAGAGTCTCCAGTTAGCCTGAAATGCCAGTCTAAGGACTGTAGGACGAATCTGGAGTACCGGTAGGAATATGCAAACTCCACACAGAAATGCTCCACTGTGGTGGTGGTGGTTTTGGTTCCCAGTGAATCAATACGTCAGAAAATGATGCAGTAACTTCATAGACATATTATACACTGCTCAAAAAAATAAAGGGAACACTGAAACAAAACAATGTAACTCCAAGTCAATCACACTTCTGTGAAATCAAACTGTCCACTCAGGAAGCAACACGGATTGACAATCAATTTCACATGCTGTTGTGCAAATGGAATAGACAGCAGATGGAAATTATAGGCAATTAGCTAGACACCCCCAATGAAGGAGTGGTTCTGCAGGTGGTGACCACAGACCACTTCTCAGTTCCTATGCTTTCTGGCTTATGTTTTGGTCACTTTTGAATGCTGGCGGTGCTTTCACTCCAGTGGTAGCAAGAGACGGACTCCACAACCCATACCAGCGGCTCAGGTAGTGCAGCTCAACCTGGATGGCACATCAATGCGAGCTGTGGCAAGAAGGTTTGCTGTGTCTGTCAGCGGTAGTGTCCAGAGCATGGAGACGCTACCAGGAGACAGGCCAGTACATCAGGAGACGTGGAGAAGGCCGTAGGCTCAAACGGTCATAAATCGATTCCATGAGGATGGTATGAGGGCCCGACGTCCACAGGTGGGGGTTGTACTTACAGCTCACCACCATGCAGGATGTTTGGCATGTGCCAGAGAACACCAAGATTGGCAAATTCACCACTGGCACCCTGTGCTCTTCACAGATGAAAGCAGGTTCACTCTGAGCATATGTGACAGACATGACAGAGTCTGGAGACTGACGTGAGAGCCAATTGACTGTGGCTATAGTACTGTGGCTAACGTAGCCAAGTTACTGTGGCTAATGTTTGTGTCCTAAATATGCAAGAGTGATATCAGGGGAAATTCAACAGAAGGTGTGTGAACATAAACCTCATTTGAAGCTAACTTTTTATACTTGTTTGTAATTTGGATGCTTACAATTGTCCACGGTAAGGGAACTTGCTGTCTGTAAAACCTGTATTGTGAGGGTTTGTCTCTGTGGTTGTTAAGACAGCTCGGTTACCAGCTACTGCATGTTGGTTGCATGCTGCGCTACTTAAAATGCTCCTGGTTAACTTATATGCAGTAATTCTGATCGGGGTAATGCTTTTGTTACTTCGGTAATCATTAATGTGGCAGTTTCATCGTAACGTTGCCCGATTATAGCCACTACAGTTGAAGCTAACCAGACAGGTGCTGTGTTTGCAAAGTTGGGCTGAAAAGGCTGCATTTAAACCAGACGTAGGTTTGCTGCGTTTGATCGATTCACTTATCCATGACCGAGGTCAGCTGGATACTTTGTCAATATCTGGGCTAGCTCTCTGATACCACCGCGATAAAAGCAATCCGAAACGCAAAAGCTCTAACATGTCTGATATAACAAATGATTTCTCTTGTGGCATAATTTCATCCCCCTTTAGAAATTGTTCTGGCTAATAAAAACCCAAAAAAGGCAAAGAGATTGAATAGGAAATTCTTTTCTGGAGAAGTGATTGATTCGCTAGCTCCGCAAAAGCAACTGTCCACGCTAATAGAGCATATGGTCAGTAAAGCCTGTCTTATGTTCATAACATAACCAAGCTTTCTATAGCTGTTGCATACCATCCATAAAGCTGCTTTCACACCGGATGCGAAACAAAATTTTTCACGTAAAAGATTACATTTAAATCCAATACAAAGACAATGCAAAGATAATGCATTGACTTTGAATGCAATGTGTCGCGCGAAAAATTTGTTCCATGTCCGGTGTGAAAGCGGCTTATCACGCCAATTTCCCACAAGCAAACGCTGGTCATTCTGACACAATACGTAAACCATTACTACGGGCAATTTCCGAAAAGACTGTTTAGCCTGGAGCTTTCACCCCTCCGTCATTTACCAGCACAGAAGCTGTTCGTTACTCCACACTAACGAAACACCACAGTTATGCACACGAACCAGCAGGTCCTTATAATACACACCTAAGCAGTCAATAAGTTGTTGGTCCACTTTTTGCTGCTCCTCACTGTCCATGTTTCCCTGTAAACTCAGACCCACCGGATTTCTACGGTCTCTGGTCTACACTTGGGTATGTCGACCCGTTCTACAAATGTGTCTGTATGGGGTGGATTGTTGCTTTCTCTCAATCCTAGCTATAGAGTAGAAACACCGCTGTACTCACCATATTAGCCGTAGGTAGATAGCAAATTAGAGCTTGAGCTGCCAGACTTTCGCACTGCATCCTCCACTTTCGCCGTTGCGTTTATTAAAACAAGTTCATTTAATTAGATCTACACACATGTACTGCGTTTGATTGCGGAATTTTCCCCTCTTCCTTATCAGATGGCAGGCGCGTCTCAGTTTCACTCTGAGGAGGCAGACCCGGAAAACTGCGTTCTGCTGCCTCGTCCCGCCCAGATGCGCCCTCCACAGAGCTGGCCAGTAAGAATAAAGTGGGCACATGGGGAGTGGGGGCCATAGCGGAAGGGCTGCCCCAACGAGGCGTTTCAGGCAGAGACTACAATGGACTACAAATGGGTTTTTTTGGGGATGGCAGTATGAGCTAAATAAGAATCCTTTTTTGGACTTTGAATGATCAGGAGTACTCTTTGGGAGTCCAAGATCGAAATATAAATTTGAAAATGTACAGAGATGCCAAGGCTTACGTCATAGGCGTGAGTTTCTCCTCTTAGTGGCATTCATGTTTCTGTGCTGTAGTCAGCAATTATTCAATCAAAGCAAATTCACTCGCGGAATTTAAGTCATTGTGCATTAAGTTAATCAGTGCCTCGTGCGTTCCGGTGGATTTCCCCACTAATGACACGGAAATCAATCATGACTCACAAATTCTCAGGCTTGTCTTTACTGAGGGATTAAAAGCAATGGAATTGCATAAAAACATTTCAGATGGTCTTATTTCATTAAAACAATGAAATTGATCATGAAACACATGCATTGTTTCCAATCCCGGGAAGCACGGGAAGTCCAGAGTCATAATCACTTTCCATGTTACTTGTGATGATGTGCACCTTTCCGCATGTGAAACAAACTTCAATGCACAAGGATTTTATTTCCACATGAGAATTTCATTAAGCATTCAATGAATAATTACAGACTACGGTGAATAAGCCTAAAAAATGCGTAAGACCTACGCCGAATGCATGAGACTTGGAATCTTTGAATGTAGCATAATTCAATTAAGTATAAATAAAAAAACAAGGCAATCAGAGATAGCAGACCTGGCCCCAGCCACGGGCTGACAGACAGAGTGACAGAAACAGACACACACACACACACACACACACACACACACACACATGATCATTGCTTAACCTGGCTCCCCCTAGAGGGGAGCCAGGTAAGAACAGTCAAGTTGCTCTTTGACATAAAAAAGGCATCCATAGCCATTTTTAAAGGAGGAGACAGCTCATTGGCAAAGTATATTTCAGCAGAAAGTAGAATACTTGAAGTGTCTAAAATGCATAGCTTTATCAATTTTGATACAGCAATAATCCAGTGCAATGCATTTTTAAACCAGCGAGTCTTCAAATTGGCTTCAATACTAGGGGGCAGATACTTGTGGCCAGCCAAGATGTTAAGGCAGAGCTTACTGAAGGTGCTTTGAACTACTCCACGCCCCGCACAAAAGGAAAGAGAACAACTGATGTCTCATAAGAGAAAAAGTGACGCACAAACACCGCAGCACTGGCGTTTGATTGGATAATGCGTTCAAAATGCACATTCCCCCACCCAAGGCACTGCGTAGTGAATGTTCTACATTGGAAACAACATAGAGAGAGAGTGAGCGAGTGGACAAGTATGCATTCCTGAACGCAGCCTTAGATTCCAAGTAGAAATGTCTGAGCCCTGGTACTGACGCCGATTTGAAGACTTTCTGGTTTAAAAATGCATCGGACTGGATCATTACCAAATTAAAAGTGATAAAACTAGGCTTTTTAGACACTTCAAGAATTCTACTTTCTGCTGAAATATACATTGCTAAGGTGCAGTCTCCTCCTTTAATAACATATTCTTCAGGAAGAGTATGGGATTTCTTTAAAGGCAGTTTTTTTTTAATGGTTTGAGCACCATTGTGTTGGAGGTAAATAACAGGTTCACATCCTGTATTACTGGAAGAGAAGATGAGCTTTAATTGCCACACCAAATTAACCATACCATATTTATTCTGAGTGATATACAGAGATTTTGAATGCATTTTTTGGTATTAGAATCTGAAGAGCGGCATTTGCATTTGCTGGGGTGTGAATGATAAAAAAAAAGTATGGTAATCTGGGAAACTGATAAGCCTCCACTTTGTATGTAATCATTTTCATCTAGTGTGAGTGTCTATATTCCATTTTTCAAGCCAATGTGGAAATTACCGTGGATCTTTTTCAAGGACTCTGAGAGGGAAATCATTTTGCGGCTATTTTACTGTACAGATTGCTTTGGGACGGCAGACGGAACCCATAGACTAGGCTCTTTTGTTCAAGCTCGATAAGAGCGCCATTCCCGCATGCCTTCATCCCTTCCCCCTCCCCAAGAGAGCCCAGTCTAATTTGCTTTGCTGTCTTGTCTCCTGTGGTTTTGTGTTTTAACAAAAAAATGCAAAAATTAATTTGCAGCACTAAATCACACGGCCTTGACTAACAGAATATAAATAGTGCCCCTGGCTTTCCTCCCCTTTGGTCATTATCTCTGCTTATGCATGGAACCGAGGAAATATAATCATTTGGAGTCGTGCATGCTTAAATTTAAAATAAATTTTTTATTCCTGTAAAAGTAATATCTTTCTTTACAGCCAGCCTTCACTGAGAATAGACATGTAATTTTGCAAACTTTTTGTCAGAGCACTTTCAATGGCGAGTAAGTTGCTGGTTTGCGTAAATTCAGTTAAAACAGGTGGACAGTCATATGAACAATTTTTTTTGGCTTGTCTGAATTTCTGAATGCAGGGTACATACGGAGCAGAAAGAGGCAAGTATGTTAAGGTAAAGGCAGGTTTCTCTCTTTAGCATGCACACTTCACAATGTCCTTTTCAGGCATCGATCAGCAATCAGAGAACTGAGTGATGATAAGAGGGGCCAAACATATTCCTTTCCCTGTGTAATTGAATACAGATGAGCGTCTGCAGACACCACTGATAGATATCCATAGTCCCTCCTGAACTCTTTCATACCCAGAAAAACAAGTCTGATGCTGACTTAACAATCACAAAGGCTGGAATTGTTGGCTGGGCCCAGGCCTACTTAAATCAAAGGTTTGTTTTGAATCTAAGACAAGATTACCAACGTGACACCGGTGGGCTCTGTTACTGTGCTGAGCGAAGTATTAAGAATCAGAACAAGTCCACCTACGTAAAATGAAGTTTTACGTAGGGCTGAGATGATGACCACATGACTGCAACATTGCAGACATGGGATGCCTCCACCAGGGCTCAGGTATTTACTATCATCACACAATTTTTATTTTTAATTTCATTTTTTGTCGCTGAAAGCTGCAGGAGTGTATATGGCATGTGTTATCAAATTTATTGAATACATTAATCATTGTTTTGTCATCATACAGTATCGTCCACCGTTTGTAGCAGCTACAGGAGAAGAAGAAAAGAATTTTCAGAATTTTCAAAGCTTAACTTCAGCTTTGCTTGGGGTGTTGATAGTCATTTTAAGATGTAGGGCATTTCTTTTGTTTGGGTTGGATTATTATTGATTATTTATCTTTTGCTTGCGATATATTGGGCCTATAACGTCCAATTAAACACATAACACACAGAAATCAAGGACAGAATTCTAAAGAAAACAGCTGGAGTTTCATTTTAATTGCAAGTGCTTTAGTGAACACACTTCCCTAATATGGTACAGTTGCCACTTGCTGGCTGATATCCCACAAAACTAGTTTCTAAGCCGAATTAGTTCCCTATAAGAATATTTTGGCCTTGCGCTAGAGAATTTTGACCAGGAAATATGCTGTTTTTGTAGGAAAGCTATCTGTCTCACCTGGAAATACTTCAATAAAAGGTTACATTTAGGCCTGTTCACACGAAGGGCAAACGAAAAAACTGAAGGAAAATGTGGTCACCATGGATCCCTCCAAAAATTAAAGATTTACAGAAATTCTTCTTTGACAACTATGAGTAAGAAAATGTATTGATCCCTGGAGCAAAAGTCCTTTTTTTGTTGGCTTGTTCTATCGACACCTGAAATCCATAGACCTGCTGCAGGAAAAAATTCTGCACAGCGGCATTCAAACGATTAATTTCAATCGATTCAAATGATTCATTCAAGTTATATAAGTCATAAATGTTCTCTAGACTTGAGAGTAATCATTTTGATGACGTGGCAATTAATTTTTTCATAGCATTATTCCGCTCATGAAATTCTGAAGAAATAATACATAGTTATGTCTGAATTAGATGACAGTTCAGAAAGCAATGATCTAAAGTGGGCTCCAAAATTACTTGCACCCCTGGCTGGTATTGCAAAAACAATACAAAAAAAATATATAAACAACATAATACAACCCCAATTCCGAAGTGTAAATTGTGAATAATATCAAAAATGCAATGACTTTCAAATCACACCAGCCAGTACTTTATTGGCAATAGAACAGAGATGACATAGCAAATGTTGAAAAGGAGAAACTTCACAATTTTATCCACAAAAAGAGCTCATTGCAAATTTGATGGCTGCTACAGGCCTCAAAAAAGTTGGGACAGAGGCCTGTTTACCATGGTGTAGCATCGCCTCTTCTTTTTAACACAGAGGGGAGGCATCTGAGCATTGAGGAGACAAGTTTCTTGAGTTTAGCCATTGGAACTTGGCCCACAGAACACGGCGGCCCTTCTGTATCATGCTCAACAATGGCTTCCTTTTTGCATGATCGATTTTTAGGTGGCATCTGTGGATGGCACAACGGACTGTATTTACAGACAGTGGTTTCTTGAAGTATTCCTGGGCCCATTTCGTAATGTCAATGACAGAATCATGCCGGTGAGTGATGCAGTGGCGTCTGAGGGCCCGAGGATCAAGTAAAGGTCTTTGACCTTGTCCCTTACGCACAGAGATTTTTGCAGTTTCTCTGAATCTTTTAATAATGTCATGCACTGTGGATGATGACATCTTCAAAGCCTTTGCAATTTGACGTTGAGGAACATTGTTTTTAAAGTATTCCACAATTTTTTTTACGCAAGCATTCACAGGTTGAAGAAATTCTGGCCATCTTTACTTCTGAGAGACTCGGCCTCTCTAAGACATCCCTTTTGTAGCCAATCATGTTACACACCTACTTAATTACTTTCCAAATGGTCTTTTAGCTGATTCTCTTATACATTTTTTCAGCCCTTTTTTGCCTGTGTCCCAACTTTTTTAAGTCCTCTTGCAGCCAGAAAATTTGAAAGAAGCTCATTTTGTGGATAAAAATGTAAAATTTCTCAGTTTCAACATTTGAAATGTTATCTATTTCTATTGTAAATAACATTGGCTCATGTGATCTGAAAGTCATTGCATTTTGATTTTATTCACAATTTGCACATCGTCCCAACTATTTCAGAATTGGGGTTGTAATAGAGAAACAGAATACACCAACGTGTGAAATAATTTATTAATGTATCGATGGATACAAACAAAATTATATCAAACATTTTATACAAAATAACTTTCAACAAAATGAAGGTTTCATAATTGTGTGCTTGCCTCAGCAAGCAGCACGCTCCATTCTCTTACTTCTTCTTCTTTTTCATCTTAAAAATTGTAAATTTAAAATTTAAAGTAAAAAATGGCAAAGCAGAAAAGAATTGCTCAAGCTCCTATTCCAGTATATACAAGCATCTGCGTGTAAGAGAAAAATCAGGCACTCATGGGATCAAAAAGTTTCCAAGAAAATGTAAAGCTGGAGCGCTTGGAAGCCTGGGATAGGAGAGTAAACCAAAGAATGTGAGAAGTCCAGACACTCAGAAAATGATTAGATCAAAAAGAAGCAAGAAAAATAAAAAACATTTATTATGTCATGGCTTAACAGTTTAAAAAGCTGACATGTTTCGACCTATGTGGTCTTCATCAGGGCGTAAAAAGTACCATAGGGCAAGGCAGACATATATAGAGATAACAACCAATAGGAAAGTTAAAACATGTCACCTGATGACCTGAGAGGTACAAAGGGATGCATATGGATAAGAAAATAATCGGACAATATATGTAAAAAAACAAACAGTTGTAGAATGAGAATGATAAAAATGACAGAAAATCAATATCCTTGTTTACACCTGGATAATTAAAGGCATCGAATGTATGTATCCAGAAGGCTTCCCGTTGACAAAGCCTTTTAAATCTATTGCCACCTCTAACATCCTCAATGCCCTCAATTTTAAGAAGGGCATCATTGCTACTGTGTGCCTCAGCAAAATGTCTTCCAGTGGGATACTCCTGATTCTGCTTGTGAATCGCATATTTATGCTTGACTGAGCGATCACAAAGACGTCTCTTATTGCAGCCAATATAAAAAATTCCCAGACAGGGACATGACAAGCGATAAACCACATAAATGGTGTACAACTAATAAAATCTGTATGTTTTGAAATCTGAAAAGGATTTAGTCTGAAGGGCATTGTCACAATGATTGCAGTTATAACATTTAAAATTTCCGATAGGTTTACTCAGCCAATTGGAAGTACTCTCGGCAGGGAGATAACTGCATGCTTGTCCCTAAGAGTGGGTGCATGTTTAAAAGAAAACATTGGTGGTTCTGGGAAGACATTAGGTAGGGCAAGGTCACTTTTAATTATAGGCCAATTACATTTGATTATATTGCGAATGTGCACTGCCCGAGGACTATACTGCGTTACGAAATAGGGCCAAGTAACGACCAAAGCGTCTTGTTCGAGTCATAATTTAAATAACCCATGGCAAACTCCAAGCTCTTGCTTCTCTGTCTTCTGGTCAGAAAAAGCTTTCTTTTAGCAACCATTCTAAGGAGCCTGCGGTTGTGGAAGTGGCGCCTGATGATGTTGGATCTCTAACACTTAAAAAAAGTTAAATAAGAGGAATTTAATGCCTGGTTAAATTTTGGGAGGTGCTATTTACAGTAATCTTACAGGGTGCCTTTAATTGTGAAACCTTGATTTGGAGCACATTTTTAAAAAATTCAATTAGTAAATGATTTTGGTTGGTTCTGTTGTAACATTAGTATCATACAGTAATTCTCACTTTATTTAGTGATTCTCTCCAAATTTATTTCTCTGAATTTTTCAAAGTACTGTTTGTGCATTGCCAGGCAGGGGTGCCAGTGATTTTGGAGCCCCCTGAATATTGATAATTGTGGACATCTGGGCATTCTGGCCACTCGCCCTGGCAATGGTGAAGAAAATTCCAAGTTGCTTTGCTGTGTCTACAATCCAAGCTATCAAAATTGAATTATTATTGTGTTATTTTTCAGTGTAAATATTCCAATGTTGCGTAATGTCATGGGTTGCTTGAACTATAACCTGAAAACACCTTGTGTAATATCTTCTCACACAATTCTAAGCGAGGAGTGATCAGATGATTACTACTCGCTTATCAAAGAAAGTGAGTCAATTCACTGAAAAAACTTAATAGAAATGGAACAACCTGGATTCCTGCAAAACATGCGGTTATCTGCAGAGACTATTTTATATGGTAAGTTATTGCTTTGCCATCGACTTGCATGTTTTTTTTTGTTTCATTTGTAATTTATCTGTCTGAATTATCTGGCAGAAGGATGATGAACAAGCGGTGATCAAATTGCGACTGTAGGCGATATAAATGGAATGAGACTGGGCTTAATAGCTTTGGGTGAGGATTTATTACGTTGAGTTAGGGTTATTTTCACTGTCGCGAGGCTTGTTATGAAGGCTAGTAGCCAGAGTGCCCAGATATCCGCAGTTATTAATGACCCCTTTTCCACTATGGCAGTTCAAGGGCCAGTTTGGAGCCAGTGCCCAATCTCCAACCATTACGGAAAAACCAGTTCTAGAGTGGCACCAACCCTATGCTGGTCCAGAACCAAGCCAACCACTCACGTCAAAGCCAGGGTACCGGGTAATCATGACCAGCAAGACCTCAAAACTTTGAAACCGCCATTTTTAAAAACCAGAGCCATGGACATAAAATCAAAGCATTGGTCTCTGGATAAAGACTAATTGCATTATGGTCATCAGCCATAAATCAAAATAAACTCCATGGAGCTATAATCAAAAGTGGTAATTTAGCAAATATGAGATAAGTGCAGAGGGGTATGATGGAACCGCTGAACAAATCAACAACAAACTAAAGAACCTGAAAAGGAGTACAGAGACCAAAACAAGAACCTTGAGCAAGACGGGAATAGACAGTCACAGAGAAATCCCCATTTTGATTTGGTAAATTCAGTGCTCGGTGAGAAACTGGTGTGCCAAATCACAGGGGCATTAAAGTGCCCATTCCACATATATTGTGATGGCTGGTGTGTTGAGACGCCAAACGCAGTGGCCGAAATAAAAGGAAGTCTGGCAGATTGAGAGAGAGAAAAACAAATAAAATAAGAGAGGCTCGCGCTTCCAACAGACCTAGATCTCCTCCGAGTGCAAGGAAGCAAAGCGAGCTTGACAGAACGAATAGAAAGGGAAAAAATCTTGGAAACCGAGATAAAAGATCTACATCTGTCTACATCTCTCTCATTTGCTGCGGCCTACGAGCCAGCCGTAACAATATACAGAAGTGTAATCGAGAGGTTCTCTAGCCCTCACTTGCCTGCAGAAAAGCAAACCAGTTTTGAAAACTTTTGCCTGTTGAATCTGATCTATCTAAGTTTTATGTCCCATGGTAGCCAAAATTATTGTTCCTCGTCTCATTCTCACTCATATACAAAAAAACTAATGGCGGAAGATTAACCAGCCTTTCAGGGGTACGTTTCCCGAAATCACAGATGCTAACTTACATAGTTGTAACCATTGACTGTGAATGGACTAACTTTATAATTTGCTAACTTAGTTAGCAACTATGCTGTTGGGAAACGCACCCCAGGCCAGTAATAACAAGGGCTAGTCATTTCAAATTAGGAAGAAGATGCTGCGTCGCATGATTCGTCCGACTCACTTCATGACTTGCCATTGCTTCTTTACTCTATGCAATCACATTGGCAATTACATACTGCCTATGCTGTCAGAGGATCCTGTATTCTGCGCACAATTTAGCCCGTAAGACTACATCCGCCTGGCCAACCACAAGTGGTCACTAGAGACTCTGCTAAGTCAGCGGAGTCAGGATAAGATACAGATCACAAATTGATTCCAGCCTTGTCCTTGAGTTTGTCAGGCAAAATGAAGTGCCTGATCATGTATTAAAGAAGACACGCATTGAGAAATAAAAAATGGGCAAATTATACCTCGATAGAAAGCTTATGTCATGGCGATGATGGACTAAAAAGTTTCTGGACTCTCTCACTCTCACTCAGGAAGAGATTAAAAGAGGCATTTTGAATACCCTTTTAACTTGTGCACACCCCTCAAAAAAAAAAAATTTGCGAGAATAGTGCCTTTCTGATGGCGTAATTTATGGGAAATGGGGACACACAAGAAGGAGGTCAACTGCAATGACCATTGTCTGCCTGTCGTAATTTGTTCATTTCTTGGTCTGGTTTGGTTTTATATTTCTCAGGGTTATTTTTTGGCTACTGGGTTCGCTCACGCGGTTAAGTCGCCAATTTACGGAGTAGTACTGAGCACCACGACCCGGTTGGAACCTGAGTCATGCCAGTAACAGTATAGCCTTTTCAATGCAGGGCACAATTGGCTTCACGCTGCAGGTAAATAAATTGGGAGGGACTGCCGGATTTGGATTAAAGGATTATAGCATTGTTCATTGCCCAAGAGCCTCCTGTTAGCTTGCCCGGCTCTCATCAGTGTAATTCTAAGCTTCAGAATGTTCGGGTTTCCTCCGCCCTCACTCAGGGGTAGGTTTCCCAAAAGCATAGTCGCTAACTTACATAGCTAGTTCGACCATGTACAGTCAATGATTCCAACCAAGAAAATAGCAGCTATGCTTTTGGGAAACCCAAGGCAGAGCTTGTTTCCCGCTCACTCGCCCGTGCCTGAGGCTCCAGTCCATGCTGATATGCTGGTGGTTGCTGTTGGTCTTCAGCTGCATCCCTGTTGTCACCGATTTCTCCCTCATTTTCCAGCTTTCCAACCTCTCCATCATCATCATCATCACAGTTGCAAGTTGTTTAACTTGTTCAATGTCCAAGTCAAGCTAAATTTTGACATTTTTTGTGGATTTCGATGTTTTGCTTGCAATGCAAAATATACATATGATAGTATATGTGTCACAATTGATCTCACAAGGGACATCACAGCTCTTGGCCCAATTCACAGTGCTGTTCCAGAGTGATATTGGGGGTTGCTAAAAGTCCATTTTATATCCATGATTACCCTATTCCACTGTCATCTCCGGGTAAAAATTGTTGGTGGTTTTAGAGGGCATTGCATGCCTTTTCGGATGATACCAAATACACAAATTTTTTTAAATGAAGTTTCATATCAATACATGTCTCCTTTAATCAAACGGACTAACTCACTCAGGTTATCATTGACCAAGGTTTGCAGGTGACCTCCAGTTAATCCCAATAAAGTTTTTCCAGAGGTATTCAAAGAAATTGAGACATTTAATATCATGCCCGGGAAGTCTGGCTGTGTTTGAGACTTAAATGACAGATTGTTCAGTTCAGGGCCATGACAACTCAGTTTGTGGCAGCAACCAGCAACATCATCCGCTGAAATATTCATAATGTCAGTGCATGTCAGTATAAACCTCCCTGGGCACTATCAATCACTCCCGCCGATTCTCTAGTGGGCACTGTTATGATGGCGATGGTTACTGTAGGACTGGGGCATGAAGTTGATGCTTTCTGTTTTGTTGAGCAGGGGGTGGAGATGCCTTTCCTTTTCTTGAGCAGGGGGCATGGCACTAATATTGCGAAAAATCCGCATCTTCCAGTACTTTTAATTTTACAGGGTTTTTTTGGCACGCACGCAGATTAGAATGCGAAAAGAGAAAATCCTGTTGGGGCGGAATCAATTTGTGGCAGTCCGAGTTGATTCTGTGATGACCCGCCACACAATGGCCTATGCGTGGGAAACACTGGTATCTGCTATCGCTAAGCAACCTACTCCGTTCTTCACCTACCCTGGTGTCCTGTCCAGTTCTTGGCCTGTAGACTGTCTTTAGTATGTTGCAAAGAGTATAGCCTATTATCCATGCATGTAATTTATTTTGAGCACCTCACAACTGTATCAGTTACCAGTACAAGTACCAAGCTTAAAAAGGCAGATTTGCTTTAACTGCTGCTTCCAAGCCAATATCCATCCATCCTCACACAGTTTAAAATGACCATAATGTGAAGAGAGGACTCTAGAAAACCAGTTTGTTCAGATATATTGAGATGAGAGGTCAAGAGACCTCTGATTATTTTTTTTAAATGGTAATAAGACTTTGTACGTACTGAAAAACACATTAATTGCATACTAAATTTGAAAAGTAAAGGTATTTTATCAGAGATACTCGATTTGATATAGCCGGTCTTATAGTTCAGCATTGTGTTGTATGTAATGAATAATAATATGAACACCACTCCTCTATTGCCAGCCAACAGATTTTTATTTTGCATGCAACACATTAATATCAGTTGAGTAACTTCACATGTCACGTTTCCACATTGACAACTATCCACAGCAGAGCTTAATACTAACTGAGCATACAGCACATCATGACATTTTCTAGTTAACCGGACTGAAAACATAACCTCCTTTTACCTTGAAACAGGCTCACGTACCTACGTGCAACACATTAATGGCAGTACAGCAACTTCGCCTGTCACGTTTCTACAAGCACATCTTTAACTAGAGATGGTAGAAACGGCGAACCTCATGAGAAACCAGCTAATGCTCCATTAGCCTGGACTTACGATAGGTAAATTACCATGTTTCTCAAAAGTACCGAACACAATAAAATATTAATGTATAAACTTCAGAGTAATCATCAAAGCAATGATGAACAAAATCTTTGACCTCTACAAAGAAGTATCTTCGCCTCCGTAAGGGGTCAAGCCTGGGTTCACTCAATTTAAGCACTTCTAAACACTAAAAACACATAAAAATATTGTGTCAACTGAAAAAAGCTCAGATTGGAATTTAATTTTAATCAAATTTAATAAGTTTGTTACTGTGAAAACCATTCATTATTGGCGAAAAATGTGAAATCTTGTGGCAACAATATCTCAGAAACCATACCATATTTTCTTGTAATTCTTTTTTGTTTTGAAGCTAATATCACCAGCTATACAATGACATACTCATTCTGGGTATTTTTGACAATATTTTGAAAAATGATTTGGTCATAGGATTTTAGAAATGGGTGGCAGAACCTGCCTGGCAGATGGATCATAAATACACCATGTATCTACCTACCCAAAAATGGCTGTCATTGTATTGAACATAACAAAGTGATGCTATGGTGACATTTTCAGTGCAGTACCTTGAAAAATGTGGATTTTATGCCCGCCACAAGCCTGATAAACTATGAAATTTTTCAATGTGAGAAACGAATGCACTGGAGGCGTTCATGTGATAAAAATCCACTTAAAAGTTTTTTTTTTTGGTCTTAAAATCACCTTTTATGAATATTTTGAAAGATTTTTAACAAAATGAAAAAAAATAAAATTTCAAGTCTGAACCTAGTCTTGATCCCTTAGGCATTTTACTGCATTTTACTAAACCACTGAAGAGTACTTATTTCATCTTCCCTCTACAATGCAGAGCTGAATACTGAGGAGAATACCATGAATTTGGAGGAAGTTACGTCGCCAAAATGTCTAAGACCAAACAGCATTAATATAAAAATTCATCTGAATTAAAGAAAACTTTAAAAAACACTACATGCATAGATAAGAGGAAAAGAATAATAATGTGCGAATTAGATTTTTGGTGAAATGTAACATTGCATGTTCACACAGTTTACACTTAAGATACAGAATGATAAAGACGTTGAATTTTTTTTTTTATTCTCTGAAATTTTTATAACGGAGGTCCGAGATTGCTAGTTACGGCTATGATGATGGGACGGACATGCCGAACTGAATATGAGCATGCTTCTTGACAGTTGGCACTGGTTTCTTTGATCTGAGAGAGTATTGCCATTGCTAGTTTTGATTATGACATTGTCATCATAGTCATGGTCTACCGGCGTAGGTCAAATGGGCTAATGCTTGGATTAAATAGTGGTGCGCCCGTGAAGTGACTGACGGGCGTGTTGAACTGCGCCTGTGAGGACGACTCGACGGGCGCTTACGGGCGCCGGCGTGATCGTGCCCATCTCTTGGCATGCACTGTAATTTGTTTTCATATATATGACTAAAAGAGATAAGTGCACTTTCAGTGTGACCTACCCCATGACCTCACAGCCTAAACTGATCCACATTAGATCCCAAGGTTCCATTGTTCAAGCTCAAGGTTTTCCCCGCACTCTGTACTCAGAGAAATCTCTCATTGTAAAAATTATTCAAAATGTTAATGGTGTTTTTCCTACAGGAAAGGAATACATATTTAGGGACTCATAAGCATTCAGTGTTATCTTGTGAATAAATTCTATGTATACTCTAATTCCTCACTTAATGTTCCTGTCTTCTTGACTTTGAAATAAATGCATTTGGAATAAGTATGCTTGATGTCTTAGTTAGGGAGTAAAACCACTGCCCCCCGTGAGTACACTCTGACAGGCTGGCTAATGTCTCTGTCACACAGAGATGCAACTCAAGCTCCGGAAAGCACTGGAGTTGGGGGGAGTGTGTTTCAAGGGTAAATCAGTTCCACTAGATCATGTTGTACCTATTAAAGAATCTTTACTGTGGGACTTACCACAGAGAACCTTTCAGAAAACAAATTCCGGAAAAGTTCCCAGTAGGGTGAGAGCTAAAGGGTAAACAAAAACAGTGACAATGAAAAGCAGAAAAGACCTTATCAAACACCACACTACAAATAAACACAACGGTATTTGAAGAGATATGCAGCCATAAAGTTCCAAAGCTCTTTTATGAAAATATAAATCCCAGAGAAAATACTAGACTGCGAGTACCAACTTTTATAAACAAAATTATTCTTCAAGGGGAGCTTGAATTACTGTAAATACAAACTGCTCAACCACAGACTTTCCCTGGGGCCCAGTATCAAATGAATTTGCAACAGAACTGTGTGTCCTCTGCAAGGTCACCAGGGCTACAGAATAAGCAGGAAATAAATGTGCAAGCATTCTTGAGAATGGATGTCAGTAGGACGATGGTTATGAAATGGAGACCATTTTATAAGGTGCATTTCTGTAGATGGGGCACAATGAAGCAGCACTACGATCTCACAGCAAGGTCATGGGTTCGAATCCGGTCCGGGGCCTTTCTGTGTGGAGTTTGCATGTTCTCCCTGTTTTCCTAGGGGTTTCCTCCTGGTACTCCGGTTTCAATGTCAATGTCAGGCTAATTTGCTCATGAACCCTAGTCACACTAGCCGCGGAATGAGCCGGAATGCTGTCGGAATGAAAATTCTTTGTATATTCCTGGATATTTAAAGGGAGTTCTAAAAATTCTGAGTGTATTCCAAATATTCGGGCCCATTCTTGGGGCCGGCCTTAATTTTTTGCTCATGCTCAAAACTTTCCAGGTGCATTCGAAGTGGAGAAATATCGAACAGCATTCAAAGTGCATTCTAACTGCGCTCTGACTGCATTATAAATATTCATACGGCATTCAAACAGCATTCAAAACATTCTGATTTCATTCGAGGGAGAATCGAAACGGCAAGCCACGTTAAATCCTGCCAGAATGTCCTGAATTCGCCTCGAATGAGCTAGAATGCACCTCGAATGCATCTCAATTGCTGCAGATGATTGAACACTGCAAAAAGTGATTTTCAAGAAAGTGAAATTTACTTATTTTAAGACTTAAAACACTAATTTCTATCACCGTTTTGTAAGTAAGACAAGAAATTTTTCCTTGAGTTGAGTTGAGGTTATTTTGACTACCTTGCCAATGGGGTAAGCAAATTTCGCTTGACAAATTTCACTCTGCTATGTTCTCTCGTGAATCACAGCCGCATATCATCGCAGCTTTGTTTGCCTCTAGCCTTGTTTGTCACTGCTTTGTTTGCCACAGTCTTGGCAGTTCTTGTGTTCCTCTGTATTTTCAGCTTTCAGAGTGCAGTTTTTTGTTGGCCCTTGTGCCCTGTTTATTTGTGTTTTGTAAATAAACCCTGTTTTGAGTTTCTGCCGTGTGAGTGGTGTTTCCCCATTTCTGACCATTACAGCTTGACTCTGATGGAAATCACATTAACCAGAGCTAATGTGGTGATAAGCCGTGAGCAAAAACAGATGGATCCACACATGCATGCAAACAAAATAAAATTATGCAGAATCTGTCATTTACGCTCAATGCTTCCCATCATCACCAAAGAAATCAATTCCCGCTGTAAGATTGCTAGTGTTAATTCAACTCTAGCAGAGTACATATTGGTCCAAATTTAACCATTCCATATCTACTCTGCAAGATATTACTGAGAGATTGAGTTTCTCAAGTAAATTAACTCTTCAGCCTTCGAGAGTTGAATCACAAATATGTGATGAGAATATACATAACTGGACTTTCTAGGAAGCTAATTCTTTGGAAGAATTCTTAGCGAGAATAATTTTATAGTCCTGAAATGCTCCTGCTCCTGAGGTGTGTAAGAAATTTGCTGAGAGAGTTGGGAAAAGAAAATGTTTGACAGTAAGTGATTCAACTCAGCATTTTGTGCTGTCCTTAGAGAGCCACGCTGCCTATAGACCATACTAAATACTAAATTCAAATTTAGGAATGATGATAAATTATGCCTTAAGGATCAGGGGGGTGAAAAATTGATTGATAGTCTGCACACAGTTAAAATTGAGCTCAAAGGAAATGTAGCCGGGGAATTCTCTGTTGAAGATGGTATCATGTTTGATTTCATATTTTCTCGGCATAAATATATATATAATGAAATAATAGTCAAATAAATATCATCTATGAGTATATTGACCAAAAAAACGTTACCTTTGACCAGTGGGAAATGGCCTCTTTTGAACAGTGCCTTTTCAATTAGAGCAAAACGATTTGAAGCAGATCCAGTCATCCATCAGCCTGAAACTTGAATTTTATGGCCACGCTCCGGCTCTTTCATTGCAATGAGTTCTCCTCCATTGCTCGTCGGAGGAAATTCACCTCATGTCAGCTGAATGTGCACCATTTTAACATCATATAGGGAAAATGTGAGAAGTGTCTTGAGCAGCTGCAGTAACTGAGGTCATTAGATCAGAAAGGCTAAGTTCCTTGTCATCATCATTTTTGCGAACTAGGCATGTGCATTTTGCGCAGGGGGTCATAAAAGATGTGCCAGGAGTTCGAGTCAAGTATCATTTGTAATGTGTGGTGTCTGCTGTCAATCATTCTGAAGATGATTCTGGAGAGTGTAATTACTGAATACCAATTCTTCAACAAGGCTCACCACTCTCTTCTCTTCCATTCCAGAATCAGACACAGAACGTGGCTCATGCTGAGCCTACAGTAGGAAGCAAGGGGCTGCTCATAAATTGCTTAGGTAAAGCTTTATGTTTTGTTCCACAAATTAATATTTATTTATTTTATATTGCATATTGTCCTTTTGAATACATTTGGAATAATTTAATATTATTGTTCAAGTCGACACTTGTGATATTTTCATTATAGAGGAAACTGTGTGGAAAGCGCCACGCTGACTGGGACTTGTCTTAGATAATGTATTTGTTTGCAGAATGTTTTCATGCTGATTGCGACTGATATTTGTCTTAATATTGGCAAGCTAACTATTATCATCTCCAGCAGTGTAGGTCTTCATTTTCCATATTTGTGGGACCAATCCATAGAACTATTGTTTCAGTGTGACAATTTATTTTGGTCTTATATGTCTTTGGCTCTGATTGACTTAAGAGTCTTCAATTTATTTTTCAAATTGCGTGAATTGATTATTAACCCCACAACCTGAACAACCAAGGATTTTCTGATAGATTTTTTGTGGCATGCCAACAGATGTATAGCAGCCTCTCACCTTTTAATGCATAATTAGGGGTTCAAGCCCATAGGGCTGAAACCCAATTCTTTCCCTCCTGATTTATTATTATTATTTTTACTAGCACTCTGCCCGTGGGGATCCACGGGTTCTATTTAATGTAATATCGTCTTTATATTATACTGAACAATGCACCATTATGGTATCATCACATGCACCTCTATGATGTCATCACGTTGCTATGGTGTTTCCATAAACACCAAGGTGGCTGTCACACAACCAATATTTTGATAGTAACTAAAATTAAGCAATCATCAAGGGGAATACGCTGTGCTGACATTCCGCGCTCAGTGGAACACGAAGTCGCCTGCAAGACAGAGCAAAATCGCGTCGCTCACATTATGCTGCAGATTACGCGTTACTTTCTCTTGCGGTCTGGCATCTGTTTTCTGGGATTCGGGACTCCTGTGGATGAATTGGCTTGGGTTCAAAAGGGGGGAATCCCCAGGAGAGGACATACAGGGGTAATCCCCAGGAGAGGACGAAGGGGGAATCCCCCCTGTATGTCCTTAGTATAATAGCGTCGCTCAAGTTATACTGCAGATACGCACCCGGTGGAGACAGAGCCAAACAGCGTCGCTCCCGCTATGCTGCAGATACGCGCCCAGTGGAATCTAGCACTGATACGAGCCCAATGGAGTCTAGCACTGATTGGCCTTACACAGTCGCCTGCAAGACGGAGCCAAGTAGCGTCGCTCCCGCTATGCTGCAGATACGCGCCCGGTATAATATAGCACTGATACGCGCCCAGTGGAGTCAAGCATTGATTGGCCATACACAGTGACCTGGAAGACGGAGCCAAATAGCATCGCTCCCGCTATGCTGCAGATACGCGCCCGATAAAATCTAGCCGAGTGGCCAGACACGGACGCACACACACTGAGGCCACTCGACTGTAATAATATAGATTACTATTCATTTATCTTTAATTATTATTAAACTGGAAGCCCTACTGTTTTTGTTAGGTTTATTATTATTATTTTATCCCCGAACGACGATTCGGGGATACTATGTTTTTGGTCCGACCACCGCCGCCGCGCCGCCCTACGTGTTAACGCGATAACTTCAGTAATATTTTAATTAAAAATTTCATGTTTTTTGTATAAGTAAGTATCATGAAGAGGAAGAACTAACTCGATTTTGGACAATTTAAAATTTCTAGATTAGCCACCAGGGGAAAAAAACTGAAAAATTAATGTTTTATCATATCTCTGGAAATATTCGTCCGATTGACCTCAAATCAAGTGCAAATGGAAGGTCATGACCCGAAATTATACCTGTTTGGTTCAAAATTTTGACACAAGGTGGAGCTTTGTCACGTAAAATTCACCATTTTTCCCATATCTTTGGAACCATTTGTCCAATTGACATGAAACTATGTGCAACTGCAAGGTCATGACCTCACAACGTGTCACATGATGACATCATACCTGTATGGTTCAATATTTTGCCGCCAAGTGGAGCTTTGTGATGGAAAATTACCATTTTGGCCATATTTTCAGTACCATTTGTCCTATTGACCTGAAATTAAGTTCAAATGATAGGTTTTGACCTGAGGGGCTTTATATTGTATTGGGTCTATTCGAGGATTGGGGAATTAGAGGATTGGGGGCATTCAGGGATATACCCCAAGCCGTCGCCTCCAACAGCAAAAGTCTATTTATTATTAATAATAACATTCTACAAGTTTTGTTAGGACTTTTTAAACAAAAATAACCATTGCTTTGAATTAAATTTAGCCCAGTGACTGCACTTGCCTTGAAGTTGCGCTTGGAGAAATCTGGGGCACTTTGGTCCCGTGACCTGGAGGCAATATTGAATTATGTATGAAAAAGGAGAAAATAGATTTGAAATATGAAATTTGCATACAGTAAGTGAACTGAGACCCATTTACTGATTTCAAGATTTTTGTGGGGCAAGGCCTCGAAAAGTCCTTATTTAAACCCATAAATTATTGTTCTGAAAAACCAGATGATTTTTAATGGCTACAGAACAAGAAGACAGTCACCTTGATACCAAAAATAAGTACATGTATATGTGAAAAACTGAAGAAGTTTTCAATTGAAAAGTGCATATGTCTTGACCAAAATTGATGCAAACGGTAAAGTTCATCTTGGAAAAACAACCAGGTTCCTATGAAAATAAACCAAAGATATTTTCACAAAAGTTGCCTCATATAGTTAGCAAAATAATGTGCGAGTATCGTTAAATTGTGAGACCGGTAACATGGATTCGGATTGCAAAAATTGTAACCATCCCTGTATTTTGAAATTATTACTGTGTCTTTTGGGTGTCAGAATAGGTCACTAAATAATAAACATGGAATTCTTGTTATAGATACTTATCCAAATTTGGAGTCTTAGCGTATATATACATGATTGATGAGACATTGGCCTTCCGGATGAATCTGGATCATAACTACAGTACATCTGAAACACATTTGTCCTTATAAGATCAGACAAATATAGATTGTTCTCTTTCATAATATGAGTGAGATGTCTCACTATGGGATGCACGCCTCGCTGCAGCCTCAGAAGCATTAATCTCATTACGCCAATCCTGATTGGCTGGTGAACGTGTCCGTCCGCCCAGGTGGTACACCCACCTTAAATAGCTCATGCGGACGGCACCACGTCATTCAAACACCTCTTCTCACTCGGAGCATATCTCGCGTCCAGGGCTAGTTAGCTGAACTGTCCACAGACGGATTTTCTGTCGCCGGGCGCTACTAGCTTTGGATACCTTTTTGCTTCGTCGGTCACACCAGACCGGACTCAGTGCTCTCCCGCCCTACACGGCTTGGTCAGCACTGTCCTCGACGCCTCACCACGGCACGTCGAGTACCGAAGGCTAGCACACCAGTTACCTGTCGGTTTTCTTCACTCGACGCCTCACCACGGCACGTCGATTACCGAAGGCTAGCACACCAGCTACCTCTCGGTTTTCTTCACTCGACGCCCCACCACGGCACGTCGAGCTCCGAGCACTAGCACACCAGCTACCTCTCGGTTTTCTTAAAAGTTAGCACATCAGCTAGCTGCCTCGTCTCCCGGCTTGCACACCAGCTAGCTAGGAATGGAGGCCCAAAACCCCCATACCAAGGGGCACGGAGACTCCGGGACCCGTCCCTGTCGCTGTGGGAACAAGATCTCGAGTAACGATCCACACCAGGTCTGCTCGAGCTGCCTGGGGCTGGAACACGCCCGTATGGCTATCGAACTTCCCGGCTCGTGCCAACACTGCACGGTGTTTACGGCGAAAAGTCTCCGCAGACGGCTAGCCTGCCAGGCTAGCTTGTCTGGAATTGACCCCCTCCTCCCCTCCGACGGTGCTGCCGCCGAGGGCAAGCAGGATTTGGCGGTCGCTACGGCGGCGATTCCGGAGGCTAGCGCCAGCTGGGGCTCCCAGCTCGACCTAGCCGCGGATCCCCCGTGTGAGGAAGACGTCCTAGAACTGGACTATGGGGACGATGAAGATGGCGTCTCTGAACTCCTCATATCAGAGGATGAGGAAGATGACGACGTCTTCATTACTCCGGCTCGGGCTGCGCAGCCCGCGGCCTCCGTCACCTCTCGGGATGGAGATGAGAGTAGCATACCAGCTTCTCCTCTCCCCAGCTCCGACATGCTCGACGTGTGCAAACGCGCTGCTGTCCGGCTGGACATCCCCTGGCCCGTTGTCGTAGCTGAGACCACCAGATCCCGCTACGAGGGGAAGAAATTGCCCTTGGCTAAGAGTGCGACGAAACAACTTCTCCCCGTCTTCCCGGAGCTGCTAGATGAGGTTGCGCGCTCTTGGAAAGACCGCCCTTATAGCAGCAGGAGCCCAGTTCCCGGTGCCTCGTCCCTCGATTGTGAGGCGATGGAGAGCCTGGGTCTGCTCCGCATGCCTCCGATGGAGCCACTCGTGGCAGCGCACCTTCACCCCCGCCTGTCAGCGGTGTCCTCCCGGAGCCCCAGTCTGCCGTCCAAGTCGGACCGTTTTCAGTCAGCCTTGACTGAGAAGGCGTATAAGGTGGCTGCGCTTTCGGCCAGAGCACTCAATGTCCTCTCCCTGCTCACGGCTTATCAGGCTGAGTTGTGCGAGGATTTTGTGCTAACTCAGGACCCAGCTACATGGGAGGAAATACCGGTCGTCACCGACCTGTGTCTCCGTGTCCAACGCTGCGCGGTCCAGGCCACGGGAAAAGCGCTGGGGACCATGGTCCTGCAGGAACGGGCGCGGTGGCTCAACCTCGCCAACCTGTCGGACAGGGAGAAGGATGACATCCTGGACATGCCCATTGTCCCGGAGGGGATCTTCGGTTCCGCGTTGGCTTCTATGCAACGGCGGTGCGAAGCTAAAAAGAAGGAGGATGAAGCTCTCAAGCTCTGCCTCCCTCGAAAGCCCCCTGCTCCTCTTCTGCCTGCTCAGCGTAAGACCTTTGCACAGGCTGCTTCACAGGATTCGCAGTTTAAAATGCCGAAACTGCTGAGGCCTCAGCCCGCCCCGCCTGCTCCGCAGGTCGGTCCGGCTGGCCCAAAAAGCCCTCGGCCCCGGCTGTGCCTGCGTGACCCGCGCATACCGCCAGCAGCCAGGCCAGGAAAAAGAAGAGAGCGGCCTGACCCCCCCTCTCTCCACTGGTGATGCAGCTGGAAGTTCCCCGTTCTCCGGCTCCACCTGTTTGGCTTTCGGGCGTGCACCCAGGGGCTTCCCACGCCCCTATCTCCCAGCTGCCTCGGACCGTGCCAGTGCAAGCCGGGAGAGATGGACATTTGACGTCGCGGGGTTTAGCGGTTGCCCCCCTCTCATGTCCACAAGCACGCACATACACAAAAGTTTTCTCAAAGAGAATAAATTGTGTCCCGCTGTCGCAGCCAGGCCGAGTGCCGAGGGCGCAGCTTAAATAAAGAAAGCCAAATCTGTCAAAATAAGCACGCCACCCGGGGGCCTTGTCATTCCGCCACAGGAGAGCGCCACCGCACTACGGCTGGGCCCTCTTGTGGTGGGAGGACTGCAGGGCACGTCACCCGGGGGCTGTGTCATTCCGCCACAAGAGGGCGCCCTTGCACTATGGCTGGGCCCTCTTGTGGTGGAAGGGCTGCAGTGCACATCACCTCTCGCCCTCAGATGGCGGAGATGGGTCGCACTGGCAGCCCCACCCTGGGTGTTAAGGACGATTTCGAGGGGGTACAGGCTGCAATTCGCCGCTGTCCCCCCGCGATTCGCCGGCGTTATACACTCCCAGGCGCGGGGAGAGTCAGCTCGTGTTTTGCAGGAGGAAATTTTCTCACTGTTAAACAAAGGAGCAATCTGTGTCGTCCCTCCCGCACAATGTCAGAGCGGTTTCTACTCCAGGTATTTCCTAGTCCCCAAACGGGGGGGGGAACGGTATTCGCCCTATCCTGGATTTACGGTCTCTGAACAAATATCTCAGGAAGTACAAGTCCAGGATGCTCACACACGCATCCCTGTTGCGTCTTGTACGTCAGAACGATTGGTTCACTTCAATCGATCTGAAAGACGCGTACTTCCACATCCCAATCTATCCTCCCCACAGAAAGTATCTGAGTTTCGCTTTCCAGGGGATCTGCTACGAGTATCGCGTGCTCCCTTTCGGTCTGTCATTAAGCCCGAGGGTGTTCGTGCGGTGCACGGAGGCAGCAATAGCCCTGCTGAGACGGCAGGGCATCCGTCTGGCTACTTACCTGGACGATTGGCTGCTTTTGGCGCAATCGGAGCAGGAAGCCAGGGCGCACACGCGTATTCTCACACAGCACCTAGTCGATCTGGGTTTTGTGATAAACGCGAAGAAAAGCATGCTGTCCCCAGCGCAAGATGCTATCTTTCTGGGGTTATCCCTGAATTTGGTGTCTTTCACAGCTCGCCTCTCGGCGGAACGGGTGAGAGCTTTCAGGGCATACCTTGCGCTTTTTTATCCAGGCAGGTTTGTTCCATTCAGACTGTGTCTTCGGTTACTCGGTCTGATGGCGTCTGCCGTCCTCGTGATCCGTCTCGGTCGCCTCCTCATGAGAGAATTCCAGCTTTGGGTGGCCTCATGCGGGCTAGATCCCGTGCGTCACGGCACGCGGAGAGTCTTGGTCACACTGGAATGCGCCAGGGCGCTGCGTCACTGGCGGACCCCGTCCTTTTTGACCCAGGGGGTCCCAATGGGCTCGGTCCTGTCCAGGAAGGTGGTCACTACAGACGCCAGCCTGACGACGGTGGCGTACATCAACCGTCAGAGGGGGTTGCGCTCCCGTCAGTTGCACATGCTGGCACGCAAACTGGTCCTGTGGAGCTGCGGCCGTCTCCTCTCCTTGAGAGCGACGCACGTCCCGGGGGTCTTGAACACAGGCGCGGACCTGTTGTCCAGGGGTGCGCCGGTGTATGGGGAGTGGACTCTGCACCCGGAGATTGTGGAACAGATATGGGCCCGGTTCGGTCGGGCCGCGGTAGATCTGTTTGCGGCGAGAGAAAACGCGCAGTGCGCGCTGTTTTACTCTCTGCGCAGCATGGATGCTCCCCTTGGCATAGACGCACTAGCGCGCGTCTGGCCGCACGAGCTTCTTTACGCGTTCCCTCCCCTGGCCTTGATATCCCCCACTCTGTCCAGAGTGAGGGAACGTGGTCACACACTGATATTGATTGCTCCGCATTGGCCGGCGATGCATTGGCTAGCGGAAATATATCGGTTACTGTGCGCTCAGCCTTGGCAGCTCCCGCTGCGCAGGGACCTGCAATCGCAGGGGGGGGGGCAATCCTCCACCCGCACCCGGTACGCCTGGCGTTGTGGGCGTGGCCCCTGAGTGGCTCAGTCTCTCGGCTGTGGGATTGTCACAGCGTGTGATTTCCACTATACAAAACGCTAGGGCCCCATGCACTAGGTCTTTGTATGACTGTAAGTGGAGGGTGTTTGAGGGGTGGTGTCACAGGAACGGCCACGTTTCTTTTCAGTGTCCGGTGAGTGCTATACTGTCATTCTTGCAGGACCTGATTGACAAAGGCAAAGCCTTCTCCACGATTAAGGTGTACTTGGTGGTGATCGCCGCCTGTCACGTGGGGTTTGAAAAGCGAACGGCGAGTCAGCACCCACTGGTTTGCCGTTTTATGAAGGGAGTGCGCAGGCTTCTCCCCGTGTCCAGACCACTGGTGCCACCGTGGGATCTGGCTGTGGTTCTGGAGGGGCTTAAGGGCCCTCCTTTTGAACCACTGGAAGGGGCAGACTTGAAGCACGTGTCTTTCAAGGCTGTGTTGTTGCTGGCTCTGGCTTCAGCTAAGCGAGTTAGTGACATCCATGCGCTTTCGGTGCATCCGTCATGCGCTCAGCTCTTCCCGGGAGATGTAAGGTTGATTTTGAGGCCCAACCCGGCTTTTGTGCCTAAGGTGGTGGGCTCATGTTCTCCAATTGACCTTCTGGCCTTTGCTGCCTCAACAGAGGAGCAGCAGTCGCACGCGTTATGTCCAGTCCGTGCGGTGCGCATGTACATGGACAGGACTAGGGGATTCAGGAGGAGCGATCAGCTGTTCGTCTCCTGGGCTAATCCTCATAAAGGAAAACCTATCACTAAGCAGCGCCTATCCCATTGGGTGGTGGAGGCGATTGCTTTGGCCTATACGTGTCGGGGTTTGCAGCCGCCTGTGGGCCTGCGGGCGAACTCGACTCGGGGCTTGGCCGCATCCTGGGCCTTATTCAGGGGAGTTTCTGTTCAGGACATCTGTGCAGCGGCGAGTTGGTCCTCGCCTCTCACTTTTGTCCGCTTTTATAAGCTGGACGTTTCCGCCCCGTGCGTGGCACGCGCGGTTCTGCTGTCCTGACTGGAACAGATTGCTTCTCTGTGGGTTGGTGGACGCTGGATAAGCTTGTCTGGCAATACGGGAGCTACGATATCCCATAGTGAGACATCGAGCGAAATATTATGAAAGAGAACTTTAGGTTATTTACATAACCCCGGTTCTCTGAGTAATATGAGTGAGATGTCTCACCAGACAACCCTTCTTGCTGGGGCGAGTGAGAAGAGGTGCTTATCTTGAATGACGTGGTGCCGTCCGCATGAGCTATTTAAGGTGGGTGTACCACCTGGGCGGACGGACACGTTCACCAGCCAATCAGGATTGGCGTAATGAGATTAATGCTTCTGAGGCTGCAGCGAGGCGTGCATCCCATAGTGAGACATCTCACTCATATTACTCAGAGAACCGGGGTTATGTAAATAACCTAAAGTTACTATATATAGTACAACCACAATTCCAAACTAGTTGGGACAAAGTGTAAATTGTGAATAAAAACAAAACACAATGACTTTCAAATCACACCAGCAAGTAGTTTATTTGCAATAGAACAGAGAAAATACAGCAAATGTTGAAAGTGAGAAATTTCACAATTTTATCCACAAAATGAGCTCAATTCAAATTTGATGGCTGCTACAGGTCTCAAAAAAGTTGGGACTGAGGCCTGTTTACCATGGTGTAGCATCCCCTCTTCTTTTTTATTTTTTTTATTTATTTTTTTTTTATTTTTTAAATTTGGCATTGCCAATCCCACCCGAATTTGGAATGCCCAATTGGGGAACTACGTACAAAGCTTGCTCGTATGCGACCCCTTGCTGCCAACTCAGGATAGTGAAGACAGTTCACGGCTCTCCTCCGAAGCACGTGCCTGTCAGCCACTGATTCTTATACACCCGCTGGTTGAATCTTCGCAAGTTCAGAGCGAGGGCGGAGGATACCCGGACATGAACCAAGCCGGAGTCTTCCTGACGAGCGCCCGTCTGGCCAACAGGAGGCGCTGGAGCAACGAACAAAGCTGTTATCGACTACCCAAATCTGGCAGTCCCTTCCCAATTTGTAACCCTGTAGCGCGATAGCCAATTGTGCGCTACTCTGAAAAAGCTGCCGACCCCTGCCGGCGGGTACGCCGAGGCTCGAACCCGCGACGTGGTGATCACCTCTGCACTGCAGCGCAGTGCCTTAACCGTGTGAGCCACCCCCCTCTTCTTTTTAACACCGAGTTGAGGCATCTGGGCATTGAGGAGACAAGTTTGTCGAGTTTAGCCATTGGAATTTGATTCAACAGGCTTCCAGCTGCTAGAGAGCTTTGGGTGTCCTTTGATGAACTTTTCATAAAATTACGCGCCAAATGTTTTCAATCTGTGAAATATCAGGACTGCAGGTAGGCCAGTTCAGCACATGGATTCTTTTACTATGAAGCCATGCTGTTTAATAGCTGCAGTGTGTGGTTTTGCATTGTCCTGGTGAAATACACAAGGCCTTCCCTGGATCAGATGTCGTCTGGAAGGGAGCCTATGTTGCTCTTAAACCTTTATATACCTTTCAGCATTTGTGGTGTTTTTTTCCAACATGCAAGAGTTCCACATTATATGCACTAATGCATCCCCATACCGTCAGAGATGCTGGCTTTTGAACTGAATGATGATAACAGGAGGGGTGGTGTTTTTCCTCTTTAACCCCAAGGACATGATGCCCATGATTTCCAACAAAAATGTCAAATTTGAACTCGTCTGACCACAGGACACTTTGCCGCTTTGCCACAGTCCATTTTTAATGAGCCTTGGTCCACAGTACAGGGCGGCGCTTCTGGATCATGCTCAACAGTGGCTTCCTTTTTGCATGATAGAGTTTTAGGTGGCATCTGTAGATGGCACGGCAGACAGTGTTTACAGACAGTGGTTTATTGAAGAATTCCTGAGTAATATCAACGACAGAATCATGCCGGTGAGTGATGCAGTGGCGTCTGAGGGCCCGAAGATCACGGGCATCCAGTAAAGGTCTTAGGCCTTGTTCCTTATGCGCAGAGATTTTTTCCAGTTTCTCTGAATCTTTTGATGATGTTATGCACTGTTGATGATGAGCCCTTCAAAGCCTTTACAATTTGCCATTGAAGAACATTGTATTTTAAGTATTCCACAATTTTTTTATGGAAGCCTTCACAGGTTGGAAAGCCTCTGGCCATCTGGCCATCTTTACTTCTGAGAAACTCAGCCTCTCTAAGACATCCCTTTTTTTTGCCAATCATGCTACACACCAGATGCCAGTTAAATTAATTACTTGCTAAATGATCTTTCAGCTGATTCTCTTATATATTAATTGCTTTTTCAGCCCTTTTTACCTGTGTCCCCACTTTTTTCAGACCTGTTGCGGTCAGAAAATTTGATATGAGCTCATTTTGTAGATAAAAATTTCAAGTGTCTCAGTTTCAACATTTGAAATGTTATCTTTGGTCTACTGTAAATAACATATTGGCTCATGTGATCTGAAAGTCATTGCATTTGAATTTTAATCACAATTTACACTTTGTTAACAGGTAGAATCTTTTTTCTTTAAAAGGTCATAACTCCTACGCCGATCCACATGAAACATTCTACAGTGATGTATCGGACCTGCCTCTACAAATATGCAATAAGGACCAATGAGATCCGCTTGGTACATTTTCCATCATACGCATTTTTGCCATCTCCTCTTAACCCGTAAATTCACTGCACCAAATTTGTTGTGCATGATCTGTGGACCAAGCTTATTAAAAAAAAGCATTTTCATGTTGACATCTTTCTCTGTTTTTTAAGATATGTACCAATGAATTTTAACAGGGGCATGGCTTAACAAATGAATAAACATAATTCTCCAACCATGAGGCCAAAGATCGGAAAACTTGCGGGATATATTTAGAGCTGGACTTAGTATACAGTCTGAAAATCTCATTCATATCAAACAGTAGGGCCGCTACAAATATAAAAAATGTGTATAGCATTACACATTAGGCTATAAATCAAACCATTATTGTATAATCATTACATAACTCATCAGATATGTTTCATCACATTTTTGAAAAGCTTGTGTAAAATGTATTCTGTAAAGGCCCAATAGGGGGAGCCACCAGCTCCAAATACGTCCATGGGCCTGGCTCGGATTCGGCAATAAATTAATGACATAGGGAGTCAGAGTCAGAAGATTTATTTTCACTCCTCCCTCATACACCTTACACAGTGAAATAAGATACCGTTTCCCCGGGACTTGATACCTAAACACATGTAACTCTGCTAAGAGGCTCACAAGGTACAACTAACTAACCTGTACTAACAAGGCCTACAGATCAGTAGACTAAGGGGAGAACAAAATGCAAATATAGGGAGAGGTCTACTGTATAAATGGAAAAAATATACTATCCTATACTACCCTGTATATTATGTATCTGTACATATAATGTAACTTTCTTTCCTAAAATGCAATAAAACTGAAAGAAAACAAATATAAAAGTGGTTGACTGAAATTTACCAATTGGGGCGACGGCATTCCCAAAATGGAGAGCAGCCGGTCTGAGAATTGCCTGCAAATGAACGAGAATCTTTCCTATCATAATTAAACCTGTTAGTTATTGTTAATACAGTTGTCAGAAACTGCCAAAGGTCTTACTCCTGCTACCATCTTTGAAAGTCTTCATTGGCTCGAACCCCAGAATGGCCGTTTGCGGCTATGTTTGCCCTCACCTGTTGCCTTGTAAGGAAATGTAACCAAAGATAAGGCCTATTAAAAACACCATTCTACCAAGACTGAAAACTTATTTGAGGTTTTGCGATGTCGGATGTCCATGCTGATGTCTGGTGTGTCTACCAGACTCTATAAACATGCTGAATATTAGCCATTTACTAGTTAGGTGGCTGATATATTGATTATGGTTTAGTTATGGTGCGTTCCAGGCAGGCTTTTGAACTCGTTAGTCACAACTTCAAGTCACGACTTCCAACTTTGCTGCAAACAGTGCATGACGCTATGTTCAGAGCAAATTCAATTCTACAGTCAATTTCCACTGGACTTTCAAAATAAAACATGGGTTATATTCATTTGTACAGGGACAAAGCAATTTATGCCGTGTAATGTTAAGGATATATCTCTTCTTGACGGTCGTATTCCAGTGCCGAAGACATCCAGGAATTAAGCCAACAGGTATCTTCTGCCTTTAGAGTCAGTGCCAATCACTTCTATCGATCCTGACTTCAGACCACCTTTTTATAATATCACATAACTAAATAAAACCAAACATATCAGGAAAAACACCTGCACATATATCAGCATAGAAAGAACTACTTAAAATGGCAGAGACCATCTTTTGAGAAAAATTATCTGACTTGCACTTCGACTACACAATGAGTCTCATGTCCCCTGCTTGAATATTCAGGGGGCAGGTTTTTTTTTACCAGTACTGCAGCCAGCCACTAGCTGGCATTCAAGATATTTTAGCCTCACTTTTGAGGGGCAGTTAAATTGTCCATATCTATATACTGTCAATAGCCAGCGCAGCCGCCCATCAGTGAAGACCCAATGTGCGCGTCTTGTGGTTTGTGTTGTGTTAAATTTGATTAAGAGCTATGTTATGGAAAATTCTTGAACACTGACTGTACAAAAAAAGTTATGTGGGTCTTCTGTCAAAAAGATTCTCAAAAACAAAATTATTCTTACTGTTAAATACTTCCTTCACATTCTTGACCAAGCTTGGCTTAACTCACAAGTTTGTTCTTTTAAAGTAGTTGCAAACACAAACATATTTGAAAAAAACCAAAAGTATAAGAGCAATCAAAGTATTCAGTAGTGTTCATTGTGATGTCCTTTTTGGACAAAGCAACGTATAATCTTACTGAATCGTACTGGACCCTGCAATTCGGTGTATTTTTGGATATTAATTATCCATGATGCAATGAGGCTGAAGTGCAACTTGTAAACTTTGGATATGTAGATTGTAGCTAGCAAGTAAAGGTATTGCCTGAATTATTCCTACCCAGCCAGCATAATTTGATGTCTACATTAGCTAGCTAGCTAGCTAGCTACAGAGCTACATGAAAAGTGGGCTGCTCAGTGCCACAGTTTTCATGTAGCTCTATAGCTAGCTACTGTAGACATGAAATGAAGGTATACGCAAGTGACATAAGTGCAGTAAATGCACAACTGAGCTCACACCACACATATACAGAGTGTTTATTAAAAAGATGAATTAAAACTTAAATTCTTAGGAGTTTTGGTTTTGCAAAGGTGCATACATAGTCAAGATCACTATTTGAGTGGCTGTTACCCACCTTGACCAATGCCAGAACTTTCCATATTCTGTGGCTATACACTCCCTACTTGGCTCAGTTGCACTTAGTCATTGAATAAACAACACTGGAACATTACCTCTAAAAACATCAGTAAGAGGGAACCTGGTATTGCTTTGATATTATAGCATTGTATGATGTACATCAATGTTACAAGCAATCTGTGGAAGGAATCAGCCACTACTATGCATCTGAGGTGACATCATTGCAAACGGAAGGTCAAGGCAGTGATTGACAGTTGCAACTGTGTTGGTCTTGAAAATGTCATGGCAGGTTGATGGCAAGTGATCGTCTTTCTTCTGGGCTCTAAAGGAAACACTATGAACTTAGTGTGCAATCAGTGCAGAGTGGGTCAGAGGCAGATGTATTACATATAAGAGGATTAAGGCTGAGCTCTGTCTTACTCCTCATTTGAGGATTTAAAGCCCCCTTAATCCACAGGGGATCTACCTCACCTAAGCACTAATCTGGCACATATACAGTGGATGATGCTGGGACTAGAAAATATAATGACTCTGAGCTGTCATTGCCAAAGCGCAGATGACTGGGGTTCTATCTTGCTGGGGCAAAGCATGGAGTTTCAGGACACTGAGTTTAGTGTCAAGAATTGACCTGAGACTAAAAACTAAAGATCTCTGACATTTTGTATGCTGTGATATGATGAAAAGTGCATTTCAGACAAATTTGGATTCTATTCCGGTTTGACATCATTCTTTTGGAGGGGTTGGCTAATAATCATTCCGATTAAGATAACAAGACAGTACAACAAATAAATGGGTGACAAAAGAAAAAACCTGAATAAAGGTGCAGACACCTCCTTTCCATTTTCTCAGCATTGTTTGTCAAAACCCTTGCATGAATTCTTATGTCTCCTCCCTTCCAGCAGCTCGCGTGTCTTTTGGGTGTGTTGGCTCTTTTGATTGGTTTAAGTCCTGAGTGCTCTGTTTACTAGCTGTGTTGTATTCATGGTTCCCCTTTCTCGTGATTTTTAGCTTATTTATAACCTTACTTTGAGTACGCCATTTGTTGCATTGTCACTTACTATATTCCCTTTAGCAACAGTCAGTATTTACTTGTGAAGCTCTTCATCTTCAGAAATTATTCGTAACCCTTACTGATATATTAAACAGAAGTTCTCATTTTTGTTCAACTAATAGGAACGAGCTCCCAAGCCTTACTGTCACCCTCCAAGGATTCAGACTGCAATCCTATTAATCCAATCTCAGTCTGTTCCTCTGCTCAGTACATTAGGAACAACCTCCCAAGCCTTCTGTAGTCATCAGAAATTGGGACCGGGTTCCTGCCAAACTCCTCCACCCTGCCATCTGATATTTTGGCTCTGGCGAAGTGGGCACTACATTTGGTAGCTATCCCAGAAAGCCGCAGGCAGGGCACAAATATGCACCCGAGTCTGTAAGACCTAAACTGAACTACAGTCAACAAAAATATAAACGCAACACTTTTGTTTTTGCTCCCATTTGTCATGAGATGGACTCAAAGATCTAAAATTCATTCCCGATACACAATTATATTGTGTATATTACCATTTCTCTCAAACATTGTTCACAAATCTGTCTAAATGTGTGATAGTGAGCACTTTTGGTTTGCTCAGACAATCCATCCCACCTCACAGGTGTGCCACATCAAGATGTTCATCAGACACCATGATTAGTGCCCAGGTGTACCTTAGACTGTCCACAATAAAAGTCCACCCTGAAATGTGCAGTTTTTGCTTTATTGGGGGTCTGGTGACTCAGAACCAGTCAGTATCTGGTGTGACCACCATTTGCCTCATGCAGTGCAACACATCTTCTTCGCATAGAGTTTATCAAATTGTCAATTGTGGCCTGTGGAATGTTGGTCCACTCCTCTTCAATGGCTGTGCGAAGTTGCTGGATATTAGTGGGAACTGGTACGCGCTGTCGTATACGCCGGTCAAGCACATCCCAAACATGCTCAATGGGTGACATGTCCGGTGAGAATGCTGGCCGTGCAAGAACTGGGACATTTTCAGCTTCCAAGAATTGTGTACAGATCCTTGCAACATGGGGCCGTGCATTATCTTGCTGAAACATGAGGTGATGTTCCTGGATGTATGGCACAACAATGGGCCTCAGGATCTCATCACGGTATCTCTGTGCATTCAAAATGCCATCAATAAAATGCACCTGTGTTCTTCGTCCATAACAGATGCCTGCCCGTACCATAACCCCACCACCACCATGGGCCACTCGATCCACAACATTGACATCAGCAAAGCGCTCACCCACACGATGCCACACACGCTGTCTGCCATCTGCCTTGAAAAATGTAAACCGAGATTCATCCGTGAAGAGAACACCTCTCCAACATGCCAGACGCCATCGAATGTGACCATTTGCCCACTCAAGTCTGTTACGGCGACGATCTGGAGTCAGGTTAAGACCCCGATGAGGACGACGAGCATGCAGTTGAGCTTCTCTGTTTCTGACAGTTTGTGCAGAAATTCTTTGGTTATGCAAACCAATTGTTTCAGCAGCTGTCTGAGTAGCTGGTCTCAGACGATCTTGGAGGTGAACCTGCTGGATGTGGAGGTCCTGGGCTGGTGTGGTTACACGTGGTCTGCGGTTGTGACGCCGGTTGGATGTACTGCCATATTCTCTGAAACGCCTTTGGAGATGGCTTATGGTGGAGAAATGAACATTCAATGCCCGAGCAACAGATCTGGTTGACATTCCTGCTGTCAGCATGCCAATTGCACGCTGTGAGACAAAACTGCACATTTCAGAGTGGCCTTTTATTGTGGGCAGTATAAGGTACACCTGTGCACTAATCATGGTGTCTGATGAGCATCTTGATGTGGCACACCTGTGAGATAGGATGGATTGTCTCAGCAAAGCAAAAGTGCTCACTATCACACATTTAGACAGATTTGTGGACAATGTTTGAGAGAAATGGTAATATTGTGTATCTGGAATGAATTTTAGATCTTTGAGTCCATCTCATGACAAATGGGAGCAAAAACAAGTGTTGCGTTTATATTTTTGTTGAGTGTATGTCACTCTGCTCTAGGCTACATCCCTTTGTCTTACCGTATTTCTATAAAAAAAACCCTGCTGTTGGATTGTGCTCTGACTCCACATGGTATGTGGTCTGGATCATAACAATTGATCATGTCCACTCATTCCCTTAACCCTTTAAGTCACAAGAGTGCCGTAAGGCACTCATGCATGACTGCATGAAAATCCCAAGAGTGTCATATGGCACTCTCGACCTTGTGTGATTCACACCAATCAAAATCATTTATGTTCATCTTAGTACTTCCTATTGTACTTAAGCCAATCGGAGAGGGCCTAGTTTTGACTCTGAAATCATGCCATATCCAACTTTATTCAGTATTCAGTGATCAAAATCACGTATCACTGACCACATTGAACACCTTTTATAATTGGTGGACTATCACAGCAGGGTAAAATTTGAAATTGACACCGAATAGTTTGTGGATATATACCATTGAGACTCAAAAATAACTGGCACTAAAATATCTAAGATAATTTGAAAATAGTTCTGTGTCATTATAAAGCTTAGTATATAGAAAAAATTTCAACCCTTATGACACAGTGTTTCATTTGTTGCTAATGAGGAAATGTTTTAATGTCGAAAATTGAAAGGGCTGCAGCGCTTAAATACTTTATTTACCACTGTGATTTATCAATCAAAATGTTCCTTGTTATTTGGCGAAAAACTTTTCTTCTATTTCAAGACATCATATTGTCTAAATAAAGAGATATAGAGACAATTGTTAACCATACATAATTCATCTTGTTTCTTAATCAAGCCCATGGGATTTTGGTGTAGTACCATAGCATTACTCGAGGACTTAAAAGGTTATACAAAATATACAAGAGTGACATCAGGGGAAATTCTACAGAAGGTGTGTGAACATAAACCTCATTTGAAGCTAACTTTTAATACTTGCTTGTAATTTGGATGCTTGGTACAACTGTGAGCACTAACTGAACTTGCTGTCTGTACAACCTGTATTGCAAAGGTTTGTCTCTGTGGTTATGAATAAGGATCGACCGATACATCGGCCGGCAGATATATTAGGCCGATATTTGAATTTTTCCTTTAATTTTTTTTACTTGAATCGGCATTGGCCGATTCGCAAGTGGGTTCGCCAATACATTTTTCTATGGCATGATTTACAGATAGGCATCCAGGGGCAGCTCTGTGTTGCCAGAAGACGCTGCAGCACATGCAGAGCATTACCCCTCCCCCACTGGGAGAGAGGAGAGGGCAGTGGCTGCTTCAGAACAAGGTGTTTTAACATTTCAATTAGCCTCTCACTGTTAAACATAGTTGAAATATTGCCACCCACTTTGGAATTGGAAACATGAATGCCAAGTATTTGCCATGTGGCACATGTGCTTGCAAACAAAGTTAAATTTGTGGGTCAGAAAAACGGGAATGCTGCTGAAAGCTTCGTCTTTAAAAGTGCTTACCATTGTATTTAGGGAGCTGTTGACGTAGCTGTAGGCTAATATGTACAGATTTTAACGAACACCGGTTTAAGGATTAAGTAATGTCAGGTTTGTCAATTCAGTTCCATTGTGTTTGAAGGAGTTTAATTCAGCGAACAACGGGGTGAGGTTAAATGCGTTTCGTGTCGTGTGTGTATGTGCAGGGCTCAAAATTGCGACCAAAATTAACACTGTGTGGCCTTCGAATTAAAATAGTCGCACCTGTGCGACTACTTTTTCCCCCCAATTAATCGCCTCTTTTCGGGTACATTTGGTCGTCAGAAGGCATGCCAGCTGCCGCTGCAGCTTAAATAGAGATGGGCGTATGTCTCGGAGCAGTGCATGAATCTACTGGACATACCGCACCCGAGCGCACCCAGTGTGTTCCCTCAAGCTGACAGTAACCATTCTGAGCAATCAAAGGGGAGGTTGACGTCCTAGACCTCAGTACTGATTCTAGAATGGTTAATATTAGCCATCAAACAATCCATTTCGCGGGAATTAAAGTTACTATTGTAGCTATGCATAAGATTTTGACGGAAAATGAAACGAAATGCAACAGAAGACTTTTTGGTACCGTTAATGTTAAAAAAGTTGAGTCGGTATCAAAAGTTACTGAAACTGAAAATCATGACGGTGATTCAGATGAAGCGGCAGCAAAATCAGTTGACTATTTTCGCATAGAGTTGCATCGAAATTTTGAATGGTTGAGGTTATAAGAAGGTGAAGTGCACCGTGTTCATTGTAAAGACAATGGCCCGAATCTCGCTGTTAACAGTGCGTTATCTACTGAGTCCAAACACTTTAAACGTGAACGTCCTTCCAAACATGGAGAAAGCACGAAACACAGAAAATACTGTGACAAATGTGCGAAAACGAGTAGATCTGTATTTCTGTTAATAGTTGCAACTTATCAAAATATGCTGCCTCGCGGCTCGGCGTTTGCGGAGCCCTAAAATCTCCGTCTTGGTTTCTTCGCTCATATCTTCAGTATCCTATCTGCAAAAATCATTCACATTTTTTACAGCGCGTCTTTAGACCAGTAAACGTTTATATATTTGCAAGCACACGCAACATTTTCCTGAAATGCAGAAATTAGAAGACAATTGTGAGTGCAGTGGTGTCTCTGGAAGTGATAATTGGTGAAGCCCGGACCATGCCTTTGCGTCAAGGATTGTTCCTAGCTTGTACTCAGTTATTTTCCGTTATTAACACGTTTTCCAATTTTGACAATAATCCTCTGGCAATCGAAGCTACAGTTTCTCTCTCTGTGAGATCTATTGACGACTAAATAATGGGGTAAATTCAGATCAGAAAAATTATTTAGGCCACTCAAAAATTGTTCAACGCAATTGCTCAAACGTCTACCTTTTACACACATCAAGTGATTTAACTGGCGCTTCATGATCATTTTGTTTAAATAAAATATTAGACCATTTGTGATTGTTATGCTTGTGTTACTTCGGTAAGCATCAATGTCACTGTTTCATCATAATGTTGCCTGATTGTAGCCACTACAGTTGAAGCTAAATGGAGAGGTGCTGTATGTGTCTGCCGAGTTGGGCTGTAGTTAGATCAGACGTAGATTTTGTAGAGCTTGGGGTGCGTTTTTGGGTGCTTATGAAATAATCGCTGTTCTTATCCATGATCGGGGTCAGCGTGATACATCTCCAATGTCTTGGCAAGCTCTCTGATACTACCGGTGAAAGCAATAGGGAAGCGCACAGGCTATAACAGTCCGGTACAACAAACGCTGCATTGCCATCGATTGAATATTAAATTCTTTCCTGTAAAAGTGATTGATTCGCTAGCTCTACATAAGCAACGGTTCACACAGACGGAACTTACGGTCTGTAAAACCTGTATTATGTTCATGGCATAACCGGAGCTCTGTCTAGCTCTCGCACGCTATCCATAATGCGCCCATTTTTCGTGAGGAAAAGCTGGTCATTCCGAAGCAATAAGTAAACCATTAACAAAATGGTTTACCTGTGAAGGATTCCGTAAAAAAAATTGTGGAATACTTTAAAAACAATGTTCCTCAATGTCAAATTGCAAAGGCTTTGAAGGTGTCATCATCGAGAGTGCATAACATCAGGAGAAGATTCAGAGAAACTGGAAAAATCTCTGACTATAAGACAAGGCTGATGAGTTTTACTGTATGCCCATGATCTTCAGGCCCTCAGACACCACTGCATCACTCACTGGCATGATTTTATGATTGACAATACTAAATTGGCCCAGGAATTCTTCAAGTAATCACTGTCTGTACACACAGTCCGCCATGCCATTCACAGATGCCACCTAAAACTCTATCATGCAAAAAGAAAGCCATTGTTGAGCATGATCCGGAAGCGCTGCTGTATTCTGTGGGCCAAGGCTCATTTGAAATGGACTGTAGCAAAGTGCCAATGTGTCCTGTGGTCAAACGAGTCCAAGTCTGACATTCTTGTTGGAAATCATGGGCGTTTTGTCCTCCGAGCTAAAGTCCTCCTGTTAATAGCGATCAGTTCAAAAGCCAGCATCTCTAATGGTATGGGGATGCATATGGTGTGGGACACTTGCATGTTTTAAAAAGCACCATGAATGATGAAAGGTATATAAAGGTTTTAAAGCAACATATGCTCCCTTCCAGACGACATCTATTCCAGGGAAGGCCTTGTGCACTTCAGCAGGACAATACAAAACCACATACTGCAGCTATTACAACAGTATGGCTTCATAGTAGAAGAGTCTGCATGCTGAAGTGGCCTACCTGCAGTCTTGTTCTTTCTCCAATTGAGAACATTTGGCACATAATTAAACGAAAAGTCCATCAAAGGAGGCCCAAAACTCTCCAGCAGCTGAAAGCCTGTATTACACAAGCGTCGGATCAAATCCCAATGGCTAAACTCCAGAAACTCGTCTCCTCAATGCCCAGACGCCTCCACTCTGTGTTAGAAAGAAGAAAGGATGCTACACCATGATAAACAGGCCTCGGTCCCAACTTTTTTGAGACCTGTCGCAGCCACCAAAATTGATTTGAGCTCATTTTGTGGTTAAAATTGTAAAATTTCTCAGCTTCAACATTTGCTTTGTTATCTCTGTTCTACTGTGAATAAAATACTGGCTGGTATGCTTTGAAAGTCATTGCATTTTAATTTTATTAAAAATTTACACTTTGTCCCAACTATTTTGCAATTGGGGTTGTACATAAAGAAGACAAGCAAAATCCATTGCTCAATGAATGATGTTTTTATTGTACTGAAGTTCCAAGCTTCCAATTTGCCAACCAACTTGAAAGCTAATTTGGGCCTCGCACTTCTTGCAAAGAAATTGAGACACAGCCTGTAATTATGATGTACTCCAACACAACACAAAGTTAGTAAAACTGTTTTAGGGATAAGCATCGAAAAAAAAATTGAGAGGTAGTTTTTGGTGACTCATTGTAATATAGGCCAGTTTAATAAAAGTTTTATGCTGTGATTTTTCGTAATGTTAGCTAGCTTGCAGGAGCGTAGCTAGCTACACAACTAGTTAACAGAGCGTTAGTCTAACGATCTAATCATGTTAGTGAAAAGCTAATATCGATAGCCTAAGACTTATCAATATGTTAACATCTGGCTATTACTAGTAGAAGCATATAATCACTAGTGACATTACAGTACAATAAAAGCAGAAATCATTGACCTGTGGATTTTGGGTTACACTTTACTTGAAGGTACCGTCACAAGAGTGACATGACACTGTCATAACTGTTACATGTGTCATGTGACATTTATGACAGCGTCATGTTACTCTTATGACGAAGTTGTTATAATCAAGACAACCCAAACAATGTCAACTTGTCATCTCAAAAACCGAATGACGCTTAATGACGTTTTTGACATTTGCATAATGTTCGTGTCACTCTTATGATGATACCTTCAAGTAAAGTGTTACCGGATTTTGTAATTAGCGACACAATGCTAACAATAGGATGCATCTTTTGCTTCTCTTTGCTCTGATTCACCTCTGCAATGTATCCACAAAGTCACGCATAGTGGACAAAAGGCCAATGTGTTACGGCTACTATTGTCCATAACTATAATGGTGAAAGAAAAGTTGAGGCATTGGTGTATAAATATATAAACTGTCATTTATTCCAAAGGCTTGAAGAAAGCAATGGAAGTACATATGTAGCCCAAGAGGGCAGGAGCGGATGATCCCACTCAATAACCAAGTAAACTGTAAAACGAACAGGCCTGAAATGAGGTGCGGACAATTTCACTGGTCAAAATGAAACCTGGCATTCTACCGGTTGGCGATTTCATCCAAGCAGCAGCAGATCACCTGCAGTAAATCTGTCCAAGCAGCGACAGATCTCATGTAAGGACACAGTTTGAGCAGAAGCAGCGCAAATCCAAGCACAAGCAGGGGCTACTTGAGTATGGGAGCTGAATTTTGGGGGGAAATATTCCAAAATCTGAACATAACACTATGTCTGCTCTTAAGTTGAAACAAAACACCCTTGAATAAATATAGGAATATTGATATCCCAGTCAGCTGGTACTGCCCCGTTCTAGAACAAATGTTTTAACACAATTTTATTTATGGATAACTATTTTTATAGAATAATCTGCCTCATCACCTCTGCAATGTAGAAGGTAAACTGGTATTTAAAAGGAAACTTATCTACGGCTGTAAATGTTGTCTTGACTGTGTGCAGGAATTTTAGTTTTGTTGTTGTTGTATTTCTGTGTTTTTATAATACTCTTATTATGAATTTGTTTCCCTCTAGTATATGGATAATTTTCTTCCTTTTCTGATCAATTTTAGATTCACATTATGGTAGATTTATTATTTAGAATATTTTATATCAGGTTTAATAATACTAAGTATTATTGACTTATGTAACCGTGATCTCCTGTTTATGTAGTATATGTACCTAATAAAGTATAGTAATTATTATTAGTAGTTGTTGTATTATGTATTACCAGGGCCATAACCAGGATTTTTGAAATACCGAGGTCTAATAATGCGTACTTACCGCACCTCCCCCCCAAGCTCCAACCATTACATTGTTTTATTCCTGATATGACATTTATTTCCAATAACCTCTTCAGGAACACAGTGAGTGGTAACTGTTGGACTGTAGCACCTAGCCTCCTCAGGGCTCTAAAGTCTCACGTGATGAGCGTGATTTTCAGTCGGATGTCACGCATTACGCCACACATAGTATTTCTCACGCAAAAAAAAAAAGATTAAAACGAAAACAATTTCCAAAAGTTGGTCTATATGCGCAGCAGCACCGCTATAACTGTGGAAACCGGCAGGAATGAAACACGTCTTCCCTGGAGTTCTCGGTGGTGGCTTGCCACCTGCTAGCCAAACAAAAAAAGGAAAGGGGCTCCACAATAGCCAATCAGATAATAGCACTATGGTATCTGGGTACAATTTGGGCAACGACCAATGGAAAAAAAAAAAACAGTAATCCTGGAATTATTTATGTGATCCTGCTCAAACAACTTTCTGAAAGCTGCATTATTCATTCACTAACGGTATAAAACCGTCAGAGGTGTGTAAAGTACTGGGAAAAAATAGCTAAGTTTAGAGGTACCATAACTGAAAGTTACTTTAGTAAAAGATGAAGTTCCCCTTAAGTAAATTATTTTAGCAAATGTTCTAAAGTAGCTGACATTAAATGTACTTTAGTACCAAAAGTATTTTGTGAAAAAAAAATTACTTAAGAATCAGAAGTGCAGTACAAGATTTACAAGTACAAAGTATTTTTCATAGTAAGCAAAGTTAGAAGAAAAGCAACCACTGTTTCGTCTCTCCTTGTCAATTTTCGGGTGAATGAAAGATACAGTATTAAAAAAAAAAAAAACAAACAGGCAGTCTCTCCTTAATATACTTTGTCTTTGAGTTCACTGGCAGTTTAAAAACCACTATAATTAATAGTAAAATTACATAGTATCAATAACGCGTAATTTTTGCTTCAGAAAACTGACTTTTCTTAACTACTGATTGGGATACCATTGGCTCACGGTAGCTGAAGTGCCTGCTGTAGAGGACAACGATTATTTCTGTTATACTATTTCTATGGGAAAGTATATTCAGCAGTTTGCACATCAGGCTTAGTTGAGGAGTTTTATTCAGATAACTCCTGAAAAACAGGGATAGGAGTGAACTCATCCATATTCTAAACCAGGGCTATTCAACCTTGTCCAGATAAGGCCTCTGTGGGTGCAGGCTTTCGTTCCAGCCAAGCAGCTACAAACCTGATACTACTGATCAAACCCAAGAGTCTTTGCTAATGAGCTTGATTAGTATAATAAGGTGTGTAGCTGCTTGGCTGGAATGAAAGCCTGCACGCTTTATGGACAAGATTGAATAGTCCTGTTCTAAACCTTGTTCGGCTTGCTTGTGAATATTCAATAACTGACCCAAGTGTGCCATCTAGTGATAAAATATTGTAACTGCGTGCATAAATTTGCAGCTCCATGTCCGCTGGTGAACACAGCTGCACAAAGCGCTAATGATACCCTGCCAATCACTGCTGTCCTTCTCGAATACTCTAAATCCAGATAATCCGTAAATGATGAATTACATTCATATTTTAATAAGAAAATGAGTGACTAAGTTGCCAGTGTAAAAGTAATGAAGAGAAAGGATTTTTTTCAATATCTTTTAAATGTAGTAGAGTAAAAATAAAAGTCCCGGTTTAAAAAAAACAAATCCTCAAAAAAAAAAAACTAGCCTACTTCGTTACTATGCACCTTTGAAAACGGGAGTATCATGCACCCCCGGAGAAAATCTCCCTCTAGCCTGCATTCACCACTTGAGAGCCCTGCCTCCACCGTTTTTCCTGCTCTTTGGTCGGCTTCAAAAATAACAGTTTTGTCTGCCTCAGAGTTCTGCGCATTTTAGCTCAGTCTCAGGATAGCATATGGTCTCCCTTCACAGCAATGATACAATTGAACTCTCCCTTGCAAGAGTCGCAAATGACTTTATCCATTTACCTCAACCTGCGCTGCTGCGATTCGCAGCGAAAGCTGTGGTATTTAAAGCGCACCGTGACATAATAGCCTACACAAGCTACACATTTTATTTAGTGCACACACATAGACAACTTGTAGAACATGAGGAGATATTTGAAAAGGTAAGGCGTTTACCCCCCACTACTACCTTGGAGTATGTTAATGTCTCTTCCAAGGTTAATGTGTCAGTTAACAAGTGCAAATTTCACTGACTTCACAGTCACCAAAACTGATATCAGCTGAATTCACGTGAGAGGTTTTGGACCAACATAGTAAAGCGTACAGCGCTATCCGCCAGCATCATCAAAACACAAAATAAGGGAATATCATTCGGAAGAATGGTTCTCCATCACCATATTAAAGTAGTTTTAGTCTTGTAGAGTTAATGCAAAGGTGTATTAAGGTGATCTTACAGTGTTTTCGTGAAGATTTTTTCAATGAATTGGTCTTCTGTCAGTATCTTAACCGTGAAGAGCTACTGATGGGTTGCATGATGACATGACAAATAGGTCCATCCTTCCATATCTAACCTACATATCCCTGGTCTGGGTCACAAAGCGATAGAACTCTATCTTAAAATATAATGCGAGAGAGACAAGGGCACAATAAGGACAGTTTGCAAATCCATCACAGTGATGGCTAACCATTCACTTACACCCTCATAAAACTGGGATGTAGGGTTTACAATCACCCATGCTTGCATGTCTTTGGACTACGAAGGAAACTACATTACCTATAGGAGACCCAAAAACGGGAGGAAAATGCAAACGCCGCATGAAAATGCAAACTTCCAGTACAATAGCGCCACCATGCCACCCCAGATACATCTGCAATATGTTTGCCACAATCACTCATTGGAGTACAATTACATTCTGTATTTGCTACAAGCACCAAGCAATTTAATATCATTCACAAACTTATGAACATATGGCCGTCTAGATATTTCTTTTAAGCAGATCTTGGCTAAGAAAGTTTTGGAAACACTTCTGCACCTTTAAGTTCAGCCAACTGAGGAGGTGGGTTTGAGAAAGCTCATGACAACAGAATCCCACTTCTGTCTTCAGGTAGAGAACACTGATGATGACTCACCGCATAACCTAGGTAACCTGTGGTAAAACCGACACAATCTGGGAAATAAATCAAGCTCAAGGGGAATAAATTGCAGACCGCACATACGTAGATCCACAAGTACTGCCGAGGCGTAGGACTTCTTTTTGGCCGTGCATTTTGAGTAAGGTGGCATCTTTGAATTGGCCAAATCATAAATAGTTTCTTGAATTTGCCATGAGGGCAAGAACTGCTTTGTGAATGTATTTTGTACTGACCAGCTAGACAAGGCATGCAGAAAATTACTGTGGGCTTACACCTCAGAGATTGACAGTAAGTCCACTAAAAACAAGTGCCAAACTGTGCAGACCCGCTGAGCAAAATGTGAATGATTCTCACTAAACATCCCGGCTTAAACATCCATGAATGAATGAGTGAGTGCTTCAATTCCAACGCATATACCATAATGGCACTTTGCAGCATCATGGCAAAACAGAGAAATGTAGAACATTCTTTCCTTATTCATGAACTGGAAACAAATTAATGTGCATAAGTTACACAGTTTCCTATTCAAAATTTGGGTAATTGATTTTAGTGGGCAGAATTTTATAGCAGTGTTTCAGTTCCCCTCATTTCATTTGTACCCTCACAATTGGGGGAGGTTGTAAGAAGTCATGCACTCAGATATAGGACAAGATATGACAACAAAGTTTGGAAAACTAGAACACTTTGGGGTTTAATTTCATAGTCCCAAGTGTGTCTGATTTGACATCGTAGTGAAACTACCTGCATTTGAAAAACAAACAATAGTTTAAAAATTGTATAAAACAGTATAAAAATTGTGAAATTCATTTTAAATCTCAGAAAAAAATTTCAGTATGTGCACAGTGCTGTGAGAAGGTATTTTCCCCCTTCCTGATTTCTTCAGCTGTTGCAAATTTTTACTTAAACGTTTCAGATCATTAACGCATTTTTAATATCAAATAAAGACAACCTTGGTATACACAAAATGTAGTTTGCATTTTTATTGCAAACTACAATTTATTGAAGGGAAAACAATCCAAACCTAAAAAGTAATTACCCTTTTAATTACTAAGTCAACCAATCAAACTAACTGAATAGACAATCAGGTAAAATTTTGTCGGCTGAGCATTAAGTGGACCAACACTACCAGTCAGAAGTTTTAGAACACCCTGATTTTTCCAGTTTTTTTATTGAAAATTATGCAGTTAAATGTCTCATTGTACTCTGGAATAAAAGCATAGACAGGATAGAACAAATGAACAGTTGAAGTTAAAAAAGAAATTATGAAATCAATTTATAAACCAAAATGGATTCTATACTTTTGACTCAAAGGAACCATCTTTGGCAGATATAACTGCTGAACACACTTGTGGCATTCTTTCTACAATGGAAATCAAATAGTTCTTCCCAACTCTGTTGCAGAAGTTCCCATAAATGTGTGGCACTTGTAGGTCGCTTTGCTTTCACTCTTCTGTCCAGTTCACCCCAAACTATTTTGATGGGGTTAAAGGGGTCTTCCGGGTAAAACCCTAGTCAGACAAGAGGTGGAATGAGCCGGAATGCCGTCAGAATGAAAATTCTTTGTATATTCTCGGATATTCAAAGTCAGTTCTAAAAATTCGGACTGCATTCTGAGTGCATTCCAAATATTTCGGTCCCTTTCTTGTGGCTGGCCCGAATGTTTTGCTCATGCTCAAAACTTTCCAGGTGAATATAAAGTGGTGAAATATCGTACGGTATTCAAAGTGCATTCGAACTGCGTTCTGACTGCATTATAAATATTCACACGGCATTCCAACAGCATTGAAAACATTCTGATTGCATTCGAGGGAGAGTCAAAATGGCAAGCCACGTCAAATCCTGCCAGAATGTCCTAAATGCGGCTTGATTGAGCCAGAATGCACCTCTAATGCATCTCGATTGCTGCAGAAATCTATTTTGATATTTAAACAATTCAGCTGGAATGCACTTTGAATGCTGTTGGAATCTTTTGATTGCCACTGGAATCAGTGGCAGCTGGTGAACTGGCGATAGGGGAGGCTTAAACCCATCCCTTAAAAATAATGATTGGTCATGACCTCTTTTCAATCATTCATTTAAATTACCATAACAGAAACTCTGAAAACTCTCAACATAAGGTGTGGACAGTTTTCATTAACGCGTACCTGTTAATTAAGAGTCAGTTTTTCTGGTATATTTACGTTCCCCTGTTGAAGTCAGCAATTACTCAATCAACGCATAAGGGACACTCATGTTACATTCTGAGTATTCAAGGTGCATGCTGTTTGAATTCTTGGACGTTCCAACCGTATTCGGCGGCCATCCCGGGAGCGTTCTGACTGCATTCGAGGTGAATTCATTCAGTATTTGAGGCACCTTCCAACCAGACTTCAGGTGGTGTTCAGGCAGCAATTGAACCGTACTCGTACGGCATTTGAAGTGTATTCTAAATATTCTCACTGCATTCTAACAGCATTCTAAATACTCCCACTGTGTTCCAACTACATTCAAGGTGCATTTGAGAGCTAATACACTCAGAATGTGCAAGAATAATTTGAGGCAGGTTCGAAACGCATTCTAAGTATTTGAACGGCATTCTTCCAAAGCAGTAAGAATTTTGTCAATTTGAAATTCCCGCCCGAATGTTGTGCAAATTCTTCCTTCTGGCTGGTTCTGCTTGGTTCCTGCTGATTTTGAATAAGTGCGATGGGGGCATAAAAATTTCGATTTGTTTTGAAAATTTCAGTATTTTTGATTTTCACATAAAATAAATGAAGGAATACAGTGAGATGCCAGTAAACACTAAGAATCTATGTTTCCTGTGCCTCAATTGTTACTTGTGACTGTAAATGCAAATAACCAAAATCACAATTTTGACTGATTTTCAACCTTGTGGCATTCAAAAAAAATCACTAGTATTCATCTAATTGATTTGAAATTTGGACTGAAGTTGTATCTGTTAGAGATCTTTGAAATGACATAGGATTTTTTTAATAGGTACATTCCTAGGGGGTTAATTTTGAAAATGAAACAAGATGATGATAGCGATTTTCGTTATGGTTGCAAAACAGAGCTCATTAAAAATGCAGAAATGTTCCAAACAAAAAAATCCTATGTCATTCATAGAACTATCTTAAACCTTTCATATGAGACGAATTGCAGAGAAGTCTGATCATGGGTTATTGAAATATCAGTGCCACAAAATATTTTCAGATTTTGTCTTTGAAGTGCCGTTGAGGTTAAAATCATGTTGAGTATGTTTATTTATTAGTTTTTACATTATTATGGATATTTCGACACTTAACCCTAAAGACCCCTTAAGTATGGACACTGTTTTGGCCACTCCATGTTTTCAAGCTTGCCATCTTGTTCTTTTTTCCTTAGGTAGTTCTGGCAGAGCTTAGACTTGTTTTGGGTCATTATCTTCCGGTAGGATGAAATCCTGACCAAATAGGCGCATACCAGAGGGTACTGCATGGCGCTGCAGAATGTGGTGGTAGCTGTTTTGGTTCAGGGTGTCTTTTTCTCCGTACAAGTCACCAACCCTGGATCCAGCAAAACAGCCCCAGACCATCACGCTTCCTCCTCCATGTTTGACAGTTGATGTCACACACTGAGGAACCATCCTTTCACCTACTTGACGGCGTACAAAAAACCTGGGTAACCTTACCTTTTGTTTAAAACTTCTGGCAGTTCACCACTTACCTTTGTACCATTTCAAACTATTCATTGGACTGGAACTACATAATTTAAAATCAAAAACTGGAAAAATTGGGGTGTCCTCAAACTTTTGACCGGTAGTGTATCTTCACTTTTTACAAAATGGAGAAAATGGGTTGTGAAATGTTGTTTTATCATAATTTCTCCCTCCAAGTAAACTTTTCAGATATTTATATACAGGTGAGTTTTTGCAAATGACAGGCTGAAACCATTGTAATTTACATGACACGCCCCTGCACTGGGAGGCATAGTCCTGCCCACTTTACGACATGGACTCTCAAAAGATGGCAAAGAAGAAAGAACTTCACTGAGGAGGAAATATAAATTATCACGTCCGAGGTGGAGAAAAACAAAATTTTATTTGGAGGCCTCAAGAGTGGCATAAAGGGAGCCCAGGAGGCTGCAGTTTGGAAAACTATTGCTGCTGAAGAAAACACCGTAGGGATAGAAAACCGGAGTGCAGCAGAGGTTTAATTAATTAATAAATCAAAATGACTATTTGCACTTATTTAAGTCGTCCAAGCACAACGAATTGATTGAAATTTGCGATAGACGCACTTAAGTGTGGCCAAGATGCACATTTCTCCATTGCCTCACACTTAAGTGCGTCCAAAGCTAAAAAAAAAAAAAAAATCTCGGCAAAACTTTGGTTTTTTAAATTTTTATTGGGCATCTCCAATCCCACCCGAATCTGGAATGCCTAATTGATGAACTATGTACAAAGCTTGCTCATATGCGACCCCTTGCTGCCAACTGAGGAGAGCAAAGACAGTTCACGACTCTCCTCCAAAGCACGTGCCTGTCAGCCACTGCTTCTTATCATTCATTGGTTGAATCTTTGCGAGTTCAGAACGAGGGCAGAGGATACCTGGACATGAACAGACCCAGAATCTTCCTGACAAGCGCCCGTCTGGCAAACAGGAGGCGCTTGAGCAATGAACAAAGCCATTTATCCATTTCCCTTTCCTGGCAGTCCCATTCCAATTTGAAACCCTGTGGCCCGATAGCTAATTATGTGCTACTCTGAAAAAACTGCCAATCACTGCCGGTTGGTACGATCGGGGCTGGAACCCACGACGTAATAGTCACTTCTGCTCTGAAACGCAGTGCCTTAACCGAGTGAGCTATCCGGCAGATGGCCAAACCTATTTTAAGCAGTACTTTCTAAGCGGCATTGGAATGGTCATCAACTGGCCTCACATGTAAGTGCAAATGACATCAGCCTTAAAAAATTCAATTAATAGATCCATGATATTTCATGATATATTGCCTACATAATTGACAATCCAAATGCTTTACGTGTAGGTTAAAAACAAGTGGCGTGATTTTAAGATCGACGCCAAAAAACGGGTTGCTGCACTCAGGTGCAGCAGCGCACAGACCGGTGGAGGCCAACCAGACACGACCCTCCAGTGACCGCCTCAATCCGAGCTGCATGAGGGTAATTGTTAAACTGTAGTCTGCAGAGATCACTCTTCATTGTTCTTTTAATAGTATTACTCCATGACATTTTTTTGGGTGCCACACAAAACGAGCAGCCACTCATCACCTTTCTCGGAGGAGATCTTCTCAGTACAGAAAGTTCCCCTCACGTCGGACAAAAGCTTATTCCTCTAACAATAAAAGATCTGCCATTGTCATGTGATCACGGTCAAAGACGTGTAGGCCTATATATACTGAGAAACAAAAGAAACGCAAGTTATCTAGTTAGTTAATGTACTCTTATGGTTACTCAGTCAAAGTGACCGTAAAATAAAGAAAAGTTTGATGAAACGAGTGTAAATGTGCACGCGCTAGAAATAAATTCAATTCTCTAAAATAATAATGCGCTAACTTTTTTTCAAGTCTGCCTTTAATTCGGCTAACTTTCGTTTCTTTTGTTGGTCAATATATATCTGACAGGATTAGCATCTGACATACACCACTTATCTGCCAAGCCGCGCATTGCGCTTAATCAGATTGATTGTAATTGGCCGCCGTCTGGTCTGACCAGCAGGTTGTCTCAAAATATAAGTGAAATTAATTTCTCAACACAGGTATTTTATTTATTTATTTATTTATTTATTCATTCATTCATTTAGCCTATTTATTCATTTTACTAATAAGAGCAACAAAAGCATGACATCTGCATCGCTGCATATGGTTTATTACTCATTTTGAGATTTTAAAAGAGCTTTATTAAATATTTTGCACATTACAAATAATACATACACCTCATATGTTGTTCACTGGTTTCAAATCTGCATACACCTGGTCAGACCTGGCGTGAGATTTTTGCGGACCGTTCGCTCACGTTCAGATTGATAAATGCCGATCCTTGCAGGAAATTTGGCGTACACCCATTTTTTGGTGTATGCACGTTTCATAAATGAGGGCCAATGTATTTCATACTTTCGGGATTGAGAGAAGTTTCATGAGTAAAAAGGAAGACAGAGGTCATTGTCCAATTTCCTCTAAGACCTGGCAGGTTATATGGCAAGTGTGGAACAGGACAGCTGGGACTTTACTTTGTTTGGCATTCAGAAGATGATGCGCAGTCATCAAAATTCAATGATATGTTGAAGGTGACTGAACAGTTTGGTTGATAATGTTGCTACATCAAATTGTTATTAGAGGGTATTGTATGATATTCGCAAGCTTATCAAGTTGGAATTTCTGGAGAGAGTTGGTTTAAGTTTTATGGATGAAATCAATAAAGAAACATTGAATTGCAAAAGGTATGTTCAATCGAGAAATGAGGATATGAACATGTAATTGGTTGATTCCTTAGAAATATACATGATAAATGACAATGGAAGGGTTGCAACATGAGGTGTACATTCCACATCTAGTGTTCTCCAAGTCAACTTCCTGAGCATACACCCTGTAATCAATGAAACACTGCTGACCAAGAGTACAACCTTTTGACCCCTTTAAAGTAGGTGAAGGCCATGTAGCTTCCATGTCCTCCAACTTGATTATCCAGTGAGTTCACCTTATGACTTTGACATGGCTACACCAAAAAATGTAATGGTAATGCAAAGGCGTAGTGAAAGTAACACTGTTCAGAAAAAAATTTGACCTTTTGACCCCATCAACCAGGTGAAAAAGGTCATCCACCTTTAATTCAGCAAGCTGATTATCCAGAACATACACGCTATACATTTTATGCAGCTACAACAAAAATAGTGGATGTAATCAAGGAAACAGTGTTTACAAAGACCGTGACGGTCAAGGTTGCCCATCTTCGAACTTGTCCAAGCAATATGTCCCAAGAGCAGTCCCTGTGAATTTCATTTGCCTGACATAAATAGGAAAGGAGTTATTGTGTACACAGACGGACAGACAGACAGACGTACGCAAGATTTTCGTAATACCCGATGGAAATATTTTGGCCTCGGGTAAAAACAACTGATAGAACCAGTAAAGTTGTATCTCAGTGCCAGTTTATCTGAGTACATTTCATGCATACATGATGGACGCAACATATATAGTATACAAACTCGGGCCTTGGGCTTGGTTTCAACTAGTACTATGCCCATCATATTGCACTTGTTCATGTGCATATGCATGTGTCTTGCAATGCATAAAATATGAAATTGAAAATCAATTGGTACAACATTAAATGCCCCCCTGGAATAAGACAAATGATGGGTTTTAAGACAGATCGACGCCTAATACAGGTGCTTCAGTACTTGCCTACATAAAATATCCCAGATTTCATCATCTGACAACCTTCTGTTTGGTATATCAGAGGGTTTTTGCTTCAGAATGGTATGGAGTAATGGAGTGATGAGACCTTTGCTCAGCCATCTTGTCATCTTGATCATGTGACCCTACATCCAGCTCCCTGATTCGACAAAGTGGACATAGACATCTTTAAACTGAAATGGACTGAAAATTTCTGCGAAGTACTGGATGTTTCTCCTAGCTCCCAGGATACAGTACCTGTCAATACTAGTGGTGCAACGGATCATTGTTGATCCATGATCTGTATGGATTACTCTTCACGGTTGTACATGATCTGTGGATTGGTTGATGAAAAAAAAAATGTTGCCCTAGGGGTGTGACATTATCGAATCACGATGATCGTAAAGCGAAATGAGACAACTTGCCGCTATGGTGTGTGTGTGTCAGTTGCGTCCCATTTCTTCCTGAAACATACAAGCGGTCTGAAATGAGCACAATCATCCCCGAAGTGCTTCCGGGAAGATAATTCAGATGAACTCCTCTAATTGTTGGCGAGGTTGGGCAGCTTCCAGCACCTTTTAAAGCTCAACTGGCCACCCTAAATCTGCTCCTGTATAATATGCTCCAAATGACAATCAAGCAATATAGCCTGTTGCCAATGATTATGAAGCGACAGAAGCACTGACAGATGTAACATCGCTACAGTGTTAAATTGAAAGAATGCTAACAATCTAAAGAATTACAAAAAAAAAAACAACCCTTGTCCAAACTCCATCTCTCATCATAGCGTTTCAGCTGATTTGTAAAACCTTGCATCCTGACTTGCCATCGGAAGATTACCCAGCCCTGCTTTCACCATACCTTCTCCAAACTGGTTCCCATTTACGTTTTTCCAATTAGCAACTTGGTGTTAATTCATTTAAATGCGAGAATCAGTCGGTAGAATTACTGTCTCGCTCCCCTCATCTTGCATTGTTCATTGCAATTATCAAGCATTTTCCCATCCACGTTAATTGTGACATAAAATGGCAACATCTTTACAAGCTTCTGAATTCATGAAGCTCGCAAAATGGCATATATATTTTTTCTGTGTCCTGCTTGATACGCCTCAGAAAAATTTCTATTAAATGTGGTTTTGCTGACTGAGGTCCGAATGTTACGTTTGCTTTTGTGAAAATAAAACTGTTACAGCCAGTGACATTACCATAATGCAGGTTAACCCTCAACCTGACTCATATTTAGAATGGGACAGTTAGCTGAATTAAATAACTGAGCATGTAGGCGACTGATAAGATACTTTACCAATTTGCAACCATTGATGATTAAGACGTAAAGATTTGCGTCAGTGGAGGGCTACAATGAGATCGCATTAAACACCAATTAACAGAATTTTCTTGAAATTCTTCATTCTAGTAGAATATTAAGTAGCAAATGCTGCTGAGGATGTTGTTTAGGTAAGATTTAGTTTTTGTTTATGGTTAACCGGATCATTTTAGTTCATACAATCTCATATTGTAACCGCCGTACAAATTTCCCAGAAGCCAGACTATAAAGACCCCATAAATGATTCTGACAACATGAAAGTTTGATTCATAGCTTGCATTTGATTTGATTTTAAATGCATGCCTGAAGTGAACTTTCATAATGCACTAATAACCAATTCACTAAATTATTCAATTACCAATGCTTTGACACAAGAGCGTTAGTAATTTAGAAGCCTACATTATTATCCCTTTGCGGCATAGTGTGCAGCTGCGCTTCCCCGCGAAAGTAACCAATTCTTTTGTTAACATTTTGATGAAGTGCAATCTTAAAATAAATTAGGTTGCACTGCTGGAAAAAAAAGGTTGAATCATATTCATTCAAAATATGTGCTGTTCAATGGCCGTTTAAGTTTATAAATGCGGCATTCCAGCGGATGGTGGTGCACTGACATGGTGGAAAAACAATGAGTGTAAATACCCCCACACTGCCAAGATGGCAAGATGCTATCTCACTGTGCCTGGCACTTCAGTGCTTAACGAGAGGGTATTCTCTACTGCAGGGGATATAGTGACTGCAAAGAGATTTACACTCTCCCCAGACAAAGTCGACATCTATATCTCATTGAAAAAGAATTTAAAATTATAAGCAGAGGTGTGCTTTGCTTGCTTTCTTTTCTTGTTTGTTGATGATGTGGACATAGGCTAGTTTTTAAATCACTGCCCATGTTTAAAGAGAAGATATCATGAAGTATCATGACTTAGTGCGCTTCAAGTTGTTTTTCATTCATGGTCAATGTTTAAAAGAAGAAGGTTATCATGCCTTAAATTGCACTTTTGTTTTTATATAATTTGAAGTTTTCATTTTTCATTTAATGGGCAGAAGTGTTTTACAAAATAAATGAAGGACAAAGTGATATTTGTCTTGTCTTTTTTTGTTGCTGTTGTTGATCCGAAAAGTGATCCGATCCGTGACTCAAATCTGTGATACGATCAGAACCGAGAGTTTTTTGATCCATTGCACCCGTAGTTAATACTAATGGTAAAGCATAAATTTTGATGAAAAGTGGAGATAAGCCCACTTAATCCTCAGCCTATGATTTCATGAAACAAACTTAGGAATGATTACTGCAAACCGTTTTGAATCCAAAAATCATTTAAGTAGAACCTATCTGGCGATGTGAAGTCAGCAATAAGCAGTGCATGATGCAGCAATTTTAAGAAATTCAAGACCTGATGAGAAAAAATGTCATTAACATCTATCTGGAAAGGGTAACAAAGCATTTTCTAAGGCTCTGACTCTGAGATTTCAGTGAACCACACTGAGAGCCTTTATTCACAAATTTCATATGTACACTTTAAAAGTTTAAATGTCTACCTGGAATAACATGGTCTACGGGGATCTGGGAATATGCCGACTAGACATTGCAGTTAAAAAGCGAATGATTGGCTACAGGGTTAGGCGGATAGCAAAGAAACTAAACCTAGTCACAAAATAATGTAAAATTGCTCATCTCGCATTTGCCAAAAAAAAAAAAAAAAACATTGTGATAAGCCCCAAGATTTTTAGGATAATATTCTGTGATTTAAAAATTTTACTTTTTGGCAGACATGAGTCCTGCTACATCTGGTGTAAAGGTAACACAGCATTCTATGAGAAGATGCGTCAATAGTCAAACGTGGAGGTGGTAGTGTGATGGTCTGGGATGCTTTGCTGTCTCAGGACCTGAGGCACTTTCCATATTGGATGGGACTATGAATTCTGCTTTCGACCTGAAAATCCTGTGGGAGAATGGTCCGGCCATTAGTTTGTAACCTAAAGCTCAAGCGCAGTGCACTCATGCAGCAGTACAGTGATCCAAAGCCCATAAGCAAGTCCCCCTCTGAATGGCTCAAAAGTTTCAAATAAAGGTTTTGGAGTAGCTTGTCAAAGTTCTGACTGAAATCCAAATAAGATGCTGTGGTATGACCTTAAACTGGCAGTTCATGCTCAAAAGCCCTCCAATGCAGCAGAATTAAAAGAATTCTGTAAAAGAGGAATGGCTGAAATTCCACCACAGTGATGTAAAAGACTCGATGCCAGATATTGCGAATATTAAGTTGCAGTAGTTGCTGCCAAGGGTGGTACAATAACTTTTTTTTAGGTTTCTGGACTGAAACTTTTTTTTTTTTTACATTGGGAGTATAAGTTTTGAATACCTTTAATAAATGTAATGATCGTTTAAAAGCTGCATTTGGGTCGAATTAAGTTGTTTTTAGCCTGATGTTAAATTTAGTTGAACAATCTGGAACATTTAAATTTATCAAATAAGCATAACTAGAACAAATCTAAAAGGGTGCAATACTTTTTCACCGCACTGTACTTAAATGTAGTGTCCAGCAAAAATGCAAGCGGGGAGATGCATTAAACCTGGTCAACAGTGGTCAAAAGTGTTGGCTCGGAGGCATAAGTAGAGATAAACCTCTGTTTAATTATGCGCTATGACTCATCTGCGGTAATATACAGACTATGGATGGCGACATTTTCACTAGCTAGCAGGAATAATGGCTTCTCACGAAGTACACGTTGGTTATAAAGCTGGAATATGATTAAGTGTGATAAGGTTTACAAAATGGTAGTAAAAACATTAATTAACCCCCTTCACCCCCATCAGGTACAATGTCCACAGTTGGATGAGACATGGATGCATCCTCTTTAAATCAGTGAAGAAAGCCTGGACAGAAAAACCATACTCAGGCTTTTTCTGTCACATTTCAATAAGGTTGGAAGTCATCCACTCAGTGAAAGGACTAAGAGGAAGTGACACATCCTCTGGGCCCATCTAAAAATAGACTTCCCACAAAGCCATCACAAGTAATCACTAAACCTGACAAGAATAAAGGGATTCTTTAAAGCAATTTTAGCCGTGGGGTGAAGGGGTCATTTTGCTCACTACTCGGTAGTTCTAATAGCATGCTTCAGGGATCAACAGAGACCCTCTCTTCACATATCTTTAGTTTCCTTTGAAAGCTACCATTTCTAATGTTCATTCTAGTGTCTCCCGAGGCTAGCGGACCTTTGTAACACTTGCAAGAATAGGATTAAGCTTAGCAGGAAGTTTTTAACTGTTTTTAAATATTTCAAGCAGCATTTCTCAGCATTCCGTGTCACCAAACGATTCAATCTGTCCTCTCTGAAATCTCAGTCTCAGATTTGGAACACAAGAGTGTCAGTGACACATGATAGAGGGATTAGTAATTGCAGTAATTTATTAGTGAGCAGCTGCACCTAATAAAATTGCTAATGAGTGCTAAAGTGTTTATGCAAAGATACACTTGGTTAGCAATTGTTTCTCCAATATTGGAAGGAGCACACTGGTGGCCAGTAACCTGATGTATGGATTGTTAAAAGTAATTTTTTTTATTCGCGATACCTATCTGTATCTTTCAGATCAAGTCCAATGTACCCATATAGCACACTTCACAAAACCCTGTGAAAAAAATGCTTCAGAAACCAAAGCCTAGAGACCACACTGAAAACACATGGAAACTGCATTTCAAAAGTGAGCTCCATAATTCAGTGGATAGTGACACATTTTATATTGTTTAGGTTGTTTTGGCTGAGTCAGTCATTGAATCGGAATTTACTTGAACATGCCTTTTGCACTCTGAATTGGAAACTGGAGACAAAAAGTCCCATTAAGCAATCAGGTATTGTGAAATCAGCTGCAATACTCACTATGCAGAGCAGGGAAGATGCCCAGTGTCTAGCAATATCTATCCATCACAGACTTCAAGCAGTCATTGCCTACGAAGGATGTGTCACCAAATGTTAAAAATCATGATTTAATTTTACAATATGTTAAATTGTCCATGATTTCTTTATATCTTATGCGCCTGCGTTTTTAATGGCGCTAAGTATATGAATCATCTACTGAAAAATGTAGTGTGCACTCTCTTTACAAATATATAAAATAATGTCAAGTCCCTGATTTTTCAAGGTGATTTTAATCACTTCTGTACATCCAGCATTTATAATTACTCATACCAATACCTAATGGCATTGTCAAGATTCCATACTTGATATGCCAAAGCTACTGCTACTTTTTAAGTTATTGCAATTCAAACTTAGTTGAAAGCACATAGTTAGATAATGGATATATATTTTTCCCCCCATTGCACTTCATCTTTCAGACCTCATTATTTCAAGAAGCCTGCATATGATCATGGGATCAACATAAAACACTGAGTATAAAAGGAGTGCACAATTTGTTTTTGAAATATTTGGCACCTGAAAGTGCTGTATTTATTGTTTTTAATTAAAATTTTGTTTATATATTTTACAATGTCAGACTTATAATTATCATAGCCTCAATGATATGGCGTGAAAGATTTCTTTAGAAATTTTTTTTTTTTTTTACATCTACTGTATATAAATACGTAATATACAATAAAGCCCTATCCATGTTGTTCTTAATATGCTGTTTTCATGTGAGACAATTCCCTATCTCCAAACACACATGCAAATAGTTTATCGCAGGCATTTGAGTTAAATGCCCTGCCTCATGTATGTCACCATCCTGCAGCAATTATAGTGCTGAAGTGCACCGTTCTATCGCATATAATAATGCATTGTATCTGAGCATAGATTGAAATGTGTCAGCATTTTTTTTTTTTTTGCATCAGTCTGCCTGTCAGTGGCAGAGGGAGTGTTGAAATCTAACAATTGCCTGCATGATACATATTTACTGACAGCTCCAGACACCTTATGTAGTGCAGTTGGCAGTAGAGAAACTGCTATGCCTCATGTATAAACACTTTTTGTTCTAATTGTCATGAAATAAGGGAATTCTGGATTCACAAAAGAGTCAACATGGTTCTATAGCTGAAATTTTTCAAATCAATCTTATCATTTGCAAGTCTTGGCTTAAGCAACTAAAATTCGAAAAGGAAGGGTTTATAAGCAATAGGCAACTAATTTAGTTCTTTCAGATACAGCAGTAGTGTGCAGTGATGATTATACACTTAACAAAAACGAAAATAAATCAGAAAGCAAGTAATATTCAAGTATTTCTTTCATGCAATATTGGATCAGTGAGATGAAAATGAGTCGACAGAAATCAGTTTTTCGTAAAGACAAAAGTAATGTTTTGAGAGAAAAGGTCAATATCTAGCATGGCCACCCTTTGCTTTGATTACTGCATTAAATATTTCAGGCATAGTTTTCACACACTTTTCTTTTTTACTTCTTCTCTCGCTGAACCATTCCATATGATTTGAAGCTAATTCCAAAGAAATTCTTTTAATGTTACCACAGATTTGCTTGGTCAGATTAAGGACAAGTTTTAAAGGAGGACTGTCATCAGGAATTTCTGCCCTCCTGTTATTTCAATTTGTTAATTTCCGGCTAGTTAAACTGCATTCATATAGCTCAGTTGGCTAATTGACCAAAAGAATCTAATTTAATTGAGCCCATTGGGCAGCACCATTATTTTCCGTAGCACCTGTCTCCTCTGATTCTTGGGCGTGAGATTGTGACGTCAGCACGGCAGTCTGGCGCTTCCAGGCATCATGGCCGATACACTCGATTCAATGAGATTTTCTCGTCAGTGAAAAGATCTGAAATCGCTTTGAAAATGCTGCATTGTAAGGTAAACGGTTGTGTCAAAGACACTCAACAGAAGATGGCCAATGTGACAATGCACATGTTCCCAAAGGACAGGGATTTAATTCACCGTTGGGATATAAACTCGCACAATGGCACAATGCATATTGTGCATAGCCGTCGCGTTTGCGTCAAGATCCGTGCTTTCGTGAGCTGAAACTCTGCCTCCCGTGGCTTGAGTTCAAAACAACGGAGGCCTCCGTTTTGGATTTTATCATGGCTATTCTGGACAGTTATCGCCAATTACGTGGAAATGACTGATTACCTTGCGGAAATACTTGAAGGGGGTGCTGTCGGACTTCATTGCAGTGAATTCAAGTCAAAAAAGGTAAGCGTGAAAATCCTCCTTTAACTTTTATGTCACCAGGTGTTTCTTTCCAACTGAGATAATTCTTGCACAGTTTAGAAGTGTGTTTAGGGTCCTTATCCTGTTGAACACAAAATCCTCCACCAATCAGTCTCTTTCCAGATGGCAATGTGTGCCTCACAAGGATGCTTTCATACGTCTTTTGATCCATGATTCCAATGATTTTTATGAGCTCACTGGTTCCTTTCAAGCAGACTGTGCCCCAAACCATAATATTGCCACCTCTATGTTTTACTGAAGGGGATAAACAGTCATTTTTTCATAACGTTCTCACACAGTGCACAGTGGTTAGCATTGCTGCCTCACAGCAAGAAGATCGTGGGTTCAAATCCGGCCTGGGGACTTTCTGTGTGGAGTTTGCATGTTCTCCCTATGTTTGTGTGGGTTTTCTCCGGGTACTCCGGTTTCCTCCCACAGTCCAAAGACATGCATGTCAGGTTAATTGGAGACACTAAATTGCCCATAGGTATGAGTGTGAGAGTGAATGGTCTGCGATGGATAGGCAACCTGTCCAGGGTGGGTTCCTGCCTTTGCCCGTAGTCAGCTGGGATAGGCTACAGCTCGCCCCGTGACCCTAGTGAGGAATAAGCGGGTATAGAAGATGAATGAATTCATCGGTCCAAAGGACATGTTCCGTGTCCAATCCCAGCATTTTTTTTCAAGCTCAAGTCTTTTTTTTGATGTTGCCAGCTCTTGACAGCAATACAACCAATCAGACCATTTTCACACAGGCGTCTGGAAATTGTAGATCTCGATACTTTCATCTCTTCACTTCTAGCGCTATTAATATCATCACAGAGGAGTTGTCACCTACCGATTTTTTTAATTTTTTTTCACTTGTCATACACAGATAACAAACATCAGAGGCACTTAACTTCTGTTTTGAACCTCTTTTGTCACTGGTTTTCAGCGAACCGGTCTCTGAAACGCTTGATGGTGTTTTTTACAGTGCCATGGCAGTATTTAACTTCTTCAGCATCATGTAACGCCACAATGGGGCAACAAATAATCTCAGAGAGCTCCTTCAGGTTCGCCGTCATGTTTAAGACTCTGACACCGCTCAAAGCTCATGCCACGTTATATACTAGAACAACTGACCATCAGAGGTAATTTTGCTGAATAATGTTGCCGCAAACCAGTTTAAACACATTTTATAGCATCTATAATCATGAAATGAACCTTCAGACGTGCATTCAGGCCATGCAAGAGTCAAAAACTTTTTTTTGCTACTTTCTACGAATATTAAAAAAATTATGTTTTCAGTGTTTTTGTTTATTACCCATATTTTGTGGGAATTTTTTTTGTTCTCATTACCCACAACACTATTTTTCAATACATTTTCACAAAAAAAAATTGAGAAGTAATATATTAGGACCCTTTAGACGAAAGTGGTGGAGTATAATCATCACTATACACTACTGTTCATCATTTTTGTCCCAGAATTTCATCATAATGCACAGCAGTTACTGCAGAAGCAAGCAAGGTCATTACATCTTTGCTGCATGAAAAGGCAGTTTCTACTTTTTCAACATGACAAAGATGAGCAGGATGTCAGTAGCAAACACGTATGTATGTCCATTAAGCCAATGAGTTTTGTCTCCTGAGACACACTATCAGACTTATATTAAAAATGGGCGGATATAGACATAGAATGACCCTCAGTGTTTCACTAATTAAAAAAATGCTTCAGGTTCAGGAGAGAATGGAACCCATTTGCACAGCAGTGCATTAACCTTCTTAGGCACAAGGGCTGCTCAGTGGCACAATGGGTAAGATACGTATCACAAGAAAATTAGAGGGTCAAATCCAGCCTGGGACCTTTTCCGTGCAGAGATGTCAGGTTTCCTCTAGGTAGTAGTTTCCTCCCATGATCCAAAGACATGCATGTCAGACTTATTTGAATGTCTGTATTGCCCATTGGTATGAATGAATTGTACGTTGAGATCAGATAACTGAAAGTGTTGTTAAACAATAAAGAGTCAATTAATCTTGGACAAAACAATTAATTTCTGTCCTCTGCCATAAACACGTGTCTAGTCTGACTCTGAAAATATTTACAATATTATGTGTAGCTCAAATGAATAAAACAATGCACATTTAGTTTAAAGAAAGTAAGTAATTTCATAATATTTTTGCTCTTTTTTCATCCAAGACATGTACACCCCCAATTCTGAAATATTTGGGACAAAGTGTAAATTGTGAATAAAATCAAAATGCAATGACTTCAAAATCACACCAGCCTGTATTTTATTCACAAAAGAGATAACATAGCAAATGTTGAAATTGAGAAATAAACTCACAAAATAAACTCATTTCAAATTTGATGGCTTCTGCAGGTCTCAAAAAAGTTGGGACAAGGGCCTGTTTACCATGGTGTAGCATCCCCTCTTCTTTTGGATCTTTTTGGATTTTTCTCAGGTTTCTTGAGATTAGCCATTGGAATTTGATCCCACTCTTGTTTAATACAGGCTTCCAGCTGCTGGAGAGTTTTGGGTCTCCTTTGATGGACTAATTGTTTAATTATGCGCCAAATGTTCTCAATCGGTGTTTGATCAGGACTGCAGACAGGCCAGTTTAGCACACGGATTCTTCTACTACTGTTGTACTAGCTGCAGTGTGTGGTTTTATATTGTCCTGCTAAAACACACAAGGCCTTCCCTGGAATGGATGTCATCTGGAGGGGAGCATATGTTGCTCTAAAACCTTTATATACCTTTCAGCATTCATGGTGCTTTTTAAAAGGTGCAAGTATCCCACACCATATGCACTCATGCATCCCTATACCATCAGAGATGCTGGCTTTTGAACTGAACGCTGATAACAGGAGGGGCGGTCTCTTTCCTCTTGAGCCTGGCGGATGCAAAGACCATGATTACCAACAAGAATGTCAAATTTGGACTTGCCTGGCCACAGGACACTTTGCCACTTTGCTACAATCCATTTTAAATGAGCCTTGGCCAGCTTAGGCGCAGCTGGACATTAATGGTCACCAGCTACCTCTCCAAACGAAAAACATGCCTTTTCTCCATGATAATCTTCAGAGTTTCGTCCATTTTTCTAAAAAGCCACATCAGAACCCACACAAAATCATTAAAGGAACTGCTTATTTTACACATTCACTCAGAACAAAAGCTTGCTGTTTACAATTCCGATCATCTTAGCAAACGCAAGCTTGTAACAATGCTTTTAACTCCCAATAAGGCGCAAGTATAACTCACTAACACAGTAATATCTGCAATATTCTGTTTTGTTGAATTAAATATGAATTGTGAAACAGATCGCCACATTAAGCTAAATGCCAGCACATGCTGTATTTGTAGCGAAGGCTATCGACTACTCTTGTTACCCAAGTGACAAATTAGCTCTGTGATCACAGTGGTAAACCGAAATTAAGAAATAGCTGGCTAGTTAGCAAGAAGTGAGATAGAACTACACCATGCAAAGACAGTTTTAGTCTCTTCAACAGAAAAAACTCTCCATCATTGAACTGCTCCTCAAAAGTATCAATGCTGTCAGCCCTCCAATCTGTTCAACTCAGAATAACTGCCATTCTCCATCTCAAAATCACATTTCCATCCTGCAAATACTGTAAGCTTAGCACTCTAGGCTCAGTTCTGGAAGTTTTTTTTCCATGCAATCAAGTCATTCTTAGCTGCGCAAAGTTCAATGAATACAACGTAACTACTGTTACGAAAGTGTTTGGATCCTCAAAGGTATTTAATCAATGTCTTTCAATTACTGAAAAAGCTTAAACAGTCTGGCATTGGATAAAGATTTTGTCAATCAATTGGTAAATACCGGGAGAGTTTCACGCGTGAACAATAGCTGGGCTTTTATGCAGATACTATTTAATCACCACTGAGGCTATTGTATTTCCGTGAAGGCTTGTATGAGGCTCCTAAAGACAGCTGAATTCTTTCTACGTGTAAATCCATGGTAGGAAATTACGCGGTTTTAATATACGATGACTATAATTGGTAGTAGACTGACATGGTATCAATACCTTAGCAATTTTTTGCTTCGGAAAACTGATTTTTCTAAATTACTGAATTAGGGTACCATTGGCTCACTATAGCTGAAGTAGTTGTTACAGTAGACAACTATTTTTTCTGTTGCAAGAAATCAAAATGCTGGATAGGAACTATGGTAAGACTGAGCAGTTTGCACATCAGGCTTAGCTGAGGAGTTTAATTCATGCAGCTCCAGAAATACGGGGATGGGACTAAACTCGTCTTTATTATAACCATGTTTAAGCTCAGCCTGGTAGTGAATATTCAATAACTGATCTGGGTGTGTCATCTAGTGATAGAAAAGTGTCACTGCGTGCATAAGTAGAGTAGGTCCGTGTCCGCTGGGGTCTATATCTGCACAAAAGGGTTAAGAATATATATGGGAATTAGTACAGAAAAACAAGTATGGGTGAACTATTTTATTTGCTGTCAGTCATACCTATATTTACAAATCGCACTACATTTTGATACAAGAAAGCATGTAAATTTTGACTTAAGCCTGCATATGGACTTTATTCAATTACCTGAGAAGGTCGACAACAGCATTATCAAAGGTAACTACTATTATTAGAAATACAAGGAAATGACATATACAGTATGTTCATAATGTTATGAAGTAAACTTGTGCTCATTGGGGTTTTTCTTTTTAATCAACCCTTCTCACTAAAAATAGCTTTTTTGTTTGCGGTGATGTTTGGAGGGGCAGTTTTAATTTTGTTTTGCCACTGCGGATCCCATGTATCTGTATTATCTCTAGTTGGCTGCTCAATCTCATTGTGCAAGCAGCCATGGGGCATACTCCCAGATGGTCGGTTTCCTCAATGTTGAGGGTGCTCTTCCGCATGCTTTTCACCACCTACCCAACTTTTTCTAACAGGCCATGCTTGTTTATTGTGTCTTTGATAGCCAGCTGAAGGATGTGAATCGGGCACCACAGATGTAAATTTGACACAAAATCCTGGCTTATCATAGTTTGCACGTTGGTGCTAATTTCTTCCACTTGGACCTGTGAGAGTTAATGTGGTTCGTCATCCTCCTCTTCCTCATGTGCAGCACTGCTGGCAGCCGTGGTCACCTCATCCGCCGCCTCTACTTCCATGCCAGGTTCAGGGAGGATGTTAAATGCCTTGATCATATTGCTGGCAGTGTCCGTCGCAACCCGAGTCACCCTTTCCTGTAAGTTCCAATTTTTCAGTACACTTTCATACTTTTGATAAATGCGTTCTGCGGTATGGTACCCCTGTATGTGCTCACAGCCCAACAAAACTGTGTGCCCCAAAACATCCTATCAGTGAAACTTGCCACAGTGCCAAGGAAGCTGTGCCCTCTTCTGTTGGTCCAAACGTCAATGGATAGAACAAACCCAACATCTTTCTGCAGTCGATCTCGCAGCTTCACCTCAATTTCTTCGAGGGTATTTGGCATTAGTGTGTCCCAGACAGTATTGTAGCAGGGGGGTGGTGTAGCCTGGTTGGGCAGCCCTGGCAAAGTGTGATATTCCTTCCTGTTCTCCTTTACTTACTGATTCGTAATCCATGTAAATCATTTTAAAAATGCTTCACCCAGTTCCTTTTTTCTACCCCCTGTCACGATTGGGCTTTTGTGTGCAGTGAAAAAACTTTGTTTCTCTGTCTCTTGTTGCCTCTGCTGCTGCGCCTCTACAAAATTTAAATTCACAATATTCGAAAGTAAACTAGGCCTAGTTATGCAGATATTAATGGGCTTTGAATGACAAGATGCTATTAGCACTAGTAGCACCCAAAAACCGAGAAAGTGCACCTTTTTCAAAATTCCTGTAAAAAGGTTTACTGAAGATTTTACGGCTAACTAGGTTAACCTCGGAAAAATTTTACCAAGGTAGACCAGAGTTTGTCTGCTAGGTCTATGCTCACACAGAACAAAGGGGAGGAGAGAAGACAATCAAAACACATGCCTCATTAGACCTCCCTCTATTACTGCAGTCCAAAACCAATTAATTATGCAAATTACTAGTACTGCCTGTTCAACGAGGTGCAGTGTAATTAAGCCAGGCCATAAATGCAGTCTGGATGAAATACAGGCTTACAGTACTGGCCAGTCCAAAGTTTCCCAATCCGAAATTCGCCAAATTTTCCTGAATTTTTTTCGACTACCAAATTTTTAATGGAAAACTTTCGGAAAATCTTTTTAGGGCACCGAAAAATTTTCAGATGTATGAAAAAACATGAGCATTCGCATTCGCAAAATTCTTTAGGAGCTCTGGAATGGTCAGTACTGTAGTTCAGCCTGCTGTTACTGTGCTGCGTACACCATTATATTAAGAACAACAAAAAAACATATTCAGTATTTAAAATATATTAATTCTGCAAAAGCACCAATTTCCAAACAAATCAGATACAAAATGGAATTTTTAAAAGTGGGCACCTGAAGAGAAAGTGAACATCGAGATGTTGTCCAAACTGCTGCAAATCAGACAGACTTCGGGATATCTCGGTAAAATTTCTGAGGTTTACGGAGTTGGCCTCAAATCTGCACCTTCTCAGTTTTTAGGTGTTACTAGTGTACATCAGGTCTATTTAACTCGCAACGGCTCATCTTTTTTCTTCTCGTTGTGTTTTTGTAGCACACTGTCGCGTTTCCGATAAATGTGTCTTTTCAGATTCCACTAGGAATCTTTACTCACTGCAATAATATCACCACATTCTTTTTCTTGTTCCACATTATTGTCATCTGCTAGTGTTAGAAGAATTGCAAATCTATATGACTTCTCAGTCTCTTTCTAAAGAACTTTATAAACTCCATTATCATGCCCATAGCCTGCGATTCTAACAGGAAATGGTGTTGGTGGACGAGTGGAAGTGTGTGCATTACACACATGAATTCCAAACTGCATCACACAAGAACTTGTGTGGTGGTGTGAGCAGTACCGGAGCGAAACTGGAGCTGGGCGGAGCGGGAGACAATGGGATGGGACTTTTTAACAATTCCGCTCATCGCTTGATCCCGCTCACGCTCCCCGCTCACTCATGCTCCACTCCGCTCATATGCTCTGGTTGAGTGGGGGCAAGTTCTGAATGTGTTTAGCCCTCCACTCCCTGGTGGCCTCCAGTAGAATCTCCCTGCACTCTGCTGAGTTTCGAGGCAGCCCGTTGATAGAAATATGCATGAGGGAACTCAGCATATCATTGGCCAGGTGACTGTGGAGGCGTGACTTTATCCTCTTCACCGCACTGACACCACACTCAACCAGTGCTCAGGGCAGGGGCTCATCTCATCTCATCTCATCTCCTCTTTTTCCGCTTAATCTGGGGCCGGGTCGCGGGGGTAGTAGTCTAAGCAAAGATGCCCAGACTTCCCTCTCCCTGGAAACTTCCTCCAGTTCTCCTGAGGGTATCCCGAGGCGTTCCCAGGCCAGCCGAGCAACGTAATCCCTCCAGCGTGTCCTGGGTCTTCCCCAGGGCCTCCTCCCAGTGGGGCACAGGGTTATTATAGTTAAGGAAAACTAAGGCTAAAACTAAAACTAGCTGTGAAAAAATAATTTAGTAAACTGAGATAAAAATAAAAATGTCAATTTTTAAAAAAATGAAAACTAAATAAAAACTACAATGGACAATTTGAAACTAACTAAAACTAAACTAAATTGCAGCTAAAATTAGCTTCGTTTTCGTTGATAGTTTCGTTTTCTCCCTCGATTACTGTCCTGTTTAGTCAGAGTTAACCGGTTGCTTCCAGAGGGGGGAAGCATAGCGGCTATTAGCTGCCGTAGTTGCTGCATGCGACAGCCGAAGATGATGCTTCACGTGCACAATTCAGCCAAAAGGGTCTAGCTGCAAACGCACGGAGGAGTGGAGCTCCACTACTTCTCTGATTCAGCGCCGTCATAAGGGCTCACAGTCCATTAGGGCCCACAAAACCCACAGTAGACGCCATGACAAAATTATTTTGCATAGATTTACCTAATATTAATCCTAATGTATCAGAGTTTAAACAAAGCCAATAAGGCATGCAATATTGATGAAATATACTCAGCAACAAAAGTTTCTGTGACACCATTTATGTGTATGTTATAAATGAAACGCAAAGATCTCAATGCAATCAATATGTTTATTTAACAGGAGAAACACTGACTTTTCAGTGCCAACGTCACTCAAAACAAAAAATGTCATTTTCATGCGTCATGAAGCACTTGTCTGACGTCTAACCAATTGTGACCTTCACACTTCAATACCGGGTGTGACTTCCTCGTGCCATGATGCAAGCAACGCATCTCCGGCGCATGGACCGAATCAGATGTGCCAGAAATTGCTGTGGGATGTCATTCCAAATCTGACGTAGACGTTGTCGCAATTCCTGGAGGGTAGCTGGCGGGTTATCCAACCGCCGCAAACGTCGATCCATCTCGTCCCAAAGATGCTCGATTGGGGACATGTCTGGGGATCTGGCTGGCCATGGCAGGACATTGACAAGTTGTTGCATCAGATACTGCTGTACAATCCTTGCAACGTGTGGTCTGGCGTTATCATGTTGCAGCGTTATTCCGGGACCATGTTGCATCAAAAACGGTACCACCAATGGCCGTAGCACTTCATCGCGATATCTTTGACCTGTCAGATTTCCATCAATAACAAGCAAATCTGTTCTGTTTCTAGCCGTGATCCCTCCCCAAATCATGACACTACCACCTCCAAAACGATCAAATTCCTGAACACAGTTGTTGGCATAACGTTCTCCACGTCGACGGTATACACGTAAACGACCATCACATCCGTTAAGCATGAATCTTGTGAAGAGTACAAGATCCCACTGACGTTGGATCCACCGTCGATGTTGTTGTGCCCACTGTAGACGCAGTCGTCGGTGTTGTACTGTGAGTATTGGACGTCTTGCTGGCCGACGTGGGACAATGCCAAAATGACAGAGACGGCGACGGATTGTCTGTACAGACAGTCGCCTCAAACCAGGTATCGTTCTTGCAGTTATGGTTGCAGGTTGGAATCGATTTCGGAGATGGGTTGTTCGAATCCAGTTGTCCTGTCTGGGAGTGGTTACTCGTGGACGGCCGCTGCGAGGACGGTCTCTGACATGTCTTGTCTGCTGATGACGCTGCCATAAGTTCCAAATGGTGTTTCGGTGGACATTCAGGCGATGAGCAACTTCCCTCTGCGAGGTTCCGGATTCAATCATCCCAATGGCCCTCCACCGATCATTTTCAGACAGTCTTGGCATTTAGAGGGTAGAGTTCCTGATCCGAAATGGCTGTGTTTTCGATAAGTGATGCTTCCGTCGTTCATCAGGCACAATGTGAACATTCCAAAAATTCTCCTCTTTTATTGCCATCCACAAGCATGATTTACGCACATTTTCACGTGCAAAGTCATTTTCTCGCATTTTCATGATTTCCATTTCAATGTTGTGTTTACGTGTACTGTTTCAGTCTGATATCACCATGTATGACAATTTCATAATTGCGTTATGAAAAATAATAAACAATATTGGTGTCACAGAAACTTTTGTTGCTGAGTATACATTTCAGTAACCCCCTTCTTTAAAAATGGTTCAATCCATGCTTCGTGCTCGTATTGGAAAATTGTTTGTACGGTTTTGCTGGCGAGGTCCCGAACTAAGGCAGCAAACAGAGATCACCGTCCTTGCGAATATGATGTCCAAGAGCAAACAAACAAACGCACACAAATCTGGACGCCAGAAAAGACGAGAGAGGACAGGAAGAACAAAGCAGGGGTCCAGAACATTACAAAATTCTTTTCAAAGAGAGGTGAGAGTATTAAACTAGCTTGCTATGTTAGCTGTTCAGGCTGGCTATTCAGCTGCTAACGTTACGTTAAAGTAACATGCAGTCAGCTGAGTAAATAATCGCCTGACAAGAATGACATTACTCAGTTATTAACGGTATCATCTACAGAAAAGATCAGTAAGGTTATCATTCGCCAGCCATCATAATATGCCGTCAAAAAATTGGGTAGCAGCAGCCTAGGACACGTTTCTCCGTTCTTATGAGTGGTTACTGCATTCTCTGCTCTCTCTAGCTGTAATTGACTGTACACGCTAGGTTTGGCTAGCAAACTACATGTAGTCAGTGCGGTAACCTTAGGTGTAACTTAAATAATCGCTTGTCAAGGCTGACATTACTTTTACCTTAATTGTTTACTAAAACTAAACTGCTACTTTAGCCTGTTGGCATTAGTCTTGCTCACGCGGGGGGGTAATTTTACAGAGCTTGCCCTCCTCCTAACAATAGCAAAATGAAGCTTCATTTTCTAAATGGTCTTGGAAGCCCATTTAGATTCTGTTTATTCCAAGACTCGGTAGGTTAGTTCTTCATCAGTTGTTCCATGGAACATAACCATAAATGGTTACGAAAGTAATATGAAATGAAACAATTAAACCTTTATGCACTGCTACTTCAGAATCAGCTATAGTCACTTCATCTGAACCTGACCCAGCGATTGATCCTCACCAGTCTGAATATGTTTTTGATGGTAAGTAAATTAGTGAATAAGACAACTAATAATTCATAATTCACATGTTGATACTCTCTTTGTTGAGTGGTTAATTTTAAAAAAGGAAAAATTGGGTGTATTGCATTAGGCACTGTCAAGAACACTGAGAAACAGAAAAATAATGAATAACATCATGATATACTGTCGTTAAAGAGTAGCAATGAAAAGTCGGGGGCGGGGCCCCCACCGATATTCTGTTAGGGGCCCCAGAATTCCAAGCAACTGCCCTGCGCACATTCAGTGAAGAAGATGGTTAGCTCTCAAAAATGAAAAAAGCTGTGGAAATAACTGAGCATGATGACTGTATGGAGTGAGATGGATTGGATTTTTTCCCCCAGTTATATTAGTATCATCAGTGTTACATGTTAAAAAAGATGATGGTTAAAGAATACAGGATTAATAAAGGACTCGGTGAAAACATATTTGCTGTCATACATTCTTTTATCCTTGTCAGCTTCTACAAAATAAGGCCTTCCTCTTAATAGCTGAAAAACTAAAACTAAGACTAAAAATAAATAAAAACTAAACTAAAACTAGTGAATTCCTCAAAATACAAACTAAACTAAAACTGCTTAATCACTTGTTCAGCTAACTAAAACTAAACTGAAATAAAAAAGCAAACTGTAAAACTAAATAAAAATAAAAACTAATGAAAATTTCAAAACGATATTTACCTTGGTGGGGCATGCCCGGAACACCTTCCCAGGAAGGCGTCCAGGGGGCATCCAATAGAGATGCCCGAGCCACCCCAGCTGGCTCCTCTCGACGTGGAGGAACAGTGGCTCTACTCTGAGCTCTCCCGGATGACAGAGCTTCTCACCCTCTCTCTAAGGGAGCGCCCCGCCACCCTGCGGAGGAAACCCATTCCAGTCGCTTGTATCAGAGATCTTGTTCTTTCGGTCATGACCCGAAGTTCCTGACCATAGGTGAGGGTAGGAACTTAGATTGACTGGTAAATTGAGAGCTTCGCCTTTCGACTCCGCTCCTTCTTCACCACGACAGATCAGTACAATGACCGCATTACTGCTGCCGCTGCACCGATCCATCTGTCAATCTCACGCTCCATCCTTCCCTCACTCGTGACCAAGACCCCAAGATACTTAAACTCCTCCACTTGAGGCAGGAGCTCTCCACCAACCCGGAGAGGGCTAGCCACCTTTTTCCGGTCAAGAATAGGGGCTGACACAAGCATATGACTGCCAATGTCACCATTATGGCATATTCATAGTTGAGGGTTGCTTATTCCTGGACGATTTTCTTGACTATGAACTCAGTGGGTGAGGTCCCCTGGCCTCTTAGTATACTCTCTGGCACTTCCCATCCAGCAAGTCTACAACACACGATATTTGAATTCTTAAAGAAAATAATGATATTTTACTAATTACATATTATTTCGATGTTTTTCATGAAATAATTATCCATGTTACAGACTGCATGAGACTAACACTAATTAGGCTAACAATCACAAAAAGTAAGTCTAATACATACACCTGTATTGAATTGGTGCCACTCAGCCAAAGCTTTCTGCACATCAAACTTGAGCTGACCACAAAAGACAGGTATGCACTCTTGACCATACTCATGAATCCAATCATCCTCTGGCTGTGGAATTTGTGTGGGTTCAAATATGGAAAATACCTCCAATATGGGTGAAGCCTGCATTCATTTACACTTTGTTTTTAGGATAATTCTGCGCAAACATTTACCATGATAATATTGTTTTAAAATATAGTAACATTTTTGCTTAATCTTTCCATGCATAAATGGAGTGTTACAATTCCAATGATTACAACCACTATTTACCTGTTGTGAAGGTTTTCATCCAGTCCACTGATATAGTTGGGACACAAGTTTGCAAAGAAACCTTCACACTTGGGAGTCCTTCAGACGGTCGAACTCGAGGTCAGCATATGCTCCTGTCGGGCTGGTAAGCATCTTTAAATCCTCAACAACATCATCATTTTCTTTGACATCCTGCAGCTCGTCCTCAGTAAACTGCGGTGTCAGATTCACACTGGAATAGCAGCTGTCGCCCATTTGAAAGACTCAGCATGTTGAGATCTGGGAGTACCTGGAAAGCATCAAAAGTATATAAAATTGAATATCATGATTAATTATATTGGATTAATTATATTGTCAATCACAAGTCTATGAAACCTTATTAAGCATCTGTATGGTGACCACAAACTTTGCTTAGTTCATCCTGGAGAGTAAGCCTAAAGCAGTTGCATCAGTGTCTATGAACTGATGAAAGGTCTGCAAGAAGGCAACAAGATTGGGACACACACTGCAGACTGAGTTACCCGTTGACAGCCAGCGAGTCATGAAGACCTTCTGGATCTTGGTAACCAGAACCTTTAACTTTCCGTTACATGTCATCCAGATCTGCTTGAGTGTCCTGCAAACCTAAACATAAGCTGCAACATGCTTCGGATACTCCAGCCACTTCCAGCACTGGCAAAGAGTTGTTTCAACCACTTTGATGTAGGCCACAGACACATTGGCATCTCCACAGGCTAAAGCTAAGTGGTGGTTAATACAGTGGCTAATTATCATCATAACAGCCTTCTTCTGGAGGCGGACTCCCACTCCTGACTTATAACCTGCCATGATACTGGCTGAGCCAAACCCGCACATCAGTTCAACAGACAAACCACTTGCCTCCAATTTGTGAAGGATGATATTGGGAAAAACTTTGGCGTTTGGGGAGTCAGACTCCTCCAACACATCCTTAACCTCTGAGAAATCAAAGTGGGTGGTGCCTTTAGCATCCACCCACCCAAAATAAATCAATATTTGTTTCAGCACTGCACAGTCAGTGACCTTGTCTTTTACATTGGAGAAATATTTGGCATCTTTGATGTTAGATATTAGCCTGGCCTCGATCAGCTGGCCCAGCAATAGCCTCATACTATGCTGTGACCTCTGGCTGGTATTCTTGAAGTACTTCATATCTTCTAAACCAGCTTTCTTCTCCAAATCAATCAGAGACTGTAGTCTGTTGGCCACCTCTTCCTCAGCAAGCTAATATGGACTCAGAAAGGCTGTATAGGTGACCTTATTGGTGAACTCACTGACAGAGTCACGCTGGGCTTCCAAAGAAGAGGTTCGCCTCTCCATCTCTTGCTGATATTTGTCAGTGTGGTTCCTGGATGCTGCATGGTCTGTCAGCGCACTGTGTCTGCTGCTGGTGCATGATGTAAGGTTGAAGGTATTCTTCTCGTTAAACATGTTTTGTCTCTTGTGCAGCGTACACAATGCATCAAACAGACCTTCACCTTCAGCATAAGCTTCCTACCAGAGTCCTGCAACACACAAAATATCAAAGGTACTTGTGAGTCACACATGACTTGATATGCTTTATTTTCATGTAAAATCTTTTAAAATTCTAATTAGAGCATGTGACTCACACATGACTTGATAAGCTTTACTTTTAATGTCAAATTTTTTAAAAATTCTAATTAACGCATGTGAGTCACACATGACTTGATATGCTTAAATTTTCATGTAAAACCTTATAAAAATTCTAATTAGTGCGTGTGAGTCACACAAGAAATGGTCAGCTTAATTTTATAGTATAATATTTACCTAGACATACCTGTCTCTTCATTGAGGGTCACCTTTGTCTCTGTTAGCCGCTCATGCATACAGATACTTATGCTCTTCTCTCATCCCTCACCTATTCTCTCCTTTTCTGCTTTGGACAAGCCTGCACATCCTCCAGAGCATGTGTAATAGCAGTGGCGTGTGCCCTATTGCATGGCCTCCGCAAAATATTCTTGTAAGAGTTTCAGAACAATTTTACTGTCCAAAACATTGCTTACAGCAGGCATCTCTACTGGCCTGTTGGTTGATGGAGAGTGGCTGACCAATGGAGGGTGGCTGGCTGGTAGTTGTTGCCTGGTTGGTAGAAAGAGGCTGGCTTGCGATGGATGCCTGGTTGACTGATGGTGGCCATGACTTGCTGGCATCGTGATTTTCTGGAAAGAAATATGATGGAGAATGAACAATTGAGTATGTAAAAATCATATTATTATACATGTGAGTTACACATGCCTTGGCATGCTATAACTTATCAAATATATCATAAATTGGCCATTTATAGCCTGTAGCGGCATATAATGCCGTGGACAGGGACGGTCTGTGGGTTTTGAACGCACCTCCAAACAAAAATCACTGCATGGTACTTCTTTCAGGATTTTTATTTTCCAAGCAAACGAAATATAAAAACAAGGTTGAGTCCAAAATTATGACAAATTCCAAAAGGTAACGAAAAAGCCTTCCAATTAACGAAACTGTGTCTTAAAGGTTGTAAAATAGTAGTTGTGTGGTCAAAAACTGTAGGTCACCACCGACCTCTACCTGTCCCACATTGTTCTTCCTTGCTCCACCCCCAGTGACGTGTATATCAAAGCTACGGTGACGCAATGAATTTCTAAAAAACACAAACTACCAGGTAAATTATATAAACATAACTGATGTGTGCGCAACAAATAAAAACTGTAACATTGTGTGATTTAAATACTTTAAATGGCTACAACATTTCCGGCCCCTAATTATTGTTTAACAATTAATTACAAATTAAGCAAGTGTAGCCATAACAGAAACAGTATCAACTACTAAATATTATCATACTATCCAATCTATACTGCATCTAATTAGCACAGTAAATACCAGTTAGTCAATTATCATCAATGTTCTTTGTGGTCTTGTGACTTTAACTAATAATCTTCATTCTTCGTCAGCAGGAATAACCTAAAAGGAAAGAGATGCATAACATGCATTGTGTGCAAGGTTATGTGCGTTATGAGGAAATGTATTGCATATGAAAAGTGTAGTGAATGTATGCTTTATGGAGTGTGTAGTCAGTGTAGGTGTAAAGCCAGAGCTCCAATCTCTGGCAGCAGGAATCGTGGCAGCTACGCTTCTTCCAGTAGAAGGCACAGCTTGGTGATGGGCCGTTCCAACTCTGATGTTTGAGTCTTGAGACGAACACGCCGAACATGTCCCTTGGAGTCCGCCATGACATCTGTGATTCGTCCCAATTGCCATGAATTCCTGGGTGCAGAGTCTTCCATAACGAGAACCAAGTCTCCAACTGCAAAGCTCCTTTTCATTCTGTTCCACTTTTGCCGTGCTTGCATCAATGGGAGATATTCTTTCACCCACCTTTTCCAAAATAAGCCTGCAATATATTGCACCTGTTTCCAGCGCCTGCGGGTGTAAAGATCCTCCTTCTGGAATAATCCAGGTGGCAGCAGTGGCTTTGCTTTTAGCTGTAGGAGATGGTTTGGTGTAAGAGCCTCTAAATAATTTGGGTCATCTGTGGATGTTGTAATGGGGCGGTCATTCAAAATGGCCTCTATCTCACACAGAACAGTGCTTAGGGCTTCGTCGTCCAGCACCTGCTGTCTTACCACTGTGCACAGAACCCTTTTGACGTGCTGAACTAGTCGTTCCCACACTCCTCCATGATGAGCTCCATGTGGGGGGTTGAAGCACCATTCAATTCCATCGTGCAAAAGAGTTTTGTGAAACTTATCCTGATTGAGCTCCTTAATGGCTTGCTTTAGCTCCCGGTTGGCACTGACAAAGTTTGTTCCGTTGTCTGAGCTTAATCTCCGGACTTGACCTCTACGGCACACAAACCTCCTGATGGCGTTTATACAGGAATCGGTGTCCGGGGTGTGTGCCACTTCTAGGTGAACTGCACGAGATGTTAAGCATGTAAATATGACACCATATCTTTTTACAGTCTGCCGGCCCCTCTTTACCTCTATTGGCCCAAAGTAATCGATGCCAACATCAGTGAACGGTGGAAGATCTGAGGTGACTCTGTCGGCAGGGAGATCTGACATTTTTTGCTCACCTGGTCGTTGTCGCTGTCGCTTGCACACTATGCAACTTCTTATGATTGCTCTGGCTGCAGAGTTGGCATGCGGTATCCAGTAGCGACGCCGAAGCATTGACAGCATGTGGTTTCTGCCGCCGTGACCAACCACCTGATGAATGTGGCGCAGTATCAGTGTTGAGATGTGGCTGGACTTGGGTAGAATTACTGGGTGTTTTGCCTCTTCAGGGAGTGCAGATCGGTGCAGCCTACCGCCAACCCTTAAAACTCCATCCACAATCTGAGGGTCAAGCTTACTTCAGGATCATCATCAGGCACTTCAGGATCATCATCAGGCACTTTTTCCATTTTTAACACGCTTTCTGGCCAGTGTGTGGGTGGTTTGAACAGAAATTGCGGTCCATTGATCCATTCTTTTGAACTGAGGAAAACATCCGCCTTTATCCCACGTGATGCAGCGTCCGCTGGGTTTAGTTTGGAGCTAATGTGCCGCCACTGCTCCATCTTTGACAGCTCCTGAATGATGGAAATCCTGTTAGCCACATATGTTTTGAATCTTTTTGTTTTGCTGGAAATGTACTGAAGAACCGTCATGCTGTCCGACCAGAAAACAGACTCATCCAGGTTCACGTCCAGCTCTGTTTTCAACATTTTGTCCATGCGCACAGCTAAGACTGCAGCTGCAAGCTCCAGCCTTGGTATCGTGGTTTGCTTCAGTGGTGCCACTCTAGCCTTTCCCATAACAAAGGCAACATTCACATCTTGGTTGGTGTTTAACAGCCGGAGGTAGGACACCCAACCATATCCTGCTTCGCTGGCATCACAGAAGTGATGCAGCTGTGCTGCTGTCACTTTACCAAAGTCCTTTGGAGTAAAGCACCTGTGGATGCTGAATGTATTCAGGAGGGCAAACTCATCCAACCATTTTTGCCACCTCTGAGCCATTTCCTGTGGGATTTGATCATCCCATCCCAGCTTTGTTATGCACAGTCTTTGCAGGATTTGCTTGGCAGGCAGGATAACGGGAGCCATAAAACCTAAAGGGTCATACATTGATCCAACTACTGACAGGATGCCACGTCTGGTCACTGCGTGGGGTTTTACCTCCATACTGAATGTGAATGCATCCTGCTGCACGTTCCACTGAGCTCCAAGTGCTCTTTCCATAGGGAGCTGGTCTCTGTCAAGGTCAAGTATTTTTACATCTTTAGCTCTTCGCTCTTCAGGAATGCTTGCCAGGACTGTGCGATGGTTACTCACCCACTTATTGAGTTTAAATCCACCTTTGGCACACAGGTCTGTTAGATGTTGATACAGAGATATTGCCTGCTCCACTGTGTTGACCGACTTTAAACAATCATCCACATAGAAATTCTGACGAACTGTGTTTATTACCTCAGTTGGAAAGTCATGTTGGTTGTTGTCACCTGTTTTCAGCAAGGCGAATGAAGCACAGCTGGGGGAAGACACCGCTCCAAAGATGTGAACTAACATTCTGTGCTCCTGCAGCTCTTTTGTAATGTCCCCATTTGGCCACCAGAGGAAGCGTAAGAAATTGACATCTTCTTTGGCCACTCTTACTTGGTGGAACATTCGTTCAATGTCAGCCATGAAGGCTACAGGGCCCTGGCGAAAACGGAGCAGTACACCCAACAGTGTGTTAGTTAAGTTAGGTCCCTGCAGGAGCTCTTTGTTCAGTGATGTTCCACAATAAGTTGAAGCACAATGAAGCACCACACGCAGGGTTTTTAGGCGTGGGTGATAGACTCCATGATGTGGTATAAACCACGCCCTTCCACTTTCATGCTCCAATTCTTCTTCTGGCACAATTTCTGCATAATTCTTAACAAAGACATCCTTCATGAACTCTTTGTACCCACCAAAGAATGTGTCGTTTCTCTTGAACTTTTTTAAAAGGTGGTGTGCTCTCTGCTGGGCTACAGCTTTGTTGTATGGAAGTCTCACGTTGGCATTACGAAAAGGCAGCTTCAGGCTGTAGTGTCCATTCTCCAGCACAGCAGAGCTTGATACTATATTCATGAACTGAAGGTCTTCAACAGACATTTCCTTTTTGTCCTCATAGTGTTGTTCAACGAAGTCTGTTGGTTGTACTGTTAAACCAGCAGCTCCTCGATGGATATCCTATTACACCGCAGGGATCCATCATTTCCATCGTCGCTGAGTGGCCCGTTAATGACCCATTCAAGTACGGTTTTCACCGCATAAGGCCCACTGCCTTGGCCACTGATCACTTTCCAGGGTTCCATGGCTCTTGGGGCGTTGACTCCTATTAACAGCCCAATGCCAGCATTAATGGGGTCAAATCCACTTCCTCAAGATACGGCCATTTCCTAATGTCCTCCATTTTGGGAATATTTTCTTTGGCGACTGGAATGGATCTGTGTGTAAAAACATCTGGCAATTTAATGAATGTATCACTTTTAATAGCAGCAACTTCCAATCCGCATATTTTGTGACTTGAAACTGGCTTGGTTTGACCCATGGTTTTGAGCAAAATGACTTGTTTCTTTCCATCTGCGTTTAACTGATGCATTAGTGCCTCTGTGCAGAACGTTGCTGAGCTCCCTCCATCCAGAAATGCATATGTTTGCACCACTTTGGTTCCTTTTTCCAACTTAATCTTTACTGGGACTATTGCAAGCGCAAACTTCTTTGTGCCGGCCCCCATAACTTCATTAGCATTCAGTGAGACCAAAGCACTAGACATTGATGCTTGTGAAAGATGAGTGTTATCTGAGCATCCCCGTTGGGCTTCTTTTGGGCTTATGTGCAAAATGGTGGGGTGCATTTTGTGGCAAATATGGCATGACATGCGTTTTTTACAGACCTTGCTGATGTGCCCCTGTTCCAAACATCCAAAGCATAATCCATTTGCTTTCAGAAACTGCACCTTTTCCACGTTGGGCTTGTGCTTGAGTGCTCCACAATTTTCAAGCTTATGGTCTTTTCCACAAAACATGCATGCATTGCTCCATTTTTGCTTTTGTCCCATTTCCACTTTAATTTTAGCCAGTTCAGGGATGGTAGTCACAGCAGTGGCAAAACTGCTCCCCCTCATGTCTTTGTGTTTCACTTTAGGTTTGGCCCTTTTTTCCAAAGCCATTGGTATATTTGCCTTACCAAACACAGGGTCCAGCACTGCACGCGTTTTTCTTTCCATGAAGTGAAGGAGATCTTTGAAGCTTGCTCTTCTGCTCTCAGTTTCCTGAATATCACACACAGTCATTCTCCAGTTATCACGCAGCTTAAACGGTAATTTTGACACAATTATTCTCATGTTTGAGGCATTTTCCAGCTCACCTTCATAGTTTATCTCAGACATAGTGTTGTAGCAGCTTTGCAGAAAAAGTAAGTATGACCTCAAAGCAGCTCCATCTTCTGCCCGTATGGCACACCAACTCAATGCTTTGCTCATGAATGCTGCTGTAATTTTCATTTTATTTCCAAAATGCCATTCAAGCTGCTCCATAGCTCTTCTATACCCGTTACTTGGCTCCATATGCAAACAGCTGCGCACTAGTTGTCTTGGTTGACCAGCTGTATACTGCTCCAGATAGTTAAGTTTGTCTTGCATGTTGTCAGTTTTACTGTCTATACCTTGTTGAAACGCTCTAATGAAGGAGCGAAACTGAAGTGGATCCCCATCAAATACTGGAATATCTCTACTTGGCAGAAGTGACATGCTCTGCTGTTTTACTAGCATTTCAGTTATTTAGTTTTGTCTTCTCAATACATCTGCCAAGACATTACTAGGGGCATTTAGCTGGACTTGAGCACCGTGGCCCTCGGGGATATAAACAGGTTCAATTTTCACTGGAGGTAACTTACTTTTGCGTAATGCATCTGCCGTCCGTCGCACTTTCTTTAGACCAGATGATTCGGCAGCAGATGATCAGATGTGGCTGAGCAGCGACTGCCCCCCCTGGAGAGCGACTGCCTTAACAGCGTCGCTTTGGCTTCTGCCGCCGCCAGTTCTGCGGTCAAGGCCAGCTTTTCCTGCCTGGCTGTTAACTGGGCTTGTTCCATATCCAAAACGTGCTTTTGCTCCATGGCTTGAATCTTTGCGCGCAGCGCTGCCTGTTCAGCCTCTGCCTCCAGACATGCTGCCGTCAGTCTGCTGGACTTGGAGCTCTTGGCGCTGCTTGATGACCCAGCCGACGCTTCGGAAACACTGGGGCCGATCTCGCTCTCCGCTTTGCCGGCACCATCACCGCCTGCGTCTCCGTCTTTATCGTCGTTAGCGTCTCCACACCCAACAGCAGCTCCGTTCTCCCTCTCTGTCCATAGCGTCTCCTCCTGGACCACCTCCTCCTTATACATCCATGACTCCGTCTCCTCCAGAAACCTTTCAAAATGACTGATCTTGGGAACATACCAATCTGTCTGGTCCGCTTCTTTTTCCTCCACATCCAACAGGTTTTGCACATCCATTTGCAACTCCTTAAAATGTGCCAAAAGTTCATAAAACAAGTCCACATATTTATTTACCACATTTTTATCTTCGTTTCTTTCGACCATATTAATAATTTCGTTCTTTTTTCTTGTCACTGCGCCCAGCCTTCCTCTGCGCGCTTTAATTTTTTGCAACAGTTCCATTTCTTTCTCCATACTTGCTTCGGGAAGACTCTCCATCCTTTTTCCATAAGCTTCTCAAAAAATGTTCATAAAAAAAAACCATTGGACGGATATCCCAAACTGAAGAGGCTTGTTGCGCTCAGTAGAAGAACAAAGGACCGCGTGGGACCACTGCGGCTTTACTCACGGCGGGGAACAACTTCAACTTTGACCCAACGAAACTTGATCCAACAAAAATCCATCCAACATCGAATAGTCCACTCCATGCAGATCCAAAGTCAATCCAGAATCCGTAGTTTTTGACTTAATGTAGCGGCATATAATGCCGTGGACAGGGACGGTCTGTGGGTTTTGAACGCACCTCCAAACAAAAATCACTGCATGGTACTTCTTTCAGGATGTTTATTATCCAAGCAAACAAAATATAAAAACAAGGTTGAGTCCAAAATTATGACAAATTCCAAAAGGTAACGAAAAAGCCTTCCAATTAACAAAACTGTGTCTTAAAGGTTGTAAAATAGTAGTTGTGTGGTCAAAAACTGTAGGTCACCACCGACCTCTACCTGTCCCACATTGTTCTTCCTTGCTCCACCCCCAGTGACGTGTATATCAAAGCTACGGTGACGCAATGAATTTCTAAAAAACACAAACTACCAGGTAAATTATATAAACATAACTGATGTGTGCGCAACAAATAAAAACTGTAACATTGTGTGATTTAAATACTTTAAATGGCTACAACATAGCCTGTTATTAAAATATTACTGGGGAGTACCTGGAAAACTTGGAAGTACCTGGAAGTCCAGTCATGAAAAATAATTGGACAGGACTTCCGCAGCATGTTATCATTTTACTCAATAGTCATTTAAAAGAATCACTTGTAGCAACATAGTCATTCACAAAAGCAACAATTGCCAATATTTTCATTGATAATCTCTTGCAAAATTAAATCTTACAATGTCAAAATGCATGCATGATCAATCATTCAACGCAGGATCAGTGATCAAACATTGTTTATGTAGCATTCACTTCTTCAGAACCCCAAATAATGTTTGCTGGCCTTTCCGGAGGTCTGGTTTTGTTTTGCTAGCCATCTGTTCTCAGTATTGGTGAAATGTCATCAGATCTGTCACCAAAAGCTATCAAAACAAACACTGTGAGCAGCCTCTTCATCAGCAATCTCTCTCAACCCATTTCTCGCTCTACTGCACGCTCCAAGTAGTCTGCTGTCACCTCCACTGTGTGCAATGGTTAGTGATCACTGTTGCCAGATTGGGTGGTTTCCTGCCCAACTGGACTGTTTTTGATTGAATTGCACGAGCAAAAATAACCTTGGGCGGGTGGACACATTTTGGGCTGATTTGGAATGAACTCGGCGGTTTTATTTAACATCCATAATTTGCGTTAAATAAGCTCGCACTTATTTTTAAAGACGAATTATTATTTCAGTGTATTCATTAAAAAATTCATTAATACTGGCTTTTAAAACATTGATTGACATGCATTTTGGCCACTCTCATTGAGAGAAGATGGCCAAGGCCATGTTGTCACACCTATTCTTTGCGTGGCTACATGGATGAGCTACGCCCCCTCCCTCTCCTCCAGAGTTAAATATATTGGAAAGAGTGGGAAAATGTCCTTGGTTTATAGCAACGGGTACTGTCTGTCAAAGCGAAGGCCACAGCAAAATTTGTAGCACCTAGCTAGCCATTTTAGCTAAGCCTATTTGTAACTATAAAAACCCTTAAGTTACTGTCCCAGTGATCGGAACCAGGGACATCACTGACGACCAGCTGAAATATTGTGACCTCCGAAAAGCCTTGTTACTTATGTTGCATTTCATGAGTCAGTGAATGCTGCTGATTGTTAATTGCATATATCTGGCTATGAAACAGCAGCATTTAAGATATACAGTTCTAAGTGCATACTATAAATGACTCTGCTTAGGCACTGTATTTCAAGAGAGAGCACAGGGAATATTGGTGAGTCCCCATATTTCTAAACTGCGCATATCCTTGGGCATAATCGGTTGACATGTCTTCATAACTTGGCTCTGCTTGCCTCACTACTCGTTTCACACAGGAGGCAGTTAGCTATATGTAGTGGCTGTGCTACACAAAAAGCATACAAGCTAGTGGAGCTCTAGCTCTCAGATACTTTTGTTCATGGTTAATGCAGTGACACTTGAGATAAAATCCAAATGGTGCAAGAGCACTTTGTGGATATATGCTAGGTATGTACGTACAGAAAACAAGTTAACTTATCTATAGCCTAAAGGTCAGAGATGACCTGACAGGAAACTCCGTTTTCCCTTTTGAATATGTCAAAGTTCGGTTAAAATGGCTGCAGGTGTTATAAATACAAGTTTGCTTCTCTGTCCGACCATTGAATAATAATACCAGTAGAAAGACCAGATAGTGTCCATTATCATGATGTATACCCGTTAGTATTAGTTCATTCAAACCACAGAAAAAGGGACAGAGGGGAGGAAATATGCTGTTGTAGGGCGATTAGCCCTACAAAGGACATTAGTATGAGTAACATTAAAATACCATTGTCTAACAATAAATATGTTGAAAAAGAAATGGACTACATTGTGGGTTTTATCATGGGATCATTGACATTTTAGCACAGTAAGTATATTCCCTTTGATATGAAGTGGAAATATGTGAAATTAAAGTGATGTCTAGCCAAAAAAAATGGCAAGAAATTATTTTTGATTGTTCATACAGTAGCCGGGCTCGATGGGAGTAAACTCTGATTCCGCAGGCCGCAGGAGCTCTTGGGCAACATTGGTTTTAAAGTGGGCAAAAATATAGGGGAAAATGCCCACAGCCCGATCAGAACAAGCGTTTGATATTATGAAACATATCTGGTAACTCTCGGGAGACAAGTTTTATATGCCTGATTTGCATACAGGAAGTGAACTACGGCCCACTTAGTATATGCTCTATTTTTATGAGACAATGCTCAAAAAAGTTCACTTTTGAGCTTGTTACCAAGTCCAAATATGTTCAATTATTAGTTTATTAGCTTCAGTATTAGTCCTTAATACTTACCCGGCACTCTTGCAAAGCTGGCACTTGAACCAGCTCTCCATCACCACAAAATTGTTATACCATGTGACTGTGTGCAGTTTGTCGTAAAGCTTTGGTGGGTGTTAGTTATAGAAGTTCCATTACTATTTTTCTGTGAAAAATATGCAGCAATTCCATTTTCTGAACAACTTTCTGTTTTATTCTTTTCATCTCTAGTAGCATGCAAACCACATTATGGCTGCAGGAAAGCCAACACCGACAGAGGTCAGGATACTAGTACAGTGTTCTCTCACCACGCAATTTGAACAGGGTCGTCCCTCCCTGTTCAAAAATGTGTAATGGATTTCCGTCCATGTTTGAATTTTAATCACAGTTTTAAAATGTGATTTTTAATGCATTTTGCAGCCTATACAAATTTCATTGCCACTCTATTTGAAAATTTCTTGTAACTGCCAGTAACCACCCTGATGGGAAGAGAACCTGGCCAAAACACTATAGTACAGGTGTCACTGACAAGATGATGCATACCTACTAGTCTCTGGATGTCTGCGCATTTATTCCGTGACTGTGTACGCACACTGTATGACTGATTCCAAGTTCTCTAAGGTTTCTGTCTAAAATTTAAGGCAAAATGTGTGGCTAAATGGGTTTTCTCTGTGGCTAACTGAACTTGGGGGTGATTAGCCACTGTGGCTAACTGAAATTTTTGGCCAGCACACACCCTGGAAAGAGGGCATAAATTATAACTTAAATCAGTGCACAAAATAATTGCATAAATTAAATATTAAGTACAATGACTTTTGCTTTCTGGATTGTATTTTCTTCACTCACTGTATTTAACTTGCACATCACAAAATCGGTTGAGAAAGTATATGATACTCCAAAGACACATAATGCATACAGTAAATACAACTACATAGACATCGCCACAAATCGTACTACAAGCGTAATATGGTCAGCACCACTGTAGCGGCTTCGTTGTAGTCTTTTTGGCCTGAGTAACAATGTAGTATGATCCAGTACATCGTAGCGGCAACGTAGTAGAAACAAACGCTTGGTCAGCATTGGTCTAGGTGTAATCATAGTGGCAGCGAGTCAGCAGAGCTTTTGACATAGAAGCATAGAAGCAGTACAGTCCTGATATAGTGTTTCATTTCCCAAAGTTCTGGATTTTGACGGCGATAATTGCGCTGATGTGATAACTTCTTCAGATCGGGGTGATCGGCATGGTCCTCTTAATGTTGCAGAGCTGTGTGAATGGGGTTTAAACAATCCAAGAAGAAATAGAGATAAACCAGAACAGGCAGAAATCACAGATCATAACACAACCTCATCATGCATCACAATAGAAGACTCAAGGCTGTTATCGTAATAAAGGGGGGCTGAACAAAATACTTAATGAAGGGATGCCAATGATCTTGGCACATTTGTTTTTGAGAAAATATTTAATAAGCATTTGTTCATTTAACTGAAGTCACATGAGTGAAAAGTGGGATTTTTGTGGACACTTTGATGAAAGCTCATGATGGCCAGCAATAAAAACATTTTTTTCGCATCTGATTTCGTTCATTTTTCCTCAATTCAGGAAGACATGTATTGTGTTGGCAGGTATGGTTTCCAATCGAACTTCCCTTGAATGTACTAATTTTCTCACCGCTGACAAAAGCAGAATTAGAATTTCTGAACTGTATAGGGCTACTCAACCCTCACAGATTTACGCAAATGCTTCAAACTCATTGGAAAGCACTTCTCAGGGCAGATGGATAATGACCCAAACCATACAAAGAGAGCAGCCAAGGGCTTTTTTTAGGCAAAGAGGAAGAATGTTCTACAATGGCTCAGTCTATCCCCACCACTGAATTTAATTGAGCATCTATTTCACTTGGCAAATTGCTGAAGATAGTTTCAGTGAAGGCCTGGGTGAGCATTACCAAGGAAGAAACCCAGCATCTAATTATATCAGTGGGTTCCTCACTCCATACAAGGAGTCATTTACCGCAACAGATTTGGAACCAGGTGTTTAAAAAAAGCAGTTTAATTTAAGTTTGTTTTAGTCCGTTCATTTGCATCTGAGCCTTTTAAATAAGGGACTTTGTGTAAAATACATTGTAATTCCGATGCAGTTCAGAGAATATTTGTTGGGAAATCCTTACATTAAAGCTGAAAGTCCACACTATTATCTTGATCGTTTAATTTCAAATCCATTGTTGTGGCTGACAGAGCTAGAAAGATGAAAATTTAGTGACTGACAAAATACTTGTGGACCTGACGGTACATATAAATCAGGCAGTCATTCTACCAGTCACTTGTTAGTTTTGAGCAAATCAAGTGTTTTAATTGCTTATCATGTAAACGAAACAGAGACACATTGATGGTAATGTGCACACGGTTATAAATTGACTGAATTTAACAGTTGAATGAACTCACTGTTTCCTTATTATTTTAATTGTAAGTAAAGTCCTCCACTCATTTAAGTATACAGTCAACGTGCATGTAACCAAGAAATTGGCACGCGTCACCGCTGTGGTCCAGGTTTTGCACGCAGCCAAGGTTGATGAGATACAGCCGCACCATGCTGGCCCGCAGGGTATTTATGCAACCTTGACCCCTCTCAGATTAGCCAAATGGTAGCAGGAGCATGAGGATTTGAGTCATTGTTTTCACTCCGTTATAAATTGATTGTAAAATTGCAATTAGAATAACTGGCAAAAGAGGTGCTAGTTAAAATAACTGGCAAAAAAGGAGCCAGTTAATTAACAGCAAAAGGTGAGGATTCTGCATACTCTGTTTTACACTCTGTTAAAAACACAAGTACTGAGGTATTGAGAAACTTTTCTGTATTTTACTTGGATGCTAAAAACAGTGACATACAAAAGGAAAACTTACTCAATAAGAGGCCAGAATTGGGTGTGGAAGGAGTTTAAAACGAACAATGATTCTTTCAAATTGTCTTCCTACTGGTCTGGCTAGAAATGCTGAGCTCTTTGTCACTCTGTCTGAGGGACATGCTCTCTGCTTCAGGAAGCAATCTCCATCCCAATGAAGCATGTCTGGGCTTTCTGTTGTAAAATGAGCTTGTAAAAATCCTTTTGTAGGTGGTAAAACCCTGTGACCAATCAAGGATGAAAGCGACTACATGCACGGGCTGCAAATCAAGGGCAGCCGCCTTTGTGTTCTCTCAGACAGTGGGCACTCTTTATCACTGTAATCCACTTGGAGTCAGGCAGCTGGCACATTGATATATCACGCTGAAAATTATTGCATGCTTCCAGCGACTAGGTACCTTACACAAATTCGCTTTTGTTTATTTAGGACACTGTGTTCAGTCCCTCTTTTATGTTACAAGTTTCTTCAGCAGAGTGTCCCAACACGGAAAATACAGAGTATCTCATATTATTCAAGAGGACTACTTGTCTGATTGTAGAGATGAGTTAATACAGCTGCCAATCTATATCTTTTGTATGAAACAATAGACTTGTGGTTTCCGCAGTATAGGGATCTGCACCATCAAAAAGTGCAACCTAATGCAAAAATGGTTGTATAACTAATACGTGAATGCTGCAGTTAAAGCAAGGCAGCAAATTATTGATGCCAGTTTTTTATGGACTCATTTTACTGGAACAAAATGTGCAAATAAAGTGGCAGGTAAGCAAATGATCATTTTACATCTGAATGCATGAATGCCATGCAATTGCATACTATCAAATTGCATCTCCAGCAAGTCAATCCAAAGTGCATAACAAAATCTTTACAAACTGAGGCTTGTTACAACCGATAATGTCCCTCTGACGCACAACGTCCCACCAACGCATAATGTCCCACAGAGGGACATTATGTGCCCACCATTCCAACTGACAATGTCTGTCTCAATGCATAACATCCCTTTTTTTTCTAACCGATAATGTCACACTTTTTGACGCATAATTTCCCTCCAAATTTCTAACCGACAACGTCACAGCAACATTGATGTGTAATGTCACACCTTCAATATTTAGGCTATTTACTACTTAAGTGGTATCGGCCTGATTGACAGTTTTTACCGGTGACCATTATCTTTGACCTTGACATTTACCATCAAGGTCACTGTATATTCTGCATTTCAATTCATTGTCAGACATAGGTGACGGACATCGAGCGTCTTCGTGGTCAGCCATTTCCCATTATACAATTTAGATGGAATTTCCAGGCCAACGCCACTGCAAGACTCATTTGTGGCCTGCACCAGTCTCCTCACTCTTTCCATTTGACTGTGGGCCTTAGGCTGGGTCCGTACTGCAGTGCCACAAGGGGGCATTTTTAAGGTTATTCTCTGGAGTTTCACCCTTTTCCCATTTGGACTGACAAAATGACATCATGGTGATTACATTGGCCTAAGCGAAGTCCGTTGAAGTGTCTCACTCTGGCCCGCAGTAGTCTTATAATCCTTATATAATATAAATGCTTTATTTTAAAGTGCCTTGTCCAAGAAAATGTGCTCACAGGCACTGCACAATGTGGAATGATCAAAAGTTCAAAGTTCTGTTCATGACTGTCATGAACCCTGGTGCTATCAGCAATGTTCACTAACTGGGCAGCTGTGAGCTGATGAATAAGTAATAATTCTTGTGTACTTTTTTTTAATAATGATTTCTGCTGACCTTGACCATGACCTCTGACGTGCAAGGTCACTGAATATTCTGAAAGATTGTCCTTTATAACTTTGGTCAAGGTTTAAGGCTACTACCTTCAAAAGTTTCTGATTTATTTCATATTATCAGAGTTGCATATCAAATAGCACAATAACATCTCTGGGTATCTTGGAATATGCCACAATATCAAATTTAAGACATCAATATCATTATGATGCTGACCTCGGAGGATACATTTGATGATCCCACAAACTTGCTCAGGTCCACAAACACAGGTAAGGTGCCACTTGAACTCTACCTCCAAGCCACGTTATCTGAGGATACAAGAATGTGACAATTGCAATCTTTGACATATCAATTTACCATGACCCAGGTATCAGCAGGCAGGCAAGCAGACATTACGACCAAGCAGCACCATAATTTGATTTCGGCCACCTCAGTCGAACAAAGATTTCTCATCCATTTGGAAAGAAACCCATCCGCAATTGATGTGAAATTGAAGCTTACGTCTTAGCGCATCAAACAGGTATTTACATGGCCATGTAACCCCGTTTTCACGCATTATCTGCTTTTGTATCTTTTGCATTTTTTTTTTCAAGAGACACTCTGTAAGAACATTTCAGACTGCTCCCTTCACGCGCACATGGTGAAACCACACCACTATCACTCTGTCGTATATGAAGCAGTTACTAGTTTCAATACATTGTGTATATATTTACTTTTGAGGGCCACTGATCATATATTAACGCTAACATAACCTGAAGTCAGTATATGCTGGTAAGCACATTATGAACTTCAACCCAGTAGTGAGACCACGAAACAAGACACCGAAACGCGGATGTGTGGTTAACTTTACCTAGATAAGCTAACTGTACAGATATGTAGGTGTAATGCATGGGCGATTATTTCCGCAGATGAAGACAAAAATGCAGTGTTGACCATTTCTGAGCGGTAGCCTACTGATGTTTTCATAATCCCGAAAGAAACTGTTACTGTCTTGTAGGACGACCCTGAACACCGAATGGTTTTTGGTCCAACCGCTGGCGCCACCGCCGCACCGCCCTACGAGTTAACGCAATAACTTCAGTAATATTTCAATTAGAAATTTCATGTTTTGCAAATCAGTAAGTATCATAGAGAGAAAGAACTGATTCGATTTTGGACAATTTACAATTTGTAGATTGGCCACCAGGGGCCAAAAACTGATAATCACAATTTTTATCATATCTCCGGAAATATTTGTCCAATTGACCTCAAATCAAGTGCAAAAGAAAGGTCATGGCCTGAGGATGTGTCCCACGATGACATTATATCTATTTGATTCAAAATTTTGACACAAGGTGGAGCTTTGTCACATAAAACTCACCATTTTTGCCATATCTTTGGAACCATTTGTCCAATTGACATGAAACCAGGTGCAACTGTAAGGTCATGACCTCACAACGTCTCACATGATGAAATAATACCTGTATGTTCAATATTTTGCCACTTGGTGGCGGTTTGTGATGGAAAATGACCATTTTGGCCATTTCTTCTGAACCATTTGTCCGATTGACCTGAAATTAAGTTCACATCTAACCGCGGTCCTTTGGACGCAATGACAAGTGGCCTGTTTATCTGACCGTCATTCAGGAATGGTTTAAACAAAAGGGAATTTGTATAATGTATGGCATCATTGTCACTTATGTTTACATTTATCGTTGTCCCATGTGGCTAGGCTATAAGTCCTATTTGGCTAGGCACTAAGAAAAAGCTGGAATCTCCAGCAAATCCCCCATATCAATTTCATCAGGATGCTAAGTTATGGTGCACTATAGGCCTACTTGCAATTATTAGAACAGAACCACCTTTCTTTCTACAGGTAAAAGCTTTGTAAAAAATGATGCTGCCAAGTATTGTCATGCTGTGTTGTGGTAGTTGTTGTCCACTACTTTGGCTTTCGTTCCATGAACAATGAGACAATGACAAGATCTGCCGCCTGGTGAAAGGCAATTTTGATGTGCCATTGGTCGAACGTACAAAAACAATAAACAATGCAAGACGGAGATACCACCGAGATAGGGAATGATGCCATGTTGATGGGGAGGGACATCCAGGGGCAGAGTGGGACACCAAAATCCACTGGGAAAATTCTGACCACACCGGCCCACCATCAGCCCACCACTGGCCCAACCGATCCCCAATTTACAACATGAGATGGTAATTGCTTTTTCCCCTGATTATATATAGGCTGTGTTTTAGGGGATATACAATGCACTCCTCCTACCCCCGCACATAATATTTTCCATCCATGACAAAGAAACATCAGATAGGTTATATCCATGGACACATTCATGTCAAATGATAATGTCACATCTAGATCTGATTTAAAAATGACTGAGACCTATCCAATCTTCCCCAACCACGTCATGCACAATAAAATCCTCTACTGTACAAAGGCAAATCAAGAGAGCAATTTTGGCAATTTATATTCAGGGAAAAACTAAATACATCAGCAAAACCATGCAGTTTCTATAATTGTATTTTCTCTAGATGTGATTAAACATAGGCCAAATTGCCAAAATCTAATCAATCAAGAAAAAAAAAACGCATTAGATTTTTTTTTTTTTGAAAAATACTTTAAGATAAAATGTTTTCCGTATAAGTAAAATAACAACTGGTAGATTGCTGAACCCACTGATCTGAACTGAGAATGCTGTTATTCTGACACGAGTTAAATGACAGCTGTGTGTGTGGAAAACCACTCTGGTCCGTAATCGCGGTGCAGATGCCGACGGGTTTGGAGCTGACAAGAGGAGAGAAAAAAAGAGAGTGAGGGGCAACGCGGCTGTAGTAGCCGCCGTGATGACACTGCCCCCACTGAGGAGGAACTATGAAAAAATCTGCAGTGATGTTATGCTAATTTGCACTTAGTGATAATGTCAAGGCTTGAGCTAACTGTTTTCCTGTCAACTCACCTGCATCACTAGTTGAGGCCTGGTTTTTTCTGAATAAATCCATGATTTTTGACCATTTTGATGCACCTCCTCCAGCATCCGCTGCTTCTTCATTCTGGCCTTTTCGGTCCCTCCTTTCTCCTTTCTCTTCTTGCCTTCCATCTACGAGTATTAAAAAAATCTGCTACTTAAACCTGCCCCCTTTCTCTCTGTCTGACGGCAACTCATTCATCCCCCTACGTTCATTGGATAAACACAGAGTGATAGACGGTTTTCATTTCCCTTGAGGCTTTGCTCCGACCATTCTACATTAATTTTTGAACAAACATAAATTTTTGAACAGTAAATTTTATATTTGTGGCCATGAAAGTCATGTAACGTCTGAATAAAAAGAATTAGATCAAGGCAAAACAAAAATCAGTAGGCTGGGTTGATGAGAGTGAATCTGACACTCGAGCAACCATGAGTGAGATGTAGAGAGACACCAAGTGTTATGAAGATTAGTTGGAGTTGAGAGATGTGTAGTTGAAAGACATCTTGGAGATTTTCATGGGATCATGTTTGGTTCATGATAGTTTTAACTTAGTGGGCTGATCATGAATGTCACCAGGGCGCGCAGGGCAGTGGTTCACTTGAGCTTATTGGCCGACTGGGAAATCTCCCAGAGTTGATTGCAAGAAAGTAGTCAAGGAATTGCAAAGTAATGGACAGATAAAACCCACCATGAAGACTAGTAAAGGGGTCAGAGCCTGCAAACTGAAACTGCGCATCATAAACCAGTATAGTGGCATAAGTGAACGCAGAATTCTCAGTGAGCTCGACACCTCCAAAAATTATCAAATGGCAAAACCTAGGTTTAAGAATTGACTGGTCCTGAAACCCATTAAAGCATCATCAGTACATCGGCGTCACCAAATCGACTTAGTTCACATGAAGGACCAATAAGTCACGCATAAAGGGAAAATGTATTGCTATGTTACGTCCATAATGGATATATTTAGCAGATACGTGTGGTTGAAGCCACTGGTTAAAAAGAGCAGTCAGGAAATGTCCACCAGAATGGAGGAAATCTACTAAGAGCACGGTCCCCTCAGCTGTCTTACAGCATGACCAGGGCGGAGACTTTTAAAAAGCAGTGACAAAACTAATGAAAAAGCTCCAGGTCAGCATAATCAGCAGTGCGCCATACCATCCCCAAAGCCAGGGCAAAGTTGAAAGATCACATCGATCTTCTAAGGACAAGCTCTATTACGATCAGGTCAGCCTGAAGAGAAAGGGCATAAACTGGGTAAGCATTTACCAACATATGCCTTGTCACTCAATAATGATGCCCGAGAAGAACTTGGTTGGCGCACAGCATTTGAAGTCTACTTAGGCTTTAAGAACTGCTGCCTGACTTTGGCAGAAATCTCTGACATGTAGATTCGTAAAGAAACTGTCAACAAATCGGTTCAGCAGACCCCCAAAAGAGATCACCCGAAAAAATTAAAGAAAACACGGAGCCGGACGCAAAAAGCAGCTTCGAAAGCCAGTTAGCAGGTTGTCAATGGAATAGTTAAGGGTCATTTTTGTAGAGCCCCTCCATCTGTCTATAATAAAGGCAAAAAAATCCTTGTGAGGGTGAGACATGGGAAGCATCATTAGCCCAGGAATTATCGAGTGCCTTGTGGAGACATCATGGAGACCAATTGAAAATCCCAGACGACTTTCTCAAGACGTATGTATAACAATCCCGATTTGCCAAGAAACAATCCCGATTTGGTAAGTCGCCAGATTTAGCGAGAAAGTCGTCAAGTTGGCAACTCTAAGACTATAGCGAAATCGACAGTGCATCGTTCATTTTCGGCAGGGTGACATGCTAAAATAAGCGAATTTACGAGAATGTGGATGTAACAGCTACGTCTTAAAATTCATTGTTAAACATCTGCATTAACAATAACGTCAAATTTGGAAGTTTTACTTACCAACCGAAGGAGACACACCTGATTCCGCTATCTCTGAAAGCAGCCTGGGCCGGTACGCGCAAGCGCAGTAAATGGCAAAGACGGATGCGAGAGAAGATGTTGCAGTTTCATAGTCTTATGCTACGAGTCAACAGTTTCTGTTGCGGTTTTTGCAGTTTCGGTAGCGGGGTATTATTTTTCTGTTGCTATTTCCGCGATTAATGTAGGCATTTCAAAGTTTTTGTGTGCTGAGGCTACGTTTTCTTTGGTAGGCCTGTAAGTGACATAGCTAAGGATGGGACCTATGATGATCACCTGACTTTACAGAGAGCTAGCGAGCTCTTCAACATGAATATTCTCGTTGTCTCATTAATACGCAAATGCTGTAATTTCCCTGAGTGGATTCTTTGATGTTGATCTCCCGACCATCATTCACAGACAACTTGCTGAGGATCAGGGTGACCACTACGTTAAGTCTCAGCCAAACACCCCAGGACATATATGTCACTTTCATTTGCAACTTGCGATATCAACTTAAAGGATCTCCAGCAAATGATTCGTGGAACAGCTTACCAGATTTTTCGTACTGTGGACAACCAGATATTTCATACTATGGGCAACCTGATCTTTGGCATTATAGAGAATCAGGAGATGACCAGAATGTACATGCTTAGTCCTCACTTGCAATGTCAGGAGAGTCTGCGTTTTGCAATTCAAAGAAGCAACCATCCAGGCGTGCTGAAAGGCCACTGTTCCTGCCACCAGAAAGCTCACCATCCGGGTATGCTGAAAGCCCACTGTTTGTGCCACCAGAAAGCTCATCGTCTGGGCATGCTGAAAGCCCACTGTTCATGCCACCAGAAAGTCCATCATCTGGGCGTGTGGAAAGACCCCAAGCAGCTCATGATGTACAAAGTCAGTATGAAGCAGTACCGCCAAGACTGCCGCCCGAAATTCTCCAGTGCATAATTGAGGAAACTCTTGATATGGGGATGATTGGTGTATTCAATCGAGTCTTCACAACATTCAGGGAACTTACAGCTTCCTGTAATCCATATTTGCACATTCCAGAGTCGCTTGCAGAAGAACTCCATATTACTGACTGTCAGGGAAAAGATATAAGCATTTGAAAACTGTACACCTACGCAGGCAAAGGAAGTGGCATTTCCCTTAGGTTGAAAGAGTGGTTTCGGATCTAGGCTAAACTGGACCAATGACTGATTGATCTAAACTGCATTCAGGTTCTCGTGGTTCATTATCAAAGATATTTATAGGAAGATTTAGAGATCTACTGCATGTAGTTTTGCTATATTTTTGTTTGAGCCTTTCAGATTCAGCAATTTTTGTGCTTCATAAGGAGGCAGGTGATTAGGCATCTGTAATTGAACTGCGACGGACATGTACATAATTTTTTGAACAAATTGTTCAATCGCTACGCCCTTTTTCGTGGCGTCACCCTTCACAGGTCTCCATTTTGGTTGTGTCAAAGTTGCTGGGAGCCTGTGGTTCTAACCCGCTAGGATAACAATACGGCATGAGCAATGATTTTGTTAATTGCTCTTTTAGTTTACATAATTTGAAATATTCCATGGTTTATTTCTTGCTCCTGATAACTGAAAAGTAATTTAAATGCAATAAGGAAAACCCATAGTTCGGCAGGTGCATACACTTATTCACAAGACTTTGTTCAAATGAATCAATTCAGTTTCACAGTATAGTTTTAAAAGGTTATGATGATCATATCTTACATGGAATAGACAGGGCCGTCTTTGTAATTAGACGCAAGACTTTATCACTGTATTTGTTACACTGAATTGTTTTTACGTCTCGCATTTATAGAAATGACAGTCTACTCGGTTACATCGAGAATCTATTCTTGATAGCAGCCATACGGCAGCTGCTGCATTGTGATTGAGTTGAAATATTGCAATTGTCTGTTTATTTGTGTTAGTTCTTCATTGTTTTTAATTTAATTAAAGCATAAAACCTACAGTATTTAATATTTGATTTTTAGCTTTATATGCAATCTGCATGATCACTTAGTGGACCGACCTGCCTACTTGAAGAGTGGAGTGACTGGTAGTGGGACAGCACATGGAGCTTAATGCGTTGGGAAAACATGATGGAGTTTCTCCTTAAATTTTACCCTCATTTTCAACACTGTTGCAATCCCCTTGTTGACCACACTGCGGACCCAGCCCGAAACTCTTTTAATAGCATCACCTGAGACCCACAGGCCACCATCATATAAATTTTGTCCAAATGGATCATTGGAAGGGTGATGAGGCTGGTGCAGGCCACAAATGAGTCTTGCAGTGGTGTTAGCCTGGAAATTCCATCCAAATTGTATCGTGGGAAATGGCTGACCACGAAGATGCTCGATGTCCGTCACCTATGTCTGACAATGAATTGAAAATGCAGAATATACAATGACCTTGATGGTAAATGTCAAGGTCAAAGATAATGGTCACCGGAATAAACTTTGTCAATCATGCCGATACCGCCCAAGTAGTAATAGGCTAAATACTGAAGGTGTGACACTACGTGTCAATGCTGCTGTGACGTTATTGGTTAGAAATTTGGTAGGACATTATGCGTCAAAAAGTCTGACTATATCAATTATAAAAATTGGGACATTATTCATTGAGAGAGACATTATCAGTTGGAATGGTTGGCGCATAATGTCCCTCTGTGAGACATGATGCATTAGTAGGACGTTATGCGTCAGAGGTACAAAACCCAAAACCAGTGAAGTTGGCACGTTATGTAAATCATAGATAAAAACAGAATACAATGATTTGCTAATCCTTTTCAACTTATATTCAATTGAATACACTGCAAAGACAAGATGTTTAATGTTCAAACTGAGAAACTTTTTTTTTTTTTTGCAAATAATCATTAACTTAGAATTTAAAGGCAGCAACACATTGCAAAAAAGTTGGCACGGGGGCCTTTTTACCACTGTGTTACATTGCCTTTCCTTTTAGCGACACTCAGTAAACGTTTGGGAACTGAGGAGACCCATTTTTGAAGCTTTTCAGGTGGAACTCTTTCCCATTCTTGCTTGATGTACAGCTTAAGTTGTTCAACAGTCCAGGGTCTCCATTGTCGTATTTTACGCTTCATAATGCGCAACACATTTTCAATGGGAGACAGGTCTGGACGACAGGCAGGCCAGTCTAGTACCCGCACTCTTTTACTACGGAGCCATGCTGTGGCTTGGCATTGTCTTGCTGAAATAAGCAGGGGCGTCCATGAAAACGACGTTGCTTGGATGGCAACATATGTTGCTCCAAAACCTGTATGTACCTTTCAGCATTAATGGTGTCTTCACATATGTGTAAGTTACCCATGCCTTGGGCACTAATACACCCCCATACCATCACAGATGCTGGCTTTTCAACTTTGCGCCTACAACAGGCCGGATGGTTCTTTTCCTCTTTGGTCCGGAGGACACGACGTCCACAGTTTCCAAAAACAATTTGAAATGTGGACTCGTCAGACCACAGAACACTTTTCCACTTTGCATCAGTCCATCTTAGATGAGCTTGGGCCCAGCGAAGCCGGCGGTGTTTCTGGGTGCTGTTGATAAATGGCTTTCACTTTGCATTGTAGAGTTTTAACTTGCACTTGCAGATGTAGCAACGAACTGTAGTTACTGACAGTGGTTTTCTGAAGTGTTCCTGAGCCCATGTGGTGATGTCCTTTACACACTGATGTCGGTTTTTGATGCAGTACCGCCTGAGGGATCAAAGGTCACGGGCATTCAATATTGGTTTTTGGCCTTGTCGCTTACATGCAGTGATTTCTCCACATTCTCTGAACCTTTGACGATATTACGGACCGTAGATGATGAAATCCCTACATTTCTTGCAATAGCTCGTTGAGGAATGTTGTTTTTAAACTGTTCAACAATCAGCTCACGCATTTGTTCACTAAGTGGTGACCCTCGCCCCATCCTTGTTTGTGAATGACTGAGCATTTCAGGGAAGCTGCTTTAATACCCAATAATGGCACCCACCTGTTCCCAATGAGCCCGTTCACCTGTGGGATGTTCCAAATAAGTGTTTGATGAGCATTCCTCAACTCTCTCAGTCTTTTTTGCCACTTGTGCCAGCTTTTTTGAAACATGTTGCAGGCATCAAATTCCAAATGAGCTAATATTTGCAAAAAATTACAAAGTTTACCTATTCGAACATTAAGTAACTTGTCTTTGCAGTGTGTTCAATTGAATATAGGCTGAAAAGGATTTGCAAATCATTGTATTCTGTTTTTATTTACGATTTACACGACGTGCCAACTTCACTGGTTTTGGGTTTTGTACATTATCGGTTGTAACAAGGCTGATTATACTAACTGAATGCCCAGTATGACATTTTCATTTGTGTATGAAACCCATTTGATTCAGGTTTCTTTTATCCAGTTGAGATTGCAGCACATTTATCCCCCTTCAATTTAACATCCCGGCTTGCTGAGGCGGATTATATCTATTAAAATTGCAAACAATAGCAATTTTACCTCAACTGTATAGTGAATAAATGCCTTTGTTCGGTAATAATAACCTGCATTTCAGTAAAATAAGAAGCAAGCATCAATGTGTTTTACGCACGGTTATCTTTATGATTAGCTATCTTTTCATCCAGTTGGATATTGACAGAAAAAAGTGGCTGTTACCTCCCTGGTTACAAATTCGGCTCAAGCATAGATCCTTGAAATTGGACTTTTCCATGGTTATCAATCAAATCCTGAGCATACCACAGTCTGTTGTTGCATGACCCTAAAAGCTATTGTTTCAGACAGTGGGGTTTCTTCCATCTCAATGCAAGAGATGCTCAGTGAGTCAATCCACCTATGCCAGCTGCAACTCAAGTGTAATTCTTTAGTGCCATGGCTGCACGTTTGAGTTAGAAGACTAAGCCGAAATTAGCAAGTTTTTTAAGTACCAGGGTATTAAGCCCTGTCATAAATTGATACTGATTATGGGAAAGGCCAGTTAATAAAAGTGGGAATGCTTCATTGAGAGAAAAGAAAGCCAAGTCCCATCAAGATTCAAACTTGCTGCCTTCTGGTTCCACTCTCGTTACATAAATGTTTGTTGTAATCTAATTAATAGCTTTAGAGTACCCTCTGGCATCGAACAACCTGCTATTATCCAAGTGTTCTAATGTATCGCATGCCCAAAAGCAAATGAGAACAAAACCTCTTCCGGCGATGGAAGGCAGATGTATTGATTTCTTCAAAGCAACTCTCATAGCCTGCACTTTCTGAGCTCTAAATGGCTGTAGCTCACCAATCTGAATGAAATATTATACATGGGGTCATGCATTTATTAGTGGTTGTCAAATGGCAATCCTACTGAATGGGATTGTGGGGATATATAATGCACCCTCTCGCGTATGCCTCACCAGGGAGCAGTAATAATTGCAATGACTTGCAGAAGCAAATGATAAAAGCAACGTTTTGTGACAATATTTATCTGTATGTGACAGCCAATCATGGCCAATTAGGCTGAAAAAAGGAAGAAAAAAAACTGGATCACGATATAAAATCTAAAGTTCAATAAACATATTTGAAACCCAAATCAAAGTGAAATGAATTCATTTTATGAAGCAGGGAGGGTTGTAAAGTCAGATATGAGAACAAATATTCTTGGGATAGAGGTCAAGCTCACTTTCTAAAAGAAGAATGCCTAATGTGAGAAAACTATAAGGTGTTCTTGATTCTGCTTGTAAAACATTACATAAGTGTATGAACTTAAGCTTTAGCAACTGAGATATATTCAGTGCTCACACCATGTTATAGGCACAGGTAAATGTATACAATGTGAATGCAGCAATGCAAGACTGCCAACTACACAGAGCTGAATGCTAAATAGGCTTTCAACTGCACAGAGGAAGGAAATGTATCTTGCAGATTTCTCTCATTGCATGGGTTATTTACTTATGCTCTCTGTCAAACCTAACTACTTCCACTTCTTGCTGGGAAAATAATTGGCTTCCCTGTATGAAATGAAATTAATTTATGGTGTCTGTGACTAAGTCGGGGTACTCTTACACAAGAACTTGCACTTGAAGTAATAAGCTAGCTGAGTACTCCCTCTGCACAAAGCTAGTTCTCTAAATTCGGTGACTTTAGGCCTTGTTTAAAAATCACACTCCTATTTAAACATCCAAAAAGATATTCATAAAGAAAACTGTAGATGGTTCAACACTGGACTAATGCATATAGCAGCAAATTAATCAGAGATGTGAGCAGGGTTTGGGAAAGAAAGGAAAATATTATTACATAACTTTGGGGTCTGGATGCATGCCCCTGTACAATTAAAAAAAAAATTGGTATAGCATTTCATGCAATCTGGCACATTTTCACACCAGACAAACACCATCTAACTGTCAAAAAATTACCAAGTCTTGTTTGGGTGCTTACCATGTAAGAATGCACAATCACTAGCAGGGGTGGAAAAATTTCAATGTCACTGTCTCATACAGCATTTTGCAATCCTGACTCAGGTCAAGGTTCACAGAGATATTTAAAAAGTCACTCAGATACACTACAGGTCAGAGGTTTGGAAGCAAGGCCAATAAAAGTAAAAAAATTTGGAAGCAACTTCAAGTTTCTGTTCACAAAGCCTTTCTTAAAAACCAGTATGAAATCTATAGATTTTGGGTTGTATTTATTGCATGATTAGCCTTTTCTTTCATTGATATGCACCATTCTCCTCTGTTTACCTTTAGGTACTGTCTACATTGATGTTACCAGACCATTGCTGAATAAATGTTAACAAAAGAAAGGAGGGGCTTAGTTTTTGGGTTGAGAATATTTGCAAGAGTCACAACTTCAGTGAAAAAGTAAAAAACATATCACAGTTTGCATCATTCACTTTAGGTCATAGTTTACAGCCCACCAGATGCCAACGGCAATCCGGCAGGCACTAGGAGTATGGGCCTAGTAACATGGGCCTGATAATTTGAGTAAAAATGTATTCTGATAATGAAAAAATTTTTTTTACATAAAAAACAAATCACAGTTTGCATTATTCACTTTAAGTCATGGGCCTAATAATATGGGCCTAATAATTTGAGTAAAAAATATATTCTGATGAGTGACTCTTCATATAATAATCATGTTTATTTTGTTGCAAAGTATGCCAATGAAACTTTTTTTTTTTCCTACAAATTTGATCTTGCTTTCACACTTTGGCCTGTTGTGTAACTTGTCATTTAGGTTTCCATTAACAAGAACAAAGTGGTACAATCCCCTTTCCAAAAAAGTTAGGACAATCTACCAAATGTACATCAAAACAGAATTAAATAATTTTCAAATGGCTCATCGGCATGTTTCCCACCGTATTGCATCACATCTTCTTCAATCCTCATTCTGTATGCGTTTAGGAAATAAGGAGACCAACTGCTGAAGTTTTTAATGCAAAATGTTCTCCCGTTCTTGCTTTATGAAGGATTTCAGCTGCTCAATACTTTGCAGCTGCCTTTAGCCCAGAGGATGTGGCATCCATGACCTCCAAGAATTTCACATTTTGTTTAGTCAAACCACAGGGCGGTTTTTCACGGTTTCTCAGTACATTTTCAATAAACTCAGGCTCAGAGAAGAACGCAGTGTTACTGAATCTTGTCTGTATATGGTAAAATCTCTACATGGCAGTTTTACTCCATGCAGTGATTTCCACAACAGAATTATGTCTGTTTTTAATGGAATGCAGCCTGAGGACCTAAAAATCACAGCTATTCAGAATTGGATTTCAGCCCTGTCCCAAGTGTGAAGAGATTTATCTGGATTCTCAGAATATTTAAATGAAATTTTGTACAAAATCTCTGAATTCTTTCCAATTTTAGGTTGAAAACATTGGGCCTCATTCACCACTAAGTATTTACTTAAATTCCCCCCAAAATTTTTCAACAGAAGGCTCTTAAGAAAAGTCTATTTCAGATTCACGAACGTGGCCTTAACCAGCAGAATCGTTCACACTTGTGTTCTTACATTGATGAATGCCATTCTCCTCCATTCTGAAAGTGCGTGCCAGTTGTCCCTAATTAGCATCAGTAAACACCCACAGATGCCCTTAAAAGAGCATGAAATGGGACGGCCGTGTGCAGGCATAGACAGAAGTCACAAAGAAATTCCTTGAGGGAAAGTAGAAGACATGCCAAAATGGAAATCTAAAAATGGAGCACCAGAATCAAAACCCAAATAGTAGGTCTGAAGTGGAGGTACTGCAACAATAAGTGAATCGCAAGCAAACGGTGATATTTAGTGGTGTTATTCTTGGATATAAAAATCACACACAAAAAAGATGTATGAGATGCAGTTACCCTTTATGTGAAAGCTTTATCTGCAGAGCGGTCCACAGTGGATGAGGTTAAAGAGAAGTTCTTCGACTTGAAATCTGACACCAAAAAAAAAAAAAGAAAAAAAAAAGAAAATTCAGATGAGAGATACGCAGCACTTGAGGGGGGATAGCAGGCAAAGAATTTTCTGAGCTGGACCAGTGTATCAGTACCATCATCAGAGAGATGGCACTATCAGGTGTGCCATCAACTGAGAGTCTGGACACAGACCTGGGGCCCAAGTCAGCGCCTTCATCTCCTCCTTGTCCATCTCCTATCCAAGAGAAATCAGAGGGCAAGCTATTTTTCTCTGATAATAAAATTTATAACGCGTGTTTCCCAAAGGCAGGTCTAACTTGCAATATCGTGTTTAAAAAGAATACCTGCTTGTACTTGAAATTAAGACATTTTGACCTCTTTAACATTTGCAGATAAAGGTCACTACAGTGTTCTAAGTATCGATTATCAACAGATGAAGTCCTGCGCCAACCACCCTCTGAGGCACAACCTGGAGCCCAGCGCAGTCAGTGCCACACCACAGCAGTACCTCCTGTCTCCCAGCTCCCGCTGTTAAAGGTCCAGGTGGCTGAAAAATCCAAGATGGAGAAAACCTTCACATTTTTGTTGGCACAGGGTTGAATTGTCTCGTACGGCTTTAAAGCGCAGGCTCCACGAGGGCAGCTCTTGATAGCCGAAAGATTCCCAATAACTCCCACTCACTGCAAATACATCTATATGGTCATAGAAAATTAATTCCCTCCACAGGGAATTGTCTGCAACATCTTGCAGTAGCAGTAAATATGCCATTGTGTGAGCGGGGTGTTGAAGTCCTTCTTTTTGGCCAATAAACGAGGTGTCAATCACTGATGGATGGAACATGGTTCACAATTGACATGATTGATATACACTGCAGGCCAAAAGTTTGAAAGCAAGATCAATTTGTACAAAAAAAATCACTTTCATTGGCATACTTTGCAACAAAATAAACATGCTTATTATATAAAGTCACTCGTCAGAATAGATTTTTTACTCAAATTATCAGGCCCATATTATTAGGCCCATGACATAACGTGAATAATGCAAGCTGTGATTTGTTTTTTACTTTTTCACTGAATTTGTGACTCTTGCAAATCTTCTCAACCCAAAAACTAAGCCCCTCCCTTCTTTTGTCAACATTTATTCAGCAATGGTCTGGTATCCTCAATGTATACAGTACCTAAAGGTAAATAGAGGAAAATGGTGCAAAACGATTCAAGAAAAGTCTAATCATGCAGTAAATGCATGCCAAAATCCGTAGATTTCAAACTGGTTTTTCAGGAAGGCATTGTGAACAGAAACTTGAAGTTGCTTTCAAATTTTTGACCTGTATTGGCCTTGCATCCAAACTTCTGGCCTGTCGTGTAACTTGAAGTGCTGTGTAATTTTCATATTTAGTGTAACTTGAAGTGCTGTGTAATTTTCATATTTATTTTGAAAGACTATAATTCTTTGAAAAAAAACAACAGTTATTGAAAAATATTATAAATGACAATAATATCATTGTACTTTAAATAATATAATAACACACAACTGTAGAACAGAAAACAATGCAAAAACCACGTATTTTGCTGAAAAAGAACTTGATTGTGTGTAAGTGCTCTTCAGTGTATGTAGATTCTGTTCTTACCTAAGAACTAATACCAACGGAGAAAACATTGCTGAATGTCAGAATCTTCGTAAAAAGTGCATAAGTGTGTTTCAAGAAGAAATTAACTCTTTAGAATGGTTGATGAATGAGGCTCATAATTGTTAAATTGTTGAAATATTTCCCCATGCAGTTTTTCACAGAGAGGTGAAGCCCTCACCATAATTACTTATGAAAGACTTTTTATACCCAATAATGTTATTGACCTGCTGCTATAAAATCTGATTAGCTGTGAGATGTTCCGCCAATTATGCTTTTTTTTGTCATGGTTTAGGTGTGTTTTTTTCTTTGACCTTTCTTTGTTCAATCGTCCAGGACGATATCATAGTTCTTGTCCATCGCACGCCTGGCCCAGCTGGCTTATTGAGCTGGGACGGAGTTTTCCGGACTCTATATATTTGACCGGGGGCTCGACACGCCTATCGCTAGAGTGTCTGTTTGTTTCTAGCACTCCAGCCAGAGAAAATCTCTAGTTAAATCTTCCTAGTGATTTGTTATATTCCTTTTATTGTTAGGAATTGCCCCTTTTAGACATTTTCTCTCTTGTTGTTTATTTTCTCTCGCACTGCTTCTGTGTTGCGGGCTTTTATTTGTCCTTGGAAGCGCAAGCTTTTACTGGAGGTGTTTACCTCTTTTGTTTGTCTCTCATCTGGGCTGCTCTTTGGTCTGTCTCTCACTGGTCACGGCACCCGGCGTCCTGTCACCGCCCATTACATTTTTAGCATCATGCAACTTTTAAAGGCTTTTAATATCCCGTTCCAACTTTTTAAAAACATGTTGCTGTCATCAAATTCAAAATGAGCTGATATTTTCAAAAAATAATGAAATTTAACAGTTTTAACATTTGATGCCTAGTCCTATTTTAAATTAACTACAGGGTTTTAGTTGCTTAGCAAATCATGGCATTCTGTTTTACATTTTACATTTAACAGAGTGTCCCAACTTTTCAGGAAATGGGGTAGCTGGTAAGAGACAATATTGATAATATCACTCCATCTTTAACTTCTTTCTTTTTGCGTCAGGTTGCTGTTATGCCACAATGGTGTTTTGTTCACTTACTTTTACAGCTGACCCCCACTGCTATAGATTTTCAATCCCAGGATCTATCGTTGTTGTATCCAATTTCCACTCGATTTTGGTGTTATTGGGTGTCATTTTCAAACAATATTAATTGCAGGACATGCTACTACAGGTACACCTCTGCACACAGTCAGTATTTACAGAAGTATCGCTGTTCGGAGCTTGCCTTGAGTTATCCATATCCGGTTGGCATGAAAATCCAGGCAATCCAGGCCTGCTCATATTTTCCCGATGGAAATTATTTTTTGGTGCATGAAAAAAATTTGAAAATGACTACAGTGCTGTGAAAAGTATTTGCCGCCTTCCTAATTTCTTTTTTTTTTTTTGCATATTTGTCACATAAATGTTTCAGATCATCAAACAAATTTTAAAATTAGATGAACATAACATGAGTAAATACAAGCACAGTTTTTAAATTATGATTTCATTTATCAAGGGGAAAAGCGATCCAAACGTACCTGACACTATATGAAAAAGTAATTGGCCCCTAAACCTAATAACTGATTGTGCTACCCTTGGTGACAACAACTGCAATCAAGTGTTTGCAATAATTGGCAATGAGTCTTTCACATCACTTTTGGGGAATTTTGGCCCACTCTTCTTTGTAATATGGTTATAATTCAGCCACATTGGAAGGTTTTCGAGCATGAATGGCCTGTTTAAGGTCATGCCACAGCATCTCAATCGAAATTAAGTCCAGAGTTTGGACTTGCTGGTGTGTTTGGATCATTGTCCTGCTGCATAAGCCAAGTGCGCTTGAGCTTGAGGTCACCAACTCGAGGGACGGACATTATCCTTCTGGTCGACAGCAGAATTCAGGGTTCCATCAATGATGGTAATTCGTCCAGGTCCTGAAGCAGCAAAGCAGCCCTAGACTGTCTCACTACCACCACTATATTTGACTGTTGGTCTGAACAGAAATTTATGAAATTCTGTGTTAGTTTTATGCCAGATGTAACACATGCCTTCCAAAAGGAATATTTTCCCAAAAGTCTTGGGGATGATCAAGATGTTTTTTGGCAAATGTGAGATGAGCCTTTGTGTTCTTTTTGGCCAGCGGTGGTTTTTGCCTTGGAACTCTTCCATAAAATGCCATTTTTACCCAGTCTCTTTCTTTCTGTTGAACCATGTACACTGACTTTAACTGAGACAAGTGAGGCCTGCAGTTCTTTAGATGTCATTCTGGGTTCTCTGGTGAGCTCTTGATTGAGTCGTCAATGCGCTCTTGGAGTAATTTTGGTGGAACGGCCACTCCTGGGAAGGTACTCCACTGTTCCAAGTTTTGTCAATTTGTGGATAATGGCTCCCACCGTGGTTTGCTGAAGTACCAAAGCCTTAGAAATGGCTTTGAAACCCTTTCAAGATTGATAGATGTCAATGACTTTGTTTCTCGTTTGTTCTTGAATTTCTTTAGATTGCGGCATAATGTGTTGCTTTTTGAGATCATTTAGCTTACTTCATTTTGTCAGACAGGTTCTATTTAAGTGATTTCTTGATTCAGCAGGTCTGGTAGTATGGTAGTAGTCAAGCCTGGGCGTGGCCAGTGAGGGGGTGGGGGGGGAGGCAATTACTTTTTCACATAGGGCCAGGTAGGTTTGGATAGCTTTTTTTCTTTAATAAATGATATAACTAAAAAACTGCATTTTGTATTTACTTGGTTTATCTCTGTCTGATATTAGCATTTGTTTGACAATTTTGAAACATTGAAGTGTGACAAATATGCAAAAAAAAAAAAGAAGAAGAAGAAATCAGGAAGGGGCAAATGCTTTTTCACAGCACTATGTTTAAGCTTTTGGAACTAAAGCCGGAAAAATGTGATTTCTTTGCTTTTCGTGTACATTTCACAGTCCTGATTAATAAAAGCAGAGAGAACAACATTATTTTTAGTAACCACTAATTCCGGTCATTTAATTTGCATTCATATAAAATTATTCAAATGTAAAATAGAAATATTACACTGTGATGAAGTCTCAGCAATACTGTTTGATAACAATGCAAAAAGGGACATAGTTTAAAAAACAATAGTATTAGAGTTGCAGCATTAGAAACGATGCAGCCTCATTTTTGAGTGCTATATTTCCCGTCTAATATAGAGAATTACCAAGGGACAATTACCTCCCCATTTCTGAAGAAGTTGGAGAGACATGGAAAATACAAATTAAAAGGAAAATATTGATTTGTATATGATGGGTTTGACCGCAAAATGAGGTGTTTTTGAGAAGAACAGTGAAATTTGATTTCAAAAGAATATAATTTCTCTTGAACTATACTTTTGTATTTCTACTCTTTGTGTTACAATTTAGAATTCAGAGGACATTGAAGTGAAAAAGTTATACCTAGAATTTTGGGGAAAGTACACATGCCCAGGTATCAGAGAAGTAAACACAAGATTTCTTATGACTCTAACTATTAATGCATAATGAAATAAACTAAATGAACTATGATCATGATGTAAACAGCACTTCTCATTGCATAACTTCCAATGTCTGAGAAAAAAAAAACATTTATGTCCAGATCATTATTGCTTTTTGCAGCTACTCATGGTGAAATGTAGCGTAACGTATATGAAACTGAAAAACTTCATTACACAATAGACTTCAATTCTGCGTAAGAATCTCTCCTATGCAGGTTGGATTAATGACTAATCCGTGTTCTAGTGAAATATCGCCAATCAATCTCGGTACAGCGTGGGTTGATTAAGAAGTGGGACTCCTGTGAAAACTCATTTGGTTTGCTGAATTAGTTTTTAAATCCTTTTTTTGCTATTGTGCATGAAATTGCTGGGTCACAGAGTGAGAATGTTATATTTCACTAAAAAAAGTGAGACTAATGCCGTATCCATCACTGGCTGTCAGGTGCTGCAATGAAACAACCAGATCATTTGTTGCATTTTCCAAACAAATCTCAAAATCCGGCTGCCTGGTTGATGGGTTCTGTAGTATTTTGAGGTGAACGATTTTATTTAGGGCAATTTTATGGCAGTTTAAAGCAGACGATTGGTGTGCAAGTCCCACAATGGCATTTACACAGCAAAATCAAAAGTGTTATATTTCCAGTGTTGGTGTTGTATGTTAAAAATACAGCACTAATTCAACACTTGCTTAGTCTAATTCGACTATGTGAGAGTAAGTTCCTCAAAAGAGTTGGTGTTAATCCGGGAGTTTAATCCAAACAACTCTGTTAAGTGTTGATTGTAAAATCAACACTTAACAGAATTGCTCCCAGAATTCCAACGTACCTGTGACATGTTTGCCTAAAGAGCAGGAACAGCAGATGACCACTTTTCACTTCCTTCGACTTTACCGAGTCTCTTGAATTTTCTTGGCTCGTTTGAGTTCATTTTGTATCCGCGGAGGGCAGTAATACGCCTAGTAGCGTCTACAGTGCCGGAAATCTCAAAAGCAGAAGAAGAAAAGGACTTTATATAGTGTCCAACATCGTAACAAGGCTAGTCCCATGTTAAGGTTAGCATGATTGTTGCATGCCATTTTTTGATGGGTGTATTAATTTTCCTTTTGCACAAGAGTGCCGATGAATATACACAATTTTCTTAATGTAAGTATACATACATTTGTTTGGATAACACAGTATATTTGTACTACTGCTCATTTTTTGTGACAGGTTAAAGCAAGCCAAAGAAGTCTAGCACGCACATGAGGCATCGCGTAAACCGAATATTAAAACAGTGTCAGGAAAATCTGAACACCATCAGAGTGCACATATTAATTAGCTATGGAGTAGTCTTGATGAATGCAGTTTTTGGTTTTACACAGCGAAATGTCAAGCGATTGAGTATAGAGCCTGGGCTGTACCAGGGGGTTGAGCTTCTGCTTGTCGAGGGACAACTGCTAAAAGTCGGGCAAGCTCTGAGAGGTAGGTGGCATGTTGCTGCTGAAGGAAAAACTGGAGGCTTCCTAGCGAAAAAAACACACACTGGGCTGCCACTCCAATTCCTGCTCTAAACCCGAAGCTTTTTACGGCCAGGAGTAGTTTCTTTTTTAAAACTTTTAGGATAAAAAAAAGTTTAAGCTTCTTTAGCTTCTCAATCTAACATTAGCCGGAGCTAACACCAGAGTTACACACTCCCTTAGCTACTGCCATTAGGGACTTTTAGATTTGCACGTCGTCCTAGATGACTGCAACGTGTGACGTCATTTCAAGAAACTGCACATGCGTCACGTTGTCTCCCTCGTCCACTACCCAAATTGACAACGCATTCACCCAGATTTTCCCGTTGTCCGAGATTTGGTACGCCTTCTTCTGAATATGAGAACGCCATTTACTTTCGTTTGAGATATCACATTTATTGGGGTTTTTGTTGGCAGAAATGCAGTGAAACGGCCTAATGCTGTGAAATGTAACGAAGCTGGCAAAAGGCTTTTTGCCTAGCAAATGAGCTAAAGTTAGTTTGCTAGCCTGTCTTACTTGGCTAACAGCTATTTTGGTTAATGTAATGCAAAAGAAAATCAGCGAATAGCCATCAATTAGCAAACTTGGCTCGAGTTGAACCACGAGCATTTAGCTTGATAGCGGGCATTAATATAAAACAAATGTAAAGTTTGCGAGCTAATATTGACTAAAATTAGCTTGCATGCTAGGCACACAAGCTAGTTCGCCTGCTTTGCTAGCTAATTTTGGTGCTTATAAACCAATGAAACAGTGAATCATGATTATTTCGCATCTTACCTAGTGTTCTTTCAGCAAATCATTGTGAATTAGCTATGTAGTTTGGTGCGCATTGATGCAACAGATTAGCTCCTTCACTAGCTAGTGAGCTTTTCCGCTTATAGTGCAGCAGTTAAGCAAAACCATTGTGCATTTTGTGATAAAAGCATGAAATTTCTACCAGGGATAGCTTATGGTATAAAGTTTTATATTAGATCGGGAGGTGAGCTGGGTCTGACCTCTGGCGCCTGTTAGAGGTCAGTGGCGTTGTCAACCGCTGAATGCAAGATTATGGCTGTGACAGCAGTAATTGGGATGCTCTGGAACCACTAAATTAAATGATTTTTGGATTAATTTTTGATGAGATATGGAAGGAAATACAAAAAATGATTTGGGCTGCAAAGTTTGACAAAAAAAACCCCTCTATATTTCACTTTAATTTCAAATCTTAAAGAAAATACAATGTTACACTCATAGGTGCCAACAGTGGTTGGACTCTGTGATCAGTCCAGACTTGGAAAAGGTTACACAACTATTATAGTTCTATCATTTCAACTCTCAGTTCAAACCAAGTCTATCAGGCTCTTTCACAGAGACGAGGAGTTCACAGTCTCCCTCGCAAAAGCACAATGCAGTGCATTTGTGCGCGGCCTTCCTGCACTTGCAGCGCCCGGTACAACCTTTCTTGCACCCACAGTGGATCAATTCATGGCAGGATTTTGCTGCCTCTGGGAGATTTGTCCACAGAGGCAGCCACCCAGACGAGTCTTTTGTCCATCCCCAGTCAGAAGGACTGAGCATCTCGGGTTCTGGAACTGTTGCCTGGTTCCAAATGTTCGCTTGATAGCAGGCACGTTTGATGTGCTCCTTGTGTGCTGCCTGGGTGGGCGGAATGTTCTCCAGAGCTCTGGCCTTCTGGGTAAAGAGATGCTTCCTAGCATCATTCACCTGCATGCTCTCACTGGTGTGGTCATACATGAGCACCACAAATCGCTCCAAAAGTGCCATTGACTTCTCACTGACGTCAGTTGTCATGGACTGGAGTTCGACGAACGCGTCTGTAACCTCTGGGAATGCCTTCCACGTCTCCCAGGCAGTCTTCTTGTCCCTGCCAGCGAATGCAGACACAGTGTCACATCCCGTAAGGGTATGGAACATGGGAAGTGTCAAAGACTGCCGTGGGCCCATTGCACTGACCTGTTCGTGGACGGCTATGAATCTAAGGTTGGTCCCAGTACCAACAGCGACCCACAACCTGTCAGGTTTGATCTTCTCAAAGGATGCCACAGCTACTACGACTACATGAGTATCTACTGTGCGTATTGTTACCGCCTTCCTTCCTTTCTGAACTGCATCTACTGCATGCAGGAGCAGGCGAGTGTCGGCCTCCTCATGAGAACATGGTGCGAGGTCGGTCATGACAGACTCAGAGGCATTGCTGAGGACGTCTTCACCTCGTGTTGCATATAGTTCCTTCCCACCAGCTGCGCGAGAACGAGTGATTTCTTCTGATAGGAAGCCAAACAGTTCAGTCTTATTGTCGTCCACCCTGAGAAAATCTCTCCAGTTCTTTGGCACCATAGTAGATGGTGCTACTCTTCTCCTTGTCCCTTTTCCCCTCTTCTGCCTTGTTGTTCCCTTCAAACTGTCCGATAGGTATACATCAAAGACGATGTCAAAACGACAATGCTTCTGTAGCTGTGTTAAGATGTAGGGTGCAAACACTGTGTCTGCGTACTCCTGAAAGGTCTTGGATGTTCCCGGATTCAGTATCTGCACCACAGCTGCACCATCAAGGACTGCTGCATCAGCTATCGGCACGCTAATCTCTTCAGACAGGTTTGATTCAAGGCAATGCAAAAGATCTGCTTTGACTCCAAGCCGCAGCATTCCTCCAGTGGACAGAGCGGGTGGGGCTGCCTGGTTTTCATGAGAAAAGAACTGTTCTAGATCCCCGTCTCATGTTTAGCAAGAGATATACAGTCTTGAGAAGAGACTGCAGTCACTCTTGAGTGCAGCAAGCTGCGCCTTCTGTTTTGACTGGGTCTTCACTGGAGGCCGGCTGAACAGAGGCAGCTTATTCTTCAATAGTGTGTCTGTGACAGGGGTTGTGCATTCGTCAAGCCTTTCTTTCACGAACTTGGTGTACTGCTCCTCACCAATCGCCTCAGCCATCCTCACACTGGCTGCCACTGCGGCATCCATGACATCCTGAGTATCCAAGACTAGCAGGTCTTGACTGGTTTCCAGGAATGGATTCTCAAGATCTTCCAGCACAGTCACAAGAGCTCTGACTTCCTTGTGGAAGGCTGCTTGCACTCCAGGGTATTGATCATGATGAAGTCCGCCGGGGTTGACAGCATCTTGTGGCTTGGCTGCCTGGTCCTCAAACTCCCCTGTGATCCTAGCAATTTCAGGCCCTGCCACCATCCAACGTCTGAGTGCAGATGGGTTTCCTGTCAGCCCGATTGCTCCACCAGACCCCTCGACCATTGCATTGTTTTGTTCATGACACTGGTCAATGGCCATGGCTGAGAATTTATTGCATGTTTTGTGCACCACAAAATTTCCGGCTTTGAATTCTGCCAGCACATCTGGGTGTTTGTCTCCGAGAGACATCAAGTCACGGATGTGAACAGACAGCCATCTTGGGTAGTATGTATGATCTAACACGAACATCCAAGGCATCATCTGTGTGAGAGATTCCATGTAGAGCTGGAAGTTTCCTTCTCGGAGTGATCTGATGTACCGCAGCAATAGGAGCTCCAGTGACAGGGTCTTCAGCCAATAGTCAAAGTGCACACTAGCCTTGGCTTTCCGTGCTCACCAATCTTCAAGTGGCTGCGCTGGCTCATCATCAACTGCTGCAGAGTCTTCTTCAGCAGCTCACTACCAGGATTATAACCAGATATATAACCATCACCCATGCTCATATTATGTTAAAGGTCAAAACAGATCTATTTTTCCCATCGCTCACTAGGGGGCCCTGAGTGTTTTGGCACCATGAGTACTGAGGTGCCTGCAGTTGATACCTGATTATGTAGACATGTTCATTAGAGTAAAACAATATAATATACACACCTCTATGGCCAGTTTGGACATGATTCTGCAATCCACTGTCATGAAACCTTTATTTTTCAGCTTTTTTTAGGTCAATGACCTCCCAGTGTTCTCAGAGGTCACACCCAACTTACCTCCCGATCTTAAAATAACCCTTAGGGTATCCTCTAACACTGGTGCAAATTTCATGCTTTTATCATAAAATGCACAAAGGTCCCCATATGAGAGCTTAGCCGCCGCACTATTACATTTGTTCATAATTATATACTTGGCTATTGATGTAAATTAGTACTTGTTGCAAAACCTGATATCAACCTGTACTTTTAATGATTATTTTTGTAATTGAAGGCTGATATTTCACATTTGGTCATTGTCACTTGTGAATGGTGTTGTGAATTGTACAATTATATTAGTTACATTTTGGATAATTTCACAGTGAAGAAACTATCAAACATGCAGTAAAATAATTTAAACCAGTACTGCATGGCATACCTAAGATTCCAAATAAAAAGGACTTCCTTGAGTGAAAATTTTACATCAGCCCAAAGCTGTTTTTTTTTTTAGTATGCTGTCATTTGATCTTGATTTGTAAGATCAAAGAGTGTAAAGATCTCTTTCAATGATGGCACAGTCTGGATGTCTTTTCTTCTTTTTCAATTCATAGTACATCGTGTTGGTGAAGGGGAGATTAAGAGAAACGCAGAAGTACGTCAAAGTGGCTGAGACAGAGGATGGCTTTCTTGACTTCAAACCATTTCTTCAGAAAGGTTGGCATCACTTTTTATACAGTCTAGAATGTTTGTGTAAATTGACTACTTTGCCCGTAGTATTCAACCCAATACCTGTTGAATTTATGTGAAATTTAAATGTCTTATATTATGGAGGTGTGTTTATGCTAATAGCTAGTGGTAATGCCTTGAGAGGAAATCAAAAACTACTTTTGCAAGTTGACCTCAAATGTTGACAAACAAGCTTAGGAAATTTCTGATAATGTTCTTATTGTAATTTTTCCATTGCTCTAAATCTAATATTTTTATCAGTCATTCACAATCTAGATCTTCCGCTTGAGACTGAGTTACACTTCACAGATTAATCAGGGACAGAAGTCGATGCAGATGTGTTTGAGGAGCTATAGCAAGCAGGGAACCTTACTGGTATGGTGACAATTGAGAATTCAACAGGTGAGACTCAGGCCCGTATTCAGAAATGACACTCACACTCACCCTCCACTCACCAAATAGTGAGTATGATTGAAATGTCGGCTGCTGCAAAGAGACGCTCAATCCTCACCCTTCAGTGCTGAGTGACCTAAACCTGTCGCAGTTTACTTTTCTTGATTAGAAAGTTTCTCTGACTAATTGGTAAAACAACAATACAATTTATTTTTAATAGCGTTGTTATACACTGCCTGGCCAAAAAAAAGTCGCACACTTAAATATTTAGTAGGAACCCCTGTAGCTTTGATCACAGTGCATATTCGTCTTGTCATTGTTTTGACAACTATATGCAATGCCAGAACATTTCTTTTCGATCAGAAATGCCATGATTTTTGTCCAAGATCTTGTCTTCTCAACAAAATGGTTGAACCACACGGTGGTCTTGAGTACATCCCAATAACTTTTATTATGTTAAAGGTCAGGACTTTGTGGTGGAAAATTTGTTTGTGAAAATGATTCCTCCTGCTTGGTTTTGTCATTCATGGTTTTCTTTGCTAAATACAGGCCAATAACTTGCCCATTCTGAAATACTGTTACATCGTTTCCAACCTCAGGGAATGTGTTTTCCGACATGATTTTGTAAGAAATGAATAGCGACGCACTTCATCAGTCAGGGTTAAAATGATTATTGCCATCTGAAACATATTAATAACCGCAATAATGATCCAATTTTAGAATTTGTTCATTAACTTCCAAACGGTGACTTTTTTTTTGGCCGGGTAGTGTACATTGCTTCACAAAATTGAGGCATTTCTTTCGCACATAAATGACGACATAAATATCAGCATGTCCTCATAAATTCTGTGGTCGAGTGGCTCGCGAAAGGCTCAGGACAGCCCGCGAGGCTCACTAAGCAACAATCTGTGAAACGTGCCGGACATTTCCTTTTACATTCAGCAATAAAAAATGTAGAAAAAAATGGATTCTCGTGACTTACAGCTACATGAACCTCACAGACCAATCCACACGCCCCCCACGTGCCAGCTGAGCGCAGAATTTTCCAACCCACGAGTAAAGAAAAGCACAAGAAATCCGAATGCGTGATAGTTGACAGATATCCATCATTAATGAAACCTGGCCACACCTGATAATGTTGAGAGTTTTCAGAGTTTCTGCAATGGTAATTTAATTAAATGAAAACAGGGCAAAAATTATCAGTGTTCATTCTAACTTAGCGAGGAGAACTGGCGAAACATGATAATCCTTCGGATTTTTGGAGGACAAGTAAATAAAATTTTATTAAATGATTGGATATAACCTTTTCTCAATCATTATTTTTAAGGGATGGTTTTGAGCTTCCACTATTGCAAGTTCACCAGTAGGTACTGGTGAGTACAGAAATGCTAACCTCGGGTTCACCACAGTGCAGTTCGTAAACACTGAAACCAGGTGGTCAGTAAGGAAGTTACCGGCATCGTTATCATCATTTGAGTTAAAATTAGCATAGTTTCGATTGCGTCGAGCACGTGGCTGTAAATGATCCAGAGTTTCTATTGTTTGTAACCACCTGAAACCCATGACAACGAAATACCGGCGCAAGTTAGTGCGGCTCAAAAGAAAGAAAAGAAAGAGACGCTATTTTCAGTGTGAGTGAGGTCTCTGAAAGCAAAGGAGCGTTAGGACAACCTCTGACTCATTTAGTGTAACCTGACACTAAGTTTTAGTACTCACTCGCACTCAATTAGTGTGAGTGCCGTTTCTGAATACGGGCCTCAGCCTTATTAGGGAAGGAGTAGATCATCAATCACGAGTATTGTGGAGAACTCATTTTTTTTTCCACCTTGTGTATAAATTTTTTAAAACTGTTTACAGTTCTGCTTCAACGTGATCTATCATATTCTTGGAGTCATCCATGTCAGACAACTCATCTGTGTCAGTGTCAGGAGACTCCTTGCTAGTGTCCTCTGATTCATCAGATGCTACAGTGATTATTCGTAAAAACGGAGGGAAGAGAATCCATGCTGAACGGGAATCGGCAAAAGAGGTGTGCAGCTTTTGTAACAAATGATAATAGTTCTAAAATATCACACACGAAGATATTGTGCAGTTAAACTGCAGTTTTGTTGTTGGACTTGATGATGATGATGATGATGATGATGGATAGAATTGATGATTTTCTGATTCTTAATCTTTTAGACGGTGAGAGATGCTCTCCAGGCTAAACCGGGTGGATGGATTATTTTGGATAAATATGATAAAATGAAAACAATGACGGAGAGCACCAGGAGACAGTTGGTCAACCTTCTTTGGCCAACATGGTTGAAATTCATGGGGAAGACTTCAATGTTCATATTAATACTTTACTTAATAAAGTTTTTCTTTTTTTTAAAGAGCACACTTATTGCAGGATATTGCATATTAGTAAAGCAATTTATTATTTAATTTCTCATATGACAGAAATAAACATTAAATGACAAAAACATGATACAAAAACTAACAATGTGAGAGAGACTAAAACTCACTGAGGCTAACAACAGTATACACTTGTAGCAGTGTACAATGTACAATAGTAGCGATAATGTCAAGTAACTCTTTCACGAGGAGCCCACCGGTCTCTGTGCAAAGTAAATATGCTTTGGGAATCATCTCTCTATTTCCCATCCTTAGAGATTCATTCTCAGACAATGGATATGTAAGTTTGTAAATGATAAGCTTGTATATCAATGAGGTCGTTGCAAGTTACGTAGGTGGTCAACATGATCCCCGAAGCAAAATCTACAGAGGTTGATCGCAGCAGAGTGAAAATGGGGAAATCTTGTGCTGATACTGCTCGCACCAATAATAATGTCATTCAGTCTTCCGGAAAATACGGCAAAATAAGTTTCAATCAATTTCCACAAATTAATGAAGCCCTTTTGAATGATTTGCTTGTTAAATTAAGAAGAATTGACAGTGGAAAGTCTTAAAAACCAACAAAACATTCAGTTCTTTGCTCAGAGCACTTCAAGAAAAGCTGCTTCATGTACCAGAAGTTCACAAGTAAGTCAACAGTTTTGTTGCAATGAAAACAAAAATTGAAAATTGCAAGTGAAGATTTAAGAAATTAGTGGAAAATATATATTCAATACAAATATTAACCTTATGGCTGAATGCCCCTGTAACGGGGGCAATGAATTTGCATAACAAATACCGCATGTTTCCTAACAACGACCTCGTCATGCGGCATATCCTCTTAAAGCAAAGAAACTCGGCGAAAAGTTTGCGATGAGTGTTTTTTCTAAACCGAACACAATTCAAGTACCAAGCAAGTAAATAAGCATCTAGCAAAACATTAAATAAAATAAGAGAATTTGTGATATGCATGCAAAGGATACCTCAAATGAAAAGCGACAGTCCACAGATTGCAACGATATAAGCCTTGTCATTTTTAATTGGCACCACACTCAAAGCGTTTGCCTGATGTTCTTTAAAAGCTACAGAGATGAAAATTTTTCTTACCTCTGATATTTTGTCATAAAAGCTGTGTGGGTAAATCTGAGCTTGCTATTGTTCTAGCCAGTCTATCTAAGAGTCCTCTCCACAATTATGCTATACACTGGAAGACCTCAGTAGTATAATCACTTAAATGGTTTGTTTTTTGTATTTTTGTTATAATTAATCTCTAAATATTCAACTGTTGTTTTCAAAGCCAGTTTATGACTGCAAATCCTTGCGCCAATATGCTCAAGTTCAAACACAGCACGGCTATCCAAGTGCTAAATTGACCAGTGAATATATAGTCTGTGGAGCTAGTGTTGTGCGTAAGACGGAGCATTTGAATCTGAGGTTCAATATCCGGTTATACATGCGACATTTCAGGGAAAGGAAATACATTTTTTTTTTGTGCAAATAAATAATAATTAATTGATGCATTCCCATCAAAGCCATCTTCCTGAGTTACTTCGGGATCACGTGACTTAAACTACGTTTTCTGCATCCAGTGCAACGCCTCCATTTGTGGAGTAATGAAATGTTCTGAACTTACTCTACAATTTCATGTTTTTATTATTACAGGAACACTTCTATTAGCCTGACCCCGCCAGCCTTCGTACTTCCGCTTAATTTCATTTTACTTCATTACTCAGTCTGGTTACTCGGAGCTCTGCTTCGTTTACCTCAGCAGAAAATACGCCGGACCAAGTAACGAACAGAAGGCGCGGCCGAGAGCCATGCGCTGAGTTTGAAATTGTAGTCTCCGAAATCAACAATGGCCACTGATATAGATAAACGGGAGGACATAGATTTGCTCTGTCATGGAGAAAATCCCCAGTATCAGCGATGTAAACCCACAACAAAAGTAATGCTTGGTTATTTTTTTGAATGGAAATGATGTCGTAGTGCTGCTCCCTACAGGTTTCGAGAAAATTTGTCATATCTGCTTAATATCCATCATGAACCATATGAAATAGGCACCCTGTTCATCTCTGTGAGAGACAGCCGAACCACCTCAGCTAGCTTGTTGCTTCTTGTGTTAAATAGTGTGAAATTCACAAGCAATGTAAGTTAGCAGCGAACTTTTAAAAAGCTGTGTTTTTGTTTGTTTCACAAGACCTATTCGCTGTCTCCATCTGTGTTATGTTGTCTGAAGTGAATCTGAAATGACTGAAAACGCTTAGAGCCAAACAATGTATGATATTATATAGCGAGCAGGGTATGATGTTAGCGCAAGTATGGTTAACAGTTCAGTTTTCGTGTTAACGCAGATTTCGTCCTTATGCGAATAATGAGTTATTCTCGCTGATTCTGCCGTTGGTTTTGGGTCTTTTACGTTTTTTTAATAGCAGCAGTATCGGCAGGATAAACGATAGCTTGACAGTCTGTTTCTTGTCAGGAGAACAGAAAGAGCACCTTTGGTTTTTTTAAGGTAGGGTTTCTCAACGGGGGCGTTCGGATAACTTCGGGGGGCACTGGGAACGTGAGGGCTGAAAGGGGTGCGTCAACAATCACCACACCTTAGCTTGTGTAGTGTTCATTATTTGAATTTTACTTTTTTAAAAATAATTTTTAAACGGTTCAAGTGCAAATAACTTAAGTCTGTCCACATGGTTTCCCAACTCCTCTACGGATCTTCCGTCATGATCTGCATCTCCGTAACGCCCATAAACAAATCCACCTATGCGCAGCCCTCTCCAAAACTGCTATGTCCTCCCACTACAACCTTTCACTGGTTTGCGGGTCTGTATACAAAGCATGGGGAGGTTAGGGATAGGGCGAAGTGACTAGAGCAGGGAAGCCCCAGAGCGGATTTTGACGGCTCTCATCTCAAAGATTCAGTAACGTCATTGGCCGCGTTTCCCAGTTCAGAGTGTTCTTAAGGAGTTATGAAGGCTCCAAAGAAGAGTTCAGCTAAGAGGGAGCCTTAAGATAAGAGTGTTTCTCTTAGTGCACATCTTAACAAGTGTCTTTGCGCCCTTCTTAACTGCCTTCTTAGCTGGAGCTCAGTTGATCAATCGACGTCAGAGGTACCGATTGTTCCACATACAGTACTTACGTGCACGCAAATGAAGTTTTGATGTAGCAAGTGGCATATAATGTTAAAAATGAACGTGCGTAGTGCCACTGCGCATGCTGCAGAATGAAAACAAAAGGACGCAAATAAAGACCAATAACACAGATAAGAAATTATAAAAATAAGAATGAACACATAAAATAAAATCATTAGATTGCATGAGTGAAATCATGCGGTTCAACTTGATTTGAGACATGCAGCTCAAGTTGCTTTATACACTGCCCGGCCAAAAAAAAAGTCACACACTCAAATATTTAGTTGTAACCCCTGTAGTTTTGATTACAGTGCATATTCGTCTTGTCATTGTTTTGACAACTTTATGCAGTGCCAAAACATTTATTTTCGGTCGGAAATGCCATAATTTTTAGCCGAGATCTTGTCTTCTTGACATAATGGTTGAACCACTCGGTGGTCTCTCTGGAGCACATCCCAATAACTTTGAATGTGCTTAAGGTCAGGACTTTGTAGTGGCAAATTTCTTTGGGAAAATAATTCCTCATACTTGTTTTTGTCATTCATGGTTTTCTTTGCTAAATACAGGCAAATAACTTGCCCGTTCTGAAATACTGTAACAGCTTTTCCACCATCAAAGGATGTGTCTTCCAACATGATTTTTTATGAAATGAGTAGTGACGCTCTTCATCAGTCAGGGTTAAAATGATTATTGCCAGCTGAAACATATTAATACCAGCAATAATGATCCAATTATAGAATTTGTTCATTAATTCCCAAACAGAGAAATTAATTTGGCCGGGCAGTGTATGTAGAGTGCTCAACAAGTGGTCAAGTAGAAGACTGGAAATTTTAAGGAAAAATTGGGGAAATACGGTAAAATATTTCAACACATGGAACCACTAATACTAATATTAGTAGTAGGCTACACATTTTGCTGTTCATTACAAGATAATACGCATCCATTTGTGTGAAATTGTCATGGTTTGGAAGCATTGAGAGCTCTTATTGTTGCTCTCGTCCGGGACAATATCGTTTTGCTCCCAATCGGATTCCTGGGCCAGCTGGCATTAATTGGGGGCATTGCCCGGACTCTATTTAAGCGTTAGTTCCGCTTCGCTTCTGTTGCTAGAGTGTCAGTGTCACATTTGTGCTTTAGCTGGTAAGGTCTCGAGACAGTATTGTTTAGGACATTAGTTGCATATTTCAGGTTTAGTGGTAGTTAGAAAGGGAATCTTTGTTTTATTTTCCCTTTTCTTTTTGTACCTTCGAGCTCGCCTGCTTTCTACCTCGGACGGCTTCCAGGTCCGTTGGTAGCCCGAGTCTCGCATTTTTATTCTGAGTCTCACCGTTCTCAGCTGTTTTTGCCTTTTAATTCTGGCCACTGCTTTAGGCGTCCAATATTCAACACCCATCACAGAGATGGTGACCAATTTCACCAAGAAACATTCATCAGTGCCAAAAATCGAACATTTGCACGTACTGCAGATTCAGTAAAGTCGTTGGCTTTTTTTTTTTTTTTAAGGTTTTTTTATTTTAAAAGGCCATTGATATTGAAATTTTTCACAAAAGCATTGGTGAAACAACACAAAACCGCTAGCTTACCACTCAGAGAATTTTGATTTTCAGAGAAATGAGTTTGGTCAAATGAAGAAAAATTATTCATAGTTTAAGGGAGGTGAGGTTTTAAGTTCTGTTATGAATGTAAATACTGTGAAGTATCAAACACTAATTGGGTGAAGAACTATGGAACAGAATATCGGATTGGCATTTTTTAATACACTGGAACAAATGTGGAAGTTCCTATTTTCAGGGAGGTCACCAACATCATTATACGTACATGAGCAACCTTTCATTTAGATTTGCAGAGTGGAAACTATTTTGACGATCATTTCAATACATAATGTGTCAATGAGAGTGCAGAGTCATTTTCTTTTTCCCAATTAAGTTGATAACAGACCCTATGACAAACAGTTTCCCAAGAAGATGTGTGAAAAAACACATTGTGTGAGGTGTCGATCTGGAACCGAGTGCGAGGACACGGGATTGCAAAAATGAGGAGCTTTATTGAGTAAGGGGGATAAACCCCGCAGAGAACAAAGCAGCAGTAGAGTCCGCAATCCAAAACTCAAATTCCAATGGGACAGAGCAGAGTTCGTAACCAGGGCATCAATCACAAAAATCGTAGTCAGCAGAAACAGATCCGGTACACAGGCGAAGGTTTGAGGGAGAAGCAAATTCATAAGCCAAAGGGCAGTCCGAAACGTAATCAGGGCAGTAAACCACAAAATTGAGGTCGGGCAGAAAAAGGTCAAAAACACAGATGCAACAGTAATCCAAAACACACAAAGGCAAAAATCGAAAGTCGGGCAATCCAGTCAGAAAGATAAACACTGAGTAATAGTGTTACCTCCGACCCTCTAGCTTCAAAGCTTGTGTCAAAGTATGAACCAGTTCAAGGCGAAGCAAATGTATCGGTGCTTGGTTCATTTGCTGCTGATCATGTGATCAGCGACATCCGAGGCTTCGTTCTAGCTCACACTCACGTGACCGCTTCGATTTGATTCAAAGATACGCGAAACAGGGCGCGCGCTGATATGGAATCAGTGACACCAGATGCGGGAAAAGGGAATGAGGATTTATTTATAAACAAAAACAAAACAGGCACGAGGGCCAACAAAAAACTTGGCCCAAAGGGTTGCAAAAAACAAACTGAGGTAAGCTACACTGAGCTATAAACAATAAATGCAAAAAGGCAAAAAACAAAAGGCACTGGAAACTCCAGGCGAGAAGATCAAGAAAAATAAATAACAAGACTAAATATATATATACAAAACAAGACGAGAGGCTAGGACAAATACTAGGGAACTTGACAAGAACTTGGCAAAACGAGACGCGACTAGAAACAAACTTGAGACACTGTCTGCCAGCCAACTTCCACCGCAACCAGATAAAGGCTTGGTAATCATGACACAAGGGGTAACACCTGGAGAGAGAGAGAAACAAGAGGCATGGCAAGATCAAGACATGGACAAGATTGGTTGACATGACCTGCTCATTAAGAGAATGAGCGTGCTCAGCTTAAGTACCAATTAAGTATGCAGTTTGGAAGCAAGCATGAATGTTAAGAACAGAAAAGCACAGCAAGATCTTGAAATAGCAAAGCAGGAATCATGACAATAAACTCCCTGTCTAAATTAGTAGTATTAGTAATGTGCCTATCTAAGAATTACACCACCCAGTGAATGTTAGTAAATGTTAGTAACTTAAAAACAGTTAATTGCCAATTAAGCTTAGAGAGCCCCGAATCAGCACAGCACAGAAGGAAGAGGGAAATACCAAAGCCAACCCAGAGCTCTGAAATGTGCAACAACGAAGGCACGGGGCGGAACGCAGACAAGCGGTGGAGTGGCATGGCAGACCTGGCGAAAACAAAAACATGGAAAAGTAAAAACATGGACATGGAACATGAATTATGAAATGTAAAATCCTAATACAAGAAACTGTTAAAACTATGACTATGAACCATGAAACTATGAACTATGAAATCTTGATACATGAAACTGTTAAAACCATGGCATGAACTATGAAACTTGAACATGAACTGTTAAAATCATAAACAATACTGTTCTGGCCAAAGGCCAGAACCCTGGAACACAACACGCGCTTGTGGGTGTGTAGTAATCGAAAGCAGAAAGTCAGTCGTAGCAAACAGCAGATTATAATGGAACCTGTAGCAAAGAGAGGTCGCTCTGAGATGTGGGAGCAATTTAATTTGATTTCCCATAACAAGGTTGGCAATAGACAGGCTATAATTTTTATTACACAAATATGGACACAATTAAAACAGGAACAACAGCTTTATTCATATAGGAATACAAATCCTTGGTGCTCATTAGTTAGTTAGTCTTATATACAAGGTTAGTTGTTAGTAATCTCAGAGGAAAATAATAAACTGTTAGTATTGTTAGTTGATAGAAAAGAAGAGAGAAGCCAGTAAACAAGATCTGAAGGAAGATTGGAAACCAGAATCCAATAAATCACCAGAAGAGTGAAAACACAAGACTGAGGCAGATTGCAATGACAAGACATGAGACCAGACGGGGGAGACAAAGTGCAAAGCAAAATGGAAAACATGAACGGGAATATGATATGGCAAAATGCAAAACATGGAAAAGTAAACTAAGACTAAACATGAAAAATTAAGGTAACCAAATCACAATACGTTATACAAAGAATAGTCAGACAATGCAAAGTGTCGGGAAAACAATAAAGCAAATATCAAAACATGGCAAGATTCAGGCAGGCATGGCAGAATCATAACATATTGTGCCACACTGCGTTGTGATTATTGCAAAGTCGGTGTGGTTTTTTATGTGGTGAGCTTGTTTGAAATATGGGTTGATTCAAACTGCAACTTATGTGGTTTTCTTTGTAAATTAAAGTGGCATGTATTATTTTTGGGAGTGAAATTGGGGAATAATAATTGACTTCCCGTATTTTTTTCAAAATATAATAAACTATAAAGGATTTCTTTGTTGATTTATATTTAACACTTTCCTTGGTGTTAATTTAATTTGAACCTTATTCACTGTTGAGAAAAACACCGATTAAAAACCGTTGACACAAAACACTAGTGTTAGGTAAATTTAACACTGATGTGTTAAATTTCAACTATTGTGTGTTGTTTCAACTCTGTCACAGTGTTAACTGTCAGAACTTTCAAAAGTGTTATTTTAACTCAATCTCGATTTGACCTATGTAGATACTTTCAAAGTGTTGAATTGAACTTCCTAGGAGTTGAATTAACACATCCAAATTTGCTATCACATTTTGCCATCAAACCCCTCATATGATCTTTGACATGAAATAAATTAAAGAGTCCTTAGACAAGATGTTCAAATTTTCTTTTTTCCTTTTGCATCTTGTATTTTTAAATAAAGTTTTATCGAGAATTTTATATCTGGAACACATTCCAGAAAAATTGGGACTGGGGTGTTAATCTGTGTTACAGCACCTCTCCTTTTAAAAGCCCTCACAGTAATTGTTTGGGGAACTGAGGACACCAAAGTTCCAGTTTTGAATGATTTTTTTCACATTTGTCAGTTGCTCAGAAGTCTTGAGACCTCATTGTCACATTTATGCTTTTAAAAGCATTGCATATTTTCAGCAGGAGATGGGTGGACTGCAGGTAGGAAAGTCTAGCAGCCAAAATAAATCGTGCAGATGTGGCAAAATTTGGCTCGCCATTCTTCTGTTGATATTAGCATAGCTGTCCCTCAAAAGTTATCACCTCGAATACAGTACACGCCTTTAGTTTCTGCACTGAAATACACTGCATGGGCTCAGGAACATTTCTTGAAATCATTGCATGGCAAACTGTTCACAGACAGTTTACAAATGCAAGTTAAAGCTGTATTATGCAAAGAAGGCATATGCGAACACGATCCAAAAACGCCGCCGTCCTCTCTGGGCCAAAGTTCATTTAAAATGGACTGAGGCAGAATGGAAAACTGTTCTTTGGTCAGATGAATCAAAATTTGAAATACTTTTTGGAAACCACAGACGCTGTGTCGTGTGGTCTAAAGAGGAGAGGAACCATCCAGCTTGTTATCAGCGCACAGTTCAAAAGCCTACATATCTGATGGTATCAGGTTGCATTAGTGCCTAGGGGCATGGGGAGCTTACACACCTGGAAAGGTATTATCAATGCTGAAAACAAAATAGAGGTTTTACAAAAACATATGCCCCCATTCAGACAACATCTCTTTCAGGGATGGCCTTGCATATTTCAGCAAAACAATGCCAAACCACATTCTGCATCCATCACAACAACATGGCTTCGCAGTTGAAAAGACTGAATGCTGAACGGCCCTACCTGCCGTCCAGACCATTCACTAATAGAAAACATTTGGTGCATCATAAAACGAAAAATCCGGCAAAGAAGACCCTGGATTGTTGAGCAACTGGAATCCCACATCTGACAAGAGCGGGACAACATTCCTCTCTCTAACTTCAGCAGTGGGTTTCCTCACTCCCCAGAGGTTTACAGAATGTTGTTAAAAGAAGAGGGGATACTAAACAATGGTAAACATGGCTCTATCCCAACTTTTTCGAGATGTGTTGCTGCCATGAAATTCATAATGAGCTAATATTTTTCATGAAATAGTTAAAATCAACATCTGATATGTTGTCTTTGTTCTATTATGAATAAAATGTCAGTTTATGAGATTTGCAAGTCATTGTATAATGATTTTATTTACATTTTGCACAGCATCCCAGCTTTTTTGGAATTGGGGTTGTACTTACATGTTTCATTTTAAGCTTAGGTGGTTCAAAACTACGACAAGTGGTGTCAGTTGTATCGGAGAGACACAATAATAAATAATTCAGGGCCTAGGTGATTTCTGTAAAGACCGAAGTATGGTCTGGTCTACTAAATGGCCTGTTTTAGGTCTCGAGTATCCAAAGAATATTCTGAATACTCTGCCAAAAATCTTTCTTTTTTACTTTTCAGACTAATGGGAAACATTCGAATCTTGTTGAGGAAATATTGAAAGGAACACCTTAACTATCAAATGGAAACTAAAATAATCATAGTCAGGGCATACATCACCAACTTTCATGAGAACATGCAGTACAGTATGTGATTTGCTTAGACATACCGTATATGGTTCCTCTTGCTGTCTCTCTCGCTCTCCCACACACACTTTTGAGCAATGGATAATGGCCCTTTTTTAATTAACGTCTGCAGTCTGTACTTAGTGCACAAAATGAAATGGCCTCAGCAGCAGTCTGCAGGGCGTTTCCGTACCATGCACAGGCAGCAGTCACCTTCATAGCAGTAGCCTGTTCCATTTACCATCAAAGAGAGGGATAATAAAAGGGCGCCCTAATTTGTCGGCCTGTATGAGCATCTATACCTGGTCCTGATAGAAATTCGGGGAGCCAGCTTCAAAGCATGACTCTGACACTTTGATGTGAGCACTGCGTAGGAGATTGAAAACTGTGTCATTATAATTATGGCCCTTTCAAGGCTTCAGCACCACATATGGCCGCTGAGATGAAGGTGTCCGACAGGCATTTTCAGCCACTGCTGCTCAGCTTTGAAGAGACACTGAGATTGCCTGTTGGATGTGAGTTACTTTGTCCTCCACAGATCTTCTCACCCTTAACCAAGGCCTCAATACTGTGGAGTGATTGAGAAGAACTCCAGCACCCCCACCCAGTCTTCCACGATAATGGATATCGTTTTCTCAATTCATTCTCTTTGTTCTGGTGATGGCCAACTTATTTGACCCGCAGAGAGTGAACTGATCTAAGATCAGTTAACTTGTCACATGAACGGTGTACACTTCTTTCCTCAGATTAAAAGGCTTCAGATAACAGGAGGGTCATTCCATGTCAAATCAAAAATTTTAGAAAAACTTCACAAGTAAATATTCACACATAATAACAAACTGCCGAATATTAGGCCAGTATCTCAAAGAGATTTCAAGTTATAGCCCCTCAAAATTTGAGAATTATTTTAGGTTTTTTGGCGAACCCATTTTCAGCAAAATTTGGCAACTTATTGCTCCAAATTGATTGCTTATGCAAGGGTATGGTAACCATATTCATCACTTAGAATCTGAAAATAGCCTTAGCTTCTGTGCATCTTGATCCACTTTTGTATGGTAATGCCTCAAAATCAGTCGAAAACACAAAACGCCCAAAAACGACACCTCATTTTATGACCTGTAACTCAGGAACTAAGTTAGATGAAAGGCTAGAATTATTTTTTTTATGATTTTATAATATATCTCTCTGTAAAAATGCAGTAATCCAAGTAATATCATTTGAAGAAGTAGAAGAAGAACAAAATATTCTACCTGGCCCTAGGTGAAAATCTAATTAATCCACCCACGGCAACAACAACTGCAATCAAGCATTTGTGATATCTGGCAATGAGTCTTTCACATCACTGTGGAGGAATTTTGGGCCACTCTTCTTTGCTGAGTTGTTTTAATTCAGCCATATTGGAACCTGTTTATATGAGCCATATATGAACAGCCTGTTTAAGGTCCTGCCACCACATCTCAGTCTGGACTTTGACTAGAACACTCCAAAACCTTCATTTAGTTTTTTTTTCCCACTCAGAGGTGGACTTGCTGGTGTGTTTTGGATCATTGTCCTTGCTGCGTACCCCAAGTGCCCTTAAGCTTGAGGTCACAAACTGATGGTCAGACATTCTCCTTCAAGATTTTCTGGCAGCGAGCCGAATTCATGGTTCCGTCAATTATGGCAAGTCATCTAGATCCTGAAGCAGCAAAGCAGCCCCAAACCATCACACTACCTCCATCATGTTTGACTGTTGGTATGATGTTCTCTTTATAAAATGCAGCATTAGTTTTATGCCAGATGTAACAGGATGCACAACTTCCAAAAAAGTCAACTTTTGTCTCGTCAGTACACAGAATATTTTCCCAAATTCTTGGGGATCATCAAGATGTTTTTTGGCAAGTGTAAGAGGAGCTTTGGTGTTCTTTTGGGTCAGTAGTCATTTTCGCCGTAGAACTCTCCCACAGATGCCATTTTTTCCCAGTCTCTTTCTTATTGTTGAATCATGACCACTGACTTTTAGTGAGGCAGGCCTGCAGTTCTTTAGATGTTGTTCTCAGTTCTTTTGTGATGTCCTGGATGAGTTTTTGGTTCGCTCTTTGAGTAATTTCGGTAGGCCGGCCACTCCTGGGGAGGTTCACCACTGTTCACCATGTTTTCTCCCTTTGTGGATAATGGCTCTCACCGTGGTTCGTTGGAGTACCAAAGCCTTAGAAAATGGCTTTGAAAGCCTTTCCAGACTGATAGATGTCAATGATTTTATTTCTCATCTGTTTTTGAATTTCTTAAGATTGCGGCATAATGTATTCTTTTTTGATATCTTTTAGCCTAATTCACTTTGTCAGACAGGTTCTATTTAAGTGGTTAATTGATTCAGCCGGTCTGGCAGTAATCTGGCATGGGTGTGACAAGTGAAACTGAACTCAAACAAGAGTCATCAGAAGATGACATATCCCCCTGGCCCCTGATTATTTGCGAAAGTCATGTCAATGCTACATCTTCAAAGAAATTTAAACAAGAATGTTGAGATGATTTTCCTCTGGAATGATCTGGAAGTATGTACTGGCAACACCTAGCAAAGACTATGAAGCAAATGTTGGCAAAGGCAATAAAAAAAAAAAAAAAAAACAAGGGTGTGTTTTAGTTCTGCTCCAGAAACAAACCCAGCCCTGCGACAGAGTCCATGGAAACCATGGAAACGAAAAAAAGAAGATTTTCAGAAATCTGAAAATATCAAAAGGCACCACTTCAGTATGAGGGTAATACACATGCAAAATTTCAGAAAGATATAATGAACTGTTTTTGAGTTGCACTCGGGAAACAAACCTCTCTGTACAGATTCCAAATCCAACTTGTCTCCATGGAAACTAAAAAAAAAAAAAAAATCAGAAATATGAAAAGGTACCACTTCAGTATGTGGGTAATACACATGCAAAGTTTCAGAAAGATATAATGAACGGTTTTTGAGTTGTGCTCCGGAAATGAAACTATCTCTGTAAAGAGTCCAAATGCAACTGGTTTCCATGGAAACTAAAAAAATAACATTTTCCGAAATTTGAAAATATCAAAAGGCACCACTTCAGTATGTGGGTAATACACATGCAAAGTTTCAGTAAGATACTATGAACGGTTTTTGAGTTGTTCTCCAGAAACGAACCTATCTCTGTACAGGTGTATGCATATGGAAAAAATAAAAACTCAGGAACGGGTAAAATACTTTTTCACAGCACTGTAGCTAACTAACTAACTACCTCAGAATTTTATGATATTCCATTGATGACACATTTTGACGTGCCTGAACTTTTCATAGAATTCATTGCATGGCCCAGTTCTGGCTCACACACAGCAAGAATGACGGCTCTTTAGTGGCTCAGATGTGGTTTGCCAGAGCTGTGCGGACACAGTCGGGCTACATGTGGCATTCCATCACATAAATGGTGCCATCTTTGCCAGATCTGGCCCACATCCAGTTAAGACACCACTTGTCATGCCAGCAGTCGCCTACTTAACTTGTACACTTTGTAAGGTTTTGTGTGGTATGCCTCCTTAGCCGGAGTGACATAATCACCTGGGACTCTTTCTGCTTTGCCTTTCTTTCATTTAGGCTATGTATGGAGTCAAACTCCATAAACGAGTGGCCTGATTCAAAATACTTGTGTTCTATAGTCTTCAGGGCCACAGAACAGAACAGGGTTGTGAAGAGCGTGGTGGAAAATTTGCAATTCCTATTCTGCCCCCCCACAGGTATCACTATCGAGTATTGCATGATCAATACCTTCCCAATCCTTCTCCCTCAACCAAAACCAAATAGCTGTAGCAATATACTTTGCACACCTACCGCCCTCATTCTCTTGAGTTGTATCTTTCGCTTTCTTCAGAGGGAGAAACGGATTCATCTTGCTTGATAGCATTGAGAACTTGACTAGCTGTCAGGTGCTTACTTTCTCTGGTCCCATTTTGGATGTAGATACAAGGTCTTTGCACTTCAGGATCTTGACAACATTCCTCTACAACATCCGTAGAATCCGGCCCATCCTCACCAGCTACTCAACGCAGCTCCTAGTCCAAGCACTGATCCTCTCCCGCTTGGACTACAGCAACTACCTCCTCGCCGGCCTCCCAGCATCCACCATCAGACCCCTGCAGCTCATCCAGAACGCTGCAGCTCGCCTGGTCCACAACCTCCCGAGACACTCCCACGTCACCCCCCTGCTCACAAGGCTCCAATGGCTCCCTGTTGCCGCTCACATCAAATTCAAGACTTTGGTGCTAGCCTACCAGGGAGTCAACAAAACAGCTCCAGCATACATCCAGAGACTGTTCAGACCTTACATCCCTGCCAGAGCACTCCGCTCTGCTACTTCTGGTCGCCTGGCTCCTCCCCCTCTCCGCTCCTTCCCTTCCCGCTCAAGGCTGCTGTCTGTCCTGGTGCCTCGTTGGAGGAATGATCTGCATCTCGAGGTCAGGACAGCAGAATCCTTGAGCACCTTCAAGCGCCGCCTGAAAACCCACCTCTTCAGGCTCCACCTTTCCCCTACTCCACTGCCCTGAATCCTGTCCCTACATCCCTTGATTTTTTGCACTTAGTTCTGTTTACCTTATTTCCTGATTGTTGCCACTTGATTTGGTTTCCCTTCATTTTGTTGCACCCTATTTTGTCAGTTTACTTGATTTTCCTGCCCCTTTGTTACACTTGACCTGTTGCCCTTTTGTTGCACTTATTTTATTCCCCTTTTCTTGCACTTGACTCTGGCCCCTTTGTTGCACTTGCCTCTTGCACTTGAGCTTGTTGTCATTTTGTTCACTTGACCTTGCCCTTGCCCTTTTTTTGTTGGTTTAGACCTGTAATAATGGAACATGTTCTGTCACTGACTGTTGGCACTTGTACTTGTCTCCAAGGAGCTCTGCACTTTTGTACTGATCTCGTGCGCTTTTGTACGTCGCTCTGGATAATAGCGTCTGCTAAGAACCTGTAATGTAATGTAATGTTGACAGTCTCACTAGGCTGTTGAATTTTTTAATTACAAACATGAACAAAAGATGACAGTGCCAGAACACACTGATAAAGCCCAGAGACAAGGCAATAACTCAATTTTCACAAAAATGTCACTTATGAGCGAACGGTCAGTTGGGATAAACATTTTCTGAGTAGCAGTTCCAACATTATCTTCAAAAAATAATCACTGTAATTTCCATCATATCAAGCAGTACTTATAACACTGGCAGCCAGACGCGCCAGGATGTCTTATCAACGGATTTTAACAATCACCATTTCAGCAACTTATACAACAAACTGGCCTCTAGGCAGTTTCATGCAATGTGAAGTGAAGGGGTTCGTTAATCCATTCACAGTCTGTTTCAGTGGGACGGTTTCCTCAGAGCAAAAGATGAGACATTTCATGTAGCTGGGTACGATGCAGAATGATAACCAACAGAAACAAGACTGGAATTAGTCTGTTTCTGATTCTGAACGTGACATTTTTGTGTGATTAATGGCAAAATACTATAAATAATGTATATTAAAATACAGCATCTTCAACTTTTCATGCTGACCCAGCGCTGCTCAGCTGAACTTGAGGGTGAGGGATAACTCACCCGCCTTGAATCAGAATACACCTCCAATAATTTACACCTCCATCTACCTTATGTAGATGTATAACCATTGACCTTGAGATATTGATCCTTGGTGTGTGTACTCGGAAACTCCAGTAGGGTGACAATTAATGTTGTCATATGTTATGCAAGAACAGTAACATAATAAAGCACCTTTTAAAGATCTAATGCTGCTTTGAAGGTTTGAGTTATACTTGTCTCTTTGAGCAACAAAGTGAGTTGAATGAAAGCCCCCACTGCTGCTCTTGGATCCCTTGGCTGCGGTTTGTTTGGGTGAGCATTATCAATATGGATTTTATCCTGGATCAGGTCTAGAACAGGGCGTGTATCTTATACCACGATTTACCATAGAATGGAAATCAAGATGCAACTTAATATTTTCACATTTTCTGTCACTTTGAGCAGGACAATCCAACTGGGCACACACCGCAATACTGCTGCTGATCGAAACCTATCATGATCTGAGGGATATCTAAGTGCTCCACCGAAAAAAAATGTGGAGGCCCGGGGAGGGGCATGTGATAAAAAGCTGCAAGCCCTTAAATATACGCAAGTCTCATGCACAATACATCATAGATTTCATTCATATATATATATAATTTATTAGACCATTTGTCATAAAAAGAAAAACACAAATATTTCAGAAATTTGTCAAAAAATTATTTAAAACTAAAAAATACACTGAACAAAAATATAAACGCACAAAGTTATTTTTTTCAAATAATTTTTTATCAATCTGGAAATATTTCAACAAAACAATTATTTTATTCTTGCCGTAATATTCAAGCAACAGAAACATGACTAACAATTTACTGTGAACAATTCATGAGTTATCACAGCCTGAACCCAACAGGGGTCAGCAGGCAGAGTTCACAGCACTCAGTAACGAGTGTGTCCACCATCGGCATCACGTAAAGCGGTACACCTCCGGCGCATGGAGTTCACGAGGTTGTGAATAGTGGTCTGTGTAATGTTGTCCCATTCCTCCTGCAGTGCAACTTGGAGCTGGCATCAGCGTAACGCTCCCCCACACGTCGCCATACGCGTTGTCTGCCATCACCGCAGTACAGTTGGAAATGCAATTTAATCGCTGAATAACACCGTCCTCCACCGTGCAAGCGTGGTCGTGGGGCATGTGGACGATTCACAGTGCTGCCAGTCTCTCTGAATCAACTTCTCAACCCGCTGATGGTGGACTGACGCACATTCAAGTGTGTTGACACGGCTGTCACAGATATCCCAGCATTCAGCATGCCAATGGCATGCTCCCTCATGACTTGTGACATCTGTGGCATTGTGACTTGGGGCAAAAGTGCACATTTTGCACTGGCCTTTTATTGACCCTGGTGCAAGGAGTGCCTGTGTATTGGTCACGCTGACTGACCTACTCAATGTTATGCTCTATGCAGCTCAGGGGCAGAATAACTCGATGAGTGAGTAATCTCACAGGGAGTGGTCAATGAGAAATGGGTCACCAGGTTTGAGCAAAACAAATCAGTCAGTACACGAATAAACACTAATTGTGGGCATGTTTCATTATAGGTTAATTTAACTCAGCATTTTTGGTTTGTCCGTTTATATTTTTTTTCAGAGTATTTTGTTATTTCTTTGGCAAAAAATAAACTGTAACCACTGAATAGTCCTTATTCATACATAAAAGCAAAAACATTTCTTATGACCTCAAAAACAACTTGCATTCTTACATTCAACCATTAAAATTTATTTTATTGTCTTGATTTCCTGAAAATAAACATTTATTTGGCATCTTAATGAAATATAACAATTTTAGCATTAAAAATATCATTTCAGTTAAAGAGCTTGCACATACTGGTGGATTAACCATTACAGAAACAAATATTTTTTTGGTAATGACCAACACTTTTAATTTAGGGCAGCTGTGGCACGAACTTACATTGGGTGGTGGTCTAATAAATTTGTTTAGCACTATATATACACATGTAACTAAATTAAAATGAATCTACATGAACAATTTTGATAACATCAGAATAGATTACCTTTAAGATACTAATATAATTTGCCAATGTCTACATCTTTACAAGATTACTGAATAATAACACAGTTCTGATAGGACCACTTTGTCAAAAAGAGAACATTTATTGAAATCATACAGGCATATCAGCATACAAGCATACATTAGGTTCGGTGACGTGGCTCTGTTCTGAGAGATCCCTGCCCATCCAAGCGTGGAACCGAAGGCAGGGAGCTGCCACTAACTCCCCAAACAGAATCATGCCAGGCATAGGCAAATTAAAATGCAGAATATATTATGCAGTGTTCAATGTGTAGTGACAGCCCGGTGGCTGGCACAATCTCTCTTGGGGCTCTAATTTCGTAGACCAGGCGCAGGCGCGGCGAATGGAGGGTGCACCGCGCCAACGGGGTGTGTCCAGGCGTTTGTGGCAATTTCGTGCCCGGCGTAGCCTGGCGCAAGTACTCCTCTGTCCCGCCTCTGTCCCTCCTTCCAGCGCAAGTTGGCAAAGAAGGCGTGTTTGGGTATGACACAGCCGAGTCAAATATTGCTCACTGGCAAGAGAAACGATGGATAGCGTGTTCCTATTATTAGAAACTGTTGCTGCTTTAAATGTTGGGATTAATATGCATGGACAACAATGTAAGATACGTGACACATTTATTTTCAATATGTGATCTCAACTCAGTACGAGATCATAGCAATCAGGCTATTCCTTTCCCCCACTAAAGACGATAAAACCTAAGTGACAATATTAGTAGCCTAGTATTAAGCCGCTTGCACACTGGACGCGAAATGAATTTTTCGCTCGACAGATTGCGTCTTGTGTCCTAAAGTCTGACAGGGTTTTAATAAATCTCCGTGTCCGACAGTCTATTATTGTTTTTAATTTCTTCAAATCAACTGACTCTTTTAGGTATTAAACGTGAATGTTTTAATAAGAGGGCTCAGTTCTTCAAGATGAGTCCCGAGAATTTCAATCAATGTTTCTGTTTAAGCTCTGCTCAATAAAGTGAGTCGACACTGGCGCGAGACAATGTACAATGCCTCCGTGTCTGACAGCCAAAAAAAAAAAAAAAAAAGGCGACGATTAGAACAGATTGATAACGAAATAAAGAATTAAAAAAAACATTTTAACAACAGAGCATCCAATGAACACTGCGATTTATTTATTGGCGGGTCATCTTTGTTGGATTTCCCGTTTGTTGCTGATATATTTTTATTCTTTATTTCGTTATAAATCTGTTCTCAAATCAATACTTTTATTTTTTGCTGGCTGGTGGACATGGAGTATTTTGCATTTCGTGTCAGACAGTCTTGATCGTGCATGCGATAATTTCTTCACACTGTCAATGGTCATGAAATTGATTTGCTCACGCACTATTTTATCTCTGCTGTGGAAATAAAGCGTGAATCTGTTTGATCCATCTGACTAATTTTCAAAAGAAAGACCGAATAAAGACTGCTGTCTATCTTCAAGGGAAGAAAACAGACGAATAGGCTAAATAGACCAAGAAAGGTCGATAGCAATCAATTTGCATTTTGTGAAGGTCAAACACAAACATAGCCAAGTTTGCACGTCTAATAATTCCTGGAATACTCGGAAAAATTAGAACTTTTATGACTTTCGGACACGGAGCTATATTAAAACGCTGTCCGACTATTGCGTCTTTGCATTGACTTTGTCTGTAATCAGTCGTGCGAAAAATTTGTTTCGCGTCCAGTGTGCAAGCGGCTTTACTGAGCATAGAACGCAAGCATTCGATATATATATGTATACAGTTTGTGGTTGGCTGAGAAAGATGGGAAGTCGTTAGTTTGCATCATAGATTCAACTGCGTTGATTAAGCCAGGTCAAGTTTCCATTACGCGTGGCAACCGCCTGAAATCAGGACAATCGATATAGATACCATAATTTATGTCCTTATTCAGATAGTTGCATTAAATAGTGCTTCATGTAATTATTTCTTGCATTGAAATGTACCTGACATTCTGTAAACCTGCCTGTGAGATTTCGGTGACGTGTGCCCACTCTGCGCCGGTCAGCCAAATTACCACTGCACGGAAATTAAACCAGGTTGGAGCTGGCGAGTTTTCTGCGCAACTTTAGCGGAGACTTTTTCTACGAAATTGTCACTGCATCTTGATGAATATGTTACACCTCCCCCTACTACGCCGCCACACCCATCTCGGCGCACCTTCGTCTACCGAAGGTTGCGCACCTCACGAAATTACCACTACGCGGGCTGCGCCGTATGAAATTACCACTGCGCGGGCTGCGCCTCGCTATGCCACCTGCGCTGCACCAGGAAATTAGAGCCCTTGATTTCAATACAAGAGAAATATACTACGTGAAGTGTTCCATGTAGTAACAGCCCTATGGCTGGCACCTATGGCTGAAACCGAATCAAGAGAAATATACTACGAGTGTATTATATGTAGTGACAGTCCTATGGCTGGCATAATTTCTCTTGAGGCCAATACAAGAGAAATATACCATATGAAGTGGACTATGTGTCGTGGCAACCTGACGGCTAGCACAATTGAAGCACCTATTACTAAAACCCCATAAGTCACACTTTTGTTGAAATTGAGTTAAGACCGTTGCCTTTTCGCATTTGACAAGGGCCATCTTTGGGGTACTAAAAAACCGCAAGTCATGTTCCAAGTTCTGCGTTATTGGCAGTTAAAGGTATTGCTGAGCGCTAAATGCCCACCAGTCTAGAACACGCATGGCACAATGAGTTCTAAAACCCATCAAGTCCTGTGGATTTTAGAACTTATTTTCCAAACTGCCACTAGATGTCACTACTTTCAAAATGGCCTATCCAGCAGCAGACGATCAAGGACATGACCCAAACAAAGACGAAATTCACCCCAGGAAGAGGAGGAATGAAATGAGTTGGAAGAAATATCAGATAAAAACAAAGAAGGTCAAAGGCGAAGAACATGTTAACTGGAGGGGAAAGCTGGTACCAGCCAGGCAACTCGGCCCTGATTGCAGGTGAGTTGGGCTTGTCAATGTCAGAGTTCACTTGGTCTCTATGTCACGTGCTGCAGACAAACAAACCCGATGTCATGGTACATAATGTATCAGCTCATGATATCTGGAATAACTTATAGGCCTAATAAAAATCATTGTTTAGCATTGAATGTAAAGCCTAAAATATGTATTGGCTGGATGAAACAAAATGCACGGCTCGATTCCACCACCAACACGTGTTTGCCCACAAGGGTGAAGACGTCATTGCATGGGCTGCCATCTAGCCTTACTATGTCAGGAACAAGATTCTGACCCCTAGCAGATCTTTTTCACATACTGTGTAGAAGTGGCCTTGGGCCTACAATATTGTTTTCGGCCTTTATTTTAAGTCATTGCCAATAGCTGCCTTGATTTCATCATGTTGTACCTGAATGATCAGTCCTAATGAAGGCCTATCCAAGATAGGCAAATTGAGAGTTCATTCTGCCATACCATCAAAGCGCATCCATGATTACCATGTATGTTAAATCCCAAATTTTTTCATTCTTACGATGCAGGCGGCAGTGTTGGACCATGATCCCAGATGATGAAAAAGAGGGCATTTTTAAAGAGTTCAATGAAATGAATACTAAAGACTAACAGGACACCTACTTGTGGGGCATGATCAAAGTGACAACACCCAAGAGACACCGTGTTCACCGACAGGGTGGCACAGAACGCTCAACTGTGTTCATTTACAAAGTAAGTACTGGGTACAGCAAATAGTTCTGCTTGAACCCTATGATAATAGTGGTCGTTTTGATCGAGGTTGTTCTTGTCATACCAAGCATTACTCATTATTTCTTTAGGAAACAAACTTACGCTTATTTTTATTCATCATGGCTTTATTTAAAGATGAGGCTGCATTGGTTCATCCTGAGAATATAAAAATTTTCAAAGACCTTGTCAATGTTTAACGCATCTTGTTGTATCATGTTTCATGAGTTCCGTAAATATTTCAATGTTCAGTCTAGTTATTCCTCTTTTCAGGTCCGATCTCTAAGTAAGGAGTATATCGTGTGTAAAAAGGCCTTTGTGAACCTGCATGGAATCACTAAAGAGCGTCTCAGACGCCTGTGCACGCTCTGCCAAGCTGGTACTACACCAAAAGACCAGCGAGGACGATATGGAAAACAGCCGAAAATAAGTATCTGCAGAAGATTGATTCCCACATCCGAAGTTATCCATACCGTGTGGTCCACTATGGGAAGTGAGGACGAAAGAAACGCTACCTTGCCTGTGACCTGATGGTCCGTAACATGTGGGACAGCTATTTTGAAATGTATGAACCAGCTGCACTTCCCTCCCACAAGCTGACACCACCAACAGAAAAGCCTATTGTAAAGTATGAGTTCTTTCTGAAGTACTATAGGGACAACTTCAACTACGCATTTGGTCAACCCAGGGTTGATGTTTGCTCAACGTGGGAGAGACTGGAGCTCAAAATAAAAGCAGAAGAAGATGATGCTACAAAGAAAAGGCTCCGGACTGAGCTGGCACTCCATAAGGCCAAAGCCAACCATTTCTACCGCAGCATGAAACACTGCGAGGAGGTTTTGAAAGAGGAGAAGGGAAAATCTGAAATGATAACCTTTGACTATATGCAAAACATCCCATTTCCCCACATCCCTGTAGCAGAAATGTTTTACTTGAGGCAGCTCTGGTTGTATGTATTTGGAATTAATCGTTTCTCAGATGGTAAACCATTTCTATACACGTATGATGAGATGACTGCCAAGAAAGGGCCAAATGATGTAGTATCTATGCTACATCATTTCATTCTGAACCATGTCTCGCCCACTGTAAAAAGGTTGTACCTGTTTTCTGATGCATGCACAGGCCAAAACAGAAACAATACCATGGTTCAGTTTTTGTACACGTTGGTCAAGTCAGGGAGATTTGATTACATCCAGCACATTTTTCAGACACGTGGTCTCTCTTATATGGCTTCAGACTGTGACTTTGCACAAATTGAGATGAAAAAGCGCAAGAAAGATGTTGTTTATACCCCAAAGCAGTGGATTGATGTGATCAAAAAATCTCAATCAAAAGTCCAGGTCATCCCATGCAGTCAGGTCATGTTCGAACAGTACACTAGTCCCCTATCTCCAATGTTTAAAGTGTCCGCTAGATCTGAGGAAGGCAGGGAAAAATGGAAAGTCACCACCTACAAGATCTTCATCTATAGGCAGGGGATGTCAATAAACGTATCCACTACATCCAGTGGAGTCATATCCACAGATTTTAATCTCGTCAAGCCTGGTCATCACCCTCACCTGAGTTCTGTAAATCAAGCTTACAGTGCCCGTCAAGGTGAAACCAGCGAAACTGGCTGATCTGAGGAGAGTTGTGGAGGTGATTCCAGTTGAGGAACAGGGCTATTTCAAAAAACTTCTTGCTGCACAGACGGGTGAAGACACTGGCAATGGTGGCCAGGATAACACAGAATCAGGGAGTGATGTCTGGGATTCAGATGAATCTGATTCCGCTTATGTGCCTATCGTTTTCCGCTTGGTCCATTACCATGGGCGCATATCAAACACTAGGGCCACTTATGTACTAAATAAAGTGTTAATAATAAACAGGTTTTTGTCAAAGTGCAGGGTTTTTATTTATTTTATTGTAAATGGTAGCATTTTGTTTCAGGGTTGTCACGTAATGTAAGGCCAATAACCCTAAATACGGGATTAAAACCCCAAAAGTCCAACCATATGTGCTTAGAACACCAGAAGTCCAATTTTTTTTGTCCATTATTCCTTTTAAGGAATAGAATATATAATCAAGTAGGGTTCTCTGAATCTAGTGGTAGATCACCTTAACACTGCATATCATACTGAAGCACTGTCTACACTTTTTCATGAATTAAAATGTTTTCCTTGATTTTCTCAAAACTATCGAATTGTGACTTGTGGGGTTTTAGGAATCAGTGCTTCAATTTCTCTTGAAGTCAATACAAGACAAATATACTATATGAAGTGTACCATGTGTAGTAACAACCTTGCGGCTGCCATGATTTCTCTTGATGCCAATACAAGAGAAATATACTATATGAACCATTTTGTGAAGTAGTATCTGATGTTAGATAAACTTAAGAGATATGAAAATGGTGAGCTTTAATGGGCTGAATGTCATTTTATGATACGTGCAATGCATAGTGACATCCCAGTGGCTGTCAGAATTTAAGTTGAATCTGATTCAATAGAAATATGCTAAAAAGTGTACTAAATAGATATAGCCTGAACCTAGTACAATTGTTTCTTTGAAAGAGACCTTTTTTTGGACCTTTAACATAAGTTGTGTAGTAGTGAGTAAGTTGGCATGAGCTGTGCAGTGTCACTGGACGACCTGCCTGTGTGAAAGGAAGAGATACTATGCGATGCATGAGGCAGCAATGAGTGCAAAGATGAATGTAGAGCGACTATGTGCGAGACAACTGCCATGTTGTCATATGTTTTCACTTGTTACAAGAGAAACCTTTTGTTTCATCAAAATTGCACATTTAAAAAATATATATATATTGCCATGATGCACTTCAATTTGCCCTGGCCAGAATCTCCTCAAAAGCACAAACTTGTTTTGACTACAGAGCTGATGTGCTTATCGAACCTAAAGTCCCTATCAAAAATTACACCAAGGTTCCTTGCAAAAGGATGACAGCAAGACTCAAGGATGCCAATGGCACTGTCATAGCCATCTAAAAGGTTATGTTGGCCAAATAAGATTATCTCTGTTTTATTTTTGCTTATAGAGAGAAAGTTCACTTCCACCCAAGACCAAATATCTGTAAGACAGTCCAGTAAAGCTTGAACTAAGGCTCGGTCATTTGTTTTCATGGGCAAATAAATTTTTACATCATCTGCAAAACAATGAAATGAGACATTGTGCTTTCTAAAAATAGACCCCAGAGGCAACATATACAGTGAAAAAAGGAGGGGGCCCTAAATGCAACCCTGAGGCACCCCACAGCTCAGGAGGGATGTGGCTGAAGAATACTGGCCAAGCTGGACAGAGAAGCTCCTGTCTGAGAGGTAAGACTCAAACCACTTGAGGATAGTGTCCCTAATGCCCACGCACTTATTTAAGCATGACAGGAGAATATTATGATCCACTGTATCAAAGGCGGCTGTCAGGTCCAAGAGGACCAGGACAGCAGAGTTACCAGAATCAGCAGTTAACAGTAGGTCGTTTAAAACTCTTAAAAGAGCCATTTCTGTACTATGGCGTGATTTCAAACCAGACTGAAATTTCTCAGAAATGCCATTTACATCAATGTAAGACTGCAGCTGTTCATATACTACCTTCTCCAAGACCTTAGAGAGAAAAGGAAGCTTGGAAATGGGCCTAAAATTAGACAAAACAGTAGGGTCAAAGTTATGTTTTTGATGAGGGGCTGGACCACAGCATGTTTCAAGGCAGCTGGAACACAGCCAGACATCAAAGAAGAATTTATCAGATCCATAACACATTGCCCGATGCTATGGAAAACTTCCTTAACCCCTTTGCGCAGAAGCCAAATCTGGCTTTTTAGGTGTTACCTGATTTAAGGCTTTATAATTTAAGATTGCAGCTTTACAGACAGGAAAACTTTGGCTCAATTGAGTCTAGACACTTGAAGCATTTAGACTCCCATCAAATTATAGTTTATTTTTATGATTTTGTTGGAGAAAAGGGGCTGCAAACATAAAAAATCTTCATGAGAATTCACCATTGAAATAGAAAAAAAAAATAATGCTGACAATTGAAAAACTGCTGGGGCCTAAAACTATACATTTCTGGGATCATAAACTTCTTGACCACAAGTACAATTCATCTTTAACATTCCATTTTAGATTACCCGCTTGCTATGAGACAAATTAGACAGCTATCCAGGTGTCTCTCCAAAGTCTGACATCCATCAACATTTTTAACTGTCAAATCAAACATGAATCATATATTTAACACAAATAAACTTTTGGGGCTTGAAATTCGGCATGAACTAATGATTTTCTGGTTGAGTTTTGCATGAATTAATCAATATCAGTGCAGTGGAACATCATTGGTCACCAGTAACCTCTCAAAACATGCCTTTTCTCCATAATAAAGTTAACAATATTGTCCATTTCTCTTTGAAGTACCCCAAGCATTAAATGAAGTGCAGATTTAACAGCTATAACATTCACGCAAGACTAAACATGATATGAATAAAAAGCTAACCGCTCTCACATCCGAGCTCATAACCTTACACCTTATAAGGGTGAAAACTCACTAACTCAGTAATATCTGAATTCTGAAATACACCTTATTTTAACAGAACAGAAATTTCACTTTCAGGAAAAAAATACAACGACATATGCCTCCATATTCATCAGAGTGGTGTAATGAACGTACCGAGGGATCTACCGACCTGCGTGGGATGTATGCATTTGGAGAAACGAAAACCTCGGCATTCGATGTCTTTAAACGCGGTATAGATTCTACAGCAAAAAGCCAAATTAAGCAAAATGCAAACAGAGTAGAAGTATAACCTGTTTTCTTCATTGATGCCCCCCTCCAGAGACAGATGTATCGGGTAGAAGGAACGTTCCAGTTCTGTTTCATTCGGAATAATTCCCGTTGACCGCGTCCATACAACATTTAAATCTCGTAAATGAAACTGAACACTTCAGAACGGTCTCGAGTGTCTTTATTTCTTTGATATCGCATCATTTTCAGCTGCGCAACCGCGGCCAACATTCGAAGAATACAATCGACCTTACTTTTACGCTTAGCTTTGTATCCCATTCTTATTGTCCGATCAATGTATTTCAGTTATAGAGGAAAGTTAAGACACAGGGGAATGGGATAAGAAACAAGTCTGTCAACACATCGTTACCGGGGAAGCTTCACGAGGACGTGAACTATAACTGTAGAGTTACGCAGATGAATCTGAGTATATCATTGAGTGACTGGCTATCGACACCAGTACTTCGGTGGATAGAAGGGAGCGCTGAATTTGTCGATGGAGGAATCTAAGCGTTAATCCATGGGAGGGAACTACGCATATGTTGTGTGTGATGATTGTAACTGACAGTAGAATGTGAGAGAAGCAATACTATGTCGGATTTTTTTCTTCACAAAACGTATTTTTTTAACCACTCATTGGAATACTGTTGGCTCACTGTAGCTAAAATGGTTGCTACAGAGTAGTACGTTTTTTTTTGTGTCGCAAGTGATAATTTTTTTAAAACTACTGGATCGATACTATGGGCAAGGTTATTGACCAGTTTGCACATCAGGCTTAGCTGAGGAGTTTAATCCATGCTACTCCTGAAAAACAGGGATTGGAGGGAACTTCTCCATACTATAAATCGCGTTTCAGCTCTGCCTGCTTGTGAATATCCAATAGCTGATCCGGGGGTGCCATCTTGTGGTCGAGTACTGTAACTTAAGTGCTTACATTTGCATGTCTATAGACGCGAGCGTCTACATCTGCAGAAAGGGGTTAAAGAGACTAGTTGGAATGCTGTCAAGAGGACAGTAAGAAGGCCTAAAGTGTTGGACAATAACAGTTAAAGTTGAGAGACACTTGCTTAAAACTCTCAAAAAGAACTCTGCTAATGGGGGAAACAGCAAGATCTGATGGAGATGACACAAGAGAAGACCTGATTGCAGAAATCTTGTCAATAAAAAACCTAAGAAAATCTTCACACAGTTTAAGTGAAGGTAATGCACCTGTGTAGTCACAAGGATTTAAAAGAGAATTCAAAGTAGTAAAAGAAACTGAGGTTTGTGGCTATTATTTGACACAAGATGAGATAAAAACTGAGTTTTCGCAGGCTTGACGGCTTTCTGATACTGCAATAGGCTGTCTTTTAAAATGTCTAAAGAAACTTGAAAATTATCCTTCTTCCACTTTCTCTCAGCGCTTCTACAAATGCGTCTTAAAGCGCGAGTGATGTCATTAAGCCATGGTTCGGTTGCTGGCTTAGAGTGTTTACACCTAAAAGGAGCCACCAAATCTAATATATTAGTGCAAGTCAGGTTAAAGACGTCCAACAACTCATCAGAATTAAAATTACAATAATGATCCTGTGTACGTAGCACAGAGTGATTAAATGCAGCAGAAAACCTAGAGACAGTTGAAGGGTTAATCATGCGCACACGACGGTCCGGGGCACACGGTTTATCAAGGGAGTAGGGCACCGTAATGTAAAATAAAACGGCAAAGTGATGAGAAATATGCATGTCACATATCTCACTGACATTTAATTTCAGACCAAAAGATAGCACAAGGTCTAGTGTGTGTCCCTTATTATGTGTTGGACCAGAAACTGACTGAGTGAGATTAAAGGAGTCAATGAGAATCAGAAACTCTTTGACCAATGTGTGGGATTCACAATAGACATGAATATTAAAATCCCCAGCAATTAAAAACCGATCATAGTTCACTGTTAATCCCGCCACAAAGTCCTGCATAAAATCCTTGTTGAACTGCGGTGGACGATAGACCAGGGCGCACAGGATGGGAGGTACAGCTTTTATAATAAATGTCTGTATTTCAAAGCTGGAGAAAGAAAATGATTGTAACAGTTGACATTGGAAGCTGGATTTGAAAACAGACGCTACCCCTCCACCTCGGCCGGTAATTCAGGGAGAGTTAAAATACTGGCAACTCGGTGGAAGCAGCTCAGAGAACTGAGTGGAATCACTAATTTGAATCCACGTCTCCGTTAGAAACAGAAAATCCAGTTCACGTGAAGTGAAAAAGTCATTCAGGATAAAAGTCTTGTTTGCTAGTGATCTAGTATTCAGAAGCACTAGGCACAGAGTCTTATCCTCGCGGGCCTGAGTGGAGACGTGACAAAGGGGCTGAATATTCCTAAGATCCACACCGCGATTGTGGACCCAGTGCCTCAGAGAGGGAACCTCTGCCGGCAGGTGAAGACAGCCAGTGGCCGGGCGAAACGGAACAACCGGCTGGATCCAGCGAAGGCATGGAGGTCGCTGAGACGCATAACGACTTCTGAAAAGATGGTGAGGATCAATCCCACAGGTGCATCGCCTAAGGTTCTTGAGTTTCACCTCCACCATCTCCCCCCCAACTATTTGCTGAGCACTCCAGTCGCTAGCATTTGTTGTGGGTTTGTCACAGGGTGTATGCAATGCGATTTGCAAACGGTTACCTTAACTGGACACTGCTACTAATGGCAGCACCTGCTAGAGTTAGATGAAAAACACAGATGCAAGCGATTGTTGAGCTAGCACGCCGAGGAACAGCTACTCAGGAAGGCATACTTAAATAGCCCAGAATATTACCGGCCGGCAATCATGTGACAGCAAAGGCAGATGACAATCAAATGCACTCAGGTGACTCTTTAGGAGGTAGCACATCCTACGTTAAGCAAACGTGACTCCGTGGCCTATCAGAATATCCCTCAAAGCTCCATTTTAAATAAATACAATTTTCTTCTATCCTTTTTGGTTTTTGTTGTTCTTTTACTAATTTTTCTAACTTTGAGATACAAGGTTATATCAGATGGCAACTCCCAAACAGGTTGAGGGCGGAAGACGGGCTGGGAGTATTATGCCGCAATGAATGAATCGCTGGCAGGAGATCCCAGTGTGCATCCCATGAGGACTGTGTCATCCCTGTGCACAGGTTAGGCTCTTTCATTTAATAAAATTTGATGTACTGGAGTGCTTCTTTGTGCATGATAATGGAATTAATGAAAACAGAGAAACAGTTTCACTCTGAAGTGTATATAAAATAAGTGCATCAAATCTATTTCATTGATTAGAGAGTGTCCCAAGCCCAGCCTCAACAAAAGAAATATCATCATCATCATCATCGTCTTCACAGCCCCTATCTCCTCGAACAGCTTCACCAATACCACCGGAGATGATAAGAGCGAAAAAGTGGAGGGTATTGAGCAGTCCTCCCCAATGGTTTATTCAGTTTGCAAAAAAAAACAAAATACTGTATATTTTCTCGTGATTAAGCGATGACACAAGACTTTTTAACCTAATGAAAGCACAGAAGGTGCCGATGCCTCAGTTCCTACAGCAATGACAAGTATGTCCCTTAATGAAGCTATAAAATTGGGTGTGGACATGTCAGAGTGCCCCAGCTGTGCATCTATGCTTGACATATGAAGTGTTTACCCACCAGTGGCAGTCTGATAAACATTACTGTACAGTTATGGAGGGAAACACCATTCACACTATTCAGGGCCTATTTAACACTGACTAATAATTAGTGCAATTCAGACTCTTTGGGAACAATAATTGGTTTTTGGAGGGAAGCACATTTCATACTATGCAGGACAGAAGTCGCGTTAACTGAATATTTTCCGGATTTTTTTTAACAATGAAGGAACATGTTGAAGGTCGTCATTTTGACAAAGTTATTCAAACCCCCGCCCAATTGGTGGTGGGTGTCCTATTGTCTTGAGCATTGTCTTTGATCTGTATGATTCTGTATTCCTCATATTTTTGTAATATGATAATTTGCTCTTCATTTGTAAAACATGCGGCTCTGCTGCCGGTAGATGATTGGGAATATGCTACAAACGCCGTCTTTGTTATGTGAACACGCAGATATCTAGGTCGGGAAAGCTCTGGTTGGCATAACGAGTTGATAAGTAGCTTCGTAGGACAGCTTAGCGAGACTGCGGTCATTAGGCTTAGTGAAGCCCAGCAATAACTGAAAGCATTGTTCATTTGCACACTGTTACGGAGTGGGGTGAGAAATAATTTGTGATGTTTTATAAAGTTCATACGGCAGTAAGTTCGAAAATCCATGCAGTGCTGTATTTAACACAGTGCACAATGTGTGTCTACATGAATCACTGTCGGCATTGTGCTCCATTTAAGTTTTCCATCAGCAGTAGCCATTGCTGTGATATAAATCAAACTCACAAGTTGCAAAGTGATCCACTGTGAAGACATTTTTCTTCGTTGAAGTCTTGATCGCTCGCAGCAGCCATCGTGATAATCAAATAGTGCTATAACTCAAAAACAAAGCTCACGGCATACGCATGGAGCTATATTCTAGGACTTGATTTTGACGGCGTAGCAAGTATCCCAGTAACAGACAGAATGACTGAATGAATGACACACAAACAAATTACGGTATACCTCGCTGGGGCATGCACAGGGAGGCATAATCAAGAAACTCCAAGCTGAAGCTATCGCTGGAGCCACAGAAAGAAATGACCTCTTCAAGAATTTCATGGAACAGCTTGCTAAGAAGTAAAAGCAAATATTAAATATCTTCAAATAATTTCATTAATTGGAGTGAAAGTAGAGTACCATTCCTCTGTATATGTCAATTACAATACAGTAATTGTAATAAAGTTGTGGAACAAGAATGTGATATGATGCAGTTTTTATTTATTTTCAGAAAAATCAAAAACTGCTAAAACCTCCAAATGGGGGTATTAAGAAAGTGAAAACCATTGGGCTCCCAAACGCTGCCCTTTAGAGCATGTCCTTAGGTCACTGAGTGTAGCTAGCCGGGTGAATTTGCATACGGAAGCCAACAGAATGACAATCTCCATGCACTTTTCAACAGCTGCTACTGACAGTATCTCCTTTGTTGCTTTTGAATCAGATGGTTCCTCTCTGATATCATCCAATAGGTCTTCAAATTCATCATCCACAGGGCCATGTAGAAGGATAACATTGTGCAGCACACATGCGGCTCTTATCACTACAGGAATTGCCGGAAGCAACTACATGTCAAGATGTTTCATCCTCCGGAATTTCATTTTGGACAGCCTTATACTTCTCTCCACAGCTACCCTTGTTGATGAATGGAATTTGTTATAAAGTTTTTCCACAGCAGACAAATGCCCATTGCCGCGAAAAGGCACCGTGAGGTACACATATAGAGGGTATGCTGAGTCCCCTAGCAGGTGGTAATCCTGAGGCAGGTAGCTTCTTGCCAACAGTTGCCCCAGTGGGCTGTTGCGAAAAACTTGACTATTGTGGACTGCCCCTGGCTATTCTGTATGGACATCATGAAATGGAAGTTTGCTGTCACAAACAACCTGCAGGTGTGTCCTGGGGAACCCTTTCCCGTTAATATATCTGTCTCTGTGGTCCGCTAGAAATGTATTTGCCGGCCACTGCTCTGGCAGCACTGTTGTAAGCCATTTGCGAGCCAGCTCATGTATGCTGGGCCACTTGACATAATCCTTCTGAAGAGCCGACAGAATTTTTGCTTGTCGTCATCACATACGCATACATGCAGCGAACCCTTGCTGACGTCGAACCTATTGGCTTCTCCTCGGGAGCATTCTTGGTTTCCCAACAGCCATAAAAGAGAGAAGTTTCTTTTCTACTTCAGCCCCCATGTTGGGTGGAAAATGTGGGACGACAGCATCGCAGAGTTCCTGTGAACACATTCAAATCACATTTTTTCAATATCCTCCTGTTAAGAGTCTTGGAGCAGCCTTTTTTCCACCTTTGTATTAGCCTATACATGTATATGACCGAACAAACGCAGCTACCCTCTGTCATGTTACAAAATGAATCTGCTCTCCACTTCACAAAATTTACACCAACATGCATAAATATTTCCTTCTTACGAGAAAAAAATTCCCCGTCTACCATCCTGCAGAATTTAGAGGTATATTGCAAGGTACATGCCTATTAAACAACAGCTTTCTAGTCGACTAAAAAATCCTACCAAATTGTGAGTTTCGCAGTGTCTACCAGTCCGAAAGTCAGACAGTGTTTTAAAATAACTCTGTGTCCGACAATTGGATGGTTTCAATATAACTTTGTGTTCGACAGTTGATTTCTATAAATACAATGAAGTCCGTACAATGCCTGCCGCACACTTAATACAAAATACTCCATGTCCGACAGCCAAAAAAAGAGAAAAAAAGAGGACTGTGAACAGATTGATAATGAAATTAAGAACAAAAAACATTTTAACATCAGAACATTCAATGAACACTGCAATTTATTTAGTTGCAGGCCATCTTTTTGCTGATAGCCTTCAATGGAACGAATTTGGAGCCGGAACCAGAAGCATGCGTTTGATTTATCTAAACTCCTAAACTATCGGCTAATGAACCTTATATCATCAGATATCCTTTGCCGGACAATAATGGGTTGTTCTGTTTGTTGTTAAAATGTTTTTTTTTTTAATTCTTTATTTCGTTATTAATCTGTTCTAATGGTCCTCTTTTTTTTTTGGCTGTCAGACACGGATCTTTTGCACTTGCAGTGGTGCCTTTTGGTATGGGCCTGTCTGTCTGTCTGTCTGTCCATCTGTCCAGTGAGTTAGACTAAGAAAAGGGCCAGGGGGAGACATCCAAGCTTAGAATCTTCCTGACGAGCGCCCGTCTTCACCACCAGGAGGCGCCTAAGCAACGAACAACGGAACCATGTTATATTACCCTTCCTGGCAGACCCTTCCCAATTTGCATCCCTGTACCGCAATGGCCAATTTCACGCTACGCTGAAAAAGCTGCTGACCACTGCTGGTCCTGATAGTCACTTCTACTTCGAAATGCAATGCTTCAACCGCATGAGCTATCCAGCAGCTCTGAGACATCCGTTTATACGAGTAAAAACACATTCTAGTTTTGTATTGTCTCAGGTGTAGCATTACAAAACTAGCTAGCTTAGTTTGTTTGTTGAAAGCTTGGCAAATGAAAAGTCCTTTAATCCAGAGCATGTTGTATATGGTGGGCCTGCTTGAGAAGCTTAATTTGTTAAAACTTTGGCAAATTAAAAGACATTTAATTCATAGAAGGATAGATTTGGCCATGAATTACAAAAGACCCTGAAAGGTACTGTAAGTACTTGCTGGAAAGATTTGCCAGTGAGCAGTGAACAGCTCTGCCAGGGGTGAAAACCCAGTGAGATGCGGTGAACAGCAGTTTTTCATCCACCATCTTGGAAAATGATCTGTCTAATCTGGAATGTGGACAGCATCTGAACTGGATGTGTTAGATGTGTTTTTTTGGACTGCTTCAGTTCAGTTGAATGATTTAATTAATGACAAATTTGGCATTGATGTTTGAGCTGGAGCTTTGACTCCAGAATCCGTGATGCCAGGTAAATTGAAACGTCATTCACCAAACAAGAAAAAACATGGGAGTTGCAGGTCAAACACGTAGATTACTGATCAGGAAGAATGCTGGTCTGATAGAATGCTGGTTGCGTCAAACAAGACAGACCGGGATTGTTGAATGAATGCGGTATAAGTAGGATGGTTGGTTAGGAAATGGATGAATTAAGTAATGTGATGCGTTGTCTTATTCATTAACCCATGTTTAGAACTCCATTAGCCAATGCAAACCAATTTCTCAAGGTCATCAAAAATGCAATGGAAGCTGAAAGCTGGCCAATTGCTTGCCAAAAATGACGAAAAGCAAAATCTGGCAGGACGCTGCGCAGATCTGAATAGAGCAGGAATAAGCTTCCAACTGTGCGACCATATTCAGTCATTGGATCAAACTACGTTGGCATTTTTGCTAAAAGGAATCGCGCAACTATCATGGGAAAGACTCTGCGCTGACATTCTGCGCTTGGTGGAACACAGAGACGCCTGCATGACTGAGCATATTGTTTTATGTAACTTCGCTTTTATATTATAGTGAAAAATGAACCATTATGATGTCATAATGTGCACCTCTACGATGTCATCACGTGGCTATGGTGTTTCCATAAACACTAAGGTGGCTGTCACGCGACCGATGTTTTGATAATAACTAAAACTAACTATCAAGGGGAATACGCTGCACTGACATGTCACGCTCAGTGGAACACGAAGTCGCCTGCAAGACAGAGCATAATAGCGTCGCTCACGTTATGCTGCAGATTACGCACTGCTTTCTCTTGCGGTCTGGCATCTGTTTTTTGGGATTTGGGACTCCTATGGATGAATTGGCTTGAGTTCAAAAGGGGGAATCCCCAGGAGAGGACAAAGGGAGAATCCGCCCTGTATGTCTATATTATAATAGTGTCGCTCAGGATTCGGGATAAACGCCGCTGCGTTTATTAGAAGTTCATTTCATTAGATCTGTACTCACGAACTGCATTTGATTGCAGAATTTCCCTGTCGATTCCTTAGCTCAGATGGCAGACACGTCTCACGTTTCACACGAGGGAGGTGGACCCGGAAAACTGCATTCTGCCAAGTCCCGCCCAGCTCCGTCCTCTACAGAGCTGGCTAATCAGAAGAAAGTGGGCACACGGGGAGGGCCATAGCTAAAAAGCCACCCAAACGAGGCATTTCAGGCAGAGACTACAATGGACTACAAATGGGGTTTTTTGAGGATGGCAGTATGAGTTAAATAAGGACCCTTTTTTGGACTTTGAAAGATCAGGAGTCCAAGATCAAAATATAAATTCGGAAATGTAGCATAATAGGTCCACTTTAATGTCTTTTGAGTTTTCCGAGGTCTGTCTGTAAGGAAAGTTGTATTACTCATCAGGGATTCGGAGTAGGGACACCAGATTGTGTTTGCAGAGAGTAGACATGTAGCTTTGACATAAAATAACCATTTGGGGCCAAGGGCAGGGTATTTTCATTTTACAAGAAATGACACAGAACAGTTTTTATGACAAGCACAATTTTTTGTTGTGCCCAAAAACTATACCAGTTTCAGAGATGTGTCGTGACCACTAATTCACCCATCACAACAGATGTTTTGTATTTTACTAAAAGTTTATTGTCCTACTATACATATCTGGTCATTACAAGCTTATTGACTATATTTAAATATCATTAGGGCAAGGTTAAATATCAAAAGTCACAGTTACTCATAAAACCGAAAATATTTTGGGGAACTGAGAGACCCAACTTCGACCAGCTGTGGCGCGAAAACTATGCATAATCTTATGACACGATTTTCTGCACATGATAATATAACCCCTTAACATTAAGAAACAAGATAAATTTAGGCCTTACTCCACTTGTACCATTTTTCAATCTGAACCCCCCTCCCCCCACTGCTTCCCATTTCGTTAGCCTACCCCATATTGGGTTTATATCCCAAAATGTAATCTAAGGCTTAAACATAGGAGGTTTACCCCTCCAAAAATCTAAAAGAAACCAGTACAAAAAACAAAGAGCAAACTAAAATGTTGCATTCACTCAATAAATGAGGAGGGAGGTGCTACCATTTTCACCACTGGGACTTATAAAAAGCAGTAAAAGACCAGGCAAAGAAAATTAAGCAGCAGAGACAAAGTACACAGATGGGGCAGTAAAAAGGGGAGAGGATTTAGGTGACTCTGCACACTCTGTGTCATCACAGATCGGAATAATGAAACAGTTAACAGGACTGATGTGAGGAGTTAGGCAGAGAAGGTAGGTCAGGACACTGGGGGAATATACCCAAATGCTGCAGCTCACTGAGCTGAGCTCAGGTAAAAGGCTGGAGGAGTGCGATTTAGAGACAAATCAAGTCTTAGCAGGCTAATTAAAAAAAATAAGGCAGTCTCTTGGAAGGGACAACAGAGCAGGTCACATGTTTCGGTGACAGATGCGTGTTATAGAATGAAAATTTTGAGGTAATGACATTAAGTGTGTTTGAACAACACACAAAAAGATGAAGATTTTTTCCGTGCCAGAGGGGACAAAAACAGCAGTGCAAACAAAGCGCTGAGTCAACCTCTGGAAAGAAAAATGGGGCTGATGAAAAGAGAAAAAAAAGATGAGGTGACAGGATCCTAAGTGTGTGTGATTTTACCAAAAAAGAATAAAAACACCAAGCTTTCATCAACATCAGTTGAAAACCTGGCAGCCGCTCACACTGCCAGTGGATCTACTGTAGTATCAGCAGTTCTTAAGACATGGGTGAGCTGAGGACAATGCATCCTAAGCTAAAACTCACACTATTTGAAGCTCAGCTTTAATTCAGTCTGCCATATGTACCAACCATCGAGGTATGCTAGTACAAAGGCAGCATCCAGTCCCCTTCCATGTCACCCATGTAAAGTTACATTGTAGTTTATCTCCCTTTCACACAACAAGAATAAAAGTAATAAAAAAAAGTCTGCTTTTAATTAACACTTGCTGTACATTTTCTGAATGCAAATGATCAATAATCTTAACGGCTCCAAAACATTGCAAACATTATATTTGTATGTCTTAATGTACACAGACCATGCAAATTTTGATTTACTGGAGGCAACCCAGTGAATCATAATGCACATCTGGTGGTTTTTTCCTCTATGCATGTTGACATCATTGAAACAACACAAACTGCAAGTCTAGTTATGGATCCCGAGACAGTACAAATGTCCTCACATACGTAATACCTCAGGTGTACTCATCAAATCACCGAAACGCCTTATGCACTGAAGCGATTAGGGACCATCTGGATAAGATTTCTCATTGGAGAAATCAGCTGCACTTGAGTAATCTTGGGTCAGAGAGTAACTGTATATTATTAGTGGCTATTTAGCAATTGAATGAATCCAAGAAGGCATAAGTAGCCCTATAAAAAACATTCCAAGACCTAAGACGTTGTTTGAAAACACCTCCTAAAACCTGAGGGTTTCTGGAAAAATATGGACTCAAATAAGTGACAAAAATAGTTAATCATATCAGTGGAAATTTTTATGCTTGTGTGAAAACGTTTTGTGTTGAAAAGTTTTGTATCTGTAGAAATATTTTGTGCATGTATGAATTTTTTTGTGTATGCAGATATATATTACTCGTGTAAAAAAAGCTTTATGGCTTGAGAAATATTTCATGTGTAATTAAAATTCGGGCAGGAATATTTTCAACATTCAGGATTCACAAAGTTTGAGATACAGACACACGACACTGAGGAGAGAGGGAGAGAGCGAAAGAGGGTGAGCACGACAGACCCCTGAGTATGTCTTACAAAGATACTGCTAAAACCAATGCTTGTTTTTCTGTAGAATTTTATCACTATTTTCTGTTGGGATTAATGCATGGTACGGCTATAGCTATCATACACTGTACATATTAGACTTTCTAGAAGGGGAGTAACCTTTGTCGTGTCTGCTGAAGATAATTGTTTTCAATCCAAAATTGGCCAATGTGTGATTTGTAGCCTGCTGTAGGCTGTAAGGTTAGATTAGACAGAACTGTCTCAATAAGGACTGGTAACACCTTAAAGCCCAATATTCTGCAAGCAGCAATGCCAGCGATCCCGGATCTTCCGTGGCGTGCGGTTCTTTTCTGAGGGTGCAATCAATGTCTTTCAATTACTGTGGAAAGTGTATACTGTCTGGAGTTGGATAAAAAAAAAAATGTCAATCAACAGATAATTACCAGGAGATTTTCACGTGGGCGTGAACTATAAATGTGCTTTAAGCATTAAATTGCGGATTTCAGTGGTAGGTCATATGAGGATTTAATTGACTACTGAATTCTTTGAGGGACAAATCTACGTCTGAACTATTGGAAGGCAATCACGCATTTTTAATATCTGATAACTTTTTTTTTTTAAAGAAATTTGGCATCTCCAATCCCACCCGAATCTGGAATGCCCAATTGGGGAACTATGTACAAAGCTTGCTCGTATGCGACCCCTTGCTGCCAACTCAGGATAGTGAAGACAGTTCACGGCTCTCCTCCGAAGCACGTGCCTGTCAGGCACTGATTCTTATACACTCGCTGGTTGAATCTTCGCAAGTTCAGAGCGAGGGCGGAGGATACCCGGACATGAACCAAGCCGGAGTCTTCCTGACGAGCGCCCGTCTGGCCAACAGGAGGCGCTGGAGCAACGAACAAAGCTGTTATCGTTTTTACCCAAATCCGACAGTCCATTCCCAATTTGTAACCCTGTAGCGCGATAGCCAATTGTGCGCTACTCTGAAAAAGCTGCCGACCCCTGCCGGTGGGTACGCCGAGGTTCGAACCCGCGACGTGGTGATCACCTCTGCACTGCAGCGCAGTGCCTTAACCGTGTGAGCCACCCGGCAGCTATATCTGATAACTTTAATTGATAGTAGAATGACATAGCATCAATATCATGTAAAATTATGCTGCAGAACACAGATTTTTTTTCATAACTTAATTGGGATACCTTTGCCCTGATATAGCTGATATGGTTGCAACAAAGGACAACAATTTTTTCTATCACAAGAGACAATTTTTAGTAACTGCTGGGTTGATAGTATAGACAAGAATATTAGGCAGTTTGCACATCAGGCTGGGCTGAGTTCCTTAATTCATACAATTCCTGGGAAACAGCAATTTAAAATATGCCAAATCGTTTAGAGGCACCGCTCCATCGTGAATATTCAATAATCGTTTTTGAGTATTTGATAAATTGATTAGGGTTTAATCCCGGGAATCCCGTTTGATCAATCTGATCAAGACCATTTTCCCGATTCCCGGGAAAGGTGACGTCCCTGAAAGAGTGATCGAGAGTGAGCAAGAGGAGGATGGTGACCCTGAGAACGACGACGATTCTGCCGAGTGTGTCGAGGATGATGATTATCATCAGGTCAGGGTGAGTGAACAAATGTACAAGAGCGTGGAGCGAGTCCGGAAAATTTGTTGTGATTCCGTTTCTCCATGTCATGTTTAAGTTCTGTGCCTGGCTTTGCCATGTTTGATTCTGTTTAGTGACCACTGCATATGTCTGACCATTCTTAGGATCATGTATTGTATTTTTTGGTAATTTATATTTCATGTTTTATTATTATTTCATGCCATGTTTTCATTTCCATGCATTGCACTTCGTCTACCCTGTCCTGTCTTGTGTAGGTCTTTGCCCACGGTCCCTAGTCTTGCATACCACTCATTCGGGTGATTTATTGGTTTCTGGGTTTCCAATCTTCCTTCATTATCTCGTGTGCTTCCTTCCTCTCTCTTTTACTATCTAGTAACCATACTAACAGTTTGTTGTTTTCGATAATTACTAACCCTCATTAACATTGTATATTTTTACTAACTCTTTAACATGCACTTGGGATTGTATAGCTGCACATACTAATTGACTAACAATCTCTCAGCAGTCGCTCAATTCTAATCTCCGCCTCCTTGCCTATCCCTAATTATCTCTGCTGCAAGTTTCTGTGGATTTCCACTTATCCTTTGTGCTTTCCTTTTCTTTTATCTTGGCACTTTAGTACTCCTTAACCGGAGCTGTTGTTTTGTACTTAGGTTTGTCTTGTGATCCCTGTCTGCGTTTTGGCTAATGACAAATTCATGTAATTAGTTTATTCCTCATGTGTCTCTCCCTGATCATTGTTACCATTGATTGCACCTGTTCTCCCTGGTCATGTGTTTACCCCGGGTGTGTATATAAGATGTCTGTTTGGTACACTTTCTTGTCAGATCGTTCTCCTGTGCCATGTTTCTCGCCTTGATTTCTCAGTGTTTATCTTTCTGACTGGACCGTCCTTGATATCGAGCTTTGCCTATTCCCTGTACTTCTGCGCATTCTTGTTTTTTGATCTCTTTTGTCTGACTATGATTTTTGTGATTGGTGCCCTGTGTATGACTCTGGATTTCGCCCTTTGGATTCTGATTTTGGATTGCGGACTTTGTACTGTTGCCAGCTCTGTTGGGGGGTTTCCCCCTTCAGAAATAAATCCTCCTTTTGTATTCTACTGGTTGTCGCACTTAGTTCATTTCGTAAATTCCTACAAAATTGCTCGGTATTTACACAAGTCACCTATCAGTAATGACAAGCTGAAAGGATGCATCAAACGGAATAATGGGAAAGAGTTGGCGCTCCATTTTGGATTGCTGCACCGTTGGAACAGCCTGGCTGATATGTTGGATCACTATATTGTACTCTATAGACCGGTCTCTAAGACCCTCATTGACATCAACACTGCATTAATAATCGCCCTTATAAAACAACAGAGCTCCTGCTCGAAACTGGTGAGGATAGGAGTTGAATCTCGTAAGTGAGACACCACTCTCAAGGCAGAAATTTTATTTTCAGGATAGTCCACTGAGCCAAGAGATGAGGGACTCAATTGAGACTAGGTTCATGCAGTGGAGACAGAAGAACCTAGTGTCTTTGTACAGGTGAACCTCTCACAGAATTTAGCCTTAATTACATTATCAGCCTGTTGATTAAATTGGGATTGGGGGGTGCATGATTCACGACTTAGCCTCATTTTAATTACTAATGTTTTTAGGTACCTTCTGGATCCTACGGCTCTACTCGCACAGGCACCAAGGCCCACAGTTCTTCTGTGAAAGCCCTCTGCCATCTCACCACAATCCAATTTGGTGGCTAGACACATGACGTCACTCAAAAGGATTTGTAATATCACCTCAGCTACCTCCAGGTACAATCCACCCAACAGTTGATCTTCCAACTCTGTGGCTAAGGGAGATGGTTCGGAGGGAATCTCCAGTTGCAAGGTATCTGTTAGTAACAGCAAATTCAGGAAAGTAAATAGTCTTTGGGGGTAGTAACACACATTCACTGGTGATTCCTCAAAGACCATCTGAAGGGCTGAGAACCAGAGTGGTCTAACCCCAAAAAATGAAAATTAGTGATAATGAGTCTTGTGACAAATGTTAAGATTCATCAGTACTCATTAGTATGACACCCATCAGAGAAATTTATTACATCAACCAATGGTATATACAACCTTAGCCCTGAATCCATTTCAGGTGAACTTCCTAAAATTAAAGAATACTCTTCCTGTCATTCAGAAGACAAAGAATTGTTCAACTGTATCAAGATTTAAAGATAGTGTTTCAAACTGCTCCTTTCTGGGGAAAGCCCATAGATATGATTGATATACTCATTACATATATCAATATATATGAATGTGTGTTGTCATTCCAACTTATGGTGTTGAGATGGGATTTATGGCTCTTTGAAGGGAGCCGGGAACGGTGGCCGAGACCCACCATTGCTGCAAATAAAAGAAACACTGCAAACAAAAACAAACGCCGCTGTAAATAAAAAAGCCACAACGGAAGCGGATTACTGGGTACTGTTCTTGCCAGGAGCAGGTTATGTGCCGAGTTTCGGCTAAAATCGGCTATACATGTGCTGCCTTATCACTGAGCAGCTCCTTTGAAGTTGGTTTCACCATTATTGAATAATCCTGTGCACTTTGGTGCCCGAAACTTACGTGGTTCTCTTCGTAGGGAGACTGGCGTGACCCGTTCGCTTTTTCTGACGATATTCCCTAAGAACGCTACAGATTCTCAGCTAAGGGAATTTGTTGCTTATGCGATCTACTGGAACCATATATTGGCAATGTAGCAAACCAGTTGCACGAACAGTATGCATAACTTTGCGTTATTTTATTTTATTTTTTTGCCACGGGAACTGACAACATTCAGGTGGTGATTCAGAAAATCTAAGCAAGAATATTGTATGCCTCTCTATACATTTTACACAGCATGCCATTAAAATAATTAAAATAATTATGAATGCAAAGCAGCAAAGGTCGTGCCACTTTGTATAGCCAGCACACTTATTGCTGATTTAAGCAGAAACTCGGCACATAACCTGCTCCCAACCAGGTTAAGCTTGCAGCGTAGGTTACCATGGTAATCTAGCCACGTTTAAAGAGAGGCACCTTAGTGACATTGAAAAGCCTGGGTTTAGGCTCGAAATACCTTGCTAACCCACTTATCTTCCTTCTTACTATACCCCCCTGCAGTGAGAGCATGCAGTGATACAAGTAACTGTGTTTTGCTGCATATTGGAGTAAAGCTCTTTTTAAGCAACAACTGTGCAGCTTTTTAACTTTGAACAACATTTTAACTTCACAACAATCTGGCTTCAGGCCTGGTCATAGCACTATCACAGCAGCTTCAGTGGTTTTAAATGATTTCATATCAGCTGTGGATGATAAACAAAAATGTGCTACCCTATTTATTGATTTAGCAAAAGCTTTCAATACAGTAGATCATTTTATTTTATGAAAAAAAATTTGTCCTCCATTGGTCTAGATTGTGATGCCTGCCTGTGGTTCCAGGACTATCTCTTTAATAGAACACAAGCTATTATGCTTGGGGATGCGAAGTCTCAATTTTTAAAAGTGACAAAAGGCGTACCGCAAGGATCCATTCTTGGACCGATTTTATTCACAATTTATTGTGACGACCCCAGGCTTGTGGGGGGATTAATTGGCTGGCAGCCGCTCCTGCGTCCTCTTTTCTTTCAGGTGTGTCCACTTGCCGCTTCTCCGCTTTGCTGCTCATGCTACTGCGCTGGCTCCTCCCCGGGCTCCTACTTAAGTTCTTGATCTGCACCTGGGTGATGCCGCTCGGCCACTGCCAGGCTGCACGTCATGCAGTAGCAGCCGCAACAGCAGCCGCAAATTGACTTTTTCCCATTTTGTATTTCTTATTTCTTATTCTTGTAAATAAATTGTTATGGATTTGCACCGTCTGTCCGCCTCTTTGCTTGGTTTTGCCCGGCCCGGCGAGCCAGGGCCATGACAAGTGGGGGCTCGTCCGGTTTCGTAAATAGTTTGATTTGTTATTGTAGCTCCAATTGTTTGCGCCGCGTTTGTTATTTCACTGTGGATTGAAGATTAGCACGGTACGCTCACATCGACTGCGTGTCTCCTGTCAGGTTACAGGCACGGGTCCATTAGGGGCTTGTGTCTGGGTTTTGGGTATTGTTAGTGTGGCATGATGTGCGGCAGGTCAGCTGTTTAGGGAGATGACCGGAGCTGTAGCCGGCGGGGTAGCATTCGGTGGTCTGCTTGCAGAGAGCTGACGACCTGCTGGGACCGTAAACATAAGGCCCACCGCGAAGTGCATGAAGAGTTAGGTAAGTTGAGTTAGATCTGGGGTAGGTAGAGAAGGCCTGGGGTAGGTAGAGAAGAGCATTGTTGGCTCTGTATGTGCGCTTTTTCTGTGCGAGGCTTAACCTGCGGTGGTTTTTGTCCATTCATAGAAATGGACCTAGAGGCATTTTTTACGCTGCGCCTACCGCGGCGGCGCTTGGTTCCTGTACCAGGGAACAGTTGGCGGAGATTGCAAAACATTACAAAATAGAATTTGGGGACGATGTGTTGAAGGACCAGTTGAAAGCGGATGTTGTTATTACGTTGTATGAGAGAGGTTTGCTGCAGAGGCGTGCAGGTGGTGTGGCTGGGCAAGTGGAGGTGCGTTCACGGTCACGAGGGGAAGTATGAGGGGCTCCCGTTTGAGCAACAGGAGCAGTTGCTGTGCTTGCAGCTGGAGCTGGAGAATGCTAAACTTCGCGTTCTGAGAGAGTCCGCAGCGCAAGGAGCTAGTGGGTTAGGCATAATGCGTGAGAACTCGAAGGGATCTTCTAATCTGCGTTATGTTCCTAAATTTAATGAACAAGATCCAGATACATTTTTCACGCTGTTTGAGCATGTGGCTGCAGCCAGGGGCTGGCCCGAGGCGGAGAAAATTTTGCTGCTTCAGTGTGTGCTTACGGGGAAAGCGCAAGAGGCGTACTCTGCTATTTGCTCACAAGAAAATGTAACCTACGAGAGTGTAAAATCGGCTGTGCTTAAAGCATATCAGTTAACCGCAGAAGCGTATAGACAGCGTTTTCGTTGTTGGGTTAAGCAGGATAAACAAACTTATGAGGAATTTGCAAATGATTTGGTGACACATTTTAAGCACTGGTGTTTCGCAGCGGGTGTGTCCTCTTTTGAGAGGCTGTCAGAACTGATTATTTTGGAGCAGTTTAAGAATGCGTTGCCAAGTCAAGTGGTGACGTATTTGAGTGAGCGTGAGCCAGACAGTGTAATAAAAGCAGCTCAATTGGCAGACGACTTTGTCTTGACACATCAGCGTTTTGACTTGGAAATGCGTCCTATGTCTGGGGTTGATTTTGAGAGAGTGCGCGCTGTGGATGCAAAGGTTGGTGGGGTGTGTAAAAATCCAAATCGGTTAGGACGTTCACGGGTGGGAGACGTGTGCCATTACTGTTGCAATGAGGGGCACTGGAAGGATAAGTGTCCATTGTTGAAAAGTAAGGGACGTGCATCACCGGCTATGTTGTGCGTTGATGCGCCGCAGCAGAAAGTTGAAACACTTGTGGAGTCTGGAAGCCGTAGTGGATTTGAACCATTTATCATAACTGCGCGTGTGTCTCTTGTGGGGAGTTCGGAGAGCGCAAACGTTAAAGTGTTGCGTGACATGGGGGCTATGCACTCGTTCATTGCAGAGTCTGTTTTGCCTTTTTCGAGTGCGTCACAAGTTAGTGATTTTATTTTGATGCATGGCTTGGAGCTTGGCTGCGTCCCTGTCCCTCGCCATTGCGTAGCCCTGGAGTGTGCTTTCGTGTCGGGAGTTTTTCCTGTGGCAGTTCGTCCCCCGTTACCTGTGGAGGGTGTGGATATGATTTTAGGCAACGACATCTGTGGCAGTAGTGTTTTTGCTTCTGGTCCACCTTCTCCAGTAGTGTCTGAGCTTGTTCCTGTGTGTGTTGTGACTCATGCTGAGGCTAAGAGCACATCAGAGACAGTGGCTGATGTGCTTGCTCCAGTGGAGTCAGTGGCATTGCCTATGTTACCTGTTGCTGTGTCTAGGGAGGAATGGGTTGATGCACTGAAGAGAGACAGTTCTATTGTGTCAGTACAAGAACAGTTTGTGTCTCCAGTTCAAGTTCGTGATTTGGCTCAGGGTTATTTTGAGCAGGATTCTTTGCTCATTCGGAAATGGTCTGGTTGTAACGGTGATGTTTTGAGTGAGCCGAGGTTTCAGCTGGTTGTTCCCGAAGCGTTTTTCTGGCCGCGGATGAAGAAGGATATAGCGCAGTATATTAAATCTTGCCATGTGTGTCAGCTGACTGGTAAACCTAATCAGATTATCAAGCCCGCTCCATTACAGCCTATTTCGGTCCGGCATGAACCATTTGAGTATTTGCTTGTTGATTGTGTGGGTCCTCTGCCTGTTTCTAAGTCAGGTAGTAAATATTTGTTGACAGTGATGTGTCAGGCTACACGTTATCCTGCAGCGTTTCCTTTGCGCACGATTACTACGAAGGCGGTAGTTAAGGCCCTTTCGCAGCTTATTTCTGTTTTTGGTGTCCCAAAGGTTATTCAAAGTGACCGTGGGTCTAATTTTACTTACCATATGTTTTCCCAGGTTTTAAAGCTGCTTGGTGTGAGGCATAATCAGTCTACTCCATATCATGCACAAAGCCAGGGGGTGTTAGAGCGTTTCCATCAGTCGCTGAAGTCTCTGTTGCGTGCATTTTGTGTTGAGTTGGCAAAAGATTGGGAAGAAGGGCTTCCGTGGTTGATGCTGTCAGCTCGTGAGGTGGTACAAGAGAGCACGGGGTTTAGTCCGAACGAGCTTGTTTTTGGTCACACGGTGCGCGGTCCTTTGGCCGTGTTGAACGGTAACCTTGTCTCGTCAGATGCGCCAACCAACTTGATCGGTTATGTGAATGGTTTTTGGCATCGCTTGTACACAGCCGGTTGTCTGGCTCGAGAAAAGCTGGAATTGGCTCAAGAGAACATGAAAGCTCAGTATGATCAGAGAGCAGAGTCTTGTGTGTTTAGCCCTGGGGATCAGGTCCTCGCTCTAAATCCTCTGATTCTCCTTTTCAGGCTAGGTATTCAGGCCCATTTGTTGTGGAAGAGAGGATATCTGATTTGAATTATTTGTTGAGTACTCCTGGTCGTAGAAAATCTACACAACTTTGTCACGTTAACCTGTTAAAGCCTTACTATCAGAGGTCTGTCAGTGGCAGTGACGTTCCTGGTGGTGGGAGTCCAGCTCTTGCCATAGGTGCCTGTGATGTGGTCCAGGGGGATGATGGCATCCCAGGTCCTGATGATGGTGTGTTGTGTGGCCGGTTGAAAAACTCAATGTCTCTTCGTCAGATTGATTCTCTCCTGTCTCATTTGTCTGTGTCCCAGAGCTTGGAGTTGGTGCTCTTGATTAAGGAGTTTCCAGAGCTTTTTGGGGATGTGCCTTCCAGGACAACATGGATTGTTCGTGACATCGATGTGGGAAAAGCACAACCCATTAAACATCGTTTTTATCGTATGTCACCAGATATGTGTATGTTGTTGGATAAGGAGGTTGAGTACATGGTGCGTAATGGTATTGCGGTACCATCTTCGTCAAGTTGGGCCTCTACGTGTATTTTGGTTCCGAAACCAGATAAGACACCACGGTTTTGTACAGACATGCGGAAGGTAAATTCTGTAACAAAATCTGATTCATTTCCTTTACCCAGGATGGACGACTGTGTAGATCTGGTGGGGTCAGCAAAATTTTTCCAAGTTTGATTTGCTGAAAGGGTACTGGCAGGTCCCTTTGTCAGAGCGTGCGCAGGAGATCGCGTCATTTGTAACCCCATCTGGGTTATATTCTTACACAGTTATGCCCTTTGGTCTTAAAAACGCGCCCGCAACATTTCAGCGGTTAATGAACCGGGTTGTGGCTGGGTTAGAAGGTTGTGCCGTGTATTTGGATGATCTCATTGTCTTTAGTGATTTGCGGTCCTCTCATTTGCAGCGCATTAGGTCCCTTTTTGTTAGTTTGGCTGAGGCTAATCTGACCATTAATTTGGCTAAATGCGAGTTTGCTCGAGCTACTGTTATGTATCTTGGTCGTGTTGTGGGGCAAGGCCAGGTGGCTCCAGTTGGTGCTCAGGTGGCTGCCGTGGCAGGCTTTCCCTAGCCTACCACTAAAAAGGTGCTGCAGCGCTTTCTCAGCCTTGTAGGCTACTATCGTAGTTTTTGTTGCAATTTTTCATCTGTGGTCTTTCCTTTGACAGAGTTACTCAAGGCTGATGCTAAGTTTGTGTGGTCTGGTGATTGTCAGCGGGCCTTTGATAATGTAAGGTCGCTGTTGTGTTCGTTTCCTGTTCTTGCGGCTCCATGTTTTGATAGGCCGTTTCAGATACCAGTCGAACTATTCAGTTATTGAAAAGGAGGCTTTAGCGTTGATTTGGGCCCTTCAACATTTTGAGGTCTATGCTGGTGGGGTTACTCCTCTGGTGGTTTTCAAAGATCATAACTCACTCACCTTTTTGAAGAGCCTCAAGTCTCCTAACCAACGTTTGGTCCGTTGGGCTTTGTTTTTGCAGGGCTTTGATTTAGACATAAGGCACATTAAAGGAGTGTCTAATGTACAGGCCGATGCTTTATCTTGTGTACCTATTGGGAAAAATGTGTTAGACCTGTTTCCTGGGCTGGGGCAGTCTTGGGCTCAGACCTCACTTCTCTGTGGTGAGTCCAGTCCCTTCTTAATTTGCTCTATGGCGCCCGGTTGCTGAGGGGTTTGGGTCCGCCCAGGTTGTTGTGGATCGGGTTTTGGGCTGATCCTAAGCCTTTGGTTGTGGTCTTTTGGGTCTAGTTGGTACCGGGGGTGCATGTTAATTTGTTCACTGGCGTATTAAAGTTTTAAAGAGTGTTACATTTAATAGGGCGGTATAGGTTGTTTGGCGGGGTGGGCAACTTTGCTGGCCCTTGGGCCGATTAGGCAGGCTAACTTTTTGTTTTAGGGCCTGCTGTGAGAGGACTGCTGGGGGCGGGGACTGTGCCTTGTACAGCCCCTACTGCTGATCCCTGTGTACACCGGTGGGCTTGCTGGGCCTACACATTGTCTCTTTCTAAAAGGTACATGCATAAGGTGAATTGCTATGTTTCGGGCCCTGTATGGGTCCCTTTTAAGGGGGAGGGTGTGACGGCCCCAGGCCTGTGGGGGAATAATTGGCTGGCAGCCATTCCTGCGTCCTCTTTTCTTTCAGGTGTGTCCACTTGCCGCTTCTCCGCCTTGCTGCTCATGCTATTGCGCTGGCTCCTCCCCGGGCTCCTACTTAAGTTCTTGATCTGCAGCTGGGTGATGCGCTCAGCCACTGCCAGCCTGCATGTTGTGCAGTAGCAGCCGCAACAGCAGCCGCAAATTGACTTTTTCCCATTCCCATTTTGTATTTTTTATTTCTAATTCTTGTAAATAAATTGTTATGGCGTTGCACCGTCTGTCCGTCTCTTTGCTTGGTTTTGCCCGACCCGGCGAGCCAGGGCCGTGTCATTACATTAATAATATTGCTCGTAATATGGCAAATTGCAAGGTTCATTTTTATGCCGATGACACTGTGTTTTGCACCAACGTGTAAATGCAATTATGCCAAATGATTCTTCTTGATCTTCTCGGTGTCTGGTGCTGAAATTGAGCAAGTTCAGTCTTACAAGTATTTGGGGATCTGGCTGGATCATGATTTTTCCTTTAAGACTCATGTGTCTAACTTGTTCAAGAAAATCAGAACAAAAATTGGGTTTCTATACAGAAACAGGTCTTGTTTTTCTTGAGACAGTCGGAAGAGGATTGTTCAGGCAACAATCTTACCTTTGACTATGGGGATATCCTTTACATGCATGCCTCTGATTGTACTTTAAGACCTCTGGAAGCTATTTATCACAGCGCTCTGCGTTTTATCACTGGAGATTGTTTCTGCTCTCATCACTGTGTGATATAGTTCTTTTGGGTGGTTTTCCCTTTATTTTAGAAGGAAGCTCCATTGTATTTTATTTATTTATAAAGCAATGCTTGGCAAGCTTCCTTCATATCTAACTTGGCTTTTGTCCTTCAAAATCCAAAGCCAGTATGTTAGATCGCAAGGGTGGATTTTGTTAGAGTCACCCAGGACTAGGACTAATTTCTGCTTTTAGCGCATTTGCACCTTACGTTTGAAATACAAAAGGACTCTCTGAAGCTTGACAGTCTCATTCCCTATGACTTCTTCAAGAATCGACTGTGGGAGATGTTATTTGAGGAGGCCAGATGTACTTGCCTTTTTTTTATTTTAACTTTATTTTAAAGTTTGTTTTCCTTTATTCTGCAGTTGTATGTAAGTGTGTGAATCTTATTATGCTCTGTCTGTTACCCACTTTGTGTTTGTTTTATTGTATTCAGAGCTCCCCTGAAAAAAAGACCTCAGTCTCAGTGGGACTTCCCTGTAATAAAGGAAACGAATAAAGGAAACGAAGCCACTGAACTCGATTCTCCTCCCGTTAGTGGTCTTTCCGCACCCACACCCTGGTTTCTCCGTGTTTTTATTTGCAGAGGCGTTTGTTTTTGTTTGCAGCGTTTATTTTATTTGCAGCAATGGCGGGTCTCGGCCACTGTCGCTGAATCTTGAGGAGCCGTGCTTTTCAAAGAGCCGTTCAAAAGACTGGCTCCTTGTTATTTTTATTTATTTACTTGGAGCCATCCAGGGGTAACTCGTTTTTATCAAGGAAACAATCACTGGTAGCAGTTATAAGTTAAGATTTATATCACAATAATTTAAACTTACACATCCCACCTATACATACTCTATCGCTGGGAAGTATTCTGAAATATTAATTAGAATTTCATTTGGCTTGTGCTTTCATTGTAAACATTCCATAAAGTGGTGCCATACCCCCATGCTTTGACAGTGAGATCACTATTTTGAATTTTCCCTGACCTAAAAAACTGTGGCATAATAAAAACTACGCAGTCTACGGATAACTTCCATGCAAAACAACTTTTCTGTAAAATTTTCCCACACAAGGACATTTAACAATACAGAAAAAAAAATTTAAATTAATAAGAATAAAAAATATATATGTTTATAAAACATATACATAAAACTAGACTAAAAATTGGGACATGATAAAAATATGAATGCAAAATTGTTCTACCCTACCTGGTGTTTGTATACATGAACTACTTTACAAACAGGAGCTCAGCTCCTTGACTTGAATCCACATCAGAACAGATACAGCGGCAAATATCCTCAGTCCAGTCAGGCGGCGCTCACTAATATTCTCCTCCCCTAATGGCCGGTACTCACTGTTCAATTTTAGCAATCTTATAAGACCATTGCATGACACACTATGCGACTTGGATCTAATAAACTTTGGTACGATGTCAAGTTTGATGAGTGCAGACTGTACGATGACCATTTACTGAACCGCAGGTTACGATGTACGTCAATATACAACATCAATAGCGAACGACATTCATCTGCGCTACCATGTTTATTGTATTCAGCGTTATTTTAGTCAAATGTGAAGGACTGTATGCGATTAAATGCCCGTTAAAATCGAACGCCTTGTGACCGTGATTTAACTCCAATGTCTGTCTTCATGAACCTCTGTTGGCATCAGCTAATGCGTAATCTATAAATTATTCTGTTTATTTTATTTTAAAAAATAAACAATTGTCATTTTATTTCCTGCTGCAATTGTATTGGCTGATTAGTAGGCGTAGGTCGTAACAGCTGTCACACTGTGAGATAGTCATCCCAAATTTCTGACACCGTCAGAATTTAATCTCAGGTTATCTTTGGTTGCAAGACACTGACAATGGCTGTCCTTGAACCTGTCCCACAGTAAGATGTAAGACCACCGTTTTAAAGCCACGACCAAAGATTTCTCCATGTTTCTTCTACGATGGTCATCTTTTGTCTTGGACGGCCCAAAATCATACAGTGTGTACCGGCCAAGTTAGCTGCACATATATGGCTGCGTTCACATGAATGGAGCGTGCTGTGGACAACTCAAACTCGGAGATGTCATTAGTTGTTCACGTGAAGGCAGCGTGGACAGCTCAGACTCATGGGGAACACAAATGACACATGGAGGCAGTGTAGGCAATTTGTATATAAGAATGGCTCTCAAATGAGCGGCTTGCAACTGCGAATCGGTTCTCATCGTTCACTTAAAAGAGCCATTCAAAAGACTCGACTCGTTCGCGAACGTCACATTTCTATTATGTTGCCCGTAATCAGCCAGTTTCAAGCTCATGACAACTGTCATAATTTTCCCTCTCCCTCAATCTTTTCTTCACATAATTCATTTACCATTTTTGATTTGTATACATATATATGTTTTTTTTTTTTTTTTGCATCTACTTATTGTTAGTATTTACGTATAATTATGTCTCCCCCTTCCCGGGGGCGGGGGACATATTGTTTTTGCCTGAATTCCCGTCTGCATTCCCATTTGTTTCCGGAGCGTAACTCTGAAACTGTTCAACTGATTCTCACCAAATTTGATATATTGTCTCTCCATAACATGTAGATGTGCCTTTTGAGGGTTTGAACTGCTTTTGAATTTAATTTTTTCTGTTTCCATGGCAACAGTTTGGACTTAGGCATATTGAAGGGTGGGACTCGTTTCCGGACCATAGCTCTAAAATGTGAAATGGGGGAAGGGGGAGACATCTGTTTTTACGTGTAAAAACCATACTAGTTTTTATTGGGGCCCGTCTATAAGCATTGCCTCTCTTGGGGTTCCCACCATCATATTACTCTTTTTGTTTAATTTTACTTAGTATGCTCCTGACTTTGGATTTATGAATCCTTTTATTTTCGTATTTCGTTATTGATAGTGAAATAAACATAGATAAAATAAAAGTGCCAGAGTGGTCTAACCCGAGTCAGTCACCCTTAACTGAGAACGAGGCAAATTCTGGCACTTCATTTTTGTGTTGAACTCATTGAGCCAGAGTGATCTAGTTCACGATCATTTTCCTTTTTTGACACGTTTTACAATTATAGTAATAATTCATTGGCAATTGAAGACACGGCTTCTCTGTCCATGCAATCTAACATCAATGGATTAATGGGCTAAATTCAGCACAGAGAAATAATTTATTCATAAACAGGCCTATGGTTTACGAAAGAAACTGTTCTGAAACTTCCGCGCTACCTTTTCCAGGCATCAGATGATTTAACTCACGCTATATAATCATTTAAATTGTTTAAATGAAATAATAGACTGTTTGTCTTTATGCAATTACATAGCTTCCAACCCCTGAGAAAAGGGAAATGTGAGAAGTCGTAATTTTTTTCTATGTTACTAGTGGTGAAATCTACCACTAGCGCACATGAAATTCAATGCGCAAAGATTTCATGTGGTTTCTAAAAGGGACGGGAAAGCACTTCCCTTCTTTGGGGTTGGGCTGATTGGTTGATCTGTGGATGTTTAAGAGTGTGAGCGATTGATGTATGAAACTGCATTCATGTATTAAAATGCCCTTATGTTTTTAGTAGCAGAGCTGAGCACTATGGAATGTTTATAAAGAGATTGTTGGATTTAGTCCTTTTTTAATGAGACCAAGCATGAATATTGTCGGAGGTAATGAAACGTAGTTATGAAATGCCTCTGAAAAGTTTTTCTACTGCACCTGAAAGCATAAGAAGTACAAACAAATCATGGGCAGCATTCAAGGATGCAAAAAATCAAAATAAAACGAAAAAGAATAAAGTAAAAAAAAAATTGTAAATTCAATAAAAAGGGGGTATGTTCTTTTTTTATCGGTGGTCACAAGGCTGTAACTTTGTGTTCTTTGTTGTCTTAGGATTTTGAAAGGGTTATGACCCTCTGCTTGACTTTAATGGCCCTAAAAGGGTCGTTTTTAGAATGTATGGAGGAGGGCTAGCAAGCCTGAGATTCAACAAATTAAATTTGGAAAGTTAAGGGGGGACAGGACCTTTGTCCAGGGAATGCACAAGTCATTACCAGTCAAATTATTCTGAGTCTCTAAGGTTTAATCAACCCACTGAAACTAACCACTAGTTGCCCGATGCAGTGTTGGCAGTGTGAGACAGAGTGAGTGGTTTAAACAGGATCTTATGTTGTAAGCTTTTATTGGAGAAAAAAAACAGCAGATTTTAGTTGAATGGTGATAAAATGTTTTCAAGAACCCACAGAATTGAATTTTGCTGGCCCATGATGTCATTTTGATTATGGATCACTGATATTATCAAAATAACAGATACCTACTCCTGTCATTCTTAATTGCACAGTTGAGATCAGTGCTTACTTTGTATGCAATTTTATTGTTCTAGCTGCTCAGCACGTAATAAAAAAAATCTGGAATCACAAAACAATTGGTTGCAAACATCAATTTCTATGACTGCTATTCCCCTCAATCAGTGTTTGCCTCACTCTGAACATTGCGGTCCACCATCTTGAGCCTTGTATTGTCTAGATATAAATTTATAAGGTATTCAAACTTTTTCCCTTTTTTCTGGCTCTGGCTGAGGCAAGGCTTCATTGGATCACAAACTGTCAAAGCTCTTATCTCTGTTTATCTTTGCAAGTGTGGTTGTCATGTCTAGGGTCTGCGGAGATAGTGAGATGCTCCACAGTGGTTTTAAATCAACCGCAAGTCTCTGCTACACTGAAAAGCTTGCCGCTGATTTACTGAAAGCCTGAGAAGAGGTAGTAAACATTGATCGATCCTGCAGAGTGGCATGTACCTTCATGCCCTCTTTCACACCAAAAGCAAAAGTTTAGCACACAGAACTTGAGGATAAGGAAATTGATTCTGATTAAAAACAGACAGTGAGTGCTTTTCTTGACAATTTCAAATCGTTTGGGTTTAATTGGTTTTGCTTAATTGCTTCATGAATTGAATTTTGTCCGACAAAAAATAGAGATATTTATTTTGAATAAATATGGTGTGATTTATCCATTTTTACTTTTACAAGTGTGCATTGTATGGTAAACTCCCCCAGTTGAACTTGTGCTCACATCAGATGAGGAAGTACTCTTCGCAAATAGCTTGTGCTGCCTGACTGCGACTGACGAGGTGAAAGAGGTGAGTCACTCTGTGATGTCATTGGTTAAATTCTTCAAACCTACTGCAACAAATTACACTCTACTTAGGCCACTGGCCAAAACCAGCATCGTTGGCTCCCAGCTTTCCATTTGAATCAATCCACTTTTTCCCATTTTTAAATCATGGGGATATTTTTAAGGCAAGAACATAGAGCTCCAGATACAATCACCAGATACTGCGCACGCTTTAGGCGGAATATATTGTGATCAGCAGAACTGGTGTTCAACGTTCTCCTGACTGTCCAATTGGTTGTGATATTTTATGCAGCACAAATGTCAATGATGGCCAATACAGCAAGCCTAAAGCATCCATATACAGGGAGTGGACAAAATGTCCCCTTGAATATAGCTTTAGCTTTGAAATATTAAAACCACAGCAAAGAGAAAAATCCATTCATTCTTGTCATTCTTATAAATGAACTCAGGTCAGTGGACCAAATGCAGCCCACGGTTCAGACTATTCTCATGATATTCCAATACTCACGAGTACCCATAAAATGATTTAACTTCATGTACGATGCACACAGCTAAAACATCAAATGATGGTTCCAATAACAGAAAAATGAATTCAAAGGTATAGTTTGGGCCAGTAGGTTGGCTGACTTGGTAAAAGCTCCACATTGTGATCCTCGAGTGACCAACATGGCCCAGGATGAAATCTGAGCTGTTCCAGTCCTAACTGTGACCAGTAGCCTTTTTAGGCCATGGGCCAGATATGCCCCTTGTGCACCCCTCCCCACAACGCGACCAAACCGGACGCATTACCCCCTCCCCACAACCCGACCAAACCGGCCGCATTACCCCACATACTCCCTCAACCTTCAAAAAATCGTCTAACTCTACATCCAAAGGAACGCCAGTGATCACACCCTTAATGTTTGGGTTTTTCCTCAGAGGAAAACTAATTACCCAAGTCCAGTCATAGATTTTAATTTTCAATGCATTATCTCTCTGTCTAACTGTTCGGCATTCTACTATCACTAATCCTCCCCTCGACTACCCTTACTGCTTTCACGTCCCCAATTTCACTTTTTACAAATTTCCTGATCTCATGCGCATTACTAAAAAGACAGTTTGCCTTGCCACCCTTTACATCTGCTTTGATTCCTATAACAAATGTTTCTCCTTCATTTTCGTTATCACCTCTTTTTTTTCCTTTTCTTTTTCAGTTCCTCCGCCACATCACAATCCATTTCAAAAAACCATTGGTCCGCAATCCAAAATCAAAACCAAAAGCCGTTCAAAATATTCAAATACCAAACAATCCGTAAATCTATTTCAAATCTCGCGCCAAAAACACCCTCGCATGCTCGCCCATAAACCACTGTAGTCAGTGTTCGGGGCTGTCAATTGAGCAGTCAGCTGGTGTAGCTGCTGATCTCTTCTATTCACCCGTGGCACACCTCAATCCCATCGCTAGCCAATCATTATGTTGCTGTTTTTTTCTTAAATTAAATTTCTTAAATTTCATTTTTCTCTGCTCTAGTTCGTTCATGCTGCCTAGTGATGACCAAACAAGGCTTTATGAAGTTTTCAACCCTTTTGGACCACTGTATTGAAAATTGGTTCACAACTCAAAGCTTCATTCATTGAGCACATAGGTGACATCTGCTGGCACAGAGATTGCTGTACGGCCTTGTAAAGGTGACGCTGATGCACCTTGAGTTTTATTGTATTGTGAAAAATACTTAAAGCTGAAATCTAACTTCGTTTCACGTTTGTTGTTTTTCTTCCTTACCTTAATAAATCATATATTGTATTAATATTAATTACATCCACAGCCCCATTATTTCCTCTGTCTAAAAAACGTTACCCTATATTTTATTAAGCTTTTGATTGTGCTCAGTGTATGCTGGGTGTGCCTGCGCGACTTAGGCATTTTTATTCAAAAATAATAATGACAGAACGCTGTTTCGTCCATCTTAAATATATTTGAATTGCGCCAATGTTTCAAAGCTCCGCCTATCAAACCTAGCTGGTCAGCTGATTCAGTTTGAATGAAGCAGTAAAGTGGTTCGAACGTCATCAGTCACGTGGTTTTTCGCAATATGAAGCAAGCTCTGGCACAGTGCTTCAGAAAAATACCCTGTCAAGTTTGAAGCGTGCTTCGGAGCCTCGGTATCAGCGGTAACATCACTAATGCTGGCGTTGAGAAATGTAGTAGAAAAACGTGAACATACACACAGACAGACAGACATCGACCTCAAATATATTATAGATGAGGGCCGCTGCCCGATTTGAAGTTCTGGATTGGCATGTTGTTTGCAATACTCAGAATCAGAATCACTTTTATTCGCCAAATGCATCAATGGACACACAGGAATTTGACCTAGCATCCAGCGCTTAACAGAACTAGACTGACAAAAAGTAATGTGCAAAGCACTAGTAAGACATGCTAAGACTTATTAAAAACAGTTAAATAAATAAATAGGAATAATAATAAAACAGTGAAAAACCAGCCTCCCATTGGATGTGTGTGTGTGTGTCAGTCATTAAGTCAGCTATTAAGGAGGGAAATAGCCTTGGGAAAAAAGCTATTAAGGTGGCGTGAAGTCCTTGTCCTGATGGCACGGTACCGCCTACCCGAGGGAAGCAGCTGAAAGATGCTTGCAGGATGAGACTAATCAGCAGTAATTTTGCCTGCCCTTTTCCTGACCCTGGCCTTATACTGGTCACTGATTGACAGCTGCCTCTGCCCAGTCAGCTTCTCTGCTGTGCACACGATACGTTGCAGCCTGTTCTTTGCAAGAGCGAATGCTGAGGCAAACCACACCGTGATGGATGAAGTCAGAAGGCTTTCCACAGTGGCTCTGTGTAACCCGGCCCGAACAGAGCTGGAGACATTCAATTTCCGTAACCGCCTCAGGAAAAACATTCCGCTGTGTGCCCTCTTAATAATGGAGGAGGTGTTTTCCTCCCATTTGAGGTTGTTCGTTATTGTGGTGCCTAGAAATCTGAATGACTCCACAACCTTGACGGCAGAGTTATTGATAGTTAGGGGTAGTACAGGTGAGGGGGCTCGGCGAAAGTCTATCAGCATTTCCACTTTCTTTTTTGGGTTGAGTTCCAGATTATTTTTGTCGCACCACACACCCAATTGAGCCACTTCCTGCCTATAATTTAGTTTGTTCCTCCAATTCTCTTCAGTTTTTGCCTATGCTGCCCTCCTGTCGGGTTTGGTGGTTATTCTCAAGGTCAGTAGTTCTCATGTAAATGGCCTCTGTCTTGCCTAAGCTCTAATCCTCAGCACTGCACGAAATTCAACCATTGCAGCCTGCTGCATCTGGAGCATGTTCTGGCATTGCAAAAGAATTGGAGTTCTGTGCAACAATGAAGCCGCAGTAAATGTCACCAGGTGACTCTGCCCTAACCCTGACACCAGATTGAAGCCTTAATTGGTTAATTGATTCATCTGCCCTCCTAGATTCCAAGCCTGAGGCCATAATTGAAAAACTGACTGGCAATGATTCAGCCCAGGCTGCACACCGGTGTTTGGTTGGAGTTAGTGCTGTGATTGGAGGGCAGGGGATAGGAATTGTGCTTTAAAACCCTCCTCTGTCACTCTGACGGGAGCTTCAGCATGGGTGTAACACATCTTGGGAGAGCTCTGGAAGAACAACTAGGCTGTGCTGCAAAGGGAAGAGGACTGATTGACTTTGGACTGAGAACCAACTGCCTCGTGAGCTAAGTAGACCCAGAGAGAAGATTGAAGAGTTGAAATCTCCTTGTTTGAGTGGTTAATGGACCCCCTTCTCCTACATTAAATATCAGCTTTAAAATTCCAACAATTCTGATATGATAGTGTCTTTCTGTAGCCCCAATTCAGTAAACGAGACCTTGCCAACCTGCTCGTTCTACCCCCCTCCATTTGGTTTCCCCTCCTGAACTACTGCCCATCTGCCACCTCTTGAAGTGGCGCTGGACATGGCTGCCAGGACCCTAAAGGGGAGTGTGGACTAAGGTGGTATCCAAGAGCCCATTCAAGATGCCAACAGCGCCCCCTTTCTAAGACTGGTTTTGTTAAAATATATCTCTACACTTGGCCAAATTGTGTGTCCGTGTCTCCCCTCTCAGGGTAGACTGTTGGCCTAGCGCCCCCAGCCTGTCACATAAAGCATCATTGTCAAAAGTCAGGGCAGCACAGCTGCCTCCTAGCAAGAAGGCTGTGGGCTTGAATCCAGCCTGGGGCCTTTCCATGTGGAGTTTCCCTGTGTTTTGTGCAGGTTTCCTCTGGGTCCTACAGTCCCCTTCCAGGTTCAGCTTCCCCCTTTTGCCTTATTTAGATTTCACTGGGTTCTACATGAGAAAAGGGTCTCTATCTGCTCTAAAACTGCATGATTTTTGCTGGAGGGTGTTTCTCTGCTTTAGCCACAAACCTGTTTCAGTCAGTGCCATCGGCGCATCTATTGCAATTATGTGATATCGGTCTGCTCGCATAACTCAACTACCGCACATCAGATCATCTTGGAGGGTTTTGTCAGCCCATATTACTCAAAAAAAAAAAAACTTATCGGTTTAACTTGAAAGTTTGCTCATTGTCACCACTGCCTATTCCTTAAGGGGCGAGGGTCTGCAATCTTTGTCTTGTTCATCATTGGTTGATGTTTGTCACTTTTAAACCCCACTATATAAGATCTAATAGCTGGGGTTCAGCCCAAGCCTATTTCTAATAGCTCCCAACCAATACTTAGATCGTTTGTTCAGAATAAGTGCCGCTCTTCAGCGGCTATGTAAGGTATACGGACGACCTCTCTAACAACTTGGCTGCTGGTCATCCTCAGCATACGCGTCGCACGTTCAGCCCAAAGATCCCCGAATACGGCTTTTATCTGTATTTCTGCTGTCACTTGCTAATTGCATGCAGGGATTTGCAGCCCCAAGCCATTGCTGGCTATCATCACGCCAAAATATATATTTTTTTTCTAGGTCACAAATTCCTAGTCAAACTTTAATTTCCAGGTTATCAGGAGCCTTGGACTAAAACCAGCTCATCACCGGTTGCAGTCCCCCCGCTACTGTAGGTTCAGCCTCCCATGCAGCCCTGTTTGAATTCCACTAGGTTCTATATGAAGAGTTTCTCTCTCTGCTCTAAAACTGCATGAGTGAGGGTATTGCAATGAGCTGTGTGTGTACACTGCTAAAAAACTGAAGGGAACACTTAAACAACACGAGAACTCCAAGTGTTCCCTTTATTTTTTGAGCAGTGTGTATATCTGTCAGTCTCTGTCCACTTGCATAACTTAACCGTTGATCGCATTAAGTTGATTATTTTTTTTACAGATGAGCGTCTGTTTCTCGGTTCTCCTCTGCGATGATCTGGATCAGGATCCAGATTTGGATTTGTGAACAGTTTTCTGGATTTTTCTCCATATGCCTATTTGTCAGCTCGTATTATTTAAATTAAAAATGTATATAACTGCTTAACTTAGTTTTTTTACTCATTGTCACCACTGTGAATGCTTTAAGGGGGAAAGGGCCTGGAATCTGATTTTCTTGTCATTAGTTGTGGTTCGTCACTTCAAACTCCACCATATATGAGGTCTATAGCTGGGGGTTCAGTTTGGAGCTAGATGTTCTGACCCATCTTTTCCATGCCTATTTCTAATAGCCCAAGCAATACCTGGATCATTTGTTCAGAATAAGTGCCGCTCTTCAGCGGCTATGCAAGATATATCTACGGCCTCTCTTAACTAAGCCACTAGCCATCTTCAGAAAATGCATCCGACGTGATACCCGAAGCATCTGCAATCATCAAAGCCTAAAGATCCCCGAAGCCTTTTCAGTCCATGGTAAGCCTGCAAATAACTGGTGGTCGGTGGTTGTTTTATTTGTCACTTGCTAATCGCATGCTGGGCTCTGCATCCCTAGTCATTGTTGGCTATCACTACCCCAAAAAAAAAAAAATGCTGGGCTTTGCAGCCAGAGCCATTGCTGGCTCTCATCATGCAAAAAAAAATCAGGGCTTTGCAGCCCTTAGCCATTGCTGGCCATGATCATGCAAAAAATGCAGGGCCTGGCAGCCCCTAGCCATTGCTTGCTAATGTCTGGATTGTATAGTTCTTTAGACCTCATTTGTGTCCCATGTCATGCTCATCATGTTTTCCTTTCTCAGCAGCCCACGCTTCTCGTCATTATGATGTTCCTGCTTGGTGAGTATTCCTTCCTTTCTTTGGAAGCCCCCCGAAAACACTGCCTCATGAATCCCCCAACCTCTATTTTTTGGGGGATTTTTCCAGCTGCTGCTCTGAGCCGTGCTCCTGCTCTACGAGTCTTCCCGATGAGTCCAAGCGCCAAAGACTTGTCTGATTTTAAGCATATGAATTCTGATTGTTGTTGAAATTCATCTGCTAGCCAACCTATAACCATAGCAACGTAAGAGCACTGTCATCCCTAATTTACCATCAATTTATTATTCAGCCAGCGGAGGATGGGCTTCCCCAGAATAGACAGGTTCCTCCTGAGATTTCTTCCCAATGAGGAGTTTTTTCTCACCACCGTTTCAGGCTTTTTCTCCCTACAGGGAGTTTTTTGCCTGCTATTCCGGGATTAGTCTGGGCTCTGCCCTTTGCTATATGGAAAGCGCTATATAAATTGAATTGAATTCTCCTTATGCTCAACGCAAATAAAAATCTTTCTTGGATTCACTCGAGTCTCTCCTGATTGTATTTTAATTCTGGGATGCAGAGAGATGAATAGAAATGGACCTCCTTCATCTATCAAAGAACTAGCGACTGTACTTTTTGAAGAATGGAATAATAAAGGAATAAGCTCAGAAGCAGTGGGTTGCAATGATTTTATAACAGCAGAGGGGCGTTTCTAAGGCACGACGCGCAGCAGAGTGACATAGAGCCCCTCCGCTGTTATTAAATCATTGTAACCCACTGCTTCAAGGGGCTTATTGCTTTTATAAAATGGTTGCCCAACATATTAAGCAGGGTGCATAGGTGTATTGACCTAGTGAGTACACATTCAGTTGTTTGCCTGCCAAGCTGCTAATATGATACGTTAAAAATAAAAGGTTCTATGATGTCTTGAGCTATTTTTGGTGTAACCATGTACTTAAAAGTATCAATAGAGCTTCAAATCTATTACCTCTCTGGTGCATGTTCCATCATATCGGACTCACATATTGAACATGAGTTCAGCGTCAGGCCAATTTAGATTTCAAAGTTTTACTTTGCTAATATTGCCTGTGATATTATCATGCATGACTAGAAATAGGCACTTACATGGCTGGTATATTCCTGTATATTAACAAATTCTATACTTCATTTGGAAATACAACCCCAATTCCAAAATAGTTGGGGCAAAGTGTAAATTATGAATAAAATCAAATTGCAATGACTTTCAGATCACATGAGCCAATATGTTATTAAGAATAGAACAAAGGTAACATTTCAAATGTTGAAACGGAGACAATTTACATTTTTAGTGAGATAAAATTCCAATGGCTAAACTCAAGAAACTTGTCTCCTCAATGCCCAGACACCTCCACTCTGTGTTTAAAAAGAAGATGGGATGCTACACCATGGTAAACAGGCCCCTGTCCCAACTTTTTTGAGACCTGTAGCAGCCATCAAATTTGAAATGCGCTCATTTTATGGATAAAATTGTAAAATTTCTCAGGTTCAACATTTGCTGTGTTATCTCTTATATTGTCAATAAAATACTGGCTGATTTGAAAGTCAGTGCGTTTTGATTTTATTCACAATTTTTTCTTTATCTCAACTATTTCGGAATTGGGTTTGTAATTTGTACACTCTGAGCCTGGTATAACAAACTTAACTTTACCATAGGTCTAGTACCTGGCACTAGAACATACTTCATAAAACTTCGGGCAAAATTTTGTCTACAAGGATGTACAAAACGCCATGAGCAGGGAAATAAATCTTTCCAGTTCAGATCCAGGCATGGAGCCTAACGCAGATTCAGGGTACAATCCACAGGGGAGTATTTAATAATGAATACAGTTCAAGAAGAGGGAAAGGCCGCAGCCCAGAACAGAGGAGTGAGTCAGACCAGCTAAATTGGTAATGACTGGAAACGGTAGGGGCATCGCCGCCTTGAGGCAGAAGCCAGGTGGTGAATGCCACTGGCAGAAGCAGGACTGCTTGACAGAAGGAGGAACACATTCCCAATTCCGGAGACGGATGAAGGCTTTGGAGGTGTTCCGAATAAACTTTCTCAAAGAAATAGGCGGGAACGATGGATTAGCAGGTGCGCAGTCCCAATCCTGGAGTCAGATATAAAGGCTTGGGAGCCTGTTCCTATTACTAAGACTACAAAGAATAATTACGTTTTTCTTTGTCATTCATTTCCTGAAAACACATGGAGGAAGAGCTTGGCTCAATACCGGAAGACAAAGCGACTGGAAGACTTAGTTGAGAATGTATCATGACAAACCAGCAACCACACTGACATCACAATTAACTTATATACATGGGACATTCAAAAAAGGGGCAAGGCATATGATAACACCTGGGAGCAGGGGATCAATTAAATGATGCAAACTGCAAAAACACAAGCAGACTGCTGGAACAAGGGAGGAACCAATTTATGACACGTGGTTTGTGACATTTTGCACCTTTTCACAAGTCTTGTGGCAGAAGTTTTGACAGTGCTGCCCTCATACTGGTACAAACACATGCTCAGAGTTTAAGATGTGTCTAAGATCATGAAATTATAATGATGCCTTTCATACCATTGCAGAAAATGACCACTAAAAATAGTGCTGCATACAGTAATGTGTCAATGCAGCATGCAGCACCTGTACGTTTTTATTATAAGGTGGGGGGAATGTGATTCTAGAAAGAATGTACAATAGTGGTGGTGCAGCTTTGCACAGGGTCTGTTTAATTCTATAAATTGCTGAACAGATAAAGCCTACAGTACAAGTGGAGATGGGGAGGCTGTTGTCTGAGGTTGACGAAAACATTGAAATCAGCAATTTGGCATGAATGACATCAAAACAGATTAGCATTTATCAAGCCAATGCTAATCCAAGTCTCTTTAAAGGAATGCCAGGCCTTGAGGCATTATGGGAATGGGTGAGAGCAGGCGTAAAATCCATACTGCCCCGAATCTTGATGGTCCAAATTGAATTTCCTCTAAATCTTGCCTTAATGCTTAGCTTAGCAAACTCTATTTCATGCTCTGCTGGCCCCTGAGGGTGTTGTCTGTAATTCTGTAAGATATCGCTTAAACATAAATGGGGTAAGTACAGTAAGTGCTGAGGAAAGTAGTTAATGGGACTTATTTGGTTATGGCACTGCACCATGCTGCTCCAAGTCTAATGGAGTGGAGTAACAATACACTCCAGGACAATAAAGATGGCATCAATTTCTTCGAGATGTGTGGCTGGCTTATCCTAAATCGTTACCTGAACAGATATTTAATTGAAATCCATACTACTATTTTCCAGGCAAAAAAAAAATTATCCTATCATTAGTTGTGCAGCCCAGGATTTACAACACTGGTTTACCAGCGTATTAAAGTGTAGTTTCAAAGAAAGACCCAGGTGTTTACTTTTTTGAATTCACTTATTCTTTTTGGGGCACCCATCTTATTTTCCTTGAAGAAAATGAAAATTTAGACTTGTTTTCCATTTCTGTGCAATCAGCAGTCTTAACACACACTGACAGTCAAACGCATCTACTGATGCATGTTTGGTTTGAGGAATTTCAGACATCCTCTGAAGTCCCTTTGAAATCTGATTTGTACACCGATATCAGTGGATCAAATGCGCTTTATGTTCTACACGCAGGTATATTTGGTTGCCATTTCTATTAGTCATCAACAAAATCATTCATCCAGAGAAAAGACCTGAATGAAATACCAAAGACCATTCTCAGTGGGAATAAATGAAACAAATGTTCAATAATGCAAGCTCAAGTACATTATTGAACATATACCAATTAGAATTCTCAAGGCACACTTTAGAGGCTTGAGCAGTTCTCTGCTTGAGTGGTTCTCAATAAGAGGAAAGCAAATGAATTACTCTGGTGAAATATTATACTATTTAACTGCACTTGGCTGGTTTTGCATAGTGATTAGAGATTCAGGAAATGTTTGTAAGGCAAGAAGAGGCAGCCTTTACTAAATATACTACACTGCAGACAGTTGCATACCCTGACTAACCAAGTGTGAAATAGCTTTGGCTAAGTGAGGCGGCTGACCATTAATACTGATAAAAGGGCTGATGTGCCCAAGGTGCAGAGGAATTTCACAGCGGTGTATCTTGGATTGTGAAAACATAAATTAATGTTGATACTTTAGAGCATTTTAATGCATGCACAAACAAAATGAGGATGTACTGTATACACATAAATATAGTGGAATACACATCTCTGTCACATCAGCATGTACAAACTTGCAGCATATCATAAGTATTCACGTGCAGACTTTTACACAAAGAGACACATTAAAATTTCTGGTTCTCTCGCTGTCTACTATCACACGTATGCAAAAGTTCCTTTCAGCCATGGATTTATATCCTCCGCAATATTAGATATGATTGAGGACTGTATATAAAGATGGACGACACATCTCCACTTCAGAATGCTGTACATAAATGGTGCCAAAATGTGTTTTATTTTGATGCTGGCATCTTGCGTATTTGGAACCAGAGTCTGCGCAATGGTGACTTGGGGGCTGAGCCGCGGTATCGAGGTCCTACCCATACACCCTCCCAACTCAGTCACAAGCACATCCCTGAACTTTAGATTTAGCGTGGCTGGCTGCTTCAGTGTCTGACTAGATGCTGGCGATGTGGTCTACATCTACTGCTATTTTTCGCTGACTGTATATGTAACATCGCACCTCCAGGGCCTTCAGTCATCGGCCTGTTAAGACCCAACCCGCATTCCACGCTGTTCAGGAATCACCCACATTTGTTGCTTCTGGTCATTGTGCTAGAAGTCTGTGTATATAAACACAAGCTCCGCACTCATTTGGCGCGAAGTCTTGCAAGCCTGTTGTAAAGCTCTAGCCTTGAGTAGAGGTTGTTACCATTTATCCCATGGTCTGCGTAAATACTCTTTTCTGATTGGCTGGCAAGTATGCGTTAAAACCGTGGAACCGCACAGGTAGTTCGGCTATGGTAGTTTCACCATTTGAAATTCATCTGCTAGCCAACCTATAACCATAGCAACGTTAGAGCACTGGCATTTGGCTAGGTATTACAGATCATTTATCTCCAGTAAATTTGGTGGCGTCAGATAAGTTGCGTCTGGGGTGGTTAACAATAGGTAATTCAGCGATAATGACCATAAATATTAAAGCAGCAGAGTAATAACGCTTTATTCATTAAACGATAGTAATTATGCAGGGTTACAAAGAAAGCTAACAAGTCCACTTCAGGTATCAGCAACTGTTGACAGTTCGCTACGTGCTATGACAACAGACTGATTTCAGCTCGCTAGCTCTATGGAAACCATCAAAAGTTCATTGTAATTGCGGATAGCAAGTTAGCTACACTCGGCAGAATCGTGCATAATGTTGTGTTCTGCATAATCTCTGATTCAGCTGGAATCAGTTTCCAAATCATTAGCTGCTAAAAGGATGTGAGCGAGCGCAAAACAAATTTCTCCATGAAGGTAAGCTGAACTAAGTTAGCTGGTTCCGTGTAGCTTAGCCTATAGCTTTGAGAGGGCGCGGCGCCTGTTTAAAGGAGGAGACAGCATCTCAGTAAAGTATATTTCAGCTGTAAGCAGAATACTTGAAGTGTCTAAGACGCATAGTTTGATATATTTTAATTCGGTAATCATCCATTGCGACTCATTTTTAAACCAGCGAGTCTTCAAATTGGCTTCAATACCAGGGGGCAGACATTTTTACTAGGGGAATCTTCTGATTTTGAATTTGATCTTTCGGAAACATCACCTTTAAAAATGCATAATAACCTTAACCTCTTACATCTCCCAATTAGCCACAGTTGCTCAAACTATTTGGTAAAAACCGACGACAGTCTAATTTACTTTTGATAGCATGGTTTCAGCACTCGTTAAAGGGACAATAAGCGAAAATGCAACATCTAGATTGAAGGAATTAAAAATTGCTATGTGAAGAATGAGAGGTGTAATTTCATCTGGGGTATGGCAGGACAACACATACCCACTCTCTGTGTTGATCTCCAGCCCCTTGTCTACAAGCCCGGTCCGGCTGTGCGTTCATGTACGTTCATGTGAATCACCACCTCCTCCTTCCCGAGAATGCATTCATACAGCCAGTGAGCAGTGGCAGCGCATATTTTTTTAAAAAGCAAAATGGCGGGGAGCGGAACGAAACGTTCACCTGAAGACGAGCAGGATCCAAAAATACTTCTAAAGAAACAACGGTCGTAGACAAAGAAAAGGACAGGACCCGGATTAATATTGGCCTTGCATTTCCCACGTAGAGAGCATTGCGAGAGCTAACAGGGCTACAATTAGACTTGGAGCTGGCTCGTTTTCTCCTGGACAGGTAAGTAACAACAATTCAATTAAATTTAATGTCACAATCGTGGCATGGGTTAATGTCCAGAGCTTGAGTTGTTAGCGGCTCGGTCCCGGCAATGGGCCAGGCGTTACGGTTGTGTTAGGTGAGTAGCCCTGCAGCCAGCAAACATTTGCAATTAGTGCAAATCTGCAGAACTACTCATATGATGTTTGTTGATTTAAATGACAATTTAGCAAGCCAATAAATTAGCAGTTTGTTTTTAAAGACTGTGAGATATATTCAGTTTAGTGTGAGACCGTTCAGTGAACTACATCTCTCGTCTAGCTCAATGAATGTCACAGACGTGAGCATGGCCGTCTGCTTGGCACTCTTTTAGCTGACAAAAGCGACAGCTGTTCGGAAGGAGAGATGGCGAGTCAATTCCGTAAGTTTACGAGACCGGCTCTGCAAGTTATAACATAGCTAAATAGAAATTTAGATTATATATAATTAAATATATAATTAAGCATATTAGATTTAAGGTTTAGATTTAACCTGTTCGCCAGTAGATGGCACTGTCAGCTTAGCATTGCTGTTCTGTGGGTCGTAAATGACTTGAGCGTGAAGACAGCTCGAGCGAGTGGTCAACAGCGCGCTAGTGAGAAATGGCAATGGGTGTAAGCTAAGATTTGGCAACAGCCATAAAGATGGCTGTTTCCTTAGGTGTATGGGCAGGAATATTTTTTTCCAGACCGTTAATGTGTCGCTACTCTGGAATTCTGGTCCCCCCACTAGCAATTCGGTTGGCTATCTAGCTAGCAAACTAAAGTGATGTCGAACTGTATGATGTTATAGTTAGCACGCCAATGTATTTCGCTACATAGCCAACTGGCTAGCAAGCTAAAAAGGCTCCAGTTCACTTTCAATGACTAATGTATTCTCAGAAATAATTATGCCGACAAAATAAGGCTACAGTTTCCGTACACTGTCATATTCGCTAGCGAGCTAGTTGGCTACCAAGCTAGAGTGATATCGAGCTGTATATATTAACTGGTTACAGCCTTTTTGTGTTTGACAAGTGCTTATGATGTCCTTTTCGCAGGCTGCAATTAGGCTGCAATTTTTTTTTTCCGTTAACGCATCACAATTTCTAGTATCAAGAGGGAAAAAAACATCTCCCAAAAAGAAAACACTTCCATAGTTCACCTTGCTCCTGATATCCAATGTGAATAAAGCTGAGCACTACAGGTTTTCATCACTGATGATATGATGATTCCCAGTGACAGTTACTGTGAATGCCCTCCTGAAATGAGTAAAGTTGGGATGTTAACTACATTGAGTGGCGAAGTCCCGTCCCATCCGGTGCTCCCCATGGGATCTTAAATCCGAAAAATTTACATGGTAGTCAATGGCAAGAGACAAACTATTTTTTGATTCCGTTCGTATTATACACTGAATTACACATATGATGTTTGTTGATTTAAAAGGCAATTAAGCAAGCCAATAAATTAGCAGTTTGTTGTAAAGATTGTGAGATATATTTAGTTTTGTGTGAGACCTAGAGATCTCTCGTCTAGCTCAATGTACGTCACCGACCCGAGCATGGTCTGTTAACCAACTTGCGAGTTCAACAAGTATCTGTAAAAAAAAAAAAGTATATATTAATGCTGCAACAGACCTTAGAACAGCGTGCTAATCAATTCTTGTCATTGATGATTCGTTGAGAAATAACATTAATTTCCAAAAATGCAGCGGTTAGTTAACAAGGATTTTGATAACTAGTAGAGGCTGTAAATTTAGGGCTCTTGGGTACCTTGGCTAGCTGTGTGTTCACAATGAGAAATGTTGATACATGCTATAATAAAATACGTTCTCTCAGGGTTAGCTAGTAATGCCCAATTTAGATCATGCTTGCTAATATTGGATTATTTTTTATCATACCTCTGAATAACTTGAGTGGGGCCCGATTTCAATATTTTCTCAGATACCACAAGTCTTATACATACTTAGCTCAGTGAAAAATCCAGTGAAAGCCAATGTAAGCTGGTCCATCAGCTTGCTTAACCAGATTCACCGCCTTTATCGAAAAAGAGAATAAGTTTTACTGACAGGCTAGATAGAACCATCATAAATCATCTTGGGACTCTGTCATGGCCCCAATTTGTTAAACAATTTACAACACAACAGCAACAGTAAGGGATGACAGACACAGTTTTAAAACTTACACACATTTAATTTTTACCAAAGACAATAACGATTAAACTAATATTCTGACCAAGATTGAAAACAAAAAAAAAACAGAAATATTTACAGTCCCTTTGGGGGGTTTCCTGGTGATGTGCTGGGTGAGGAGAATGCTCAAACACAGGTAAAAATCCACAAAAGAAACTTCACAGGTCTTGAACAGAAATGACAGGTCTGGTCACATGTATCCTTCTCCTTGCAATTTCTCCTACTACTTTACTGTCTCAATTCTCCCCTTTATATACTCTTTTGCAGAGCCCACCCACATTTAGACCTCTTTTTTTTTTAATTTTCGGGGACTTTCCCCAGACATGCCCAGGACATGTCTAAACCTAGCTCCAGTCTGAGCTGAATAAAAAAAAGGTAAATACTGCCATCTAGTGGCCTATATTCACATTACAACTCAAACTGGAAATTTAAGATGGGTTGGCATCAATTTGCATAATCTGTTATGGCTCATAACAATGTGTTATGTCTAGCTATTCCTCTGTAGTTTGAGACTAACAGTTTTAGCTGTCAGTAGAGCTCACACTCATATCCAATGGTGCCTAATTTGCCGGTTCCAGCATATATTTCAGGCGCAGCATACTTTAAACCTTACTTACACAAACTGGTACATATGTCCTGCCCATCTTTATATTACTGCTCACTCAATTGGTTATATAATGCTAATAAATAGTCATTTTCTTTTTCTGATAATGTGAATGGGAGATGAGCACTGCCTGAGATGTGTACGCGGGCAGTTCAAGCATAGACATGCTGCCTTGTTGGCAATTTTTGTCTTGTGGGAGATCAGCTTGACGAAAGGATGAGTTCCAGTGGAGGAAGGTTTGCACTTCCAAGGTCATCCAGCTGATGTCTGGACTTTACCCACGACATGAGAAGACATGGAGCCTCCTGATCACAGACACTGCCACAGACTTTTGGACTCCAATTTATTACTACTACACTGTATTGGTCATTTGCATGACTCAATGAAACACACAACTCTGTGTCATACAGTAGATTTAATTTATTTGTATTTACGCAAGAATTAAGAGCATTGATTAGCAGCTGGACTTGCAGGAACAGGATATGCTGATGTAGCTGGGAAAAGAGAATAAAGAATATACACTGTCGCTCAAAAGTTTGGGATCACTTGGAAATTTTCTTGTTTTCCATGGAAACACACATGAATTAATCTGATTAGGAAATATAGCAAATGAACAGAACATGCTGACATTGTCTGAGTTAGAAATAATGATTTTAATGGAAAATGATGAATATGTATTTCAAACTTAAAAAAAACCCACCTTCACTGTTGATACTCAAACTGGTGTTTGACGGGAACTATTTAGTGCAGCTGCTAGTTGACAACCTGTGAGGCGTCTTTGCCTTAAACTACACACTCTCAGATATTTGTCTTCTTGCACAGTTGTGTATCGGGGCCTCCCACTCCTTTTTGTGTCCTTGTTAGTGCCAGCTTGTGCTGCTCTCTGTAGAGAGTAGTTGACAGCATGGTAAGAGATTTAAAGTTTTCGATTTCTCGCATTGAATAACCTTCTTTTCTAAGCACAAAAATAGACTGACGGGTCTCTCAAGGAAGTTCTTTCTTACTGGCCATTTTGAGCCTGTAAACAAACAAACAACTGCTGATGCTTCAGGTACTAAACCAACCTCAAGAATGCCATGCTCCCTTTTGAGCTCCCTCATTAGTTCAACGGTTTTCAGCTGTGCAGCACATTTGCAGAAGGATTTTCTAATAATCAATTAGCCTTATAAAATGCTTAACTTGGATTAGCAGCCATACCAGGAGATTGATGCAGAGGAATGACAGTTGCTGATAATAGGCCTCTTTGCAAAAATTGTTTTACTCTTAAAGACGTGTTTCATGGTTTATGCATTTCATAAATTACACTCTGTACATTTAAAAGGTAAATACAGACCTCACGCTATTAGCTAACATTAGCTCCCTAGCTAGGTGACAACTTGCTAACTGGGTAAGTTAGTGATGTTCCAAGCACAAATGTGGCATCATTTTACCTGATACGTTTTATCCAGCTACTCCTGGTGCTGTAATCTGGTCCTTTAACTCATCAGGGAGCGAAAACGAGTAATACTTTAGTGTGGGATCATTCCGCTACGAACCACGAAGGCATTGTAGCTACAGCGACTCAGGGTAGCATGAGAATCAGAAAAATCAATAACGTAATTTTGCAACATTTCGGGTCTGTAGTGTTAGTCTTTTTACTTATGTATTTTCACAGTAGTATATTTAAACAGTTAAACAACAAACTGTTAATTTATTGGACTGCAAAGTTATCTTTTAAATCAACAAACATCATATGAGTAATTCCGAGTATAATTCAGGCAGGATCAGAAAATAGTTTATTTCTTGCCATTGACTACCATACAAATGTTTTTCGAAATAAGGTCCCATGATGGTCCAACAGAAGGAGTGTGACTTCACCACTCTATTGGCATGCAAGCAATAACATTATAGATTCCGATGTCACTTCATCTTGATAACTAGACAGACAAATAGCTCGCTCACAAGTATTCCATTGTAAGTGAACTGAAGCCAGTTCAGCTCAGTAGCCAGTTGGCTATGTAGCTAAATACATTGGCGCGCTAGCAATCACATTATACAGTTCAATATAATTTTAGTTTGCTAGTGTAACAAACTGTGAGTGATACTGTGAAATGAAGACGTTCCCTTGTAACAGGAAGTGGTTTTGATGAGTTGCGACAGTTGCCGTAATTGGGGGGGTGAGACTGGAGTGTGAATCTGACGTGTGTTATTAAAAACGTATAAGCCGTGGATTACGGAACTCTCTGTCTCTATGTCCTTTCCTCAGTTTGCTCACATATATATATATACATATCTATTAGATTGGACGGACCCAAGAAAAGACTCGGTTACATTGGTGGCAGCGGTGGGATTCCACGTTGTTGTTTTTTATTAGTTTAGCTTTCTCAGTATAGCTAGCCTGCTAACCTGTTGAGCAGCGTCAAGTTATTAAGCGGCGGACATGTGGTGCGGATATGAAGACCCTTTTAAACCCGAAACGGGGAGGATTACTGGCCGTTCGTCCGGCCGAGATGTTGCTGTTGACCTACCTGCTCCTTTCGCCGGCGATGGAAGCCAGAGTTTCCTGGGCTGGGTGAGACAGCTGGAGGTGGCAGTCAGAGCGACTGTGGGCTGCAGCGGCGGCTATAATGAAGAGCTGGCGCGCATCCTTCCCACCCGACTGTGTAAATCGGCGTTCCTGCTGTGGGACAGCCTTCCCGAAGGAGTGAAGTCGGATTATGCGGCGGTAAGAGAGAGATTGGCAGCGGCTTTTGGACAGAGACAATACATCGACCGCTTTAAGGCCAATTTATCTGCCAGAGCGCGGGCTCCAGGGGAGAGTCTGGAGGTGTATGCAGCTGACGTGAGCCGGCTCGTCGCAGAAGCGTTCCCAGATTACGGAGCCGTGGCACAGAGAGAGGAAAAGTTTCGTCGCTTCCTGGCTGGCCTGGACCCAGTGCTGAAAGTCAAGTGTCTCGAGCAGGGTGCTACAGATTTGGAGGAAGCTCTGATTATTGCAGAGCGTTGCGAAAACGCCAGGGACGCTCTGCAGAGAGATGGTGTGAGTACCTATCCGTTCACCCAGCTACCTGCAGGTACTTCAATTGTACAGTCTGTGTCAGTGACAGATAATCTACAGAAAGCTGTGAATAAATTGACAGAGGAGATGTGCTTCATGCGAATGGAAATGAAAGAGATTGGTGATGAAAACCAGAGACTGAGAGCTGAAAAAAATGACAGACAAGAACGAGCGTTTCGCTCACCCTCAAGGGGGCGCTGCCGCTGTACTTGTGGTGAGTGGGGATGCTCATCAAGAAGCTCCCGTGATGGACAGTGGAGCCGCTCCCCAGAGCGGGGGCAATTCTCACCTCGTGAGAATTCACAGTCACGTGGCCGTCATCAGGATGCAGGGACGCCCCCCAGCTCCAGGCAGCAGGGGGCCAGGAGCCCTAGCCCTGGGTGGCGTGCCAGACGTGATGAGGAACCAGGACGACGGGGGGTGCGTTTCTTGTCTCCACAACAGCGTGCTGACAGGGGACAGCAGGGAAACGGACAGTAGCTGGTGTGGAGGCCCGGACATCAGCTCTTCCTCCTTTTGAGGGCCCTGTACAAGATAATGTTTCTGAGAACTACCCCGTTGTTGACTCCTTGGATCGCCCCACTTCTTATGTAATGGGAGTGGTTGAAGGAACTGAAGTGGTTGTACTGGTGGACTCTGGGGCCACGGTGTCGCTGATTAGTGAGAAATTTCGTATGTCTGTCCCTGCTCTACGGAGCAGACCCCTGAAGAAGAATTATATTGATTCTCGTGCAGTGAATGGGCAGATGTTAGATACGTTGGGCTCTTTGTCAGTGACATTTAAACTTGGTTCCTCCTGTTGGCAGCACAACTTCTTTGTGCTGAGAGAGTCTACTCAGGACGTCCTGCTGGGTCTGGACTTCCTAGTAGAAAACAATGCACTACTGGACTTGGGCCGGAGAGTATTACAGTTATGGGATGTTACCGTGCCCCTGCTACAGGGGGGGGAATTAGTACCGGGCTGCTGTAATGTATCCATAGCTGATGCAGTGACCATTCCTCCCTTGAGCGAAGCCTTAGTACCAGCCAACGTCTATTACTCCTCTGGGGCCAGTGTTCCCCCTGCTGGTTTTGACGGCTACTTGGATCCCAATATTCCTGAGACGACTGGACTGGTGGTAGCTCACACGGTGACCCGGGTGAAAGATGGTGTGACCGTGGCTCGGGTCCTCAATCCCACTGGTAGAGCCGTGGATCTTAAACCGGGTCTTCACTTGGGGGAATTCTACCCTGTTCCGGAGACGGATGTGACACCACTTAATCCCCCTCCTGTAACCGGGCCCGATCGTCCACTGTCTGCTGCGCTCCCGGTCACCCTGGATGGATCACCTGTCACTGTGCAACAGAGGGCAGAGCTGTCAGCGCTACTGCAGAGATTTAGCAGTGTGTTCAACCTGCCGGGCAGGAATACTGGCAAGTGCACCCTTGTTAAGCACCATATAAGGACTGGTGACCATCCGCCCCTCAGACAGCGTGCCTATCGGGCTTCTCCTGAGAAAAGAGCTGAGATCGACCGTCAAGTTGAGGCGCTTCTGGCTGATGGTGTGGTGGAGGAGAGTTGCAGTCCGTGGGCGTCTCCGGTGGTGCTGGTTAAGAAAAAGGGGGGTGAGTGGAGATTTTGTATCGATTATCGTCGCCTTAACTCAGTAACGATCAAAGATTCTCATCCCCTCCCCCGAGTTGATGATAGCCTCGATGCCCTATCTGGCTCTGCATGGTTCAGCACCCTCGACTTCTCTAACGGCTACTGGCAGGTGGAGGTGGCTGAAGAGGATCGGGAGAAGACAGCCTTCACAACTGGCCGTGGCTTATATCAATGGAAAGCCATGCCGATGGGCCTGACTAATTCTCCAGCCACCTTCCAGCGCATGATGGAACTGATCCTCAGAGGTCTCCCCTGGCGCATCTGCATGGTGTATCTGGATGATATACTGATTTACAGCAACACATTCAAGGACCATCTTGCCAACCTGGAGGAAGTGTTGACCAGGATACAGTCTGCAGGTCTGAAACTAAATCCGAGCAAATGCCACCTCGCCAGGGACTGCGTGGTGTTCCTGGGCCATGTGGTCTCCAAACAGGGCCTCCAACCAGACCCGAGAAACACTGAAAAGGTGAGCTCCTGGCCGACTCCCTGCTCTCCTTCTGAGGTTAGGGCTTTTGTGGGTCTTTGCTCGTATTATCGGCGGTTTGTGAAGAACTTTTCACAATTTGCTGCTCCACTTAACCGCTTGGCTGGGAAAAATGTACCTTTTGAATGGACTGCTGAATGTGAGACAGCTTTCACCTACCTGAAACAGGTGCTCACGTCTTCTCCAGTTGTCACACTGCCTAACTTTGCACTCCCATTCAAAGTTTATACTGATGCATCCAAGGACGCTGTAGGGGCAGTGTTAGCACAGGAGGTGGACGGCCTGGAGAGGGTCATTGTCTATGCTAGCCAGGCTCTCACGCAAGCACAGAAGCGCTGGTCCACCTTTGACAGGGAGCTGTGGGCCGTGGTGTGGGCCGTGCGTGGGTTTAGACATTATGTGGGGCTGTCCACCTTTACCATTGTGACTGATCATCGCCCTCTGTTGGGACTTAGGAACATGGCCATCGATAACGACCCAACAGGGCGGAGAGGTCGCTGGGTGCTAGAGCTGGACCCTTTTGACTGGACTATTGTACACAAAGAGGGCCCTAGCCATAAAAATGCAGACGCTCTTTCCCGCCGACCGGCCTCCCCTGGCCCTGCTGGAGTGACAACAGGCCACATTGTGGGCTCGGTGGACTATTCTCCAGACCTGCAGGCTGCTTATACTCTCTGCTGCACTAACCTCGAACTGCAGGTTGCACAGTGCGAGGATCCTGACATTGGGGTGGTGCTGTCCTGGCTGGAGCATGACTCAGCACGACCACCTCGCAGGCGCCTGGGTGGAGCATCAGGTCGCCTAAAGAAACTGTGGACTGAGTTTGGCCGTTTGTCGGTCATTGACGGACTGTTGTGTAGGACGGTACTCTCGTCATCCTCAGGAACACAGCAGGTTCAGGTGGTGATTCCGTCATGTGTGGTGCCTGAGCTGCTTCAGCATCTGCATGGGGGGCCAGCTGCGGCACACTTTGCAGCAGAACGTGTGTGGGAGAAAGCCCGACAGACCTGCTACTGGCCTTTCATGCTGAGAGACATTAGAACGTGGTGTGAGCAGTGTGAAGCCTGTCAGACACGCAGGTCTCCGGCTCCCAAGCAGAAGGCTCCCATGGGGGGGTCTGTGGTCGACCATCCTCTGCAACGGGTCGCCGCAGATATTCTGGAGCTGCCTGTGACCTCTCGGGGGAATAGGTATGTGTTGGTTGTGGAGGATTATTTTACAAAGTTTGTCAATGTGTACGCCCTTCCAAACCAGACTGCACACACAGTTGCTCGCTGTCTCTTCGAGGATAATGTGTTGGTGCATGGAGTCCCCGAGGTCCTGCACACTGACCAAGGGCGTCAGTTTGAAGCGGACGTGATCCAGGGGCTCTGTCAGATGTTGGGGATCAAGAAAACACGCACCACCGCTTATAACCCGAAATCGGATGGGATGGTCGAACGCCATAATCGCACCCTAATTGACCAGCTTGCTAAGATGCTACTCTCCCGCGGGGGAGAATGGGACTCTTATGTCAAACAGGTGGCTTTTGCTTACAACACCTCCAGACACGCTAGCACCAAGTTCACTCCCTTTTACCTCATGCATGGCCGGGAGGCGCGTGTCCCTGCTGATGTGTTTGTGCCGGGTGTCTCTCGGGGGACTGGATCTCTTCCCGAGTATGTGTTGTCTATGGTGGATGGACTGAAGGCTGCTTTTTCAGCTGCTACGCTCAATGCCGCGGAAGCTCATGAGAGACAGAAAATGTATCATGATGCTAATGTTTGTCACCGTGCTTATAAGGTGGGGGAGATGGTGTGGTTGAGTAATCCCACTGAGAATCGCACAAAGTTGGCGCCACATTGGAAGGGCCCATACCAGGTCACGGAGGTGTTGGTGTCTGGAGGAGAAGCAGCGCTGACTTATCGCATCGGCAGCCCACTGGACTCTCTGGAGAAGACTCAGGTGGTGCACCACGACAGACTCAAACGTTACACATTACCGGTGCCTTCAGGGACTGTAGGTGGCTCCCCGCCTGCTTTTCAAGCATCGCCTCTTTTGGGGGCTTCGTCACTACAGTTTCTGCCGCAAAGTGTTGATCAACAACAGGCAGTAGGTGGGGACATGAGTCTGTATGGGGAGTTTTCAGGGGCTGAGCCAGTGCGGTCACGCGGGGGGCGTGCTCTGCGGTCACCCCCACATCTTCAGGATTTTGTGAGGTTCTGAATTGCTGTGTATGTTATTTACTGTTGAGGGTCAGTTGATGTGCATAATTGTTGTTTTTTTTCTCCCTCTCTCTTGTTCTGGTACATGCAGTTGTGTTTGTTGTGTAACTGCTTTGAGGAGGTCTCCAGTTATGCTGTGGTGTCCCTGCTGTTTTATGTGAAACGGGACGTTTCAAGTTGAGGGGGGGACATATGTAACAAACTGTGAGTGATACTGTGAAATGAAGACGTTCCCTTGTAACAGGAAGTGGTTTTGATGAGTTGCGACAGTTGCCGTAATTGGGGGGGTGAGACTGGAGTGTGAATCTGACGTGTGTTATTAAAAACGTATAAGCTGTGGATTACGGAACTCTCTGTCTCTATGTCCTTTCCTCAGTTTGCTCACATATATATATACAAATCTATTAGATTGGACGGACCCAAGAAAAGACTCGGTTACACTAGCTAGATACTCACTAGCAAGCTGATTGGCTAGGACAGTTCGCAAACTGTAGCCTTATTTTGTCGGCATAATCAAGACGCAAATTGAAGCGATTATGGGACAAAAGTGAAGTGGGGGAACCAGAATTCCAGAGTAGCGACGCATTAACTGTACGGAAAAAGATATCGCTGCCCACACACCTAAGGAAACAGCCATCTGTATGGCTGTTGCCAAATCTTGGCTTATACTCGTTGTCATTTCTTGCTAGCGCACTGTTGACTACTTGCGCGAGCTGTCTTTATGCTTAAGTCATGTACAACCCACAGAACAGCAGTGTTAAGCTGACAGTGCCATCCACTGGCGATCAGGTTAATTCTAAACCTTAAATCTTATACGCTTAATTATATATATATTTATATATAATTTAAATTTCTATTTAGCTATTTGATTTATATTTAACGTTTAGATTTACTATTTAATGTCCTCTTTTACCTTCTACAAAAAGTTATGCTACAAAAAAACGATATCACCTTTTCTACACCAATTTACTCATATTTGCGCGTAGATGTGTGAAAAAGAGACGGTTTAAAATGGCAACAATCTTTTTTTCCCGGGTTTTGACGCTAAATGTGCAAAAACTGTACAGTATGAAACAACACACTATTTTACAAATGGCGCCCCATATTAGGGCACTGTGTAGTGAATGTTCAACATTGAAAACAATATAGAGGGTGAGTGAGTGAGTGGACAAGTGTGCATTCCGAACGCAGCCTTAGATTCCCCAAGTAAAAATGTCTGCCCCCTGGTATTGATGTCGATTTGAAGACTTTCCGGTTTAAAAATGCGTTGCACTGGGTCATTACCAAATTAAAATGGATAAAACTATCCATTTTAGACACTTAAAGAATTCTACTTTCCACTGAAATATACTTTGCCGAGGTGCTGTCTCCTCCTTTAATGATTACCAGCTCGTTTTCTTAAGTGCAAAACTTTCATCAAAAATTTCGGAATGCTTTGATTTGATATACCATGGTCATTTGTCAGCAATAAGCGGGATAATCAACTCGTTGGTGTGCATAACGCAGTTTTAAGGCACTGTGTGGAGGCAACCATTATTCTTGTTATTTCCGTCGTGCCTTTAAACCGTGTGATGCACACCTACAAGTTGATTATCCCTTATATATTTGCGCCTATGTAAAAGCGCTATTTTAATACGCTGTTTCTTGCGTAAGACATCAGTGCAATTTTCAAATTGCATCTTAATGCACTTAGATATCTGTTACCATACGTGGTCAATACGACATCTTTGCAATCGAGCCTGCTTAGTCGCTTCAAATCTTTTTTTGATACTTGCAGGAACAGTTCTAATGGCATTGTTTCTCTTGTCGCTAGAAATTCGTTAATATGTAATTCTACAATGGGTGTAAATAGGAAATTTGTTTATATTAATAAAGAGCCGATTTTGAATGTTGAACAACATGCTTTAGGGTGTAATTTAGCAAGTGTGCTTCAAACGACATAGAAATGGTTTAGAAATCCAGGGTTTTGCATATGAAGAAATCAACAAGATAATTAATTATATATGCGTCAGCTGCATCCGTCTAAATATGTGTTTATTTTTGTTATGTTAATATTTGTTTTGTACTAATTTTCTCTTTTCTTCTTCTTCATTGTAGTGACATTTTTATTTGTTATACATTTTTCTTTATCTTTTTACCTTTATATTGTGTAGTTAACCTCCGCCGAGAAGGTATATGTTTTCGGTGCCGTTTGTTGGTTTGTTTGTGTACAACATAACTCAAAAACTTATGACTTTGATGAAATTTTCAGGGTAGGTGGGTATTAACTCAAGGAAGAGGTGATTAAATTTTAGCATATCTTTGCCAAAGTACTGCTGAGATATACACCAAAGTTCAAGATTTCAAGTCTTTCCAATGGGCCGGAGTTCCAATCGCCGTGCTTTTGGCTTTGCTGCACCCTGGCGGAGGTTTTGCGCTCTCTGAGTGCTTTTCTAGTTACTTTCTGTGATAATTTCATTGGGGCCTAGTGCCCGAATAAACTATTGAATTTAATTGAATTTATTCTAATTATTATTGTTGGAACATTGTTTCCTGTTTGTTCGGTATTTTGCCCTTTTGCTTTTGCTCTGCTGTAATAATAAAAATCCAACTTCATCTCTGCATCTGAATCCAGTTCCTCTTTTGCCCTTTGTCAGTGCACAGAGAAGACCGTTACATTATATTGTCTTGTTAGGAATTTTAACCAAACTTTAGGCCTATTGAAATAACTATTCTACACGACTGAAAGCTTGTTGCAGGGTTAGCTAATTTGGATTTTTTTTCCAAGCAAAGTTGTATGAGGCTTAATACATCTGCTGCTTTCCTCATCCTTTGTAGTGACATTACAATCCTTGGCTTTAATGCCAATGTCTGGAGGTCCAGCCAGCCACTATAAACTTGTGCAGACTGCTGGCTGTCTACATGTTAGGTGGGTAATACATTGATTATAAATGCAGTACATTTACCATTTGCCATTATGGTAAAGTTACCGCATACAACCATTCAGTATAAGGTAGCTAAATAAAGTCTGTGGGTAAATGGACTACCTGCTATCATGCATTTTAACATTTGTTCTAACCACCATGCTAGCTTGCAAACTATCTGGCATACCTGTTACTAAATCTCAATTTACCAGTTAGCCAACTAGCTTGCATGACAACTCAAGCTGAATTCTTTGATTTTTGGTGAAAAACTTGGTGAACATGTTTTGTTCGGCACATCCATCTTGCAGTGTGGACCATGACCAAAAGAGTTGAGACACGGGAATTCCAGCCTGAGTCTTCTCTATATATTTCTTCTTCCTAGGACTGCCTTTTGAGAAACAAATGAGTGATTTTATCATTATGAATCTAAACTCAAGCTAATTTGTGGCTAGGTAAACTGAAAAAGTGCTTTCCAGGTGTTTATCCACATAGTTGGAAGTAAAGCTGACTTTTTTAGCCCCCGCAAACTCCAGCAGTGATTTTCCGATGTGTTGATAGTTGAGCCTATTCCCATCACCCTTCACTGTCTGTCATCTATAACAGCCTTGCACAAATCCCTGTCATATTAGCAGTCAGGGAGCACTGCCAAACATCACCCTTTAAAATGACTGACAAATGGGAAAGCTATCACTCCAGTGACAGGAGGTCTAGACTCAGGGGAATGTTGTCAGTGGCATCTGCAGTGAAGCAGTAGTGCAGAGATTTTTGGTTGGATTTTTTTTTCTTCTGGCTGGCAGACCTGCGTTGAAGATGGTTATTTGGTAAAGCAGTCATTAGGTGATAACTCACTTGTGACATTGTTTAGGATGGCTGTTCTGGGGAAGGGGGATGTTAGAAGGAAAAATATTATTTTTCATGAGAGAGAGAAACAACTATTCTGTTCTCAATGAAAATTAGGTTTTCATGTTTCTTTTCCATTATATGATATTGAGAGTTATTTTGAAAAAAATCATATTTCTTATAGCTCACCAAACTGCCTCACCAAGACAGGTTTTTTTTTGGTCTCGATTCATTATAACCACAATGTCTTTTTCTATAGCTGAAGGCAATTAATCTTTTGTACATTAGACAGGGAGTGTCTTACTTGAGATTTTCATCTTGGAAGCAACACAGGAAGTTGTACAGGATGGTAACTGCACATCCAGATATACCATTCTGCTGCTCTCATACATTTTTTGCCTTGATCATAGCACAGCGGGGTACAGCCCCATAAACGCATTGGTTTATCGAGTGACTATGTAGTCATCAGGAAGCTTTAACATAAAGGTAGAAACAGTCCTTAAATAAGTCCTTACAGACCAGCCAAATTTTTGGTATTAATTTCGTCTTGTTAATATATTAATGTGAAAGGACTTCAGAAGAACACTTTCTAATGAAAAACCGTTTTTTTCTTTGCAACTACAGCTTTCTGACTGCACCCAAAGAGGATAAATTTGCCATGTTTATCTGAAGAAATGCTGGTGGAAGTCAAGTTGATGTGAGCTTTGTATACTCCAATGAGCCAAAAAATTAAAATAACTCACAAATGCAATGAATAGTGTTGATTATTTCATAACAGCAGCATATATCAAGGTCTGCAGACTCATCTTAGATGGTAAACAAACAGTCAGTTACAATGAACGACTTCGGAGAGGGCCAAATCATTGTGGCGTGGGTTACAGCATCCCCAGAGTGGCCTTTGGGGTGCTCCCTGTTATGAATACCTACTGACAGGAATCCAAGGAGGGACAAAACATAAACCGGCGACTGGGTTTTTGGTGCCCAGGGTTCACTGATCCTCGAGGGCGATGAAGGCTATCCAAACTGGCAGAAGGGCAACTGTGGCACAAGTTGCTGAAAATTCAATTATTATTACATAAGAAAAGTGTCACAACAGGCAGTGCATCATACCCTGCTACATTTTGTACGTTTTAGCTTGCAGACCAGTCAAAGTTCCAACTCTAACTGCGGTCCATCTCCTGAAGCACTGCCAAATGGTCACCGGAGCTTCTGGTCCTTGGAGCCTAGACCAGACAGTCCCATTTTGTTTTACATTATGTGCTTCAGCTGGGTATGTATGCACCATTTGCCTGGGAAGAGATGGCATCAGGATGCACTGTGGTAAGAAGACAAGCTGTTGGAGGGACTGTGATACACTAACAAATTCATTGAGAATTCAAGTGACATCAGTTTGTTAGAGTCCTTTTGGCTGCATTTGGCTTCACTGTATTAGGCAGGCGGGAAAAATGTAGCACAGGAAACAAGGAAGAACAATCTGACAAGAAAGTGAATCAAACAGATATCTTATATACACATCTGGGAGAACACATGATCAGGGAGGACAGGTGCAATCAATGGAACAATAATCAAGGAGTGACACATTGGGAATAAACTAATTACATGAATTTGGCCGAAGCCAAAACGCAGACAGGGATAACAAGACAAACCTATGAACAGACAAACAGCTCCAGTCACGGAGTTCTAAAAGTGCCTAGTTTAGAGAAAGGAAAGCACAAAGTATTTGTGGAGACCCACAGAAAATCATAGCAGAGATAATTAGGGATAGGCAAGGAGGCGGAGACTAGAATAGGGCAACTGCTGAGAGATTGTTAGTCAGTTAGTAAGTGCGGCTATACAATCCCGAGTGCTTGTTAGTAAGTTAGTCAAAATATACAGGGTTAGTGTGGGTTACTAATTAGCAAAAATAACAAACTGTTAGTCTGTGTTAGTAAAATAGTAGAGGAGAAAGGAAGGAAGAACATGAGATAATGAAAGAAGATTGAAACCCAGAAACCAATAAATCACCCGAATGAGTGGCACGCAAGACAACGGACCGTGAGCAAAGATACACACCTGACAAGACAGGGGATACTAAGTGCAAAGCACGGGAAGGAAAAATAAACATGGCTTGAGAAAACAAAGCACGGCATGGAGATTAGATAAACATGAAAAAATAAAACAAGAAATCCTAATAACCAAATACTCAATACGTAGTCCAAGAATGGTCAGTTGAAGCAGTGGTCACTAAAACACAAGAATCAATAATTCATGGCACTAGGCCAGGCACAGAACTTGAACAAGACTCATGAACATGGGCATGGCAAAGACAGAAAATGCAGGATCACAACAGTGTCAGACTAAAAATTAAGTAACAAATGTGTTTTGCTAACACGATTGGACCGAGATTGTCTAGATTTTGATTGAATAACGTTGTCGATGTTGCCAAATATTAAAAATTAAAGGACGACGACATATAGTAGTCTATATAGAGTAAAGGTGGCATAGGTTAAAACTCACCTTCCTGTTGCGTTCCTGCTCATTTCAAGTTCCTTCGCAGTCAGACAACACTGAAATTAGTGCACATGATCGATTCTCGCCAATGAAAAGTGACAACAGAAAATTCGCTTAGGCCATGCGGAAAAGTAACAAATCTATTTTGTTAAGACAACTGGACAAAATCTATTTTGGATTCGGATTCTGTTGCATCAACAAATTAATTTGTTACAAAGGCCTAACAAGTATACTGAGTACAAATGAAAACATACCACTCACGAAATCTGGAATTGCTCCACGGATTGATATGTGAAGTATATACGTATGATGCTTTTGAGATAATGAATGATTTAAGAAGACATGTAAACATAATTCAATTTCATTCACGATAATGTTAATGCGCGAGAGAGGTTTAAGTGGTGTAGGGGTCAAACAGGAAAGTCAATAACGGGTTTGACCGCCATTTGCATTGACACATTCGGTGCATCGTCGTCGCATGGAGTTGATCAGTCTCTGGATAGTGTTCTGAGGGATAGCATTCCACTCCTGAACAAGGGCAACCTCAAGTTCTCGGATGTTGTCCATCTGGCGTCTACGTGAAAGACGTCGTCCAATTTCATCCCATAAGTGCTCGATAGGGGAGAGGTCGGGTGACAGAGCTGGCCACAGAAGCACGGGGATGTTCTGCTGTGCAAGGTACTGCATGGACACCCTTGCAGTGTGTGCCCTAGCGTTGTCCTGTTGGAACGTGTGGACATCGTGGTGTTGGTTGAAGAACGGCACAACATGGTTCTGCAGCACCTGTTCCCGGTAGTAGACGCCATTCACCCTTCCTCTGCAGATATGGAGAGGGGTTCTGTGACGGTAGCTTACTCCACCCCACACCATGACGCTGCCACCACCCCAACGGTCCGTTTAAACGACACAATCGGCGTGATAACGTTCACCACGTCTCCGCCAAACACGTATACAGCCATCTGCGTTCCTTAAGTGAAATCGTGACTCGTCAGAAAAGATGACACCGTGCCATTGTCGTAGCCCCCAATTCTGGTGCCTGTTTGCCCACTGTAGACGCTGGTTTCGGTGACGATCCGTCAATATGGGGCCGAAATAAGAACGTCCTGCACGCAGGCCTGCAGCTCGCAGACGGTTCCGTATGGTGTTGGGGTGAATGAATCCACGTCGTCCTTGGAGCAGCCTTACTTGTCGCTGGTAGTGTTCGGTCTCAGACATGATCCCGTACGATCTGACGGTCCTGACAACGGCACGTTGTCACACGTTGTTGACCCGGTCAAGGATGGTCCCGAGTGCTCCCCATTTGCAGAAACCTTTGATGGAGTCTTGCGATCGTTGTTTGTGCGCAGTGTAGTCGTCTGGCAATTTCCCTGGTGCTGGCGCCCATTTGAAGCATGCCTATGGCACGTTCCCGTTCAGGGGCTGTAAGTCGCGGCATAGTGTCGACGTTTCACAAGTGTCAGTGAAGAAGTGAAATTTTATTCGGATTCACATGCTTTTAAAGGCAATGTGTGCACAAATTCAGAGTGAAATTCATTTTTCCCGTGGTGTGCGTGCAAGATGTTGCGTTTTTGCAAAAAATTACCTAGTATTACAGTTAACTTGAAATTCTCGCATTTCTTGCACCTGGCATGTCGGGTGACGTCACTGTAGTGTTGTTGTTGTATAAAAATTATATATATATTATAAAATTATAAGTTCATTTGAACTTAAATATTGACTTTTTTCAAGTGGTGCATTTTCATTTGTACTCAGTTTATGTTTTTCTTAAATTTTAACAAAATAATATTTTGAGTGTAGGCTATTATCAATACATTAGAAAATCAAAAACATAAATGACTCTGTCCAGGAGCCATATTTTAAATATGCGTGAGACAGTAAACCTCAAAACTGGATCTTAGGCATTCGGAATCTCGTTCACTAACAATGCTGTTTACCGACATGTTTAATGCGAGACTTATCGTGATACACATGTATACTTGATACAAATGTATACTTGTCACTGGCACTAGGCCTATTACTTTTCCTATGCTCGATATATGTGACTCGTACATTTACGCTGCGTTTCTTGTGTATGTCTCTTGTATTTCTCCTGATAATCTCGCGTAGAAATGGCACTGTCTGCTGGCCTGCATGGTAGGACTAATATTGATCTGTAAAGTTTCAATAATATGGTGATAATAAAGAGGTGTTGTTAAACACGTATGTTGATGATGTTAGAGTTTAAATATTCAGATGCCCGGGGAGCCATCAGGCCCCACTGTAGTCAGTGTTCAAGATGCTGGACACCTGCTATTGTGAATGCCCCATCTACCTGACTCTTGACCGGAGGCTGCACTTGATGTTTCTGCCACCGAACCCAAGCGTACTTCCACCAGTCCAGTCAGAGAAGCCCGTCTGCCTTTTCCCAGCTCCTCTTCTGGTAACCGGGGTACCTGCCGCTCCTTCCTGTCGGACTGCTTATTCATCTTTATCTACAACTTGCCACCTCATCTTCAGACCGGATCAAGACCACATACATTTTAATAATGGCACTCACTGGGCGTGTGAAACTGTGGGGAATGGCTGAACGAGAGTCCCAATACCCAGATTGTGCATCCCTGGCTGCCATCAAGGGTGTTGGTAAGAGATTTTTAATGGGTCCAGGCAGGGGGATGAATCAGCTTGGGAGATGGCGGAGTTCCATCAAGGCCAAGCTAGTGTGTCAGATCTGGAACACCCAAGCACAGTATGATGCCTTCCTCCATAGCTCAGCTGAAGAGGTTAACCCCAGATACAGACGCCAGTGGACATGAGGCTGGTCTCTTTATTCACACAGTTACACTATTCTATCACTAGATGGCACACCCAGATCAGTTATTAAATATTCAGTAGCAAGCCAAGTTCGAACACGGTTTAGAAAATGGACGAGGTAAGTTTCATCCCTGTTTCCCACAAATTGTTTGAATTAAACTCCTCAGCCAAGCCTGATGCGGAAACTGCCGAATATACATGCCCATACTACCTATCCAGTAGTCAATAAAAATCATCTCTTGTGACAGAGGAAACTGTCACCTCTGTTGCAACCAGTTCAGCAACAATAGACCAAAGGTACTTCAACTGAGTAGTGAAAAAAATCAGTTTTCTGAAGTAAAAATTCAACATGGTATTGACAATATATGATTCTACAATCAATTATAGACATCGGATATTAGAAATGCATGATCCACTACCATTAAATTATGAGTAGATTCACCCCTCAACGAATTTGGTTGTTTCTCACTATCTCATACAATGCCTCAATGTGATCCAATGTATCTAATGTCTGTTCGGGCTTATCTGCGTAAAGCACAGTTATAGTTTCTCACTCATGAAGCTTTCCTGGTAATTACTCACAGATTGACACGATTTATCACATTCCAGAGAATATAAACTTTTCCCCCGAAATTGAAAGTAGAAAAAAGCTCTGCACACCTATAATATGGAACGGGTGCATAAAAGAGGCATAAGCCAGGGGGAGATCTTGATAAGTTGCTCAAACAACATGAAGCCTATTGGATTTATACTCTACAAACTCTGGCTCCCAAAGGGCTTAACGATGAATTTGTCTTAAATATTTTTCTGTGAGTTTAAATTTTTTTATATTAAAGTAGCCATCTCTTTGTGTGTTTATCTGTGTACATTCGTTGAATGTTATTTTTATTTTGTACTAAAGGAATTTTGTATTATGTATTTAGTGTATTATTACACATTTGCTGTGTATTTTTTTTACTTCTTTTTGGGGGGAAGGGGGGCCTCTGGGTATTTTCTTTACAGGGGGTGGGGCTATTACTAATTGAAATGATAAGAGTTGTGATTGTATGTTTTATCTCTGATCTCATTTTTGAAATGTAATTTGATATACTTATTTTGTGTTATAGACTATTTTCTATGTACCTCGTATTCTGAGTCAGGTAATTGAAGCTTATTTTGGTATGTATACTCGTTTATTGACTCATGTTGGCAATTAGAATTTTGATTGGTTGCAAGTTTGCAGCCACTACCATTTGTAATGCCCTGCCCTTCTGAATGAATTGTTTGCCTAATGAAGGTCTCTGACCGAAACGTTACCTTATACGAATAAATATTTATGCAAGTTAGGACGGTCTGCTGGAATTTGTATTTTGTAATTGGCTTATGCCCTAGTAATTGAAAGACATTGATTGGACCCTCAGAAAAGTATGTAAACACTTGCACAACAGCAAGTTAGGTTGTATTCTCTCAGGTTTGCGCAGCTGAAAATGACGCAATTACGTGGAGAAAGAAAGACTTCCAAAACTGACCTGAAGTGCTCAGTTACATTTATGAGATTTAAATATGATACGGTCAATGGAATTATTCTGAATAAAAAGGCACTGAAGGGTTTCTTCTGCCGTGTAGATCTGTGTCTCTGGAGGAGGAAATCAATGAAGAAAAGTTTTTCATTTTATATGTGAGTACCGTTGTATGTTTTTTTACTTATGGCTAGCTCTATAGCTGCTTTTAATTCTCGGTTTACCATAGCCATGATGATCACAGAGCTTCTTTGCCACATTGGTTTGTGAGAGTAAGGCCCGGATTCAGAAACGACACTCACACTCACCCTCGACTCACCATATAGTGAGTACGACTGAAAGGTAACTGGAGTGTGAGAGACAGATTGACCTACCTCTAGAGGTCCCACTCCTCGCCAGGTGATACTCACAAACGCCACTCGAGCATAACTGACAGTAGTGGGCACTGGGTAAAATAAGCGGTCTGTCAGCTGCTGTAAAGGAACGTGCAATCCTCACCCTTCAGTGCTGAATGACCTAAACCTATCGCAGTTTACTTTTCTTGATTAGAAAGTTTCTCTGACTAATTGGTAAAACGACAATGAAATGTATTTTAATAGTGTTGTTATACTATTGCTTCACAAAATTGAGGCGTTTCTTTTGCACAACAACGACGACGTGAATATCAGGATGTCCTCATAAATTCTGTGGTCGAGTGGCTCGCGAAAGGTGCAGGACAGCCCGCGAGGTTCACTAAGCAACAAGCTATGAAACATGCCAGACATTTCTGCAATCCTTCTACAAGAATGGATTCTCGTGACTAACAGCTACATGAGCCTCGCAGACCAATCCACACGTGCCCCACGAGCCAGCTGAGCGCAGAATTTTCCAACCCATCAATAAAGAAAAGCACGAGAAATCCGAATGCCTGAGAGTTGACATAAGCGTCATTAATGAAAACTGGCCACACCTGATAATGTTGTGAGTTTTCAGAGTTTCTGCAATGGTAATTTAATGAATTGAAAACTGCAATAATTATCAGTGCTCTTTCTAACTGCGGTCAAGCTATCACCAGTTCACAAGTTAACAAGTAGAACTTAGGACACATGATAATCATTAGGATTTTTGGAGTTCAAGTGAATAAAATTTTATTACATGATTGAAAACAGGTCATGTCTAATCATTGCAATAGGGGAGGCTCAAAACCATCCCTTAACAGTCAGTTAGCAGGTTACCGGCTTCGTTATCATCATTAAAGTTAAAATTTGCGTATTAGCGATTGTGTCGAGCACGTGACGGTAAATGATCCAGAGTTTCTAATGTTTGTAACCACCTGAAAGTGAAGACAACGAAATACCGGCGCAAGTTAGTGCGGCTCAAGGGAGGCGATCCCTGCACTCAACCTTCACTCAGATAGGGATACTAATTTCAGGGTGAGTGAGGTCTCTGAAAGCAAATGAGTGTTGGGGCAACCTCTGACTCATTTAGTATAACCTGACACTAGCTAGGTTTTAGTGCTCACTCACACTCAATTAGTGTGAGTGTCATTTCTGAATACGGGCCTAGTCTTTGCTAATAATACTTAATGTAGTAGCATTTCGCTCAATGTGGCTTTTTGTTTAAGAGTTTAAATTGTATTCAACAAAATAGAATGCAAGGATTTGGCTTGTTTAAAATCAACTCAAGCACTCCGATAGGCCCGTATTCAGAAACGACACTCACACTAATTGAGTGTGAGCACGAACTAAACTTCGTTAGTGTCAGGTTATACTAAATGAGTCAGAGGTTTCCCCAACACTCATTTGCTTTCGGAGACCTCACACTGAAAATAGCGACTCTTAATGAGTGAAGGTTGAGTGCAGGGAACACTTCCCTTGAGCCGCACTAACTTGCGCCAGTATTTCATTGTCATGGCTTTCAGGTGGTTACAAACATTGGAAACTCTGGATCATTTATAGCCACGTGCTCGACGCAGTCGCAACTACGCAAATTTTAACTATAATGATGATAACGATGCCGGTAACTTACTAACTGACCACCGGGTTTCAGCGTTTACGAACTGCACTGTGGTGAACTCAAGGTTAGCATTTGTGTACCAACCAGTGGCTACTAGTGAACTGGCAATAGGGGAAGCTCAAAACGATCCCTTAAAATAATGATTGGACATGAACATTTAATGATTGGACAGATCATTTAAATTACCATTGCAAAAACTCGGAACATTATGAGGTGTGGCCAATTTTCATTAATGATGCATACCTGTCAACCCTCAAGGATTCGGATTTCTTGCACTTTTCTTTACTGATGGGTTGGAAAATTCTGCGCTCAGCTGGCTCGTGGGGCGCGTGTGGATTGGTCTGCGAGGCTAATGTAGCTGTAAGTCATGAGACTCCTACCTTCTCTACATAAATTGCTGAATGTAGAGGGAAATGTCTTGCACGTTTCACAGCTTGTTGCTTAGTGAGCCTCGCGGGCTGTCCTGCGCCTTTTGCGAGCCACTCGACCACAGAATTTATGAAGACATGCTGATTTTTACGTCATTATTTATGCGCGAAAGAAATGCCTCAATTTTTTGAAGCAGTGTATAAAATAAATTTGATTGTCGTTTTACCAATTTGTCTGAGAAACTTTTTAACCAAGAAAAGTAAACTGTGTCAGGTTTAGGTCATTCAGCACTGAAGGGTGAGGATTGAGCATTCCTTTGCAGCAGCCGACCCACCGCCTGTGGTACCCAGTGCCCACTACTGTCAGTTATGCTCGAGTGGCGTTTATAAATAGCAATTGGCGAGGAGTGGGACCGATCCCTCGGTTAGTGGTTGGTCGATCTCTTTCTCACGCTCCAGTGCCATTTCAATCGTACTCACTATATGGTGAGTGGAGGGTGAGTGTGAGTGCCGTTTCTGAATACGGGCCATAGACTCCCTGCTTTGTTCATTGCACCGGTTCTGTTCAACTTTGAGTAGCATATTGCCTGCTTTTCCCTAAAAGTGGAACGTCTGTTTTGTTCAAATAAGGTATATTACTGTGTTAATGAGTTATACTTGTGCCTTATAAGTGTGGAAAGCGTTTATACAAGCTCACATGCACGAATGTGGAAACTGCTAGCATTTCATTGCAGGGCAAATGTTCTCTCCATTACAAATGGACTTCTTTTAATAAGTAAGTGTGCTGGCTTGTGGGACTCAGGAAAAATTGACAAAATTCTATACTTTATCACGGAAAAAAGGCATGTTTTGGGTTTGGAGAGGCTACTAGTGACCATCGATGTCCAACTGCGCCTATATTGATAAACTCTAAATTCCACCAGAAAATCATTAATTTATATTGAATCCCATGTGTCAAAACTTTATTTGTATTAAAAACATGATTATTTTATGATTTGACAGTACGCAGTTCAGTCAATAAAATGAGCACAAATAATTCTTGACCTGTTTTTAATCATTCATTTAAATTACCATTACAGAAACTCCAAAAACTCTCAACATTATCAGGTGTGGCCAGTTGTAATGTGAATATAGGCCACTAGATGGCAGTATTTACCTTTTTTTGTTAAGCTCAGACTGGAGTCATGTTTAGACATGTCCTGGACATGTCTGGGGCAAGTCTCAGAAAATTAAAAAAAAGAGGTCTAATTGTGGGTGGGGTCTGCAAAAGAGTATATAAGGAAAAGAAAAGACAGTAAAGTAGTAGGAGAAATTGCAAGAAGATGACCAGACCTGCCATTCTGTTCAAGACCTGTGACGTTTCTTTTGTGGATTTCTTTGCCTGTGTTTGAGCATTTTCTTCATCCAGGACATCACCAAGCCACCCCACCAAAAAGGGACTGTAATTATTTCTGTTTTTTCTTATTTATCAATCTTGGTCTTTAGTTGTAGGTTGTTATTAGTCTTTGTCTTTGTTAAAAATTAAATGTGTTTTAGTTGTTAAAACTGTGTTTGTCATCCCTTGCTGTTGCTGTTGTGTTATAAATGTAATAACAAATTGGGGCCATAACAAGTTTACATTATTAACGGAAACTCTCTTTATGTGTGAGTATGTGTGTCTACTCTCACACATTTGACGTGAGTTTTGGTGGCATATTGACATTCCCCAGCTTTAGTCAGCAATTATTTAATCAACGCATATGCAAGAAATTCTTGCGTGGAATTGAAGTCGTTGTGCATGGAGGTTTATCAGTTTCACTGTGTTATGGTGGATTTCACCACTAATAATAAAAATGATAAACCTCCATGCACAAGGACTTCAATTCCATGTGAGAGTCTCTTGAATACACGTGACATAAATAATTGAAAACAGGTCAAGAATTAAGCTATTTGTGCTCATTTTAACTTAACAAGGAGAACTGGTGACACCTGATGGTCCTTAGGATTTTTGGAGTCAAGTAAAGTCAATTTTATCGAGACTAAAAACAGGTCATGACCAGTCATTATTTTTAAGGGATGGTTTGTGCTTCCCCTATTGCCAGTTCGCTAGCCGCCACTTATCCAAAAACAACTCAGTACGACCCACAGTAATCTGCAAGTCTGACAAAAATTGAGTGTAAAATGGTAATTTATTCTCTGCAGCAATGCTTCTGTATATACTGTCCATGGTCCAACCCTTTTGATAATAGCGCCACTGCTGTGCTATCGCCTAGAGTCATGGAATCAGCAAAATGTTCCAGGAACATCCCAGCATTTCTCAGCGGGACAATGCCACATTTTGCAAGGATTTCAAGTGGATGGCTGTGTAAGCAGATAATGCAAGTGGAAAATTGCTCTTTTGCCCCCTTGATCTGTGTCCAATTTAGGACGTTCAAGCATGCTATGAAGCACTACATACACAAAGAAATGCCTAGTACAATTGCATTGCTGGAAACCTGCATAATGGATGAATGGGGGATGTTTCCTCTTGCTCACCTTGACCACGTGGTGTCCTCAGAGGCCAAATGCTTAATGAGTGATTCAAAGACATAATAATGCTCCACAGTGGTAAACAGTGGGGTGTGCTGATTTTTTTCTACTTAGCTGCAGTCATCATATTGTGTATGTTCAATTAGCAGATACATCTAAGAACATCACATAATGTGTTTTTTCAATAAATGAAAAATGAATGCCTTCAAAATAAATATGGTTTTGGAACATTTCTGAAATAAATTACTGAGGTGATAAATATTTAAATATACGAGTAATAAAAGTAAATGAATAAATGACTCAATATTGTTCCATAATATTTGTATTTAAAAACAGGAAAAATGGACTACTAAAAAAAATTAATGGACTACTTTTATTTATTTCAGGGGACTTTTATTTTATAAATCCACATTTTTTATTCATTCATTCATTTATTTAATCCACATTTATTTACTTCATGTCTTACATTCAAATGAATGGGGTCTGATTAGAACAGATTCAAACCAAAACAACAAAACCCCAAGACAAGACAAGAAAGTATGTTTTGTGTTAAACTCTTTTTTAATAAACAATCGTAACCTGTTTTGGATGTTGTGTAGGGCTAACATGCATCATCAGACTGCATCCAGAAGATGGTAAAACTTGTAAAACACAAATATTTTTTTTCTGGAGCTGAAGGTGGGAGTAGTTAGCAAACAAAGTTGCTTACTTCTCATCACTGAGAATTGCACATACTGGAGAAACAGCAAGATCGTACCAGTTGGGCAGGGTGAATGAATTGGGTAGCAACATGTTGCTAGCTGAGGAAGCTCTGACCAGACAAGCCAGCAGCCAATTCAGCAAGCTGCTAGCCTCGGCATGTCAGTTACAGCCAAGCCAGCAGCTGATCTTGTGGGTTACTGGCCTCAGCTTGCTAGTTACTAGCTAAGACAGTTGCAGATCAAATGGGTTGATAGTTTAGGTGCATGAGTTACCATCCTGATTAAATGCATCGTTAGCTTCCCATTTCCTTCCGCCAGCCTCTCAGGTACCATCACTGGCTTATAACTGGCAAGGATAGAGCCTCCTCCAACTTCTCAATAGTCTTAATTGTGTCCCTGATCCCATGGCATACTTTATATCCCCGGTAAATGCGATTGCTACTTAGTAGTTCCCTCATTCATTAAATAAACTTGGTCTACATACAGTACATACCAAGATAAACTGGATTCATTATGGGGTATAGCACCGTTGTCAACAAAACCACACAGATGGTTACAATTTGAACAGTATATTTGTAATCTAGTGTGTTGACATCTTAGCAGAAAGGATAATACCGAATTAACCGCTAAGTTTGTTTGAATGAAACTGGAAATGACACACAAATCTGGTGCACCTCTATGAAGCAACGAGCAAGTTTCCAAAACCTCTGTTGTTTGCGCTGAGCTTGTTTACTAAATATTTGACTGTATAACTAACATTATGGTGAATGGTGAATGAATGGACAATTTCGAACACAACTAACGCGTGTCACATGGATTTAAAACGACAAAGAAGCGCTTATATACTTATTAACCGTACCTCATTGACGTTTGCCTATTTTTAATATACACCACTGCTGGCAGGCTTCCCTTCAATCCACTCACTGTAACGCCCCCCCCAGTCGCTCATTTGCTGCGCCAGTCATTGCTCTACGTGGTCTGGCAGCTTCTTTTGGTAATCCTTAAATTAGCACATTGTCGCAGACAATGTTACCGACTTTTCCTCCATGCACCAGAGATTTTTGCGACCTTCTCGTATTGAGTGTCATTTTGGTCTGGACATGTGAGATGACCATGTTCCTTTCATTTGAATGGAAGAAGTGAAATAAATAGATGTGGCATTTGGAAATAAAAGTCTTGTAAAGTAAATGTAAGTAGTCCCTCAAAAAAAAAAAAGTTTAAATAAAACATTTCTGTTTTGAAAAATATTGATTGATTTTTATACTCATTTGCATATTTATTTTTATAGATACTGCCTAATTTATTCACGTGAGGATTTATTTCATAGCCATATTTACATATTCGTGTCATGGGTGTATTTACTAATTAATGAACTGATGTACTTTTTATTGAACATTTGGAATTGGGGTGATATTATGCGTGCAATGATTGTCAGCCCTTGAAAGAAAATTGCAGTCATCATGAAAAAAGAACTGAGTAAATAGTAAAGAAATTACAAGCCTATGTTCCACTGGTCATTTTGAGTGCAGGTAGTTCCGAATGTGGTGATGACCAGTGTTTTACAGATTAAAATGGCCTCTGAGGCTCTGGTGCCAAACTACTCAATCACATTGTTTAACCTCAGCAGAGTCAGTGGCCTTTATTGCTTAAATCAATAAATTAACTTGAAAGATGTAAGATTACTGCTGCGATAAATTGATGAGCTTGTCATCAGAAGATAAATAAAGTGAAGTGATAACAATGATATCATTATAAAAGTCCATTGTTGGAGCACAACAGAAACAGTGACAACAAATGTCATTGCACCTTTGGCATGCTGTTGAGTTACTGCCCATTGAACAGAGGGTCTGTTTGCGTTATTTGTTTTCACCACCTCGCTTCACCTTGCAGCAGCTGACACAAGTTTATTTATTATCTGTATATTTATTGATCAAGCATAGTCAGTTAATTCCTCTGAGCCATACAATCAATCTAAGCTTCACCCACACATTATATATCTATCTATCAATCAGGAGTTTTTGTTGTCTTCTATCTATCTATCTATCTATTTATCTATCTATCTATCTATCTATCAGCAGTTTGTTGTCTTTCTAAGTTATTTCTGTCTGCCACCATGCTCATGATGCAAGGGATGTAAGCCCTACTCCCTCCCAGTTTTTTCATTGAAAACCTAAATGGAAATGAATGAGCATTATGCATGGTGAAATGGATACCAAGTGGGCATAAAATTCTACTTAGTTGAGTGTTTGCAGAATGCAAGCGTTAAAGAAGCATAATGTTTTAAAGAATGAACCGCAACATAACTTGTAGTTAAATGGTAACAGAAATGAGGATCATCAGTCATAATCAATACAGCAGCCTGGAAATGGCTTTTGAAATTTTAATGTGAAATACCATAATGCTAAAACAAACAATGATGTCAATTTGCATGTTACATTCAGACACAAATAAGCATCTGATTGTCCACACTGTTCACAATGGGGGCAACCCTCTGCAGAAAAATTTACATCGGCTATAATGGATAACAGACAGATTCTGTGCCGTACCATCAATCCAACATCATAAAAAACCTGCTTACTGCAAGATCAGACCCGCACCATTATCCTCAGTTAACCAAGAAATATGGCATTCATTTGTGCAGCACTATATTAAGCTTATTGGCACTGAGCCTCATTGGGATTGAGACTATAATTATTATTATTCAAAGTTTTTGCATTAACTTTCATTGAACCCTCCCATGGAGAAATTAACTCTGGAAGAAAAAATGTTTATGCAAGTTCTAAGATATATTCCCACTACGCTCAAATAAATATACAATTAATGAAAGTTACTATTGGGATTGAAAATGGTGAGAACCATTTGGGCGCACACCCACAGTGGGGTGATTCATAAATTAGATAGTAACTGCTTGCTGTCACAGAAACCTTGTGTTTTGCGCTGATTCACAGAATTAATTCCTCTTTGATAGTGCCCACTGTATTCGGTGACCATTTCATTAATTTAATCGGCGCTGAGTGCAACGGCTAATGGGACTTTTTAATGCCAATTAAGTATATTTTGCATATTCAAAAGATGTGGTACCAGGGCAAAAACTTTGGCAGAACATCAGTAAAAACCCAAATTCTCACCCACAGAACTAAAAATTCAAGAGTAATGCAAAATACATCAAAGGTATTTGGAATAATCTGCATCTGTAATGGAGTGCAAGAAGGTAGTCAAATCAAATTGCAGACAATGTTAAGAAGGTGCCAGATTTAAATAAAAAAAATAGTGCCATCAGCACTGTAGCCCACTTGGTCTATTTCAGGCTTTAGTGTTATTCAAGCTCACAAGTGGTAGTATTTTTTTATGCTTGGGTCCAACGTTGGGACAATGAAGACACCTTTTGTAATTTGTGTTGGGGGAGAAAAAAAACAAAACAAAAAAAAAAAAAAATATATATATATATATATATATATGTAAATATATATAAAACTGCAAGCAGTAATTACAGTAATTACAGGGTTCAACCAACACGAGGTAATAATCAGTTTTGAAGCAGAGAGGACACAAGTTTTCTGAGTTTTTCAAATGATTTCAAGCAAATTCCTTGCATATTTTATGTTAATTAGTCACTGCCATGTCTTTGAAATAGCAGCTGTCATCTGAAAGACAAATAGCAGCCAGATATTAAAAGATTTATTTTCTCATTGGAAAGACTATTTGATCTGGCTCCTCATCCAGAGGTGCACTATGCAAAATTGGAACCATTGAGTTAAATGATTGAAAACAAAAATGCTATTTTACATTGTTTTTCTTGCAACAGCGCCATATATTGGCCAATTGGAATAAAAACCGTATTGAGCTATTACATCACTTCCTGTTTCATTAGTGTGTAAAAATGAGGTAACACGCATGCATTATCCCTTTGTCATTCAACACCATGAAGAAAACAAAACAAAAAAAAAAGGGAGATGAGCATAGACCTTCATAAATCTGTTCATGCAAACCCGAGAATGCGAAAGATCTTTGAAAGATTTGCTTAAAGGAATGGTCCAAAATCCCCCCAAATGTGTGCCTTACACTTTTTAAAAATTACAGGAAAATACTCCATGCCCTTGTCAGAGGTGGTTGCACTTAGTAATAAATGAAGGTAGCCAATTATTATGAAACTTTGATTTTGTTGAAATTTATTTTATGTTAAATGATTGCTGTGATTTTGGTTGTTTCCATCACAACATTAATACTGATAAGCATTTCACACATGTTGTTATATTCTGTTTCGCCATAATTATTTTGTTGATATATATATATTTTTTTTGTATTGTTTGTGCATCGCCAGTCAGGGGTGCCAGCAAGTTTGAAGCCCACAGTCGAGGCATCTCCATTATTAAAGTAGCTGCAAATCATGAATGTGGAGTAAATACATAGATCCTGACTGACTGGCAATAAACATAGGTTGAAGGCAGAATTATTGTGGTATGCAGAAAACTCAGCGATTCTTTCTAAATCTGTTCAACTGAAGAATGTACCAGAGAAATTTACAATATTGATGGACAATATTTTAAAGTACAACTATTGGCCTTAGTAGGAAAGACAGCCAAGTATAGTCACATTAAAATATCACCCAAACCACTAGGCAACCCAATTTAATGACTCCTATTTGGGTGAAAATATTACTGTGCAAAATACATATTAGGCCTAATTTTTTGTTTCCAGTAACATGCACTGAAAAATTTTGAACGGAAGGAAGGGGAAAAAATATTTTATGAAAGAAATTTGGAAAGAATTCCGTATTCATTCTCCTCCAATATTGTGTGAAATCGGTGCTTTTATGTTTGGGTACCCAAAGAAACACTTGGTTGTGTAAAAATGTCAAGCATACATCCAGTCAAGAAAATTTGGAGTTTAATTTCTAGTGCTAACATACGTAGTAATGGCATTTCACAGCGACAGCCATATTACTGATGACACGTTGGGTTTCTGGGGCATGTGCAGTATTTGCATTCATGATATGAAAAATGAATACTAAATTCTAAACTCCCTTCTTACTTATAAAACCCGTCAAAATATATAATTTCCCCCTTTTAATTCGTTCTGGCAAACAGAAAGCAGAAAAAAGTGCAGGTTGGATACGGAATCCTTTCCAAAATGCCCAAATTTTCATTTTCCATCCAAATTTCTGACAAAAAATGGTATAAACAGCATGACTAGTGTTAAAAAAGCTCCTCTCATATTTAACAAGGATAAATCATTTCGCAATCTCTGTCATTCAGTGTTCTTTTCTGTATTAAAACAAGCTTTCTTTTCAGTTTGTGTATTAACCATTTCATTTCCCTTCCATTTATTTATCATTTCAGCTTCAACCTGACATTTCAGTGGTAGTGTAGATGCCTGCATGGTCCCTAGCACCCTCAAGGCACATCTAAGTAGAAGTACATTACCTGTAGTATCTGCATTGTTTTCCTAATTGGTTGAACCACACCATGTGCAAGTTCAGGACCCGATGCTGTAACTTCTCAGATTCAACCAAATTTTAATCGGTTAATCTGCTACACTTAATGTGGTAATGAGCGAAGCGAGACAATATTGATAATAATACCATAGTGCCAAGCTCGCATGTCATCATGCAATGGGCTAATTTGCAGTACTTGCATGCGAGGGTCAGGAAAAGATGTGGTTTCTGACCGCTAGATGTCAGAATTCCACACGTACGGCTCTTCTAAAAAGTTACATTTTTTTGCAAGGGGCATTTTTTTTTTTTCCAGCGGTGAAAAAGAGGGGCAGGCGGGTTACCGGAAAGCAGATTTTATTTTTATTAGTCCTTAGTGTTTTGATATACAGTACGCCTTAGCCTGAAAAGGGTGCTTGTGGGATGACTCTTATAGGCTGAACCTTCATTCAAAGAGAACTCACAAAAATAAATTTGTTCTGGAATGACAGAATGTGCACAATGGGAAAGTAATGAAAAAGCCTATTGCACTTCACTGCTCTCTCTTTTTTCAAATTAGCAGCGTTCAATTTCATTTCATTTGGTTAATAAGGGTGGATGGCTAACAAGCATTTCAATAAACAAATGGGCATTCAATTAGCAAGTGAGACATTTCCATCAAATTTAGCGACACAGTCACTGGTGTGAATTACACAAAATCAGTGATAGTGATGTTTTTTCATGACTGTGGTTGCTGATTACCTTTCATAGCTCTTTGACTACCAACTCATGTAAAAGGATATAGGAAGAAACACAGAGAGAAAATGAGATCATTCAAATATTTGGCTATCAATTCCACGCCTGCTTTTTCTTGTTGTGACAGTTGATGTATACTGTCACTTGAAAGGCCTCCTAATAAATACATGCCCTGGCTACCTTGCCATTGAGCCTGGCTCTTTGGTGATGTGGTCAGTGCGTGTGACTCTTACCCTGGAGTTTGGGGTTCAATTCCCCGCCCAGGCCCTGCTTTGGCCTGCCACATTGTTTTCTATAGTCCCACATGTGTATTAATATCCACAGTGCATGGAAAGAGAATTGTCAGCCTCATTCAACAGTATGGCAGAAATGCCATTTCGTGCTGCTTAGAGATGGGCAGGCATGTCAGTTGCTTATTTTCTCCTTAGCAGGTGTCATAAGTGACACTGAAAGTTTTCCTTATCATATCTTCAGCTCAGGCACAGCAAAGCAGCTATTCTGCTGGTCGCTGCCAGTATTTTTCTGCTGAATTATTGATAATTGTCATCAAGCATATTGCACATGTAGTTACTTGACAACTCCGATGACAATCAAGATAGCAATTTTCAATGCTTTCTGTTTCAGAGAAGCTCAATCCTTGAAGTTGCATGAATGGTGCTGTTGATTGAAAAGTGGAATAACTGGCTTGTGGGCTGAACCAAAGCAGGAACTAGAGCAAAACTCCTTTCTAAATGCTCATTTTCAATGACTCCATGATTTTGAGTTTTCTCTATATTTTTCTTTGCTAAATCATTTTGCGCCTATACATAGCCAACTGTATACAAATGAAATGTCTGCCTTGAAGAAGCTGAAAAACAACAAGGCGCCAGGAATCTGTGCCTTCAGAGCACAGATGCTGAAATAAGGCGGTGACTGCATGATTCGATGGCTCACTCACATCATTAACCATGTGTGGGTGACAGAGCACTTTCCCAGCGACTGGACCAATGGCATTATCTTACCCTTCTGGAATCGGAAAGGCAACAAGCTCATCTGTAACAATCACAGGGGTATCACCCTGCTCTCCATTCCTGCCAAACTTTTCACCAGGATCCTCCTCATCCATGCACTCCCAGCCATCAGAAGCCACCGGCGCCCTCAACAAGCAGGCTTTATGCCTAACTACTCTACTGCAGACCACATCTCTGCTCTCAGGCTCATAATGGAGAAGGTCAGAGAATTCTGGAAGAACCAACATCTTTTCATCGCCTTCATAGACCTTAAAGCTGCTTTTGACACAGTAGACCGCGCCTCCCTCTGGAACATTCTCAAGTACCTTGGAGTGCCACCCAAGATCACTGCCATGTTCCAAAAGCTCTATTTCAACTCGGAGAGTTGTGTCCGGGTGAATGGGAAGGACTCCGGCTGGTTCCCGATTAACAGTGGGGTCAGACAGAACTGCGTGGCCGCCCCCAACCCTGTTTAATTGTGTCGTAGACCACCTAATGACGCAGGTTTGTAAAGAGGTCTCAGGTGTGTGGCTTGGTAAATACCATCTGACCGACCTGGAGTATGGTGACAATACCACCCTGTACAGCTCCTCCCTGCAAGACCTCAGCAGTGCCCTCACCATCTACAATTCTGAGGCAACAAAACTTGGCCTCCAGGTGAGCAGGCAGAAGACCAAATTGATGTATTTCGGTGATGGACCAGATCCTCCCCCTCTAAATGTTGGCTCTGATGCTGTGGAGTTTTTCAGCTCCTTCACTTACCTGGGCTCCTCAAGCTGGAAATTGATCGCAGGCGTAGCCTTGCAGCTGCCGCCATGCAGTCTGTCTAGAAGCCCCTCTGGTGACACTGCTCTGTCTCGCGTGAGACAAAACTACGCATTTACAACAAAGCCACCATCTCTGTTCACCTATATGGAGCTGAATCCTGGCCTTTGACCACCACCCTGGCCTAAAGGATAGATGGCTTTGACAGCAGGGCTCTCAGGACAATCCAGAACATCGAATGGTATCACCACATCACCAATACCATCATACGGGAGCGCACCCACCAGCCTCCCGCATCCCTGCCCAGCGTCGCATCCACTGGTATGGGTATGTATTACGACTCCCTCCAGAACATCCCACTCGTGCGGTCCCCTCGTTCAATCCCATAACTGCTGGCTGGAAAAGTCCACGTGGCAGACCCCGCACCAGATGGCTGGATATAATTATGGAGGACCTACACCATCTCGGGATCAACATGGAGGCTGCGGAAGACCTTGCCGAAGACCGGCCCTATTGGCGTAATTGTGCGTATTGGCGTATTGTGGCGTATTGTGCGTGGAGCCGATCGTGAAACTGATCGGCTCCACGCACACTGATGTCCCCGTTGAGGAAGACCGGGCCTTCGCAATGCAAGAGCTATGATGATGATGATGATGATACAAATGAAAAGAGACACATTCTAGACTGTTCTGTATCCTTTTGAAGGATGGACTCTGTCATAACCCTTGTGTGAAAGCCTTCTGTGTCTCCTCCCATTCAGCAGTGTGCTTGTCTATAAGAAGTATTGTCCCCTTTGATTGGTTTAAGTCTCACGTGTGCCCCTAGCCCTGGCTGTGGCTTGTTTAATTGTTACTTCCTGTTGTATCAGTGATGAGAAATTAAACCCCCTGCTTTGAGTTGTGAGTTGCTGGATTGTAATTAGCCATTCGTGCTCGGGACCAGTCAGTATTTTTTAGTAGAAACCCTTTGTCTTTAGAAAGTTAAACGTAACCTTTAATGATAGTAATTTGCAAGAACCTTCTTTTTTCCTGAGTTAATTCAAAGAAGCTCTCAAGTTGATTCAGGGTCCAAGATAGGGACTGCGTTCAAGTTAACCCTGCTCAAGTCAGCTGCTTTGTCGTGTTTAATAGGAACTAGCTCCCAAGCCAAATTTTGGTCTCAGGATTGTGACTCCGTTCTTGTTAACCCTATCTGAGGCCTGTCCCCTGTCCACTTTGTTAGGAACCAGCTCCCAATCCTTCTATGGTCATCAAATTTGGAACAAAGTTCCTCTCAAGCTCCTCCATTATGCCTGACGACAGTTAGGGTCTGGCAAAGTGTACGCTCCATCAGGCAGTCATCCCAGAAAGCCACTGGCTATGGATTGGCAATGCCCAGCCTTGCCCATAACATATGAAATGAACTGTGACAATTTCTTCTGGGCTTCGTATTACCAGCAAAATACCTTACTATTCGATTGTACTTTGCCTTGCCTATTCCTGATCTGGATCATAACAAGCGATTCAACATCTGTCCCATAACATCTGTCCCTCAACGTAGGTAGATGGGCAATTAATTGAAGCACTGATTACTAAAATCCCACAAGTCAAGTCAAGTCAAGTGTGACTTATGGGGTTTTAGTAATAGGTGCTTCAATTGTTGAAAGATGCACCAGAGGACCCAGCAAACAATGGCTTCAGCAGGAATGTCAATACAGGAATGCACCTATTGATGTTAAGCAATACCCAACTGATCACAATTATGCCAAGAAATGTTGAGATCAGTGCAGTGCAGTGCAGGTCAGTAGAAATAGCCTTTTCAGTATTCACAGTTGAAGTCAGAAGTTTACATACACATCCGCCAAATACATTGAGAGGCAATAAAATGTATTCCAAGATATACTGTTCTACAGTAGGGGTAAATGATTTCTTCGCAATTTGATGCTGCCATGCCTATGCTTCACGATTGGGAAGGTTTTCTTTGGCTTGCAAGCCTCCATCTTTATGCTCCAAACATAATGATGATCATTGCGGCCAAACAGTTCCATTTTTGTCTCATCAGACCAAAGGACATTTCTCCAAAAAGTAAGACCTTTGTCCCCACATGCAGTTGCAAACCATAGCCTCACTTCCATATTATGATTGTGGAGCAGTGGCTTCTTCCTTGCTGTGTAGCTTTTCAGCTAATATCAACTTGTTTTACTGTGAATATAAGTACTTTTTTGACCCATTTCCTCCAGCATACTCAAAAGGTCGTTTGTTGTTGGTCTGGGATTTATTTGCATTTTTCATGCCTAAACTGCAAAAAATGGTAAGATAAAAATACAAGGTAAGATTAATTTACTAATTTTACGACTTAAAACACTTATTTTCATCACCATTTTTCTTAGTAAGACAAAAAAAATAATAATTCTTGTTTTGAGGTAATTTTTACTAGCTTGCCAGTGGGGTAAGTAAATTTCACTTGTGAAGTCAAATAGTAACTTGTTTTAAGTTTTTTTTTTTTCTTAATACAAGAAAAAAATTAATTTCTTAATACAAAGGACCCAGGACTGTTGAGCAGATACAATCCTACATCTGACATGAGAGGTACAACATTCCTCTACCAAAACTCTTGCAATTGGTCTCCTCACTTCCCAGATGTTGACAAAAGAGGAGGGGATGCTACATAATGGTGAACGTGGCCCTGTCCCAACTGTTTTGAGATGTTTTGCAGCCATCAAATTCAAAATGAGCTAATATTTTTCATGAGATGGTAGAATGTCTCACTTTCAATATCAGTTAGGTTATTTATGTTCTATTGTGAATAAAATGTGGGTTAATGAGATTTGCAAATTTTACATACAATTTACACAACAAACAAACTTTTTTGGGATTGGGGTTTTACAATGTTTTTCGCAGTAATCCCGTTGTTTACCGCGCTGCCGCACACTTGCATTTACACATGTGCATGAGGCATGATTTAGTAATGGTGCGCACTTTAAAATGGGGCTCCACAGTAATTTGAACCCTGCCAAAAACATGCATATCATGCTGATTGGACACTGATTTCCCCAAAGCCATAAGCATGTGAGTGAATGGTGTGTCAGTGAGGTCTGTGATGGATTGGCGAGCTGTCCAGGGTGCTGTCCAGCTGTCCAGCTGTCCCTGCCTTTCACCCACAGTCAGATGGGATCAGCTCCATCTCCCCCGCAACCCTAATGAGAAAGAGGCCGTATCGATAATGGATAGATGGATATTAAACATGAAATTGCTTGTCATTTAGTAGTTCAATTAAATTCAGTTTTATTTGTATTGCACTTTTCTCAGACAGACTGTCACAAAGACGCTTTACAGGGCAGTGCCCAGCCTAATCTCTGCTATAGCAAATGAGGCAACAAAAAAAAAAAACTCATTTGGGGAGAAAAATCCTCAAACAGTGGAGAGAAAAAACTCCCCAGTGGGAAGAAATCTCAGGAGGAACCCAGCTATAATGGAGAAGGCATCCACTGCTGGGTAGCTAATTAATAAAGTTCAATTAAATTCCATGAAAACTCATGAAAGCATCCAAGCAGAGGCATCTCTAGCTCTCAGAAGTGGCATGGCAAGGATGGAGCAAAACTGGATCAGGACCGGATCAGAACAGCAGGACAGCAGCAGCCAAGATATGGTCCATGGACTCCGGAGGTAAAAGATCCCCGGAAAAAGACACAGAAAAAAGGGGGTTAGCACTGGATAATACTACTGCATGTCAGTAAAAATCCTGTCATGAGTCAGGTATGGAGTAACAATTCTAAAGCAACTAGTCAAGAAACAGTAAACACTACTCCATCCACTTATTCCAGAATAGAGGCCAACAATTATGCCAGACTGTAAGATCACATGGATTTTCACCACCAGTACCACGCGGATCTTTCCAGTGACTACAGCTGAAGCTTGCTCCGCTGGCACCAATAATGCATGGTCAGTGCGGCTGTTTCTGTATGGATTTACCAAACACCAGCACCATATGGACCTCCTCGGAGCCACCATGCACAGTGCCACCGGTTCCACGTGGACTTACTTAATACTGGCTTCTAATACCATGTCAACCTACCCAGAAACTTGGCTGTAGTCTACCAGAACAAAAACAATGTACATAAGTAATGATGCGTTAATTAAGCATAGGCCACAGTGGGTTTTAACCATAAAAAAGTCTGAAAAAATGGCATGAAACCAATGATATGTACTCCAGAACATGGCGTGGAATACATATACAGTGTTGCTTGAAAGTTTGTGAACCCTTTAAAATTTTATATATTTCTGCATAAATGAGACCTAAAACATAATCGGATTTTCACACAAGTCCTAAAAGTAGATAAAGAAAACCCAGTTAAACAAATGAGACAAAAATATTACACCTGGTCATTTATTTATTGAGGAAAATAATCCAATATTACATATTTGTCAGGGGCAAAAGTATGTGAACCTCTAGGATTAGTGATTAATTTGAAGATGAAATTAGAGTCAGGTGTTTTCAATCAATGGGATGACAATCAGGTGTGAGAGGGCACCCTTTTTTATTTAAAGGACAGGGATTTATCCAAGTCTGATCTTCACAACTCATGTTTGTGGAAGTGTATTATGGCACGAACAAAGGAGATTTCTGAGGACCTCAGAAAAAGGGTTGTTGATGCTCATCAGGCTGGAAAAGGTTAAAAAACCATCTCTTGAGAGTTTGGACTCCACCAGTCCAGTCAGACAGATTGTGTACAAATGGAGGAAATTCAAGACCATTATTACCCTCCCCAGGAGTGGTCGACTAACAAAGATCACTTTCAGAGCAAGGCGTGTAATAGTCGGCGAGGTCACAAAGGACCCCAGGGTAACTTCTAAGCAACTGAAGGCCTCTCTCACATTGGCTAATGTTAATGTTCATGAGTCCACCATCAGGAGAACACTGAACAACAATGGTGTGCATGGCAGGGTTGCAAGGAGAAAGCCACTGCTCTCCAAAAAGAACATTGCTGCTCGTCTGTAGTTTGCTAAAGATCACATGGACAAACCAGAAGGCTATTGGAAAAATGTTTTGTGGATGGATGAGACCAAAATATAACTTTTTGGTTTAAATGAGAAGCTTTATGTTTGGAGAAAGGAAAACACTGCAATCCAGCATAAGAACCTCATCCCATCTGTGAAACATGGTGGTGGTAGTATCATAGTTTGGGCCTGTTTTGCTGTATCTGGGCCAGGACGAATTGCCATCATTGATGGAACAATGAATTTTGAATTATACCAACAAATTCTAAAGGAAAATGTCAGGACACCTGTCCATGAGCTGAATTTCAAGAGAAGGTGGGTCATGCAACAAGACAACGACCCTAAGCACACAAGTGGTTCTACCAAAGAATGGTTGAAGAAGTATAAAGTTAATGTTTTGGAATGGCCAAGTCAAAGTTCTGACCTTAATCCAATCGAAATGTTGAGGAAGGACCAGGAGCGAGCAGTTCATGTGAGGAAACATGCCTACATCCCAGAGTTGAAGCTGTTCTGCACGGAGGAATGGGCTAAAAATCCTCCAAGCTGATGTGCAGGACTGATCAACAGTTACCGGAAACGTTCACTTGCAGTTATTGCAGCACAAGGGGGTCACACCAGATACTGAAAGCAAAGGTTCACATACTTTTGCCACTCACAAATATGTTATATTGGATCATTTTCCTCAATAAATAAATGACCAAGTATAATATTTTTGTCTCATTTGTTTAACTGGTTCTTTTTCTAACTTCGTTCGGTGTTTCACTATGGGAATCGCCTTGGCGTGACCAACCACGGAAGCTCCAATGACACAACGTCTGTCAGAGACAGACAGGTCGAGCTGTGCTGGGGCCCCGCCCCCTCCTACTACTACAGTCGACCTGCCCCTAACAACTTATTCTCGCTTTCTCCCCGTGAGGAACGAAAGGAAGCTCCCTCAGCTAATCTAGCCGAGATAGCCTGGACATCCGTTTAACAGTTCATAGACGACCCGTAAAGGACTCACGTCGCCGAACGCGGCTCCAGGTTCGGTTTGGATTAGCCGAGTAAGTGCTTACACGGTTTGTTGAGCAGTGTCCGCGTCGCGGCGAGCTGCTTATTCGGTTACACAGTATTAAGTCATCGGAGTAGCCGACAACTGTTTTAACTTTGTGGCTACACCGTGTTAGCGCTTTGCTGTAGTCGGCTACTGTGCAGCATTATACTCGCTGACTAACGCGTTACGGCGAGTCAATCGGGTTTTCTGCTAGCACCATTTGTTAGCTACCGAGTACCGGGAGTTTTGCTAACGTGTCACGACGAGAAAACTTCTACGGTACGCGGTTAACTTGGACTAAACCCCAGGTGCTAACGCTAATACCGACGAGCTGTACGCTAAATATTTTCCAGGCACCATGTCTTCGGCCGCTACCCCCGCCAAAGGGTCGGATCCGAAGGGGAAAGAGGCTGTATCCCGCCCATGCCCCGCGTCATGCGGAGCGTCCATCTCGGGCAGGGACCCTCATCCTATGTGCATTGCATGCATGGGCGCTAAACACGCTCAGGCATCGCTGGCCGACCCCCAGTCATGTTCCCACTGTGCGTCGATGCCAGAAAAGGTCCTGGAAAGAAGGCTGAGAGTGGCGGTGGCTAACAACCAGGACCCAAACCTGGCTGGAGCCGCCCCACAGACAGCAACCATCACCCATCAGCCGCCAGCTACTAAGAGCTGGGCCGACATGATGGAAGATGAGTCCCCAGAAATGCTTCCCCTATTCGAGGACCTCCTACAAAGGGAGCCTGGCGGTGAGGATGCAGAAGGCGATGCCAACTCTGACCTCCTCGACATGGATGAAATGGAGGAAGAGGAGGATGATTCCACCTTTCCTGTCCAACAGTCCAGACCCCCCAGCACATCAGATACTGCTCCGTCAGTGGACAGTAATCTATATGAGGTCTGCAAACGAGCTGCTGCAAAGTTAGGAGTACAGTGGCCAGCAGCCCAGGACGCTGAGGGGACAGAGAGAGATTTGTATGATGGCAAAAGGCTCCCACCAGCCCAGCCACCATTAAAGCAACTCCTGCCACCAGTACCTGCTTGCATGAGGGAAATGAGCCGGTACTGGTCCAGCCCATTTAAGAGTAAGCTTCCAACCAAGGGTTACTCCAAGCTTGAGATTCACGGCATGGGGGAACTGGGGCTGGCCAAACCCCCAGTAGTGGAGCCGTCGGTGGCTTTTCACCTCCACCCCAACAGACGCTCTCTCTCAGCCTCCTCCACCTGTTCTCTGCCCAACAAAGCAGAGCGCCTCACTGCCTCTATTTTTCAGAGAATGTACAAGTATGCAGCACAGTCAGTATGCTCCCTGAATGCTACTACACTGCTATCTGCATACCAGGCGGAGATCCTGGAGGAGATGGGTCGACAACTGGACTCCGGGGCAGCTAACCCGGCCCTCTGGGATGAGATTTGTGTTGTCAATGACCTCATCCTACGCTCCTCACGAGGCGCGGTACAAGGCTGCGGTCGAGTGATGGGGCTGGCAGTCTCAGGTGAGAGGGCCTTGTGGCTGAACCTCTCAGGTTTGAGTGACGGCCAGAAGGCGGAGGTGATGGACGCGCCATATGACCCCACTAAAGGTCTTTTTGGTCCTGCCCTCGAAAAAATGAGGGAGACCAGCACCCTCAGGAAACAGGAAGGTGAAGCCTTTGATCTCTTTCTTCCACGGAAACCCACCCCTCGCCCCCCGCAGGGTCCAAGGGCCGGCTTTGCTGCTGCGGCTGCAGCAGTGAGGGGGAGACAGTGGGGAGGCAGACCACAGAGGCAGACTACTGGTCAGCAGGCTAACCAGCAGCCTCAGCAGCAGCCTCAGCAGAACCAAAGGCCATGGGGAAAACATTCCTTTGCTGCAGTGGCAGCAAGAAACCGCCCCCAACAGCCCGGGAGTGGGAAGAGAAAGCAGTCGTCCTGACTACCCCAGCTTTCCCCCCCTTCCCATGAAGAAAAGAAGGGAATCAGGGGTGAATCAGTTCCCCGAAGTTCACTGTTCAGAGACTCTGGCAGTTTTCAATGGTCCACGGGTCTCTCTGTTCCTCTCCCCTCACGTTCAAGAGGAGGAGAGTCGGGGACAGAAGGTAGCACAGTGTCACCAAGCACTCTTGCCTTGTTTAACAAAAATAAAGTTCAATCCCTCGCAGCCAGGCTCAGAGCCAAGGGCGAGTTGCTTTCCCAAAAGCAAAAAGAAAAACAGAACAAACATAAAGCTCCGCCATGCCCCCTCAATTCCCACAGGGGGAGCTCACGCTCATGGGTTGGGAGACAGATCACGCCAGTCGCGGCGAGTGACGTCACCTCAGTGCGACAACGTGAGCACGTTACCTGCGCGGGCGGAAAGATGGCGCGCATGCGCAGTTCATCCATGGGTTTTGTCAACTATTTCTCAGGGGTACAGACTGCAATTCGCTATGAAACCACCCAGGTTCAACGGTGTGGTAGCTTCAGTAGCCAAAGGCGATGCAGCTCGAGCGTTACAGGACGAAATCGCGTCGTTATTAAACAAAAATGCGATCAGAGCCGTCCCAAGCGAGGAAGCTCAACAGGGTTATTATTCCCGTTACTTCCTCGTTCCCAAGAGGGAGAGCTCATCCCTTCGCCCCATTTTAGATCTCCGGGTGTTAAACAGACACCTACGAAAATACACGTTCAGGATGTTGACACACAAAGTGCTCTGTCAATCCATCCGTCCGGGCGATTGGTTCGTTACAATCGACCTCAAGGACGCGTATTTTCACATCGCCATTTATCCCGCACACAGGAAATTCCTCAGGTTTGCTTTTCAGGGCAAAGCCTACGAGTATCAGGCCATCCCATTCGGGCTGTCATTAGCTCCCAGAGTGTTCAGCAAATGTGCGGAGGCAGCACTGTCTCCGTTAAGGAACAGCGGCATCAGAATATTTTCGTATATAGACGATTATCTGATATGCTCTCGATCGCGAGAACAAGCGGTCAGAGATTCAGCTACGGTGATAAATCATCTCAGGGATCTCGGGTTCAGGATAAACTGGGCGAAGAGCCGAGTGGAGCCCACACAGTGCACAGAATACCTGGGTCTCAATATAGACTCTCTCTCTTATCGCGTCACGCTATCAGAGGGGAGGTTAATATCCCTAACACGGTGCCTCTCCCTCTTCAGGCTGGGGAAAGTCGTGTCATTCAGACTGTGCCTACGCCTGCTCGGCCTCATGGCGTCAGTGATTTCTGTGGTACATCTGGGACTACTGATGATGAGGGATTTTCAGCGTTGGGTCGCGGCATTGCGCCTTTGCCCACGCCGTCATCTCAGCCGCAGGTTGAAAATAACATCGGCATGTGTAGCGGCTCTCCAGCCGTGGAGGGACACAGCGGCTCTCGCGGCGGGGGTTCGGCTGGGCGCGGTGGCGTCCAGAGTAACCATGACAACGGACGCGTCCCTGTCAGGATGGGGAGCGACCATGCTGGGCAGAACGGTGAACGGGAAATGGGATCAGAGCTTGGCTCGTTCTCACATAAATGTTCTGGAGCTTTGGGCAGTGTTTCTAGCTTTGAAACATTTCCTGCCTTTTCTCCAGGGTCACCATGTCCTGGTAAAAACAGACAATTCCACTGTGGTGGCATATATAAACCGCCAAGGCGGCACTCGGTCACTGCAGCTGCACAGATTAGCTCGGAAAGTAATCTTATGGAGCAGTACCCGGCTCCTGTCTCTTCGAGCTACACATGTACCGGGCATTTTGAACAGAGGAGCAGATCTTCTGTCCCGGGGGAATCCCCTGTACGGAGAGTGGAAACTCCACCCACAGGTGGTGGAACAGATTTGGCTGAGATACGGCCGGGCAGCCGTAGATCTATTCGCCTCGCAAGAAAACGCGCAATGTCCACTGTTTTTCTCCCTTTCGGACGCAAATGCACCTCTGGGTGTGGATGCCCTAGCACACCCGTGGCCAGACGTGCTCCTTTATGCGTTTCCCCCGCTCAGCCTGATCTCCCCGACTCTAATCAGAGTGAGAGAGCAGGGCCTGTCATTAATCATGATTGCGCCACGGTGGCCATCCAAACATTGGATGGCAGAAATAATACAGCTGCTGGCGGGCGAGCCGTGGCCGCTCCCCATACGCAGGGATCTTTTGTCCCAGGCGAACGGGGAGATCTACCACCCGCACCCAGACCGCATGGCACTCTGGGCTTGGCCCGTGAGAGGTGGAATTTGAGTGCTGCAGGCCTGCCAGCACATGTCATTGATACCATTCAAAACGCAAGAGCCTCCTCCACTCGCTCTCTTTACAGTGGTAAGTGGCGGGTTTTTGAGGAGTGGTGTGACTTGAAGCAAATCATCCCTTTTCAGTGTTCAGTGGTGGACCTGCTGTGTTTCCTGCAGGATTTGATGGACAAAGGTAAGGCCTTTTCCACTGTCAAAGTGTATTTGGCTGCCATTTCAGCGTGCCATGTGGGCTTTGGTGATAAGCCCGCTGGGCAGCATCCCTTAGTCTGTCGTTTTATGAAAGGTGCAAGACGCAAGCTCCCAGTTTCCAGACCCCTGGTTCCCCTGTGGGAAATGTCCGTGGTGCTGGACGCCCTCTCTCTCCATCCATTTGAGCCTATGGAGGTGGCAGAGATGAAGTTTGTTTCACTGAAAACAGCTTTGCTCTTAGCTCTAACGACAGCTAAGCGGGTGAGTGACCTACAGGCTTTATCCATTCGGCCTGCCTGTTTACAGTTTGCACCAGGGCTCACCAAGGTCTGTTTTAGGCCCAACCCAGCCTTCGTGCCTAAAGTGGTGGAATCAGGTTACAGGTGTCCCACAGTGGAGCTGTTGGCTTTTCACCCACCTCCATTCTCCTCAACAGAGGAGAAGAAGCTCAACACATTATGCCCCGTCAGGGCACTTCATGTGTATCTGAGTAGGACAGCAGGGTTCAGGAAAGATGACCAGCTGTTTGTGTCCTGGGCCACTCCCCATAAAGGTAAGCCGTTGTCTCGCCAGAGATTGTCCCACTGGATTGTGGAGGCTATATCTCTGGCTTATGGGAGTAAAGGTTTGCAGCCTCCCCAGGGTTTAAGGGCTCATTCCACTAGGGGCATGGCCACATCATGGGCCCTGTTCAGGGGAGTTTCAGTACAGGAAATTTGTGCAGCGGCAAGTTGGGCTACGCCCCACACTTTCGTAAGGTTTTACAGGCTGGATGTCTCAGGGCCATCTGTAGCACAGGCTGTGCTAGAGGCAAACAGGCCAGGGTCCGCATAGCAGCCACTGCCGGGCTTTAAATTGTTTGAGGCATCGGCAGACTTATGCAATCCGGGAGCGGTCTATATCTCCCATAGTGAAACACCGAACGAAGTTAGAAAAAGAACGTTGGGTTACTTAACGTAATCCCTGGTTCTTTGATAACAGAGTGAGGTGTTTCACCATCACGTCCCTCCTCGCATAGACACGGAAAGAAACCGGTCTAGAATGAGTTGTTAGGGGCAGGTCGACTGTAGTAGTAGGAGGGGGCGGGGCCCCAGCACAGCTCGACCTGTCTGTCTCTGACAGACGTTGTGTCATTGGAGCTTCCGTGGTTGGTCACGCCAAGGCGATTCCCATAGTGAAACACCTCACTCTGTTATCAAAGAACCAGGGATTACGTTAAGTAACCCAACGTTTTTCTTCATCTAGTTTTAAGACGTGTGAAAATCTGATGATGTTTTAGGTAATATTTATGCAGAAATCTAGAAATTTTAAAGGGTTCACAAACTTTGAAGCACCACTGTATGAAAATGGGGAAAAAATCCGTTGGGAAATTTTTGAGAAAAAACCATGAAAATCTGTTTTTCAGAAATAGCAATTTTTGAACTTTGAGAAATTCAAAAAAGTGTGAAAATCCCCAAAAATGAGAGATTGAAGGGTCATTCATGGACTTAGTCACTTCACTATTGATTCTACAATGGTTATGTCACATTTCATGGGCCATAGGTCATTGGACAATTGCATAATAAGCCTTATTATGACTAGGGATGGGTAACATTTATTATACTGCCATCTATGCCATGTGACGAGGCTGGAGAATGTTGTCTGTAAGCAAAGATGGATCTGCTTGGGTTGCTAAATCAAATGGAAGCAAAGCCAAGCAGATCCAAGCTGCTATTAAACACGGACGACCTTAATCTGGCTAAGGCACCTGAATCTTACCCCCTCCTTTCCTTGTTGCATTGCGTAGATGGGAGTGGTACAAGGGCTGCAGAGAGCTCTCGAGAGGCGTCTGTCATCAACATCATACTAAGGTATCAGATCATGGATGGCAGAGATAAGGTGGGGCTTGTTTACGATGGAATAGCTTCCTTTTCGGAAACAGAGAATACAAACTTTCGTGCGGGCTGTGCAATGGTCCATATTTGCTGTCAGCCCCTTGCATGTCTCGGGGAAAAAGAAAAATTCAGGGACAATGCACAACATAAGGAGGGCCTAGCTTTGTCAATGTGGGCAAGTCTGATGTAATCAATGATGATACAATAAATGTTACCCATCCCCAGTCATAATAAGGCTTATTGTGCAATCGTGCAATGACCTATGGCCCACAAAATGTGACATAACCATTGTGGAATCAATAGCGAAGAGACTACGCCCACGATTGACCCTTTGATGTCTCATTTTTGGGGATTTTAACACTTTTTTGAATTTCTCAAAGTTCAAAAATTGCAATTTCTGAAAAACATGTTTTTCTCAAAAAATTTCTCGATGTATTTTTTCCCCCATTTTCATATATGTATTCTACGGCATGTTCTGGAGTACATATCATTGGTTTCATGCCATTTGAATTTTTTCTGACTTTATGGTTAAAACCCACAGTGAGGCTTGACAAAAGAGGTATGTTATCAGCCTGCTCTTGAAGACAGAGTGTGTCTGAAGCCCGACTTTGTCTCGGGAGATCGTTCCATAAAACTGGGGCTTTGGAAGAGAATGCTCTGCCTCCGATTGTAACTCTTATACAAACCTCCAATTCCAGTGAAGTTGGGACTATATTCAGTTGAGTACACTACAAAGACGAAATATTTAATGTTCAAACTGATAAACATTATTTTTTTAGAAATATTCCCTCATTTTGAATTTGATGCCTGCAACACGTTCCTAAAAAGCTGGGACAGGGGCATATTTACCACTGTGTTACATCACCTTTCCTTTTAACAACACTCAATAAGCGTTTGGGAACTGAGGACACTAATTGTAGAAGCTTCGTACGTGGAACTCCTTGACTTCAGTTACTCAACAGTCTGGGGTCTCAATTATCGTATTTTGCGTTTCATAATGTGGCACACATTTTCAATGGGAGACATGATGCGAGACTTGTTAGACACCAGGAGCAAGATGGAGGAAATGAGGTGTTTATTAAAAATAAAGAAAATCAGGCACAAAAAAACTTAAAAAAAAGCTTCACAGAGCTAATAACGAAAGAATCCAAAACGACCAAGAACAAAAGCCACTGGAAACTCCAGGCAGAATAACCATAAACAGAAATGAATAATGATGCTAGGGTTCAAAAAGGACAAGAAACGCAAAGGATATGTATACAAAAAATAACAAGACTGTGAAACGCACTGACTAGACTAGATCTGAAAAGCTCACAAAGAGACATGAAACTAGAGCAAGACTTGAACTTGAGACTCTGCCAGCCAACTTCCACCGCCAGATAAAGGTAGAGAAATCAGGACACATGAGGAACAACACCTGGAGAAGGAGAACAAGAGGCATGGCAAGATCATGAGACATGGACAGAGATTGGTAGACATGACTTGCTCATTAAGAGAATGAGCGTGCTCAGCTTAAGTACCAATGAAGTATGCAGATTGGACGGAGGCATGAATGTTAGAACAGAAAAGCACAGCAAGACTTAAAATAGCAAAGCAGGAATCATGACAATAAACTCCCTATCTAAATTAGTAGTATTAGTAACGTGCCTGTCAAAGAATTACACCCCCCTGTGAATGTTAGAAAATGTTAGTGACTTAAAAACAGTTAATTGTCAATTAAGCTTATCCAGCACAGCACAGAAGGAAGAGGGAAATACCAAAGCCAACCAGAGCTCTGAAATGTGCAACAACGAAGGCACGGGGCGGAACGCAGACAAGCGGTGGAGTGGCTGGGCAGACCTGGCAAAAAACAAAACAAGGAAAAGTAAAAACATGAACAATAAACATGAATTATGAAATGCAAAATCCTAATACAAGAAACAGTTAAAACTGTGGTATGAATAATGAACATGAACTATGAAATCCTGATACATGAAACAGTTAAAACCATAAAAACACTGTCCTGGCCAAAGGCCAGGACCCTGGAATACAAGACAGGTCGAGACTACATGCAAGCCAGTCTATTACCCGCACTCATTTACTATGAAGCCACGCTGTTGTTACACATGCAGAATGTGACTTGGCATTGTCTCACTGAAATAAGCAGGGATGTCCCTGAAAAAGATGTTGCTTAGATGGGAGCATATGTTGCTCCAAAACCTGAATGTACCTTTCAATATTAATGATGCCTTCATAGGCATGCTAGTTACCAATGCCATGGGCACTAACACATCCCCATACCGTCACTGATGCTGGCTTTTGAACTTTGCGCTGATAACAAGCTGGATGGTCCTTTTCCTCTTTAGCCCAGAGGACATGACGCACATGATTTCCAAAAACAAAAACACTTTTCCACTTTCGTCAGTCCATCTCAGATGAGCTCGGACCCAGAAAGCCGGCAGTGTTTCTGGGAGTTGTTGTTATATATGGTTTTTGCTTTGCATGGTAGATGTTGGCTTTTAATGCAGTGCCACCTGAGGGACCGATGATCATGGGCATTCAATGTTGGTTTTTGGTTTTGCCACTTACGCGTAGAGATTTCTTCAGATTCTCTGAATCTTTTGAGGATATTATGGACTGTACAGTAGATGATGAAATCCCTAAATTCCTGCCAATTTTACATTGAGAAACATTGTTCTTAAACTGTTAGACTATTTGCTCACACAGTTGTTCACAAGTTGGTGAACCTTGCCCCACACTTGCTTGTGAACGACTGAGTCTTTCAGTAATACTCCTTTTGTACCTTATCATGACACTCACCTGTTTCCAATTAACATATTCACCTGTGGAATAGTCCAAACAGGTGTTTTTTGAGCAACTTCCCCAGTCTTTTTTGCCCCTGTCCCAGCTTTTTGGAAGGTGTTGCAGGCATCAAATTCAAAATGATTGAATACTTTCAAAAAACTATAAAGTTTATTTGTTTGAACATGAAATATCTTGTCTTGATAGTGCACTCAAATGAACGTAGGTCAAAAATGATTTGCAAATCATTTTATTCTGTTTTTATTCATGATTTACACAACATCCCAACTTCATTGGAATAGGGGTTTGTCTTTGAAATTTTGAAATATTCAGCACCTTGTGAACGAAGTAATCTTGGCTGGGAATAAGGAGTGAGAAGACTGCTAAGATATTCTGGGGCCAAATCATTTAAAGCTTTGTAAGTTAGCAGTAGTATTTCATATTCAATTCTAGATTTCACTGACAGCTGATGAAGATTTTTAAGCACTTGGCTAGTGTGGTCATATTTCAGAACCCTTTTGACAGCATTCTGCACTAGTTAAAGGCGTTTCAGGGAAGAGCTAAGGCAAGCAGACAGTAAAATGTTACAGTAGTCCAGTAGGACACGTATGCGCGAACCCTTTTTTCAGCTTCCTGAAGGGACAACATTTTCCTGTGTTTAGATATGTTTCTGAGATGGAAAAAAAGCCACTTGTATAATGTTGATATGAGCCTGGAGAGAGCGTTCTGAATCAAAAATGCCGCCGAGGTTTCTAACAACAGCTTTGGTAGAAACAGAGAGGCCATCTAAGTTGAGAGAAAACTTATGTATTGTGTTTCTAAGCCATTTGGGACCTATTACCAATATTTTACTTTTATCTGCATTAAGAGGAAGAAAACATGCAGTCATTCCTGCTTTAACAGCTTTAAGGCACATCTATAATCTAGTTACCTGATTATTTTCACCTGGCATAAAAGACATATAGAGCTGTGTGTTATCTGCATGGCAATGGTATTTAACATCATGCCTACTTATATTTCCAAGGGCAAGCATGTGTAGAGAAAAAAGCAAAGGGCCCAGAACAGATCCTTGAGGTATTCCAAAATTTACCTTGGAATACTCTGAACCCTTGTTTTTTATCTGGATGAACTGAGATCTATCAGACTGACATCATGAAAGGGCAACTGATGCCAACTGATTTTTCAGAAGAATATGGTCGTCTACGGTATCAAAGGCAGCACTGACATCAAGGAGGACAAGAACAGACATGCACCCGCTATTTATGGAGAGAAATAGATCATTCTTTACATCGATGAGAGCTGTTCCAGGCTATAATACTTTCTATAGCCAGACTGAAAACTCTCATATACCTTATACATTCCCAGGAGGGAAAAAAGCTGTTGGGTGCCACATTTGTCAAGGCTCTTAGATTAAAATGGGAGGTTTGAGATTGGCCTATAATTGGCTAGGACTGTGGGGTCCCAATGAGTTTTTTTTTTTAAGTAGCAGCTTCATATCTGCTATCTTAAATCAAGTTGGAACAAAACCTGAAATCAGTGAAGAATTCATTATGTTTAGAATTTTACCGCCAAGAATGGGCAGGAGCTCCTTCATTAGCTTTGCAGGGATGGGATCTGAAAGACAAGTTGATGATTTGGAAATGGCAACTAATTTGGCAAGTTCACTCTGAGATATAGGGAAAAGGGATTCAAACTGGGTTTTGTGTATTTTAGGAGGTTCCACATTATCCAAAACACCATCGCAAACTCATAGGGAAGCAAAGATCTTCTCTCTGATTCCAATTATTTTGGCACTTAAGAAGTTTAAAAAATCATCACTGCTATGGATGGAATATGAGGGTTACTTGCAGCATGGTTGTGAGTTAATTTGGCCATGGTTTTTAACAAAAAATCAAGAATAATTTTTATTTCCTGAATATGATTTGCAAAATAAGAAGACCTAAAACGAAAATTTGAAGGTGATAAAGTTCATGCTTGTATGTCGTCATATCCATCTAATATTTGTAAAAGCCTTGATTCAAGGAAAAAAAAAATTACCACTGTGATTGCATTTGTTTAAAAAGAAAACAATTTCTTTCTAACTGTCAAGTATTCGAGGTTAAATTTTCAAAAGAGTGAAAGAAAAAGAATTTGACTTTGCATGTCATCTTATATTTAAATATAGCAAGTTAAATGCAAATGCAGAAGACTAACTTCATTTTGAATGTCAAATCCTATTTTCAGATAATGGACTGATAGGCCATGCTGAGGAAACCTGGTTTTCAAAAAGAAAAAAGGTTCTGTACCATGACCTGATGGAAGAATTCAACAAGTTATATCCAGCAGTGCAACTGCATTCATGCAGGGGGGAAGGGGGGTTTGATTAGTATGAGTATGCTTTGATATTCCAAATGATGACACAGTCTCTTTCTTCTCCTTCCTTTTTTTTTAACGAATCGGATTATTAAGAGATCAAAAGATGGTGCCTCATCAGGTGATTATCTAAAGGGAGATATTAGTTGAGTTTGTTTAATGGGCAACCAATGATGTTCAATGCACTAATATACTGCATTGTATGGTGCCTGTCAGTCAACTTTCCAGCACTCGGTGCCGTTTTCATGGACACTGGTAACCAATACAAGTAATTTTCTCTCAGATTCCTGTCATATTAATATTCATGAGCAGGTGCCAGTAAGTAGCTGGTGCGCCACATTTTATGCTTGTGGTGTTCACATAATTTTCCATTGTTTAAAAATGAGAAACTTATTTTTCCTTTGGTTGCCTGTTTTACACAGATCAAAAAAAAAAACAGCTATTGTTGACATTTTTTGACCCTCGTACTCTTTCTGTACTGGTGATTAAGGGTGCCAGAACTGTTCTCTATGATGTGTAGTGCGGGGGAAAATAATGAACCATTGAGCTTTCTTGCATGGGTGAGTACACCCTTTAGATTGTGGAAAATGAAACAGTTGTAATAATAGAAACACGCAACCACTGGATAAAACAGCTTGCCAAAGGCTAACTAATTCTTTTTCGTGTGACCCAATGGAGAAACAAATGTAAACACGATTGAGACAAACTAAATATCATACGCTTGATATTTTTGCAAACAAAATGCATTTGCCTGTCTTTGCCAATCCAAGACCATCTGATTCTGAATTTAAAAAAGGGAAGTAAATTATTCATAATTTTTTCTTTAATGATTCCCTCAATGAATTGCCTACTAGAACTGTAACTAGAGGTGAGAGTGATACAAAGTAACAGGCATAAAGCCCTTTAAACACTACTGGAGTTAATGGCAATGCATTAGGTCCAATGGTTGAGGATTTCATCTTTCAAGATTCAATGCAGAATCCCAAGCCCCAACGGAGCCTGAACTCTGCAGTCGCCAATTTAGCAACTTACTGCTAGGCCACTCTGAAAGCAAATGAACACCTCCACAGAGCGGCCAGGATGACAAACTGTTGCATCCGCATTTAATACAAACTGCTGAAGCTAGAATACAATCCAGTTTTGTGTTTAAAAGCAAAACATTGTTTGCTGACCCACCTGTAAATAAAGTAAGCTGGTGACAATATTGATGACAGTTCTCTGCGTCTGTGTACCCCTTAGTCAGGAATTCAGTCATGGCCACAGCACATACTGAGACTGTGATTGTGGAGGGTATAGAGGGGCGTGCATGATCATGTGCACTTGTTCATAAACTTTCTCCGAGGAAGAATTTAATTCTAACATTTGCAGGGTACACTTGATTTATCTTCCAATAACAATTCATCTGGCAACTCAGTTATCTGCAGCCTGCCAAGAGCATTTGCGTAGTTCCTTCAGGTGAATCACTGCATAGTGTCGCTAGAACCACACTGAAAATAAGCATATATGTGATGGCCTGTGCTTTTATGAATTGATGGAGGATGTACATCCATTAACGGAACAGCTTATAATTAGGATTGGAAACTCCAAATTGTGGACTAAGATAAAAAGATCAGAGGTAAAAATTTTGAAAAATAAACAAATGATTTCAATTACAAAATGCACGTATGTGCATTATGCAAATGATCAGACCCGACTGTACATTGAAAATATAGCAATACCAAGATTAGGCCACAGGAAAAACATGAATAAATGCAAGGGCCGATAAGAAATGCAGATGCTTCTTTTCACTTTCATGGCATAGTTCAGGTCTTTTCGTCCTCTTAAAGGAAGGAAAGTCTCTGCAAATCAATGAAGTGTTATTCTTTGTGATCACCTTTATATCCTTTGATGTACGCCCAATTCCTACCATGATGGAAGTGGTCTCTTCCGGGGTGGCAATGGCAATAAGGCGCTTCGGGCACAAGGGCTCACTAATGGTTCTATGAGTATGAAAATAATTCTTAGCACGCACCTCTGACTTCACAATCTCCAGTTCTCAAACCAAGTGAACTCATGAGAGCGATTCTGGAACAATGTATTAGCGCTCTTCATCACCATCATCAAAACGCCAAATGAAGGAATATCTCCACCCCATAACAGGTACTCGGCTAAATGGGTGCCTGTCCGTTTGGCAAGTACATGTGCTATGGAACAGATGACAGTGTACCCAAAAGCAGAGTTTGAACTTCTGTAGAGCCAAAAAGAGGCTTAAAAAGCAAATATAGGGACCCGATTATCTCTACCAAGTTAAATAATATTGTGAAGTATTTTAAAATCATTTAAATCATGTAAATTCACAACAGAATGCTCCTTTTCTTTAGGATCTGTTGAGCTCCCAAGCAGCATAGTAAAGGTAGATCTCTGTGTGCTTGCATGAATACAGTGGCTGAGTGTGCCCCGGATGCAGGCGTTGGCTGACTGCCACCTGCTTCTAGCACGAGAGAGAGAGTGAGAGAAAGAGAAAGAGAGAAATGGAGATTTATCTCTGACTCTGTGGACAAGCAGCAGAAGACCCCTACGTATTTATAAACTGTTTTTAGAGCAACAAGTACAACGTCCAGGCATTATCTCAGCTGCCTGGTTTGGGTGACGAAAAAACATTCTCAAGCTGTCTGGTATGTTGGTACACATGAAAGGATGCCATAGATTGCGTACCATCTTGAGGTGGTTGGAGCGCATAACTTGTCAGTGGAGAAACAAAACAGCAGAAACAGAAATACAAATTGGCTATTGTCAGCATGTACTTGAATATTTGAACGACAAAATGACCATGTCTATGTGTACCTTGTAGGGACTTTTAAAACAGGCTTAAAACAAAAATACTCCATCTCTTCATTAAACCTTTACACATGTAAACTCCATGTCAAGGCATGTTGAAGCTAATCTGGCTGTTAATCTTATTTAGCATCTTACTTAGACTGTTTATGTTGATTTCCCCATTAATTTGGCACCTGTCTGTAAGTCTTCTAAATTATTTTTCCTTCTTTTTCAGTGTAACATTAAACTGTCCCTCCAGACAGTTTTTGACATCGGCCCAACATCTTGTCAGGTTATCAACCCACTGAAGCCAGATTTTAGTTTATTTCTTCACAAATCAAGTGACCCATTCCTTCCCCTCAGCACTTAGGGCTAAACATCAGTTGTACCTCTTGGAACATCCCCGGTGAAAATTCTAGCTTGAGACGACCAAAGCTGGGTAAGTTTAAGCTGTGTTTCAGGCACCTAGTGAGTCAACTTGCAATTCGCCAACTGCCCTGCCTTTATATGCCAAGTAAGGTGGTTACCAGTTTGACCAACAAGCCTTGATAAGCTTTAGCCAGTTAAAGACTAGCTTTGACCCACCATAGGTGAGATATGACCAGCTATAAGTGTCACGAACACAGCTTAAGCCATGCTAAAACCATTCTAAACCAGTTGAGGCTCAGCTGGTTTTAGCAGGAGAGGATATTCTGAGTCAGGCTATTTGCGACCGCATGTTTCAATGTGCTCACATTACTGACATAAAAGAAAAAAATTTTGTGGAGAAACGATTCCAGACAGATGTGGTGCTGAATGTGCTGTATAGCAATCAAACTGGAAATGGACCCCCTGCAATATGTGCTGTGGGCCAAAAAAGTTGAGATAAAATAACTCTCATACTGACAATCATAGCAGTTAAATAAGAAATATGTTTCAATGAACTGAACTGCTACCGTACAGGCCAGCAAATACTGCCTAACTCCCACGAGACGTCTCGTGTATCTCTCGTGGCTTTCTCGCGATAATCTCCTCTTTATGTCGCGTGCTATAATCAACCTCGTATCCTGCCGAGACGAGCATCGCAGTAGGCTGGCTGTTGAACCTACACACGTATGCCTAGAGCCTGCCAAATGCGCGACGCAATATAGTCCGAATTAGGCATATGCACAGTTGTTACTGAGAATTACTTTTTATACGCGGATTTAATAGATATAGCACGTTGTTTCATTGCTGCGTCGTCATTGGTAATCGCTAATCATTAATCAATGAAAATCAAGGGTGGGCTGAAGAAGAGTTGCCTACTCGATATCCAGCAGCGAAGAATCACTTTGAAAATCTCAGTATACATGAACCCTACCAGTGGTCTGGATAAAATATAATGTGCTACATACATGTAGATTGTAATTTTGCATTTATTTCAGCCTGTTTACTGTTTCATTATTTCATCAGTTCATGTGGTAGAGGGACAGAACTCATATTATGTTTGCTGTTTTAAAGCCTTCTGTTTGATGATGTTGGTTTATTCTTAAACATTTATACTGTAAATGCACCGTAGAATATTTTCTGGGCACGTCTCATTGTGTCATAAATAAAGCAACAAATCTTTTGTTTCACATGTCAAATTATATTTAAAACGCCTTGTTGCATTATCCTGAAAACGACAGAGCTCACATTCCATGTCTTTTTTCCTTCAATTGGAATTGGTTAAGTGTACAGTAATTATTAGTTTGATATTTCGCCTCTGTATTTACAGTTTGATGGATTTAGTTTGAATGGATATACCTTCTTCTGTGATAAGACAGTCTCTTATATGCGACTGTGTTTCTTGATTTTCCTACAGAGACATTATACGCACTCCTAAATTAGGCGAAATGCGACGCATCTTCTCTACTGACATCTAGCTTACTAAATGATGATTTTGCTCATAACTTATGAATTTTAAGGACTGATGAACGGGCCTCAAGCTGCGGATTAAAAAATCGTCTCCTTCTCCATTTTGACATCTGGAACTCGCGGCCTTTGTATTATCTAATTGTTTTCACTGGTGGCATGAAACACTTGAGTGCAAAGGGACATCTTCTCATTAATCAAGTATAATATTATAAAATTAATGTCACGCAAGGTTGCATTGTTAACAGAAGAATTTGTTTTTTCCTTTCTGTATTTGTGATACTATAGCTATCTTTAAACACACCCCACGTCCCAATCGATCGGTCCGAAACTCTACAACTTAACATAGCCGGTAAACCTCTCAATCGGATAAATACAATAATCACAGACTAATAAATCTTTCTTTTTTGACCAGTTTAATAATAATCTGATGACCGTTACACTCAAAATGTGAATTTGTTACTTTTAACGAAATGTTTAACAAATTATCAAGAAAATAGTGAAAAAAAGGCACTCTTCTTCTAATAAAAAGCTTTAATCAATAGGCTAGTTCATAATGGAAAAAACATTGCCAACATGTTTCGGCCGAACACACAGGCCTTTCTCAGGCGTAATATAAAACAACAGCAAGTATTCAGCTAATCACTTCCAGTTGGAGTAGGCGGAGAGAAACTCTACCTTCAAAATGAATAATTATACAACTTAAAACATAATATCATAAGCATTGTAATTTAGAAACTTGAAAAGTTCCATATTTCATTAATCTCGAAATCAATAAATTAATTTAAAAGAATAATCAACATTATCAAGACATTGAAATGCAACAATTCTAAATGGTTAAGGTTTAACAAGCCATATAATCCCAATTAGCAAAATCAAGGTAAATTATCATGGAAGGACATCATTCAGTGCTTAACAAGCATCCATTTCTATCTTGAACATTTCAAAGTTTGCCCACCATATAAGTAGAATTCTTAAGCAGGCGAATTACTTTCTCAACTATATAAACAGAGTATGTTAATCAGTCACAACAATAGCTAATCTAATCACTCCCGGCTGGGGTAGGCAGAGTAAACGATGCAATAGGGAAAATGATGTCATCAGTAACATTATTACAATTAGTAGGGTATAAAAGACCAGAAAAATTCAATACTTCATTAATCACCTATCTCAAAATCTGATGCATTTAAAAACAGTCAAAAAAAAAAAATCTCTAAAAAGTCATCTAATGTAACAATTCTTATTTTATCTGGTTTAACAAAGCAATAGACAGAGACTGTGGCCAGATCATCTAATTAACCTGATATGCTTCAACAGAAGTGGGCGATGCACTACTTAGAAAGTGTGAAATAGGCAAAAATTCATCTAAAATTCAAAACAAATTCCATTATCATGAAGAAACATCATGCAATTTAGTAATTTACAATCTTCACCTTTTATCTTGATCATATCAGGGTTAGGCCAACCACCTCAATAAAGTTATTACCCATGCTTGATGAGGTGGCGCGGGTATACAGTTTAGCACCTTCTGTCTGTGTATGTGTGTGTGTGTGTGTGTGTGGGTGTGTCTGTCTGTCCTTGCGACAGCTCGGCCATCACTGAAGCTAGGGTGACCAAACTTTGTGGGGTAGATGATCCTAGGGTACCCTGTCCAAATTTGCATTTTGAGGTCGAAAGGTCAAAGGTCAAGGTCAACAAGAGGCGTGGGTAAGCATCTCTATAGAGTTTTTATCATCTAGTTTTAAGACAAATAGCTTTCTTAGTTAAACTATATGATTATTGAATTATGCCAGGAATTCACTCTTCAGCACTCTTGAAGACTTAATTTTTCATCAATGAGCACCTTCTAATTATTTTTTTTATTGACTAACTACATCTCAACGCCGTAGCCCTCCACATCCTTTATTCTTTATCTGTTTAACAGATAAATTTGTTCCATGACAGATGACAAATTAATTTGTTAAAATCAATCCAACAAAATTAATTTGTTCAGGAAGTAACAAATTCGTTCGTTTTATTAAACAAAGTAAATTTGTTGCTGTAGCTATTAACAAAATAGGCCTATTGTGTTAGACTAACAATTAAGTAACAAATGTGTTTTGCTTACACGATTGTACCATACATCATTTTGTTGGATGTTTGTTCAAATAAATCTACATAAACCGATTATGTGGCCAATGTACATGTGGATGAAATAATTAAAGTGCGTACTTTTATTACTTCACAGTGAAGTGGAAATGCAAGAAGTGAACAGTAAGGCAAGTTTTTAAGCAATGCCAATAAGTTGTAGACAAATCAATCAGCTGGTAAAGGAACAAAAACAGGCATCAGAGGCAGTCTCCTCATGTTTAATGACCTGGTTTACGGAAGATAAAATATGGTGGGATAGGAATATCATCTGCACACACATATATATAGATTGCAGCACAAAAACAAAGATAGAATAACGCTGTAATAACAATATTTAATGTCGCTAAATATTAAAGCTTAAAGAATGACGACATTTAGCAAGTAGCCTATACAGAAAAAAGATGGCATAGGTAACCCTTAGCAAAAAGTAGTATACTTGAAGTTCATTTTATTAAGTATTCTTGAGTATAAGTGTAAGTATAGCAAGTACACTACGGACCATGTACTTGTAGTGTACTAGAAAGTATACTAATTTAATACTTCTTCGGACTAAATTGGAACATTTAAAGTTTATTAAAGTATACTTTGAAGTATACTTCAAGTTTAAGCAAAGTAAACTGAAAGAACCCATCTAGTTTACAAGTTTTATTCTATACTGCAAGTACACTACAAGTGAACTTTTTGAATCTTGTGAGTGAACTTGTATACTTCTAGCATACTTTTCATTTCATGAAAGTATACTGTGGGGTATACTGCTAGGAAACTTAAAGAGTGTCATTGGATGTTTAAGAACCACAGTGAGTCAGAACTTCAGCTCGCATCTCATCAGACAGACAACATCCTTATCACTACACTGGAGTATTGTGTATTATTCCACCAGTAGGTAGATCCCAACCTACCTGCCCACTCCAGCAACAACTTATTTTCCAAGGTGGTCTCCCATCCAAGCACTAACCAAGGCTACACCTGCTTAGCTTCAGCCCCACAGCTGGTGCTGATCAAGCTGTGGTAGGGTTGCTAGTCTTAGACCTGTTTTACATGTTTGAAAATACTGTGTACATTTATCAGTGAATCTGCACACAATGGCCAGCTAGATTGAACTGATTTATCAACTTAAACACAGCAATGTTTTGTATAGGTACAATATGCAGGGCTTTGATGTCAACACTCTTGTTTAAAAATGATTAAATCATTACCATCTTTCAAGTATTTCAGCACTGCTGCATCTTTTCTTTAGTTGTCATATTTTTGACTGTGATACAGAACTCAAGTAACCAAAAAATAGCTCATCTGTGTCTTCATTTGGAATATTTCATCAGCCCTTGCTTGAGTCCTTCAGCCTACTGGTCAGGCTAAAGGCATTGCTAATTAATATTTTATATATATTTCTGGTTCCATATAAGAGAAAGAGGTATTTTTTGGTGTTGAAATGGGATTTCAATAAGAGTTGCCATTGCTGTGTTCTTATACTTTGGCATCCAATATAATATTGTGTTCGAAAATTTTATTTATAAAGGAATCAATTTTGTTCTCAATCCTGAGTATGTGTTTCACTGTAAATTCTTCTAAGTACCTTCATATGTAAATTAAAGCAGAATGCACTTAAGCATTGTCTACTAGTAGAGTAGATGAGGTAACCTCTCGTCTACTTACGTTAAATAGTATCTGAATTGCAACAGTAATATACTCCCATATAATCAAAAGTGTAGGTACAAGTATTAGCCAAATATATTTCTGTGTACTTTTCAGTACTTTTTCGCCTTCCCGTTGCGTTCCTGCTCATTTAAAGATCCTTTATAGTCTGACGACGCTGAAATTAGTGCAGGTGATCGATTCTCGCCAAATTCACTGGGGCCGTGCGGAAAATTAGCAAGCAATTCTATTTTGTTAAGACGATTGGACAAAATCTATTTTGTTAAGATTTTTGTTAGAATAGCAAATCCGATTCTGTTGCATCAACAAATTAATTTGTTACAAAGGCGTAACAAATTTGTTTTTCTTAAATTTTAACAAAATAATATTTTCAGTGTATCATCAATACATAAGAAAATCAAAAACATAAATGACACTGTCCAGGAGCCATATTTCAAACGCGCGTGAGACGGTAAACCTCAAAACTGGATGTTAGACATTCGGAATCTCGTTTACCAACAATGCTATTTACCAAAACCAGTTTCTTGCGAGACTTATTGCGATACACACTTTTCACCGGCACTAGGCCTATTACTTTTCCTACGCACAATATATGTGACTCGTACATTTACGCTGCGTTGCGATGTTCTCGTGTATTTCTCCTGATAATCTTGCATAGATATAGCACTGTGTGCTGGCCTGCACGGTAGATGCTCGATTTACATATTATTTTTTGCAGAATGTCATATTGATGTGTTACGGAGGAATAGAAGAGGAAAAAAAAGCACAAACGCTGATTGTAAGAAATTATCTTGTTTTTTGAGCACCTTTGAAAAATTTCTGAAATGTTTTCACTTTGTAGAACCTGTATTTGAGCAGGTTCTTTAACTCGAAGTATCCAGAAAAAGGGGGCATTTGTGCTCAAAAATTCTAAAAATACTTTGCTAAATTATTCTGTTTCTATTAGAAAGGAACTACCCAGCACAAATAATTTGAACTGTATCTACGAAAAGTGTAAATCCGCACCTCTACTCAGCTGCTAGGCAGATGATTTCTGACTTTGTGCCTATATCCCCTCTGAGTTGGTGGAAGACTGGAACATTAATGCTCACTGTTATTTCATGGAGTCTGCCGGAATCAAACATTAAGGGTTTGAAAGAAAAATAGCATTTTCATGTCCATATTTATGGTATATGTGCCTTAAGTGTATTTAACAAAGCCACAAAAGACTAGCATCTCAAGATAGAAGCTTGCTGCATTGCAGATATTTTGGAGCATCCAGGAACTAAGAGTTTAGCCAAGCCGCTTGTGCATTAGGCCTTCACAAATTGTTTATCTATTTTTCCTTTTTATCAGGGCGGGAGGGTTGACTTGAACTTGAGATTTAAATGTATAGTGTCTGCCTTTATTGCTGCTTTTAACATCTCATTCGTTGTTGTTTTATTTTTACTATGCCAATTAGGATGAAATAAGTCCCATTTAAACATTTCACAGTATGTTATAATGATTACTGTGTTTACAGATTTTTTTGTTTCAACAGTACTATCACTAAGTCTATTTTATTTTTGGAAACAGTCTCTCTCTCTGTCTCTCACAGACACAAACACCTATAGACACACTCATGCACACGCAAGCACGCACGCACGAATGCACGCACACACACACACACACACACACACACACACACACACACACCATTACACCTCATAATCTTATACATTCAAACATGTCCATGCTTCTTGGCCCCATGGAACATATTTCATGACCTGCTCTTTGAGCCAGGACACTTCACCATCTGCTAGCAGCCAGCCAGTCATCAGAGGGCCTAACTGAAGAAAACCCAGGCAGACGCCTGGCATCATCCCAGCCAATGACCATCAAATAATTAGCATGTTCCCATTTCGGCTCCATATGGGTCTGCATGAGCTCAGACAGCATGCTTCTACAGATTACCGAAACACAGGCTATTATATACAATGTATTGCCAGAGTATTGGTTCTAGGCATTAGCCACACAAATTAAGAAATTGTCATTCTTCAAACGCCTCTAAGATCCTCTTCGATGGGAGCCATTGACAAAAGGAGTGAGTTAAAAGCACATTTAATCTGGGTCAATATGCAGGACAAAGTTGACATAAATTGACAGTGAACCAGAGCGAGATTCATCATATGATGTAATATAAATGATGAGTTGCGGTTTGATTGAACTGAAATTCTTGCTGTCTGTGTTTGAGTAAATGCTATTAAATATTATGACAAGCGATTAGATTTTATTTTGATTGTGTCTGTGCTCACACTATGTTCTGAATGAGCCTGACTCCCCTATCTGTATAGCCACGCCATTACTTTTCAGAGGCATATGCTTTCCTGACTGCTTGCCTGCCCAATACAGACATTAAATGGTGCTGAGTTGTGCCTTTTGTGTCAGAGTAAAATGCTGCCAGATATCAGAAAGCAGGCGGTGGAGCTGGGTAGTGAATGATTTTATTTATGGCAAGCTTGCTACCATTTTGTGTCTTATTTATAAGGGTGGAAATAAAGATTTTGTACATTCGCAATCTCATATATTCTTTTTCACCTTCTCTCTTTTCGTGGAATGCTTTCCGTTCCTCCCTCTCAGGTAACACGCTCTGTTAATGAATGATGTTAAGTGCGGCACAGCGTTTGAAGTAAAGAAAGCTTTTATTCATTGAGCCTGTTAGAGCAAATGGGAATGAATATCAGATAAATAATGGGATCTTCAATTCTCCAGCTCCCTTTGTTAAGTAAAGTAGATGCAAATGAGCGACATGACTGGCTTTTGAATTTATTTTTTTTTTAACTCCTGTTTGTTGTATATTCTCCTTAAAACTCAGTTTGAGCAGACCAGATGCCTGGAGAATCAGCAGCAAGGACGACAAAAGCAGCTATTTGACCACCGGATATGCAATGTCCAAAAATAAAAAAACTACTTCTTTTGTGCGCTGAGGAAAAATGGGCAGGTAGTCATGCCAGCCTATACCATCTGCTTTCCAAAACGGCCTTTGATTGTCCAGTAATTAATGCAGCGCAATGTCCTAAGTGCATTTTCGCCTTGACTATCGATCTCATCTGTACCTGTCACGACTGCCTATAGTTACACAGCTTAGCTCGTCTGCTGGATTGGCAGCAGTATTTTGGATTTAACAGCCTCAGCATTGTAGTTCACTGGCCCGACACTCCTGCTGCTGCATCTGCATATACTGTATAACACTGGCCTATGCCATCGGCTTTTCATCAGTGGCTGAGAGTAGATTGACTACTCTGATTTAGAGTAGTGCAATTAATAAATAAAGGTGGGCATGTTCCACATTCTCTGACTACAGCTTTTATGTGCATGCAAACCTTGAATGATCTTGGACTGGCAGAGTGTTCAAAAAAAAAAAAAAATTGATGGAGGCCAAATGCTGCTGTGTATTGAATGCATGTCATGTAAGATATATACAGTATAAATCATATTGAGTGACTCCAGCATTAGGTTTGTGAACTAATCATTTATGGCACAGAAGAAACCAAAATTAAAACAAGACGCTAGTCATGTGTCACTTATAGTAACGGTTAGTTCAACATAGCATAGTAAATACCTGACAATGCTAAACTAGAAGTAAGGGAAATGTATTGTGGAGATAAGCTGTATAACAAATAAGCAGTTTCCCCTTCCTAATTCCCTTTTCTCCTGAATAGTTTTCACTGCAAATAGTCTTAGGTCTTCATTTGATATACACTGCCCTCTATAATTATTGGCACCCCTGGTTAAGATATGTTCTTTAGCTTCTAATAAATTTATTTTTTCTAAATAATATAGGACCACAATGAAAAAAAGAGGAAAATCCAACCTTTAATTCAAGTGAATTTATTCAGTGGGAAAAAAAATCCCACATTAAGAAATAATTCTTTTACATCAAATCACATATGCCACAATTATCAGCACCCTTGATGTTAATACTTTGTACAGCCCCCTTTTTCCAGCAAAACAGCACATAATATTCTCCTATAATGTTTCACAAGATGGGAGAACACAGAAAGAGGGATCTTCAACCATTCCTCGTTGCACAATCTCTCTAAATCATCCAGCGACCTGGGTCCTCTCCTCTACACTCTCCTCTTCAGCTCACTCCACAGGTTTTCAATGGGGTTGAGGTCTGGGGACTGAGATGGCCATGGGAGGAGCTTGATTCTGTGTCTGGTGAAACATTTCTGTGTAGATTTGGCCACATGTTTAGGGTCATTATCTTGCTGAAAGACCCAGTGACGACCCATCTTCAGCTTTCGAGCAGAGGCCACCAGATTTTGATTTAAAATATCCTGGTATTTCAAAGCGTATCTGATGCCATGCACACTAACAAGGTTCCCAGGGCCTCTGGAAGAGAAACAGGCCCACAGCATCACCGATCCTCCCCCATACTTCACAGTGGGCATGAGGAGCTTTTCTGCATACTCATCTTTTGTGTTCCACCAGACCCACTTAGAGTGTTTGTTGCCAAAGAGCTCTATCTTGGTCTCATCTGACCCAGTTGAAGTCCCAGTACCGCTTCGTGACCTCCAGACGTTTGCGTTTAAGATTGAGAGTGAGAAAAGGCTTTTTCCGTGCATGCCTCCCAAACAGCTTGTTGGCATGTAGATAGCGCCTGATGGTTGTTTTGGAAACTTTGTGACCCCAAGATGCTACCATTTCTTGCAATTCTTTAACAGTGAGCTTTGGAGAACTTTTTATTTCTCTTACCATCCTCCTCACTGTGCGTGGTGGCAAAATAACCCTGCATCCTCATCCAGACTTGTTTACCACTGTTCCAATTGTTTTAAACTTCTTAATGATTCCTCTGACAGTAGATATGGGCAGGTGCGGCCGAGTGGCTATTTTCTTGTAGTCATTGCCTGACTTGTGATGGTCAACACACATCTACCTTACTTGAATGGTGTGTTTCTTTGACTTTCCCATGTTGAAGAGTGGATCAGAGAAATGGCCTCTGTGTCACATCATATTTATACCCCAGGGAAACAGGAAGTGATGAGTTACTAATTAAATGTTCCTAGATACTCTGATCAACTTTGTAAACTACTGTAGAAATGACAGAAATACTTCAATTATATTTATTTCCTAGGAATTGTTAGGGGTGCCAATAATTGTGGAACAGGTGATTTTATGAAAAATCATTATTTCTTAGTCATGGATTTTTTTTCCTTTAAAATTCACTTGAGTTGAAGGTTACATTTTTCTACAATTTTCAGTGTGAGAGTATGCTTCTGCAATAAAAATTGAATTTATTTTAACACATCTTAACCAGGGGTGCCAATAATTAAGCAGAGGAAAATAGGCAGAAAAAATATAGCTTTTAAATCATAATTTAAACTAGGCTTATGGCGTCGGAGGCGACGGCTTGGGGTATATCCCCGAACGCCCCCAATCCTCCAATTCCCTAATTCTCGAATAGACCAATACAATATAAAGCCCCTCAGGTCATGACCTTTCATTTGAACTTAATTTCAGGTCAATCGGACAAATGGTTCTGAAAATATGGCCAAAATGGTCATTTTACATCACAAAGCTCCACCTGGTGGCAAAATATTGAACCATACAGGTATGATGTCATCATGTGACACGCTGTGAGGTCATGACCTTGCAGTTGCACATAGTTTCATGTCAATTGGACAAATGGTTCAAAAGATATGGCAAATATGGTGAATTTTATCTGACAATGGGACATCATGGGACATTATACTCAGGTCATGACCTTTCATTTGCACTTGATTTGAGGTCAATCGGACAAATATTTCCAGAGATATGATAAAAACTGTGATTTTTCAGTTTTTGGCCCCTGGTGGCCAATCTAGAAATTGTAAATTGTCCAAAATCGAATCAGTTATTCCTCTTTATGATACTTACTTATATGCAAAACATGAAATTTCTTATTGAAATATTACTGAAGTTATTGCGTTAACATGTAGGATATCCGGCGGCAGCGGTGGCTGTCGGACCAAAAACATAATATCCCCAAAACGACATTCGGGGATATAATAATAATTGAAGAGACAAGGCTATCTAACCCCTATATCGCCTAAGTAAAAAAGTTATTGATTTGCCTCATGGCCTTGACCAAGTGTCGTTGTTTTTCTGCTTGATTCAGAATCTTGTATGGTTAAACAGGCGCTTAAGTGCCTTGGATTATTCTCTAGCAGGTTCATTCCATATGAAATTTATCAGACCTCCCATCTCCATGATATTTGACTGTTCTCTCGACTTGTAACTTGTTGACAGCTAGGAGACAGTTACATTGGAGACTGTATAAGTGGGCTCTTCGGGCATAGAAGGATATAGTCGTGGCAAAGAGTCAGGCTTATTATTATTATTGTTTACTCAGACAGTACGTTAGGACTAAATTAAATCTTGAGAAGAAGAGGGACTAGTTTGCTTGCCTGGGATTTTGCCTCTTTGCCATAGTGAGGCACTCCAGGTTCTGGTGGTCTGCCCAGACGAGGAAAGGAAGACAGCATCCTTCCAGCCAGTGTCTCCACTCCCCAAAGAACAGCTTCTCCAACAACAGCTCCCAGTCACCGATGGTATAGTTCCTCTTTGTTGGACACAAATGACAAGAAAAATAGGCACAAGGTTGTAATTTACCATCATCTGCTCCCAATGAGCAAATAGCTCCTGCCCCCACTTCAGAGGCATCAACCTCTATGATTAACCTCTATGAGGGGAACTGGCAATGGCTTAGTATGTATCTTTAGATGGCGAGTGAGACCAAGATGGATTAAATTCCCATAACTGTATCTGCCATTCTTCTGGAGGCAGCCTATCCAGCCAGGCCTGGTCAGTAGCTATGGGTGCCAGAGAAGCCAGGTTGCATTATGGCCAGCGGGAACGGGAACACCTTCTTCATTACCGCAACAAAAGCAACAAATGAGGATACAGCAGGATGATCCATCTCCCAGCAGCTGGCAGCCCCATCCCTGGCTCGACTATAGAGGCAAGTGATAGCAAATGCCACTTGGGACTGCTCAAAGGGAAAGGAGGAGGGTTAAAGCTCAAACACCATCCTACACTGGACCAGGAAACCGCGGCAGGTGATAGGATCACCACTGTAGGTGTCGATGATTGCCAAGTTGGGCGCCCAAAGGGCTTACATCTGAGGGAGAACTAACCGGAAAATGACACTGGCAGCTTGGGCAGCAGAAGCGGAGTCCCATATAATATCTGTTACAACCTTTAGTTGACTAATGAAGGCCCCCAGGTTTTGTTGAAGCTGGCAAAGCATCTCTTCATTCTGACCAAGGAACATCCTGTGGAACCTTAAGGTGTCAACCGTGCTTGACATCTTCGCTGATTCCTTCTGGGGCTAGATTGTTATGTTCCAGACGATGAATCAAGTGCAGAGACAGACTTGCAATAAAACTGGTATTTTATGACCTCAGTTCCAAAAAATCTGGGGTGCTGTATAAATTGTCAATAAAAACAGAACGCAATGACTTGCATAGACAACATATTAGATGTTGAAAGTGAGACCTTTTACCATTTCATAACATATTAGCTCATTTTGACAACATTCCTCTCCCATAACTTCAGTAATAGGTCTTCTCACTTCCCAGATCTTTACAGACTGTTGTTAAATAAAGAGGGGATACTAAAAAATGGTACACATGGCCCTATCCCAACTTTTTTGTGATGCGTTGCTGCCATAAAATTCAAAATGAGCCAATATTTTTCATGAAATGGTAAAATGTCTCACTTTCAGCATCTGATATTTTGTTTATGTTCTATTGTGAATAAAATGTCAGCTTATCTGATTTGCAAATCATTCCATTCTGTTTTTATTTACATTTTAGACAGCATCCCAACTTTTTTGGAATTAGGATTGTAATTAGCAGCATGACCGGTAATGACGGGTACGGGACCCCAAAGAGAATAGGCAGGGATAGGCAATGCTTGGGCTGCTGTCAGTGGCCAGCGACTTCTTAAGTGGTGGCAGATTTTTTAGTACGTGCCAACACTAGACTGCTCAAGAGGAGGAGGTTGATGCTTGAGAAGAATTTGGTCTCAGCCCTGGCTCCAGCTTAGGGCTGGAAGCTTCCTCCAGACAAACTTGATAAAGAGAGTAGACTGGCAAGGGTTAACAAGGACGCAGTCCCAGTCCTGGACCTTTATTAGGATTGAAAGCTTGTTCTTGAAAACTGGATTTGATGAACAGGAATGAATTAAGCTAAGTTGAACTTGGCCCCAGTCCTGGGCCCTGATTAGAATTGAAAGTTTGTTTAAATTAACACATCACAATCATGCTTTCAAAGAAACTTTCGCTGCCACAAAAGTACTGGATGAATGAAGACAAAGATAAAGAAGTTTACTAGTGCTGGATTCTGTGGTGGGTTAAGTCACTTGATTTCTTTTATGTTCTCATTCAATCAGTTTTTTATTCTTGAGAATTTTTTAAATAAACAGTAGCAACCTGCACAGCACACAAACAGTTCGCTTGAGGAATACACAGCAGTATTAATGGAAAGAACACAACATATAATTGAAGGAATATTGCATTGGCTTTTTCCGTATGCACATATTTTCCCTTTCCCTAATCCGAGTCTAATTTTACATATAAAACAAATGTCATTATCAGCGAGTTTTTTGGAGTTTCTCTACTCACCATTTTTATTTATTAATAATATTTGACAAGGGAAACCCAAAGGACTATCATTTAACAAGCATTCTGGTTTGCTTATTTTGCACAATGCCATTACGCCACGGAACTCAAAACCTTACTCAAGTGCACAGATGTTGGTGTGTGAAGGAAGCAAACCACACAAGACGTCTGCAAGCCCCACTTTGTCCACTCCTGCTGTACCCAACCCTGGTCCCTCTGCGCCCAGTTTTGCATTTTGCCCTGATGAGGTCAGACCATTCCCCAAGGCTGGACTAAGGCTAAGGCAAAAAAAGAGGGTGGTTAGCGCCATCCTCACTGACATTCCGGTCAAACAGGCATGAGAAAAAGAGGGAGAGAGGAGAAAAGGCAGAAAACCAGCGCTTGAAGCCAAAAGAAAGCTCTTGAGTCGAAATGAAAAGAAAAATGAAACAATCAGTCCTCTGAGGATTGCCTTATGTGCGATTTAGCCTCGTCTCTCCCTGGCGGGAAATGGGTGAAGTGTGTCTTCTGTGATGGGTGGGAACATGAATTGAGCATTGAGGGGTATGACTCTCGTGTTTGCCAATACTGTGACAAACACTAAAACTGTTTAGATAGAAACACAGACAGTTTCATAGTTTCAAAGCATTCTCAAGTACATTTTCCTCAGTTAACAAAAAGTTCCATGCCTGAGGGATAAAGTGGCTAAGTGTGAGTATATGACTGAATGAGAGAGCGAGTTATGACATTGCCAGGTGTAGAGGTGCTTTGCATCTTAAAAAAACTGGCGCAATACGAAATGAACAAATCAGTTTGCGCATTGCGGAGTAAAATCTTCTCTGGGAGCTGTCGACTGCAGCTAAAAACCAGCTTTAATATTTGGTTCCTGCTCCCAGAATGCGTATGCGGTGTAAAGAGTTTTCAAAAGAAAACTGATCCAACTGTGTTGACTCGTTCATTTTGTTACTCAAAAGATAAATATGTCTGCTTAGTAAGACTTTTTTTTTCCAATATGTTGACATTAACTAAACCACTATGTTTACTACATGTTTATGCACATACACTGATCCCCATAATCTCCATATCCTCATCGTTGGTGTTTGTCATGTTTGGTAATTTCGACTTTCTTTTAGATGTTCAGGTTTGAGTTTTTTTTTTCTTTCTCAGATTAAACTCCATGAAGACTTTTGGCTCCAAAACAAGTGTGAATTGTGAATGTGTTTTTAATACATGCTATCCATGAGTGTCTTTAGTCCATAGATTGCTTTGAACGAAGCCTTGGCTTCACTGTTGTTGCAGCTAAGCCATCACAGTTATACCTTTCAGATTTAATATGTTATATTATTGTTGTTTATATTAATTTTATGTTATTATTGATTCCATTGCTTGACTGTTGTAATCAGAGTGTCATTGGAAAAGAGAGCTTGCTCTCAATTGGCCTTCCCTGAATAAATAAAGGTGAATTGAGAATGAAAAAACTGCATTTCACTTCATTTCAGTACTTCACTGATGGTAATGGGAAGGAATGAGAATGAGAGGCTGGGTTATTCTGGGAGTTCAAACTATTATGAGCTTTCACGCTTATGAATTTGTGTTGATCTGTTTGTTTAAGTCTTTTTAACCAGTGTAATTAGCAGATTAAGGCTGACTTTTTTACATAGTGCATATGGGCATGACCTTTTAAACATTTTAAAGTTTCCAGATGGACATTGTATTTGTTGCTGCTGACCTGCACTGCTTTTAATTGCTTCTTACCCTGTTGTGAAAAATATACTTGTCAATGTTTGACACAGTATCTTGTCAATATTCATATAAATATATTGGTGTGGCTCTAGAATCAGTTGACATGGATATACTCTATTTATCCACATCCATCAGTGCATTCATTTGAATATCCATGGCAGACTAATAGGTGGATTGATAAATAGTCCTGTATCAATACCTGTTATACCCTTGGATGAATGCCTTTTGTGTCTCTTCCTATTCAGCGCCTTCTTTTACTATAAGAACAATGTCTCCTGCGCTTGGTTTGCATCTTGCATGTTGCCACTCCCCAGCTGGGGCTCCTTTCATTGTCATTCTCTAATGACTATGGGACAGGTATTTAAGTCCTCTGCTTTGTGTGGCAAGTTGGTGGATTATAATTCACTTTTTGCACTTAGAACCAGTCAATATTCCTAGCAGAAAGGCTTCGTTTTTGTTAAGTGTAACGAGCACTTTAACGAATGCTATTTCCTTAATTAACTCAAACAAGCTTCCAAGCCAACTCAGGGTCTAGGATTAGGACCACGTTCAAGTTAATAGAGCTAAAGTCAGTTTGTCAGTCCAGTTTATAGGAACAAGCTCCTAAGTCTAATGAAGATCCAGTATTGGGAATGGATTCTTATTAACCTTCCGAAGTATACTCCTCTGCCCAATTTGAAAGGCACAAGCTCCCAACTCTTCTATGGTCATCAGGATTGTAAATGAGTTCACCTCAAGTTCATTATTCCTCCTTTGTTTGGTGCTGGTGAAGTGTGCACTCCACCTGGCTGCTATCCCAGAAGCCACCGGCTGGTGAGTGACAGCTCAGCTTTGCTCACAACTTCAGTACTGAGCTTTGCTTATCCTCATCTGGGTTTCTGTCCCCACCTTTTCTTCTGGGGTTCCTTTCTCAAATTACCATGTAAGCTGTCAATAAATTACCAACAGTACTGGATTGTGCTCTGCTTCCATACTTGATTCCTTGTCAAGAACATAGCAATACAATCCAGCCACAGATGGAATCAGCAGAGATGTTCAGCCTGGTTGACACTCTGACGTACGATGGAGTGATTCACCAGTTGCACAAAAGCATCAGGTCTCCCTTCAGTCAACTTAAGGCTGTAACTAATAAGTCAAGGGTCTAAGTCTCTGCCACGTAAGCAGCCAGTAACCTCCTGCTGCAAATCCCCCCTCAGCTGCTTGCTGGTCAGTAACTGAATCTTGCGCTTCTGGAAACTTCAAGTTTTTGTGTTGCAAAATGAGCCAGGCTGTGCCCTGCTCTCCCCTAAATGAATAGGTAAATGAATAGGCTACTGTAGTACCCACTGAATTGTCAAAGCTGCAAAAATAGATAAAGTACCTTTAACTGCCTACCATCATGACAATATTATAATGTACGTGGGCTACACACATAAAAATTCTTGGAATTCTGGTGCAGCAATGAATTAATTTAATGCTCTTATAAGGCCTCACATCTTCCAATCTCACGATCCTAAGACCGTTTTCTAGCCAATATGAAAGTAGAATATGTTTTAAAAACAAGAGGGCGATTAACATTGAAGAGAGATGTGCATCTTCCAAAAAAGGTCAAATTACAATAAAAGGAATGTCTAGTTAATAAAGTAAATTGCAAAAATTTGATAGATATTGAAAAGTATTTTACCAGGAATGTGACTAAAATCACAGTCCCCCAACATCCTTCTCTCTCTACTTGTCTTATGTAATTCTTTATTTTCTTACTGTCACTTTGTTTCACGTTGTTTTTTTGTCTTATATCATTTATACCACAATAGAAGCAGAAATGAAAAAATAATGTTTAGAAATGATAGTAGGAGAGAGAGTACTAGAGAGTGTGTGCTATGGGTCATGACCTTTGGCAGGCATTCAGTGAAGTGCATGCCACGTCACTTCCACTGCACAAACCCAATGACTGACCTTTTTTCCTGGAACGTTGCCCCACAGGGGCCATTTTTACTCTTTTATGGCACTGGAATCTAAGACAATAGAGGAGTACATTAATCAGTCCCTGAATTCTTGAACCATTCAAGCATCCTCCTTGCCAGCCGGAGCTTACTTCTTCTTCATGGGAAAGAAAGATGGGTCTCTACATCTCAGCATGAATTTCTGAGGACTTAATTCAATTACTGTTAAGAAGGATTACCCTTTCCTATAATGGACTTCGTTTTATCCAACCTCCAGGGCTGCCAGTTTTTTAGCAAGTACGAAAGCGGGAGGGAGATTAGTCGAAGATAGTGTTTTTCAGGGGTTTCCTCCAGCACTACAAATATCTGGTGATGCCATTCGAGCTTGACAATGCCCACACTATGCTCAAGAATCTCATTATGATGTCCTCTGAGACATAGTCGCCCAGTTTGTCTACTGAGAAGATTTACTGATTTTCTCTCCAACCATGGAAACAACACTCCTGCCACATTCATCCGGTTATTTAGAGGTGTTTGGCGAATCAACTTCATCTTAAACCCCGAAAGTGAAAATTCTATAGCACCACGGTCTTGGTCGTGGACTTGACTGTATTGCGAGGCTGTTATGTTTCGGAATAGGATTACACCCCAAGTGCAGAGTAGCAGGAAGAACAACTTTTTGATTGTATATTGTTCATATTGAACATGTCCAATCACAAAATAGAGAACAAAAACAAGAAAATATATATACAACCCCAATTCTGAAATAGTTGAGATAAAATGTAAATTGCGAATAAAATCAAAATGCAATGACTTTCAAAGCACACCAGCCAGTATTTTATTCACAAGAGAACAGAGATAACATGGCAAATGTTGAAACAGAAATTTCACAATTTTCTCCACTAAATGAGCTCATTTCAAATTTGATGGCAGGCAGGGCGTAAAATTGGCACCTGCCCAGGCGCCCGGGCGTTTAGATCAAAGCCCTGGCTAGTAGACGAAAGCCTGACACCCGCCAATGGCCGGTCCGTGCTGGTAATTTTGAATTGCGTTTTTATGTTCGTATTCCAGCTGTCGTCGACGACCGGATAACTTTGTCACTCACTGTTCCCTGTCTGTGCGAAAGTGACGCAATGACCCTGTGCGTCTTGCGTTGTCCCCTGTCAGATATCAGGCGGCGCTAAAACAAACTTTCTTTCTACACCACCGATACGAAGACAAGTGACGTTAGCCCAAGACCAAGGAATTTCTCAAAAGACGTGGCGATATTTTGAGAACGTTCAAGAGCCAGCATGGGTGCCCCCACCAAAGAAAAAGAAAAAAACAGTACACGAACAACACCACCAACAAGAGGGTATTGGGGAAGGGGAACAGAACGAGAGAGAGAAATACAAATACATTGCGCCGCCACGCACCTGGAGAGAAGAATGGAGGGTTGACGGCGGGAAGGCTAGGTCATGGCTAAAATATGACAATTCAACCAAAACTATGAGCTGCGTGCTCTGTCAAAAGTACGCCAAAGAACGACGAAAATCAAACAATTTTATAATCGGGACAAAAAATATGAAATTAGAAACGATCTAAGACCATGAGACGCTACGTTGCCACCTGGACAGCATCCGTGCCTCGCGGCCGGTGATTGAGACCGCGGTCATCCGTGCTGCCACAAGTATGACCGACCGCACAAAGGGGAAAATTGAAAGTATGTTTCGGACGGTGCACGCCTTGGCGAAGAAGGGGAGGCCGATGAGGGATTTCACTTGGCAGTGCAAGTAAGTTAATTGGCTTGCTAGATGTCACTAGTTTATTAACTAGCTAGCGTTATTTGCTTCCTTAAATTAATTTAACGTTAATCATGTAACGTTCGCTCTATGTGCTAGTTAACTTTGGCTAACGTTAGCTATGAACGATACATCGTCCATTGATCTAATGCCGATATTATGATTATCCTTCCTTTTAGACTGGATGAGAAGAAGGGCCTCCACGTCGGGGAGACATACAGGAGCCCAGTCGAGGCCCGGGTGTTTCTGGGCTATATAGCAGAAGCAGAGAAGGGAAAAATTCGAGCTAGAGTAGAGGGGACCAGATTTGTTGCCATAATGAGTAACGGAAGTACGTGCACTGCTGTGAATGAGCAGGAGCTGGTTTATCTTAGAAGTTGCATTGGTGGGAGGGTTGAGTCTTAATTTGTAGGAATTGAACCAGTTAGTAAGGCCGATGCAGAGTCTATCGCAAAAGCAATAAAGAAAGTGATGGACACAATCATTGATTGGGAGGGCAAACTTGTAGCAGAAGCTACCGACGGAGCCGCTGTGATGGTGGGGATCAGGAAGGGGGTTGTCCAGCGTCTCAGCGGAGGCAGAGCGTATGTGCTAGGGGTGCACTGCATGGCGCACAGACTAGATCTTAGTTTTAAAGATGCAGTGAGAATGATTGCCCTTTTCAAGAAGGCCGAAGAGCTCTTGTCCAACCTCTTTGCCTTCTACCACAAAAGCCCCCTAAACCGCTCCAACCTCAAGGACAGGTGCGTTTGTGTAAGTTAAATCTAAAGACTTAAACAAAAAATTATACCTTAAACTTATGAGGTAAAAATAATTTGTTATTTTGCTATTGTGAAACTTAAATTTTCTTGAGGATTTAATAAGTCCTGTCTGTCTCTCTGTCGATATCAGCTACATAGCTTTGAACATGGCACCCCTCATGCCCACCAGAGTTGGCGGGACAAGATGGTTGGCCCACCTCGTCCGTGCGATCGACCACTTCCTGAGAGGTTACCCAGCCATCACCCAACACCTGGACCAGGTAAGTAGTAAGCACGCACACTCACACGCTATATAGTTATGCAGTGTTTGTAGTAATATTTACACAGCAGGCCTGGAAATTCCTAATTTGCTTACAGCATGAAGGATGATGGAGATGAAGGGCTCTCCACAGCATTTTTGTGTTCTACTTCAGCAAAAAAATGCTGAGGAGATAAAGGGCTCTCCACAGCAGTTTTATGTTCTAACTGCAGCAATTCCAAGCTCTTCCCAACTGTAGTCTTCATTTAAGGATTATCTGCATATGGCGCGTTCGAGAAGAGCAACGGTGTTTGTAGGGAATCTTAGCCGCTTTGTGTTGATGTCAGCGGACATGGAGCTTCAAATTTATGCACGCAGTTACAATATTGTATCACTAGATAACACACTCGGATCAGTTGTTGTACTGTACTTTAAATCAAAATCCAATGAATGGGGATGAAGAAGAAAGACAAACAAGATTTTTTCGCCGGCAAAAGGTTGCCATCGTTTGATGGTACAATCGGCGGCGATTCTGTCGAATTCGGCAGCAAATGCCGCGAGTGCCGTCGTATATTTCCAGGCCTGCACAGTAACAAAATACTCATAATTTTCCATGGAACATTGGCTCATTGGACTGTGTGTGTGCACATGTGTGTGTCCCATTTAGATCTTATCCTCAGATGCCAGAGGTGTTAATTCTACCAGGCTAACAAGGCCAAGAACATGGTTGCTGCTGCTAAGGATGGAGTGTTGCTCCGGTTTATTGGACTTCTACATGACACACTCTCCCACCTCAGCAGGCTATCCTTGACTCTTCAGAGGTCAGACCTCAGCATCGCTGATGCCCACATTTGCCTGAGCTCCACCCATGCCATCCTTGAAAAATACAAGACAAGGTACAGTATGCCTGTCAAAATTAAGGGGGCTGTTATTGTGTGAGTAAAGAGGTAGTAAATAAGGTGTAAATGGTAAATGAAGTGAGATTTTAAGTGAGGTTTTGTATTCAGGCCAGGACCCATGATGAAGGCAACCAACACCGGTGGGGTGTTCCAGGGAGTCGCTCTCTCTAGTGGAGGAGGCAGGGCCAGAGTTGGAGGTGATAAGAGGGCCCTTAAGGCATGCCAGGAACAGCTACTCGATAGGCTTAGTGAGAGCATAAGTGACCGTTTTAAGGATAGCCAGACAGAGCTACTGATGGCTACAAGACTGGTCAACTTAAAGACCTGGCCGAGACAGAGAGAAGCAGGTGTGTTCAAAAAAAGAGAAAGCTCAGTGAACTCTCTCTCTCTCTCTCTCTCTCCCTCTCATACCACATTATTATGAATTACTCAATTATTATGAAATACTATCAGCCTCACTGACCTACTTACTTGATAGATAATCACATGCTACTCGGTGAACAGATTAAGTTTTCTCTATTCCGGAGGTGACAACATCTAAAACACAATTGATCTCGTTCAGCTTTCGGAGATGCCCAGGTTGATGTGCTTCTCGCCCACTTCTCCCCTGTGCTCTCCTGTCCTGAGCTGATCCCTGACGAATGGACGCTGCTGAAAGCCAGGCTGTATGTGGACCCGGACCAACTGCTACAGCTGACCTGGGAGGGGATCAACCAGAACCACGGGGACACCTGTCCCAATATCCTTGAATTAATGGATCTTATCCTCACAATCCCTGCTTCTACAGCAGACTGTGAGAGGGGCTTCAATGTCATGAAGCAAGTGAAAAGTGACTGGCGGTCTACATGGTCCCCAGAAACACTTACTAATCTAATGCTCGTGCAGCTCTCCTCACCCTCCATTGAGGACTTTGACCCCAGTAAAGCAGTTCACTTGTGGCACACCGACTCTGTTAGAGGACGCAGGCCAAACTTCATGGATCATGAGAGTGATCGGTCTGACACAGACTCAGAGGATGATGGACAGTAAGAGGTCATACTGATAGACAGATACACTGATTTACTGTGTCATACAACAAGACTCCATAAATATGAACTCAGTTTTGTTTTTATTCTTATTGAGTAAAATTTTGTCAGTACTGTTATGTTGATATTTTGTACAAATTTACACAGATAATATGTTAATGAATTGTTTTATTGGAATCTTTATATCTTGCTAATTTATTGTTGTCAAGTTTATATTATCTTGTTGATTAACTATTGTAATAAACAAGCAGTAAAACATGAATGTTGTAGCATTTTTAGAGGGATGAAAGAAAATGCTGCTGAGAAAGTGCTATCGTGGCGTTCCCTCAGCGCCCCGGCATTCCCCCTGAAAAACCTCCCTTTTTTTAAGGTTCCAATGTTAATGGCAAGTATACTACCAACTTGTCTTCATAAGGTTATGCTTATGAGGTTATGCTTATATTAACACCCCAAAGATAATGAAAGTTTAAGTTAATTGATTTTAACTGTGCAAAATCACACCAGCGTGCCGTCATGGAACTGGTAAACCAAGGTCTCAATACACCACAGAAAACGATTAAAAACAAATACATGTATTGCAGCACAGATTGATGATGGCACAGACTCATACCCAGCTCATACCACAGTCAAATAATGAACTTTTATTTTTGGCTGGTAAAAAATGGGTTTGGCTAGTAGAATTTGAAAGGTCACTAGCCATCGGCCAATGAACCAAAATCTTAGTTTTACGCCCTGATGGCAGGTCTCAAAATAGTTGGGACAGGGGCCTGTTTACCATGGTGTTGCATCCCCTCTTCTTATTAACACAAAGTGGAGGTGTCTGGGCATTGAGGAGACAAGTTTCTTGAGTTCAGCCATTGGAATTTGATCCCACTCCTGTTGAATACAGGCTTCCAGCTGCTGGAGAGTTTTGGGTCTCCTTTGACGGACTTTTCATTTAATTAATTTATGTGCCAAATGCTCTCAATAGGTGAAAGATCAGGGGCCTCATTTATCAAAAATGTGTAAAAGTGATACTAAATTTTCACTTATGGCGAAAAGCCAAAAATGGCGTACACCCAAAATATTTACATCGTTTTCAGATCTATCAAACTGTGCCTAGACACAGCTCTCTGCAATTTCCATTGATAAATCATACCGGACCCAAGAAAAGTGCGGACGTGAACGCGCCTCATATCCCGTCCTCTACATGCCCAAACACAACCATATATGGTCAATGCAAATGAGCACTTGCATGTAAAGTTGCCATGTACGCTCTGGGGAGATGTGGAGTGACATCAGTGGAAGACAGCAAAGCATGGATTGGAAACGCGGAGAACTTCTCAGTGAGTGAGAAACACATGCTTGTGCAGGCGAGGAAAAAGTAATCTTCGGCATGTATTTGCACTAATTCTGTCTGATCACTTCGTCTTGTGTTTTACTTAGGAACAAGAACATATAACGAAGAACAAATAGAGAATCACAACAGAAATGAACACATAATGTTGGGCCAAACAGTTTCTTCTCCGGAAATTAAAAAAATCTAATCTAATCAGCCACAGCCCCGGCTTCACCAAGAAGCATAAAACCACCAAGTGCTCCGGTCACAAGTCTCACATTGGCAATTTAAAAAAAAAAAAAAAAAAAGCCTTCTCGTGGAATCATTTGTCAAATGCAGTAGGTGTGTGTTTAAGTCATTGTGCATCAAGTTAATCAGTTTCACATGCATTACGGGGGATTTCCCCACTAATGAAACGGAAATCGGTTATGACTTGGGAATTCGATTGCATTGAGGGACAGAAATTACAATGTCGTGTTTGATATACATTAATTTATTTCTGTCTCAACTTGTGGATATCAAATGTACGAGGAATGAAATATGAGGTTCTTGCAGTATTGAAAACTAATCAAACTTGTCTTTACTGGGGGATTGAAAGCAATGGAACTGCATTAAAAAAAGTTTCAAATGGTCTTATTTTATGATAACAATTTAAACGATCATGAAACACATGCATTGTTCCCAATGCATATGTTGCCCTAAAACCTTTATTTTCCTTTCAGCATTCATGGTGCTAATTAAAACATGCAAATGTCCCACACCATATGCACTAATGAATCCCCATAACATCAGGGATGCTGGATTTTGAACTGAGCGCTGATAAAAGGAGGGGTGGTCTTTCTCCTCTTTAGCCCAGAGGACACAACGCCCATGATTTCCAAAAAGAATGTCAAATTTGGACTCATCTGAGCACAGGACACTTTACCACTTTGCTGCAGTCCATTTTAAATGAGCCTTGAGGCACAGAACACGGTGGCGTTTCTGTATCATGCTCAACAATGGCTACCTTCTCGTGTTGTCCATGACAGAATCATGCCGGTGAGCGATGCAGTGGCGTCTGAATGTCTGAAGATCACGGGCATCTAGTAGCGTCTGAATGTCTGAAGATCACGGGCATCTAGTAAAGTATTTAATTACTTACTTAGAGCGGATTCTCTTATATATTAATTGCTTTTTCAGCCCTTTTTTGCCTGTGTCCAAACTTTTTTGAGACCTGTTGCAGCCAGTAAATTTGTAGATAAAAATGTAAAATGTCTCAGTTTCAACATTTGAAATGATATCTATGTTCTGTTGTAAATAACATATTGGCTCATGTAATCTGAAAGTCATTACATTTTGATTTTATTCACAATTTACACTTTGTCGCAACTATTTCAGAATTGGGGTTGTATATAATATATATTATTTTATTTTATTTTTTGAGTGCACTATTCAGAAATGCATGTTTTACTCCGCACTAAGCCACAGCGCTTCTTACCCCTCCTATGTGTAAAAGGACGTTTTAACAGGAGGAAACTGCACTGGTGGAAAAGGGTAAAAAGAGTCAAATTGGCCATAGAACTTGCATTACTGCATAAACGTATTCAAGTTTGTATTTATTTATTCATCTCCATCATTATCTATTTCCTCTGTGGATTTTTCTGGCTCAGTAGTTCCCTTCATGGATGGGCACAGAAAGGGGGTGCAAATCTGGGTTAGACCTCCGACAGGTAAGTCTTCAGATGCACAAGCATCCATCACTTGCCTAGTGGTGAAGTTCCTTTCAAGCAGGAAGTTATACGTATATGCGTACTCACTGCTTTGTGCATATGCACTGTGTGCAGTCACACCATCTTTGGGGAAAGCTCATACACATTGGACGATACCATTAATCTTCCTATTAAACCTAGTGGCCTCCAGACCCCTGGGTCAACAGACAGAGAAAGATGCCAAGCAAAGCAGCGTAGAGAAAGCACAAGAGACACTTATACATTTCCGGAGAGCCAGATTTTTCCAAGATGTGGTCAGTTCAGAGGACTCATCATGTCCTTTAGAAAACAGTATAAAAGACTGGGTAAAGGGAGAAAGGTTGAATGAATTTGTGATCAAAAGCAACTTCTAATGATCTCAATTTCAACATATTACTGCGACATAGATAAGCTGTGACCTTGTTCCTTTTCTGTTGTGTTATTGCCTGAATACTGTCAGAATGCACTTCTTGCGTGTGATAGACAGTCATTTAAGCACAAAACGATTAGATTTTTTTTTATTTATAATTTTAATAGCCTCATGTTCCACAAGAATTGGGGCAGTATGAAAAATGCAAATAAAAGGAGAAATAAATGATTTGTAAATTCTCTTTTACCTGAATTTAGATGAATGCAGCTCAAATAATAATAATAAAAAAAAAAAATTAAATTTCACCTTATTAACTGTATCGATTTTTGCAAATATTTGCAAAACATTTGAAAACAATTGGGAAAGGGGAAGGGAAAGACTGGAAGACTTGTGACATCTTCAGGAATAAAAAGCTGGATCATTCTACAGGTAACCAGATGAATGGGCAACAGGTGATTCAATTATGATTGACATTGGATATAAAATGAGCAGTCACTTAAAGGTGCGGTTGTTGACCAGGTTTGCTATTTTCATACTGCTTGTTCCTCACTAAGGTTAGACCTGTAGGTGGCGGGACCGCTGGCAATTCTGCTGCCGCGCTGCACCTTGTTCAACTGACTGATCAGTTGGATACTATCTTTTTTATCAGTTTTAACAACATTATTTTGTTTTCTGTTGCCTTAGTTCAACAAATTATTTGCGTCTTAGGAATCTGACAATTTATCGCTGGCGACTGATAACGCACTCGAAATTCCATGGAATTTACCAACTACATCTTGCTTGAATTTGGCGGAAGTTTCAGTTTCGTGATCCCAGATCTCTCTTCTGCTATGGCTTACTTCTCCGAACAGCGTTTTACGAGCTGACAACTGGTAACGAGCGACTGACAACTCCCACAAAAGTCCCTGGAATGCACAGAAACACACTGGCCACACCCCGCCTGGATCAGGTTGTAATTTCAGTTCGTGTGGACACAGATCTCCCTGCTCCAGCCAGCTCTTCTGCCCAGTCCACCTTTGTCACTGATTTCCAATCACTACTTGACTGCCTCGACATTAAGCAATATGTAACCTTTGCCACTCATGACAAAGGGCACACACTTGACCTTGTCTGCTCCACCAACCTAACACCTGTCAATCTCACTGGTGTATTGCTTCTGATCTCAGATCATAAAGTCATCATGTTTGAGATCCCTGGTCAACCATAAGCAAAGAAACGTCAACACACTGTAACATTTCGAAATATTGAAAACATGAACCCTGCTGATCTCATCAGTCTAATCTCCTCCCATCCCACCTCTGACTCACTCTAATCTTCTGATGAACTGGTTGCCCATTACAATGCCTGTCTCTCCTCGTCACTGGACAACTTAGCCCCTCTCAGGACACGTGTCGTCTCTTTCAACCACCCAGCCCCCTAATTCACCCCTCAACTACGCCTATTAAAAACAGCAGGTCATCGCTTGGAGAGATTATACAGAAAAACTGGTGTAACAGTTCACTACCAAGCCTACTTTTATCACCTTAAACTACACAGAAATGCTCTCACAGTGGCCAAAACCTTTTCCTATTCCAATATCATCAATAACGAGGAGGCTAATTCCAAAACCCTCTTCTCTGCTGTGAAATACCTGAAACAACCTCCAGGTAACTCAGCAGACAACAGCTCCCCTAACCTATGCAACAAATTCCTAGATTTCTTCCAAACTAAAATTGATGATATCCATAAACAACTGCTTCTGACCACCCCAGCCACTGCACTTCCCACCTGGATGTCCACCCCCATGGACTCCCATTATCAAAGTGCTCTCTCCACTTTCACCCCGGTTACTGAGGACACCATAATAAAAATAATTACTGCAGCCAAATCCTCCACCTGTCAGCTAGACCCTCTACCTACCACCCTGGTTAAAGCTGCATTCTGGCGATATTCCTCCCTTTGCCATTACACCTGTCCCCAAAAAACCTGGCGTTGATCACAACAATTTAAAAAACTTTCATCCAATTTCAAACCTCCCTTTTCTATCTAAAGTAATGGAGCGTGTTGTGGCACCCCGACTCCAAACTCATCTAGAATCAAATAATCTCTTTGAAACTTTGCAATCTGGCTCTCGACCAAAACATAGTACAGTGTCTGCCCTTGTCAAAATTACTAACGACCTCCTCTATGCAGCAAACTGTGGACTTCTTACTATTCTCATCCTTCTCGATCTCAGTACTGCTTTTGACACTATGTCTCACACACTTCTTCTCAACCGCCTAGCCTCCCTGGGGGTCACCGGCACGATGCTTGGCTGGCTAACATCTTACCTGACAGGGAGACAACAGTTTTTTCAAGCTAAAACACCACAGGTCCATGTTGAGTCCTTTTAACCATGGTGTCCCCCAGGGGTCAGTACTTGGTCAATGACTATTTATCATTTACCTTGTTCCTCTTGTCCGTATTATGCGTCACTGTCACATCAACTTTCATTGTTATATAGACGACATGCAACTTTACATCTCAAGCAGACCCTCTCTCCCCTTGCCTCCCCAGCCGCTCCTCAGTTGTCTTAATGACATTAAAAACTGGATTACCACTAACCTCCTCCAACTTAATACTAATAAAACTGAAATTATGCTCATTGGTTCAAAAACAACACTGTCCAAAACACCCAGCTTCCTCACAACACTTGATGGTTTTCCTGTTCCTCTGTTGACGCAAGTTAAAAGCCTTGGCATCATTCTTGACAATACACTATCCTTTGAACCTCACATAAAAAACATCCCAAGGACTGAAAATTTCCACCTGCGCAATATCTCATGACTACGCCCCTCACTCTCCAACACAAGTGCTGAAATATTCATCCATGCCTTTGTCACCTCCAGGCTTGATTATAGCAACGCCCTTCTCACTGGACTTCCCACTAAGCTCACTAACAAACTGCGAATCATTCAAAACTCTTCTGCCCGAATCCTTACCCGCTCTAAGCCTGATGACCGTATCTCTCCTGTCCTTGCTCAGCTGCATTGGCTACCGATCAAACAGCATATTGAATACAAAATCCTCCTCCTCACATATAAGGCCATGCACACTCTTGCACCCACCTGCATCTCTGACCTTCATGAATAATCCCCTACTCGCACTCTCCATTCCTCCTCAGCAGATGAACCAGTCATCAGCACCACACTATTCTCTACCAGTACACATCTGCCATGCAGATTCACAAACATCTTTTCGGCGGAGTGCAGTGGTTCTTGTCCGTCGGAGTGCAGTGGTCCGGTGCCCTACCGCGGGGTGCAGTGGTCCGGTCCCGTCTGGCGGAGTGCAGTGGTCCGGTCCCGTCCAGCGGAGTGCAGTGGTCTGGTCCTGTCCTGGGTTTTTAGCTGGCCAGGAGTCATGCCTTGGGGGGAGGATACTGTAAGGGTTTTAGCCCTGTAGTCCCTCCCTTGCCACTTGTTCTCACCTCCACCTTAACGAGCTACATCTGTTGCTCGTTAAGGTGGAGGTGATTATCTCGGTATATAGGGCTGGCAGTTGCCAGTGCTCATAGCCACCGCATTGTTGAATTTAAACCTTGTGTAACTGCTCCCCAGTTTTAACTTGGTGTTTGGTTTTTCTTTATTTTTATTAAAATCTCCAGTTTTTTCCCTGGCTGGCATTTGGGTCATGTATTTATCTTTAGGCTCATGGTCCTAGCTCCCGCCGGATTGATATTTTTATTCGGTGGGAGCAAAACCATGACAGGCGAGGATCCATCAAGTTATTCTGGGACAGGAATAAAAACAGTTGATTAGAAGCAGCTCTTTAAAGTGTTTTGGATTGAAACGGAAGGAGGGAGATAGAGCAGTAGTTTGGAAAAAGCGAGGCATCCAGAGTGCCTTCATGCGCTGTAACAAATTCATGTTACATTGTACCATATCTCATTATTATTATTTTATTATTATTTTTTTTTTAAAGGGTGTCAACATGTGAATGCAGGGCTTCATATGAATTGTCCTGGCCCTTTTACTTGGGTTTTCTTTTCCCCGAATTAGTTGGACGCATATATAATTGTAGGAAATTTCAGGTGAAATAATCAGCCAATGAGAGGGGGGCCGTACCTTTTAAATGGGAGGAGAGAGAATTAATGGGGGTTTTTTTTTTTTTTTTGGAGATCAAAGGAATGGACTTACCTGGCGGCTGAGGCGCGTTTTTTAACTTCATCTGAACTTTGCCATCCGGCAGGAATATACATTTTTGCAAGGCTGGAATGTTTGTTTTTTGTGAGGACATATATATTTTAGCGTTGGAAGGGAATGAGGAGAGTGACGCACCCCATTGAAGTTTGACTGCGTTTCTACAATCGCGGGTGGTGAGCCAAAAAGGAATTAATTGCAGGGGCTGCCCATATCCTTTGGAATGATAAAATTCTTCATTTCGGGACTTGATAGGGGTGTCGGGGATTCAAGGGTTTGTCAGCGAACAACTGCCTGGTGTGTGGACTGGGAAAAAACTCTGTGATCAGATTGTCTGCTCCGATTCGATTAATTTTTTAATCGGTTGCGAGACTTGTAGGAAATTGAATACTTCTGAGGCTGCGCGTAATTTGTGTGATGTATTTATGCATGGGTGAAATTGTCTTATTACAACGGCTTTGTTTGCATGAACGAAGTGTCGGACTTTTTTGTACATAACACGGTGATATACTTTCACCACCCTTGTAAAGCGTTTTTGTAGCGTTGTCTTAATTGAAAGTAAGAAGGCAATTGTTATGGCTCAGTCTGAAGACTCACCCCTTCGCACTTTACCTCCCCCCCACCTAATGTTGTAACTTGTATTAGGTTTAGTGATTCATTGAATGTTGTTTCAAGTCAATAAATGGCTTTTTGATTCATTTAAATTTTTTTTCATTTAAATTTTACAGGTATTTCACTGGGATACTAAACAATGGTAAAATTAAGAGAATAAAGCATGCGCATCCACTCAATATCAGGTGCAGGACAGTGTAAGAATACGCAAAATAAAATAGTAAGGTCCGCACACTGAAGGACAATGCTCTCCAAAAATTTATTTTATCAACGTTTCGATCAAAGTGATCTTCATCATACAAAACAATGGTGAACATGGCCCTGCCCCTATCCCAACTTTTTTGAGATGTGCTGCTGCCATCAAATTCAAAATGAGCCGATATTTTTCATGAAATGGTAAAATGTCTCACTTTCAACATCTGATATGTTGTATATGTTCTATTGTGAATAAAATGTCAGTTCATGAGATTTTCAAATCATTGCATTCTGTTTCCATTTACATTTTCCTCAGCATACCAACTTTTTTGGAATTGGGGTTGAGATATGAGTTGCACATCAGTGAAGGCAAAATTCAAACAGTGGGATACACGCGAATTTGGAAACAAAATATACGGCTTCCACATCTTTTTTCAGAGATGCCCCTGCTTGTTACAGCAGCATAGCATGAGTCACACTGTATATATTACAACAGTGTTGGGCACTGCCTGCAGCATGGACCTGTCTCCCACTGAAAATGCAGTGGATAATGAAGCAAACAATACAGCAACAGAGTCCTCAAACTCTTGACAAACTGAAGTCCTATATCAGACCAGAATGGGAACAAAGTCTGCTTTCTGAACTCCAACAATGAGTGTACTTTTGAGTGTTATAAAAAGGACATGTGATGCTACAAGGTGGTGAACATGGCAACTTCACTGGAATGTGTTGCAAACGTCACATTTCAAAATGATTGTTACTTTCAAAAACAAAACAAAAAAAAATCAAGATGATGAGTTGAGCATTACTGATTTTGTCTGTTTTTTTTTCTGTTGAGTACAGGTTAAAAAGGATTTGCAAACAACTGCTTGTTTTAGTTTTCATTTTACTTGTTGTACCAGTTCAGCTGGAATGGAGCTTTTACATGTATATTACAAACACTTTTGAAGAAATACCTGACCCCATCCTTTCCTGCACCTGGGTGAAACAATATGGATTGTCAAATCAACATGCAATCAGGCAGAAATACAGACAGACACAGAGACAAAACAAGGTGGGTCAGGACAAGCCAGGATAGGTCATGGAGCTTGGTATTGGTATATATATATTGGTATAGCTTGGTATTGGTTTTGGCTTGAAATTGGAATTTATTTCAGCCAAGAAAGTGGTGTATGTGAGTTTGTGCACTCAAGTACGCTATGCTGGTATGGATGAACATGTGTGAATGCGTGTAGGCGAGCTTGTTATGGGAGGAATATGGTAGCATGAATGAATTTATTTGTGTGTTGTGTCTGTGGGAGGTTGCACATGCCTGCTTGTATGTCTGCTCATACAAATATTCTGTAATATCCATCCATCCATTTTCTATACCCGCTTATTCCTCACTAGGGTCACGGGGCAAGCTGGAGCCTATCCCAGCTGGCTACGGGCAAAGGCAATCCATCGCAGGGCACACACACCATTCACTCTCACACTCATACCTACTCATCCAATTAGCCTGATATGCATGTCTTTGGACTGTGGGAGGAAACTGGGGTACCCGGCGAAAGCCCACGCATGCAAACACAGAAAGGCCCCAGGCCGGATTCGAACCCACGACCTTCTTGCTGTGAGGCAGCAATGCTAATGGTTGTAGAGTTTATTAATGCATTTATGAGGTTGTTGTTTGCTATTTTAAATGCTTCTGTATGTGTGAGTGAAGGTTTGCATGTTCATTAACAAGTCTGAGTGTCTTTACTGTGAGAGTGGGGGGGGGATAAGTGTATATGTGTTTTTGTGGTTTTCACAAGAAGGGAAATGTCAAGAAGAGCGGACAAGATGAGTGTCAACGAGGGGGCTTGGTTAATAGTCCAATAAGACAGTTCCATTTTTTGTCGATGGAGTTATTTCAAGTGATCTGCGTGTGTGTCGAGACATGCTTTTCTAATTTCCCAGTTGCAGAGGATAGTTTTCTTTGCGATGGTTGAGACTGTCAGCATGGGAACGTAGTTTTGGATTATAGGGTGACGGAGAAGCAGGGAGAGGGAGATAGTTGGATGTTGCAGCACTGCAAGAGAGGAACGGTATAGAAGATTTTGTGCCAGAACTTATTAATCCCTGTATTAATTCTGCACATGTTGAGTCCGAGGATAAGTTCCAGTGGATTACTTTATATGGAATTGATTGTAATTTGTTAAGTCATTAATGGCGGCACCAGACCCTGTTCCTGTGTTGCAGATGGGATGGAGACAATGTTGTCGGTAGAAGCTAGAAGCTCGCACAGTTCGGAATTTTCTTTGGGGTTCTTGATTTGAATGAATAAATGAATGCACAAATGAATGAATGAATTGATTAACAGCATTTTTCTCCCTGGGTCTACAAGTGCTTCACCATAATATGGTGGAAATTTCACCTCAACCACCACCAATAGCCCCCACTGTGGCGATGCATGATAGCCATTTTGCACCAAAATGCTAACCAGGCACCAGCTTAGATGGAAGCAATTTTCATATCCTCTTAGTGGCTGGTTGTAAAAACTAGATAGGGAATTTAACCAGGACACTGGGGAACCTTTTTAAAATGTAAAGTATTCCTTCTACAAAGGAATTAAAGGAAAGACATTAGTTTGAGGTATTGTACTAATTGATCTCTGCAACAATGTATTCCTGAACCAGATCTTTACAAAAAAATAAAAAATAATAACAGAAATATCTTTGAGGATGTGATGGAGGTGTGATGCCTTTTTGTTTTAATGAGGCAAAACTTCAACGTAGAGTTGTTTGTTTGGATAAATTCTGTTTTGCTTGTAAGGTGCTGTAGTTTAGCTTGCGAATTGAATCATTTTGCACCAAGCTGTCGTGGAGATGACTGAGTCATGGAAAAAGTGTTTTATTGATCGAATGGTTAGCTAGAGACTAATACTTCTTCACAATATTCTGCTGTATTTCAAATCATTAATTGTATTGTTTATGTGTTTTTGTGTGTATCAAGATAGAGTTAGCCAGGTAGTAGGTGAGGTAGCTTAGTGTTTCCAGACCTCCTTGATCTTTTTTTCCCTGTTGTACTGTGTACTTCTGTCAGCCAACTCATGTAAACCGCCAATTGCTGCATTAACAAATAGATACAAGGATAGCTTTGAGTCCGGGCTCTGACCCTATCATACGTTGCAGCCTACAGTACTGGAAAAGTAGAGAGCAGAAAGCCTCAGGATATCCTTTTCATCTCTGGGGAAACTTAGCACCCACAGCTGAATGCTTGGGTGGAGGTAGGACGTTAAATAGCAGCAGGTAAGAATGAAGCAGCAGCAGATTGACGCTGCGCTGTGACATGCAGAGGCAGGTTTGCCAGGGAGGTGGAGCAGGAGAGCAGCTGACATTGCCCACCTTCCAGAGTACTATAGCAGTGTGTGACGTGCATGGAAGCATCTATGGGAATGTGGGCCTGCGTCAAGTTGTCTGCAAGAACTAGTTTGGCAAGCTTTTCCCTATTTAGCTTTATGTGGGTAGTCTTCTTTATACATAGAATTTGGTCATTATGGAGTCAACTTACTTAAACTGGTAGACGGTCAGCTGGGAGGGAATCCTGCTGGGAAGAGACTTGATTTGTATTCAAAAAAATTCTTGAGAGGACAGCTCAGTAAAAAGTGTATGACACCAAATTAGTTGTACGAGGCAGTGCAACTTGACATTATCAACTGCGCCATCGACATCTTTGCTTCTTCGAAAGGTTTCGATCAATGGCCATCTCTGTCAGAATTGAAGAATTAGAATCCATCAAGCCCACAAAAGAAAGCACTTTTATGTGTTTAATTGAACTAAAATATTGTGTCATTCCCCAGGGAGTACAGAGCTCAGAAAAGGTATTTGCCTGCTTCCTGATTTCTTCTGTTTTAATACTTGTCACACTTACATGCTTGGCAAGGTAGTCAAAATTAAATAAAATCAAGGACAAATTTCTTCTCTTACTTAGAAAATGGTGATAGAAATAAGTGTTTTAAGTCTTAAATTAAGTAAATTTCCCTTTCTTGAAAATCACTTTTTGCAGTGTAGCATGACCTCAAATAAGCAGTTCATGCAGAAAAACCTTCCAATGTGGCTGAATTAAAACAATTCTGAAGAGTGTGCAAATGCTGTGGTGTAAGGGACTCATGGCCAGTTATTGCAAAAGATTGCAGTTGTTGCTAGCAGGGGTGGTACAACCATTTGATTGGTTTAGGGGGGCAATTATTTTTCCCACATGGGTTTTAAATAACTCTTTACCTTCAATTAGACAGTCAGTCACCCACATCTAATGGGTGTAGTCCCATCGCCCACATTTTGAACTTTGGATATTTTTGACACAAAATTATCTATCATTTAGTGAATCGTGTTACCATGGCAACCAAAATCGATAGGCTTCATGTCCTAACCTCTGCCCATATACATACCAAATTTAAAAGAAATAGCTTTGAAGTTGTGACCTGTCGGAAATTCCCTACCCTGGCAGTAGCAGAGGTGGACGCGTGACAAGGCCTCGACTTCATCCGGGGGCTACAAAGATCGTTTAAAAGCTATATTTTGTGTTTACTCACATTGTCTTTGTCATGTTAAAATTAGTTGGATGGTCTGAAACATTTTAATATGAAGAGTGAGCAAAAATCGGGCAGGTAGCAAATACTTTTACACCTCACTGTTATAACAAGCTACTCACTGAACACAATGTGAGTGTCTGATGCTCTGACTGCAATGTATGCGAAGGGAGGACAGAGTTGCAAGCATGATAACCCTCTATAAATCTTTAAATTACGATGTCCCCACTTCTGGCACAGAAGTCATATTTGGTGAACTGCCATCACCATTTATGAAAGGACACCTTGGGCTCAAAAAGGTCTCGGATCATTCACACATTTGGCAGAGCAGAGGCTAGAAACAATGTTGCCTTTAGTGATAAAAGATGCAGCGGCAAAGGGGGCTTCTGCAGGGAACTCAGTGCGACAGTCAGCTCCCAGACTAGGGCCTGACTGCCATCACACGTCTACCTAGCAAGAAACAACAAACAAGAGGGAGCCAAGCTACCCGCACAGCTCCATAACCCAGATGCCAAAGAAAATTGTAGCCGCACAAACAAAGCAAGAGAGCTCTTTGGCAGGAAAACACTACAGGCACTGGGTTTACATGCGCTGTGTGATGAGCTGGCGGGCGACATTGTCAGCCTTAGCTGCGCTGTGGCATTGCCTATCACCCAGTCAAAGTCTTGCATCGGTGAGGTCATCTCCAGTGATTTCTTTTGTTTCGCTGGCGATGGGGAACCAGGTTCTTTCTGCATGAATAAGTGGGAGAGGAGTTGGACTCAGCAGAGGGCAATGAAGGGCATTGGAGCTCCACTGACAGGAGTAAGTTACAACCCAACCAAACTCCATGGCTAATATTTTGTCTTTTTCCTTCTCCTGTATACGGCCCATGAAATAAGCGGGTGGCCGTGTTTCTTGCTTGATCCATAGACCTCGATTGTGTTGATGTAGAATATTCAGATTTGACGCTGGGAAAAAAATGGAAGAACAGACCAGGGGCTGTACGCCATTATGAATGGGCTGCTGTGCCTTGATTGGCTGATGTGAGTTGGTTTCAGTTTTTCAGATGACTGCTTCATGCACAAAGGCTCTGCCAAGCAGCTGTTCCCTGCAGGGCGGAGTTGAAAAAATGGAAGAGCTATTGAACAACGCATTCAGAATCATCGCTGTCTATGTGATGAATTTGGAAACATTTTTCCGGAAAACAAACTACACAGTAATGTTACCTAGAAATGGCTTCCTGACTAACTTCAGTCAACAAAATGAAGCTAGCTCTAACGTTTGCTGGAAAACTTTCTAGTTGGTTCTATCAAAATCATTATTGAACACTACACTGGCTAATCTTACATCCTTCACCACTGCATTGAGTGTATTTATTTGTACACATTCATGACAATGATGGGCTTTCTCACCTGTATTTGCAAAGCATATAACTGTCTGGGTTTTCTTTGCTGCCTGCTCCGCCATCCAGTGAGATAATAAGAAGCTGCTTAGCATGCAAGAATTTTGGTGGCAGGGCCTCAGATCGAACACTGAGGGAACGGGATGTTTTTGTCAGGTATTGTGGCTTCAAATGTTTGAAAATAATGTGTTATCTCTCCAGATCCCCGACTCCACTTCTAATGCCTCCGGAGGAGTTTTTCAGAACTGTCAGTAAGGTCTTTTGGGGTTTTACTTCATTGTAGCGAGAGCTCCTTAGTGATATACTGAGGAGGTTTTGGCTTACCAGACTTTGGGATTACTGAGCAGTCATGAACACTGCAGTGCTCGTTCTTCTCAAGGATGTGTTCCAAAAGATAAGTTTGGTACGCCTAATCAGTGTATGTCTCTGAACGTTCTGTCTTATTTCTAGACTTTAACATGACAGTCTTGACTTGGTATTAGGACCATTGCTGTTGTCCTGGTAGAAATTTAGAAATATCAAATTCCAAAGGCGATCAAAAACTTTGAAGATACTCGATACTGAAAGTGCTCTTACAACTGCATTAATGAAGATAAAATAAATACCCCGCTGAGAGGTTTGGATTGTATTTTATTATAATTTTACTTTTTTTGCAGCCTTGCTCTACCCGTGCATTTGTGTTTTTTTAATAGTTTATATCTTACGAAGTTATGTTTGCCTTAACTCTGCCTGGAATTTATCTTATTGATCGAAATGAATGAGACTTACTCATACGCCAAAACAGATCAATCAATAAATGTGTATATATACTTATGTGGATTCTGGTGAGGAAATTTTTTTTCTGTCTGTCAATGACCTCGGCATAACCTAAGGAATGTGACTGTTAAGTGCGCAGGTGGGCGTTTCCTCTATCCATCTGAATGAATGAAAATGCATGAAATCTACACTTCCACCCAAGTATGCGACTGCACTGTGGAATTTCCAGCTCAGTAATGGGAGCAGATAGCAGGATTGAAATGAATGACGAACATCAGAAGACGGAAATGGACAGAGGAAGGACTGTGAAAACTGCTCTTCGGTCAATATTGTTATACAGTACTGCACCCGTGTCTTTGCGTGTGTGTGTGTGTGTGTGCACTCGTGTGTGTTGAGAACGTGTGGACAGCAGGGTGTAATCCACTGGGGGTATTATAGATTCCTGGGCACTGCAATTACTGGTTCCCCAGCCACTAAAATTTCAGGCTGCCGGAGATGGCGGGGGGGAGGTGTGGTGGAGGTGGTTTATGCAGTCTGTGGTCTCACATCAGACGCACACATCACTCGATCTCTTCATTAGAAGCTGTCGAATTCTCTGAGCGCAATAGCAGGCAGATGAGCCCTTCATTATTGATCAAACTCCCAGTCCCCTGCAGCTGCCCTCCTCCCAGACCCCCTCGTTCTTCCTCTCTCAGGACGCTCACTTCTTCCAGTTCAAAATAGCGCACACCTTGAATGGGAGCCAGCCCCTGTGCTTACAATGCCGCAGCATATAAAACAGCACATCAGTCTCTGCACTTACAGTACAATGGGGTGTGGCTTTCAAAGACTTCACCCCTCCCCCACTGTTCTTTCAGCAACACATGATGGCCCAAAGGCCCGTGACAGTTTACAATGACCTACATTTCTTTGCAAGGTAAAAGCGTCCAGCTTTGTGTCCTCTCCAAAGGCTGGCGTGATTTTTTTTATAAAGGAGGTAAAATGTTCTGTATTTCATCAAACACATACATGGAAATGAAAAGGTTGATGACAAAATCACACTGATTTGATTTTTTTCTTAAGATGGGCTTCAGATTTATCCATCCCATCCAGTAAGCTGTAAACTATCATGTCTCATAACAGATGTCTGGCATGCTTCCGATGCCTGAATGTAAGTGTGGAGGTGAGAGGGGCGTAATGGATAGCACTGCTAATTAATGAAAGGGGTTTGGATTGAACCCATGTCTGAGTTTGCATGTTCTTATGGTGGAGTTTCCTCCTGGTCCTCCAGTTCCCGCCAACAGAAAAAAAAAACATGCAACTTCAGGTCGACAGATGAAAACATGCCTCACACAGTAACTCTGATACAATGACAGAAATGATCAAGAATGCGCATTGAGATAATCAAACAAACAAATCTTCCCTCTGAAGCGAAGACAGTTCTGTGGCATTGATACTCCTCAGTAAGTAAAATGTAGGGCATGACCTCCATACCATAAAACTAAATTTAAAAAAAACTCAAGCTTATCTAATTATGACATAAGTAACAGTATTAGTGTAGGGTAAATTTATACTTGTGTTCCTTGTAAAAAAAAATCCAGTACTATTAGTACTATTAACGTATTAACCCATCAGAGATGCAGCAACTGTTTGTCTACAAAGGATACTTATCAAATAATGGTTTATAACGGTGGCTAGTGTTCAATGAGCCTCAATGTGTTTGTTCTGATGTGAAGTATGTGCTTTAGAAAACAAGCCATTGCTACCACTCTCCTTTCATGCGCCGTTAACTCACCGACAGATCTGAACTGTTTTCCTTTATGGCAATCAACTGAGATTTCATTGTGTTTAGGGTTTGTATCAGCTTGATTTATCAAAGATACCTCAAGATAAAGAGCTTATTAGGCGGATCCATCAAACATAAAAAGTAAGCATCAGCTATCACTTGCCCCCCTGTTATCTACCTGTGGGGGCTTGTTAAAAAAAAAAAAAAAAGAAAAGACTTCAAAAGTGAATTCTGGCTTTGCTGCCAAGATTTTCCCAGTGCAAAAACAAAGGCATTTTTATGGTGGACAGGCTGTCAATGAGGAATCTGTTTCGATAATTAATCATGCTCTGCCGGCATTTGACAAGCAATTAATGAAGCTTGCAAAATACCAGTTACCTCATTATGTTCAAATCCACTCAAGATATACATTATACATCCTGACAGAGGAAGTATTCCTCAGATTTGAAGGAATTCAGCAAACTATAATCATCAGAACATTTGTATAATTAATGGAACAAAGTTGGTCCTGATGAACTCAGACAGCATTTCAGTTTGACAGGGATCTGATTCCTTTTTCCTGGTAAGAATCACCACGCGATTGCCTTTGTCTTCATTTCAGGTGAGAATATACATGGACACTCAAAGACACACAAGCAAACACAATTTTCCGATATTTCGGTACATTTCTGGCTTAAAAAGTGACTTTTTTGTGTTTTCAGAACTTAATACAGATTTTGACTCCTCGTGGTTCACAAAAAAATGTGCCAGTAATTAATAGTCATTACCTGACATTAATTTAACGTTTAATACAACTCTAGTTTTGCATAAAGATCATTTCCAATATGATAAATGTCAAAATGTACTGGTTAATACATTTTTACTGTTGTTTCACTGGGAATTCTCAATTAATATTTTTGACATCAATGAATGGGCCTCTTCTGCCCTCTACTGGTGAGGCAGTCATGTTGTAATTACAGGGGTGCAAATCCTTCATCTGAAATAACAATGATGCCAAATACAGTCATGTCCATACGTATTTGGTTAACCACAAAATTTTCGTAATTTTGACTCAGTTTGCTGGCAAAATAGATTTGAAATGAATAAAAATCATGACATCACATGACATAACATGAGAAGGGAGAACAGGCAATTTACCCCAACTAGGCTTGCCATTATCCTATCACAATAGTGAATCTAACACTTCAGATACTCAAGGACTAGATGGCATCTAGCACTATGTCAAGCCTGGAATGGAAAACCCCCAGAGTTTCTGCCTTTACACTATGGGCAGGCAACCTATTCCAAAGTGATCACTCTCTGCATTAAAAAATATTTCCTAATATCAATTTGTGACCCCATGTCCTGCTGACAGAACTTGGCCCATGTAATCCTGCATGGTTTACTTAGTTAATCCCTTTAACATATTTAAAGACCTCAATCAGATTGCCCCAAAGTCTTTTTACAAAGAGTGAAGAGATTAAGATTGTTCAACTTCTACTCATACTCATCTACTCTTTTAGACCAGGAATGAACTTTTTGCCTCTTCCTTGAACCTTCTCTAATGCCTCTGTCTCTTGAAGGATGATCCCCAGAGCTGCTTGCAATAGCCCAAGTGCAGTCTGCCAAATGTATTGGAGTAAGTATTACCTTCTCAAATTAGCACTCAATACTTTTGGCTAAATATCCCAGCATCATATTGGCCTTTTTAACTGCTGCAGCACGATGTCCTTGGAAGGTAGACTATCAGGGTTAATTTAAGAGCTTTTCCAAAACTATTGCATGTGCAGTGTCGGAATTACAACCATTTTTATACATAGTCCACCCAGGTGTAGGGATTCAAAGGTATTTGGATAAACTGACACAGTGAATAAAGTTTTCATTTTTAATGCTTAGAAGAAAATCCTTTGCAGTCATTGACTGCTTTATGTCTGGATCAAAAAGATATCACTGACTGTTGGATTTCTTTCCCGAAGATGGCCTACCAGGCCTTCACAGCAGAAGTCTTAAGTTCCTGCTTGCTCTTGGCGCTTTTTGTCTTCAGTTTTACCTTCAGCAAGTGAAATGCATGCTCAAATGGATTCAGGATATACGGCTGACTTGTCTTTTGTTGAACATTGCGCACATCTTTGCCTTGAGAACGAGGGCTGCTTTTGCAGCATACTCTCAAGTCATCAGCCATCTACACTATGAAACTCTGACTAATGAGCTATGAACATTTGACTGAATCAACGCATACGATATAACCCCACAGTATGGGAGACAAAGGGCCTTTTTTTGGCTGAACCTTGCATAAGGGTATAAATTTATTTTTATTAGACCAAAATATAGTCCTAATACTCAGCTTCATAAAACTACCTGCTGACCAGCCATGAGCAATTTTCAGCACAGAGGTATATGTTAACATACCTCTCACGACAATGGACAAGCAAATCTTTTAGCTAACCCCATGAAGCAAATGTGACCAGAAATTCTGATTCTAAGACCTACAGGTATTTTCATTAGTGCACACCATAAAATATTTTGGACGATAAAAAACTTTCATAGCAACACACTTTCTACTTCGTTTACATGACTAGCAACACTGCACATGGTTTAGCACATTCTAATGTTTGGCTACTCTCCTGCTGACACGCAGCAGTCAGTTTTGGACACTTGGGAAGATAGAAGACTGTTTTTTACAGGCACAGTTAGTATAACATTTACAATTCATAGGTTAATTCCATGGTGATTACAACTGCTCAAGTTGTGTTCAAGTCATCAAATGAGTCTTTCAGGGATGCGCTCTATTATGAGCTAACACCCTTCCCTACAGAGATGTCATGACCCCTGGAAAATTAGGATGTGCAAGTCCAAGATTTGAAGAAAACGAGATGTGAAGTCCGCAATGAATGCTGACCAGATGAAATGTACTATTCTGGATGGCTGTGCCATGCTATGGTTTGTCCCATAGCAAGTATCAAGTCAAACCAGCCAAGCATTATTTAGTGACTATGGCCGTGGTTACACTTGTCTTTTAAAATGCAACTTTTCTGATCAGATGCACCAGATCGGAACTCAGCCATGTTCGCAAAGTACGTGAACGCATCAAGTAAAAATTGACATTTCATGACACTTTGTGATTTGACATCAAATACCTTATAGGTACTGACAACAAACTGTAGCAAAAAGTCAAAAAAGTCCAAGTGTCAAAAAATGTCTTTTTTTTAACTTCATGCATTCACATGAGTCCACACTTGACACGGCAGTGCGACCTGCCTGATCGGATAATGATGGGCTATATTTCCATGCAGTAGGTGCACCTAATAAATGACCCGTAGTGCGAGAAAAACTTTTTTCTGAATCTATTTTTTGTAATGGTGGCAGGGCCCGTATGAGACGTGCTTTGTTGAGGAGAGAGCAATGGAGACAAGGGATCCTTGCAGCTATCGTTTTCCTCAGTGCTGGAATTCCAGCGATTTTTTTCAAATATTGCTTTATTTCTGAAACTGCTGTAAAGTGTAACCTGAGCAGTACTGCCAGATGACAGTGCTGTAGGACATTGGGTCTCAGCTGTTCTCCAGCCCAGGTTTTCCTTCTTCTTTGAATGCCTTCTTGTTGCTTTACGCATTTGGGAGAGGAATTGAGACCTATGTTTGGGTATTGTCTATTTGTGCCCATGTGCTCTCCACACTTCATGGATATCTGAACTCAATGCGAGCCAGACCACTTCGGCATCTAATCGGATCCTAATGCGAGCAAGATCCAGTCTCGGAGTTTACAGACTTCTCAGTTAATCCGACATCGTTGGACAGCAAAAGTCGCATTGAAAGGACGAGTGTAAGTACAGCCTATGTGGAATCCCTCAAACAGTATTTGCAAGGAAAAATGAGATTTTGAGATGTTTATCTTCTGATTGATGTGTACATTCCCTTTGTACAAAGTGTTTTGGTGGCAAGGCTTAAACGGTCTTTCCCCCAAACTTCTCCTGGAGTAGTGCTTGTCCTGCCAGTTTCAGATCTCTCCCTGCTCCATTACTGGTGATTCAAATGATCAGGCTGTTATCAAACCCTGAAGCAGATTGATAATGAGCAGATCATTGCATCACCTCTGCTGCAACAGGGAGAGATATTAACATGCAAAACAAGTGGTACTCCTGGAGAGGTTAGGGAAACACAGGGCTAGAGGACCTAGTAGCAGGAAGGTGTGACAACTGTCTTCCAACTGTCCACTTACCACTCAGAACCGAGTTCTCAACATCCCAGAAAATAAGAAGCAACTTATACAAATCAGAGTACTTGTGTAGTACTTGTGACTGAAGGCACAGTTCCTGGAGTAAATGAGACAGAACAATTTTTTTTTTGCCCAGGACCCAACCCCCACTGAGATATCAGCAGGTGGCATGACTATCAAGACAGGATCTAAAAACAACCCATAAAGAGGAAGATGAAATTGTGGTGGCACAGACTATCATTGTTCCCCTCCTCAGTTGCTGCAATGTTGGAGTTGTTCCAGAAGATGTTCACATCATGCCTTTTAATCACTACTTCAGCCAATCCCTTATATGTATCAACCAATCTGGCTTGTATCATGTTTTGTCAGTGTAAAGGGAGTTCCCTGTAGCAATTAAAAAAAATTTTACAAGGAGGAGGTTGATGAGTAACTACAGAGGATCCTCGATTTTCAGTATGTACACAGTTATACTAAGTAAGTTGCACTAAAATTGAACCAACTGCCCAAAGAACTACCTTTAATCATAACTTAATACCCTGAAGAGAACCCCATGTAAAGTTAATGTTATCTAACAGATGACTATACAATTCAGAATTCATCCCCCTGATTTTGTCGGTAAATAAACTTCAGTGAAAAAGGATTTGCCCCCTTCCAAATTTCTTCCAGTTTTGCATACTTATCCCACTTAAATGATAAAGATTATCAAATTTTAGACAAACAAAACTTGGTTAAACAAAAATGCAGTGTTTTAAAGACAACTTTATTTACTGGGGGAAAAAAAACTACGCTATCCTTCCATACCTGGCTCAATGTGAAAATGTAATTGCCCCCTTAATTACTAAATCAATCAGTTAAACAAATTATATTTTGTTCGCCTCATAGCATAATTGCCAAAATCATACTTTAGTCAAATTGATATATTGGTTGCCTGTTCTTTTGGCCAGGCAAAAAAAAAAAAAGCATTCTCCCCCTTTTCTTCTCTAAACCTTCAAAAAAAAACCATTCCCTTAAATCACAAAAAATCTTTAAAAATGAGAGAGGCAATTATGTTATAAGGCTGACAATTTGGACCTTAGCATAACTTCAAAGTCAGTTATTATACAGAACCATTTAATTGCGGTCTTCCACTACTGACAGCTAAAAGCTTGGATGCAACATGTTTTGGAAGCAATTTTTCATGTATCTGACATCAAAACAATATCAAACAAGGATCAGCAAAAAGGCGTTGGAAGTAAACTGAGAATTGAAAACTGTGAATTTAGAAAAACATTTAAACAATGACTTCTCGGGAACAGGAGCCAAGATTTTATTCCTTATTCAACATTTCTCCCACAGAAACCACTGAAATGGGTATGTAAACTGTTTTGCAGAGCTTAATTTTCTGGTTGAAAGCCAAAGTCATATTGTGTTAGGAATTTATGGCATTTCTTAGAACTCTTCTTAGAACTCTTAGAACTAAATGTTTCTGTGATTTTGGTACAAGATAATACACAACTGGGGCACTGGTCTATGAATGCTTGATTACATCCAAATGTTGTAATCATTTTTATAACTCTGAGTACAGTTATTGGGGGATGAGAGATGATGGTTTTTACGACTTAACATTTCTAAGGGGATTGCAGCTGGTTCTCACCAATGATCCTCTGTCCTGTTATCCAGACAAGTTGCAGTATATGCAATATACTTGCTTTCAGTTTTGATTGTACGTAGTGCCCTAAACTTAGTTAGTACAATTGGAATTGCACCAGGTATGCAGAAAAATCACATTCAAATGAACAAGACAAGCAGTATTAAGAGAAAAACGCAGCGAGAAATCCAGAGCCGAACGGTGTACACAGTTCAAGTCTGTAAAATGGAGATATTGCGCCCTCCAGTGTCTTTTTGGTGGTACTAGACAAAGCAACGGTTCAAAACTCCAACAGAATCCATTATATAGAATTGCTGGGTGGTTAGGAGCCCAAATACTGAATTCACAAATAACAGAGAGATCAGACATACTTTATTTAAACATTACATTCTTGGAGCAAACACCATGCGTCCATTATATTCATTCATATTCATCATAGCAATTAATTTCCTTCAATAAATCAACAATCACAGTATCAGTAAAATATGAAGTGCCATATGAGAAGAAATGTAAAATTCTGCAACAACAATTCTGAAAAATTTGGCACACTATGGAAAAAGCATAAAAAATCAAAAAGGAATGAATTTTAAAGTCCATTCACAATCTACATTATTGAAAAGACTACAATTTAAGGCACTAACAAGTGAATTCAATAGTTTATCTAAAACATGTGCGTAGGTCAAATTTATTAACTGCAACAGATTCAAAATAGAGTGATATGAAACAGGTGATTTTAAGCAACTGAGCTATCGGATAGCATAAAAGAAGGGTTCCTCAAGGGCAGGGATGGGTCAATTTGCCAACATCCAATATCTATCATTTGGAGAACGAGGTTCCTCCTCAGTAATTTGGCAAGATTTTGGGCATTAATGCATGACATCATTAAAAGCTGGATGAAATCTGGTTTAATCTCTGTGTGTGAAGGGGAAGTCTGAATACCACTTTTGAATTCATGTAATTTCGCATCCTGTAGATGTCACATACATGCGAATGTGATGGATATTATCATCAGCTTCGGAAATACTTTGGTAAACCTGTCAGTCAACAGCATTAGCCACTGCATCCACAGATCCGAATTAAAGCTTAACTATGAAAAGGCAGAGCCGCCTTGCAAAACCACTGCAAACTTCTCCAAGCTCAGTGTCATCGGAAATGGACAGTAACATGGTGGAAGTATGTTTTGTAGTCCAAAGAAGTCAAAATTTCAAGCAGTTTTTCAGAAAAACAGCCACCATGTTCTCCAAACCAAATACAACCAGGAAAACCCAAGCTGCTATCAGTATAAAGCCCAAAATCCAGTGTTTGCCATGTTTTGGAAGTATCTCGGTTTACCTGGCAAGGGTGACATGCACATTTGCGAGGGCACCATTAATTAAGAAGAATATTTGCACATTTTGGAGCAACATATGCTGCCATCTAAACATTGTCTGTTTCAGGGTCCATTTTCTAGCAAGACAATGCAAAATCATATTCTGAGACAAATTACCAGTGCAGGCTGCATAAGCTGAGAGGGCAGGTACTTGATTTGCATACCTGCAGTCCTGATCTATGTCCAACTGAGAATGTGTGGTACACTATGAAGCAAAATATACAGCAAAGGTGCTCTAGTCAAGCAGGTGAAGACCTGCACAATGGATGAATGTAGCAAATTCTGCTTGACCAACTGGTGTCCTCAGTGCCCAAACACTAAATAAGTGTGATAAAAAACATGGTGATGTTACATAATGGTAAACAGTCGACTGTGCTGACTTTTTAAAGCTCTTTCAGCTATCACATCGTATATCAGGGGTCACCAACTCCGTTCCTGGCGGGCCGCTATCCTGTAGGCTTCTGCTCTTCCTGCTGTTCAGCACACCTGATTCAAGTAATTAGCCACTCAACTGCCCAGCTTGTGATCTTGTTAAGTAGCTAATTAGTTGAATCAGGTGTGCTGAACAGCAGGTAGAGCACAAACCTACAGGATAGTGGCCCTCCAGGAACGGAGTTGGTGACCCCTGTTGTATATTTTCAATGAACGATTCAATTCAGTTTCGAGCATAAAGAAATGCATTTCCTGTTCTCAACATAATAGAGCGTGAATGGAGGAATCTATCCTTTTTGACTTTATTTGCATTTTCCGTAATGCGCCAACTTTTTCAAATCGGGGTTGCACATCCATGCACATTACAGGGAATAAAATGCAAATGATCAGATTTAAAATTAACCTGGAATTTGCCTGAGTAATTAAAAGTGCTAAATAGAAGTGCTGCAATTTACTGTGGTACATCATGCGGTAAGCCAGTGATAAGCGCCGAGTTGGTCACTCTAGGTCATTGATATAGCCTAAAACAAAAGACATACTGATTTAATCATTTAATTCATTAATTCTTTCAAGATCATCACAACACAATAAAATACAATCTAATTTTTTTCATGCAAATTAAGAGCTTTTCACAGTACTTACCAAAGGTTGACATCCTTGTATTCTACTTTGAATGTTCAAAGAACATGAAGTCCTAAACAGGTAAAATTAAAATGTGATTTAATCAGGTCATAAAGAAAAAGTGCGTTTTACTTGTACATTTTTCATTTTGAGCGCAAGGTTAAATAGTGAAAATAAGAGCAATGTAAGAGGGGCATCATTCGCACAGACAAATAACAGATGAAAACATGATGACCATTTATAAAAATAAAATTCAGTGTGATTGCTCAAATTTCCCAACTGCTAATAATCTTCATTGCATGCAGCTGCTGCATCTCAAATGTTGCAGGGTAGTCGCAAGGGTTTATCCTAATAAGGTATAATAACTTTGTTGCTACATAGTTTCTATGTCACAAATAGGCACAAACTGGAGGACTGATTTGGACCTACTACTACTAAGGTGCTAAGATGTTGCTACATTGTGGCTGATGTGTCACAGAACGGGCGCTGGGGTGTTACTACGTGATTGCTGAGGTCACTCTAGGCAGTAGCTATGGTGTTGCAGATTCTTGTTAGGTAGCTGCAAGGTGGAAAGTACTAAGGTGGGTCCTAAAAGAGGATGCTACAGTGCATTGGGAGGCTTGTAGGATCTTGGTAGATGGTTAGTAAGATGAATCAATATGGCTGCTAGAGTGCCATGAATCTGGACATTTATGCAACTTAGTTTGGTGTCAATATCTCAGAAATTGTGGGACATCAGAGTTGGAAAATATTCCAGGAGAATAAAAGACAATACATTATAGAGGACTACGAAATACAATGCCATGGGGATCCAAAAACCCAAAAAATGTACGGTTATCCCATAAATGGATTGTTTAAATCCCTGACGGCACAGGCATATTCCCGGATGGCAACTTTTCAAGCTCAAATTGTGAAAGCCTGGTTCAACGAGCATGAGTAGTCATTTTCACACACGATTTGGCCACCAGAGAGTCTTTATCTTAACCAACTGAAAGTGTTTGGGATGAGCCGGCTAAGGTTTTACGGAGTGTAGACAGTGGGTGTAGACAGTGCTGCAATTTCAACACCGTTCACCCAGTTTTGATGCAAATAAATTTGAAATTAAAGCTTGAGTTCAGCACATTGAGTTCATATTCATAGATCAGTTTCATCTACAATATGCTGTATTCAAAGGCTAAAATAACTAACTTTGCCAATGTTCAAATCTATATGGACTGGCCTTTTTATTGGACATAGATAACTGACCCTGGATTTACACCAGATGCGTGTTCGGTCCGTCTCCGCTCCGCCACGCCGTTGGAGCGAATACGTTTCCAATTTAGTCAATGAGTGCATTTACACTGGATCCACCGCACTGCGTGTCGCCTCTGTCCCAGCTCTGACAGTGCACAGCCCTTCGCAACCGATACGCAATGATTCTATTTTTGCCAGACTGCGGTGCACAGTGCAGCACTTCAACAGGAAGCTCGGCGTATACATTCTGTTTGAAATACTCCCTCATACACATTTCACCAATGATTTCACCTCACTACTTCAACAAAATGTAGCAACTGGCGGAGCCAGGTTTGAAAAAAAAATAAAAAAATAAAAACACGTCGGGCCCCGGTGGATAATCGGTCTAAGCGCGCGCACCACAAAGGCTGTGTCTTTCTCGCAGCGACCTGGGTTCGATTCTGGCTTGAGTCATTTGCTGCATGTCTTCCCCCATTCTTCTCCCCAACCTTCCCGTCTCTCTATAATGTATAACTATCAAATAAAGGAAAAATTCCCCAAAAAACTCACACAATGTAGCTAGAAAACCACAGAACGACGACCCAATTTTTTTATAAATCGGCATAGAGCAGGTCAACCGGGACTCAAATGCAGCATTAAAAACACCCAGTGTTGAAGCCGGATCGTATAGTGGGCTAGGACAGCAACAAACATAACAATATATTTTAACCGAATCGACAAAGCACTTTCCTAACAAATAAACCATTTGTCAACTTCTTTGATAGAGGAAAAAAAGCCCGTTGCCTGTTTGCAACTGCGTTAAATGTATAGTTTCATCTCTGACGATCGCGCTTTATTTTGTAATTACTGCGTGATCTAGCCAGTCCCGCATCTCTTGTCCTCCGTCCTGCTGCGTACCCATTCGCAGTTAGTGTGCAACCGGTGGGCGCTGACGGACGGAGGCGGACCAAACACACGTCTGCTGTAAATCCAGGGGTGATGCCCAGCTCTGAGAAGCACCGAAAAATGGACAAAGCCGTGTTCATTGCTTGCCGTAAACTTACAATGAGGAAGCAGGCTCCAAGCATCACAGCTTTTATTTTAACATCTAGATCCATAGGAAATTTGATGCCAAAATGGTCGGCGTCAGTGTAGGCCTCTCGCAAAATTCCTGTCCATTGTTTAGAGATTCTGCCAACTTCAGTCGTTTCATCCAAAGACTTCACCTGGAATTAAAAACGCACAGCATCTCGCCAATCAATTTAAATTCTGCTCAGCCTAGAAACAGGGATGATGCTAGACACAAAACCAATGCGCTTACATACAACCAAATGTGGGGACCGATTAAGCATTTGGTAGAATGGATAGGATTTAATTTTAACATTCTAACATGCACAAGCATCAAGCTACTGGGGCAGCCAAACAATGAACTATAACCTATAAGTTTTATTATTGATTTTGTCTCTAGCACTCCCTGGCAAGTGATCATTTACAAAATTGAATGCCGACATTAGTTCAGTTTGGATCAGCGAGAGTCAGCTTGCTAGCAAGCATGATTTGGCAAATGACTACCAAAGTACACAAATGCAAATGACAACGCTTGGCCCAGCTAGCAGAAATGAGTGAACTCCCCAGTGAACATACTCAGCAGGCGCTCTTCAGCGCCGGCAGGGGTAACAAACATCTGTCCGCAAGTCGGCCATAGAGAGCTGGTCAGAGTGTTTCCATGACCATTGTAGTCAAGGGTGGACCCAAACAGACAGGGTCAGCTTTCTCTTGTTTCATGCTATTGTGCCTGCTAGCGGTGTTCTGATTTTAAGGTGACACACTTCTGAACACAAAAATGCATGGAATTTATCTCGAGTGGCATCAGGTGTCAGTGCTTGCCGACATGCGTAGACCATATTTCTGCCCTTAAAGAAAGCTTTCAATTTCAGCTGTGCAAATGCAGAGCTGCCGTCTCCAGGTCAGAGATGTTCATTTCACATTGTATAGTATTTTGTGCACGTGTACCCTTCTGTCATACCTTAAAGTTTACATCCGCGCAGCATTTACAGGCGCAGAATGGTCCCTCAATCTTTAGAACTGGTTCCTTTTGTTCATTTTGTATAGTATATTTTGGAAGAAAAGGATGCCAGTTCTGAATGACGTAGCCTATTGGACTGCCAGGTGGACACTGCACTTCCAGCTAAAAAGAGGAAGGACGTTAATCTGGCAGCAGAAACAGCACAAACTCTAACTTTTAAATGTATGAAACAGAGCAGAAATATATGTTAGGACATACAGTATCAGTTGCAAAAAAAAAAACCACATACTAAACATCAAGTTTCTGAAAAATGAACACACTAGAACACACAAAGCTCGGAGTCCTCCACAAAGCAGTGCACAATTTAAACAATGGCAATAAAACAAGGGCCGCAAGTCTCACATGGTTCACTTGATATAGACTCATATACTCTGAAGTTAAATCTGATAGTCTACACTCATATTCATTCAGTCATTCATTCACTCAAAAGGCTGAGAACAGTGCGAAAAAGTAGAACATTTGTCCTCATCCAAACAAAAGCAAACTGCACACTGGATTCAGCCAGCAGGGCTCAAAAAACATCAAAGCGAGCCATCTGTTTTAATTTTAAGCCTGACAGTGAGAGTGTAGTCTAGCAGTGGTGGAGAGATGCGGTACAAATGCATCGACTGGCCCAGGCGCTACCAGAGAGCAGGACGCAGTACCTCCTGTAGGCAGCAGGGGCACCAGCAGGTGTCACATCTCAGTGGCCGGGTCACAGAGATGACCTCCTGCCCGTAGTTGTCCTGGATGTGCAGGGTGAAGGGGCGCAGAGGACCACAACACTGCCGGGTCAAGCAGTCGGTCTTCTCAGCAGCATAGAACACCTGCTGCCCAAGGGTGTTCAGAATGTCGTACTTGTTATTTGTCTCCCATCCCAGGAAAACTGCATAAGGAAAAAGGGTTTCACATATTTGTTTGAACTGACACTTCCCTTTTTTGAGTGAAGCGATTTCAACTCGTGAACTCCCACTGACACATTTGTTTGCAGTAACGAAATGTGTAAAAATAAATGGCCGGAGCAATATTTCTTTGCAAGATTAACAAATAAGCTTTTTTATTGCTGTACGTGAACACAGTTTGAGTAATTGCTATAAGTAGTTTGTGACCGTAAATGCAGAGAAGCCTTGATAAGTGTTGTTTTCCTAGTGTCAGTCCATGACTGCATATGAGTTAAACTTTGTATGACATCTTACACTTCCACAGAGGGCAATGGAACCCGGCACATTTTCTTGTGTTGCAATGACTGTAATGAATGTAAAACAAGATGTATATTTATGGAAGGGCAGGAAATGAGTCATGGCCCTTGCAGCTGGCAGCATAAAATTAATTAGTAAATCTGGTCTCAGAAACATAGATAAGAACTGTCAATTCACATTAAAAATCTAAAATGACGAGAATGACTAAATGTTTTTTTCTTTTTTTAAAATTAATATTACCTTCAGCAAGCTCCACTTTCTGTTTCACAAGCAATTGATCAATCTATGAGAAAAATAAAATCGTTTTGAAAGGAATACATGAATTCAATGCAGCTTTTGCTCTCTTCGTCAAAACTAAATGGCATCAGGACAAAAATGGGCTCAGATGAACAGCTGAAATGTGATAGCCTAACCGCAGAGGAAGTCCAATGCAACATCTTCAATTTACAAACGAAACCTAAAGCGTGTGCCAAAAAAAAAGAAGAAGAAAACATGCCAAAACAGAACACAGGCCAATGAAGCAAACTTTGGCATTTAGAGAGAAGCATGCAGGTAAAATGTTGTAAAATTGGTCAAAATGAAAATGAACTGGTAAAGCTCCAGAAAACGAAATAGTGTGAAAACAAATGAATTTAAACTTTTTTTCCCCCCACAAACCATAATCAAAAATTCAGTGAGAATTCCAGGAAGACCAGCCTCTATTAGTCTCTTGAGTTCAAAATGACACAAGCTTCTCAAGGCTGTCTGATTTATGAATGGACTTTGACATTTAAATGAGTTTAAACTTCGCTTTCTGGTCTAGAATAATAATAAATTGATTTATGTGGTTAAGCAAGAAGGATGCCCAGTTCAGTTAAGTGGAGGATTTCACAATGTGTCAGCTAACAGGGTGTGGCATCACGAGTGTTACATGAGCCTGGTCTTTGTTGTGCAATACACAGCCATAGAAACACTCCCGCTGAGGAAGGGAATGGTAACCTGAGTCAGATACTCCAGCCCTGGGGGACAGCCAGGGGGTCTCTGAGGGACGGGCATCATCACGGGAGCCTGGGGGACGTAGCCTAAGGGGAAGCCATGGAGGTAAATGAACAGGAGTTCAGATAGATGACTACGAGCACTAGTGCATTCTGAAAACACACACAAATCTACATAGTAACTACTGAACCACACTCACCGACCAGCTTTGAATAACAATGAGAATTACAACACATAGGTTATGGAGTGGCCTGCAGTCAATGTTCCAGGCATTTTTGAAAAGCTTTTTAACTTCTCTCAGCTTTATGTCCCAATTTGCTTGTTTCATAATTTAAGCATCAATGGCAGGAATGCACCAACTGTTGCCCGCATGTGTTGGAAAAAACTGGAGTCAGGAGGAATTAGTGTGGCCTGCTTAAAAGATGACACCTCCTGAAAACTCTGAGGATCCTCCCAAATTGTGGTTAAGATTTACATACATTTTCCATTTCTTTTGTCTGGTTCATGTTACAGGCCGTATGACCAAAGTGTAATGGATACGCATACTAAATTACTCAGAAGGGAGGAGTGTTCTGGTGTGCAATTTGACATGTGATCACAAACTCCAAAAGGAAAGGATATCCAATTTGACCGACTGAAACGGGCCGAGCCCTAAATTCTGAGGCATATGCTGTATCTGGAACAGAAGTAGCAAGTATTAAATTGTAAATAGCAACATGCTAGAAAGGGACGCCCTCCCTTTTAAAACACCAAGTCTGAAAACACAAAGGCATATGGGGAGCATGCTGGGGTGAGTACCCTCATTGGTGTACTGTGGGTCAGCATGCGTGTGCCTTCCTTCCTGTCCCGCCAAAATTCAAGACTTCAGTACTGCCATGAAATGACAAAAGGAAGCAAGTCCCCCTATCTCATCGTGACATAAGGAGTCCAATTATATAATCCTGGGTGTGGCTCAGGTAACTTGCTTCCTTTTGTCATGGAATCTAGGATATTTTGCAACCAATATACCATTTGTGATAAGGAAGCAAGTTCTTCTACTTAGACTATGTGCCATTATTATATCCCAGAACGCCGAATGGCGTTCCGGGGATATTATGTTTTTGGTTCAACCGCCGCCGCCGCCGTTGCGCCGCCCTAAGTGTTAACGCAATAACTTCTGTAATATTTCAATTAGAAATTTCAAGTTTTGCATATAAGTAAGTATCATAAAGAGGAAGAACGGATTTGATTTTGGACAATTTACGATTTCTAGATTGGCCACCAGGGGCCAAAAACCGATTTACGTTTAACGCGATAACTTCAGTAATATTTCAATTAGAAATTCCAAGTTTTGCATATAAGTAAGTATCATTAAGAGGAAGAACTGATTCGATTTTGGACAATTTACAATTTCTAGATGGCCACCAGGGGCCAAAAACTGAAAAAAAATCACAGTTTTTATCATATTTCTGGAAATATTTGTCCGATTGACCTCAAATCCAGTGCAAATGAAAGGTCATGACCTGAGGATGTGTCCTACGATGACATTATACCCGTTTGGTTCAAAATTTTGACACAAGGTGGAGCTTTGTCACATAAAATTCACAATTTTTGCCATATCTTTGGAACTATTTGTCCAACTGACTGGAAACTATGTGCAACTGCATGGTCATGACCTCACAACGAGTCACATGATGACATCATACCTGTATGGTTCAATATTTGGCCACCAGGTGGTGCTTTGTGATGGAAAATTACCATTTTGGCCATATCTTCAGAACCATTTGTCCGATTGACCTGAAATTGAGTTCAAATGAAAGGTCATGACCTGAGGGGCTTTATATTATATTGGGTCTATTAAAGGATTGGGGAATTGGAGGATTGGGGGCGTTCGGGGATATACCCCAAGCCCTCGCATCCGACGGCACAAGCCTTGTTCTAAATGTAAATAGAATAAAGGTATTTGCAAATCATCATTTGCCACAGAAATATTGAATACTCTGTTGTTTTACAAAGGTCATTCTAGAGTGTGAAGCTCTCTTGGGGGACAGGGGTGGAGTCTTCCTGGAGAGGAACATATACATTTTACAACTTCTCTGTCCACATACAAAGGCTACTGATATGTGAGCGAGCATAAAGTAAACACAAGCTTTAAACAGTCTAACAGTGGCTAAATGGGCGAGTGAGGCGTGAATGGAATTTAGTTCAGAGAATCAAAAAAAACCAAAGACTCTACGCAAAAAACACAGATACAATGGGCTCAAAAAGTACTGGCACCCCAATCAACACAAACTATATAATTACAGAAAAATAAATTTAAACAAAATCAACGTTTCATTATAATTAGCACCCTTTGTTTAGCACTTACTCCAACCACCTCTGGCAAGGATAACAGCATGGAATCTTTTCCTGTGATTTCCGACAAGGTTAAGGCACATGTTTTGGGGGATTTCAGACCATTCCTCTGAGCCGATGCTTTCAAAATCCTTCACATTCTTGGGTTTGCATTTATCAACTTTCCTTTTCGACTCAATTGGATTGAGGTCTGGCGACCGAGATGCCCATTGGCGAACATTGATTTTGTTGTCAGGGAACCATTTCTGCATGGATCTTGAGGTATGCTTTGGGCCATTTAAGTCCCAGCTTTCAGGCCGAGGCAACCTGATTGTTGGCCGAAAAAAAAAAACCCAGATACATTGTAGACTTCATTATGCCATTAATCTTAACCAGTGCTGCTGGACCTCTTGAAATAAAACAGCCCCATAAGATGACTGACCCACAATCATACACCTTGGGTACAGGGTGCTTCTCCTTGTACGCATCCCAATTTTGACGCCAAACATGCTGATGCTGTATCTAAACAAAACTTGCAATTTCTGTCTCATCTGACTAAAACACCTTGTTCTAGTCCTAATTTAAATGATATTTGGCAAACAACAAGAACTTGCTTCTTTGTCGTCTGGTTAGAAAAGGCTTTCTTCTGGCAACCCTTCCAAAGAGCCTATGGTTCGGGAGGTGGCGTCTGATGGTGCTTTTTGAAACCTGGTGACCCCACCAAGGCCTGCAAGATACCACCAAGGCCTGCAATTCCTTCACAGTGATTCCTGGGGATTTTTTTGTTTCTCTCATCATCCTCCTCGGTATTCTGGGGGGCAAAACACAGTTGCGTCCTCTACCCTTGAGGTTTTCAACAGTTCCATATCTTTGGAATTTTTTTAATTATTGCCCTGACAGTGCGCAGTGGTGTACTAAAGTGTTTCTGAATCTTCTTGTAGCCATTACCAGATTTAAGAAGGTCTCTGACCATTTGTCTCTTTTGAACTGACAGTGGTTTCATTTTCTTCATAGAGTTGGATGACTAAGAAATATTTCACCTGTGTCACTTCATTTTTATACCCTAGTGAAAGAGAAGGTGTTATAATGGCTCAATACAGTTCCTTCACAGTTAAATAAAACTTAAATAAGTGGAATTTAGCACCTGGTTTAATTTTGGGAGATACCATTTACAATAACATTAACTGTGAAACCTTTATTTGGAGGAAATTGATTTTCAATTGCATCAGCAAATGATTCTGGTTGGTTCTATTGGAACATGTATATGGTACCATATTTCTCACATGTTATTTAGTGTTTATATATATATTTTTTAGAAACTTTTAAAAGGATCGTTCGTGCATTTCCAGTCAGGGGTGCCAGTAATTTTTGAGCCCACTGTACACTTACGAATCAAAGACTAAATTCTAAAACCATTAAAAGCAGCGGACTGCTTGTCATAGATCTAGTGGTGTTTAATATGAACTCTTATTGCAGAAATAAAGTCTGAATCTCTCGGATACATGCTGCCACGCCGGATTCTTATGAGAGGATATTTATCCCCATCGAACAATTCTGACTAGCCAACAGCCATTTAGAAAACTTATAGTGATGTTTATTAAATTTGCGTTTCATTTTATTTGTGCTACTGGAATATTATGCTCTGTATAATAGTTTCATGCTGCAACCAAATTGCCCCATTGGGGCTTATTATACAGAACTAAACAGAACAGTGGAGGAGGGCGCATCACAGCACCACAAGGTCCTCATCACACTCACTCAGTAATTATGGTTTTATGCTGTATGGACCACATGGTGCCACAGAAAAGACAGCACAGAATGGAGGAAAGCATCTTTCTCAGGGGAAGACTAGTGGTCTGGGAAAACCAGCAGTGATGTTAGAAGGAGGATTGAGGACATGTGGTCAACAAAAACCAACCCAACTTCTGCGTGCTCCTGTCAACAGCTCCCAGTTATTGTTAACTAGCGATGCAGCCATTAGTCAGGCCCACAGTATTTAGGGCAGAGAGCATCGACAGTGCATCTGTCCTTCCACTATCTATACCAGTACTTACTCACTAAGGTCTGAAGTGAGCTGGAGCCCATCCCAGCTGACAATGAGCAGAAGAACACCCAGGACTGCTCGCCAAAACCATTTACACACCTTTAACTCTCATGCTCATACCTATGGGCCATTCAGAGGCTCTGATTAGCCTAAAATGCACATGTTTGGTCTGCGGGAGGAAACTGAATGACCCGGAGGAAACCCATGCAAGCACGGGTAGAACACGCCGACTCCGCAAACGGAGGCCCCAGGCTGGATTCGAGCCTGTGACCTCCTTGCTGTGAGGCAGCAGCGCAATCGCTTGCACCACTGTGTTCCCACGTGTGAAAACATCAGAACTACAGCCTTTTTATACAGCTCTGTAGCTAGCTAGCTGGCTTCAGCAAGTGCCAAATTATACTGGCTGGGTATGAGCGACATGAGCCATGCTATTACTACACTTAAAATATAAATGCCCCATGTAAATTGTTTTTGTAACATGGAATGTGTTACCCTAAATGAGCTGATAATGTCTTGATTGCGCAAAATGGTTATTTGTCTTGATTTGTATGCAACATTTGTGTTCATCTCTGCCAGTGAGCACTTGCTCAGTGATGCATTGATTCCACCCACAACACAGGTGTGGCATGTGCAGACGCTGCTCAAACGACGAAAACAGAACTCAGACACTCCCTAAAACAGGGGACAACAAGTATTTGCCACTAACGTGTCTTTGTCCCCCGCCACAAAATGTGAAATCGTGTCGAAATGAGCAATCTCTCCGTGTGACCTTGAGAGTGACGCGAAGGTCACCGAAATCGACTGGCGCTGGGGTATCGCCCTAATACATGTTGACATCAAATTTGAAGAGAATCCGTCAATTCGTTCTTGAGATATCTCGCTGACAAGGATTCGGGATGTACGGACGGACGTACGGACGGTCGTGAATACTATGTCCCGCCGCTTTGCGCATTCCGCGCGGCGGGGGACAATAAAAGGCCACCCCAAAATGTCAAATTTCATCAAAAGTCACCATGCCACAAATGTTGCAAATCATGCGGGAACGCGCCATAGGAATGCTGGATGCAGAAATGTCCACCAGAGCGGTTACTGCATGTTCTGCATGTAGCTGAATGTTCACTACCGGACAATTGGGCGTTTAAGTGTTTGTTTTAGACAGACTGGCAGTACAGCAAATCGACCTCACCCTCGTCGTCCACGTGTGACCACATGAGCACAAAATCGTCACATCCGGCTTCTCCACTTGCGAGATCTCCTCTGACCAGCAACACGCACAGCAGATGAAACAGTTGGTCTGCACAACAGACGTATCACACCTCAAACTGTCCGGAACCGCTTGAGAGAAGCGAACCTACACGCTTGTCGTCCTCATTGTGATCCAAACCATGTCTACGAGTACCCCCGATTGCCATATGCCACTATCTTGCTTTAATGAACAGTAATCTGTTGCATATTGAACAATAAAATGAATTGTGTATGACTTAATATATTGCAAAACCCTTAATGCTAATTAAAGTTTAAAAGCGTCAAATGGGGCATTTATATTTTTGTTAAGTGTAGCTAAATCCATTTCCTGAGCAGATCCTAAGTTCACAAGCCATACTAACAGACTGACAGTAGGCTGTGACAGTGTCTTTTAGATTGTCCTTTTTAACTGACAACCAAAAATATCAATTTCATTAACAGTCAATGTGCTGCAAATCTGTGAAGTTGCATCATACTTAATTAATGTAGAAAAATGCACTACATCACAAGGTCCTGCACAATCCAGTAAGATTACAGTATCTCACAAAAGTGACTACACCCCTTGCACTCCGACAATTAATTTATTATATCTTTTCAAGAGAAAACATTACAGCAATGAAGCCTAAATATGAATGAAAATGAAGCCTAGAGTAGTTATTGTACAATATGTGTAGCAGTGTAGATTTACTGCACTGTCCAAATAACTGAACAAACAGTCACTATTTCCAAAATGGATGGCAACAAAAGTGAGTATACACCCCAATTAGTAAGGGTCAACCAAGTAATGAAATGTGCCTTATTCATTATGTTCATGCTTTTGTCTGTTCAACCGGGTTATGTAACAAGTGTTGAAGGTTTCAATTGTTGTGCTATAGTCCAAACCCTGGACGCCATGTTTTTATGGCCAAGGCATTAATCAAATGGAAAATATCTAGACCCAGTGAATCATTTCATAAACATAGCCCGGTAATACAACAGGACATATTTTAGATCATGAGAAACCATGGGATCTCCACTGATTTTCACAGCAACGCAATCAAAAGTGTGAACATTAAGATGGGACTCAAGTAGGTACATACATATTCAAACATCTTCTATACCCGCTTATTCCTCACTAGGGTCACGGGTGACTACGTGTGACCTATACCAGCTGACTACGGGCAAAGGCAGGGACCCACCCTGGACAGGTTGCACACACCATTCACAGACCATTCACTCTCAAACTCACACCTATGGGCAATTTAGTGTCTCCAATTAACCTGATATGCATGTCTTTGGACTGTGGGAGGAAACCGGAGTACCCAGAGAAAACCCATGCAAACACAGGGAGAACATGCAAACTCCACACAGAAAGGCTCCAGGCCAGATTCGAACCCACAACCTTCTTGCTGTGAGGCAGCAATGCTAACCACTGTGCCATATTCAAAACAACAAAATAACTAGTTTTCTCGTCAGCTAGTTTAACATAAAATAAACGATCTGGGGTCACATAGCAAGATGACAACTTTCAGGAAAGAGGATATATCATCATAACCTAAGGAATAAAGGGAATACTTAGTCATACAATGCACAACGACTTGCCAACAAAGAGCAGCCAAATGTCAGCGTCATCAGCTGGAACAAAAAATATGACAGCATACAGTGTGAAAACTGTTCAAGCCAAATGGCCAGATTAAATAGCCACCCAGCTTAGTTACTGGAAACCAGCAACACCAGCCCCTCGACATCCTCCATTGTTCCTGCGTTTGTGTCATGGGATGTTATGTTGCGTTTTGTGCCACGTTAAAGATGACGCTGTGGCACTTTCTAGGGTCAAACTCACCAACAATTACACAGGTACTATGCAGGGTGGAAAACTAGTACATGGCACCAAAACTGAGTGGAGTTGAATAGAGCCGCTACCATGCGCCAGAAATGTCACAGACACTCGCCCTCTCTCTCCCTCCCTTATGCATACACATATGTGTCACTGTGTTTTAGTGCTTTTTTATCTTTAAAATGACTTGAAAATGTTTTGTATGAATAAAACAATTTTTCATGAGATCCAAAATGTCTTTGCATGAGCTCAAAATTTCTTTGTGTGCACCTAACTTTTTCAACTAAAGAGCACCTGCTTCTTGCACAAAATATTACGAAGAGTCCTGTATTGGACACAAACTTTCATGCGGATATAAGTCAGATGCAAGTAAAGGGCTTTTCCTTGCTTACCTGGTGGCACGGGGACAGCAGTGTCCGTACCTGCTGGCACAGGGACAGCAGAGGCCATACCAGCATTGAACTCATTCCTGCCAGGCTGCTGTTCAATAGCATAAACTGCAAGAAGAAGAAAAAATTGAGATATTAAATCCATGTAATAATTTTTTGTCAAAAAACTAAAGTACAATTTATGCCCAGTTACATTAAATACGATTTGTCGAAAGGAGTATTCCATGGTTTTTTGATAAAACTTTGCTATATATGCAGAGGAATGGCAAGAAAAATTTTAAAATTCATGCTGCATGACCCGAGAAAACAGAGAAAAGATAGAAGACAATAACCAGAATAAACTGGTCCCTTAGGTTTCTCAAGGTTTCTCCCCTACGGGCCCCTCCGCTGAAGTGCAAAGTTAAACTTCCCCAACTCCAACGTACAGCCGACCATAGCTACTCATGTTATGCTAAACTTTAATGGCATCACGGAGTGCTAAGAAAGTTTGTATATCAAAAATAAAGAAGTACATTGCATAATTTCATACTGTACTGTACATACTATGGTATTACTGAAGTAATTGTATGTTTTTTTTGGAATGCACAATATAGATTTGAGTGTTACTATTGAAATATTGTATGGCTACCATAGCTAATGAAATAACAGTACAGAAACAAGCTGTGTTCCTGGAACACTGATGCCCCCGGCAGCAGGTTAAAGTATTGCAGGTTTAAGTTTTTTTCCACTGCAGACAAACAGACAGACAGACACGGCCGGACGGACAGGTGAAAAACTATATGCCCTTCATTGTACTGCTATAAAATTCAGGATTATTTGCCAGGGCGTTTGCCAGAATAGGTGGCGTTGAGCTGCTTTCACACCAGACGCGAGGCGGGTTTTTCGCACACAGATTACATTCAAAGACGTGTGTATTCACGTCTTCGCATTGACTTCGGGTGTGATCTGTTGTGCGAAAGGTTTGTTTCGCGTCTGGTGTGAAAGCAGCTTTAGACACGCACGCAAGCTAGATGGCTAGCTGACGTTAATTTCCTGCAGTACTTATCCGGAGCGAAAGCACCTCCGCTTCTGATCTGCCCCGACTCTAAGCCGGATCAGTTGGAGTCAGCTGAGCTGGGGTAGATCCAGAGCGGAGGCGCTTGCGATCTGGGCAGCCAGCTAACTTAAGTTCGACATAACGTTAGATTTTCATGAATTTCGATTATGAAATTATACAACAAGCGTTCAGTCCAGTGTTGAGATAACTGTCAAGTAACACACTATCTACCTGCCAGTTTAATTAACCATCTTACCTATTTAGTAAGCTAGCGTTAGTTAGTGACAGTTGCGTGTATTTCCCTCTATCCAATCGCCCTGGTCTAGGTGCGGGCTGTTAGCGAGCTTTATGAGCAGAGCGTTTTGTGTGTATTCTTGTCTTTGCATTGACTTTGAATGTAATCCGGCATACGAAAAATTTGTTTCGCGTCCAGTGTGAAGGCGGTTTGGCGCCGCCTATTCTGGCAAATGTTCTGGCGAATAATGCTGAAGTTTAATGCCATAGGTGGCTAACTTAGATAAATTAATGTTAGCAGGCGAGGGTAACTGTCCCAGCTGGAGAGTAACTGGATTATCGACAGCTGCCGTCGTATTAGGAGCCAGATGAACTCGGAAGGCTGTGCTGTGATGCCTGATCGCCGGCTGTACTGTATGAGGTGGGCATCCATGATCACAGTGGAACTAACGCTGACTTATAGGCTTGTGATTTCAGCCACAACCAGCATAAAATATTTTTTATGAATCGGCGAGTCATCTTGATGCCTTGTTGTACCCTCGTCATTAGATTTATACCTGAGTTTGGATAGTTGTCCTCATGTCCACTATGTATCCAGCCATCTAGCAACATTAGCTTACATAACACGGTTTGTTGAGTGTATAAATTGGATAGATAGATAGATATCTTGATTGCAGGCTCATACACTAAACAAACACACTAGAAAACGTATGTAAACATGCGTGTAAATGGACTGCAGAGATTTCTAAGGCAGAGGTGCGTTCCTTTGATGACGTCTTAGGAACATGTGACTTACGTCTCAGAAACTTCCTACTTCTTCAGGGGGCGGGGAGTAAGAGTGCAAAAATATCACTTTTATTCCTTAAAATTGGTGGATTTTTCAGCCATTAAAGAACTTTTGAGTGCATAGAGAGATATAAATAATCATAGAGAACCAATAGTTTCAGGTGGTATGCCTCATGTCAGGGAACCTTTAAAACCTTATTCTTCCATATCTATAGGAACATCGCCTCCAGCAAGGATACTCTAATCGCTGTTGAAAACATGGTGGACTGGATATTTTGATTTTGGATCTGATGGGCTGGCCTCTTTCAATCCGTGGAGATAGGGATACAATACAAAAATTGTGGAAGCACAAACTAGAGTTCGATCAACCACCCAAGAGCCACAAATTTTAGGCAACTAAACAGAAAATTCTTGGTCCAGGAAGGAAAGTTAAACATAGTTAATTTGCGTATGGGAAGTTCCGTGGTATAGGACGTACATTTCAGACACTCTAACGGAGTGTTTTATAAAAGTTATAGTCAAAAAGCAGATTTTCATTTTGAATAAAGCCATCAACTAGTTGGTTGGACTTTCCCAGCAAGTAAAACCAGCATGGACCAGCACCAAAACACAACACATGCTGGTATGATGCCCAAATATGCCTATGACCAGCATACCAGCATATGTTGTGTTTTGCTGCTGGTCCATGTTGGTTTTTCCAGTAGGGTTATTTAAAAAGACAAACAAACAAAAACAAATGACAAGATAAAAAACAAAAATAATCCAACAGCATTATTAGCCTTGCAGACAATGACTAAAAACAACAAAAAAAAAACTATGGTGTCAGACGTACTCATTCATTAAAAAGAAGAATTTTATGACTATCAATTTTCAGTGTAAACTCTGTGATGTGCCACAACCTCAAGCAATCCTTTTCCTGTGTTTAGCTACGCCAGACCCTTGTTAATATTTTGTACTTCAAGGTAAGATATGCTTTCGTCTGATAGTGACATAGAGAGAACGCACTCATTATGTTGGTGTTGGACGTACCTGTCCAAAGTTACCTGAAGTAGAATGTAATCAGTTATATCCACGCTTTTGGTCATTTCATATTCTGAAGGGCTTTGTAAGCTTTTCAAACCCAATGACTAATCCAAAGCCATACTACTCTTCTCAAAAGCAAAGGAATTGGGTGATGTGATGTTGAATACACAAGCAGTGCCTGTACACTGACTTGTTTGAATCAAGCAGCATTAACAAAGATGTGACAGTCTGTGTCTTGAGTGCCTCAGGTGCAAGGAACAAGACATTCTCTTCCCCTGCTTGATTTGCAAACATTTCTATGGAAGTTCATTAAAACATGTATGCCTGCTGCGCACAGCTTGCCTTTCTCCCCTAATTACATTCTAATAAGGACATGTTTGTCCCAGCATACGAACAAACACATTTATGCAGATATGTACAAGAAATGCCCGCGTTTGAACACCCTCGGCCTGACTTATGAAATGTCCCCGAACAATTACACAATAACCAAAGTAGAATTCCACAGAACATACATTTACAAATACAAAAATGCCCAAAGTCCCACAAAAATTTTGGAAATTTTTTTTCACTAATCTAGAGACCCGCATATATATGATCGTTCCGCCAGGTATAAACCCCCAGCTCAAATGCTTCATCAAAATCAGTCCACGACAAAGTTTTTTTCAAAAACTCCAAAAATGCCATTTTTTCCCCAAAAAATGGCCCGATCTGAAAAATTCTTTCCCTGTCTGGATTCCCTACATTACCGCGAATGTTTTGGCATGGGTAACTAGTTTATTGATGCTGACTTTAGAGGTGCACACACGGACAGACAGACGGACAGACAGACGACGAACTGATGTCAATACCCTTCGGCCTAAAGTCGGGCTGAGGGTAAAAACCAAAAAGAAGCCTATTTGGTAGCTTTTAAACTAGGATTGGTCAATGTATGCAAATGAAATGGACAGATGCTTGCTATTTGAGTCGTCTTTTTACCCCTCAGCCCTCAAGGATGACGGGGTATTGCTATTTTTCGTGCGGTTGGGCGGGCGGCGGGCGGGCGGACGTCTCCAAAAACTTCAACATCGGGCTGAGGGGTATTCCGTGCATTGCACGCCTATTTTTATGAAGTGTGAAGGCATTACTTCCGTCAATGCATAGCTTTGGTGGTGTTGGACAGATACAGTGTAGGATGAACTTGGAAAATCAACATCCAACACCATCATTTCTCAAAGTCTGAAAAAAACGCTTCAGGAAACTGCTGATGCTGAGAGAGATGGCACCAATAGGGTGTTCCAAAATTTTGCTGATTACTGAGTCCTCTTCCGCCAGCTACTTTTCTGCTGAATTTACACATTGTTAGTTGAGTTTTGACACTTTTTATTTTAAGGAATGTCTTTCAGTTGGCCGATTTACCTTCTTATTGCCGACGTACTGAAACGTTGTAAGCTGCACAGTGATCACTGGAGAACAATGTCAACATCCAATAACACTGGAGTCATATGACAGGTGCAATAATTCTGCTTCCGTCCTCTTCGCATAGTTGTATTTTCTAAAAATGTTTGAATTTAATATGGTAGCTAGTCGAAAGATGCCACCCTATAGGAAGGTAACAGTCTCTAGCAGGCAAACATTACTAATATCCCTTTTAAGGAAAGGTCAGTTCAACGCTATATTGATGGGATTCAATTTTGTCAAGAGGTTAGCCCACGAGCAAAAATAAAGTAAACTCCAGTGTATTCATGTAGTACAGTAGCCTACCACTGCATTCCCTTGTGTTAGCCCGGGGACACTCGCATCATTACATGTATAGAGCATAGAGCATCTTTGGGATGTTCTGGATTGACGTGTCCGCGACCGTGTTCCAGTTCCGGATAATGTACGCCAGCTCCCTGTGGCCCTCCAGGAAGAATGGAATAACATTCCACAGGGCACGACAGACAACCTGATCAACTCCATGCGAAGGAGATGTGTTGCTCTGAGAGATGCAAACGGTGGACACACAAGCTATTGAAAATTCAGTTTTTTTCAACCTGACCCCCAAAGTGTTCAAAGGATTGTCACTCCTTTGCAGATGCCAATATCCAGATGTAATGGGCTTTGATCTGAAGATTAGTCATTAATAAGAATGAATTTTGATTCGCTTCATAAATTGCACAACCCTAATGTTAATAAAAACTCAAAAATTTGACATAAGCCATTTATATTTTTGTTCAGTGTAATTTGTTTGAGGTGTATTTCATGAAGGCTGACTGATACGCTAATGAACCGTTATTGTCATGTGTCATATCTGTGATTTGTTAATTTGGTGTTCATTTATGTTTGCTTTGAGTGCTAAATGCTATGGAGTTGTTGGCATTAGTTACCTGGCCCCTCCCCTAGGGGGCCAGGTTAAGCAATGATCATGTCTGTGTGTGTGTGTGTGTCTGTCACTCTGTCTGTCAGCCCGTGGCTGCGTGGCTGGGGCCAGGTCTGCTATCTCTGATTGCCTTGTTAGTATTGTGATTGAAACAGTCATGTTGCTTCATTAATTGAGATTTAACTTGACCCAAAAAAAAAAAAAAACCTGTCTGAGGTGCAGTGGAACACGCCAAAATGCAAAAAAAAAAGTTTTTCCAAGGGAGCATGTCTATGGGCTCCTCTACATGCTGTACAACAATGCGGTGCCACATGTACTTCTTGACTGGCTACTTTTTTATTTAACCTGCTACTTTCATTTCTTGGGATCATTCTACACTAATTGTGCTTTGTATTGCACATCTGACATGTTTTTCCCACAGGGTACATTGATTAAAAAAATCAGTCATTTTGTCGTCATACGTACTTAAGACAAGTAAGTTTTTAATATAAGAAATAACTAAAAATTGCAAAAGGAAAATGAACATTCTTTTCCATCATTGTTTACATAATGAGGCTCTCTTCAAACTGTTATAAAAATAGAGCCAAGAATGTCCAATTAGGCTAAAGTATGACTTTCAGTGAGGAAATATTTACCCAATTTTCCAGTATTTAAAACAAATTTGTCATAGGCAAATAACAGCTGAATTTTTGTTAGAAAGGTTGTTAGAAATAAAGTACGTTTCCAGGAGAAACAGAATATAAGTTTCAAAATAATGTCTAATTTGTCACATCTGGACCATTTTGAAATTGTGGCCTTGAGATTGATGGTGCAATGTAACTGCCTGACTACACTGAAATTATACAAAGCCACTTGAAAAACATTGAAGTATCCCTTTAATTAACTTCACAAAACTGTATGCATAACAGCAAGAAAACGGGTGAAAATACATAATTATAATAATATGATGAAAATATGCCATTGAGAAAGTCGCAATTCTCAGCCAGACCTACTTAGCCTCTTATCATCTCACCATCTCCTAAAGTCACTTCAAACACTTACAGTGCTATGACGGAGTATTTGCCACCTTCCCGATTTCCTAAATTTGTCACATGCAATTGTTTTTTTAAATGAACTTATCATTTAAAACTGAAATCTGAATATAATTTTGAGCCTGTGAAGTCAATCCCAGCTTCCAGTAGGTGAGAGGTAAAATACCCCATTCCATCACAGGGCACACATATTCACACACCATTCCCACACATACTCATGCCTATTAGCCTGACATGTCCTCTTTAGACTGTGGAAGAAAACCACAGTACCCTGAGGAACTCCATGCTAACAAGGGAGAACATTTACACTCCACAAAGATAGGATCAGGCAGCATTCAAATCCACATATTTTTTTCAGTCAGGCAACAGTGCTAACTGCTCCACCTCTGAGCTGCCCATAGGACTGACAGGATTGTGGAAAAAAGCAATACAAGAATGATTGCGGGCAACGCGGGGCAAGTAGTTGATTCTTCAGTTACTTGCTTTATCTTAACCTTTTAAAACAGGGATTTTGAGTGACCTAACGTCAGAGGTACAGAAGCCCTTCAGTAACCTCACACTAAAACATATGATTACTGCAAACCAGTTCTCAGATAGGAACATCTTCCGAGTATTGAATCATCAATGCCCTGATGACACTTTATGATGAAAGACTGGTCATTTTAGGAGTTAATCATCAGATTGTGGCTACAAGTGAGGGACTGCTCTTCCTCTCATCTGTTTCAAGCAGTCCATCATTTGCGAAGACTAGACAACGGAATGAATGACCAGTTTGTTTTCAGCTGGAACTAGTTCATTGCATCACAAAGTTATCAGGAATTTTTGTATCTGCAATAATGATGACATAAAACGTCACTTTCTATCAAAGATTCACAATTTCTGTAGCTGAAAATGGCACATTTATTAGCTACGCTTATAAGTGATGCCTTTCTGCGCCGAAATTTGAAAGGGTTCAATAAGTGTAAGATGATGTTTCACATTTCAAAAGTGCTCTTTTTAGCAATGAAAACATTTTGAGTAAGGGCCATCTTAAAAATACACAGCTGAAAAAAAGGCTAGAACAAGAGACTGAATTCTGAGAAAGTTTTGGATAAATTAACTACTCGTATTATTGTCTTTCTTACAATCTCACATATATTCTGATATTTTTGCATATCAGGGAACTGTAAAGCCCACAGCATCTCTTGAGGGAGTTGGGGTTGAAGAGGAAAGTACTTTAAAACTTTTTACTTCAGTTAGGGCCTGATTTTCCCCATCATATGCAATGCATGCACAGACCATTGCAACGTCAACCATGATTCAGCAAAGCAATTTTAGAGCGTATATTTAAACATATGCAGGCGCTACACGACACCCAAATGTTGGCATGTGATGACGAGCTGCTACCTATCAAAAGATTTTGGCTCAATTTCATGACTAAAACTCCTGCCACCCTATGTCGGTTTTCTGGTATAGGCAACAAAAAAGGTGCACACCTGATTTAATTTCGTTCACTTTTGTTTAGGTGTTCTCCTCTACTCCGTGAACAATAATAATTAATTTTAACACTTGCTTTGTTTATGATAGCATAATACAAAATCTAGCTTGGTTCATTCCCGTCATTTAAAAAATATCAAATGCAAGCAGGGTCTTCATGAAGGCACAACAGCAGTCTATGAAATCATATTGGTAACTTGTTGACTGCATACTGCACCAGTGTATACTGGTTTCTCATGCTACTCAGCATAGACCTACACAGAGTATGACCCAGCATATGACATAATTATCTTTCATACTACACAGTCACTTGCCAACCAAGTTAACACGATTACCTGGGTCTTACTTGGATGCTACAACTGCACTTAAGGTATTTGTGGAATATTGTACACTACAGAGCTCTGGCCTTGGAATGTGAGATTTGTAGCATGTCACTCAAGTATCTTCGAAATGGTGGTAAATTTATTATCTAGTTGGCTTGCTCTTACTTATGTATCCAGAGTCACTTGCTTCCAAAATGCTATTCCAGCCTGAAAAATATAACTTCGTAATGATAGAAGGACTTAAAAACAGGATTATGAGGCCATCCAGGGCAATTGTCAGTTTGACAATAATACGGAGGGTATTTGGATCACTTGAGTCGCAGATTTCCACAACATTCATTGAAAGATGTTTCCAGCACTTCTCGATTTAACTTTAGAACTCTCTACCGATCGTAAATTGAGTCCCTGCCGCTGGGTAATTATGTATTCTATTCTGTCAATCAACGCAAATGTTGGCTACAAAACTCATTTTGAACACCAAAAATTACTGTTCCAAACTGAGATCCAAATTGTTTTTCCAAATTTTGGTAGATTCAAAAAAATTACAGCAAAAAATAATTTTAGAGCTTCAATTAATCTCACGACTGAGTCATGTTTTAAATATTCAACAACCATGCCATATATAGGCTGCACGTGCTGTTGAGTGAAGCTGGCTGCTTGTCATTGGGAAGTTAATAAAGGTATCAAAATATTAATTTATCACCCATAATGTCGCCCATGACAGACTGGCAGCAAATGAAAGCTCTCCATGCGTGTCTTTTTAACAACCGGTAAGTGGTAATTTCACCATACTCAACATAGCGGCATGAACGCAGCATAAGACCCTTATCTCACAACGAGTTTGGGCTGCTCAGGATCTGTCCCGTGCATATAGTCGTCATTCACGGCTGCTGCAAGCGGAGAGCAACAGGGCCTGTTTGTTGACCAGTGACAGTGCAAATGATGCTTTTTTTCTTTTGTGTCATTAGCCACGCCATTTTGCTGATGCCGTAAGCATCTTTTATTTCTTGTTTGGCTTTATGTTGGCTATTGAACACACTCAAGAGAACAAATCCAGCATCATTGTACATGTCAGAAAAAGCAAATGTTTGTCATGACTGAAGTTCGCGTTCACGGTCTCTATAATCCCCACTCGTATCTCAATGGACAAAGCAATAAAAATTGATTCTTCAATTTTCAGTAAGTAGAGAACATGTCTCACCAGTGCGTTTTTAATGGAGTGGAGTATTCAGTGGACTAATACTACACACCGGTGTAAGCGCCTGACAGCATATATTTTCTGCCATTGATGGCATCATCTGACATTCTCCACAGGAACACCTGCAAGCACAATGTAGTTCTACAGGTCCGTGAGCGTTGATTTCACAACATTTCACAACTTGAGGGTAAAACATTGCCGAATGGATATTATTTTCACTGCGAGGAGCCGGGTGACTGGCGAGCTCATTACGATGCAATAATATTGTACAGTACTAGCTAACGTTACAGTACCAGGCCGCCGTTGGGTGCATCCCTGTTAACGCTGATTTTTGGCATAGATGCGCTAACTAGGTAATAATGAAAACCGCAAAGGATTTTACAAAATACCATTCCATAACTGGCTGGACAGTGTTTCCAGACGGCAAAGGAGCTGTTTCCTCTGATTCTGAAGCTGCTTGCACACTGGATGCGAAACAAATTTTTTGCACGACAGATTATGTTCAAAGTCAATGCGAAGACGTGCGTATTCACTTTGAATGCAATCTGTTGTGCAAAAATTTGTTTCGCGTCCAGTGTAACTTCGTAATGATAGAAGGACTTAAAAACTGGATTATAAGGCCATCCAGGGCAATTGTCAGTTTGACAATAATACGGAGGGTATTTGGATCACTTGAGTTGCAGATTTCCACAACATTCATAGAAAGATGTTTCCAGCACTTCTCGAGTTAACTTTAGAACTCTCTACCGATCAAGTCAGACAGCTCAAACATATAGGGCTGGACTGACCCTTGAGCCATTGCTGTGGCTAACGCTCATGGAGCCAGTGAGATGTCAGTCAAATCCAGTGAGTGGCCACTGACACCGTAATGCGCCACGCCCACACTGTCTTGAGAAATGGACTGAATAACAAAATAAGCCGTTTTTGAACTAGGTTTTCTAGTCGTTATAAATGCTAATTTTCACTCAGTTTTTTTGTAGATGCTTTATGAGACACCAAACTTTTATACCATACGAGAATTCTCACTATGTCAAGAGGAGTTTCCAGTGGCTTTAATACAATGGGTTCTAATTTCGTAGACCAGGCGCAGGCGCGGCGAATGAGGGGTGCGCCGCGCCAACGGGATGTGTCCAGGCGTATGTTGCAATTTCGTGCCCGGCGTAGCCTGGCGCAAGTACTCCTCTGTCCCGCCTCTGTCCCTCCTTCCAGTGCAAGTGGTAAAGAAGGCGTGTTTGGGTATAACACAGCAGAGTCAAATCTTCACCAATTCTGCACCGCTTACGTCTATATTAAGCATTACGAATATGAGTTAGCTGGCTAGCTAGGGCATTCGCAAATTATTACCATTAGCGAACTTGAATGGAATTTCAAAACAAAACTACGTCAGATCATTCAAACTTATGAAGTTGGAATGAAATACGACGGTTGCTCATTGGGAAGAGAAACGATGTATAGCGTGTTCCTATTATTACAGCCTGTTGCTGCTTAAAATTTTGGGATTGCCATGCATGGACAACAATGCAAGATACGTTACAGATTTATTTTCAGTATGTGATCTTAACTCAGTATGACATCATCGCAATCAGGCTGTATTCCTTTCCCCCACTAAAAACGATAAAACCTAAGTGACAATAATAGTAGCCTAGTATTAAGCCGCTTGCACACTGGACGCGAAACTAATTTTTAGTTCGACAGATTGCGTTGAAAGCAGTGTCTTGTGTCCGTAAGTCTGACAGGGTTTTAATATATCTCCGTGTCCAACAGTCTATTATTGTTTTTAATTTCTTCAAATCTACTGACTCTTTTAGATATTCAATGTGAATGTTTTGATTAGAGGGCTCAATTCTTCAAGATGAGTACCGAGAATTTCAATCAATGTTTCTGTTCAAGCTCTGCTCAATAAAGTGAGTCGACATTGGCGCGAGACAATATACAATGCCTCCGTGTCTGACAGCCAAAAAAAAAATGACGATTAGAACAGATTGATAACGAAATAAAGAATAAAAAGAAACATTTCAACAACAGAACATCCACGAACACTGCGATTATTTTATTTGCAAGTCATCTTTTTTGGATGTTCTATTGGTTGGTGATGTATATGTATTTTTATTCGTTATTCCGTTATAAATCTGTTCTCATATCAATACTTTTATTTTTTGCTGGGTGCCGAACATGGAGTATTTTGAATTTCGCGTCGGACAGTCTTGATCGTGCATGTGATAATTTATTCACACTGTCAATGGTCATGGAATTGATTTGCTCTCTGATTGCAAGCACTATTTTATCTCTGCTGTGGAAATAAAGCGTGAATCTGTTCGATCCAGCTGACTAATTTTCAAAAGAAAGACCGAATAAAGACTGTTGTCTATCTTCAAAGGAAGAAGACAGACAAATAAAAAGACCAAGAAAAGTCGATAGCTCTTTGCATTGACTTTGACTGTAATCAGTCGTGCGAAAAATTAGTTTCGCGTCCAGTGTGCAAGCGGCTTTACCGAGCATAGAACGCAAGCATTATATACGCACTGCCTGATGCCGAGGCAGTTTGTGGTTTGCTGAGAAAGATGTGAAGTCGTTAATTTGCATCATTGATTCAGTTGCATTGATTAAGTCAGATCGAGTTTCCATCACGCGTGCCAACCGCCTTTGATCTGACATCAGGACAATCGATATAGATACTATAATTTATGTGCGGATTCAGATAGTTACATTAAACAGTGGTTGCTGTAATTATTTACTGTATTGAAATATGTTGCACCTCACGAAATTACCACTGCACGGGCTGCGCCGGACGAAATTACCACTGCTTGGGCTGCGCCACGCTTCGCCACCTGCGCTGCGCCAAGAAATTAGAGCCCTATTAGGGGTGTAACGGTACATGCATTCGTATTGAAAATTTTCGGTACAGGGAGTTCAGTTCGGTCCAGGACATTAGATTCGGTACACGGGTGAGTTACCACACGAGTATAATAAGTGGCGGAACACAAGTTTCGTTTTCATTTATCCCTATCCACCTGCAGCTACACGTGCGAAACAGTAGAGGGCAGTAAAAAAAGGAAGGTTGAATAAAACTGAACAGAGCTACATGCTGGAAGGTCTGTCAATGCTGCACTTTGGACGGAAGAATTCATTCATGTTTTTTTCTTAAAAGAGGAAAGACAAAACTGATCAGACTGATCAGCTTGAACTATTAGTGCTGCACTTTACACGTGGAAAGGGTTTGTTGATCTGCACCGACAAGCTGTGAGAAATATTATAATATTCTACATTTATTTGAGAATATTTTATTTATTTGAAAACTTTTTCCAGCACTTGGCAGCAGTATTCAAATTTAAAAAAAAATGTATTTTATATCTTGTATAATGTTACAATAAAGTTCCTAATAAACAAGCAATTGTATGTTTTGCATTTTATTCCCATACTGTACCGTTAATGAACCGAACCGAGACCTCAAAGCCAAAGTACGTACCGAACCGTGATTTTTGTGTATCGTTACACCCCCAAGCCCTATGAATTAACTCAGCACATGCATTATTCATTAGCAGTCCTAATTTATGATCAATATCCAAAGCTATAATGGCACTTTGTTAAATGTTCAGCAATGCACATCCAATAAGAACATCATATGCATAGATACAGGTAGACCCATGGAAGTGATGTACTGTACCTGGAGGCTTGTCTGGGCCATTATCAGCATAGATTTTGTTACCTACAAGCATAAGAGAATTCACGCATGAATGTATGCCTAAGCAGGGACACATCTTGTGAGCTTAGCTATGTGAATCTAAATACTTACACCAATGACAAATTATAAACACTAATTACAATAGTAAGCATGACATCTAATCACTTCAAACAAGAACAGTTACAATTAATTACTAGTCCTGCAAGCAGGTATCAAGAAGTTCCAAAACCCACACGCTTTTTGCACCCAGTGAAGTCGAAAATGCATGCCCATGGGCGCAATGCAAGTGTCAGACAGTGACAAAGATGACACAGGTTCAGAGACTTAAAGATCCGGTTTCTTTGAAGAAAAGTAAGGCAAAAATGGGCAAAAATTGAACTGTGTGTAAAAAGCCACGCTTTAATCAATGATAATTCAGTTTTATGCATCGAAAAGTCCTGACTTTTTATCAAGCAAACAAAATTACCAGATAATCTGATCAAGAGGTATATACTTTTTGCATTTACTGAATCCACCAGAGGCAGAGGGCGCATTTACACTTACACTTTTAAAATGCGTTTTGAGAGACAGGATCAAAAGTGGTCAGGCAAAACACATTGCTGTTTACACTTGGCGTTAAGCTGACCACTTGTTTTAACTGCCACGTAGCTTAATGCGTCATAACCATTGCAGCTGTTCTGGCCTGACTAAAGCAAGATTTTGAGCCCATTTCACGGCGTTTTTTGGGCAAGCCAACAAGTTTACATATTTGGATTATTTCAGTTTTTGAAGTTAGCCAGACAGGCGCATTTGAAGACCAGCGAGCAAAAGTACCTCACTAAATAACACTTCTGTTATTTTGGGGTTAGAATTTTAGTAGTCATTGTCAGAGTAGTCATTGTACATTATGTGCAGCAGTGTACATTTACTGCACTGTCCAAATAACTGAACAAACAGTCACTATTTCCAAAATCGGTGGCAACAAAAGTGAGTACACCTCACTGTCAACATGCAAAATTTTGCCCATAGTGTCAATATTTAGTGACCACCATTGCTGTCCAGCACTGCCTTGATTTTTCTAGGCATAGAATTCACCAGAGCTGCACAGGTTGTTGCTGGGATCCTCCTCTACCCCTCCATGAAAACATTTATTTTTCATTTTATTTATCCTTTATTTTTCCAGGAAGGTCCCACTGAGATGCAAGATCTCTTCTTCCAGGGAGTCCTGGTCAAGACAGCAGCATTAACAGTTGTAACATATTAACATAAAAAAGAAGGGAAAAAAAATCACATTACAAATTAAACATTACAAAAAGGCAGCACAGTGGTAAAAATAAAGAAGACGCATACAGGGCATAATCAAGATATCTGTAGTACATTCCATCTCAATATCACAGATTATGTAAAAGCAGATTTAACAAGCACTGAGTGCACCCAAGGATCCAAAAAAGGATCCGATTTAATGATCTGGTACAATAGTTGCCAGTTTGGTAGGATAAAAGGCTGGAGATATAAGTTGGCACTTTACCTAACAAGATTTTTGTGATAAATAGCAACATGTGTGTTTTTCTCCTGTGGTTTACAGTGGACCAACCAAGGGATTCATCTAAAATGCAATGGTGAGTGCGAGAACCTGAATTGATCACAAAGGGTAAAGCAGCATGATATGCAGAATCCGGTTTCATCAAAAGAGATGAAGCTGCATGCACAGAAATCACGTCACCATAGTCTAATACCAATAAAAATGAGCTTTGCACAGTTTTCTTTCTGGCCTTAAATGAGAAGCATTTTTTAAGGCGGAAAAGAGATCCTATTTTTGGCCGAAGTTTTTTCAGCAGATTACTAATGTGCTTATTAAATGTCATCTTATCATCAACCCATATGCCTAAATATTTACAAGAAGTTACTCTTTCTATACATATACCTTCCAATGCTGATGTAGAATCAATACTCAGAGCGAGAACGAGTGAAGGTCATGTATTTGGTCTTTTTTGGATTGAGAACCAACTTCAATTGAAACAATGAATGCTGCAGACATCAAAAAGCATCCTGCAAGTGCTCAATGGCTTGATTCAGAGAACGTGCAACCGTGTAAACAACTGCGTAATCAGCATACAAGTGTAATTTAGCAGGATTTATTCCATGACCAGAATCATTCATAAAAATCTAAAATAAAATAGGGGCTAAAATTAATCCCTGAGGTACTCCTCTGTTTACTGTGAGCGTGGATGAGGAATAGTTTTCAATTGAGACGGACTGCGTTCTTCCAGTTTGATAGTTCTTGAACCAATTCAAAGCCATGTCACTTAGGCCTATACAGGCAAGTCTCTGTCATAGCAGTTGGTGATCTACAGAATCAAATGCTTTAGATAAATCAACAAATAGGGCTGCACAGTACTATTTATTGTCCAAGGCTTTGATAATATCATTAGTGACTAGCATAGTTGCTGTTATAGTACTATGGTCTGATCTAAAATCTGACTGAAATTCAGAGAATATTATTATCAGATAAAAATGGTTTCAATTGGTCATTCACAAAAGATTCAAAGACCTTAGCTATAACAGACAGCCTGAAAATGGGTCAGTAGTTATTCAAATCAGAGGAGTCTCCACCCTTTAACAAAGGGAAAACCATAGCTGAATTCAAGGTACTAGGTATGATATTAGAGGATATACTTCAATTAAAAACAGAAGCCATTGGCTCTGCAATAATATCTGTAGCGATTTTAAGAAAATAAGGCTCTATCTTATCAGGGTCAGAGGATTTCCTACAATCTAGACTCGTAAGAGCTTTATGAACTTGTGACACCGAGATAGAAGCAAAAAAGAACTGCCGAGCAGAGCGACGAGGGGCAGGCACAAAGTTATCTTTACCATTAGGAACCTCCCCATTACTGGGGTAGAAGGATGAACCAACTGAGATAAAATGACTGTTGAAAGAGTCTATAATATTGTTTACCTGGATTGAACTTTGCTTCACTTTCAAAACATTAGGGAGGCTGGTTTGTGCAATAAAACGTTTTTTTTTTTTACCAACTTCCAGAAATTGGCAGAGTTATTGAGACTTTCATTAATCATTGAAAGATAGTGATCACATTTAGAATTTTTGATTAATTTTGTGCATTTATTTCTAAATGTTGTGTCTATAGTCCAATCAGAGGGATTATTAGTCTTCTTTGCTTTTGCCCAGGCAGCATTTCTTTGTCTTATAAAAGAAGAGATAGATTCTCTAAACCAAGGGTTATTTTTACCACTAATCCTATATCTTCTGAAAGGGGCATGTTTCTCACAGACAGCCAAGACAATGGATTTAAAATACTCCCAAGCTAGATCAACATCAGGCATTTGAGAGACAATACCAATGTCACTGTTATGATGATCATTAAAATGTTTAAACAGTCCTTAATAAATAAATGCGGCTCAGTCTTAGCGATCTTACAGTTTCTCACACAGACAACTGCATAATGATCGCTAACAACATAACAGAAAAGTTCCGACTACTGTGAATTTGCAAGATACGTTTGTTAAAAAAATATCAAGTAATGAAGATTTGCGCGGATCTTTTTGGTTTAGCCGGGTTGGCGAGTTTACCAACTGTATCAAACAATTTGACTCACAGAAGTCCTTGAATTGGTTAGAGGCAGATGAGATCCAGTCCCAGTTTAAATCTCAGAGTGAAACCATTTTTGCGTTAGTCCAATCTTGTAGATGATGTCGGAGTGAAGTAGCTGCTTCACTTGAAGCTGACGGCCGACGATAACATCTGACCACAATAATATTTGAGCCATTTGGAGGGATACTTTAATTCCCAAAAGTTCAAAGCGGTTCAGTTCACTGATAGAGCGAACACAGATGCAGTTCATTTTGGATTTTGTAGTATAAATTGCTATCCTTCCTCCTTTTCTGGCGCAGTCTGCTCTAAAAACGTTGTATCCTTCGATACCAATCATGGCATCAGTCACTGATTTTTTCAACCACGTCTCCGAAGAGACCATAATGTCTGAATCAGTGGAATCAGCCCATATACTTATTAGGTCCATTTAATTCACTAAGGTGCGCACGTTCAGATGGAAAAACCAAAGTCCATTTCTGGTTTTAAACTCATCTGGTGTTTGAAGCTGCGTCAGGTCTGGGCCTGGGTTAGGTTGTATATTACCCGATAGAAAGACAAACCAATCTCTCCTCGCTTGAGCCTGGTGAACGTCGTGTAAGGTGAAAGCCTCCTATTTTCTCTAGACCAAAGACACCGCATCCCTCACGGTGCGTCCCTCAGGGAGAAACAAGACCAGGAAGGGAAGCCCATCTTGAACAGTAGAACCGTCCTGGAAAAATCCCTATCTGAAACAGAGGAGATCGCAGAGCGTGCGGTAGGCCATAGACAAGGCGTAGGAGCGCTTTGCTGATCCAACGTCCAGTGACACATCAGCCACGGGAATCTGCAGCGCCAGGTAACCTAGCAGGTACATCAGTAGGAGGGATCCGCATTTTAGGGAATTTAAAAAAAAAAAAAAGTGCCCTCAGGGATACGAAAATGGACTTGTAGGAGGGGGATCGGCCAACTTCAGAGTAGGTAAAAGAAAATCTTCACCAAGAAATAGTAGAACACAAAACTAGATAGACTGGAGACAAACAACACAGCTACACACACAAGCGGCAATCTTGGAAAATTCATACATATATGTGTCCATTACGATATGACATCACGGAGCTGGTGGATGTAGGACACCTGCTGCTCCTCCACCTTGAAGATGCCCAACAGGTGCTTAATGGGATTCAGGTCTAGAGACATACTTGACCATGCCATCACTTTCACCTTCAGCTTCTTCGGGAAGACATTTGTCATCTTGGAGGTGTGTTTCAGGTCGGGATTATGTTGGAAAAGTGCTGTGTGGTCAAGTTTCCGAAGGGAGGGCATCATGTTCTGCTTCAGAATGTCACAGTACATGTTGGAATCCATTATTCCATTCATGAACTGCAGCTCCCCAGGTCCAGAAGCACTCGTGCAGCTGTCACCACCATGATGCTGTCACCACCATGTTGGACACTTGTTTTGGCACTCCTCACCAGGGCGCCGCCACGCATGCTTGACACCACCTGAGTTCATGCTTTTGAACTGGTTGTCTTCAGCCAACTGTTTTCAGGCTTTCTTGTGGGATAGCTTCAGTAGAGGCTTCCGTCTTGGCTGACGGCCATGCAGATGGACTTGGCGCAGTGCACGGCGTATGGTCTGAGCACTGACAGGCTGTTCTCCCACTGCCGCAACCTCATTAGCAATAGTGCCAGCACTCTGGCGTAGGTTTTCTGAAGCAAACTTGTCCACCTGATGCAGAGTACAAGGACTCTACCTCTTTGGTCGACCCTGACGAGGCCTGTTCCACGGAGAAACCAACTTGGCTAGACAACCTTTGCCACTGTGCTACAGCTCAGTTTCATGGTTTCACAGATCTTCTTGTAGCTTAGACCATCTTTGTGAAGAGCAACAATTCTTTTATACAGACCCTCAGGGAGTTCTTTCCCATGAGGTACCATGCTGACTATCCAGAGACCAGAATGAGAGCATTGCACCCAAAGCACCAAAATTTAGACCTTCAACACGTTACACAACCTCCTCTGGGCCAGTCAACAGATAAAAGCATGAATATGAATTAGACACGTTTCATTGCTTGGTTCATCATTACCATTTGGGGCGTGCTCTCAATTTTGTTGCGAGCCATTTTGGAAATAGTGACCATTTTTTCAGTTATTTGGACAGTGCAGTAAATCTACACTGCTACACATATTGCACAATGACCACTCTAGAATATATTCAAGTTTCATTTCTGTAAAGTTGTCCCTTAAAAAGATATAATAAATTGTGGAAATGTGAGGGGTGTACTCACTGTTGTGAGATACTGTATATATATAGACAATTTACAAATTCTGGCATACCATGTCCCTTTTCTTTTAAATTAATTTTATTTGACATATAAACTTATATGTCTGCACATTTTCAACTTTTTTATGCAGGCACTACTGAGAAACTTGAAAAAACTTTTTTGAAAACTTGCATACTTTTCCAGGTCTAAAGCAGTAATTGCGCAGGACTTTCCACATCTGACTGAAAGAACGGTTTTTAAAAGAACCTTGTATAGTACAAGTCACAAGATGGGCTACCGTGGGATGAAAAACCCACATCCTGACAGGAAAAAAAAAAAAAATTCTGACACTCAAATACAGACCGGAAAAGTAAAAAAAAAAACCCTGAGTGGGGTCAGTGCAGCTCAGTTAATGCGAAAATGTGATTATATGAAGATATTTTCCTTCACTTTTGGAAGTTTTCAGTGACTTCTTATTCATTTCGGGATTTGTTGCCTAAGAGTGTTGAGCCAATCCTTAGCCAATCCACTTGAACATGTTTGGTAGCTGTCAGTGACACTTGTTCACTTACTGTCTTGCAGCACAAGAGTGTTTAAAGAACAAAACATTATTTACATTGTGTTTGCTGTTCTGGTGAGAAAGTTAGTCATTTGCCCAGCATTGACGAAATCCACTTGAAAATGGCCTTTTTTGAGAGGCAAATAGTACTGAGCTGAACTGATACTGTTGGAGCCGTGCATTTTTATTCAATATTACAATCAAAATTCCTTAAATAACTTTTTGTAAGTATGGTCTGGAGTTCATCAGCACTAAATTTTGGGACAATTGGATAGAGGGCCTCAGACAAGTTTGTTTTCCATACAATCGTTGGACCACTTCTAAATACACCAAATTTCAGATTTTCAGCTTCAGCTGTCCTTGATTTATTGAAATTTGTAAATTGTAGTGTCCCCTGTGGGCCAAATTTTACAAATTTCTGGGTGAATTTGAGGAATTTTGGGATGACCGTGCTCATCAAGTCTTGTTCGGTGTAACCTTTACATCAAAAGATATTGGCCATAGTAAGTAATTGTGGGCCAACTTTATTGAAGCAAAAATAAATCAGTTTAATGGATCGAAGTTCATTTGATAACCTTGTTAGCTTGTTCTCCAGATCATGTCTATTGTGCCAAAGGAGCTGAATTGAAGGAGCTGCCTCAGACTAGTTTGCTTTACTTTCACTGTCGATTTTGAGATAATGGAAGAAGAAATTTTTAAACATATATTGTTGGCAGTGGGTGCAATACATTTGTGAGCATTCAAGGAATCAGAGGAAAAGTTTTTTTTTTTTGCAGACCCATGTGGTTCTCCTGATATGAACAAAAACATAAAAGCGCTTATCATAGCGACATCCGCTGATGATCAAGTTTAATTTCTGGTGAAAGGTGCTTGGACTATTCTGTACCTTCCCCAAAAATTTAACTTGCATAAATTTTACAGTTTTGGCTGTGGTACCCCTTACCAATGGATGAATAAAACAAGACAAGAGGCCTGTCGGCCTAGAGAGCTCTGGTGAGGATGAGTGAAATGTCCATGCCATAACTTCATTTCAGAAATTCATGCAAACTATTGCAATATGAAAGCATGAGACACATTTGGTAACCAGTATATACTGTGAACCAGTTTGGTGTCTCAATTTATGCAGTAGAATAGAAACATATTGCAAATTGGAATCATTTATTTCAATCATCTTACCACCAATCAATACTAACAACCAACAAATACCCTTCCTCCCCCAGTACATCACAAATATAGCAGTCACAATCCTACTCACACTGTCAAAGGACAATATGACGCCAAACAATAAATCCAGAACAATGATCCGGAGCCACATGATCCAGAGCAATGACCAGGAACAACGTGATCCAGAACAATGATGAGGAACAACATGATGCAGAATAACATGACCAGAACCATATGATCATTTCAGTCATCCTCACCAGAGCTCTCTCTTGTTGAGATATTAATGAAAGACAGAAAAGCACAATCACTGATTTTCTAAGTCCAAAATGCTGAATTTCTCAAAAATCGTGATGTAGAATTTTCTAATTTCCGCAGGGGATATTCAGAACATCATAAGGAAGGCTCACAACAAATCAGACAAAAAGTCATCCGACAGTTTGTGAGATATTAAGAAAACACTGAAAAAATGAGCACAAATACTGATTACTTAAGTGCAAAATACTGAATTTCTCAAAACTAGGATGTAGAATTTTCTCATTTTCACAGTGAATATTCAGAATATCATAAGGACGGCTCGCATTAAATGAGAAAAAAAGTTAGACAGTTTTTGAGATATTCAAATTTGAAAAGAAAAGTTGACGGTGCACAGACAGAAAGACAGACAGACACAGGCCGACGGACGGACGTCGGACGACTAGGCAGTGGAAAAGCTCCACTGATTGCTGACTATAGTCACAGCGGAGGTAAAAAAGCAGCAAAAAAATTGAAAATCTGAGCAATTCCCTGCACTGTCGGTATTGGGAACCACGCAGGCTCAGACCCTTGATAACGTTGCTAGACACTGCACACTAAACAGGTATGGAGCCATTAGGAGTTGATCAGCATTTCTCAAACTGCAGCTTTCAATTGCATTGCACAGACAATGCATGTTCAACCGTACAATGTACCACTGACTGCTGACTGAAAGAGCGGTTTTTGCTTGCAGCGTATGATTCACCACTGGAATCACCATGGAATGAAAAACCCACATCCTGACATGAAAAAACTTCTGTCACTCACACACTGACAGGGGGGGGGGGAATAAAAGACAGTATCTGAGTAGGGTCAGTTAATGCTGAAATGTGATTATAAAAAGATATTTTCCTTCACTTTTGGAAGTTTTCATCTTATTCATTTCGGTATTTGTTGCCTAAGAGTGTTGAGCTTATCCTAAGCCAATCCACTTGAACATGGCAAAATTGAGAGGAAAAGCAATACATAGCTGCACTAACACTGTTGAGGCTAGCCATTGCAATTTAGTTCTGTTCTATTTGTATATTATGACTGACACAAACACTGTCAAATGCGAAACATATATACCAAAGGAAAAAAAAAAACAGCAAAAACATGAGCCAAACTTCAAGAATCCTGGTCAGGCTGTGCAAGGTGATGTCTGTGCCAAGGCTCGGTTTCAGGTTGCAGTGAACGCTATAATAACACAAATAATTCCTTCAACTCAAAAAGCATTTCTGTCACCGGCCAGTTACTCCGTTCCTTCCAGTAATGAGAGAAACCCCGCCTCAATAGCCAACAAAGTACAATATCCATGAGACAAGTGTGGCACAAAATTTTTATCAAGACACTCGCCACAAATCACATCTGGAAAGGGAAAGAACAAGTTTTAGCCACTTGAGCATATTTCATGATTACAGTGGAGATATCAATAACAGAGGAGTTCATTGACTCTTCACAATAACAACTAGGGCATCTTTAATGACCACAGTGAATAAGGACAACAGTTTTACACTTCATCAGAAAGCAGTGTCTCTCGCATCAGAACCCCCATCATCACACTAAGGTTTATTTTACCACAGAATAGGTCAACCCCTACTGGCCCACCAGCACCACATCCAGGAACAACTCCCCCATCCAAGTGAGCCAGCACTTGCGTGTGGCGTGACTGTATTGCAGTGAGTTTGCAGCAACGGAATGAGCTACCAAGTCCTGTTATACCCACCCAGAGCAAACGCAAACAGAAAAAGTAAAAGAAAATGCATGAATGAAAGTGCCAAATTTCAACACTTCCTAAATACACCGCCTGTCAAAAGTTTTAGGACACCTCAATTTTTTCTGTTTTTCATTGAAAATTATGCTGTTCCAGTCCAACGAATAGCTTGAAATGGTACAAAGGTAAGTGGTGAAATGTCAAAAGTTTTAAACAAAAGGTAAGGTTACCCAGGTTTTTTTATACACCGTCGAGTAGGTGAAAGGATGGTTCCTCAGTGTGTGACATCCACTGTCAAACATGGAGGAGGAAGCGTGATGGACTGTGGCTGTTTTTCTGGATCCAGGGTCAATGACTTAAAGAGTGAAAGGCACCCTGAACCAAAACGGCAACCACCACAGTATTCTGCAGCGACATGCAGTACCTCTGGTATGCGCCTAGTTGGTCAGGGGTTCATCCCACAGCAAGATAATGGCTCAAAACATAAGTACAAGGTCTGCAAGAACTACTTTAGGAAAAAAGACCAAGATTGTAAGCTTGATAACATGGAGTGGCAGCACAGTCTCCAGACTTAAACCCCATCAAGATGGTTTGGGATGAACTGGACAGAAGAGTGAAAGCAAAGCAGCCTACAAGTGCCAAACATTTATAGGAACTTCTGCGACAGAGTTTGGAAGAACTTTCTGAAGGATATTTAATTTCCTTTCTAGAAAGAATGTCACGAGTGCGTTCAGCTGTTATATCTGCCAAAGGGGGGTACTGTGAGTCAAATGTTTAAAAGACATTTTGGTTTATAAATTGATTCCATTATTTCTTTATTAATTTTGATTGTTAATTTGTTCTATCAAGTCTATGCTTTCATTCCAGAGTAAAAAGAGATATTAAACAGCATAACTTTTTATTTAAAAAAAGAAGGTTTTAGGTGTCCTAAAACTTTTGACCAGTAGAGTATGAGCAATGAGAGCTTTACTGTATTTGCATTTTCAAGGGTGTTTGCTCAACAGAAAAAGTAGTTCAGGTCCTGGAGGAATAATTACTATGCATGTTTTTCTTTAAAAGAACTATCCCAGCGAAATCAGCCAGCAAGCTTTTAAGTGCTATTGTACAAAAGAGGGTCATTCCATCCCAAATCAACCAGAATGAGAGAAGTGCCCCAGCTCACGGTCTCAGAAAATTCTGAATAATTCACAGTTAAAGCACTACCTAAGGAACGAATGTTTGCAACATTTCAGGTCTGCAGGTGCAGCAGTTGCTGAGATATGGCCATTTATACTTTAAAGGCTTTTTTTTTTGTTAAATGCATTTTTGACCAAATTTGAATGCTTATTGTAATAGTAATGATGCTGCAGGGTTGTAATCTTGAATAAATAGCTAATTTTTCATTTTTGGCTTTATAAAAAGGTGTATCTTAAGTCCTTGGTCATCTACTGACTACCCAAAATAGAGAGAAAGCTCATTTTGCGAAACTATTCGGTACCTTTGCTGCTCTGCTGAGGGAGAATGGCTCATTTTCTAGATGTAAAATTTTTATGATGTCTAAACTGATGTTTATGCATGTGTGCAAGCAGTCAAAAAATTTAAATAACCATTTCTTCCAGCTCCAGTGGCCTATTTATATTAGAACTTTTGACGTTTTTCCAAAAACTAGCCCATATTTCACCACCAAACACTACTGGATGACAGTGAATGACAGCCTGGAAATTTTTACCATGTATTGGCACATCTTTAAGGATAACAGAAAACAGAGATGAGATGCAACAAATTTCTTTTTTGGGCCATTACTGTTAGTATAAAAGTGGTCTATTATGACATTAATTCCAACTGCAAAGTTACAAGTTGCTTCCATGCTGTTTTTACGTTTAAATTTAAGAAGACAGTCGGCTTACTGTTGCCCATCCAGTTGTAGCCATATGTTTTAAAGCTGCACATTCATGGTAATATTGATATCTTTTACATTGGAGCTGGTAATTATATGCTGTACTCTTAAAATCAACAAAAATCAATCAAGTCAGGGATGGGCAACGAGGGCCGTATCTGTCCCCGGTTTTCACACCAACTTCTGGGCTTCAATTAGTTGATTATCTAAATTAGCCAAACTATTCATGAAATCTGACATTTATGGCACATTTCTTTAAATTATCGTGAATGACCACCAAAGACAGTTCTTGTCTCCCAACATAAAACATTTTTCTTTGATCAAACCTTTGCACAAATCTATATTTGTGTACGCAGCCAATTAACTCAATTAGTCAGGGTAATTGATAGAAATAAAAACCTGCATACACACCGGCCCTCCAGGACCGTAGTTGCCCATCCCTGAATCAAGTGATACTTCTGAAACTCCTGGTCAGAACATGCTTCCTCTGATCTGGAAATCTCTGATGTCACATACTGCGATAATATCAACTTTCCTGTTGCAAGGCAAGTGATTAGTGGTTTTACGCCAAATAATTTAGAAAATGCCTCAGATCATAATCGGTCATTAGCTACTGACAGAGCTGGGCAATAAATTCACTGATATAATTTTCAGCAAAAGTTCTGCCGCCATGGGGCAGACAGACAAACTTGCTCCTTTTTGTTTTCCGTGATTCAAAACCGATGCAGTCTTGCACAAATGCCTGCCAAAAATCAGAAGCCAAATGAAATGCTTCCAGAAAATAACTTCAGTGACTTCAGTGTTTATCAGCAACATGCTGAATAGAGCAACATTATGGTCTGCAGAATCATCATGCTTTAACCGACAATTGCTCTTACCCCGTTCCCATTTACTTTGTTCAATTTGCAATCAGGCAATTAATTCACCCAATTACCACTTCAAGTTGGTAGTCTGATTTATTGAGATAATATTTTTCCTTGTCAAATTTTGAAATTTAATTTACTATGAAACATGACAGAATGTTACCTGAATGTGTTTGTTAAATTATTTCTTGTTTCACATTTAGCCACTGCATGTCATGGTTTGGTGGCTTTGAGAGCATTCTTTGCTGCTCTCGTCCGGGACGACATCGTTTTGCTCTCAATCGAATTCTTGGGCCAGCTGGCATTAACTGGGGGTGTCGCCCGGATTCTATTTAAGCCCGAGTTCCGCCTAAATTCACTTGCTAGAGTGTCAGTGCTATGTTTCTCACTTTAGCCAGTAAGGTCTCTAGAAAGAGAGCTCTTAGGGTTTAGCTGCATATTTGAGGAAGAGTTCTAGTTAGTGAGGGAATCTTTCTGTGTGTTCCTCTTCCTGTTCGTCCTGTCGAACTCGCTTTGCTTCCTGGCCTCAGACTACATCTTGGTCCCTTGGAAGCGAGATTCTCACTCTCCTGTTTTGTTTGTTTGTCTCTCTCCCTTCTGCCTGTCCTCCTTTATTTCTGGCCACTGCGTTTGGCGTCTCAAACTCACCACCCATCACACTGTATGCAAATGCGATGACAATTTATGTCATGTTCGATATGCTTAAACAAAATGTTTTCCATCTTCACTGCAAATGGTGACATTCAGCTTGCCATACTTTCCCTCATATCTCATATCTTGTTAAATTTAACCCTCTATTAACCACCGTAGCATATCTGCTACATAAAGTGAAAGGGTTAACAGCCTGGACACCCAGCTGGTTTTCTTTCTTATTGCCAAATAAACATTTGAGAATCACTTAATTTTAAAATAAAAAAATGTGTAATTTTTTTTTTTTTTACTATTTTTCGAAATATTGGCCCATAATCAACATACTTGCCAAGGGAAATTATTTTTACACAATTGGAAATGGGTTTGGTTAATAAAGGGTTAAATATGAAGACAACATGGTTGCTAGCAACTTGTACCTTTGTTCATAAAATTACCATATATATGCCCTTTGACACAGAATTTCATGGTCCTACTAATGAGTCCACATGCCCATTTTGGGATGTCAAAATAGCAGAATCAAGGAAAGATCGTCATTTTAGGAAGAAGTATCAAAAATTTCAAATACATAAAGTCAGGGGGGTATTTTGAACCCACAATACTACCCTCGTTTGAAAGTTCTGCATTTTTTTTGCCATTTTTGGGGACAAATGACTATAAACCTGACCTTTATTTGTGCCTTTCAAATGTTTGTTCCGAGTGGGAACAATTTTATCTGTGTGCATGCAAAATATCAGGGATTATATTTCGGGAGATATTTTACCTTAGAAATGGCGTCTCAGTTAAGGTACATTTTCCAGTGGGAATGAGATAAGAAATTCTCGAAATTCAGCTAAAATATTTTGTACGGCTTAATTTCTGGTCCCAAATAACCTGAACACAAAGTTTGAACAAAATCTGACTCAGCGACACCTGTCTGAATTGACACACATTGACACAATATGTAATGCTACAAGCAACCAGGACCCTGCAATACAGTGTCTTTTTGCATATTAATTCAATCTGCTGCAATGAGGCTGACATGCCACTTGTACACTTGGGATCTGTTCAGAGAATGCAGCTAGCTAGTAAAGGTAATGCCAAAATTATTCCTGGCAAGCAAGGGGGCTGCCAAGCCAATGTTAACATGGAGATTTAAAAAAAATTTTGAAGTATGTATTATGATTGGTCATTATAAGTGGAAAACACATTGTAATATATTGCTAACCTGTAAAAATGTAAATAATTATGTATATATGTATAATATATTGAAATAAATACATTAAAACTAATTAATACTATTGTTGTCATTCCGTGACAATTTGCCTCTTGTAATTCCGTGACATTGACTTTTTGAAATTTCTTGCCCATAAAGCAGGGTTAAAGTCAATATTTGTTTCTACAGTATAACTTACAGTATTAACAAAAAACACCTTAATTATGAACATATTGAAGTTTCATAACTTAAATATGATAGGAACATCACTTTCTGGATAGTTTAACACGACATTAAAAAAACCACGTCAATTTTGTGTAATTCCCTGACGGAGTAGTTTTTGCTTGTTTCTTCTATGACAGTTTCTCAAAAAATATATTTTCACTTAAAACTATTAAAGAACAAGTTAATACCTTCAATATGACATATCATACTTGATTTTTATCTTGTTTAGTTGTAGAGTTAAAACCCAAAATGTAATGGGACTGTAATTCCGTGACAGCTTGGCGGCCCCCGCAAGCATAATTTGATGTCTACAGTAGCCAGCCAGCTAGCCACAGAACTACATGAAAAATTGTCCACTCAATGCCACAGTTTTCATGAAGCTCAGTCACTAGCAAGCAGGCTACTGTAAACGTGAAATGAATGTATACGCAGTACACTTTAAATGAGCAAGAAACAAAAAAAACCAGTGCTAGCATTACTAATGGTGAAATCAAGACTTTAACAGGCTTTGACTGAATCGCTCATAATTTTATATACATGCCAGCTAGCTTGGTTAGCAAGCTAACAGATAGAAGCAACGTGTAGTCCTTCTGGGTAAATCATGACCATGCAATGAATTTTTGCATATTAATTTAATATGATGCAACTTCACAGATTTAATCAGCTCATCAGCTACACTAAATCTTTTAATGCGCTAAGTTATAGCTAGTATATATATATATATATATATATATATATATATACATACACACACACACACACACACACACACAGCGCCCTCAATAATTATTGGCACCCCTGGTTAAGATGTGTTAAAAGCCTTAAAATTAATTCAATTTTTATTGTCGAAGCATACTCTCACACTGAAAATTGTAGAAAAATGTAATCTTCAACTCAAGTGAATTTTAAGGGGAAAAAAAAATCCCGAAGAAATAATAGTTTTTCATAAAAACACCTGTTACAATTATTGGCACCCCTAAAAATTCCTAGGAAAAAAATGCAATTGAAGTATTTCTGTCATTTCTACAGAAGTTTACAAAGTTGATCAGAGTATCTTGGAACATTTAATTAGTAATCTATCACTTCCTGTTTCCCTGGGGTATATATATGAGGTAACACAGAGGCCATTTCTCTTATCCACTCTTCAACATGGGAAAGACAAAGGAACTCACCATTTCAGTAAGGCAGATGTGTGTCGACCTTCACAAGTCAGGCAATGCTACAAGAAAATAGCCACTCGCCTGCACCTGCCTATATCTACTGTCAGGGGAATCATTAAGAAGTTTAAAACAACTGGAACAGTGGCAAACAAGCCTGGACGAGGACGCAAGGTTATTTTACCACCACGCACAGTGAGGAGGATGGTAAGAGAAATAAAAAGTTCTCTACAGCTCACTGTTAAAGAATTGCAACAAATGGTAGCATCTTGGGATCACAAAGTTTCCAAAACAACTATCAGGCGCTATCTACATGCCAATAAGCTGTTTGGGAGGCATGCACAGAAAAAATCTTCTCACTCACTATCATAAACGCAAATGTCTGGAATTCGCTAAGCAGTACTGGGACTTCAAGTGGGTCTGTGTGCTTTGGTCAAATGAGACCAAGATAGAGCTTTTTAGCGACAAACACTAAGTGGGTCTGGCGGAACACAAAAGATGAGTATGCAGAAAAGCACCTCATGCTCACTGTGAAGTATGGGGGAGAATCGGTGATGCTGTGGGCCAGTTTCTCTTCCAGAGGCCCTGGGAACCTCATTAGGGTGCATAGCCTCATGAATGCTTTGAAATTAAAGCTTAATGAAATTAAATGCTTCAATTAAAGGTTGGATTTTCCTCTTTTTCATTGTGGTCCAATATTATTTAGAAAAAAAACTAAATTTATTAGAAGCTAAAGAACACATCTTAACCAGGGGTGCCAATAATTATGGAGGGCGCTGTGTGTGTGTACATATGAGGGTTACAGCTAGTACCAATTTTGCGATATTGAGTGTTAAAGGATCGTGACTCACTCACTCACTTCCATTACTGCCATATTAGCCCACTATCACAGGCAAGATTGATAAAATGTACCTCTCCGTGTTTAGACTGCACCATGAATTTATGGATGACTCAAGATAACTACAGTAGTAAACATGTATCAAATCTACAAACCAACCTCTAATATTTAAAGACACAGGACTGCAATCTAAAGAACATATTTCTCAGATGTACAACATGATTGGAGCAGTGGCTGTTTCAAATGATTAAGATTTGCCCTGCTGCATATTACACTATACACAAGCTAGTACACTCAGTTTTCCACAAACTCATCCAGAATTTGGCGCTAATCCACAAAACCCCCATTAAGCTCCATGCGAAAGGCAGAACAGCCAGGCTGCACACCACATTCTCACCCAGACTTAAGATAAATCAAGAAAAAGGTCAATCAAATCACACAATTTTTCCTGCATTCCATGCTTCACAAGATATTTTTACCAGGTTGGCTTAATTCCTCAATCACAACAGTTCACAGCATTTTTAAATTCCAGCAGTAAGGGTTGCACAATTGCCATTTTTTTCCTCTCACAAGATTGAACGTACTTGGTGCAGTCATGGTAGAGTCAGCAGGAACTTATCCCAGCAAATCTGAAACATGCAGAAAAACTGGATTAACAGGTTGAAAAGTTTTCCACAAAGCTTGTTCTTTATGATTGAGCATGGTACTGTGCTGAAGCAGCAAAAATGTTAAAAAAAAAGAATATCGGGATTTCAGCCATCTGCGCAGACCTTAATTTCACCAAGGGGGGTAGTTCAGCCAGAGAAAAGTCAAGGACGTTTTCTCATGGTATACTGATGAATGACAAAGCAAATAAGAGGCAATGACAAGCATATGATTTATTTAAGAGGACAGATCACATTGTTCATAGTTTTTTATTTATTGTTCAACACATAGATAGTCATTAGCTGACTAGCAAGGCAGCATATATACAACCCCAATTCTGAAATTGTTGGGACAAAGTGTAAATTGTGAATAAAATCAAAATGCAATGACTCTCAAATCACACCAGCCAGCATTTTATTCATAATAGAACAGAGGTAACAGCAAATGTTGAAACTGAGAAATTTTACAATTTTATCCATAAAATGAGCTCATCTCAAATTTTACGGCAACTATAGGTCTCAAAAAAGTTGTAACAGGGCCTGTTTACCATGGTTTAGCATCCCCTCTTCTAGTTAAGACAGAGTGGAGGCGTCTGGGCATTGAAGAGACAAGTTTCTTGAGTTTAGCCATTGGAATTTGATCCCACTCTTGTTTAACACAGGCTTCAAGCTGCTGGAGAGTTTTGGGTCTCCTTTGATGGACTTTTCGTTTAATTATGTGTCAAATGTTGTCAATCAGTGAAAGATCAGGACTGCAGGCAGGCCAGTTCAGCACACGGACTCTTACTACAAAGCCATGCTTTTGTAGTAGCTGCAGTATGTGGTTTTACATTGTACTGCTGAAAAACACAAGGCCTTCCCTGGAATAAGTATAGTCTGGAGGGAAGCATTTGTTGCTCTAAAGCCTTTATTTACCTTTCATCATTCGTGGTGCTTTTTAAAACATGCAAGTGTCCCACACCATATGCACTAATGCATCCCCATACCATCAGAGATGCTGGCTTTTGAACTGGACTCTGATAACAGGAGGGGTGGTCTTTCTCCTCTTTAGCCTGGAGAACACAACGCCTATGATTTCCAACAATAATGGCAAATTTGGCACCCCAGTGGGTCATCGGTCTAAGCGCGTACCATGAAGGATGTGTCCTTCCCGCAGCGACCTCTGTTCGATTCCGTCTCAGGTCATTTGCTGCATGTCTTCCCCCATTTTTCTCCCCAACCTTCCTGTCTCTTTACACTATATAACTGTCAAATAAAGGAAAAAATTCCAAAAAAACAATGTCAAATTTGGACTCGTCTGACCACAGGACACTTTGCTACAGTCAATTTTAAATGAGCCTTGGCCCACAGAACACGACAGCGCTTCTGGGTCATGCTCAACAATGGCTTCCTTTTTACATGAAAGAGTTTTAGGTTGCATCTGTGGATGGCAAGGCGGACTGTGATAACAAACAGTGGTTTCTTGAAGTATTCCTGGGCCCATTTAGTAATGTAAATGACAGAATGACGCCGGTTCGTGATGCAGTGGCGTCTGAGGGCCCAAACATCACGGGCATCCAGTAAAGGTCTTCAGCCTTGTCCCTTAAGCACAGAGATTTTTCCAGTTTCTTTGAATCTTTTGATGATGTTATGCACTGTCGATGATTATACCTTCAAAGCCTTTGCAATTTAATGTTGAGGAACATTGTTTTTGACGTATTCCACAATTTTTTTATGCAAGCCTTCACAGGTTGGAGAGCCTCTGGCCATATTTACTTCTGAGACTCGGCCTCCCTAAGACTCCCTTTTGTAGCCAATCATGTTACACACCTGATGCCAGTTAACTTAATTACTTGCTACATGTTCTTTCAGCTGATTCTCTTATATGGGTCACTCCATACTAGACTGCACAATTCACTGTGTTGCATAAAAATGATCAATACATTTTTTCGAAGAGAATCAAATGATTTGCATTGTTCATATTTATTCACTCCCGGATTGAAGATATACATAAGAAAAAAAAAAAGAGTCATCGGTCCAACAACACAGCAGAAAAAGTGGTGTCAAGATGTCAGCTGAGGCATCGCAAAAGCCATATTTTGTTACAAAATTTGGCAGCCAACTTCATGAAATGCTCATGACATGTCTGTTGATACTTTGAAACAAAGTAAAATGGAATATTGCAAAGAAATACCAATAATAATGGTTTCAAGTGTCTGCACTAAATCATCGGGACTCGTCAGATCAGAAATGCAATTTCAAATGACCGTTGTGGGCGTAACCAGTCGCAACATCACGTGTTACGTCCAGACCTGTGGGTAAATTTGCATAAGGTATGTAAATGGAGAAAAGATGACCGCGGCAAACTAAGGTACTCACTTCCTGCATTAAAATTTCACAAGGCGTCAGACAATCATACATACCATGCTTTTAAAAATAATATTGCGTTATGTCCATAGCAACATCAAGAAATATGAGTAGATTGTGTCCTGCGCATAGACTGTATAAAAAGGTGGACGCAGCACCCGGATCTAAAAAGTGAGGCCGATGTGGAAATCTCAAAAATTTGCATTATATTTTATGGCCAGCAGATGGCGACGTTGGTGGCTGCAGAAAGAAGTTCAATGTTAATAAAGTCAAAGGAAATGACCCTTCTTTGCCACCTGATGTATTATTTCATTCTTATTCTTTGAAATGCCTTCTTGTGAATAAAATCATATATTCCTTCGGGTGATTTAGAGCAACACGTAACCAGTTACAAAATTTGAACAATGATTTGCACTGAAGCCAGGTGAACGGAATACAAACATTGAGTGCAAGAGACATGAAAAACATTGACTGGCTGTAATTGTCCATAAATGTTACTGATAGACTGAGTCCATTTATCATACAGAATAATTGACTTTGAAATGTATCTGATTTTAAAGAATTCAATACTGTTTCGTGTCCTCGTTACACCCACAACGCCTACCACCTTAGTACATTATGGGGTCATTGAAATTAAGTGATCACTCGGTTCATCTTCTTGCTTGCTTCTTTCTAATGCCCATGGATGGGGTTTCACCACTGCAATGAAAAACTTTTGAGTTTAGCATGGAATGACCCATATTTAATTAATTGCTTTTTCAGCCCTTGTTTGCTCGTGTCCCAACAACTTTTTTGAGACCTGTTGCAGCCAGAAAATTTGAAATAAACTCATTTTGTGGATAAAAATTTAACATGGCTCCGTTTCAACATTTGAAATGTTACCTATGTACTATTGTAAATAACATGTTCGCTCATGTGATCTGAAAGTCATTGCATTTTGATTTTATTCACAATTTACACTTTGTCCCATCTATTTCGAAATTGGGTTTGTAGTTATCCAGTAGGGGATAGCATAATTACTGCCGGTAAAAACAGTCAAATAACCTTTTTAATAGAAGTATATTAATTTAATGTTACGTATGTTAGCCATGTATTTTATGTTTGTATGTTAGGAGGGATAAGGTATGAAAGTTGCAAAATATTAAAAGGTTGAAGAAAGAAAGAATTAGATATTTATTATTATTATTATTAATTATTAATTAAGGGCTAAATGTTGGAAAAAATAAATAAAATCTAGATTAGGCTGAGATCCAACAGCAGCAAAGATATTATGGAGGACCAAGTGTCCTCTGGGAAAGTCCCGCTATTTGATAAATTAGCCATTTGCCTTTGGGCAAAGGCATTTACAGAAAAATATAAAAAAAATCAAATCAAGGAAATCAATTTATACAATGTAATACAAATGCGAGCAGAAACCAACAATTTAGCCATCTTTGCAACAGCAAATACTTTCTCGATTAGTACATAAACCATTAATCAATGAAATACGAAAAATAGGACCATGGCTCCTGTAACTTAGCGGCAGGCAATCTTATATTGATGATACAAGTTATGAAAATTTCATGTGACATTTGACGTTCAAATCACTGAAAGTCAATGTCAAGGTCACTAAATAAAAGTTCACATACATTGATAAGACCTCCTAGTCTGTAATACATGCTACTTACATGCTAAAGGTGAAAATTGTGAATGATAAAGTTCACAGAAGGTGGAGTTGAGTTGAGGATAGACCAAAAGAAAGACAAGAGCAACGCAAGGTGTGTCATATGACCCCGACTGAAACAGTTGAAGAACATATACAGAAAGTGAGTGTTAGGCATCATCTGCTATGTATGACCATTCAGGTCACTAAAAAGCAAAAACCTCCGGCTAGTGCACTAAAGGATTTCAAGATGGCTGCCATTGTGGCCATATTGTTTGGCGGAGCGAGCTGAAAATCGATAGGCATCATCCCCTAAATATGACCATTCACCCCACCAAAAATCATAGACCTCCGTTGAGTGGTGTTTATGTTAGAGTGCAACAAAGGAAACGTTTACAACAGGATGCCTGGACGGACGGAAGGGGTGAAAAAATAATGCCCCCGTCGTTAGCATAATAAATAGCTCTATCGCAATACCTCTACTCTAGTTCATAGCAGGAGATTATTTGCCTCCATTTTTGAGTCATTTCTCACTCCGCGCAGAGTGGCAGCCATTTTGAGATGAAGTCCTGACACGGGCCGAGCCCCCTTTCTTAAAGCGCTTTTCCTTTGATAACTCAGCCCATATGCTATCAAGATGAAAAGTGGTGTGTCTGAGCAATTTTTCAGGTAAAATCAGAAACAATCAGATTTGTTGCATAAACACCCGCAACAAAGATAAACTAGAAAAGCACTCGGAGAGCGCACACCTCCGCCAAGCACAACATTTCCCTCCATATTGCGACTTCCACCACAGATATTAGTCTTACATTTATTTTATCTTCATTTTAAGATTCCTTGACCATGAAAACATGGCAATTTGATTCATAATGCTATATCAATATTAGTTCCACAGCGTCTTGGCTGTTTAAAGATGTCTGTTGCATGTTTCTAGCTTCATTTGTTTTTTTTTTTCTTATGATGCAGCATTTCCCCTCATGTAGTGATTTACACATAAATATTAGTCCTTCATTTATTTCATCTATTTTTTCTGATTCCCTGACCAAGAAAACATACAATTAGCAACTGGATTCATAATGATGTCAATATTAGTTCAGTAGTTATTCACTAAAATCAAATTTTCCGTAATGGTGGTTTTCTTCTGGATCTAGTTCCCTGGCTTTTGAAGATGCAGTAAATCCGGTGACATCTTCCTAATTCTGCAATATCTTGGCTATATAATGGTGTTTGTCGCATGTTTGTAGCTTCATTTGTTCTCTTCCGAAAATGAAAGTTCCGAAGGTCCCCTACTTTCGTATTCTGGGTCATAGCATCATAATATCCGGATTTATTACATTTTCAGGATCAGTCTTTGATATATTGTAGAACTTGCTCGAAACTTGTCCTGTATTTTTTTCCTCAAGCGCCCTGACCATTTTTGGTGGCGTTATATGCATAAATGTCGAAAATGGCCCTATCTCCCAATGTTAAAGAATCCTTCAAAAAATTCCTGGATCCAGACGGAGATCCAGATCACTTCCAAAATCTAATAATTTCTTCCTTATACCAATCTGTACAATCCCTAAAAATTGAATCAAAATCTGTCCATAACTTTTTGAGTTATTTTGGAAACAAACAAACAAACAAACAAACAAACAAACCCAGGCAAAAACAAAACCTCCTTGGCGGAGGTAATGACAAAAACCACTTCTGGGTGGCACCCTTTTAAGATCCATAAAGGCAGACTGAATTTATCAATGGACATTATTGCCACCCTTACACACTGCATCAGTGATCGAGAGGTGTCGAGGAACCTGGGACACTTTCTTTGATGCTGTGGTCATAAAATGGATTCAGTTTGGCCTTATGGTCCACATCTGCCCTTCTCAGCCCCCGCCTTACCCTCTCGACGCCTGAAGATTGTGAGAGCGTGTGAAAAAAAAAAAAAACAGCTCCCACTGTCTGCCCAAAAATGTGTCTTCCTGACTCCCCTTATCTCCCCTATTCCATCTCTTTCAGGATTCTGTCATTCCAGTGGTTCATATGGAATGGCGTATTTCATGACAAAGTTTTGAGCATAGTCATGTTTGGCGTCATTTTGATCACCTCAGCTTGACTGTTGCATTGGACTAATTTCCACAGCAGTTTTCTTAGGTCTCATTATACATCCAGGAATCTGGGAGACAACTGAACCAGCGTGATAATCTGTGCCCTGTGAGGCCACCTGCCCCAACACCTGAACCAACACCAACTCCTGTGGGCCCGGGACCTGAGGCCCAAAATCTTAAATTGTTCAATTATGGCTTCTAGTTTGAAGGATACCCAATCTGTGTACTTAAAGCAGGGAAACAAACCCTATGCTCAGTTCTGCAGCCAGACTCCCACACGATATATCATGTGTAACTTTGTGGGGAGTTCTGCCCCCAGACTTCCCATCACGTGACGCATTGCTTTTTTAAGTCGGTGTAATACTTACCAATTAGATAAACATATTTCAAGTATTCTGATGCATGCTTAATTTGCAATTGGCTTTAAGGCAGGTTTCACAGTAAATGGTCCCAAACTCTAGTGACTGTCTCAAAGTATTCACCACCAAGTATACATTTGGCCGGTGAACCAGTTACCGTGGTACCCCAATTTTCACATTCATTTCTTAAATAATCAATTCTTGCATTGTTTTTGTTGTTAGTCGCGGTTTTAGGGTTTTTTTTCCATGACAGAAGTGATAAAATAAGATAGATAAGATGTACCTTATTGTCCCGTAGGGGAAATTCGTTGTGGGCAATAGTACCAGGAGACTGCATCGCCATACAAAATACAGTACAGTACACAGTACAGAACAAAACCACGTCACAGTACATCACAAGATAAAAGCCAACAAGTGAGCATCAAATTTCTGTAAAGAAAGGGAGAATGAAATTGGTAAGTAGCTTTCTGAGTATGGCCTAAATATACCCGAAGATACATACATCATAATGAAATCATAATCTCACTTTCACTCACAAACTACTAAATCTTATCTGTTCATAACAGCAAAAGCAAATCAAACATTTATCGGATTTAACAGAAATAGTGCTGAAAATGCATAACAAGAATTATAACAATTTTAGGAAATGAGGATTAGCCTTTTCTTGCAGATTAAAACATTGGAATGTTTGTGCTTTTCATCAAAACTCTCCTTGGTTTTTATCCGTCCTTATTGATGAGCGGGGCACAAAGAATCACCAGCGTATTTTTGAAAGGTCGGCATTAATATTGACAGTCGGCTCAATTATCATTCGTCACTTTCCTACCCTTACTTATGGAGCAGTGGCGGCTGGTGAACTGGCAATAGGGGAAGCTCAAACCAATCCCTTAACCCTCAAGCGACCGAGTATTTCTAATAACTGAAATGACCGAGTGGGGTCATAAATGACCCTGCTGTGTTTTATGCAAAAATACTTATTTTTAATGACTATTTTTATGTTCATCACATCCAGACAGCTTCATTTATGTATGGCAGATGTAAGTAAATGATCAAATGCTAAAAATTAAGCATTTTGATCATTTTTTTTGAATGCCAAACAAAATGCAAAGTTTTGTGGGGTCATTTATCACTCCAAAAAATATACTTGTTTTTTGACCGTATTATCATAGATTTATGGCAATGGTCAATTTTTATTCACTAACCTTGCCTCTCAGAACTAGAATAGCATGGTTTGCAGCTGTATGTACCCTTGCCAAGGAAGATATATTTTCATTTGTGTGTGTCTATCAGTCCATCACAAACCCAAAAAACTAATGGTGCAATCTGCACCAAAATTTACATAGGGGTCATAATTGGTCCAAGGACAAAATTGCTAAAATTTGATCTCATCTGAGCTGAGTACTATGAAACTAAAATTAATTTTTAGATTAAAAATTGATGCATTTGCCAGATGAACGGAGTGAGTGTTTTTTGTTATTTGATGGAGGGACTGTGGCCCCTCAGAGTACGCATTCTCTACCTCGATAAAATGTAATCATAATAAAAATAATAACATTTGCTTTGAATGAGGTATGACGCCTTGGAGTGCTTTTTTGTCAACAAAATTATCTCTGGGGCATAAATGACCCCATATATCTTTCAGCTGTCTTTGACACAGCAATAGGCCAATTCCTCTGAAAATCTATGAAAATTCGTTGGAGGAACAGCTTGACAAACTCATTGAAGGAAACATTTTTCTGATATGAAATATTTAAACAGCACATAAAAATGTACGTCTGGGGTCATAAATGACCCGAGGGTTAAAAATAATGATTGGTCATGACCTGTTTTCAATCATTCATTTAAATTAATATCACAGAAACTCCAAAAACTCTTAACATTGTCAGTGTGGTCAGTTTTCATTAACAGCGCAAACCTGCCAACTCTCACGCATTCAGTGTGAGTTTTGGTGGCATATTTACATTCCCCTGCTGTAGTCAGCAATTAATCAATCAACGCATATGTAAGACATTCTCGCGCGGAACTGAAGTCCTTGTCCGTGGAGGTTTACCAGTTTCATGTGCGTTACGGTGGATTTTACCATTAGTAATTTGAAACCAATTATGACTGGATTTCTCACGCTTTTCTGTACTCATGGGCTGGAAGTAATGCATGCGTTTCATTATCGTTTAAATACGATCATGAAAAAAGATCATTTGAAAGGTCATTATGCAATTCCATTGCTTCCAATGATCTTATTTCATTTACACAATTTAAACAATCATGTTTGTTGGCATGATGTTCTTATTATGAAAAGCTGTGTTTGTTTTACACCAGATGTAACTGGACGCACACCTTCCAATTAGTTCAAGGTTTGTCTCGTCAGTCCACAAAATATTTTCCCAAAAGTCTTGGGGATCATCATGTTTTTTGGCAAATGTGAGACGAGCTTTGTGTTCTTTTTTGGTCAGCGGTGGTTTTCACCTTGAAACTCTCCCATGGATGCCATTTTTCCCCAGTCTCTTTCTTATTGCTCAATCACGAACACTGGTTTTAACCTAGGAAAGTGAGGCCTGCAGTTCCTTAGATGTTGTTCTGGGTTCTTTAGTGACCTCCTAGATGAGTCGACGATGCGCTCTTGGAATAATTTTGGTAGGCCGGCTACTCCTGGGAAGGTTCACCATTGTTCCAAGTCTTCTCCAGTGTGAATAATGGCTCTCATCCTGGTTCGCTGTGGTCCTAAAGCCTCAGAAATGGCTTTGTAACCCTTTCCAGACTCATAGATGTCAACGCCTTCATTTCTCATCTGTCCTTGAATTACTTTAGATGATGACATGATGTGTTGCTTTTGGAGATCTTTTAGCCAACTTCATTTTGTCAGACAGGTTATATTTAAGTGATTTCTTGACTCAACAGATCTGGCAGCTATGAGGCCTGGGTATGACTAGTGAAACTGAACTCAAAAAATTTGGTTAATCATAGTTAATTTATGATTTAAATAAAGGGCACTGGCGGCCCGGGAAGCTCCCACCATTAAGATAAGAAAAAGTTTGAAGTTTTTGTTGCACGCATGGATAGACGCGTGCATGGATGGAGCCCCATTCCATAGCTCCCATGCCACTCGGGCGACAGGACCTAATTTGGAGCCTGTAACTGAAAATGCTGATAAGATAAAGCAAATTGTTGAAGTTTTTGTTGATAGTTTTAGGCCAGTGACCTTGAAAAAAATAGGCCAAGGTCACCTTTAGGCATGTCATTTGTAGGCCTTTATGAGATGCAATCCAGCAAAAATTAGTAGCCTGTAACTGAAATATTTGATGAGTTCCAGAAAAATGTTGAAGTTTTTAGTAATATTTTTAGGCCAGTGACCTTGAAAAAAGGTCAGGAGTGATGTAATACATTTCACAATCCATATAGGAATACGCAAGTTTTATAGTCGAGAAAATGTGACGTTCGCTGTCAGATGTCAAGGTAAAGCGGTGAAAATATTATATTTATCTAATATTTATTTAAAAATAATATAACATCCACTGGTTATTCCATATGAACTCAACCACAGGTCCTACAGTGACCAATGCATATTTGGCTCAAAAAAAATTGAGGGAGTACCTCCACATAAATAATGACCAAATTTTTCACAAAAAAGAATTTGAAGGGATTTTGGAGGCCAATATCTTTTAAATAAATCTGAGCCCTGGGCTGGAAATTGCAACCCAGGATAACTGGAGCCCAGGCTTTCAGAATCAGCCATCAAATTGGTCTACCCCTTCTCATTTCAGTGCTATTGGTTTCTCAAAATATAAATCTTTTCATGGGCAGAAGTCAGAAATTCCATTTTCAATTCAATCTTGATGAACTACTAATTAGCCAAATCAAACATGCTAAAGTAGGGTTAGAGTAAAAACTTTCAAGATGGCAGCTCTCCAGGAACAGGGGTAGAGATCACTGGTTTAAATGAACCAGAAAGTGGTTTAAGCATCAGTCACATGGTTTTTCCCAAAATCAAGCAAACCTTGACACAGAGTTCAAAAAAAAAAAAAAAAACCTCACCAAGTTTGAATCAAGTTTCAGAGCTTTGGTATCAGACGTAATAAAACTCTAATTCCGAAATAGTTGGGACAAAGTGTAAATTGTGAATAAAATCAAAATGCAATGACTTTCAAATCACACCAGCCAGCATTTTATTCACAATAGAAGAGAGATAACATAGCAAATGTTGAAACTGAGAAATTTTACAATTTTTTCCACAAAATGAGCTCATTTCAAATTTCATGGCTGCAAAAACGTTGGTACAGGGGCCTGTTTACCATCGTGTAGCATCTCCTCTTCATTTAACACACAGCATAGGCATCTGGACAAGTTTCTTGAGTTTAGCCATTGGAATTTGATTCCGATCTGTTTAATACAGGCTTCCAGCTGCTGGAGAGTTTTGGGTCTCCTTTGATGAACTTTTCGCTTAATTATGCGCCAAATGTTGTCAATCAGTCAAAGATCAGGACTGCAGGCAGGCCAATTCCGCACATGGACTCTTTTACTACGAAGCCATGCTGTTGTAATAGCTGCAGTATATGGTTTTGCATTGTCCTGCTGAAATACACAAGGCCTTCCCTGGAATAGATGTCATCTGGAGGGGAGCATATGTTACTTGAAAACCTTTATATACCTTTCAGCATTCATGGTGCTTTTTAAAACATGCAAGTGTCCCACACCATATGCACTAATGCATCCCCATACCATCAGAGATGCTGGCTTTGGAGCTGAACGCTGATAACAGGATGGGTGGTCTTTCTCCTCTTTAGCCAGGAGGACGCGACGCCCATGATTTCCAACAAGATTGACAAATTTGGAACGGTCTGACCACAGGACACTTTGCCACTTTGCTACAGTCCATTTAAAATGAGGCTTGGCCCACAGAACACGGTGGATCATGCTCAACAATGGCTTCCTTTTTGCTTGATAGAGTTTTAGGTGGCATCTGTGGATGGCACGGCGGACTGTGCTTACAGACAGTGGTTTCTTGAAGTATTCCTGAGCCCATTTGTGTGAGAGATGCAGTGGCATCTAAGGTCCCGAAGATCACGGGCATCTCGTAAAGATCTTTGGCCTTGTCCTTTACGCACAGAGATTTTTCCAGTTTCTCTGAATCTTTTGATGTTATGCACAGTCGATGAAGAGACCTTCAAAGCCTTTGCAATTTGACGTTGAGGAACATTTTTTTTAAAGTATTCCACAATTTTTTACGCAAGCCTTCACAGGTTGGAGAGCCTCTGGTCATATTCACTTCTGAGAGACTCAGCCTCTCTAAAACGTCCATTTTACAGCCAATCATGTTACACACCTGATGCCAGTTAACTTAATTACTTGCTTAATTAATAGCTTTTTCAGCCCTTTTTTGCCTGTGTCTCAACTTTTTTGAGACCTGTTGCAGCCAGAAAATTTGAAATAAGCTCATTTTGCAAATAAAAATGAAAAATTTGTTAGTTTCAACATTTGAAATCTTATCTATGTTTTATTGTAAGTAACATATTGGCTCATGTGATCTGAAAGTCATTGCACTTTGATTTTATTCACAATTTACACTTCGTCCCAAGTATTTCGGAATCGGGGTTGCACTCTGGTTCAGCTAAAAAGGTCTCAATTTGTGCGCTAGGCTGACATCTCCTCTCACCGAACTGTTTTGTTTTCTGTTTGGTATCCTCTGATTTTTTTTTTTAATTTGTTATGCGAGTTCGGTCCAACTACGCAGAACCTGCCAACTGCCGAGAAGGCGCCTTCCTTGCGTCAGTCTGCACCACCGTAAACAAACGAAGAAGAACGCAGCGAAGGCGCCTTTCCAGCATCTGTCTGCACCGCCAATAACAAATAAAGAAGACATGTTTATTTCACTGTTAAAACATCGCTCCCACCATCTTGAAACCCTCCAGTCTCCCGTGCCTGTCTTTCTCTCTCGCTCTCTAACTTTTCTACATTGCTTTCTTTAACCATTTTTGCCATTCCTTCTGATAGTGACGTTAGTGCACTGCGTGCACATGATCATCTGTCATCCAATAGCATTGTTTTCATGTGCAAATGATAAGGTATGAACAGGGTGAGAGGGGCTGGATTCGCTGGCACTGTGAGCCGCTCAGCAGAACCAGGCAGCTTCGCTTATATATAGAATATATATACTCTAAATATGCACATATAAACATTCTAATATGTATTTCAGCTTTCAAATTTCATTACATTTTTCATATTCGGAAAATATTTGAATATTGAAATTTGTTGTGACAGCCCTACTACATGCGTGGGTGTGTTCAGATCTGTATGTTGTACATGGTGCTTTTATTAACATTAAAGCTCATACAGCACCAAGTTACAACAGTTGGGTAACATTGGTTAGAGAAGTAATGTTTTTATTCTTGTACTTGTTGGTTCATTCTATGAATCAACCCTGATAGCTTCAAATGCCAGTCAACATCAAAAGTCAGTCGAAAATCCGGAAAGAGGGTCCAAAGAAAAAGCAACAGCTTAAATCCCCCTGTGATGTCTCTCCTTAGAGAGCTTGTGGACTTTGATTGGCAAAATTACTGAAATGTAGCACAGTAACAACTGTTTTTTCATGTACTGTATTTTTTTTTGTGCTTGTTTTGCTTTTCAGCATTGAGTTTACATTTTAGCCAGCATGACTTAAAGCTGCTCCGCAACCACTTTAATCCAGACTGAAATAGGGCTGGGTAATACAAAAATATTAAACTGATGTTGTGATATGTTATACAGTGTTGGCATTGTCATTTTGAGCATGCAGGTGTTCAGATTATGAGGAAATGCACTTTTTAGATGTTCATGTTCCTCTCGGGTTGACCTAAAAATGGTTTGTATACTTTTTATCTAACGTCATCATCAGGCCAAAACTTGAGCTTTTTTACTATTTTGTTTGTAAGGAAATACTTGTTACTCTAGAACCAATATTGGGACAAGTGGTGAATGTTTCTTGTAATTATTAACGTTAAAGGGCTACGTTGACTTTTTTGATGTGGGGTTGTGTGAAGCAATTATTCCTTGTCAGTGTATTACCTGCAGTGGATAATGGTCAGCTCACCATCTGTCTGGCAGAACAGCGCAATGCACTGGCAGGAAGCAGACGATTGTACTGCTTTGAGTGCTACTGACAGCAACACATCTTTCGTCTGTTTCGCCAAACAGAAAGCAACTGACCATTGTCTATTCTCGATAAGATACTGACTTGGCATGAGGGTGTCATACAACCCCACATGAAAAGAGCTAAGCTAGCCCTTTAAGACAACGATGTAATGTGAAGTTAATTTAAAAAAAAAAAAAACCACACAAGATAAGGAGACAGACAATGTATGAACACAGTACAGTTTGTACTTTTACGTGTTCAACTATGAAAAAGCACATTTTATGACAAATTATGTGGACTTGTGTTTTTTTTAGGCAAAAAAGTTACGGTTTACATTGCTATACTGAGGGCTATTTGGATTCTTCATTTTCTTTTAAGGCAAAAATTTGGATTTTAACGGGGAACTCAGGGCTAAATCAAAATGCTGTTTTATACAAACATAATTAGTAAATAAATATTGTAAAATACAAAAATATGGAATTTTTCTTTTTAAAGACGAGATAAATGAGGTTTTATTCCCCCTAATTAGTTGGGTTTCAACAATCTCGTAATAATGACGTAATGTCGCCCAAGAATGACGAACCGTCACGCTTGCCCAGAGGAATGCGCTGTTATTGTTTTAGATTGTGTGATTGTCCCACTCCATTATTTTATGACAAAAGAACGTTCAATATGGCCCAATGGCTATTTGCACGAGATGTTGTTGAGTACTTTCTGAAATACACAGGGTTGTTCAACAATAAAGGTTTGCTTCTGTCACTTATTAGTCTACAGCGCCCTCCATAATTATTGGCACCCCTGGTTAAGATGTGTTAAAAGCCTTAAAATAAATTCAATTTTTATTGCAGTAGCATACTCTCACAATGACAATTTGAGGAGAATGTAACCTTCAACTCAAGTGAATTTTAAGGGGAAAAAATCCCTGACTAAGAAATAATTATTTTTCATAAAATCACCTATTACACAATTATTGGCACCCCAAACAATTCCGAGGAATTAAATGTAATTGAAGTATTTCTGTCATTTCTACAGTAGTGTACAAAGTTGATCAGAGTATATAGGAACATTTAATTAGTAATTCATCACTTCCTGTTTCCCTGGGGTATAAATATGACGTGACACAGAAGCCATTTCTCTTATCCTCTCTTCAACACGGGAAAGACAAAGGAACACACCATTCAAGTAAGGCAGATGTGTGTCGACCTTCACAAGTCAGGCAATGGCTACATAAAAATAGCCACTTGCCTGCACCTGCCCATATCTACTTTCAGAGGAATCATTAAGAAGTTTAAAACGTGCAAGGTTATTTTGCCACCACGCACAGTGAGGAGGATGGTATGAGAAATAACTAGAGTGTTCAGGTGAACACGTGTCACCTGCGAAGCTTATGTGAAAGTGTGACTACCAACTGAAAGTGTGACTACCGGACAGACAGACAGACGGACGGACAGACAGACAAAGTGATCCCGATGTGCTGCTATGCTTCGCAGGCGACACAAAAAGTTCTCAAAAGCTCACTGTAAAAGAATTGCAACAAATGGTAGCATCTAGGGGTCACAAAGTCTCCAAAACAACCATCAGGCGCTATCTACATGCCAACAAGCTGTTTGGAAGGCATGCAAGGCAAAAACCTTTTCTCACTCACAATCATAAACGCTAACATCTGGAGTTCGCTAAGTGGTACTGGGACTTCAACTGGGACCGTGTGTTTTGGTCCGATGAGACCAAGATATAGCTTTTTGGCGACAAACACTAAGTGGGTCTGGTGGAACACAAAAGATGAGTATTCAGAAAAGCACCTCATGCCCACTGTGAAGTATGGGGGAGGATCGGTGATGCTGTGGGCCTGCTTCTCTTCCAGAGGCCCTGGGAACCTTGTCCGGGTGCATGGCATCATGAACGCTTTGAAATACCAGGACATTTTAAATCAAAATCTGGTGGCCTCTGCCCGAAAGCTGAAGATGGGTCGTCACTGGGGTGCCAATAATAATGGAGGGCGCTATATATCAGATGCTGAGCAGATGACAGGTATATCATCCCGGATATGTGATTTTAGCTATCGCCGATATTCCCGGGATTTGGCTTAATTAACCATGAATGATGTTTGCAAGAATTTGTCTAGTGACTGATGTTTGGTAGTTGGTACTGAAGCTTTGGTTAGCTGAGTACATCTAAGAAAACCATAACGATGTAGCAGAAGTAGCTAGGTAGTTGCATCAGAAAATTTTGAATAAATTCACTATAAAACTGAAACAATTAAGCCAATATTCCTGGGAATATTGGTGATAGCTAAAATCACATATCCGGGATGATATACCTGTCATCTGCTCAGCATCTGATATAGACTGATAAGTGACAAAAGCAAACCGTTAATGTTGAAGCAACCCTGCGTATTTCAGAAAGTACTTAACACCATCTCTTGCAACTAGCCAATGGGCCATACTGAACAATCTTTTGTCATAAAATAATGGACTGCGACAATCTCACTATCCAACACAAGAACAGCGCATACCTCTGGGTGAAGGGCAACGGTTCGTCATTCTCGGGCTACGTTACGTCATTATCACGCGACCATTGATGCAGACGACAACTAATTAGGGGGAATAAAACCTCATTTATCTCGTCTTTGAAAACAAAAATTCCACATTTTTGTATTTTGCAATATTTATTTACTAATTATGTTTGTATAAAACAGCATTTTGATTTAGCTCTGAGTTCCCCTTTAAGAAAGTGATAATAAACAGATTGAAAAACCGTAATGGTATTGTAAAGGAAAATACAGCAATAATACTGAAGATGAAAACACCGTAATAGTACTGTAAATGAAAATACAGTAATGGTACTGTTAACACTACTACAGTAATTTACTGGCATCCAGCTGCCAGTAAGTTACTGTAAATTTTACAGAAACTTTTTTACAGTGAAATTGTTAGTTTAAGCGGTCATGCGTCCATGGTTTTACAATTTTGGATCCTACTGATTGTAAAATTTGATTTGCTAATTTGCCTTAAACCAGTTGCACATGGTTAAGGAAACTAGCCATCTACTAGACAAGCAAAGATTGAGTCAAACCTGTTCTGTGTCACATGTTATTCAATTCAAGCTAATTATTTTGAAAGAACAATAGACACCTGTGTTCAGCTCCTAATTGAGAGCTAACTGGTTTTCTCTTAGGTCTAATTTGATCTGTTTATCTGCATTAAAAATTTGTTAGGGGGGTATACTACGAAGCTGGCTTTGTGACTCAGTCTGACTTAAAGATAAAGTAAAACCCAGAGCAGCTCCTTTTACTTTAGTCCATGTTCTAGATTTGAAGAGTTTCCTGGTTTTACTAAGTGCTGAAGTCAGGCTTAATCACAAAGCCAGCTTCGTGGTATATCCCCCTGAAATTGCATGCAGTATCAAAATGTAAACACAATATGTTGAAGGGTCCTTTATTCCTCCCGGCACAAATGGATATTGTGTCACAAATGGTCAAAATGTGTCTTACGACAGACCATAACCATTTTAAACATGAAATGCAACTAATTACAAGAAACGCCCGCGTTTGAACACCCTCGGCCTGACTCATGAAGTGTCTCAGAACAATTACACAATAACCAAAGTAGAATTCCGCAGAACATACATTTACAAATACAAAAATGCCCAAAGTCCCACAAGAATTTTGGAAAATTCAAATTTTTTTCACTTATCTAGAGCCCCGCATATATATGATCGTTCCCCCAGGTATAAACCCCCTAGCTCAAATGCTTCATCAAAATCAGTCTACGACAAAGTTCTTTTCAAAAAAGCCAAAAATGAAAATTTTCCCCCAAAAAATTGTCCGATCTGAAAAAGTCTTTCCAGGCCTGGATTCCCTACATTACCGCGAATGTTTTGGCATGGGTAACTAGTTTATTGATGCTGACTTTAGAGGTGCACACACGCACAGACAGGCGGATAGACAGACGACGAACTGATGGCAATACCCTTCGGCCGGAAGTCGGGCCCCGGGGCAAAAACAAATTAACGGCTTACTAAAACCTACAAATGCAGCTGTGGTTGAAATAAAAACCAGCATACACAGGGCGCACGAGGATGGAGTTTCAGAAGCACGAACTAACTTGCATTATTTCAACTCCAAAGAAAGAGGCGTGCAACAGAACAATTCTGCAGTGGCACAGCGACATAACATTTCGCACTCGAATAAAGGGGTCTACAGTAACCAGAGCAGTACGTGCATTCTTCTTCAGGTAATACGAAGCTGTATCCATAAACATCACGGGATTGCAATTTTGAAAATGGGGGGAGAAAACCAGTGACGGCACTGGAGCAAATAAGATATCCATTACTGAGGTGATATTCGACCATTCCTTGTAAAAGTAGAATTGAACAAGGATGAGAAAAGGATGCAATCTGGGTAGGATAGCTCCACACGCATTTCAATTTTCATGTTGCTGGTTCTGAATTTGGAACTTTCTTGAACGCAACTAGTTGATCAATGCAAGTGTTAGAAATAACACCATTGCTGCCGATATTATTGCCATCCTTGCATTCATCCAGAATAGGACTTCCCGTTTTGGTCGATCGTGAACGTAGAATGACAGTGACAATCGGAACTTATATTGCCATCTACTAAAATGCATAATACTCTCAATTCTCCATATCAAAACAGTCAAACCAATCAAAACCTCATCCGACTAAATAAATACTGATGCCCAACAGCTTTACCGTGTCATTCCACTACGCCATCGAAATCAATGACTTGCTCTTAATTTCTACAGCGCTAATTTCTACCCAGAGCATTTTAACGCTAAATTATATTCCGAACCTACAGCAACAGAATTCACATCTCCATAAACAAGGAAAGGGTGCAGTTCCCCACGTTATCTTATAAATGTCAGAAAAGTGGCCAACTTGCGGTTCCAGCATCACAAAGAGCCAATGCAAAGAAAATAGTGGCATCCGATTCCTTGAGTAAATTAATTTCGGTATTATCTGTCACTCTCCTAGCCTTAAGCTGCGTTGAGTTTTGAATGTTTGGATTAGATTATATAGTTCCAGGAAACGATTTCGCCCTTTAAAACTGAACCGAGCATGCACTCACCATGAGGCTTCGCGTAGGCAGAAATGTTACGAACCGCACGAATGCTTCCTTAACTTACTCGTTTCCTAGTGAAGTGACGTGACGTGAAGTCCAGGAATTCTACGACTTTCCGCTACCGAATTAGAGTCATGTGCAACCGCACTCTGTGATGGAAAAATCCACGGTGGTCAAGTACTACACTACCGGTCAAAAGTTTTAGGACACCCCGGTTTTTCCAGTGTTTTAATAGAAAATGATGCAGTTTAATGTCTCATTGTACTCTGGAATGAAAGCATGGACATGATAGAACAAATTAACAATGATAATTAATGAGCAGCTCACACACACATAAGCAGTGCGCTTCTGTAGCTTTGATTAGTAAGTAGGCTTCTGTTTAGTTGATTCAAAAACACAATCAGAGGTTGTATTTGATTTCTGTGGCTTTGATCAATATTTGTTCAGTAAAATCATTAGTTGTTACTGAAAACACAATCAATTGAATCATTCATGTATCTGCATGTATCCTATTCATCTGAAAGTGTTTTTCCACTCAAACTGTAATTTTTCAGTGCATTTTAGTATATATCCCTGCTGAAAATTCCAGCCTAGGATGGTCAGGCTGGTTTAAGCTGTGTTTTGGACAGTTTCAGCTGGTCAACCAGCCCTTCACCAGCTGACTCCAGCTGAAAATACCATCTTAACCAGCTTTGACCACCTTCATCAAGCCATAGAGACCAGCTACACCGGCTACGACCAGCTAAGAACACAGCTCAGACCATCTTAAACCAGCTTAGTATTCTAGCTGCAAGAATTCTAAGCTGGTTTAAGATGGTCTGAGCTGTGTTCTTAGCTGGTTCTGAGCCATTTGTTACTAAAGGCAGATAAGGGGAAAATAAATAGGTGAAAGGTCGACATACCGAAGTCAGAGAACATCATCATTGAATGTGAGGAGAAAAAAAAACAAGGTGAGGAAAAAAAAAACAATTTGGCCAAGAAATGACATTTGACAAATGACAAAAAATAAACAATGATGATTACAGCAAAGCTGGTAGATAGAGGAAAAATAGGCAAAAACAACTTCCTATGTTTGAGGAAAAATACAAGAAAGACAAATGGAACTAAGCAAGAAATATCATTGATTACACAGAAGAAGAAGTAAGTCTGTACGTGCCTAGTGGCCCATCAGGCCGGTGCTTAACCCCAGTTTCCATGGCATGAAGTGACTAGGAGTATTGCTACTCCCCCTGGATGGGATGCCAGTCCATCACAGGTACTCCCCTCAGCTCTTAGACAAGCGTCCCTGCCTATTTGCTGGTACCCATTTATACACCTGGGTGGAGTGAGGCGTGGAGTGTTGGAGTAAAGTTTGCCCAAGAACACACCATGAAGGCCGTGGCTTGAACTCAGGACCTTACAATCTTAAGTCAAGCCTACTTGACCACTGCGCTACAGCGTCTCCCATATTGATTACACTAGATGGTTATAAACTAAACATAACTCTGGTTTAGGAATGCATAACAAAATAGGATCTGTCTAAAAGTAAGAGAAGAATTTGCATAAGCGGGATTATAATATAAACTGTTTACTGACCATACTGAGCAGTGTAACTGGTAAAATAGACATATTGCAATTTAATACGAGGGAAAAAATAATTTGGCTTGTGTAATAAATAACAATTGTAAGAAGAGGTCAGGAGAACAGAAGTGTTTATTAAACACAAAACACTAGGAGGGAATTGGCAGACACGCCAGAAATAACATCGTGCACATGCACTGAAGAAATGGGAAAACTAAGGTACACTGCCAAAGGCAGGGGGAGACAGAAATACTCACTCCAAGAGTGGATAAACTAGAGAAACAAAAACTGAACCTAACCAGACTGATGGAAACACTGGGAGACTTAAACAAGGGGCAGACAAGACGTGGGCGCAGCAAAATACAAGACTCGGGAATCATACAAAGGAAATACTTGGAAGGCACAAGAAGCTGAGATATCGCCATGCAGAACTGAGTCGTACACAAGGTTCCGTCTGACGGCTCCTCCCCTCTCTGCAACATATATAGAGAGGAGCCGGGGACTCAGAATGCAATTTCGACCGGAAACAAAAACACATGGGATTAGTAAACAATTACACGAGAACCGGGTTAACAATAATGACTCGAGACAAGAAGCTGAGACCATCAATCAAGCTAGACAGTTTGGATTAAGGTAATCTAAACGTGACGAGTAAAAAGCACCACGAGAGAAGCGAAGTGAAGCGCAGCTTTTAAAACAGTTAATCAGGGAAAACTTAGGCAGAATTTACTAAAGCCAGAATCACACGCACTCGCTAATGAGTTAATTAAGGTTAATACTAGGTAACAAAATATTTACAATCACCCTCAAATAAGTGCGGGTTAGTACGGGTTAGTAATTATCCTATCAGAGAACGCATTCACTCAGAGTTTTGCGAGACCCAGAATTAAACACGTGGAAGCAATGAATGAAATACCACCAGCCGAAACCGACAGAGGAAACGTGACTGGACAACGAGATGCAGGCATGCTGAAGGCTGTCACACGACATCACTGGAGTTTGGCAGAGAGATAGTGGATCATCAGACCGCAGAAGTGAAAGCTGAAATATGAAACGAAAGTAAAGAACAAGCACAAATAAGCACGAGACAACTCACAAAAGGCAGAATCGTAACAATGGCAGCGCCTGTGGAGGAATTAAGAGATTTCCTACCTTTGAGAATGATATAAAAAAATGTTAAATAAGTGGGCAAAAAGAACTAAAAAAAAAAACAGATTAACAAAGTGGCCACAGAAGAGGGGAAATATGTGAAAAAATAATGGTTATAATGACAAATTATGAATCGGCGGCAAAAAAGGGTTAGAAAAAAAAAGAGCTGGCAGTTCTGGAATTGTTTGGAGACAGGGGAATGCTAAACATTCAGGATCAGGATAAATATTTTGTAAAGCAAAGTGAAGCTGCATCTCAGTCCAAGCCATCTGGAATGGTTACTGACAATGAATTGTTTAACCCAGCGCCGTCTGCCCCGTCTGTCCCCGTCCTGCCACTGTGTGCTGCTTGTTTAACCCCTTAAGCCCTGAGCATTTTTTTGAAAATGGCAAGCCCAAAATGAAATGAGTATATCTCTGCGACTGCTTGGTCCATTTGAATAATCTTGGTATCGTAATAAAGGTAAAACCATTTGGGATTTCATACCTGGAGTAAAAATCACTATATATGTCACTGAGTCAGAGTAAATGGAGATGGAACACAGTGTAAATGAAAGATCTCATTTTGCACCTAACAAATTTTTACTTCGATCCCTTGTAAATTTGTTGAGTTGCAGCCTGAAACCTCTAAAAATTACAGCACAGAATGTCATTATTACCTGTGCCAAAGTTTATTCTGATCAGGTCAATCAGAACAAAATTAGAGACGAATGTCTAGGTGGCTTCTCCATTTTGGCAATTTAGGTACCTTGTGTTCCATTTCAGATTTCTTACATTCCAAGCTGTAAAACCTATAAAATTTCACTAATATATCACTACAGGCATCCATTCCAACCAAATACAACATTTTTTAATTTTTAGAAAAAAAAAAATATTATTATTTCTGCCAGTTTTGTTGTCTATACAATTTCCCATTCAAAGATAATACATACAATGAAAATTAAGTTTGACTCCACTGGAGCATATTTATTAGAAAACAAAACAAATAAGTAAAATGATAAATACAAAGGCAATGTGAAAATATGTTAAAGAAAAGTAAGAATAATAAAAACCCCAGCGATTATTTGAAGAAGGAAACTGCAATTATTTCCAAAAAATAAGTAAATAAATAAATAAGTAAATACATACATAAATAAAGGTACCCCGATCAGGAATCGTACCTTCACAATTTCCTTTCAGCAGCGCAGCATTTCATCCAATAGGCTGCGCCAATCGACAACAGTCAATGGTGAAATTGCCCATTCAACGAATGGGTAAGGAAAATACGTAGGCTACTGTACCGTTGTAGGCTCAGTATTTGCGCGGAAGATTCTGTCAGAAAACGACTTTGAAAATGAATGTTGAATATTTAGCGGATAATTATTCGGACAATACCTCAAACAAACTAGTTATGCGTTTATATTGTCACGCTATTCAAGAACATTCATTATGTCCCATGGACTCAGTTTGACGCACTCGGAACGCAAGGCTGTAGCTCAGGCTCGGTTTCTGCCATAAAGGTGGTTAAGAGTCACACAGTGATCTCGCGCTGTGACATTACCATGAGATCTTCCAGAGATGTCATCTAATGAAATGAAGTATGATTTATATTTTAATAATGAGTTTATGTCATACGTTTTCCATGATTTCACGAACATATCACACAGATGTCTGTTTAATGTCACATTGTGACATCACTGAGACAGCTATGTGATACACGGATGATGCATCATATAAATATTTCGGTGAAGTCAATGTGACATGGCAGTGAGACCTTTAACTGTGATATCACACAGATGACTTGCTTTGATATAAGGTTATGAGACATTCCTATGAGACATCCATGTAAATTGTTGGTCATGTAGCGCACAGAGGTCTAGGTGATGTCACAATGTCACATCCCAGTGAGATCAAGAGCTGTGATATCCACACAGTTGTCTAACTTTATCACATTGTCACATCACTATAAGAACTTTGTGAGGCTTCAAATTGAGGTCACTGTGAAGTCACAAAAAAAAAAACTCACGCTGTGCTATCACCTGGGACATCAAATTGTTGACTGGCAATTTTTTTTATGTACAACATGCAAACGTGCATGCCTCTACAAATCCCAACCAAGTCTGCTAAGATTGGATGAACGAGTATGACATAACCGGACAGGAAAATGCTGCTGCGTGTTGATCTGGTTGCCCCGGTCTGAGGGGACGAACGGATCAGCTGCATAAATCGACCACAAAACAATTAAGTACTTAATATTATTTGCATATTACACTCATTTAAGCTTCAGTTGAGTCCTTTGAGCAAACGAAGATTTTGAATTCATATCATACCAGATTAGCTATCATGTGACTAGGCTACATTTTGCATTTTGCTCGCCTTCACTGGCACTTACGGCACGTTCCTCCTGCAATTAACAGCAAGGCAAGTCATCCAGCTGCTTTAGTTGAGCTAAGTTGTTTCAGATAAAGTTTTTCTGTTCTTATCAGCCCTCTCCACAAGATATTTTCTCTTGTCATTAAGGGGAAATGACAAAATATTCATAAATAAATGGCTTCGTAAACATGGGAATAGAATAGTCTGGTTACCTATTTCAACCAATTTATGACAGACTGCCATCTACTGGCTTAATGGGCTTCATGCACAGCTCCACTACTTCCTGAACTTAAACTTGTCCTTCATTATTGGACAGTGATCTGTTTGACTCAAACTGCAGTGATCCGTTTCCCCCGCTACAGTCTCCCTCTATATTTTGCTGGGGAGCATCTTACATAGGCTAGCATGAAAAATGAAACATTCACTGATAGTTAGCATACATAGCTATAGGTCTTTTAGATGCTATACATTTACAGTCCTGAACTAGTAAACATAAACCTTTACAACGGCAAATACTGCATCTTGATTTTTTAACTCATCAAGAGAAAAATCCTGCTTTGTCGTCGCTCTCCGCCAAGATAGGTCCGATCGCTCTGAAATTTAAATACCGAGCGGATGACAGGAGACTGTGCCTGTGTACCAAAAGGCAACCTCCGGGCTACAGTGTAACAGGGAAAAATGTCCGTGATTCGCTCACCCTGCTGATCCGTTTGCCCCCGCTCTCCCCTACTACATACTGCTGTGGAATTCAGTATGTTGTATGTCGTATATACTGCATACTGGATTCGGTGGTAGTATGTGGTAGGCGGTTCTGAAAACAGCCAAGATGTGTATACCCAGGGGTGCACATAATTGGTGCACTGGTGCGGATGCAGCGCAGCAAAAATATAAAATGCGCGGCAGAAAACTTGAAGGGGAGCTGCATTCCAACATTTTGTCTGGTTTACTTCAGCTCCTGAAATAGTATTTTTCCCCATACATCTCTGGTAAGACAGAAAACATTATGACAACTGTGTTCATTAATATTAGTTTTTGAAAATTTGCTCAGCTTTCACCCAAATTAACATCAAATACATCAATGCAGGTGAAAATCGCATTCCAGCCCGAATGCTGTTTCCACGCAGAGCTGCCTGAACTTCGACTTGTGGGACTTTTGGGGAGCATTGTCCTTCAGTGTGCGGACCTTACCATTTTATTTTGCGTATTGTTACATTGTTCTGCCCCTGTAATTGAGTGGATGTGCATGCTTTATTATCTGAACTTTGACTTGTCCCAGTAAACTCGCTTCTTGTGGGCTTTTGTTGGGGGTATTCCCCAGAACTACTTGAGTATAGAGTAGCTGGGAACTGCGTTTTTCCCTCGTCTTCAAATTTTTAAGATCTGCGCACATTATCCATTTCGATGAACGGTTGGAAGCGTACGTCCACACACCGTGAAGGCCGTGGCTTGAACTCAGGACCTTACGATCTTAAGTCAAGCCTACTTGACCACTGCGCTACAGCGTCTCCTATATTGATTACACTAGATGGTTATAAACTAAACATAACTCTGGTTTAGGAATGCATAACAAAATAGGATCTGTCTAAAAGTAAGAGAAGAATTCGCATAAGCGGGATTATAATATAAACTGTTTACTGACCATACTGAGCAGTGTAACTGGTAAAATAGACATATTGCAATTTAATACGAGGGAAAAAATAATTTGGCTTGTGTAATAAATAACAATTGTAAGAAGAGGTCAGGAGAACAGAAGTGTTTATTAAACACAAAACACTAGGAGAGAATTGGCAGACACGCCAGAAATAACATCGTGCACATGCACTGAAGAAATGGGAAAACTAAGGTACACTGCCAAAGGCAGGGGGAGACAGAAATAGTCACTCCAAGAGTGGATAAACTAGAGAAACAAAAACTGAACCTAACCAGACTGATGGAAACACTGGGAGACTTAAACAAGGGGCAGACAAGACGTGGGCGCAGCAAAATACAAGACTCGGGAATCATACAAAGGAAATACTTGGAAGGCACAAGAAGCTGAGATATCGCCATGCAGAACTGAGTCGTACACAAGGTTCCGTCTGACGGCTCCTCCCCTCTCTGCAACATATATAGAGAGGAGGCGGGGACTCAGAATGCAATTTCGACCGGAAACAAAAACACATGGGATTAATAAACAATTACACAAGAACCGGGTTAACAATAATGACTCGAGACAAAACGCTGAGACCATCAATCAAGCTAGACAGTTTGGATTAAGGTAATCTAAACGTGACGAGTAAAAAGCACCACGAGAGAAGCGTAGTGAAGCGCAGCTTTTAAAACAGTTAATCAGGGAAAACTTAGGCAGAATTTACTAAAGCCAGAATCACACGCACTCGCTAATGAGTTAATTAAGGTTAATACTAGGTAACAAAATATTTACAATCACCCTCAAATAAGTGCGGGTTAGTACGGGTTAGTAATTATCCTATCAGAGAACGCATTCACTCAGAGTTTCGCGAGACCCAGAATTAAACACAGGTGGAAGCAATGAATGAAATACCACCAGCCGAAACCGACAGAGGAAACGTGACTGGACAACGAGATGCCGGCATGCTGAAGGCTGTCACACGACATCACTGGAGTTTGGCAGAGAGATAGTGCATCATCAGACCGCAGAAGTGAAAGCTGAAATATGAAACGAAAGTAAAGAACAAGCACAAATAAGCACGAGACAACTCACAAAAGGCAGAATCGTAACAACAATGGCAGCGCCTGTGGAGGAATTAAGAGATTTCCTACCTTTGAGAATGATATAAAAAAATGTTAAATAAGTGGGCAAAAAGAACTAAAAAAAAAAAAACTGATTAACAAAGTGGCCACAGAAGAGGGGAAATATGTGAAAAAATAATGGTTATAATGACAAATTATGAATCGGTGGCAAAAAAGGGTTAGAAAAAAAAGAGCTGGCAGTTCTGGAATTGTTTGGAGACAGGGGAATGCTAAACATTCAGGATCAGGATAAATATTTTGTAAAGCAAAGTGAAGCTGCATCTCAGTCCAAGCCATCTGGAATGGTTACTGACAATGAATTGTTTAACCCAGCGCCGTCTGCCCCGTCTGTCCCCGTCCTGCCACTGTGTGCTGCTTGTTTAACCCCTTAAGCCCTGAGCCTTTTTTTGAAAATGGCAAGCCCAAAATGAAATGAGTATATCTCTGCGACTGCTTGGTCCATTTGAATAATCTTGGTATCGTAATAAAGGTAAAACCATTTGGGATTTCATACCTGGTGTAAAAATCACTATATATGTCACTGAGTTAGAGTAAATGGAGATGGAACACAGTGTAAATGAAAGATCTCATTTTGCACCTAACAAATTTTTACTTCGATCCCTTGTAAATTTGTTGAGTTGCAGCCTGAAACCTCTAAAAATTACAGCACAGAATGTCATTATTATCTGTGCCAAAGTTTATTCTGATCAGGTCAATCAGAACAGAATTAGAGAGGAATGTCTAGGTGGCTTCTCCATTTTGGCAATTTAGGTACCTTGTGTTCCATTTCAGATTTCTTACATTCCAAGCTGTAAAACTTATAAAATTTCACTTATATATCACTACAGGCATCCATTCCAACCAAATACAACATTTTTTAATTTTTAGAAAAAAAAAAATTATTATTATTTCTGCCAGTTTTGTTGTCTATACAATTTCCCATTCAAAGATAATACATACAATGAAAATTAAGTTTGACTCCACTGGAGCATATTTATTAGAAAACAAAACAAATAAGTAAAATGATAAATACAAAGGCAATGTGAAAATATGTTAAAGAAAAGTAAGAATAATAAAAACCCCAGCGATTATTTGAAGAAGGAAACTGCAATTATTTCCAAAAAATAAGTAAATAAATAAATAAGTAAATACATACATAAATAAAGGTACCCCGATCAGGAATCGTACCTTCACAATTTCCTTTCAGCAGCGCAGCATTTCATCCAATAGGCTGCGCCAATCGACAACAGTCAATGGTGAAATTGCCCATTCAACGAATGGGTAAGGAAAATACGTAGGCTACTGTACCGTTGTAGGCTCAGTATTTGCGCGGAAGATTCTGTCAGAAAACGACTTTGAAAATGAATGTTGAATATTTAGCGGATAATTATTCGGACAATACCTCAAACAAACTAGTTATGCGTTTATATTGTCACGCTATTCAAGAACATTCATTATGTCCCATGGACTCAGTTTGACGCACTCGGAACGCAAGGCTGTAGCTCAGGCTCGGTTTCTGCCATAAAGGTGGTTAAGAGTCACACAGTGATCTCGCGCTGTGACATTACCATGAGATCTTCCAGAGATGTCATCTAATGAAATGAAGTATGATTTATATTTTAATAATGAGTTTATGTCATACGTTTTCCATGATTTCACGAACATATCACACAGATGTCTGTTTAATGTCACATTGTGACATCACTGAGACAGCTATGTGATACACGGATGATGCATCATATAAATATTTCGGTGAAGTCAATGTGACATGGCAGTGAGACCTTTAACTGTGATATCACACAGATGACTTGCTTTGATATAAGGTTATGAGACATTCCTATGAGACATCTATGTAAATTGTTGGTCATGTAGCGCACAGAGGTCTAGGTGATGTCACAATGTCACATCCCAGTGAGATCAAGAGCTGTGATATCCACACAGTTGTCTAACTTTATCACATTGTGACATCACTATAAGAACTTTGTGAGGCTTCAAATTGAGGTCACTGTGAAGTCACAAAAAAAAAACTCACACTGTGCTATCACCTGGGACATCAAATTGTTGACTGGCAATTTTTTTTATGTACAACATGCATACGGGCATGCCTCTACAAATCCCAACCAAGTCTGCTAAGATTGGATGAACGAGTATGACATAACCGGACAGGAAAATGCTGCTGCGTGTTGATCTGGTTGCCCCGGTCTGAGGGGACGAACGGATCAGCTGCATAAATCGACCACAAAACAATTAAGTACTTAATATTATTTGCATATTACACTCATTTAAGCTTCAGTTGAGTCCTTTGAGCAAACGAAGATTTTGAATTCATATCATACCAGATTAGCTATCATGTGACTAGGCTACATTTTGCATTTTGCTCGCCTTCACTGGCACTTACGGCACGTTCCTCCTGCAATTAACAGCAAGGCAAGTCATCCAGCTGCTTTAGTTGAGCTAAGTTGTTTCAGATAAAGTTTTTCTGTTCTTATCAGCCCTCTCCACAAGATATTTTCTCTTGTCATTAAGGGGAAATGACAAAATATTCATAAATAAATGGCTTCGTAAACATGGGAATAGAATAGTCTGGTTACCTATTTCAACCAATTTATGACAGACTGCCATCTACTGGCTTAATGGGCTTCATGCACAGCTCCACTACTTCCTGAACTTAAACTTGTCCTTCATTATTGGACAGTGATCTGTTTGACTCAAACTGCAGTGATCCGTTTCCCCCGCTACAGTCTCCCTCTATATTTTGCTGGGGAGCATCTTACATAGGCTAGCATGAAAAATGAAACATTCACTGATAGTTAGCATACATAGCTATAGGTCTTTTAGATGCTATACATTTACAGTCCTGAACTAGTAAACATAAACCTTAACAACGGCAAATACTGCATCTTGATTTTTTAACTCATCAAGAGAAAAATCCTGCTTTGTCGTCGCTCTCCGCCAAGATTGGTCCGATCGCTCTGAAATTTAAATACCGAGCGGATGACAGGAGACTGTGCCTGTGTACCAAAAGGCAACCTCCGTGCTACAGTGTAACAGGGAAAAATGTCCGTGATTCGCTCACCCTGCTGATCCGTTTGCCCCCGCTCTCCCCTACTACATACTGCTGTGGAATTCAGTATGTTGTATGTCGTATATACTGCATACTGGATTCGGTGGTAGTATGTGGTAGGCGGTTCTGAAAACAGCCTAGATGTGTATATGTGTATAAGAAAACATTATGACAACTGAGTTCATTGATTATTAGTTTTTGAAAATTTGCTCAGCTTTCACCAAAATTAACATCAAATGCATCAAAGCAGGTGAAAATCGCATTTCAGCCCGAATGCTGTTTCCACGCAGAGCTGCCTGAACTTCGACTTGTTGGACTTTTGGGGAGCATTGTCCTTCAGTGTGCGGCCCTTACCATTTTATCTTGCGTATTGTTACATTGTTCTGCCCCTGTAATTGAGTGGATGTGCATGCTCTATTATCTGAACTTCGACTTGTCCCAGTAAACTCGCTTCTCGTGGGCTTTTGTTGGGGGTATTCCCCAGAACTACTTGAGTATAGAGTAGCTGGGAACTGCGTTTTTCCCTCATCTTCAAATTTTTAAGATCTGCGCAAATTAGCCATTTCGATGAACGGTTGGAAGCGTACGTCCATTTTCAAGGTGTATAATTTACGCCGAATACTGATCAGACAATACCAAAAACTAAATTGACATGATCTTTACCATATCAATTTAAATCCAGTGAAATTTCATCGCATTTCATCGATCAGAAACTTTTTTGACCGATCCAGTTCCAGGGGCTACCAGACCATGACCTGGCCCGAATCCAGAAACCCTCCATTATGTTTGTTACAACCCCATGGACCTAGGGGTACATGGGTTAGGTAACTGGTTGTGGTGGAATGGGCCAGAAGGTGTTAAATAAGTAATAGAAAGGAAAACAGTAAAATAATAAAACACCAACAATGCAGCAACTAGTAGTGTTTCCTGATTATGGCTGGACATACAAAGGTAGGATACACAAAGACAGTCAAGACACAGTCAAAGGACGATGGGTGTTGCCAAAATAACCAAAAACAAGCTAACTAACGCCAAGAGTTTCTACACTAATGTTAAAAACAAAGGCCTAACTACTCTATCTAGCAATAACATACATCGGTTGGCAACCACCCCTAAAGACTAGTGTGCCTATACATTATCGTAGCCTACGGGCATATGTAAAGGAGCTCCCAGTCTTACCTGTCCCAAGGCTTGGCAGTTTACATAAACAACAATGGAACACATAATGGTTAACACAACTAAGACACTGGATCACAAGAGACAAAATGGCATTTGGGAAATAAGCTAATTTCCCGAAGAGCAAACAGTCCAGGTCTTTTAAAGGAGGTGGCAGGTTCTGGTTGGTTGATATGAATGATGAAGTGGCTCTGGGACTGGTGAAGGCGGGGCTTGAAGGGTGTGGTCTGGGAGGCAGGACTTTGTGGATGGTGATGGCAGAGGAAAGGCAGGGAAGTGCAAAAGAAAAACAAATCCAAACACACAGCACATATCAATGTTCATGGACGATTTAATGCGACAAAAATTGCAGGAGCTAGCTGGATAATACTTTGAAAATGGCTTCTAGGATTATCATATAAGACATCAAAGCACACCTTATATTAAATATTAAAAATCTCCAGGATGCTACAAGCGAATTACTTTTTTGCTTAGAAGCCAAGCAATACCCCCATTTCAATGAGAGTACCGATGCATGCATATCCCTTTCGGAAGCTTTGTCATTCTACCTTGAACTCCGGTGTCTTATGGGGAAATTTCCATAATAAATCCGCAATGTTGTGTCTAACATTGTTCGTATTTTATTTCCCGCGTTGAAAAATGGCTATTCTCGTCCATTAATCATTCCACTGTTCTGTTGGATTGCGTCCGTAGACCAAAGGCTGTATGTTCTTGAATTCAGAGCTATCAGAGCTTGTTTTTGACAGGTAACCATGCTTGGTTAAAGCTCTGCAGTGGGTTTACCGATAATGTCGGATCTCAGGATTAACTAGTGTGTCAAAGAGATTCTTAAGCGACGAACATTCTCTCATGTTGGTAACATTCTCGTTACGTGGGTTTCCCAAACACAATGGTAAGGGGGGAACTAAGAGGAACTTTGCAAACAGTTCCTTAGCGAAGCGCGTCCTCGCTAAAGAATTAGGAGTAAAATTGATGCTGTGAGATTAAACCTCCCTCATTTTAACCAGTCAACACTGAACTACAATATTTTAAAAACACATTGTCCTAATCATTACTGTGACTAAATTGATAGTGTTTTTTAAATGAAATTAGCCTACAGAAATGTTACAACAAAAGATTACAAAAATAGAAATAATTCAAAAGGTGAAATAATGACATAAAACTCATTTAAACTTTGTCTGCTCATGTCATTGTTATTCCTTCCAGAGCCTGATTGCTCCAATAAATTGGCATGTGGCGAACATGGTGTCTGACGGTTGGTCATGGAGGGGAAAAGGACACGAAAGTTAGCATTCACAAAGGAATAAAGTCTCCTCTTGCTTGATAAAATTGAACATAAGAAAAATTTATTGTTTAATGGTTGAACCGTGTCTGAGTTATGATTATTATTGAATAGTATTTAAAAATAGCTATTGTGCGCACTTAAGAGCCATAGGTTTTAATAAAAGAGCTCCCACAAGAAACGTAATTTTTACCCTGGTATCATTCTAGTTAAAGTCTGTGTTGGGAAATTATTCACAATCTTAAATGATAGTAAAATCTGGGAGTACTCTTCCTAGTCTTACTTATTGGAACCAACTCCCTAGCTTTTTTATTTGGTTCTTGTTGATAAGTGTTGAGTATGTTCTGCTGTTCAGTTAATTAGGGACACCTCCCAAGACTACTGCAGTCATTGGGAGCTGTGTTCCAGCTCCCTATTACTGCCATTTGAGAGTTCTGCAGTGGTGCGTGTGTACTCCCTTTGGCTTCCGCCTTGAGATGCCATTGATGGAGCGCTGACACGCCCTCACACTCAAGCTTACCATTTCATTTTTTTTTAATTGCAAGAAAATAATAACGCCTGGATACACCCCCTTGGCCCGGAGCTCCCCCCATTCGCCGCGCCTGCGCCTGGTGAACGAATTTATAGCCCAGAGTCTGAGTCACCACTCTCCAAGACCAAGTCCGAGTCACCAACTTTTCAAGCCAAAGCTGAGTCCTAGTCACCAACTAATCATTTAGGGCCGTAACTACGAAAGGTGTCTATCTATTATCCGTGTGTAGCGTTTTGGACGTGTATAAATATGACTTGGATGCTTCTAGCTAAACGTGTGTTTTAATCACACCCTACCAAACAGTCTAAACATCTGATTAGTTATCCGTCTCTACCAATGCTCGTCTAACCTTGATGTCCTCAGTTCAATCTGTTAAATGGGATTTTATTGGCTGCTGGATTGCGAACAGGGATATGCGTTCTGGTGTTCTGTCAAATTTTGCTACTCATCAAATTATGCAGCCTTGCAGTTCTGCGCTTGCGCAAATCTAAAATCTTGGGCTGTTTCTTCGCTCATAACTTAAGTATCCTCAAAAAGAAAATTAAAAAAAAAAAGATTTTTTTTTTCAGTGCGCCTTTTGACCTAGAATCCAAATATATTTGCATGTACTAGCTGGGTTTTCCTGAAAATGCAGAAATTAGATGATAATGGCATATGTGGGCATGTATCTTCAAACAAACTTATCGAACTCATAACATCTGCTTATGTTATAATAAGCTAACAAATAAAGTTACTACTGTAAACTGAGTCATATTGCAATATTAAGGCGATAAAAAAGACTTTACAATCGCTTTGCATTGCGGTAGCATTCTTTCACAAGGGAGCACTAAGGGTAGGTTTACATGATGACGGTGTGAACAGAAGACGCAAAAGTGGCGTCGCGTCTTCACTTTTTATTTCGCGTTCAGACGAGCGTTCTCGGGAGGAAATCTGTGTGCATACGGTGACGCAAAAAGTGCGTAGAAATCGATTGGGTATTCATGCCAGACGGCTAGGTGGTGCTGTGATACACTAACACAAACTCCGCCATGCCTACGCGCATGTGTAGAATCTTCCTTCTTCTCGTCACTGTGCCGCGAATGTGTCTGAAGCATGGATGTAATCCGACATGTTTGTTTACTGCGTGACGTAAACGCCTACGCGACGTGAGCAGAACAGCAGATCTGAGCCAGTTTTGCGTCTTGGCCAGTTTAGACGGAAACGCTATGCAAGAGCGTATTCAAGTTTTCCACTTTCGAGGGTGGTTTGAGATTTTTGCGTCTTCAAGCCCCAAAAACGCCGTCATCATATAAACAAAAGGCACTTCCGTTAAAATATTTTGTCGTCTTTACTCGCAAGCGTCTTCGTGTAAACTGGGCCTAATTGTCAGAACACTGGCTATAGCACCTGTAATTCTAGGGAAACCAGCTATATGCCAAAGCCCATCCATAACATGTTGCTTTACATCTAAAGCATCTGAGAATGGCAGAGACTGTGGCTTGTTGGCACAGATGGCAGCAGCAACCCTATGCACATAAGCTTGTTGAGAGATCCCAGATGTGTGTCCTGCAACAATCTGAATTGTTCCACAAGTGAACAATCGTAATGAAGAAGCCAACTGTTATGCATCTGGAAGAGGATTGCTTCATCGTGTTGGATGTTCCAATTCCAGTATCAGCTACTGAAGTAGTTCGTTGAAAGAGTTTTTGGAGAATCGGAATCGTTTTAAGAACGATATCTTCATACTTTCCCAATGGATTTCTCCGGTCCCTGAATATCCTTGGTGCACGCAATCTATTAGCATTCTGACGTTCATCTGCCTCCTCTTGAGCAAGTTCAAGTATTTGCAGCGCGTTCATAATGCTCGCTCTGCGATCGACAAGCAGGAAATGACAGTAAAACGCATGCAAAACTACCCCCCCTCCCATGTTTAAGAATTTCCATTGTTCATTTTAGACAGTCTTTGATCGTGGTTTATTTAGTTACCCGTGTGTAAACCTAAAACCGCTTCATAGTGTGTGACTAAATTAAAGCGCAAATTTTAGTCTGCGCTTAAACGATTTATACATGTACAGGAGATAAGCAACTTTTGTAGTAGGGCCCTCAATGTCTAAATTTTAGTCTGCGTAGTAGACATCTTTACTCAAAGTCAACATTTTAAAATTCTACTGCAATCAATCAATTAACTAAATGTGAAGAACTATAACTGAAATAAGAAAGTAGATTAATTTAGGTAACGACCATTCGCCTGTTAATCTCAGGCCTGCTGTTATAATACTAGAGTGTTCAGGTGAACACGTGTTGCCTGCAAAGTTTATGTGAAAGTGTGACTACCAACTGAAAGTGTGACTACCGGACAGACAGACGAACAGACAGACGCCGGACAAAGTGATCCCTATGTGCCGCTATGCTTCACAGGCGACAAAAAAATGGTCTGTCTTGCCTTTTTACCATTTGTTGATTTTCAATTTGCCTTATTTTAAAATAACTTATACATGGGCGCTGAGGAAATGATGCCCAATTTGTGTTCCATAAAAGACTAGTTCAATCACAAAGACTTTGGAATTAAAATGTGAAAGATTTGACAATGGAGTAACAATGAAATTAATTTGACAAAATCTTTGGCGATGACTCCGTCCTCATGGACCTTCCAGCTAGGAGGGGTGCTGATCTGCCCGGGTAGTAGGCAGAGAAGAAGCCGCCCCCAAAAGGAGAGACTTGGAGGACCGAGGAGTCATCGCAATGAAAATTCCTGAAAGACAAAATACACGCGTTCGAGAAATTACTAGCATTTCGCACTAGCTTAGCGCGGATGGATTGTGCCACTGCTAGTGGACGTGAAGAGCGACAGCTAGATGACGTGCTCCCGATACCAAAGTGCTCTCCAAGCACTTGTGATAATGACCACAGCTAGCGGTCGTGCAGGGTATGAGAATACTTACTGGTTAGGTGTTTACCTTGAAAGCCTTGCGCTAATGAAGCACGTATACTTCCACGGCGAGTGGAAGTGAGGAGATGCTCGCGTAGCATCTGTGATGATGTGCCAGCTAGGCAACGTGCCCCCAAAACCTTAGCTCTAGTGAGCAATGCCACAGCTAGTGGACCTGAAGAGATGCTCGTGTAGCATCTGTGATGATGTGCCAGCTAGGCAACGTGCACCCAAAACCTTAGGTCTAATGAGCAATGCCACAGCTAGTGGACGTGAGGAGATACCGACGAGGTATCTGTGCTCACTTAAGAAGAATGGACTCTCACTCTCTGCCATATTACTTGAGTGCATAAGAACTGTCACAGCTAGTGACATGAAGTAGATACTTGCAAAGTATCTGTGACAGCTTGCCAGCTAGGCAAGGTGTGCCCATAACCAAAGCGCTAGCCAAGCGCTTGTGCTTACTTACCAATAGATGCTTACCATCACACCATCTAAATACATGAACATTACCACTGCTAGTGGACGTGAGGTAGATACTTTTGAAGTATCTGTGACTGCTTGCCAGCTAGGCAATGAGCACCCATAACCAAAACGCTAGCCAAGCGCTAGTGAGCTGTGCCACTGAGTGGACGTGATGTGGATGCATGCGCAGTATCCGTGATGGCTGCCTGCGAGGCAGCACATGACCTTGGAGCTCGTGTAGCGCATGGGAAATTGCCACTGCGAGAGGACAAGAAATTATGGTATAGCATTTGTAATGGTTTGACAACTTCAGAATAAACACTGCAATCGTTTAACAGCAATTTATTGAATGACAATTTGCAACGAACGCATACCTTGCCCATTTAACATTTGAAAATAATGCCTGAAATAGCATGGTTTATTAATGCCCAACAGTTCACGTCTCCTACCCCAATCGGACCACAAACATGCACGCATGCAAGTGAGACCTCCCACTTGTGTAAAGTAAGGACGCTGCTTTGATGAGGCCTTGAGAACTGCACTTGGATTATCGTTGAGGCTGAGGGCTGCATTTATGAATGCCCATAGATGACCAACGCCCATGCTTGAAAATTGGAATGTTCCATCTGCAATGAGATGCAAATTTAACTCTCAGACCCTGAATGAATGTCCCGAGTAGGTAAATGTGACAAGCATTAGACTACCACTTGTAAGCTCAGCCATACCTAGTGAAGGAGAAATGAACTTACAGCATAGCATTCGTACATTTTGGCAGCTTGAATGGATTGCTGTGTTCATTGACAAAGCACAAGGACAATTCATTCGCACAGAGCAAACATCTACGATTTATGTCCATAACTTGCAAACCATCAAAATCCAGGCATCAATGACTTATGTAAGCCAGCATCACCCAACACCTAGTTAAAACTTGAGTTTGAACAATGACTGAATACAAGCGAACCACCACCAACTTAGAAGTACGGTACGGATACCAATTTGATGAGGCCACCGAGAGCTGCACCTTGACTATGGTTGAGGCAGAGGCTACAGGCAGAGACCGATGCCCATTTCCAAATTAGCACATTTAATCCCTATTAGAAACGGTTAGAATTAAAATTCCTTAACGCACAACCAATGAAACGCAATAACAGACTGGGAGTCAACTAACAAGTGACGAACTGATTCTTTTGTCTCCATTCTGAAGATTGAAACCAGACCCCCAAAATGAGGGTCGGACCCTGAAACTAGTTTCACACCCCGAGCTGTTCGGTAAGGTTGGACAACAACCTTGCACAAATTAAGAATGAATACAATAGAATACCTTGGGGGAAAAAAACAAACAAACCATAGACATTACGTAAAAACTGAATTAAAAGCTTTAAATATGAAAGAGCTCAACCATTTTACATCATGATTATCATCTTCACCAAGTTGAGCAGTACTGATTTGACTGGGACCAGTTTCAGATGAGCTTAAGGTAGATTACTGCTATAAACTACCATAACATTTTCCACATTCACACACTGTTTCTCAAAACCACTTGTCTAATTTTAATGAAATTTGGATCCTCAATAGTATACAGCATGGTGGTTGTCCTGGACTCAAATATATGGCTGTAGTAATACGTGGGATTATTTCAACATGCAGGAGGCATCAACTGATGTTTAAGAGGTTTTAATTGTTGCCGTTTTCGTTCTGAGCTGTTCGGTTGCTTCTTTAACACCGTGCAAACTACAATGCAAACAGAACAGAGATCAATATACTGCACTCTGTTCAGTTGAAATCGTTTGACTAACACCAAACATAAGGTACATGAGATTAGACATACTGTTGTGCGCCTTTCCCACATGTTCTAAACTTTGCAGAAAAACCTGTTTTTTAAATCAACGAAATGCTAACGACTTGTCTCATTCTTTTCTGTTCATCTGATGATGTGTACACATCTCTTTCTTTGCCCGGTCATTCGATCTATTATGTGGTCTTTGCGAATTAAACCATTTAAAGCAACAGATGGAGAGAAAAAAACCCCCACTTCACATACATTTCCAATGCACTATACCCAAATAAAAGATATGCTCATAAGGCTAGTACAAAGATGACAAATATTACAAAAAGGGGAACTTGTCTTCAGACAGCTACAATGGCCCTTTTGGTATTCTTAATTTCAGGGGTGCTGAATATATAATCAGGTAGAGAGTCAAGAGCAAAATTTCAAAACCTTTGCATTTTGTTATAGTATCCAACTTTAAGGTTTAGCCCATAGATGCTGGATCAGACAGCCTGTGCTGTAGATAGTTGAAATATCGTAGTTACTGGGATGTGGCGTTTGGAAAACGCCATGATCTGCCCCTATGCGGAGGCCACGTTGGGCACCTTATTTGCATAATTTATGCAAATCACCTCGATCCCTGCTGATTTGAATGTTTGCTTTCCATATCGATAGCCATTTGATGCAAATGAAGTAAAAATTCTCCTGCTTAATTGCAGAATTCTAGTTCAAGGACAGATTCCAAAGATCCAAGATCAAAATGAGGAACAACTCATCATTACTTACGGATCGATCCCGAAGCAAAGAGTTCAAATAAATTTTAGCAAGAATGGCAAGGGTGATGAGGAAAAGCAGTCTTTATTTATTCATTCCTCACCCCCATCCACATAAGCCTTCCTATATATTGCAAGACTATAGGATTTCTCTTTATGAAGTAAGCAAACTTGTATGAAACGATTTCATATTTTTTCGCCAAGGTTCCACGGGAATAGGACCGATAATTTCCATCCCGACAGGTTACATCCATATACATTATATACATCATATAGCCGGGTTCCTTTTTTCTCACTACTGTTTGAGGATTTTTCTCCCTACTGGGAGTTTTTAGGCCTCATTTGCTGTAGTGGGGAATAGGCTGGGCACTGTGCTTTCAGTGACTCATCTGACTGTAAAGCGTCTTTGTGACAGTTTATCTGTGAAAAGCGCTATGCAAGTAAATTGAATTTGAATTTTTTGAATTTACATCCGATTCCCAAGTCGTGCGTATAATGAATGAATGAATGCATGCGTGCATGCATGCTACGAATTCACACGCGACTTACAGCACTAGACACTCGAAGCGCCTTTAAAGCGATATGCGGTTAAACTAATCACTTGACCGACACTGTCGTACGCTGACCTGATGCCATAGGCTATGTTCCTAAAAACTAAAAATATCTTCGATTTAGTAGATACCCGGCTACGTGTGGACAAGGTCTAAAGTTTGCCCAGAAGCTGGACAAGGAGCTCCTCCCCCCTCGACACTGCCATTATGTTGTTCACTTTTGTTTTATGCTTGACTTGACTAGTTCTTTGTTTACTTTTTTCGTTATTGTTTATGGGGATTAGTTTGGGTTAAAATTTCATGTTCCCCGGCAGGACAGGACACTTTTTAGTTTCTCCCGTCCTGCCTTATGGGGAATATACTTTGTGGGGTGTGGTTTTTTTGTTTTTTTTTGTTTTTAATTTTAACTTTTGGCGCCAGAAATCACACTTGGCAAATAAATACCTACACTTTTTGCCGTGACCAGCGAATCCTGACCGTTTGATTTCTCCATGCGGCTTTCTTATCTCTACGGCTTTAGTGAAGCACTTTGGTTTTACCCTAATTACTTAATTGGGGCCAATTTCAGCCGTAACAATTCTTTGAGCGAAAATGCCTTGTTGATGCCAGAGGTCAGAGGAGAATGGCCAGACTGGTTTGAGCTGATAGAAAGGCAATAGTTACTCATAACCACTTGTCACAACCAGAGTATACCAGAGGAGCATCTCTGAATGCACAACCCATCGAACCATGGAGTAGATGGGCCACAGCAGCAGGGGACCACACTGAGTGCCACATTCTTGTGTTTAATGGGGGAAGCTTTTTCCTCACATTTGAAGAAAATGATTTTGATGTTACTTTGGACTTACAGGCTTCTTCTGCGGCATTTCACACTGAAACTAAGACAGAAATGTATGTGAAACATTTTTAGTAAGTGCACATACTATTTTTTTTCATAGCCAGCTTGAGAAACCAGAAGCTAGTCAGTGCACTTACTAGCTTTTGGCTCCTCAGTAACCTGTGGCATAAAATGGTAAGTGCACTGGCTACCAGTAATTGCCTTTGATGCCCTGTGTACTTGTACTGAAGCAAAGAAAGTAGTTTCAAATGAAGAGAAAAAAGAAGACAGTTGTATTTCGGATGTTTTTTTGTTAGCTCCCTGCTCAAAAATGTGACTCGCTATCTTTTTCCAAGATAATACAAGAGCTGGAAAAAGATGGTAAGTAGCATCACATAATGTTACATTGTCAATTTCTGGATTTTGTTGATAGAAGTTCAAAAGTAATGTACTGGGGGTGATTCTATCATGCCATACAGCCGATTTATGTTGCATGGCCTTATTGACGAGCTTGGATATGCCCTGTCAGCTAAGAAGAGGAAACTGTGGCCACAATTCGCAGGGGCTCACCAAAATTGGACAATAGAGCATTGGGAAAAACATTGCTTGGTCAGATGAGCCACGATTTCTGCTGCAACATTCGGATGGTAGGGTCAGAATTTGGCAAAAACATGAAAGCATGGATCCATCCAGCCTTGTATCAATGGTCCAGGGTGGTGGTGGTGGTGTAATGGCGGGGGTTATTTCATTGGTACACTTTGGGCCTTGCATTACCATCTGAGCATTGTTTAAATGCCACAGCCTGCCTGAATATTGTTGCTGACCATGTCCATCCCTATATGAGCACACTGTACCCATCTTCTGATGGCTACTTCCAGCAGGATAATGCAGCATGTCACAAAGCTCAAATCGCCTCAAACTGGTCTCTTGAATATGGCAATAAGTTCACTGAACTCAAATGGCCTCCACAGTTACTCGATCTCAATCCAAAAGAGCATCTTTGGGACGTGGTGCATCAGGAGATTTGCACCAAGGATGTGTGGCTGACAAATCTGCAGCCACTGCATGATGCTATCATGTCAATATGTACCAAAACCTCTGAGGAATATTTCCAGAACCTTGCTGAATCTATGCAATGAAGAATTAAACCAATTCTGCACGCAAAAGGGGGTCCGACCTGGAACCAGCATGGTGTACCTAATGAAGTGGCTGGTGAGCGTATATGATATATTTGCAATGAAATGGTTACCCCAGACCATAAAAGGCGCTCCAAGTCTTGTTACGCGGTTTTTAATCTTGAACATTTTTTCTCACATACGACACACATCTCCTCACGATCCCCTAGATGCCTGTCCCCTGAATAAGCTGTTAAAAAACATGGACCCTATGGACAGCCCAGGCTCCAAAAACTGTAACTAAAACAGCCTGATCCAGCCTGGACCATCCAGCCAATCACCGACAAGAGAGATGGGGGGGGGGGGAGGGGTGAGGTTTGGGTTTTTTTTCATGACAGTTTCAGGAAGCACGGGAGGGGGAGAGGAGGAGGGAGGGGCGAGCCAGCTCTTCAAACGTCAACAGCAGTGACGTCACCCAACCGTGCTTAGAGCACCTTTAAATCTGCTCATTTTGAGAACAGAAATAATGTTTAACCCTTTAAAGTGCAGTCCTTTTTTGAGCTAATTCTCTCCCAAACTAAAATGCTTCCTGCTCTTGAACTGCTTCCTGCACTTTGACTACAGGCATAATCACAGTCTTGCTTGGAAGGTGACACTCAGTAGATTGCTCTCAATTAGTCACAATCTTCAATGGCTCCTATGATAAAATGGATAGACTACGTGGCCAAAAAGTGTCACCTTTTAGATCTATACGAGCTAATGTTTGGATCATCGTTGCTGTGATTAATGTGTTACAGGACTTGGTGGCAGCAATGTTTTTAACCCTGACTGATACAGTATGTTGCTTCTCATTTCTTATACACGTCCTAAAGACGTCGCCTGTGGGTGTAGAAAAAATGTTATTGTGTTTCAGAAGGGCCAAATCATTGGCCTGCATCAAGAAAAGAAAACTAAGGAGATAATTGAAATCACTGGAATTTAATTATACGCTGCTAAGCATACATGAGTACACTCTGTCAGATTACTCAGAAAAACATCTATTATCCTTTAGAAGTAGTAGGCTACTTTGTAAAGGATCCTATACAACAAGTTATTCGCGCAAATCTGATTTATTGGTTTTCAATTACATTTGTTAGTACCAAAAATAAAATCAGATTTTTTTTCTCACAAAATGATTCACGATCATTGTGCAAAAATGAGTACACCCCAATGAATGTCAGAGGAGTAAAACCTGATAAAATTCATATTAAAAGGAATTCAACTACAGATGATTGATAACACATAACTGACAAACAAGGGTGGTATTTTAGAAGCAAAATCCACGCCTATTCAAGTGCTGACAAAAATGGCACCACATGGATGAGAAATGTCACAAGCTTCAAGAAAAAAAATAATTTATTTACCCGGAAAAGGTCAAGGTTACAAGGACATTAGTAACATGGTGGAAGTAGGTTGGAACACAGTTTCAAAAGTGATTCAAAAAGGATGGATTTTTAATAAGCTCGCTGAGATGTTCAAGCGGTCCATGGAAACTAACACCTCGAGCTGAGTGTTTTGTGATAAAGGGAGTTGAAGAAAATCAGCATGCAAGTTCACCACAATCAACTAAAGGATTAGAAGGTCAAACTGGGGTATGTTTCCTGTCACACAATTCAAAGTATACCACAGAGCCCTGCAGTGCATGGGTGTTGTCCACGAAGGAAGCCACTGCAGCTCGTGCACCAAAAAGCCTGTCTAGCATTTGCAAGGGCCCATTCTGACAAAGACTATGTGGATTCTATTCTTTGGCATAATGAGACAAAGAAATCTTTACGACACTGATGGATTCCAAACTATGGCGTCGCAAGGGTGAGAAGTACAGTGAAACGTGCTTGGTACCCACAATAAAGCATGGTGGTTGCATGAGTCTGCAGATGTTGGGGAGTTGCATTTCACTGAGGGAATCAGGAATTCACAGATGTCCTGCAAAGTACTGGCAGAGAAGAAGCTACCATCACTCTGTGCCCTCGTTCGCCAGGCACTCCTTCAACATCATTACAACCCAATACACATCTAAGGCCACTGTTTCATTTCTGAGGAAGAACAGAGTGAAAATGATTCAGTGGCCAAGCATTTCGCCTGAGCTCAACCCAACAAAACACTTGTGGGGAGTTCTGAAAAGAGAAAGTGAGCCAAGCTCCATCCAGCATCAGAAAGAGTTGATATTCTAAGAATGGAGAAAGATTGAATGAACAAGTTGGTGACATACTGCTGCATCTGAGTCTAGAAGTGTTGATGCTGTTCTCAAAAATCTAGGAGGCCATACTAAATTTTAGATTCTGAATGATTTTTTTTTAGGGTGTAATTATTTTTGCAACACCTCATTTAAATAAAATAAATTTTTATTTTTCATCAGAATGGTATTAGGTGACCACACTTAATGAAATAAATAAAACTAAGTCTTGTCAAAATGCAGTGAATTGTTCTAATATTCACTGAGAAATGGAGAAAAGTCTTAATTTACGAAGGGGGCATACTCATTTGTGCTAAGCACTGTAAGAACTGTCCAATGCATTATTAAATGCATTTAAAGGTTTTGGAATGTGCTCAAGCAAACTTCAGAGAGTCATTACAAAATCTTGGCCAAAAAAGAATGCAACTGAACAGAAATAAATTTTGTGACATTCGGGTACTGTGATCATAGATAAAGGCGGTCCAACATAACATTGTAGCGTGCAACTCCTTATTTTTTTGACCAGACAATGTAGATCTGCATAGATACCCATGAGAAATCAAATAGCAATTCACATAGATATATAAATTGGGAAATTTTGGATGCCTCGCTTTCTTGTATTTCTTGCAGCAAATTCCAAGACAAGTTCATGTTAGAAGTCATTTGTGATGTGTATTACTCCCAATGGAAATCAGTAAACTCAGACTCCGTGTTGATCACGGTATATTTTTGGAAAGTGTGTTTTATAAAAAGCACTCACTTTAAGCATTTATTACAAATTTGGTGGAGATGTTTCTCTACGTTGGCAAGCTGTTCAGGGTGGGTCCCTGCCTTTGCCCGTAGTCAGCTGGGATAGGCTCCAGCTCGCCCCGTAACCCTGGTGAGGAATAAGCGGGTATAGAAAATGGATGGATGGATGTTTCTCTACAGCAGGGGTCCCCAATCTTTCCCATAAAGGGCTGGTGTGGGTGCAGGCTTTCATTGCAGCTAAGCAGCTACACACCTATGTCTATGGATGGACCACAAAGTTACACAGGAGTGATGTAAAATCCATCAGAGTCCATCAGTCCATTTCAGATCACCCAAAAAAAAAATTTCAAATTGCTGTAACTCAGCAACCACTGGTCTTTTTGATAAGCAAGGTATTTCTGTAAAAGGGAGAGCACAAGAAATCGAAATCTGGCATTTGTTTGTGCATTTGCGTACTTTTGAGTTGGATATCGCTGACCAATATTTTGACCTTGAAATTGACACTGTGGGACACGCCCAACCTCTTTGACACCATCATCAAAAATGTAGCCCTATGTGTCATCTACAACATATAACAACAAGGGGTTTTCTTTTTTATACTCCAGCAAATTGGGATACAATAGAGGCCTACTTCAAGACTCCTTGTAGATATGTGTATAAAATGTGTAGAATATGTACACAGAGTCTTCTTGTACCTTGTCCAGCTGTGGTATCAACTTTTTAGCAGGATCATAAACAAGCCCATATTCTAATCAATATTTCCACTGCAGTTTAGTTTGAAATTGGGCGGCCACGCGCTTTTTCATGAAAAAGAGAAAAATTGAAATTGTGATCTCTCGAAAAACAGTCCGAGATAGACAAAATTTGAAATTCTGGCTTTTCTGGCCACGAATTACCTATATACCAAATTGGAGGGGGTGGGGTTTAACACATTGGGAGAACTGAGCTGGACTGACCCCAGAATAAGTTGAACTCTTCAACTCATTGCATCTGACCAATCGATAATGAACTCGCTATTCCTGCCAAAGACCATCTTGCAATGGGATCACACCTGCTGCTGTTGCTACCCAATTCCAGTGCCCTTGCTCAAACTTCACCCACCTTCGAACTTGGCCTCCCTATAGATCTTCAGTACACAGACTGAAAGGTTATTGACTGCATCTTGCACGGTTGTGGCTCTATCACAGCGACAAAATCTGGCCGCAGGCAGAGAGACGTCTGAACATTTGCGGAAGTACTCAAAACCACTACTGTTATAGTACCTGCTACAGTAGGTGTTGGCAGGACCACATTTTGCCACAATCTCTCTCTCACACACACAGACTTACAAGGTAAAGACAAGAGCAATGTAAATCTGTTTCAAAAAGTGTGTTTATTAAAAATTTTGGCAAAAAGTCTGGCCAATCACACCAATTTGTTTGTGGTTCATTGAACAATTCTGGGGTTTAATTTGCCCAGACTGGCTTATTTTTCAAAGCTAAAATTTATCTTTGATGTTGGGGGGGACCTTACAATTTTAGGGCGCTGCAGTGGTTTTTAATGGGGGGCAATGGGCCGCTCTGGCCCTCCACTGGAGGTGCCACTGCCCAGAGACCCCATGTCTCCACTGGAGTGTGCCTTCACAGGTTCGACAGAGCAGAGCATACAGCAGTGTGTGGTTTGAGACAGGTATAATAAAACTTTTAATCACAAGAAATTTATCTTTGAAGTTCTTTTCAAATCTGGTCCCATTCCCCTTCATTCTCAGGAAGCCAGTGTATTAAACTGCCACTTGCCTAAATGGTTTGCATGCAAAAGAATTTAAGTTGTCCTTACATTCAGTGGACAAAACCACTGTTTCCAGACCCGTTTAAAAAAAAATCAGGGGTGAACATCTTAAAATGCTTATGATTTAAGTGAATATAAATATTATGCTTAAATGATGAGGATGGACGGGTGCAGCTGAATCCGGGTAAAATTCATTTCTACAAGATGATGTTTCTGGGTGCGTCGTACTTTTAACTGGAATTGTTTTGTGAGTTGCACCATCTTGTGGTAGTTTAGTGAACAACTTCTATACTGTTATTTGTGAGGGAGGTACTCTTCACTTCTTTGAATGCGGTGACAGGTGAAAAGTAATTAAGTACATTACTTCTGTCAACTGTGAAACATGGCTGGGGGCAGGGCATTGCATGGAAGCTAATTTTTGGCAGTTTCATCGGAGAGTTTCTAAAGCTTGTAATGACAAGAGTAGTGAATGAACACCAGCTATTTTCTAAAGATCCCCTATAAAATTAGAGCTGTGCATGAAAACTGCAATGTGTAAATGAAAAATAACATTGAGGAAGGCAAAAGAGATTTTAAACAATTCTGTAAAATACAATTGAAGCAGTATTAATGGCTGAAGGAAATTTTTTGTTATTACTCGTGAAAGGCTCTGTCAGTACATTTTATACTAGAAAATTTTTATTTCATTTTTTTTGACAGCATTCTTGCTTTACTGTATATGTTTTTACCTGTGCCAATGATTTTTGCGCAGTAAAGAGAAATAATTATTGACACTTTCTGTAGTTAGAAGTATTTAGGATATGATGATGTCTTCAAAAATGGGTGCCAAAGGGTGAATCAAAAACCAAGATAACTAGGCAAAATAAAGACCAGAACTCTCTTATACCTGGAATATGGTCTGATCTTGCTGACCCAGTAATTTTGCTTTGTATTATACTTCCTGGAGGCCAGTCTAAACATCTGGTTGTTTTCAACCCCCAACTCGGAAAAATTTGCGACAGTACGAAGACAAGATATTGCAGTTATTACATTTTTATTTAATTTGTAACTGCACATCCATTTCAGCCATTTAGGCCTGCTATCACAAAAAAGGAAAATTGGTGTGGGGGGCAATTCAAGCAATGAGGTTAAAAAAGAATAATAATCTGATTTGAAAAAGTTGATGTTAGTAGGTGATTGTAATCATCTTCTGGACCAAAAACAGCGCCCAAGAAAGGCAAAGTCCTTCAGGAACAAGGATGGGCCTATATCGACTGTTTGCGAACAAATGCATGAGAAAATCATTGAAAGTTTTGAAAACAATGCTCCTCGCGTGAGAATAGGAAAGCGTTTGGATATTTCACCCTCTTTAGTGCAGAAGATTCAAGTTGTCTGGAGGAATTTCTGTGTTTAAAGGACAAGGGCGCAAGCCTAAGCTGAATACCCATGAACTCAGGATTACTTTGGCAAACCTTCGTCAAGAACTATGATACATAGTGACTTCCACTGCAGTAAAACTTTACTGTGCAAAATTGGAGACTGCAAGTCTACAGTGTCAAGAAGCACTGTCAATTCTCTGGGCTCAGAAACATTTGTGTTGGACCATTACACTGTGGAAACGTGTAGTGTGGTCAGACAAATCAATATGTTAGACCAGGGGTTCCCAAACTTTTCCAAATCAGGGCCCACTTAAAAATCTAAAAAATGTCCGCGGCCCACCTTTGTCCTATAAACAGTACATAGACGAAATTATGCATTCTCAGAACACTTAACAGCAACAATAATTGTTGTTGTTGTTGTTGTTGTTGTTAATAAAATAAATAAAAAACAACAATAATTGTTGTTGTTGTGTTTTATTTATTGTTATTATTATTATTATAAAGATTCAGGATTGAAATAAAAGCAGGGGGATAAAGGAACCCCAAACTTTTAATCTGTGGTGTACACACAAGACAGAATTAATTATCGAGCACAGTACGTGCTCCTCCGATTATGACCCCCGGTCATGATGACCAGAAAGCTAAGTTCCGATCATAAACTATATAAGGTTCCTAAAATATAGTGAGGTCAATAACACTCAATACGTTATTACTTCTAAATAATTTTTAAAATCGTGCAATAAATATTTTACAATAAAAATCATAAAAAATCATATTTGCAAAAATGAATCCTATTTTTAATGACTTCTCACGGCCCACCTGCAGTACCACCACGGCCCACCAGGGGGCCACGGCCCACACTTTGGGAATCACTGTGTTAGATCTTCATAGGTCTTTCTTAGGTCTTTCTTGCTTTTTTGTGCTTTTGTCCTGACCAAAGAGGAAAATGACCATCTGGGCTAGGGGTCCCCAATCTTTCCCAGAAAGGGTCAGTGTGGGTGCAGGCTTTCATTGCAACCAAGCAATTACACACCTGATACTACAATCAACCCCTAGACTCTTTGCTAATAAGCTTGATAAGTAGCATCAGGTGTCCAGCTGCTTGGCTGCAATGAAAGCCTGCACCCACGCTAGCTCTTTCTGGGAAAGATTGGGGACCGCTGATCCTGACTGTTTTCAGCAAAAAGGTCTGAGATGTCCTGGTGTGGGGTTTTGTCAGTGCCCTCAGCAAGGGTTAACTTTCATTTCTGTGATGGCACCATTCACGCCAAAACAAAATGCATACTTAGATTTTGAAACAACTTGTGCTGCCTTCAAGCCGACACCTCTTTCAGGGACACACATGCATATTTCAGCAAGAGAAGGCAAACTGCATTCTTCACACAATACAAGAGAAAGGCTGCTTTCGAAGAGGATTTGAGTGCTGGATTTGCCTGCCTGCAATCCAGACTTGTCCCCAGTAAAGACAGTGAGGCACATTTTGCAAAGCAAAATGTAACAACAAAGACCCTGTACAGTTGCCTGCCTTAAGACTTGTTTGTGGGAAGAATGAGATAACATTATCCCTGACACACTTAATCATTTGGTGTCCTCAGTCCCTAAACATATATTAAGTGTTGTGAAAAGACATGCAACATCACAAAGTAGCAGATATTACTATTTCTGTTAAAAATTGAAATCGAAGTTTTCTTGAGAAATCAATATAATTCATGAGGTAAAACGTCAACTAATGTGCAGTAGTACAGTTTTCATCATAGTATCAATTAAAAGTACAGGAGGAGAAAAAAATTAGTTTTTACAGGGTCATTACATTTTACTGAGTTTTAGCGGTAGTTCAGTCTGACACGAAAGTCAAGCTAGTCTCAAGCCCTTTTCTGTCCAATCATTCTTGACTTCTGCATTTCCCACCCAATTTGCTGGCTTTTATAAGCAAGGCAGCTTTCATTCATTCAGTCATTCATTAATTTCTCCAGCTTTGTGCTCTCTACACCGCTACACCGCTTCAAATCTGTGATCTCAGTGACTGTCCGTGTTGTGCTTGCTTAGATTGTTCCAGAGTATCACTCAAGAAGAGTCACCACCAAACGTAAATGCATGTTCTTGTGTAATAAATGGTAAAATCAGACATAAAATACAGATTGAATTGAATAAAAAAGGAAACTATCTAACCCTTATATCAGCCATCTGAAAAATAATAACAAAAGGTACCTCCTCAACTTAAAACTAGGTGTGCCACCTGTAGCACCAACACCCGCCATTCCTTTTGATAACTTGGCCCTTTCTTCTTGAAACATTTTTTTTTCATTCAGCCACATTGGAGGGTTTTTAAGCTTATGAACTGCCCCATGAAAAGTCCTGCCACAACATCTCAATCAGGTTCAAGTTAAAACTTTGACTAAACCATTGCAAAATCTTAATTTTGCATCTTCCATAGTCCAATATTGCATTAGCTTCAGATGACAGACTAATGGCAAGATACAGTATTTTCATACAGTATTTCCTGAATGGAATTTTAGGAGCAGGATTTATGAGTTATGCAATTATGGTAGAACCTGGCCCACATGCAACGAAGCATCCCAAACACTACCTTTATTGACTCTTGGTGTTTGATTCTCTTATTATAAAATGCACTGTTAACTATGGACACTTCTAGGTTCATATTCCCTACAAACACGCTACCTACGGGATAAGGTGTGTCTGAAGACCACTCCTAAAAATGCACAATGTATGATTTCATTGGAACAAGAATCTTCATAACCACTGATTTTCATATTTAAGGCAGCCAACTTGTGTCAGTAGTTACTGCACAGTACAGAGTAGTACTAACAAGAAGATACAATAGATAAAATGATAGTTTTGCGCAGAGGCTCCGACACACTGTTCAGCCTATTGAAAAGATGAGAGCAGGGACTGTCAGAATAGCTAGAGCCCCATACTCAACCACCCCCCACTGCCTCAAAGGGCAGAACTAAGCCCACAGATGGCTGCTGGGGTTGAGGTGCCCAGTGAAATGTTGGGTGTTAATTTAACACCTTATAGTCTATACATGGTTAGAATGGAATTGGATGTACTGCACAAGGTGTTAAATTAACACCGAAAAAGTTGCTGCAAGGGACGCTAACTGGTAGCAGGCAGGAACAGTGGGAGCTGCAGAACAGAAAATATGAAGGCCTAAAACATAATCAACAATGGATGACTATAGACCTATTTTCAATCATTTCCCTTGATTAGCGTGTTTTCCAATAATACAAATAATCTATTGGTTAGTTAAACACACACCCTCCTTCTCAATGCAATGTTAAGATGATTAAATGATCAATTAAATGAAAAAAAAAATGTCCTCACCAACTGTTCTGTATCTTACACGTTATTATTTCACATTCAAAAAATATTTCTTTTCTTACCTTAACAACAAGGAAAATTCAAAGTTCAAGGGATTCATGAATAATTAGTCAAGTTAAATGATTGAAGACAGTTCTAGACTAATCTTCAGTTCAAGGGGATTTTTTACTCCACCCCCTTTCTCTGTTCAGTAGCTGCCACAGGTAGCACGTGGGATTACTAGCGGAAACAGGGAGTGTATCAGCAGGCAGAGGCTTGTTTTTGTAGCAGCATAAGAGAAATTTAAACAGCCTGCCAGTGGGGAGGGACAGTGATGAATATAAATGGGAGTGTCTATGAAAATGAGGGAGTCTTTCAAGTAGTCTGCCTAAACTAGTTCCACAAATTGCCCCCCATTTTTATTGGATTGCTAAAAAATAATTACTCATAATAATTAGTTTAAATTAATTGAACCTGCACTTGAATGGAGCTTACTGATGCAATATATTTCAACTGATGGAAAATATTCCACACGTATATATCGAGGGGGCCATAATTATTTGGACAGTTCTTTGCAGATAATGACTGCCTGAAGTGTGGATCCTGCAGAAATCGGCAGGTGCTGGTAATTCCCTGGTAATGCTGTAGGCCTGCACTTCAAATGGTCCAAGTTTCTGCTTTTGATGTGATCTTTTGCCTTTTAAAGCTGCACTTGGTAATGTTATGGCCCCAATTTGTTATTACATTTATAACACAACAGCAACAGCAAGGGAAGACAAACACAGTTTTAACAACTAAAACACATTTAATTTTTAAACAAAGACAAAGACTAATAACAACCTACAACTAAAGACCAAGATTGATAAATGAGAAAAAACAGAAATAATTACAGTCCCTTTTTGGTGGGGTGGCTTGGTGATGTCCTGGATGAAGAAAATGCTCAAACACAGGCAAAGAAATCCACAAAAGAAACGTCACAGGTCTTGAACAGAATGGCAGGTCTGGTCATCTTCTTGCAATTTCTCCTACTACTTTACTGTCTCAATTCTTTTCCTTATATACTCTTTTGCAGACCTCACCCACATTTAGACCTCTTTTTTTTAATTTTCTGGGACTTGCCCCAGACATGTCCAGGACATGTCTAAACATGACTCCAGTCTGAGCTTAACAAAAAAAAGGTAAATACTGCCATCTAGTGGCCTATATTCACATTACACCTCCATTCCAAAAGGGAAAAATTTTGACTCATAAAGGCAAAATTTTTCTTTTCAATACAAAATGGTAAAGTGAACACTTGTCTATATATACATATCATACACATTCAAACACGGGATAAGCAATCAGCAATTACATTGTCTGTACCCTTCACATGCTTAATTTCCAAGTCAAACTCCTGTAAAATCAAACTCCAATTCAACAATCTTCGATTCTTGTTTTTCATCTTACTCAAAAACATTAACGGATTGTGGTCAGTGTACACAATCATTGGCTTTTGTCCTGTACAAACATAAACCTCAAAGTGTTGTAAAGAAAGGACCAGAGCCAACAGTTCCTTCTCTATTGTGGAATAGTTCCTTTGGTGGCGATTGAACTTCCTGGAGAAGTATGCCACGGGATGCTCAATGTCATCAGAGTCACTTCTCTGTAGGAGCACAGATCCACAAGCTTGGTCGCTAGCATCGACCGCGATGGAGAACGGTTTGTTGACGTCAGGAGATTTGAGCACGGGGAAGTGACACAGCAGAGACTTCAGGTGATCGAAGGCTCTCTGGCATGCATCATCCCAGGTGAACTTTACGCCTTTCTTCAGTTGGTTAGTTAGACTGAGAGCAATCTCAGCAAAGTTCTTGCAGAACTTGCGGTAGTACCCGATCATTCCAAGGAAGCGGCGCAAAGCTTTTTTGTTGTCAGGAACTGGAAAGTCCATGATGGCTTGGACTTCAGCATTTATGGGTGCCACCTTACCCTGGCCTATGACGTAGCCAAGATAGGTGACAGTAGCACAACCAAAGTCACTCTTGCTCAGGTTAACAGTCAGGTTAGCCTGGGTCAGGCGCTGGAACAACGTCTCTACATCTTTTAGATGTTCTTCCCAGGAGTCACTCCATGTGATCAGGTCATCGATGTACGCACCCGTGTGTGGCAATCCGGCGATTGTAGACTGTATCATCCTTTGGAACGTGGCTGGGGCATTTTTCATGCCAAAGGGTAGGACTTCATACTGGTACAATCCAGATGGTGTGGCAAAAGCAGAGATGCTCTTGGCCCTCTCAGTTAAAGGCACACACCAATAACCCTTCAATAAATCAATCTTGGTCAGAAACTTTGCTTGCCCTACACTATCAATACAATCATCAATCCTAGGTATTGGAAACACATCAGTTCTAGTTACAGCATTGACTTTGCGATAATCTGTACAGAATCTAGTACTTCCATCAGGTTTTGGAACTAGCACACAGGGTGAACTCCAATCGGAGTTGGAGGGTCTGATAATGTCATGTTTTAACATGTACTCAACCTCTTTCTCAGCAATCTTTCTCTTTTCAGGATTCATCCGGTATGGATGCTGTTTTATTGGTTTGGCATCACCAACATCTACATCATGAGAGGCTATAGTAACTCTCTTTGGAACATCAGGAAACAAATCCTCATATTTCTTGATCAACCTTTCAAACTGATCTCTCTGTGAGGGTTCTAAGTGCTGGAGTTTTACATCAAGATTTTGCAACACTTCAGTGTTTGACAATTTACATGAAAGAACTTCAGCTTTAATTCTTGGTTCATCATCTTGAAACTCCCCCTCATCTTCACACGTTTCGACCATTGGAGAATCTGAAGTGACAGCTGCAACCCTAGCCTTTCTGTCATGATAAGGCTTTAGCATGTTAATATGACACAATTGTTTTGGTTTTCTCCTATCTGGAGTCTTCACAATGTAATTGAGATCATTGAGTTTTGTCAGAATTTCATAAGGACCATGAAATCTAGCCTGCAATGGATTGGACTGCAAGGGAAACAACACAAGGACCTTGTCTCCTGGTTTAAACTCACGGCTTCTAGCCTTATGATCATACCAAGTTTTCATTTTTCCCTGACTTGATTTCAAGTTCTCTTTGGCAAGGTCACAAGCTGCACGCAATCTTTCCTTGAACTTGCTAACATAGTCTAACAGACTGATTTGCGGCTCTTCCTCTTGCCATTGTTCACTAAATAATAGCAAAGGTCCTCTCACTTCATGACCAAACACTAGCTCAAATGGACTGAATCCAGTAGACTCCTGCACTGCTTCTCTAGCTGCAAACAACAGCAAATGAACCCCTTCATCCCAGTCTTTCTCATGGTCATAACAATAAGTCCTCATCATTGTCTTGAGAGTGGAATGAAACCGCTCTAAGGCACCCTGACTTTCTGGATGATAGGCACTAGAAAGAATCTGTTTTGCACCTAGTTCATACACAACCTGCTGAAACAATCCTGAAGTGAAATTGCTACCTTGGTCTGACTGAATTTCCCTGGGAAGACCAAACAACGTGAAGAACTTTATCAAAGCCTTCGAGATTGCAGTTGCCTTGATGTTACGTAGAGGTATGGCTTCGGGGAATCTGGTAGATGCACACATGATTGTCAACAAGTACTGATTTCCAGATCTAGTCTTGGGTAATGGACCAACGCAATCAACAATGACCCTAGAGAATGGCTCCCCAAATGCTGGGATAGGCTGCAATGGAGCTACAGGTGGGTCTAACTGGTGTTTTCCAACTACCTGACAAGTGTGACAGGTTTTGCAAAAGTTGGAAACGTCTTTCCGAAGCCCAGGCCAAAAGAAGTGTTTCATGATCTTATCAACAGTCTTGTTAACACCAAGATGACCTCCTAAAGGTAAACTATGAGCCATTGTTAAGATCTCATTCCTATAGACCTTCGGAACAACAATTTCCCTGACCACTGCCCAATCTGCATTGGCAGGGATATCAGGAGGGCGCCACTTCCGCATCAACACACCATCCTTGAGATAATACCCAACTGGAACTGCATCTATTTCTTTTTCAGGAAGGGCTCTCCTCTTTAGTACACCAATTTCAGGATCATTAGCTTGCTCCTCAATCAACCACTTTCTGGACAGAGACAAGTCTCCAGACACATCAGAATCACCAGACCCATCCGGCTGGCTGAATAGAGAACTGATAAAAGTATCTGATAAGTCCTCAAACGGAGAAACCATAGTAGGCCAATCAGAGTCATGAGGCGAACCACCTGAGTCCTGACTATTCAATGTACTGGACGGCACCACAACATCATCTTCTTTAGCCTTCTTGGCCATAGCACGAGTCACTGCGCAAGAAGGATACAGAGATGGGTCCTCATCCCCATTTTCAGTGCTCGGCTGTGAAGTAAGATGTACAGGGGGAACTACTTTGCCCCCAGCCAGGTCATTGCCTAGCAACAGAGAAACACCCTTTATAGGTAGACTTGACATAAGTCCCACCTTTACCTGTCCTGTAACTAAATCTGACTTCAAGAATATAGAGCGCAGGGGTACAGATACAGTCCTCCCTTCAATACCTTGTACAAGTATGAAATCCCCTGAAGCGGTCTCATCACGTAACTCCAAGGAGTCCATCAACAAAAGTGACTGAGAAGCTCCGGTATCCCTTAGGATATATATGGGGACAGGAGTAGTATGCTCATTCAGAGCCACAAATCCCTCTGACACAAATGGAAGAAATTCCTCCCTCACAAAGTCAGCTGTATTAGGCTTTTTAGCCCCACAAGAAGCAGGCAATTTAGCAGATTGGTTATCTACTACAGGGGTTTCTAACCTTGTTTTCACAAAGGCATTTGGTTTGGTATCCTTTTCTTTTTCTTTTTTAGCTTTGAGGAACCAACAGTTAGTTGTAACATGACCAGATTTCTTGCAATAACAGCAAACTAGACCACTTTTGTCACTGTCAGCTTTCACACTTTGATCAGACCTGTTACTGGATTTCTGAGCACCATCACCAGATTTGTCTTTGCCTTTGGGTGAGGAATCTTGGGTATCACCGTAACCCTTTTTCTGAAATTGGGAACATTTATTGTTACTGCCAGACTAAAATTTGGACTTATGAGTGAGAACATATTCATCTGCAAATTTGGCAGCTGATTGCAAGTTCAGTGCTTGCTTCTCATTAAGGTAGGTCTTAACATCATCTTTAACACAGTTCTTGAATTCTTCAACTAACACCATTTTTTTTTGTGAGTTGAAATCATCCTTGACCTCCATAGAGGTACACCAGCGCTCAAAGCAAACCTGCTTCTCATTAGCAAATTCAACATAAGTCTGATTTTCAGATTTCTTCAGACCTCTGAATTTCTGTCGGTAAGCCTCTGGAACCAACTCATAAGCTCTCAAAATAACCTTTTTGACAACCTCATAATCAGAGGAATCATCTGCAGACAAAGCCGAATAGGCTTGTTGAGCTTTACCCTTGAGGACAGTTTGCAACATCAGAGGCCAGTGTTCCTTTGGCCACTGGCAACTCTTTGCTACCTTTTCAAAACACTGGAAATAGTTGTCAACATCCTTTTCTGAAAATGGAGGCACCAGTTTTACCTCCTGACTGGCACAAAGTTTATTTTTAGTTTCAATTTTAATTTTTAGTTGCTCCATTTGGAGTCTTTCTTCTCAATCGAATTTCTCTAATTCAAAATCTCTCTGTCTCTGTCTCTCTCTTTCTGCTCTTTCCTCTTTCTCTCTCTCAAATTCTCTTTGTTTTTCTTCTCTTGCTAATTTTTCTAACTCAAACTGCCTTTGTTTTTCTTTTTCTTCCCTCTCATATTCTCTTTGTTTTTCTTCTTCCTCCCTTTCTTTTTCTCTTTCCTCCCTTTCAATCTCTAGCATTTTTAATTTAAGTTCCATTTCTATATTTGGATTTTCCACTGGAAACTGTTCCAGATCTCCTGGTGCAAACACATTTTCATCAATGTAATATTCAACTATCTCTCTAGCCAGTCTTGCTTTTCGCATGGCTGGTTTCACCTCTGTCAGCTCCAACTGTCTGCAAATTTCTAGCAGTTCTGTCTTTTTAAAAGACTTCAAAACTCCTACGGTAGGTGATGCCAAGAAATCATCCATTGCTGTTGTCAATATATATCTAAGAAAATTCACAAAAACAATTTCACAATTTGGAATGTTAGATTTTCAATAAATTACTCACACAATGGTCTATCCCGGACGAGCCCCCAATTTGTTATGGCCCCAATTTGTTATTACATTTATAACACAACAGCAACAGCAAGGGAAGACAAACACAGTTTTAACAACTAAAACACATTTAATTTTTAAACAAAGACAAAGACTAATAACAACCTACAACTAAAGACCAAGATTGATAAATGAGAAAAAACAGAAATAATTACAGTCCCTTTTTGGTGGGGTGGCTTGGTGATGTCCTGGATGAAGAAAATGCTCAAACACAGGCAAAGAAATCCACAAAAGAAACGTCACAGGTCTTGAACAGAATGGCAGGTCTGGTCATCTTCTTGCAATTTCTCCTACTACTTTACTGTCTCAATTCTTTTCCTTATATACTCTTTTGCAGACCCCACCCACATTTAGACCTCTTTTTTTTAATTTTCTGAGACTTGCCCCAGACATGTCCAGGACATGTCTAAACATGACTCCAGTCTGAGCTTAACAAAAAAAAGGTAAATACTGCCATCTAGTGGCCTATATTCACATTACAGTAACTATGAGGAGAGAAAGGACTTTGCATGAAAATTAGAAAAAATGCAACTTTCAGATCCCTCCCCCTCCCTCTCCACTGCACTCCTGCCCTCCCTCTAAAGACCCTCCGCCAGATGAGACTGCTATGCAAGCGAATGGCACGCGATCTGTTATGCATGCGACTGTGGAAAGATTTTGCATTTTCACATGATTAAAACGGTCAAGTTGCCGAGGCTAGACATTACTGTTGTGAACAGTCACCATTGCTGGCCAACAATCGAGCAGAAATAAATCATGTCGACATGAAAAGTAATCTACAAAGCAGTATGTATTCAGTAAAAACCCAGCACACGCTTATTTCAGTAAGTTACCCGTTTTTTTGAGTTCAGAAACTGTTCTGAATCCTGCTGAATGCCCAGTTAACCACGAATGACAACATTTAGTTGTGAGAGCACAGAAACGTTACACATATTTATGAGGACAACAACAATAAGACTGCCAGGTCACTTCATGAAGATATTTTCTGCTACTTTCTAATAAAACGATGCCAGTAACATTAACCCCTGGAAACAAGCTAACGTTAGCTTGACTGCAACATCACACGCACCACGGAATAGTGTAACGATAACAAGACGCTGGCTATTTCAACCGCGAATGTGCTTGTAAGTGACGTTCACTCTTATTTACAGAGCGAAAATGAATTGATGCCGGTTCGGGCTGGGGTTAGAACCAGCTGTGCATGTGAGCGACGCCAACTCGCTTATGAGCAGAGCATTGCGGAGCAAAAATGAACCAACGAATAGAGCAGGGGTTTACCTGTCAAGCAGAAAAGTCGGCAACTCTGCGTCGGTTTTTAATCCTTCCAGATCACGGAGTTCGCTCAACCTCTGAAAAGCCACTTCGATGTTCACTCTTGTTTTATCCCGGGCTTTGTCTAATTCTTTCTTTTGTGCTGTTTTTTTCTGGCTTCCTCTTCTTACTTGTCTTAGCCATGTGTGCTGTTGTCGGTAACAGAGGTATCGGTATTTTTTTCCTCACTGATGGCCGTTGCGCCATTTGTTTCTTTAAGCTCCTGAACCGTCTCTCTGAGATCTGAGCTTGACTGAACACTGGCTAGAACTGAGGAGGAATGAGGAAGGAGGCTGTCTGCAGCACATGCATGCGCACTGTTTGATAGCTGTCGGGCATTCCCTCAGACACCATCCTGGCTCTGATTGGTTCTTTTTGGTCGGTCCGAATGATTCTGCTAAATTGCAGTAGGAGCAGTGGGTGGGTTTAAAGGAGCCTTTTTTAAAATTACAGATTACTAATCTTAAGTAATACTGTCTGTACAGCGTGACAGTTCTAGCAAATATGACAAAAAGTTACTTTTATAAGACTTACCAACTGTAGCTTTAAAAGTCCAATGCATACTCAAATGGATTCAGGTTAGGTGATTGACTTGGTCATTGTGAAACATTTCCCTTCTTTGCCTAAACTGTCAACTTTTCTTGTAGGATTAGGGCAGATTTCTATTGGAAATTATTATTATTTCTATTCTTAATAAATTCCTTTTTTTTTTTAATTATTATTAAAATGTCCCAATTCACCAATTACTGCCTAGCGCTTTACTTCAACTGATATCAATCTGCGCTGTAAGGAGTTTTGGAAAATTGCTAAATTTTGTTCGGCAGTTCAGGGCAGCGCTTACAGAAAGTGCTGCAAAATGGTTCTTTTTGCTGAAATGACACATATTTCAGGCATTTTTGGACTGTGCCCTCAACATCCCAAGCTATTTTATTCACAATATTATTCTATTAGCAAGCCTGATATTATGGCAGTTGAAATTAATGTGGACTAATGACGGCGCGAAAGTATAGGTGGCACTTAATTGGTCAAAAAAAAAATTTAGTTCATTTATAGGTCACAGAACACAATGTACCCTCCCCAGATTTGAATGATTTTTTTTTTAAATCAGCCAGCCCAATATGTCAGAAAACAAAATCTATAAAGATTATTGTGGGTTGCAACTGTATTAAACCTTTCCTGACCATTATTCCACAAGGATGTGACACCTTGCAAACCGTCTCTTTGTGTAGTGATGTAATTGAACAATAGATGTCACTGTCTACTGTCTATTTCCATTGTCAACAGCCATCTTCTTGTTCACTGATATGCAAATTTAAAAAAATTAATCCCCAATTTTCTCTGGGCATGGGATATTGTAGGACTGCACAGACTTTCATAGACATTTTTGTTAAACTGTATTGATATTCCTATTTTTGAGGCTTACCACTGGTTTACTTCTGGCGGGAAACCGTCTCTATTTACACTGATTAAGTCTTTGCCATTTCTCTGGGGGGTTTGATTTGATTTTTCAGCTTGGTCGCGGCTTTGTTTACTGGCAGTAACAGCTCATATGACTTCATATTGAGAGTTAACTTCAACAGATTCCGAATGCAAATGCCACATTCAAAATCAACCCTAAATCTTTTATCTACTTGTAAATGAAATACTGAAGGAATGGAATAGCTGAGCGGACAGTTTTGTAATAACTTTTTATCCCTAAAAAAGCAGGGGACAACAAATCAAAAGAGCTTGATTTACCTCACATTTATCCTGATTTGCACTTTGATCTCGTATTCATATTTTATTTCAACTCCAATATGCTGCGGTAGACAGTTATTAACAATTAACAATTTCCGCAATGTCTACATATTCATTGATCTGAGTGTATGTATCATGATCGTGGCTGCCCTGCACACTGGGATTGCATTTACATAATTCATTGGTCTATTTTTATTAAACCGTCTCAAAATATTATCCAGCTATTATTTAAATCTTTTTTTTATTATTTTCCAAGCACATGGCGTAAACTAGTCAGCAACAGGAAACGATTATCATTGTAGAGGGGAAAGAAATGGTCCAAATCACACAGTCACTTTTTTCTCTCTAACTGAGATCAAAAGAAATTATTAAAAAGCTTAAAATCAAGGCATTCCCAAAAGCAACTGTCTAAACAGACAGAGGAAGGCAAGGCAAGGGTCTTCTTTGAAGGAGCTCTGCAGGCTGTCTGTGCACGCCCACTGATCTGAGGTCTGTCAATAGCCTTTTAACCATTCTGGCTCAAAGTAAGATTTATTGACAAAAAAAAAAGGAAAAAATTAAAATATTTCCCACACTGGCAAGAATTTGCAGTCTGTGCGTGCATGTGTACGTAACTTCCAGTGTTTACGTGCAGTTTTTGGTACAAAAAAAAGGTTTCAATTGCGCCATTTTAATTTTTGACTACATGATCTCATCTTAAATTAAATGTAACTACACACAGCATCTCAATGAAAGCCAGCACCTCCCCTCCTCAAACAGTTACTATTCTCCGACTGCTATAGATTACTGCTATAAACAAAATTGCTGCTGTAGTGGCAGTGGTCACAACGCGCAGAAGCTATACAGAGAAACAGCGTGTAACATCTTTGAAATGCAAATCAAGGGTGGAAAATAAGCAAGTAGTTGCAATTTGAACCAAGTTGGATGCCAACTGCTTCGCCCTTCAGATACCAGTGTGTGTCCCCCAGTCCAGCGCCATGCTTCATTTGCTGTGACTTTCTGTGACGATAACAGAGGCCCAACGGCGAGCCACACACTGGCACCCAACTCCGGTTTCCACGGTGACTTTATAATTGTTCTGGAAATGTTCCAAGCTCCATTTGGTTCCAAGAGCAGCGTGTCTCTCAGCTGAAATACACATGAAATTATAAAATGTTTTTTGCCGCCAGATGGTTAGAATAAATAGTTCCTTGCAAGATAGTTCAGGTATAATTTTGCAATTTTATACATAGTGAACATATGCTTGACACATTTTTTTTTCTTAGGGACACATAAATTCCATGAAAATGCTTCCATTATTGCGACCAGGTTTATTAACCCAGAGGACAATGAGTATCTCTTTTGCAAATATCTATTTTGCTTCCATTAATTTGCGTAATTATATGGTAATGTTAATTTAATCTCTAACTGGTTTCTCGCAGCTCCTTTGCATTTGCTTCATATGCAAAATCTTAAAATTTAAATAATCTCTGATTTTAATAAAAACGTGTAAAATTAAATGCAATTTGCCAGTAAATTCCAGTGGGAACTTGCATTAATTTTGTCACAGTGCTGTGAAACTTATGTGCCCCCTTCCCGATTTCTTCCATTTTTGCTTGTTTGTCATTAATAATAGTCCATCCAACTAATTTTAATGTAAGACAAAGAAAATGTGAATAAACACAGAATGCAGCCTTTAATTATCATTTCATTTATTGAAGGTAAGGAATAATTCAAAACCTGTATCACCTTGTAAAAAACTGTTGCCTTCCTAAATCTAATAACTGGTTGTTCCGGCCTAGAGGCTATTAACTGCAATGAAAGTGCAGGCCACTCCAAAATCTTCATTTTGATTCTTTTGAGCCATTCAGAGTAAACTTTTGTTTGCTTCAGATCATTGTCCTGCTGCAAAACCATTTGCATTTGGGCTTTAGGTCACAAAATGATGGCGAGACATTCTCCTTCAGTATTTTGTCGTAGAGAGTAGAAGTCATGGTTCTATCAATTATGGCAAGTTGCTCAGGTTTTAAGCAGCAAAGCAGCCCCAAACCATCGCACTACCACCACCATGTTTGACTGTTGGTATGATGTTCTTATTGTGAAATACCGTGGTAGCTGTACATTTGATGTAACAAGAGCTACTGTGTCCTCCAAGAAGTTCTACTTTTGACTCATCAGCCAACAGAATATTAACCCAAGTCTTGGGGGTCATCAAGATTTTTTTTGCCAAATGTGAGATGAACCGTTATGTTCTTTTTGGTGAGCAGTGGTCTTTGCCTGGCATGGATGGATGCCATAGTTGCCTAATCCCTTTCTCATTATGGAATCAATGACAATGACCTGAATTGAGGCAAGTGAGGCCGGCAATTTTTAAGATGTCAGTCTGGGTTCTTCTCTTTAACCCAGTTATCAATTGAATGTGATTATTGGTTGATTGACTTTCTAAGGGGGCTATTACTTTTTCACATAGGGCTACCTAGGGTTGGATAGCTTTCTTCCTTCAATAAATAAAATGATCTTTTAAAAACTGACTTTTGTGTTAATCTTTGTCGAATATTAAAATGAGTTTGTTCACTTGATACATTTAAAATGGTCAACTTTGCAAAAATGCAATAAATTTTGAAGGAAACTTCATCGCACTATATTTCAATGGGAGGAATAACATTTTTCTGACCTATTTTGAGGGTACACACATAACATAAATTACGCAAAAGCATATATTAATTCAATAAAAATCAAAACAGAATGTTTGAACTGAAAAGCAAAATAATTGTCTTGAAATGGATAAAATTGACTTAATGAAAGCCCTGCTAGGCACAACCAGTCTGGGCTGGCACTAGAAACGAAGACGCCTCCATGAAGATTTTTCCTGTGCAAGAGTCCTGGGTAAATTGGTACCAGGGCGCTTACATGAAAGAACCTTATCTAGTTTTACAATTCTTTGCTGAGAAAAATGGTTCAGTATTGACACTTTCACACTCTTCAAATCTTTGATAGGGCGCTGCACATAGACCAGAAAAAGGGTGTCTACCAAGAAAAACCAGGGAAGGAGTACGGGCTGGAGTGAAGGAACTTGTCCTGGGAGGCAATTTCCTCTCATGGATCCGCAAGCCCTTCGTGCAAGGTCCCGTCACACCTGTCACGTTGCCTTTGTGATTATCCACAATCACATGGGTCTGAGAGCCAGGGGATCCACTAACCACTGAGGCAGTGACACTAATTAAAATAACTCATCGCTTTGAGGGTAATATGCCCCCTAATGTTCATGTATTATATATATATAAATAAATGAAAATAACCTGGGGACAATTTCTTCTCCTTTCTTGCTGCATTTCCTCATCTAATGAATACTACAGAATAGTGCCTCCAGAACATAAATGTTAAAAGTGGTTTGTCCCCTATCCCCTCTCGCATTCCTTAAATAAATGTTTTACAAGTGTTTTTGGAGCGATACTAATTCAGCAGTGTATGGACTTCAAAAAAGATAGCAGGGACCTGTTCAACTGCTTTGACAATTTACTTGCTCCGCTTAAGGAAGTCCTTATAGTTTTTAGGCCATTCATTACAAATTATGGACAGTAGAACAAAATTTACGAAATTTACAGATTTGACTCACAACCCACACCTATTTCAGTACTATCACTTCTCATAACACAAACGGCCCTATTTTAATGATCTAAGCACACAGTCTGAAGCACAGGGTGCAAGTGCATTTAGGGCGTGTCCATATCCATTTTGCAAGCAAAACGGCAGATTATCAGGGTGCAATGCAAGGCACAAGGTACAAAGGGGTCGTACTTAATCTCTTAATCAATCATAGGCGTGTCTTGGGAGTGGCGTGAGATAAACCAATCAGAGTGTCATCTCCCATGTACAAAAAAAAAGAAAAACTTTACGCTGCAGATGAAAGGGTCTGCAAGGCGCATGAGTAAACCATTGGTTTAAGTATGGAAACCTGAACACAGTGATCTCCAAAAATGAGCTAAAATAAAAAATATATATATATTGTTCAAAATTGCTTGACTTTTTACTCATATCAAGGTGTAAAAAATCAATATAGTGAATTACATGTTGGGTAGGGTTGCAATTGAACATCACCTGACAACTTGTGGGTAAAACAAGCAAATGAATAAATAACGATACTTATCCAGGATCGCGGGTAAAAAATAATAATTATTAAGTGCTGGTGGAGAATAACCAACAGATATTAAAACAAGAGTTTGTCACTAAAGTGACTATATCCCCCGCCATTAGGTCACCAAAACCGACTGGTGTCTGCGCATTCCCAGTAGGAAGGTTGGTACCAAAAAGAATTGAAATAGGTTGACTCTTTCTTGAGATATCGCGCTGACAATGTTCGGGACGGACGGACGTACGTACGTACGAACAGACGTACGGACGGAGCTGAATACTATATCCCCCGCGATAAGTTAGAATCCCGTGAATAATGTCTGACGGGCTTCCACTTGGCTGACAATTGAAGGTCAAATCAGATTTATGGAAGAAATTTGGATTCTGAAACGCATTTCCAACTCTTCAAACATTTGGTCTGTCCCAGTTTCTGTTTTGAGTGAACAAAAATCCAAGTAGTGTCTTAGAAGAAATGATGTACATAATACATAGGCTAACCATTGTGCCCAGCCAGCTACCCCTCCTGGAGGGATAGTATGGTAAATAGCAGGAATGACAGAGCTTGCCCAGATCAAGAGGACGTGGCTTTTTCCAGAAGCATTTGTAAATGCCTACATGGGAAACCACACGTTAAATCACAAATTACCTGATGGAACAAGTTCAAATACGAATTAAATAGCCTGCATCGCAGCATGCTCAGATGTGCAGATGTCAGTCGCACTAACCATTTATTTAGTGTCTTGTCAATAATCTTTCACTGTTTGCATAAGTGGGTGCAGTTGCTCGTCTGTAGTATGTGGGTGAATACGCAATGCTTGTTACAAAGACGCGCAACAAAGCTTGAATATGCGCCCAGAAATTAGCAGTCAAAAACTAAAAATTGACTTTCAACTAGGTTTTTGTCAGTCAATAGCTCGATCGCATTTTGCGGTCTCAAGATAGCTATGTGCCATATATCGAGCGCTGACTGCAATAAAAAGTTACATGTCCAGATGTTTTACATTGGACATAACTGTTTATTTCAGTTAATTGTCGATATGTGCATGACCATACATCATTATAAGATCACCATGCCCATGGGCACTCAGTTTGTCATAATTACACTACATATTAATGCAAACTGGGAGCTGGACGCAATAAGGATATTTATGCCAGTACATAAACTAACAAAGCTACTTGCGTCACTCTTTGTGCCAGGTGTAAGACAGAGTCTAGTATAATATCACAAGAACTGTCCATTATTTTCTTGTCGACTTTAGGGCCAACCATTCACTTACTAATTGCAAACGTTACTAATACCAGCAGGTTGGCTAAATGATAGCCTTAAGGTCTGTGTTATTGCGGTGTTACATGCAAATGTTACCTCAAGGCAGCAGCATGCCATCAGAGGTTTAAAAGGCCTGCAGCACCTTGCAAGAACATGTATTATCAAGAAATATAATTACAGAGTGATTGCTTATTGGCTATATTTAAATGATATTTTAAGAATGGCAAAAATCCTCCTTAATAATCACGAAATATCACAAATAATCCTTGAATTTTATCTCCTGTTTTAGCATTTTACTCAGCAGTTTAATTTATGTTACGATGGCACTTGATTAATTCAAAATATTTTAAGTGTTACAAGGAGTTTATTTCAAGTGGAACACATTTTAGCCGTGTAAAACTACACCGAACATTGGAATAAAACAGCTTTATTGACAATTAGCCTCGCAAACAATTTATCTGAATCTGTGCCATTTTATGAGCTACATGAGTTCAGAATCTTCAAGAGATGTATTTATGTCCGGTGCCATCAAAGCAGATCGCAAAATACCTCTTGACATCAGGATGTAATCAACAATGATAACTATATCATAAAAATATTGGCCTGTCATTCGACCAATTAGTCGTAGCAGCTAAGAGAATCAATGTTTGGTTGCTAATCAGGCCAAGTAAAAGCAGACAGGTTCAAAGTAATAATGCATTAGAAGGCAAGGGTACCGTAGGCCTTTTACATCTGATGGCACACCACAGCTCCAAGATTAGACTTGTGTAATTTTAAAATTTCAAATTTGATGACCGCGTCTTCACAATCTTTTGGCCAAAAATTTTGCCAATTCCTTTCTGCACCTTTTAATTTCTCTCTCTCTCTCTCTCTCTCTCTCTCTCTCTCTCTTTCTCTCTGTTCCCTGGCCTTTCTCTTTTGATTTTTGAAATTCTTGACTTAGACATCTCAACAGGCTGCTATCCATTTAGCATTAGTCGCATGCGTTCTGCACATCTGAAGTGTTCTAACCGCATTTTCATACTAATTACAGGGTGGAGTAGGGTTTTAGATTACAAGTTCAAATATGGTACTTTTGTCTAACAATATATTTTTTATTCTGGAACTATATATTTTTATTAATGAGCCACATATGAATTGTATTAAGACTGAAATAAGTCTGTGAGTAAATTTGTGTGTTTGGTCCCATTCAAGAGCCAACATCAGCAAGGCCCACAGCAGGACTAAGTTTGTGATCCCATTCAACAACTGTAAGGTTTGTAAAAAAAAATAAATAAATAAATTGTTGAAGTCTCTATCAATGAGGAGAATATTTGATTACGATTGTTTTGTGATGCTATTGGTGTGCTTGTGCAGTGCAAAAGAAAACTTGGAGTTGGTGACTGTTGCCTGCATAAAAAATGAAGCAGTACCTCAGCTCTCAAAGGAATTTGCACAAAATTAGCCAATCGCCACTACCATACCAGCCTCAAAGTGTCACTACGCATCAGGAATAAGCCATTAAGCATGGCACAGCATGTGAGCTAGGAGTATACTGTAGCTATTACAGATATAACCTCCAGGTTAGAACATTGACAGATTTTTACAATTCCAAATGAGGGGATGACTCGACAGCAGATTTTGGTTTTTTTTTTAAATTCCAGAGTAAATTTATTTTCAAGACCTATCTTTGGGTGATGTCTCAATTCCCCTTGTCATACACTGACATCTGAGTTTTCACACATTACCACAATTTACATTTACCCTCGGCAAATTATGATTTTTTTTGGGATTACAATCTTCTGAGAAAGCAGAGTAATGTTCTCGAAGACCAAGAAATCGCTGTTTTGAGGATTCTTTTTCTGACTGGTAGGATAAAAACAGTATCTTATCAGTGTAAAATTATATCATCAAATCATACAGAGTAGTACTAAAGTAGTTGATGTGGAATATTCCAATGCCAGATAAAAGATTGTCTTGGAGTAATATCTCAGCATCAGACATTCCTGTTAGATAAAACAACAATGGGAAAACTTATTTATAATACAAAGATGGTCCCTGTGATCTCATGCTTCTAAGCAGCATGCTGTGCACATCTGGCCTTCTGAAGCAGTGATCAGTGGCCATCTCCTTGTGAACGTGTCTGTAAATCTGGCGTCCAATGATGCTGTCAGCGCCAAATTCCAGGGGTTTCCAGGGCCCTGTTCTTTTTTGCGAGCAAGGAGTAGAGGGCTTTCACCAAAACATGGTTGCAACACAGCCTGCTCTCCATGTGTTTTTTTTTTTTTTGGTAGTGGGGGGATGAGATCTGGGCCCATCTGCAAACTGTGCATCATTGCTCCTCAACACTTGAAAAAACAAAGGTGTTACTTTTCAAAGCAGGCCACAGGACCCCTGCAGATTATCCTCCACAGCATTTCAGAGAAGGAGGAGCTACTTCTGAGGTTGTCTGCTCCTCCAAGACACGTTCATCTCCAGGGGGGCTTCTGAGCATGTCATAACTGTGGCCTTCTGTAACATGGGTTACTGCCAATGAGGCCAGCCATAGTAGATAGATGAAACCCAAAGAATTTCCTTTCATGGTCTCTGTTAAAGTTCAGCCACAGCATGCTCTCAGGAGTGACCCCAGCTCCTCTGGTGCATTACTGCATGTTGCCAACAGAGGGTGCCGTAAGCCCAAGTTTCCCTGACATGACAGCTGAAAAGAACAAAATGTACCCTCTCTATTTTAGCTTGTGCTTGGGCCATCGAAAAAGCACTGCATTGGCCTGCCCCGAGAAATGACACCCGATGTTTGCAAGTCTGTGAGGAAAGCTGTCTCCATGTGTGGCTCTTAGACTGAAAACACAGGAAGAGTCTCTTGAATATCTTCAGCAGCTGACACGCTAATTCACACTGGTATTACACCCTTCGTCTCACTCTGTCTGGCCAATTTTGATAGTCTTTCTAAATTTTGTATGCTATGTTGGTAATGCAGAGTTACAGCTGGGGGAATGGAGGATCAAGATTTCAGATCATGCTGTATATCAAATATTTCCCATCGATAGCCCAGAGCATTTTTAAGTAATAAAAATGAATTGTCCAAAACAGACCTGTGCCAGGGTGAGATAAAAGGGCAAAGACCTGATGAGTACTATGATAGTTTAGAACTTGACTTTTACAACAACTGCAGTAATCAACAACCGCAATAGAATAGTGGAATAAAACTACAGATTAAATGATTTCATCTGATTCTAGGTGAAAATTGCAAACAATAAAACATTAAATAGCTATTTAGTTGTAGAACAGTTGTATAGCATGCAATACAGGGAAAGTGGTGTAAATTGTGAAAATACCATTTTTCAAAAATATAAAAAAAAATGGAATGAAATATGTAGAGTGGTACGATTAGACAGTGACTAACGCATTAAAAAAGGAATCAATTTATATAAAAGCACTTTCAGAATGATCTCGTAAGTTATTAATTTACAGTCAATTTCCCCCAATCAAAAAATGAACATTCTAATTACAGAATCTTTAGGTTATAATTTAGACATAAGTCTTAATTTCCCTGATGGAAAATATCACATGATATTTTTTGGAGACTCATTGTCACATTTCTACAAAAATGTTGGAGAGAAGAAAACCTTCTCACAGTAGTATTCTGGACCTTGCATAATTTCTACATACATAGCCCTGCCAAATGTGTAAAAAAGATTTATTCATTCTTTATAGTCAATTGTAAACTTTTTAGATGGAGTTTGTCTTCTTATAGTAATTTATCTTTTTTTATGCATTCGACGCAGTCATGAATGCAGACACGCAAGCAGAGATGCACACACATTTGCGCAGACACTAGGTAAGTCTAACACTACCACCATGTTTTAGAGTCTGTGCTTTTCCCGGTTTTTAGGTCTCTTGCACATGGCTAGAAATGGAAAGAACACAGATTTCTGAAGAGAAGAACCTAAAGTGTAGTCGCTTTATTGAATCAACAGGAATGCACAGAGATGATTACACACTTAACAAAAGGAAGATAAATCAGAAACCAAGAACTATTCAAGTATTTATTTAATGTAATATTTGATCATATAGATGAAAATAAATAAGCAGATAACAGTATATAGTGAAAACAAAAATAATAATGTCTTTTTAAGACTTTTTCTAGTGTGGCCAGCCTTGCTTTGATTACAGGATTTAATCTCTCAGGCGTGAAATTCACACTTATTTCCTCACTCGCTAAACCATTCCATATGGTCTGAAGTTTACCGCACAAATATTCTTCTCATAATACAACAGATTTATTCATTAATACAACACATATAGCAAATCCCAGATTTGCTTGATCGGATTAAGGTCTGGGTTTTGAGCGGGCAAACTCATTACTTTTATGTCACCTGATGATCCTCTCCGACTGAGATCATTTTGGCGCAACTTAGAGGTGGATTAAGAGTCATTATATTGTTAAAAAAAAAATCCCTGACCAGTCTCCTTCCAATGATGCTGTGATACTTCTTTTGATCCATGATCCCGTCAATACCAGCTAATATCCATGTTTTACCGAAGGGGTGAAACACTCACTTTTGAAACATTCTCTAACTCAATAGTGCACAGAAGTTCTGTGTTTGGATAAGAAAATTTCCAATTTGATTCAATGGTCCAAAGAACTTGCTCCCAGTCCGCTGCTGTCCAATCCTTAAATTTCTAGGCAAGCTCAAGCCTTTTTTTTTTTATGTTGCCAGCGCTAAGAAGTAGTTTATTTGACAGCAACGTGACCAATCAGACCATTTTGAAAATATTAGATCTTGATACTTTCATATCATCTAGGAGTTGTCATGCTGTCAACTGCCTTTTTTAACTTGTCATACACAGATAGAGAACATCAGAGGCACTAGCATTTTGCGCCTCTATTACCACTAATGTCAGCAAACTGGTCTCTTTGAAACACATGATAGTGTTTCTTGCAGTGCCATGGCAGCATTTAACATCTTTAAAAATTTTTAAGGGACCAACCAGCTTCGTGTAAGGCCACAATGCGGCTAGGAACAATCTCAGGGAGCTCTTTCCGTTATGCCATCATATTAAACACTGTGTCACCTTATATTCTGGAACAACTGACTATCAGAGGTAATTTTGTAGAAAAATGGTGCCTCGAACCAGTTTAAACAATTTTTTTGCATCAATAATCATGGAATAAGCCTTTGAACATGCATTCATGATAAGCAAGAGTCAAAAAATATATATCATTTTATTATTTTACCTCAATATACTTGAGAATGATTTTTCCTGTTCCCATGGCCTACAATAATATTTCTCAATATATTTTCACCAAAAAAATAGAGATGTAACATATTCGGATCCCTTTTAGATGAGTGTGGTGGTGTATGATCATCAGTGCACACAACTGTATATTCCGAGACTGGCCTGTACGGTTATTGGCTGGTTTTGATCTAATGTGGAGATTATATTAAAAGACTTTGTGTTCTTGTGTCAGGATTGGGGGGGGGGGATTGAAATATTATGCTGTCATAGTACAGGAAAGAAAAAAGAGAAAACATTTTAAAAAGATGCCATCCATCCATTCCTTTGACAGCAATCATTCATCTCATTATGTTATTCCTTAATCCAGTTGATCTAGGCTCAATGTAAGCCTGTTGAGCCAGTTGGAATGGTTTCATAAGCATGATGGATGCGGTTGTCAGAAATGCCAAGGTCAATATGTGACTTTCGGAGTACGAGAACTCGCTTAATCCAAAGCACCCTCCATATATCAGCCCTGCTATTTGACCTCACTCTCCTTCTGTAATAACATACGAAGAGAGGACAACCGCTGGGCTCATTCTTATATGCTCATGTGGATTTTAAATGAGGTCACAGCTTACCTTAAAGTCCCATGTTGTGTGTGTGTATCATTCTTCAGCTACAATTGGAAAAAATATATTTTTGTTTTAACTCCACAAAAGGGGATATAAATATCCTGAAAGTGGTCCTTTCATGTTCCAGTGTGGGTCCTGCATGTTCCATGTCTGTGTCTTACACAAGGCTCAGGATCTACACATTGGACAGTGAGAACCTTTTAACTGAAAGATCAGCAGTACACATTACAGTAACTGTGTATGTAAAACATTTTGCATAAATAAATAGCACATTGATAATTCATTTACGCAATCATTTTTTCACTCTAAAGACGTGTAACAAACAATGTAAGTTTTTTTTTTTTTATCAATGTCCCTTAGGGCTAACACCTACTGGCTTATTTTCGATAGTGTATTAGAAAGTCATACTTTTTAAAACATTTATTGTGTACAAGCCACACAAAACTGGCTCTCTCCTCTATAATATTGATTTCTCAGCTCTAATTTAGAAGTTTATTTGATGTCTTTTTGTATTACAATGTAGAAATGACAGAATTTTTCATATAACTCCCCACCCCATTTCAGGGAACCATAAATTCTAGAATATTTAAGCCATATTTTGCAAAGCTAGTGAATACAGACAGCTTGAGACGTCCCTCATTCTCATTAACACTAAATTAATATCTGCTACTGCGCAGCTCTGCTGAGAGTTGGGCCATTTACGCTTTCTATCATCAACTCTCCTGCTCCACCTCTACGGCAAAATGTCCTTTGCCTGCAGCTGTGCTGCAGCAATGTCTGCTGCTGTTAGTGAAAACTAGCAGTTACATTACTCTTGCTAACTGCAAGTTAACATTCCACCTCCCCCCTGACATCCACCTGTGTGTTTTGAATATTTACCCTCATGGAGAGGGACTATCCCTTCGCTCATCTCCTAAAGCTCAGTGGGCTGCCACGTGTGTCAGGGTCAGAGCAGATGTCAAACATCATTACCACTGCCAAGAAGGTTGTCTGATTGGTCATGTTTGTTTATTTGTTTGTTTGTTAATCAGGTAGCAAAAAAAGTAATGAAGAGATTTGCATGACAATTTCACCAAAGCTGGATCTTGACCTGACACAGAGGTAATTAAATCAAGGGAGTGATCTGGATCTGAATCTGGATCCAGGATTTTTAGAAGGATTCTTCACCTTTACGCGATAAGGCAAAATTTAACATTTTGGGCTCAATTTTGACAACCAAAACCTTAGAGATATATAATAGAACCAGAGAAAACAAAGTAGTGAAGTACCTTTGCTTCAGCCAGTTAAGCATGTTAGCTTCCTGTTTCCGCATTTCCCAAGGATGCAATTTTGTGGCCAAAGATGCGCAACTCCATAGATACCAATTGAAAAGTGGCATTCTTGCCAAATAAAGCGAAAACAAATGAAAATGTTTTCGGTAATCCTTCATTATTTTGCTCTTTGTCTGACGCAACTGTTCGATGTTTGCAAGAGGGCCTGTAAAATAAGAACTGCTACTTAGAGCTTGATGACTGCTCGTGCACGAGTTTGGTTGTCCAGCTGTTGCTCTGACTGCAGCAGTTCAGCCAATGAGTGTATAGTGCGTGCACGTCCCGGATCAGCAGCGTTGCTCGTCATTTCCTTTCGAACACATTCGTCAATCAGCACAGACGACGCATTTTCTTGGCCATTGTGCATTTGTGTAATCAGATTGGCAATCTTATGAAATGGTGCAGGAAATAAGCACCCATGGAACGCCATTTTTTTTTGGATGGCGTCGGTCAATTCCATACTTCCTGGGCTGAAGTAGCTAGCCTAGCATCTTCCATTGAAAGTAATAGGGGTGGTACTTCCTTGCTCTCTCCAGTTCTATTAAATTACCTCCATGACCAAACACACTCAGCAAATGCAAGTGCCAATGGTATCGCAGATCAAAACTGGGCTTGTCTAACTCCATTTTGGTATTAATGAGACAGGAGGCAATAGCAGAGCTGTGGCCCTCTTGTCAAAAGAGCTGGACAAAAATAAACTGATTAGATGTGAGTGTAATGGGGGTTTGATCAGCTGCTGTCATTCCCTTTAGCTTCTACCCAGGACTTGCCATCAGGGGGATAAAAGCCCTGCACTCAACTCGCCATAAAGCACATTACTTCTCCAAACTTGTTCCCTCTTACGTTTCCTTATTAGTAACTAAATGTTGATTCATTCTTTTTTTTTAGGATCAATCGGTAGAATTACTGTCAATTTCCCCTTGGCTTGCATTATTGTTCATTGCAATAGTTATCAAGCACTTTACTATCCAAATTAGCTGTGAAGTAAAATGTCAATGTCTTTTGATGCTTCTGAATTCCTGTAGCTCCCAAAATGTTATACATTTTTTTTCTGAGTCAGTGTTTGATTGGCTTAATATGCCAAAGTAAATGTTATAAACATTTTCGCCAGACTCAGGTCCTCATATTGAGTATGCTAATGTAAAAATAAATCTGCCTACAACCATTGACGATACTATAATGCAGGTTAACTCTCAATCTGTTTCAAATTAAGAATCAGACTACTAATTGAATTGATTTACTGACCAAATTAGCCATCAAGAAGCTGCATTGCCATTAATTATTAAGAAGTATAGCTTTGCGTCAAAGAGGAAGTCTACATTATGAGATTGCATTGACGGCAATTAACGTAAAATTTCTTGAAGTTCCATCGTGAAGTAGTATTTTATGTAGTGAATGCTGCTGAATATGGCGCTTATATAAGGTTTAGAATAATTTGTAATTAATTAATTAGATACTTGAAATTCAATCTCATATTGTAACCTTTCGACAACTTCCCCAGAGGCTGGACTATAAAAACCAGGCCAGTTCTGGTGGCCCTGATGGTTTTAAAAGTACATCTGGGCCACTGGGCCATTTATATTGTTGACCCCTGATCATTGATAGGGTTTTTATAGTCCAGCCTCCGGGGAAGTTGTAGTAAGGTTACAAAATGAGATTGAATAATGCATTGAAAATAAAATAACAAGTAAAAAATTAATAAATCTAATTTCAAATGAATTCCCTGTGGTACTGTATCTCCTAATGATTTCTGTTAAATCCTCTCAGTAATTACCGCTAACACATAGAGTCACGTGATCCTGATCAAAGACAGAGACATCTACTTTCTGTGTGCAGCAAGTGCTGTGCCCTGCGACGTACTGTAAGCACACCACCTGCAAGCAACTGTACTGTGCACAGCTCGTTCGCTCCCTGCTGCCAATTGAAGAAGCATCCTGACATAGTTTTCATCAGTTAGCTACTTTAAAGTAGGGATTCAAAGAAAATAAGTACCTATAAGTACCTGCAGTATATTTCATACAGAATTGTTCATAAGTTAAGAAATTGCCATTCGTGTTCATCGTCAACTATAGACCATATATTCCTCTCATACCAATCTTCAAAAAATAAGGATTTACAGTGGCTCCAATAAGTGTTTGTACACTACTGTACTTCATGGAGCCGGTTACGGATGGCCTGGGCACAAACATGGCTTCCACTTGCTTCCTCCACTTTGGTGGCAAGACTGGAGGCCGAGGACTGTCTCTCCCTCTGTACCAGCAGGGAGATGTACCGTCAGTGCGCTGGCTGGTCTTCCTGGGACGTCCTTTCCTGGCTGCATTGGCTATGCGTTAAGACTGTTTGTACTTCTTGATGATGTACTGCACGGTCGTGTGGCGTAACGATAGCCGAGTTCCAATTTTTCTGGTGCTTTGGCCTTCTTTATGTAGCTGAATGATTTGCTCCCGCATTTGACGGGGTATCTCGCCTGTCTTAGCCATATATCACAGGAATACATTATGGGCATGGTCAGGCCATTTACATAGGCCAGTCTGTGTACAGAGGGAGTGTCCAGTATGGTCACGCTTGACCAAATCCGACCAAGTGAATCAACCATGTCCTGTAAACATCTTGAGTCAATTTTAGGTGAGTATTATAAGTTTTGTGACTCACTAATGGAACTGTACAGATACTTATTGGGTCAGATAATCGCCTTTCTGACCAAATATGCCATTTTGACATTAAATATCTGTTTAAAACATATTGATTATCAAATATTTTAATCACTTTTACACACAATAGCAAGCATTTAGCCGAATATACAAAAGCTGTTATGTAGTCAAATTTTCAAGTAGTGTACAAATACTTATTGGAGCCACTGTATAAGTACCTACCTCCACGTCAAGAGGGGCCGGCTGGGGTGGCTCGGGCATCTCTATCGGATGCCCCCTGGACGCCTTCCTGGGAAGGTGTTCCAGACATGCCCCACTGGGAGGAGGCCTCGGGGAAGACCCAGGACACGCTGGAGGGACTGTGTGTCTCGGCTGGCCTGGGAACGCCTCGGGATATCCCCGGAAGAACTGGAGGAAGTGTCCGGTGAGAGGGAAGTCTGGGCATCCCTGCTTAGACTGCTGCCCCCGCGACCCGGCCCCGGATAAGCGGTAGAAAATGGATGGATGGATAGGATAAAGCATGAATTGCCAGATTTGGCTTCTGCGCAAAGGGGTTAAATGACAATGTCATCAGAAGATTCTGAAATAATGTTGCCAATGTAACGGCAGAGATGTGCATAAATTGTCATAAAATTAATAAAAAAATTAAAATCTAATATTTTAAAATTAATAAATGAATATTTAATTGTCATTAAAGCCTCTTGCCTTAAAAGTTTGGTATGGTTTAATGCGCCTGAAATTTCCTTCCCTTCGGATGCATTCATTTGAATCAGGCCTGTAGCCAGCCTAGTGGAAGGGGAGGTTCTTTTGTACAAAAAGTGGATCTTTTTGCAGTCTCCCCCCCCCATTTAAAAAAATAGATATATTCTGAGCTTTAAATACTTAATTGCTGCATTCTGGTGACTTCTAATTCTCTAATTTTTGTAGTATTAGCTTGTTAACTGCTGTCTTAACAAGCCAAGCTCTTATGATGAACCAATATTTTTTTTGTCACACACAAACACACACACGCGCACACACACACACACACACACACACTCAAGTGAATGGTGTGGTAACACAGAGGAACACACATCGCACACAGGGCTCCAGATCAACTTTCGTAATGAGGGGACCAAATACAATGTATTCAATGTACTGGACCCTGACAATCTAAAGAGTAATGTTATCATCTAAAGTTTATAAAACCCGAACCAAAACCCACAAAGTATGTTTTCTCATTAGGTCTTCTGCATTCTTGGTGAGCATAATGATGTTCAAAAATTAAAAGGCAAGAAACTGATTGTAACTTTCCTACTCTGAGAACAACAATTATGACATAAAAATTAATATGATTAGACAACAGTTGATGCAATTCGGTTGATACAGTAGCTGCTCCTAAGTGGAGAAATATGGCATGTGAATTCTGCCCAGACAAAAACAGAGTAAACTTTGACTGCAAAGTGCAACTGAACCAGTTGTTTAAATCTGTTGTTCATGAGCTAACTTGCATATTAGATGCAGCCTGGAATCCTAACAAACTGCCGCAAATGTAGCACACTTAAATTAAATGCTATGACAATATAAAATTATGCATTTTAATTGCACATTGCACACAGGTCATGGGTCTGATTCCAAACTGGGGCCTTTGTGTGGGCTTGCCATGCCTTCCCTGTGTTCACGTGGGTTACCTTCAGGAACCCCTGTTTTCTCCCTCAGTCTAAAGAGAGACATATCAAGCAAATTGAAGATTCCAAATAGTTTCTAGACATGAGAGTTGTTGATCATGTTATTCGATTCCTACGCGCATTTCAAAGAGTATGACTGATGTCATGATGTAGCCATAAAAGTGCTCAAAATGTCGTTAAAAATTAGTAAATGAACAAACATTACTGAATATTGGATTCAGAATAGGCATCGTATCGCGACTCCCACATCGCAATACAATGAGTTGCCTGAAAACACCCCAATGGCTGCTGTTCTGTTAGGTGCACCGATTTCCTCTCAATCTTGAGTAGCATATTGCCTGCTTTTTTCCAGATGGTGAAATTTTTTTTTCGTAAAAACTTTATATTTTGGAAATTACTGTGTTAGTGAGTTATAGTTCTGCCTTAAAAGGTGTTCAAAGTGTTTATATGAGCTTGCTTTTTGCTTGTGCGCTCTGATAAAAGCCCACAGTTTCCTTGTGGGGTAAGCATTCTGACAGTAAGATAAGCTGTTAGTTAATGTGCTGGCCGATGGGGTTCGGATGAAAAGTGGACAAATTTCAGTGTTTCATAGTGTAGAGAAGGCATTTTTTGGGTTTGTATAGGTTTTTGGTGATGTAAGTAGAGTTCTGCATGCATTTAACTCTGGTTTACAGTTAATATACACAGAACCTCTGTTATAATCTGAATGTATAATTCATTAAACTGACTGGTAAAAAAGGTGCCGGATAAAATAACTGGCAAAAAAGAATGTACCTGTTTTTAACACTGTAACCCCTTTATTTGATTGAAAATAGTACAAATACAAAGACAACATATCAAATGTTGAAACAAAGAAATTTTATTGTTTTTTTGAAAAATATCTGCTCATTTTGAATTTGATGTCAGCAACATGTTCAAAGAAGTTGGGACGGGGCAACGGTGGACTGGAAAAGTTGTGTGATGCTGAAAATACACCTGGTGGAACATCCCTCAGCTAATTAGGTTAACAAGCAACAGGTCAGGAAAATGATTGGGTCTGAAAAGTCTTTCAGAAGTAATGATGGCAGGGTTTCTCCACTCTGTGGAAAAACTGCATGGGCTAATAGTTCATTGATATAAAAAAAACATTTCTTAATAAAAATTGCAAATAATCTGGTGATTTTATACTCTATGCTACATAACATCATGAGAAGATTCAGAGAATCCAGATAAATCTCTATGCAAGGCTCAAGGCCAGAAACTAATATAGGATAACTGCAAAACAATAAAATTTCATCTGATATGTTGTCTTTGCACTATTTTCAATTAAATATAGGGATTAAATGATTTGCATTAAATTGTATCATTGAGTTTCCAGAGGGCTTAACAATGCATTAGAGGTCTGCATATCTTTTAACAAAAAGGGAACTTCCTTATTTCAGCCAAAAGTATCCCAATGACGCTCTCTTGTAAAGAAATAAAGTAAAAATATTTGGGACATAATATGGGCAAAAAAAAAAAAAAAATCACTCTCTTTAAATGGTGTGTTCCTTGAAGTCGGGCTTGAAACTTAAAAATTCAATAAAATTCTGTTTCTATTAACAGTTTACACTGCATCCCAACTATGTGAAATGGGGTTGTAATAATAATAATAATAATAATAATAATAATGATATTATATCAGTGTCATTTCATTGATCAAAAATTACATTGGAAAGACAAAGAAAACTGGCAATAGAAAAGCTGTTCAAAAGCAGCTTCTTCCTTCAAACATTATTGGTCTGGAGTATTTAAACTGAATGGCTGCATAATAGAACAGTAGCATTGGTCATGTGTGTAGAAATCTCAATTTCACATACTGTTTTTTCTTTTGTAGGTGTCAAGTAGTGTAACATGTAACATGTTTTACGAATTGCAGATGGGAAATATGACTTGGCTGCAGCTTGAAAAAACTTCAGTCAAAAGATTTTTCTTTGCTTTAATCCCGGTACATGCCTGTGTTGCATTCCTAGTCTTGTATAGATGTTTTCCCCACGTATCGCATGCATATTCTGAAAACTCTATATTCTGTGTTATTATCGTTTATCCCAGCACTTTATATTAACGAACCTCAATTCCTGTCTGTTTTCTAATTGCAGTATATTGTTACTGCAGCTAATGCCCAGATTCTGTATGAGCAATAGTAATTATTAAGGAACCTTGATTCCTGTTTGTTTTATACTGCTTCGCTCGTGCCTTCTGCTGCAAAGTAGGAGTAGTAAATATCACCAAGTCCATCACTCAGCTTCCAGTCTGCCATGCACCTGAACTGTGTACAAAGCACAACCTTTACAACTTGGTTGTAAAACATTTGCGGTCAATGAGCTTGTGATCCCAGAAATTTGTTTTTACCTCCAAGCCATTTTTAAATTCTCAGTATTTTTTTACTACTTCAGTATTGAATTTTCATAGAGATTTTTTGTACAGGAGGCCATAGGCGGAACCAGACATATTTTACTGGGGCCCATGCCCCAGTATTAGTCTGCAGTGCCCCAGAATAATTTTCCCCAGGGGATTTTAAGTCTACATGTCCACATAATGTACAGTAAGCGAATCTACAGTTACAGAAAGTGCATAGGCACACAACTACTTAATATGATAACTGTGACTCATTGTTACTTTATTCACTTCACTTCGTATAGTACACAATGGCATGTGGCTACTTAATATTCACGTGGCTTTGGCTGTGATTCGGCTTTTGCTCACCTCAGAACTTCGGAACCCAAGGTCACACACACACACAACGGTGTCTGTCAGTGCTGACTGCTCTCGCCATCATTCTGTCCACCTGTCTTCAGGTTAGTGCTGGGCAACTGCCTGTCCTTATTGTTTGTTTTCTCCTCTGTGTCGCCATTTCCATGGGAATTTAAATGTCACAACTTTGCTTATATTTTCAGCTGCCGTCTTGCCAGCTAGCTCTGGCTGTAAATTGAAGTAGCCTAGTGCAGACGTTAGCTGCTGCCTTTTAGCTAAATGGCTCATGATAGGCATAACGTTGATTCATAATGGTTAGCCTAACACTGTCAACTCGGTTTCCGGAGATTGCGATCGAAGTTTGATGAGCATATATGAGCTATTTCACGATAAAACATGGGTTCTGTATGAACAGAGAATCGGGCTCATCAAGTACTTTGGTTATGAGACAACAAGATAATCTGATATGAATGTATAATTTGAAGCACTATTTATGCTTTTTTATGATAACTTGGTGCTAAAAAACTTTTGCTTGCGTGCTTCGCGCACTCGTGTTGCTTGTGCCCCAGCTGTGCCCCAGTACAGTATTAGGTCTAGTGACGCCCCTGCTTGTGACCCTTATTTTGAACTAAAACTATGAAATTAAACAGAAATGAGATATGATTCTAAATGCTACAAGTGTCTTATTTCATTTAAGTTACATTTTCACTTTCTGTGATGCTCAAATTCTTGAATTGCGAAGCTTTAATCTCATTTGCATTTCTCAAACTTGTGAAAAAATATGGTCATGTCCCTCTCTCTTGGAATTTTTCTTCCATTTTGACATGAGACACATAGAAAAATCTATAACATTCGATAGCTTTATCCACAGTACATCGTCGGCCTGCTGATAAAACCTTGTGTCTGCCTTTACAGGAGAGCATAAAAAATGTTTAATTTTGCATGCAAGAGTGCAGTTGAGCTGTGTTCGGGTAGGAAGACTATTTTTCTTCCCAATAATGTATCCAATCAATAAAATTTATTATTTTGCAATGTTTGTGTTATTATCGTGGACATACAAGTTTTCGTTTCTTATCAAATTTGGGGATACAAGGTTTTATCAGCAGCACAGCAATATGCAATGCTGTTGGATGACATAGTGCAGCCCTTGTATAATGCTGATATCATCCATTAAAATCACTTTAACTTCTTGGCATATCCTGAGTGTTTTCTTTGTTTTCCCTGAGTCTAGCAATCTTGGTCCAATTCAATTTTGTTTTGTTGATTCTCGTTTAACTTGCCTCTCTTCGTATTTCCTGAATATGCTTGCATGATCCTTTCCACTCTGTTGAAGACCATCTCTGTGTATTTAAGTTCCTAGACTTTATCTCCCCTTTTCTCAACTATTGTCTTCCACGTTTAAACCCAACACAGCAAGTCTCGACTGGGGATATTCTTCACAGTGCTTGTGGGCCTGGCGAATGGTGTATCTTCCAGCGAATTCTGCATCCTACTCCAAGAGTATGCGGCCCTGCATGCCCTGATCCATTCGGCTTGACACCCCGGCAACTGACCTCGGCCCAGTCTCTTCTACTATAATGCAGGATCCTGAAGGATGGCTGCGCTTCTTGGCAGATGCTCCACACCTTTTCCAAGAACATCAAGGTAACTCTTGTCAGTGGGCAGAACTTCACTCTGTCTAAGGACATCATTGACTATCATAAGTGAAGCCTGAACTTTGTAAAGATTGCCCTGTTTCGTGACCTTGCAAGTTTTCAAGAGGCATTTGACTTGAAATTAGCCCCTAACTCACTTATGCACATTTTGTCAAAAATATGTCCTTTTCCCAAGAAAATATTATGAAATGTATCACAGTTGGGATTAAATGTGTGAAATAAAAATATATAATTATAAGTTGTGTTTATAGAGCTCCTGGATCAAACATTAATATTTTTGAGAATAGACTGACAGAAATGTATAACAAAATCATTAGCAATAAGATTCTATTTGTTTGTGGAGACTTCAATATAGATTTTTAATATCTATATTGTCAATCACAAATAAAGAAATTAATTAACTCTGTTTTGTATGGGACTGTATCCAGTCCCATACAAAACATCCAAGCAGGATAACTATGAACATAGCGAAACTTACAGAAAATATTTTAACAAATGTTACAGAAGGGAACTTAACTGGTGGTTTACTTACAAGTGATGTCAGTGATCATTTGCCTATTTTTTGCTGCCTTTGAATCACCTGTTGATAATAGGGTTAATGACACGATGCTCATTTTCTAGTGTCCATTTGGTTTAGTCAAATTTAAAGGGTTTAAAATTTGAAAATAAATGTACAAATGACTTGCATACATTTCTTTTTTTCAGGACGTAGTCTAAGATTTCTGGTTTTAATGAATTTTGAGAGAATATCTGGGGTATGAAGGCAAAAATGTCAATGTGGTGTAACCGTCAAAACTTTGTTCTCAGTAATTAAACTTGCTTAAAAATGCAAAATTTTCAATAAAACACCCTATTATCTAGTTTGGCATAATCTTACATATGAAGTATCTAATGATAAATGGAAGTAATGAAGTACCTTTGTTCTCAACATTATAATTAATTTCAGGAAGTCGGGTCTCCAAGTCAACATGGTGTAACCACCATTCAAGGAGCCATTTTGAGAGTATTATGCGGCATATCATGTGACAGGAAATGATATTGCCAGGAAAGAAGAAGGTCCTGCCGCTACGTGTGGGCACTTTTTTATTACTAGTCCTTTATGGACATGTTTACTGAATAAAGATATTTATTACCTTCGCCAGCGACTTCGCTGACGAAGGTAATGTTTTGATCCCCGTGTATTTATTTGTTTGTGTGTCTGTCTGTGTGTATGTGTATCGAATAACTCAAAAAGTACCAAACGGAATTTCATAAAATTTGGTGGGTTGATTTGGCATGACCTGAGGATCAATTGATTAGATTTTGGGAGTGATCGGGTCAAAGGTCAAGGTCAAGGCCACGAAAAGGTCAAAACCGACTTTCGGCCATATCTCGGTCAATTTTTATCCGATCGGCATGAAACCAACGCCAGTGGCGAGGGATTCAGTGGCGTCGGCGAAGGTATGCGCTCTACCGAGTGCCCGTTCTAGTTTCTATTTGGAGTGCCTTGGTCAGTGAGAGATTTTTTTTCTCCTTCTACATCTAAGATTTTTGACCTTGGACCAAAAAGCACCCAAAAAACATCAATTAACTATGTTTTAAGGACTGAGCACGCCATAAATTCAAAATTTATGTTAAATACAATTAATTGAATTTCTGCTATTTCATAATTGAGACAAATTAAAGAGCCTTTTTTCTATTATTAGATGCCACTTTCAAGCAAAGAAAAGGCTCGTCACAGAGCATGAGTGAATGCAGATCAAAGGTCAAATACCTTGCAAGAAGACGAGAATGGTGGTTCTCACACACACGCACAATCATGCAAGCATGCGCACGTGCGCATACACAATTTTTTTTTTCCTGCAAAAGACTAAAGGAATGTCAGGCTAAAGTCAGAGTAATGTAGTGATTTAGTAATAAGAATTTATAAAAATAATAATTTATAGCTGCCGGGTTAGCTCACTTGGTTAGGGCGCCACATTCGCGGAGCAGTATTGACTACTACGGCACGGGTTTGATCCCCGGTCTTACCAACCGGCGGTGGTTGGCAGCTTTTTCAGGGCAGCGCACCATTGGCAATAGCGCTGTGGCTATGCAAATTGGGAAGGGACTGCTGGGAAGGGATATTAAAAATGGTTGCCTTGTTTGTTGCTCAAGTGCCCGCTTGGCCAGCCAGGTGCCCGTCAGGGAGATTCTATGCTTGCTCGTGTTCGGGTATCCTCCGACCTCGTTCTGAACCTGCGAAAGCTGACAGGCGAGAAGAGCCGCAAACTGTCTCTCTTTCCTGATCTGGTAACAAGGGGCTGCATACAAGGAAGCCTTGTACATAGTTCTCGAATTGGGCAGTCCAGATTCAGGTGGGATTAGAGATGCCGAATTAAAAAAAAAAAAAAGAAAGAATAATTTAATGTCTATCTCGTCGTAGACGGTGCAATCAATTTGCACAAAATTTGGCACACAGCATCTTCAGACTAGAGTCTGAAATCCCAGCATTGTTTTTTTTAAGCCATTCAGAGGTGGACTTGCTGGTGTGTTTCAGATCATTGTCCTGCTGCATAACCCAAGTGTGCTTGAGCTTGAGATCACAATCTGAGAGTTGGACATTCAGGATTTTCCAGTAGAGAGCAGAATTCATAGTTCCATCAATTATGACAAGTTGTCCAGGTCCTGAAGCAGCAAAGCAGCCCCAAACCATCACACTACATGTTTGACTTTTGGTATGATGTTCTTTTTATGAAATGCTGTGTCAGTTTTATGCCTGATGTAATCGGATGCACACCGACCAAAACGTTCAACTTAGGTCTCGTCATTCCACAGAATATTTTCCCAAAAGTCTTGGGGATCATCAAGATGTATTTTTGCAAATGTGAGACATGTGAGACAAGCCTTCATGTTCTTTTTGGTCAGCAGTGGTTTTCGCCTCGGAACTCTCCCATGGATGCCATTTTTTGCCCAGTCTCTATCTTATTGTCTTATCTTAATCATCGATACTGACTTGAACTGAGGCAAATGAGGCCTGCAGTTCTTCAGATGTTGTTATGGGCTTTCTTGTGACCTCCTGGATGAGTAGTTGATGCACTTTTGGAGTAATTTTGGTAGGCTGCCACTCCTGGGAAGGTTCCCCACTGTTCCAAGTTTTGCCCGTTTGTAGATAATGGCTCTCACCTTGATTAGCTGGAGTTCCAAAGTCTTTCCAGACTGAAAAATGTCAATTTCTTTCTTTCTCATCTGTTCTTGAATTTCCATAGTTCGCGGCATGAAATGTTGCTTTTTGAGATCTTTTAGCCTACTTCACTTTGTCAGACAGGTTCTATTGAAGTGATTTCTTGATTCAACAGGTCTGGCATAATCCGACCCGGGTGTGGCTAGTGAAACTGGACTCAATTAATGTGGAAAATCACAGTTAATTCTTGATTTCACAAAGGGGGGGGGGGGGATTACTTTTTCACATCGGGCCAGGTGGGTTTGGATAGCTTTTTCCCCTTAATAAATGAAATCAGCATTTCAAAACTGCATTTTGTATTTACTCGGGTTATCTTTTTTTTATATTAAAATTTGCTTGATGACCTGAAACAATTTAAGTGTGAAAAATATGCAAAAAAGACGGAAATCAGGAAGGGGCCAAATACCATTTCACCGCACTGTACAGTAGGGGTATTTTTTGATTTAGAGAAAGCATTTGATACCATAGGCTACACCTTATTATTAAATAAAGTACAGAAGTTGGGCATCAGGGGATTGGCATATGATTGGATAACCAGCTATCTACAAAACAGGTATCAGTATGTCCATATTAATTAACTCTTGAATTCTTGAAGATCACATGTGGGGTGCCTCAGGGTTCAGTCCTTGGTCCATTGCTATTTTTTTATATATCAAAACATATGTTTGGTTTCTAAGTCCCTGAATAGTATTTTATTTGCTGATGACATGACTGTGTTCTGTAGAGGGGATCATTTGGGACGGCTTCTGGATATGGTGGAGAAGAAACTTCAGAAATTCCAACAATGTTTTGATTCAAACAAATTATCACTTCATCTGCCCACATAGCAAAATTAGTCTGGCCCAATTCTGGCCCACATAATGCACTTACACTCGGCCGACATACCGCAAAGAATGACGGCCCTTTGGCGTCCCAGATCTGGTTTGCCAGAGGCAGCCCATACATGGGCCAGCACAGGGCCAGCTGCGGACACACTGCTGGCCCTGTTCTGGTACAGAACAGTTCCTGCACTGGCACCAGGTGTCAACCTCAAGTATATCTTAATCAAGCCATGTAATAACCATGCATGCCGTATTTGACCCAGACTAAAAATGACTCAACAACAGCGGTAGAATTACACAAATGACTTGTATTTACTTAGATATGGAAGAACATGTTATTAATAACAAGCAATTCACATTAAATGAGAATTCAATATGAATTGTACATTCAAAATATGAATGAACACTGACTGCCTATGGCATCACTCCATGTTCAAATTCACAAAAATTGTAGTAAATTAAAGACAATGAATCAACCAAATACACCATTAAACTGTAAGCACTGAAACAAGACTGTAGCTTAGTGCAAGAGTCAAAAATAGTGGCAAAGCCACTGCGCCCGCAAGGCCAAAGGTGGCCAAAATGGAACGCCCCGTATTGGCCAAAGTATTGGTCCGACTGGGCTCAAAATGGAAATTGCTCTAGAACTTAAAACCCTATACATACATATGAAATATGAAAAGGATCGGTAAAAAACTGAAGATGCTAGAGCGCAGAAAACACAAAAGTTTACGCATGCACGACAGACCACCACTTAAGGGGTCAAGACTAGGTTCAGACTTGGAAAAAAAATATTTTTTTCCCCCCATCTTGTTAAAAATCTTTCAAAACATTCATAATAGGCGATTTTAAGACCAAAAAACTTTCTTATAAGTGGATTTTTATCATGTGGACGCCTCCAGTGCATTCATTTTGCGACAAAAATAATTTTCTCGCATCGCAAAATTTCATAGTTTATCAGGCTTGTGGAGGGCATAAAATCCACATTTTTCAAGGTATTGATCTGAAATTTTCACCATAGCATCAGTTTGTTATGTCTATACAATGACATGGCCATTTTTGGGTAGGTAGATACATGGTATATATATGATCCATCTGTCAGGCAGGTTCTGCCACCCATTTCTAAAATTCTATGACCTAATAATTTTTCAAAATATTTTCCCATGAAAATACCCACAATGAGTATGTCATTGTATTGCTGGTGATATTAGCTTCAAAACAAAAAAGAATTACTGGAAAATATGGTATAGTTTCTGAGATATTGTTGCCACAAAATTTCACATTTTTCGCCAACAATGTACGGTTTTCATGGTAACAAACTTATTAAATTTGATTAAAATCCAATTCCATTCTGAGCTTTTTTTACTTGAGTAAAAATGAGTGAACCCAGGCTTGACCCCTTAAGACCCCGAGCATAGCATAAGCCCCTTGGGCCTGTTGGCCAAGCGGCTAAAAATGCATTATTATGCATTAGAACATTTTAACTATCCTTTTTTCGCAGTTCAAAGAGCAGCATTAAACATCTGTAAACATCACTAAAACTCAGTATAGACTTTCAAGAGTCAAAAATGCATTATGCTTTGCAAGAATGTCATTGTCCTTTCTTCACATTTGTTCAAACATCAGCAGCATCTGTAAACTTGGCATAGACTTTCAAGAGTCAAACATGCATCACATTCTCATTCTCCTTTCTTCTCAGTCGATTGCTTCTTCCGCCATTCCTATCAGGTGCATTTTGAAGCCATTTTGTAATCCTGGTCTCGATTTCTTGGTCCGTGGCATCAGAAGTCAGACGATTACGTCTAACAGCCGCTAAAACACACACACACACACACACACACAAATTAATTAATAATATCACTACAGTGCAGTGTGTAAGTGAGACACTTTTCATAACTGGTCCTTTAATGCCAAGAAGCTCTTGATCAACAATCTTTTGAACCACTTGCATAACCCTCTACAACTAGTTTTTAAAGATTAATATTGTAGTATTTTCTTTTACACTTTGCTGTACATTGGAAAAAGTGCAGAGACAGGTACTTTCCAGAGCAGTATCATGCTCTGTGTAAGATATCATCACTGTCAGGTGGAAACCATGTATGTCCAAAACTGCTACTTTTCAGGAAATGGAAAAAACAATCTGCGTTCCTATTGATCCAAAGTTATTATTTAGTCACAAGCTCTTGTTAATATTTTTCATTGGTTAAATATTTATAAAACCCAGACAGACTTAACCACTTTCAAAATTCTTTAAAAAAAATAGCACAAATAACAGATCTACAAGCTCACAACTATTTTCACTACTAATTGTAATTTGTAAGCAAGAAATTTGTGGTAAGGTTCAAGAATTTTCATTTTCGACTGAGCATTAATTTACGAAAACAAAAAACTTGAAATATGGATACACAAGGCTGCTGCCTGACAAGGATGATATGCCGCTTTATCTAAAATGAAGACTGGTCAATATTTCTGTGAATATATCAACTGCTATTCACAATAAATTGACAGAAGTTTTCTATGTATGAAAAGAGCAAGCTGTGGTAAATACAGTCATAGTGAACACATAGTGAAAGTGAGTCTGAGAGGGAGACCATCAGTCTCAAGACAAACTTACCAATCACAACATCTTTTATGTGCAGGTGCTGGAAGCCAATCTTCCCATTTATTCCTCGCATGTTGATCATCTTCGCCAGAGAGTGTGTTAATGTTGCACCCATGAACCTCTTCACACACTCTTTAACGTCTGCACCACCTTTAAGGGCCAGCAAGTTTCTCTGTGAATTGATATTTCTTTGTTAGTTGATAAGCAGTCCAAGACACCCTAACACTTTCAAACATGTTTGAAATTATCAGCACAAAATCTTAACTGGTCTAATAGTTTAAGCAGTGTATGACCCATGCAATGAAAGCATGACAGGAAACCAGGAGATGATTTGTAAAGCAAAATAAAGGATCTGCAAAGTAAAGTCAGTGTAATATTCATGTATCAAGTCTGACTTCACTTGGCTATACAGTTCCTGTGGTCTCAACTGGGTCATTCCATGGAAATTTAACAAGTGCCTCCTACCTGACCCCCTCAGCATCAGCGGATTTGTTTTCCTCCAATATCTTTTGCATATTCAGTGAAGCCATGCAAAATCTGACATTCATTCTATGAATATTTTCTGAGTTACAGGTCTCCCAAGTTAATATGGGTAAAACTAAATTTGGTGCTATGCTATTCACTTTGTTTTTTCTAGCATTTTTGAGCCCTCATACCTGAGTCCCATTACAAAACTACAACCCAAATTTCGAAATAGTTGGGACGAAGTGTAAATTGTGAATAAAATCAAAATGCAATGACTTTCAGATCACATGAGCCAATATGTTATTTACAGTAGAACATGGATAACATTTCAAATGTTGAAACAGACATTTTACATTTTTATCCACAAAATGAGCTTATTTCAATTTTTCTGGCTGCAACAGGTCTCAAAAGTGATAGGACACAGGCAAAAAAGGGCTGAAAAGGCAATTAATATATAAGAGAATCAGCTGAAAACATTTAGCAAGTAATTAAGTAAACTGGCATCAGGTGTGTAACATGATTGGCTATAAAAGGGATGTCTTAGAGAGGCTGAGTCTCTCAGAAGTAAAGATGTCCAGGGGCTCTTCAATCTGTGAAGGCTTGCGTAAAATAATTGCGGAAAACTTTAAAAACAATGTTCCTCAATGTCAAATTGCAAAGGCTTTGAAGGTCTCATCATCGACAGAGCATAACATCATCAAAAGATTCAGAAAACCTAGAAAAATCTCTGTACGTAAGGGACAAGGCCGACGACCTTTAGTGGATACCAGTGATCTTCAGGCCCTCAGATGCCACTGCTTCACTCACCGGCATGATTCTGTCATTGACATTACTAAATGGGCCCAGGAATACTTCAAGAAACCACGATCTGTAAACACAGTCTCCCGTGCCATCCACAGATGCCACCTAAAACTCTATCATGCAAAAAGGAAGGCAATGTTGAGCGTGATCCAGAAGCGCCACCTTTTTCTGTCGGTCAAGGCTCATTTAAAATGGACTATTGCAAAATGGCAAAGTGTCCTGTGGTCAGAGGAGTCCAAATTTGACAAATTTCTTGTTGGAAATCATGGGCGTCGTGTCCTCTGGGCTAAAGAGGAGAAAGACCACCCTTCCTGTAATCAGCATTCAGTTCAAAAGTCAGGGTCTCTGATGGTATGGTGATGCATTAGTTTATATGGTGTGGGATACTTGCATGTTTTAAAAAGCACCATGAATGCTGAAAGGTATATAAAGGTTTTAGAGCAACACATGCTCCCCTCCAGACAACAACTATTCCCGGGAAGGCCTTGTGTATTTCAGCAGGGCAATGCAAAACCAAACATTTGGCGCATAATTAAATGAAAAGTCCGTCAAAGGAGACCCAAAACTCTCCAGCAGCTGGAAGCCTGTATTAAACAAGAGTGGGATCAAATTCCAATGGCGAAACTCAAGAAACTTGTCTCCTCAATGCCCAGAGGCCTCCACTCTGTGTTAAAAAGAAGAGGGGATATTACACCATGGTAAACAAGCCCCTGTCCCAACTTTATGGATACCTGTAGCAGCCATCAAATTTGAAATAAGCTCATTTTGTGGATATAATTGTAAAATTTCTCAGTTTCAACATTTGCTATGTTATCTCTGTTCTATTGTGAATAAAATATTGGCTGGTGTGTCTTGAAAGTCATTGCATTTTGATTTTATGCAGAATTTACACTTTGTCCCAACTATTTTCGGAATTGGGGTTGTACAACCAAGTCAATTTTACCTCCATCCCAGGTGCTTCAATCCTAAGCCAATATCTGGTTTTTGTTCAACACATTTTTTTCTGTAACCAACTTTGAGCATCAATATCTTGGGGAAAAATGAAAGTTTCAGCAGCAAAACTGCAGCAGTTTAATGTCAGTGACACAGTGGAATAGAAACAGGCATTGCTGGATGTGTCGGATGGTTTCTGTTTATTCATCAGAGAAGCCTGGAGAAAGTGCATCTTGGGAAAACTGTCTAGGGTTATATCAGCATGTGGGATAGGTGGCTGGTTAAAACAAGTTCTGGCAGATGAAAGGTCTCATTTTTAGCTGCATTTAGAGATTAGGTTCATCTTCTAGCCAGGGTTCCTTCTCTGTCAAAATTTTCTTTAAAACAGGCAGATTTTGACTCGTGAAATGTAAAATTGGAGATTCTGTCAACTTTTGAACTGAATTATAACCATGCTAATGCTCAATGAGTGAACACTATATACATTGTACCCGGTATGTTAAGTGTTGACTCTTGAAATATGTTCTCAGACTGACTTCATGGCACTCAGCTACATGTTAGCTTCAAAGGCTCATGCTAAGCAGCTGGGAAAGCCCTTGGCTGCTGCTGCTGCTGTCCCAGCAAGATTTTACAGTGTATATAGTGTTCACTCATTTTTCCCCAAGATATTGATGCTCAAAGTTTGTAACAGACAAAAATGTATTGAACAAAAACCAGATTTTGGCTTAGGATTGAAGCACCTGGGATGGATGTCAAACTGAATTGGTTACAAATTTGTAATAGGTTATAGTATGATGGCTCAAAAATGCTAGAAAAAAAAAAACAAAGTGAATAACATAGCACCAAATTTGAGTATGAATGTCAGATTTTGCATGGCTCCACTGAATATGCAAAAGATATTGGAGGAAAAAAATCAGCTGATTCTGAGGGGGTCAGGTGGGACATTTTTTCTGAATTGGCTGATTTTATATGGAATAACCAAACTACTTTCATACCATTTGTCGCACCTGTCAAACCTGCTGTTAGATCTGTGTGAATATAAATGCCAAATTACATATTTTTACCATAGACTAAACAGCTTCTCGATTCTATACAGTATGTCCCAGCAAGATTATTTAAAGCCTATTTAATTAGGATCAGGGTTAGCATAAGAAAACTCTTTTCTTCTCTGGAAGAACTGATATTCTTACCAGTTGGTTTTTGAGATCAGGGCTATTTCTTAGCCGCTCCTCCAGGTTTTCAAGAGACTGGCGATCAGCTACTGGCAGCAGATTTGGTTCAACACCTATCTCTTCTTCAGCTATAGATTTTAATCCCTGGACAGTTCTGAAGATCATTTTCATTTGGTCCATCATCATCTCTTGATTTGTGAGAATATTTTGCAGAAGTGCTAGGAAAAAAAAAAGGTTTTGTGGATAAGTAGTTAAATAACTGATCCTATAAAAATGTGTGCAGCAGACAGCAAATCACAGTTAGCTATAAATACAATAAGATACTCACATGTATGAAGACTTGTTTGTGGTCTCCTTATACTCTCATGTGTCTCAGAAGAAACAGTCTTTCTCTGGTGCAGGTCAGGTGATGACACGCTTCTCTGATGCAGGCTAGAGGATGCACAGCTTCTCTGGCCAGGGCTAGGAGACGCACGGCTTCTCTGGCCAGGGCTAGGAGACGCACGGCTTCTCTGGTCAGGGCTAGGAGACGCACGGCTTCTCTGGTCAGGGCTAGGAGACGCATTGCTTCTCTGGTCAGGGCTAGGAGACGCACAGCTTCTCAGGTGCAGGTTAGAGGAAGCGCGGCTTCTCTGGTGAGGGCTTGGGGACGTACAGCTTCTCTGAAGAGGGGTTGGGGACGCACAGCTTCTCTGGTGAGGGCTCGGGGACGCACGGCTTCTCTGGTGAGGGCTCGGGGATGTACGGCTTCTCTGGTGAGGGCTCGGGGACGCACGGCTTCTCTGGTGAGGGCTCGGGGACGCACGGCTTCTCTGGTGAGGGCTCGGGGACGCACGGCTTCTCTGGTGAGGGCTCGGGGATGTACAGCTTCTCTGAAGAGGGCTCGGGGACGCACGGCTTCTCTGGTGAGGGCTATGGGATGCACGGCTTCTCTGATGCAGGCTAGGGGATGCACGGCTTCTCTGATGCAGGCTAGGGGATGCACGGCTTCTCTGATGCAGGCTAGGGGATGCACGGCTTCTCTGATGCAGGCTAGGGGATGCACGGCTTCTCTGGTGAGGGCTAGAGGACGCACAGCTTCTCTGGTGAGGGCTCAGGGACACACGGCTTCTCTGGTGCAGGCTAGGGGATGCATGGCTTCTCTGATCCAGTTCAGGAGTATGATGCACTCTGTAATCAGCATGATTAACATTAGATTTTTTTGGCTTTGGATTGCAAGGATGCCCTTCCTTGGTTGGTGGTTTTCTGAATGGAATATGTTCCTCAGAAATAAGAAATAAATAAAGATAAAGATTACCGGTGCATTAGACAGTCCATCTATTACGCAAAGAAACAATAGCAAAGCAATGCAGAAATTTTTCAGATTAAAATAGCTAACCAAACTCAAAGTAACTGTAGCTGGATTTTACCGTGGTTGTTCTTTTGGTAAGACAGCTTCCCCGCCAGAATCATTCCCTTGGGGATCAGGACCAAATGGGTGAAGAATCTTTGGTGCACTAGGCAGTTCAGCTGGTCTGCAGTGACATAGCAAACCAAATATATTAACAACATTTTAAATACTGATAGCAGAAGATCAAACTCAAATGAACAGCAATTGAAATTTCTTACTTACTTCTTCCTTGGCTTAGCTTTTGGCAAGACATCGATGGCCTCATCTTCATCATCCCCATGGAAGAGGATGTTCTTTGGTCTAATCAAGTACTTGATGTTATTAAAATTGAAAATGCATATAAATATAGACATGTAGAAATAAAACATAATAGCTTACATTCTTCGCCTTTTGGGTTTGACTGGAGAATCCTCCTCATCTGTCCCGAGGTCAGTGTGTTCAACAGCTTTTGGTAGCTTTAGCCTTGCCTCATTGTAATCATCTACAAAAAATGATAACAAGAACTTACCATGGATTGTCTGTCACAAATAACTGGTGTGTTGGTTAGTTAGTCATTAGTTGGTTCATTCTTTTGTTATTCACATTTGAAAGCTCAAATACAACTGGTTAAATTTCAATAATCTGACTGATAGTTTGTCTTTCCACAGAAATTCTGTATTTACATTTGTGTGCGACGACTTATGCCTATATACACATTTAGCAAATATTAGTCTCAACATGTAACAGAATCCACACAATTGGACTTACTTGATGTGAATATAACTCGGACCCTGTATGGTTTCCAGCCTGCTCCAGGTTGCTGTTGACTTTTTGTGGCCTTGACAACATCTACTTTGTATGGTGGCCACATACATTCTTCTCCATTGACCCACTTTGATGGTACCACTTCCACCTCATTAGTTTGCTCAAAAATGACAATGTGATACATTGCCTAAGGATGATGAAAAGACTTTCAGTCATTTTTAAGTTACCTTTGTTTCTTATCTGTTAAGAACTCACAACTCGAGAGCAATATGAGAAGAGACTAAAAAACTGTATCTGATGACAAAAGGTACAACAATGATCTCAACTTAAACAAGAGTTTACACACAACATAGTGCAAAGAAATGCGCTCTCACTCCTGCCATTAAAATGGGAACTACCACCTCTTGTAAGAGTCAAAAGGAACAACATGGACCTCTTATTTTGTTTGGCTCAGCAGCAGATTTGAACTGGAAACACATAAGAAAGTGTCATACTGTATGTGTTTAAAACCTACTGCCAATCAACTGAAGCCAACTGAATCAGAACAGGAAATGGGTATGCCATAGTACTTTTACCACAGTACTTCCACTAAAATGTACCATGGTACTTGTACCATGTTGTACCGTGTGATTCGTACCATGACACTGTGGGATTTTTACTGTGCTTTACAATGTGTCTTGGGATGTGCACCATGGTATATTTGCCATACCGTACCGTGGAACATTTACCATGGTACTAACCACGGTACGAAGTGTGTACCGTGGCCCAAAATACCATGGTACATTTTTATAAGGGTATCGCCTTCGAAGTTACTTCTTTGCAATATATTTTATATATACACCCTCATGAAGCCACTCATCTCTATCATGGGTTTTTTCTAACACTAATTCATAACATTTTATGACCAAGTTACATGCTTAATCTATACACGTTTTAAGGACTATTAATGAACAATTTTGTTACTTTATTTTTTATTTGTCTTTCATACGGATTTGCAAATGTGTCGAGGTGATTGCTGCGTAATGTGTTGTCCAATGTCAAGTCCATAGACCGTTACATGCCATTACCGCGAACACATTGGAATGTTTCTCTGGGTACCCAAACATAGAGGTGAGACGAAAAAGTACTGATTTAATTTGATATTGGTTGAATATGGAATTCCTTCCTATCTACTGACCAATTTCATTCTTGTTTTCCTCCCAGAAATTTGACGTTCGCTTGAGTCACTATGAAATATTACCTGTGGTATTAACTGCTAACAATGGTATTCGTACAACATTTTTCGCAGTAACCCTGTAAATGACCACGCTGCTCCATACTTATATTTATGGACGTGCATGTGACCTGTTTTAGCAGTGGTGCCCACCGGAAGATGGGGCTCCTCGAAAGCCAATGTGTAACTCGAACCCTGAATATCTAAGAGTAAATGTATTTTTTTCAGAACCTGCTGTCAAAATGAACATGTAAAACATGCTTATTTCAGGCAATGCAGTTGAAAAAACAAAAATGATGCAAGTAGCGCAGGCTCTCCGACATAATGTTCCATCCGCTTTTGGAGACAGTATGAGATCAACGGCGGCCAAGATATAAAAATGAACTTGATGATCTAACACACACTTTGCCATCAATCCTGGCAGTATATTATGACGGGAATATGACACATTGCTTTCGAATGTACTGACATCTTTGGGACAACAAAACTGTCTTGATCATTTTCTCTCGATCCCTCACTCACGCGCACTAAACACTCCTTTTGTCTGTCCTTCGATCCCCTTCTCATAAATGTATCTCCAAGTTCTAGTTGTCTTCTTGATTACAAAGAATATTCGGGACCTTGTTACACTTTGTGTAAAGGATATTGTTTTAATTCCAGTCCTAAATAGACCTACTTGAAGACTGCTGTGCTGTTGCAAATCTGAGCACCATCGCGATTTGCGCACAAAACTTGGGCATGTCAGTAGCCTATTCTCCCCATAGATCAGACAACAACGTAATGTCAGTCAGTCAGTAAGTCTAGTCATCAGACGAATAGTAACATGAGACATCTAGGCTAGGCAGGTGAATGACAAGGTAAGGGCATGAATAACGGGGCACATGATTTGAAAGGGTTCATTTGTTCAATGATCACCAGTTGTTATCAGATCTGCAAATGGGCTTATATATTAATTACGCAGGAGAATAGGGGAAAGTAGCCTTTTTAACACTTAAACATGAGGGGGTAGGATAGTCTAGTGCTGGTAAACGCTAGTTGAAATGAGCAATACTAACTAAATTGTCTAAATTAGTCTGGTCTGAAATTCCTCTATCCAATAAATTATAAATTATTCCAAGTTAGGATTTCAATGCATTGTCTGTTTATTTGTGGATAGCAGGGTATGAATTCATGGCTTGAAGATGAAGGCTAGATTTAAGAGTCCACCTTACATAACATGCGGCCAGCTAATGAAAAAAGACAATTCATTCATCCATTCATTCATTCAGCTGTGTACAGATTGATTAGCATATTTACAATTTTATAAGATATTACTTTCTTACATAGGATGAATATTACTGTTGATTATTATTGCTTCTGACAGTGTTCCTGAAAGGCATTCGTTTCTGTGTCCAAAAATAAACCAGCTCTTAATGTGATGTTATCTGCCTCTTTAAAACACCCAGGAGAGAAAATGATAAGAATGGATCAAACGGATCAAAAGCGTAGTCAAAAATATATGTCACATCAGCGCAGCTACAAGACCAATGTACGCCCCCTGGGGTCAGAGCCCCCCCACATAAGGAAATCCCAATTTACCCCCTGCCCAGGACTACAGTTTGCACAGAGGCAATTGATTCAGTGACTCCTGGTGAGTGATTCATTTGAATGTACGAGGGGCACAACAACAAAGTCATTATGATATGGCAACCTGATATACTTTTGTACACCGTCCTCCATCTGAAAGTACTCCACATTCATGGACAGGTTAGAAACTTTGTATATTCCTAACTCTCTGGAGTCAAATGGATATACAAAGAATGGTTCCTTGCATCTGTATTCTTTTCCTGCAATGTATTCTATTCCTCCATCAATGACAAAGTTTTCAACCAAAACCACCTTATTCCCAATTCTGATGCAGGAATCTCTCCTTGATGGTTTGACAATTATACCATCCATGGACAAAACTTTAAATTGGTGTACTTCTCCACTGTGGCACTGGCCCATCTTCATGCTCCAAGGTATATGCTTTAGCCATTTGTGAACAAAGATCAGGACTAGAGTTGACATGATCCATTTCAGACAACCTCCGGATCACTTGAGTCAGGGCATTGCGTGGCCCCCTAACCATTTTTTTAAGTTGTCCAAAGAAATTTTCAAATGGAAAACCTGAAATGAGATCCAAACTGCCATGCATTTGGACATCCTGACTAAGATGCACAAGGCCATGTATATTGTAAACTAAAAATTCTTGCCCATAAAGACAGCCAAAGTGTCCAACAAATGAAACCAGCAAGGAGTTTGCAATGTCATTCATGCTCAAACAATATTCCGAGCTCGCCAAAATGTACACACCGACAGATAAAAGCATAAAATTGTCATAGATTTGAGACTTCAAAACATCCTTCAGTGCAACAGGGCCAGTATAAAACAAAAATTGGCGTAGTTCAGTTGCCTTCCATCTGTGTCTCTCAGCCATAGTACGTGGCCTTCTGGCAAACTCAGATGGAATGTAATCCTTCATAGCAAGTAGTCTCTCTGAAACCAAAGAAGCCTGACTAGATGGCATATGACAACACAATGGGCCAGGAGGACCCATCCACAAATCAAGCAGACGCCTCATTACACCTAAGCACACCAAGTGCATGTAATCATGAGGGAAGGTTGCAACCATGTCAATATCAAGGTCGGAGAGAGGTGAGCGTTCGTGGTGGTGTTCCTCATCAGTGGCTTGTCTAAAACACTTGTCGGTTCTACGCCTTGCACTGGCCTCAGGGAATGTCATCCGGCTACCTATTCGAACACCAGTTTGGTGGCACTTGTCACATCCATGGTATGCAGTATGCGATTTAACTCCTCTGATAAAAGCACGGGCTGGTGTGTCACACACAACAGAGGAGACATTCATAATGAATGTCTTTCCCTTAAAAACAAACCCAATACTCATAGTTTTTAATTCATTTACCAGATTTTGCAAATACTCTGACGAAGAATTTGGTTTAGAATACCCACAAAAAAGACCAATCACTACTGGCTTCTTACTGTACCCCTGCAATATTCCAAGTATTGGCCAAAACTGAGCACCCGTGCTCTTAAAAAGTGGCAGACCATCAAAATTCAGCTGTAGTCTAAAGATGTGTCTATCTGGGAGAACAGACCACACCTTATCCAGAATCCTATGAAATGCATTCAGAACTCCAAAATAGTGAAATATTCCACCAGCAAATGTCTCAATTTTGTATTTTGTTCTTGTTCCGAGTAATGTTCTTCCATCTTTGGGCAGAGAGGGATGGAGAGGTTTCAGGATGGACAGCAGGGCTGATAGAGCAATCAGCGAAATGCCAAACTCAATGGCCCAGTCTGCCAGAACAGTCCTTAAATCAGTCATACCCTCACTGCATGCATCAGTATGATCCATGTCCATCTCATCAAAGTCATCAAACCTATGTTCTGCCTCCATATTTAGACTATGCTCGCTCTCTCCATCACTATCAGCATGCATCTCTTCACACCCACCACATGCTTCAATATTTAAGCCTTCCTCCACATTTCCATCATATTTTGCATTTTCCTTCTTATTTTCACATGATTTTATTAATTAACTTTTTTTAGTGCTCGTCTTCTCATATTGCTCCGCTCATTGTAGGCCCAATTCCCCTCCATATCACTTACACTTCTGCAGTTCTGCTTCAAGTATTAAGCTCAAAAACAGCCCTGCAAGGAAGGAAAATGTAAGATTAACTGTAATAAAACAAAAGCAATAATAATGTATAGAAATATTGAGAAAAATATTGTTTACAGTTGCCATATTATATTTCCAAAATGAAATTAAAATTAAAATAAATTAGGCAATATGACATCAGTGATTGTCAAACATTTTTGTGTTAAGGACCTCAAATTGATATGCATGTGGCTGCAGACCATCATGTGAAACAGTTTGGTGTCAGGGATCCCCAGAAGATTTGTGTTGTTAAGGATTTTCAAAATTTTACCAAATTTTTCACAATTTTGCCAACAGCTGACCTACAAGCTCACAAAGCACTGTAATGCAATCTGCTTTTTTAATTCAATATCCAAATTATAAAATTTGTTTAAATCTTTTTTTTTTTTTTTTTTTTTTTTAAACAGCTAATGTCACATAAAGGTGATTCTTTTTTTATCGATGCATATTGGTTTTGCTGCTTATTTTAGTTTGTTCCGTATCTGCAAAGAGTAGGTCCGGTCGTCGCGCTGGCTACCGCGCGCAGGCTATACTCTATTCACTTACTGTACGTTCTGCAGCTGCAATTGCATGGACAATATAAAAATATCGAGTCCAGTGTTACGGTGACCGAACTTTTTAACATAGAAATGGAGAGAGAACATTCTAAAATCTTCAATTCTTGTTTTATCGTCGCTCTTATCAAGCCTAATCCTCGAAAAAAATATCATAGTCAATTAAGGTATCAGTCCTTCCCCGTATTTAATCATGATTCCCGTCAGATCGCTTATATGTCCATATTAATCTTCAATGTACTATATAGAAAAATATTAGTTTAAATTTTAAAATGTTTCTCCATTATAATTTATCTATCTCAAGTAAAGTACGACACTATTTGAACCTTGAATAACAAAATATAAAGCTTAGAGAGACGTACACTGCAAGCAAATTCATTGAACAGAGCTTGCAATACCCGTACGTGACGTCACCCAAAACGGGCATCATTCCTAGCATCACGGAAGTATTCACGCTCGATAAAGTACTGTCGTTTCGTGCTTGTTTCCATTTTCTCGTATCGATAATGTAACGGAATGAAATTACATGGCATTCTTTGCGTTCTAAGCTTTCCACTGATGTCGAAATTGCCATATTTCACTTTTTTTTCTTTGAATCCCAACTTTAAGGATGCACGTTCATACGTTGCATCAAACAGCAATTTTAATACTCCCGGTCATATTTTACAGAGAAACTGTCTTTTGGTTATCCCTCTGATGTCGTGCGACTGTTCTGCCTCATCTCTGTGACTCACGGAGGTTCCTAAAAGCTGAATGTACGCTTTCTACCGAATGAAGGAGCAGCTACAGCACCGGGTCGACCGCGGGTCGGTTGCTGGTGACAGTTCCGCGAAAATAAAAGGCTGTTGACCGGCAGAGCAGTCATACAACATTAGAGGGATAACCAAAGACATTTTCTCTGTCAATTTGCTGTTTCATTCGACGCATGAACGTGCATGGTTAAGTCTCGAAGCCAGGGTTCACGGTCAAAGTTACCCACAGAATACAGTTACAACACATAACAGCTTGCAGGGACATATGTGCACTGTGTGTTAAGCCACGAAATTATTCCATAATCAACAATATTCAGAAAGTGTACAGGAGGATATAATAACACTGTAAACATACCTTATCTTTTGCTCGAAGTAGCGCGCTCCAGAGTGAATATTCAGTTCTGCGCGCGGGATTTACAACAGGAAGTAGCTCCAGCCAATGAGAGCACAGGAAACTGAGTCACATATTGAGAGATGGTTAATGAGAGCGAAGGACAACCTAAAACGTTCAGTGGCGACCGAGGGGTGGTTTTATTGGTTGGTTGGCTGTCAGCGAAACATCACGACCAATCAGCGGACAGTCTTTCAGGAATCAGGCAGTGGACGTTTTCTTTTAATATAAACGATATATTTAATATATGATATTTCTCAACACAACACGAAGTTGTCCTTGATAACTCAACAATAAAGTTAAGGCCACCATTTTTAATTATTATGCAACTCATTCGATTCTAAGAATTTTTTTTTATTTGTCAGTGTTGAAGCTCATGTGTTGTGTGGTTATCATTTTAAATTCACTTATTACTATAAAGTCTGACTCAATTGAATTAGGATATGTATTTTGGGGTGGTGATGTGTGAGACAAGGTAGAAATACATTGGAAAAGGTAAAACTTACAGTTCTTTATTTTGATAGAACCTGTGGGTAAGTTAATGTAAGACAGGTCTGGGCCACATTCACCCAACCACAATCGGCCCACTTGAGGCATGCCATCACATAAACGGTGCCATCATTGCCAGACCTGGCCCACATCCGGTTAACATACTACTTGCCGTGCCAGCAGTAGCCCAGCAGTGCCGTCTTAATGCCGGATCCGGGCCAGACACGTCTGCTATGTGGGTGGTAAAAGAAAGTGCATTATATTTAAAATGAAATAAGCCCAGGAATTCAAGCAGAACCTTAACAATAAATGATGCTGAAATTAAAATTGTCACTAAAACCAAATTTCTTGTGTTAGATCCAAAATGTCAAAATCCATAGGAATTCTGAATAAAGCCCAAAATTTTCTCTCTCAATATTCACTAACCACTTTATATTATTCATTAATAGCTCCATATATGACATATTGCATTGAGGTCTGGGGATAAACACATTTAAAACAAACACTAATTCAATATTTTTATTGCAAAAGAAAGCCATAAGAATCATCAGCAGTAAACCTTACCCTGAGCCAACCAATCCATCTGCTTAACCCCTTTGCGCAGAAGCCAAATCTGGCTTTTTAGGTCTTACCTGATTTAAGGCTTTATAATTCAAGATTGCAGCTTCACAGACAGAAAAACTTTGGCTCAACTGAGTCTAGACACTTGAAGCATTTAGACTCCCATCGTATTTCAGTTTATTTCTATGATTTTGGTGGAGAAAAGGGGCTGCAAACATAAAAAATCTTCATGAGAATTCACCATTGAAATAGCAAAAAAAAAAAAAATACTGACAAATGAAAAACTGCTGGGGCTTAAATCTATACATTTCTGGGATCATACACTTCTTGACCAGAAGTACAATTAATCTTGAACATTACATTGTAGATTACCCGCTTGCTATTATCCAAATTAGACAGCTATCCAGGTGTCTCCCCAAAGTCTGAGATCCATCAAAATGGTTCACTGTCAAATCATACATTAATCATATATTTTACACAAATTAACTTTTGGGGCATGAAATACAGCATGAACTAATGATTTTCTGGTTGAGTTAAGCATGAATTTATCAATATCAGTGCAGTTGAACATCATTGGTCACCCTATCCTCTCCAAACACAAAACTAACCTTTTCTCCATAATTAAGTTAACAATATTGTCCATTTTTCTTGGAAGTCCCCCAAGCATTAAATAAAATGCTGATTAAACTGCCATAACATTCACGCTGCAATGTAAAGCTAACCGCTCTCACATCCGAGCTCATAACCTTACAGCTTATAAGGGTAAAAACTCACTAACTCAGTAATATCTGAATTCTGAACACCTTATTTAAACAGAACAGAAAAGTCACTTTCAGAAAAAAATCAAACGACATATGTCTCCATATTCAACAGAATGGTGTAATGAACGTACAGAGGGATCTACCGACGTGCGTGTGCTGCATGCATTTGGAGAAACGAAAACCTTGGCATTCGATGTCTTTAAACACAGTATAAATCTACAGCAAAAAGCCACATTGAGCAAAATGCAAACAGAGTAGGAGTATAACCTGTTTTCTTCATTGATGCCCTCCTCCAGAGACAAATGTATCGGGTAGAAGGAACCCTCCAGTACTGTTTCATTCGGAATAACTCCCATTGACCTCGTCCATACAACATGTATCTCGTAAATGAAACTGAACACTATAGGCCGGTTTCGGATGTCTTTGTTTCTTTGATATTGCATAATTTTCAGCTGCGCAACCGTGGCCAACATTCGAACAATACAACCGACCTTACTTTCACGCTTAGCTTTGTATCCTATTCTTATTGTCCGACCAATGTATTTCAGTTATTGAGGAAAGTTTAAACACTCGGGATTGGCAAAGAAATGACTCTATCAATACATTGTTACCGGGGAAGCTTCACGAGGGCGTGAACTATAACTGCAGAGTTATATATATACTCAGATGAATCTGAGTATATAATTGAGTGACTGGCTATCGACACCAGTACTTGGGTGGATAGGAGGGAGCGCTGAATTTGTCAATGGAGGTAAATACGCGTTAATCCATGGGAGGAAACTACGCATATTTTGTGTGTGATGACTGTAATTGAGAGTAGAATGAGAGAGAATCAATACAATGTCGAATTTTTTGCTTCACAAAGCGTATTTTTTTTACCACTAATTGGAATACTGTTGGCTCACTGTAGCTAAAATGGTTGCTACAGAGTACAGAGTTGCTACAGAGTTGCTACAGAAAGTTTTTTTCTGTCACAAGTGATAATTTTTTTAAATTACTGGATTGATACTATGGGCAAGGATATTGACCAGTATGCACATCCGGCTTAGCTGAGGATTTTAATTCATGCTACTCCTGAAAAACAGGGATTGGAGGGAACTTCTCCATACTCTAAATCGCGTTTCAGCTCTGCCTGCTTGTGAATATTCAATAGCTAAATCGGGGGGTGCCATCTCGTGGTCGAGTACTGTAACTAAGTGCTTAAATTTGCATATCAATAGACGCAAGCGTCTAGATCTGCAGAAAGGTGTTAAACATTCTGAACATTACATTATAATACAAACCATGTACAAAGCAAAAAACAGACTTTTAAAAGTCTTTAAAATCTGTTTAAATTGAAGGACTCCAGTTATAACTTGAGAGAAACATCATTATCCCCCGCCAACACGAAGTGGGAGGGGGATATAGGTTTGACCTCCGTCCGTGTGTGCGTCCGTCCGTCCGTCCGTCCGAGATGAAGGGGACAGCTTTACTCAGAAACTACTACAGATACAGTAACCAAATTTGGTGTGTAGCTTCAGACCATAAAGGCCTTGATTGAGTTCGAAAATGAGAAGTGCACGATTGGCGGGGGATGTTGTAGACCATGTCGACTTGTTATTTTATTAGACTCAAACTATTGTAAAAAATCACTATCTGTTGAAGGGGTAAACATCTGGAACAACTGTCCTGAAAATATTCAATTATGCTGCACTCTAGTCGGCTTTATAACAGAGATGGGACCAAGTCACACATGTGCAAGTCTCAAGTAAGTCCCAAGTCATTTTTTCTTGGGCAAGTCACGTCACGTCACAGGTTATGGCAAGTCAAGTCAAGTCTTGTAATAGGTCAAGTCACCTTATTATTGCAATTTTACCCACAGAATCTGATTTTAATAAAGTGAAAAGACAAGGTATAAGTAACTGTCAGTCATCTAAACATCATTGGCCATTGTGTCCAACCGGTTTAAAAATATGACAGTAATTTGGATTTACATTCTAATTTCTGAAATTCAGTAAAAAAACATCATGGAATCAAACAAAACAAATAAATTCAGAAAATTATTCATTGATGACTCTCAATCTAAACAAGATCAATTCAGCCTCAATTCTGCCAACAGTATTTGAAATATTTTTGTTGCCTTGCAAATAACAAAAAAGGCAAACATTATTATAGAGCTTCAGAAACATCTGTATACGCGGGGGGAGAGAGGAGGGGGGACAATCGTACTCTGGCACGGTATAAAATAATCGTTCCTAGTGTGAAAGCACCCTAAATCGGCTCAGCAGCCATTCATCTGTGTCATTAAACAGATCTGCGCGATCTCTAAAAAAGTCTTCTCTGTGTAAGGCCTGGATGGCCAAAGCGTCCAACAGCAATAGGTAAGCCATTCAGAAGCAGAATGCACGTAAGAGTTTTTATAGTTTAGTCCTAATTAGGATCAGCTGGCCAAACTCTTTAGCCCAAGAATTAAATAAAAAAAAAATCATCATAATTTCTAAAAAACATAAAACAATCAAAATTTGATAATATGATGCATTTTAATGTTTAGGTATAAAAACTTGTGTTTCCGTACATTGGACAAACAACTTGTAGACAGAACAGTTTTCTGTTTTCTCATATCTTCGTAAGAGTGCTCTCGACCACTTGCAAAATTTTCTCTTACCTCAGAGAAGAGCAAAAATAAGAAAACACTGGTGTATCTCACCAATCAATGGGTAAGAACAATATAAGAAAAAAATTGGGGATACAAAAAATATAAGAAAAAATTTGTTCTTATATTGTTGCTTGCATGAAGCCCAATATGTGATGGTTGGCTTTTTGAGACGCCAAATGCTGTGGCCGGAATGAAAGGAAGAGCAGCAAAACAAGAGACAAACAGAAAAAAAAATCAGAGAGGGTGACTCGCGCTTCCAAAGGACCCAGTTCCAGTCTGTGAAACAACAAGGAAGCGAAGTGAGCTCAGCAGAACAAAATAAAACGGGAAAAATCTCGGGAACCGAGATAAAAAGATTTAGCACCAGACTGTGCCCAGAAAGAGGAAGAAACCATGACAGGACCCACTCCAGGGGAACGCTCCAGAAGTCCCTAAGAAACCCCGTGCGTGGAACTCAGAAATAAGCGTGGGATCCAGAATGTTCCGAGAAGGGACCCAGCAGCGCTTCTCAGGGCCATATCCCTCCCAGTCAACAAGGAACTGGACCCCACGACTAACATGCCTCTCGGCAAGAATGCGGCGCACAGTGTAAACCGGCCCCCCCTCAACCATTTGCGGTGGCGGCAGGGGTGTGTCGGCAGGTGCCAGGACACTAGTGCTAACCGACTTTATCTGGGAGACATGGAATGATGGATGGATGCGTAAAGATCTCAGGAGCTTTAACTGGACCATGACTGGATTGATCTTCCGAACTATCTTGAACGGACTAATATAGCGGGGTGCCATTTTTCTTCCTTCAAGGAGAGATCCCAGGTAAACAGCCAAATTCTCTGACCGACACAATAAGATGGGGCCAAACAACACCTATCAGTGGCGGATCTTTCTTTGAGCTGCTGAACCACTGCCTCAATCTCCCATTGAAAGGGCACCACAATCTGAGCATTAGGAATAACTGGCTCCAGGGTGGGATCGCGATCAGAACGGTCGTAAATCCGGGACAAGGCGTCAGGCTTAATGTTTTTAGAGCCAGGGCGGTAGGTCAGCGTGAAATCAAAGCGGTTCAAGAAAAATGACCACCGTGGTTGCTGGGAATTACGTCGCTTGGTTTGCCAAATATACTGGAGATTTTTATGGTCTGTCAATACCACAAAATGGTATTCAGCTCCCTCCAACCAGTGGCGCCACTCTTCAAGCGCCAACTTGACCACTGATAACTCCCGGTCACCAGTGCTGTAATTCCGTTCCGTGGCAAGGGTGCTGGGAACGGCAAGACCAAATATTCGTATTTCCGGTCATGAGTGTTAAATGCCGTTTTTCATTCGTCCCCTTCCCGAATGCTATAAGCATTATGGAGATCTAGCTTCGTAAAAGTTTACGCCTCCTACAGACGTTCAAATGCGGAATTCATTAATGGAAGGGGGTATCGGTTTTCAATGGTGATCTTATTCAAACTCCTATAATCAATACAGATTCTCAGACCGCCATCCTTTCTTCCCACAAAAAAAACCTGCTCCGGCAGGAGACGTGGACGGCCGAATAAAACCATTAGTGAGAGCTTCCTGAATATATTCTCGCATGGCCTTACACTCAGGCCCTGACAGCAAGTACAGCGAACCCCTAGGAGTAGGACCAGGGTAGAGATTGATCTCGCAATCGTACAGACGATGGGGAGGTAACGTCGATGCTCGTTGTTTACTAGAATCTTTGGCGGGATCAGCGTAATCATTAGGAACATTAGACAGAAAACTAAAGTTCAGGGTGGCCACAAATTCCTCCCCCTGCTCAGAATGTCTCCGTAACTGATTCAGAATTGAAAAAATAAAAAGGGTAATCGTCCTTTGGCTGACGCCAATCAAATTGAGGATCCCATTCCCACCCCTTATACGCCCCTTTTTCTAGTCTAGGAGGGTACGGTGAGACAACCTCCTCACACTCGCTCCAGGCATCAGCCTGCCCCATAGTTTGATGTCTGGGAAAACAAGTTTCAATCTCTGTACAATGACACCTACAATTGGTGCCCCAGTGGACAATAGGATTATTGTGTTCCCCCCAAATGATGCTGGGTCTACATACCCGTAAACAAGAATGGCCTAAAACAATGGGAAAAGCAGGGGAACTGATAATAAAAAACCGAACCTCCTCGGAATGGCTACCAAAGGAAATGAACATATTTAGCGGTTCAGAAATTTTGGTTTTAACTCCGTTCCAAGCGGGCGACCGTCCAAAGCTCTCATAGAGCAGGTAGGAACGGAGTGCCTCCTAGCCCATTTAACATCCATGAAACAATTCACGGCACCAGAATTCACGAACGCTTTAATATTAACTCTCTTGCTCCCCACAGGCAGTTCAACAGAGATTAGTGTTCAGAAGGGAAATTGGGACAGCCCCTCTCACGCCCCCCATACCGCTAGAGGGATCTCCTGATTCCCTTGGAGCTTCAGGCAACGTGGACGTGTATGACCCAGTTTATTACAATTAAAGCAGATTATTCTGCGAGCAGGTTTAAGAGTCTGACTCTCAAACGAGCCATCAACCTGCATGGCTTCAACCGGAGTGGAATCTTCAGTGGGTGGAATAGGAACCGCACACTTGACACTTGCAGCCTTAGCTCCATTGTCAGCAAGCAGCAATCTGTTTAGCTTCTCCCTGTTGCGTTCGCAGATGCGACTCTCAATTCCCACCGCAGTGCAAACCAAAGAATCAAAAGTTGAACAGGGCTCCAATGTAGCCAATTCATCTTTTACCTCCTCAGTGAGAGCATGACTAAAGTCATTAGAAGAGCCTCCGGCCAGCCTGTCCCTGTCGCCAGGGAGCGAAATACAGTTGAAAACTCTGCAACGCTTTGATAGCCCTGTTTCAGATAAATCAAACGTGTAGCTGCGTCCTGACCACAAACATCCTGATCAAATACTGACAACTCCTTAACAAGAGCCTCTACAGAATTCACGACCAGTGAATTAGATCTGATAAGTGGGCCGACCCAAGTGAGTGCTGTGTCAGTCAGCAGGGATAAAATGAATGCAGCCGGAGAATCCTCATTAGTAAACCGTGAAGGCTGAGCCTTAAAGAATATCTCACATTGGGCGATGAAATTTTATATTTTCCGGCCTCGCCGCTATATCTTTGGAGTAATTGCAATTTTGGTTCTTGGAGAAGGTGTATGGATGTTTGTGCAACATTTTGTGAAACTTGGGTAGACAGGGACTTAATACTAAAAAGATTTAGCACCAGACGGTGCCCAGAAAGAGGAAGGAAAGAGAGAAAGAAAGATTCCCTTGCTAAGTAGCGCTTTCTTCTTTGCAGCTAATTCTTCAACAACAATTCTCTAGCTACAGACCTTACCGGCTAAAGTGCCGGTACGCACTAGGACACTCTAAGAAAGGCGGCAAGGCGGAACTTGGGTTTAAATAGAGTCCGGGTCCCGCCCACAATTAATGCCAGCTGGCCAAAGAATTCAATTGTGGGCGAAACGATTTCGTCCTGGACGAGAGAAAGAAAGAAAGCTTGCCAGCCTCCAAAAACCATGACACAATTTTTATAAGACCGTAAAAGAAATTGACTCAAAACAGCTTAGGTTTGAGCAAGGACATTACACAACGGTACATTGAGAGAAGTTCCAGGATATAAGCTAGACTTGATGATCTCCATCTTGTCAATAAAGAAATTTAAAAACATATCAAAATCAGCAGGGGATGAAGCTGATGCAACAGCAAGTGGAGGTTAGACATGATGGTCCATTGTATTCAATGGAAATCTATAGTTATGTTTATTTGCAGTAATGCATTCAAATTTATTTGCTTTTCCAAGCATACAGAACATTTACTTTGGTTGCCTTCCTCCGTAATTTTTAACCAACTAATTAACCATGGTCTTTGCAATCTCATACCCTGAGCCAGTCAAAGGAGGAAGGGCTTCCCCGTTAAGCCTTGTTCCTCCCTATCTGTTGTCATAGGGAGTTTATACTTGCCACTGTTGCCGTTGGCTTACTTTTGAGGGGCTTCAGGCCTGGATCCAACCGTAAAGTGCATTTTGACAAATGTTTGTTTTGAAATACATGATGCGAATAAAGTTTGGTTTGATTTGCTCTGTCTTTCGCTATTCTGTTTTTAAGCTTCATACTTTATTGTTAATCGAAGACAAATCCTGTTGAGCAGATGCTGTTCTAATTTTATATGGCGCCACTGCATTTACAAAAGAGAAGAAATCATGAGCTGGGATCTGTTTTTAATGGTTTTTGCACACAACAACAATTCCTGCACCATGACCAGAGACTTGTGCTGCATTAAATTACGTTCTGCAAGCCAAAGCTCAGAAAAAAATACTGTGATTACCAGCTTTAAGCCTGTTTTGAGTTAAAAGAAAGAAATCCAGGTTAAGACATATAATACAATTGTTTAAAGTGAAAGTCTTATTAGTTAAGGATCTAAAATTGAGCTGGAGAGTCATTTTAACCCAGGAGTACTGCTGCAAGTTTGATTCACAGGCCTGACAGATATTGAATTACGAGCCTTTGATACCCCGTTTTTATGAATATACTGTGCTCTAGCATCAGTAACAATGGTCTCAAAGGTATAAAAATGTTAAAAACATTTTGTAAAGTCCACAAATAATGATTTTTGATACAATAAGATTACTGAGAGGGCATAGAGCAAAAAAAGATATGGGTAGTTAGTCTTTCCATGTGCGTCATTTAGTGACACAATACAGTGTCTATTAATATGGTTTAGTGTGCCTGACTTGAGATTGAGTTCAAGTCCTTTCCACAGCTTTAGTGGTGTGACCTTGGGCGAAAACACTTCACTCCCACAGTGCCTCACGGAAACCAGGTGTATAATTGGGAACCAGAAAATTGGTAGGTAAGCCTGACTAAGAGCTGGGAGGTAACCTGTGATGGACAAGCATCCCATCCAGGGGGAGTAGCAATACTCCTAGTCACGTCATGCTAAAGAAACCGGAGTTCTGCACCAGCCTGATGAGCCACATGGGCTCAGGACAGACTTTGACAAGTTGCATGACAGCAGGTATGAAGGCCATCTCTGCCAAAAGGTATAGGTCCTCCCTGAAAAGTGCCCAAATTATCAATATTGCCAAAGTTAATTTATGGGCACTATTTTTTTCAATCAGTCGTTAAGCTGATTAAATTTCTCTCTGCCGCAATTTTAAACATGAAGCAGAACAGAGATCACGGGTAGTGAGCAGAATTTATATTGCCACGTGTAGTCAGCATAATCTCACGGCGTTGGAAGAAGTGAGGCAGCGTCTCAGAATTCAAAAAGGTGGCACCAGATTGTCTTTTTATTTGGCCTTGGCAGCAGGTCAACAATGGAGGGGGGAAAAAAGAAAAATAACTCAAAATAATAATTTTCAACAATTAACTAAACTTCCCAAAATCTAAATATGCAACTGAACTATAATAATCAAACTGAAATAACAAATCTCAATTCAGGCTTTCACAACCAATTTGGTCGGTCTGCAGCTGTTGGCTCTGTCTCACCTCATTCTGCCCACATTCCAGACCTGAACAGGTATTTCACCCTGACAGCCTAACCCATTGTCCATCACCGTAATCAATTATCTATAGAAATATACATTCTCTGTGCATCACTCAATATGTTACCATGTAAAAGTCTGTATTCAGTTTTTAACTATCTATCAGGTAGAATACTGCTATTGAGCATGAAAATTTTTATTTCATCACTAACATCAAATTGTTTTATTGATATGGGAAGCAATCATTCGAATGAGCAGGGATGGAGCTGATTTGCATAAATTATGCAAATTAGCTGTCCAAGATGGCCGCCGCAAAGGGGCATATCATGACAATTTCAAAACACCATACCTTAGTCACTAATGGACATATCAACTTCTTCTTTTGAACACAGGTTGCCTGATCCAGCATCCAAGGGCAAAACATCTTAACGTTGGATACTTTAACAAAATGCAAAGGTTTTTTGAAATTTTGCTCTTGACTTGAAAAAATTAAGCTGGGTGCTTAGAGCTATGGTACTGGGAAGCCCATTTAGATTTTGACTCGGTAGGTTAGTTCTCCATCAGTTGTTCCATGGAACATAACTATAAATCTTTACGAAAGTAATATGAAATGGAACAATTAAACCTTCATGCACTGCTACTTCAGAATCAGCTGTGGTCACTTCATCTGAACCCGACCCAACAATAGATCCTCTCCACTAGCAGTCGGAATATGTTTTTGATGGTGAGTGAGTTAGTGAATGTGAATATGCAGACTAATAATTCATAATTTACATTACGATACTCTTTTAGTTGAGTGGTTAATTTAAAAAAAGGAAAAATTAGGTGTATTGCATTAGGCACTGTCAATTACACTTAGAAACAGAAAAATAAAGAATAACATTGTGATACATTGTCGCAAAAGAATGGTAATAAAAAGTTGGGGGTGGGGACGCACGCCGATATTCTGTCAGGGGGCCCAGAATTCCTAGCAACTGCCCTGGGCGCATTCAGTAAAGAAGATTGTTAGCTCTCAATCATGGAAAAAGCTGCGGAAATAACTGAGCATGACTGTATGGGGTAAGATGGATTGGATTTTTTTTTTTTTCAGTCATATTAGTATCATCTGTGTCAAGTTAAAAAAGATGATGGTTAAAGAATACAGGATTAATAAAGGACTTGGTAAAAACATATTTGCTGTCATACATTCTTTTATCCTTGTCAGCTTCTACAAATTAAGGCCTTCCTCCTAATAGCTGAAAAACTAAAACTAAGACTAAAACTAAATAAAAACTAAACTAAAACTGCTTAATCACTTGTTCAGCTAACTAAAACTAAGCTGAAATAAAAAAGCACACTGTAAAACTAAATTAAAGTAAAAATTAATGAAAATGTCAAAACCTTAATAATAACCTTGCTGCACACAGAGAGGAGAGTCTGTCAGGGCAGGGGAGTGATTCTCGTTCAAAGAACGAACTGCCAACAATAGTGCTCTATGTCGCTCACTGGCACACAGAACTGTCACTAAGAACGTTTATTCACGTTACTAACCGTAGCCTACTGCTAAAAATAGTGCCGTGTCAACTTGCTAACTACCATGTAACACGTTAAGTGAATGTACTGCAAACAGAGATGAGGACTCCGTTCACCGTGTAGTAAGTTTAATGCATGTATACCACTCAAAGTAGCGCTGCCTTCTCCCGCCAATGACTGTGTACTATGGTCCGTGAACACACCGTCCCTCAGTACGTGCGGTGAGCGTGTTACAGAGTGAATGTGAACCTAAGGGCTGAATCATGGTTGATGGATCGTTTGGCTATTTACCAGTTCAGGGAGTTGCAGAACCATGCACTATGCAGTCAGGACTCCTGCTAAGCACTGAAAGATCCAGTGCACGGATATTTTGAACAAATCTTTTTAATGAACGGATTTTAGTGATTCAGTGCCGTCAAGAGAACTGCCGATCCCATCACTATTGTAGAGTCGACAGGTGCTAGTTTTTATTGGGGGGCGGGGCGAACAGTGGTGGTTCATGACTAAATCTGCCTCCATCTCAGCCAATAGCGGAATTCGATTGTAATAGCCAAATTATCCCATAGAGGGCAGCCAACATTACATTTTTAAGAGTCATTAAGAGTCATCAGAAGATTACATATCCCCCCGGCCCCTGATTATTTGCGAAAGTCATGTCAATCCTACACCTTCAAAGAACTTCAAACAAGAATGCTGAGGTGGTTTTCCTCTGGAATGATGTGGAAGTATGTACTGGCAACCTCTACCAAAGACTATGAAGCACACATTGACAAAGGCAAAAAAAAAGGGTCATTAATGAGCAGTGTTTTAGTTCTGCTCCAGGAAACAAACCCAGCCCTGTGACGGAGTCGAAATCCACGTTGCTTCCATGGAAAGGAAAAAAAAAAGAATTTCAGAAGTTTGAAAATACGAAAAGGCACCACTTCAGTACTTGGGTAACGCACATATGAAGTTTCAGAAAGATATAATGAACGATTTGAGTTCTGCTCCAGAAATGAACCGTACAGAGTCCAAATCCAACTTGTTTCTACGGAAACGGGGGAAAAATAATGTCAGAAATCTGAAAATATCAAAAGGCACCACTTCACCATGTGGGTAATACACATGCAAAGTTTCAGAATGATATAATTAATGTTATTTTTTTTTAAAGATTTTTTTTGGGGAATTTTTCCTTTATTTGGCAGTTATACAGTGTAGAGAGACAGGAAAGTTGGGCAGAAGAATGGGGGAAGACATGCAGCAAATGACCTGAGACGGAATCGAACTCAGGTCGCTGTGTGAAGGACACAGCCTTTATGGTGCGCGCGCATGGACTGATGAGTCTCCAGGGTGCCCCGTAATAGATGGTTTTTGAGTTGTGCTCTGGAAACAAACCTATCTCTGTACAGAGTCCAAATCCAACTGGTTTCCATGGAAAGGAAAAAAAAAATTTTTTTTTCAGAAATCTGAAAATATCAAAAGGCATCCCTACAGTATGTGGGTAATACACATGCAAAGTTTCAGAAAGATATAATGGACGGTTTTTGAGTTGTGCTCCGGAAATGAACCTATCTCTGTACAGAGTCCAAATGTAACTGGTTTCCATGGAAAGGAAAAAAAAGATTTTCAGAAATCTGAAAATATCAAAACGCACCCCTTCAGTATGTGGGTAATACACATGCAAAGTTTCAGAAAGATATAATGGACGGTTTTTGAGTTGTGCTCCGGAAATGAACCTATCTCTGTACAGAGTCCAAATGTAACTGGTTTCCATGGAAAGGAAAAAAAAGATTTTCAGAAATCTGAAAATATCAAAAGGCACCCCTTCAGTATGTGGGTAATACAAATGCAAAGTTTCAGAAAGATATAATGGACGGTTTTTGAGTTGTGCTCCGGAAATGAACCTATCTCTGTACAGAGTCCAAATGTAACTGGTTTCCATGGAAAGGAAAAAAAAGATTTTCAGAAATCTGAAAATATCAAAACGCACCCCTTCAGTATGTGGGTAATACACATGCAAAGTTTCAGAAAGATATAATGGACGGTTTTTGAGTTGTGCTCCGGAAATGAACCTATCTCTGTACAGAGTCCAAATGTAACTGGTTTCCATGGAAAGGAAAAAAAAGATTTTCAGAAATCTGAAAATATCAAAAGGCACCCCTTCAGTATGTGGGTAATACAAATGCAAAGTTTCAGAAAGATATAATGGACGGTTTTTGAGTTGTGCTCCGGAAATGAACCTATCTCTGTACAGAGTCCAAATGTAACTGGTTTCCATGGAAAGGAAAAAAAAGATTTTCAGAAATCTGAAAATATCAAAACGCACCCCTTCAGTATGTGGGTAATACACATGCAAAGTTTCAGAAAGATATAATGGACGGTTTTTGAGTTGTGCTCCGGAAATGAACCTATCTCTGTACAGAGTCCAAATGTAACTGGTTTCCATGGAAAGGAAAAAAAAGATTTTCAGAAATCTGAAAATATCAAAACGCACCACTTCAGTATGTAGGTAATACACATACAAAGTTTCAGTATGATAAATTGAACGATTTTTGAGTTGTGCTCAGGAAACGAACTAAGCCTGATATGTACTAAGTCCAGATTTGTTTCCATGGAAACAACAAAAATAGGAAACCAGAAATTTCCATAGTAGCAAAAGGCACATCTAGACTATACATAGAATACATGTACCGAGTTTGGTGCTAATATCTTGCATGGTTTCCAAGTTCTGCTCCGGAAACAAAATGATTACGGACGGACGGACGGGGCAATGCCTATATCCCCCCACATTGTATGCCGGGGAGATAATAAAAACGGCAACATTTTTGCAGAGACACGGCCAAAGTCCATGATAGGACCAATTTGTCAAAAAAGAGAACACTCATTGAAGGCACACACGCATACATTTGGTTTTGCGACATGGCTCTCTTCTGAAAAATTCCTGTCCATCCAGGCGTGGAATCGAAGGCAGGGAACACAACAAACCCCCCCCCCCACAGAATAAAGCTTACAGCAACGATGGCATTAAAAGGAAGAGACATCGTTACTGATTGCCAGTTTAGTCTTGAGAAAACAGGATTAATGAATGCTGCACTTAACAGTTTGAGTAGGGTTGTTGAGCGAGCACAACAGCAAAGTCAAATCAGTAATGTGCACTCAGGTGACACTGTCAGGTGACTGCAGGTAAAAGCAGCTCCTCTATGTTACTCTGCATACTTGGACATTCAGAGTAACTGTCCCATTAAACCAACCCAGCCACATCAACATTATAAAAGTTTACTTATATCTCATTGGCTGGTCTAGCCATATAAATATGGATGCATAGCAAGGAAAGCAGTTACTTCGCTATCGTTTCTCTTTGTTTCAACTCAGTCGCTTGTGAGGTGGGTACCAGCCTACTTTGCTCATATTCAGTAACTCCCATGTGAATAATAACTGTTTTTCCACTTTTCCATAATGGCAGGTAGCACTGTAATGTGATCACATGACCGTGACTTCAGGCCGACCTCAAGAATAATTGTGCCACATTCCTGAGCGAGCGATGGGACATTTGGAGTACAAAAAAATATTTTGCAAGCACGGTGGCACAGTGGTTAGCATTGCTGCCTCACAGCAAGAAGGTTGTGGGTTCGAATCTGGCCTGGGGCCTTTCTGTGTGGAGTTTGCATGTTCTCCCCGTGTTCGTGTGGGTTTACTCTGGGTATTCCGGTTTCCTCCCAAAGTCCAAAGACATGCATATCAGGCTAATTGGAGACAGTACATTGCCCATTGTCTAAGAGTGAATGGTTGGTGAATGGTGTGTGTGCCCTGCGATGGATTAGCAAGCTGTTCAGGGTGGGTCCTTGCCTTCGCCCGTAGTCAGCTGGGATACGCTCCAGCTCGCCCCGCGACCCTAGTGAGGAATAAGCGGGTATAGAAATGGATGGATGAATGTTCTTTGGTGTTTGCTCTTAACATGCAATAAGAACTGCTCCAGGTCAATTTTACTCATATGCCCTCTAGCTCAGTACGCTGGCTAACCACTGCTCACATTGTTTCACTCTCTCCAATTCACTCTCTGGGCAAGCTAAACTTTGCCTTGCACACTCAATCAAAATGGCACAGTGTTACAACTGTGCTGCAACTGGACAATTGGAGAAAGTTAATTCTGATTTTACTCTTTAATCCCCAGTTACCTCATTAGTTCAGCTGCTGTATGTAGCATCCAGGCACTATGAAAACATGATGGCTGAATTGAGTGGAGTTGCTCGACTACAACTGGATTAAAAAACATTTCAGTATTTTTTAAAATTGATATATCTCAGAAATGCCTCGTCAGTTTTCTGTGCTATAATGCTATAGTGTTGTGCCATTTCGAGTAAGGTTTTATTAAAGCTGTATCATGAAACGTCACCTAGTGTGAAATATGCTCAGCAAGGATCAGACTTCTCACTGTAATCTCGTGACTCAGAGAGTGCTGCAAGAGTTTGTTGCACTACCTTTACCTGAAGAATAAAAAAAGAAAACATTTAAACATGTAATTACATTAATTGATAATGTCAACATTACAAAATACTTTCGGTATCCAATGCAGTAAACAGCAAGATAGCCTAGCAAGCTGCGGACATACAGTTAGCATTTCAAAAGTCCTGAAACTGCACTACAGTTATAAATGTACAGCCTAGCAAGCTGCGGACATACAGTTAGCTTTTCAAAAGTCCTGTAACTGCATTACAGTTATAAATGTATAGCGCACACAAATGGGCCCAGGAAGTTTCATGTCAACTAATCATATTCAAGACAAAGATGTATCAGAATTAGGTTAATGCATGTTGTATTCTGACACAGTTTCTCATCTGTAGATACCTTGTGTAAAACAACATAATTGGAACATTTTGCAGGGGTATGAATGACCTCAGGGGAAAAGTTCAATTCTCTAGTTCTAAAGTTAATCTTTTGAGAATCACATACAATTAGTGGATAACTGTATTAATCACTATCTAGCTCAGAGAGTACATAATGAATAAATAGTACATATTTTTGCGAACAATATGACTGTGACATGTTGAATAAATTTTAAATACTGTAGGCTTCAACCAAATAACAGGAGTGTGTCAATGACAGCTAGCTAGCACAAACTTAACAAAGAGCGCCTGCTTATCCTTGTTTCCTGCACAGCATTTCCTCTTAAAAAAAGCCATTTCCCGTCGCACAGGAAGCTGGAATGCCCAATTGGAAAACTACGTACACAAGCATGCTTGTACGCGACTCGTCTTGCCATCTCTGGAGAACGAAGACAGTACACAGCTGTCCTCAGAAGCATGCACTTGTCAGCCGCTGCCTCTTTACGCGCATTGCTCAAAACTTCGCAAGCTCAGAATGAGAGCAGCAGAAACGCGAGCATGTGCAAGCTTAGAATTTTACTGACCAGTGCCAACAGGAGGTGCTTGAGCAATGAACAATGCTATACCTAAACAAGCAGTGGCCCTCTTGTTTTTTCCCTGCAACGTGAAAAGGCTATCGGCCACTGCTGGCACTGGCATATTTTGTCTTTGTGAAGAAAAATCTTTCCTGCGCAGCTAGAGCGAGAATGGGAAGAAAATCTGTTTGACTTATCCTACTCTAACAATTCTGGCTTGCACTGTGACTGGAGATGACACAGTCAATCAGAATTTTCCTTCTCCAGTTCTCTGATTGGAAGATTTTGTGTCACAATTTTAAAACTAGGTCATCTTGAGGGAGTGTGCAGAGGCAAAGTTGAGTGCAGATAGAATTGAGTAGTTGATAGAGGGAGAGAAAATAGGGAGTTTTCGATTTGTGTGGACATGCACATGGTCAGCTTCCACTAGTTTGGGAGGGTACAGCTAACTATAAAGTTGACAACCACTGTTGACTGAATATAGCTGCAATTCAGATTTCAATGAAAACCTCTGTCAATGCAATCTCTCACATGACTTAAATTGATCACGTGACAATCACGGTAAGTTGGCTTTTTCCCTTTCTATTGACAAAGAACAAAGATTAAGTAGCCAGTAGAAACAAACAATGTCCAGTTCACCAAATATTACACAAAGCAATCAACAAGTAGGAACAGAGCAGGGGTACAGAAACATACTCAAGAGAAAAAAAGAAGTATTTATATGAAGACGCTGTACAACGTACGTTTTAAATATGTTTATGTTCCTAACAGCTTTTTTGTCTAAGAAGAACATATTACTTAAATGTAATTTTTACTTTCTTTCTAAAAAATCGAAAATAAAGGTGTTTCATCATGATAGGTGACATTGCAACATTAACAGTGGTGAAGTCTCTCAGGGTGACTGAAAGTATTTCCGCTGCATATGCGCTGGACATCATAAATGACAGAGAATCTGCACTACTGTTGGGTACAAAAAAGCCAACCAGCCCCAAATACTGGGACTACCTAGTATTCATGACAGTCAGCGGCCTCATGGTCCACTTGCCTGAAAATGGCAAAATGATAGTCACGGCATTTTTGACTCCAAATGATAATGACAGTCCACACGCATGGGTGGGGGCAAGAATGGGATGCATAAACAGTGTTCAACCTTGGTGTTGACACCATGAACACGAGAAATCTGTTCAGTGTGATTACACTCTCGATTCGTCTAATCTACGAGCCGAATGTAGACGCAATGCATTGGCTTTTGAAGAGGGAAATGACGTCAACACCAAAGCTGCCTGTTGATTGGTCCAGCCAAAAAATTTCAGGCGAAGCGCCACGAGGTAGCTTTCCTTTAACGCCCTGATGGGAGGGATCGTCAAAGCCACCTAGCGGACACAAGGGTGTTAATCATTAACGTTACTGGTGCCCCATAGCAATGTACTCCACTGTCTCTATTAATAAATATGCCTCTGAAGTTCTAAGTGAAAATATGCCATTGTCTTGCATTATAATTTGTGTGGACAACTGTGCTCCTGAGATTGTTCAAAGTAAAATCAACTCGTGCAATGCTTTCATGCGAACCATTTTTGCTCCTTGAGAATATAAAAAGAATCATTTTGAGACATTTCCCTTGATGGAGATATGTATAATTACATTAAATGCTCCCAAAATTATTATTGTGAATTAACGGTGAACGTAAATATGCTCTATCTCTTTTGCTAATGTGTCTTTAGTTTTTCTGTTAATATTTAATGTCTTACATTCACAATGTCAGCACAGAAATAAACACATTTTACAGACTGGTTAAGTGCTGTTCTTCTGGTACTAATTGCAAATTGCAGCATTCATTATGAATGAGATGGTCTTGGTGATGCCTATTTGTGGTAAGCTGACAAAGTGTACAGTGCAGAGTGTACATTGTTCCAAGATACTTCAACAGCAGCATTAATAAAATGTTCTGAAACAAAAACAAAATAAAATCCCTAAAATCTGTCAGTTCATGACTTTTCCTAAAAATGATTTATTAACCGTGTAGTGAATTATGATGGGTGTTGGATAGACAGAAAATAAATACATGACCGCTTATATCTACAGCCACCAAGGAGGGTAATTTTTACCCCTCGTAATCAGCTGTGCAGCTGCGCTCAACATTAGCGCCACAGCTGTGTTGTGAGGATTTACAAAATGGTCCACATGCGAGAACCAGTAAAATGCAAAGAGGAGGCTTTATTTCTGAAGGGGTAAACCCCCCAACAGAGCAGGCAGCAGTACAGAGTCCACAATCCACAATCCAGAGCGCAAACAGGTGCTCTGACCTCTCCCATATTGATCTTATGCAGCTGTCTGAGGTGCATCTTTAGAATCAGGTGGCCGGACAAAACCAGCAATAAGGAGCTGTGGCAGAGAGGGCAGCCAGGAGCCAGCAGAGAGCCAGATTCGGAGAAGGAAGTGGGATTGATTGTCCACAACTTGCGTAAACCAGCAGCTACCATCACACGCCTGCCCCTGATTTGGAACCCTCAGGGGAAGCAGAAGAGAGGAAGGCCCAGATACAGCTGGAGGCGGGACACCGAGGCAGGGCTGAAAAGTTATGGTACCAGCTGGGGAGAGGCGGAGAAGTCAGCCCAAAGCCGTGCTGGATGGAGAGGAGTCGCCGATGGCCTATGCTTCATGGGGAGTTATGGGCCTAATTAAGTAAGTAAGTAATCCCATATCGAATAAATAAGTTAATAAATAAATAATTAGATAAATAGATAAAGGTGACCCCTCATTTTTGTCAGAAGAGGAGGCGTCAGAAGACGACGAGAAGCCGGCTTCCCAGAAAAGGCCCAGGCTGTCGGGAGACAGACCCTCCATCTTGCCGATGCGATCACAGCAGCCCTCAGACACAGTGAGAGCACACACAGGTATACAGTCTGGCAAAACACATTTTTTTTAGTTAGACCTATCCCAAATGAATAATTAAATGAAAAAATATTGTTATTATATAGACATTGTAATATATACAATTACAAATGATTTAAATTTCACTGCGAACGTATCTTACATGTAACAAATAGACAATATTGATATTCTTTAATTCTTTCGTTTTCCCCTCAACCAGATGAGAGCGAGCAGTGTGAGACTGGCAAAGATGGAACCATTTGGAGAGTGATTCAGCCAGGGCTGCGCACTGGGAGAACGCAGTCACAGAACACAACCCAGAAGGGTTCATTTGCATTAACAGTTACAGCGCCCTCCATAATTATTGATACCCCTGGTTAAGATGTGTGAAAAGCCTTAAAATAATTCAATTTTTATTGCAGAAGCATACTCTCACGCTGAAAATTAGAGAAAAATGTAACCCTCAACTCAAGTGAATTTTAAGGGAAAAAAAATCCCTGACTAAGAAATTGTTATTTTTCATAAAACCCCTAACAATTCCTAGGAAATAAATGTAATTGAAGTATTTTTGTCATTTCCACAGTAGTTTACAAAGTTGATCAGAGTATCTAGGAACATTTCATTAGTAATTCATCACTTCCTGTTTCCCTGGGGTATAAATATGATCTGACAGAAAGGCCATTTCTCTTATCCACTCTTCAACATGGGAAAGACAAAAGAACACACCATTCAAGTAAGGCAGATGTGTGTCGACCTTCACAAGTCAGGCAATGCTTACAAGAAAATAGCAACTCTCCTGCACCTGCAAATATATACTGACAGAGGAATCAGTAAGAAGTTTAAAACAACTGGAACAGAGGTAAACAAGCCTGGACGAGGATGCAAGGTTATTTTGCCACGCGCAGTGAGGAGGATGGTAAGAGAAATAAAAAGTTCTCCAAAGCTCACTGTTAAAAAATTGCAACAAATGTTAGCATCTTGGGGTCACAAAGTCTCTAAAACAACCATCAGGCGCTATCTACATGCCAACAAGCTGTTTGGGAGTTCGTCTGGAGTTCGCAAAGCGGTACTGGGACCTCAACTGGGACCGTGTGCTTTGTGTGTCAGATGAGCCCAAGATAAAGTGTTTGTTGCCAAAAAGCTCTAAGTGGGTCTGGCGGAACACAAAAGATGAGAATGCATAAAAGCACCTCATGCCCACTGTGAAGTATTGGGGGAGGATCAGTGATGCTGTGGGCCTGTTTCTCTTCCAGAGGCCCTGGGAACCTTGTTTGGGTGCATGGCATCATGAACGCTTTGAAATACCAGGACATTTTAAATCAACATCTGGTGGCCTCTGCCCGAAAGCTGAAGATGGGTCGTCACTGGGTCTATCAGCAAGATAATGACCCTTAACATACGGCCAAATCTACACAGAAATGGTTCATCAGACACAGAATCAAGCTCCTCCCATGGCCATCTCAGTCCCCAGACCTCAACCCAATTGAAAACCTGTGGAGTGAGCTGAAGAGGAGAGTGCAGAGGAGAGGACCCAGGTCGCTGGATGATTTAGAGAGATTGTGCAAAGAGGAATGGTCGAAGATCCCTCTTTCTGTATTTTCCCATCTTGTTAAACATTATAGGAGATGATTAGGTGCTGTTTTGTTGGCAAAAGGGGGTTGTACAAAGTATGAACATCAGGGGTGCTAATAATTGTAGCACACATGATTTGATGTAAAACAAATATTTCTTAATGTGGGATTTTTTTCCATCTGAATAAATGCACATGAATTCAAGGTGGGATTTTCCTCTTTTTTTCATTTTGGTCCTATATTATTTAGAAAAAAACTGAATTTATTAGAAGCTAAAGAACATATCTTAAGCAGAGGTGCCAATAATTATGAAGGGCAGTGTATCTCCTTTATGGTTTATTTTCCAAAATCGTGTTTTAACCAATCCACTCCTGGGACTATCAATCAAACTACGGTTGTTTCAATACAATATCTCAAATTTTTATTTTGCAGTATCAGGAATATTCATCAAAATTGATTTATTCATTTTAAGAATGGCTTTTATCTGTTTTTGCAAACAAATTCTTCAAGTGTCATTAAGCAACTTGGACAGTGACAGCCCACTTCATATCTAGAACACTTTGGGGATAACCGGCTTTGTAACGTTATCCCAGTTGAACATCCAGTTATTTGTTCAGTGGTCAGCAAATGCTTAGCCTGACTCTTGCACTGATAGTGCACTGCTTAGCTGGCTAGTTTCAATTTTCTTCCATTTAGAACGTTGCTAGATGTGGTTGAACGGCTGCCACGTAATAAAAATCCCCACTTGTCAGCATTTCACACTCTAATGGGAATAATGCATGTCCATCGAGAGTAAAGAACACTTAAAAGGTCACTTAATAGATAATAGTAAAGCAACTGCGATGGTCTTGATTTTAGCCAACAGTGATTTGGACAACCTTTCCGGCTGTGGTCTATAGCATAGTGCCAGCTGACATATTATTGTTGAACTAATTGAATAAAGCAGACTAACATTACCTTTATTAAGCCCTTATCAATGTACATTTTTAATATCCAGCCCCTGCTAGAATGCTCGCACATGCTAGAAATCAAACCCTTCAACAACTCTGATATAGGTACCTGATATGTATGTTTGGAAGCTTGATAAGCTTCCACCCAGCTACACGACTTCAGGCAATAATAATGTTTCTTGATTTAAACTAATACAGCTTGCAAAGCTATGTTTTGTTCACTAGGTTTTTATCATATAACACATTTGATTAAGAATTGTGTGTTAGCTAGCTAACAGGCTCAACTTAAACTGCCTGGCCAAAAAAAAAGTCGCACACTCAAATATTTAGTTGGAACCCCTGTAGCTTTGATTACAATGCATATTTGTCTTGTCATTGTTTTGACAACTATATGCAATGCCAGAACATTTCTTTTCGATCAGAAATGCCATGATTTTTGTCCAAGATCTTGTCTTCTCGACATAATGGTTGAACCACTCGGTGGTCTTGAGTACATCCTAACTACTTTTATTATGTTAAAGGACTTAGTGGTGGAAAATTTGTTTGTGAAAATGATTCCTCCTGCTTGGTTTTGTCATTCATGGTTTTCTTTGCTAAATACAGGCCAATAACTTGCCCGTTCTGAAATACTGTAACATCGTTTCCACCATCAGGGAATGTGTTTTCTGACATGATTTCGTAAGAAATGAATAGCGACGCACTTCATCAGTCAGGGTTAAAATGATTATTGCCATCTGAAACATATTAATAACCGCAATACTGATCCAATTTTAGAATTTGTTCATTAACTTCCAAACGGTGACACTTTTTTTGGCCGGGCAGTGTATTTTTGCTTTATTACCAGCAGTGATCAAACAATGTTGAACACTAAAACCCACAGATTTTGCATAAAGATACATCCCTAATGTCGCCTGTGCTTGGGCTCCCATTCACTTCCTGCCTGCAACCCAGGCCATAGTGTGTTCGGGGCCTTCGCCTGGTACGTCAGGGAATCCGGCAAGGCTAAAACTTTGCTGTAATCGACTGACCACCCACAGCATAAAGCAGTCTGTGAGGGGTAATGCCTTGTGAGAAGACAGAACTTGTTGCATGAAAAAAAAAATTAATTAAAAAAATTATAAACACGATTTTAAATCCGCTCTCCTGGTGATAGTCATTTCAATAAGACTATGACTTCAATTTTGTGATTGACTCAGAGCTATTTGTGTTATATACGAACACCCCTCATTTGTGATACAGTGCTGCCCTTTCTACTGTCTTGCTTCAAGCGCCCTGCAAATTTCTCATAACACCCCCTGGGCTGCGGTAGCACCCCTATTGAGAAACCTTAACGTACATACTTTAAGCAGCTGGAAACTAGACATTTGAGAGGTCCTACACTTTTTTTATCCCCCCAGCATATAATTCAGGGGATATAGCGATCAGTGTGTCCGTCCGTCCGTCCGTAATAAAATAATTTCCGGACCAGAACTCGAAAACTATACCTCTTACAAACACCAAATTTGGTATGGAGCTTCTCCTTATGGTCTAGTTGTGCCTTTTGGGGGTTTCGGTCCGTCCGTCTGTCCGCACAACCTGTAGGTTACACAACCTACAGCCGGGGGGATCCGCCATTGCCAGATGGCTCTTGTTTGTTTTTTAGGAGGGGCAGCGGGCTGAATCCACCATGAAAATTCTTCAGGTTAAAGTCTCAATTATCTCATGTTATATTGAGTTCCTGAAAGATGTCCGACTAAGTCTCTTGGCCTGCTGCATGGAAAAGATGGCCACAGACAGGCAACAACTGAAAAGACTGAAAGAGTATGGGTGGGGGGAGGGAGCTTTGTGGTGTACTGTTGGAGGGTGTTGTGTTAGCAGGTACTTCTGCAATCCTTTTTTTTTTAAAGCCAGCTTGGTCTATTAGAATGGACTTTCTCCTTTTTATGTTGTAATAAGAGTAAAATTGGAATTGCTTTTTTTCTGGAGATGTGGCTCTCCTATTTAATCCTTCTTCTCGCCTTTTCAGTTCCGGCAGGTGCCTAGTATCCCGCTGGCAGTCTGTGAGAACAGCCCCCACTGAGGATTTTTACTCAGCGCAGAGTCATGGCCACCGCGATGGCTAATAAACACTAAGTAGGACCTGTCACAGGAATATTTGCATCAGGGTCTTTGCCGGTAGAATCGAAGGTGCTGTTAGATGTCATTGCGGACAACATAATAGTACGAAGCAGTGGCTACTCCCAAACTTTCATAGGATCTGCGTCAGAGTGACAATGTTTTAGAACCCCCACTTAATTTAAGGGAGAGGCTTGGAATTGGGGAAAAGAGACTTATTATGGAATAATTTCATCTCTAGAGCGTTTATCTTTTTGCCGTTACGGCTACCCAGGCAAAGCAGCAACACATTGTTTCTGATTGGCTGTGGGGCTTAATCCTTTCCCAGCATGCTGCTTGTTAGCATAATCACAGGGAAGGTAGCATAAAAAAGATGCATTATGCCCCATTTTTTGTCAGCTTTCATTCATCACATGAAAGAAGAGAGCTTATTTCATGACCTAATCTTGCCACGGCTTTTGTCTTCAAACAGAATCACCAGATCCTGTTTTTGTTCTCTGTAATGTGATAAGGCATAAGAGCTCTTGCAATTCCAGTGATTACGATCCTAGAGGTTACTCATTCTTGTCTCTTTATGCTGTATAATGAATTTTTGCCCTTACATTTCTAAAGGTGCATTGAGACATTGGTCCATTTAAATTAGTCATTTGACTCTGTCTAAAAGTCTGAAAACAATTAATGCAAGATCATTTTCAGTTATTTTTCAGCAGTTGTTACTTTTCTTGGGATCAGTCGAGGTAAAACTCACTTAATTTTGTCTAAGGACAAACACATTGGAGTTTGAGTCTAAAATTTAGAGGTTTGTCCTCAGAACACTTCAATGTTTGACCAGCAATCTGCAATCTACAATGAATTTGTGCAGTTGCTTTTGGAGTATGTCGCAGAGAGACTGCAAATACTAGCCGCAAACATGCCTCGAAAGTTTGTTCATGCATTACCATTGCTCAGCTTTATGTACAGTCAGAAAACTTGGATTCAGTGGGATACTTGACTTGCATTCAGATTAATGCGAATTGTCGGCTGTGAGGCCTATGTTGTCATTTAATATGAATTTTAATGAATCTAATGTACTACTTATATCAGCAAAATGGTCTCGCTTGCAATTATGGAATCATAATTGCCGTCGTGTCTCCAACACCTGCATCCTCCATGTCCAAATTTGCCGCATATCCTTTGTGTTAACACGATAACTCAAAAAGTGTTTTATAGATCCTTTTCAAATTTTATGTACCTTTAGATCTTTTTCAGAGTAGCGCACAATTGGCCATCGTGCTACAGGGTTCCAAATTGGGAGGGGACTGCCGGATTTGGGGATAAAATAGTAGCTTTGTTTGTTGCTCCGGCGCCTCCTGCTGGCCAGACGGGCGCTCGTCAGGAAGAGTCTGGGTTTGTTCATGTCCGGGTATCCTCCGCCCTCGTTCTGAACTTACGAGGATTCAACCAATGAGTGTATAAGAATCAGTGGCTGACGGGCACGTGCTTCGGAGGAGAGTCTTCACTATCCTGAGTTGGCAGCAAGGGGTCGCATACGAGCAAGCTTTGTACATAGTTCACCAATTGGGCATTCCAGATTCTGGTGGGATTGGAGATGCCAAATTTTTTATAAGAAAAAAAAAAAAAAACCTTTAGATCTCAAGACTGTGAACTGGATAAATTTGGGGCTTCGTATTTTCTGTAATACTACAACCTCATGACCAAAAAAGTTGGGATGCTGGATAAAATGTTCCTAAAAACAGAATGCAATGATCTTCATATTTGAAAATAGTACAAACACAATATATCAGATGTTGAAACTGATCATTTTTATTGTTTTTTGAAAAATATATGCTCAATATGAATTTGATGCCAGCAACACATTTCAACAAATTTGGCACAGGGGTATTTTTACCATTTTGTTGCATCACGTCTTCTTCAATCAATTCTCTTTCAATCAGCTATACACATTTGGGAACTAGGGAAACCAACTGCTGTAGTTTTGAAGGCAGAACTTTTTTCCCATTCTTGTTTTTCTTTAGGATTTCAGCTGCTCAGTACTTTGCAGCCTCCTTTGTCATATTTTTCATTTCATAATGCGCCAAATGTTGTCAGTGAGTGACTGGTCTGGACTGCTGGTAGACCACTTTAGCCACGTTGTTGTAATATATGCAGAGTATAGTGTTCAGCATTGTGTTGCGGAAATGAGCGAGGCCTTCCATTAAAAAAGGATGGCAGTTAATGTTGCATCAAAACCTGTATATATCGTTCACCATTAATGGTGTCTTCACCGAGGTGCAAGTTACCCACACCATGTGTATTAATGCAGCCCCATACTATCATGGACTCTGGCTTTTGAATGTTTTGCTGATAATAAGCTGGATGACCCGTCTCCTTTTCTGCCCACGGGTCTTGGCATCCATGATTTCCTAAAAGAATTTCGCATTTTGATTAGTCAAACCACAGGGCAGTTTTCCACCTTACCTCAGTACATTTTAAATGAGCTTGTGCCCTGAGAAGAAGGAGGTGTTTCTGGATCTTATTTATGAATGGTTTAATCTCAACATTGCAGAGTTTTAACTTGCTTTTGTGGATGCAGTGACAAACTGTGTTTACTGACAGTGGTTTACGAAAGTGTTCCAGAGTCCATGCAGTGATTCACACAACAGAATCCTGTCAATTTTTAATGGAGTCCTGCCTGAGGACCTGAAAATCAGTCATTCAAAACTGGGTTTTGGCCTTGTCCTATACATACAAATTTTTCTGGATTCTCGGCATCTTTTAATGATGTTAGGTGCCACAGAGGGTAAAATCTCCAAGTTGAATACATAATTTTAGATTGTTGAACTATTTCCCCTTGCGGTCTTTCAGAGTGTGGTTGAGCCCTCACCATAATTAGTTTTGAAAAACTTTTTATACCTATCATGTTACTGACCTGTTGCAAAATAATCTAATTTGCTGTGAGAAGTTCTGCCAGTTGTCTTTTTGATCATCACTGTAGTGCTACACCTCCAGCCCTCTAACTCACCCGCCTTTTACGACCCGCACTGCATTTCACACACCACCTGATTGTCTGCATCTGTTCCCTATTGTCATCCTGCAGTAGTGTTCTGTATTTAAGAGAGACCTTCACACTCATTTGGTGCGAAGTCCCGTAAACCTCCCAAGCCTATTGTTGCTCTATAGTCTTGTTTAGACTTTTGCGTGCATTTGTAAAACTCTTTAATTTAGCGCTTTTCCGTTCTGTTATTATGGTCAGAGCTCTTGTTATACAGGAACCTTGTTTCCTTATTCTTTTCTGTTTGAAATACATAATACTGTTGATATAGTCCCAGTTATATGTATTACTAGTATTATAATCCAGGAACCTCACTGATATGGAATCAGTTAGACACCAAAAGCGGGGTGAAAGGAAATGAGGATTTATTAAACAAAACAAAACAGGCACGAGGGCCAACAAAAGACTTGGCCCAAAGGGTTGCAAAAAACAAACTGAGGTAAGCTACACAGAGCTATAAAACAATAAATGCAAAAGGCAAAAAACAAAAGGCACTGGAAACTCCAGGCAAGAAGCACAAGAAAAATAAATAACCAGACTATGTATATATTCGAAAAACAAGAGGCTGGGACAAGACTTGAAACTAGAAATGCTGGGGAATCCTGACAACAAGAACTTGGCTACACTTGCACATGCAATGAGACGCGAGACACTGTCTGCCAGCCAACTTCCACCGCATCCAGATAAAGGCTTGAAAATCAAGGACACATGAGGGGCAACACCTGGAGAAGCAGAAACAAGAGGCATGGCAAGATCAAGACATGGACAGAGATTGGATGACATGACCTGCTCATTAAGAGAATGAGCGTGCTCAGCTTAAGTACCAATTAAGTATGCAGTTTGGAAGCAAGCATGAATGTTAAGAACAGAAAAGCACAGCAAGATCTTGAAATAGCAAAGCAGGAATCATGACAATAAACTCCCTGTCTAAATTAGTAATATTAGTAATGTGCCTATCTAAGAATTACACCACCCAGTGAGTGTTAGTAAATGTTAGTAACTTAAAAACAGTTAATTGTCAATTAAGCTTAGAGAGGCCCGAATCTAGCACAGCATGGAAGGAAGGGGAAATACCAAAGCCAACCATAGCTCAGAAATGTGCAACAACGAAGGCACGGGGCGGAACGCAGACAAGCGGTGGAGTGGCATGGCAGACCTGGCAGAAACAAAAACATGGAAAAGTAAAAACATGGACATGGAATGTGAAATTCTGAAACAAGAAACTGTTAAAACTGTGACTATGAACTATGAACCATGAAACTATGAAACTCTTGGACATGAAACTGTTAAAACCATGAATAATACTGTTCTGGCCAAAGGCCAGAACCCCGGAACACAACACTCACCTCCTTGTTCTTTTGTATTTGGTCATTCCATGCCAGATCAACCAATGTAAGAAAAGGTTCCCAGGTCACCACCTCAGATTTTGATGGACCTAATGGGGTGTATAGAAAAACCACAAAGTTTTGTTGAAAAATTCCCACCCATCTCAAAGTTATGGCCCTTCCAACTTAGGTACCAAAATTGTGGAATACTTTGAAAACAATGTTTAACGTCAAATTGCAAAGGCTTTGAAGGTTTCATCATCGAAAGTGCATAACATCATCTAAAAATTCAGAGAAACTTGAAAAATCTCTGTTCGTAAGGGAGAAGGCCGAAGACCTTTACTGGATACCTGTGATCTTCGGCCCTCAGACCACTGCATCACTCACCGGCATGATTCTGTCATTGGCATTAGTATAAATGGGCCTAGGAATACTTCAAGAAATCACTGACTGAAAAACAGTCCGCCGTGCCATCCACAGATGCCACCTAAAACTCTATCATGCAAAAAGGAAGCCATTGTTGAGCATGATCCAGAAGCGCCGCTGTGTTCTGTGGGCCAAGGCTCACTTAAAATGGACTGTAGTGAAGTGGCAAAGTGTCCGGTGGTCAGACGAGTCCAAATTTGACATTCTTGATGGAAATTGTGGGCATCGTGTCCTACGGGCTATAGAGGAGAAAAACCAGCCCTCTTGTTATCAGCGTTCAGTTCAAAAGCCAGAAATTCTGATGGTGTGGGGATCCATTAGTGCAAATGGTGTGGGACACTTAAATGTTTTAAAAAGCACCATGAATGCTGAAAGGTATATGAAGGTTTCAGAGCAACATATGCTCCTCTCCAGATAACATCTACTCCAGGGAAGGCCTTGTGAATTTCAGTAGGACAATGCAAAACCACATACTGCAGCTATTACAACAGCATGGCTTCGTAGTAGAAGAGTCCGTTTGCTGAACTGGCCTGACTGCAGTCCTGATCTTTCATCGATTGAGAACATTTGACTCATAATTAAACAAAAAGTCTGTCAAAGGAGACCCAAAACTCTCCAGCAGCTGAATGCCTGAATTAAATAAGAGTGAGATCAAATTCAAATTGGCTAAACTCAAGAAACTTTTCTCCTCAATGCCCTGACATCTCCGCTCTGTGTTAAAAAGAAGAGTGAATGCTACACCACGGTAAACAGGCCCCTGTCCCAACTTTTTTGTGACCTGTAGCAGCCATCAAATTTGAAATGAGCTCATTTTGTGGAAAAATTTTAAAATTTCTCAGTTTCAACATTTGCTATGTTATCTCTGTTCTATTGTGAATAAAACACTGGCTGGTTTGATTGGAAGGTTCTTGCCTTTGGATTTTATTCACAATTTACACTTTGTCCCAACTATTTCGGAATTGGGGTTGTATAATAAGGCTGTCTGGGGCAATGCTGTTTCCTGGGCTTTCTCTCTGGGGAGGTCAAATATACCTTCCTATATGTCAGTAATGCAAACTTAATCTCGATCTGCAACCATTTAGCTGCCACAGGCGATTTCGCCCATTCTCCATAAGACCCAATGTTAAAGTACAGCGCCCCCACCAGATCCACTTCCTTCGATTCAATTAAAATGGCTCTGGCACTGTACATAAAGTGTATCAAGCATAGACTGTATAAAAAGATGGACGCAGCACCCTGGTCAAAAAAATGAAGCCCATGCGGACGTACTGTAAAAGGGCACTCTATTTAATAGCCTGCAAATGGTGACGTCGGTGGTTGCAGAAAGAAGTTCAATGCTATAGAAGTCTAAGAGAAAATGACCCTACTTTCCCTCCTGATTTTTCATTTAAATAATGATTTTTCACATTAGGCCATGGGCCATGGGCTCGTGTAACCGCCTCCCCCGCCCCCACAACCCTACCAAACCTATTTTTTTAGAAGCTCTGTGATCCCCTGAACATGACATTAACTGGTAACAGTGAATAAATTGGGACTCAATTGTCATTTTTAACATAAGTTGTGCCCTACCGTCAAAAACGTCAAATTCCAGGAAGGGATGTGCTTCGATTTACTGTTAAGCAAAATCACCGATAAGCATTATATATCATCTGAAAGAGAAATTTCTCCTGATGATGTATAAGTTAACTACTCTAGTCCAAAATTTCTAACTCAAATTTCCAAGATTAGAGAGGAACCCTATTTTTCTGAGAGATGTTCCCCACTGTACCAGCTGACTGCAACCTATGCCACAGTGTAATATGTATGCATGTGATTAATTACAATAAAAGTATTAACAATACAATTTCAGTCCTCAAAATCACTGTCATTTTCATCTGTATCAATCTGTATTCCAGGCACATCTGGTATGTCCAAATCTGAGTCCAAAGCAGGATGTGTAGATGATGGGATAGTTGCCTGTCTTCGTTTGGGAGGCGGATGTTCCAATTCATCAGACAGCATCTGAAAATATACAGAAAGAAGTTTGAACCTGAACCCCCACATTAGAGCATAATTTATTCTAGTCCATTCAAAAACTTATTTAGTCTTATCTATTTATTTCTTATAGTTTTTCAGATAGTTTAACAGCAGATTCAACTTATCTTCTGGTTGGAGACCAGCCCTGCTTTTTTTAGATTTTATGCTGCCATTAAATTTAAGATGAGCTAACATTTTTCATGAAATGGTAAAATCTCTCACTTTCAACATCTGATATGTTATTTATGTTCCATTATGAATAAAATGAGATTTGCACATCATTGTATTCTGTTTTTATTTATGTTTTACACAACGTCGCAACTTCATTGGAATTGTATTAGAAGTAGCAATTTACATATTGTACATAAGCAGTAATGTAAATACACAATGTAATTTATTCATTTTTGAATAACAAAATATATGCAGTAAATAAAAAAATCATCAAGCATGCCAATTTTTGTTTACGGACATTTGAAAGAAGAGTAAGGTCACATTCTTGGTGACAGTATTTGTATGAGGAAGGTCATGTAATCAGTCTTTCATAGCATGGAAAATTAGATTTTCCTTCATCTGATAATGTTCTTAGTCAAAATAACATACATGATTGCGTGATCACGGAAGGTTCTTTGTGGAACCTGTGCCCCTCTGTACACAATCAAAGGAAACAACGTTTGCTATTAAAGGAAATGGTTGTCTGAGCAGTCCCCAGGCTTAATTGCGATCCGCTGACGTTGCCGTACAGTGAAACACGTTTTCACTAGATTTTGTGTCCTGCAAGTAAATATCTTCAAAAATTGCCTTTGTCAGGAGAGCCTGAAGTAATCTAAGCCAATGGTATGGGATGAAACAGTTCACAAATATGCCATTTTCACTGCACTTTTTACACCATCACCTGTCAAATGCAAAGTACTTGTTACATTTCTTCATCCATTTGCCAATTTCTTTTCTTCAGGCTCTGTTGAACACCTATACCTCCATTGTTTGTGATAATAGTGACAGTTTACATTCAATCAACATATATGATTAAATTTGTCTCAAAACTGAAAGTTAACATTTTTTTTTCTTTTGTTCAGCAATCCATCAAAATGAACTAATCAAATTACTAGAAAAGGGAATGCTGGCGTATGTGAGAGCTGACTTTTAGAACACATTTTTTTTGAATGCAGCCCTAAATGTTGGATCATGCACAGTGAGAATGATGAAACATGAGAGAGGGTAGGCTCCAAATGAAAACAAGAAAAAAGATGACAGTGGTGATGATGAAGGAGAAAATTTTTCGTATGTGTTGTGCATCTGTGATACCAGCTGTGACATTATCCCCTGTAAGGTAAGCATATTTTAATTTTTTTTTCCCTTTGGAGTAGCTGAATCAAGAAACAGACATATAGAATGAGCTTATAGCATATGAAGGCTAATTCAGGACCTTCAAATGAACTTGGTGCCAAAACTTGTTTTCAGTATCGTCAGTTTCCTCACTTGAGAGGCAGCTGGCTTACGTTGGTTGGTAGGTCTTGGGGAAACATCCGCTGGTGGCTGTGCTTGTGATCCCTGTAAGAATGCAAGGCATTAAGCCACTAACCCTGAGATGACATAGCCGTGCGAAGTGAACACGTGTTTCCACTGTTGGCCTCAGCCTGACCACCTGTGGGGGAGATCCCAAATTCCTTCAGCTAGAGGGAAAGTGGATAAACCAGAAACATATTGCTGAAAATACTGCTTCATTCCAACCGGGATTCTACCCTACAGTTTCTGATGGGATAAGACCTGCTTTCAACACTTTTAGCTACTATGCGGCTGGTGGCTCTAGCTGGGAAAAAGAATGCAAGTAACTTGATGGTATAAAGTCGCTAACATTGTCAGCTGGTCTGACAGTTGACCAACTATAAGCGTTGTAAACACATCTTAGACACAGCTATAAAGCCTGATTGGCCTAGCCTGGTTCAAGATGGAATTTCACCAGGAGCCTACAGGTGCTTATTTTATATAAACTTGAATTTTAAAAAACATGCTGAACTAAAATAACTGGCAACATGTAATCTCTTGCCCTTTCGGTTGGGTATCCTGTACCACAAGACCATTTACACAAAAAGACTCTGTCATTAGCTGTGAGGCAGATCTGGATGAGCCCCAGTGAATTGCTCAATAACGGCTCAGTGTACAACATAATCCAAAGAATAGTGAAGATGTCACAATGATCATACACCTGTTCTTCATCTGGTGAGGGAACGTCTAAAAGCAGCATGTGACAGAGTGAAGCTCTCAATGCTTATGCTCCATAAAAGGTAGGCAAACATATGGTAGGTCTTGAACAACTTTGTTCATGCAGTGTTAATAGATTTCTTCCGAGCTCTGGGTCTCATTATCAGTCCACATTTCAAGCTGCTTTGGAGAGAAGAATGCCTGAGATCAGATGCCAGACACATCACATGACCAGATGATGAAGGAGCTCACTTACAGCCGCCCAACTCTCCAATTCCTGCACTACCCCACTGCCCCATACTGCTGCCCCCTTCCCAGGGGCGGACTGGCCATCGGTAATATCGAGAGTTTTCGCAGTGGGCCGCTGGGTCAGCGGGCCAGTCCGGCTAGCAAAAAAAAAAAAAAGAAACTGCACATGCAGTTGGCCCACAGTGTTGTGACTAATCGGCCACATCTAGGTGGACATAGAAATGGGCCTATCATATGATGGGTAACTTCACTAGCCGCTGGCTAACTGATTGTGATCCATGTGGGTGTGTCAGACCTCTTTTGACTCGGCAATTAGTCCATTTTCACAACAACACTGTGGCTCATGTTTATATATGCAACGTTTGATGGTTTAAGTTCTCTATTCCTGTTGTTTTGCATCATGGCTATTTTTTGTAAATATTTATATATTTTCTTTATGCAACAGAAATGACCAAAATCTGTTTGAAATTTGTTTGACTAATAACTTTGCTTGTCCCCTGTTGTGTTAATAGTCTAAAAACGCATTTCAACGACTTCGAGATCAGACGCAAACGTCAAGAAGCAATGGAGAGGCGGAAAAGCTTAGAGAATAAAGGAAGCGGCATTGGTGGCTCAGGTTTTCAAATGCAAAAAAAAAACTGACCAGCTCTTTGGCCATGATGATCATCATGCAGCGAGCAGTTTTCATTTGGAGGGGGACGCAGAAGTGGTAGGACTGACATTAAATTAACTAGCCATTGCAGGTATGTGTTTGGTTAAAATTTTGCTTGAGCTCACAAAATGACCCCACTGATGGACAAGTTATTAGCCTACTATTTAATGCATATCGATTCATTGTTTTACGGTGCCACATTAAATTTGTCCTGGAATACAGGAAGACTTTCCACAATTTCCATTCCAAACCCTGTCTTGACGTTCAGAATCACCTGTCATTAAACTTTTAACCAGCGAGTACAGCAGTCCTGAAGCTAGTGAGCTATTCTATGCCCTTTAGAGCAGGGCTGCCCAACCCTGTTCCTGGAGAGCTACCACCCTGTAGGTTTCTGCTCCGGCCATAATTCAACACACCCGATTCAGCTCATTAGCATCAAGATCTGTAACTGGGAAAGCAGGTGTGGTTTGCTTTGGTTGGAGTGATAACCTTCAGGATGGTAGCTCTCCGGGAACAAAGGTTGGACAGCCCTGCTTTAGAGTCTGTAAGTAAGATATGTTACGTTATTTAAAAAAATGTTATGTATGAATCAATCCAAGTAGTGCAATGGTCTTATTAAAAATTCCAAATGGCCCCAAAGTTACATTTCGTTTTCACATTCATTCATGTAAATATAATAATAATAATAACAACAACAACAACAACAACAATAATATTTCAGTAAAATACATTTGTTTATATGTTTACGATGTCATGTTTTTATTATACGGCAGTATCATTGTATTAAATTTATGTCAGGACATCTTTAATATAAATAGGATTGTATGTTTTGGACATTACCTACCCAAGCCCTGCCTACAGAAAAGTAAATTGACTCACATGCACACAAGTTCAACCTAACGGCGACTCAGATTATGTGAATGTTGGTGTTTCACTAGACAACACTTTCAATTTTCACAACACTTGGAGTGTTTTGGAAGCATTAAAGCCTCATCTTTTAGAAACATTCTGAAAAAAGACCATCACAGCATTTTACTAACTTTTACAAGCTGTTGAGGATAGGATCTTTTACTAAACCTGGACTTGGTGATCTGTTAACATCTGCTAAAATCACACATACGTATAGCTACTAGGTTTGTACGTTAGATATAGATAATTATTTGATGTCAGTTAATTGGTGTAAACTCAAAAACTAATAACATCAATGTTTTACATGATATATGGTCCAATATTATGTTCAAAAGCATACTTTAATGTCAAATAACCTGATATTTTTTCGGCCAGCCACTACCCCCCCTGGAGAGTGGGCCGGTGAGGTACGAATTCCCGGGCCACTTTTTACCTCTGATGGTCAGTTGCTCCGGGATATATAAGGTGGCATGAACTTTGAGCAGTGTCACAGTGTTAAATTCAATGGCGCAACGGAAGGAGCTCTCTGAGATTGTTCGTAGTCGCATTGTGGCCTCACATGTTGCTGAAGATGATAAATGCTGCCATAGCACTGTAAGAAACACCAAGTGTTTCAATGGGACTGGTTTGATAGAATAGATAGATAGAAGTTTTATTGTCATTGCATTAAATACAGTGTAGTAACACAACGAAATTCAAGGTGCCACTCCTGATTTAAAAAGAATAAATATTACAATAAATATGCAACAAACAAGACCCCCCCCCCCCCCTTCCCCTACATACACTTCACTCTCTCTTTTGTCTCTCACACACACACACCCACTCATGCAGGTTAAAAATAAGGAACACTGACATATTCTAACACCTACTCATCCTCCCTATAAAATACACCCTCCCGCACACAGATGCACAATGTATAAAATATAAAATAGTAGCAGGTTACATCATGACAGGAAAGTAATGTCCAAAGGTAGTGTGAGTGTTCATCACGGGGGGATGGGGGATGTGGGATGTGGGATACGGGCAGTATTGCACGGGCTCCTGTTTGTTCAGTGAAAACTTGGGGCAATAGAGGTGCAAAACTGAAGTTAAGTGCCTCTGATGTTCATTATCTGTGCTTGACAAGTAAAAAAAAAAAATCAGAAGTTGACATCACTACAACTCTGTGATGATATTTATAACGCCAAAAGGGAAGAGATGAAAGTATCCAGATTTACTATTTCCAGCCGCCTGTGTGAAAATTTTCTGATTGATGTTGTTGCTGTCAAGAGCTGGCGACATCAAAAAAAGACTTGAGTTTGCCAGGTAATTCAAGGATTGCACACCAATAGACTGGGAACAAGTCCTTTGGACCAATGAATCAAAATTCGATATTTTCTCTCCCAAACACAGAACTTACGTATGTCAGCCGTAGAGTCGGAGAAGGTTTCGAAAATGATTGTGTCAATAAAATAAAACATGGAGGTGATAATATTATGGTTTGGGGTTCAGTCTGCTCAAAAGGAGTCAGTGATCTCATAAAAATCAATGGAATCAAGGATCAAAAGAAGTATCACACCATTCTTGTGAAGCACGCACTGCCATCTGCAAAGAGACAGATTGGTTAGGGATTTTGTTTTCAACAAGATAATGACCTTGTGCAAGAATTATCTCTGTCAGAGGGAAACATTTGGTGACATAAAAGTTATGACTTGGCCTGTTCAAAATCTAGACCTTACTCCGATTGAGGAAATTTATTGTAACATCGAAAGAATCTCTTTGGAATGAAGTTCAAACCATATGCACTGGGTAGGCGAGTGACGAAATAAAAATATATGTGAAAATACTCTTGAAAGATTAAAAGCTGTAATCCAAACAAAGGGTGGCCATACTAGATATTGACTTTTTCTCTCTATGTTCTGTTATGTTTACTCCTTTTCATCTATATGATCCTATATTTCATGAGAAAAATGCTTGAATAGTATTTGATTTATCTTCATTTTGTTAAGTGTATAATCATCACTATACAGTTGTGTTCAAAAAATTGCAGTGCAACATCAATAAACTGATGAACCACTGTTATTAGTCGTAGTGATATTTCTTTGTAGATGTAGAACTGTAATAGAAAATCAACAGACCCAACTGTAATGATAGGCACACTGCTTGTTCTGAGTAATTGACTCATTCATTGAAATGGGCGTGCTCAAAATAATAGCAGTGTGGAGTGTAATTAGAGAATTCATTTTTTTCTGTGAAGAAACAGGTGTCATTAATTGTCCTTAATTACTTAAGGAAGAAAGGAGGCAAATTTTATTGCATTGTTATAAAATATATCTCCTGACTTGCAGAGTGAAATGGGCTGTTCCAAAAACATTTTGGAGGAACAACGTAATTTGATTAAGAAGTTGATTTGAGAGGGAAAAATGTATGAAGAAGTGCAGCAAAGTGTAGGATATTCAGCTAAAATGATCTTAAATGCTTTAAAATGGTAAAAAAAAAAAAACCCCAAAATTAATCACATGGAGGGAAATAAGCAATTACTTTTAAAATGGTTCAAAGAATAGCCAGAATGGCAGAGTCAGCCAATCATCACCTCCAGAAAAATCAATGATGATATAGAATTACCTGTAAGTGCTGTAACAGTCAGAATACATTTGATCAGAGTTAAGCTATCATCAAGAAACCCCGTAATGCATCATTGTTGAAGAAAAAAACAGCATGTGCTGAATCGGTATAAACACATCAGTTGGCCCTAAGAGAAATGGCGTAACATTCTGTGGACTGATGATTATGAAATTGTTCTTTTCAGGTCTAGTGGTTGTCGACAGTATGTCAGACGACCCCCGGGTACTGAATTCAAGCCACAGTACACTGTGACAGTAGACAGTAAAGCATGGCGGTGCAACCACCATGGTATGTGGATGTTTTTCATACTATGGTGTTTGGCCTATTTATCATATACCAGGGATTATGGATCAGTTTGAATACATCAACATACTTGAAGAGATGATGTTGGCATATGCCAAAGAGGAAATGCCCCTGAAATGAGCCTTTTAACAAGACAACGACCTCAAACACAGGAGTAAGCGAGCAGCCTCTTGGTTTCAGACAAACAGTTTTGAGGTAATGGAGTGGCCAACTCAATCCCCTGACCTCAACTCCATCGAAAACTTGTGGAGTGACATTAAAAATACATTTTCTGAAGCAAAATCCAAAAATTCACGGGAACTGTGGAATTTAGTTTGTTCATCCTGGGCTGAAATATCTGTTCCTGGGTGCTAGAAATTGGTTGACTCGATGCAATGCAGATGTGCAGCAGTTATCAGAAACAATGATTATGCAACTAAATACTATTGCAGTAATTTAAAATGAACTTCCATTTGGAAAACAAATTTAGTGTTTGAGTTTGAAGAGAGAATTGTTGACACTGCTCTTTGTTTTGAACAGATTAATATTCCCTTTTCTTGGCTTCCTGTAAAAGAATAACACAGACATGATTAAATTTGTTAATGTTTTGATTTGGAATTGAATGCGTGATGTTTCCACTACATTTAAAATATGGAACTGGAGGCTATTAAAAAAATATTTGCACTTTATTCACATTTTTTTAAGGCACTTTTATTTTTTTAACAGGACTCCACCTGCTTCTATTCTGTAAAAAATGCCAGGTATGAAAGGATACATTTTAAATCCAAAGTAAATCAAGCCAAGTAATTTGGTTTGAAACAATATCATATGCAAATGAGAAGCCCCCTGATAAATAATACATGAGTCCCACCTTGGCGCATAAATAAACCAGCAATTAAGGACAGGTTACGAAGAGAATAAATTGTGCTCTGTTTTTATTTATTCATTCATTTATTTATTTTATTTCCTTGCCATTGAGCAATTTGATATCCAAATAAAATTTGGTTTTGAAGGCATGAAGAATTCTGACTGGGCTGGCAATAACTCTCCCCCACAATTCCTATTATTTGTAAATTTCTCCATTTGTGTGATGGAATTATATCAGTTCTCGTGAAGTGTCATTGACATCTGTTCTTCTCTGCAGCATGTGTATCTCTCAATCATATTTTCTGTATTTCAACGGTGCTGTGACACCAAGAGGGAAAAGTTGATTTTATTTGGCGGATACGATTTCATATTTTTTCTTTCTTTTTTGCTTTTGGCTTCTCTAAGAGGTGGCTGTCTCATTACGTGGCTCTATCAAAGACAGTCAATCCAGATGACAATTACTCTGTTTCATCGAAGCTTGTCTTTGTGCTGAGAAACAGATGCCTGGGCCTGAAATCAGCTTTTAGTGGGCCTTGAGTGAACCCCCTCCAAGCTAGCTTTAGACTGAACTGCACGCTAGGAGGACTGCGCTATTATATATACACATGCCCAGAGGTATGCAAGCTCATGCCCATGCTAAGTTATGCAATCATTCACTTGAAACTTACCAAATAATTAACTCCTGCCACAAACTTCCCTCATTCATGTATGATTAGGTAATCATTACCAACTTTGAATGCACTTTAATTTTAGAACATTGACATCGGGAAAATAAAGAAAGCAGACAAGAAAAGTAGAGGGTATTTAGTAGAGCACATACCTCTGCCACACCATATATCTCCTCTTTTGGTTACAGAAGACCATGTTCTGGATCACTTCCAAAATTGAATCAACTCATCCTTGAACTACCACCTACCATCCTAACAAATTTCATGCGAAACCATTTGTAACTTTGTGAGTTATCTGTCAACAGACAGACAGACAGGCAGGCAGCCGGGTGGACAGACAAACAAAAAAACGGGTGAAAGCATAACCTTGGCAAAGGTAAAAATTTGTCTGAGTAGACTAGATAATGAGATTTTTAAATAAAAAGAGGAGGAAAATCATGTGATCCTTGTAAGAATAGTTTGAATTGCATGCATACAGACAGAAATAATGCATACACCCTTGAAACGGGTCCTCGCTCAGCAAAAAAGCTGGTCTGAGACCAGAAAGCCGAGACTTTAAATTATGGTAAAAGAACCGCCTACCATTAGGGGGCAGTAGCACACTACAGAACACAGAATATTCATCTTCACAGATGCTCAATTCATGTAGAATTGATCTATGAGTAATGTATATCATCTGAATTATTGCTGCTCACATGCTTATTTTTAAACATAATATAAAAATAAGTAAAACTGTTTAATTGCATTTCAAACAGATATGTATCTGTTTTTAATATATGGGTTTATATCTTAAATTATATTCACATTTTAAATGTCAGAAATTTGAATTTTCTTATTATTGATAGTAGCGATTATTTTCGAATAGAAGGAGATTATGATAGCAGAATACTTTGTATCATATCACAATGATAGATGACCTAGATTTTATGACAAACATCTGGCTCTCAAGTAGGATTATTCCGTCTTAATCCTAAATGCTCTTGGCTAAATACTTCAATTGGGTGAATAGAGAAAGTAGTAAATTGTAAGGCACATACAGTAGCTGCTAATTTGTCTAAGGAGGAATAAGCTGAATCCCTAATACCATCCCTGAAACCAACCAGGTAATTAGACAAATGCAAACTTAGTGCATTTATTTTTTAGTCTTCATTATGTTACATTATTTCACAATTAATCAAATATAATCTAAAAAGCACCATTTGGCTCGGCTAATTGTGGACCTGCTGGCATTTCATTAGTTATTGAATATGCAAGTCTTTATGGAGCGTGGTAAAAATGTGCAAGCTTCAATCCTAGGTAGAGATTGCAATCAAGCAGTACACTGTCAATTTTTTGGAAATACTTAAGAAAAAAAAAAATTCTTGTTTTGTGAGGCTCGCAGTGTACTGTTTTGTTAAAAATAGTTCAGACATGCATTGATACAATTGAAGGGTTCAGTGCAATAATGTTATATACGCCAATTTTACAGAAATTAAGATTTGGATGGTTTTGAATATAGCTTTACTTTATTTATGCAACAACAAAACATGTGTTTTACAATGTCATCCTCATCGGTACACAACATTGGTACATGGTGAAAGTATGTTCTCTGAACCATAAAACATGACATTTGAGATTGGCGTTTATCTAATCATTGCACTGTTCCCCTCAATTCAGTGGTGATTTTTAGAGCTTTTGTTTTATGGTTATCGGCAACCATCCCATCAAGTGCCCAGCAAAACGCTCTGACTTATGGCCTCAGTGAGGTTTTGTAGATGATGTTTTTGGTTCTTGGCATATTCCTGTTTTTTATTTATGTTTTTTTTTTTTTTTGCAATTTCCGCTATGTCACCTTGAATAACTGATATTTTATGATCAATTCACCTTCAATTTGCGCAGCAATTATTTAGCCCTGATAGTATCTTCATCTTGCTTTGGAGACTTACCCTGCGAAATGCAGTGAAGTGAAGCCTAATTAGCAACGGAACGAAAGGAAATCACCTGCAAAGATGCTTTTATAATTGTGGTTTAGGTACTTCAAAGTTAAATCCATGACATTTTTCCAACACCCTATACCTTTCAGCAAACTACTGAACCTGAATTTCTTCAGTAAATAACCGGTTTTATAATTTAAATACACATAAAACATAAATGCCAAGCTCTTCACAGTACCTGTGAAATATCAGCATAGTTCCCTGTTTGCAAAATTATGAAAGTACTGTGCTGTTTGTTTTTTAAATAGAGGAATGGCAATGACTGATAAAATTTGATATAAAACGTCTTTCATCCATAGAATATATTGATTAATGTAATTTGAAATTTGATAATACATGTTATTACCTCAATTTTTCATACAAGTGTAACATTTAAAATGAAAATTGAAGGACAATAAACCTAGGGCTGTTTATTTGCAGGCCTGAAAAGACTCCAAGAACTCAAAAGATGTACCTTCCCATTTTTTCCTAAACCCCTTGACATTCAAAGCAAATAAAGAATGCCAAACTTTGTCCGTAATATCTAACTTTGTTTTGTTTCACTTGTTTCACCCAGGAATGTCACCTGATGGAGATGCACGGTCCCGAGACAAAATACTGGAGTTTGGCCACAATCGCTTGTGTTCCCACCAGCAACTTTGTTTCCTGATGGGGACTGGCCCTGTGCACTTCTCCTGCGGGAAACCTTCATTCCCCAGCTGATAATTGTTTCATTTTCTGTCCCTATGAGACAAAGATAGAGCAGGGGGACCAACCTGAAAACTGTACCGAAGAACATACAACCACTTTCTTGTCTGTGTATGTTCCAGTTATGGCTGGTACTTCAGGCTACCTTCGCTAGAGTTTTCTATAAATGTCAAATAGTAAGGCATGGGCTGCCTCTCCGACTCTCCCATATCTCGAATTAATTCATTTTAAATTATATTTTGAAAAATATAATGCAATATACATGTATTTTGATGTTTTTGCGAATGGCATACACTTTTGCATGTGGCAGACACACAAAATAAATGTACTTTTAAACAATTATTGTTTAATAATGTTTACATTTTTGCTTTCCCTACCTCGTGTTTTACTGTATTGCTCTTTTCTGGCCCAGAGGGGAGCATGTGCTCTTATCTGTGTTTCTGGGGCAGTGCGGGTTTCAGCTGCTCTATGTAGGAGGTGACCTCTCTGTTAGTAATTTGAAATTACAGCAAGTGGCCCTTCAGTAGGTGTCTGTGTTTTTCAAACAGCTGAACTCATGTGGGAAAGCTAACACTTGACAGTTTAATATCCATGAGCCTCCATGCAGATTCCAGTTTCATGGCGAGTGATATCACCTGACAGGTTGAATCTTCACGATCATACATTACAGTATACTCATGATGTAACGTTAGCACAACATGAGGGGTATGAACTGCTTTATGTGAGCAATATTGCCTGATCTGGTGAATTAGATTCTTGGACCAAAAGGCTAGCTTGTATTGATTCAAAATTTAGAAAAATGCAATTTTTTAAAATGTAGTAACCCTAAAAACTTGTGTTAGTATTTGAAATAAAAATACTCAGATGATAAACATAATACGTATCATCAAAATGCAGAAATCACCTGTTCCCACATTTCATAACAAAAGGCTGGTTGGAATTCCTTGCCTAGTGGTCAAATTTCATAACCTTATTGGTCTCTAACATAAATGGAAATATTTCAATGAAAAAGCAAATATGGAATGAAAAATATTCCATTGTAATCAGTTGAAACTAATGGGAAAAGAGAGGGAAGGCATTTAAAAACCTTACAACGACATTAAATATGCTTTTGTCTTTGTAGAAGTAACGGATTCCGTTAAACTACACTATAAACCATAATGTGACTTCTAATGTAAGATTCATTGATCAAATGGTTAACTACTGGGTAATTGATTAAGTGGTATTTTCTCCTAGCAAATTAAAGTAAAGGCAACAGACTTTTAAATTGCTGTATGGCATTCTCAGCAATATTTAAATTGTCTTTGGCATCTTAAATTAAAAAGGAGTCACAAATTCTCACCTTGCTCTTTTGAAGCACACAATCACAGAATTAATTGGAAATTTTGCTGCTTTCTTTCTTAGTAATTTGGCCTCATGAGTTATTTCCTCTCTTTTCTTGTTGAAAAGCTTATAAGAAACGCTTAAAGACAATCGTTAAGCTCAACCTCCGGCCTGTAGGCGCCTCGAACAGCCAGGCACTCGGAAGGGAGGCGCCAGGATGTGAAATCCTGTTATTCTGTTATAACATGGCAAATGAAGCTCAACCCTTCTCTTTGTGCTCTCTCAACCGCACGCCTCGGCATTCAAAAGTGCTCGTTAGGAACAAAAGGACTTTGAACACCTTGAGTGTTGCTAAGTAAATTATCCTAAACTCCAAAAAAAAGGAAAATTCTTCCAAGACTTGAGCCATTTCCATATTTTGCGCAGCAATGCCAGTTATGGAAATGCTAACAATCCAACTACTACCTATGAAAGTCAGTGAGAGAGAAAGGCCACCTTTCAACAAGCTATTCATAGCAACGGGGGCGAGTTGACAATGTGGTGCCCCATTCCGGCAAACGGTCGCTGCCATCTTTTCCAGAGTTGTGTGTGACGGATGCCCCTGCCAGCCTTTTCTCTATCTGCCAGCAGGGCCCTAATCCCTCCTAATGGGGTGTTGTCATCTCACCGCTAATTTAAAACCTCCAGCCGCAAGCCTGTCCTCTGCACCTGCTGGAGCTTATCCCATAGCCGGGCTGCAGGGGCGATGGGCACCTCTCCCACTGTTGCCGGCTCCACCCGGAACACCTTGCCGCACGTTGCGTGCAATGATGCAGCTGGACGACAAAGCCAAAAGTTTCCTGCACTCCGTCTCAGGCCTTGTTATTCTCCCTGCATGTTTAATTAAATTTCTGAAAAGGCTTGCGCCACATGCTGTTTTCTCTTTTTTTCAAGCTGCGGCGCTTCCAAAAGAAATTTGAAATGCCATTGTTTAAGCATAATTTCCCCCTCAAAGGGATATTACGAAAAAGAAGAATTTTCCTATCAGGGAAAGAGCCTTTTTGAGATTAAAAAAGTAATTAGGTTAGTAGGTGGTATCTTCCTAACCGAACTGTTCGCAGGCTCAGATTTTTCTGGGACATCATAATTCTTGTCCATTTCAGTCTCAAGTAAAATGTGAGGAAAAGAAAAATTAATAAGGTCAGGTGCCTCCTTAGCTGATTAACATCTTAGAAATATTAACTGCCTTGCAAGTACAGGTATTAACTATCTAACTAAAGTCTCAATTTTCTCTTTCTATTTTTTCTATCAACAAATGGACCATGAGCCATCTTGAAAAAAGTTCTGATGTAATTTCTCTGCGGTGTTGTTTTTATTTATTTATTTCTATTTAGCCACTAAATCCTGATTTAAAGGGTCCTTTTCTCAACAGTTGGCATCAAAATTGGCATATTCTCAAAACCTAAGTGACTAGCATTCAATAGGGTGTGGTCATAGGTCCACTCTCAGCCCAGGAAAACGTATTTTTGAAAACTAATCAACAAAAAATTAGGCCAATTCATCTATTTACACAGTCAATTCAGGTTTAATTCTGATAATGTGTAATGCAACAGTAACATTAACGCCACCATTTAATCTTAACAAGAAATTGTCATCTTATTTATTTCAACCTCCACATTTACCAAGCATCTTAATCGATGGATATTTGGACAAGCAATCCTGCAAACAGTATATTGCCTCAATATATATTGTGCGGAACGCAGAATGTCAAGCACCCTTATAATTTACACTTCCTTTAGTAGAAGCACAGAAGTAGATTCACCTAAGTGGGAGATGAAAGGGAAGCAAAACACGAGGCTGCGAATGTATTCAAACAAACCTCTTTCCACTTATCTAGTATCTAACAATAAGCAATTATCATCCCAACAACACCACCAGAACAGTTGACTAAATCAGCAGAGCTGGCAGAGCTAAGTGATACACCTCTTTATCTGAAGCTTTGTTCTTCCGAGGTGATAGTGAACTACGGATGCCATTATTAAGTTTGCATAGCAAAGCACTTCATAACTCTGCCTCGAGCAGTGCACAATACTCTGCTGCACTTGTTTGGACATTAGATAATCTGTTCTATTTAACCTACGTGGGCTGCTTGTAAAAGGCCTGTTTAACCTTGTAATGTTTAAAAACATACTGATGGCAGAATTGTAAAATTACAGCCATTATATTTAAAGCAGAAAGAAAGCCCTAATACCCCTAAAATGTAAATCCTCAGTTTACCACAGTGCAGTCTGTAAAGTTTAGAAGAGCGACATTACAAAAATGACTACATTTCATACATGGTTCACATAATACAAATATAAAATGGAGATTATGGCTGACAGGCTCTATTTTCACTATTTTCCTTTGTATTCAAATCCCTTATGTCGGAGTACACAAACTGTCTTACAATGCTTACAAACTGTCCACCTGCCAATCTGCCAATCTCTGAAACTCACAAATATGTAATTATTATTACCTCCGCCCAACGAAGTAGGAGGAGGTTATGTGATCATTACCGTTAGTCTGTTGGTTGGTGTGTTGGTTTGTTTGTAAGCAGGATTACGCTAAAAGTTATGGATGGATTTTCATCAAATTTGGTGGAATGATTTAGTATTTTTCAAGGAAGAGGTGATACGATTTTTGGAGGTTAAGGTCAAAGGTCAAGATCATGGGCATGCATAAGGTCTAAAACACATTAAAAACATATTTGCGCGAAGACTACGGGACTGCATAAATGCTGGGGTTTCTAGCTAATACTGGCAAAAATAACATTGGGTACATTGGCGGAGGTGCTCCCGTTTTACATGTGAGTAGACAAATACAGACCCAAGGTGCAACTCATTATTATCGTTGTGCCAGTACTTTTGGACAGCACAGATGTGTTAATCAGTTCACCTAATTGAGTCTGTTTAGACTGTGGACAAGAGCTTCAATCCCCCTCACCCCCTCCAAAAAAGGGGTGGCATCACTGTCACCTGTGGTCCTGTTCCAGTATGCATATACTTGTACATCATCTACACCCAATTGGATTGTGGACTTAAACTCAAAACAAAGCTATCAATAGGCCAGAGCTGAACTCTTGCATCCATCCCAGACAGCGATTTTCTCCTCTTCTGCCGCATTAATGCACACCCCTTCCCAATGCCGCGGGCAGCTTTCTGGCGTCGCAAGACCACCGACCCTAACGACCTCTGTGACAGCGCATCTATCAGCTGGCAATTACAACATCTGTCGGCATGACAAAAACACCGCTCTTTCTGTCACATCACCCTTTATGTCTGGGGGGGATGGACATTTTGAGCAATGGACAGCCAGCCCCCGCACTTCTACTGAGACAAGTTGTTGGCAACGAGTGAAAACAGGACAAAACAAACAGTACACGCCCATCTCTTGAAATGAAAGTCATGATGTACTCAAAGGCCGGAAAATGGTCACTCAGATGCATCATAAAGATTAATTCAACATGATATAAAATTAATTTGGGTTGGTACCTCGTTACAGAATAAAATGTGACATGGCTACAAACAGGAAATGGGAAGGGGTGGGACTAGAACGGCAACTTCCATAAACTTTAATCAATATATCCTGCAATGTAAATCAGTAGCTATATCTTGCTTCAATACATTAGCTCATTTAGTAATTATTCAGTCCGTTGTAAAGAAAAAGAGGGTGCTGTGAGTTTTTCTTTGGTTACCTTAATCCATTAGTTCAGAGCCCCTTCCCAGAAAGTATACCTTTATTCACTCCCATAATGGAAGTGACCCTTAAAGATCCATTTAATTCAATAACAGTATGGATTCAGGTACGCCATGGTAAACAATAGAGGACGCATTAGTGAAAGTCTGCTATTTTCGTGAGCCAAGGCCATTCATTCGCTAATAATGAAATTACCCTGTTCTTATCGCTGTTGTGATTAAAAGTTACATTCCCATATTTGCTAAGTATCACTGACTGCATTTCTCTGGGGTGCATTTTTGTACTATAAACACAGTTATCCCTCTGGCGCGAGTCCTGCTTTGTCCCTTTATTGAAAAACATATTTTCAGACGAATGAGCTTATTCCCATGGTTATAATTCGAGGCAATACAAAAGGAAAGTCACTCGTCATTCTATGTGATCAAATGAGCATAATACAGTATCTTGGTAGAATAGCTACACAGGTGCAATCTTAAGGTAAAGGTCGACAGAGCATTCAATGCTGCCTGAAAGTATTAATACAGTGACACATTTTTTGTGTATAGACACTGAACTCCAGCATGTTGACCTTGTAAACACTGAATGTGTGGAGAAAGCGGAGACAACCAGCTTCAATTTGCATGTGTTAACATTGGTGTAAAAACCATGTTGCAGCAATTGCTGCAAACTGATTTAGCAACACAGTCCAAATACATACGGACACCTGATAGTGATAGGCTGCACTCCTTCATACGTAAGAAAAACACAGCCCAATGCAGGCCACTTAATCTCTCAGAGTTTGGCTATGAAATGTATCCATTGTCTCAGGTTGATACCTTAGACAGAGAAAGGAGGTATGGGGCAGAGGTCCTGTTTCATGGGGAGATGGCGGGGCATCACAGCCACGGCCAAGAGCATAATACAAAGTTCATGGGACACAGTAACCGAAGGGGGGTTTCTTGGCAGTCCCGGGTATTATAATCCTTTTTCGTCGGGTTCTGAACACATACTGAGCTATTGAAAGCTTTTGCCATTGTCTTCTCTTTCCAGCCTCAATAATCAGTGGATTCACACTTTGAAGCGGTACTGGGAAATAGAGTTCTAAGGAGGACTGAATGTGGGGGAGGGGAGCAGGCCTTTATTGGCACCAGTTTGAGACCTATAACCACAGGATTGTGAGTATGAGAGGCAGTAAACTGGGGCTTTTTTTAGGAGGAGACAGTCATTACTAGTTCCACGCCATTAATATTTAATCGAAATTACAGAAATAAATGATGGAAAATGAATTACTTTAAAATGTTCATGTAAGTGTGTGTCTTTTCTTGGTTCCCCTTCCAGAAAAATGTTCAAAATCCCTCTGAAATGTGAACCAATGCCACTAGAGCCATTTTACACACTATGGAATGTGTGTAGCTTTTTTATTTTTCTTTCCACAATATGTGGGACCTCTAAATATTTGGAATATCTAATAAAGCTATATCAGAAAACTGCTATTTGAAGGGAAGAAATTTTATATTCCCAATTCTGGTATGTATTTTTTTTCTATCAGAAGGTAGACCCCTGATAGGTGCCTTAGGTGAATTGGTTTAAGTTATTGTCTCAGACTTTGGGAAGCACAGAGAAATACAAACAGAATGATGGCAAGGTACTGCAGGGGAAACAACCTTACAGACTTAATTCCCGAAATATCATCGGTAAGTTCCACAGAAAGTATTGACTCACTATCATTAGTTAAGACAAGGCAATATTCAGGACAATGACCGAGTGGAATGGGTTCTGAGGAGTGGGCCCGCTTAGAAATATCCTGGCCCACCCGTTACTTATAACTGAACTGCGACAGACAAGTCTGAGTGCTCTTAACAGCTCTGACAATGAACCAGTTCATTGATCAATGTTCAAGTTGTACAAAGACAAAAAATGCAAAAATATTAAAATACATATATTCAGTTTTTAATACCAGTACTGAACCAACTGAAAGTTCCATTTGAAGCTGAAGTCGCAGATCAATATTTGCAAAAAAAAAAAGGCCATAAAAATCGTTGCTCTAGTCCTCGTAAGTCCCCCCCTCCCCCGAAAAAACAAAAAAATACTGGAGTAAAAAAAAAAAGATTGACTGAAGAAATATTATTATCCAAAAATGAGAGGCACAATCACTAGCATCCCTGAAAAAAATCTTCCAAGAAAATTTTATTGAGGTTTATTCCAATTTGTTTGTTACTTCGCACAATTTGCCAAATTCAACATAATAAATTGGAAAACTTAAATGGTCACCCTGACCTCCTCTTCCCTGGTGTATAAATAAGATGTAACGCACATGCCAATTTCCCCTCCTCACCATGGTGATGATGAAAGCAACGATGTGCAACAGAAAGTTGCCAAGCCTCACCAATGTGGAAATAAACAAAAGTAATTAGATAGAGACTTAAAAATCCCAGTTTTTTCAGTCATGGCACATGGTGATAATTAAGAGGTTTAAGGCATGTGACAATGATAAAAATCTGCCTGGAGGTCAATGTCTGCCTATTTAGAATACACAAATTAAGAGGAGGATGATTCATTTGGCTAAGAAAGCTATAAATATCAAAGCTGGAGAACTGCAGACATTAACTTTGTCTTGTCGTCAGCGAAGGTCTCTAAAACTATGATCATATGCCATCTGCACAATTACAAGATGTTTGACAGGGTGGCCAGACAAAAGCCTCTGTTGTCATCAAAAAAGAAACTCATGCATCCAGAGCTTGCCAAACATCACTGGAGGTATAATGGTGGATATTCAATGTTTTGGGGCTAGCTTACCTCCAAAGGCATTTGAAAACTTGTTATTCACGGGGTCAATGATTCCATCGAGTACCCGCACATTTTAAATGAATATTTGACTGCTTCTGCAAGACAGCTTAAACTGGACTGTGTTTAGATCTTCAAACAAGAAAATGACGCAGAGCGTGCATTGAAATAAACAACCAAATGGTTCACCAACCAAAACATTAAGGTTTTGTCAAGTATATCTCCTCACCTAAATACAAACGAAAACCCCTTGGGCGAGCTGATGGGCAGAGCCCATAATGGGTTTGAAGGATCTGGAGAGATTCTTTACGAAGGAATGGCCTCAGATCCCTTGCCTGACAGGCAACCTCATTGCACACTTTAGAAGTCTCAGTGACACTTATTTTTGAGAAAATTTTTTCCTGATAATTGCGATTTTTTTTTTCTTTCAGTAAATGTATTTTAGTCAAAAATTGCATTTTTTGTGAATGTCTTGAAAGAAATATCAGAAGGCTGAATAAGAAAAAAAATGAATTCATAAACACTTTTGTACGTATTTACCAAGGGAGCCAATATCGGTGGAGGGAACTGTAGATTTGCCCTTATTCAATCACGTCCTTAACAGGCCATTGTGCATGGAATCGTAAACCTTCTCAATCATTTCTCATGGCTCATGATGACTGAGGCAGAACACTGCCAGCTCACAAAACAAGGGTAAAGAAAACTTTAATGCAAAGCAGCTTCCAGCTTCTTCATCTGACTCAACAACATATTTCTTTACCACAGGAGGTGGTTATGACAAATTAGAAGTCTAAAAATGTTCTGAGGGTGAGCAGCCTCCCGCTGTCATCATGGAGATAGGGAATCAGCTTTAAGAACGGTATGGTCTCTTGGTGCCTCGGAGTTCCATATGGTCATCCACGATTGGCAACTAAACCTTTAATGATTCATTTTATTATATAATTTTTTGCGCTGACATGTTAAAATAATGTTATTTAGCCCTTCTGTTTTTAATAAATGAAGGTTGAATTATTCCATTAAAAATGTTAATATAGGCTACTTATGGCCCAACTTGTAAGTATAGGTTTTCCTGGTCAATTTCATACTTTTGTCATACCAATTCATGAATGTGCATTCAAATTCGCACAGCGCACGCACGCGAAAATATTCGGGCATTCAAATTCAGAATCCAAGCGATCAATTTCATTTATGCAAACTCTAGTTTGTTTCCAGCAAATCAAATTCACGCATGTGCGTTCAATTTCCAAATGCGAGCATTGCATTTCCTACTTGTGCATTCAAATTCGCCCGATAATCACGATGAGCCTGTTTGGGGCACTCAATTTCATTTTCAGATGATCAATTTCCTACTTCGAGCACTCAATTTAGTGGGGAAGAAAGGATAGATTTTTGAAGAAGGGGGTTATTGGGGGGAGAAGGGGGCGGACGTTTCTCATAAAACGAACACACATACAGAACCCACCGGCACACCCTCCCCCCAACACACACACACGCAAAATTCTTATTTCAAATTCCATAGTCTTCTATGTACAGTATATATATATGTTTTTTTTTAAGGTTCTATATTGTTCTGTTATTGTATCTCCGTGATATCACAGTGGTATCATGTCCTTGTATATGTTCATGTATTCTCGTTGTTTCATTTCAAGAAATTATAAATGAAAAGGCCAAGTCAGCAGTACATCCAAACAACACAACGTCATTTTCTAACTTACACTCCTTGATAACACCCCACATAACAAAGACAACATCCACACAATGCGTCAATCCGAAGACCACCTGATAAACAACATGATATCTCAATCTCACAGGTGGGAAATAAGATACCAATCAACAACAAATGTTCGTGTTATGACTTTTAACAAAAACATTTATTGCATAATTCTTTAAGATATTGAACTAAAACAAGAAATATAACATCAAGTATACACTGGTCAACACTGGTTCAAAGACGTCTCCAGCTTGAAACTCTCCTACGAAGATACGACCTGGCCTTAGCTCGATTTATTCCAAGGGTGTCTGGCAAAGCAATGTAGTCAAGAGTTTTGTTCTTGAAGGCGTCGACCAACCTTCCCCTATCTTCGTTTGTAATGCGCCGGTAGCATACAAGTTGAGCAGCCACTGTACCCAAATGAGGTTATACTTGAGAATGAACAGATATAGGCCCTAGCCAAGGCAGCTGTATTGATGATGAAGCCAATTTATTCACAACTAAATGGAAAAAAAAGCCACACATAAACCCCAAGCTCACTAAATGCAATGATTAATTTAAATTGAATGCACTTATTTGGAACATGGTTGCCTTTTCACAAACATGAATGACCAACGAGGTTCCGCCGCCAGCTTGAAATGAATTTGAATGCTCATTGCTGAAATGCATGCTCCTATTTTGAATGTGAATGACGGTAATGAACAAATCATTGCTTGGATAGTGAATTTGAATGGCCAGATTGGGAATTTGAAAGCTGATTCAGTGTCACAAGCGTGAAATGCGTGAAATTGAATGCTCGGTATATGAACTTGAATGACAAAATTATGAAATTGACCGGGAAAGCCTATATTAAGTTGGGGGAACGATTTTTGCTTTTTGGCTCTATAGTCCAGCACATTGGGCCTGAAAAAGAAATGAAAATGGGATTATAGACTGTCTACTTTGATTTCTGAGTATTAATGCCTGTATCTTGTAAACTGAGTGGGGATTTCAGCGACCTAGATCATAGTGTTTTTACGCTATAGATTTTTTGACAGTATCGCAGTCCAGTACTTACCATCAACACCCTCCATCTATCCATTTCCTCTACCACTTCTTCCTGTTTTGGGTCACGGAGGAGCAGGAGTTTCTCCTAGCTGACTGTAGGCAGAAGGCAGGAACATACAGTAAGCTGGACAGCGATCCATTGCAGGGCTCTCATATAGGGTTAAAACAGTCCCACAAGAGTTCATAAACAAATACTAAGTTACGTAGCTTGTAAAACACAATGCATAAATGAATGCTGAGAAATTTGTATCTGTAAATCTGCATCAGTTTCTGTCGGTGATCTGTAACCCATGAAGCACAATGCAAAAATGCAGACAGATTTGTTTCTGTAAATTTGGGCTAAGTCCTTTCTATCCCTTACTTTCTATCGTGAAGGCATCACGACAAAATCCAGAATATAGGTGGATATGAAATGCTGGTTTATTTAAAGCTGTCTCAAAAATGGGGAAGAGTGGCAGTGGGAAATGCTTAGAGTGAGATGGAAAAAAAATCTACATTTATTCTTATGCAAGAAAATTACAAAACAAAAGCATTGGCCACGCCAAACAGCCTAACAAAATTTAATGCTCAACTGTCCCAAAAGAAGCCATTTAACAGATCTCCTGTTTCCTTCTTGCTCCCTTTTTTATTATTATTATACGATGACGTATTATGTCATCACCCCCGTCCGTCCGTCTGTCCGTCTGTCTGTTGTCTGTTAGCAATTTCTTGTCCGGGGCATAACTCCTGAGCCGCTTGAGCTACATTCGTGATACTTCACATACACGTGCACCATCACTAGGCGCTGTGTCGCGCACCATGATTTCGTTCACCCGGTCAAGGTCACTGGCAAAGGTCAAAGGTCACATGGGGCCCAGATTGGGCTTGTCCGGAGCATAACTTCTCAACCGCTTCAGATACATCCATGATATTTCACACACACGTGTACCATCACTGAGCGGAGTGTTGCGTACCATGTTTACGGCCCTCCCTCCAAGGTCAAGGTCACGGACAAAGGTCAAAGCTCACATGGGGCTGTTGTCTGTTGGATATTGGTATCATGTTGTCTGTCCACTTCCTGATCCATGTTCATGACGGGCGTATTATGCACCGTTGGCGGTGCTCTTCTTGTTGTAGGTGTATTCCCGCCCTGAATACACCAACACATGGAGATGAAATCAATCAACTCAATAGCCTAACCCAGTGGTTCCCAAACTTTCTCTGCTGGGCCCCCCTTTGGTGCATAAGAAGATTTTTGCGCCCCCCCCACAAAAAAAAAAACAGGTAATACACACATTTTGTTTTCAGAGTCCATTGCAGTTTATTTCACACATTGTGATTAATATAAACCACAACCTTTTTTGAAAAAAATATAAGTCAACTGCCATAAACTGTAGGTTGTCATAAACAAGGCTACTTTTAGAATGAGAAGTAAATAACTAAATAAAATAATTACACCGTGGTGGTTTGTTAAGTGAAACTGTTTTCAAGCACCATAACTGTAATTATGTTCAGTGTAACACGTTTCTTTCTTTTTTAATATTCAACAACATTGCTATTAATCCATTTTCCAGACACCAATATAAACTTACTTGCATACAGCCAATCAGCGACCTTGTGCCGGACCGTTGAAGGAGTGTCTTGAGACAGTAAAATTTTTCTAGCTTCACTGGCCTTGCACTTATGAAGTAAAAATAACCGAGATAACGTCAGCTTATTATAGAATATATGAATGCTCTGAACTGATGATTTTTGTCTAGCCTATCTGGAAACATTAAAAATGATCGGCAGGTTTGGAAACAGCCAACGTAAGAAAGAAAATTTTATGATTCAACACTTTTTTTAAAGTATAAAATCATTAGGCTGCCTTACACCCCTCTGCCTGAGTATAGCGGTCTACTTAAAATTATGTTTCTATGATGCAGAAAGAAAGCACCATAATCAACCTATATTAACAGCCAACAGCGGAGTGCGAAAACAAATTCATGAACACCACTAGCCAAACCTACCGATATGTTTGTAACGTTCAGGAGCGAGGTTAGATAAAAATAATCTGCTTACAGACTTACAGAGCATTCATATTATCAAGAATAAGATGACGCAATCTTGGTTATTTCTGACTTATATTCCTTGGATTTTGTTTGATGTCACTAACTTCTAGTTTATTATTAATATTCCAGATCAGAGCAGGATAATAAAGCGGCGTGTTGGGTATCGCTACTTTACATTGATTGTAACCAGCTCATTTTACCAGCTTCAAATATTTGAACAATTACATTCATAAATTATTTATGCAGATAACAGGCTAGATGAATGATGTAGCCAACAGTTATGTTGAGAGTAAGGCAGGCATCTACGATGTAATCGCAGTATTCTGGGCAGCGAACGGACTGTGCAGTCAGTGATTCCGAGACCGTATCTCGGTGCAAGGTCAGTAAAGACAGAAAAAAAATGTAACTGTCTCAAGACACTCCTATAGTGGTCCGGAACAAGGTTGCTGATGTGCTGTATGAAAATAATTTTCTGTTGGTGTCTGGAACTCTAATGGGGGGGGGAATTTGCTTCCCGCACCCCACGCCCCCCCTGCAATTGCTCTGCACCCCGCCTAGGGGTCGCGCCCCTCACTTTGGGAACCACTGGCCTAACCAATAACTGAAATAAAGATAAAATAAAACATCACAGAAATTAAAGTCAATCGGACCAACAACAAAAAAAGAACGAGGGAGACATTCAAAAATGCCCACTAACCACCTCATCCCCCCACCCCCTCCATGACGTCACACACAAATGGTGCATCACATCTATTGGTGCATATCGAATGCCTATTGCATTTAATCCAGTGAGTCCTTTCTTTCAGCTTCATGCCTGGATGAAGAAACCAAAATTATGAAAAATTATGAAAATTATTAATATTCAATAAATGGTTGATGATTAATATATTCTACAGAAGAGCTCCGCTTAAGTAATAAAAATAATAACATGAATAATAAAAACATTAATCAAACCATTGACAAAATATGCCTTAAAGACATATATCACCAAGGCATGCATAGACTAAAACAGTCACAAAACCATGATGGATATTTTGCTGGCTCTCATGATTGTCAGGTCTTGCCTTCCGCGGTCCAGCAGCCAGCCAATTTTGACACAGATCACATTCCACTCATCGGTCAACTCTAATCATCTGCGTCTCATTGCCGCTATAAAACGCCACAGCCTAGCACTTTTCCTTTGTAATGTCATGTAAGCCATATGCTTGTGCTGTTCTGTAGCTTTTGCCTATAAGGTCTTTTATTGCATATCGCGTGTAAATATCTATATATATATAAAACCTAGTACCTTTGATTGTAGTGCTGCATGTTTCCCAGCACTCAGAGGCTGGATTTACACGCGGGTGTTGTTGCCCAGATCAGATATGGATCGGATTTTGAGACCCATATCCGATTTGTTCAACTGCGTGTTTACATCTTGTTTTAAGCGTGAATGATATCTGTTTTGTTTTGATTTCATTTGTTTACACCACTCACTACCTGGCCATTGTCTTGGGCGATCCACATGCGCACAGTTGAGAAGGCTACCGAAAATTAAAACAAATGTGCTTGCAGCGCTACAAAAGCATGCAGGTTAGTGGCACCACCCCCCCAGGGGGTCAATGTACTCACTGTCAGGTCCTGAACGGAAGGCCATACAAGAACATATTCAGGAAGCTCTGGCTAATGGTTTTATTCAACCACCCACATCCCCCGCTTGGGCGGGGTTCTTTTTACTGGAAAAAAATGATGGTGGCCTGAGACCTTGTATTGATTACAGGGGCCTGAATAATATTACTTTTAAAAACCAATCCCCACTTCCTTTGATGAATTCCGCATTCAAAGGCTTGCAGGATATTACTACAAATATTTGGTTATGCCGTTTGGATTGGCTAACGTCCCCTCTGTATTCCAGGCACTCGTTAACGACGTCCTTCGAGAGATGTTGGAGAAATTTATTTCTGTTTACCTTGACGATATTAAAATTTTTTCTTCAACTCTCACTGATCACATACAACATGTCAGAGAGGTGCTGGAGGCCCTTCTCAATGCCAGGCTTTTTGTCAAGATGTCAAGACGGTCTCATTTCTTGGTTTCATTGTTTTTAAGGGCTCGGTCCGCATGGACCCTGACAAGGTGGCAGCCGTCAGTAATTGGCCTGCCCCCCAAAATGTCAAAGAGGTCAAATATTTCCTTGGGTTTGCCAATTTTTTCAAAAGGCTTATCCGTAATTTTAGCGGGATAGCTGCTCCCATTATCGCCCTCACTGAAAGAAAGATCTCCCCTTCTTTTCCTTGGTCGCCAGCAGCCGAGGCTGCCTTTCAAGAGCTAAAGAGACTGTTAAGCTCAGAACTAATTCTTGTTTTGCCCGACCCCTCCCTCCCATTTGTGGTGGAGGTTGATGCCTCGGAGATAGGGGTGAGTGCCATCTTGTCCCAGTGCCCCCTTTGGGAAAATAAGCTGCACCCATGCGCCTACTTCTCCAGGTCATTGTCAGCGACTGAGCGAAATTACACTATCGGTGACAGGGAGTTGTTAGCTGTGAAACTGGCGTTCAAGCAGTGGCGCCATTGGCTGGAAGGGTCTGAACAACCGTTTGTAGTCCGGACTGATCATAAAAATCACCAGTATATTCAGCAGACCAAGCGACGTAATTCCCGGCAGGCGCGGTGGACGTCGTTTACCGTTTTAACTTCAAGTTAACTTACCACCCTGGCTGAAATAATATTAAGCTGGATGCCTTATCATGGATTTACGTTAAGGATCCTATGCCAGAGCCAGTAATTCCAGTTGACCAGATTTTGGCGCCCGTCTAGTGGGATGTGGAACCCATGGTACAGGAGGCCTTGAGAACCGATCCCGGTCCTGGTGGGGAACCATTCAGTTGTTTATTTGTCCCTGTTGCGGTTTGTCCTCAGGTTCTCCAGTGGGGACTCTCTTCCCGTCTGGCAGGTCACCCTGGGGCCCATCAAACCAAGCGGTTCTTGGCCCGACGATTTTGGTGGCCCAGTATGATGAAAGATATTCGGGAGTTTGTGCAGCATACAGCACTTGTGCCAGGAACAAGGTGTCCCATCTCCCCCCTGCTGGCCCGTTGCCTGTACCCAAACGCCCTTGGAGCCATATTGCACTCGATTTTATCACGGGCCTGCCCGTCTTCGATGGCAATACTGTCATCATGATTGTGGTCGACCGTTTTTCCAAGGCCGCTCATTTTATCGCGCTGCCTAAACTGCTTTCGGCGCAGGAGACAGCCTTCCTAGTGGTTAACTACGTGTTTGGCTGCACGGTCTCCCCCTAGATGTGGTTTCTGACCGGGGTCCTAAATTTGCGGCCAAATTCTGGCGAGCTTTTTGTAAGTAGTTGGGGGCCACTGTCAGCCTGTTGTCAGGGTTCCACCCTGAAACTAACGGACAGACAGAGCGTACCAATCAGTCCTTTGAGAATACTCTTCAGTGCTTAGTGGCCTATAATCCTGCTTCCTGGATTCGCTTTTTGGCATGGGCTGAATATTCCTATCACTCATTGTGTAACTCCCCTATGGGTCTTTCTCCTTTCGAGGCCCAGTTGGGTTATCAGCCTCCACTGTTTCCTGAGTCTGAGAAGGAGTCAGAAGTTCCCTCTGTTGAACACTTCATTCGACGCTGCCGGTCTGTTTGGACTAAGTTCCGCTCCTCCTTGTTGCGGGCTGGGCATAGACAGAAATCTGCGGCTGACAGCAGGCGCCGTTTGGCACCATCTTATCGAGTGGGCCAGAGGGTTTGGCTTTCCACTCGGGATCTCCCCTTGAGAGTGGAATCTCGGAAATTGGCCGAGATTAAAACATTTTCTCATTTGCTAAAAATGAAACATTGTTATTGAACTATGAAAGTTGAATTTAAAAAAAACAAAATTGCTTTATAATGACACATAGCAATTTAAAAATAATCTTAGATTTTTATCGCTAGTTATTCATGAGTTAGTAAAGATATATACACACAAAATTATGATACAAACTATTCAATGTCAATACGCCGCCATGACGGCCCAACAGTTACGCAAGGTCTCCAATATGGTACAGGAGACATGATTTTGATCGTTGAATTCTGAATAAAGTTGTATGGGCACATGGCGTAATTTTAGAGTCAAAATAAACATTATTAGAAATCATGAGTTCATGTGGGACAAGTTTGACCCCAAAATCTCAGAATGTTTAGTTAATTACAAGTTTTTAACTTAAGTCATCATGTGTAACCCCACCCCATAGCAGAATTTCGGGGGCAATCGCCCTAATGCCACCCCGTAGAAGGCACCAGTTCCTATTACATTTCACAGGTAAAGTTAGGGCAAAACCATTGGTTACATATCATAAGCCAAGATTCTATGATTATAAGCATAAGCCTTTAAAGCTGTCGTGATTGGGTTTATCACTCTGCGCATGTGCGGCCCTGAAAATGCTCTTTTCTGCCATTGTCCTATACGATGGCCCTAATCAGGTCTGCATTCACTGTATATTACACTCTCAGGACTGAATTCGGCTCCCAAGCAAACAGCTTTTTTTTTCAGCTGACGATGGTTATGCTTGTAGGGCGTAAACTGAAAGTGCTACGCTTATACTCGAAGAATCTTTTTCCTCAAACTCTTCCTAATAGCTCTATTCACTCGCTGAGGAGTCTGCTTTTTAATGCCTGCGTCGCTGAAGGCAGCAGGTCTAGGAATGGCTTTTTCACTTCCGGACCAGAACTCGGAAAAATGCTCGGAGGACAAAAATTTCTTGGGAGAGCGCCAAACTCATCAAATAGAGTGGGTGAAATTTTGTCATCAATTGTTTGTCCATCATTCTGTCTAGTCATCCGTCCTTCCATCCGTCCGAAGTAACGACGTTATCGAGATAACTCAAAAAATAATTGGCCCAAGAAGTTGTAATTTGGTATGATGATGTATTTTGACCCAAGGCAGGTCGCTATTGAAAACGGGCACGCTGCGTCAAAATCCAAGATGGTCGCTGCCATTTTTGAAAAAATGACGTTATCGTGATAACGCAAAAAATAAGTGTCATAGGTAGTTCTAATTTGGTAAGCTGATGTATCTTGACCTAAGGCACTTTGCTATCGAAATAGGGCACGGGGCATCCAAATCCAAGATGGCCACCGCCATTTTCGTAAAAATGACATTATCAAGATAATGCAAAAAATATGTGTCATTGGAAGTTCTGATTTGGTATGCTGTTGTATCTTAACCTAAGGCGAGGTTGCTATTGAAAATGGGTATGCTGCGTCAAAATCAAAGATGGCCACTGCCATGGGTCTGCCGTTTTCGTCAAAATGACATTATCGAGGTAATGCAAAAAATAAGTGCCGAATGATGTTATAAATTGGTATGCTGATGAGTCTTGACCTAAGGCAGGTCGCTATTGAAAATGGGTACGCTGTATCAAAATCATAGATGGCCACCGCCATGGATCTGCCGGAACAGCGTCATCGCAATACCTCCAAAAATAAGTGGCCTAGGAACTTTTAATTTGGTATGGTGGTGCATCTTGACCTATAGCATTTGCTTATTGAAAATGATATCACAACATTAAAATCCAAGACGGCCACCAAACAACATTTTCGAGGTAACTCGCAAAATAAGTGGCTGACCCAAGGTAGTTTATTATTGAAGATGAGCGTGCTACGCCAAAATCCTTTCCTGTCATGGTTTGGGAGGTATGCACGTGTTCAGGACTTTTCTTTGAGGCTGTCGTCCCGGGACAAGATCGAATTCCTTTTCAATTGGATTCTTTACCCAGCTGGCTGATTGAACTTAGGCGGTGCCTCCCCGGACTCTATATAAACCAGAAGTCCGCCACGCCTCCTTCGCTAGAGTGTCTGCTTGTAGTTATGCATTTTAGTTGAAGATATCTGTAGTCGGGATTTATGTGCCTTTGTATCTTCTCTATCCTTTGTGTCGCACTATTTAAGGTGCCTTTTTCTTCTCGGCTCTCTGAGATACTTCTCCTTTTTTTCTCTCTTGCTTTGCTTCCGTTTTATTGGATATTTGGATGCCCTTTTGGAAGCGCTGTCGTATGGTCTGTATTATTTTCAGTATTTGTATTGTGTCCGTGCTGCTCTATTTCCCTCTTGCCGCTGCACTTGGCCTCTCAATTCTACGGCCATTACAGAACGCTCTAGCCAGCTATGGAGTCACCAGCAACAGCTACGCTGGAGGGAATTGTTGCTAGTCAACAATTGGTCCTTGCTGGTTATGGCGAGGGCCTCACTTGCTGAAATAATCAGCAGTCAGAGCAGACAAATATGATTCACCTGCTGGAGACTGCTATTAAGAGACAGGAAAATATCTTATTAAGTCTCACAGAGTTTACTAGGGCGTTGACCACTCAGCTCACCCAAGATGTTTCACAAGCACAAGCCACACACTTTCCCCGAGAACCTGAACTTCAGTTACCCCCAAGATATGAAGGCGAGGCAGGGAGATGCAAAGATTTCATTGCTCAATGTGAAATATTTTTTAAAACACAGCCCTCACGATTCTCTAATGAAGAGTCACACATTGCGTTTATTTTATCCGTGTTAGCTGGTACAGCTCTCACTTGGGTGGGTCCACTCATTCCCACTAGATCGCCGGTGGTAAATTCCGTCGATACTCTGGTGGGGGAAATGATTTCAGTATTTGATGAGGACGTTTGTGATCAGGACGCAGCTACGCGTCTTATGCGTTTGAGGCAGGGCTCTGAGAGTGTCGCAGATTGCCCCATTGCTTTCCGTTCTCTCGCTACAGCGATAGGGTGGATAGAGGCACCTCTCATGACAGTTTTTATTTACGCTTTGGCGGAGGAGGTTAAGATTGCTCTGGCAACATTAGAGCCTTGCGTTTCTTTAGATTCGTTGGTTCGTACTGCGGTGCCAGTTGATAATTGTACCCGCGATTGAAACGAGAAGAAACGAACTGCTCAGGCTCATACTAGCAAATGGGTCAATTCTCCCAAGATACACATAGCCCCAGCTGCACCCATTGAAATTCCCACTGTTAGTGAGCCTATGCAGATTAACAGTTTATATCAGAGCCAGGTTCGTAAGCTGGAGCGCAGACAAATAATTTATCATCATGGTAGCAAACCGGGACATATCCGCCCATCTTGCCTCAAGCTAAAAGGTATACGGGAAGGCCCTCTGGCGGTAAGGGGCACGCAAGAGGGACAGACCCAATTTCCCTTTTGAACATTTATTTCTGTCAAATTGACTGTGGGGAGACAGAAAATATTTGGTGAGGCTTTTTTGGACTAAGGCGCCATGGATTATCAGTTTGGCTTTTGACCCCACCATAGTATAGAGGCCGCCCTCTGTAAAGTTTTAAATGATCTTCACATCAACAAAGACTCTGGCAAACTGTCAATCCTTTTCCTCTTCAGTCTTAGTGCTGCTTTTGACACTGTTGATCATGGGATTCTTATTGATAGATTACACAACTGAGCGGGATTGTCTGGTTCGGTTTTAAACTGGCTACCCACTGGGCAGGGATTCCTCCATCTCCATTGATCCATTTACATCTTTCAAAGTTGCTGTGACCTGTGGGGTTCCACGTGGCTCTATCTTTGGCCCACTCCTGTTCAATTTATACATGCTTCCACTTGGACACGTCATAAAGAAATACAAAATACAATACCATAATCATGCAGATGACACAACTTTATATCTCCCTCTCACTTGATGATCTGAGCCAAGTGGAAACACTAATTAAATATGTCAATAGCAATAACATTTGGATGAACCAAAACTTCTTTGCAAGGACACACCTCCAGCCATTCAGCTCACTTGTCTACCCAGACTGCACTTTCTCCATTACTCAGTTATCACATACAGCTGTTAATTCCTACAGAGTGGTAGCAGTAGTGTATTTAAGTCCGAGCCTCATGCATCGTCTTTGTGAAGTCTTGTAGCACCACGCTCTAACGTTGTTGTTAGTCTGCATAGATTTATATCCATATTTTGCATGTTATATTGTAAACTCTAATCCAAGTGCTGTTATTGTCAACGCAGCACTTTATTTGTAAAGGAACCTCACTTCGTTTTGGTTTTGTATAATACATAGGAACCATAGTGTTTTCTAGATCGAGTATGACCGTTTGGTGAACATTGTGATTGGAACCTCTTTTCCTTTTTGTGTTGTCTGCAACGTTTGTGGCCGCTGCCCTGTAGTGTGGCATAATAAATATACAAAATCCATCCTTGCACCTGAGTCCAGTCCTCAACTTCCTGTCCTCTGTGCAAACCAGTTTGCACAAGACACAAATCCGTTACATTCTTGCAGTTTAATAGTGACAAAACAGAATTTATCATAATCGGTGCAAAAGCTAAAATACAACAAATCATAGCCCACCTCAGTTCCTGCTCCCTCAAACCAAAAGAACTCGCCAGATACCTCAGTGTCATTATAGACACTGATCTTAACTACCACCTCATTAAAATCTAAATCTAAGGCTTTCTGACTCTGAAAAACTGGTTCATGTATTTGTCAAGAGCAGATTAGATTATTGCAATTTTTTTAGAATACTGTGGATTAGATTAGAATATTACAATTTCCTGAACTCCCCAAAAAAATCAATCAAACGATTACAACTTATCCAGAATACTGCTGCATGTATTCTAACCCCGACCAACTCACTTATCACTCCACAATACAGTCCCCGCACTGGCTTCCAATTCAGCCAGAATTGATTTTAAAATTCTTTTAACTGTTATGTTCTTGTTCTCTCCGCCTTGTGTCTGTTTCCAGGTCTTGTCTCGCGCTGCCAAATGGAATCCTCTTCATGTCTGTGTTGCAGTCCATGTCTTGTTTTCTTGAGTGCGCACTGCAGCGCTTCAGTATGGCGTCTGTTCTATTTTTCACTCGAGTCATGAGCGCCGCTGTCAAGCTGGATAGACCAGATCGTACCAGACAGGAAGTCAAGCACAGAAAAGGTGAGAAAACTGATTACTGAGGAGTATAGACGAGCTGAATCGATGTTTGACCGGCGTGGAGAGAGCATGAGAAGAACGTTCCCTATGCGACCAGCCAAGCGCCTGCGGGGACGGGAAATAGCACGTGCAACGCTTCCGCTCCACTTCCGTGGGCAGTGTGCTCGGGCTGTTACTTGCAGATGCGCTCGAACCATAGACTGTGTAAAAATATGGACGAAGCAACCATGACGTCACTCATTGGTTACAGCATACCATAAAGGAAGCTTCTATTTTGGCAATTTGAATTGCGCCATGTTGTCATTTTGAAATCGGATGTGATTTTTATTGGACGAGAGCGAGAATCAAGATCCGGGGAGGGACTTGAGAGGTGGATCTGACCGTATCAGACCAGGACCACAGGATAGCCACGCCTCTAAAGCATATTCTGGCTTTATTCTTTATTCTAGTCTACTTGGGACCATAATTTACAAAAATGAACATTATGATGTATCGCAGGAGACTTGAAACTCGCTAAAGCTACCATAAGATAATGTGAAAAATGATTATTTAAATGAAAAATCAGGTGGGAAAGTAGGGTCATTTTCTCATAGACCTCTATAGCATTAAACTTCTCTCTGCAACCACCGACGTCGCCATCTGCTGGCCATTAAATAGAATGCCATTTTACGGTACTTCCACATAGGCTTCTTTTTTCAGACCAGAGTGCTGCGTCCATCTTTTTATACAGTCTATGGCTCGAACGCACCCTATTTGTCTTGGTTTGGAGGGTGAGGGGCAAATGAACCAATCAAGGTTTGATTTTAAGTGGGCAGGACAAAAACAAAAGATCTTAGGCCTTCGTGTAGTCCGAACATTGTAATCTCGGCAGAGTGGTGAGAGCGGGTGAGAGACAGAGTTAAATGGCGGAAGAGAAGAGCAACGTTATGGCTAGAGTACGGCGAGCTTGATACCATCGCCTTTTTCAAGGCAGCCTTTCACAGAAAAACTTCAAATAATCAAAAAAGGGAAGACCAGCTCCAGAACTGGAATTAAAAGAAAAGGTTAAGAAAGTGGAAAGGCACTTCCAGACAGAAAATTATCAGCGCTAACCGTGGACAACGATCTCCCAGGTCCTAGGTGACAGGTCAGACTAAGAGCGGTTCAGAAGCCCCTAATGGTCATAAATACAGCAAGGACATTTACGTTGCCCGGATTGGCATCACGGGGCCCCACCCTGGAGCCAGGCGTGGGGTTGGGGTTGGCACAGCCCGAACGAGTGACGTGGGCCCACCTTCCTTTAGACCCATCACCTGCGGGAGGGTTCAGAAGAAAATGCAATGCATTTTGGGTGGCACTCGTGCGCGGGGGCCCTGATGACCCAATCCCTGGACATGGAATCTGGTAATGGGGACATGGAATGTCACCTCGTTGGGGGGGAAAGAGCCAGAGCTTGTGTGGGTGGTCGAGCAGTATTGGCTAGAGATAGTCGGGCTCACCTCCACGCACAGTCTGGGCTCTGGAACCCAACTCCTCGAGACAGGCTGGACTCTTCTACTCTGGAGTTGCCTGCGGTGAGAGGTGGCGGGCTGGTGTGGGTTTGCTTATAGCCCCCCAGCTTAGCCGTCATGTGTTGGAGTTTTCCCTGGTGAATGAGTGGGTCGCTGCCCTGCGCCTTTGGGTCGGGGACAGGTGCCTCACTGTCATCTCGGCTTATGGGCCGAATGGCAGTGCAGAGTACCCGACCTTCTTGGAGTCCATAGGAAGGATGCTGGAAAGTGCTCAGACTGGGGACTCCATTGTTCTGCTGGGGGACTTCAACGCCCATGTGGGCATCGACAGTGTTACCTGGAGGGGCGTGATTGGGAGGAACGGCCTCCCCGATCTGAACCCGAGTGGTGTTCTGTTATTGGACTTCTGTGCTAGTTACAGTTTGTCTATAATGAACCCCATGTGCAAACATAAGGGCGTCCATCAGTGCACGTGGCACGAGGACGCCCGAGGTCGGAGGTCAATGATCAACTTTGTGGTTGTGTCATCTGACCTTCGGCCGTATGTCTTGGACACTCGGGTGAGGAGATGGGCTGAGCTGTCCACTGATCACCACCTGGTGGTGAGTTGGATCCGCTGGCGGAGGAGGAAGCTGGACAGACTTGGCAGGCCCAAGCGTGTTGTGAGGGTCTGTTGGGAACGTCTAGCGGAACCCTCTGTCAGAGGGGTTTTCAACTCTCACCTCTGGGAGAGCTTTGACTAGATCCCAAGGGAGGTTGGAGACATTGAGTCTAAATGGACCATGTTCTCCACCTCCATTGTTGACGTGGCTGTTTGGAGCTGTGGCCGTAAGGTTTCCGGCACCTGTCGTGGCAGAAATCCCCGAACCCGGTGGTGGGTATCAGAAGTAAGGGATGACGTCAAGCTGAAGAAGGAATCCTACCGAGCTTGGATAGCTGATGGGACTCCTGGGGCAGCTGACCAGTACCGGCAGGCTAAGCGTGCTGCAGCCTGGGCGGTGGCGGAAGCAAAAACTTGGGTATGGGAAAATTTCGGAGAGGCTATGGAAGAGGATTATCAGTCAGCCCCGAAGAGATTCTGGCAAACCATTCGGCACCTCAGGAGGGGAAAGCAGCACCCCGCCAACACTGTTTAAAGAGGAGGTGGGAAGCTGTTGACTTCGACTGGGGATCTGGTCGCTGATTCATCCATCACTCGGGCTGAAGTCACTGAGGTAGTTCGGAAGCTCCTCGGTGGTAAGGCACCGGGAGTGGGTGAGATCCGCCCTGAGTACCTCAAGTCCCTGGATGTTGTAGGGCTGTCTTGGTTGACATGCCTCTGCAGCATCGCGTGGCAGTGCTTCTGGAGTGCCAGACCGGGGTGGTGGTCCCTCTATTTAAAAAGGGGGACTGGAGGGTGTGCTCCAACTATAGGGGATCACACTCCTCAGCCTCCCGGGTAAAGTCTATTCCAGGGTGCTGGAGAGGAGAATTTGACCGATAGTCGAAACTCGGATTCAAGAGGAACAATGCGGTTTTCGTCCTGGTCGTGGAACACTGGACCAGCTCTATACCCTCCGCAGGGTGCTTGAGGGTGCATGGGAGTTTGCCCAACCAGTTCACATGTGTTTTGTGGACTTGGACAAGGCATTCGACGGTGTCCCTCGTGGCATTCTGTGGGAGGTGCTTCGGGAGTATGGAGTCTGGGGCTCTCTACTAAGGGCCGGGCGGTCTCCGTATGACGGGAGTAGGAGTTTAGTTCGCATTGCCGGCAGTAAGTCAGACCTGTTCCCGGTGCATGTTGGACTCCAGCAGGGCTGCCCTTTGTCACCGGTTCTGTTCCAAATCTTTATGGACAGAATTTCTAGGTGCAGCCAGGGGTCGGAGGGAGTCTGGTTTGGGGACCACAGGATCTCACCTCTGCTTTTGCAGATGATGTTTTCCTGTTGGCTCCTTCGAACCAGGACCTTCCGCATGCACTGGCGCGGTTTTCAGCCAAGTGCGAAGCGGCTGGGATGAGAATCTGCACCTCCAAGTCCGAGGCCATAGTTCTCGACCGGAAAAAGGTGGCTAGCACCCTCCGGATTGAAGGAGAGGTCCTGTTTCAAGTGGAGGAGTTTAAGTATCTGGGGGTCTTGATCATGAGTGAGGGAAGGATGGAGCGTGAGATTGACTGATGGATTGGTGCAGAGGCAGCAGTAATGCGTTCATTGTACCGATCTGCTGTTGTGAAGAGGGAGCTGAGCCGAAAGGCGAAGCTCTCAATTTACCAGTCATTCTACATTCCTACCCACGCCTATGGTCATGAATTTCGGGTTATGACTGAAAGAACGAGATCTCGGGTACAAGCGGCTGAAATGGGTTTCCTCCGCAGGGTGGCGGGGTGCTCCCTTAGAGAGAGGATGAGAAGCTCTGTCACCCGGGAGGAGCTCAGAGTAGAGCCGCTGCTCCTCCACGTCGAAAGGAGCCAGCTGGGTTGGCTTGCGCATCTATATCGGATGCTCCCTGGACACCTTCCTGGGAAGGTGTTCCGTGCATACCCCAGCGAGAGGAGGCCCCAGGGAAGACCCAGGACACGCTGGAGGGACTATGTCACTCGGCTGGCCTGGGAACGCCTCGGGATACCCCTGGAAGAACTGGAGGAAGTGTCCAGGGAGAGGGAAGTCTGGGCATCCTTGCTTAGACTGCTGCCCCTGCGACCCCGCCCCGTATAAGTGGAAGAAGATGGAGGGATGGATGGACTTTGGTAAAAGTCATTGATTAGATTATTCTGTTAAATAAGAAAATTACTTGAGGGAAAGACAAGTACAAAGTATTTTTCATAGTATGCATCGAAAGAAGCAAAACAACCACACATTGTCCTCTCCTTGTTCTCTCCAATCAATTTTCAGGTGAATGAAAGCATTCAAAAAACAAACAGGCATTCTCTGCTTTATATACTTCTACCTCTTCTTCTTCTTTGAGTTTACTGGCAGTTAAAAAAAACTGCTGTAATTGACTATAATTAATAGTAGAATGACATAGGCTCAATACCATGTTGAATTTTTGCTTCAGAAAACTGATTTTTCTTTATTACTAATTCGGATACCATTGACTCACTGTAGCCAAAGTGGTTGCTACAGAGGACAACGATTGTGTCTCTAACAAGAGATAATTTTTTTAAAACTGCTAGATAGATAATATGGGCAAGTATATTGAGCAGTTTGCACATCAGGCTTAGTGAACTCGTCCATAAACCGTGTTCAATAACTGATCCTGGTGTGCCATCTAGTGATAGAATATTGTAACTGCACGTATAAATTTGCAGCTCCATGTCCGCTGGCAGACACATCTGCAGAAAGGTACCCTGCTGAGCACCGTTGTTCTTCTCGAACACGCCAAATCCAGATAATCCTTTGATGATGAATTGCATTCATTTTTTAATTTGTAAAGAAGTGGCCTGTGTTAAAGTAACGAAGTATACTTTTTATGTTTTAAATATATAGAGTGAAAGGCCTAGTTAAAAAAAAAAACTCAAGTAAAGTACAAGTCATCAAAATAACTAAACCCTTTCAATTCATCGTAATGTTGCTTTTTTCCGTGATGACATCTTTTCTCAGCGATAATGGCTGAGGTGAAGGCCCAGCTGTAGCGCTCACGGTTTACCACTGATGCCTGTACTCATGCCAGGTGTTTCTTGCGCTGTCATTGTATTAAGTTCATACAACCCAATAGTTCAGCTCTTTGAGTGTAGTTTTTTTGTTGGCCTTGTGCCCCTTAAACCTGCAGTTTTTTCAATTGTTATTTTCAGCTTTTTAAGTGTAGTTTTTTGTTGGCCTCATGCCCTCCTTTTACCCAGCATTGTTCTGTTCAGTTGTGGAGTTTTTGTTGGCCCTTGAGCCTTGTTTGTTTATCCTTCTGTTTAATAAAATCTCATTCTTTGGATTCAAGACTTGCTACTGGTGTCCTTCTGCAAATACAACATTAACTGCCTACAAAGCACTGAATGGTCTGGCCCCAAACTGTATTACAGAGCTACTCGTGCTGTATGAGCCAACAAGAAGCCTCAAATCATCAGCCAATGGTCTCCTTGTTGTCCCTCACGTACGAACAAAAGCTGCTCAAGCAACTGTCTGTCACTATGGTCCAAACAAGTGGAAAGCCCTTCCAAGTGATGTTGAAATGTCCCAACCCCTTGTTCTTTTAAAAGCAGACCAACATTTCTTTTTATTACTGTATTTTATAAGGTGACGCGCATTGTCTGTTTCTGTATTTAATAAAACTATTATGCACTTTTGTTTTTATGCATATGGCTGTGTTTATTTGTTTTTGTTGTCTTTTCATGTTATGTGCATTGCTTTTGTAAAGCTCATTGGGTTGCTTTCAGTATGAAATGTGCTCTGTAAATAAATTTTCCTCTCCTTCATCTCAAAACTAGAAGATAAATTGACTGGTGGGCTTGGAGGAACAAAGCGTTCCAACCAGCAACTCTACTAGACAGAAAGTAGGCTTACATAAGCAGATCACACACACAGAGTAGGGAACATAATAAATTTCACTTGGGAGTGAGGGAGAAGACTTGAAAAATCAACTGAAGGACACAATACCACAAAACAACCATAGGTAGCTAGAAAGGGGGAGGAGACCATCATGAACACACAGTGGCGGCCTTAAGCATCTGAAGGCCCGTTTCAAAAGCAAATGTGGGGTCCTATATAACATAAGAGCTTCATCATTTTGCTGAATGAAAGCTAACACCTTAGCCCATCCAATGGCTTGATGTTTATTAGCGATGATTTATTAAAATATTGGCAATAAATATACAGCGCCGTCCATAATTATTGGCACCCCTGGTTAAGATGTGTTCTTTAGCTTCAGCTTTAGAAGTTTTCTTCTAAATAATATAGGACCACAATGAAAAAAGAGGAAAATCAAACCTTTAATTCAGTTGCATTTATTCAGTTGAAAAAAAATCCCACATTAAGAAATAATTCTTTTTCATCAAATCATGTGAGCCACAATTATGAGCACCCCTGATGCTTGTACAACCCCCTTTTGCCAACAAAACAGCACCTAATCTTCTCCTATAATGTTTCACAAGATGGGAGAATACAGAAAGAGGGATCTTCAACCATTCCTCTTTGCACAATCTCTCTAAATCATCCAGCCACCTGGGTCCTCTCCTCTGCACTCTCCTCTTCAACTCACTCCACAGGTTTTCAATGGGGTTGAGGTCTGGGGACTGAGATGGCCATGGGAGCAGCTTGATCCTGTGTCTGGTGAACCTTGCATTCTCGTCCAGGCTTGTTTACCACTGTTCCAGTTGTTTTAAACTTCTTAATGATTCCTCTGACAGTAGATATAGGCAGGTGCAGGCGAGTGGCTATTTTCTTGTAGCCATTGGCTGACTTGTGAAGGTCGACACACATCTGCCTTACTTGAACGGTGTGTTCCTTTGTCTTTCCCATGTTGAAGAGTGGATAAGAGAAATTGCCTCTGTGTCACGTCATATTTATTCCCCAGGGAAACAGGACGTGATGATTCACTAATTAAATGTTCCTAGATACTCTGTTCAACTTTGTAAACTACTGTAGAAATGACAGAAATACTTCAATTACATTTGATTCCTAGGAATTGTTAGGGGTGCCAATAATTGTGGAACGGGTGATTTTATGAAAAATAATTATTTCTTAGTCAGGGATTTTTTTTCCCTTAACATTCACTCGAGTTGAAGGTAACATTTTTCTACAATTTTCAGGGTGAGAGTATGCTTCTGCAAGAAAAATTGACTTTATTTTAAGGCTTTTAACCCATCTTAACCACAGGTGCCAATATTTATGGAGGGCGCTGTATATGCATGTTTAAATGTGATAAATTTCTCAAAAAATGAAATTTGCAACTCAGCCCAACAAGCTAGCTGCATTGCAAACTTATTCTTTGTTTTCTTCTTTGGGGACAGGGTTTCTGGTTAGCTCCACAACATGATTACAGGAATAATGACACAATAAAATTTGGAGGTAATTCAAAGTTCAACATCCCACACTAGTATAATTTAATGTCACTTGAGTGGACTAAGTTTAGAAGCACTAGATGGCTCGTATAGCCTGACCTTAATTCAAATTTGCATTTTAGCTATAAACATTACACAACACTAGGTGATGGGATATCCCTCCGTTTTGCTAGAGAATGAGGCTGCCTTTGCCATAGCCATGATTATAAAGATGTATACAAAACCAGCAATACTTTCACTGTATTAATGTTTTCATTCAGTTGCAATGTCATGTAGATGAAAGAGCATGTTTTTTTGCCCATAGTACATTAAGCTAACTTTACCTTAAAACCCGGCACAGTATGTAACGTTAATGTTATGCTCTGATAACAGATATGTAAAAATCGAAAGGGTTAGCACAGGTAATTTTCTGCCGATTGCTGTTTCTGCGCAGAGATGCCTGAACTGCGACTTGTCCCAGAAAACTTGCTTTTCGTTGGCTCTGGTTGGGTTATGTCCCAAAACCCCTTAGGAATGGAGCAGCTGGAACCTACCTTATAGCCATAACTTCTAATTTTAGAAATATGCTCACATTGCGTGTTTTGATTAAAGGTTGGAAACATAAGTTTGTTTTCAAGGTGACCATTTCCATCAAATAAAGCTACTGATCAGACACCAATAAAACCTAGTTCTTTAATTTTGTTCTTTAATTTTGTAAGTTAAATTTTGTGAAATTTCAACGTATCTTATCGATCAGAAACTATTTTGACAGGGCCGGATCCCACCGGACTGTGACCAGGCCCGAATCCAGTAATCTCTATAATGTTCATTGATAATTTCATGAGTAAAAAAAACGCATAAAATTTCTAGATAATGCTTTAAAATGTATACATTGAAACTTACTGTTATATTAATTATTAAATACCTCTGGAATGGAGCAAGCAAATTACTTTTTTTTTTGTTCACATACCAACTGATAGGTCTGAGGGGCTAGCAACATTGGCTAAGGCGACGACTATATTTCAGAAATTTTAGTATCCGCTACCATAGCTCTTTAGCTACCATCATTTGTAGACGATGAATAATTACTACACTTCTTAGCCAGCTTAGTGTTCATGCAGCGAATATATGTGACGGAGAAAACCACTACTCTGACCACGGAAAGCCGTGCATTCTGGCCATTTGCCACAACTCTGAGAAGGAGTATCGGCTGGGGGTGCGCTATAATTCCTCATAGAAGGCTTAATGCAGTTTTTATAAGTCATTAGAAAATGTGACAATCTGAGTGGCTATCAGGAATCCCAAACATTTGCTTTTTTGGGGGCCAAATATTTGTCCGGTTTGCCTCTCCTGACGGTGCTCCTCCGCATGTTTTCATACAAGTCAAGGTTTGGGATATTAATTCTTGCCTGGCTGTTGGGGGCCTGTTTCAACTGTAATGGTTGAAACACAGTTAAGGCTGTCTATACGGACAAACAAGGGTTGTGACTGAAATATCAATTGCGTGATGCTGCTAAGTTAGTAGTGACCAGTGCCTCCTGAGCAAAGTCTCAGGAACCCTGTAGAATGCATCCAGTGAAGAAATCATTCAGTCCTGGAGGTGAGAGGAGGCCATATTTGGTATTTGTCCTGTGTATCAAATAAAGTGCTGTGAATCTAAAAATAAATTAAAATTACATTGTTTTGGAGTGGGTTTGGACATTTTTAATTCCTAAAAAATAATGGGCTTGAATTCTCTCTGCACAGTATGTGGCTGAATTCAGCATAATTATATCTTTCTGCCCCAAGCTGTGCATTTTTTACCTGTCTAGCAACTATGTTTTTACTGGCACATCATGGCAGGTACTCTGGTTCCAGAGGTGGAGAAGACTCATTGAGAGGCAGCAGTAATTGTTGTAACATTCAAAAAGCAGTCTGGGCAAAAACAGCATTTTACCATCAATAATAACTGACATGGCTTTGTTACACATATTTGAAGACAGGTAAACTTGACCATGTAAAATCAATCAAGCAGCAACATGTTACATTAGTTTTTTTTATTCATGGCTTGTATTAGAACATGTGAATAAATAACAGCATGTTGAGGCACATTCAGTTACTGAAGTAGACAGAACAATGAGGGGCTAATCTTTCAATAAGCACATTTTCAGATCAGTTTATTTATGTTTCATTATTTAACTTGACATATTTATACAGCATGTGCTTGCACAAGCTTTACAAAGGCACACCAAATTTTTCTTTGAGTACATCTTCAAGTATTTTGTCAAGGATTGGACACCATTGGTTCATAAGATTTGAACCACACCCTTCTGTTTACGAGGCGAGAGACCTAGTCTCTGCATCTAAAAAGTGCATTCCAAAGGCAGAAACACTTGAAATACAGAAACTCAAAAACAGTTACCCCTGCTGTGATTTGAAGCTGGTGCGTACGAGTGCACGCTCTGTTCCAGTTTCAGGACCACATGCGTGAAGAAGCTGGAATGGTGGACCGTTGGGGAGATTGCAGAACGCAGGTATTTCATCATTAACATCCATGCTGATGGACTCAGCGAAGTGATGACAGGGTTCTGCCAAAGCACCTGGTGCCGCGCTGAAACATCTGATGTCATTACCCACCCAGACGGGCGGCCCAGGACACCTGCCGCCTCACAACTGCCCGATGCCAAGAATTGAACGCAGACAAATAAGCGTGTAACAAGTTTAGTCCTGGGAGTGTGGTAGCTGTCTGACTTCAGGCCTCTCAGAAACCAGTATGTAGATATGAGAATAAGTCACCATGTAATCCACATTTTGCATGTGCCGAATTCTGTTTTAATCTGTCAGTATATCATCTGCAGTTTTGGCACCCCCCCATACAGCATTATGTTCAGTCACTGGCTCATCTATTACTGCAGAAGGTGATACAACCGTTCTTTTTAAAAAAGAAATGCAGAACAATTTACTGGACAACTGAACATTCTCTCTTATGACATCAAATTCACACCAAGACATAAAGTAAATACTGAAGTCATTTAACAGACATTGCAGTCTCAGTCACTGAGAAAACTGTACAGATAAGGTCTTGGAGTGAACATTATAATCTCATTCATTCGGTAAACTGTTGTCTTGGTGAAAGAGTAAGCATCACAGATTCACTCACTCAGTAAATTTTACTGTCACAATCTGAATAGCCATTGCATGTCACTCTCTCAGTAAATTACACTCTGGCACTGACAGTTAGATCATTAAGATCTTGCACAGTTAACTGTGTTGTCCTTTAAAATGATAAGATAAGATATACTTTATTGAACCCCGTGGGGTAATTTGTCCTCTGCATTTGACCCATCCAACTCCAGTTCTAAAGCCAGTTCCTTGGTCAAGGGTACTGGTTGGAGTGTTCCTATGATGCATGTTTTTGTGGGTGGGGGAAACCGGAGTACCCAGAGGTACCGCGAACACGGGGAGAACATGCAAACTCCACACAGAAAGGCCCCAGGCCAGATTCGAACCCACGACCTTCTTGCTGTGAGGCAGCAGTGCTAACCACTGTCACCCGTAATGCCATTTCAGAGCACAGAAGCAACATAAAGAAACAACACTTGTTTACTTTAAGTTGACACTAAAGCATAGACGATGGAATTGCGGGGGGGAGCAGCCATTCAGCTTATGTTGCCGCAGTGTTATACCTCGGTAAGAAGTCTTTGCGGTACAGAAAACCCGGGGTTAAAACTGAAGTTACTGCGATAAGCCCAAATGCAGCTTTATGGTACAGGCCCCAGTTTGTCTTGTTTATACTTGAGGTGAGTAGAGCTGGGCCCTGTTTCAGAAAGCGGGTTTAGTGATAACTCTGAGTTTGTTACCTCAGAGATGCAGGAAACAATTTTCCAGTGCTCACTGCGAGTTCAGTCAAACTCTGAGTCAGTTACCATGGGAACATACTCAGTGAAGCTAACCTGCTCGCTGGTAGGTTTTCAAATAAATCATTTTCTTCTTCTCCTGAAACTGCAGACTGCGATTGCGTGTCCTTTCCTTGAAGAGACATTGGACATTGAAGCACAAATACTGAGAAGAATTCTCCATTCGGAGAGTTATCCGACCATGTTTGGATGTTTTATTGTTTTCGGACGAATATTTTTTTGAGCGTTCCGTTTCTCTGTGGAATATATAATTTATTTCAACAAAATTTTCAGCCCACATATTGCTCGAGTGACACACCGAGGGCATTCTCTCAGTTCAGAACAAATTGCATAGCTCTTCATTTTCTTTTTTTAATGTATTTTTGTTGCAAACGGCAGTTTTCATTAGCCCATTGTTTTGTTTTATTGCAGAAAGAAACAACCACAACTTCATTCATTAAAGGCACAGTCAGTTTCTACCATGAATGGGCTCTACAAAGGACAAATTAATAACTCTCTGGAGAGTTTTTAATTCTTCACAATACATGTTGGAAAGTCTGCTAATTTGCTGTCATGAATGATCAGCAGTTCGTTTGTTCACACTAATGTTTTAAAATGTGAAAATTTAAGTCCTGAAATAAGTCATTTGTATCAGCTTGGAATGATACCGGGTGTTTATCACAATGAGCTGTACACGGAAATTTACCCAGCTGAGTGAGCCATGCTTGAGCTGCTTTCACACCGGACGCAAAAAAAAATTTTTCTGCGCCAGATTATATTCAAAGTAAATGCAAAGCACTTGCATTGACATTGAATATAATCTGTCACGCGAAAAATTCGTTTTTGTGTAAAGCAGCTTTACCACTGATCTATATATAAGAACTATATTATTCTGTAAAAGGGGGAGTTAAGTTTTCACGTTTGGATTTCCCAAAGCAGAGTCTACAGCGTTTAGCGTAATGAAAATGATAAGTGTATAGTCAGTTTGAACTATTATCCCGTCACTTTTATTAACGGCAAAATACAAGAAATTAGAGAGCTTACATACTGTTCTCGTTTTCTGGCACAGAATGGGAGAAGAAAACAGAGACAGCGCATTTGCATATTACGCCACAGACATATATACAGCACCCTCCATAAATATTGGCACCCCTGGTTAAGATGTGTTAAAAGCCTTAAAATAAATTCAATTTTTATTGCAGAAGCATACTCTCACACTGAAAATTGTAGAAAAATGTAACCTTCAACTCAAGTGAATTTTAAGGGAAAAAAGTCCCTGACTAAGAAATAATTATTTTTCATAAAATCACCTGTTACACAATTATTGGCACCCCTAACAATTCCGAGGAAATAAATGGAATTGAAGTATTTCTGTCATTTCTACAGTAGTTTACAAAGTTGATCAGAGTATCTGGGAACATTTAATTAGTAAATCATCACCTCCTGTTTCCCTGGGGTATAAATATGATCTGACAGAAAGGCCATTTCTCTTAGCCATTCTTCAACATGGGAAAGACAAAAGAATACACCATTCAAGTAAGGCTGATGTGTGTCGACCTTCACAAGTCAGGCAATGGCTACAAGAAAATAGCCACTCGCCAGCACCTGCCCATAACTACTGTCAGAGGAATCATTAAGAAGTTTAAAACAACTGGAACAGTGGTAATCAAGCCTGGACGAGAACGCAAGGTTCACCAGACACAGAATCAAGCTGCTCCCATGGCCATCTCAGTCCCCAGACCTCAATTCCATTGAAAACCTGTGGAGTGAGCTGAAGAGGAGAGTGCAGAGGAGAGGACCCAGGTGGCTGGATGATTTAGAGAGATTTTGCAAAGAGGAATGGTCGAAGATCCCTCTTTCTGTATTCTCCCATCTTGTGAAACATTATAGGAGAAGATTAGGGGCTGTTTTGTTGGCAAAAGGGGGCTGTACAAAGTCTTAACATCAGTGGTGCTAATAATTGTGGCACACGTGATTTGATGTAAAATAATTATTTCTTAATGTGGGATTTTTTCCCCACTGAATAAATGCACTTGAATTAAAGATTGGATTTTCCTCTATTTTTTTCCATTGTAGTGCTATATTATTAAGAAAAAAACTGAATTTATTGGAAGCTAAAGAACACATCTTAACCATGGGTGCCAATAATTATGGAGGGCACTGTATATTGATGATGACATTACACGACAATGCGTAACCTTTAACCTTATCATAGAATAAACATTCAGTATTAATTCAGCTCATATTGAGCAAGTGCGCTACTTGCTGTGATCCAGCTTAACATATTCTATATAGATCAGTGAGCTTTACTCAATAGTTTCACTTTAAGAAGAGCACGTTCATGTTCCAAGCTTCTGAAGGAGAGGGGCGATCGGCTCTGTTGTGTTTTGAGAACATTTCAACTGTCAACAATAGTGATGTCATAGCGCTGATACAGCCTTTAATAACTGTGTGGTAATCAAAGTATCCTGCTTAAAGTCAAATCCTTGTTCAGAAAACACTGTGCGTATATATATGAGCCCAAACCCCCATCTCAGAATATAGTTCCAATGTCTATGCACAAAAGTTTGCTGTTCTGGATGAGAGGAGAAACTAAATATTGCCATTCACATTAAAATAAAAAAAGACTTGAAATCTATCAGGGGGGACCTGCACACTATTAGGCCACTAGTATTAATGCTGTGGCTGATCGGAGTATTTATTATACCAGAGGGCACTTACAGTAGGAAGGTAAATAAAATGAATTGAAATATTAATTTTTTCATTCTTATATCATGAGTGCTTGAAATAGAAGTATGAATCGAAAGTGCAAACAGAACCTTTGGTGTATCTTTACAGCAGCTGCCCATGGATGGCGTACAAAATGCTGTTCGTGCCAACCTCAGTTTAATTATTTCTGATGTTCCCTCTGGTAAGCCTCAAACAGACACACTAAAAAAACGCATTTGCAGAGTTCATATAATTATTAATTGATGGTGGAAAAAGGTCAGCTAAGAGGTTACCATACCTGGCAATAGGTTATATGTTAAGCACCCTGTTGAATAAATCAGATACAATACATTTTATTGTACAACTTGCCTATCAGTGAGTATAACCAAGAAACTATTCTTGCTGTAATTCAATGGCTTAAGTCTCCTAAGCCTGCTAACAGTGGACTGTGAAAAACTGTGATCATTCTATGCGCCAGTTCTGTTCAAACTAGTGGGGAAGACAATGATAGAGTGCTACAATTTGGATGTGGGTACAAATATGACAGAAAGACTGAGTGGCTCATTTATACAACGCGGAAAAGTATTCACTTCTAAAGTGCACACAGAGAAGAGCAACTGTTCACTTTTTTTCTTTACCAGTCATAAATGAAATTTTTATCAATGCCTGCAGATTAGATTTAAGCTGTTAATGAACTGTGAAAAGGCAAATGCAAATCCATGTCTTTCTCCAGACTACTGTCTCACAACCTCCTTGGGAGCACCAGCAAAAAAAGACAAGTGCTCTAAAAATCCACACTTCCATTCATGACTGCTTGCGAAACATATCTTCAGTTTTTACATGCTAGAAATGTACAGCATTTAACAAATTAACTTAAGAATCATTATGCACCAGTTGACATCAACAGACATAGCCGGGGGTAACGTTACTCAAGCTCTGCTCATTGATTGGTGAGAACAAGAGAGTCCCATCTCTTGTCAACTATGGAAGGTTTGACATCCTAAAGCCCAACGTCCCCTTGCGGTAATGCTGGCATTACGACATTTTCAGTGGCTTGCCACGTGCCTCTGACCTTAACCGCACAATTGCTTTCAAGCTGTTCCTGTTTAAGGTTGCTTGATTAATAATTCCATAATTTATTTACTGAATAATAAAGACCAATATTAAGGCCTGAAATTATTAAGAAATGACAGAGATCACCGATGGGCTACATTTTTAATAGTTATATAGAATAGGGATGGAAAAAAAAACAAATACTTAATTAATCCAACGATTTCTCTGAATTCAATCTACCATTTTAGCTATTTTGTTCACAAGTGCAAATTAATTTAAGATTGCTCTTAATCTAAATGTGTTCAGCATTCAAAAGAGTAGGCCACATTTGCAGGGAAGCGTAGTTGCACGCTGGTTGCCGCGATACAATGATAATTAATTTATTAAATTACCAATGCTTCTTATGTTGAAGCATTGGTAATAGAGTAATTCAATAATTGGTTATTAATGCATGGTGAAAGTTCAGTCTTAAAATGCATATTAAGCACCAAAACTTTCATGGCAGCAAATCTTTGACGAGGCCTTCATAGCCCAGCATCAGGGAAAGATGTAGGAAGGCAACAATAAGAGATTGTATGAATGACAATCATCTTTTTAATTAATTAGAAATGAAATATATGCCTTAAATACCATCTTCAGCAGCATTTACTAATGTTCTACTTCAACATGGAATTTTGAAGTATTTCACTTTGTTGCCATCCAAGCAATCTCATACTGTAGCCTACCTCTTTGATGCAAAGCTACATGTCTTAATCATTAATGGTAACGCAGCTCATTGGTTGCTTATTTGCTCAGTAAATGAATCCAATAAATTTTCAGATTCTTAATCAGAAACAGGTTGAAAGTTAAACTGCATTATGGTCATGCCACTGGTTGCGGACAGTTTTTACATTTGCAAACTTAACATGCAGAGCTAAGTTAGCAAAACTGCATTTTAAAAAAAAATATTTTCAGTGTATCAAGTCAAATGGTCTCTGGCACAGAAAAAAAAACATTTTGTGAGCTTTTGTGAGGAATTAAGAGGTTTTGAAGGACATTTTATATCACCATTAATGAGGATAGGAAAATGTTAGATAACTATCACAATGAACAACAGTGTAAGCTGAGGGAAAATGGTCAGTAATTTTTCCTATTGTTCCTCGCAACTGAAAGAATTAACAGTTAGTTCCTAATAAGGAAACGTAAATGGGAAGGGGTTTGGTGAAGTAATGCACTTTAAGCCAAGGTGAGAACACAGTTAGAATCCCTCCGATGGCAAGACCTGGGTGGACAACACATTCTCATCCAGACTCGTCATATATTGACGCTACCTGACCAAGCGTCGATATACGGGGCAGAAGGAAGCTTTTGGCGTCATTATTTGAGGTTAGGGGGTAGAGTTAGTTTTAAACTGGCATCAATAAAGGACGCTAAAAGCTACCTTTTGCCTCGTATATCGTCGCTTGGTCAGGTAGCGTCAATATATGACGCATCGGGAGGAGACTGGGCTCGGGTGGAAGAGGTTAAGATAAGTTCACATTGACTCATATCTGCCAAGCAACATTTATGTGCCTCCAAACTACATTCTGCCCCAGTCAAACATGCTCTCTGCTTGACCCTATGGAAATATTTTCAGGATGTATCAGTAATATATCAGTTTATTTTTGTTCCCACTGGACAGACTGCCCATTCTCCAGCTGAACTAAGAAACCATACCAGTATGTAAATATGTGCTCAATTCTAAACATATTGTGAAAATAGCTTTTTTGAGATGGGATAGGAAGTGGTGCCTTCACGTCGTTTAACAACCATTCTTTTATCACATGCTGTCGTTGGACGCAAGAAATCCCTCTGAGCCTACTTAGCACTAATGATGCTGTACAGTGCTAGACTGCACGTCAGTGTCATAACATAGATTATAATGCCTATTGTGTATTCATGTAACCAGCTGTCAGAAAACAACACCATGTCATCCTTGAAAAATTTTCTGAGACCCTGAACTGCTTTCATCTTTCATAACTTAGTTCATGAGAATTTTGCTCTGCAGACACATTATATAAAGTTACACAATTATTTAAGTCAAAGGAAATAAAAATAGATGAAATGGAAAGGCTGAGTAGACCAAATACCTTATTAAGTGCAGTTATACGGAAGGCTACTAAGTTGTGCTGCCGTAACACATGGTATGGCAGAACAACAAAGCCTTAATCACGCTCACATCTCAAAGTGACACATTTTTTGACATGACAGATCTGGATATTGTTCATCAATCCATGCTCAGAAAATATTGTTTTGCTGTATAAAATCTATTTTTAATTAATAAAAGATAAGCTATGAGATTTTGAAGACACGACATAAATAATCTCCAAATCAGTTCTGATTATGAGTAACAAAGAAAATTGACAAAGAAAATGGTTTTATGTAAAGAAATAATAATGAACCCAAAATATAAAATATTTCCTGAGGTGTGATTAAAAATGACAAAATATCAAAGGCAAAAATTATTTTCAAAGATTGAAAAGGATAAAAATAATGGGATGTAAAGTAATTAAGCCATGGAATAATTTAAAAAATGATTACAGCAGCATATTACTTAGTTCCATGCTAAACTCTCTACTCTTTGACTATGGAACGCATGAAGACAATAAACACTAGCTTTAAACTATGTTTATGAAATGTTTCCCAACGGTGCCCTCTCTGTATATACTCACAAAATACATAGGTGAATGAAAATGACCGAGAGAAATGGACATGGGATCGGGTCTTGCATGAATGTTTCTAACAGGTTCAGTTTATTTTCTGTTTTCCTTTTATCTTCCTTTGAAAAGTGTTCTACTATGCCGACTCCCGACTGAGATTTACTTTATATGGTCAAAGTCACAAATATGCTACTGGTGAGGTCAAAAAGGTTCAAGGGAAATAAACAGTCACGGAGGGGTTCTCTGGCTATTATGGAAATATCCCAAGCCCATGAGAAAGAGAATTGATTGACTGCAGGAAATATCATAATATGGCTTCATCCATTTTCGGTGACCCAAGAGGCAAACGTTCCCAAACCTAACCTCACTCTAACATAATCTTTTAGTGCTGTCATCATACATACCCTCCGAACTGAAGACTTGGGGCAGGGGAATTGTGATGGAGCAAGTCAGCTAGGCTGGACCCCCTGCCATTGGACAAACACGCAGAAGCACATCTGGACCTTTTCGAGGTGGATGCGCTGCAATGGGGCTGAAAGTGCGGGCCACTGTACCCCTCTGCTGGATGCCTTTGGTGGACTGGGGGCCCTGCCTAGCAACAGGGGGAAAGGCGGCTTGGGGGCTCTCCATCAATTCGTCTGTAAGCCTGACAGGGTAGGCTCCGGGGCGCAGCTGGGGGTGCTGGCAAATATGCATCACTTGAAAGCCAGGCTAAGAAAGGTATCTGATGTCTTGGTCATGGATTATCCTCATGGTCACTTGTCCAAAGGTATTCCTCTGATGGACAGCCAGCAGGGTAATGCCGCAGGAGCTTTTTTGTGATTGGAGAAGTTAGTTCCAGTGACATTGGTCAAGAACCACTTGGTCGATGAAAAAAGATGCATCTAAGGGTAATCCAGTACCCCTGCACATGTGTAAAGCTTTCTAGATGTTTGGTGTCCTGGAATGGGCACAAGAAATGAGCTGATAGCTTTCCCAGTGGATTTTCAGCTACACTTCTTTGGTCTGATATTATGTAATAGCTAGTCCGGTTCTAGCGGGAGGAGTTGGTGCCATCAGAGATTAGAGGTGCTAATTTTTTTATTCAAATGATAGTGTGCCACTCGACAGCCCAAATACTGTTTCCCTTCTTAAAAAGCCAGATTACGATACACTCTTAAGCAAAAAAATTCACCTTATAATGGTCTTAACAACAAATCATCGGTCAGAAAATGAGAAAGAAGAAAACTGTTCTGTGACCTTCTGTGCCACAATAAGCTTTTTGCCTTTTGCTGCATTGAGCTGCTTGTGGGAAGATGAGGAAGCAAGGATTTTCACTGATATAGCCAAATTGTGATGAATAAAATGTTAATTAAAATGTTTAGGTGTACAATATTTTCCATAAATATTGTCCAGGATGTTTTTCTTAATAGATTAGTAATTTGATCTGCCAAACCTGATGCATCTTGTTAAAGGCTGCAGCTCATAAATAGAACCAAGAGTGCTAGAGTAGGGTGAAATCTACAATACTCAATGTCCCACAGTAAAATGGTGAGAGAATCTCTCTCCAAAAAGCAAAATATCATGCAGGCATTGCTGTTTGAAACCACATAATGAAATGTTATGACTGTAACTTTTGTTCCCTGAAGGAGAGGAATGAGCTACAACACATATAGTATGGGATGTCACACCATTGCATGAGGACTGAAGACACCTCTATTCACACCCAAAAGCAAATTATCAGTGATGATGTGTGCGAGGCCCCGCCCCCGCATATATACATCCGTCATCACAGTAATTCTTCAGTTCGATAGCGCTCTTTACCTCGCTAAGAACACCTTTGCTGCGCCAGACTAGCTAGCTGCTGCTAGTTAGTTACTAAATGTGGTTTTTCTAAGTTCACAACATTTCTGCTGCTCACCTGTGATTTCACTTACTCCGGTCACTGGGACAGTCGCTTAATCATCAGTACAGTGAGTGAAATCAGAGATATGTGTTTTTATTTGCAACATGAAGCTTCAAATATTGCTAAGGGGCCTAACTAATATACAGTAGGTGCTGCACATTTCGCAATGGGCTCGACGCTCATCTGCTTTGACCGACAGTACCCATTGCTTTAGATCTATGTCATTTTCCCACTTTTTACAGTACGTTTAACTGTTTTCTTTCGCCCACTTATATGAATATACAAAAAGAATATGCTAATGGCTATTATCTCGGCAGAATAGTAAGCTAAACTGGCTAAATGAGCAATGGTTTGGAAGTCAGTTTCTTGATGAATATGCAAACATGGTTTGATCTTCTTCAAGACATCAGCGCCCTCCATAATTATTGGCACCCCTAGTTAAGTTGTGTTCTTTAGCTTCTAATTAATTCAGTTTTTTTCTAAATAAAATAGGACCACAATAAAAAAAAAAGAGGAAAATTCAACCTTTAATTCAAGTGCATTTATTCAGTGGGAAAAATATTCCCACATTAAGAAATAATTCTTTAACATCAAATCATGTGTGCCACAATTATTAGCGTCCCTGATGTTGATACTTTGTACAACCCCCTTTTGCCAACAAAACAGCACTTAATCTTTTAGCAAATTTAGAGGGATGAAAGAAAATGCTGCTGCGACAGTGCTATCGTGGCGTTCCCTCAGCGCCCCGGCATTCCCCCTGAAAAACCTCCCTTTTTTTAAGGTTCCAATGTTAATGGCAAGTATACTACCAACTTGTCTTCATGAGGCTATGCTTATATTAACACCCCAAAGATAATGAAAGTTTAAGTTAATTGATTTTAATTGTGCAAAATCACACCAGGGTGCCGTCATGGAACTGGTAAACCAAGGTCTCAATACACCACAGAAAACGATTAAAAACAAATACATGTATTGCAGCACAGACTGATGATGGCACAGACTCATACCCAGCTCATACCACAGTCAAATAATGAACTTTTTTTTTTGGCCGGTGAAAAATGGGTTTGGCTAGTAGAATTTGAAAGGTCACTAGCCATCGGCCAATGAACCAAAATCTTAGTTTTACGCCCTGGGATTGAGGTCAGGGGACTGAGATGGCCATGGGAGGAGCTTGGTTTTGTGTCTGGTGAACCATTTCTGTGTAGATTTGGCTACATGTTATGGGTCATTATCTTGCTAAAAGACCCAGTAACGACCCATCTTCAGCTTTCAGGCAGAGGGCACCAGATTTTGATTTAAAATGTCCAGGTATTTCAAAGCGTTTGTGATGCCATGCACCCTAACAAGGTTCCCAGGGCCTCTGGAAGAGAAACAAGCCCGCAGCATCACCGATCCTGCCCCACACTTCACTGTGGGCATGAGGTGCTTTTCTGCATACTCATCTTTTGTGTTCCGCCAGACCCACTTAGAAATTTTGTAGCCAAAAAGCTCTGTCTTGGTCTCATCTGACCAAAGAACATGGTCTCAGTTGAAGTCCCAGTACCGCTAAGCGAACTCCAGGCGTTGGTGTTTATGACTGTGAGTGAGAAAAGGTTTTTTTCTGTGCATGCCTCCCAAACAGCTTGTTGGCATGTAGATAACGCCTCATGGTGGTTTTGGTGACTTTGTGACCCCAAGATGCTACCATTTGTTGCAATTCTTTAACAGTGAGCTTTGGAGAACTTTTAATTTCTCTTACCATCCTCCTCACTTTACATGGTGGCAAAATAACCTTCCGTCCTTGTCCAGGCTTGTTTACCACTGTTCCAGTTGTTTTAAACTTCTTAATGATTCCTCTGACAGTAGATATGGGCAGGTGCAGGTGAGTGGCTATTTTCTTGTAGCCATTGCCTGACTTGTGAAGGTCGACACACATCTACCTTACTTGAATGGGGTGTTCCTTTGTCTTTCCCATGTTGAAGAGTGGATAAGAGAAATGGACTGTGTCACGTCATATTTATACCCGAGGGAAACAGGAAGTGATTATTTACTAATAAAATGTTCCTAGATACTCTGATCAACTTTGTAAACTACTGTAGAAATTACAGAAATACTTCAATTACATTTATTTCCTAGGAATTGTTAGGGGTGCCAATAATTGTGGAACAGGTGGTTTTATGAAAAATAATTATTTGCTTGTCAGGGATTTTTTTTCCCCTTAAAATTCACTTGAGTTGAAGGTTACATTTTTCTACAATTTTCAGTGTGAGAGTATGCTTCTTCAATAAAAATTCAATTTATTTAAAGCTTTAAGAGAGTTCTATGAAATGACATAGGATTTCTTTGTTTGGAACACTGAATATTTAATGAGCTCTGTCATGTAACCATAACGAAAATCGCTATGATCAACTTGCTTCATTTTCAAAATTAACCCCCTAGGGATTCACCTGTTTAGAAAATCCTATGTGAGTTCATAAATTTCCGATAGATACAACTTCAGTCCAAATTTCAAATCAATCAGATGAATATTAATGAGTTTATGAATGCCACAAGGTTTATCAGTCAAAATTGTGATTTTTGGTCGTTTGCAGTTAAAGTCGCAAGTGAAAACTGAGGCAGAGGAAAATCATCAATTCTTGGTGTTTACTGACATCTCACTGCATTCCTTTATTTATTTATTTATTTTATGTGAAAATGAAAAATATTGAAATTTATTTAAGAAAAAGAAATGTTTACCCTGCAGAACCCTTAAAGTTGGAAAAGTTTATTTCAACATGATTCTTCCTCAGATAAAAAGTCACCAGTATGCAGAGCCAGATTCTCTGGCATATTGAACTCTGATTTCATCGTAATCTCTGATATCATCTTAAACTAAAATTTGCCTTTGTATTTCAGGGAAGAACCGCTGTGCTATTGTCTTAATTCTACAGGGGTTGTAATATCAACTCTGCATTTTGGTGATAATGTCAATGGTGATGGGGAGTGACTGAATACATGAAATGATACATAGTTTTCTCCTAAGGCATCTTGATTAACCTCAATATGATATTGGTCATATGGCCACATCAGTGGAGCCATACACTATAAGATACAGACAATACAATTTAAGTCTAAATGAGATAAGCAAAGTATCATCTGCCCTTGATCAGTGGCTTCATGAAAAAAAAATACAGATCTTCATACTTAAATAAATTCTCATAAATTGCCGAAAGTGAGACAATCCAGAACAGGAATCAAGTGCAGAGGCTGAGTACAATCCAACAGTTGGGTTTACTGATAGTACTACGGTAGACAGTGGAATGGAGCCTGGAGGAGGGTAGCACAGTTTAGTTCAGATGTTATAGGCAAAGCAGTGTAGGCAGTGCCAATCCCTGGCCAGTGGCTTTCCCGAATGACTGCCCAGTGGAGTGCATGCTTTGCCAGAGCGGAAAAGTCTGAAGGGAGGATGTAGTAGCTTAGGAGAAGCTTGAGTCCAATCCTGATGACCAAAGATGGATTGGGATCTCATTCATGATAAATTAGACAGAGGAACAAACCGAGAAAGGATTAACAGGAATGCAGTCCCAACCCTGCAGAATGTGAGAAAGGTTTGGGAACTTGTTAAAGATTAAGTTTAACTTTAAAAAGACAAAGCATTTTACTATACTAACTGGTTCTAAGCACTTGTAGGGAATAATCCAGCAACTTCTCCTCACAAGAGGGGAACTAAATATGCTATCCCCACAACAGGTGAGGTAAATACAGCGCCCTCCATAATTATTGGCTCCCCTGGTTAAGATGTTTTAAAAGCCTTAAACCTTTCATATGAGACTAATTTGAGTAAAATCTGTTCATGGGTTATTGAAATATCAGTGCCACAAAATACACTCAACAAAAATATAAACGCAACACTTTTCTTTTTGCTCCCATTTGTCATGAGATGGACTCAAAGATCTAAAATTCATTCCAGATACACAATATTACCATAACTCTCAAACATTTTTCACAAATCTGTCTAAATGTGTGATAGTGAGCACTTTTGCTTTGCTGAGACAATCCATCCCACCTCACAGGTGGGCCACATCAAGATGCTCATCAGACACCATGATTAGTGCACAGGTGTACCTTAGACTGTCCACAATAAAAGGCCACCCTGAAATGTACAGTTTTATGCTTAATTGGGGGTCTGCGGACTCAGAACCAGTCAGTATCTGGTGTGACCACCATTTGCCTCATGCAGTGCAACACATCTTCTTCGCATAGAGTTTATCAGATTGTCAATTGTGGCCTGTGGAATGTTGGTCCACTCCTCTTCAATGGCTGTGCGAAGTTGCTGGATATTAGTGGGAACTGGTACGCGCTGTCGTGTACGCCGGTCAAGCACATCCCAAACCTGCTCAATGGGTGACATGTCCAGTGAGTATGCTGGCCATGCAAGAACTGGGACATTTTCAGCTTCCAAGAATTGTGTGCACATCCTTGCAACATGGGGCCGTGCATTATCTTGCTGAAACATGAGGTGATGTTCATGGATGTATGGCACAGCAATGGGCCTCAGGATCTCATCACGGTATCTCTGTGCATTCAAAATGCCATCAATAAAATGCACCTGTGTTCTTCGTCCATAACAGATGCCTGCCCATACCATAACCCCACCACCACCATGGGTCACTCGATCCACAACATTGACATCAGCTAAGCGCTCACCCACACAACGTCACACACACTGTCTGCCATCTGCCCTAAACAATGTAAACCGAGATTCATCCGTGAAGGGAACACCTCTCCAACGTGCCAGACGCCATCGAATGTGAGCATTTGCCCACTCAAGTCTGTTACGGCGACGATCTGGAGTCAGGTAAGACCCCGATGAGGACGACGAGCATGCAGTTGAGCTTCCCTGAGACGGTTTCTGACAGTTTGTGCAGGAATTCTTTGGTTATGCAAACCAATTGTGTCAGCAGCTGTCTGAGTAGCTGGTCTCAGATGATCTTGGAGGTGAACCTGCTGGATGTGGAGGTCCTGGGCTGGTGTGGTTACACGTGGTCTGCGGTTGTGAGGCCGGTTGGATGTACTGCCATATTCTCCGAAACGCCTTTGGAGACGGCTTATGGTGGAGAAATGAACATTCAATGCCCGAGCAACAGATCTAATTGACATTCCTGCTGTCAGCATGCCAATTGCACGCTCCCTCAATGCTTGCGCCATCTGTGGCATTTTGCTGTGAGACAAAACTGCACATTTCAGAGTGGCCTTTTATTGTGGACAGTATAAGGTACACCTGTTGTTATGGCCCCAATTTGTTATTACAATTTACAACACAACAGCAACAGCAAGGGATGACAGACACAGTTTTAAAAACTTAAACACATTTAATTAACAAAGACAACTAAACAACTAACTATGCTACTGACCAAGATTGAATATATTAAAAAAAACAGAAATATTTACAGTCCCTTGTTTTGGTGGGGTGGCTTGGTGATGTCCTGGGTGAGGAAAATGCTCAAACACAGGCAAAAATCCACAAAAGAAACTTCTCAGGTCTTGAACAGAATGACAGGTCTGATCACATGTATCCTTCTTCAAGCAATTTCTCCTACTACTTTACGGTCTCAATTCTTTTCCTTATATATTCCTTTGCAGACTGCACCCACATTTAGACCTTTTTTTTTTTTATTTTCGGGGACTTGCCCCAGACATGTCCAGGACATGTCTAAACCTAGCTCCAGTCTGAGCTCAATAAAAGAAAGGTAAATGCTGCCATCTAGTGGCCTCTATTCACATCACACTGTGCACTAATCATGGTGTCTGATGAACATCTTGATGTGGCCCACCTGTGAGGTGGGATGGATTGTCTCAGCAAAGCAAAAGTGCTCACTATCACACATTTAGACAGATTTGTGAAAAATGTTTGAGAGAAATGGTAATATTGTGTATTCGGAATGAATTTTAGATCTTTGAGTCCATCTCATGACAAATGGGAGCAAAAAGAAAAGTGTTGCGTTTATATTTTTGTTGAGTGTATTTTCAGATTTTGTCATTAAAGTGCCTTTTCCATGGCAACCATGTAAATTTTTATCAAAATACTACATTTTATGAGATTAAAATCTTGTTGAACATGTTTATTTCTTAGTTTTTACATTATTATGGTTATTTCTACACTTTACCCCGAAGGCCCCTTAAAGTTTTCAGCGATTCATTTTCATCCCTTTTGCATCCTAATCAGCGAGTGATCAGTTCTGGCAGTGTGATGTCATCTCTAAAGCTGCAGTCCATTGTCTTGAAGATAATAACCTAATCCATATAAGTGAAGCAAGGCATCATAAGCCTTTTTGAGAGTCTTGAGAGACATCTTTGAAGGCATGGGTGTTTTGTTTACCTCAGGGTACTTTTTTTTTCCATTTTGTTAGACATGGCACAGTTGAAAATAAAAGAACACTACTCTAATTTGTCATGTATTATAATATTTTGATGACAAGTACTTTTTATTGGGTATTTTACTATATCGGGAAAAATCACCCGGCGTTAGTGATGGTGTTACTCATTTTAGCAATAGTGTTCTAGGGTTTAATTACAAAAATATCAGATCATAAAAATTAATGAAATGTTGGATATTCTAAATATTCTATTTAGGCCAACTAATTTAATTGACTTCTTTTTTTCTATGATGATTGAGAAAGGAATTTAGAATCATTTTTGTATTCTGGTAGAATTATTTTATTTTTTATTTTATCATTCATATATCAATTTAGGCTGAAATTAACGTTTGTAAAAAGAATACATAGAGGATCTCTTATGAGTGAGCTCGAGATATCAAAATTTATTAAATGAGAGTAGTAATTTAATGATCGAGTTTCATAAATTTGATACAGTATGTTGGGCTCACAAATTCGGGATCCCATTTCTCTCATAAATGTCAGTCTCGCATTATTTATAAAATAAAGCGTTACCTTCTACAAAACCCAAAACCAGTGAAGTTGGCACGTTATGTAAATTGTAGATGAAAACAGAATACAATGATTTGCAAATCATTTTCAACTTATATTGAATTGAATACACTGCAAAGACAAGATGTTTAATGTTCAAACTGAGAAACTTTATCTTTTTTGCAAATAATCATTAACTTAGAATTTAAAGGCAGCAACACATTGCAAAAAAGTTGGCACAGGGGCCTTTGTACCACTTTGTTACATCGCCTTTCCTTTTAACAACACTCAGTAAACGTTTGGGAACTGAGGAGACCAATTTTTGAGGCTTTTCAGGTGGAACTCTTTCCCATTCTTGCTTTATGTACAGCTTAAGTTGTTCAACAGTCCGGGGTCTCCGTTGTCTTATTTTACGCTTCATAATGCGCCACACATTTTCAATGGGAGACAGGTCTGGACTACAGGCAGGCTAGTCTAGTACCCGCACTCTTTCACTACGGAGCCATGCTGTTGTAACACGTGCAGAATGTGGCTTGGCATTGTCTTGCTGAAATAAGCAGGGGCGTCCAGGAAAAAGATGTTGCTTGGATGGCAACATATGTTGCTCCAAAACCTGTATGTACCTTTCAGCATTAATGGTGCCTTCACATATTTGTAAGTTGCCCATGCCTTGGGCTCTAATTCACCCCCATACCATCACATATGCTGGATTTTGAACTTTGCGCCTATAACAGTCCGGATGGTTCTTTTCCTCTTTGGTCCGGAGGACACGACATCCACAGTTTCCTAAAACAATTTGAAATGTGGACTCGTCAGACCACAGAACACTTTTCCATTTTGCATCAGTCCATCTTAGATGAGCTTGGGCCCAGCGAAGCCGGCGGCATTTCTGGGTGCTGTTGATAAATGGCTTTCGCTTTGCATTGTAGAGTTTTAACTTGCACTTGCAGATGTAGCAACAAACTGTAGTTACTGACAGTGGTTTTCTGAAGAGTTCCTGAGACCATGTGGTGATGTCCTTTACACACTGATGTTGGTTTTTGATGCAGTACCGCCTGAGGGATTGAAGGTCACGGGCATTCAATGTTGGTCTTTAGCCTTGTCGCTTACGTGCAGTGATTTCTCCAGATTCTCTGAACCTTTTGACGATATTACGGACCGTAGATGATGAAATCCCTAAATTTCTTGCAATAGCTCATTGAGGAATGTTGTTTTTAAACTGTTCGACAATCAGCTCACATATTTGTTCACTAAGTGGTGACCCTCGCCCCATCCTTGTTTGTGAATGACTCAGCATTTCAGGGAAGCTGCTTTTATACCCAATCATGGCACCCACCTGTTCCCAATTAGCCCGTTCACCGGTGGGATGTTCCAAATAAGTGTTTGATGAGCATTCCTCAACTCTCTCAGTCTTTTTTGCCACTTGTGCCAGCTTTTTTGAAACATGTTGCAGGCATCAAATTCCAAATGAGCTAATATTTGCAAAAAATTACAAAGTTTACCTGTTCGAACATTAATTAACTTGTCTTTGCAGTGTATTCAATTGAATGTAGGTTGAAAAGGATTTCCAAATCATTGTATACTGTTTTTATTTACGATTTACACAACATGCCAACTTCACTGGTTTTGGGTTTTGTAGTTGGCTGTCTATTCAAGTCAATAGGAGCGATCTAATATAGCACAAAACTGTCATAAATCTGGAGATGAGATGAAGGAAGGGCATTTTTTTTGTCGACGTCCGCACTACAGGTAATAAAACCAGCTTCGCCAAGAAATGCATGCATGATGAAATGCGATGATCATTGCGTAGATTCGCAGTCGAATACCATCGTAGATATACAGATATGAACATGAAAATACCGCAAAATTCAAATAAACGCTACAAACGAGTCAAAGCCGGAGTTCACGTTTCGGAACGAAACGCTATAAATCGCCATTGTATGTGCCAGCATTCCACCGTGCGCGGATATGCGTGGAAGTTCACTAGTCGATATTTCTACGATTATCTTATAAGTAATTAGCTTGCCAGCATGCTAATGCTTTTTGTCATTAAATTAGTAAATTCAAGAGTCTATGATAACGGTAACTCATGAAACTTATTACTTTAATGGCAAAAAGCGCTAGCATGCTTGCTAGCGAATTATTCATCCCCTTGACTTGAATAAACTGCAAACTATTAACTAATGCTAGCAATGGTTAACCGTTAGCAGCAGGAGAATTGGTAACGTTACCATATTTGTGAATGAACGGGATCTGACCAGTCGCGATGCAAATAAGTTTACGAAAACGAGTGTAATCACAAACCTGCATCATATCGTTTGCGTCACACTGACTTTTCATCACTTACAGATTTAATAAAATAATAGATAACTAAATATGAAGCCTGACATAAAAGTTCTTGTTTTTGTACATGCATGCCTCTTTTTTCTCTGTTTGTGGTCAAACTGCTTCAAACTGCTTGTTTCGCAATGACAGTTGTCAGTATTTGGAACTAATCTATACTATAGAATATAAACATACTTAATTTTTTTTGTGTTTTTTATACACAAAACAAAAACAAAATAATTTTATGTTTCATATGGGATCCAGAAAAAAAATTACAGGAGCACATGACCCAGCGAGAGTGCACTTCAGTTCCCCTGAAGTGGCATTGCCATAAATCATACAGGAAAGTAATGTATGTTTGTCATGTCTTGCATGGGTAAATTACTGTGACGCACAGTTATCTAACTCAACACTGTAAACCCTGATAGTGTGGTGAACTCAAATGTTTTCTGGAAACCGCTTACCTCAAAAAAAATAATAAAAAAATGAGGATGCCAACTTAATGATCTTGTGTTCATAGCGCTTAAAATATGTTAAAAAAAAAACTTTACCTTATTTTCTCTTAGTTCCTTCCACACAATGCAATTAAGTTGGCCTACACAATTTTTTTAGGTTATCAGTTTCCACAAAACATTTGAGTTCACCACACTATCAGGGTTTACAGTGTAGTATTAACCAAAGAATCTCCAGCTGGTTTGCAAAGCAGCTGCTAGAAAACATAAGAAAGAACATATTACTCCAGGGCTCGCATCACTGCACTGGACCTGAATTAGGTGTAGGGCAAATTATAATGTTCTGCTTCTAACTTTCAAAGGAATACATGAAATAGCAACTGCTTATCTCTTTGATATGTCTCTGCATTACAAGCCTGCAAGCTTATTTAGTTCACAAGATACAGGATATCTAGTTGTCCCAAGAATTTCAGAGATTGATAGGTGTTTCAGTAATTTCTTTTAGAGAACCCCTGCTGTTGAATACGGTTGGGGGACATTCAGGAACAGCATACTGAAGTTGAAAAAAGTGTGCTTACTGTCACTACATTTGACTGCGACTTCATTTTTACTGCCAGACTCTAGGGCAGCCGCATAAGCGTGGTTTTTTTTTTTTTTTGCTCTGTCCTAGTGGGTCAACTGTTTTAGGAAGCTTATCTGTTTTACACTCTCAGATATAAAAAAGTGCCGAGGGCAAAATGGCAAAATATTAGGTTTTCAATGGTCTGAACAGCCCATCATTGGTCAGAAAGTTTGTACAGATTAATGAAAGCACTCCTGAGACCTGTGCTATCATATGCATGACAACTTTTGCTGCAGTGAACAGTTTGGGAAAAGGCTGGAAACTGCTTCACCGTACAACTTAGCTGCTTCACTGTGAAATGCTAATTGATGCTTTTGAACAGGAGACTACTGCATAAAGTCTTGCTTCCTACAATTGAAAAGTGGTTTTCTAGATCTAGAATGATCAAAATTATCAGCGTTTGCAGACCCCCTGCAATGAAGATGTTTATAGCCTTGGTAACATAACTAGATGGTATTTTTTATACTCTGCAAGACATATCAAGTTCCACAACAATGGAATGCCATTTAAGTCAATATTAAATAAATAATTATGTAAATAAATAATCAAATAAATAAACATGGCCATGAAATAAATCCTGAAATCAATAAATGAGGCAACATATATATAAAGAAATGAAAATGTATACTGAACTGTCTATTTGCCATTTTCCAAGGGACTACTTTTATTTCTTTCAGGGGACTTCTATTTCAGAATGTAACACTAATTAATTAATTTGTTTCCTGGCACTTTTATTGCAGAATGTCACATTAATTTATTTCGTGTCTCACATTCAAATGAATCATAGACTGAGACCAAAGCAACAAAACCTCAATGAAAAGTCGATGTAAACGCTCTCGGATATGGAGGGGAAAGAACGTTTCATGTCATATTCAGAATCTTATTTCTTAAGAATTTCAACGTCTTCTGAATGTTTTGCAGTAGGTTATACCTCATTAGACAGCACCCAGAAGACAGAAAAGCTTTTAAAAGACAGTGGGCCCTATTATAGTGATCTAAGCACGCAATCTGGAGCACGTGGCGTAAATGCATTTTTCGGCACGTCCAAATCCATTTTCTTCAATTTAAAGGCTGGTAGTCAGAGAGCAAAGTAAGGCACAAGGTTCAAATGGGTTGTGCTTGTACAACCCCAATTCTGTAATAGTTGGGACAAAGTGTAAATTGTGAATAAAATCAAAATGCAATGACTTTCAAATCACACCAGCCAGTATTTTATTCACAATAGAACAGAGAGAACATAACAAATGTTGAAACTGAGAAATGTTACAATTTTATCCACAAATTGAGCTCATTTCAAATTTGATGGCTGCTACAGGTCTCAAAAAAGTTAGGACAGGAGCCTGTCTACCATGGTGTAGCATCCCCTCTTCTTTTTAACACAGAGTGGAGGCATCTGGGCATTGAGGAGACATGTTTCTTGAGTTTAGCCATTGGAATTTGATCCCACTCTTGTTTATTACTGGCTTCCAGCTGCTGGAGAGTTTTGGGTCTCTTTTGACAGACTTTTTGTTAAATTATGCGCCAAATGTTCTCAATCGGTGAAAGATCAGGACTGCAGGCAGGCCAGTTCAGCACACGGACTCTTCTATTACGAAGCCATACTGTTGTAATAGCTGCAGTATGTGATTTTGCATTGTTCTGCTGAAATACAATGGCCTGCCCTGGAATAGATGTCGTCTGGAGGGGAGGATTCGTTGCTCTAAAACCTTTATTTACCTTTCAGCCTTCATGGTGCTTTTTAAAACATGCAAGTGTCCCACACCATATGCCCTGATGCAACCAGATACCGTCAGAGATGCCGGCTTTTGACCTGATCGCTGATAACAGGAGGGAATTGGGATTGTAAAATACAGTATGCATTGTAAAACTTAACAAGCATGAGCATTAGCTTAGCCCGGATGTGCCCTGCCACAGCTAGAGGACATGAGGTTGATATTAGCATAATATCTGTGATAGCACAGGGTTGGCGACGTGCCTGCTGAACGAAGGTGCTCACTTAGCACAAGTGAGTTGGCCACAGCTAGTAGATGTGAGATAGACGCATTGCATTGTGTCGGTTATTACTTTCCAGAGCTTACTAATTTGGCTATTTGCTCCCAGAGCGATGGCGCTAATTTGACACTCGTGCACTGCCACTGCAAGTGGACGTGTGGTAGATACTCACATAGCATCTGGGATGACTTGCCAAACAGACAATATGCGCCCATAACCACGGTGCCAGCCATGCGTTCATGTGGAATACTGCAGCTCATGGACATGAGTCAGATAAATTGCATTGTATCAGTGATTGCTCTCCAAGATGGATATTTACTGCCACAGCCATGACATTAAATCAATGTATGAGCACTGCCAGTGCCAGTGGATGTAAAGTAGATACTCATGTAGATTCTGTGGCTGTTTGCCAGCCAGGCAATATGCACCCATGATCAAGGTGCTAGCCAAGCGCTCGTGAGCTGTGCCACTGTACATGGACATGAGGTAGATACGTGCATATTATCTGTGATGGCTGGCCTGTTAGGCAGCACGAGACTATGCTGCTAGCTTAGTCTATATGAGCTGAACCACTGCTAATGGATTTGAAAAACATGATAGCATAGCATAAGATAAGATGAGATACACTTTATTGAACCCCGTGAGGTAATTTGTATCAGTAAATATTTCACAGTTTAGCAATAAACTTTGCAATCATAATTCAACAGCACCATCATTTTATGACAATTCATTTGCGAAAAACAAGCACATACTGTTTGCGTTTATCACTTGTAAAATCATACAATTCAGGCATCAATCATGCATGCTTGCACTGCTCAACACCAGTTTACACTTGAGATACCACAAGTGGAGAATGGACATTGAACAAACCACCACCAATTTGCATGTAAAGTTAGGATGCTGATTTTAAGACCTGCACATTGATTATGGTTGAGGCTCAGGGCTGCACGTATGGAGTGTACACAAAGGACCTATGGCACATGATTTTCAAAGTTAGCAGGTTTTATTCACATAGGGCTGCAGTTGAAGCTGCTCTGATACCAAATGAATGTCCCGAAAAGCATCTAGAGCCCTATTCAGACAGAGCGACTATGCCGGCTCTGAAACGCCTCTGCCACCCCTCCACTTTCTGTATGAATGGTGCAAGGCGTCGGAAAGAGCTACTAAAGCGAGCTGGCCCTAAAACACCTCCTAATGTGTTTCAGCACCAGAAAAAAAGAGTAGGTGATACGTGTAACATTCTGTAAGAATGGGTTTAGCCGCCGCTGCTACTCGTAGCGCAGTGATTCATACACAATAGGTCAGAGTTCACCGACTTCATGCTGAAAATGTAGTTCATGCTAATTGTGCAGGTGCAGTGGCTTCTTGATATGTAAAATTTTATTGATTTTGCAACTTTTTTTATGGTGAACTGTTCTGTTTTCATGTAAACACAGATTTCGTGCTAATGTAAATAATGCGTTATTCTCGCCGATTGTGGTGTTTGTTTTGGAGCAACAGTGCTGGAAATAATACCATATTTTGCCTCCATCAATATCTAATATAATCAGATCCTTACCTAAAGAATGAGCTTTGGAGTGTTTCTGGAAAAGGTGATAATGAGTAGAGTAAAAGAAATGTCCAAAAAACTGAGGTCATGCGAAGGGAGAAAAGAGCTTGAATTGGAAGTAAATTCCCCGCAATGCAGAGAAGCAATGAAAAGTGTTAACAGATTGGTTGGGATTCTTCAAGCAGGTGAAAATGGACTGGTTCTCTGTTTACCTTTTAAGAATAATTTATAAGCAGGATTAGAAAATAGACCCTCAAAAGTTATGGTCAAACAAAGTGAAACTGGATTCCTGCCCCAGGCTGCGAAATGAGTTTGCACGAGACAAACAATGGAATACACAACTAGATGATGCACACTCTATGGCGATGCTAACCTACGCCTCTTGTTGACCTTGACCTTTGACCTTTCAACCACAAAATGCAAATTTGGACAGGGTACCCTAGGATCATCTTCCCCACAAAGTTTGGTCACCCTAGCTTCAGTGGTGGCCGAGCTGTCGCGCAGACAGACACACACATACACAGACAGATGGTGCTAAACTCCATACCCACGCCGCCTCGTCGGGCGAGGGTAATAAATGCACAGACAGTAGAAATTAAAACAGGATAAAGTAGAAAATTAAGAGAATAATCTCCAAGCTTGAAGCATAAACTTTTATGGAGAGGAGGCTAAACCTTTCTGCATGTAGATGTTACAGTCAGATTGTGAAAACAGTTATTTCATGGAATGAATAAAAATTTCAGTCATTTTATGAAATTACTAAAAATTTGCAATCTGACTGCAATATACATAAAATGCTCAAAAAAATTAAGGGAACCCTTAAATCACATTGCAGATCTTGACGAACGAATTATTCGTGTTGAAAATCTCTAGTGATGTACATTTTGTAATTTGCTGCTGGTTGATGCCCTTGTACGCCCCTGTCCAACTCTCCTTGTTTAACAGCTGGTCTCCCGGTATCTCCTCCATGCTCTTTAGACTGTCCCGGGAGATACAGCAAACCTTCTTGCAAGTTCATGTATGGATGTGCCATCCTAGAGGAGCTTCACCACCTTTGCAACTCATGCCATCAGTTGTGGCAAGGACGCGAGCAAAACACAAGACTAAAGAATAATCTGTCAGGAATGATCAGGGGAAAGCAACTGTCTGTGGCCACCACATGCACAACCATTCCCCTTTTTAGCATCGTCCTGCTTTCGCCGCTCCATTACCCCTGTTGTCAATTTGATTTGCACCAAAAATGGTGAAAATGATTCTCAATCTCCTGTACTTCTGAAATGGACAAATTATACCTCTGATGGTAGCATTTTGTGTGTGCGACAGAAAGAACAGAAGTTAGGGTGCAAAATTGCTTTGACAAACTCCCCCTGCTGTCAACAACTTTGGTCAAATCTCTGTACATCTCATATCAACCCACCAAACAAGACGTGTTCACAGCCAACTTACTCCTCAGTGAAAAGCCACCATTTTTGTGTCAGAGCCTAATGTTGCCTGGATTGACATGAACAACTACAGCCAGCAGCCTAACATTTTAGTATCTGATGTGAAAATCTGAACAATAGAATGATTGATGTTACATGCCACGCAAGATGTTTTCCCCTGCTACTCTCACCTGATGTGAAAAAATGATCAAACATAAACTTATGATTAGCAGAACTGGCTGATATGCTAGTTTTCCACTAGCATGAGCAGATAATCTCAACATATCATAAAGTTCTTGAAAAATATGCTATATGAAAACCTTTGATGTCATATAAAAATATTATGGCATGTTACGGAAACACGGGAAAACACGGAACAGGGGGAAGAGACACCATATGCAGGGACATCAGATTTTAATAAACTCAAAAGACTCGGGAAGGAAACGGAACATGGCACACAGGCCAAAACAAACCACCGTGCTTCAAGCACTGAAACGGGGAAAACAGAAACTGGCATTTACAAAAAACTGGGGCACTCGGGAACAGTAGAGGGTTGGCACGGACTGGGGAACTCAGGAACGCGAGAGGGTTGGCACGGACTGGGGCACTCGAACATTAGAGGGTTGGCACGAACTGGGGCACTCGGGAACACTAGAGGGGAGCCGAACTGGGGCACTCAGACACAGGAAGCTCGGGGAAGCACAGTTGGCAGATGGCAGACTCGGGAGACGCAGCTGGCAAACAGGGCTCTCGGGAAAACAAGGGAGCAGCACGAACTGGAACACACAGACACAGGAAGCTCGGGGAAGCACAGATGGCAGACTCAGGAGGCGCAGCTGGAAAACAGGGCTCTCAGGAACACAAGGGGGTAGCACGAACTGGAACACTCAGACACAGGGGGCTCGGGAGGCACAGCTGGCAGATGGCAGACTTGGGAGGCACAGCTGGCGCTGATGGCACTGGGGCACTTGGAAAACCAGAAAGGGAACACAAACGGGAACACTCGGATGCAGGGGGCTCGGGAGGTACAGCTGGTGCAGATGGCAGACTCAGGAAGCGCAGCAGGCAGATGGCAGACTCGGGAGGCCCAGATGGCGGACTCGGGAGGCACAGCTGGCAGATGGCAGACTTGGGAGGCACAGCTGGCGCCAAAGGGTCAGGAGGCGCAGCTGGCAGACTCGGGAAGCACAGGGACACTTGGACACAGAGGGCTCAGGAGGCATAGGGACACTCGGACACAGAGGGCTCGAAAGGCATAGGGACACTCGGACGCAGAGGGCTCGGGAGGCCTAGGGATACTCGGTAGCAGAGGGCTTGGGAAACGTCTGCCAGACTGCACTAGACTGCTCTGCACAGCACAGAACTGCTCTGCACCGAAGTCAAGCCAAGACTGGACTGCACGGGACTGCTCTGCCAGGTCTGAAGTCAGATCTGAATGCTTCCGCTGAGCCGGGAAATATATAGGGAGGGGGCACGGACAGACACAGGTGCTGAAAGTAATATAAATAACAAGGGGTGGAACACGAGGGAAGCCTAATTACATGAAACAGGAAAACACCAACACACACACAAGGATCACAAGACTCTCCCATAGACAGGATAAATAAACTGGATAAGGACTTCTAAGCGCACAGAGTAGGAGGCAGGACAGAGATGAGAGATTTTGCAGAGAATCTGCAAGAAATGTAGCGAAAGAGATTAGGCGAGAGCAGGAGGTGGAGACTAGAACAGGGCGAAAGCGGAGAGGTCGTTAGTCAATTAGTAAGTGCAGCTGTACAATCCTGAGTGCACGTTAGTACATTAGTCTTATATACAATGTTAGTTTTGGTTGGTAAATTATAGAAAACAACAAACTGTTAGTAGAGTTAGTAAGATAGAAAAGCAAGTGGAAGAAAGCAAACGAGATCCGAAGGAGGACTGATTCAAGAATCCATTAAATCACCCAAAATAGTGACACAATCTATTACGACAGAAACGGCAACGAACTAATGACGCGACAGGGAAAAAAAAAAATGTACATGGGTAAGACGTGGACCGGAATAGCACGGGAGAGATACGAAATGTGGAAACACTAAAACCAGACGAAAAACAGACCTCACAAAAATAATAAAACCTAAATTGACTAACCAAAACACGAAAACCCACAGAACACAACAATAGCAAAAATGGTTTGTTTGTTTATTTATTTATTTATTATGTGATGCATGAAAGTTCTCAGGAGGCGAAGAGTGCTATTACTGTTTTGGTTCGAAATGAAAAACACGGATTCAGAGAAATGTGTTTGCTTGATAAATGAGCTTCACTCCTGAGAATTTTGTGAATAAGCTTATAGACAGGATATTGTGAAGATATTTTTGAACACAGACAAGAGCACCCTTGGTTCCAACAAAGGAGGTTCCATCATAAATATTCCTTGAATAATAATTTTTTTGCGTATGGAAAAAGGTCACATCATTTCTTCATCATTTGTTGCTGATTCCTGAATGCAGTTCTACCTGCCCCTATTTGTGTGTTCATTGACTACCAACCAGTGAAGCGTTTGTGCTGGAACACCATTTGATAATGGTAAGTTATTACTGTCAGGTCTAAAGACCCATTTATTTCCTGAGAAGAAAAGGTCAGGTGAAAAGAGATTCAGGTCTATGACAAAGCAGTGGATGGAGCAGTCTGTTTGAACTGCATTCATCACTGTCACTCACCCTCCATTAAAAACATCGACTTGGTTGATAAGGGGCAGGTTGGCATCTTGCTAAGGTGTATTAAACCTTGAATAGGATTAATTAGCGGATGATCAGTGCCCCTTCCATTGAGAGGCAAACATTTCTCTGCTGCTTTCTTCTGCCAAGAAACGGTTGTCTTCTTCCAAGAAACAGGCATTTTGTATTTTTAATTTTGGATATTTACATTCTCAAACAGCAATCCATCAATTGAAAACTGCAAGGGTAAAAACACGAAGGGAATAAATACTCTTTGTCGTATTAGCTTTGTTATATTTTAGTGGTTGATAATTCATTTTCACTATAACAACTAAACAAATCATGTTTGAATGTTCTAGTAACACGTTTAGCAGAAGAAATATTGGCGGCATTGAATTGCCTTCAAAATCCTTTGAGCCCTTTATCTGATGGAATTAGCACGTTTCTTTCCATACCCAGAAATATCAGTCAGAGTCATCTTGCATGTGAGAAATTGGACAAAAATATCCAGCAATATATGACTTTTACAGGACTAGATATTCGTATTAACACCTGTTGTAGACACATGACGTGCTGTCTGTAATTAATTGGGCAGTGATGCTGTGCATAAATTGAACTGAATTTTCACATGCAAATTTAAGATGACAGTCTTCATTTCAACCTCTTATCTATTGTCTTCAAAACCGATGCACTGGCTTAAGGAGCTTTGAAAGCAAAAATTGTGTGTGTCAGTTCAAATACACTCCATATAGACTCACACTGTAAAATCCAACCCAAGTACACACAGATGTGAATGCTCTCTCTCAAGAGAGCTGCTAAGGTCACCTCTCTCTGTGGTGCACAGGGTCAGGCCTGTTCCACTGCAGGTTAGGAGAACAGAGATTATGTGACTATGACTGCGCTTTGGCTCCCAGGAGGCATCGCCGGCCAAGGGCAGCTTAACTTCTTCAGTCCATACGTACGGCAGCGAAGCAGCAGGGCTCTCTGAGAGTAACTCTAAAGAACAGCCCAGAGCTTAACCACGCATATATCACAACAGTTTTGTCTCACTATTTGTCTCCTACTCCTTTCCAACAACTTGCCAGCCTTTTAGAGGTATTGTCTCTTTCATTGTTTTAGCGTCTTGCGAGCCTTACCTTTCCAGGTGTAATCCATTGTGTGCCCCATCCCCTTGTGTCCCATGGTGTACAACCCCAATTCCGAAATAGTTGGGAAGAAGTGTAAATTGCTAATAAAATCAAAATGCAATGACTTTCAGATCACATGAGCCAATATGTTATTTAAAATAGAACATAGATAACATTACAGATGTTGAAACTTAGAGATTTTTATATTTTTATTCACAAACTATGCTGGTTTCAAATTTTCTGGCTGCAACATGTCTCAAAAAAGTTGGGACGCAGGCAAAAAAGGTCTGAAAAAGCAATTAGCATATAAGAGAATCAGCTGAAAGAACATTTAGCAAGTAATTACGTTAACTGGCATCAGGTGTGTAACATGATTGGCTGTAAAAGGGATGTCTTTGGCTGAGTCTCTCAGAAGTAAAGATGGTCAGACCTGTGAAGGCTTGCGTAAAAAAATTACGGAATACTTTTAAAACTATGTTCCTCAACGTCAGATTACAAAGGCTGTGAAGGTCTCATCATCGACAGTGCAAAACATCATCAAAAGATTCAAAGAAACTGGAAAAATCTCTGTGCATAAGGAACAAGGCCAAAGAACTTTACTGGATGCCCGTGATCTTCGGGCCCTCAAATGCTCTTGGCCCTCAGATGCCACTGCATCACTCACCGGCATGATTCTGTCATGGACCCAGGACCGATAGACCCAGGAATGCTTCAAGAAACCACTGTCTGTAAACACAGTCCGCTGTGCCGTCCACATATGCCACTTAAAACTCTATCATGCAAAAAGGAAGCCATTGTTGAGCGTGATCCAGAAGCACCACCGTGTTCTGTGGGCTAAGGCTCATTTAAAATGGACTGTAGCAAAGTGGCAAAGTTTGTCCGAATTTGACATTCTTGTTGGAAATCGTGGGCGTTGTGTCCTCCGGGCTAAAGAGGAGAAAGACCACCCCTCCAGTTAGCAGCGTTCAGTTCAACAGCCTGCGTCTCTGATGGTATGGGGATGCATTAGTGCATATGGTTCTTGCATGTTTTAAAAAGCACCATGAATGCTGAAAGGTATATAAAAGGTTTTAGAGCAACATATGCTCCCCTCCAGATTACATCTATTCCACGGAAGGCCTTGTGTATTTCAGCAGGACAATGCAACCACACACTGCAGCTATTACAACAGCATGGCTGCGTAGTAGAAGAGTCCGCGTGCTGAACTGGCCTGCCTGCAGTCCTGATCTTTCACTGATTAAGAACATTTGGCGTGTAATTAAAGTCCGTCAAACGAGACCCAAAACTCTTCAGCAGCTGGAAGCGTGTATTAAACAAATTTGAAATGAGCTCATTTTTTGGATAAAATTGTAAAATTTCTCAGTTTCAACATTTGCTTTGCTATCTCTGCTCTATTTTGAATAAAACACTGGCTGGTGTGATTTGAAAGTCTTTGCGTTTTGATTTATTCACAATTTACACTTTGTCCCAACTATTTCGGAATTGGTTTGTGCTCGTCCATCGACTTATCGTGACTCTCAAGATGGAGGCGACTGGAAACTACCTCAAGGTACTGTTTGCATAAACACTGTTCAAAGGCCCGAGGAGCGTCCCTGGGTCCTGGAGCAAAAGATCCTTTACCCCTCCCTTTACCACGGCATTGTCATGGGGTCCACCGCATAGCCACAGGTGGCGCCCCTCGCGGTGGAGGCTGGAGGGAGGGTACTGTCACTACCCTTGTGTCTCACCAATTGTATCTCCACCCCCCCCCCCCTTTTCGCAACCTGCAGGTCCTTCTGACGTATTATCTCCTTTATGTGTTCAGCATCTTGAATGTCTCCCTTTGCACATGTAATCTGTTATGTGCCCCATTCTCTTGTGTTCCTGTGGATTATATCACCATACTTTGTTTTCTAGCAGAGTTACTTGATTGTCATGTTTTATACCCTTTAGCGACCGGTAAGTTTATTCTTTCTACTGTTTACAATTGTATTATCGGAAATCATAGTAACCCTTTATGATTGTGAAATATGTCATCACTCTTCGGAGCTTTTTTAATCGGAACAAACTCCCAAACCTTATTATTGTTCTCCAGAATTGGAACTGTGTTCCAGTTACCATTTGGACCTGCCATCTGACATTCCTGATTCAAGCAGGGGTGAACAACACCCGGCCTCTGCCCTGGGATGCCACTGGCCGGGCATGGACACACCCATTACCCACACAACAATTTACCACCAAAGCTGGATTGTGCATTGATTTGTGTTTTGGGCTTCAGCCCTTCCTCTATCATTTTTGACTTCCTATCAATGAACTCCCGCTTCTGATTGTAACCTGAATGTGCATCTGATTCCTCGTCTGGATCATAACACACATATATTTACTATCTGGCTTTATGCCACATTCTAGATAAAAACTGCACATTTTGCATACACCTTGCATTCAATATATTATGACTACAGCAAAGGCAGCAAAATTGCATGCCGTATGAGGTCCTTGCTAATGGTAAAGTGAAGCTGCATGTCTCGGTGGATTCTAATTAGATGAATGGCATTCATCTTATTCATACATTTCAATATGCCACAACTGCAGGAGGTAGAATGTTATATGATGTTGAGTGAGGGCATTTTCTGCGAAGAAAAATTTTCAATTTGCTCATTTTCATGGGAAGCAGCACTATGTGACGTGACAGCATGTTAGGATATGATTGGAAGAAGAAAAATTTCCCAAATAATGAATTCCATCCTTCTATTAATTCCCAGAGTGGAATGTTGAATGTAGACAGATCATTTTTACACAGATGATTTTTTAGTGAGCCTAACAGTAGTCTTTATCCGCCTGTATCCATGTAATGTAGTATTGATAGGGGCAGCATGTAAAAAATATGTGGTAATCGATAGAATTCTACATCAAAACTTGCATAAAATTAAGTTTTTTTTTTGGATCTCCAATCCCACCCAAACCTGGAATATCCAATTAGGGTACTATGTACAAGTACTTTGGCTTTTTCGCATATGCGGCCCCCTGTTGTTAACTCAGGAGAGTGTACAAAGCATGTGGCGGTCTTCCGATGCACGCGCCCGTTAGCCATTGCTTCTTATACATTTACTGGTTGAGACTTCGCGACCTCAGAACGAGGGCGAGGAGGACGCCCGAACATGATCGAGCTCAGAATCTCCCTTATGAGCCTCCCTGTCTCGTCAACAGGAGGCGCCTTGGGGAGCTCACTACTCTACACAGCCCTTCCTAGCTGTCCCTTCCCAATTTGCATCCCTGTAGCACATTAGCCAATTGCGCGCTACTTCCGAAAAGAGCTGCCGACCACTGCCGGTTGGTACGGGCCGGAGATCGCACTTGCGCCGCGATGGCCACTTCTACTTCGCAATGCGATGCTTTTCCCAATGAGCCATCCAGCAGCTCAAAATTAAGTTCAATAATTTAGATTTAGTGTCAACCACAAAGAGCAGACCAGACACCAAAGTAATAAACTGGGGGCAAGTTTTTTTTTTTCTCCTATATTGGTTAAAATTTGTCCAAATGTTTATTTGAGATCAAAATGACAAATATAATTTTAAGGATATTTCCTAATTGCAACAACCCCCAACACTGAGACAAATTCAAGGAGGGAGAAGAGGGGTGAAAGAGGAGGGTAGCGACGGTTGGTGACCATGAAAGAATATGCGCATCTGCCACCGGTGGCTTTAAATTGGGTTGCGGCTCAAAGCTTGGACTCAGCTACCCGACCGCAAAAAAGACACAGGAGGAAGGCGCAGCCCAAAATGAGGTGGCTCACGCAATGCTAAGGACATCAAAGAGCGCGAGTGAGGCTCGAAACGCTTTCTGATGCACACATCGCTTGGCTGCATTGTATTCGCTATCTTCTCACCAACATTAACTTGCCCTTCGCTCTTCGCACCTCATCCTTTAATGTTGGGCATTTGATGGAAATGTAGGATTTTCCAGCCTAGTGCTGATGGCTGAGGCAACGCCGTATCATTTCAGGTCAGAAGACTTCAGAATTATTATTTGTCATCGCAGACTGTCCTGCAGAAGTGATTCATTATAATGCGACACGAAAAATTCTGCCAACAAAGTGGAATTGTTGCAAGAAATTAATAAAAAGAAAAGATACTTTTATGTCTTCCAATTACTAAAAACCTAATCTGTTAAAAAAAATGGATGAAAAACTAGCTAGAAAGAATAAAGATGCCATTTTATAATTAACATTGTAACCAATGATGCACTGTGCTGGCCTGTGAGGGCAAAATTCTTCAAAATGTGAAATGTCTGGCTAATGGCACATGCAATTATTATTATTATTATTATTGGTATTAGAAGTATTAATAACAATACCAAAACAGGAAGTCTCAACCATTTGCACACAGACAAATGGTCACTGTAGATTTCAAATAGTGGGCAGGTTTGGCTGTCATAATGAAGAACTACTGCTGGCAAGAGCAAAAATCCATTGTTTCTGCCATGTCCAACCACTTTGAAAAATATTAGTAATGTATCCATTGCAAATTGTAATTGGCCAATATATAGTCACCCATACATGCAGGACCATACCATAGTGTATATATCAGGGAGTTTTTACCTGCTTGCATTGGAGTGTTCAAGTGGTGTTAACATGCCCGGCTGGCAAAAACATTTGCAGCAGACATTTCTTTACCCTATCTCTTTCACTGCTGATGTTTTCTCTCAGTTAATAAAAAGTATTGCTAATAAAAATGAGTAATGGATATAATGGTTTGGAGCAGGCAGAACTATAGCCCATTCAATCTAAAACTGCTTTTACAGAAATTCAGTTCCGCGCCTTGACCTAAGTCAGTTCCACTAATGGCCTGTAGAGAGCATGCAAGCCCAGTCTTGCCAGACTCAAAGCTATTCGGCACTTCGATACATGTCAGACGGGGAATATAAAATACTGCTTCAACAGGTAAAAAAATATAAATAAACAGGAAATTTTATGTAGATGAGCTTGCCCTAATTTTAAAAGAGAATACAACCAAAATAATGCTATAGTATGGTATGATCAATGACTTATTAATGACTAAGGACACACAATGGTGTGCACACAAGTCAGCATGCAAACACAAATGCTCACAAACATGCACGCGCACACACACACACAAACATAAGTGCAACAGTAGTAGGGGACCAAATGTTTTGGTCGCACTACAAACCGGAGACAAATCATACGCAGGTAGAGCATGTCCAATGAGAGCAGCTCTAGCGCTTCAGGAATGGGTATCAGCATACTTTACTGAATACACAGCAGTCTATGAATGATCTTCTTCTTTAATCTTGTTGAAAAATTAATTTCGTAGATTTTAGCACCATGCTGTAGCTGAGAGAAGAAATGCAATTTTGCTTGTTTAATGCAGTGAGTGTGTTTACGGACACAATGAGTAAATCCGCATTGTGTGTCTGTGTATGTATTCATATGCATGAGGGTGTGTTTGCCTCAGTATGAGCATTTGTGTAGTTATGATTTTATATTTGTGGCTGTGTGCACATGCATGCGTGCGTTCATGTGCATAACGTTGTGGTTATGATGACTAAATTACTTGTCCTGAGATTAGTGTACTCATTGAAAAAAGAAAAACTGGAATAACAGAGCATACATAACCGCTAAATCTCCACAGAAGAAGCAAAATGAATCTATTCAGTCTGATCCATTGAATTCATCATCTTATATTGGCCCAGACCATTAGTGTCCATACAAAGTTAATACATACTCATTTATCTTAGTCTCCACATTTATTCCAAAGTACATCAGAAAACACCACAATACAGCCTTACTTCTGTGAAGGCCCGATGGCAGCCCCCAGTGTTAACCGTCTTCAGACAGACTCAGAACATGAACCCAAAATGAAAGAAACATCCAACGCCTGGTGGCAATCCGGAGGGCTTGATTAACTGTCTCTATAATAGCAGGCTCTGACCTGATTTCAAAGAAGGCATTTAGATTGCTGCCCTGAGATGATTGCACATCTTAAATTACACATATGCAGTTTCTTGCTAATAAGCCACTTCTCCAGGTAACTTAGCAGCGTGATTAATCTGTTGGGAATAAAGAAATGGTTCCCTATGGATGATCTCTGACAATCGCATTCACGGGGAATGAGCTGCTGCATGATTAAAGGGTTAAAGGGAGTCACGGCCATTCATCTTTTATTTCATTTGTGCACAATAAATATTTAACAAAGCCCTGACATTTTTATGGGCCGCTTGTTCTGCGGAACAATTAGAGTCATGGCAATGACTTAAAACTGGCATATGCTTGCTATCAAACTGCAGTACGTTAACAGGGGATTTATTAAGTGGTCTGGAATGTTGTCATCTTCATTTGAAGGAACACAGGCAATTAGGCACTATAGGTGCTAGTTTTGATCTTGATCATTGGCATGTTTCATTGTGAAACATCGTGTGCAATGTAGGTAAATAACAGCATCAATTTTTCTGGTTTCAATCTAGATGCTGTTATCTGTGAAAGGACTGGATGTTCCTCACTGACTGTAGTTAAAGGGGCACTGCCAATTTCAGCCAGGGTACGTGCCCTCACGCCACTCAGACACTTCATTGTCTCACATACAAACTGGCTATCCTTCCAACAGCCAGAATGGAATAAATAAATATGAGTGTAGAGCATGTTAGGGGTGTAGATACAGTTTAGCCAAAGCTAGCTCGCAGACCTGCCTTCTATAACGGTGACTTTTGATCAACTGGCAAAGGTTTTTGTTTGCTAGCACTTGTACGGACTGGTGCAAACTAGCAAGCAGAAAATAATACCGGCATTTCAACAATATATCTGACCTCACTGTTTAAGATGACCAGCTTAGCTTTTGTCAAGTAATCTAAACGCTTGCTGATGACTGTAATGAGATTTGGGTGGTAGCTGGTACTGTAAAATTTTGTCATTCATGGAATTTTCGCCAGATCATTACGTTGATATAAGTAAACAGTAAGCTACCTGGCTACTTAGCCATCTTACTCACCCGCGACTCCGTTGGTTGTCCACTCTCCTCCAGCGGGGATTTCAAGGGCAAAAGTGAGTCCTGAATGACATTCATTTATTAAATCATTTGATTGAATTTAACAGTAAAATTGATGCGCTGTCTCCTTGTTATTTTAACTCTAAGTAGAGTCCTGAGCGCATTTAACTGCGGTTTACAGTTAACATACACGGAACCTTTGTTATAAAATGATTGTACAGATGAAATTACTGGCAAAAAAGGTGCCAGTTGAAATAACTGGCAAAAACGGTGCCAATTTATAACAGTGTGGGATGGAATGGGAACGGATAATGGGATCGCCACAAAGTTCAGATTTATCTTAATAATTCCAGGAGGAAATCTCCCTCATAGTCTTCAAGGAGAAAATGCTGGCTGCAAATTCTTACATTTGGTCAGGGCTTTTCTATTTCATATCTCTTGTGCATTGGCTGGTTTCTATTATATTGCCTGCACCTTTGCTGGTAAAGAAGAGAAAATTATGCCTCTAGCTTTGGCCTTTTTTTTGGTCCGTTAACCAGTGCACAGAACAAACTGTCAGCATATCATCACAAGTCTTTGTTGTAAAGTGAACAGTGCACCAATTCAGTACTAACTGTACTGAATAACTGTCAGTCACACATAGGATTGCACCACTACTGCTCATTTTGACAGCTTCAGGTCACAGATCCACACTGGATTGAGAGTGTGGACTGAAATGGTGAGCTAGCCACATGCATTTTCTCTACAGCAAATGCAGAGAGAAGCTATGTGGGTGATAATTACCAAAATATCCCAAGCCGCTATGGGAAAATATCTATGGTCTGTGTACAGCCTACACTTTAAAACTATGTATGGTTATATTATTGGCAAATTTCCCCAGTAATATCACAACCTGTGGACTACATTACGGACATAGGTATACCTGCAGGAACTATTTGTGTGCAATCACAGAAGGGCTTGAAGTTGGGTGGGGAGGGGGGATTCGGATTGGGTGTCAGGAAAGGTGAGTATGGAAACTCAGAACGGGGAGTCAAATTTTTGATTTTTGGGTGTACCAATTCACCCAATTTACTAATCAAAAAACAGGGAATGCCTAAAATGCCCAGGGCACAGCAAGCAACCACTAGGGGTCGTAACCATGCAGAATTCAGTCCAAATGGCTCATGTCAAAACATATGACTCTATCACGCCAGGAGACTTACTAATGTAAGCCACATCTGACTCGCTCATGGGTTCCATTATAAGTATCTAAAAAAATAGAAAAAAAAACCACATCGGAGATTGAATCAAGGCCCAATGCCAATCTAGAATGAGTATCTCCGCATGACATCCTCCCTTTCCTCTAAAGCAACTGACATCAAGAAGTCATCAGTCCATTAGATAATCTTGAAGGTCAAGGAGGGCCCCCTCTGTAGGGATGAATTTCAACATGAGCTCTCTCAAGTCCATAGCCCCAAATCTAATCACAGTATAATCAGCACCCAATCAAACTGCATTACACCTCCACCCTCCCGCATGGCCAACTTGTCAATCACAATCACACAAATTCACTGTTAAAGCCTATGCATTTCTCCTGCCCATTTCTTTTTCCATTTTTACAACAAAATTTTGTGACAAACTGCAAATAGCTTTGAGCTTGAGTCAACTGCCTTTCGTGGCTTTCAAAAAGTGAACTGCTGTAGGCTATTGCTTAAGAGCAATTTTTTTTTTAATGTACCAATAATTTAAATATGAAGGGAAACACAGTGGAAAACAGTTTTAGCATCTGGAATTGTTATTATCCTTCATATTATGAAAGATTGATCTCATAGTCTGTTTTCTTAGATGTCTGAGGAAGGGAAGGTCTCTAATGTTGTGCTTGATGCAGAACCTAATGCCTTGATTACATCATTAGGCTTAATCAGTCTGCACTCCTGGACTATTTGAGCTGCAGCCACCATTAAGTCACTGATGCACTCATGAGGTTTCAAGATGCTTATCATTCTGTCACGGAACACTCTACAGCACATGGACACACGCATATGCAATTAACACGCACACACACACACACACACATAAAGCCATACACATACACAAGCACTCATACATTCACACGCTAGCACTGCAGTTCACGTGTACAAAAATGTAAAAATTCACTCAGAATCACCATGGTCATACATTCACCTATTTACACACAGATGCAGAGATGCAATCTTGTAGCCGCTCTCACAAATGCAGTTTTCATGCACACAGATAGGAACATGTTCAAAAACCAAAGATAAAAACAAGACAAAGATATGCAAACAAATTCACACACGCACACACACGCACGAGCGCGCACACACGCACAGGTTTGCATAGCTATACTTCATAGTACATTGCATTGACTTCTAGTCATTATCGACAGCTTAACCTAAACCCGACCTCCAACCCCAACCATAACCAAATCCTGCCTAACCCCAACCAAAACCTAACCTCAATTCCTATCTGACTCCTAACCTTAACCCTTTTTTTGCATGTTGTCCAATATTTTGGACATAGGTTAAGTGGGATTTATTTTCTCTAGGCTCATAGATACCCTGAAAACAGAAAATGTACATTTACTGGACATTTCCAGATAATAATTTCCTCAATAGGTGCCTCTTTGATTAGTCACATGATCTACCACAAACAATCACTATGGCTGCATCCACAAGTAAGGCATAGTTTGACAAAAGTCAGAAATAGTCTTATATTGTTGAAGTTTTGATCAGACTTTCTCCTGTTGGGGGATGGAAGTACATTATAAAGCGCAAACTGAAAACACATAACCTATGTAATTCATGGCTATTTGTTGGAATACATCTGAGTCTATGCTCTATCAAAAATATTGCATGCGGAGTAAATAGCTCAAAGAAGCAACGTCCAGAATACAGATAGATCACCATGCATATCAATGACCAGGTTTTCTTCAACTTCACATTATTTCTGTCACTCCACATGCATAATGTCCAAAATACTGGATGGCAGTGTGCATCCCACAAGCATAATGTCCAAAATAATGGATAGACTGTATGCATCAAAGGGTTAACCATGACGTCAGAAATGACGTTTTGGCTTATTAGGACCAGGCTTTGGTCCTCGTAAGGATTACTGGTCCTGACAAGATAAGTGTTGATGCCAGAAAACGTCCCCAATTAGTGACAAAAACGTACGCGCGCACACACACACACACACACACACAAATGGCAGTAATGAAGCAAACTTGCAAATACACATACAATGCAAGAAGACTGACAAATTCACAGGCACATACGCCACACGAAAATACACCCCAGCTCACTGACATGTTCAGCTATAGACAGATTTTTTACCACCCCTGAAATAATTGCCCAAAAACAGAAAAAAAGGACACTCAAATATGGATTGTATAATAAATAATCATAAACCTCAAGTAATCACTGTAAACACTTTACAGGTGAGGCTACTGTGCCATTTCAAAGACATATGTCACACTTGAAAAATCGCCAGGTAAACCTGTTAAATAAAAACAGCCTTTGGTAATAATAGGCACTAGGCAGCCAGTGGGGGACCATTCAGAATCAGAAAATTGCTTCAGAGGAATAAGGAGCACTTTCTCAGTTACCGCATAGGGTCATATAGCACTTTCCCTCCTTGCATATAAAACCAAACAGCCATTTTCACCCATGCAAATTGAGCAGAAATAAAGTTTCTTTCATCCCAAATAAACTTACAAATCTTTTCTCCACATGTGTTAAAGGCAGTCTTTCACCACAGTGCTTGTGCTGCACCTCTACTTGAACTTCGGGTGAACTCAGTTTGGCCACTCCTCCCAAAAATTGAAAGATGCAACTGCAAATCAAATCTCACATGTACGATCGTAATCGCGGGGACTAGAGGTTTCAAATTAATCTGGAAAAAAATTGTGGCTGAGTGCCAAAGATACTTCAAAAATGACCAGAATTAAGTTGCTTTTCTGAAGCAGAGACTTGCTATTAGTGCATTTGGCCACTTGACTTTTTAGCTGGACCTGATTTTTACAAGCAGCACTGAATTTTGGAAGGTGAGACCTGCATCGGCACTACTAAATTTGCTTAGCATGTTGGTTGCATAAATTTTGCTCCACACTCTCTATTGGGTTCTAGAACACTGTGACGGATGCTGTTTGTTTTGTGTGTTTTACCACTGGAGGAGCGATTGGCCTGAAAGGCAGTTTTCAATCTGTTGTCTCGGGCCAGTGATGGGTCAAGTTTACCTTTTAAATTGTGGCCGGGCGGGATGCAGCCATTTAAAAATTTTCTGACCCCCTTTAGGACAAGCTCTTCATTGTTCGTGCACACCAATGAAATGAATTTTAATGTCAAAGGCTGCCAAAATGAATTGTATTTATACATAGCCGTTTATTCCTTTGTTGTGACACTATCATCTTTTTGCTGACCATTTAAGAAATGAAAAGCATAAGAGCAACTGAAAAAAAGAGAAAGTGAAAAGAACAAAATAAATGTTTCGGTTAAGACATAATAATCATCGACAAAGTGCACAGCTAATTGGCTAATGACTCAAAATAGTATTATATACCTGCTGGATGTACGTTGTATATTTACTGACCTCACAGTATGAAATCCAACTCTAAAGGAATTAAATTATACTTACATATAGCAGTCTTTACCATTTCCCTTCATCAAGCCAATACAAACTTGTTGCATGACCATTTTGCAGTGCGTTCCAAATGACGATAAATTACAAACTGTATTCTATCACTTTTGGTTTTGGCCGTTAGGCATCTGGAGCTTTGCTTACAGGTCATGAATTGAGGCTTATTTTTCTGAAAGGGAGACCATGAACTGAGCGTTTGGTGTTTCTAAGCGTGGGGTCAGGGGTGCGTCCCGGCTGGGCGATGTTGTGTTTGCTGGGGAGGGGCAGTGGGGCAGAACGGAGTGTGTATTTTTTTACGGTGGTTCAAATCAGGGGCAGCCCAGCTTCACTCCCTCTGATCCTGCTTGGGCCTCCCAGGGTGCTAGTGACCTGGGACCTGTTTGATCCTCCACCTGCTGTGACGTCTATACGCGCCGATACATGGCTCTCTCCCCCCAGAACTTTCCCAGCTGGCACAGGAGGAAGGCTTACATGTGAAAAAGGGGATGACGCCAAATGTGGCAGAGCTTGCTTTCATAACTTTTCCAGGTGACCCCTCAAACTCTCGGTTGATTGGTCAAAGTGTGCTGGTGAAATAACAACTCATAAAAAAGTCTTTTGCTTCCATTTGCTGTCTTTTAAAAATAAGCCTAAAAAGGTTAAACCTCATTTATTCCTTAATTCATGTCCTGTTCTCCATAGTTGGAATCAAAAATTTCATATTCTTTCATCCGGGAAACCTCTGGCCAGTTCATGCGCATGAATTCCAGCATACGGCACCCTCTACACTGTGATAAACTGACTGAATTTAACAGTGAAATTAACACATTGTCTCCTGGTTATTTTAACTGTAAGTGGAGTCCTGTGTGCATATTTTACTGTGGTTTACACTTTATATACACGGAACTGGAAAAAAAAAAGGTTTAAGTCTACAAAAGTGTGTCTGATCTATTCTTTAATAGAATTAATTAGAATTATTTTAAAATTAAAAGGCAGTTGCGGGCTCATGACAGATGAGTAAATGAGTTTTTTTTTTCTTTTTTCCATGAGGCCCACAGCTTGGGCCATCCTTTTCGGGGTGGAGGGGTCCACATTTTAGCGCATGGCCCTCTCCTGCTGTGTAGTCTGGTGATTTCCAACCTTCCCAAAAATTCTCCTGCCCATCTCTCCCGATGCTGTCAACCTGAGCGCCCATAAAGGAAGCGATCACTCATGGTGGAGGAGTCAGGCCCATCAGCGCACCAGGAAACTGTGCTGTCGAGCCGGTGGAAACGCAACAGAGCCCTTCACCATGAGGGGAACGAATGGCCGCCAGGACTCCCAGCGGAAATGTGCCAGAGGCAGGACCCCTGCAGGCTGTGCCCTCCCTTAACAGACAGTGCTGTTCAAATCAAGAACACAGCTCTCCCTCCATTTCACCTACAGTGCCTGTCTGTGTTTGCAGAGTGGCTGTGTTACCACCAAATGATTTGAAAACAACATAGAGGTAATATCATTTCTAGCCGTGCTAAAGTGTGTACTGTTATTTATTCATTTTATTTTTCAAAATTTAATGCCAAGCATGATTGTATTGTTTACATGCTGACAAATAACAAAGGATCACTTGCATAAAATATCTCAGCGAATGAAAAGTGGTCAAAGATCTTTTTCAGCCATTTCCTAATATGCAGGGCATAACGTAAAACATTTTTTGAAAATGGGCCAAAGTCTTCTTTAACCGCTTTTTCGCAGATTATTTTAGTTATTCCCATTTACTGCTGTATTGTTCGTGAGAGCACTTTGTGGCATGGGAGCTTTGTGGGTGGAGGTAACCTCAATGTTTTGCTAAAGATAGCTCCCCTCCAATCTTGCTCTTTGGGTGTGTGTATTAGTTTAGTTAATTTAACAAGTGCAGCAGTAATAAAACAAATTAAATCTCAGCTTGCATCGTCAACTCATTAATAACAAAAAAGTCAATGACTTGTCTCCTTTGTGGGCCTTGTTATCTGAGCTTGCAAAAATGAGCTCACAGAACCCTATCAGGAGTTAGATCTATTGTATGGAAAAGAAACTATCTGCTTTCATGCAGAAAGTACGATTGTACAACATTACAAATGCCATACAGCTCGAGCATGTCATATAACCACCAATATAATAAATAATTCAAAAATAAAAATATTAATCGAAAAATAAACATAAAAATCTGTACTCTACAATAACCAGGTCTTCACTCATCCAGTAAAAGAAATCACTTCATTATGTTCGTGTTTCTTTTCTTTGCTTTTCCTCCAGAATGGAGTATTGCACATATCGCAGTTACATGTAAGTGTTGCCATCATCTTGATCGTCTAAAAGAGACATCAACAGAAACATAAAGGCACTCTTTGGCTGAGATACTACATCTGATGAACATTTATCAAATGCTGTTTGCAACACTGACAAGAGTTATGTCTGCCAGATGACAGATTTTATTTGAATTCTATGAAAGTAGTATTCACAGACTGCATTTTGTACCATGCAGTGGTTTAACGCAGGATCATTTCCATTTCTGATATGAGATTTACCTTGCAATTCCTTGTTAGATACTGCATGTTCTTCCTGCATTTACATATGAAGATAATCTGATATTACGCTTGTGTTTTATTGAGAGCAATACATAATAAAACAACCTAGGTTTTAAGAATTTTCAAATCAAAGAAAAAAATTATTCAACTGAAAACCTGATATCGCATTATGGTTGGATTTTCCCCAAGCCTTAAAAGCACTTAATTAGAAGCACTTCAGTCTCAGTTGGGTGTCCAGCAGCCACGAGGGTGATACAGATTTTATCAGATGTATGTGTGTGTGTGTGTGCATGTGTGTGTGTGTGTGTGTGTGTGTGTGTGTGTGTGTGTGTGAACAAATTGCAAAACTTGTTTTACACTGTTTTATTGACAGATTGCCTTTGTCTTCTTATTACACCAGAGCAGTGTAATTATAGCCAGTGTTCCTTCCTGTTCTGAAGACATGCATTCAGAACTAAAGGAACACTTAGAAGACTCCAGACTCCACCAAGGCCAATAGTCCACTCTTCTCATTTGGCTATTATTGGTCACTATTGAACTTTACTACCATCTCCTGGATTTTAAGATGTATGGCATGTAGTTTGCAAGACCCAAATGCCAAATCTCGCAATGACATCGAAAGTAAAAAATTAACCTGTGTATCTTCCCTGTAACTCAGATTTGCTCCAAAATTTCGTAGGTTATTCCTTGGCCCACGCAACACTTTTCAACAAGTTTCAATAAAATTGGGCCAGTAGTTTTTCCGTAATCAACCTTACAAATAGACAAACAAATAAATGAAATTGCTCAGTAAGCGACAACTTTTTGTCAAACAAGGAAAATGCTGCTAGAGGACGACAACAGGGTATATCCCTGAAACAACAGAGGCCAGGGTGGCCATTTTGGATTCAGAATTGAACTGAAAGATAACAACACTTGGTAAAGGCCATGAAGCAAACATGTGCCCCATGTCTGATTCAATGCTGACCAGTGGAACTGAAGAGGAAGTTGATAATACTTCAGCTAATCAGATACCAGGGCAGCCATATTGCACACCGAATTGAACAGAAAATAACACAACTTGTTCAGGGCCATAGGAGGAGCATTTGTAGCTAGTCTGATCCAAATCTGCCCAGTAGATAGGGCAGAAAACTGATGCTGCACCATGACAATAGCTCACTTGGTCCTTCAGAACAGGTGAGCTAAGAACTGAAAGCCACCTCATGTTATCATGCAGACAAGGAACCAGATGCAGAGACAGAGTACAATCCACTAACAGGGTTTATTGATAGCAATATGGTAATGACTATGAGGGATGTAGCCGAATGTAGCAGAATGGCACAGCTCACTTCAGACTAGGCTAGGGTGTAGGGCATGTTTGCGGCCAGACAGTGGCATCCCAGGGCAGTAGCCAGACAATGATCACTCTTTCCTGAGCAGAACTGTCAGATGGCAGGACTGGAGAGATTAGCAGGAACACAGTCCCAATCCCGATGACCACAGAAGACTCGGGAGGTGTTCCTAATAAAGTGGGCAGGAACAGACCGAAAATTAGTGAACAGGAGCTCTGTCCCCATCCAGGAAACCAAGAGAAAGGGATGGGAACTTGTTCCTCTTAACATGACTAGGAAGAGAACTTCTGTTTGTAGTATCATTAAAGATTATGACTAATTTCTGAAGCCGATAAACTCAAAGCGCGGAATATACTGACTGTTTGCTTAAGGTCATACAGGAAATGATGATCCAGCAATTTTCATACTTGAAGCAATGGGTTATATACAGTACAGGCCAAAAGTTTGGACACACCCTCTCACTCAATGCGTTTCCTTTATTTTCATGACTATTTACATTGTAGATTCTCACTGAAGGCATCAAAACTATGAATGAAGACATGTGGAATTATGTATGTATCTAACAGTTGTCCAATAGGACTTCTGCACAACACAACTGACGGCCCCAACCCCATTGATAAGGCCAGAAATTCCACTAATTAACCCTGACAAGGCACACCTGTGAAGTGAAAACCATTTTAACCCCTTTGTGCAGAAGCCAAATTTGGCTATTTTTGGGTTACCCACTTTAATGCTGTATAATTCAAGATTAAAGCTTCATAAAGAGGAAAAATGTGGCTCAATTCTGAAAAGACACTTACAGCATTTAGAATTACATAGTATTTCAGTTAATTTTCATGATTATGGTAGAGAAAATGAGCTGCAAACATAAAAAATCTTCATGAGAATTCACCATTGAAATTGCAAAAAAAATAATTCTGAGGATTGAAAAACTGCTGGGGCTTAAAACTATACATTTCTGGGATCATAAACTCCTTGACCACAAGTACAATTCATCTTCAACATTACATTCTAGATTACCTACATGCTTTTAGCCAAATTATACAGCTATCCAAGTGTCTCCCCGAAGTCTCAAAATGAAGTCCAGTCAAATCATAAAAAAATCATGTATATAACACAAATAAAGTTTTAAGGCATGAAATTTAATATGAACAAATGATTTTCTGGTTGAGTTTAGTATGAATTTATCAATCTCAGTGCAGTTGAATATCAGTGGTCACCAGTAACCACTCCAAACACAAAACATGCCTTTTCTCCATAATAAAGTTTAGAGTTTTGCCCATTTTACTTTAAAGTGCCCCAAGCCAGCACAAACACGCATTAAATAAACTTCTTATTAAACGGTTAGAACATTCACCCTGTAATGGAAGCTACCAGTCCCCTCTTCTAAGCTCACAAACTCATTTCAACACTTATAAGGAACAAGTGCAACTCACTAACTCAGTAATATCTGAATTCTGAAATATACCTTATTTTAACAGAACAGACACTCCACTTTCAGGGAACAATCCATTGCCTCCTTGGATTCAAAAGAAACGTGCAATGAACGAACCAGGGGGTCCACCCAAATGCACGGGCAGTTCGCGTTTTAAACAGGAAAAAAAACCTCGACATTCGACTTTGTTGAGTACGTATACATTCCAAAAACAAAACAACAACAACAACAACAACAACAACAAAAATAACAAAGTATCAGCCTCACCTTTTTCATGAATCCCTGCTCCAGAGGCCGATGTATCCAGTAGCAGGGACCCTCCGGTCCTGTTTCATTCTACATAATTCCAATTGACCATATCCTTATCTCATTTAGATCCTATAAATGTAACTGAACACTTCAAGGCCAGTTTTGCGAACGTGTTTTCTATAAATCGCGTCTATTTTAACCGCGTAATGTGCATAACGTAGACAGGATACAACCGAGCCTGCTGATACGCATAGGTTTGTATGCTCTGTGTTTGTCCAATCAATGTGTTTCACTTACTCTAAAATGTTTAAACACTCGGGATTTGGATAAGAAACGAGCCAATCAATACATTTTTACCGGGTTAGCTTTGCGAGGGCATGAAGTGCAACTATACAATTACGCAGAAAACCCTGAGTGTATGGTTGAGTGATTGGCTATCAACGCCAGTACTCGGGTGGATATAAGGAAGCGCTGGATTTGTCAATGAATGGATCTGCGCGTAAATCCACGGTAGGGAACTACGATTTTTTTTTTGTACGTGACGACAGTAATTAAAAGTAGAATGTGAGAGAATCAATACCATGTCGATTTTTTTGCCTCAGAAAACTGATTTTTCTGAACCATAACTTGGAATACTGTTGGCTCACTGTGGCTTATCTGGTTGCTACAGAGGATAGCGATTTTTTCTGTGTCAAGATATCGTTTTTTTAAACTGCTGGATCGATACTATAGGCAGGGATACTGACCAGTTTGCACATCAGGCTTAGCTGAGGAGTTTAATTCATGCAGCTCTTGAAGAACAGGGCGTGGAGTGAACTTCCACATATTCAGAACCGCGTTTGAGGTCTGCTTGCTTGTGAACATTCAATAACTGATCCGGGGGTGCCATTTAGTGATCGAGTACAGTAACAGCGTGCTTCCAATTTGCAGGTCTATAGATGCGGGCGTCTACATCTGCAGAAAGGGGTTAAGTGACTACCTCTTGAAGCTCATCAAGAGAATGCCAAGAGTGTGCAAAGCAGTAATCAGAGCAAAGGGTGGCTACTTTGAAGAAACTAGAATAGAAGACATGTTTTCATTTACAAGTATTTCACACTTTTTTGTGAAGTACGTAATTCCACGTGTTCATTCATAGTTTTGATGCCTTCAGTGAGAATCTACAATGTAAACAGTCATGAAAATAAAGGAAACGCATTGAATGATAAGGCGTGTCCAAACTTTTGGCCTGTACTGTATGGCACACACACATAAGGGAATGGGGACCACAAACACATCACACCTGGCCGGGAGGCACACAGGACTTCAAACTAATCAAAAGAGACAATATATCTAAAAGCCATGAAGGCTGTTGGATGGGAGGCCATGTCACAATGACATGTCCCTCCTTGTTCTGCTCACCAAGCAAGCTCAAAACAGCCTCCCAGATAAAACTGCAACATCGCTATCATTCCTAATAATTTTGTGGACTGGAATCCACACAGAATAGCCACATACTGATTTTTGCATGGCTAAGCTATGCCAATATCCTGGTTTTGATAGCCCTGCAAACATCTGGAGAAAATTTTGCTAAATCGAAGCTTTAGCAAAAGTTCAGTCAGGAAGACCATCTTTTTGCATGCTTCTGCTCGTAGTTCATTTTATTGTAGTCTGTTTTCACACCTCTCACGGATGTTCACTCAGTTCAATTCCAGCTGTCATTGTGTGGGGCTGTCAAGTGAGACATCAGCTGTCCTATCACCTGATCACATCTATCCAATACCACTGCGACACACCTGCACTGTTAAACTATCATCTAGCTGCTGTATTTTTAAGTATGATTCTCTCTCTGCCTTTAGTCCATTCATGCTGCTGTTATGCACACCCTCCACCTCCCCAACACTGCCCAGTCTTTGCAGATTCATCAACCTCATCATTCATCAACATCATCAGCCTATGAGTGCGCAGAGTCATCAGCCACCTCTGCCAACGGTATCTGGACTCTATGGGGGATTTATCCTGCTGCTTCTCAGGGCAGATAAAGTAAGGAACCAGCTGCAAAAATATTTCTACAGGCTGATGCTCAAGTTTGTTCATGGACTGCTCAACTGAATGTCAGTTCTTTTGCAGCTTTTAAAAAATATAAATACTGCCTTCAATTTTTTATTTTTTTTTTGGTAAATAATATACTGTAGTTTTAGTCATCTTGCACTGTCACTTAACTGTCACATACACCAAATTTCAGCCACCGGAATAAGATATTATAGTCTGTAACAGAATCAACTTCACAGAATTTAAAATTTGGATTTTTAATAAGTTTTAATATCAGTGATATATAGAGGTACTTCTACATACAACATGATATATCTTATGCAGGTTTACGTCTATTTGTCGAGAGGGAGACAGGTTACTCGGTACAAGGCCATAATGTGGTCTGGCCACATATATTTAAATTTATGTAAAGGACAAAGTAAAAATGGCAAAGTATGAGTAAAATAAAAATCAAATTGTTCCAACAACAGTGTAAACAGACAAAAACAGACTGAGAACTAGAAAATTCTCATTGGAGATGGTGTTTGGAGAATTTTTTAAGCCATGATGGGGGGAGACCAAAGGGGGAATTAGGGAAAAGGAAGAAAGAAGCAAAAGAAGAGTGAAGCACATTGGGGGCTCCAACCAGCTGCAAAACAATGCCCTTGATTTCTGCGCCTCTCTCATCAGACACAGAAGGTGTTAAGGGTGATTAGCCAAGCCTCACTGGCTGACGAACAGATGCTAATAACAAAGAACATGTTCTTTGTGTTCTGCAGTCACCTGTAAGAAGAGAATGGCTGTCAAAGTCAAAGGAAACAGTCTCTGGTGTATAATAGCTTCACTTATACAAAGTATTGAGTGACTCTTAGAACTGTGTGTATGACGTATGCTGACTGTATAGTATTAGCCACTCACAAATTACAAAATGATAAGAATGATATTCGGCTGCATTGGATGATGCAGATGAACCACTTTTCACATACTTTTACTTTTATGTTATAAAGTTCATGAAAAATGTTAAACTTTTATCACTAGATTTTCAGGTTGCAGGTAAATTTTGTTTGAATGTGGCTCATATGATGATAATAAATGTAGAATGTAGAGAAATTAAAATGAATTTTTAAAAACAAATGTAGAATATGATGCAGCCAGAAATAACACAGAAGCAAACAAGAATATACACTCATGTCCGTAAATATTTGGACTTTTGACAAATATCGTTCTTATTTTTTCTGTCCAATACAGCATATTGGAGTTGAAATAAAATAATATACGGTACATCAGCCAAAAGTCAAGATGTGAATATAAGTCCGGACTTTCAGCTTTTAATTTGTGAGTGTTTACATCCAAATCATGTGAGCAGAGTAGAAATTACAATAATTTTTATATGTGCCTGTCGCCCATAAAAAAAGCAATTGGACTATTGGCGACTCAATATTCCATGGCCATGTGTTATTCCCACATCATTGGTGGACGACAGAGACAGTGAAATTCCTTCACTGGCGAATAAAAATCCCTTCACTACAGTTGGGCAGATTTAAAACACGCTTGATCTCAAGTAAAAGTCAAAAATCAAGAGATGACTTCAAAGTAAATGAAATGGGTATTTCATAAGATGTGAACCATAGGATAGCCACAAATGCAGGGAAAACATATTAATAAAAGATCAACTCGTGCCAGAATGATAGAAATAGAATGAGGGTGGGAAGGAACTGCTTATGATCCAAAGCATACTACCTCACCTGAGACAGGCGGTGAAGCTAGTGTTGTGGTGTGAGCATGTATGACCACCGGTGGAATTTGATGCCTTGGATTTAATGATGATAAGACTGCTAACAAAGAAGGCAGGATGAATTCTGAATTTTATTGGACTATTTTATTTGCTCAGATTCAGCGAAATGCTTCAAAATGAATTGAATCAGTGATTCAATACGGGCCCAACTCCACACAGCTGGACAGTGCATATGAACGATGAACCCAAACATGCTGCAACTGTGAACACCTGGACTCAAGAGGGACGGAGGCCAAACCATCATGTGGTCCTCAAAAATGAGTGTTTATTTGTTCTTTGAACAAAATTAGCCAGGCAGGAGAAATACCAAACAAAAACCCTCTTTTCTTTCAGGAAAAGAGACTAAGACGACCAAAAAAATTCTCTTCTCTTTTAGGATAGGGGTGGAGGGGCTTCTTGTCTTCTCAAAACTCCAATGCGTCACTTACTCCTTGTTCAGACTCCTTTTTCTTTTATGCAGGTCCTTTTTCTACTCTTGACCCAATAAAGTCCTTCCAGCATGTTCCTGGGAAGATATACTATATACCACTACTAACCTCACCCCAAGGGAAGTCTCCTCCAGTAGGCTTCTATTGGCCCCCAAATGTGTCTTGGGGTACCACATACCGTCCCCCTCACTCCAACAAAGCATGGACCACTGGCACTCTGACCCAGGGGACAATCCGTACATCTGGACATTTTAATATGGCCCTGGTTTTCAAAAATGTAGGCCAACGCAAGGTGGAAAACATTTCATTAAGCATATCCACCGTGAGGTGTGATTTATTTTCGTATTCACATCAAATCGTCAAATGTTAGCCTATAAAAATAATCTGGCAAAGGCACGCAGGTGAATCTGTGCTGTTTCCTGGTCATTGAATCTCAAAATGCGACTGCCAAAAGAACAATACAACAAGAGCAACGCAGAGCGCGGCAGATGCCTCCGCCTGTATGTTGATCAAGGACATATTGAGATGGCTGCTGTGGCGGCCATATTAGATATCGCACAACGCTGGTTTTCGAAAGGAACCTTCTTCTAGCCACTCCCAATACGCCAGACATCAATCCGACGAGGGATTCTATAGTTATCCAATGGAAACAAAAAGTTAACGGACGACGGAGGGACATGGTGCCGACATAATGCCCCCTTTCCTCTTTGGAGGGTGGTGGCATAAAAAATAAAATGGACCATCTTCCAATTCAAATTTTTAATTGTGCCAATCAAGTGCTTGATTGACAATTGAGCATGGGACCAAGGTATGAACTATTGCTGTTTTGACGATGATAATTCCACAAACCTTGACGTTGCTTTGTTAATGGCTTTGAATTTTGGCGACTGTATGGTTCATGATCGCATCAGGTCTGATTCGTAAAGCAAAAATAGCGAGATCGTCTGCTCGCCCTGTTGCAGGAGTTATAATTAATTAATTAATTTACAAGACGGCTTAATTTAGGAGGAAAATTAGCCTGTATATAACGTATAGTGCATAGTAACCCAACCATCACACTTTGCCATCACTTAAAATAAGCTTGATTGGTAGGTTTTTTTTTCTCCAAAATTAAACGTTGTATTGTTTCAAATTTTGAGATTGACACTCATGGCCTCTCGGTCGTGTTGACAGCTGTCAATGTTCATGCCGCTAACACTTTCATTGGGCGTTTAAAAGCTTCGAGGTAACATTCCGAGTTTGATGCGACACTTCGCTTCGCGGCCAGTGGACGTTCGGCTTTACGGTGTTCTTAAGAAGGTTCTTAAGAAAACTCTACGTCGGATTCATCAACATGTTCTTAAACTACAGAATTGTTCACAGCTGTGTTCTTCTATTGATGAATCCCATCTCCTCATAAACTGAGACCGCATGCCAGTTGAGCCTAATTAACATATGATTAGCATAGGTAACCGCTCATCAATGCCCAAAAAAGGCCATGAAACCGCAGAGCCGTGAGCAGGCACAGATGTCATGCAGAGGAAACAGCAACAACCAAATGTCCAAAGCAAAAAGTAAATCATTTGGAGCGCAGTTGGTAAAGAGAAAAAAAACTTTGGTAGGTCAGAGAGGGAAAAAAACAATATATATATATATATATATATATATATATATATATATATATATATATATATATATATATATATATATATAGTAGCTTTAGTGCAGGAGAAGGAAGCACAACAGAGGAGGTTAAAAAGAAATTGTTTGATCTCAAATCTGACACCAAAAAAAAAAAAAAAAACATAGCAAAATTCCGACAGGAGATGCGACGGACTGGAGGGGGAACAGCAGACACCCCAAACCTGCCTGAGTTGGACCAGCGCATCGGGGCGATCATCGGGGAGACGGGACTTTCAGGTAGGATACGTGAAAAATCTAAATCACTACAGTTTTTTTTTTAAATTTAATTAATAGTTTAATGTCTCCACCCTAGTTTAAAGGAGTACCATCGACTGAGTGTCTGGATACAAACGTGTGTCCCATAAAGGCAGTAGCTCACCAAAGTGCGTGTGAGATAGAATAATGTCTTAGTATTGGACAGAGGGTCGCAACAATGGCTTGATTTATTATTTATTCACAGATGAAGTCCCACAGAGCCAACCTGCAACAGAACCAGAACCCTCCTGCAGCAGTACTTCCATACATACTCGGCCCTGTGCCTCTCCTCGCCTGATCTCGGAAGCGGTGTTGGACAATCAAGAAAGGATAGCTGACACGCTTGATAAAATTGCCTAAACACTGGCAACCATATCCAGTGCACTCAAATAAATTGAGAATTAAAAAAAATAAAGATGTGCACTGAAACTGGTCTGTCCTCATTTTTGAGGTGACAAACTTCGTTTTTTTTTTTTTAAATCAGACTGCTCGATTCAAATTGTAATATTAATGCAACTTTATTCACAAACGAGCAATTCATTGCACCGGAAGTCGAACAGCGAGCCCGCAGTCTGGTCCCATCTTTGCGTCAGGACGCAAATCCTCATGGTGTAGTGGCTGAGGGAAAAGTGGCACACCACGCTTCATAGCGATGTTGTGTGGGACACAGCGGACCATGATTATCCTACAGACCTGTAATGGTGAGGGAAAGTCATAAATTAGAAGATGCAAGGAGTTTGATTAAACTTGACCTTAGTCTAAGCGGTTTTTACAAGAATAAAACAGATCTTCAGTTCTCTTTACATACCTTCTCCGGTTTGTACAGCAATCTGCCACCTGCTGTGTCCAAACACATTCAACGTCCCTTTAAAATGCCGATGGTGCCTTCGATGGTGGAGCATGTGCGTGCGTGAATCTGATTAGCTATATGAAATCTGAGTACTATGAGGGTTGGTCAGTGGTGTCATTAACCAGGGGGCCAGGGCATATCCTCGATCCCATGATAAAACAAATCAAATTAAGATCAAATCAAATTAAAAGACACTTTTGTGGGAAATTATAATCACTTAAAGATACATATCAATGAGCCATGCGTCACCAGCTGCTTCTTGTTCGAGGTGCATTCCCACGGAGCTGTTTCGCAAAGTTTTGGTACATTTAATTTATTTTAAAATAAAACATGCTGTGTAAATTATCAAAAAAAAGAAAAGAAAGAAATATGACGGAAATACCACTGTAATATAGCATTTTAATTAACTGCGCAAAAGAAGGCAACATAACCAACGTCCCAACATGTCGACACTGAAATGTGCGTAAGAGTACGCCTGAGTGTTCGCAGGATTTGTTCTTACTGAAGGACCAATCCTGGATAAGAAAACATTCATTAATGCCACAATCTTCGTAATAACTTCATAAGTAGGACTTAAGAACAAATTTGTTCGTAAGAACGGTTCATGAATGAGGCCCATTCTTCTCTTGGCCACCCCTTCCTCCTCGCAACGCATTCAAACAGTTCAAGGTAAGGCTCAATGTCACTTTCAGCTGTTAACTTAGTCAATACCTTTGCTGGAGTTGTGAGATGTGCAGTTGCAGAGCCCTATAAAGGCCCTCTGTAACATTTGCTGCCTCTGCAGAACGGCTGTTAGCCCGTTTTTAAGTCCTGGTTCCATGCCTCTGCTTTGTGATCGCTGGATCAGTCTGCCTGCATCCTTTACCACAATCAAGCATCTGGACTCAAAAAGGATGGAGGCCAAACCTTCATGTGATCCTCAAAGAATGACTTTATTTGTTCCTTGAACAAAATTGGCCAGATGGGTAAAAATGGATGAAGATACCCAAGCATAAACCCTCATCTCTTTCAGGGAAACAGATATAGACGACCAAAAAAATCCTCTTCACTTATAGGATTGGGTTGGAGGGGCTCCTTGTGTGCTCAAAACTCCCATATATTGCTTACTCCTGGTCCACACTCCTCCTTTCCCCTTCCTGCAGGCCCTTTTTCAACTCTTAGTCTGGTTACCTTTATTTTTATTGTTTCCAGCTGGGCCCTGAATCAGCTCGCCAGTCTTTTGGTTCAGGTGTTTTCTCCCCTATGGTCCTGAAGCCCTTCCAACATGTCCCTGGGAAGATATATGCCATTAATAACCTTACCCAAGAGAAGTCTCCTGCAGTTGGCTCTTTTGGGACCCCAAGTGCGCCTTGGGATACCACACAACCCAAGAAATGTTGAAGGCAAGGAAGTGGAATGCTGCAAGCTGCAATGGCTAATTTTGTCAACTGATCTGAATCCAATTGAGTATGCATTTTGCTTGCTCAAGCACAAACTGAGGGAAAAACATCCAAAGAACAAACACGAATTGAAACAGATGTTAAACCCTGGCAGAGCATCATCACGGAAAACATCCAGCATCTGGTGAGGTCAATTGGCTCCAAACTTTAGGCAGTCTTTGATGATAAAGAAATTGCAAACAAACTAGAAAAAATAGGAATTTAATGATTGTAATAGTTTTCACCAATTATTTTGAGCCCATGAAGGGAGGGGGGGGCTAATCTATAAAAACTGTTGTGTGAAAATTATATGTGTGGGAAAATTCCCAAACTGTTCAAACAATATAGTGATTATAAAAATTGTGTCACTGTCCAAGTAGTTCTGAAGCTGAATGTACATCATGCAATCATTAATGCCTCGTTTGCAAAACTGGGTGTGAAGTATGCAAATCTCAAGCTAGTATACACAGGGAACAAATGGTGCAAAAACGGGAGATCTTGTGCTACCGCTGTACCATTATAATTTACTTTTACAGAAATAGTTAAGATTGCCTTTTGAAAATTGAATTGCCTCTGTGTATTTTGGGTGATCTTAATATTAATCATAAAGGTCTTGCAACCTTTCCGATTCTTCAGAATCACAACAGGATAGAAATTAGTTTTGCCTTCTAAATGGAACAAAGAGAAATATAGTTAAATTTATGCAGTCTTTTATTCCCACCCCTTAAATGAAAAATATGAAAGACTGCATTTTTATGGCACAGCTGATGCACCTTTCTGTGCAATTGAATTGTTGACTCTTGTAAAATCCATGGGAGGGAGGTATAATGAAAGCGCTTGAAAGATGCTGACCAGCCAGATCGGATTCCAGGCCAAAGTCAGCCAAACTGTACATTCGAGGTAAAAAAATTAAAATAAAATAAATGCCAATATAATTTTTTTTTCTTAAAGGACATATCTTAAAGCTCCTGAACTAAAAAAAAAATTAATTTGAATATCTTAATTATTTCAGATTTCACAGGGGGTCAAAGTTAGAGCTTCGTGATTTTACAGGACGGTTCAAATGTAGGATTTTGATATCAATCAAATGTTATACACCAGCGCCATGACATAATAATCTCAGACTTGTTTCTATTCATTTTCTACTACTTTATATATAGCCTGAACACTACAATTTTGGGTCAATTAAAGATAAAGGGTAGCCAAAAGATGTAACAGAGTACACGCGAAAAAATGATATTTTTAAAATTTCAATATTTATATTTGAGAAAAAAAGTCCATATTCTCAGAAAAATGGCTTTATACTATAAGGATAAATGTTGGATGGACTTTTTTGAAAATTCTAATTCAGTGTCGCGTTTTTGGCGTAATTGAGTTTGGTGCAGTTACATTGTGACTAATTAAAATAACTAAAGCAGAATATTATTCTTTAATTATATTTGTTTTGAAATATTACGTTTGTAACTGTTACAGGAATTAATATCTTAATAAAATTATTTCAATGTATTTATTCATTTATTAATTTTAATTAAGCCACTCCTCAAAGGTTAAGCAGATTTCGTGTCTTATGTTTAATTACACTCAGACCAAGCTGTGAACTAGGAAGTATTAAGAGAATGATTTACACCTGGTGGTGCATTTCATTTTACAAACAAGATGAAGCTTTGAACTAGACAGCTGTGATTTTTTTGGAAATTGGGTCAACTGGGAAGGCCTGATTCATTTGGGAGAAGATGATTGGCCGGTTCATTCTCTCAGGGGCCCATAAATACCCCTCCTGGACAACCAATTGTCGCATTCGAATTGCAATACAGGTACTATAACAACATTGCTTAACATTACTACTGTCTACAAGTCATCTCCAAGTTCCAGAATGGTTCTCAGTGCAGCTGAAAACCCTGATGCCTGGAAAGCTGTTGTCTCAGACCGATACAGAGCAGCCAAAGCCAGAGATCCTGAAGCTGTCTGTACCCAGACCAGAGAACATGTAGCCAAAGATTAGCCAAGAAGGAAGCACAGCTTGCTGAGCTGCGTCGCATGGGTACTCCTGTCTACAGCGACACTTCCAGTCAGACCCGTCCTGTCCATAGAATCTCCAGTCATCTTCCAAAGTCTCCAAAAAAGCGCCGAGTAGTCTTCAAGGAGATTGTCAACCAGAATCCAGTGCCTGTCAGTGACCCTGTGCTGCCAACTCCACCGAAATCAGCACACAACAGAGTTCCAGATGAAGTCCGTTCCAGAGTCACAGATGTCTACCTTCGTCAACACATCAGCTAGACAGCCCCTGGTCGCAAGGACTACATCACCGTGATCCGGGATGGTGAGAAGGTGACAGAGCAGCGGTGCTGCCTAGTGATGACCATCCGGGAGGCTAACAACCTCTACAAGCAGGACTTCCCTGATGACACCATCAGCCTGACCTTCTTCCAGCGCCTGGTGCCAGATGTAGTACTCTTCAGTGACAACTTATTCCGCTTGTAAATATGTTTAAATGTAATACTGTAAATATGTTGTTGTGTAATATTTGTTGTATGAATATAATTAATCAATAAAGATAAGATGATAATTTTGATTGTGTGGTTTTTTTTTTTTTTTTCATTCAGATTTCAATAGAAATTAGTAATGAACAATTGTGTCACACAACCTTCTCTCACTTAACAGAGGAGGCAGCACCCCGGCAAAGTATATTTCAGCAGAAAGTAGAATTCTTGAAGTGTCTTAAATGCATAGTTTTATACATTTTAATTTGCTAATGATCCTGTGCGACGCATTTTTAAACCGTAGCCGGCGGTCAGCGGCTGGCTGGAGACAGGAGAGGAAAGACCGCCTGCCCGATAACGAAGGGATTTTGAGTTGTCCGTTCACCAGTGAACGGGAATTACTGATTGGCTTAAGAGGTGTCAATCAAAATTGAATTGTCATCGAATGCAACGCATGGTTACGCCGCAAACTGCCACAACAAAGCTGGCGAATGTAGAGAACGACGCTTTGATAAAGAAATCGCTTGAATATCTTGAAATTCACGACAGAAAGATTACTCTAAAGAACGAACAACTACAGGCGATCAATAATTTACTAGATGGTAAAGATGTGCTTGGAGTTTTGCTGACTGGCTTCGGTAAAAGCATGATTCTTACTGCACTTGGTTTGTCCAAAAATTTGGAATCAACGTCAACGCTAAAGGCAGAAAGCATTCTCGTAATTTCTCCTCTGAAAAGCCCCATCTCTGACCAGCTAATAGATTTACAATCTTTAGAATGCACTGCTGCAGAGCTGAACAGCGAAACGTACCAAGAAGTACGTATTGGTTTAAAAAAGGTGTGGTCCCTCGCGGCTCGTTGCGCAAGGAAGTGGGCGGCTACTCAAAATCCCTACGTTATCGGGCAGGCGGTCTTTCCTCTCCTTACTCCAGCCAGCCGCTGACCGCCGGCAACGCAGGCTATTAAACCGAAAAGTCTTCAAATTGTCCTCAATACCAGGGGGCAGAAATTTTTACTTGGGGAATCTAAGGCTGCGTTCAGAATGCACACTTGTCCACTCGCTCACTCACTCACTCTCTATATTGTTTACAATGTCGATCATTCACTACACAGTGCCCTATATAGTGGGTGAGTATGCATTTCTTACAGATTATCCAATCAAACGCCAGTGCCGCGGTGATTGTGCGTCAGTTATTCTCTCATGTGACGTCAGTTGTTCTCTTTCCTTTCATCCGGGCCATGGAGTAGTTCAAAGTTCAGTATGCTCTTCCTTCATGGCTTGACTGCACGCAAGCTGGTTTTAATTAAGGTGGCCTGATTAACAATCAAACAATTTATCGACTGAGCGACCAAGACTAATACATGACCTAAACTAGAAAAGCACTCAGAGAGCGCAGACCTCCGCCAGGGGGCAGCAAAACCCAAAAGCATGGCGATTGGAACTCCGGCCCATTGGAAAGACTTGAAATCTTGAACTTTGGCTTATATCTCAGCAGTACTTTGGCCTAGATATGCCAAAATCTAATCACCTGTTCCTTGACTTAATACCCACCTTCTCTGAAAATTTCATCAAAATCTGTCCATAACTTTTTGAGTTATTTTGGAAACCAACAGACAAACAAACAAACAAACCCAGGCAGAAACATAACCTCCTTGGGGGAGGTAATGATAATGAAATCTGAATTCCTATTGCCTACATTTATATAATTGATATGGCATTGTAAATTTAAAACTTTAGCTGACTTGGCAGCATTCATTTTCGCCATCCTTGGGATTGTCACGCAGCAGTGCAACCTTATTTAAAAATGGATCATTACCAAATTAAAATATGCATTTTAGACACTTCAATTATTCTACTATCCACTGAAATACACTTTGCCGAGGAGCTGTCTCCTCCTTTAAACCCCCATAAAAAAAATTTTTTCAAAATTTTGTCACCAAACTTTTTTTCTTATGGATAACAATGTTTCCAAACATGAAAAAAATTTCATGCTTAGTTGAAATATTCATGTGAAAACCTGTGTCCTAATTCAGTAACAGTGAATTAACAGTGTAACAGTGTCGCGCAGCAGAGCCCCGATATTGATTGGCAGTATTATTGCTGAAGCTCAGCCAGCCTTTGATGAATCGCCACTATTGATATCATGCCAGCCTGGGACTAGCGCATAGCGTGTACATATGGATGTTCAATGTAGAACATTTTTAATGTTGCACATTCAGGCAAGTAGTTGATTAAACACATTCATCACATAAAACATGAACCATAAACATTAACCATAATGTTGACGTAAAAGATTAAAAGACCATATTACCCTCAGAATACTGATGTATAAGACTGCAAGTCTTTTCCAGCGTATTACAAGTGAAATATTTTTGATAGATTTAGATGACAAAATATAGATAATACCAAAAGAAAATGAGAAAACTGATTGCTTGTGATGCATAACTGACAGAGTGCTACTAGAAGTAAAATGACATGGCTGAACTCTCCTGACAGTCGATAGGATGCCATGTAATTTCCCTGGTATGAACTATTATTCGGGAATCAGAAGCAAATTCACAGCTTGCACTTCTAGTCCATAAATAGCAGCAATTTTCAAAGTTGCCATCATCAGACTTCCCTTGGGTGCAGACTTTTTCCATTCATGAAAAAGAGGTGAGGGCTTGCTATGTTTTTGACTATTTAACTATTTAGCAGATAGATCTGTTGAACACAGTTTAGAAATGACTGAAGTGGTTTGTCCAGAACATTCTATTTTACAATCTAATTAGTTACACCTGATGTGAAATTTGATCAGCTTTGGTGAAACTACATTACAACAACCTGAGTGATACTTTACACAAATCCCAGCTATTTCAATAACCTGCTAACCATTACAATCATTTCCAAAATATTAAGCAAATATAATTAAAAAAAAAAAAAACAAGTGTGCTGCTTGTTGAAAATCTGAGCCAGGTAAAATGACTGCTGAAGTTTTACTGGTTTAATGAGTCATTTTGGGAAAGCTTTGCTGTAAGTTAGTATTATATTAGTTTTTGCTGGCAGTCTCAAAAAGAGGGGTGAAGGTTGTTCAACACTTCAAAATTAGACAGACCAAAAAGGTCTGGAGGGTACTTCATAAAGCAGGATCACTGGGTCATCTGCATAAGTGAGTTTCACTTCAAGTTTGTTGTGTGCGGGACGTTAAAGTGTTTAATTTTGCAAGCATGTTATGTGTGTCGAAAAAAGTAAAAGCCAGTGGCAAAGGAATTATGTATTTTAATCTCAGTCCATAATCTATATTTTTTGCAGACTGCTGGAGAGCTCATGTGACATATTGCACGTGTCTCAAGAGTTTGCATTGGAGTGTAGAAAATCACCCATGTATTGTGAAAGAACTCAAGCAGTCAACTGGGAAATAAACTCGCTTCTATGGAGATTTAAATAGATTCTGGCAAAACAACACATGCAAGGAAATTGAGGGTGTCCAAACACATAACAACAAATAAGGTAAATATCAGTAATTAATGCATTACTTAGTGAGGCAACTGATACACTGACATACAGACATACTCAAAAATGCATCTTGGCAGCACTCAGTCAGAAGAAGGAGAATCAGAAGCCAACAGATTGTTAAGAGCCATCGTCCGAGGGGAAACGCTTCATGTCATAAGCAAGGGACAACTGCTGTTTAATGCACACTCATGCTCCATCTACCTTACACTCCATTATTCCAATCTCCAACCAAACATCTTGCCTTCAATCTCCAACCCCATGCCGGCCTTTCCATTTATTGGATATGCGCTCCACTCCAGCGATTTTTTTCCACCTGAGCTGGTGGTTGCTGTTTTTACGACTGCATCTTGGCCCCATGCAGGCTTCATTCGTCTATTTTTCATTTGCCTTGTGCTTGCACTGACATTGGGCATTTATCTTGAAATGTTAAAGTAAGAGATTTTTTTGCTTGTATTTTTTTTTTTTCCCGGAGGAAGGAATCGTAATTCATTCAGATATTCTTAATGAATTAGACTGGAGAAAGACCACAACTTAACATTAAATCACACTTAAAAGTGGCACTGATCACATTATGGTCAATCATGCCATTTCATTGTAACTGTCCCTTTATTTGACAAAGTCACAAACTGAAATAATGTATTTAGATCAGTGGTGGTTCTCAAATTCAATCGAGAGCCTCCCCTGAGTGAACTGGTTTTTGTTCCAACCACAATAGCAATGGTAGGATTTCCACAAGATTATTACCCCGCCCCAAAGGGTATTGTTTTGGGTTCGGTTTGTTTCTGTGTTTGTTTGTTAACACTCTAGCAGCAAAACTAATGGGCAGATTCACCCCAAATTCGGTATAGGGATTGCCACTGACCCAGAATAGATCCCTATTGAATTTTGTACAAGAGAGTGAAAGTATGTGCGAGGAGCAGGGTTTGTTGTGCCTGGCACCACTTGTCATCTATTTTTTTTACATTACACCGCTCTTAATTATACTTGTCCAGAGCGATTGCTCACGCTAATCATCCACATTACGTCTGCTATGAATGACATGAAATTTCCACTGTCACATTATGATATATGGAAATAACTGCACAAAAAGAGGGGGAAAAGTAAATGCTCAAATTAAAAAAATTATAAGCTCCTAACTGATGCAATTTTGCAAAAGTAGTCAACTATTTATTAGACAATGAAGAATGAAGACAAGCAAATGATAAAAAGTATGTGTCTGTTTACTTAAGCTGAAATATAGAATTTTTAAAGAACTTAAACACTTAAAACATTTAAATGTAGCAGACTAAGCAGTGGCAGCGCCGAGATTTTTTCTTGCTGATGTTATGGTGGGGCTGAATCATTCAAGGATGGGGCTGATGAATGTACTGTATGGTATTCTGTATTTGCGTTAAAGCCAGATGCACGGCATTCAAGAGTAGTTTCATATATGTTTTTACCAACGCCTCTATTGATTCACAAACTACAGCAATTTTGTATTTAATTATACAAGCAATAAAGAAACATGGGAGACACCCCGGCTACACAAGAGCAAAAAAAATAAACTAACAAAGCGTCCGAGCCGGAGTGCACATCATCAATCACACCTCTCTTGCAATCAGCATTAAATGTGTGCTTTTCAACTGAAAAACAATGTCTACTTCCATTCATATTGAATTGACAGACAACACCAAAAGTCAAATAAGGAAAACAGCAAATGCGAGGCTTTGTAGGAGTTGTTGGACAAATCGCATGCAATAAACAAAACCACAATTTAAACAAAAACCAAGAATCACCCTTTGGAGGTCCATAAGCAAAACTATTAGGTTTAATAGCATATACATTTAGATTGCTAGATTGCTGATGATGTCATATTTACATTATCCAAAGTGAAGCACCCGGCCGCCAAATTGATACAACAAACTTCTCCATTAAAATGAATGGTTTCCTATCAGGCCAATTTTAAATCCAAAGTGTCTCCGTGTCCAACCATCGGATGGTTTTCAATACAACCTTTACATGGTGTTACCATGTCTGAGAGTCGGATAGGGTTTCAATATAAAACCGGGTCCAACAATTTTCTTTTCTTAAAAATTTCTTTAAATCTACTGAATCTTTTAGGGTTTAGGGATAGGGCTTCAATATAGCTCCGTTGGTGACATTCTTGACACTCATCTTAAAGAACTGCGTGCAGTAGATTTAAATAAATCCTTAATAAACTGTGGACTGTTGGAAACTGAGTTATATTAAAACTTTATTCTGACTGTCGGACACGGAGACACTACCTTTTAAATAAGTTTTAAAAAAATAATTAAAATGCCAAGATGTACAGCTGCGTTTTGCAGCAATATTCATTTGAAGGGCTGTAATAAAATGTTTCATGCGCAAGTTATCGTAGATATGCAAATTTATTCATTTAATGGAGAAAATCGTGTTTTCCAGCAAGCTATCCAATCCGTCATCCCATGAGCTTGAATAGACTGCTGACTAAAAGCAAATGCTAGCGATTGTTAACGGTCACCTACTAACTAACTACCGTGGTCACCATACTGTCGCGGAGATTACGTTGACTTGCCAGTTAATAAAATGAACATGGTGGTCAACAAATTTGCTACTTGTAATTGACATTCAACAGCAATACTTCTTACCTGCAAAATATATGGAAGTGTGTAAGTTGCTTTGTCTGTTTACAGTGATTTCCAAAAGACAAGGGTAAGAGAAAGGCTTAGCTGTTATAAGTCAGGAGAACGAATTTTTCGCCATCCCCTGAGTCAGAGCTGTGCAGTGATCATTTTGATGATCAGCGTTTTGAAAGGTGAGACTTAGCTTGACCCGCGCTTCCATTGAACAATATTGGCATTAGCCATATGATTCAATGTAAACAATTCGGCTGACGCCAAATATGCTGAACCCGGGTACAATGAAATGAAGAAACCATAAGTGATTTTACAGCATATACAAACATTCATCAACATTTCTTTCAACAATGAAAACTTACAAGCAATTGTCTTAACAAAGGGTCATTAAAAGCCTCGGTCGCGTTAACATGGTTACCAAGTCACTTTTTCCGTCTCTCCTTTCGTGACTGTGCCTCTTCCCCCTATAGAAGAACACAGCCTATTTAGGGAGACATAATGTTGCTGTATTTGCACAGTGATACCAAAGTAACACTGACTCACCCGCAACTGTTTTTGAAAATGTAATTTTAAAGTAGGCGAAAACGAATGGGAGCGAATTTTACCTCAGGGTGTATACGCTACTGGGACGGCTACTTCACTCGAGCGTACCCTGTCAGCGATGTAGGGTTCTATGGGGATCTATGAGTGGCTCAAACCAAACTTAAAACAGAAGAGGTGGAGGGTGGATCTGACCTTAGACCACCACAGCAGAGTTAATTACTTCAAGTATATACAGAGAGAGTATAGCCAGAATTTAAATGTGAAAATTCAATTTTCTTAGTGGTGCTACGGTGGTGCTATTGAAATCTCTGCTGGTGCTACAGCCCCAGCAAGCACCACCCTAGCAATAAAAATTTTTATTGACACGCCTTTTAGGCTGGCCATCACGGAAGAAAAAAAACATAACGCATTGCTGAATACCCTGCGGCCAAGGTCAAAGGTCAAATACAGCAAAAAACCTGACGTGGCACATCTATGGCTCATAATGAGTTACCATACAAAATTTGGTGTAGCTGCAATCATTAGTTGCTGAGCACTGACCCGGACAAATTCATGGACAGACGACAGATGACAGACAGACAGATGCGCAGGTGATGACAATACCTCTCTGCCCGAAATTTGGGCCGAGGGGTAAAAAACTCCTCCAGATTATCCATGTTAACTTTTGTCCTACAAAGCAGCCCATTAAATCTACAATTCATGATTGTTCAAATGAAAACAAAGAAAATTAAAGCTGCAAGCAGCGTAGGACAGGTCCTCGCCCACCCGCGCACATCGAAACGGGGGCGAGACGCGTTCGAGCGCCGTCGAGCATTGTCATTCGTCGGACAGTACGAGATTGAGGGAAATGTTTTATGTTGAGTTGAGTGCAAAACCCTTTACTGAAAGAGATTTTTCTTGTGGAAAATGGAGCTATGAGCCATGGGACGCAAGTTACAAGACATTCCCACGATTGACTTGTCTCTTGGCCACAAGATACAACTCTTTCCCATGATGAGGTTAATTCATTCCCATGATGTAGTTAACTTGTGGCCACGAGATAAAGCTAATTCCCATGATTTAGCTATCTTGTGGCCACCAGATATGTATAACTCCCTCAACCTTGACAATAAGTTAATTAAACTGAGGGAACAACTTATCTCCTGGCGACGAGTTTACTAAATCTCGGGGACGAGTTCTGTCTTGTGGCCACGAGTTTGTTGAATCCTGGGAACAAGTTAATAAAATTTAGGGAATGAGTTATATCTCGTGGCCATGAATTAAATTAATTTTGTGAACAACTTTTATCTCACGGCCACAATATATATATTTTCACTTCAATGCACTTCCCAGGCTCCATACGAGACAAATTCAGGGAAAAAAAAAAAAAACGCTAATTTGAATGTTTTCATGAAAAGGGTCATATTTTGCCCATTTCCCCACCGTGATATTTACATTTCCATGACCTATTTACAGATATTTTCATGATTCTTTGCTCAAAAAGTCAACATATCAGCACAACAAAATAACCATTGAGGTAAATTTTTTCCTACCAACTGATACAACCCATTCAGTTGTTTCTGATACCACCCATAAGGCCAATTCTGCATTTCTTCAGTTATCATAAGTAACTGCGGTCCTGCACCATAAAAAAAAAATAAACAAAAAACTAATGACTGGGAATGCATTGTGCCTTCCCTTTAAGTCACAACTTCTCGCAGGTAAAGAATAGCGTGAGGGTTAGGTTAAGGTTTGGGTTCAGGGTTACAGTGAGGTAATCATAATTTTTAAAAGACAGTTGTGGCTTTAAAAAAAAAAGTTGTGGCTCAGAGTTCCAAAGATCAAACTTGGGAAAGTGAAAATCAAACCCTGCTCTCCTGCACGGAAGTCAATGATTCTATGCACTGTATCCTCGGACCCTCCCGTACCACCAACCCTGCAAACTTGATTGCTATAAAGTATTTAAAGATGTCAGCTAACTTAAAACGTTCATGTAGATCTGGCATTCTCAATCTTTTCCTTATTCATATTAAACTGACAGACCAAAAGACAGCCCACTCAAAGTCAAATAAGGAAAACAGCAGAGGCGAGACTTTGTAGGACTTGTAGGACAAATCGCATGCAATAAACAAAACAATTACTGAATCATTGACTAAGAATCACCCTTTAGAAGTCCATAAGTAAAACCAATAGGCTTAATAGCATATACATTTAGAACACTTGATAGCTTCTTTATTTTATTTTTTTAAAATAAATTTGGCATCTCCTATCCCACCCGAGTCTAGAATGTCTTAATTGGGGAACTGTGTACAAGGCTTGCTCGTATACGTCCCCCTGTTGCCAATTCAGAAGAGCGAATGCAGTATGCCGCTCTCCTCTGAAGCACACACCTATCAGCCACAGCTTCTTTACACCCATTGGTTGAATCCTCCTAAGTTCAGAGCAAGGGCGGAGGATACCTGAACGTGAACAAGCTCTTCCTGACGAGTGCCTGGCTGGCCAACAGGAGGCACTTGAGGAACGAACCAAGCAACCATTTTATATTGCCATTCTCAGCAATCCCTTCCCAGTTTGCATTCCTGTAGCGCAGAGGTGGGCAGCGAGGGCCGTATCTGTCCCTGGTTTTCACACCAACGTCTAGTCTTTAATTAGTTGATTGTCTCAATTAGCCAAACCATTTATGAAATCTGACGTTTCATGCGCATTTCTTTAAATTATCATGAAACTACAAAGACTAGTCTTGTCTCCCTTCATAAAACATTTTCCTTTGATCGAATCATTGCGAAAATCTATATTTGTGCATGCAATCAATAAACTCAATTAGTCTGGGTAATTGATAGGAATAAAAACCTGCATACACACCGGCCCTCCAGGACCGTGATTGCCCACCCCTGCTGTAGCGCAATAGCCAATTTGTGCATTATTCTGAAAAAGCTGCCGACCACTGCCGGTTGGGAGGACTGGGGCTCGAACCCGTGCCTTGATAGTCACTGCTGCTCCGCAATGCGGTGCTTTATTCGAGTGAGCTATCCAGCAGCTCAGTACACATGATTGCTATGATCACATGTAATGCAAATTGATACAACAAACCTCTTCATTAAAATGAATCGTTTCCTAAGAGGACAATTTAAAATAAATTAATATAATCCTTAAAATGCCAAGATGTGAGGCTGTGTTTTGCAGCAATATTCAGTCGAAGGGCTGTAATAAAACGTTTCATGCGAAAGTTTTCGTAGATATGCAAATTTATTAATTTAATGGAAAAAATCACGTTTGCATGCTAGCTAGCTAATTAGTCATCCAATGGACTTGAATAGACTGCTGGATAAGAGCAAATGTTGGCGATTGATAACGGTCACCAGCTAGCAACCTTGGTTCGTGGAGACTACGTTAACTAGTCAGTTAATAAAGTTAACATGGTGGCTAACAAGTTTAATATTTGCAATTGATAAGTTGCTTTGTCTGTTTATATTGATTTCCAAAAGACAGGGAGGAGAGAAAGGCTTTGCTGTTATAAGTCTGGAGGAAGAACTTTTCACCATCTCCTCGATCAGAGCTGATCATTTTGACGAGCAGCGTTTTGAAAGGTGAAACTCGTTAAAGGAGTACCTAGACTTGACTGGTGCCTCCGTTTAACAACTTTGGCATTAGCCATATGATTCAATATAAACAATTCGGATGACGCAAAATATGCTCAACCAGGGTACAATGAAGTGAATAAACCAGAAAGGAACTTGATAACATATACAAACATTCATCAACATTTCTTATTACAGTGAAAACTTCCAAGTAATTGTCTTACTAAGGGGTAATTAAAAGCCTCGTTCACGTTAACTTTTCTGGTCCTTCTTAACGTGGTTGCCGAGTCATATTTTCGGTCTTCCCTTTCTTGAGTGTGCCTCTTTCTCCCAAAAAAGCAAGGAGCCTATTAAGGGGGATAAATTCCCCAGTTGATGATTTTTCAAATATATATTTTGCACTTTGAGCATGACAAGACAAATGCCATTTAGTTATTTGAGGATGAAGGAGTCTGTCCTCCAACAAAATACACCTGGAAAGGTAATTTGTCAAGCAGCTTATTATGACCTAAAGTACGTTTAGGAGTTAAGCGAACTCTCGTGGTCATTTAAATAACTACAATCTGGTTTCCATCGTCAGCATCGCCATCAGTAAACCCCTAACCTAAACCTAATCCTAACCCTAACCCTAACCCTTGCCTAAACCGTTATTTTAAGTGTAAATATGCCTGAAACTGTATCTGGAAATGAAACTGTAACTCGAACAGTACCTTCCTGCTGCCAGTAGGGGCATGATTTTAGGAAACGTTCCTATGGGTCATAAATCTGAGTAAATGAGAATAATCGACCTATTTGAGCTTAAGGTTGGAGGACAGGTTGGGATGAAGTCAGGTAATTGACCGACTGTAGCAGGTTCTAGGAGGCTTAAATCTGGTAAATAAATTTGTTGCAACAATGTCATTACAGAAACTGGCAAAATAGACTCAAGAGAACTTGCCTTCAGAAAGAATAGAAAAAACATTAGTTTTTTTTCATGCTTAATTTTTTCCCTTCAAAAAATTTACGCAATGCACTCTACTCAGGGGAAGCTCATTAGATAGATCAAATTAACAGGACATAAACAGAAATGAACTGTAGTAAAACAATTTCAAGTTCCCATTGCTGCTTTCAATTTCTGCACAGAAAAACAATGACTTGCCACACCAGCTTGCCACAAACATTTTTAATTTGTTTTTTGGTTAATCCAGTGATTATTTGTCAATGACAAAGCTGATTACTGAGAAGCGTACACCAGGAAGGGGCTTAATGACAATGCTGCTGAGTAGCAGAGGGGCTCGACATGCAGCAACACCCTCAAACATCTATATCTTAATTGCAAATCACTTTATCCTATTCCCTTTATCATATCAGAGAATGTTAACCATGGTAACATATAAGATTTCTCACAACATACCTGGCATGGTGTCCTCTGACCTTAACAATGCTTTCCTCCACAACTATATTTTTAATAATGATTTCTGTTGGTAGACTCCTGTAAAAAAGATTTTATTGCATCCATTAGTAATGGAAATTGACAGAGAAGTTACTATTTTGGAGACCAACCATAGCATATTGGAGTTTAAATTCAGTAGTGTTAAAATAAGGATTTCATATAGCCATCCTAATCAGGTGAACAGTGTAAGAATTATTGCTTTTAAATAGGCAGTGGAAATTGCTTGCACAGCTGTTCCAAGCCCAGCTATTACACCCTTGCTTTAGAATGTATAAAAAAGCAGTTAATAGGTGTAGATTTAATTTTAAGGGGGTCAGAATTTGGAATCTGTTGCTTGTTAACTCTAAATATGAAGTACATACTGCAGTTATTGCCCGTGAATTACGCCTTTGTTAGGCTAGAAAATCAAATAACCACATCAGAGAAATAGCAAAATAATTACATGGGGCCAGATCAACTATCTGGTCTATTCTCAAAAATAAAGAATGCACTGATGAGCTCAGGAACACCGAATGGCCCAGCAGACTGCGGACAACAACTGTGATGCATGACAGAAGAATAATTTTCTTGAACAAGAAAAGCCCCTTCAAAAGACTATGCTTACCAGGAATACCCTCCAGGAGGTTAGATTGTCTGTGCTAAAGTCAACAATTAAGTGCATACTTCACCCCAGTAAACACAGAGGGTTTACCATTTTATTCAAATCATGGGTAAGCCTTATTAGAGGGAGGCAATATTAAATTTTGCCACATCACATATAAAAAGCCCGTGCTATTCTGAAAAAGCATCATACAGACATACACTAGAGCACAGTAATGAATATACACTTAGCAAAATAAAGATTAACCCTTTGTTGCATGTTGTCCATTATTTTGAACATAAGATAAATGGGGTTTATTTTCTCTAGGCTCATACCCTGAAAACAGAAAATGTACATTTTACTGGACATTTCCAGATAATAATTTCTTCAATAGGTGCCTCTCTGATTAGTCACATGATTTACTGCAAACAATCACAATGGCTGCATCCACAAGCGAAAGGTAAGTTGATGAAAGTCAGAAATATTCTTATATTGTTCAAGTTCTGATCAGACTTTTTTCTGTTGGGGTATGGAAATGTTCATTATATAGCACAAACTGAAAACACATAACCCATGTAATGCATGTCTATTTGTTGGAATACAATTGAGTCAAAAATATTGCATACCAAGTAAATAGCTCAATTAAACAATGTCGAGAATACAGATAGATCATGCATATCAATGACCAGGTTTCTTCAACTTCACATTATTTCTGTTACTCTGCATGCATAATGTCCAAAATGATGGACAGACAGACCACCCACTTGCACCCCCCCCCCCCCAACACACAAAAAATATTGCACCAATCCCAACAAATGGTCCAAGCCATTTGTATGTACTTTATGCATCAAAGGGTTAATCAGAAACTAAGTACAAATCAAGTATAGATTTCTTGTAATACAGGATCATATAGATGGAAATAAGTAAACAGACAACAATTTATAGCAAAAACAAAAAAAATAATGGTTTTGAAGAGGAAAAAGTCAATATCTAGTGTGGGCACCCTTTACTTTGATTACAGCACTTAATCTCTCGGGCATAGTTCTCACACATTTTTTCATCTCCTCACTCACTAAACCATTCCATATGGTTTCAAGTTCAATCCAAAGAGATTCTGTTGGGGTGACAACAGAATTCCTTAATTGGATTAAGGCCTGGACTTTGAGCCGTCAAAGTCATAGTGTTTATTTCACTGAATGTTTCTTTCCAGCTGAGACAATTCTTGCATAAAGTGTGTCTAGGGTCATTATCTAGTTGAAACGAAAATCCCAGACCGATCAGTTTCTTAACAGGTGGCAGTATGTGCCTCAGAAGGATGCAGTGATACTTCTTTTGATCCATGATTCCATTGATTTTTATGAGATCACCAGCTCATTTCAACCAGAGTAAACCCAAAAACATAATAAAAACCTCCATGTTTTACTGAAGGGGTATACCAATCATTTTTGAAACATTTTCCAACTCTACAGTGCACTGAAGTTCTGCATTTGGGTGAGAAAATTTATCATTTTGATTCATCGGTCCAAAAGACTTGTTCTAAGTCCATTGGACTCCAATCCTTGAATTTCGTGGAATTTCTTATTTGATGTTGGCAGCAACACAACCAATTTGACCATTTTCACACAGTTGTCTGGAAATAGCAGATCTTGATACTGACATTTCTTCACTTCTGACACTATTAATATCATCTCAGAGTTGCTGTACTGTCAAACACTGATTTTTTTACTTGTTATACGCAGACAATGAACATCAGAGACACTTAACTTCCATTTTGCACCTCTATTACCACTCTATTACCACTACTGCATGAGATAAATACCAACTTGCACCAGAGTGATGAGAGGGGAAGTCGCAGCAGTAAAATCTGCATTTTTAAAATAATGTTGACAATTTTATTTTCATTATAGTGCTTTCTGTTCCCATGTGTGTTATTTCCCCAGTGTTTCCATGTGTTTGTATTTACCTTCTAACTTCCGCATGTCATGTATCCTTGCTTCTGTGCACTGTTATTAATATGACTGTCCAGTTTGTAGCCACAACCCTATATGTCTCATTTCCCTATCCCCCTCCCCCCTTATTTTCTCTCTTCTGTTTGTTTCCTGGGTTTTGATTTTTGGCTTGCCTCTGTGGATGATTGATTATTGTTACGAACTTTTGCCTATCTTTTGGATTTTGACTTCTGATTGTAATATTGCACTACATTCTGCCCATTTGATTTTCAAATTTCTGCCTGCTTTTGGACTCTGCTCTTGCTCGCTGTTCTGTATACTGCAAGCCTACTCTCTGGCATTCACTTGGACTGAATAAATACACACTATTGTTTAATACACTGAGTTCTGCCTGCCAAAAACAGCTTGGGGAATAGAACGGACTGCTCAGGATCTGAGGCATATCACCTCATTTTGAAGCGCGACAGAGATGTTATGATGAGGGCATGCATGGCTGCCAATGGAACTTGTGCTCTAGTGTCTTTCATGATGTGACATGGATGGATTTTGAATTGCATAGTGCTATTTCATCTCAGTCAAATGCTTTGAAACTCATTGGACGGCGATTTTGTATATTGCAGATGGACAATGACCAGGGCATGCCACGAAAATAACCCTGGACTTTCTCTACAGCGAAGAGGTGGGATGTTTTACAATGGAATAGTCGATTACCTAATCTGAATAAAGCTGATCATTTGCCAATGGAAAAACAGCAAAAAATGTGACAAGAACCAGCAGAAACTGAATTGCATAATTGCATTGAAGGTTAGGCAGAGCATCACCAGGGCAGATAACCAGCATCTGATGATATCTGTGTCTTGCAGCCTAAGAACTATGTATTAAAAATATGATTTTAATAATTTATGATTATATTATTTTGCCCAATTGTGTTATTTTTTCCGATTCAGCGCCTAAAATTAGGGGACTATGTATGTGAGTGGTTGTAATTTCTGCACAGTTCGCGAACTATTTTGAAAAAAAAAACCAAACAAAATGTAAATTAACGCTGAAAGTCCACATTTCAAGCAAAACTTAATCGTCTAATTTCCAATCCAGTTTGTTGGCTTATTAAGACAAAAGTAGGTAAATTGTCTCATTGTCCAGAGACTTAATTGCTTGTCATAACCACACTGGAATCTAACCAAGGTATCTCCCAAATTTTTGCATTATCTTAGGTGTAGCCATCTTAGATATTCCTGAAGAAAGGTGATGTGATCTCAAAATTAATTTTCCAGGAACTGCAGAATTGCAAAACTCACAGCCTATTGTTTCAAAAACTCTTAGAAGAAATGCATTTGCAATGTACAACATCTCACCGCCAACCTTCAATATGCTGAATGCCACAGAGTCACCAGCATGCTGGGTTGCTGCATGCTGAAATGCAGAGCATAATCAAGACAGTGATGACGCTAGTAACAGTTACATGTGTTGAAAATGCATTATACTAAATTATTGTGTTAATCTGTTATTATTTTGGCTAAAAAGATTTGGCTTGATATTTGATGTTGCGGTGCGAAGGCATCTTTGATGCAGTATCAGTGAATTATGAATGCATTGGTACATTTCTCCTCTATAAGCTCTTTTAAAAGGGTCATGTCAGGTACAACATCGCTGCTCCATTAAAAAATGTAATCAGTTGTATGTAGCAAGAGAGCGAGTGATTTTCAGAGGTCTCATGGTTGCCGAAAACACTTCATGGAAAATATAAAGGGAGCAAACATGTAAAATATAAAAAAAAGGATTTTTAAAATTATGATGGTCAGTATCAGTGTTAGGTGGCATTTTTGGTTCAAATGTGCAACCATGGGTTTATTTTGTAAGGAAAAAAAGCCCTTTATGTATTCCTATTAACTAGCTTCATTTAGTCGAGAAGTCTTTTATTTGGAAAATAAAAATTAACTTCAATGAATACCAGTGACCACAGGATGTCACGTAACCCGCCAAAATCGCACAACTGAAGATGGACACTAAGCGCTAGCTCCACACAATAGGAGGTTCATTACATGCCTGGCCATTAAATTATACATTGGAGAAATATCTAATATTGCATATCGTCAGTTAGAAACAACCTTTATATATTGCTTTACTGCAAGCCTCACTCCCTCATTAATTTTACTGATACTTCCAGATGGGAGGCAGAAATATTAATTTTATACAGCCTCAGGCACCCTCCACTGTTAAGGTACTCTCCATATCTTTGTGTTTTTGGAAGAATTAATATCAGGCTTCCGACGTAAAATTTCAGGACCAGTGGTGGAACGTTAAGTATGTCACAGGTGTAATTAATGGCGCACAAGAATGATTAATTTATTAGGTAGCGGCAAAGCAAGAGACAAGCAAGAACTCAGAGCTCATTGAGCCTACCTTAAATTCATGGTGGCATACTTACAGATTTATGCAAATGAATTGGCTCTTTCAATGTTGCATTAAAATGCTAGTGCTACTGCACTGCACGGTACATTAGTCTGTTCATCCAATAAAAACGGCATCTTTTACGAGTGAATCTTTGAGTTTGAAGGAGCTCAGGGACAAGATTCATTTTGTGCACAGATGTGAGGGGTGGGTGTATATGTGCAGATCTCTGTTTCGGAGGCAGACGGGAGGATGTTAGAGCCCAGATTCAATCAAGCCACAGCAGGCTTCACCCTTAACATTCAGCACGTTTAAAGGCACAGTTCACCCTGAAAATGAATGTTATTTATTATTTCTATATCTTCTTCATGCTCATTGTTTTGCATGGGCAATTTGATTGACTCGTCAATAAGGCTTCACAAGCAAGGTAAATAAAATTCAAAAAATGTGAAAAATTGTTTGTGGTTGAATAGTTTTATGATTAACTATACCATTGTGTGCGTATATATATATAAATAGCATTGCAAAAATGACTTTACTCTAGAAAAGAAAACAAATGAATATTATTCACCACATGGCTGACATGGGCTAAAACAGGAACTAAAGAGTCTGCTTTCCAAACTCTGTCCAAATTTCCCTTATTTTTCCAAAAAAAAGAGCCCCAGTGGCTCTTAATATGCATTGTCTTTTAAACAGGAAGGCTGTTTGCTCTTAATTTTAAAATGGGCTCCAATATGATGCACAAAATCAGGAGCTCAGTCACTGGCAACAACACTGCCAAAACACTGCTTCCCTTTTCATCAAAAATCAATATCCTTTTATGACATTCTTTAAAAATTCTTCACAAATTCAAATAAAATGTGAAAAGGGGGGGAAAAAATCATATTCAAACATTAAATCCCAGGACAATTTCATTGGCGCACAACCCACAATATGCCAGCGAGAAAAAGCAAGTATCTCTCATAGATGTGCTGATTTTCTTGTAGTCACTGCACAGTCATTACATGTAACTTTTCTCACCACAAACATAGGAATTCCAGTAGTCAGCAGGAATAAACACCCATTATTTACGTATAAATTTTTTCACTGCCTAATTTTTTTTATTCTCATTGCTGCCACCCTATTGCGCTGCAAGGATTTCCACCTCTCCTCTCTGACTGGCTCCGTTTCCAAAACAAGGCCTCCACTTAGCAGCCCAGAGGGATGTCCCACGTTGATGAGGCCTGCCCCGCGCAATACACCATCCCAGAGCTGCATGGCAGGGGTGCTCATGAAAGCACTAACTGACAAAATGTGAGGGGACTGGCGTTCTGCGGCAGAACCGGGGGGTTGTTCCTCGTCACCAGATGACAGGACATGTATTAATTCCTCTGTCTCTCCTTTTTTTTTTGACATACATGTGTCACAGCTTAGCGATAGACAGGCGGTACATATTAATTAGGCCCCGAGACATGGCAGAACTGCTTGCTATTAACTGGAAAGGGAGGGACCTGCTTTAATTGCATGTGAAATCAAAGTTGAGTGACAGACATTCATGAGTGCCATTTGAATTAGCGGATGTAAAAGCTATTGTATTCGCTCAAAGGCCATCTTAAAATATGGAGGGGTAGCATCGGGAGAAAAGAAAATGCGTCATACCTGTGCAATTCACTGCAATATTGCTGCGGTCAAGATTGGGAAACCGTAACTCTAATGTAAGATATATCCATTTTTGCCATGCAATTCCATCAATTCTGCTCTGTCACACAAGTGTATTTGTACTTCTGTTGGTTTTTACATGAGAGACATTATATTCTTCTTGTCCTTGAATGCTATCACCTACAGTTACAGAGCAGTTAAATAGGGAAGAGTGTGGCCTGCAGACATGGTTATCTGCGTATTGAACCAGATCCAAGAAGGGCCACTGATGTTGTACCCATAAGCACTGATGTTGAACCTGACCTGAATTTGTTCTTTATTTGAAGTATGAATGCATATTGAATACACAAGCATTCACATCTTGCGGTGGCATTTTTATGACTATATTGATTCAATGTACTGCATGTGCATTTTTACATTCCTCCTTTGTATGCTTCATAAAATGAGCCACATCTGGGGTAACTTTCTCGCCACATAACAAAATTTGACATCTTTGCGAAAGCCGTTTGTTGGGAGTAAAAAAGTATATGAAGAGTTTGGTTCCAAAACGCTATAAGTGCCAAAATGACAAAAATTGAGATAATAGCATCGAGCGATAGTCCTGCACTTCTTACACATGGTGCAAAAACCTGTCATTAGAAATGCGTACTATATGGTGTATTTTTTCATTGTCAAAGTTTGTGTTTTTCTATGAAATGCAATAGGCGCCAACATAGAAAAAGCTGATTTACTCAAAATGACCAAAATGGATATATTGCATTTTGGAACCAAACTCTTCATATATAAACTACATCTGCTCTGGTTGCAAATTATGGTATGGAATAGGTTATATTTTGATGCAACAGTTTTTGTGTAAACCTTTAATATCATGGCAAATTAAAATAGAACATCTAAAAGATGGGAGTGGCTAATGCTCGTATACTTCGACATTTTATCTATACAGCAGACTCGCTTCCTGAGAACTGCAGTGTGTTATCACTGGACAATGAGCTTAGACATTGGGCTAGTCTTGGACAATTTTGGATTTGGACCCTACGTTTTCTCTTTGAGAACATTTTAAGTTGAGAAAATCATATCGTAGTTCCACAGTTCTGACAGGAACCAGGAACCAATATCTTTCCCTTTTCTTCGGGGGAACGGCAGAGTTAAACCTGCTCATATCCCCTCTAGTTCCCCACATATGCACTTTCCTTGGATCCAATAGCACTAGGAAATTCGGGAGACTAGATCAGTTTCTCTGGCAGTGATACAGGGATCTAGGCATTGCTTATATGCAGATGATTGCCTTATTTTCCTTTCCAATATTGTCACGTCACTATGACACGTTTTAATATGCTAATATCAATTTGTAAAGATGGCTGGATATAAAATACACTTGACAAAGTCTTTGCTCCTTCCGCTGAATAACACCGCAAAAAATTCAGGCATCAAACGGCACTCCTTTTTGCACGGCAAGAGTTCGGCAAGAGTTACCAAACTCTTGGGCCCCCCTATGCACGTGGGTTTTTGCTACAACCTCATTTGTAATTGTAGTTTGTAAAAAAGCTGTAAATTTGTCCTAATTGGGTTCATTTCATGGTTAAAGCAGTCATCATTGTCTACCTCAAAAAACTAAACAGGATTTATATATGTTTTGTCATTGCAGTTCATATGAGCTGGGAAATAAGCCAAAATCAAGCTGACTGCATTAATTCTAAGATGTTCCTGACCTCAAATTTTTCTATCATGTTGTTCATCCAAGAGACTTAAGTATTGGTTGTGATTCAAATTCATGTGTACCATGGCAAGCTATAAAAGCAGATTCGGTGAAACACAGACTTGGGATTTGGGTCATAGACCTGCAAACCTGAAATTTGAGAGCATTATTTATAGTTCTCTGGAAATAACTAGAAAACTAGAACAGATTATGGACATTGCAACAAGACTCCCTCTCTATAGCAGAACCACTATAATTCTTAGTAATGTGGAAACCAATTTCCTTTCCCCAATGGGCCTGCAAAGAGATCTACACATTTGTTACGTTTCGCATTCCAAGACATTACACAGCAAAATGATCAGAGTTAATAAGCCTCTTACAGAATGGAATTTACTCCTATAGCCTGTTTGAGTTCGATCTCGCCAGAGTGGAACCAAACAGACTCTGAAAGAGTCGATTTTGCTCAGAAGATTTTGCTATATTGGAATTATAACAATTTACTTGGCATCTCATTTTTTTTAAATATCAAAGACAGAAACTAGAGGCACTCGTAGAGTGCAAACCTCCGCTAAGGCAGCACAATCCAAATCTTCATGAGTGGGAGCAAAGTTGAGTTATCGTGTGTCATACGATTTCAAGATGGCTGCCATATTGTTGTACTGATCGCGGTGAAATTCAATAGGGTCCATCCTTGATGTAATAGCAATGCACCCACAAAATTTCAGCCAAGTCCATGCATTACGTTTTGAGTTACATATGTTGTTCACAAACAGACAGACAGACAGACAGACAGACAAACAGGGGCGAAAACATAACCTCCACCCCAACTTCATTGGCGGAGGTAATAAGATATGAAAGCATATAAGGTACATTTGAATGGCTTTTTAAACAAACACCACATGCACGAGTGGAGAGATCAACCTGTTCACACAATATGGAAAGGTGAACAAGGTAGTTTTAATCTGGAAGAAGATAGGATATGGTCAAATTTAAATAAAACATTAGAGAATCTTGCTAATTAGCTCATTTATCTCAATATTAATCGTGTCATGACCCAGACCAGGAACTGAATGCATAGTCAGGATTAAATTCAATGGTAGGATATATTGGTAGTAATGAGGTAGTAATGACAGAGGGATGGAGTCCATTGCAGGATAACCCAGTTCTGTTCAGATGGTGCAGGCTTGGATGAGAGGGTGTAACCATGCCCAGCTAGTGGCCGTCTGGGACAGCTGCTAGATGGAGTGCACACTTTGCCAGAGCTGAACTGTCAGATTAGAGGACCGAGGTGTTTAGCAGGAACACAGTGCCAATTCTGATGACCGCAGGAGGCTTTGGAGGTTGTTCCAAATAAACTGGGCAGAGGAACAGACTGAGGTCTGATTATGCAATTTTCAGTGGTGTGCAGTGTACTTCCGGCTCTTATTGTTTTCAAGCTTCTCCTTTTATTTTATTTTATTTATTTACTGAATAATTAAGACCAATATATAAGCCTATAATTATGAAGACATAATTAAGAAATGACAGAGATCTGCGATGGAATACATTGGCGATGAATTTGATAGTGATATTGTGGGGAGGAAAAAAATTAATTCATCCAATATCTCTGCATTCCTTCTCCCATTTAAGCTTTTTTTTTTTTTTTCAAAAGCGCCACCAAATTTACTTTGAGATTGCACTTAATCAAAATGTTTTCAGTGTTCAAAAGGATAGGGTATATTTGCAGGGGCGCACAGTTGCACTCTCATTGCCACAATGTGATAATAATTAATTTATGAAATTACCAACATTTCTTATGTTTAAGCGTTCATAATTGAATAATGTAGTAACTTGGTTACTGGTGCATTTTGAAAGTTCCATGCATGGCATGCATCTAAAATCATTTAAAAAGCATGCCATGCATTAAACTTTCATGGTAGCAAAGTCTTTGAAGAGATCTTAATAGTCCAGCTTCTAAGAAAGTTGTAGGTAGGCTACAATATTAGATTGTATGAATAGCAATTTTCTATTTTATTAATTAGGAATAAAATATAAACCTTGTATAAATACCTTATTCAGCAGCATTTACAACATAATATTCTACTTCAAGATGGAATTTAGAGAAATTTCAATAAATTGCCATCTATGCAATCTCATATTGCAGCCTTCCTCTTTGACACCAAGCTAGAGTCTTAATAATCAATAGCAACATAGCTTATTGGCAGCTACTTGCTCAGTAAATTAATTCAATCAATTGCGCGATTCTTAAGCAGAAATTGGATGAGAGTTTATCCCGCATTATGGTAACATCACTGGTTTAGAGTTCTACTTTTACATGAGCAAACTTAACAAGTGCACCTGAGTTGGTAAAACTGCATTTTTAAAAACATTTTCTGAGGCGTATCAAGCCGATCAGACACTTACACATGTTATTACACTTACTGACTTACATATAATAAAAAATATATATACCCTTTTGTGAGCTACAGGAATTCAGAAGCTTAGAAAGACACTGGTGTTTTATGTCACCATTAATATGAATTGGAAAATGCTTGGTAACTACTGCAATGAACAATAATGCAAGCTAAGGGGAAATGGACTGTAATTTTACCAAGTGATCCTTGCAACTGAACAAATTAACACTTGGTTGCTAATAAGGAAACATGAATGGAACAGGTTTGGAGAAGTAATGCGCTTTAAGGCGAGATGAAAGCAGAGCTATAATCCCTATGATGGCAAGTCCCAGGAGGAAGAGGTTAATAGTATCGCTGTCCCATATCAGTGCTCTTAGGAGTTTAACACCAGATCCCTGCCAAGTGATTCTTCCCTTTTCTCAAGTATGAATCAACATAGATTTGTTTTGACTAGTTTTGGCTGGAACATTTGTTTCTGGTGGATCTCTGTGTAAACAAATACTGAGTAATATGCTGCTAACAATGCATTGCCAGATTGCACAAGTGAAGGATTGAGCAAGGCCAAGGCATCAACAGTACTTTAGCATGGGCAAGGATTGCCTCCTAAATAAAAAAAACTTCAAGAAATGAGGCTTGATGCCTTAAATTTGTTTATCCAATCCATGTGTTATTACACTTACTATATTTATTTATCAATTTAATTTATAAAAAGGATCTTTTTTAAAATTATTATCAAGAATAAAGTGCTCAAGTAAGAACATGCCTTTAGTCATAAATAAACATTACAAATCAAATTTTCAACATGCGCACACTCACATCAGTCAATTAGATATTTAAGAAATCAAAAAACACCTTTTAATTTACAAAAAAAAAAATCTAAATCCTAAATTAATCAAAATAATCACCACTTACAATAATAATTCCTGAGCATGGAATAGAATGGAAATATTATTAGACAACCGTGGCAACAGTGCAACTGGCACATTTTTTTGGATGTCCCTGAATGATTTCATGATATAGATAATGTTAAAAACTGACAAAGATAAAAACTACATAATCCCTGAAAATGACAGCTGTCCCTGGGCCCCAAGTTTTATCTGAAGCTGTGAAAAAGGGAGCTCCAAGTGTAGTGGCAGAGGATTTTTCTTGCCCTTTACCAGTTTAAAAGGAATGAAGCAAATGAATGAGGGACATTCACAACTTCACATAAGCCTAGAGCACCAGGTACAGTGTGCCCACAGGTTGCAAGATATAATCAAAAAGAGATGTCACTCCTCAAATTGTCAGTTGGTTATGTTAATCTTATACTGTGTGGCCTGCAGCAGAGTTTGTGAAAAACAGTAATATCTTCATGGTGGTGCAAAAGAAAGCAGATAACAAATTAGCTACGTATATTTTTACATTGAGGAAATTCACCGGCAGATTTAACCGAAAAACTAGATAGCGCCGTAATCGTTAGACTCAGGTCCTAGCCTTCATGTTGCTGTGTGCAGGAATTGACCACTGAAGCTCAAAATAAAATCACCATCAACTGTCTGCTTGGAGATGGTGACCATGGCAGCTGAACGGATGCCAGAAAGGACCTTAAACCCCAACTTGCCACTTTGTGATCATAATTGGACTGAGAGAAGCCAGTTAGTTACCCCAACTATCCAAACCATTTGAATAGGCCTGCATAAGCCAGCCTGTGACGAATCAAGTACATCCTCAACATGCAATCAGTGCTCAGGGCTGGGGGAAATTGGGCCCGGATTGATAAGACAGAGAGAGCCACTCAGACTGACTGACACAAGTTCCCCAGATATGCTTTGCACTTTTAATGCCCCACCCCCTCCAGTCTTCTCTCCAGCCACGGCAATGTCATGACAACGCTCGCCTTCACATATGGCCCTCGTCTGCCCTAAAATTAGCAGAAAGGTGCTGGGCGCGAAAATGAACCTTGGGACCTTGAAGTACCCCATTTGGCAATACTGAGCAGGCGAATTAATAACCCTCCCTCGTCCTTGCTAGCCATCATCCATTTGCTGTGAGTCAGCTGTGCCTCCCTTCTCAAGGAACCGCAAAGGATAAACCAAAGCAATAGTTCGTAGTTACCACACTGCGTCGCCAGGCATACTTTGCAGTAGTGGCTTCCAGCTTCAGTGTTGCCTCTTCTGATAACTCTGACATCTGTTGATCACCAGGGGAGCTTTTTTTTGTTGTTTGACTGGTATTTGTTGAACTGGCCCAACAGGATGTTTTCCAGAGGTCCATCAGGACAAATCACATTAAGATCTAGTCCACATAAATCTGGGTTATAGTTACAGTATATAGTCCTGTTGTTAAAGTGGTGTTTTCAGTCTTTGCAGACATGGTGGCAAAAACCAGGATGAACTCTAAAATTTTTATTTTCCCCTTTTGTCCCATGTCTCAGAGGCCTACTCAAAGTTCAAACCGAGCATCGGAATCAGCATGGGGAAGAAAGTTGATTCAAGTGACTTTGAGTGCGGCATGGTTGTTGGTGCCAGACGGGCTGGTCTGAGTATTTCAGCTACTGCTGATTTGCTGGGACCATCTCCAGGAATCACAGAGAATGGTCCAAAAGAGAGAAAATGTTCAGTGAGCGGCATTTCTCTGGGCAGAAATGCCTTGTTGATGCCAGAGTTCAGAGGAGAATGGCCAGACTGGTTTGAGCTGATAGAAAGGAAGGCAAAAATGACTCAAATAACCAATTGTTACAACTAAGGTATGGAGAGGAGCATCTCTGAGTGCACAACACATCGAACCATGGAGTAGATGGACCACAGCAGAAAACCACACCGCATGTCACTCCTGTCCACTAAAAACAGGAAACTGAGCCTCATCAAAATTGGACAATAGAGGATTGGAAAAACACCTTGTCTGATGAGTTTTGATTTCTGCTGCGACAGAGCTGCGTGTTAAGAAGCTGCCAGAACCGCTTCAGTGCACCTTCACACCTATAAGTCAGCTGGACTCAAAGAGAGAGACAGAATACCATTCTGCAGCATTACTGGCATCACCCATCACCCACTGGACCACCTCACGCAGGGGCCAAAACCAGAAATATTTGATTAGAACTGTTTAAAATCTTTTTCGTGGACAGCCGAAATGCTTCGAAAACTGGACAAAGACTGTGTTCTCCAAAGCTGCTAGCTCATTCCAAAACGCAAATACTACCTCTGTTTGCCGTTTTAGGTGGCTTTTTAATCCTTCCAATGGTAAATCTTTGCAACAGCACTAAAGCCGACTGTGATGAAATGCGCACAAAGCAAAAACATTACCACTGCTTCCATGCTGCCTGAATAAGTTTGGTTATGGATATTATATTATCTTCACGGCAATTTTAGACCAGGGCCATGGACGCTTCAAAGCTGTGAAATCGATCACAGGATATTCGCGAGGCAGACGGTATAAATGGACTAAAACATTTGCTACTTACCTTCTACTGATTCTTCTTGCGGGAGATATCCAGCTAAACCCGGGTCCACCTGCGCAAACTGGCTGCTCTCACCTGTTTGATCAGCCGCCAGCGGGTGTGGGTGTGCTGCGGACTCCACACGGGGAAACTCCCCTGGTGACTGAGATTGCACAGGGCCGCTCTGATGTGGGATTGGTGGATGGCGTGGCTGAACTGAGATGCTTGAATGTGGAGCCGTTAACGGAGCTGAGCATAGCTGTGGGTGGCTTCTCCACCGCACAACCAGCACCTGGTACGAGCGCGCGGTGTTGGGCGACCGGGAAGCCAGGGTTGCTCTGCGGAGTAGTGGGGGGCGGAAGCTCGGTTGCGGAGCCTAATCTGGCACTCGTGGCTTGTGCAAACAGAACATCTGATGGACAAGCCTTGCTTATAAATCCCTTAGCACTCTTAACTAGTAAACCGGTTTAAGTGGTGTCTGCGTCAACAACGGAATAAGTGTGGAAATAAAAGCCGCCCTGATAACTCGGACTCCTCCAATAACATCTACAGGTCAGGACTTTAAAACTACAGGAAGTGTTTGTGTGGAGGAGGAAAACGGATGTTCACCAACAAAAACTCTCGTAAGTAGATTAGTGAGTGAGCATGAACAGTATTAAATCTTTAAAACTGTGAATCATGCAAGAGTTTTATGGGACCCACAAACTAAACCGAAGGGAATATTCGGTGGTCACCTCAATGTGCGCAGTTTACTTCCTAATCATGATAAAATTAAAGTACTCCTCACTGGTTCTAACTTGCACTTTTTATGCCTCAGTGAAACATGGCATTAAAAGAAATTCAGACTTTTGTTGTGATTAGTTTATGAACACTCTGGAAAGCATTGTTGGAAAATTTCTTAAAAATCATAAAAAATCTAAAAGGAGGCATTCTCTACACTGGGTCAATGAATCAATTCGGAAACTTATGAAACAAAGGGAATAGGCCCTAAAAACTGCCCTGAAAACCCACACTAACAGTGACATAGTTTTATTTAAAAGTCTGAGAAACCAAGTTACTAAAAACACAAGGACTGCAAAAGCTGCATACTACATCACTGCAATTACTGAAGCCAGAGGAAGCTGCTCTATAATGTGGAAGCAAATAAATAGTATGATAAAACCCTTAGGCAAACAAAGTAACATAAGTAGCATTAAAATTGGGGGTGAGCTAATTTCTTGTTGCAGTCAGATTGCACATGAATTTAACAGTTATTTTGTTACATGTTGAGGAACTAGCTAATGATTTCAAAGTTTGCTGTGTGGAGCCTCCTGTTCCTAATCGAGCATGTGCAGAAAATTTTATATTCAAACAAACAAACATAAATGATGTCCTTGAAATAATAGACAAGCTCTCAAACAGCCACTCCAAAGATCTTTCTCACCTTGATGTCTCTTTTCTTAAAAAGCTTAAATACATATTGGCAAAGCCTCTCACTCATCTGATAAACCTGTCCATAGCTAATGGCACTTTTCCTTGTAGATGGAAGCAAGCGAGAGTAATTCCAGTTTTTAAAGCGGGTGAAGCTGATCAGGTATCAGGTAACTACAGACCAATTAGTATTTTATCTGTATTTTCTAAAATACGTGAGAAGGTTGTTGCTCAGCTATTTATTAAGTATTTGGATTCAAATGATTTTCTCCACCCGCTTCAGTTTGGCTTCTGTCAGCGCTATTCTACTGAGACTGCTAACTGCTTTCTCACAGATGAGCTTAAATCCGTTCTGGATGAAGGTGAGGTGGTAGGGGCTGTATTTCTTGACCTTAAAAAGGCTTTTGATACCCTGACTCATGATATTCTTCTCTATAGATTGTCAAAATTAAATTTCTCTGCTGGTGCGCTACAGTGGTTTAAATCTTACCTATCCGACCGAGAACAATGTGTTACCATTGATAATGAGAAGTCATCATTTCTGAAGACTAAAACAGGTGTCCCACAAGGCTCTGTTCTTGGTCCGCTTCTCTTTAGTTTATATATCAATGACTTACCTCAGTCATGTGTGGGAGCAGGTTTTCAGATGTGTGCAGATGATACTTGCTAGTATGTGTCTGGTAAGACCACATCTTCTCTAACCATAGATTTGAGAATCATGTGAAAATGGCTTGTAGGGCTGCTAAAGTGAACCTTCACACACAATATTTGCTGCTTACCATTCCAGGCAGCAAATATTTTTATGCACACTATGATCTTCTCTCATCTCCGCTATTGTGTAACTTCCTGGTCACAAGCAGCACCTACAACAATTAAACCTATGATGATGATCTACAATAGAGTGATTAAAATTCTAGATAGGAAGCCAATAAGGTCACATCATTGCCACATTCTTAAACAAATGAATATGTTAAGCTTTGATAATTTTATTAAATTTGCTAACCTGAAACTAATTCACAAATGTTTAAATAATCAGGCCCCCCAGGTGCTCAGTCACCTCATTGTTCCCCTCAGAGTATTTGGCTCTGTAACGCATGGAGCATCTTATGGAGACTGTAAGGTGCCATTTCGTAAATCTTCTCAAGGACAAACGGCATTCTCTACCCAGGGGGTTAAAATGTGGAATGCTTTAGCAGTAGAACTCAAACTTGATCCAGACCTGAATAATTTTAAACTTGGGCTGAAACAGCCTTTAAAGAGGACTCAGTCTTGCAGTCATGGATGACTATGCATTTCCTTTCTAGAGTTATGTTATTGTGTGATTATGTATTTTAAGGTCTTTGTATTGCATGTTTTGTGTGAAATTGTTGAATGTTTATTGCTGTGATTGTTTGTGTGCATTTGAGAATTTTATGTATTTAAAAGCCCAGTTAGGGAGGGGCATTGCATATTAGCTGTAGCTATAAATGCTCTAGTGTGTGGCAACGGTTCACTTGCGTCATACTTGTCCCTGGACAAATAAACATAAAATAAAATAATAATAAATAAAATTCAGATGGTAGGGTCAGAATTTGGCATAAACAACATGAAAGCATGGATCCATGCTGCCTTTTATTAATGCTTCAGGCTTCTGGTGGTGATGATGTAATGGCGTGGGGGATATTTTCTCAGTGTACTTTGGGCCCCTTAGTACCAACTGAACATTGTTTAAGCGCCACAACCTACCTGAGTATTGTTGCTTACCATGTCCATCCCTTTATGACCACAGTGTACCCATCTTTTCATGGCTACTTACAGCTGGAAAATGCGCCATGTCACAATCATCTCAAACTGGTTTCTTGCACATGACAATGAGTTCCCTGTACTCCAATGGCAATGGCCTCAACAGTCAACAAATCTCAATCTAATCCAGCACCTTTGAGCTGCGGGGGAAGGAGAGATTTGCATCAAGGATGTGCAGTTTACAAATCTGCAGCAACTGCTTGATGCTATCATGTCAATATGGACCAAAATCTCTGAGGAATGTTTTCAGAACCTTCTTCAATCAATGGAATGAAGAATTAAGGCAATTCTGAAGGCAAAAGGGGGTCCAACCCAGTACTAGCAAGGTGTACCTAATGAGGTGGCCGGTGAGTGCCCATAGATAAGCTGTGTTGAGATGTATTTTACATTGAGACATAAATTGTCCTTCATATGTCAGCAGTACACTTAAATCTGCAGTGAAAGAATCATATGCCTGCAATCTGCTCTGTGTTTCCATTTTTTTTTAAGTGAATTGAATTCAGACCAATCTAATTTTGCAACCCTGGCCATAATCTCACTGCGGTATGCTAACATGAGATATCAATTTAAAAAACTGATATACTGCACTGCTCAAAAATAAACATTAAAAATAATGCATCTGCTGAAATTTCATGGTGTTTGATCTCACAGAAATTGACATAAGGTTCATCCACTGGGATACATAATGTGTTTGCGTGTGTTAGAATTTAATAAAGTGCTGTTTTATCAGAAAATTTCTTTTAATTTACAGAAAATGTGGTGCTTAAATCATGATTTTATATGGTGTAATCCAATTTTTTTCTGTTGTACATGAGATAAAAAATCTCTCAACTGCAGCCTCTTACTTGAAAAAGAACAGACACATTAAGATTTTGAGACAGTAAAAATGATTCTAGAATGATGTTAATGATTCAGAAATACCCAAAACAATATTCCAGCGCTGCGAAACATTGAGGCATCATCTGTTTTACAGCAGACTATTTCAGAGGAAATGCCATTACCATGGCTAATTTGCAGACCAAAATATCTCACTAAAAGCATTTGTTCTTGGATTTTTGATGTACACAAACATTGATCACACAGTCAAAAAGTAATGTCTATTCTCGTACAGTCAGTGATCAAGTATCCATAGTCACAAATATGTATAGGATAATGCAAATCTTCTCCAGAATGAATGTTTTATAGCGAATAGCTCATTATAAAAACCTCTGCCAGACAAAATAAAAACAGTGAAATAAACATTCACAGTACAGTTTGGATTTGACGTAGGCCACATAAATACACATGGAAGTCTTCGCAAGATGAAGGAACCCTTTGCGCCTCAGCCTCTCTATCAGTGGAGGTAGGTGCTCTCAGAAAGGACAGTACATACTAATAAAAGATGAGCACTTGAATCACCTGCATCAATTTATATAGGTGGTGAGACTAACGTTTCAACGCACTACGTCTTCCTTGGAGTCAAGTTTTTTAGTGGATAACTAGTACTTACTGGAATGTTAGCAGAATATGGAGAAAATTCAAATGTCATAACCATCCTCACTTAAAACCCATGCCGCCCTTAGCACTGTTTCATAGGAAACGTCCAGGACAATAGTCAGGGTGCATGAGAACATACCATGCGAATTCAGCAATCTTGCTGAAGGGAGAGAGAAAGATACATATTGTATAGCTGCCACCACATGATTTTTACAAGCCCATCATCAACACGAGTCACAGAATGAAACGTAATGAGCGGGGTTATCACTATCCTCCACCCACACACATATCCGACCTCCTCTCACCCCCTCCCGAGCCCTGAAATCTGCCCCTTTGGGGAGGCCGGGAGGGCAGGAAGTAAAGTGCCAGGGAGGAACATACTGATGTTAATTAACAGCGCAAGTCGCAGATGCCATGCTTGTACTCGCACAAGAGGTGGTCCAGCACATTATTGCAGCTCAGGATTTTTTCTCCTTCCCTTATCCTATTTTTTTTCCTTCCTCTGTCTGCGCTTGTTTCCTCAGTGCAGGGATGTCGACATTGAGCCACCTTTGAATAGCATTATGCAACCCCTCATTAGCGATTTTTGCTTCATTATTTCTTATTATTTGGAGCAGTAAAGCCATATTATAAGTGTCTATGGCACTGACCAGACACTTCTGTATTTCATTGACCCTCTCATTTTGTCCAGCCATTAAATATTGTGACGTTTTCTTTTTTTTACAATATCATGGCCATTTACTGTTAGCAGTTGATGGATATTGCAGGAGAGCTAGCAAAAGTGTGAAGATGGATTCTACCAGACTGTGTTGCCAACAATAAAATAGTATTGAGGTAAATATAGGACTATATTGCAATTGAAACAAAAGCACTCAATCTGAGAACAAAGGAAGGAGATAAGGGTCCGCAGATAGGCAAAGCTTTGTTAATTAACCATGAAAATTTCACGGAAGCCACAGCAAGCTGAGTGCTGATAGATATGGCCTACTGCTAATCAACAGATGACACACTAGAGACTAAAATAGAACATTTCACCTGCTCTCACCATCATAAATGTCTGTCAGGCTGTGAGAATATGACGAATTTGGTCATATCATTTTTTCCCCCCATCTGCCCTGAAGAACAAAAGCCCAATAACGGGGCGAGATAATCAAGCTGAGGGCTAGTTTCACATTATTGAGGTGGTGTATAAAATTATAGATATTTTGATCAGAATGCTGTGATACACTGATAAACATAATTGCATGTAATTTGCAGTAATTAGATAGACATACAGCTTATATAAACCTCATAATGGGTGAAGACCACATATCAAATTAAGTTGCCTTCAGATCACTCACTCCTCAAAGCAAGATAAATCTGAGAGTGGCCAGGATGAACTACCGGGTGGCAGAAAGGAAGAAATCTCAAAGATTTCAATGGCAATAGCGGAAATCTCAGAGAAGACCATTCTAGTCTGGTACTCTCAGGGTGTGTGCAGATAGAACTGAGTGGGTTAACTCAACTCAAGCAGAGTAGATGTGAGAGAATTCTGAGATGCATGTTCCCTAATAATTGAATTAATGCTGATCATTTTATGATGCAGACTGCAGAGCCAAAAATGGTTAAATAATTTCATGACAGACATGAAGCATCTGGTGTTGCTTGGGCTGAGGTGGTATGGTGGACTGGTTTGACACAGGATAGACAACAAACTAAGCAGTGGCTTCAGACTTTGGTCAGGCATCCCTGAGTTTTTAAAATACTAGGGAATTAGGAAGCGAAACATTACATGGCAAATGTTTTTGAATACCCGTTCGCCCAACAATTCATTATAAAATTACAGGCATTAATAAGTAAGCATTGCTTTCACAACATTCATTATTCTGCAATGGTTTTTTCACTCGACATTTGCTTACATTTCATCCACATCTCTGAGATTTGGCAATGATGTGCCTGATTCAAAGTTGTTTGTGATTTATGGGGTGGAGGTCAGAGCACTGTACATGCCAGTTATGTTCTGCATCGATCAAGAAAAAAAAAAAACTGTACGGACCTCTCTCCGTGCATTGAGATTCTCTCATCATGAAAAAATAAAGGTCCAACCTCAAATCGCTAGAGGCACAGAATAACTGTGAATGTCAGAGCACGCCAAAGCATTAAAATTTATTTTCATTGAAACCAATGAGCCTTTCCCAGTTTCTCCCCATGTGATTGCTTCTATTTCTACAAATCAAAAATAAGTTGAAACAAAATGAATGGCAGGACATGATATGATATGATATGAAAGCAGAACTTGGTTGCATAATAGTTTAAGCCTTCAAGCTTTCCCACCGAAAATGGTGGGAATGTTGAGACAAGTGATCATGCAAGCATATGTTAAAATAAAGGAAATTTATTTGACTGCTTACCAAAAATCACCCCGGATTGATACATCCTTGTTCCAATGTCCCGGTCATGTTTGGTAGCATTTATCTCGCTTCACAATTTTAGAGAGAATGCATCAATTACCCTGCATACTGTAACAAAAGAAGAGCCTGATTTCAAAATTTACTCTCACAACATCAAGGTCATTGCTCAGCAGGCTGAACTCACTCCCAATGCATCAAACTATGATGTTTGTGCAGATGTCCAAGGCATCAAACAGTATGCGGAAAAGGAGATCTTTGGCCTCAGGTATTCGCTTAAACTTAAAAGCAAAATCGACAGCGTGTGCATTTGATGACAACAGTGAATATGCAAAAAAGATATATCTTGCACCCTGAATTTCAGAGTTATGAGAGTTCAAATGACCATTGCACTGCTACGCGCACTGAATAATGCATACGGTTTACGATTATAAACATTCATGGTGCTATGATTGACATAACAAAACAGGGATCAGGTGATTGGAGTGCTGATGGCCGGAATGAGTGCGCCTAGAGTTAACATAACATAACATAACATAACATGTATCTGAAGGAATTTCAGTATCTGAAGGGATATATTCACAATAGTATAAAGAAACTGGCGAGGGTAGTTGGGCTGAATGGCGTGTTCTCGCCATTCATGTTATGTTATGTTATGTTAAAACCTGAAAACGTCAATCCAGCATTTTTGTATGGACAACCAAAATGGTTTTTTTCTTTTTAAAAAAAAGGATGACGTGATAGCCCCCATCACAGCACCCAGGCCTGTGTTTGGGGCTGTATGGCACTGTAGTGTTTCTACAAAAATAGACCAAAAAATGAAGAAGAAAGCAGCTGTTGTGTTCTGGGTCCAGGACAGCATTTATGGTTTTAACAGTTTCATGTTCAAGATTTCATAGTTCATAGTTTATGTTCATGTCACAGTTTTAACAGTTTCTTGTATCAGGTTTTTGCATTTCATAGTTCACATTCATTGTCCATGTTTTTACTTTTCTGTGTTTTTTGTCTTTGCCAGGTCTGCCAAGCCACTCCACCGCTTGTCTGCGTTCAGCCCCGTGCCTTCGTTGTTGCACATTTCAGAGCTCTGGTTGGCTTTGGTATTTCCCCTTCCTTCTCTGCTGTGCTGATTCGGGGCTGTCTAAGCTTAATTGGCAATTAACTGTTTTTAAGTTACTAACATTCACTGGGTGGTGTAATTCATTAGATAGGCACATTACTAATATTACTAATTTAGACAGGGAGTTTATTGTCATGATTCCTGCTTTGCTATTTCAAGTCTTGCAGTGCTTTTCTGTTCTAAACATTCATGCTGCTTTCAAACTGCAAACTTAATTGGTACTTAAGCTGAGCACGCTCATTCTCTTAATGAGCAAGTCTTGTCATCCAATCTTAGTCCATGTCCAATGATCTTGCCATGCCTCTTGTTTCTCCTTCTCCAGGTGTTGCCCCTCATGTGTTCTGATTTCTTAGCCTTTATCTGGATGCGGTGGAAGTTGGCTGGTAGACAGTGTCTCAAGTTCAAGCTCATGCGTTGTTCCAAGTTTCTGCGCAAGTCTCATGCTTTTCATAGTTCTTGTTTTCTTGTATATTGCGTTTTGTTTTCCAAGCCAAGTCTTGTTATTGACATCATTAGTCTTATTTCTGTTCATGGTTATCTCCCTGGAGTTTCCAGTGGCTTTTTTGTCGTTTTTGAACTTTAGTTTCTAGCTCTGTGAAGCTTCCCTTAGTTTGTATTTTGCAACCCTTTGAGCCAAGATTTTTGTTGGACCTTGTGCCAGTTTTGTTTATTTTAATAAACTCCTCATTCCCCTTCACCTCGCTCCTGGTGTTTACCTGATCTCACATCAGCAGCAAGCATGCGCCGCCTTCTCCGTCATTGGTCTATTTCCGTAGAAACGCTACAGCACCATACAGCGCCACACACAGGCCTGGAAAATTTACTACAGCGATATGTTTCATGCGATCAAATGCAAGACTGTGATCAATCAGTAAGTTGCTGATTAGGGCTCTGATTGCAGGTGCTGAGGTTCTTTCCTGAAATGAAATAGGTACCATTTAACAGCTTTGAATCATTATAATTAGCTTTGTCTTTAAATTCTTAATTGCCTAATGTTTTTATTAGTGACTGTTACGTCTCTCTGCTCCAATGGTGGTCCTCTGCCCAAATTATGTTTCCAACTGCCTTTGGTGGAGAATTTGTAATCTTTCTTTTCGTTTCCGGATGTGCACCCGCGCCGACCTCAGCACCTAATGTCTCCAGGACCTATATAAGAGGCCCTGCCCAGAACCAAGATGGAGAGGGTTCGCTGACGTGGCAACTCACGCGTTTGTCCTGGCTGACCGCTTTGTACTTCCAAAAAAAAAAAAGCCACTTTCTTTTGTGTGTTCCAGAAGTTGAAATAATTAAAAACCCCCTAGAGAAACTAGAGCCTGTATCGCCTCTCCCACTTTTATGTTGCAGTTTGACTCCGTTTTGTGCGGGTCTAAACCGTGACAGTGTGCCCCAAATGTAATCGATTAGAAGCCAATTCATACTTTCATATTGGCCGCGTTTCCCAGCTAAGAGCGTTCTTAAGGAGTTAAGAAGGCTCTAAAGAAGAGATCAGCTAAGAGGGAGCCTTAAGATAAGAGTGTTTCCCAGATGGGTTCTTAGTGCACATCTTAACCAGTGTCTTTGTGCCCATCTTAACTGCCGCCTTACCTCAGGGCCGTAACCAAGATGTTTGAAGTACCAAGGTCAAATAATGTGCTTACACCACTACATTGTTTTGTCGCTAATAAGACATTTATTTCCAAGAACCTCTTCAGGTACACATTGAGAGGTAACAGCTGGACTGTAGACACGGACTTATATGTTGCATAACTTTCTGCATTTCTCACCTAACCTCCACAGAGCTCTGAAGTCTCACCATTGTGCGTGATTGTCACTCATTTCAGTCGGATGTCACGCAGTTACGCCACAAATAGTATTTCTCACGCAAAAAAAAAGATTAAAACGAAAACAATTTCCAACAGTTGGTCTATATGCGCAGCAGCACCGCTATAACTATGGAAACCGGCAGGAATCAAACACGTCTCCCCTGGAGTTCTCGGTGGCAGCTTACCACCTGACAACCAATCAAAGAAAGGAAAAGAGGTTCACGTCCTGATGCCCGAGCCACGTATATTCCCCTAAACCCCGACCGGGCCCCCTCATTGCCTCTCCCCCCATCTCCATCTTGGGAAGAAGTAGGGAAGCAGTCGTCACGTTCCCTTAATCAGGTTCTGAATGACAGTCTCCACAATAGCCAATAAGATAATAGTACTATGTATCTGGGTAATATTTAGGGAAACAACCAATGAAAAAAAAAAACACAGTCATCCTGGAATTAATTAAGTGATCCTGCTACAACAACGTTGTGAAAGCTGCGTTATTCATTCACTAATGGTGGAAAATCGGCAGAAGTGTATAAAGTACAGGAAAAAAAATAACTAAGTAAAAGTAGAAGTACCATGACTGAAAGTTGCTTTGGTAAAAGATGAAGTTATCCATATGAAAATAACTTAAGTTAATGGCCTAAAGTAATTCACATTAAATGTTTAAGTACCAAACGCATTTTGTGAAATACTTAAATTATTATATTAATTAAGTATAAAAGTATTAAATAATTTAAATAAGTATCATAAGTGCAGGTACAAGTACAAAGTGTTTTTCATAGGACGCATAGTAAGAAGAAAAGCAACCACTGTTTGTTCTCTCCCTGTGCTCTTTAATCAATTTTCAGGTGAAGGAAAGACAGTATTCAAAAAACAAACAAGCAGTCTCTCCTTAATATACTTCATCTTTGAGTTTACTGGCAGTTTGAAAACCACTATAATTAATAGTAGATTAACATAGTATCAATAACATGTCTAATTTTTGCTTCAGAAAACTGATATTTCTTAACTACTGATTGGGATACCACTGGCTCACTGTAGCTGAAGTACCTGCTGCAGGGGACAACCATTATTTCTGTAGCAAAACCTTTTCTTTTCACTGCTGGATAGATACTATGGGCAAGTATAATAAGCAGTTTGCACATCATGCTTAACTGAGGAGTTTTATTCAGGTAACTCCTGAAAAACGGGGATTGGAGTGAACTCGTCCATATTCTAAACCTTGTCCGGCTTGCTTGTGGATATTCAATAACTGATCCGTGTGTGCCATCTAGTGATATAATATTGTAACTGCGTGCATAAATTTGCAGCTACAGCTCCATCTTCACAAAGCGCTAATAATACCCTGCCGAGCACCGCTGTTCTTCTTGAACACGCCAAATCTAGATAATCTGTAAATGATTAATTAAATTCACATTTTAATGTGAAACGAGTAACTAAGTTGCCAGTGTAAAAGTGGCGAAGTGAAAGTACACTTTTTTATCTTTTAAATGGAGTAGAGTAAAAGTCCTGGTTGAAAAAAAAATCTGAGGTACAAATTCTCAAAAGAAAAAAAAAAATTAGCCTACTTAAGTACTGTAACGAAGTACATGTACTTCGTGCCATGCACCTCTGAAAACGGCAGTAGCACCCCCTGGAGAAAATCTTTCTCTAGCCGGCATTAAAAACAGCCCTGCCTCCTCTTAGCCTGCTCTTCGGTCGGCTTCGAAAATAACTATTTTTTCTGCCTCAGTGTTCTGCGCATTTATGGGTCAGTCTCAGGATAGCGTAAGATCTCCCTTCACAGCAATGATACAATTGAACTCTCTGTCGCAAGACTCGCGAATGAGTTCATCCGTTTACCTCAACCTGAGCTGCGGCGCATTCGCAGAGAAAGCCGTGGTATTTGAAGGTTCCCTGACATTAAATGGGCCGAAATTGACATGTACCACTTACTTTTGTATTTTTTCGCGAAAGAAAACGAAGATGCAAACGCTTTTCCGCGAAAATTTGTTGTCTTTAAACTATTTCGGATTAATTAAACTGATCGGGAACGCCCCCTTCGAAATGTCTGGAACTAGCCTTATATGGCAACTGATGTCAGGCACGGCAGCCAGCTGGTCAGATCTCCTCGCACCACAAGGAAATGTACATACACTTCGCTTTATTTACCACAGCCAGCTGACAGACCCTGACAAAAAACCACTGTTGGAATATCATAATAGTTATCACCAAAAAAATAAAGTAGCCTATTACTGTAGTAATTGTATGTTGGAACGAACAATATAAATTTGAGTGTTACTATTGAAATATTGTAGGGCTACCATAGCTAATGAAATAACAGTACAGGAAAAAAAAGCTAGTGTAATACTATAAAACGTCAACATTATTCGCCAGGGTATTTGCCAGAATATGTGGCGTTGAGTCGCTTTCACACCGGATGCAAGGCGGGTTTTCCGCACAACAGTTTACATTCAAAGACATGTGTATTCACATCTTCGCATTGACTTAGGGTGTGATCTGTCGTGCAAAAGGTTTGTTTCGGTCTGGTGTGAAAGCAGTTTTAGACATGCACGCAAGCTAGATGGCTAGGTGACGTTAATTTCCTGCAGTACTTACCCAGATAGCAAGCACCTCCACTTCAGATCTGCCCCGACTCTAAGCCGGATCAGTTGAAGTCAGCTGAGCTGGGGTAGATCCAGAGTAGAGGTGCTTGCTATCTGGGTAGCCAGCTAACTTAAGTTTGACGTAACGTTAGATTTTCATGAATTTTGATTATGAAATTATACAGCAAGTGTTCAGTCCAGGGTTGAGATAACTGCCAAGTTACACACTAACTATCTACCTGCCAGTTTAACTAACCACCTTATCCATTTAGCAAGCCAACGTTAGTGACAGTTGCGTGTATTTCCCTCTATCCAATCGCCCCGGTCTCGGTTCAGGCAGTTAGCGAGCTTTATGAGCAGAGCGTTTCGCGTGTATTCTCGTTTTTGCATTGACTTTGAATGTAGTCCGTCACGTGAAAAATTAATTTTGTGTTCGGTGTGAAGGCGGTTTGGCGCTGCCTATTCTAGCAAATGTTCTGGCGAATAATCCTGAAGATTAATGCCATAGGTGGTTAACTTTGATAAATTAGCTGGCGAGGGTAACTGTACAGCTGGAGAGTAACTGGATTATTGACAGCTGCCGTCACATTATGAGCCAGATGAACTCGGGAGGCTGTATTGTGATGCCTGATCGCCGGCTGTGCTGTATAGGTGGGTATCCATGATCACTGTGGATAGGCTTGTGACTTCGGCCACAACATGCATACAATATTTTTTATGAATCAATGAGTTATCTTGATGCCTTGTTGTACCCTCGTCATTAGATTTAAACCCGAGTTTGGATAGTTGTCCTCATGTCCACTATGTATCCAGCCATCTAGCTACGTTAGCCTATGTAACAGGGTTTGTAGAGTGTAACAATTAGATAGATAGATGGATAGATAGATATCTTGATTGCAGGCTCATACACTAAACAAACACACAAGAAAACCTGTGTAAACAAGTGTGTAAATGGTCCGCAGAGATTGCTATGGCAGAGGTGCTTTCCTTTGATGCCGTCATAGGAACATGTGACTTATGTCTCGGAAACTTCCTACTTCTTCAGGGGGCGGGGCGTAAGAGTGCAAAAAAAATCCCTAATATTCCTTAAAATTGATGGATTTTTCAGCCATTTCAGAACTTGAGTGCATAAATATAAATAATCATATAGAAAAAAACCTGAACAATTTCAGGTGGTGTGCCTCATGTCAGGGAACCTTTAAAACGCACGGTGACGTGATAGCCTATGCAAGCACTATGAGGATGCGGGATCTCTCTCTCTCTCTCTCTCTCTCACACACACACACACACACACACACACACACACACACACACACAAACAATTTGCTGAATAAACGAGCACAGTGAGGGGAAAAATAGGTGGGGAAAAGAACGAAAATGCTGGGACTGGGATAATTAATCGAAGTCAGGACCTCAGTGTCCTCAATGGTGGTTACGGCCATGAGTATTTGTTGGCAGTTATCACCTTCTTTTCACTGAGAAAAAATACCGACGACATGGCCTCGGTGTCCTCAATGGTAGTCACGGCCCTGCTTTAACTGAAGCTCAATTGATCAATCGATGTCGGAGTAACCAATTGTTCCACATACTTACGTGCACACAGATGAAGTTTTGACCACACAAGTGGCGTATAATGTTAAAAACAAACGTGCGTAATGCCATTGCGCACGCAGCAGGAAGTCTGAAAACAACTGGAAGCAAATAAAGACCAATAACACAGATGGGAAATCAGAAAAATAAGAATGAAAACATAAAATGAAATCATTACATGTGTGAAATCATACAGTTAAACCTTATTCAACTTGATTTGAGACATGTAGCTCAAGTTGCTTTATATATAGAGCGTACAACAAGTAGAAGACTGGAAATATTAGTGAAAAGTTTGGGAAATATGCTAAAATATTTCAACACATGGAACCATAGATGAGAGATGTAAGTTTCCCCTCATTTGAAATGCTTAACGGGTAGTAGGGGTGCATGAAAACCAATTATAATAGAAATAATTGAATATTATAATGAATAATAATTAATCAAAGAAGGACGAACCGTACGCACTGCATTAATATCTCCTTACTTAATGTCACAATGATTTGCCTGACGCGGCTGTATCTGCAGTGTTTAGTCGCTAAGAGGGGTGTTAAGAGTGCTCGAGACCCTTCTTTCAAATCCTTCTTAACAAAAGATCATCTTAGGCTAAGAAGGAGTCCGGGAATCGTGTTTGCTTCTTACTTGAGCCTTCAGAAGGATCTAAAGAAGCTCTTAGCGATAAGATCTTCTTAAATTAATCTGGGAAACGTGGCCATTATCAATAAAAATTTCCCACTTTTTTTGTGTTAGAAAAGTAATTTCCAATATAACACACAATGAAACTTTTTTCACCTTGGCCATTTTTGGCATATGGCCTAAAAGGGCAACTAATCAGGATGAACATGAATCGTGCAATTAAAACCAATTAACAAGTCAGGATTCTGAGATTTGAGCTGTGGTTGGAGCAAAAACCAGCATACACAGTGGGTCCCCTGGACTGAGTTTAGGAACCACTGGCTGCGAGCAAATGCTGGGGTGGCTGTTACCGGTCGCAGACTTCATGACTTTTCACAAATGTAAAGTTTTTAAACCAGGATTTTTATAGCCAGGGTTAATGGTGTTGAGCAATGCATGCAGCATTACTTTGCTCACTCTCCTTTTTGTGGATCATTTGGGAAGTGGCTCATGGTGCAGCCTATCAGACTACGGCAGTAGGAACGTTATCTGCTGACTCACCCATTTCTTGTAATTCACCATTTTTGAGGGAATAATCTACTTTAAGTATCATTGTATTAATTTTTTCCCTCTATTACATTATACAGAATCTTGCACATCGTTGCTTGTTGTATTTTTAATGTCTCTTTGTATTTTATGTTTAAATCAAGACCTTGTGTTGGAGTTACATTCATAAGCTGGATGTCTGACTGCCATCTTGTCATAAGTAAGGTTGTACCAGAGGGTAAAATTGATTGCTGAGCAAAAACATGACCTGCGCAAGCTAATCAAATTTCATTTGCTGTCTTGACACTCCTGTGTATGCCTAATTCTCTTGAAACTGGACAAATCTTCGAGTTATAATTTAACCTAAATGAACCATGATGGCAGCAGCAGCGACAATGACATTGTTTGTAGGCTATGTATCTGAACCATAATGTTAGCCTCACAGTCTACTTTTGCACTGATGTAGCCAACAAACGTTTTCCTTATAGAGTACTACAGTGATTACGTCACCGCTAGTTAGCTTCTGGTGTCAGAGGTAAAATCCCTATGGGAATATATTATGGGGTTTGGACACTTTCCAGCATTACTCAAACTCGTATTGATTCCAAGAGCCGCCTCGCACTGAGATTAGCCTACAGGGTATACAGATTCAAATGATCACATCAAATTTATAGTTTATTGCCAAAAATTATATGCTTTTGTACTTGTAGCCCAGTTTGTAGTCCACTTCTCCAAACTACATATCTGCTGCACAAGAGGGTAAGTACCCCGTGATTTGTTCCAAACCAATGAGGTACCTGTTTCAGCCAACGTTCATAACGTAGCACGACGGTAGCTCATCAGTGCCCTTCATTGCCGTATGTCCGTGCACCCGTCCCCACAAAGAGGGCTACTATTAGCTAGCTACATACCTAGAAATGAAAGGATCACAATTAATAGTCATTTTGCTATCTAGCATTAAGCTACGCTAGCGAACCACCGAGCTAGCCAGCTAGTGAGCTTATTACATCTTGTGCGCATAGCTAAACTGATAGAAGCAGTAAATGGTACCATCACTTACTGTTATTTAGCAATCTAACGTTAGCTAGTATGATTATTCAATAAATATTACTAGCTTCGCTAACTAGCTAGCTAGCCTATTATTATTATTTGGCTACTTAGCTAGCGTTGAGCTGCGAGCATTTCACAAGCTGGCATTTAACTAAATGCACCAAATATAAAGTAAGACAACTACCTAAGTCGGTAAACTAGCTCGCTGTCTAAGTTAGCCTGCTGACAGTGAGTTCACTGTCAGTTTTGCTCTGAGAATTCTGATAACCTCGTTCGCTGACTAACGTTACCGAGTTTTTAATCAAACAAATGTTGGCCAAAGATGCCGGGCTATTAAAATAAATTGGCGCTAACTGCAAAACTTGATATCTAGCAAGGAAAGCGTAACCAAGTAGAACGTAGAGTGGCTAATTAATTAAGCAAGCAAACGGCTTTTGCAAGGTGCTGAAAAAATTGAGACGGGTGACTTCTTACTTGTGATGTTACCACTGACTCCAAGGCTCCGAAGCGCGCTTCAAACTCGGCAGGGTATTTTTCTGATGCACTGTGTCGGAGCTTGGGGGAAAACCACGTGACTGATGACGTTCGAACCACTTAACCGCTTCATTCAGACTGAATCAGCTGACCGGTTTGATTCGATAGGCGGAGCTTTGAAACATTAGCGCAATTCAGATGTATTTAAGATGGATGAAACAGCGCTGTTTGGCATTATTATTTTTGAATAAAAATGTCTAAGTCGCTCAAGCACACCCAGTGTACACCAAGCACAATCAAAAAACATAATACAATATATTTTTTGGACAGAGTAAATATTTACCGGATTCAATGAGGCTTTGGATGTAATTAATGTTATAATATAAATTATAAATGTATAAATATAAATGAATTATTAAGGTAAGGAAGAAAAACAACAGACACATGTAAGACAAAGTTAGATTTCAGCTTTATTTAAATATTTTTCGCAATACAACATACTCAAAGTGCACGCACAAGGTCCGTCAGCGTCACCTTTGCAAGGCTGTATACAATCTATGTGCCAGCAGATGTCACCCACGTGATTAATGAATGAAGCTTCGAGAAGCGAGCCCATTTTCAATACAAAGGTCCAATAGGGTGCGAAGCTTCACAAAGCCTCGTTTGGCCATCACTACTTCTTACCATTGACTGTATAATGCAGTCGTGTCGTGAATTGAGTCAAAGTTACGAGGAAGGATCATTCGGATAGTGAGGTGACGTCAAAGGAACGGAATTCACCAGTCGTGTCTCGAAAACACGGCCTATGGGACGCGTTACTGAACTCATTCAGCCCGGGAATCAAGAGGATCATGGGACATGTAGTTTTTAGACTACAAAAATGTAAATGATTTGAAATATAGCTGATTCAAGTCGAGAATAATTATATTTGTTTTTAGTCGGAAATATAATGCAAAATCTCGAAAAATATGGAGGCTTGAAAACAATGGGAAGTGATTCAAAAGTGACCTGACAGAACAGTCTGGGTAAAATGAATGGGAAATTTTACTTCCGACACCAGCGTGAAGCCATCACTTTAGTGGCGTGTTCTATTGATGTCCGGACCTGGGGCTGTTTCCATAAACTTAACTTATCCAGCCCAGACGAAGCTTCATCATAATTTGCACCTCAGCGATGCACAGCTTCGTGATTTGGTGCACAAATATTCAACATATGAAAACCCTAATCGAAAAAAAAACTTTGATTAGCTAGATCTCTTACTATTATGAAAAAGTAAACTAACTTCGCACATAGCTAGAAGATGTCACGTTAAATTTAAGTGTTAACTGAATACAAGCTATCTACCTAATCAAAAGGTTCGAATGCTGTGACATCAAAAAAAAAAATCATTTAATTGGCTAAAATTATACAATTTCGCAGGCGGATTTTCGCAGGAGATTAAGTCCGTACGGATGTTTTTTCTGCCGCACGGAAATTCCGCCTTGGTGTGCAAGCTTACATTAAAGCTATAAAAATCCGCACGAATAATCCGCACGGAGATCCGCGCTTGGTGTGAATGGGCCTTATCTCATTCATTGAGGTCGCAATGGCAGGAAGAACCAAAGCCCAGCACATCTTAACCAGAAAATATTTTTTCTCTTAGAGTACATGCTCAATTCAGCCCATGGTCACATTCACACGTCGAACATGTCTAATCATGCACCAAGTGAGAAAAATGCTGGCAAATTATGTGTAAGGGTGATAAACATTGAAAACTGTGCTGTCTGTCACCAGATTAAAGTTTTCATACTGCTGATACTGGCAATAAAACATTTAGGCGATGTAAAAATACCACCCCACCCCCCCCAAACCCCAAACATGTAGGCAATCACAGACAGCAGACTCATGATACAGAAGTGCCCTTGGAATGAATTTATCATTTGTCCCATTAACATTTATATCCGGAATAAGATAAACCTTTCTAACAATTAATATTAGGCTGACTTTAGCTACAACCTATCAACCTTGCTGATGTAAAGAATTTTGGTTACAGAACAACTAACAAAATAATGTGCTGTATTTATTCTGTTGTCGTTGTTACGAGCTCTTTTCATCTCATTGGACAAAAACTTGCATGTTGATTATTGTTGTTTCCTTGTTGTTTATTTAATTTCAATTAAATCCATCCACACAAAGGGGTTTTGTGGGACCCCGCAGGAGGATAAACTTCACATTTCAGCTCCTGAGCGACAAAACACACCTGTCAAGTTCTGCGAAATAAAGTTGGCCTGCTCTGGCAGGAATGCATTAGTAATGTACCTTGTCTGAGCAGTAATACTTTTTGACCTCTATGGTGACCAACTTAACTACCAACTTCCAAGTTTGAACATGCACTTCAGAAATGCAGTCGCCAATTGCTTGTCTCCTGCACATTGGCTGCTGGGTGGGACAAATTAAATGTCCTGCTACCGCCACCTGGTGACCGCCTATTTTACATATAAGGTCAGCCAGAAAACTTACTGCAACCAAGCTGGCCCCTCCATCACCATCCCCCAATATCATTTGAAACAGTATTGTCCAGTTGCAACCAAGATTATACAAGAAACTGACTTATTTCATTAGGCACTTAAAAGATAATGGATCTCCAGTGGCATCAGCTAAAGTATCTTCTGAACATTTATTTTGCAGCTACCAAAATGACACCTTTTGACAAAATGAGTATGCATGTTTGTATAAAAACCAAGACGCTGGGTTATCAGCAGTTATGCATACATTTAGAAACTGAGTAGATTTTTAGCTGATAATGATTTCATCCATAAAATATGCCATTGTAATCAGTGTCACTCAAAAAAGTGTTTTGCATCCGTTTTATAATGATGTAAGCATCCTGAATGAGAGGACATCTGCTGGCACCCCAGGTTGCTAAGTAGTTGTCAGAAATGGGGAGTCCTAGAGTTGGCATTAGTACCCTAACTGATAAAAATACCCATGTGGGCTGGGCAATATGCGCTCAAGTTGATGAAGATGGTAGATGAGTTAAAAGAAACAGCGATTGGCATACCTAAACAAATTAAGCAGACATTTAAACTCAAATTACACGTTCATTATACTTTATAGCTTTTCCAAATGAAGTTTAATCAAACAGGTTGAATACAAACATTCCCACTCCTACTCACTTGAAACGAATCAATGGCAATAGCGGAAACATAAGCTACAATGTATACTGCGGCTTTTTTTTTTTCTGGAGTGGAATTTAAAAACCTGATTTCGGACTGGTTTAAAAGATCTGCCGTACCTATGCATTTTAGATTAGTTCGCTATATGCTCATACGCCACAATGCATGGCATTATTATTTTCATTAGTAGTAGTAGTAGTAGTAGTAGTTGTAGCGTAAGCAGCAACTGCAGAAGTGATTGTAGAAGAATTAAATGTATTTTATAGTGAACTTTATGCCGGTGAGTTTTCTGCATAATCACCACAAGGGCAGTTCTTTCGTCGAAAAAAAATGTTCCTCGGTGTTTTTCTGCATCGATTTAAAAAAAATAATTACTAAGAGAAGCCGAAATTAGTCGAAATATGCCGTATAGCCTATATAAGCTGTACTGTTGGACTGAGCCATAATGTCTTGCGATTCCATGGAAGAAGTCTGTGCAGTTCGAAGGTTTTATGTAGGGCTTAATGGTTGAAACTGGGATCGTTTTCGCTCCGTTGATAGAGTGCTTCATATAGAAATAGACGGGTTCCCCCGTGGGGACAAGCCAAATGACCTTTTTTCTGAGAGTGTGTGATATGACGAGCTCCCTAACTGACACTTTCGAATTCTACTGGACAGTAGGCCTGGAAGCTGTCGAAATGCAATTGTTTAAGTGTAACAGCTTTATACACACTATTCAAAGCTCTAACAAGCAGTTAAGTTGTTCGCGAGCTCATGGGGTCACGACAAGTAGAGCCTCAAAAGGTAAGCGTAAAATACAACGTCGCGTGATTTTAGATCTATAAATATCTTACGAGTGATTTTCAGTAGAAAGATATCTGAGAGCAGGCCCATGCAGTGCGACTGTCTGTGCGCTCTAACGAATGCATTTGAGCAACTCAACCACTACCCGCGGGTCGGTGTATGCAGTAGGCTGGGCATAAACATCCACGACTAAGTGTTTAGGAATAGAAGATATGCTTGCAGGGTGTTTGATATATAGGCCTTCAACTGTACTGTTTAAGTGGTATATTGGGGATGACAGTAAAAGAAAACTAGAGTTGCGCAAAAGACATGCATATAACCTTTGTCTTGTATTAAATTGTGAACTAGGCTATATGCTGGTGCAATACCGAATCCTAAGAAACTGGTAAACCATTAAAAAATGTAAAATGTATTTTATGTATAGCTTCTGCGTTTCCTTTTCTTCGAATTTTCTATAAATGAATAAATAAATAAATAAATAAATAAATAAAGAGGGCCTTTTCCAGATTAATGGAAGATTGCGGAAATGATCGTCGGTTTCAGAAATATAGGCCCTACTTTCAGAAAGTGATTAGGTCATGTTAGACCTATTGCCCACTTACGTGATAATAGCATTATTATGATTTTATATGGATCCTATTGTAGTTTTTTTTCTTCTTCTTTTTTTTTTTTAGCAATCGCGTGTATTCTCTTCTATCTGCATTACATTAAGAGTGACAGTACCCTACTTCAGACTTAGGAATCAGAAATGGAATCACTCATGCAACGACGTGGCTGGGATTTATTTTCAATATAAAACAGCTTCATTTGAAGAAATCAATAAAGGCTTATCCGTGAGTGGCAAATCATGTGATATAATGACAAGCGCCTAAAGCTGAACAAATTAAATTATATTTAGATTAAACGTGTAAATTTCCTGAAATACATGCCTAGTCCTCGTGTATACGTGAACATTTGCATGCAGTTGCTAAATTATTTATTAATATTGGTAAAAATATTAATTGTCCTATTTCTGTGTCATAACTGCTAACATAAATCAAACCACCGCAGACCTGCATATTTTGTGTTCCTAATAATGTCTTACGTTGTTATCCGTGACAATAAATCATGTACAAGCTCCCAGGAGATTTCTGCACTCGATGCACTTTGACTGAAAGCTCTTGCCCCTATTTAAAATGTCTATTTAGCTCTTTCCGTGATATTTATTTCATTGCAACCACATTCTCTCATCTTTTATCCCGGTATCAACCTATAGGATAGTCCCTTTTTTCCTCTCGTCTAATTAGGAAAAATCCTTAGGCCTATACTGTACACCTAAAAGATAATTGTGCCATTCCTACATCTCAGAATTATTTAGGCTGCATTCAAAACTACAAGGTTCCTACAATAGAGATTAATTTGAGGCAAAATTTCAAGTTTCGTTTCCCATTAGGTCTTAATTTCTCGTAATCGGTATATAGGCTAAATGAGTAGGATTTTAACATTATCTGACTCCAGATACTATATGAAATACGTGTATTTTGACTGGCTGACTTAGGCCTATGTATTTACATCACACGCAGTTGCAACTTTTGCACATTCGGATGTTTCACGTGGTGCTACTACCATAACAGCAACTACAATTGCAACTACTAAAAGCCCTGCTACTATTAGAACTACTATTACCACATATAATAATAAAAAAAAAGAATAATAATAATAATTATTATTATTATAAACGGCAGATAAAAACGAATGTTTTTATTCTTCTTTTTAATTGGTGTCCTCGTTAGAAACAAATGGCCTTAATTCGCGTCCGAGAATTTTTGGAGTAATGATGCATCATGACATCTCATGCGATCATTTCGGCTATGTTATGTCTCATTAGCAGACTTCGGACAAACAATTTTTTCGCACAACATGAACTTGTGGACGTTGATTTGAGCAGTGATGAAAGAGACAACATTTATGGAGGCGATTTCTAGCATATCCAGGGGGCCCCATCAATCATAAATGCCCCATCAACCATATACAATCTAAAATCTGATCTAAACCCGACCGGTGCGACGTTAATTTCAAGACTAATGCCAATTTCTTTTTCTTTTTTTAATCAAGAGCCTCTACAGCAGGGTTGGCGATGTCCAGGTCTACGTCGCATTTTAATATTGTTTTTCAGCCAAGCCATTTCCAAGACGAAGCTAAAATATTTCTGAGCATTACTATTTCGGTATTCGACCTTGCAATAATCCGTGTAACCAAGAAACAAGACCTACCAAAGAACAAGTCTGCTGATCTCGACAGGCCCGAATGTAATAAAAAAAATGGAACAAATTCTAACGAAATTGAAAGGTTTGTAGGCCTATTTGCAAACAACATGAAAAGTATACTTTGCATATAAATATACAGTTCATTATTTTTTGTCCTGTCACATAGCTTTTATTTTTTGGGTGCTGGTGAAATACTGTACAAAAGTCAGTATTTCCACCAAAGAAGAAAGGTCTAAACGTTTTGGTTTATTACGCATGACACATCATTCCGCAGTCTATAGTTTGATTTGACACGCAACGTTTTCAACTTATGATCATAATATTCACGCTATAAATTCAAAAAAAAAGAAAGAAAAGGGAAAATATCACACCTCATCCGTGGCAAGTAACATAAGAGAAATAGGAAGGATTCACAAATAATATCAAATTAAAAATGAGAATTCATGCACTTACAATTAAAGGCGATTAAGGGCGTACACTGCCTAGACCAAATATATGAATCATCAATGATTCGAACATGTTTTTAATACGAAAAGCTTGAATTATAATCGAACTAGCAAAGTCTCAAATGAACAAGTGACTTTGGTGATAAAATTTTTCGATATGCATTCACCTCGTTTCGGAGATCTTTTCCTTCATGTTCCCAAGAACTTCTCTAAAATTCAGTGATTGCACTCGTATAAGAGATCCTTGAAATGTCAATATTCGATATTTCAAAAGCTGATATTGATAATCTTTCCAATGTTATGTTGATGTGATGTTTCAATAATTTCATCAAGGAACTTTGATTCCCTTGTCGTCTACAAAATTGGGAAGAGTAATTTCCTCGTTAACCTTCATAGTAATTGGTTTTAGTAAAAATGCTATTTGAAATATCTTGTCACTTCTTCTGTGATGTTGATATTCCGCGTCATTCTTCTTGATAGTCCACCATTATTCATAGCAAAGCTATTACATTTTCTATTTGCCAGTGTCCTTTTTCTAATCATCATTTGCAATTCTAGAATAAAAAGTAGCCTAATCAAATAGAGGACGGCATCAATGATTGATTGAATTGACGGGTTTATACGTGAGTTATTGACCGGTCCGTTGACCGGAAATGTCGATGACAATTGCTAAGCATAACAAGAAAGTGATTGTGATGTGATGATGGTCACTTTTTAATCCAAGATGAATGCATTGTTCTCATCATTTCGTATATACACAGTATTAGTCAAAAGTTTGACCACACTTTGTTGATGCCACTGCGCTCTGTTTTTAGTGACATGGTTGATTCGCGAAGAGGCGATATGCTGCAAAGTAAACAGAGAAACAAGCTCGTACTATTTTCCAACGGCTGAATTAAAGTCAAGCTATTTTGGGACTTACTGAGGGAAAAGGTCGATGAAAAGCACACCGAAAGTGCAACACATCTTCAGGAAGTTTGTCAGCCACGCAGCTAAGCTGCAAACTTATTATTGCAATATGACTGCCCTTGTAAAAAAGAAAAAATGTGAGTATGCTCAGCAATTATGACAACAAATGCAGTTAACACGTATTTTAAGAGAAATATGAAAATTTTGACTGCAACTATTTAACGAGGGTTGACTGCATTAACACCTCTGTCCAATATATAACATCTGGACATAACTGTGTATTGCAGTCAGCCCTTGATACACCCACACACACACACACACACACACACACGCACAGTGGGCTCCAAAATTACCAGCAACCCTGACAGGCAATGAACCAACATTACTATAAAAGAATTCTATAAAGTATATGTAAAGAGAAGCTCTAAATAACAACAGGTGAAAAATACTGTATAATATTAATGTTCCAATGGAACCAACCAAAGTCATTAACTGATTTAATTAAAAATCAGTTTCCTCCAAATCAATCAAGTTTTCCCAATTAGTGGCACCCTTAAAGATTATTGTAAATAACATCTACCAAAATCAAACCAGTGATTCAATTACATTTATTTAAGTTTGATCAAAGTATTCAGGAACCATATTGAGCCATTACCTTGATTCCAGTTTCACCAGGGTATAAAAGTGTGGTAACACACATGCGATATCCCTTTGTCATCCAACACCACAAAGAAAACAAAATAACTGTCAGTTCAAGAGAGGCAGATGGTCATAGACCTTCATAAATCTGATGATGGCTATACGAGAAGATTCACAAATTATCAAATATGCCACTGAACACTGTTGAGGCAATTATTAAGAAATTCCAAAGACATGGAACTTTAGAGAACCTCAAGGGGACAGGATGCAACTGCATTTTCCCCAGGATACTGAGGAGGATAGTGAGAGAAGTAACAAACTCCCCCGGAATCACTGTGAATGAATTGCAGGTCTTGGTGGCATCTCGGGGTCACCAGGTTTCAAAAACACCCTCAGTTGCCATCCCCACAACCACAGGCTCTTTGGAAGGGTTGCCAGAAGAAATAGTTTTCTGATCAGAAGACACAGAAGCAAGAGCTTGGATTTTGCCAAATGTCATTTAAAACCTTTGGGCAGATGTCTGCCAGCGGACATAGAGCTGCAAATTTATGCACGCAGTTACAATATTCTATCACCAGATGACACACCCGGATCAGTTATTGAATATTCTCAAGCAAGCTGTGCTCAAACAAGGTTTTGAATATGGACGAGTTCAGCTGTTTTTCAGGAGTTACATGAATTAAATTCCTCAACTAAGCCTGATGTGCAAACTGCTCAGTATACTTGCCCATAGAATCTAGCCAGCACTTCAAAAAATGGTCTCTTGTCCAATATAGTAAGCACTTCTGTTGTGATTCTGCTATTGTTATGGCCCCAATTTGTTATTACATTTATAACACAACAGCAACAGCAAGGGATGACAAACACAGTTTTAACAACTAAAACACATTTAATTTTTAACAAAGACAAAGACTAATAACAACCTACAACTAAAGACCAAGATTGATAAATAAGAAAAAACAGAAATAATTACAGTCCCTTTTTGGTGGGGTGGCTTGGTGATGTCCTGGATGAAGAAAATGCTCAAACACAGGCAAAGAAATCCACAAAAGAAACGTCACAGGTCTTGAACAGAATGGCAGGTCTGGTCATCTTCTTGCAATTTCTCCTACTACTTTACTGTCTCAATTCTTTTCCTTATATACTCTTTTGCAGACCCCACCCACATTTAGACCTCTTTTTTTTAATTTTCTGAGACTTGCCCCAGACATGTTCAGGACATGTCTAAACATGACTCCAGTCTGAGCTTAACAAAAAAAGGTAAATACTGCCATCTAGTGGCCTATATTCACATTACACCTCCATTCCAAAAGGGAAAAATTTTGACTCATAAAGGCAAAATTTTTCTTTTCAATACAAAATGGTTAAGTGAACACTTGTCTATATATACATATCATACAATATTCAAACACATGATATATATATACACATTCAAACACGGGATAAGCAATCAGCAATTACATTGTCTGTACCCTTCACATGCTTAATTTCCAAGTCAAACTCCTGTAAAATCAAACTCCAATTCAACAATCTCCGATTCTTGTTTTTCATCTTACTCAAAAACATTAACGGATTGTGGTCAGTGTACACAATCATTGGCTTTTGTCCTGTACAAACATAAACCTCAAAGTGTTGTAAAGAAAGGACCAGAGCCAACAGTTCCTTCTCTATTGTGGAATAGTTCCTTTGGTGGCGATTGAACTTCCTGGAGAAGTATGCCACGGGATGCTCAATGTCATCAGAGTCACTTCTCTGTAGGAGCACAGATCCACAAGCTTGGTCGCTAGCATCGACCGCGATGGAGAACGGTTTGTTGAAGTCAGGAGATTTGAGCACGGGGAAGTGACACAGCAGAGACTTCAGGCGATCGAAGGCTCTCTGGCATGCACCATCCCAGGTGAACTCCACGCCTTTCTTCAGTTGGTTAGTTAGACTGAGAGCAATCTCAGCAAAGTTCTTGCAGAACTTGCGGTAGTACCCGATCATTCCAAGGAAGCGGCGCAAAGCTTTTTTGTTGTCAGGAACTGGAAAGTCCATGATGGCTTGGACTTTAGCATTTATGGGTGCCACCTGACCCTGGCCAATGACGTAGCCAAGATAGGTGACAGTAGCACAACCAAAGTCACTCTTGTTCAGGTTAACAGTCAGGTTAGCCTGGGTCAGGCGCTGGAACAACGTCTCTACATCTTTTAGATGTTCTTCCCAGGAGTCACTCCATGTGATCAGGTCATCGATGTATGCACCCGTGTGTGGCAATCCGGCGATTGTAGACTGTATCATCCTTTGGAACGTGGCTGGGGCATTTTTCATGCCAAAGGGTAGGACTTCATACTGGTACAATCCAGATGGTGTGGCAAAAGCAGAGATGCTCTTGGCCCTCTCAGTTAAAGGCACACACCAATAACCCTTCAATAAATCAATCTTGGTCAGAAACTTTGCTTGCCCTACACTATCAATACAATCATCAATCCTAGGTATTGGAAACACATCAGTTCTAGTTACAGCATTGACTTTGCGATAATCTGTACAGAATCTAGTACTTCCATCAGGTTTTGGAACTAGCACACAGGGTGAACTCCAATCGGAGTTGGAGGGTCTGATAATATCATGTTTTAACATGTACTCAACCTCTTTCTCAGCAATCTTTCTCTTTTCAGGATTCATCCGGTATGGATGCTGTTTTATTGATTTGGCATCACCAACATCTACATCATGAGAGGCTATAGTAACTCTCTTTGGAACATCAGGAAACAAATCCTCATATTTCTTGATCAACCTTTCAAACTGATCTCTCTGTGAGGGTTCTAAGTGCTGGAGTTTTACATCAAGATTTTGCAACACTTCAGTGTTTGACAATTTACATGAAAGAACTTCAGCTTTAATTCTTGGTTCATCATCTTGAAACTCCCCCTCATCTTCACACGTTTCGACCATTGGAGAATCTGAAGTGACAGCTGCAACCCTAGCATTTCTGTCATGATAAGGCTTTAGCATGTTAATATGACACAATTGTTTTGGTTTTCTCCTATCTGGAGTCTTCACAATGTAATTGAGATCATTGAGTTTTGTCAGAATTTCATAAGGACCATGAAATCCAGCCTGCAATGGATTGGACCGCAAGGGAAACAACACAAGGACCATCTCTCCTGGTTTAAACTCACGGCTTCCAGCCCCATGATCACACCAAGCCCTCATCCCTCCCCGACTCGATCCCAAGCCCTCCCCGGCAAGGCCACAAGCTGCACGCAATCCCCCCCCGAACCCGCCAACACAGTCCAACAGACTGACCTGCGGCTCTTCCTCCTGCCACCGTTCACCCAATAACAGCAAAGGTCCTCCCACTTCATGACCAAACACTAGCTCAAATGGACTGAATCCAGTAGACTCCTGCACTGCTTCTCTAGCTGCAAACAACAGCAAATGAACCCCTTCATCCCAGTCTTTCTCATGGTCATAACAATAAGTCCTCATCATTGTCTTGAGAGTGGAATGAAACCGCTCTAAGGCACCCTGACTTTCTGGATGATAGGCACTAGAAAGAATCTGTTTTGCACCTAGTTCATACACAACCTGCTGAAACAATCCTGAAGTGAAATTGCTACCTTGGTCTGACTGAATTTCCCTGGGAAGGCCAAACAACGTGAAGAACTTTATCAAAGCCTTCGAGATTGCAGTTGCCTTGATGTTACGTAGAGGTATGGCTTCGGGGAATCTGGTAGATGCACACATGATTGTCAACAAGTACTGATTTCCAGATCTAGTCTTGGGTAATGGACCAACGCAATCAACAATGACCCTAGAGAATGGCTCCCCAAATGCTGGGATAGGCTGCAATGGAGCTACAGGTGGGTCTAACTGGTGTTTTCCAACTACCTGACAAGTGTGACAGGTTTTGCAAAAGTTGGAAACGTCTTTCCGAAGCCCAGGCCAAAAGAAGTGTTTCATGATCTTATCAACAGTCTTGTTAACACCAAGATGACCTCCTAAAGGTAAACTATGAGCCATTGTTAAGATCTCATTCCTATAGACCTTCGGAACAACAATTTGCCTGACCACTGCCCAATCTGCATTGGCAGGGATATCAGGAGGGCGCCACTTCCGCATCAACACACCATCCTTGAGATAATACCCAACTGGAACTGCATCTATTTCTTTTTCAGGAAGGGCTCTCCTCTTTAGTACACCAATTTCAGGATCATTAGTTTGCTCCTCAATCAACCGCTTTCTGGACAGAGACAAGTCTCCAGACACATCAGAATCACCAGACCCATCCGGCTGGCTGAATAGAGAACTGATAAAAGTATCTGATAAGTCCTCAAACGGAGAAACCATAGTAGGCCAATCAGAGTCATGAGGCGAACCACCTGAGTCCTGACTATTCAATGTACTGGACGGCACCACAACATCATCTTCTTTAGCCTTCTTGGCCATAGCACGAGTCACTGCGCAAGAAGGATACAGAGATGGGTCCTCATCCCCATTTTCAGTGCTCGGCTGTGAAGTAAGATGTACAGGGGGAACTACTTTGCCCCCAGCCAGGTCATTGCCTAGCAACAGAGAAACACCCTTTATAGGTAGACTTGACATAAGTCCCACCTTTACCTGTCCTGTAACTAAATCTGACTTCAAGAATATAGAGCGCAGGGGTACAGATACAGTCCTCCCTTCAATACCTTGTACAAGTATGAAATCCCCTGAAGCGGTCTCATCACGTAACTCCAAGGAGTCCATCAACAAAAGTGACTGAGAAGCTCCGGTATCCCTTAGGATATATATGGGGACAGGAGTAGTATGCTCATTCAGAGCCACAAATCCCTCTGACACAAATGGAAGAAATTCCTCCCTCACAAAGTCAGCTGTATTAGGCTTTTTAGCCCCACAAGAAGCAGGCAATTTAGCAGATTGGTTATCCACTACAGGGGTTTCTAACCTTGTTTTCACAAAGGCATTTGGTTTGGTATCCTTTTCTTTTTCTTTCTTAGCTTTAAGGAACCAACAGTTAGTTGTAACATGACCAGATTTCTTGCAATAACTGCAAACTAGACCACTTCTGTCACTGTCAGCTTTCACACTTTGATCAGACCTGTTACTGGATTTCTGAGCACCATCACCAGATTTGTCTTTGTCTTTGGGTGAGGAATCTTGGGTATCACCGTAACCCTTTTTCTGAAATTGGGACCATTTATTGTTACTGCTAGACTGAAATTTGGACTTATGAGTGAGAACATATTCATCTGCAAATTTGGCAGCTGATTGCAAGTTCAGTGCTTGCTTCTCATTAAGGTAGGTCTTAACATCATCCTTAACACAGTTCTTGAATTCTTCAACTAACACCATCTCTTTTAGTGAGTTGAAATCATCCTTGACCTCCATAGAAGTACACCAGCGCTCAAAGCAAACCTGCTTTTCATTAGCAAATTCAACATAAGTCTGATTTTCAGATTTCTTCAGACCTCTGAATTTCTGTCGGTAAGCCTCTGGAACCAACTCATAAGCTCTCAAAATAACCTTTTTGACAACCTCATAATCAGAGGAATCATCTGCAGACAAAGCCGAATAGGCTTGTTGAGCTTTACCCTTGAGGACAGTTTGCAACATCAGAGGCCAGTGTTCCTTTGGCCACTGGCAACTCTTTGCTACCTTTTCAAAACATTGGAAATAGTTGTCAACATCCTTTTCCGAAAATGGAGGCACCAGTTTTACCTCCTGGCTAGCCCGAAATTTATTTTCAGTTGCAATTTTTATTTTTAGTTGCTCCATTTGGAGTCTTTCTTCTCTATCGAATTTCTCTAATTCAAAATCTCTCTGTCTTGCAAATTTTTCTAACTCAAATTCTCTTTGTTTTTCTTCTCTTGCTAATTTTTCTAACTCAAACTGCCTTTGTTTTTCTTTTTCTTCCCTCTCAAATTCCCTTTCTTTTTCTCTTTCCTCCCTTTCTTTTTCTCTTTCTTCCCTTTCTTTCTCTTTTTCCTCCCTTTCTTTTTCTCTTTCCTCCCTTTCAATCTCTAGCATTTTTAATTTAAGTTCCATTTCTATATTTGGATTTTCCACTGGAAACTGTTCCAGATCTCCTGGTGCAAACACATTTTCATCAATGTAATATTCAACTATCTCTCTAGCCAGTCTTGCTTTTCGCATGGCTGGTTTTCCCTCTGTCAGCTCCAACTGTCTGCAAATTTCTAGCAGTTCTGTCTTTTTAAAAGACTTCAAAACCCCTACGGTTGGTGATGCCAAGAAATCATCCATTGCTGTTGTCAATATATATCTAGGAAAATTCACAAAAACAATTTCACAATTTGGAATGTTAGATTTTCAATAAATTACTCACACAATGGTCTATCCCGGACCTTGAGCCCCCAATTTGTTATGGCCCCAATTTGTTATTACATTTATAACACAACAGCAACAGCAAGGGATGACAAACACAGTTTTAACAACTAAAACACATTTAATTTTTAACAAAGACAAAGACTAATAACAACCTACAACTAAAGACCAAGATTGATAAATAAGAAAAAACAGAAATAATTACAGTCCCTTTTTGGTGGGGTGGCTTGGTGATGTCCTGGATGAAGAAAATGCTCAAACACAGGCAAAGAAATCCACAAAAGAAACGTCACAGGTCTTGAACAGAATGGCAGGTCTGGTCATCTTCTTGCAATTTCTCCTACTACTTTACTGTCTCAATTCTTTTCCTTATATACTCTTTTGCAGACCCCACCCACATTTAGACCTCTTTTTTTTAATTTTCTGAGACTTGCCCCAGACATGTTCAGGACATGTCTAAACATGACTCCAGTCTGAGCTTAACAAAAAAAGGTAAATACTGCCATCTAGTGGCCTATATTCACATTACACTATTTGCTCATGTTCTGTTCTGCATTGCCCATGTTCATGCCTTACATTTCTGACTGATCTGTGTTTCTGAATTATTGCTCATGTCTGACCATTCTTAGGATTGTGTATTGGTAATTTGGATTTTCATGTTTTATTATTTTTCATGTTCATAGTATTCATAGCCATGTTTTCATTTCCATGCTTTGCACTTTGTCTCCCCTGTCTTGTCATTTGTGTATCTTTGCTCACGGTCCCTTGTCTTGCGTGCCACTCATTCGGGTGATTTATTGGTTTCTGGATTTCAATCTTCTTTCATTATCTCGTGTTCTTCCTTCCTCTCTCTTTTACTGTCTTACTAACACATACTAACAGTTTATTGTTTTTGCTAATTACTAACCACACTAACCTTGTATATTTTTACTAACTTTCTAACATGCACTCGGGATTGTATAGCTGCACATACTAATTGACTAACGATCTCTCAGCAGTCGCTCAATTCTAATCTCCGCCTCCTTGCCTATCCCTAATTATCTCTGCTGCAAGTTTCTGTGGATCTCCACTTATCCTTTCTGCTTTCCTTTTCTTTTATCTTGGCACTTTAGTACTCCTTAACCGGAGCTGTTGTTTTGTACTTAGGTTTGTCTTGTGATCCCTGTCTGTGTTTTGGCTACAGCCAAATTCATGTAATTAGTTTATTCCTCATGTGTCTCTCCCTGATCATTGTTACCATTGATTGCACCTGTTCTCCCTGGTCATGTGTTTACCCCAGGTGTGTATATAAGATGTCTGTTTGGTTCACTTTCTTGTCAGATCGTTCTCCCTAGTTTTCTCGTGCCATGTTTCTCGCCTTGATTTCTCAGTGTTTATCTTTCTGACTGGATTGCCCGACTTTTGATTTTTGCCTTTGTGATTTTGGATTATTGTTGCATCTGTGTGTTTTGACCATTTTTCTGCTCGACTACGAGATCTGTTTGCTGCCCTGGTTACGATTCGGTTTACGTTCTGTGGATTCTGGCTTTCCTTCTCTGAGAACTTTTCGTGTGTACCAGACCCATTTCTGCCCGACTACGATTACTGTGATTGCTGCCCAGGTTTTTGATACTATTTTTGCCCAACTGGATTTCGACTTTTGGATTGTGGACTCTGTACTGTTGCTTTCTGCCCTGCGGGGGTTCTCTCCCTTTACCAATAAAACAAGCTCTACTGCATTTCCTGGTTCTCGCGACTGGTTCCTGATCGCACCTTTACAACTTCAGCTACAGTGAGCCAATGGTTTCCCAGTCAGTAGTTTAAAAAAAAGGTTTTCTGAAGCAAAAATTCAACCTTGTATTTGTACTGTCATTCTACTATCAATTAGTCATCACATGTCAAAGATTCCCTGCTTAAGATACCCTGCCGAGCGCCATTGTTCTTCTCGAACAAGCCAAATCCAGATAATTCTTAAATGATTGTTTATATTCATATTAACTTGTAGCGAAGTGGTAAAAGTATACTTTTTCTTTTTAAATGAAGAGTAAAAGTCCCAGTTCAAAAAAAAAAATCCACGCAAGTACAAATCCTCAAAAAAACTAGCCTACTTAAGTAATGAATTTTCTGCGGTAACGGATAATAATGAATAACTTAATTGCAGATAGAGGTATTTTGACTACGTGTCATATTAATGTACATCGAGCAGTGTTTCATTGATAGAAAGCGTGCTGTAAATGCAAAACTACCTGTGGACGGTAAAAATGTACTGTGATCCGTACGTAACTGCAGTGGACACGAGAGGTTACGCACGGAACGGTAAATTGAGGCAGGATTTTCAAGCTGCAAGTAACGATGAGAGCACAATATCAACATTGGATATAAATTTCAGCATCAGATCTTTATTTTAAGCTCAACTAAATGTGTTGGGAGATATAATTTCAATAACAGCGTCGGGTGGAAGTTTAGTAATAAAACGTCCCAATTTTCGTCCTCCATTTCAACCAGTTTTCAAATAAAAAATCCAAGACTATTATCTTTGTTGAATGTATCGTAATATTTATTTATGTACAGTCGAACATGTCCATGCGGGGTATTTTGGGCAAGGATATTAGTTAGAGGCGTAGCCTCCGCAACCGTACTGAATTTAGCCTATGATTTAATCGCTGTTAGATCACATATGGAGAGAAAACGTGTCTTCGGTTGCCAGTTACGATCATTGGAAAACGCGTCAATGAAGGAAAATGATTGAGAACTACTAATTGCAGCCATAAAGGGACGTGTCTTGGCCACCCGCTAGCTACGCCTCTGTTGGTTTAAATTCAATAACATTTACTGGAAAATGAACTTGCAAAGTGACGCATGTAATATTGACCCTGTTAAGTCTATGTTGAACTTTATGTTGATTGATCAAATGTATTTGTCAATAAAAAGTATTTTCAGGAAACAAGTTTGGGTCACTTTTTAGCGCGAACTTTAATATTTTAAATATTGTGCCTAGTTAGACGTTTTCTTATTAATATTTCAACTGAAGGTATAATTTCTGCCATTAGTTCTCTAAGACTCCCTTTCATATTCAAGCAAAACAGGTACTGAAGCTGAAATATCCTTCAATTAATCGATATTGAATCGAATCAAATCGACAATCAAATTGAGACTCCGTGAATCGAAATCGAATCGATTCAGGAAATCAGTGGCAATACCCAGCCCTAGCTTTTTATATCATCACGAAAATACTAAAGTAATCCTCCACTTTGCGTTTGCATTTTCAAAAACTAATCTCATAAAGCAAATACATTCTCGGAAATTAATTTTCTTTTTCAAGAAGCAGACGCGATGTCTGTCTCATAATTAAATCGCAAACACAGTTCACCACTTTTCTTTGTCATTTTCATGAGACACTGTGGCTTTGCATTTTCGATTTCGAGGTCCCACGCGCATTTCCTAACATAATTTAAATGATAATGCATTCTATTGGCTGTGTGAGAAAGCTCTTCCCTTCTCAATTTGGTACAGATTGGATAGAGACAAATACAAGCGATCTCATTGGTTATCGGTCAAAGGGAAATTGCTGCTGCACAAGCTTGTTTGCCAAAGCGCACAAGCTTGTTTGCCAAAGCACAAAAGCTAACTTACATAGTTGGAGCCACTGACTGCACATGGATGCACCCCTGGATATTACGGAGTTTCATTGAGAGTATAGCTAAAGTTATCCCCCGAAAGATCCTGCTCTCGCACTCAATTACCCCTGCATGCGCTTGGATTAGCACTGTTTCCGCTGAAACTGTGCGCTTACACTCAGATCTGTCAATCTTCAGACGGGTTATCTGCACATCATCTGTTTACCTGTTCAGTCGGTTAAAAAGTAAGTTCATACGCTCCTGCCCTCTTGGGCTTCATACACTTCCATTGCTTTCTTCACGAATTTGGAGTGAATGGACAGTTCATATTAATATACTAGTGCCTATATGTTCTTTGCCTTAATAGCTGGATGCATACAATGGTAGCCATTTAACACGTCGACCTCCAGTTCTCTATATCCGAGTCTGCGGATGAATCGCAAAGGTGGACTGAGCTAAGAAAGAGACAGATTCATCCTGTTCGCTTGCATCCTGCTGCTGCAAAAGCAAGACTCACAAAATCCATAGATCTATGACTTCTCTTATTATACCGTTAAGTCGCTGGTAATAATATTGCAACTGGCCATAGCCAGATGTGAACACACTGATATGTCAAAGTCAAAGTGAACTTTATTGTCAATCACACCATGTAATTGGTGCAAGTAATTACACAGAGGACCTAAATCTCCTTTCCCCATACTCCAAACGTGCAAATAATATTTTAACACTTAACATGTAACATAAAAGTGCACACAGATATAAACGAATAAACACAACATATACAAACTGTGGGCATATACATTATACAGAATAGAATATTCAGAGTGTGCCACAATTGATTCAATTTTGAGGTATGTTACTGATGAACAATAATAAAAAAGTGCAACATAGCAAAGTGCAAGTGCAGAATAGCAGCATGGAGATACATTTGTATGTAAATACATATGATACTGTGCATATAAATAGTATATGTTTTGGCCAATCTATGTGTTTTTAATGAACTGACAGATCGTTAGACTAAGGCTATGTTAATTAGCTAGCTAACTGCTTTCCTGCAAGATGACGAACATTACGAACAACTACTGCATGAAACTTGCTTCCAGTCCATTAAGCTTGACCAGATTGCGCCAGAGAGCTCACTTGATCAAGGCACTGCGTTGGAGTGTAAAAGTGACTATCATGTCACGGGTTTGAGCCCTGGTCGTACCAACCGGCAGCGGTCGGCAGCTTTTTCAGAGTAGCGCACAATTGGCTATTGCGCTACAGGGTTTCAAATGGGGAAGGGACTGCCGGGAAAGGGAAATAAAATAGCTTTGTTCGTTGCTCAAGTGCCTCCTGTTGGCCAGGTGGGCGCTCGTCAGGAAGATAAGTAGTAGTTCTACCAACCCACTTTTCAAAGTGGGGGGGCATTTGCTTGACTTGCCTATAGGTGTAGGTGCCTGTGCCCCCTGGTACATTAATTGCACCATTCTGTTTAATCTAGGGTAGAATATTGCCTGATTTTTCCCAATAATGGAATGTCTGTTCTGTTGTAATAAGGTGTATTTCAGGTATTCCTGAGTTACTTTGTTATGCTTGTTCCTTATGAGGTGTGGAAAGTGTTTATATGAGGTTGCCAGCTCAGAAGTGGGAACTGCTGGCTTTTCATTGCAGGGTGAATGTTCTGACCGTTCAATAAGCAGTTCCTTTAATGAGTATGTGTGCTGGCATGTGGGACTCTTAAGAAAAATGGACAAAATTCTGAACTTTATCATGGAGAAAACGAGTTTTGTGTTTGGAGAGGTTACTGGTGACCACTGATGTCCAACTGCACCTATATTGATTAACTCATGCTAAATTCAACCAGAAAATCATTAATTCATATTGAATTTCATGCATCAAAACTTGATTTGTGTTAAATAGTATGATTATTTAACAAACCTCAATTCCAATGAAGCTGGGACGTTGTGTAAAACGTGAATAAAAACAGAATACAATGATTTGCAAATGCTTCACTACAAAGACAAGACATTTAATGCTAAAAAGGATAAACTTTATTGTTTTTTTATTTAATATTCACTCATTTTGAATTTGATTCCTGCAATACGTTGCATAAAAGCTGGGATAGAGGCAACAAAAGACGGGGATAGTTTAGGAATGCTCAAACAAGTAGATCAGAAAGACCTAATAGCTGCGACCTCGCCTAGCATCCGCCACGAGGCCAAGTGTCCATGACTGGTGGTTTCTTGTAGAAGTGTGATGTCGAAATTGGCAAATGACCTTAAAAATCAATCGAGGACCCTTCTTCTGTACCAAGAAGCTTGTTCTAAGATGTAATAGCCATCCATCAAGTGAAAGTGGAGTTAGGGTGCGAAAACTGTGAAATCGAGGCAAAATCGACACTTTTTTGACCGGTGTGACCTTGGGATTCGACAGATGACCTTGAAAACCAATAGGTAACCCCTCCTCTATACCAAGAAGCGTGTTGTAAGATTTCATAGCCATTCATTGAATTAAAGTTGAGTTACGGTGCGAAAACGGTCAAATCGGGCAAAATTGACACTTTTTTTTACCTTTGTGACCTTAAAATTTGACGGATGACCTTGAAAAACAATAGGGAACCTATGCCTAGTATACCTAGAAGCTATTTTCAAAATTTCATAGCGATCCATGAATTCTAACTGGAGTTACAGCGCGAAAACCTGCAAACAAGGTCGTGACCTCTGTGAACTTTACCTTTGACCTTTGACCTCAACCTTGTGCATGGACATCACTTTGGTGAAGGTCAATAACTGCTGAAAATTTCATGATGATACAACGACAGGAACATGGTGAAAAAGGTGTCACAGACAGACAGACAGATAGACAGACAGAAGCGTTCATAGAGCTGCTTGGTCGCAGCTAAAAACACCGTTTTGGGACATTCCGCAGGAGAATAGGTTAATTGGAAACAGGAGAGTGTCATGATTAGGTATAAAAGGAGCATCCCAGAAATACTTTCATTCACAAGAAAGAACAGGGCGAGTTTCACCACTTTGTGAACAACTGCATGAGCAAATAGTCCAACAGTTTAAGAACGACGTTTCTCAATGTGCAATTGCAAGAAATTTCAGGATTTCACCATCTACAGTCCATAATATCATCAAATGATTGAGAGAATCCGGAGAATTCTCTACACATAAAAGGCAAGGCCTAAAACCAACAATGAATGCCCATGACCATCGGCCCCTCAGGTGGCAGAACATTAAAAACCGACATCAATCTGCAAAGGATATTACCATGTGGGTTCAGGAACACTTTTTAAAACCATTGTCAGTTAACAAAGTTTGTCGCTACATCTACAAATGCAAGTTAAAACTCTACCATACAAAGCGAAAACCATATATCAACAACATCCAGAAATTCCGCCGGCTTCTCTGAGCCCAAGCTCATCTGAGATGGACTGACGCAAAGTGGAAAAGTGTGCCGTAGTCTGACAAGTCAATATTTTAATATGACTGTAATCTATATTACGATGTTTTAATTGTTATTACCTATTGATAAAATGTTTACTGTTTTGTACTGATATTTTAAATTGGACCCCAGGAAGACTAGTCTGTCGCTTGTGCATCGATTAATGGGGATCCATAATAAACAATAAACAATAAACAATTTCAAATTGTTTTTGGAAATCATGGGCGTTGTGTCCTACGGGCTAAAGATGAAATGGACCTTCCAGATTGTTATCAGCTCAAAGTTCAAAACCTAACATCTCTGATGGCATGGGGATGTCAGGGCAATACGCTAATCGTTCTTCCAAGTAGCACACGTGCTACTACTTTGAAAACGTTAGTAGCACACAACAAAATTTAGTAGCACACAAACACATTTAGGAGCAGACACAAATGACTTTAGGAACACGGTAAAAACTTAGTGAAATGTTTATTTATTGCGGTTATGAAAAGTACATATGCTCATAGCCCTTCCCAAAACAATTTAAACGCATGTACTCACAATGTGAAGGAAATATGAACACCTTACTTCTTCCCTGGACCAGCTGTGCTTCACCAAATTCTTTTTAGTTTCAAATTTCAGGAAATGAGCTTTGCTGGAATTGTCTAAACATAAACAATGTCATTGGTCCAGCAATTATAAAAAAGGTCATCTGGCTCGTCGAGAATCCACCAACCACCGCTCTACAGCGGGAGTCGGGTCAAACTGCTCCAATCAGCCCTTCCAGGCTGATTCTCATAAGGAGTTGTGGATGCTGCTTCTTGAGGAGTTCTTAATTTGGTTCTGAGCTGTGAAGCCTCACTCACATTGAGCAGCAGAGATGGGGAGCACCAGCAGGATCTGCACCAGTTGAAGGATGTTCTAGGAACAAAGAACAGGATCTTTCAATATGTCATTTTAAGCAAGAACTTGTCAGAAACAACCACCAAATGAATGATAACTAATATTTATATAGGCTTTTCACAACAAGCAATCCAAAAATGCTTCACAAAAATACATAAAATACAGTTCAAGATATTAAAAAATAATAATTAGAAAAAATAATTGTTAATTATTATGATTATTTTTATTATTATTATAATCTAGGCCACACTGATGTTTTGGGCATTGTTATAGCAGAAAGCACTATTGGCCTACTTGAGCTGCGTCTCCCACATGCTTGTGTAGGATTTGTCCGCAAAATTTTCCCTGATCATAAACTTTATCCACTGCCACTCCTCCAGAACTGCTGCTTTGTTGCGTCCGGATCTCACGGATGAACATCACAGGTCAGGTGAGATAATGAACATAACCTCATTTGGCAATAGTAGAATGTATGTATGATACATTCTTACCTCTTAAGAGGCTCCTGAAAGTGCTGTAACAGGTCTGCCACACAAAGCTGCCCGAAGGTCATTAGGTCAGCTGGACTGGAAGGCCATGCGTCATGATTGAAAACTTTAAAGGAATCCAGGATTGTCTGAGTACTGTCGTCACCAACTAGACTTCTGAATCCTGCCTTCAGCTCAACAAGACAGAGATCTATGGCAGCCTCTATGTGACACTTGAGTAGAGGCTGGATCATGTTCTCCTTCAGTGTTACACTCTGTAAACAGAAGAGGCACACACAAACAGACAGAAATCTCATAAAAAGGTTGTGACTGTTAGGCCCCTGTACTAAACACTAGAACATTGTCAAACATTTAACCAATATTGCTTATCCATAATTATGTGACACTCGGTATGCCGAACTAGGGCTGGGCGAAATGGGAAAAAATAGTATCAAGATATGTTTTCTCTATCACTCTGCTTCAAACTAACTGACATGGCTCTATTCCTGTCATGGTCTGGGAGCTTTGTTAGCTCCTTTTTGTTACTCTCGTCCGGGACGATATCGTTTTGCTCATCGTCGGATTCCTTAGCCAGCTGGCACTGATTGGGGGCGTTGCCCGGACTCTATTTAAGCTCCTGTCCTTCCTCGTTCGTGTTGCTGGAGTGTCATTTTGCTCTTGACGCTTTAGCCGGTAAGGTATTTGAGAAGTTAGAGTATTGGCAGGATCTTAGCTGCATTTAAGGAGAAGTGTTAGTGAGTAAGGATTTGATTTGGTTTTTATTTCCCTTACTTTGATCTTTGGTTCGAGCTCGCCTGTCTGCTACCACGGACTGAATCTGGTCCGTTGGTAGTGCGAGGCTACTAATTTCTATCTGATTTTTTCTCTCAGCACGTTGCTGATTTTCTCTTTTATTTCGGGCCACTGCACGCGGCGTCCTACAACCTACGCCATCACAATTCCAGCATGGTTGGTTCGGCGCAGCGCTATTTAATTGTGATTGGCTATTCTTGTCTGTCAAAACATGGACTAATGAATTCTATTGAAATTGTATCGACCAGGGCCCGTATTCACAAGGCATCTTGGTGCTAAAAGTAGGTCCTAACTGCCGAATTTAGGAGGAACTCCTAAAAAAAATGTCAGTCAGTCATAAATTTAGGACTCCTACTTATTTTTACTAAGTGTTATTCACAAAGTATTTTAGACTTAAAAGTAGCTCCTAAGTCTGGGAGAGCTTAAAAGTACCAGCTACACCAGCTATGACCAGCTAAGAACACAGCTCAGACCATCTTTAACCAGCAGCTAGAATTCTTAGCTTGTTTAAAATGGTCTGAGTTGTGTTGTTAGCTGGTCATAGCTGGTCTCTATAGCTTGATGAAGGTGGTCAAAGCTGGTTAAGCTGGTATTTTCAGCTGGAGTCAGCTCCTGAAGGGCTGGTTGACCAGCTAAAACTGTCCAAAACACAGCTTAAACCAGCCTGACCATCCTAGGCTGGTCAAAGCTGGAATTTTCAGCAGGGTTGTTATCAATCTGTTCTAATCGTCCTCTTTTTTTTTTTAATCCCCCCAGCATATAATGCGGGGGGATATAGCGATCAGTGTGTTCGTCCGTCCGTCCGTCTGTAATAAAATCGTGTCTGGACCAGAACTCAAAAACTATACCACTTACAAACACCAAATTTGGTATGGAGCTTCTCCTTATGGTCTAGTTGTGCCTTTTGCGGGTTTCGGTCCGTCCATCTGTCCACACAACCTGTAGGTTACACAACCTACAGCCGAGGGGATCCGCCATTGCCAGATGGCTCTTGTTTTTTTTTGGCTGTCAGACGCAGAGTATTTTGCATTTAATGTCCTACAGGCATTGTACATTGTTCTGCGCCAATGTCGACTCACTTTATTGAGCAGAGCTCAAACAGAAACATTGATTGAAATTCTCAGTACTCATCTTGAAGAACTAAGCCCTCTTATCAAAACTTTCACCCTTAATATCTAAAAGATTCAGTAGATTTCAAGAAATTAAAAACAATAATCGACGGTCGGACACGGAGTTATTTTGAAACCATCCGACTTTTGGACGCGTAGACACTGCGTTCAACGCAGTAACACAATCTGTCTTGCGAAAAATTCGTTTCGCGTCCAGTGTGCAAGTGGCTCAATACCCACATAGCAAGCTCCTCCGCTCCGGATCTGCCCCGGCTCTGAGCCGGATCAGCTGGAGCCGGGGCAGATCCGGGGCAGATCCGGAGCGGAGGTGCTTGCTATCTGGGATACTATTATTGTCACTTAGGTTTTATCGTTTTTAATGGGGGACAGGAATACAGCCTGATTGCTATGATCTCGTACTGAGTTCAGATCACATATTGAAAGTAAATGCGTAACGTATCTTGCATTGTTGTCCATGCATGTTGATAACAAAATTTTAAGCAGCAACAGGGTGTAATAATAGGAACACGCTATCCATCGTTTCACTTCCCAATGATGCAAGCAGAAGAAATAAATGAGCAACTGTCGTATTTCATTCCAACTTCATAAGTTTAAATGATCTGACATGGTTTTCATTTTGAAATTCCATTCAAGTTCGCTAATGGTAATAATTTGCGAATGCCCTAGCTAGCCAGCTAACTCATAAGCCACCATGCGCTGCGCCAAGAAATTAGAGTCCTACATCTTCAGATTGTCCAAAAAATCTAGAAACCTCTTCATTCAGGAAATTTTTCCAGAGCCTTCAGCTCCATTTTGGCAAGTTGGCCAGTCTCTCTGTTCCAAAATATTGAGGGTGAAAATTGTTCGATGTGCCCTGTACTCCCGGATTGCCTACTTGGTATGGACCTTGGACCATACGACGGCTTGCTCTTCCCCCATTGAATGTTTACCCCTAATCTGATTCGGATTGTTCCTGACAAAGCTTTCAGCCCAATGCTTATTTGATTTGCTTTCCTCTGTTTTTGCCATTTGTGAATTTCGTCATACAACCCCAATTCTGAAATAGTTGGAACAAAGTGTAAATTGTGAATAAAATCAAAACGCAGTGACTTTCAAATCACACCAGCCAGTATTTTATTCACAATAGAACAGAGATAAGAGAGTGAATGTTGAAACTGAGAAATTTTACAATTTTGTTCAAAAAATGAGGTCATTTCAAATTTAATAGCTGCGACAGGTCTCAAAAAAGTTGGCACAGGGGCCTATTTACCACGGTCTAGCATCCCAACTTCTTTTTAACACAGATTTGAGGCATCTAAGCATTGAGGAGACAAGTTTCTTGAGTTTAGCCGTTGGAATTTGATTTCACCCTTGTTTAATACAGGCTTCCAGCTGCTGGAGAGTTTTGGGTCTCGTTTGATGGACATTTAATCTAATTATGCGTCAAATGTTCTCAATTGGTGAAAAATCAGGACTGCAGGCAGGCCAGTTCAGCACAAGGACTCTTCTACTACGAAGCTATGCTGTTGTAACAGCTGCAGTATGTGGTTTTGCATTGTCCTGCTGAAATACGCAAGGCTTTCCCTGAAGTAGATGTCTTCTGGAGGGGAGCATATGTTGCTCTAAAACCTTTATATACCTTTCAGCATTCATGGTGCTTTTTAAAACATGCAAGTGGACTGTGTTTACAGACAGTGGTTTTTTGAAGTATTCCTGGGCCCATTAAGTAATGTCAATGACAGAATCATGCCGGTGAGTGATGCAGTGGCGTCTGAGGGCCCGAAGATCACAGGCATCCAGTAAAGGCCCTTGGCCTTGTCCCTTACACACAGAGATTTTGCCTGTTAATGCGAATCTTTTGATGATGTTATGCACTGTCGACGATGAGACCTTCAAAGCCTTTGCAATTTTACAGTAAGGAACATTTTTTTAAAGGTATTCCACAATTTTTTTATGCAAGCCTTCGCAGGTTGGAGAGCCTCTGGCCATCTTTACTTCTGAAAGACTCAGCTTCTCTAAGACATCCCTTTTATATCCAATCATGTTACACACCTGATGCCAGTTAACTTAATTCCTTGCTAAATATTCTTTCAGCTGATTGTCTTATATATTAATTGCTTTTTCAGCACTTTTGCCTGTGTCCCAACTTTTTTGAGACCTGTTGCAGCCAGAAGATTTGAAATAAGCTCATTTTGTGGATTAAAATGTAAAACGTCTCAGTTCCAACATTTAAAATGTTATCTACGTTCTATTGTAAATAACATATCGGCTCATGTGATCTTTATCCCAACTATTTCGGAATTGGCGTTGTAATTGAATTTGCCTGTGAGGCTTTTTTTGTGGATCTGCGCCTGATTCCCTCACTGCTGTGCATAACAGAAAGTACAGCACCTTCCATTTCTACAGTTTGTCATTTGTGTGTTTCTGCTTTTTCACATGAATGGTTTGGAGGTAATTTTGATGGTTTCACAACTTTTCAACGGTGTGATTGAAGATGAATAAACTGCATTATGAAGACAAAAAAAAAAGATTGCATTTATTCACAATTTAAAAATTAGAATTCTGATTGGAATTTACCCAGGTTTATGCCTTCAAATTTTCTCAGTATAACTCAAAAATTTGCGTACATTTAATTTTGGGCAGAATGTACGGCGTAATTGATTCAATTTAAAATGTGATCAAGAGGTACAGACTATTTGTTCAAAACAATGTTTTTCCAGATTGCTCGCAGTTTCCTTGAGCAATGTCGTACCCCTGGACCAAATAATATTTTGAGTGGCCAGATTAAATCCTGTGTGAAGTACAAGCTCAAATTCAAGATGAAGCTTCACTATCAGATTTTTTTAGCAAAATGTTTTACACATTAGAAAAAGGGGCTCAGGGACTGTACATGGACTTTGTTTTGTTCTTGTTGAGCTGAGACAACCGTGAGATGCTACAAGGACTGCAGCAGATGTTTTTAGATGCTCTGCTGTATCATCTTGTGATGTGTTCCAAGAAGCACAATTGGAAATTATTTTGAATGAATAAACTGAATCCTGACTATAAGTACTATATTGCAGTGAACAATGGCTGACGTGTGGCTGTCTTTCAGCTCGAAAGCTTTTTTCTTTTTTTTTGAGTTTTTGGCTGAGAGTGGCATGCCAAATGAGACTGTGATCTGTGCCATGACTGGCTCCAGAAATAAATCATGCGTACAGGGGTGCCACACATTCACTTGGGTGAGTGGATACCTCTTGGCTTGCACTGCTGAAACTCCATTTTGGGATGGCATTCTGTGACATGAACATCATGCTAGGGCCCACAGGGCTGTGAGGCAAAATCTACCCATACCTCAAGAGACCATCGCAAAGTGCTATACCCTTGTCCACCAACAATCCACAACTTAGCAAGAGGGAAAAAATGGAGAGCATGCCATATAAAAGACAGAAACAGAAAATCAGTGCATTGTCATCAACAATGATTTCACATTGGGTTCCAAAATTAGTGGCACCCCTGAATGGCAATGCACAAGCAATACAAAGAAATCTAAACAATATAATTTTTGAGAAATGGAGTATACTAAAATATGTCAAATACTTTGTAAATGTTTTAATGGAAACATCTGAAATCTTGTCCTTTAATACAAAATAAATTTCAACAAAAATCAAAGTTTCAGAATCATTGGCACTCTTCATTTTTTACAAGATGAAACCACCTCTGGCAAGGGTAACAGCACAGAGTCATTTCCTTTCATTTTTGACAAGGTAAAGGCAGACATTTGGGGGGATTTTGGCCCATTCCTCTGAGCAGATCCTTTCAAGATCCTTAATATTTTTTCGGTTTGTGTTTATCAACTGCCGTCTTCCACTCAGCCCACAGGCTGTCAGGTCTGAGGTCTGACGACTGAGATGGCCATTGCAGAAGGTTGATTTTGTTGTCACAGAACCATTTCTGTGTTGATCTTGCTTTGGGTCATTATCTTCTTGGAAAGTCCACCTATGGCCAAGTCCCAGCCTTCAGAAGGAGGCAATCAGATTGTCAGCCAAAATGTCCTGATAGTTGGTGGAATTCATTATGCAATTAATCTTAACCAGTGCTGCTGGACCTCCTGAATTAAAGCAGCCCCAAAACATGACTGACCCACCGTGGTATTTCACCGTGGGTATGAGTTGCTTCTCCTTGTATGTAACTCTGTTTTGATGCTTAACATGCTGATGCTGTATCTGACCGAAACATGCAAGTTTGGAACAAGGTGCTTCGGTCAGATGAAACCAGTCATTATTTGAATGACGTTTGGCGAACTCCAAGTGCATGCTTTTGTCTTCTGGTCAGAAAAAGTTTTCTTCTGGCAGCCCTTCCAAAGAGCCTGTGGTTTTTGAGGTGGCGCCTGATGGTGCTTTTTGAAACCTTGTGACCCCAAGATGCTACGAAGGCCTGCAATTCCTTCAGTGATTCTGGGGGAATTTTTTTTTGTGTCTCTCACCATCCTCCTCAGTATCCTGCAGGGCAAAATGCATTGCATCCTCTACCATAGAGGTTTTGGACAGTTCCATGTCTTTGGAATTTTTATTAATTGTCCTGACAGTGCTCAGTGGCATATTCAATCATTTGTGAATCTTCTTGTAGCCATTACCAGATTTATGAAGGTCCGTGACAATCTGCCTCTTTTAAACTGAAATTTGTCTTATTTTCATAATGGTGTTGGATGACAAAGGGATATTGCATGTTCGTTACCTCATTCTTATACCCTAGTGAAACAGGAGGTCATGTAATGGCTCAACATAATTCCTTAAATCTTAGGTAAAACTTTAGTCAGTGAACTTTAATACTTGGTTCAATTTTGGTGGATGTTATTTACAGTAATCTTTGAGTGCCATTAATTGTGAAACCCTGATTTGAGGGAAACTGATTTTTAATTACAAAAGTAAATCAGTAAATGATTTAAGTCGGTTCCATTGAAACATCGTGCAGTATTTCTCACGTTATCCACGGTTTCTCCGTGAATAAATTAAATAATAAGTAAATAAATTTTTCAGAATATATGCCAATTTTATATATCTATATAAAACTATTGTTTGTGCATTGCCAGTAAGAGGTGCCAGTCATTTTGGAGCCCACTATTTAAGGGAGCCATTATGTGATCACAGCATGTCTATCCAGAGAATTTAACTCAAGGAATCCTTGTAAAGTCAACTGTGTAAGCACCCCCCCCCCCCCCCCCCACTCCCCACCCGCACACCCAGCCTCTCTTACACCTCCAACTGCCCTAACAAAAGCCCATTTCACAATGCCACCAAACACACAAAGTGAAGTCTTCCATTCCCCTGGTCTGGAAAATAATAGGATTAATCATGTGAACTGCACATTTGGCATAAAAGCCTATGGGTCCACCAGTTTTTATGATGTGACTGTGGAACACTAAGAGACAAGCTCTGATGATCTGCCATTTAGCCAACTTTTCATATATATATATATATATATATATATATATATATATATATATTTTATTTTGACAGGATGCATATGCTTGCATTTAGTGGTCAAACACCTGTTAGTTCTTGTGAGCAGGATACCAGCTCAAATGTGCTTGTGTCCATTATTTTCACTAACTGTATACAGACAATATATTTACATTAATCACTGAGCATATTTTAATTGTTGTTTGGTTAGCCTTTAAAGCTATTTCAGTGTATACACTCGCAATGAAGCACATCTGTTATACACTCGATTACAGTGAACCATTGTTTTGGTTTCCCAAATAAGTCTTGTCTTCGCATATTTGACAAGATGTGTTTTACATATCACTTTAATTGCTTCAAGGTTTATCACAGACTCCAACAGCCTACCATTTTCCTGGCATTGCCGAGAGTAACGGCCAATTATACTAGGAGCTGCTATTTGTACACTTGATGATTTCTACTTCTCCTTCATAGTTTGATGAATAACAAAAGGAGTTCAATCCCACATTATATATGGTAATTAAAGTGAAAAATCTTGTCACTATGCAAATCCTTAATTGGCCTCCAAGTGAGAAATTCCACAATTCCTCCTTCATAACAGGAGATGACTGGAGACCAAAAAACAAACCAAACCAAATCATTTTATTTTAAAGTTCAATCAATCGCCACATGGAAAACAACCGATTTAGCACAGCTTGTTTGGGGAATCCTATGAGTCAGGTAATGTTCTTTTAATCATTGCACCGCAAAATTAGCCTCCTTTCTGTCATAACATTGAAGCAAAGGCGGCACATGTTTTCAGGACAGCATTTATCAGGAAGATACAGTAAAGGAGGTTTCAAGCATTTATCAGGAAGATACAGTAAAGGAGGTTTCATTGGGCAATTGGTGGAAAGCTAGCACTATCAGCCCAAGAATGCACAAAAATGAGGCAATATCTCTAATATTCTTACAAATTAAAGTATCTAAATGTCCGCTGTTTTCCCCAAGAGAGACAAGAAATCCATTTCCAGATGATTTGGTTTTTTGGGGATTTCTAGGAACTATAAAATGAAAATATTTCTTCAGTGTTTTTTTTTTTGTTTTGAAAAAGCAACCATGTACTTGCTGACCCCTACCCCATCATAGATGAAAGTACTTGCTGAGGTCAGCTTCCTCCTCAAGCGGGATTACCCACCCTCTGCAAACTGTTGTTAACCCACCTGCTTTGCTGTAGACCTTCAAAGACCATTTTATAACACTGTGCACAGCCACTTTGAGAGCTCATGTGTGTGGCTGGAATAATAATATTCTCCTCAGTCCATAGTGTCACTCAGAACATTTCATGGGCTCTTGATGCCACTGATAACTACAAAGATTGTTATTACATTTAAAAATTTCTGCACAGAACATTACAATATGGAATGACACCTCAAACGTACAAGATGTTTTACTGAATCACTCAGAGTGGCCTTTATGCCTCCCTGTTTAGCTGTTTCTGATAATAAGAATATATCTGTACGCAATAGAGGTAACTCTTGGGATTTTTTATTACAAATGTATTTGTCCGTAATGTTGAGAATTACTCGTCCGTTTCTGACACATAGCTTTTGTGTTAAGGCACGGTGGGAAACTGAAACAAATAGAAGCCAAAATTAATTTTTCGACAGGAGGGCCAATACTTCTCTTTGATGATGAAATCAGTGGAGTGACACTAGTGTGTTCTTTTAGAGAAAGAGAGCTTCTTTTTGCAAGTTATGGGTCCCAGATGCATCTGCCTCCTTTGAAGGGAATGACAGCAGCCACACTCCATCCTGCTGAGTCCCTCTGAAATCAGAGACTCTTGAAGTAGAGAATGCTGCGTCAAGTCTGTCTCTCAGACTTTTCTGTTCTAGAAGTCTGAACCCTGTCTTGTCGCATGAAGATATTTCAGGCAGCCTGGTCAGAAAGCAATCCTGCCCTGCCATCTCCCACCCCCTGCACTAGACCACCCCAGTCTAGTCTGGGACTCCTGCATACACCTGCTGTAAAATTTTAGAGACTAGAGTCCCATCTCTGGCTTTGAAGTGTTCAAAGCACAGCGGAGTGACCTTTGATGCGCCCTGGCACGAACATATGTTGCCCCCATGTATAAATGGACCCTTCTACAGACCAGAGTAAGGCTGTCCGACTCCACATGGGAGATTTGAGGATCCGTGAAAGTTGTCGTCCACCCTCTCTCACTAAATTGGGGGTCATCTGGAGGGCAAAATGAGATTTGACACAACTTCGACTGACAGGTCATGACCCTCTGCGAGTCCATTCTTTCCCTTCTTGAAAACACTACTAAATTCATTTTGTATTGCCCGATCAGCCAAAATGCAAATTTGCATTACAGTTGTCAGTTATGCAATTTGGTTAGGTTCTACGTGTTCACGTTTCACTCTTTCTTTGCTGTTGGGCTCACAGGATATGAAAGTTGGGTATGGGTCAATGACGTGACTCTCATTTTTTCGTGTCCATAAGGTTTGGTCAAATTTAAAGGGTTTAAAATTAGAAAATAAATGCACAAGTGACTTGCATACATTTCTTTTTTAAGGACCTAGTCTAATATTTCTGGTTTCAATGAATTTTGAGAGAATATCTGGGGTATGAAGTCAAAAATGTCAATGTGGTGTAACCGTAAAAACTTTGTTCCCAGTAATTATTAATTTCAATAAAACACCCTATCAACTAGTTTGGCATAATCTTATATTTGAACTCTCAAATGATAAATGAAAGTAATGAAGTACCATTTTTCTCAATATTATAATTAATTTCGGGAAGTCGGCTCACTGCAGTGTCAACATGGTGTAATCACCATTCAAGGACCCATTTTGTGAATATTATGCAACATATCATGTGACAGGAAATGATATTGCAAGGAGGGACCCCTGATGAGCCAAACCGCTGCAGGCCAAGGTTAGAAACTCTCTTAAAATGTCAAATTAACTCATTTTTTAAAGAGCCTGGTCTGGTGTGCCTAGGTTTACATGACAAATGGTATGACCTCAAAAAAAACACAAATCCTTCATGATAATTACAAAAATGAGTATTTACTTTAAAAATTACCATTGAAATTCTCCCTATAAGGGTGTGTTTTTATACAAGTGTCCATGATAATGCCTGTCAAATTTGATTTTAAGATGAAATGTCAAATGGCATAACCGAATACACCATTTGATGTCTATTTCAAGCCTTTCTGTTAGAGGCCACATTTGTCAAATATCAGCAGTTTATTATGCTGATTAAAGATGCAATATGGACCAATTTACTATGTGTAACTATTTTCCTGTGTCCAGTGTTCTATTTTTTGAAAAACTGATGATTTATCCACTTGATTTATCAATTTTATTATCAAAGGCCTGTAAGATTAGGTTTTTTGAACATTTTAGTTTTAAATTGCATATTTCTATTCAATTTACTTACAATGTTTAGCAAAATGTACATTGGGCCACAGCGGGTATGAGTGTGAAAGTGAATGGTCTGTGAATGGTGTGTGCACCCTGCGATGGATTGGCAACCAGTCCAGGGTAGGTCCCTGCCTTTGCCCGTAGTCAGCTGGGAGAGGCTCCAGCTCGCCCCGTGACCCTAGTGAGGAATAAGCGGGTATAGAAGATGAATGAATGAATGAATGGTCCACAGCGCAAAATGTATTAATTTCACAATAACTGTTGTAAAATTGTGACATGCCTACGTCTTTTCAGCTTTCGCATTTCTATTGGACTCCATCAACATCACGTGACTTCTAAGTCTACCCCTGCACCACAAAAAATAAATGACAGACATTCGTTGACTGTATAAAAAGATGGACGCTGCACCCGGGTCTGAAAAGCAAGGCCGATGCGGAAATCTCAAATTTGCATTATATTTAATGGCCGGCAGATGGCGACGTCAGTGGTCGCAAATACACCCGGAAGTTGAAGCTCAATTGAACGCTCTAGAAGATAGCAGATAGCAGCTAGCGGTAGCTTCTCCATTCACCTCCATTCATTTTGCCTGACTCTTGACATTGAATAATTTACACTGAAAACATTATGAGCCTTCATGTCAGCAATAATATTTTCGACAGAGAAACTACATTTTGTAGCAGACATCTTTACTTCGTATGTAGCGTTATGGTCTAATAGTTAGCATTTTTAGCCGATGGCACCAGGCTAGGCTAAAAGTGACGTAAAATGCCGATGACTTTCTGTCGCACAGGACGTAAATAACCATACTGTTTAGACCGGAAGCCCATAACAAATCATACACAGAAGAAGATTGAGCCACATTGCTAACAAAGTGAAGTACCTGAGAAGTAATAATTTGCAAAACATAATAACATCGAACAGAATCAGACTATACTGACAGACGCAATCGCTTGCTCGCTGGGAATTATGTGTAGGATACATGTACCAGTCGAGTTACCGCTTCTCAGGCCGTTAGTTTACGTCAGCGAGCTGACTTCGAGCCTGCGCAGTAGGCGTGGTGCCCAACTGAAAACTCCTTCAAGTGACCTTCACACTCTCCCGTTGAAAATAGCGCCATCCTGCCATCCACTTCTTTTACTGTCTATGGAAAAGGGAGGCCGATGCGGAAATCTCAAATTTGCATTATTTTTAATGGCAGGCAGATGGCGACGTCACTGGTCACAAAAAGAATTTCAATGCTAAATCTATGAGAAAATGACCCTACTTAGCCACCTGATTTATTATTTCATAAATGATTTTCCACATCATTTTATGGCATCTATCGCAAGTTTCAAGTCCCCTTCGATTTATCGTGATGCTCATTTTTGCAAATTATGATCCCAATTAGTCTAGAATAAAGGATAAAGCCAGAATATGCTTTAGGGGCGTGGCTATCCTCTGGTCCTCATCCGATACGGTCAGATCCGGAGCCATGGTCCTCCCTCGACCTTCAATTCACACTCTCATCCAACAGGAATCACATTCGGTTGTAAAATGACAAAATGGCGCAATTCAACTTGCCAAAATCGAGGCTACCTAAATGGTATGCTGAAATCAATGGGTGACGTCACCGTTGCTTTGTCCATCTTTTTATACAGTCAATGCTGACATTCCATTTGTCCTCAGCACAAATGGCAATATTTTTGATACTTCTGGGGTGAGGTAACGTTAGTTATACCAGCTATTTCGATTATGTTAACCAATGCAAATAAGTACTTTTTTTTTGTCTTACAGTAAACTTGTAGACCTAACCTTAGTTAAACAGGTCATACTTGTTAACTTAAACACTTCTACAATATAACTTCAAATATAACTGTTTGAGACATAAAATTGGCCTACTTGTGAGATATTTTCTTCAATAAGCTGTTTGCTTGAGCTTCTTAAAAACTTCAACTAAGTTACTGTAACGTTAGCTGCCTTCAAGGCTGCTGGTTGAGACTAGTGCCTTTCAGGCTGATTAGAAGGCTAATGTGGATTTCATATTGTATAATCTTTAATAGTATTCAGTCAGATGCCTTCAAGGCTGATTGAAGAGACTAGTGCCTTCAAGGGTGATAGTAGAGACTAGTGCCTTGCAGGCTGGTTAGAAGGCTAATGTTGATTTCATATTGTTTGGTTCAGCAATACAGCCAGTTATACAATTTAGAACTAGCAAAGCACTCAGAGAGCGCAGACCTCCGCCAGGGGGCAGCAAAACCCGAAAGTACGGCGATTAGAACTCCGGCCCATTGGAAAGACTTGAAATCTTGAACTTTGGCGTATGTCTCAGCAGTACCTTGGCCTAGATATGCCAAAATTTAATCACCTGTTCCTTGACTTAATACCCACCTTCTCTGAAAATTTCATCAAAATCTGTACTTAACTTTTTGAGTAACTTTGGAAACCAACAGACAAACAGACAAACAAACCCAGGCAAAAACACAACCTCATTGGCGGAGGTAAGTATTGACTCTTCAAGGCTTAGGGGATTGTGAAGGTTTTTTTAAATGTACTATGATCAAAACATTCAGCACTTGACAACTTTCCAAAAAAAGAGGTTCTTTGGAAGGGTATCTCAAGAGGTCTTGTACTTCTTGGATGAGGGAGCCTTGAATATGAAGGGAAAAAAGTACAGATATGAGCTTGGGTAAATTTTACTAATCAGCTCATGACAAGTGAGGAAACAAGCAAAACATGCACAGGAATTGAAAAACAACCTAAGTTTTGGGTTGTCTCCGTTCCTTTATTGTACACAAATAGACGAAGCGCACGAGGGGTCTATACATCCGGAGATATCTGTAATAATATTCATTTTAGAACTTTGCTTAAGGAATACTGAGAGTACGGACAGATTAAATAATAATAGTAATAATAACAAAAATAATAATAATAATTATTATTATTTATTATTAAATAAATGACAACCAGTGGCAAAGCTCGTTTCCGGTTCTCCCCACTTCTCACACTTTTTGGGAGCTGAAGCCCATCCTGGTCCTCATCAAGCCAGATGAACTAGTCCGTTTCTGTCCTCAAACCTTCAGCTGTGTGTTTACGTCCTTCTTGAACCAGCAATAAAGACAGAACATACCATTGCTACTCAGCACTAATGAAAACCAAAAAACATCTCGTAATGAAACCGTTATTGTCATATGACATTCTGCATATTCAGCTAAATGGACGTAGTACTGTGCTGTAATGATAGAATTGCAGTAATCCTTCTATAAAGATAGACTGCATAACATTATGAAAGAATGTCGAATGATGGGTAATTCCAGAAAAGCCAGCACTGCACACCAACATTTCTAATGATACTGTAAATTAAATAACATACCAACTTACCTCACACCCATTCAAGTGTAAATCAGCGAGAAATATGGCGTCACCGTCTTCCTGCTGATTCATTGCGCTCAATAGTGTAAAAATAAGAATTATACGCACTGAACAGCTGCAGTACATTTACTACCATCTCCTATTGTTTTTTCTTTTTTTTGTCAACTTTATTAACTACAGACAATCTCAACCAACTACGGAAGCAGAGAACGGCCATACTTGGAATTGGCTTTAAAATATCGGGATCACGTGTTAACTATTTCATTGTATTATATCTATTATAATACATCCATGCATGCAAGCTACAAGGTTTCAGTGATTGCAGCATCCGTAGCAACCACTATAGCAAAGGAAGAAAACGTTACATTCCAACAATTGGTTGGTGAGACCTGAACAAATCTTAGTAAAAATGAGTAACAAATTAGAGGTCATTTTGATTCACTGAACAAAGATTATGAGAATAAAATGCATATTTATTGCAAGAAAAGTTAGTGAAATGCATTTTTAAAGAATATAAATTTGGCATCTCCAATACCACCCAAATCTGGAATGCCCAATTGGTGAACTACGTACAAAGCTTGCTCATTTGCGACCCCTTGCTGCCAACTCAGGAGAGTGAAGACAGTTCACGGCTCTCCTCCGAAGCACGTGCCTGTCAGCCACTGCTTCTTATACACTCATTGGTTGAATCTTCACAAGTTCAGAATGAGGGCGGAGGATACCCGGACATGAATAGTCTTAGAATCTTCCTGACGAGTGCCCTTCTGGCCAACAGGAGGCGCTTGAGCAATGAACAAAGCTGTTTATTTGTTTCCCTTTCCCGGCAGTCCCTTCCCATTTTGAAACCCTGTAGCGCGATAGCCAATTGTACGCTACTCTGAAAAAGCTGCCGACCACTGCCGGTTGGTACGACCAGGGCTCAAACCCACAATATGATAGTCACTTCTGCACTGCAACGCAGTGCCTTAACCGAGGGAGCTATCCGGCAGCTCAGTGAAATGCATTTTAATCCCAAAACCATCGTATATATTGCATTTTCAACAGAGAATGGATGGAATGTCAGCCATTCATTTTAGTTTCTGCAGGGAGAAACTTGGCAGTCACATGATGTTGCCGCAAGCCATTGGAAAAAGATAGGCCAAAAAAACGGAGGCATGTCACAATTCCAGAGGTGTTATTGTGAAATTAATACATTTTGTGCTGTGGACCAACGTAGCTATTACACATATTAATGTGAGAATGGGTTGCGTCTACTGGTGTCTACATCTACGCTGAGGGGTTTAAGTACAAGGAGGCACAAATGGACGGTGAGGGCAGCGAGCAGAGGGTAAACAACATTGAGGAGGAGCAATCCTCAAATCCAGGTTTGATTGCTTGCTACATGTCAGGTTAAAAGTCATGTAGTAAAGCGTATATGCAGGTATATGGAGTAACGGTATCACTTTATTTGAATGGGTGTGAATAAGACTGACATGACACTGTCATAATCATAACATGACACCTGACATGAACATGAATGAATGCTTCTGAAAGTTGTCATTAAGCATCATTCGATCAATTATGACACTTCAGAAGCAAAGCTGATATTGTTTGAGATGTCTTTGTTATGACAACTTGACAAAAACCAAGACAACGCAAATGAGACAGGGAAGATTATCATGGCCAGGCACAGAATTAGGATAAGCATGGCCTGGCACACAGATACTAAAATTGGAACAATACAGAGAAGATTTATATAGTCAGGTGCAGATACTGGAATTGGAATGATACAGAGAAGACTGAATTGGCCAGAGACAGATAATATAGAGAAGAGTAGCATGGCCAGGCACAGAAACTAAAATTGGAATGATATGGTTTGGCAAGGATACAGTGGGACAATATAGAGACGATTAGCATGGCCAAGCACAGAACATACTAAAATCGGAAAATACAGATAGGATTCACAGCACAATTTGCATCACAGATAAATTCAACTTTGCGTTGCCTTGGTTTATGTCAAGTTGTCATAACAAAGACATCACAAACAATGTCAGCTTAGCTTCTAAAGTGACATAATTTATCGATTGACGCTTCATGACAACTGTCATAAGCATTCATTCATGTTTATGTCAGGTGTCATGTCATGATTATGACAGTGTCATGTCAGTCTTATGCACACCCATTAAAATAAAGTGTTACTGGAGTGACTACTTTTTTCTGTTAATTGACAGTATTATCCCTTTTCAGCCAGAAAGTTATTGAAATACAAAAGAAAGTATACCCACTTTCTCCCTGGTGATCTACCCACCTACCTTATAGAGCAGGGATACTCATTCTTTTCCAGAATGAGCCACAGTGGGTGCAGGCTTTCGCTCTATCCAACCTGTCCCACACCTGATTCTACTAATGAACCCTCAAAACCTTTGCCATAGACCCTTGATAAGTAGAATCAGGTGTGTAACTGCATGGTTATAATGAAAGCCTGCACCCACTGCGGCTCATTCTGGCAAAGAGTGAGTATCCCTGTTATAGAATATACCTCTTCAGGGATTTATTACTTAACTGCATATAGCAGTTTCCAATCTTTGCATGCCAAACATAAATAATCAGCAATAAATGGTAAATGGTAAATGGACTGCATTTATATAGCGCTTTCTAGTCACATGATATGACCCCAAAGCGCTTTACAACTTTTTGCCTTACATTCACCCTGATGTGGGAGGCTGCCATGCAAGGCGCCACCCTGCACATCAGGAGCAGTGCGGGGTTCAGTGTCTTGCTCAAGGACACTTCGACACGTTCTCTGGAGGAGCCGAGGATTAAACCGGGAACCTTCTGATTCCTGGGCCGCCTGCTCTACCTCCTGAGCCATGCCACCCCATTAACATAAAATAAACATTTTGGGACCTTGGTGCAGGAAGATAAAGGGACCAAAAGTGGGGAAGAATGGCGTGGTCACCAAACTTCGTGCCACGCCCACTAAAACTTACATGGCCCCCCAGGTGGACCTTCACCAGTATCTGCTACATCCACATATGAACTTTCAATTTCGCCAATAAAAAGGTTGGGAACTTTTCGTTCCATGCAGATATTAACCCTTTTATTTGTCATATTTGAGTATTTATTCAATGTCTGTGTACACACAAATTGTGCATGTATCTTTCAAGCCAAGTTCCACTTCATACTTCTTTTAAATCAGAGTTAAATAATCCTCAAAAGGCCATTTTAACTTTTGACATAGACTTTCTTTTTATACATTTTGGTTAAAATCTGGGCTTCTGCCTCACAAGGTTTTTCAGCTGTATCTTTTGGCCCACAGTTTGTTTCACATTTCTCTTATCAGGTGTCCAGTCATTTATAAATCTTCCTTTTGGTTTTGCCAACAGGAATAACCAACAGAGCCTGGCTTAAATCTCTCAGCACTGGTCTCTTTTACACATTATCACTTTTTGAGCCTAGCAGGGGCCTGTTGTGCAAGTCAGGCCTGTAAAGGGTTAAAATGTATGTGAATATGACAAATAGAGTTAAGGACGCTTGAAAGGAACTCCCAGAAATATCAAATAACTGATCCTGACAAAAGAATTTTCAATTGTGAATCAAACTTGCATTGAAATAAACAGGAATGTATTTTCTAAGTATATAATGTACACAATTTGTATGTGCACATATACTGATGAAACACTCAAATATGGCAAATGAAAGGGTAAATATCTGCATGGAATGAAAAGGTCCCAAGCTTTTTATTGGCAAATTGTAAGGTCATGTGTGGGTGTAGCAGACACTGTTGACGGTCCACCTGGGGGGCCATGTAGGTTTTAGCGGCTGTGGCTCGAAGTTGGGTGATCCATGCCCATCTAACCCACTTTTGGTTTATTATTCTCCCTCCTGCTAAAAGGTACCAAAACTTTTATTGCTGATTATTGATGTCTAGTGTGCAAAGATGGGAAAACAGTTGTAATTTGTTTCGGACCGTCATGTAGGTTGGAACTAGGACCCAATTTCCATTTGTTGGAAATGGCATCGCTTATGACTCCATGCGGCGCTAGCGTCAACGTACATGGAGGTCCCAGGATTTTTTTTTCATTTTAAGTTGCAGTCCACAAACTCTAGTTTCAAGAATAATTGATAAAAACTTGGGGCCTCCATGCAGGTTGAAACATGGAGCAGTCAAATTTGTTACCGCTCAATACGGCACAGAAAAGTGGGTGTGGCCTACTCATCAAGGGAGGGGTTAATTCCCAAGGTCCCAGCCCCTATTCCCAGCCCCAAACTCAATTATGATGAAGTAAGAGATTTGGAGATGGTGAGTTGGCCAATTTTGCCAGTATTGGGCTGATCTTAGAAAAAGGCACTCTTAAGTAACTGCAAAAAAGCGCCAAACTTTCTTTTTTCACGAACAACCAAAATTCATGTAGTACAGGGTTAATTTGATTAGAAAGTCATCATTCCTTTTTCTCCTGAAATATTTTCTTTTCATTTTTTAAGACAACATTCATGTCACCAAAGACATGCTGACCCCATGGATTAGATTTTCAAACCGATTCATTCTTAGCACTGTTATTGTAGCTGTAGCAGTGTTTGTTGGTGATCATTCTGCTTGAGTTGAGACAGGGAAAGGCGTGCAAGGATTGTAGCAGAAGATTTACTTTTGTTTAAACTGGGTTTTCTGAAAATAATTTGCATGTAAAAGCTCATACATTAAAGGAGGTAATACGATTTGCTCCCGAGGTATAACCTTGGTTAGTTAGATATCCAGGTAATTCAACAATATTCTAAGCGTTGAGAAGCTTGCTGAAGTTTTTTAGCTAAATCAGCTACAGAAAAACCAGGCGAGAGTAGCACAGAAAACTCCGTTTTGCTTTGTATATCATACAATTTACTCAGTTAGCTAATTATTTAGCGTTTAAGTTTACTTTATTTTACTTTACTTTGCTCCCAGGAGACTGGACCCTCCCCCCCACCCCCCCCCCCCCCCAAAAAAAACCCTGTCGCCTTTGTTTGACCAGATTAGTGACTTAATTTGGCTGTTTGCTAGCCAAGTTGTTTCAAGGGGGCAAAAAGAGGAAGTTTCTCCCTGCCCCTAATGCAACCTGGGTTGGTTTCATACTTCGTTGCTTGCCTTTCATACAGTCTTCTAGCCAATAAATGTTGATGTTCATCGGGGTTTTTCGTCCTCTTCAGTCTTGTAAATTTTGAATAAAATCTAAATGCAATGACTTTCAGACCACATAACATTTCAAATGTTGAAACTGAGACATTTTACATTTTTATTCACAAAATGAGCTCATTTCAGATTTTCTGGCTGCAACAGGTCTCAAAAAAGTTGGTACACAGGCAAAAAAAGAGCTGAAAAAGCAATTAAAATATAAGAATCCGCTGAAAGAACATTTAGCAAGTAATTCAGTTAACTGGAATCAGGTGTGTAACATGATTGGCTGTAAAAGGGATGTCTTAGAGAGGCTGAGTCTCTCAGAACTAAAGATGGCCAGAGGCTCTCCCACCTGTGAAGGCTTGCGTAAAAAAATTGTTGAATAGGCCTACTTTAAAAAAATGTTCCTCAACGTCAAATCGTAAAGGTTTTGAAGGTCTCATCATCGACAGTGCATAACATCATCAAAAAATTCAGAGAAACTGGAAAAATCTCTGCGAGTAAGGGACGAGGCCGAAGACCTTTACCCGTGATCTTTGGGCCCTCAGACGCCACTGCATCACTCACCGGCATGATTCTGTCATTGACATTACTAAATGGGCCAAGGAATACTTCAAGAACCCAGCCTCTGTAAACAGAGTCGGCGGTGCAATCCGCAGATGCCACCTAAAACTCAATCATGCAAAAAGGAAGCCATTGTTGAGCATGATCCAAAAGCTCTGCTGTGTTCTGTGGGCCAAGGCTCATTTAAAATGGACTGTAGCAAAGTGGCAAAGTGTCCTGTAGTCAGACGAGTCCAAATTTGTTTTTCTTGCTGGAAATCATGGGTTTCGGGTCCTCCGGGCTAAATAGGAGAAAGGCCACCACTCCTGTTATTAGCATTCAGTTCAAAAGCCAGCATCTCTGATGGTATGGGGATGCATTAGTGCATATGGTGTGGGACACTTGCATGTTATAAAAAGCACCATGAATGCTGAAAGGTATATAAAGATTGTAGAGCAACATATGCTCCCCTCGAGATGACAAGGGAAGGCCTTGTGTATTTCAGCAGGACAATGCAAAACTTTAGGTTATTTACATAACCCCGGTTCTCTGAGTAATATGAGTGAGATGTCTCACTATGGGATGCACGCCTCGCTGCAGCCTCAGAAGCATTAATCTCATTACGCCAATCCTGATTGGCTGGTGAACGTGTCCGTCCGCCCAGGTGGTACACCCACCTTAAATAGCTCATGCGGACGGCACCACGTCATTCAAGATAAGCACCTCTTCTCACTCGCCCCAGCAAGAAGGGTTGTCTGGTGAGACATCTCACTCATATTACTCAGAGAACCGGGGTTATGTAAATAACCTAAAGTTCTCTTTCATAATATTTCGCTCGATGTCTCACTATGGGATATCGTAGCTCCCGTATTGCCAGACAAGCTTATCCAGCGTCCACCAACCCACAGAGAAGCAATTCTGTTCCAGTCAGGACAGCAGAACCGCGCGTGCCACGCACGGGGCGGAAACGTCCAGCTTATAAAAGCGGACAAAAGTGAGAGGCGAGGACCAACTCGCCGCTGCACAGATGTCCTGAACAGAAACTCCCCTGAATAAGGCCCAGGATGCGGCCAAGCCCCGAGTCGAGTGCGCCCGCATGCCCACAGGCGGCTGCAAACCCCGACACGTATAGTGTCTGTAGTGACCACCTTCCTGGACAGGACCGAGCCCATTGGGACCCCCTGGGTCAGAAAGGACGGAGTCCGCCAGTGACGCAGCGCCCTGGCGCATTCCAGTGTGACCAAGACTCTCCGCGTGCCGTGACGCACGGGATCTAGCCCGCATGAGGCCACCCAAAGCTGGAATTCTCTCATGCGGAGGCGACCGAGACGGATCACGAGGATGGCAGACGCCATCAGACCGAGTAACCGAAGACACAATCTGAATGGAACAAACCTGCCTGGATAAAAAAGCGCGAGGCATGCCCTGAAAGCTCTCACCCGTTCCGCCGAGAGGCGAGCTGTGAAAGACACCGAATTCAGGGATAACCCCAGAAAGATAGCATCTTGCGCTGGGGACAGCATGCTTTTCTCCGCGTTTATCACAAAACCCAGATCGACTAGGTGCTGTGTGAGAATACGCGTGTGCGCCCTGGCTTCCTGCTCCGATTGCGCTAAAAGCAGCCAATCGTCCAGGTAAGTGGCCAGACGGATGCCCCGCCGTCTCAGCGGGGCTATTGCTGCCTCCGTGCACCGCACGAACACCCTCGGGCTTAATGACAGACCGAAAGGGAGCACGCGATACTCGTAGCAGATCCCCTGGAAAGCGAACCTCAGAAACTTTCTGTGGGGAGGATAGATTGGAATGTGGAAGTACGCGTCTTTCAGATCGATTGAAGTGAACCAATCGTTCTGACGTACAAGACGCAACAGGGATGCGTGTGTGAGCATCCTGAACTTGTACTTCCTGAGATATTTGTTCAGAGCCCGTAAATCCAGGATAGGGCGAATACCGTTCCCCCCCCGTTTGGGGACTAGGAAATACCTGGAGTAGAAACCGCTCTGACATTGTGCGGGAGGGACGACACAGATTGCTCCTTTGTTTAACAGTGAGAAAATTTCCTCCTGTAAAACACGAGCTGACTCTCCCCGCGCCTGGGAGTGTATAACGCCGGCGAATCGCGGGGGGACAGCGGCGAATTGCAGCCTGTACCCCCTCGAAATCGTCCTCAACACCCAGGGTGGGGCTGCCAGTGCGACCCATCTCCGCCATCTGAGGGCGAGAGGTGATGTGCACCGCAGCCCTTCCACCACAAGAGGGCCCAGCCGCAGTGTGGTGGCGCCCTCTTGTGGCGGAATGACACAGCCCCCGGGTGACGTGCCCTGCAGTCCTCCCACCACAAGAGGGCGCAGCCGCAGTGCGGTGGCGTTCTCCTGTGGCGGAATGACAAGGCCCCCGGGTGGCGTGCTTATTTTGACAGATTTGGCTTTCTTTATTTTCAGCTGCGCCCTCGGCACTCGGCCTGGCTGCGACAGCGGGACACAATTTATTCTCTTTGTGAAAACATTTGTGTATGTGCGTGCTTGTGGACATGAGAGGGGGGCAACCGCTAAACCCCGCGACGTCAAATGTCCATCTCTCCCGGCTTGCACTGGCACGGTCCGAGGCAGCTGGGAGATAGGGGCGTGGGGAGCCCCTGGGTGCACGCCCGAAAGCCAAACAGGTGGAGCCGGAGAACGGGGAACTTCCAGCTGCGTCACCAGAGGAGAGAGGGGGAGTCAGGCCGCTCTCTTCTTTTTCCTGGCCTGGCTGCTGGCGGTGTGCGCGGGTCGCGCAGGCGCAGCTACAGCCGGGGCCGAGGGCTTTTTAGGCCAGCCGGGCCGACCTGGCGGAGCAGGCGGGGCGGGCTGAGGCCTCCGCAGTTTCGGCATTTTAAACTGCGAATCCTGTGAAGCAGCCTGTGCAAAGGTCTTACGCTGAGCAGGCGGAAGAGGAGCAGGGGGCTTTCGAGGGAGGCAGAGCTTGAGAGCTTCATCCTCCTTCTTTTTAGCTTCGCACCGCCGTTGCATAGAAGCCAACGCGGAACCGAAGATCCCCTCCGGGACAATGGGCATGTCCAGGATGTCATCCTTCTCCCTGTCCGACAGGTTGGCGAGGTTGAGCCACCGCGCCCGTTCCTGTAGGACCATAGTCCCCAGCGCTTTTCCCGTGGCCTGGACCGCGCAGCGTTGGACACGGAGACACAGGTCGGTGACGACCGGTATTTCCTCCCATGTAGCTGGGTCCTGAGTTAGCACAAAATCCTCGCACAACTCAGCCTGATAAGCCGTGAGCAGGGAGAGGACATTGAGCGCTCTGGCCGAAAGCGCAGCCGCCTTATACGCCTTCTCAGTCAAGGCTGACTGAAAACGGTCCGACTTGGACGGCAGACTGGGGCTCCGGGAGGACACCGCTGACAGGCGGGGGTGAAGGTGCGCTGCCACGAGTGGCTCCATCGGAGGCATGCGGAGCAGACCCAGGCTCTCCATCGCCTCACAATCGAGGGACGAGGCACCGGGAACTGGGCTCCTGCTGCTATAAGGGCGGTCTTTCCAAGAGCGCGCAACCTCATCTAGCAGCTCCGGGAAGACGGGGAGAAGTTGTTTCGTCGCACTCTTAGCCAAGGGCAATTTCTTCCCCTCGTAGCGGGATCTGGTGGTCTCAGCTACGACAACGGGCCAGGGGATGTTCAGCCGGACAGCAGCGCGTTTGCACACGTCGAGCATGTCGGAGCTGGGGAGAGGAGAAGCTGGTATGCTACTCTCATCTCCATCCCGAGAGGTGACGGAGGCCGCGGGCTGCGCGGCCCGAGCCGGAGTAATGAAGACGTCGTCATCTTCCTCATCCTCTGATATGAGGAGTTCAGAGACGCCATCTTCATCGTCCCCATAGTCCAGTTCAAGGACGTCTTCCTCACACGGGGGATCCGCGGCTAGGTCGAGCTGGGAGCCCCAGCTGGCGCTAGCCTCCGGAATCGCCGCCGTAGCGACCGCCAAATCCTGCTTGCCCTCGGCGGCAGCACCGTCGGAGGGGAGGAGGGGGTCGATTCCAGACAAGCTAGCCTGGCGGGCTAGCCGTCTGCGGAGACTTTTCGCTGTAAACACCGCGCAGTGTTGGCACGAGCCGGGAAGTTCGATAGCCATACGGGCGTGTTCCAGCCCCAGGCAGCTCGAGCAGACCTGGTGTGGATCTTTACTCGAGATCTTGTTCCCACAGCGACAGGGACGGGTCCCGGAGTCTCCGTGCCCCCTGGTATGGGGGTTTTGGGCCTCCATTCCTAGCCAGCTGGTGTGCAAGCCGGGAGACGAGGCAGAAAACCGAGAGGTAGCTGGTGTGCTAGCGCTCGGAGCTCGACGTGCCGTGGTGGGGCGTCGAGTGAAGAAAACCGAGAGGTAGCTGGTGTGCTAGCGCTCGGAGCTCGACGTGCCGTGGTGGGGCGTCGAGTGAAGAAAACCGAGAGGTAGCTGGTGTGCTAGCCTTCGGTACTCGACGTGCCGTGGTGAGGCGTCGAGTGAAGAAAACCGACAGGTAACTGGTGTGCTAGCCTTCGGTACTCGACGTGCCGTGGTGAGGCGTCGAGGACAGTGCTGACCAAGCCGTGTAGGGCGGGAGAGCACTGAGTCCGGTCTGGTGTGACCGACGAAGCAAAAAGGTATCCAAAACTAGTAGCGCCCGGCGACAGAAAATCCGTCTGTGGACAGTTCAGCTAACTAGCCCTGGACGCGAGATATGCTCCGAGTGAGAAGAGGTGTTTGAATGACGTGGTGCCGTCCGCATGAGCTATTTAAGGTGGGTGTACCACCTGGGCGGACGGACACGTTCACCAGCCAATCAGGATTGGCGTAATGAGATTAATGCTTCTGAGGCTGCAGCGAGGCGTGCATCCCATAGTGAGACATCGAGCGAAATATTATGAAAGAGAACCATATACTGCAGCTATGACAACAGCATGCCTTCGTAGTAGAAGAGTCCGTGTGCTGAACTGGCCTGGCTGATTGTTTAATTATGCGCCAAATGTTCTCAATAAGTTCATCAAAAGACACCCAACCTCTCCAGCAGCTGGAGGCCGATATGAAGTAAGAGTGGGATCAAATTCCAATCGATGACTCAAGAAACTTGTCTCCTCAATGCCCAGACGCCACCAGTCTGTGTTAAAAAGAAGAGGGGATACTACACCATGGTAAACAGGCCCCTGTCCCAACTTTTTTGAGACCTGTATCAGCCAAAAAAATTTGAAATGAGCTCATTTTGTGAATAAAATAGTCAAATTTCTCAGTTTCAACATTTGCTATGTTATCTCTGTTCTATTGTGAATAAAATACTGACGGGTGTAATTTGAAAGTCATTTTGTTTTGATTTTATTCACAATTTACACTATGTCCCAACTATTTCAAAATTGTGGTTGTAGTTAGTCAGGCAACAGTTTAGGTTGAAATTCTAGTACCCCCCCCCAAGTTTATCCTGGGCGCTGTAGCTGCCTGACACTAGCTAGTAAGCTGCCACTGATATTCTGTATCAATTTCTGTTCATCACTTTGCTGGGTATTGGAGGCTCTCATCTGAGAACAGCATCTGGAAAAACCAGTCTGTGATTATTTGGTTTCTGAGCCAACCTTTGTAAAATTTTTAGACTAGTATATTCATAGTACTAGGACTATATAAAATCAACCATCTGAGTGCTTAATAAATATTGAGTTTGTCTCAATTTGTTATTCCATTTTTGTTAACTGGAAATAAGCCCCTGCTAAAAGAGGCTTATTACGCATTTACATAGTTTTCCCACGGTTTCTATCGTGACCGCTGCTCTGGACCTCTCAGGTTAATAAATTGCGGTTCCTTTGGCTCTGTCTTGTTGATAATAATTTTTTTGTTATCAAGGGTGGGCTATGTCAATTAAGTCGGGGGTCCAAAATGTGGCCAAAACTATATGACAGTTGCAGAATGATCGTACTTCTGGAAAGAGATTTCCAGGGTGGGTTTGTCTGCCACCGGTGCCAGCTAATTGAGCATCTGGAGAGCAAGATCCTTGATTTTCAAGGCCAGTTGGAGGCACAACATAGTTCCTCTAGGAACTCTACTGATAGCGAATTGAGTAGTATGTTGTTTAAAGAGATAATGTGTACGCCAAAGCAAGGTTGTGCGGAGACCCCAGAGCAGGCAGGGAAAGAAAGTTGGGTGACAGTGGGACGTCAGTGCAGAAAATGGGGTGCACACCGTACAACGACAGCTCCTCCAGTGGTTGAGGCGATTCCGAAAGTAAAATGGGAGACACTCCCGGCATGTGTGTCTCTAAATGAGATGTGGGAAAGAATTTGTCACATATTGTTAACCTAATTAACTCATTAGCGAGTGCAAGCTTTTCTAGCTTTTGTAAATTCCTAAGCTTTCCCTGATTAACTGCGTTTAAACCTGTGCTTTCCTTTGCTTCTCACGTGGTGCTTTTTACTCGTCACGTTTCGATTACCTCAATCTAAACTGTCTAGTTTGATTGATCGTCTTAGCGTCTTGTCTCGAGTCATTATGGTTAACCCGGTCTTCGTGAATTTGTTCACTAATCCCATGTGTTTCTGTTTCCCCTTGACATTGCCTTCCTTATTCCCCGCCTCGTCCCATGAGTATTTGAGCAGGGAAGATTGAAGAGACCTTCAGACAGGACTTTGTTTTGTTGTTTGCTTCCTGAGTCTTCCCCCAGCCTCGTGTTTGCTGCACCCAGGTCTTGTCTACCCCTTGTCTAAGTCTCCCAGTGTTCCCGTCAGTATAGTTTAGATCCAGTGTTTGTTTTTTAGCCTAGCCACTCGAGGAGTGTGTTCCACTGTTTTCCCCCTGCCTTGGGCAATGTACCTTAGTTCTCCCAGCTGTTCAGTACATGTGCACAGTGTTTTGTTTCTGGCCTGTGTGCCATCTTTCTCCCTCGTGTTTTGTTCAATAAAGACTTCTGGATCCCGCATCTGGTGTCCCCCTGACTACTTCCTTAACAGCAGGTCAGAACCAACACTTTCCCTATGCATGCACAGCATATTGATGAATGGAGAACATTGATTCTTAGCTTACCAGCCCTATGGGTCACTAAGAAATTGTCGTGGTGTGGCTTGCGTCGTCCGGAATGTTTTTTTTTTTTGGCATCTTCAATCCCACCCACATCTGGAATGCCCAATTCGAGAACTACGTACAAGGCATGCTCGTATGTGACCCCTTGTTGCCAGCTCAGGAGAGAGAGTTTGCGGCTCTCCGACAAAGCACGTGCCTGTCAGCCCCTGCATCTTTACACTCATTGGTTGAAACTTTCACAAGTTCAGGACGAGGGCGGAGGAAACCCGAACATGAGCAAGCTTAGAATCTCACTGACGAGTGCCCGGCTGGCCAACAGGAGGCACTAAAGCAACGAACAATGCAACTATTTTTCATAGCCCTTCCCAAATCCCTTCCCAATTTGCATAACCACAGCGGTATAGCCAATCGTGCACTGCCCTGAAAAAGTCCAGAACATTTTTAATTTTATTTTTGGCCTGATGAATTTTCATGTGAATTTGCCATAACATACAACCAGACCATATCTCCAGAGGTTTTGCAGATTTTTGATGGAATCATTTTTGCCCGTTTTATTGACCCTTGAACTTTTGGTCCCAATGTAAAAGATAGGACTGAAGTAAAAAAATTTCTCAAAAACTGCGTGATAATTTATTATTTTTTTTCATAAATGACGCAATCCCAGTCGGGCAGGCCCATTCCTTGATCATGATTAGGACTGGAAACTTCTTGAAAACTGGAGTTGAAGAACAGTATTGAATTAAAGCTAACATGAACTCAGTCCCAACCCTGGACCTTGATTAAAGGATGGGTTTGAGCTTCCCCTATCGGCAGTTCAGCCACTGGGTCACATAATATTAAAAAATAGGCAACTTTTATCAGACGTGGTAATTTCTGCAACTTGACTTAGGGCTGTGTTAAGGCCATGAGAGATTACCAAATTACGAATATGTCTGAACCCTCATGTGAATCTGTAGCTTTTCTCTTTGCAATTCAGCAGCATGTGTGTCTATTAGGTGAGTGTGTGTTGTGATCGTTTTACATTTTGTGCGTATCTCCCCTCTCAGCTGAATCTCGTAACCCACCTTTTTCCTAGAGAGCGATTGATGGGTATATAAGCCTTCCGATTCATGTTCTTGTTACTGGATTGTAAAGTCTCATTTGCACTGACATCCTAGTCATATGCATGTGAAACTTACTTGGCTTAATGCAACCAGTACATGAGTCTCTTGGAACCTTTATTATCATTACTTAATTCGAGCAAGCTTCCAATCTTAACCCCTCTGTGCAGAAGCCAAATCTGGCTATTTAGGTGTTACCTTATTTGAGGCTTTATAATTCAAGATTGCAGCTTCAAAGACAGAAAAACTTTGGCCCAATTGAGCCTAGACACTCAAAGCATTTAAACTCCCATTGTATTTCAGTTTATTTTTATGATTTTGGTAGAGAAAAGGGGCTGCAAACACAAAAAATCTTCATGAAAATTCAACTTTGAAATGCAAAAAAAAAAAATAACACTGACAATTGAAAAATTGCTGGGGCTTTAAACTATACATTTCTGGGATCATAAACTTCTTGAGCACAAGTACAATTCATCTTGAAAATTACATTCTTGATTACACGCTTGCTATGAGCCAAATTAGACAGCTATCCAGGGGTGCGTTTCCCGAACAACGACGGAAGTTAGCTTTGAACTAACATGGTACGATGCATCGTTAAACTAACAAACATCAGAAGAACGATGGTTTCCCAAAACCGTCGTACCTTGTTCGTCCCACAGTAGTTTGAACCATGTTGGTTTGAACGACGTTAGTTTGAACCATGTTGGTTTGACCGATTATCGTTCTGCTGATAATTATGTTTCCAGGAGCACGCCGGTCTGACTTTCACACCGTGAAGCTTGCAAACTTTGTAATACTGTGTGTAAATACCGCAGTTGTGATCGACAATTCTTATTCCTCGTTTTGGCTATTTATAGTGCAATCATTTATCAACAACGGCAGCAAAAATATTTATATATTCAAAAAATCCTTTTTGGTTTGATGAAAAATTGAAAGACAAAAGTATAGTAATGGCCCAATGATAGGTTTTAGAGACAACGTTACTGACGATAGGGGAAAAAATAGAACTATTAGCCATTTCACAGCAGTTAAATTGGTTCATGGATTTAAACGCTATGATGAGTAAATATTTTTTGGACCACATGTATTGCTCAGTAGTCAGTGGCTCTTACGATCTGACAGTCATTCTAAAACTCTGCCTAGAATGATATGTGCACTCCGCCCGCCTACGGAGGTTCGATCCCCGGGTGCAGCCACATGGACTCCCCCCCAATCATGGCAACGAAAGCTCCCGGTAGTTCTTAATTAAGCTACTGAATTACTTAAAAGATTTTTATGTTGTTTCACTCAATATAGTAAAAAAGACTACCCTGAGAATTCCATATCTTCATATGCCGACAATCACGCATGTATGAAGGGAGTAGGAAAGATAAAATTGAAAGATGTGCTTTTCACACTTTATTTTGTCTTTTCACCCCCATGCGAGTGAATTAGCAAATTAAACTATTTTGAACAAGTCAGAAATCTGTGAGAAAACACCTGTTGCTTATAGAGTCTCGACACTATTTAAGCCCTTATACAAGTGGGCATAAGCACGCACTGAAAATGACGCGAAAGCCTCAATTTACGGCAAATGAGCTGCAAGTGCTGTTCGATGAGGTTGACCAACACAAATTAGTTCTTTTCTCGAAATTTAAGAATTCTGTCACGAATTCGGAGAAGAATAGAAGGTGGCAGGAAATAACAGAAAAAATTAACTCTGTTGGTCATGGATGGCGACGGACGGCAGAGGATGTGAGGGGAAAATGGAGGGATTATGCCAGTGTCACCAAAAGAAAGGCTGCAGCTCTCAGGAGGGAGCAACACCGGACTGGTGGTGGCAGCACCAGTCTGCCTCCCCTTACTTCTGAGGAGGAGAGGGCTCTGTCTATTCTTGGCCCAGAAGCGCTGGAGGGAGTCCTGGGGGGCATCGACGTCCATGGCATGCGGCGTTCTCAGACATCTGTGCCTTCCACCTCCAGCCTACTTCCTCTGGGTCCACTAACATCTGGCCCCCAGGAGTTGGAGCCCCAGCACCCTTCAACTTTGGTAATCTCCACATCAGGTGTCTCTGTTCTGGCCCCCCCCACACCAAGCGCCTCAACCTCAGACCCCTCTGCATCAGGTTCCTCTGTTCTGCCCCCCCAACACCAAGCGCCTCAACATCAGGCCCCCCTGCCTTGGCCATCCCCTTGCTGAGGTCCTCATTAGGTCCCATCCCGCATGGTCATCAGTCCTTCAGGGCTGCACTTTCCCCTCAGTCAGAGAGCTCATCCGTCTCCACTCACACAGCAGCCTCGCCACAGCGCCCCCCACGCACCCAGACCCGCCGGCGCAGAAAATCCCACTGCCAGTGCAGCGAGGCACTCCTCAGGTCTGAGGCGGAGAAGATCTCTGTTCTGAGGGGCATCAGGGAGGAACTGGCAGCCCTAAGGGAACAAAATCTACGCCAGCATGAAGAGACCATGGCGTACCGAAGGGAGAAACTGGCCTTACTTGCCCAACAGGCCAATAAGCCCAGTATGACAATGTATCTCCCCACCTCTGAAAGTGAGTTCATTTTGTTTATTTGCATTATATGTGCTTGTTAAATGAGGGGTAATATTTATTTTTCTTTAACAGATCCGGAGTGAAACATCCCACTTCCTTTTTTTAAAAAGGAAAGGCCTGGAAACCAGGCCAACATGCCTCTCAAAATCCAACCCCTCGTCCTTGTCGTGGGAGGTGGAAACAGACGTAGTCTGGCAAACGGGGCTCTGGTGAAGCAGTGCTGCATAAAGTACCAAGTGATGGCTGCATTTGTACATCTGTATCTAATAAAACACCTGTGCCAACATTACTTGAGTGAAGTGGATTCAAGTACTCATTGTAATTTCATCAACTTTCTCTTGTCACACTTTAAGTACTGAATTTTAACCCCCTACCACTCCAGTAACATTTTCTTAGAATGCCTATAAAGGACATACTCAAGGTAAATTGAAATCTTCTCTTGTTTTTAACTTCCCTGATGGGGCCCGTATACGGGCCGTCGAGTGTTAAGGGCTTAATTATACCCCAAAATTGTAGCTATGACAATGTTGGGAAAAGATGAGAAATGCAACAGCCGGAAAACAAAAACATAATACATTGTTTGCCATTCTGCTTCTTTAACGTTTATTGGTCAGCACTCCACATTTATTTCCTCATGATCACTCAGGTCTGAGACAACAGGAACTTAAAAACAGAAAAATGAAGAAATTAGAAACAGGTTTCTCATGATTGTGTACTTCAGACTGATCTATTGTAGGACAAGATGTTTAAAACTGCTCAAATAAATGGATGAGTAAAATGGTCCATAAACCTTGTAGTCATTAACTTCAGTCACTGCTGCCAATAACCATTCCATATGACCACCAATGAAAATTTCTGATCAATTTACTCCAATGAGTGTGCCATTTGCTGCCCTCTATAAATGTTGTGACAAGATTTGAGGCCCTTTAGCACAATGGCAGCATTACAGCGCATCATTGAGCTAAATCAACGTCGCAGGCATCGTAGCGAGGTGGTATACGTGAATGCCTTCATACGCACCACCTTTAACCCCCTTCAGGTCCTATCAGATGAGGCCATAATCAGAAAATACCGCCTCACTCGAGCAAATATTGAGGAGTTGATTACTTTTGCTCATCCTTGTCTGGTGAGCGCCACAAGGCGTAACTTTGCCTTGAGCCCAACTGTGCAGCTTTTGGCTGCCCTGCGTTTTTACGCCTCCGGCAGCTTCTTTGAGGTGTTGGGAGATGGCCTAGGTCTCAGCAGGTCATCCATCAGTAGAGCTGTGACCGCTGTGACCCAGGTACTGCTGAAGCTCACAGACAGGATGACCTTCCCCACCACACCGGAGGAGATCACCAGAACCAACCGAGGCTTCCATGCCATTGCTGAGATTCCCCGAGTCATTGGTGTGATCGACGGCACCCTCATTCCCATCGCAAGGCCATCCAGCAATGAGCCAGCCTACATCTGTAGGAAAGGCTATCCGGCGCTGAACGTCCAAGTCATCTGCGACCATCAGGGTGTGTTCACCGACATCGTCGCAAAGTGGCCAGGCAGCACCCATGACTCCTTTATCTGGGCCAACTCTGCTCTCTGCCAGGTGGCTGAAGATGGTGGCTTTCAGGGTTGTTGGCTCCTTGGAGACAGCGGCTATCCGTTGCGCCCCTACCTGCTCACTCCAATCCAGCAGCCCAACACCGAAGCAGAGGCCAGATTCAACAGCGCTCACATCAGAACTCGTGCTGTCGTGGAGAGGGCCATAGGGGTGTGGAAGCAGTGTTTCCGGTGTGTCAGCAAATCTGCTGGAGGCCTGCAGCTACACCCCACAAAATGCTGTGCTGTAGTGGTGGTTACAGCACTGCTGCACAACATGGCCATCAAAACCAACGACCCACTGCCAGAAGATGAGGTCTTCTTAGAGGATGCTGAACAATACGTACAGCATGATGACATGCATTCTGCGGGCCTAGAAGTACGAAGAAGTTTAGTTGAAAACATGTTTGCCCCTTAAGCCCAGACACCCCCTCCCCAGCACTTTTTTTTTTTAAACCAACAACCTTTTCCTCCACTAGGCCTACTGTTTCATTAAAGCTTCCCCATTATTCTTAGCCTTTAATTCCCCTATAAATATATATATATAGGGACTTCAGTATTACTTTTGGTGTCATTTCTGACCCAACGATAGTTTAAGAACAAAATTAATTGATTTAGCGAGAAATTATTCTTATTGCACCCTCAAACTAGTCTTTGGTAAACAAAATTAATTATTCCATTATAATCGCAGCGCTGTGATACACTCTTTGGGTCATGCATCACATTATAAATTATATGCAGAACTCAAGTCCTTAAGTAGATATGAATGCGTATTGACTTCGAACATATGCACGGTAAGAAGCGAGTCATATACATTAGAAGTACATGGGCTAATACATTGCGGTCAACAGTAGGAACACGTCCTTCCCAATAGGTCCATGATCCTCCCTAGAACTAGCTACCGAAAGTTGTCATCTTGAATGATTAACTCTACAATCATACCGTCGTTAAGAACGGTGAACCCACCAAATGCAAAGTAGGCCTACTCAATTAACCATGCTCCGGTCTACCAATCGCACCATAAAAGCCCAGAGGAGTGAAATGATGTTTAATTATGATTTTACGTTACGTTACCAAACATTGCTCAAGCAATGCACTCACAGGTAACGAGCAATATATCTAACTCGATAGGTGCAATCATACCAATGAACGGAGAAACACATTGAGGAAGTACTTTTCCTATAAAAATGTCAAAACAGTCTCCACATTATCGTCTGGACATGTACAACAATATTGTTGGATATTCCCAGCTTACTCACCTGACGATTGTTTATCATTCGTGGACAGCATTAGCTGCCATTTCTCACGTGTCTCCAGGAACTAAGCTTCTAACTACAGCTCGAGAGCTGTAGTTTGAACTACACAACTTAACGACAGTGGTTGCGAACGTTCGTTCGAACTACGGTTTTGGGGAACACCTGCGTCGTTTAACGATGGTTCGCACTACGTAAGTTACCTTGATAGTTCGAACGATGGTTTTGGGAAACACTGGCGGCGCAACTACATAGTTCGAACTATGTAAGTTGCTAACATAGTTAGCAACTACGCTTTTGGGAAACGCACCCCAGGTGGTTCCCCAAAGTCTGATATCCATCAAAATAAAAAATATATCATATGTTTAACACAAATTCACTTTTGGCGCATGAAATTCAGCATGAAGTAATGATTTTCTGGTTGAGTTCAGCATGAATTTATCAATATTAATGCCGCTGAACATCAGTGGTCACCAGTAGCCTCTCCAAACACAAAACATGCCTTTTCCCCATAATAAAGTTTACAATTTTGTCCATTTTTCTTCAAAGTCCCCCAAGCATTAAATAAACTGCTGATTAAACAGCCAGAACATTCACCTTGCAATGAAAAGCTAACTGCTGTCACATCTGAGGTCAGAACCTTACACCTTATAAGGGTAAAAACTCACTAACTCAGTAATATCTGAATTCTGAAATATACCTTATTTTAACAGAACGGAAATTCCACTTTCAGGAAAAATCAAACTACATATGCCTCCCTAGATTCAACAGAATGGTGCAATGAACATACCGAGGGATCTACTGACGTGCGTGGGCTGCATGCATTTGGAGAAACGAAAACCTCGGCACTCGATGTCTTTAAAGGAACTACAGCATCATGAGGGCAAAATTTCACAAACAGACTCTCTCTGGAAAAAAACCATGGCAGTCATTTCCTATAATATCAAACCGTTTTGGAGTAATTAGTTACTTTTTACTTGCCCCGGGGAACGCCCCTTTTTAATCACTACAATCAATAATGCCGCCCACTCAGCATAACGTCATATAAAGAACTCAGGACCAATTCGCTGCCGGTATGTACTACTGCATGTAAATATATCATTTTAATCACTTCATTACATGTTTTTTCGCCCCAGTGCTTAGTACCTTCAAATCTGATATGACTTACATTATGAGCAAAAGAAAAATTGGCAGTATGTATTTTTTAATTTAATCTTACACTGGTTTTCTTAAGGGGCAATCAGAGACGCGCTAAATGGGCTAGAGAGCAGTGGTTCACTCGCGTTCGCCGTCTGCGAAAGCTACTGCTAAGCCCATTATCCAGGTGTTTGGTTCTACGTTTATAACGACATAAGAACAGCGTTTTTAAAGGGTATGACCTGATTTCTGTTATCAAAATCTAATTCCTCGATCAGCTGTTGATGAGTTTGTTAAACTGCGTGCTAGACTACACTTTGATGTTGATTTGACTTCATTCATTATGCTCTCCTGAACTGACATCCAACAAGCTCATTAGATTATGTACGGCATTTCGTCTGGCTGGAGTAAAACAATAATATGATCTGACAAAGAGAAAAAGATTAGAACACGAGACAAGAGTCAAGACACAGCGGAAGCATGCAACTAGACGCGCAGCAGCAGCTAGGGGGAATCGCTTTCACACTGGACACAAAACAAATTTTTAGTATGACAGATTACATTCAAAGTCAATGCAAAAACATGAATACACGTCTTTCGCGTCCGGTGTGAAAGCAGCTTAATAGAGCGCTGGCAAAGAGAAGGCATTAAACGAGTGGAATGCACGCCAAAACCAGCTAAGTGCTAGCCGCAGCCAGCGCTCTATTAAGCTCTATAGTGTCTAAAACGAAAGCCCTGCTGAAGGGTTGGCGTAGCTAACGCGTTATAATTGTTCATTAGCAGCCTACCTTCATTTACTTCCATTTTTCAGAGCCCGGTCTGCTCTTCTTTCTCCCCCTTTTCTTCAGTGCTTCTCTCCTCGAATGGACTTATGATTTTCGGGATACCATTTGGCTTGATTTTTCTCCTCTTTTTCATCGCAAACTCAGACCAAAACTCTATCCTCGAAGTCGGAATCGTTGAAGTGGTCGCTACAAATCACACTGTTGTCGCTTGGTCCTTGCCATTTTGCCCGAGTCAGTTTCCCCCGAGACGACCAAATTTTGCTTATTTTTTCATCTTTTGGAAATCGATGAAAGCAGACTCCTCCTTTGGATACGTTACCATAACCTGCTACAGTGCATATGGTAGGCATTTGCTCCACCGTTTCCCGAAATTTCGCAAGGAAATAACGATTTAACAAATCTACTGCTGTTCGTATCCCATAGGCAGTAATAGAAAAACGAGCTCCACTGAACTTGTCTCGTTCTTTATATGACATCAGTGTCAATCCCGCTGAAGTTGGATCTAATTGTGGGCGGGCTGAAAATCAAGGTCTGCCATCAGAAAACAAGCCTAAAATTATTACTGTGTGTATTTTCATGGGAATTTTTGGCGCAGACATAGTTTACAAGTACAGAACTATGGAATTAGTGTCAATGTTCCCAGTAATAGAGAGTTCCTTTAAACATGGTATAAATTGTACGGCAAAAAGCCATATTGAGCAAAGTGCAAACAGAGTAGAAGTATAACCTTTTTTTTCTTTATTGATGCCCTCCTCCAGAGACAGATGTATCAGGTAGAAGGAACCCTCCAGTACTGTTTCATTCAAAATCATTTCCATTGACCGCATCCATACAACATTTAAATCTGGTAAATGAAACTGAATACTTCAGGCCGGTTTCAGGTGTCATTTTTTCTTTGAAATTGCAACATTTTCAGCTGCACAACCGTGGCCAACAAACACTTGGGAATTGGTTAAGAAACGAGCCAATCAATACATCGTTACCAGGGAAGCTTCACGAGGGAGTGAACTATAACTGTGCCGTTACGCAGATGAATCTGAGTGTATAATTGAGTGACGGACACCAGTACTTGGGTGGATATAAGGGAGAGCTGAATTTGTCAATGGAGGAATCTACGCATTAATCCATGAGTGGGAAGTAAGCATTTTTTGTGTGATGACTGTAATTGACAGTAGAATGTGCGAGAATCAATACCGTGTCAGATTTTTTGCTTCACTAAACGTATTTTTTTAACCACTCATTAGAATACTGTTGGGTCACTGTAGCTAAAGTGGTTGCTACAGAGTACTAAGTTTTTTTCTGTCGCAAGTGATAATTTTTTGAAACTACTGGATTGATACTGTGGGCAAGGATATTGAGCAGTTTGCAAATCAGGCTTAGCTGGGGAGTTTAATTCATGCAACTCCTGAAAGACAGGGATTGGAGGGAACTTCTCCATACTCTAAATCGTGTTTCAGCTCTGCCTGCTTGTGAATATTCAATAACTGATCAGGGGGTGCTATCTCGCGGTCGAGTACTGTAACTTCGTGCTTAAATTTGCAGTTCTTTAGATGCAAGCGTCTACATCTGCAGAAAGGGGTTAACTAGAGGCACTCCTAGTGTGCAAACCTCCGCCAAAGCAGCACAGTCCAAATCTTGTTCAGTGGGAGCAAAGTTCAGTTATTGCTTGTCATAGGATTTCAATATGGCCGCCGCTGACTGATCGTGGTGAAAATCAATAGGGTCCATCCCTGATGTAATAGCAACCCACCCACTAAATTTCAGAGATATCTGTTCATTACTTTTTAAGTTATCTTATTAACAAACAAACAGACTGACAAACAAACGGCACCGATCACATAACCTCCTGCCAAATTCGTTTTGCAGAAGTAAAAATAATGATTTTGACCTATTTTCAATCATTCATTTAAATTACCATTACAGAAACTCCAAAAACTCTCAACATATCAGGTGTGGTCAGTTTTTATTAACAACGCATACCTAGTTTACTGGCATAATATTTTCGTTGTCATGCTGTTGTCAGCAATTATTCAATCAATGCATATGTATAAGATTCGCGTACGGAATTGAAGTCCTTTTGCATGGAGGTTCGTCAGCTTCACATGCGATTATGACTGCAGACTTCTCACGCATTTCTTTAAGCAGGCGTCACACTGTCCCGAAATTGACACCAGATGGCCATACGAGTATTGAATTACGCACGATGGCCCCCGAACTTGGTCAAAAGCCAATCTACAGTCGAATCAAGTACAGTGCCTACAGACGATCACACGACGGCACCCAAACCACACACGAAAGCAAGAAAAACATGCACAGTAAACATCCCAGTGTTAACTGAACTCCAGTAGAGTTTATATGAGACAACTCTACTGGAGTTCAGTTTACATTGGGATTTGTGCTGTGTGTGAATTTTTATTAAGTAGTTTACCCGCAGGACACCCGAAGCCCACACGATGGCTTGCATATTTACGACAGAGTTATACAGTAAATTTACGACAGATTACTGTAAGTTTCTATGGTAAATTATTGTTTTGAAAGGGATAATGAATAGTGAGCCGGTGATTGTTGAACAATAACTTCGACAGGGGAATAGAACCCCGACACGCAGCTTACTATACATTATCCTGCTTAGAATATGGCTAAAACATTTAAAATAGGCCTATTAAAATAGTAATATTACTAGCAACAGACAGCAGTGCAGTGGTCATTCCTCTGGAAAATAGCTCTGGCGATTGACCAATCAGAATGAAATATTTCAGAGTTCCATTTTCTAAATGTACAGTATATAAATAAGGCAGAACATATTCATGAAACTGATAACTGATTATGAACTGGTTGCTTTTAACATCATACTTTTTTATCTTAACATTTCTTGTTCATAACATATATAATATACGTTGTGCCTGCTCTGTAGAGTTGCTCAGGACTGACCGAGGAAGATGCTGCTTTACTCTGGGGTTGGAAGTAATGCATGTGTTTTATGATCATTTAAATTGTTTAAATGAAATAAGATCATTTGACATCATTTGACGTCTTTATGCAATTCCATTGCTTCCAATGATTGTATTTCATTTAAACAATTTAATATTCGTTGATGGGGCACATTTCATTAAATGCACTGAAATAGCAAATTGTTCTTTAGATTTCTTTTTCTTCCACAAGAACCGTAGGCTATAATTTCTTTTTCATTTCATGGTTCATTGTATTGTAGTTCACATATGATTACAGTACTATTTACCAAAATGACAAACAAGTTTTGTCATGTCGATCTCAACTGTCGCATTTCGACTTAGTATTACAAAGTTTGCAAGCTTTCTGCTGTTAAAGTCAGTCAGACCAGCGTGCTTCTGGAAACATTTTATCTAGATCAATGGTTGTTCAAACCAAGAGTGCATTCAAGAGACTGTTGTTGCTAAACTTCTGTGCTAAATTCGGTCGTTCTGAGATTTGGTGTTTCTCAAAAGGGTCATTACAAAGCTTAGTCGCAAGCTCAGTCGTAAAGTCAACAACTGCTTGAGACCAGTAGTTATTGGGTCGTTGCTTAATAGTTCCTGTTGTTGTCATCATTTTGACGTCAGTTTCTTTCAAAATTAGATGGAAATAAAAATATTATACAACCCCATGTCTGAAATAGTAGGGACAAAGTGGAAATTGTGAATAAAATCAAAACGCAATGACTTTCAAATCACACCATCCAGTACTTTATTCACAGTAGAACAAAGATAACATAGCAACTGTTGAAACAGGGAAATTTTACAATTTCAATTTGATGGCTGCTACAGGTCTCAAAAAAGTTGGGACAAGGGCCTGTTTACCATGGAGTAGCATCCCCTCCTCTTTTTAACACAGAGTAGAGGTGTCTGGGCATTGAGGAGACAAGTTCCTTGAGTTTAGCCATTGGAATTTGATCCCACTCTTGTTTAATACAGGCTTCCAGCTGCTGGAGAGTTTTGGGTGTCCTTTGACTGACTTTTTGTTTAATTATGCACCAAATGTTCTCAATCAGTATAAGATCAGGACAGCAGGCTGGCCAGTTCAACACACGGACTCTTCTACAACGAAGCGACGCTGTTGTAATAGCTGCGGTATTTTACATTGTTCTGCTGAAAAACACAAGGCTCTCCCTGGAATAGATGTCGTCTGGAGGGGAGCATATGTTGCTCTAAAACCTTTTTTACCTTTCAGTATTCATGGTGCTTTTTATAACATTCAAGTGTCCCACACCATATGCACTAATGCATCCCCATACCATCAGAGATGCTGGATTTTGAACTGAATGCTGATAACAGGAGGGGTGATCTTTCTCCTCTTTACCCCAGAGGACACGACACCCATGATTTCCAACAAGAAGGTCAAATTTCGACTCATCTAGCCACAGGACACTTTGCCACTTTGCTACAGTCCATTTTAAATGAGCCTTGGCCCACAGAACATGGCGGCGCTTCTGGGTCTTGCTCAACAATGGCTTCCTTTTTGCATGATAGAGTTTCAGGTGGCATCTGTGGATGGCATGGCGGACTGTGTTTACTGACAGTGGTTTCTTGAAGTATTCCTGGGCCCATTTAGTAATGTCAATGAGAGAATCATGCCGGTGAGTGATGGAGTGGCATCTGAGGGCCCGAAGATCACAGGCATCCAGTAAAGGTCTTCGGCCTCGTCCCTTACGCACAGAGATTTTTCCAGTTTCTCTGAACATTTTGATGATGTTATGCACTGTCGATGATGAGACTTTCAAATCATTTGCAATTTGACATCAAGGAACATTGTTTTTAAAGTATTCCACTATTTTTTATGCAAGGCTTCACAGGTTGGAGAGCCTCTGGCCATCTTCACTTCTGAGATACTCAGCCTCTCTAAGGCATCCCTTTTATACCCAATCATATTACACATCTGATGTTAGTTCAATTAACTTAACTTGCTAAATGTTCTTTCAGCTGATTCTCTTATATATTAATTCCTTTTTCAGCCCTTTTTTGCCAGTGTCCCAACTTTTTTGAGACGTGTGCAGCCATATAATTTGAAATAAGCTCTTTTTGTGGATTAAAATGTCTCTTTTTCAACATTTGAAATGTTATCTATGTTCTATTGTACAGTAGTTTCCTGTAGTGTAAAAGCGCAGGGCTGCCAAAACCTGCACCCTTGGGGACAGGTCAAAAGTTTGCCCACTTGGTTGCTGTAGATGAGGTGCCAGGGTATTAATCAGCAGGTGGATCATTTCCCGTGGAGGCCTTTATCTTGCAATAATTGCTTAGTTTGAGCTGAGTTTGATCCAGGGGATCGAAATGATCACAATGTGTAGGTAGGAGTTCGTGTAAAACATCCTAGTTCTCCTTTGCCTTCTGTGGTGATTTATATTGATAATTCTTTGTTAAGTTGTTATCTTTGATCTTTCAAAACCATGGCATGACTATTTATAGAAGGTACTGCTATAGCAAATTTGATTGTCACCTGAAAAGTGTTGAAGAAATTAATAGTCTGTGGGTTAATGATTTTTTTTTTTTTCTTTAGGAGGTGTATGTGGTCTTAGGACATGGGCTCCTCACAGCTACATACAACTCCAAGAGGTAGTGAGCTGTAATTTAGCAGTCTCTGGCATTGTGACTAAGGCACCTGGATCAGAGTTGGCACAGGAGAATTCTCCCTGTGGTGTGTTCATAGTCAGTCAGTGTCTGTTGATGTGTGTAAGACCGCATTATTGATACCCAATGGGAGTTAGTCGACTAACTACAGCTAAAACTATTGTAATGGCCTTTTCTTCCCCATACAGCAGCTTTTTATGTTGGTTAAACCACCCCATTATTGTGATTTTGGGGTTGGGGGTAATCTGACAACATTCCATGTGTTGCTAGATATTGCTCTGTACATCCCTACATGACTGGAAGGTAAAGCTGTACGCACTAAAGATTTGTATTTGTGTTTCAAGGTTGCTTGGTGGATTATGTTGGACCAAAAGGCAGTGCCAATTTACAAGAAGATCGTTAATGAATCACACACGCAACAGGTAAAGCAATGTCATAGTTTATAATAACACTCGGGAAGGAATACAGAACAAGTGTGACCCAGAATTTCCGTGATCTGGTTACCAGAAAAAACAAAATCAATAACATTCCTGGCGCTACCCTCTTTTCTTCCAAAATAATGCCCCCTCCCCCCCTTCTTGGAACACTACAAAGGGCATATAGATCATCCACAAACTGAACAGACTAGCAACAGAAACATTTTAAGCCCTCAATAACAGCTCACGAAAGTTCATAATCCGTCCGCGGCAGTTGCAGCTGACGCTCGCACCCCGAGCATCTGAGCATGGTGTCTGGAATAGGCGCACCCCAAGAGACTCCACAGGGCTTGCAGTCTGGCTCATGTGGTCCATGTCCTCAAGAGGAAGGCGGGGCCCTAGAGGAGGCTGTTAAATGGATGGCGGAATGTCCGGGCTTTGTAAGTGTCATCATCCGACATGGGGTACTCAGGTACTGCATCAGGCATGGCCACAGAAATTTCCACTTTGTAGCAGTCCTCCAGTCTGACTTTATAGGAGATCCGTCGGAGCTGAGAGCCAGTGAATTTCTGAATAATGTACCATGACCCATCAACGCCAACCGCAAGGTATCTGTCTCGGGCTTTTGACTTGTTACGGTCTCCATAGAGGTACACAAGGTCACCAGGGTGTATGGGGACAGGCACGGATGTGCGTCCAGATGGTGTTTTGGATTTTGCACTGTAAGAGTGGTTCATGACACGATGCAAGTGCTGCAACATGAGGGCTTGGTTGTCAACAGGTAGCTGTCTATGAGAAAACTGATCACGCTGGAGCAACAGTTGCCGAGCAGACAATCCGCGAGACCTCACGCGGCTGTTCAAGCGGACTGTGGCGACAGATGGAAGCAGGGGTGTGACAGCTCTGCAGTTTGGTTCAATGCGTAAAATCTCACACTGAAGCTCCTGCACAGCCTTCTCAGCCGCAGGATTCTTATTGGCATTCTTGGCATTTCCCACCTCTACAGCCAGTCTGTGTCTAGCTAGTCTCATCCCCTGCCAATGCAAACCCTTGTTCAGGGTTGGTCCTGATCCCTGCAAAAGGGTCGTCAAGAGGGCTTAGGCCCCGGCAAGCGGAGCAGGGCCTCTCTAAGTGTGTCGCGGCATTAATCTTCAATGAGGGAGGACAGCATAAATGATGTGACACGCTCCTGAACAACAAGAATAAACTGGCGGCCGCGCTTGAACACGTCAGCGGCAAAGAACGCACTGACAACTTCAGGAGGATCATGTGTTGACTGACCATGCACGAACATAGGAGCTTTCCTTAAAGCAGCACACTGATGGCAGCCATTGGTAGCACGTGGAATGGCAGCATCGGCAGCATCCATGTCTAATGCGTAAAAGTAGCGCTGCGCAACAGTTCTCAGCTGAGGGGCTGTGCGGTGGTCAAGTGAGATGTGAAGGGAGGTGAGCAGACTATTGAGGATGGACCTGGGGACAATGATGCAGTTGACCCAGCGAGGGGGGGTGAGTCGGCGCACAACCAGCAGGCCATCCTCAGTCAGGGTGGCGATGTGCAGGTAGCGTCTCACATTGCGGGTATTAGTCAGTTTTTTTGAAGGGCGTGTGCCCTGGCGAAGATGGGCACAGGTTCGTCAAGCTGATCAATTTGTGAACTAAAATGCTAGTTCACTAGACTGCTGGACTGATTTTTGCGCAGCTTTCCACTGAAGTAGCCAGCCACCTTTACCGTATCTTTACCGTATCAGGTGATGTATAATGTGGCTCCCAGGCCTGGTTCTCTGACAGCACCGTCAGTGATGATCCACAGCTGGTCAATTTGAGGCAGAGCTATGGCGTAGTTCCTTGATAAGGCCTTCTGAGCGTGGCTGTACGCACACAGCAGTTCATTCGTCCACTGGATACTGTCTTTGGAATCAAGCCCCGCAAATGCGTCATTCAGAGGAGCAAGTAAAGTAGCACAGTGCTTGAGCACACGGGCGAGCACTTTGTATGCCCCTATAAATGAACGCAGGCCAGTTACAGTCTCTGGAGGTGGGCATGTAGCAAGGGCAGATACGCGGTGAAGACTGGCTTGGATGGTCCCTTGACGCCACACCCATCCCAAGATGGTGGTCTGTACTGGTGCAATGGTGGTCTTGGTGACCGACAGAATACAGTGCTATAATAACACTCGGGAAGCAATACAGAACAAGGGTGACCCAGAACTTCCGTGATCTGGTTACCAGAAAAACAAAACCGATAACGTTCCTTGCGCAGGGTTGTTCTGACTTGTGGCTGACTTTTTCCTGTGCAGGTTTCTGAAATACTGGGTGATGGACATATATAAAAGTGTGCAGCAGATTGAACAGGACTGTATAGAACAAATTGTAATTCCTGAGGATGTCTAGCATTTTCAAAGTTAGTTTAGTACTGCAAATCAGGAAATGAAAGTGTGAATTTAGCTATTAAAATGCAGTATTTGCTTTCACTACTATCAAGAGTACCTCTATAAATGAAGATAATATGCATCTTAAGTATTCATATTGCCCAGACATGATCCTAGACCAGAAGCTAACAAATTAAACTTATGGGAGTGGGAGTTTGCCTGGCAAACCTTCCATAACACACTGCTGTTATACATTGCACTATCTACCAGCCTTCACTGCAAAGGGGCCATCGGCCAGCAAAGACAGATGTACATTTATTCAACATTGTGATTACCAAAACCACACACAGTACAGTGGTAACTTCGGAAGAAGATTATTTTATTTAAATTAATTTGTGTAGCCTTTGCCACATGGAGAAAGTGTTCTAATGTTCAGGCACCCTAGTGATCGAGAGAGAGAGAGAGAGAGAGAGAGAGAGAGAGAGAGCAAAGTTATATCAAGTCAGGTCCACCAAATTCATGGAAAAATTCATAATGCAAAATAAACATAACCTCTGTTTGCCAAAACATCTTGACAGATGGCTTGCTGGCCAAACTTGCTGCTCCCTCTAGGCTCCCAGTTCTTGCCTGATCCAGAGATTTCAGTCCTCTCTGACTGAAGTAGATTCTCACTGCAGTTGCAATGTGTGCAAGTTTTTCACCTCCTCTTCCAAGATGCCTGGGCTGCTGAGGAGCTTCCAGACAGAGAGGATTCAGAGGACACAGGACAAGATGGCAGCCTGAGGGAGCTTGATGGCTCGATACTAGTTGCTGCAGAGGATGGACATGGCAGGGGAGGACCAGCTGCTGAAGAGGATGGATATGGCAGGGGAGGACCAGCTGCTGAAGAGGATGGATATTGCAGGGGCGGGCCAGCTGCTGAAGAGGATGGATATAGCAGGGGAGGACCAGCTGCTGAAGAGGATGGATATAGCAGGGGAGGACCAGCTGCTGAAGAGGATGGACATGGCAGGGGAGGACCAGCTGCTGAAGAGGATGGATATTGCAGGGGCGGACCAGCTTCTGAAGAGGATGGATATAGCAGGGGAGGACCAGCTGCTGAAGAGGATGGATATTGCAGGGGCGGACCAGCTGCTGAAGAGGATGGATATGGCAGGGGAGGACCAGCTGCTGAAGAGGATGGATATGGCAGGGGCGGACCAGCTGCTGAAGAGGATGGATATAGCAGGGGAGGACCAGCTGCTGAAGAGGATGGATATTGCAGGGGCGGACCAGCTTCTGAAGAGGATGGATATGGCAGGGGAGGACCAGCTGCTGAAGAGGATGGATATTGCAGGGGCGGACCAGCTTCTGAAGAGGATGGATATAGCAGGGGAGGACCAGCTGCTGAAGAGGATGGATATTGCAGGGGCGGACCAGCTGCTGAAGAGGATGGATATGGCAGGGGAGGACCAGCTGCTGAAGAGGATGGACATGGCAGGGGAGGACCAGCTGCTGAAGAGGATGGATATGGCAGGGGAGGACCAGCTGCTGAAGAGGATGGACATGGCAGGGGAGGACCAGCTGCTGAAGAGGATGGACATGGCAGGGGAGGACCAGCTGCTGAAGAGGATGGATATTGCAGGGGAGGACCAGCTGCTGAAGAGGATGGATATTGCAGGGGCGGACCAGCTGCTGATGAGGATGGATATGGCAGGGGAGGACCAGCTGCTGAAGAGGATGGATATCGCAGGGGCGGACCAGCTTCTGAAGAGGATGGATATAGCAGGGGAGGACCAGCTGCTGAAGAGGATGGATATTGCAGGGGCGGACCAGCTGCTGAAGAGGATGGATATAGCAGGGGAGGACCAGCTGCTGAAGAGGATGGACATGGCAGGGGAGGACCAGCTGCTGAAGAGGATGGATATGGCAGGGGAGGACCAGCTGCTGAAGAGGATGGATATGGCAGGGGAGGACCAGCTGCTGAAGAGGATGGATATGGCAGGGGAGGACCAGCTGCTGAAGAGGATGGACATGGCAGGGGAGGACCAGCTGCTGAAGAGGATGGACATGGCAGGGGAGGACCAGCTGCTGAAGAGGATGGATATGGCAAGGGAGGACCAGCTGCTGAAGAAGATGGATATGGCAGGGGAGGACCAGCTGCTGAAGAGGATGGACATGGCAGGGGAGGACCAGCTGCTGAAGAGGATGGATATAGCAGGGGAGGACCAGCGACTGAGACAGATGCTGACAGAGAGGGGCAGACCCAAGGGATGTTTTCAGCAGATCATTGCCCCCTGGAACCCCGTTTTGTTGGCTTCTCTCTTTTTTTTTGGCAGCTGCTTTCCATTTTACCACACTGCTGTAATCTTTCCGCTTCTTCTGGAAGTCCTCTGCTGTCCGGCTGAATCCCTCACCAACTGCATTCATCTTCTCTTGATGTTTTCCCATGCTTTTTTTATTCTGCATTTGTTACATTGTTTTTAAATTTGAAAAAAAAAAAACATTTTTTTCTGTTCTACTTCATCAAGAAGGACTTCTATCTCTCTATGTGAGAAAGGAGGCTTCCGTGCCATTGTTTCCTCTGAAGGCAGAATGCCAACTAAAAGGGATTTATACATGATGTTACCCTGCAAATTGACTGCTGGATCACAATCCAATTACTAAGTGAACAGCTGACCTTCCACCATATAAGAATTACATTACTGAAGGCTATATGGTTTCTGGGAAGTCTGCTTATAGCTACATCTGCAGCCAATGATGAAATTATTAATTGACTCATAGGTGGCAGATTTTCAAGAGAGTAAATATCTGTCGCAATGTAAGGTTATACAGTCCATTTTTTGCAACGGGCCGTGATACTCTGATTCAACGTGCTCTTTGAATTGTCACAATTCCAAAACCATGTTTGGTCTCGTCAGTCAGTAAAACTTGGTTACCAGCGAAGCCTCTTGCAGGTACATGAGCTCCTTTGTGAAATTTTTAATGAAATTGAAATCAGAAACTAACACAATGTTTATTCTGTGATGCCTGAGTCTTAGACGTTGATCTCTGTCATATTTGTGTATATGTATAGCTCAAGTGGTAAACTGTCAACAAATTCAGCATCAGTGGTTCAAAGCATGGAGAAAACTCTCAAGTACACATGTACTACACATACTGATATCTGTCGCCTGAACATATGTGAAAGCCGTACAATGATATTCAGCACTTCTTTGCCACTTTTGCCACAGCACAATTGTATTACCACATAGAACACATATTATGAATTTGGAATGAGGTTGTAGCTGTCAAAAATACTAGAACAAAGGCTCAGTAATGCTCAAAAACCTTGCACTGATATCAACAATTTCATGAAAGATCAGAAACTACATAGGTCTACTTTGATTTTTTACCTTTTGGCATTTGTTGTTTCAACCTCACTGACAGCACAACATAGGATGCAGTATTTGTGAGCTGTCAGACTAAGTTCATAAGACCAATAAATTAAGAAAGACTACAGTCACAGTATGTTCAAGCATATGTTTTATTGTAGCCCCCCGGGTGAAGTTGGGCGGCTACTGTGGATTAATGCTCGTCATCTCCACCGCCGCCACCGCCGTGTCCGTGTCCATAGGCACTTCCTTTTGGACGCTGTATAGGCTTTAATTTTTGACTGATTGCTTTAATATTTGGGTTAGACATCTGTTACACCTCAGTTATGACACCTATCGATTTTGGTTGCCATGGCAACAGTATTGGCCGAATAATGCCCAAATTGGTGCTGAAACGTGCAGATTTCCTTGTGGATGCAATTCAGGCTAGAGAAATGGGCTTATGGGAGCCACACGCAACGTGGGCGATCAGACTATCTACTTTGAATATGTTCACCTCTGTGGCAAAAAAAGAAATGCCAAAACTAGGCCTACACTGTTGGTGGCCAACAGCAAGGGGTATATCCCCGAAATTCCCCAATTTGCCCCCTTTCTTAGATTCCCCTTTACTAGCCCTACAATATGAGGCAAATATGAGGTCTGTGTAAGCAATTGTTCCAGAGATATAGTTAAAAACGGACTTTTTCAATATATAGCGCCGACTGGTGGCAAACCTAGGACTGCTTACTCACCCAAAATATAATCAATTCATCCTCTCTACCATATCTACCCATATGCTAAGAATGAGAAGCCAATGTAAAGTATTTTGTGAGTTAACGCGCTAACGGCTAAAATCTGCGGATGCGGCGGCGGCGGCTCGTGGGGCGAAGATGGAGCATAGTGCCAATGATGTTTCTGATGTCCTTTGTTTAGCGCAGTGGAAGGTTCAAATTAATGGTCTACCCATCCCCACAGGTGTCTGGTTATTAAAGTTAATCCACTGTACAAACAGGAAAAAATAAGCCCGCGCCCAACTTTGGGAGAAAATATCTCGAAAAACCAAAAAAGTGCCAGACTAAAAACCTCAATTTTTCTCACCTTAAATGTCTGAAAACAAAACAGGCAAGATGAATTTGGCTCTAGTCTGGTTTAAAAATGAAAATAAGCATGAATTTGTAAAAATATTTTTTCCCATTGTACACAGATTTCTTGTCATTGCATGTATAACCAACATGATCATGGCACTTTGACATTTTAAAAATTTGCGTATCCCAGTATTAAATACAAACATAACTTGTTTGGCACATTTGAAGCATTTACACAATATTCCTCCAAAAATGCCCAATTTGCTACCTGACTTGTCCACTTTTAGGTGGCGCAATAGCCATATCGAAAAAATTGTGAGCTCAAATACTGGGATTTTCTGTTACACGTATATGGGCACCATTTTGCCAAATTTCATCCAATTCTGAGATGTCAACTCCACTAAGTATCCCAAAAGTGCCGTTCTCTCAGAATATGGCTCTTAATAAATAAGAAATGTGAACTAATTACTTTTAAATGCCTTCATTTCCAGTTAAAGGAATACAGTTGCAGATTTGGAAACAATTATTTTTGTGTAAGGCAATGACAAACACAACTGAGTTAGGCAAAGTGACAAACACAACCAGGCAAAGTGTTCTGTCCACTGTTCCTTCACTTTGTTATCGATCGCTTTGTTTTTTGTTTTTGTTGATGTGGCATCCAATTAAAACAAGGTAGTTCCAACACCGGACGTGCCGAACTGCGACTGAGCAATGACCCCTTCTAGAAACAGGTGTGAGTAGGTCTTAGCTCTTAAGACCGTCGTTTAATTAGCATCAATGCTAACTTTCCAGAAATGCACCAATGGTTCAAACTAAGATTGTTCCAACCAAGAGTGCATTTCCCAAAAGCCTAGTTGTTAACTAAGTTAGGAACTTACATAGTTCATCCATCCACAGTCAATGGGTCCAACTATATAAGTTAGCATCTGGGATTTGGGGAAACGCACCCCAACATGGTTCACACTACTGTGGTACAAACAAGATACGATGGTTTTGGGAAACCGTCGTTCTTCTGATGTTAGTTGAACGATGCATTGTACCATTTAAGTTCAAATCTGGCTTCCATCGTTGTTCGGGAAACACACTCCAGGTCTGCCTCCTCTCGGAAGACATTTAATATTTTTTAGGTAGCCTACACGCAAAAATTCTTGAGGAATAAAGGTAAAATCAACTGATAACGCAAGCCGAGACACGACGACAGGGTAGCCCACTGATACTGCATGGCCGACCGCATGGTTAACTTGGCTTCCCGCTTCGGACGTGACCTTAACCTCATGTCAATAAAACAAAAAATTAATGTATTCCATGTTACTCGTGCCTATTGATGAAGTACCAGCAAATGTCATGCACGCTCATTCTTTACACTGATTCCATTTATTATGTTAATTGATGAAGACATTTTGTGACTCAAGTTATGAAAACGTCAGCTGTGATGTATCATGGACATGCTGCGTATTCTGTTGTTGCAGGCTACTCATTTGTAGCCAATATAGGCCTACATTATTCTCATATTTCTCACACCTTAAGGGGTCAAGACTAGGTTCAGACTTGAAAAAAATATATATTTTTTTTTATTTTGTTGAAAATCTTTCAAAACATTCATAAAAGGTGATTTTAAGACCAAAAAAACTATCTTTTAAGTGGATTTTAACATGTGAACGCCTCCAGTGCATTCGTTTCGCGACAAAAATGCAATTTTCTCGCATCGCTAAATTTCATAGTTTATCAGGCTTGTGGCGGGCATAAAATCTACATTTTTTTTTAAGGTATTGCTCTGAAATTTTCACCACAGCATCAGTTTGTTATGTTCTATACAATGACTTAGCCATTTTTGGGTAGGTAGATACATGGTGTATTTATGATCCATCTGCCAGGCAGGTTCTGCCACCCATTTCTAAAATTCTATGACCAAATAATTTTAAAAAATATTTTCCCATGAAAATACCCAGACTGAATATGTCATTTGAAGCTAATATCACCAGCTATACAAACAAAAAAAAATTACAGGAAAATGTGGTATAGTTTCTGAGATATTGTTGCCGCAAGATTTCACATTTTTTGCTAACAATGTACGGTTTTCACGGTAACAAACAGTAAATTTGATTAAAATCAAATTCCATTCTGAGCTTTTTTTAGTTGACACAATTTTTATGTGTTTTTAGTGTTCAGAAGTACTTAAATTGAGTGAACCCAGGCTTGACCCCTTAATGAGTAAATTGTGACAGTGTACAGTTCATGTAATATATTGTACCTGCCAACTTTCCTCACTGCAGTCAATTCTCTGGTCTGGGCAAATTGTGTTCAAAGTAGTAGTTTACAGCTACATTACTATTTCCAAATGTGTACTTGTTCTGCATGAAAATATAGATATATCCCATTTGTCTTACATAAAATGGATGAAGTTACATTTGTCTCAATGTAGAACCTTTGACAGATTCACCAATTGATTTAGGAATTCTTACGTGGAGCGGCACGGCTAGCACTGCCGCCTCACAGGTTACAGGTTACTCCATTTTTACTATGCTGAATAGCTGTTCTAATTACAGACAGCTGATTCAGAAATCACCTGGAGCCATGTTTTCCCATCTCTGCCAAAACACATAAAATAAAGTGAACATTTTCACTGATGTTGATGCTTGTTGTGTTCATGCTGTTTCATGCTCATTTGGTAAAGCCCTTCCTTTATAAGACTGTTGGTATAATAATTTCATTTTCTTCGCATTTTGAAAGAAACTGATGTTAAAAGGACGACAACAACAGGAACTGCCTGGCAATGATCCAGTAACTGTGGTCTCGAGCAGTGCTTGACTTCATGACCGAGTTTGCGACTAAGCTTTGAAACAACCCTTTCTAGAAACACCAAGGCTGTATTTCTAAAGCTAGTGTTGTTCAATTTGAAGTGAACAGAAAGGGCCACGCCCACCAAAGCCATATTGAAGGGCATTCCAAGCTGAAGGCCCAATCCCAAACCGGTCCCTATCCACTTGCCCTATCCACTCCCCCTCCGATTGCGTGTTCCCGCGGAGTGTCTGCCACATTGAGTGCCATCCCAAACCAATCCCCGTGGAGTGTAAGTGGCTTATTAAACCCTCTGCAGCGAGTCTACACCAAGGCAGGCTTAAAATCCACCCTCCTTTCAAGTGCATCTACAAATGTCAGTTCCATGCGGCTAGTTCCGAAAGATAATTAAAACATTACCCAACCTCAAACTGACATTTGATTGACTATTTCATGGGTACATCACGGAATGAAAGGTTACATTATATTTTGAAGTGAACGTGCAGATGTGCACCTGAGAAAACACTGAATGAGTAACTTTATTAATTAAATCAATGATTGCTCTTTTTCACAATGTGCCAATTCATGCTCAGATGCCTTTATCTTTGCCAATGCTGTGTATTCAATATTTTTTTATATATAGATTTTATTTAATTACATTACCCTCTCTAATATATTTTGGGTAAGAAATTTATCATTGGGGATTTCAGCTGTCATATACAAGGCAATGCACCTATAAGTACACAGGGTGAAGATTACTTCCACTTCCTATTGGATACGGGGTACAGGCAACTCAAATATTCTGTTTAATTTTACACCCTCCTCATTTCGGAAGCTCCCTTCATCGCTGAGAGGGAGACTTTAGCAGAGATGCCAAGTCTCGCGCATTCGGCGTAGGTCTTACACAATTTTTAGGGCGTAAAACTGTCCATTATTATTCATTGAGGGGTCTATTCTCCCATTAGCGCGTAAGTCCTTTTTTACGCTCTTCGAGTTAAGCGCTTCTGAGTTACGCGTATTCTCCCCTACTCGCTTCGATCACGCCCACAGCACTTAACTTCAGAATGTAGGCGGCCTTATGAAAGAGGTGTGACTAATGCAAAAGAGAGGCAGACTCTGTACCAACCTCATTGATTATAGCTATCAGGAAAATATAAAAAAAGGATTTTCTGATTAACCATGAATATGCATTTGTGGTCCATGGAAAACGCAAACCAGACTTTAAATTTGAATATCGTCGGCCCGCTGATAAAACCTCGTATCTCCAAACTGATAAGAAACGAAAACTCGTATTTCCACTATTCTGACATGCAAAATTAAACATTTTTTATTTTAAACTATATTTATCCATTTATATTATTTTATTATTATTATTTAATTTTATATTTATTTTTTATTTTCCTGTGAAGTTTGTCATTTTGAAGATACGAGGTTTTATATGCCGCTGTAATAGCAGGCCTATGTATGTCTGTACCAATCACAAGAAGTAATTCAGACATCTCTTTTTTTACCCCCCGCCGCGCGATTAGCGCGAAGCGAGGGATATAGCATTGGGCTCCGTCCGTACGTACTGACACATAAAATTGAGGCGGCAGGGTTTGCTATGCAAACAAACAAATTGCCGCGATAATGAAATTATAAATAAAGAATTTAGCGCTTCTCAACCAGCGCAATCAGATCATTGAAAATGTGCCCCTCCTACACCAGCCTGTTTGTTCCGTGGAAGAAAGGGAAGAAGACAAAGGGAACATTCTCGTCACACAAAAAAGACAATTAAAGACAGTTTATATGATCTCATTTAGAAACTGCGCTCTTGAAATCTCAAACTACTCCGATGTCATGTTTGCAACAAAAGGACATGGAAACGCTTTAACAAGGATTCCCACCCCGCACGCGGTCATCTCCCCTCCCCGAAACCGCCTCAGCAATGACGGAATTCCATATCCATAGCCTATTATGTCCCATTTGATTTGAGCGACACATTCACTTGAACTTGTGCCTAATACTTTATTATAATCAATTATCCCATTTACTGATGATGATTCTTCCCATGTCGGCCATTCTTTATTGGCTAAAATTGATTAACAAATGGGTAGTGCTTTGGTGTTGGCCAGGGTAGGGCTCAATAGCATATTTAATAATATCTTTATTCACACATTAAAATACACAGTATTATGCATGGTAAAAAAAATTACAAAGACACGAGTTAGTTAATACAGATATCCTCAATTAGAAAATCAATCTCCTCACTCTGAGAATATCACAACTTTTTAGATTATCACGAACATATAGGGCAGTCGCATTTGTTAATTGAACATGAAGACAATGATGGCGACGTCGAGCCAAAGCCGAAAACCAAATTTCACAGATGTTGGTGTTGTATGGCAAGCGAGCACTGAAGGCTGATCCCAGGAATTTAGCTGCGAATCGTTCTGGATGTGGCTTCGGTGGGGAGATGTAAGCGCAGTATCTCTGATTTAAAGCATAAATGTAGAGATCTGCGGGGGCGCTGTAAAAGCCAGGCTCTCTGCACACCGGAGAAGTGTACACGCAACAGGTGGTGGGCAACCATCATCCCCTGTGCATTTCACTGCACAGGAGGGGACGGCATCCACTCTTTCTGCTGTGGAAGTGCATGGAGAAGAACTTGGAGCGTCAACGAACTGCGTCAGACTCCTTGACATAGACGCCTGTGATATGACCCAGATGTCAGGGGCGACAGCGCAGTTCTGACGTTGATGACCACGGGTATGTTTTGTGGATAATTGCTGTGGCTGGATAGCTGTTCATCCAGAAGTCCGCAAAGATAGATGACTGCCTCATGCACGGTCCAGGCGAAAGCGCTGGATGCCCTCGATGGTTGTTAGTCCCCGGATGTCCAAACGAAGCCGATATATGCGTGTCCGTCTTCGAGCTCGGTGCGCTCCTCTTACTCTTTCTCAATCACGCAGGAGTGCAAGCAAATGCAGGACTGGCATTTTGGTTTTACATTTTTAGGGCATGGTAGAATGATGGTCTTATGTATACTCGTATTAATTGTTTTGCGTTTGTAATTGAACTGATTGGAGAAGAGGCTGATGCGTAATATCATGTGATGATTTCGTTTCGTTTTGAGAAATGTAGTTTAGAAATAAGGAAGAACAATCGAATATTAAATGTCTCAACCTTTGCCATGTTAAATAAAATAAAATTAATGTTAAAATTCGGCCGATAACCGACATCAAACGCAATATTCCATTTCGCCTTATGTTGGCGCTTGACCTTAATACAGCCCTCAAAAACGCTTAACATAAAAAGTGCGTAAGCCAGGGGGAGAATACGCGTAAGTGTTATTTGCATGAGAAACGCCTGGAAACGCCCCGATTTTTGCCTTACTCCGCCCAAAGCGCGTAACTGCCTCGGGGCGCGTAATTCACAGACTTCAGTCGAGGGGAGAATACGCGTAGGCTGAAAAGCGCGCAGCGACGCGCTTTTTTCGACTTACGCGCATGGGAGAATAGAATGCTTAATGAGATTCTCATGCGGAATTAAAATCCTTATGCATTGAAGTTTCCGTTTCACTTGCGTAAAGGTGCACCTCATCACAAGTAACATTGAAAGCGATTATGACTCCGGAATTCCCGTGCTTCTCTTTACTCAGGGATTGGAAACAATGCCTGTGTTTCGTGGTCGCTTAAATTGTTTTAATGAAATAAAACCATTTGAAACGTTTTATTGAATTCCATTGCTTTAAATCCCTCAGTAAAGACAAGCCCGAGAATTCCCGAAACGTTATCGATTTCCATGTCATTAGTGGGGAAATCCACCATAATGCACCTGAAGCTGATTAACTTGATGCACAATGACTTAAATTCTGCGAGTGAATTTCTTCAGTGCGCTTTGATTGAATAATTGCTGACTACGGCACAGAGACGTGAAAGCCACTAAGAGGAGAAACTCACGCCTAAGACGTAAGCCTTGGCAATTCTGCTTAAGACGGTGTGACCCTCGGTAGTGAAGTGCTACTGGTGAGGAGTCTGTTTGGGATTGGGCCAAAGAGTATGAGACTCATCGCTTCAAAACGGCCATTTCCGAAGTGAGCAAGCAATGGTCACTTTGCTCTCATAATGCCGTGCAACGACCCAAGCCAAATAACGTGCGTGACTCCGCCTCACACAGGAAAGTGACTACAACGCACAGAAAGCTAACGAACCAAGCCAGATTGCTTACTAACATCGAATGGCTAACACTAGCTGTATACAGATGTTTATATTTTTCACCACTGGCTATTTGGTAATAAAGCTACTGTGAAACCGATAAATAGCCAGTTAAAGTAATTCCCCCTTGAACAGGCTGCTTTTGTTTACACTTGCTAAAACAGAATGCAGCAGCCCTGAAAGGCGTCGAAGGGCATGCCAAACGACTGTTATATGGGAATCCTACTCCCCACTGCCCTTCAGAGTTTACACTACGAAGGGAAGTGACTTTGCAGGGTGTAGGGCGTAAGGATTTAGCCTACATAATGAAATATAGCCCAAATCTCAGGACAACAGAGCTTTCGACCAAGTTTACGATCGAAGTTTAGCAACAACGTTTCTTGAAATGTACTACTGATTGGAGCTTTGCAAGCAACCCAAATTGAAACTTTGAATGGCTGCTTGGGGGCCACAGACAATTTATTTAAATAATGTATTTAAGCATTTTATGTACGCCTATTTATTTTTTCAAGCTACTTATATAATCTATAGTCTATTCTACTTTTAAAATGAGTTACCAGACTTTAATCTGTTGCTGTTTTTGCCGTTTGTTTACGGGCATATTCGTACCAGATACTAGATTACGCACAATGACACTTCCACTGCTACAACCACTGATAATAAGGTGGTAGTAGTAGTAGCAGTAGTAATAATAATAATTATAATTTTTTCTTGCTCCTCTTCCTTGCAGATTGTTTATGGCCTAAGGATTGGGCTGCCCCTTTTGTGACAAGTTAAGATAGGTATGAGTAGGCTAGTGAAAAATATCAGCTTTTAAGCCCATAAACAAGAGAACTACTGACTTTTATGCAGTGGCGGTCTGTCGGCAGGAATGAAGGCCAGTGGTAATCTCATCTTTCACTGCTTAATAACCCGAACTTCAAGCAGTTTTCTTCTCCTGAGTAGCAACAGTTGCTCAGACTAATTGGTAGACCCGACGACAGTCAAATTTAATTTTGATAGCATTGTTATTCATGACACCACAAAATTATTAGGTGTTTTCTTCTGCACATAAATGACCACGTAAAACATCAATGTTTTTATAATTTCTATGCTCGTATAGCTCGTGAAACAGCACAGATTTTCGTAAATTAGTTTGTGAGGCTCATTAAGCAATCAACCCTGAGAATCCGTTCTGTACTCTGAATGTAGTCACGGCTAAAGGGCGCTGTTGGGAACAGTGCACAGCTGGAGAGATGGAAAAAATAAATACTGCAAAGTCTGAAAAAGTTTCAGAGTTTTTGCATTAATGTTTCCATCCTAACAATGTTGCATCAGTTGTTTAAATGTTGGCAATAGGCATTCATTTTTTCATTATCATTACTTATGATGGATCATGGATTGGTCATTCAGGCGATATAGTGTTTGATTGTTAGTCAGGTGAACTTGAATGAGAACATCTGGAGGCCAATCAAGCTGTAAAGGATGAGGTTACTGAAGCCCCTGGGAACATGTGACTGCACGCTGCTGCTTTTACGATGCTACTTTATGAACCCCTTCCAATTAAGTAAAATGATTGTCATATTCGAAAATTTACCCTCTTAGCTAATAGGAGTAGACAGATGTATGTATCTATATGACCAGTCGAAATGAGACTGCGCTCATAGATGCCAATCGAGAAGCGTGAGTATTTTTCTAGGAGAGGCACAATGCAGCCATTTATTTATTTGTTTGTTTGTTTAGATTAAGTTCCTAAAACTCGCTTTTTACTTATTATATCTGCTGCCTAGTTACCTTCTTGGGTGAGAGGCTCTGGAACATTGCAATGCAGACCTTCAATCCGGGTTGCTTTTGGGATTTACAACCTGTTTACAATCTGTCCACGTGATCAAAGTGTATTCATTCAATGACGAGCCCTTCAGACTGGAGCTGATGACCTTTTTCTGAAAAATGGATGACCTCAGTGCGCATTTTAATTCCGTGTACAGTTAATGTTTCCATAGCCTATTTGCGAAGCATAGTAGGTCTACTATACTCCAACGTTCCTGACGAGTGTTTCAGATTATTAAAACATTGTAAGGTGGACTAAAAAATGACAAATAATGCCGAAGAGTTGTTCACTCGAAGGTAAGTTCACAAATTAATAAACATTTCCAATTTCTACTGGGGGTTGTAGAAGAGACCTTTCCCGTTCTAAAGTCGAGTGGAAGTGTAGTTATATTACTAATTTTTTTGTTTCCTCTATTTCTTTTTCACTGATCGACCCCCGTGGGTACAGCCAGCTGATTTAAATTAAAACAACATTCTGTATGTCCTGCTGAGGGACTGTAAACCGCTTGGCTGTTCGGAGAACAGAGGCTTATTCCATTCAGTTTACGGTTGTTCTGTCAGAAAACCGCTCATTTGATAAAAAATTTCCTGTTTTTTCCTCATTTAATTTTATGGAATATGTGATCATGCAATTTAAGCCTTTTCGAAGCAGGGGAGAGTTGTTACACGTTTTCTTTTAACAGCTGTAGAATTGACATTATCAGGTTTTTGTTATCAATATGCACTGTAAAGATAAAAAGTTTATTAGACTACAAGACTGATCTGCAGCAACCCCTATATTCTGCGCATGCGTAATGCTGGTGAGGAAAAAATAGACCCCTGTCACCTGTAACAAATTATCCCATATATGGGGTTGTTTGTTACAAGAGGGGTAGTTTGTTGCAGGTTGTGGGGCATTTTGTTACACTAAGAATTTGCTTAAGTGAGGCGTGTTTCCCTCTTAAGTAGGCAAGTTAAGGGCGATGACTTACTACTATTATCCCATGAAGCCACAGTAAGGAACCTCTTGAGTCATTCTCTAATGGCATTGCCACGTTACATAAGTCATTTGTAATTTCAAGGCATCTTTCCGAAATACAAAAAGGTAGAAAGTCATTCAGTGAGGTAATTTGATCTTACCTAAGTTGTTACAGGTTTTGGGGCAAGTTCTTTCTGAAACAACTTGGGTGTATCAACTAGTTCATCGGCAACCCTTTGCCATTGTCCCGACATTTTGAAATAGTCCAGTGCAATCTTTACATGGGTGTGTCATGACACAGTGGTTAATGTCTTCCTCTCTCATAATCCAGAAAATGTCGGGTATATATCAATTACACTTGAGCTGAATCTAAATCTCCCAAACACCAAGAAAGTTACTTTTTTGAGCATTTTTCTGAAACACTAGCCGGCGACTTTTGACGTACGTCATTCTGCCATCTAAAGACGCGGGTCACCTTCGCGGAGCAGCAGGAAAAATTAGAGCGCCGTCTGTTTTATTATTGGAACTATTTAGAATGTAACAACATGGACGTGTAACAACTAGACCCGGTCTGCCCTAACGGTTACCTGATAGTAGCCGACAGCTCCTTTCCTAAGATGAAGTTGGAATTAAGCCGTATTGCCCTCGTATTTGTTGGAGCGAATAGGACCATTAATTTATTTTCATTGGCCCGTTTTGATGAAAAGTTTTCCCAAAAGGAGGAGGTGAATCTGTTTGCCATTTCACTGGATGGTTTATCAAGGCTAAATATTGCGCTGCAATCTGAAAACATAGCAAATGCATTTCAATTATTTTTATCACAAGACATCACAATGTTCATCGACATAATACGCTGAAATTGCATATCGAACATGGGTTATGTCTTCTAAGTAGTGTGCGCCTCTTAGCTATCCTGTTGGCCCTTCCGATTCTAGAACGTACTGACTGCATATGATAAAAATGATTAAGTAAGCTTAGGATAAAAGAGAATGCCGAAATAATTGTGATGTACGACTTTGATTCACTATATTACTATACGACAAAGGCAACATGTCTGTCTTAAAATTAAAGGAGCTTTCCATTCATATTGCGGTTGTGAAACAGTATGGAACATTTAGATACTGAAGATTGATTTTCCTTCATTCTTAAAAAAAACAAGTTGCTTTTCGATAAATGTGCAGAAAAATCATTTTAAGCTTTATTTAAATTACAGAAATACATTTAGGAATTATACTCACCGTTTAACGATTTTAAAACATACAGCCAACACTTTTTTATTCCCATGTTCTTATTTGACTTCAGACATATGTGTGCATGCTATGATTCTAATTGAATTGAATATGGCAATCAGTAACGATACTAACATCCCACTATAAGTGAATGGTCCACGATCACGACAGTTTACAGTCAGAGCTTTAATGCATTATGCCCGTGTGTGTGTGTGTGGTAATGTCCTCACATGGATACAAGTACAAGGGACTTTTAAAAGACTAAAAGTCAATTTGGGAATGTTTCTCATATCGTTTCAGAGAAGGAAAGACTCTGTTTCAAAAAAGCAGCGTGAGGTGCGGGCAAAACTTTGGGACCCTCACGACAAATTAACTCCTGTTGAATAATCCTATATCACTTGCAAGTCTGTCGCGCAGTTTACATCAGAATAACTTAACAAGCCTTCGTGGTTGTTGAAAGACATTTTGCAGCCAGCATATTATCGTCAACTTAATTAACGGTATGGCCAAGCCTGAGACTTAGTAGGCTATAAATTCTCGGTATGCAGCTGGTGTGTGTTTACGAATTTTTCCTCGAATTCCGTAAATGCAATAGTGGCCTGTTTCAACCATGACGTATCTAATAATTAGAATTTAAAGAATTCTGAGTCTTTCGTTGAACTTCCACTGAACGAAAACGTATTCAGACTATAGCATAGCTACGTTCGAGAAGTAACAGCTTATAAGAAGATGTGGCAACTGAAACAGTTCCTCGGGAAATACCTCTCGAGTCTGGGATGCCGATCAAGATGTGCGGAACTGACAACGGTAAAATGCGTATCAGCAGCGTGGCAGGGGTGTGCATAGCTTATTGTTCTTTTTTCCCCTCCTTTTTTCTTTTTTAAGTAAATCCTAACGCATCCCCGGAAATAAATTAAAGGCTTCCCCCATATCCCGCTATTAATGGAAATAATAGAAAAAATCAAATAAATAATAATACTAGAAAAAAGAATAGAGATAGTGGTTTAAAAATTGTGCATGCGTACGGGGCGTGGGGGAGGGGGGGGGGGGGACGCGCTGATTGCACGCACTAATTCACACAATCTAAACACACGCGCACTCAATGTGAACGCACTCATTCTCTCTCTCTCTCTCTCTCTCTCTCTCTCTCTCTCTCTCTCAAAATGTGTCTGTCCTGAGCAGCAAGTTGTTTAAAGGCATCACTTCTTACCTCTTGCCCACATAGAGCTGTCAGACGTTTATCGATGAATAGACGTTAATTAATGCTCTCAAGAAGTAGTGATGTGGCTGATGATGGGAACCAACAGGGGAGGAATCCAAACTTAACGCTTTGTCAAAAGATAAAAAGGAAAGCCTGCATCAATAAAAGAGCTACTAATGACGGCCACACGTCTCTCTACATGTTTTACAGGGGACCTTCCCGCCTTTGTTGACTGTAGTGAACACAGATATCCTCACCAGGCAGTGGCGGCAATGAACTTGTTTACATACATTTGGCCACTGCAAACCATCGATCTGCGACACCCTGTCATTCAGCGGGCAGGTAGTCAACGCATTCCAGTTTTTTTAATTTATTTTTTTTCGTTTGTTAGGGTAACGTTAATTAAGAACTTAAAATTAAAATTATGATGGGTTTTTCTTTATTGGCTATATGGAATCCTAAATTTCTTTGTTATTTATTTTAATGATATGATTAGACCTCGGTTCCACTAATAACTGGCAGCTGTTTTTTTCATGATGAAGTGTTACATTACCACTCTGACGATCATTATGAGGTTAACTCTTCAATGTATCCTATTTTTTGGTGCCTTAAATGTCAGCACTTTCATCATTTTTTCGTGTGATTTGGTAACGGTCCGACATAAAAGGTCTCAGGGCAGAACAGGAGAACAAACGGAGACAAAGCAATCGTTCCGTGTCATCTGCGTCGTTCAGACGACAGGAAAGAATCCTTGAGATAGGTCTGACTTCAAAGACTTGTCGATTAAACTGAGACCGACCATTCCTTTCCATTAACCCGAGATGGTTAGCACTATAGCGGGATCAACTGTCTTTACCATGTTTTTCTCTTCTTTCATTTGGGTTCTTTAACAGAATAAGCTATTAGACCTGCAGTCTCTTCCCAGCACTGTATCGGTGATCTCACTTTTTGACAGAGAAAATTCTTCTGAATTATTCTTCTGCATAAATTTACACGCATATACGCATATTCCGTTTATCTACACCCGTAGGTAAAGATGGTATGAGAAATCAGTTTTTTATTACAAACAAACACACAAACAAACACACACACACACACACACACGCATACACAAACACGTGCACATTCTTGTATTTCTATCCTAGTGACGACATTACACTGACTTCCATTCATTCTTTGTGTCTCAACAGCCTTTCCGTAATCTTAAATATAAGACACGCATGCCTACCCAAGACAATGCCCAATCTTAATCTATCCCTAAATCTAACTTTACCCCGAACCTTAATTAATAAGTCACAAAATGCATTTGTGATAGTGAGGACATGAGAAAATGCCCTTACTTCCCAAAAATGTCCCCACTCTGTAGGAAAAAAGTTGTCTGGTTCTCATTCTGTATATCCAGTACAAATACACACACACATACACACACACACACACACACACGTGTGTGTGTATGTGCGTGCGTGTGTGTGCGTGCATGCGCGTTATTAAACTGATTTCTGTTCCTTTATTGCCACAATTAGTTTAGACTGGCATGATGAAACACCATAAAACTTACGTAATAAACCGCGAATCAGTCCACGTGATCCTTCACATTTTGGCTAAAGCCTTCTTTATTAAAAGAAATTTGCGGCTTTTCAGTGTATCCATCGGCCCTCCAGGCCTCGACAAAAGTTCCTGACGCTTCAATTCATGAGACTTTTCCACGCAATGACAGCTCATTGTTATTTGGGACGAGGACTTATTTGCTTCCTTCATTTTGTCCTCGTGGGACAGTCTACATAGTATTAATTCAAAATCAGTGGTCAATGTCAAATGATAAATAAAGTCAGATACAGAATTTTTTGGCACATATAAAAATAAAGAAAAGGGGCTATATATGGGATTATGAACAACACAATTAATAATATATTAATTTCAAACGGGGATATTTTTATTTTGGATATTTGTTCTCATGTTTTGTGGTCATTCAGTAATCTCTTTTCTAATTAAAAGTATTGATGTCAAAATTGTCGCCACACCTAACAATTATTGTTAATATAATGTTGGCACACCTAACAATTATTGTTGATAAAATCAAAGTTAAATTGTTTTATTTTTTACTTTTAATTAGATGATCACAAACTGAAGGAAGTAACCAAAAATTTTTTATCACGTCCTGTTTCACAACGGCATAAAAATGAAATCAATCCCGCCTACATTCATAACCGTGGAGAAGTCAAAGAACTATCAATTCACGAGAAACAGATGCTGACGGAACTTCAAAAGTTAGGTACCTTATGGTTTCCGAAGAGTAAATACATTTTAAAAATAAAAATATAGACTATCACTTGGCTCTTTAAGCCGTTTCATCTCACATTTTTCTTTGCAATGTAAGCGCCTTAGATCTCCCCTACACATAAACTGTATGTATTTTTTGATTTCTTGATGGTTAGTTCAAAGTTGCTTTTTTTGTCCGAAACCAACAACAAAGCTTTTAGAGCTTCTAAACGTAAATAAAAAGAAAAAAAAAATCGGTGGGATTAAACGGGTTAAGGACAGAAACATATCTATACAATGGCGAGGAAGATGGAAAGAGAGGTCACTTCCCTTTCAAAAATAAATAAATAAATAGAAAAACTATGCATTTTAAGTTTTGACGAACATCTTTGCAACTATGACTGGAAGAACCAATATACTAATTTGAGGCAAAAAATTTTGCAATTCAAGCCACTGGTGCACGCAGCTGTAAGATAGCCATGCACCGAAAGAGTGATATCTTGTATGTCATATAGTTTTGGAAAATATGTGGCTGCCAGTGATCTAGGGGCATCACGTGACCGAAGAAATTACCCAAAGCCCTAGGAAATTTTGGTGGAAAATCAGGTTGCCACTACAAGGAGGCTTAGATTTGGTCGAAGATGGATTTTCCAGCAGGACAATGACCGCAAAGTTACGTCAAGATCCTCAAAGAAATGGTTAAGTGAATATTTTATTGTCTGTAACGGCCATCTCAGTGTCTGGAATGAAATCCCACCACAATGTTTTTGCCTGAACCGTAGAGAACAGTTTATTAGTACAAACCTAAGAATATAAATGATTTGGAAAATCTCTGGATAGAGGATTGTTCATTGGCTAAATCCCTTCAAATGAGTTTGCGCAAAATAGCGGTCCAGAGTTGAGGGGCAATTTTGATACTCATGCTAGAAAAAATAGAATACCGTATGAAAAACGCTGAAAGCTGAGAATAAATTCATTAAAATAACTGTTTTAACGTAATACATAGATTATTGACTTAATTTTTATCATGTTAAACCTTTTTTCTTCATCTTTATAAAGGGTGCCAATAATTATGGATATTTGCGCGATCATTCAGACAAAAAAAAAACACGCAGCCGCCTCTGCACATTCAGACTCACATTAATTGGAGCTGACTGGCCTGGAACTATAAAAGTTGTAAGACGCCATGAAAATCTACCACTGAGAAAAAAAATAGTTCTTTGTGCAGAAGAAGCTTTGAAATTTTTATGAGAAAATTAAATCTTTTCACCCATCGTGACCGGTTACCTTGATTATAAAACGACTGTTTTACGAGAAGAAAGCTGACTTTCGACGACAACAACAACGATAATAATAATAATAATAATAATAATCATAAGTACTGGTTGCATATCCAGGTGCCTGTCGCATTTGACCAAAATCTCCGAAAACTATTCAAATGATGGAGAATATTCGTCTCACAATATTACTGACGTCAGCTGCCACCCCGATGACCATGCACTGACTTCTAGAACAGTCTGCTTTGCTATACTGTTTGCACTCCTCTGGAATTCCCAAAACGGCAGCTAACAGCAAAATAAAATACCATTCAACGGAGGAAGTTTTTTGAGGAAAAAACTAGTCAATCAGTCAAACTGGTTAAAAAAAGAGATTATATTTCCCTTAACCAGTTGAAACGCGTTGGATATGCGGCTTCTACGACACCCGTTCAGCTGCTTTCTTAGGGTTGAGGCGATGCGATAATTTGCATGTGATATATAAATGCAAATATATCTATAAATGAACCTAGAAATGCATGAGGAAACGGAAATTTAACGATGGCATGTCGACGTTGTATCCTCAAGATTTCTGTCCATTCACTCAAATTTGTAGCAAAGTCTTTCATCAAACGAAACTTGAATGTTTAATTACATCTCTGATAAAGAATTTATTTTAAAAATTCTGACAAATATTTTAAGTACAAGGCATTTGGTGCACCGTTGCAGAAGAAAAAGAGCTCGATACACGAAAACATCGAATTCGTATCCAATGAGATAGAAACACAATGCTCATTCTGAACGAGAAACCTTTAACAAACATGAAGTAAACACGAAATGTAAAAATTCTTTAACAGTACAACAATATTCCGCTAAAATATAGCAGTTTTTTCCAATTGATAGAATATACATACGATAATATTGTATGAAAGCCTACGTTAAACCGTTGTATCATTTTAATGACCGTTTTATGCAAACCTGTATAGACAAGCAAACTATTAAAAAAACTTCAAAATACTTGAAAGATTTTTAAAAATTATTTTCACATGACCAGAAAAACTTCACCATCTACAAATAATGCACATTTTCTGAAACATTTTGGTTCCATAATACAAAAATGCCCATATCAATTAAAAAAATAAATTATTGCAAACCAAAAACTAAACATATTTTATACATACAATTCAGCAAAGCACGTTTTATGTAGGCTACCCAAGGAATGGAGGGAAAATTTGATTAGTGCTCAGAACTGGCCGATTCAATTCATTAATTATCATTTATTTATGTATAAAAAAAACCTTCACTTTTTTGTCTATTTGCTGAAATTTTGGCCATTTTTAAAAGGCAGGTTCATTAAGAGTCTGATTTCGAACAGAGCCATGTGAACGATCCTGTTCATCTGATCGAACTTTGGTCAGAATGCGTCTCCTGGCTCACGGTTTATGTAAGGAGGCCCATCTGTTGGGTCAGGTGAAGACGAGCTGCTGGGAGGGGTCTGTGTGCCACTTGCCCCTGAACTGTGACAAACATACCACTCACTTAAATTTGCGGCTTGGTTAGACGAAAGATGTTCTGAGTGAGTGGAGGACACCGGTTCGCGACCCGAATCCGAGGACGGGGAAACGAGCGACGGAGTCGAAGATTCGTACCCCGAACTTGGAGGAGGAGACTTGCAGTGCACTTTCATATGCTTTCTCAAGGAGCTGGGGTGCGTGTACGACTTATCACAGCCTCTCATTTTGCAGTTGTACGGCTTATCGCTCGTGTGCACGTGGGAGTGCTTCTTTCGGTCACTGCTGTTAGCAAATCGTCTATCACATCCCTCAAATTCACATTTAAAGGGCTTTTCACCTGAAAGAGAGAAAAAGAGAGAGCCGTAAAAAAAGCACCATGCATTTGAATTTTGAAGCTATAAAATACTATTTTAATACCCTATAATGTCTATAAATCTTTATTCCAAATAACTTTCATAACAAACAGCCGTTTATATGTTCATGTGAAATAAATTTCATGTGCTTACTAAAATACCATGATTTAGGGGAGTAGCCTATTTAATTGCTCCTATTGGTCCTTAAAAAACTATTGCCCCAAATTTTCCACCAGTTGGCCTTGTTTTTTTTTAGTTTTTTTTTAGAACATTTAAAAATATGCGAATAAAAAGTTGAACGTTGGTTAGCCGGCTTTTGAAATAGCGTAATGGCCTATCGCTTAGTTATCACTAACAATGGCTCATTTGAAGTTCGGTAAAGCATTTCTGTCGCCTTTAAATCCTACATTCAATCTTTCTGCTTATCAAATAACTACTGTCATTCAGACATTCATTAACTTTACCTGGAATATAGGTTAGAAGCTTCATCACATGATAAAAAAATGTATTATTTTTATAGACTATACATATGCATGTCTGTAACTCTACTGATGAGTAGAAGATGTACGGTAAATACTTCGACACTTCGACATTTAGAAGGTTGCTGTCTTATTGAACTTGCGCGATGACCTTATGCTGTGTTGAGACAGTCAATCAAGAATATTAATGCATTACAAGCAAGCTGTAAGAGGAAAACCTCAGGGATTCGTTTGTCTGAAAACCCAGTTATTCCATCTTGCACTAAGCGTCGCAATAAGCTAAATTCATGTTCATGCTCATTAGAGCTATAGGAAACCTTTGCGGTAGTCAGAATATAATTTAGAAAGAATGAATGCTGTAACGATCGAAAGGAAAAATGACTTCACTATCGGAAATGAAATCTTTTTTTTTATAATTCATAGATCAAACTAACTTGAGTAATTGATTAAAATAAAGCTGAACATTTTTTTTTCACAGGGGCAGAAGTTGTGTAAAAATGTGTTATATCCAGCATTTTAATGGAATTGACAAAGGTAGGCCACGGAGCAGACGTGAGTGACATTTGTTTCGTTTTTTGTATACATCAGCATTCCAAGCTTATCATCGATGTAGCTTGTAAGTTTTTTTTTTCCAGTTCCAGTTTAGCTAATTCAAAAGCAAGGATATGAGTATACGGCAACGCGGCGACATTAGGAATACGTATGTAAATACACACGTTTAACCCTCCCAAAAAATTCTATGTAAATCAGTAAGATTTTTTACATTAATGATATTAATTGGTCATACATAGGCTACATTCTCATGGCTCACAAAAATAGCGCAAAACGTCCAATTATCACGATAACTGTTCTTTTTCACTCCAAACATATTACTTTTATGTTTGATTGATGCAAATAAATAGCCAATGGTGACATAAGAACTTAAACCATTCACCGGCCAGAAATGGAAAAAATACAGGCCGACAGGGTTGACATTTGAATACACTTGGTCAAATGAGAAAGCAAAGTAACTGATGACGTATTCTTCCCTTCTGGTATATTTCTGAAAAGTTCGAAGGCAACTAGGCCTCATACGCCGCATTCGTGCGCCTTCACAGGCAGAACGTGCAGGAATTAGTTTAATCGATGAAGCGATAGCTTCCTGATGGCTGGAAATGTAAAGGTCGTAAACGCAACAGAAACGTTTTCATTAATAGCAATAAACCGCCCATCTCAAGCATAACACTTGGTGAAGATTCACTTCCTTGGCATACGTGTATTAAATTTTCTCATATATTAATATATAACCTCCGTAAAATCGTTTTTTCCTTCAAGCGAAGAATTTTGGGTGAGTTAATCGGCAGTAGCCTATAATATAGCGAGTTAAAAGGCATAGGGGCACCTAGGCCTGTGCTCATTTTCTAGGTATTTAATACACCCATTGTTATTTCTGTCTATTATTCTTATTTAATTTATTATAATTATTATAATAATAATAATTATTATTATTCCATAATTGGGCCGTTTGTTTCCGATATAAATTGCTGCAATATTCTCATAATTCTGTATTAAGGTTCAAAACACTAACCTGTGTGCGTCCGTTTGTGGATTTTTAGATTTTCAGATCTTGCAAATACTTTCCCACAGCCAGGAAATGGACACGGGAACGGCTTTTCACCCGTGTGCACCCTGATATGATTAACTAATTTGTACTTCGCTTTGAAGGGTTTTCCTTCCCGAGGACATTCTTCCCAGAAGCAAACGTGATTTCCCTGCTCTGGTCCTCCAACGTGCTCCACTGTGACATGCGTAACCAACTCGTGCATGGTACTGTAAGTTTTCGAGCAAAGTCTTTTCCCGGCTTGCTCAGGATCAAGCCACTTGCACATAAGTTCTTGCTTGATCGGCTGTCGCATGTAGCGGAAGAAGGCACCATGTCCTGGGTGGTGAGCGCTGAGATTCATGCTCATATTCACTCCGCTGAAGCCGTGCAAAGGTGAGGTGGAAAATGCATCAGCTCTGGAACATGCCACTTGACTCATGTGATCAGACCTAAGGTACATTTCTCCCGGTATTCCCAACCTTATTTGTCCATTCAAGGCTTGGCCACCTGGTGTTCCGTTAGATGGCTGTTCGTGATGAAGGCCAGAGAACAGGGCATGGTTTCCAGCTTCGGCGTGATGACCATAGTGTCCAGGATAGCTACCTGTTGTTGAGACAAATATTCCGTGATGAGAAACTGTACCAGAAGACTGGTCAATCAGACCAGGCATTGCTGGAGCAGCCAAATCCCTCCGTAGTAAGAAATCTCTACCGGCAGACAGCGCCTGAGCTGAGTGAGGCATGGAGTACGGGACTGCCGCTGCCTGCGCTGGGCCGAAAGCTTCCGTTTGACTGGAGACCACTTCACTGTGGCCTGTCATATGATGATTGTGGTGGTGATGGTGGTGAGGATAATGATGGGCTGGGCTGATTTTGAGGGCCGCGGAGTGCCCCATGTGTTCTGGACCGAATGGACTCGGCCCCAGGCGGGGTTCTGCAGTAATATCTCCAGGGTGCGCGTGACCCATTGAGTGTGGATGGCTGCTGAACGCCGGGAAGCCTGTCATGCTCTGAGGGGTATGGTGGTGATGATGGAGGTGGTGGTGAGCCCCCGCCAAGTCAACTAATCTCAGCGCCGTGCTCCGCTTAGAAAACGCAGGCTCCGCCATTGGGTTTCCCAAAGCATCCACGCTCATTACTCCTAATTTTAGAGTAACTTGACAGCAGGAAAAATAATAATGGTGATGATGATGATGATGACAAATTTATTTTAATCGCAATAAAATATGTCAAAAAAAAGTTTTTAAAGTTTAGATTCCATCTCGCAGCGGATCCCATTCGTTTAAGAGGCAACAGCAGGACGCTTTGAGAAACTGAATAGAGATTCATGGTCGGCGCAGCAGCCTGCGGAGCTAAACAATCACGAAGCTTTCTAATTGGTCAGTGCTCAGTGATTGACGTCACTTGTGACAGTTTCCAGTGTGAAGAAAAATGTTTCATTGACAGCAAGCCACCAAAGCGCCTGCGCTAAGCCCCAGGCAACGCAAGAAATGTGTTTTTTTCCCCTGATGTTGTTGTTATGCAAAGAGTATGATACTTTTAAGGGTATTATCATCCAAACGTTTTCTTCGCGCTACAAAGCTGCCTTTGTAAAGCTCCTTAAAAACCGTTGGTTTGATGAACTGCAATCAACTTTCTTCGAGAAACGATGTGTCTTGGCTCGTACATATGGGCCCATAACCATCTAGTCCCTAAGTAAGTTTAACTACATGATAACAGTGTGCTGCATGGATATGTGCTATTTCTTGTTTCTTTGTTCATTATGCTATAATTGAAAGCTGTCGACGATAAATTAAATAATCCTACTTTTGTACAAAAGTTGGTAACATCAAAAAATGTTGCACCCCATTACTGTTGCCCATTTAAAACTGGGCGGATGCCTAAAACGTTCAAGACAAACAGATAGCCTATACCGAAGACATCAACACAGTTATATTTCCTGCCCCCTCCTCCCCCGTCGGTGCAAACATTTTTTTTTCTATTCTCTAACATTCACGGGTAGCCTATCGTTAATTATTCCACAGCAGAAATATTTATCGGATCTCCTCGGACTTGGCCCATGAATTTTTTTATTGGTATTATTCTTTTATTTTTTTTGTAATGGGCATAGCAAAGCGCAAGGGGAGGTGCCTCCGAAGGAATGACAGGAAATGTTGGCGGGAGAGGACAAATGAAAATAGATACAGGTTCTATCAAGTATATTCGTGCGAGAAATGGTTACATTGACCAATCATTGGTCTATATATTGTGGCGTATTGCCAACAGTCGGCATAATTACGACACTGTAAACTTTTAGCAAGTGTTTACATGAATACGCTCCCTAGCATGGGCCGAAGTGTAGAGTAGGTACTTAAGTGGTGGAAATGCGCAGATTTGTGAAAAATCCGCGCTTTCCCTCACGGAGACGACTCTTAGGCTATATCTGGCGAAAAAATATAGAAAGGTTGAATTGCCAAAGAAAACGCTCAAATTCAATTTGTCATTGCTGCGGTGTTTGTGTGAGTGGGCGTGGGGGGTTTGAACGTCTTAATAAAATATATCTCCCAATGGTAATAAACATTTTGCATATTTTAATGTAGAAAAACACCCAAAGACGGGATACGCATAGACTCAAAACCCCAACTGTAAAGCTTGGAAACTTATGAAGACTCGCACTCCAATTGTGGGCCTTTTCTACATCGTTTCCACTCGGTGCATTTTTTTCGGAATACTTGCTACTTGGTATTATACCTATCAGGTATAATGTCAATTTTTCTATAAAAAATGTACATTATGCGTTCGACTTTTATCCTTTATTTCAACAAGTAAGACATGTTTTCTCTTTGCTTCATTTCAAAAACCCAGCCCTTGCGATACTTTTAAGAAAATACCGTTGGAATTGGAATTGGAAAAACAAAATTCTACCTGTACAGTTAAGGCCTAAAAGGATTACAAAACTTTCCAAATATGCTCGCCCATTTTTCTTCACAACTTTAACCGCATTATGCTGTTTTTTTACAATCGTGGTTTGTAATCTTTTTCTTGAAACAGTTATCTGCAAGCATTGCCACGAGCTGCACCTCTTAATTTATAGTGTACATTACTGGACCAGCCTATAAGAGGCCCTAGATTATTTGCCGATTCACTTCAAACTGGCGCCACCATGCACACTTCAAAAGTCAACTGTCTGATATAAACAATTCTGTCACTTTGTGGTATTCGTGTAAAGTGGCATAGGCTGTCCCACGTTGTAACGCAAAAGATAGCATACATCCGTCTACTACCTGCTCGTCGTATAGGTCTACGCATTTAAGCTGTCATTCCGTAGTATAATGAAGTTGTCCTCCCTGGTCCAAGGGTCACAGTAAAGAAAATGATTTACGGGTCAGTGGACAATGTCATTTGATTAAATTTTCGGTGTTGGAATTTAGCTAGCTATGGTACAAACTAACTAAACCCAAATCTGAGCGTGGTCCCATGCAGTAGCCTATTCGCGCTCATTTAGTGATTCCATTCTACACGTAAGACTATTGAAAAAGAAAAAAATCAGGTAGGCTAGTCACTGTGTATTCAATTGTAAACAGGAATTGCATAAAAACGTTTCCGCCCCTTCCATAAATCTGCATGAATGCCAATATATAAACATTAACGGTACATGTCAAGAAATATGTCGTTGCGTTCTGATTCCTTGGTTTATTTGAAATACTAACGCTTGATTTTTTTTTTTCATATTAGGCTACTTTTATGACAAGAGGGCCTAAATATTCGAAGTGTTGGTCAAAGTTTTCTAAAACTCGGCAAAGATTAATTATGAGTCAATATTCTTTCCGTCTTACCGTTTTCCACCTTCCCCACCTGTTGGAGGGTCTTCAGGACTTTTTCTCCCGGTCATCTAGGACTATACTTGTGTAAAATCTTTGGGTATGCAATCGCTTACAATAGCCAGCTCTCATTTGTTCTCCTCTGCCTCGCTTTCTGAAATTAGTCAGGGGTATGTCAGGGGAGAAACCGGCGGTTGGGAAGATACATTTAATGGCTGATGTGTCACGTTGGGGCATACGGCTTTGAACTCGGCAGCCTCTATTTCCTGCTGTGAGTGCCGCAAATCCGACTACCACTGCCCCCGCGTTTCATACTGCCAATTCTACTGCTACATTCCTGAACCGTAATGAATATTTGAGAGCAATGTTGAGCCTCTTGTTACACGCTTACAAGGCAATACACGATGGAATAGACAAACAGAAATCACCATAGACTATTTAAAATTATGGAGGGAATACATCATTATCGTGATTTATAATCATCATGAAATGATCCAGAGTGACTCAGATTACACAATATTGCCTTCATACTGTACGCAAATGCATTATCACAACAAGGTGCATCTACGGCACACCCATGCGCGCCATGTTTCCCAATTCCATGGAAAACCTGAAATTATATTGAAAAACGTTGCACAATTAACACTATCGGTGGGTTGTAGGATGAAGTGGATTATACAAATTTCTAGAAATTGAAGAATGTTCCCTGACAGCATCCCTACCATTTGCACCGTTAGACTTTTTTTTCCTACATTGATAAAATTTTACGTAAAATTTCCCCGACCAGCTCATATATAGATAATAACCAATCGATGCTAGTTCGTAGAATATTCTCGGGAGACCAAAAGAATCCCTCAACAACAAATGCCAGTGGAGTATAAAATAATTCCAATCAGTTTGACATGTGAATTGAGATTTTTTGGGACTAAATTTGTGCAATTAATGTGTTTCACTGGAGTGGTGGTTAATCACTCAAGAAGGAATACTACCATTCTTCAAAACCAGGCGGTCTAACAATAGAATTGGATAGAGGTATACTTTCCTAATTAACTAGCTAAACCTTTCGGTCTAAAAGGTAACAGCAATGAATTTCTATCGTTTCCAAATACTGTATCCAATATGTAAATGTTTATTTTAAAATTATTTGCTTTCGTTTTGTCACTTAAGGTAGGCTATGTTTGTTAACTATTCATCGCCATACTCGCCGAAATTACTATCCACTGGCTTGCTGTATACAAGATCGATCATGTACCCAATCGTTGCGGAGGTAGAAGATTATTAACTATTCGTCGTAGTTGTGTTCGAGCAAAAAGCGAAGGGTTTCCTCGAATAGGAGTCAAGACAGTGTCTCACGTGACACCTCCCCTATTTCCCATTCATCTAGGGGGCCGGTGTTGTGTTTTCAATTCATTTATCTGCAGGAATGATTGCAACTATCAGTCTCGGACTCACCGCCCGGCAGAAGAGGTGAAAGTTCCTCCGCAGGACGAAAAACTGCAGAAGATAATACAGTGCCTGATTGTGGAAAACGACTAATGAACCCAGAAATATCAATTTTCGAGAAACAAGAAAGTAAAGGGAGAGGCGAGAATTTGTGTAAGCGATTAAGTCACACAAACCTCTGAACGAAAGCAAAGAATTGCACGTGTGTTCATATTTTTATTGCAGGTTGTACTGCAGGCTTACCATGCTCCTAGACGCAGGGCCACAGTATCCTGCCATAGGAGTAACTACGTTCGGCTCCTCCAGACATCATTCAACAGGCGAAGTAACCGAAAGAGAAGTTGGGTTGGGGTTAAATCCTTTTGCCGACGGGATGGGTGCTTTCAAAATCAACCATGGTACTCACGAGCTTGCTTCTGGACAAACTGCATTCTCGTCGCAGGCTCCAAGCTACGCTGCAGCCGCTTTGGGGCATCACCACCACCCCGCTCATGTCAGCTCTTACTCGACCGCTGCGTTTAACTCCACCCGGGACTTTCTGTTCCGAAATCGTGGATTCGGGGACGCTGCAAGCGCACAACACAGTCTGTTTGCTTCAGCGGCCGGAACTTTCGCAGGGGCACATGGACATTCCGATACCACCGGACACCTTCTTTTCCCAGGACTGCATGAGCAAGCAGCCTCCCATGGGTCTCCGAACGTGGTAAATAGTCAGATGCGCCTTGGGTTTACTGGGGACATGTATGGAAGAGCGGAGCAGTATGGACAGGTGACGAGTCCCAGGTCTGAGCACTATGCCTCGACCCAATTGCACGGGTATGGTGCTATGAACATGAACATGGCTGCACATCACGGGGCAGGGGCCTTTTTTCGATACATGAGGCAGCCCATTAAACAAGAGCTTATTTGCAAGTGGATTGAACCGGACCAGCTGTCAAATCCCAAAAAGTCCTGCAACAAAACTTTCAGCACCATGCACGAGCTTGTGACTCACCTCACGGTGGAACACGTTGGGGGACCAGAACAATCAAATCACATCTGCTTTTGGGAAGAATGTCCCCGGGACGGCAAGCCATTCAAAGCAAAATATAAACTGGTTAACCATATCAGAGTGCACACAGGCGAAAAACCGTTCCCTTGCCCATTCCCCGGCTGTGGCAAAGTATTCGCAAGATCAGAGAATCTAAAAATCCACAAAAGAACTCACACTGGTAAGAACTGAGTTTATCTCCAAAAGTTTTCGTATCATGGTGCATTTATTTAAGAATTTGTTTTTGTTTTCTGGTGCAATAGCCATTATGAACAAAGTGTCATTATAATGATTAGCGGCGCGTGTTGCAAATAATTTGTTTATTCCCAGAATCAGTATTTTTGCACTTTACTGCATTTGTACTCTATTGAGCACTCTTGTAGGAATAACTGTGGGACACTGTAAAGAAGTGAAGTATCCGTTGATAGTGATTCATTAAATATGTTACTTGTTTTATATAGCATGTCCATTTTCCGATATGGAAAGATTAAATCGAAATACTAAGATCGTACATAAAAATATGAGAAAAAATATGAATTTACAGAATTGACTAAATAGAATTAAACGTCTTTAACATGGGTAATACTATTGCATGCATGAGCTGCTAAAAACGTAGGATATATTGTAATCTGGTTTGTATTCATGTTTCATGGAGCATATTGAAAATTTGTCATTTGTTTTGTGACAGGCGAAAAACCATTTAAATGCGAGTTTGATGGTTGTGACAGAAGGTTTGCAAACAGCAGTGATCGTAAGAAACACATGCACGTCCATACGTCTGACAAACCGTACCTCTGCAAAATGTGTGACAAATCATACACACATCCCAGTTCCCTAAGAAAACACATGAAGGTAAACACAAATGTGCGTTTGTGGGTGAGTGTGTTGTGTATGTGTGTGTGTGTGCGGGGGAGGGGGGGGTTATTATTTGAACTGCTGAATGAGTAACTTGCACTGTGAAAATTATGAATTCTGATATCCTGATCGCTCAGAATATTCAGCGTAAAAATACATACCTGCTGTTTTATTTGTGTTGTAGGTTCACGAATCGTCTTCACCAGGGTCACAACCCTCTCCAGCAGCCAGTTCAGGGTACGAGTCAGCCACGCCTCCGACAATTGTATCTCCGTCAACAGAGAACCAAAGCAACAGCGCGATCTCGCCGGCGTCTTCCTCCGTGCATCACACGAGCAGTCATCACAGTGCGCTATCGTCAAATTTTAACGAATGGTACGTCTAAAATATTTATAAGACTTGAGAGTATCGACTGCCCGGACTCAGAGACCAACCCTCAAAGCTGCACAATAAGCACGGACTGAAACACTTGGAACCTAAAGTCTTATGGTATTCGGTTGAGCAATATTACACTTCGCCTGACGTCCGAATAAGGGTCTTGAAAGACTGGGCAGGATATCTTAAATTGATATCTCTTTGCGAGGTCGGCCTGTTTGTATATAAAGATTTACTTGTTTCATATGTAATATGTAATTTTGTAAATAGCTGCTTAACAGTTTAAGGGATTTTGTGAAAAGCATGGTCCCCAGATTTCTGGAAACTGAAATTGTTGTGAAGAAAGATGCGGTTAATAGTTTTCCTGGAGAAGAATGTTATCATTAATGTGTGCCAAATGTGAATTACCCTGTGTGGTTAATCAACTATAAGTAGGCTATTAATGTGATTTTGTAAACAGTGAAATCATGTTGTCTCGAGGTAGTCTGCGTAAATTGTTGTTATAAAATGTCATGTCGATAAATCGTATAGTACAAGCCTGAAATTCCGTGTCACTCTTGTTTATGTAAGATGAGATTTATGTAAAATAGCCAATGTACGGACTAGCCTATCTGGCAGTTTCCAAAATTACCAGTCCATTGCCTCTGAAAAGTAAAAAAAAGTGCAAATTTTCATATTTATCCGCATGTAAAAGGCTGGTATCACATGTATCGATATTTATGGAGAAATGCCTTTGTAAAATTTTAGTTTATAAACATTTTGGTTACATTTTGTACAGTAGCCTATTAAAACTTAAAATAACAATCTTTGTTCGTGGAATTTTTCCCTACCAATGTAAATAATACAGCTTTTACAGGCTACATGCCATACGTTTTATCGTTATAGCCTAACTATTTTTAAAGACATTCTGTTTCAGTTGAATGCAATATGACATAGGTCCTAGCTAAAATTTGGCTGGAAATGTTAGGCTAAATGTAAAATGTATTTATTATTTAAATGATACGAGAAGCAGTTTATCCAGTATGGAATAAAACTCATTGCAATTCTATCAGACACGTGAAGGTTGCCTGAACGTGAAGGTTGCCTGAAGATTGCCTCAGACCTTACAGGCCTTTTACAGAATTGACAAAAAATATATATTCTGCGTAATTTTCTCTTTTTCGACTTTCTAATTCGGTAAAACTGACCATGTTGATAAGCGATGTTCATTCTCGCTCTGAAATTACGTAACCACATTATTGTTGTTACAATAACAACATTATTATCTCATAAGCATTATTAATCGCGCCCAATATCTACTAAACGTTCCTAACTTGGATAAAGCAAATCCGATTCATGCTGTTACAGCGGCATATGCAATACACAGAGACTAACTGGAATTTTGTTAATTTCGCAGTCGTTTCATATCAAGTAAACTGGCGAGTGTGAACATGTGCTTGGCTTATACAACGGCATGGAGGGAAGTATCATAACTTCAGATGCTCCACAACTAACGCATCTAAGGATTTTTAAGTGATCAGAGTGTTTAACACAAAGATTTAAACCACGTGCACAGCTAAATAAATTCGACACGCCCACTCGTACGGCACAGTCCAGACATGATGGCTCGTGGATTCTACACACAGATTATACCATTGGTCTAACCAAAAACAGGGTGTGATCAGATTCTAAATAAGTCTCAAGTTCAGTTTGACCTTTTTTTTAAATAAAAACGAAATTAATTGTTTCATTTAGCTGAGCTCTTGTGTATGTTATGAAGTTCCACCTTGCAGGGTAAATAATATGTTTCGAAAACTGAATGTTCCATCGTATTCTCATCATGGAAGAGAGAACACGCGCTGGACAGTTTGATCAGACATCACGCACCACTTTGCCACACTCAAGCCAATGTAGCTATAATATAGTTTCTAGACTAAATGCATGCTATTGGGCTTTGAAAGAAAGCGGTGCGGGCGGAGAAAACCGATGCGAAAACGCTCAACGTGCAGCTCTACTCAAATAAGGTGACAGGCGGATTCCAACCGACACATTTCTGCCTGTGAAACAGCTACCCACTGCACGTATCCACTGCGTACCATTCGAAAACAATCACTAGAAAATTATGTATGAGAGAAGGGGGGGGGGGTCCGGGTCCAGAGAGATCCTGGCTACAAATGTAGTTACTTGACTGGAACGCGTGCGGCGTGGTTATCGCTGTGTTTGGACTTGAACTCAGATTGCATGGACTTGAGATAATGTGGGGTGTTGTATTATGATGCATTAGATCGGTTTATCTGAATTGTAAAGTGCGGGCCGATGCTTATTCAGTGAAAGGTAAACTACTCACCGCATTGCTCTTGCCCTGGTCATACCGTTAGGTGGGCCTATTAGCTAAGCAATACTATACAGCTGACACAATTCTGTTTCTCCACAAATTTACATTCAAGAAATCTATTCTTGCGCTATACATTGCATAGGGAATCTGTAAAATCGGCTGAGAACACATTAGGCCAACTGGTTGTAACTATGCTTCTGTGAAGAAACAAGCATAACCTATTCTCACAGACAAAATATTGAATTCTGAAAGATATGTCCAGTGTTCCTGAATTCATTTAAGCTGCTGAAAACCACACTCTAATTTAGGTTCCTCAATAGAGACCATAAGCGCGATGAAAACTTTTTTTTTTTTAACCACCAGTGACTAATTCAAATCAAGATTTTATTCATTGGCAGAACAGCGCAGCCTCATTTCACGTTTAGAACCACCTGTTTCTATAGACCTCCACCTTAATATAAAAACCATTAACATGACTCCTTCATCGCTATGATTTTTTTTCTTATTGCATTGATTTATAATTATCGTGTTGCTTTCAGGTGCAACTTCGATAGAAAAACATTCAAGGTGACTTTATCAATAAGCAATTTCTTTCTTTAGAACCTCTAATGAGCAACTGTCAAAATAATGTATTTTTTCTTGGTATGCAAGCAGAGGAAGGAAGAAATATTTCCGATTCCTGAGGACCATGATGCTCCGTAACAAGTCCTCTTCCCCCGAAGCTTAATAAACCATTGGCTTTACATAGGCTATGACTTTTTATTGACTCAAATAGGCTAGCTACATCTCATCACGAAATGTTAGGGTAAGCAGATGTCAAATAAAGGTAACATGTAAATGTTGCTTCAAGATAGGCTTAATTATTTCGTGTAAATTAGCTGTAAATTTAGAGCGGACGAGTTTATGGAGATGTTGCCCGCATTAATTAATAGTTTGCCGTTTGTCAATTTAGTCGCCCTACACATGAACGCGCACGCAGACTCACACATTCACTCACTCTCTCATACACTTTCTTTGTTGCTGTTTTTCTTTCTTCCAAAAAAATGAATAATATGAGGTAAAAACCCCACGATTTAAAATTCAAGTGGAAAAACATGCTGATTCATTAGGTGTGAACCACCTAACTTTCTGCATGGGCAGTACAAGTTGCATATGCAATGAGTGGTGCTTGTTCATAGCAAGACGGCAAAATAGCTCTATATAAATGGGCTGGCTAACTCCGCTGTCCGACTAACCTCAACACTGCTGACTGATGTACCCGGCGACTCTCTCGTCATGTCACAGGCGCTTTATTCAAAAATTACACTTTTTCAGTTCTTGGTCAACCAATCTGTTGCCAAACATAAGACTGTTTAAGGTTCCTGTTTTAATTCGTGCAATTTTTAAATATTAATGCGTTATAGGATCCGTGGGGACCGCAGTCAGAAGCTTCAACTCCGCCTGTGTAGTCGGGGCAAGTCAGGTTATTTGGGACATTAGATGTGGGTTTCCCGATTACGTTGGATCTCAGGATTAACGAGTGTTTTAAAGAGATTCTTGAGCAACGAACGTTCTCTCGTTAAGTTGGTTAGTTTAGAGCGAACTAAAGGGACACTTTAGTTACGAACGTGTTTGGGAAACCCACGTTACTTTAAGAACGACTGCCGAGTTATTTAAAGAGGTTCTTTGTGTTAAGAGGCTTTCTGAAAACCCACCCCAGGTAAAATGGGACAAATAAGAATGTCTATCTTGAATTCTTTACATGTTTACAGCCTACCACCAAACATGTTGTTGCATTGTTGTAATAAATGTTCTTCGCATTAAATAAAAAAAATTAATTTGTCAGGGATAACTAGGATGGGCAGAGCAAAGATTTTAAAAAAAAATCTCTGATGCCCAGACTTGTAAGGCAGGCCATATGGTATGTTGATTTGTTCCTCGTAGTAATAACAGTTCTACAGCTGAATGTAGTTGCGAAATAGTAGTAGGTTGTAAAATGTAGAATTTTATTAACTGTTTGACATGTAATCAAAATATTTTCGCAGTGCGCTTTACATTTTATGGGAAAGGGTCTTAAGTGATTGTCCCAGATGGAACAAAAATTTACACCCTAATGGGACTGTTTTATCCCTCTGGGCAACCAGGTGCCATAAAACAAAGGACTATTATATTTTACGCCACCCTGACGTATTACAGACATTTTTAGTATTTTTGTCATGTTAAAATGTTGAAGATGATGCCGTGAGTCCTTGTCAGCCACAGTAGCCCAGAATTACCCACCATTGCCACAAATATGCAAGCACACGCACAAATGTCCGCACATATTACACTTAAATGCATGCGCAATTGCATGTCTCTCTCCCTCTCTTTCATGTTTACATACACGCATCCAGGAAGGGGGGAGGTATAGTTTGAAAGGGAATATTAAAGTGTCTCATTTGACCTTACTAGCTGTCCCATTTTATATGAACTTGTCATCAGAGTGAGGTAGGGGGTTCTTGATGTGCTTCAGAGTGTGAAGTATTTTACTTGGAAACATATTTACTTTACAAAAATATAGTAGAGATCAATAGCAGGTTCTAAAAATAGCATTTAAGGTATTCCTCAAAATTTTAGGTAATTTCCCTGGCAATTTATCTAAAAGTGTCTCAAAGTATCTGACTTCACCCTACATGGAACTATTTATTGGGTTCATGTTTGCCATGAGCCTAATTTAACTTGAAGTACTATTGCGGCAGGACTCGGTCATTTTGAAGGAGACAGACACAGTTGCAGCAGACACAGATTTCCGCATGTGCTCTGTCAACAACCCTGTTTACTAGTCTTCCTCAGGTTTTTACACAAAATGCAAACTAAATTTTACTCTCCTCAAAAATTTATTGACTTTTTTTTTCCAGAAGGCATTCACTTCATAACTAACATTGCTTTGAGAATAAGTAAGTCAACATTTTGCTATAATGATTTTTTAAATAGTATTTTTTTCTGGTGATCTCTTGGGGCTTCAGTCGGTAGCCCTTGCATGTTAAATGTGCTGCTAGGATGAGGGCTAATTTGGCAGCTTACATGTACTAATTTTTCAAGAAAAAGAAGTGACTTTAGCATGCAGAATTTACAACATTAGAAAGAAATCGCTATGTGATTGAATAGAATAAAACTATGCATCAAACTTTGCAGTGCTAAATGACAGTATTGGATGCCTATACATTATTTGGACAGAATTTATCAGACTGTATCTTGTGGTTAGCATAATATCACATCTCAAAATTATTACAAAGCAACATACACTGTCAGGCCAAAAAAAGTTGCACAATCTTATTGTTTTGTGAACTGCCTTTAGCTTTCATCACGGCATGCATTTCTTGGGTCATCGTTTTGACAATCTTATGTTACAGCATTTAGTTCTGACCTGAGTTGCATAATTTTTTTGGCCAAGCTCTTGTACTGACAGTGTGCAAGTGAAACCACTGCATTAAGCCTTCTCCAGCATCCAAAAGACTTTTAGTTGGTCAAGTTCAGGACTAAGTGGTGGCCAATTCATTTGTGAAAGTGAATTCTCTTGCTTACTGATCCACTCTTTCACTATTTGATGAATCCCGATCAATCTTTGCATTGTGATCCTGGAATACGCCTGTGTTATGCAGAATTAAAAATCAATTTTTTTGCAGAATAACCTGGTCATTCAGAACATTCTGGTAGTCTGCAGGCTTCATTTTATTGCTGAGTAATATTGCTGAGCCGGGACCTGACCAATTGAAACAGTGCCAGATCATAACACCGCCTTGTGAGTTTTGTGTAGCGGGCATTAAGCATGATCCATGCGTCAATTTATGGGCTTCATTTCTGACCCCGATGCGCCTATCAATCTGGAATTCGGTAAATCTGGACTCCTCAGACGTCATGACCTTTTTCCATTACTCCAGAGTCCAATCTTTTTGCTCCCTTGTAAATTAAAGTAATTTTTTCCCTATTAGACTTAATACCAAATGGCCTTTTTGGACCCATGCACCTTTTTAGTCCTAATGCTGCAAGTTCTTGTCACATTTTCATTTGATGCAGAGCAGCTCTTTTTCCTGCATTGTGCATGTGGAAGCACTCTTGCTTTCACAATTAAACATAGCAAGGAGTACTGCTGTCATTCTTTTTATGACTTCACTGAGCATTTTACTGATCACCGATGACTCATAATTTTTTTCTCCAACCTTATTATTAGGCGAAGTTCCACATTTTAATGATGACTTGGACAGTTGCCAATTCCAGTGATTTTATCAATACGCATAATAGTTTTCTTTGTTTGATACAGGCCCATAATTTGCTTCTGTTCAAACACAGTGACATCTTTTCCACGTCCATGGAGCCTGTCCTCCCACAAAATACACCCGGAAAGGTCGTTTGTCAAGGCTTATTACGACTTTAAGTTACGTTTAGGAGTTACGCGACCTCTAGCGGTGATATAAATAACTACAATCTGGTTTCCATCGTCAGCGTCGCCGTCAGTAAATCCCTACCTTGAACCTAATCCTGACCCTAATCTTAATTGTAGCCCTAACCCAAACCCCAACACTAATCCTTACCCAAACCGTTATTTTAAATGTAAACATGACTGAAACTGTATTTGGAACCGAAACTGTAACTCTAACAGTACATTCCTGCTGCCAGTAGGGGGCGCGATTTTAGGAAACGCTCCTATGGGTCGTAAATAAGAGTAAATGACAATAATCAACCTATTTGAGCGTATGGTTGGAGGAGAGGTAGGAGCAAGGCAATTGTAATCCTTTTCTAACATTTCCAACCCATAGGGTTATTTAACAGTAAGCAGCTGTCAAGACAACGCTTCAGTAATGTGGAGAAAATCCACCAATTTTTCACTGTCTACAAAATTTTGTAAATTATTTTAAAGAGACATTTTTATGACACAAGCTTTTCACGGCCAAGTTTACAGAAAATGGTGGATTAGTTAGCATGCTGGTGAAAATCAGGGGTGAATCCTATCCTACTATCCACTTCTGAGCTGCAATGCAAATGAATATCCTTGCTGCACCAACAGTGCAATACCCTGTGCGAACAACTAAAAATAATTATTCAGCAAAATGAATTAATAGATTTTTCCCCCAATGGTGCCACTGCAGTATCTGCTCATTGATTATTGTAGTAATGTATGCCATCTTTGAGAAAAATACAGGCTAGCACTTTGTGCCTTCCTTTGACTCAGCTTCTCTTCTTCCTAGTGACATGATGCGAAAAGCTTTAGGTGTAAGTCTTTGAATACAGCTCAACTTTCCCACTCAAAATTTCTGCGCAGACAGAGGTTTTAAGATTTTGTTTTCTTACTACCATTGTATGTAGTTGTTGCAGTATGTGGTGTTGTGACTGCCTAAGATAGGGATTCTGAGATAGAAAATGGTAGAATTTAATATAGATATCGCTACTCATTATCACAGGCACAAATTTTAAGAATTTTTTTTCCAAAATCTTACATCATGGTTAAGAGAAGGCAAATACTGTGAGTCACAAGAGGGAGCAGTTGCTGAACTACACAGACCTCAATTTGTCAACAGCTGTCTACGGAGGATAAGAGCAACTTTGTTGTTTGCCTCAATTACTCGTTGTTTGCCTAAATTTCTTCTTCAGTTCTTCTTCGTCAATGCATTGGATAATTTAAAAGTAAAAGTTCATCATTCATTTGTCGTAACTGACAGGTTGGTTGCATTGAGAACACTCAACCAATGATTTTTTTAAAATAAATAGAAACTATGTATGTAACACTTTTAAGGACAAAAAGATGATTAAAAATAAATATATTCATTGAACAATACTTTTTTAAATACCTATTTTTAATTGTACCCTAGTCTCTCCCTTTCACAGACCATCACTACTAACAGCTTTAAAGGGACAGTTCAACCATAGTTCCGGTATCACTGTTGTATTTGAAATATTTCTGCTACTTCACTCATTGCACATTTTCCATTATAAGTTTATAATTTGCATATTTCCTCATTTTTTACGACAAGCACACTAATACCCTAAACGAATTACCACTTCGTGGGCTTGTCTTTAGCAGAGGTGCGGTCACGGTAATTCTCAGTACCTTGCACCTTTCCTGCCGTGTGAATGTGTTTGCTTTAGAACCAACCCTGCCCAGGTTTATAAGCCATATTACAATTAAATTTGGTTGGTCTAATTTAGTCACGCAATGGTTGGCTAAGGCAGCTACATAGGTTACCACCATAGACTGTACAAAAAGATGAACGCAGCACCCAGGTCTGAAAAGTGAGGCCAATGCGGAAATCTCTTAAAAATTTGCATTCTATATATAATGGCCAGCAGACAGCAACGTCTGTGGTTGCAGAAAGAAGTTCAATGCCATAGAAGTCTACGAGAAAGCGACCCTACTTTCCCACCTGATTTATTATTCCAATAATGATTTTCCACATTATTTTATGGTACCTATCGTAAGTTTCAAGTCTCCTTCCATATATCACGATGTTCATTTTTGTAAATTATGGTCAAAAATAAACTAGAATAAAGGACAAAGCCAGAATCTGCTTTAGGGGCGTGGCTATCCTCCGGTCCTCGTCAGATACAGTCAAATTCACCCGTAGAACCACCCCTCGCTCCTCCCTGGATCTTCAATTCACGCTCTCGTCCAATAGGAATCACATCCAGTTTCAAAATGACAAAATGGCCCCGTTCAAATTGCCAAAATCGAGGCTTCCTAAATGGTATGCTGAAACCAATGGGTTACGTCACGGTTGCTCCATCCATTTTTTTTATACAGTCTATGATTACCATGCAGATACTGCTTTGTCACCGTACTCTCCATCTTGCTCGCTGGGAAGCAAAGCTGTTATGATCCAAATCAGACATTCGCAGTAAAGACAAACACAACCGACCGATGGCCAATTTAGCAACAATCCCAATCAGTCAGAAATTCCACTGAATAGGAAAAACATGAAAACACACAAACCTTATGACACATTACAAGATGACTTAGCGTCATCAAGAATTATTTGTGACAGTTGATGGGGTCCTGTCAGTAGAAATGCCTCCTAATAAGTACGCGCACTGGCTACTTTCCCAATGAGCCTGGCTCTTTGATCATGTAGTCAGCAGATGTGACCCTTATCTGCTTATTAAACTGACACATAACAATACTTAAAAAATGGTCCCGGGATTCACATTGCATGATGGTTTATTTTATTTCAGAGAAAACTTTAAAAAGTACTCTTCAATTATCGTAATTGCAATGAATATTTTAACTCAATTGTGTTTTATAGTTACAGTGATTAGAATTCCATTCTTTAGGCCTTTAAAGGGGCACTATCACAACATGCGCAAGTGCAAATTTGTTGCTCCAATCCTGAAATTGATATCCTTACGTTTTCAAGAGATGTTAAGAATTCTGAGGATCTTCAAGTATCAAGGTTTATTGTTGCAATCCTCGTACTCTGGAATATTTTAGCTGTCCTGTCATTTAGAGTGATTGTTGTGTTATACCTCTGGGCTGTTATTTTTGTTTCAGAGCCCTAACCTGGTAGTGAGCTCTAAATCTTTGCTTATAATTTTGCATTTTTTTAATTCTCCATCCTATAAATGAGCTATTTCAAAAAAAAGTCTTTGAGTTTTTATTTTGCATGGTTTTCAACTGGTGCCACAACAGCAAAAAGATCAATACTTGAGACTGTTAAAATAAATACTGTTAAACAACCGTCCCTATGGAGTTCAATTCCTACTGAAACCTATAAAACAGAACATTTTTTTTTTACAAATACCCTACGATTCACGAACAAACACTGTGTAGTTTACAAGCAGAAAACAGCATTGGCAACTTAATGTATTTTGTTTTGCGAATACGACGTGCCTATCAAAGAAATACCCAATATATTTCTCATACACCGTGCTTCAGTTCGTACTAATAGAAAAAAAAAAATTTCATACAAAGATAAAAAAAAAGACACGATTTTTGGCGGAATTTTTCTGCTTTAATTTTTGAATATAATGATCCCCACTGAGGGAGGACCTGAATTTCTACAGTTTTGAGGATGATTTTATTCTTAATCTGATTATGTTTGTTGTTGTCTATGTAATTTTTGTCAAAACTCTGGCACATTTCTCCAAACTTACAGTCTGAAATTGGTTAATTTTGAAGGCAACTACTGAAAAGTGGAAGTGTTGAGGAACACCTGCAACTCAGCCGCAAAGTGACGGACCACCTAAATCACGGTCGCTGAGTGCTGAGGCGCATAGAGTGTAAAAATCACAAACGTGCTGTTGACGCAATAAATGTAGAGTTCCAGACATCCTCAGACGTTAACATCAGCAGAAAAACTTTGCACCAGGAGCTTCATGGAATGTGTTTCCATAGCCAAGCAGCTGCTTGCAGGCCTTACATCATCAAGCACAATGCTAAGCGTTGGATTGAGTGGTGTAAACCACGCCGCCTTTGAACTCTCGAGCAGTAGAAAGATGCTCTGTGGAGTGCAGAAGAACACCTCTCTGTCTGACAGACAAATCTGACTTTGGTGGATGATGGGAGAAAGTTACCTGCTCGACTGCACTGTGCCAAATTAGAAGTTTGGTGGAGGAGGGATAATGGCATGGGGTTATTTTTCAGGGGTTAGGTGAGGCTGCGTAGTTCCATTGAAGGTAAATCTTAATGCTTCTGCATACAAAGACAGTTTGGACAATTCTATGCTTCCAACGCTGTGGGAACTGTTTAGGAAAGGCCCTTTTCTTTTTCTGCAAGGTCCATTAAGACGTGATTTGGTGATTTTGGTGTGGACTGGCATGCACAGAGTCCTTCACTCAACCCCATCGAACACCTTTAGAATGACTTAGAACGGTGAATGCAAGCCTGGCCTTCATGTCCAAGATCAGCGCCTGAACTCACAGATCATCCTGGTCATCATCCTCAAATGAACCATTGTCACAGTTTGTGCGCTGGCAGGAGTTTGCACATACTCTGACCATTCTTCTCTGTTATCATCGAGACAGACTATGTGCTCAAAACTTTTTAGAATGTGGCTTAGTACTTGGGTGTGAGAAATAAGGGCTAATAATGCTTCATTGTTTTCTTTTTTTTCTAGAGGCCCCATAGTTCACCTATTCTTGCTCACCACTTATGGAGAAAAGTGTCACGTGTGTAAAAATTTTGCTATTTTACTAGTGTGTGTGCGCGTGTGCGTGCCTGTGCGTTAGTTGAGAAGACCATCTGAGTTGAAGTGGAGTGAGTAGACTAAGGGCCTGATTTACTATGACCTTTAGCACATGCAAATTTTTTTTGCCCATGCAATACCAATAACATTGACTGGCCAGGATACTTGCCTCGCACCAATCAGTGGCAATGTCACTGGTTTTCCAAGGGCAAAAAGATTTTGCTCGTGCTAAAGGTCTTAGTAAATCAGGCCCATAGTCTTTTCCTTGGCTGTTTTAAGGGAATGAGTTTTAAAGATGCTGAATACTTATAGAGGTTAGAAGTACGCTGGTCTGAATAAGTTAGGGGCTTAATTATTTTGTGCTTCTCTTCATACCAACAGTGTCCACTGCAGCTAGGTGCACTCCTGTCCTGTTAAAGAATCAGGTGGGTGAGAGTGCAGTGGTATGATTGATTGAATTGATCAGATTATGAATCCTAAACTTTCACCGCACAAGGGTGCGAGTGTACAGCTGAGGTTTTATACTGCTAATCTGAGAATAATGGAATGGAAAACTTATGCAGTAACTGTGTGTCATACACAATAAATTTTAGTTCTCAAAATGAGTGAAATAATTTTGTGACTTACTGCAAATTTCCATTCTGTTCCTTTAACAGATCAAGGTAGAAGTGCAAGATTCAAATTCACACTCCTATTCATCGCATGTTTGAGACCAACATTCTTTAAGAGTCATTTTTTGGATTAAAACTGCTTTCTCTCTTCTCTGGGCTTCTTTATGTTTGAAATGTTAATAAAATGGCTGGAGCATTCCCTGGGATAGATAGGGTTGGCTCGTGCAGCAACAGGACCTGGGTTTCCAAGCTGAATTTCCACACTGCCTCTTCAGCAACAAGACTCTAGTTTCAAAATTTTTCCTTAATAATACTGAATTAATATTTTCTGTCCTGGGCTTACGAAAAGAATGATGGGTTGATTTTTCTAAGCTACATACCGACATCACTCAGTTTTTCTTAACCTGTTGTGGTGTGTCCAAGTCTTATTTTTATGAAGTAGTGTTCATCATTTTTGCAAAAGATTGACAGGTGAACTTTCCAAGAATTTCAATAGAACTCAGATTTGTGATATCAGATATTGAAGAGAGGTTGAAGGTTCTCCCATAAAAAAACACAGATGTTAGTCAATACTGACTGTTTTATTTAGCTGCAAAACCAAGAATGGAGACAGTTAACTACCGTCTCCTCCAGCTGTTTTTGCAGAAGTTTCCAGGAATATGCCATTTTAAATCCGCAGATCCTAGATGTCACGTGCAAATAAAATGAAGCTAATTTGTAGAATGAGTCATAGTTTTGAAAACAAAATGCCAGGGTTTTTTTTTTGTCCAGCTTAAAATTTCAACTAAAACACTGCCCTGAATAAAATCCAAACCTTGCTTCTTACAAACTTTGGGGTGCTGATATAAAAAATTGCGTCTGTTTTGCTTTAGCGCGGGGATGGGGAACCTTTTCCAGAAAGGGCGCTGGGTTTCATTCCAACCAGGTCATTACACACCTGATTCTACAAATCAAGGACCTTTGCAAAGATTCCAGAGGTTGATTAGTAGAATCAGGTGTGTAGCTGCTGGGGTGGAATGAAAGCTGCACCCACAGAGGCCCTATCTGGATAAGGTTCCTCACCCCTGCTTTAGCATGTCATATTTTCTCACAATGTATTGTCTCTTTTAATTGATTTATTGTCTTGTCTTTTACCCTTTGCCTAGGAGTAACCCATTTTGTGCCCTGTTCCTTGACTCTGAGTCTGTGTATGTAAGCTTTCCTTTTGTTTTGCTGTGTTGCTTGATAGTAACACTTTGTTCCTCTAAAGCTTTTCAGCCAATTTATCAGCTATTATTGAGCAAATTTCTCTATTTTCATTGGTACTTCAATTACAGAGAAAAATGTAATTACTCTATGGAGTCTCATTAATAGGAACAAGCTCCCAATCATCCCTCATCTGTTACTGTCTGTTCCTCTTGGCCAGTTTATTGTGAACAACTCCCAAGCCTTCATCGGTCTCCCGGATTGGAACTGCTCCCCATTCTCTCCTCAGCGGTTTACAGTAAAGTGGTCCTGCTTTGGAGAGGGGTATTCGGGTGATTCCTGTTTTGGAGCACATATTTGGTTTTCTGTTTTCTCAAAATTCAAGTGATTGTATTTTAATATTTTAACAGTTTGTTTGAACTGTTCCATACTTAGCTATGAGAAATGCATGTTGGCCAAGCTCCAGGGCTGAAAGTATGGTAATTATGGGATGTTTATTGTACATTCTTCTCCGTCATTTTCCACCCTGTTAGGGACATGTACATGGTAATCACATATTTCAAATAATATACAAGTCAAACAATACTGATGTTTTCTTGGGTAGAGTATGTCCCTTGTGCTATGATAAAAATTTCATTCTTGTAGCATTAACAATTTTAATTCTATGAAGAGTACATATCTTGAATATTGGAATCTCTGCGTTTTTGGTCCCCATTTTGTTGTCTAGTATGAATAATTTTATTAATCAGAAATTAATGTATATGTATATACATGATATGAGCCTCAGTTAACAAAACAAAATACCAATATGCCAAATACTGAAAGTTGCGATTAAAATATTAAAAAAAAATCCTTGCCTAACAGGGTGGAATGGAAATTAACAGGGTGGAACTGAGTAGACCTCTCTCAAGTGAGACTCAGATTCAACCTACCATAAAATGTCATTTTATTATAAAGTACATAGTTGCCCTTATATTACACTGTAGTTCCACAATAAAACAACAGTAATATTACTTTTACCACTACTAATTATAATGCTAATAATAATAAGGTAACACTTTATTTAAGATGGTCCCTGAACCAATGTATCTACCTCATGAAGTACAGTGTAAAAACTGTACTATATACTAAAATAATATGTATTTACTTTGTTCCTTACCCTGCATAATGCATGCAAAACCTAATGCTGCATATTACGTGTGAATACAAAGGTTATTACACTATATTTAATGAGGAATAGAACCGCATAAAATAAAGTGCAACCAATAATAAAAGTAATAATAAAAAACTGTAAAATAAAAGAATATTTTTAATTTTTAAAAGTTTTTTTTTTCATCATTTATGTTATAATTTTATTATTATTACTTTTATTATTGGTTACACTATATTTCACGGGGTCCCTGATCCAATGTATCTAGACCTCATTAAAGACAGTGTAATAACCTATGAATTAATATTTTAATGTACGCATATTGAGAAGTAATTCTACAAAAATATTTGTAATTTATATAATGAAAAACCAATATTCTTCTTGAACTAGGCTTATGCCGTCAGAGGCGACAACGAACGCCCCCAATCCTCCAATTCCCCAATCCTTGAATAGACCCAATACAATATAAAGCCCCACAGGTCATGACCTTTCATTTGAACTTAATTTCAGGTCAATCGGACAAATGGGTCTGAAGATATGGCCAAAATGGTAATTTTCCATCACAAAGCGCCACCTGGTGGCAAAATATTGAACCATACAGGTATGATGTCATCATGTGACATGTTGTGAGGTCATGACCTTGCAGTTGCACATAGTTTCATGTCAATTGGACAAATAGTTCCAAAGATATGGCAAAAATGGTGAATTTTATGTGACAAAGCTCCATCTTGTGTCAAAATTTTGAACCCAACAGGTATAATGTCATCGTGTGGGCTCATCCTCAGGTCATGACCTTCCATTTGCACTTGATTTGAGGTCAATCGGACAAAAATTTCCAGAGATATGATAAAAACAGTGATTTTTTGCAGTTTTTGAAATTGTAAATTGTCCAAAATCTAATCAGTTCTTCCTCTTTATCATACTTCCTTATATGCAAAACTTGAAATTGCTAATTGAAATATTACTGAAGTTATCGCGTTAACACGAAAATCAGTTTTTGGCCCCTGGTGGCCAATCTAGAAATTGTAAATTGTCCAAAATTGAATCAGTTCTTCCTCTTTATGATACTTACTTATATGCAAAACTTGAAATTGCTAATTGAAATATTACTGAAGTTATCGTGTTAACATGGAGGGCGGCGCAGCGGCGGCGGTTAGACCAAAAACATAATATAATTAATACTCAGTACATTGCATATCCCTAAAAACCCTGTGGGGTTCCACCCTGTTAGGCATACATAGTCTAACAGGGTGGAACCTAACAGGGTGGAAATTTTTAGCCAAGTAATCCCTAGCTCTTTGAGCGAGCAACATTTAGCTAGCACACACTCTACAGATGAACAGCACTTAAATAACTTTTTCTAACATGTTTTTAAAATCATTTTATCTAAAAAACATTATCCATAATATACACTAACAGGTGGTACTTAAAGGTTTCCTCAAGCAGCCATGTCATACGAAATTGAAAAAAATAAAGGAGAGAATGACTGATGGAGCTTACCTCAGTTTTCCACTTGAGTTTCCCTCCAAAAACAAAAGTTGTATCATCAAGTAAATGGCTATAGGGATTTGTAGTCTTTTTTGGGGGTTCATGAAAATACTGACTAACAGGGTGTAAAAGGACTGGAGGGACATATTACCGGTATATATTATATAACCACGGAAAATAAATGTAGTTTCACCATTTTTACTTCTTTGTTTAATGTAAGTAGTCCCTTGTCTATCAAATAAATAAAGAATAAGTTTAAGTTTTGATAATTTTAAGTTTTATATTAATTGAAGAAGTTGATTACATTGCATTGGGGACATGCTGAAATGAACTTGTATACCACAGAGAAGGTGCCTTAAAGAGATAAAAAAAATAAAATAAAGTTATTTAACTATGTTGAAGCAATAGAACACACCTAAACACATAATAAAATACTTTTTTAAAATTATTTGTCTAATTAAAAAAAAATGATAAGAGCAGGTATATCACAGGGACATGAATATGTGGCCCAAAACAGGAATCACCCATTCGCCACCTGGCTTCTGCCTTGGAAAGGCCACAGGGCAGGCGGTGACATGCCTCTTACTCTGTTCGGTTCACAGCAATCAAGCTGGACTGCCCCTCTGATCAGTCCGGTCTTCGGACTCACCACTCAGTTTACATGTTTCCATGAATAAATACCCATTTTAGGATTGTGCTGTGTGTCTGCTTTTGGCTCCTTGCCTGGATCATGACAGTACAGTCCAGTTGAGAAATGGAACCAGCAGATATGCTCAGCCCAGCTGATGCCCTGAGGTACTGATGGGGTGTGAATTGGCTAGCAATAGGAAGAGCTTCACCTGCCGCACCAATCTATTGGTGCCCCTTCCAACAGCTCGTGGTTATTGCTGACATCTCCCGACATTTCGCCACTGCTCAAGCAGCCAGTGCTATTCAGCTACGCTGGTTACCACCATCGACTGTACAAAAAGATGGACGCAGCGCCCAGGTCTGAAAAGTTAGACCAATGCGGAAATCTCTAGAATTTGCATTCTATTTAACGGCCAGCAGATGACGACATCGGTGGTTGCAGAAAGAAGTTCAATCTTATAGAAGTCTGAGAAAATGACCCTACTTTCCCACCTGATTTATTATTTTAATAATGATTTTCCACATTACTTTATCGTATCTATCGCAAGTTTCAAGTCTCCTTCGATATATCATGATGTTCATTTTTGTAAATTATGGTCTCAAATAGACCAGAATAAAGAATAAAGCCAGAATATGCTTTAGGGGCGTGGCTAGCCTCTTGTCCTTATCTAATACGGTCAGATCCACCCGTAGAACCACCCCTCGCTCCTCCCTAGATATCAGTTCACACTCTCGTCCAATAGGAATCATATCCGGTTTCAAAATGACAAAATGGCGCTATTCAAGCTGCCAAAATCAAGGCTTCCTAAATAGTATACTGAAACCAAGGGGTGACATCACAGTCGGCTTCATCCATCTTTTTATACAATCTATGGCCCTGCACTTCTACTCAAGTACTTCTCGGCCATCCGGAAGCAGGGAAACTGTCGTCGCCATCTGGCTCCTGATTACAAAGTGAGACAGAATGTGTGGTTGGCCACTGTAAGGGACTAAGCAGGCAGACAAGAGAAAACACAGGAGGGTCTTCAAAAAAGAAGGGTTAAATCTATGCAAATAAAAAAATGAATAAATGTACAAAAAATTAGATTCTGAGCCCATAAAAGAGGTAAACAAAACAGAGCTCAACTTAGACTTCCAACTGAACATAACCAACCTAAGGAAGTGAACACCATAAGGAACATATATTCCGGCTAATCAGACCAGGTAGAAACAATAGAGCAAGGCACACAAAACCAGACTACCACTGAAGACAACAAATAACAAAATAAAAAACAAAATTACACAATCAATACTCAAAAAGGTTAACCTTCTTAAATCTTAACAAAAGCACAGTATCTGTCTTTATTTGATTTAAATTTAGTAACAAAAATATCTAAACCAGGAAAAAAAATCCCCCCCTTGGCATTGCAGGCAGTGGTTCTGTCCACTTCACCACTTTCTGTATTTAACAGGTGTGCTTCCTGGGCGGCATCCTTTCACTCCAGTCAAGGTGTTCCCCAACAGTGGCAGCAAACAGCAGAACCTTAGCGCTTCAGAGAAACCACTTTAGAATCATGCAACTTATACAAAATGTATACTTTGCAATAATGTCAACTAAATGAGCATGCTGCAAATAGAACTAATGGACTGTCAAATGATAAATAAAGCGTAGGTATGAAAGTAAACCTGAATCTTGTATTTTATTTGTGGTGTGTAATGTGTACTACAAAATAATGTAAACTGACCTCGGACAAAGTGAAAAATTACAAACCAAGTGCGGAGCCAGAGGTTACCAACCCTGTGGCGTTTCAAGTGTTAAAAAGCAACAGTGGCAGTCAAAATGTGTATCACAATATCGTGGTTAAATTTCTCAATTAATCCATAGTTCATATGTGTACCGAACCTTGGGGAAGGATCTGTGCAGATTATTTATACCAATATCGTGCAGAGGTCCATGCAACTCCATGCAAATGATAAACATTTAATGTGGTGTGTATCTTCAATTTTTAAAATCAAATCAGAAGTACAACCCCAATTCCAAAAAAAAAAAAAAGCTGGGATGGGATGCTGTGTAAATTGAAAATAAAAACAGAATGCAATGATTTGCAAATCTCATAAACCCACACTTTTATTCACTGTAGAACACAGACAACATATCGGATGTTGAAAGTGGGACATTTTACCATTTCACGTAATATATCAGCTCATTTTGAATTTGATGGAAACAGCACGTCTCAAAAAAGTTGGGAAAGGGGCAACAAAAGGCTGGAAAAGTAAGGGGTACTAATAAAAACAGCTGGAGGAGCAATTTGCAACTGATTAGGTGAATTGGCAACAGGTCAGTAACATGACGGGATATAAAAGGAGCATTTTGGAGAGGCAGAGTCTCTCAGATGGACAGAGATTTGCCAACCTACAAAAAACTAAATTGTGGAACAATTTCAGAAAAATGTTCCTTAATGAATTCTGGACCACTCCCAAAGTAGAGGAGAGTATTGGGTGGAATTACTGATAGGAGAACGGGGGGAATGTGATGTTGTATGGGCTTAGTCTGTGATTGTGTGAACGTTGGGCATCCACAGGTGGCGAGACTCAGGGTGGGGCTTGCGTCTGTAGAGGACCCCTCTAGAGCACCACACTCTTGTTTAATTAACATGCCCATGTACAAATACAACACAGTTGGCCACATGAAATCTGAAAGCACAGCCTTTCAGAATAGTGGATATAAAAGAATATAACAGAATAAGTTGTTTGAATTGCGTGATTGTTTGTGAGTGACAGGAAGTTTGCGCACACATCGCGATGAAAGCAAATAAATGCATGTGTTAAACCATATATCAGGATAAGCAGTTTGAATTGGTGCATATGGTGAAATATGAGGAGCTCGCCATGTCATGCTACAGCTTGGGTGATCAGTAAATACCTTCTGAGAAAGAACTGTTCACAGCATTAGTGTTTCGTCATTTTGATGTACATGAAGTGGAGATGAGGTAAATGAGTTAATGTGATGGCAGTGTTGTCTGAGACAGAATGGAACAAAATGTATTTGGCTTTATTTTGGTTGAATGTTCTGGAAAGGTAATCAAATATGCAATGGAATAAGAAAAGCATTTTTTGTTTTATTTAGTTTACTATTGAAAACATTTTAGTTTTCAGGTAAAGTGCATAGAAATGTCAAATGGAGTGAAGGACATAATTTATTATTGTAAGTAGTCAGGTTTGGAATACCACATTCTGAAACTGGGCAGGACATTGAGAATTGCCCATGTTTATGGTTGAAAATGTGAAGCAGAATAAATTACAATGGAAAGCCATTGCCACTAAAACTGTTGTGCTCTTGTTATTCCCATCACAGGGATACATGTATGCTTCAAACCCATGCTTAACTCCAGGCGGAGTGTTTACACGTCTCTCGTCAGAGTCTGTGTAGGCTCCTAAGCCCCCAAAAAGTGTTAGTGATTCAGCAAGAGATGGGCTCTACGTAAATTGTCAATATTATTGTGAATATAGCTACCATAAGAGTTTGATGTCCACCGGCTGAGGATTTTAATTAGGTTGTCTAGCACTCCTCGATTGGATGCTGTGGTGGCAGCGCCGGTGTGAAAAGAAAGCCCGGAGAAGTATTTGGGTGGAATATTGGAATGAATTAAAACATGACGGAAATGGTAGAGGAACCAGTTGCGAGTGGCTACGGCCCCTGTCTCGGTCGTGAATAATGGGTCAGAAGCGTGGTTATCGTATCTCTGGGTGACGTAGTTTGATATTGGCTCGAACGGAATGAAGGCAGGGTCTAGGCGAAATATGAATACGGGCTCAGAAATGCCGGACTCATCCGTTTACTACTCTTTATCTTAAACATGAGGCAGTCGGTGGAGTAGAATGAGACACCGTTTAGGCTGGTGTGACGAGAAGGATTGTAATTAGCGGAGTGCGGAGCGAACTCAGAACGTCTCAAGAAACTATAGAAGGCCTCTTATGTGGAGTCCGTGGAAGGAGAATGGTACCCTGAGCACAGCATCTGGATGCAGCGAGAGAGGAGGTCTGCAGCCAGTGGTAAACGTTTGATCGGAGCGGGAGGTTCTTGTTTATGTAAACCTTTCAGTAGTGTCTGCTCGTGAGTATGGGATATTGACAAGTACGGATAACCAGTGGCCAGTTGACGAAGAGGTTGATGCCGCTGAGATAGTGACTTGTATTGAGGCTGGTTGAACATGGTGTACGGAGTGTATGTACGAAATGGAGCTTGGGATAGAAACGACGTTGAGGGCCGGGAATGGTAGTGGGAGGGCTGAGTGGAATTTCTTGAATTGCTTCCATCCTGTGAGGTATGAGGAAAGTGAGCGTGGAGCGAACCTGTTTAGAATGGCCTCGCGAGATAAAGCGGCGAATGGCTCGAGTTAAGGAGTCAAGGGTAGATGGTTGCAGAAAATGGAGGAAGCGGAGAGGGGTGAATGTCTGAGTGCGGTGCCAAGCGTCTGAATCTCTGACAAGAGAAATGAAAAAGGGCATCAGCGATGGCATTTTTATAGCCACAAACATGTGCAGCTTTGAGAATGAATTGGTGTTTTGCGGAAATTAGTGTTAGTTTCCTGAGGAATGGCATTTTGGGTGAGGCAGAAGGACTCTTGGTTTTCTCAGCTGGCAGGGGAACGCTGAGTTCAAAAAAGACCGAAGTCAAGGTATCGAGACCTTGGTAATGGGGAGATGAAGGTGGGTTGACAACGAGCAAGTCGTCGAGCTGGTGTGTGATGAGTGATAATTTGTGGTTGTTGCACAGAATCCAGCATAGCGCTTCTGAGAGGGAATCGAAAATCTTGGCTCTGCTTTGCAGCCAAAAGTGAGACGCATGGCGAACTAATAGCGCCCCTTCCAGGAAAACACCAAAAATCCCAAAAAATGGGTTGAGTGGGACGACCTTAAAGGAGCTATATATATGTAAGTTCGTGGCCAAAACTGATAATGCAGTCACAGTCAATGTAGTGCAGAGCGCAGTATCCCTTCCTCCTCTCCCCCAGACGAGAGGTTGCCAGCTAGGTTGCCGGAAAAACGTCTACCACACAGAGCTACCATAGCTACGTTTCAATATCATCGATGATTTGCGCTGATAGGGTTGTGTTCAGTTCAGTTCAGAAAATATTGAGACTAATGACTTAATAACTTTCGCAATGGTCATATTGGTCAACTTGCTCGTCACTTTTCTGTGTGGATAGCCCACTAAAGTCCATACTGTAAAATGCGTAAAAAATGAACGAGGACTCATTTGACCAATGTACTGTTTCAATTACATTACATATTGCCATAATGGCCGTGCTAATGCTGGAATGGTTTCCACAGCATCTCAGCATAATGCCAGAGAAATGGACTAATAATACATTGCTAATGTCTGCAATGAAGAGCCACGGTTTTTATTTCTCAAACAATTTGTTACCAGTTCGATGACCGAAAGCCACCTGCCTACGCACTAACATACCATGAACGAGCAGACATAACGCTATTCGACTGTTGAGAATATTTGAAATATCTGTGCCTACATTAATAGAATTAAGTTAGCCAAACTGAGCTAAATCTTACCTGCCCAGTAGAAAATTAGCAATTCCGGCGTCGGTCTTCAAATTCTTCTTTGCTTTCAGCCATCTCCATCTTTCAAAGGCAAGTCCTATACAGATCCGGGTTTTGTTTCTGACTTTGTAACGACGTGTTTCGGAATCATAACGAGGCCTTTTAGGTTTAGTAACTTCAGATATTTGCGCTCCGAAATGCTGGTTGCTGCAGCTCAGTGGTAACTGACCACCTGGATGCCAAAACGCCACTGACTTTGTGATTGGGAGATAGTTGGAGGGCAAAATGAAAACTTAAATATTAGTTGTGGGCTGAAACTTCGGTTCTGTAAAGAAAATATTCTGGCTGAATTACTTTTGTTAGTGATATAAGTATTTGAAATTAACATCATTCCTTAATATCTGGTAATATATCAGGGCCATTTCATGATTAATCAACATACATTTCTTACATATTTCTCCTTATAAAAGCGTTTGTAATATCAGCTTTAGCCAACCAGGCACCGTGACCGGCGAAGCGAATGAGAGTGATAGCATGGTCCACGAGAGAGTAGTGCTCGGAGAAATTGTTGCTAGGGATAAGGCTGTTGATAATAGGGAGGGCAGAACCGTGAGGGGATGATAAGTCTGTGATTCACCACTTTTTTTCGGCGAGTATTTACGGGTAGCTATTCCAATAGGGCTGATGCGAAAGACAGGGAAAGGTGGCTCGGTGTAGGGTCCAATCATGAAACCTGCCTCGACTTTGTGATGTATAAGCTTGTTGACGATATGAGACTCTGCTGGAGCAGAATATAAATTAGTGCACATGAAAGAGTGATTTGGAATGGCGACTAAGCCGGGGTGGAGGCCGATGGAAAGCCGTGATTGAGGAAACGGACAAAGTTGGGATCAGGATGGCTAGGTAAAGCTGAGTAGAGTATTACTGCTGGAGCCGTGGCTGAGAGCTTGAACCTTGCCACTGCAAGTGGCTGTGAGGTGGATATGCGTATTATCCGTGAATGTTTGCTGGCGAGGCAAAGTGCACCCATAACCGAACGCATGTGCCTGGGGAAAAAGTGCAGCCTGCGGACACAGGGACGAAATAAGGGACGAAAAGAGACCACCAAAGAGGTTGTGAACAGCAGGAACAGGCACAGGGGGAACTGGCTGGTTTGCGGAAGGAGTGGCTTCTGCCAAATCTGGAGCAGAGGTGACATCGCCAAGCATGGTGACATTGGCGCTGAGGTTGTCGATGGTGGAACCCACAAGAGCTGTGTGGTCTGCTGCAGGCGGATGTGGAGGATCAGCTGCATTGCCGCGGGAGTCAGTGTAATAATTGTAGTAGTCTGGCTTTGTTGTCAGAGCAGTGGAAGGGGATTTTCTTCTGCTAGAGTGCCCGATGGAGTCTGGCGACGGTCCAATGCGGACACTCGGGTGAGCCTGGAGTGCAAGCCGTGGTATGTCTTGCTGGTGAGCTGCTGTCTCTTGCTTCTGGGCGCCGCGGTTGACAAGGGGTGTTTGCTGCTATGAGACTGTGCTGGAGACTGCCGGCTAGAATTCCTGAGGCGTGGAGCTTGAATAGGAGAACAGCCTCGGTCATCACCGCAGGGGGAGCGTAGTCCGGAATATGAGCACCCCGGCTGGGGCAAGCGGGCAGTGCTTCGTGGTGAAGGTATGAAAATTGTGGAGCGCAGGTGGGTGCGTGGAGGAGAAATGGAAGTTTCGGGAACGGATTGAGAAGATTCCTCTGGAGCATCGGAGTCTTGGAATAAGTCTGCGTCCGAGGGACTTCGGATTCCATGCTTCGGGTAAGCGAAGTCTTGCTGAATGCTTGGGCTGTCTGGTTATGAGTAAACCACGTAGAAATGAGACGAGCAGGGATTGTGGGAATGAAAGTGGTATATTTAGGCATGTGGACAAATAGGAAGGCGCATTGGGAGTGGTCCTGTTCATTAACCTGTCATCAGGAACTCCCTTTAATGTAAACTTGCTAAGACTTTGAATTAACAGTATATAATATCATCAAAAGATTCAGAGAATCTGGAAAAATCGCTGAGCGCAAGGGACAAGACCGAAAGTCAATATTGGATGATCATGATTTTCAGGCCCTCAGGGAGCACTGCATTAAAAACAGGCATGATTCTGCACTGGAATTGGCTCAGAAACACTTCGAGAAATCATTGTCCATAAATTTCAAACTTACAGGCTATCTTGCAATTAGATCACACTGGCCATGCTTCCTTCACCCTTGCTCAGACCACACCCACTTTCAAGCTAGGCTTTCATTTTTATCCAAACACTTGTACACGCTTGAAAAGTTTTTTGACTGTGTCCTGCATTGTTGTGGCACTATGACAGTGACAGTATCTGTGCAGAAACGGCAAGTCAGACATATAAACAGCTGGCAAAACACTCAAAACTGCTTCTGTGGTAGTTTCCGCAACAATAGATTTCTCCACAGGGGTGCACTTTGAAGCAAATTAAACATCAGCCCTGCCCTCTTAGGGCAAAACCAGAAACTCACAATCAGGCCTATCAAAAGTTAGCATGGCTGGTTAAAAGAAAACCACTTTTGTGACCTTGAAAAGCTTCGTCTTAGGCTTGACATAACTCACTAACCCACGTTTCCAGATCAGATTTTGCCATGATGACATATACAGACTCACAAGGTGAAAACAAAACCAACCACTGCTGTACCTGCTGGTAATGAAAGATGTTTCCTGATGAAGATTATCTTGCACGAGCATGATGATATACCGTAGAAAGTCTAGGAGTCAACATTGCTGAATCTATTCACTTGTGCAACACAAGTTTGATAAATGCAGTTTTTTTCGATGCTAATTGGTGCCATATGCATTGATAAATGGAGGCCCTGGAGTTGATGCGGAATTGCCCAAATGTATGCTGACATATTCCATTGTTATATTGTTCCCGAGATTGGAATGAAAGGTATCATGGACGGAGAGCAGTGGATGAAATTGAATTAAATACCTCTCATTTTTGGCTATTGAAGTAGCCAAGATAATTATCCATAGGCCATAATTATCCATACATTTCAACCATGTCAGTTGAAACAGGCCTCCAACTGCCAGGCAAGAATTAACATCCTAAACTTTGACTGTATGAAAACATGCAGAGGGGCACTGCCAGGAGAGGCAAATTGGGATCTCCAATAGCCACTCAAAGGCACATTTTGTAATGACTTATAAAAACTACATTAAGCATTATATGAAGGCATTATAGCACACACCTGACCAATACTCTTCCTCGTAGTTGTGCGAATGGGGAGAATGCACGGCTTCCAGTGGTTGGAGTTGCCAGATTTTTCAGTCAGATATATTAGTTGCATGAAGACTGCGCTGGCTAAGAAGGGTTGTAATTATTCATTGTCTACAAATGATGGTAGCTAGTGAGCTATGGTAGCTGATGCTCTGATAATTTCAGAAATACAGTCATCACCTTAGCCAGTGTTGCTAGCGCCTCAAACTTAATAGTGGGTTTGTGAACAAAAAAAAGTAATTCACTTGCGGCATTCCGGAGTTGTGTAAGATTTAATATAATGGTGAGCTTTTATGTACACATTTTGCATTATCTAGCAATTTGCAGCATTTTTTACGTATTAAATTATCATTAAACATTATGTAGATTTCTGGATTCAGGCCAGGTCACGGTTTGTTAGCCTCTGGAAAGGGACCAGTCAAAATAGTTTCTGATCAATAAGATGCGTTGATAATTCGCAAAATTTAAGTTGGAAACTCGTCTACTTAACTTTTATTAGTGTCTGGTCAGTATTTGAAGGAAATTGGGCACCTTGATAACGAACGTATGCTTCCAACCTTTTATCGAAACGCATTTTGGGGTCTATTATCCCATGCGCTTAAGTCGAAAAACGCGCGTAGCTACGCGCTTTTCAGCCTACGCGTATTCTCCTCTCGACTTAAGTCTGTGCATTACGCGCCTTGAAGGCAGTTACGCGCTTGGGGCGGAGCAAGGCCAAAATCGGGGCGTTTCCGGGCGTTTCTCATGCAAATAACACTGCGTATTCTACCCCTGGCTTACGCGCTTTTTCTGTAAAGCGCTTTTGAGGGCTGTATTAAGGTCAAGCGCCAACATTAGGCGAAATTGAATATTGCGTTTGATGTCGGTTATAGGCCGAATTTTAACATTATTTTTTTTTTAATTTAACATGGTAAAGGTTGAGACATTTAATATTCGATTGTTCTTCCTTATTTCTAAACTACATTTCTCAAAGCCATGATAATTTATCAAACGAAATCATCACATGATATTACGCAACAGCCTCTTCTCCAATCAGGAAAATTACAAGCGCAAAACAATTAATTAATACGAGTATACATAAGACCATAATTCTACCATGCCCTCAAAATCTAAAGCCAAAATGCCAGTCCTGCATTTGCTTGCACTCTTGTGTGATTGGGAAAGAGTAAGAGGAGCGCGCCGAGCTCGAAGACGAACACTCATATATCGGCTTCGTTTGGACATCCTGGGACAAACAAACATCGAGTGCATCCAGTGCTTTCGCCTGGACCATGCATGAGGCAATCATCTATCTTTGCCGACTTCTGGATGAACAGCTATCCAGCCGCAGCAATTATCCACAAAACATACCCGTGGTCATCAACGTCAGAACTGCGCTGTTGCTCCGGGCATCTGGGTCGTTCCAGAGAGTGGATGGTGATATCATACACATCACAGGCGTCTGTGTCAAGGTGTCTGACGCAGTTCGTTGGCGCTTCAAGTTCTTCTCCATGCACTTCCACTGCAGAAAGAGTGGATGCCATCCCCTCCTCCTGTGCAGTGAAATGCACAGGGGATGATGGTTGCCCGCCACCTGTTGCGTGTACACTTCTCCGGTGTGCAGAGAACCTGGCTTTTTACAGCGCCCCGCAGATCTCTCCATTTATGCTTTAAATCGGGGATACTGCGCTTACATCTCCCCACCGAAGCCACATCCAGAACGATTCGCAGCTTAATTCCTCGGATCAGCCTTCATTGCTTGCTTGCCATACAACACCAACATCAGTGAAATTTGGTTGTCGGCTTTGCCTCGACGTCGCCATCATTGTTTGGAGATACGAGGTTTTATCAGCAGGCCGACGATATTCAAATTTAAAGTCTGGTTTGCGTTTTCCATGGACCACAAATGCGTTTTCATGGTTAATCAGAAAATCCTTTTTCCATGTTTTCCTGATAGCCATAATCAATGAGCTTTGTACAGAGTCTGCCACTCTATTGGATCAGTCACACCTCTTTCATAAGGCCGCCTACATTCTGAAGTTAAGCGCTGTGGGCGTGATCGAAGTGAGTAGGGGAGAATACGCGTAACTCAAATGCGCTTAACTCGAAGCGCGTAAAAAAAGACTTACGCGCTAATGGGAGAATAGACACCAATGTGCACAGATTTTTTAAATTAGAAGTTATGGCTATTAGGTAACTTCCAGCTAAGGAGTTTCAGGACATAACCAGCCAATGTAAACGGGAAACAAGTTTTCTGGGACAAGGCATCTCTGCGCAGAAACAGCAATCGGGCCGAAAATTATCACCGTGGACTTGGGGTGCATTTCCTGAATTCACAGATGCAAACTTACATAGTTGGAATAAGTAACTGCGCAGCAATGGTCGGGTCGGGCAATTTTAGGCAAAATTAGGCAATTCTGAGCAACAAGCAGAGCGTAGGAAGACATTCTAATGTGCATTTTACATCAGTTGAGGCTTGAACTCACAATTTCTGGCATAAGAGACTTTTCTCTATCTCAGTAAACTAATTGGCAAATGGAAATGTCAAATGTAGCTTCACAAATTGACTAAGCCAGTCACCTGTGTGCAGGACAGCAGCTGTTAAGTTACGCGTCCACTTGAGCGTATGCGGTGTAAATGCGATGTGCATACTGACGCAGGTACATTTATACAGTTGCCAGTGCGGTTTCAGGTCTTTCACCCTTTCAACATGGCGCACAACACATCGAAGTCATGGCAGCTCCTACATCATGAACAGAGCCGAATCCTAATTGCTGCAGCTTACATGGTCATAAAAAAACAAAAGAGACCCAAAAGAAAACACCATTTTTGGGTACATGATATCATCAAGAAAAGATATGAACAAAGGGCATACCATAATCTGGTGCAAGAATTGCTCCAACAACATAAGAGAATGGACAGACAACAATTTTGTTCCATCTTGTCACTGGTGGAGGACGTCTTGGTGAAGTATTCTCGATTCACAGAAGTATTAAGTCCAAGAAAAAGACTTGCTGTGTGTCTGAGGTAAGTTCAGTTTATTTAGAGCACCTTGGGCCATCTTTCCTTCCACTGAACCCCCACAAACACTTGGGCCGTTGGATCACTACTTGCAGAATTGAACTGATTCATAAAAATTTTCTGAAATGTAACAACACAGTACAAAACAATCACAAAAGAAAACTATTAATACATACAAACATAAAGATTTAATGTTTCCAAAAACCAAGCTCTGGCTTTGAGACCTGAACACATGATTGTAAATCACCACAGGTTGGGAATACGGCACATATTAAGAACAACATTGTTAACACGCAAAACGTTCAGGGTATAATAATCAGGCAGCAAGAGTCCTTGCCAGTACTACTACTACTATGTCACATAATGGAAAATACATAAACATAGACATAATAATCTGCGAACATGATCAAATCTTCAAGGACCAAATGTCTTTTATACTTCAAGAAATTAATTTCAATCGGTTCTCAGAAATGAAATGATACAAAATCTTCACAGTTATAACATTCAATCACCAAACTACCGTGGACACTAAATGATAATGCTCTACTTAGGTTGTTTCCAAAACGTAACATTGTGATTATAACGGCCAAATCACTGGTAAATGCAAAGTGGTATTATTTAATGTTCTAAATGTCCAAATATCATTACATGATGTTGCTCAAACTCATGGCTTGTGCAATGATAGAGTGTTCTCCACTGTACATCACGTTGGCTACATTATCTGATGTAGGGGGGATCCCTGAGAATGTAACATTGATGGTGCTGGTGCATGTGAGGGTAATGGGTAAGCTAATGTAGGTAAAGGGGGGATAGGCATTGGAGGCATATCTAGGTTTTCTTCATTGAATAATAAGGTGGATATTTGGAATAGCACATACGACTTTGTTTTTTCTGGTAATTTCGCAATACGCTGAGCATAACTCTCAAAAAACTATTCTTTAGATGTCTTGGTCCTCGGTGAATTTTTCAAGCGTCTTCCCTGTCATAGACCTGTGCGCCACAATTAGGTCAGTTAGAGTCTTATCCATGATGCATGATGAGTCTGATGATTCCTTTGAGCTGGTCTCCCTCTTTTGTCCTTTTGCTCTTCTGGAGGACTCAGGCGTATCCTGAGATGAACATGAAGGTAGGTGAGATGGTGTCGTTGATCTGGAAGAATGTGAAAGGCTTAGTGTTATTATAGACCATTTTTGTGCAGAATAAGGTGGAAAAAAACAGGCTGTGTCATCAAATTTGCATTTAGTCATTTTCTTTTCTGTTCGTAATTCAGGTTCCTGGCTACAGGGGAATCGTTCCATTCCCTTGTCTTTAGCTACTGCTTGGGAGTTAAGACCGTCAGCAACATAGCGCGAGAAGTGTGTCAAGTTTTGAGGCAAAAGTGAGCACCTATCCACATGAAGTTTCCTACAACAAGAGAAGAATGGAAATTGATAGCAGCAAATTTTGAAGAAAAATGGCAATTTCCACACTGCCTAAATGGGAAGCATGTGGTCATGAAGTGCCCAGACAATACAGGATCACTGTATTACAATTACTTGGGCACCTTTTCCACAGTCTTGCTGGCACTGGTGGATGCAAATTTGGAGTTCAGAGTGATTGATGTTGAAGGCAACGCGATGGAGGCATATTTGCCAATTCCAATCTTGGAAAAGCCATTTTAAAGCAATCACTAAACTTTCCCAAGGATCCGCCCCTTTCACAGGTTGCCCATTTGAGTCCAGTTTCTTATGTTTTCACTGGTGATGAGGCATTCCCAACACATTGTCATATGATGAGACCACATCCTGGAAGAGAATGTCTCATCAATGAATGCGTGTTCAATTACAGGCTTTGCCTAGCCAGAAGAATTGTAGAAAATGCATTTGGTCTCCTAGCGGTGAGGTGGAGAGTGTATTACACCAAATTAGCAGTAAAACCAGTGCGCAAATGACATTGTGAAGGCCTCTTTTGTACTGCATAATCTTCTCCAATCACAGTCAACACCTGCCCAGATTACTTCAATTCTAGAAGCAGAAGCGCAACCAGCTCAGGGCCTTCAGAACCTTCCAGGCAATGGTTACAGGGGAGCACGAGAGATACTGAAAATCAGAGGAATTTTCAAGGAATGTTTCAACATTGTAGCACCTCTAACCTGGCAAGAGGGCCACGTTTGCACAGGACAATTTGAAATGAAAATTTCTGTTTAATTTGTTCTTTAAGCAACCATGCAGCAAAGTCTGTTACATTAGGTTTGCTATTAAAGTGCAAATTTTGGCTTTAAGGGGGAAAGATTTAAAGTTTAACAGTTCACAGTCATCTTAATGATTACAGAATTTGTACCGACCTTGATGACATATTACGCTCATCATCAGATTCCTCATCCCCAAATTCTTCCTCACAATCTGCTTTGTCCTCTGTGACATTAGTTTCAGTGCTGAAACAGTACATTAAAGTAAAAAAAAAAAACAGTGTGGATACGCCAATATGTGCATTTTCGTGTAAGGTTACATTGACAAACTGTATACAAAGCAAAGCAGTGATTTACTGTAGTGGAATATAGTGCAGTTAAGGAATACAAAAAGATATCATCAGGGTTTCAAAATGTAATGCAGAGAATAAAGTGTGAGAGATGCTAAACTATGAGGCATATACCACGATGTTTCCTTACCTCTGTTCTTCTGTATATTTGTCGAGGAAGATCATGCTATCAAAGCGTAACCACTTCCTTACTCAGTGGGCACCTTGTCCACTTTTGGTTGTTCTCAACCATTTTTGCTTTCTGATGTAGATGTCACGTATGTTTCGCCATTTTTTTCCGGTCCAGACCTGCACATGATACAGTGTAACTGTTCAGAGCATAGTTGATAATTTTTTTTTGGAGTGCACTTTCACTGCTTATTTCATATGCAATACCCTTGCCTATCTCAATTATTTGAATAGGTTAATAATCATGGATAATAATTAATAAATTTACAGGGTTACCTGGCCTTCTTAAGGACACGTCTGTAGACCTGCCTATCTGGTATATGAAATAAATAGTTTTTGAAATGGCTTTTACTTTAATGAGTGATTAATTTTACAATGGGGACATTGTTCAGTGTACCCTTGGAAAAATTGGGAATTGCTTTGCATTGCAAGTTGACCCTTTCTTTTATTACTACATGTAAGGGGCACTCCATTTTCCTGGGGAATGGATTTTTTGCCTTGCCATTTTTTTTTCCCACAATGGTAACGAACAACTTAATATTTCTAACAGGAGGCGAAATGGGACATTTTTTATTAGGCCCTATTTACATTATATAGTAACCTCCATTGCGGATATTGTATGTATTTCTTTTATGTTTCATGGTCATTTGTTAATTTCACCCATTTTGGCCATAGATATATTTTAAAAAGGTCATCCCCTAGTGTTCCAATGATCAGCCCCTAACCTTAACATTAGGGGCCGGGCAGCCTAAGCTGCCAGGACCCTATTGTTATCCTGCATGTTCTTCTTTCTTCTTCTACTTCTTCTGAGAATGCTACTTCCCATGCGCAAAAAAATCATCAAACTTTGCACAAAGGTCCAGTCCCATGGCAGATTGCCTCAGCTGCAAAAACAGCAATCCACTAAAGTTGAACATTTTGAAAATTCACAACAAATCAACCATAAGTGCTACAAATTTGCAACTTTCACCGAAATGTAGCCCCAATCCTGAAGAAACTTTTGTATGTTTAAACCTACTGCAAATTAAGTCCATCACTCTCTTTTTTTTTTCAAGAACTGTAAAAATGATTTCACCTATCTCTTCCCACAATTTTTGCTCAACTGACACTAAACTTGCTACAGAGCATCTTCAGACTGTCCTACTCAAACACTCCACACAGATTTTTGATTTATCAAAAATTGAGCATATAGTGCAACAAAATGTTTGAGTGTGAACGGCATTGAAAATGTGTATTTTGCAAGACTTTGCAAGTATATGTTCAATGCTCTTTTAAAAAAATGATTAAATTTTGGAGTCATGGTATATGATGTTTGGAAAATATCAGAATTTTATCTCAAAAACTGAATTTTTTACAGCATTTTGAATTTTGCTCTCATGCGAACAATTGGAGTCAATGCAAAATGGCATTTTTAAACATCAGTTTTTACTTATGGAACCAATAAATCATTGTTAAAGACAAATTACCAACATCTCCATGCTGCCTAGATGCAATTTGTATATTTTTGAATTTTTGTCTTAATAACTGAATTTTTGACAGCTGTTTGAAATCTGGCTTCACACGCTAAAGCTGCGTGTCCTCTTCTGTGTCCGCAAATGCGTCTCTGTGTGCTGCTAAAATCCCTCACAATGGAATTAAGTGGAACTGTGTCCACTTGTCCAGAGCAGAGTGCGGTCCAACATACGTCTGCGGGCATGTTTTAGCCGAACGGATCAGGTAGTGGTAGGTCCGAAAATGTGGGCAGAAACTTTTACGAAAACGCACCAGTGAACACAGAACCTAACTTGCCGTACGGGTATTTCCCTTCCCGTTGTGTAATTTCCTGGGAGAGCCACACTGCCAGGCCACGCGTATCTGTATTGATGCCTGATTCCAAATGCTGAAACTTGACAAGGATATAGTTGAGTAGCAAATCGAAGTGGTACGTAACCACAAATGTCTCTATGACCCAAGCAGCCCAGAATATAAAGATGCGCAGCTTCTTTGCAAAATATGGAAAAGCGTAGCCACGGCAATATGGGACCCCGCCCTCACTGGTAGGTATTGAAACCCTGTAAATACTTTATTGGCATCACTTTACAGATCTGTGTACTTATCGCTACACGATAATAGACCCTCACATACAGTTCATGCTTTCCCCCTCAGCCCCAATATGTGGTCAGGGAATGCGAGTCATCTAGTGCTTCTAATCCTAGTCCACTTAAGCGACATTAAATTGTATCGATGGGATGTCGAAGTTTGAATTACATCCAAATTTTACCATATCATTATCTCAATGATTATGTTGTGGAGCTATCCAGTAACCCCGTCCCCTAAGAAGAAAAGGAAGGATAGGTTTGCAGGGCAGGGCAGGGCAGCTAGCTTGTTTGGCTGAGTTGCACAGTTCATGTTTTGAAAAATTTATCACATTTACACATGCATATATTATATTCAGCCAGAAGAGTTGAAATTTCACTGGATAGGCTAAGGTGTAAGCTTTCATCCAGAAAAATTATGAAGCTCTTATGTTTTATAGGGCCCCACATTTGCTTTTGAAATGGGCCCCCAGATGCTTAAAGAGGAACTCCGGTGTGAATTTGACTTGGGGTGTATTGAAATATGATAACGAGTTTTCTGTTAAAATGTGGCTTTTGATCGTAAATAACTGTTTTAAACATGAAATGCACTTAATTAGGACAAATTATCAGCTCCTTAAAATTCTTCCATGCAATCGTGGTTGGAACTAAAATAAAACCAAAATACACAGGGGTGCCCCAGGACTGAGACTGGGAACCACTGATCTAAGCGCAAGGTATGAAGCATGTGGCTCGAGTGCATTTAAAGTGTGTCCAAATTCATTTGTGCTTGTTTAACAGTGGGCTATCAGGGTGCAAAGTAAGGAGCAAGGTTCAAAAGGGTTGGACTTGAATTTCTTAATTAATCATAGGCGTGTTTTGGACATTACAGCAAATAAATCGATCAGAATGTCATCTCCCATGCCGTTTAAAAGCCAGGCACCTGCCCCTGGACTACGTGAAAGCCCATCATCAGCCACAGATGAGCCCCAAAACATGAACCTTTTCAGTATGATTAAAATTGCAGACTGGATATAATATGGATACAACCAAAACTCAAAAAAGGAGTCCTCTCATTGCTAAGGACTCATGTCATTCATCCCTGTCATTCCAAGAGATCCACTAAGTTTCAAGCAGATGAACCAGCATTTACAAAGCATGCCCACACACCTACTAATAAAACATCACTATGAGCCCCCGAGGCTGATTCATATGCAATACTGTCTGCCATTTCACATCACCCCCCCGCCCCTCACAGACACATCCCATGTATGCTTTGAATATTCAAAGGGATGTTTGCCATTACTGCCATTCTAATTATCGTAATGGACTAGACAGTTTACAAATTCAAGAGTTCTGGAACAGCTTCTGCTGTCAGTCAAGATCTTTGGTCACATGATCTTTTTCAGGGCACGGACTGTATCTGGCACAGTGCGCAGGGGCCCCACAAACAAAGATATCCACCATAAAATTTTGTCAAATTAAATCCTTGCACCTTTTGATACTGCTGTGCAGGGATTCTCCTTGGAGAGCTCAAACAGGAAAATTAGCTGCATACTGTAGGCGGGGCCTTTGGTTCACCCTGTTTTACTGGGCAAGGGGAGTAGACCTGCTTTCTCAGTAATGATGGTCTTATTAGCTTTGGTCATGCCACCCACAGAATGTAAATGAAGAATTAAACAGATGGAATGTCAATGGCATCACAGATGAAGGCTCTGACTCCATAGAGACTCTCAGATCAGACTGAACTATAATGATTCAAAGGTGCTTTCTGAACAATGTCAAACGAAAAGTTCTATAAAGCATACATCGTAAGGAGATATTTGCGTGGGTGTCAGTGCATTAGTATTTCGTTGGAATACAAATTAGCTGAACTACCACAAACCTGCTCATTTATCTTCAAAACTTGACTTATCTCCCTTAGCCACTCTTTAAGGCACCTCTGCATGTCCCACTGATAGCTCCACTTTCAGCACCTACTAAATCATGTTATACAATGTAAATTGTTACGGGAAAAACGAAACTCTGTCAAAACCCACCAAGTCATGGAGGAAAACTGCCAAATTCTACTAAGTCACAGCCAATGAGGAAACATGATTCTATTTTCATTCACTAGTAGGAACCAATCACAGTCGAGTTTTTAGGGTCTGTTCAGCTTTTGCTCAAGTTTGGTTTTCATTGCAGAAAATGCCAACAAATCTCCTTGTAAGGGTTCAAAAAGGCAGCTCCTCAAGCTTGAAAGGCAAGGAACACTATTATGAGTTCGAATGATATCCTTGCATGTCTTAAAATGCATTTCTTGCATGTACAATGGGTCCTGAGTCAAATACCCTCACCTATTGAGCAACGGGGCTGGTTTAAACACTGTCAGAACTTGCTAAATTTCCACTCCACTTTCAAAACCAGCTAAGTCAAAACTTTGTGTTGCAAAATCAAAGTAGTTTCTTTAAAAAATTAATGAATTGCCTCAGGGATTATGTCTGCAAGGCTAATTGTTTCAGTATAGTGAAAATTGATATCTATGGAAGATAATTTCTATGCATACCAAACAATCTGTTTTTTCTAAAAAATGGACAAACTTGACTTTGAAGGCTTTGCAAATGGACTCCTCACACATAGTTCTCCCGATTGCAATGCTCCATAATGTTGGGGATAACTGAAGGATGTTGAGGGTAATTGGAGGTGTTCATGTAAAATCAAGTGTATTTAATTGCTGCCTTTTCAATTCTAACTCTAGGCGTGTTTTTGCCTTTGTTTATTGTCATTTTACGATACAAGGTCAAGAGTAGTGCCAGTGAAAGTCGTGGTAGCCATTATAAAACTTTAAAAAATGTTTGCCAGATACAAAAGGCAATCAAGCGGTCTGAATCTTTAGTAATGTATTTTGTATGACTTATATCTGACCTCAATAAACAGCTGCGTTTATTTTGGACATACAATATGTTGCCATAAAAATGCACTTTTTTTTACTGGAGATCAATTTTGCTGGATTATACATGCGTATACATTTTTATCTCATTAGATTTTTAAATGTGAGTCATCTAAGGCGTATTGTCACTGTATAAAGACATAAAATATCATACATTAGTTGAGATTAAGCCCAAGGATAATTCAATTTGGCTCAAATAAATGGCACATCTTACTGAAATAAGTGGAAGTTTAACGTGACCTGAAAACTGATGGAGATAAAAACAATGGAATTAAAAAAATGAACCTTATTCTGTGAAACAATATGATGCCCCCTTGGAAAATGTTTTAATTTTTAATTATTACATCTTTGGGTATCCCAGCTCTGTAGCTTACACTCTGTCCAGACAGTCATGAATTAACAGCAATTTGCCACCGAGCCAAAGAAAGAAAAAAAAAAACCAGATTGTTTGATGAACTTGAACCTGTCAAGTCTGGGTTTTTCTTCATCATGGTGCACAATAGTCCAATGGACAGAGCACGCGCATGTAGAGGTCTGACGCAGACAAAGGAAGGGGGCTTTGTTTTCAGCGTAAGAGGCTTACGCTTTGCACTGCTTCAGTGGAGGCTCCTCAGCGGGAGATGGATTAGCACCCACTTCGCTGTAGTTTGTGCTTCCTCGCACACTGCCAACTGGTTTCCTGACCCCCCCTTCCACCCATATCAGCCCTGTAGACCACCAATTCAGACCAATCTCCCCTGGACCAGTGAGTTCACACACTTGTTTCTTTGATTCACACTCTCTATGCTCACAATTCATTCTCTCATATTACCCAGCATTAAACAGTAGTCCACCAAAAAGAAAAAGATTGAGGCATTTTACAGACACTCTTTATCAGGGCTCAAAAAAATGACTAAAATTTTATCTTTTACTTAGAGGATAGACAATGTATATTCATAATCAGTACACGTAAATTGACCCAATGAACAAATCATTCGTATTATAAACACAAGAAAATATAGAAATAATGTTCCTCTATACATACAGTATAAGCAACAGTGATGCAACTAATCAATAAGCGATGATGTCATATTGAGTATATCCTGGCTTAGTTGTTTGGAACGAAGCTGTGATGTCAGAGTTTCTTCTCCTCGCACTCTCACCCCTTGTCACAGAACTTTGATTTCATCTGTCGCAATGGGCAGCAGACTGTCAAAGTTTTGGAAAGTAGACAAGCCGATTTGGAAGCTCAACAATTGCCCCTGACACATGGTAATCAGTGAGCCAGATTAACACATGGAATAGGGAAGCAAGCTGCTACAGCACAGTCAATCCTCTTCATAAAGTAATATGTAATGTACAGGGGCCTCAGTACTGTACTCAGTACTGAGTACTGTTTCCAGAATTGGAAATGAGGATATTCAAACCATTTAAAATAAATCCATACATCATCCCTTCAAGCATTTTGGTGATATGACTCTCAGAGAATGAAGCCATCATTTTATTCTTTTTTTTTTCATTTAAAGTGAAATGCAAACAAAATGACTGCCCCTTTGATATTTGTACATTTTTTTTGTTAATTTTAAAACAAAGCTTATCTGAGTAGCAAATACTTAAACATTCAAATTGAAACACGGAATCCGCAATTTTCGCATTAACAGTGAGCTTTATTGACATCAAATGTCCTACGGCACTGTAACAGCTAGAGGTAAAAAAAAAAAAAAGCTCTCGCTGAAGACCCAAAGTGTATGCTTTTCTATCGAGTGTTCTCACAACCAGAAGCCAATCGCTCCAGCATTTTAAAGATCTGTGAAAAATCATATCCCCCAATAGAAAAAAATTGCCTTGCTACTTAACTAAACAAAAGCAAGTATTGAAGTCTATTCTGGGAGTTAAGGGAATAGCCAAAATATCCATCCACCATACAGCACAGCCGAAAGAAACAGTTGGGGAGGCAGGAAACAGTTTATCCTCTTATACAGCTCCTGATTGAAGATAGGCAAGTATGTATGATTTTCCTGAAGGAAGAAATTTGAAATGATATATACAGTATATGACCAAACTCTTGTACATGCATAGTAATATAACAATGATGCCAGCTACACTATCCGTCCAAGCCAAAGCATACATTAGATTGCTAGCAGTGTGTAATGATGAAATTAGCGGCAAACCTCCCAGATCCCAGAATTATAAACGGATCAGCATCCTCATTATAGTAACGGTAGAACTTGTGCTAAATATAATAATAAATTCAACTCACTTTTCTCTCACACATACTTTGAAATTGAAAAGAAACTACGTAATAATGAGAGGAAATAAACAGAACATAAACATATCTCCCTTGTTAGACAACCGACAAAGAAAGGGAGGGGAAGCACTAGATTGTGCATTAACCAATTAAGGAAATAAAATAGCTCAAAACAAATGGAAAATTAACACAAGATGAGTTGTCATACAGACTTCGGTTAAGCTATGGTAATTTGACTTCACTGTGGTGTGATTGCCAAAGCGTTCCTAGCCCTTTCATTGGCTCTACCAGTTTTAGGAGTGGAACGCCTTCAATCTTTTTATTGTTCAGTCATGTTCTCATTATTTTCAGAATTGTAAGACTTCCCAAGTCATAAAGCTACCCTCATGCAAAAAGGGCGTGACATTCTACAAATTTTACAAGAGAGGCAAAAAGGAAAATCTTCACCATGTGGATTAAAATTTCCATGAATTTGTGTGTCATTAGATGATATTGAAGCCTGTAAAAGATTGATTCCTTATTATTAGCTAATGAGGAGATAATCCAGATTAAGTCACTTACGCCCTTTTAGCATGAGTTCAGTATGAAAAGCCCTACCATTTACCATCATTACAATGCATGGTCCAGGTTTTCCACTTTCTAATGTTGCAGGCTATTTCATAATCTATTTTGCCACTGTAATCATAAGATATATAGAATTGTGTGATCTTGATTGATATTAAATGATCAAAATAAAGTGTCAATACCTACCGTTTTGGTTTCCATTGTCAAAATTTCGAAGTATTTTGTAAAACAGTTGGTCTATGTATTACTGCATGAAATTGCTGTAACAATTGCAAAGAACTTGAGCACATAATAGCAAATCATCAGATCTAAAGAAAAAAATAATGCAAGGCATTTCTGAATTAAGGTCACTGTGCTGAAACTGATATCTAAAGCTATAAACAACAGATAATACAACAAAAGACAGGAAAACAGGAAACATTGACAATGAGAATTTTTTGATAGTACCAACAAGGAATAAGAATATGTAAAAAAAGTGGGTTACACTTTACTTGAAGGTACCGTCATAAGAGTGACATGACACTGCCATAACTGTTACATGTGTCATGTGACAGTTATGACAGTCTCATGTCACTCCTATGCGAAGTTGTCATAATCAAGACAACCCAAACAATGTCAACTTATCATCTCAAAAACCAAATGACTCTTAATGACAACGTTTAAGACATTGACATAATGTTTATGACATGTTTATGACTGTCTCATGTCCCTATTATGACGATACCCTCAAGTAAAGTGTTACCAAAAAGTGCAAGTAGCAGATACCCCTGGACTGAAAATGCATATTGTTTGTAAAAACGGCATCACTACCACTTGGGCCCATATAGCATGGGAATTGTTACATACGCCCCTCTAGCAAATAAGAAACATCAGTGGAAAAATTTCACTTGCAGATACACCTTTTTTATAAAAGGTTTTGACCCTTTTAGGATAAGAATTATGACCTGAAATTGAGTCCTGCATGGATGTATCTAAAGAGTAAAAAATATCATTTTTGCACAAAAGGTCACTTATGCCCTTTTTGCACAAGAGTATTGATAAAATATGACTCAATATCGGTAATTTATTTCATTAACCTTGGTGCTGTGCGAAAGTTGTCTCTCGTACATAAGTCCTCGAGTTTGGTAAGTGTATCTGTTTTGCATTAATTTTCCCCAAATATCTCATTCACATCATAGACAAACTCTGATGTGAATTATGGGGACTTGTGGCAAAAGGCAACAGAAATGGATGATTTAAACACCTTTATAGTGCAGTTTTCAAATAGAAACACCCTTTATAAATTTTCACTGACCGAGGATGACGTGTCCACGCATGAACAGGTAATATCACAACGCTGATAGTGTGTATGACTTCCATGTTGGAAAGAGCTTTCCAACTAACTCATCAGCAATAATTTTAAATTTTTTTCCTAAATTGCCATTTTGTTGGATGCTGGATATATTTTCCTCTTGGTGCATTATAGTACTTTGCAATGCCCTCAGAACTGCTCAAATTCTTATGATGGTGTCCTGGATTCTACAGTAGCAGTGTAAGCCCACAGTCTCAGTGTTGAGAGATCTGTAGCTCCTACGGCACTTTGTTGCTTTTGAATCCTCAACACTCAAGGTGTCATCCAACCTGCTGCTACAATGCAGACTTACTCCCAACACCTACAAATTGTAACATCTGGCAGACTTCTCACTCAAGTCAGATTCTCTACCTCTATTTTCTATCCCCCTAATTTACCTCTCAAGATCGTTTTCTTTTTACCCTAGAGATTAAAATGATTGTTTTTGTCACATCTGCCCGCAAAGGAGCATTACCAGTGAATGCATCGCCATGCCAGCAAGGATGGCCACAATTTCGCCTTTTAAAAGACCACTCTGGGAAAACTGTATGCACTTATCCTCTAAACAGGCATTCGGCACGTCTGCATTTCATTTGAATACAAAATTTATTTGGTTTGCTCACCAATGTGCGCTTTACGTTTTTAGTTTTAAGTGACTCTCTTGAGAAATCGCCTGATTTTCTGCTGGACATGCTAATCTAAGTTTACATCAAGCGAGTGAGACTCGCGTGGCTGATTCAAATCTGCTTGCTTCAGCTGGTCAAACTTTTTTCAAGAGTCCATTTGCATGTAGAAGCTCCCAAAGTGCCTTGAGGAAGGACTTTGCATTGAGAACAAGGTATTGGCACAGTCCAATCAAAAGTAATTGGACAGGTGACTTCTCAGTTGTTTCTTGTTGTTCTAAAGGGCCAACTACAGTGGCCTCGACTGAGGAGATCTGACTTTGAATATTCCCCATTATAGCCATTAGACCCCCTCATAGAACTTAAGACTGCGAATTACAGTTTGAAATTGTGGCTGTTCATGCCTTCCAGCTCTGTGCCTGTACCCTGTTCCCTCCCACAGCCTTGGCTGACCCCCCTACCCCTCTCTCACCTGAAGTACTTACATTGCTTTCTTTGCATTTGGCTCTGTTTGCCGAACATTCAAAAAAAACACCTCCTCATTGTGGCGGGAAAGCCTACTCAATACAGCCTATTCTTCAGAGGGGTGAGATGGACTGGCCACGAAAGGCCAAGAAATATTGGATTTTTTTATAAGAAGTTTAAAAACCTTTCTTTCGGACATCCAAGAATAAAATGATGTGGGGGGAAAAAAAAGCTTAATACACAACCTTAAATACCCTTAAACTAACAGCGTAGCTACAACTGAAATTTATTTCTTTATTTGAAATCTAATGTGCTGGAGTGTAGAACTAATCACAATGTTTCGAAATTAATCCCAAAAACGTATTGACTGCTATGTGTATATTGAAGTGAACTGGTGATGTCCATCTGGAGGGGAGCTTATATTTGTCGATATTTTACAATTTTATAATTTGCTGTCGTAGCTGTTATTGTCGTGAAGAAGATGAGACAACAGGGAGGGAGCAAGCGATGGGTGAAAGAGAGGGTCCGTCCCCAGTGTCGTGTCACATCCATGGGCTTCAGTGGTTGATTTCATTAGTCGATTGGAGTGTGAAGAGGGCAGAGCGGGGGCCACGTGCTAATGGCAGCGAGACAATAGGCCATCACTAATCAAGGACCCCAAGGTTGTGGCGGGGGTTAATTGTGATGCAGGTGGCACTTGCTGGGGGGAGGGGGGGGGGGTGAAAAAGAAGTGTTGACTGCTTTACTGCCTCCACTGGGGGTTGTGCTCCGGAGTCAGGCCCCGAGGCCAGGATTTCCATCCCTTCCATCCTCTTGTGTCCCTCATCACCTTTTAATCTGTTATTAGCCTCTGATTCTCATTCGTGGCCCTCCACAGGCCAAAGAAAACCCTTCGCCGCACTGAAGAATAGGAAATGTAAATATTGCTCGGATAGAGAGATGTTGTGATTCAGCTGCCATTGTGGTCCTGTTTGTGTTTCCTCTCTCCCATTTGTCACAAGTGTCCCTTTTATTCCTATTATGCTGGATTGAGAGAAACAACACAGACAGTGTCATTGTCAGTCATGAAAACCCATCAGCAGGTCATTTATTTAGGCCTAAATAGGATGGTTCTTTAGTATGTGTTTAGTTCGAATGTGTTAAATGACTCCACGGGGAGACCGAAAGGAAAGTGTAACCCAGGGAAAGTGCATGGTGGGTCAACTGTAACATGCCAATGTCTTTGCCAGACTTACGGAAGTTAAACTCCTTTAACGACTGACAATTAGCTAGAAACACGGGGTGCAATTTAAACAGTCACGCAGCTTAATGGCTCCAATCTCTGGGAAAGTGCTTATTGAAACATCTAGGGTCCTTTATTTCAAGATCATCAATTAATGCAAAAGAATAAAGAGATGAACAGATTATGAAAGAATTAATACACAAACAAGCACATCAAATTCTACAGTTGGTATGTCGCCCGCGCATATAATGTCAGCACCAATGACCAAACAGGGGGCGGAACAGGTTGAAGGCCACTTGAGGCGTTAAGGAGTCTTCACATTAAGTTTCTTCTCCGGTTGGAGTGAAGGTGGGGTTTCCTTGAAAAGGAAAAAGATCCTCATTCCTGCCAGCCTGTCAGCGCAGCAGAAGGCCGCGGTGTTTATACAGCCGATGTTTGGATGAGGGCCACCCTCTCACCTTCGAAAACTCATTTACAAGCTCACAAGACCAGGAGAGAAAACCACAAGACTTTGCATGTGCCAAATATTCCACAAGGTGGTAAAGAAAAAAAGGGAAAAAAATTCAGGGTTGATGGCGGCAAGCATTGCAGCAGCGAGAGAAGATGAAGAAAGGGCGGAGAATGCGTGTGGGTGTGCAGCGGAGGGCGGGAGGAATGGAGCTCGCCATTTTCCCTCGCTGAGCCGAGTCCTCTCCCGTGTCAAGCCCTAGCATTGAGGGAAGCATTAGAGATTCATGTCACAGATGGCTCTTTCATAAACCGCTTGTGCGTGAATTGCATTCTGCAGGGGGAAAAAAAAAGAAAAGGGGAAGAGGGGGAAAAAGAAAAGGCAAAAAGAAAAAAAAAGTGGTTTACTGCTCCGCTTCCCTCATTAGGGGAAGCAAAGCACACTCAGGAGTCTTTCCTGCAATAATGGAGGGAAAATGCAGGCTCTTCAAAGCGTCCGCAGCCTCGCTGAGACACACAGGGCTTTCTGCGGGCTTCCTGACTGTGTTGGCACAGGCGCAGAGTGGCGATATACCCGCCTGCTCCTCCCCGCTCCTCTCTTTCTCCCATCTTTCACATGTATAGACATCTCTCCTTTCTCACTCTGCCTCCCTCTCTTTCTACTCTATTCTTTCAGATGGCTGTCGGAGGGGTTTCAAATGTAGCAAGTCCATCAATCTAAATGACCATCAAAGCCGAGCGGTGGAGTCATCAAAGCAGCTTTGTTCATTTTTGCACTTGCCGGCTTGTGTCGCAGCTTAGCGGGAAATGCAAATGAGTTCCACTGAGAATTTCTAAATATAGGCAGACACTTTAACATACTGCATGTTAAATTGTGTTCCGGGTTCACATAATAAGCCGTGCCCTTTCTTAACAGCACTAACAGCAACTATTTGCCAGCTCTACATCTTCAGCATGACATGCTTTCATTTTCTCAGTAAGTCTTGTGAATATCTTAGTGATTATCTAAGTGAGAACAGACTCACACTGCAGCATAAACATTATGTTTTATGGAAACATACAAGAAACTGCAAGGTGATGCAGTGAGTGCTTTGGATTTCTCCCACAGCCCAAAAACACTTATGCTAGGTTAACTGGAGACTCCTAATTGCCCGTAGGTATGAGTGAGTGAATTTTGCGTGAGGTCTCTGATGGATTGATGAGATGTCTGGACTGTGCACCTGGTTTTTGCTCATAGTCAGCTGGGTTAGGCTCTGTCGCTCCGGCGACCCTCACTCATGTGGAAGAAGGTGTTGAAATAATGGATGGATACCAGAAACCTATCAACAAGAAGATAAATCCGTAGTGGGTGATTTCAGTTACACCCCTATTTACCCCTTTGCATGGCTATTTATGCGTAACCCTATTTAAGAGGGGGGGGGATGACTCAAATGAAACAAGATGCAGCATTTTGAATTCCCTTGTATTTTAAGTTTCATTTAATAATTTTAGTTCAGAATAAGGGCCACAAACAAAAAATCTTCATGAAAATTGAGCTATGAAATTACAAAAAATAATACTGATAATTGAACTGATAATTGGCTGGGAGTTAAAACAATGCATTTCTGGGTTAATTAACTGTTCAGCCACAAGTGCATTTCATCTGACAGAGATTTTCAATATTATCTTTTCTTTCTGAGCCAAATAAGACAGCTCTCCAAGTGGCTCCCCATGCATGCCCTCAAAATAGCACACTGTCAAATCATAAAACAATCGGATTTTAAGACAAATCAACTTTTGACTCACAAAGTTCAATATGAATAAATCATTTTTCTAGTGGAATTTAGCATGAGTTTATAAACATAGGTGCAGATGGACATCGATTTTACAGCAGAATATTCACCCTGCAATGGGCAGGTTGCTTTTTCCAAACTTCCAGCATCCAAGCAAAATTTACGCTTGTATAAATATTTTTCACACCCTACAAGGAGCAATTATAATTCCCTAACACAATAATATTGGAAATATACCTCATATTATATATTCCACCATCGGGAAAAAAGCCGGAAATATGTGACCCTAGATTGAATAGAGTTGGTGCAACGAATGTAGCAGGGCATTCACAGAAGTCTTCGAGCTGTTCACATTTTAAATGAGTTAAAATCCTGGACATTCTATTTTGTTGATTGTGGGATAAATTCTAAAACAGACCATCACATTGAACAAACTGCCACCATATGCTGTATTATTCGCAAAGGCTAATGGTTATTAGCTCTGTGATCACGTTGGTAAACAAAAAATAAAAAATAGCTAGGTAGCTATTCAGTAGATAGAGCTACATCATACAAAGACAGTTGTAGCTACTCACACTGCATGAAGAAAAACTTTCCATCATTGAATTTCTCCAGAGAATCAATGTTATCAGCCCTTTAGTCTGTCTTATTTAGAAAAAACTGCCATTGTCCATCTCCATATCACATTTCGATTTCATTAGTGCCACCAGAGTGTAATGGGCGATGATAGGACGCCAGGTACCATGACCAGCGAGAGAAAGAGCAATGAGCCCAGATAAGAGAAAAAGACAAAACAGGTAAAAACCTCCAGTAAAGGCTTGCACTTCCAAGGACAAATAAAAGAGAAAATTAACAACAAGAGAGAAAATTTCTAAAAGCAGCAATTATGAACAATAAACAGAATACGACAAATCATGTGAAGGTTTAACTAGAGATTTTCTCCAACCGAAGTACTAGAAACAAACAGACACTCTTGCAAAAGGCATGGCGAACCCCCAGTCATATATATAGAGTCCGGAAAACTCCGCCCCAGCTCAATCAGCCAGCTGGGCCAGGAATTTGATGGAAAAGAACTCTGATATCGTCCTGGACGATAGAACAAAGAAAGGTCCAACAAACAAACACACGCCTAAACCGTGACACAGAGCACTCCGGAGTTGGTTCTTGAAGTCTTTTTCTCTCTGCAATCACATTTTTCAGCTGTGCAAAGTTGAGAGAATACAACTTAACTTGCTGTTATGCAAGAGTTTAAATACTTTTCTGAGGATCCAATCAATGGCTTTCAAATACTGTGGAAAATTTGTACTGTCTGGAATTGGATAAAACACATGTCAATCCATTGATAATTACTGGGATAGTTTCATGTGGGCGTGAAATATAACTGTGCTTTATGCAGATAAGCCTCAGCAAGCATTTAAGTGACTGTATTCCAGTGAGAGATCGTATGAGGATGTAAATTACAAATTATTTGAAGAGAATTCTTTGAGATACAAATCTACCCACAAATAAATAGTTAGAAATCAACATTTTAATATCTGATGACAATAATTGATAGTAGAATGACATAGTATCAATACCCTATTGAATTTTTTCTTCAGAAAAAAGTTTTTTTTTCACAACTCAATTGGAATACTGTTGGCCTATTATAGCAGAGGTGGTTGCAAGCAAGGAGAGCAAGTTTTTCTGTTGCAAGAGATCCTGTTTATGAACTGCTGAATACTATGGGCAAGTATATTAGGCAGTTATAAGTTGCCAAGCTCAAGAATCTACTTGTATATAATAATGTCAGAATTTGCCAGTCTGGGGGACCACTTGGGCCAGTTATAATACATTTTTGCTAGATAAGACCACCTCCTTAAAGAATTTTTCTTCTTACTTTAGTTTATGTCAAAACTTCAGTGACTTTAGGCAATTTAGGCTTTGTAAATTTTATGAATTGCACTGCACCATGAAAGAACAAAAGAAGCATAATGCCCATTTTTTATACCCTGTGTAAGTCTATTTTGACATAAGTACTAATTGCTATTACTATTTCTCAGAATTGTTTGGAAAAAAATTAACTCGATCTGCTACAACAGCAAAATAGGCTAATTCCAGACTTACACTCGTCGTAACTAAAACAAAAAATGTTTAAGATACCAGAAATGAAAAGATAAGCAGGTCAACTTGACACAAAGGAGCTTTGAGGAAGTGATTATTTGCAAGCTGCAAGAGGAGTAGGCTACCACTTTATCTAATTACCCTAGTTTCTCTATCACTGCATTGGCACGAGCATTGTCAACACACTGCAACGGTATACTGACAGTCCAAAAAAAGTCACCATTTGGATTTACATTGGCAAATACTCAAGAGCCTATGATTGAATCATGATTGCAATGATGAGTATGTTTCAGCTGGCAATAACTCTTTTTATCCTGTCTGATTCAGTATGTAACATCAAACAATGTCGGAAAAGTATCTTATGGTAATTCATAGATGTTACTGAGTTTCTAGTGGGCCAAACTATTTGCCAGCATCAAGCAAAGAAAACAGCCAAAGAGTTAGCTGAAATCACTGGAATTGTGTCAAAAACTGTCCAATTATTTATTAAAACCTGGAAGGATAATGGTGAACTATTGAGGTAGAAATGGATTGGAGGAAAATCATGACTGATCCAGATTGGATATCACTAAAATGCTTGGTGTAGTCACATCTTTAAAAATCAAAAGCAGAACTCATGGCTGTATTTAATTATGAGAGTAAGAGCATTTCCAAATGTACAATGAAACAAGATCTTGGAAGATTAGGACTGAACAGCTGTGTGGCCATGGGAGGAGGAAGCATTAAGATTGGAGTCCAGATTTAGCTTAATCCAGAGTGCTGGGCACGTCAGGGTAAGAAAGTAAGCCCATGAAGCAATGCACCCATCATGCATAGAGCCCACTGTACGAGCCTCTGGAGGCAGTGTTATGATCTCAGGTGGCTTCAGTCAGTCAGGTCTAAGGCTCAGCACCGTTCTGCTGCAATAGATTAATTCAGCAAAGGAACAGTGGTTTGCAAACTCACTCCTGGAGGCCCCCTGTGTATGCTGGTTTTTGTTCCAACCTCACTTGCAGTTAAAATATTTTAACAAGCAATTAAATCTTCAAAGTAGGTGTTGTTCATGCAAGATTACTTAATCATAATAGATTACAAATACGGTGATATGATATGTTCAATTACATTTCTGTGGACGTGGTGCTTATTGGACGATAAGGCAAACATATTCTAACATAAAAGGAGACAAATAATCTTCGATCAAATTAAGACTGATCTGAATCAATGGGCAGCTAAATAGAGGAAGTTCAGGGGGCTGTTTCAATAAACTTAACTTGTCTGACTGAGTCAGACCATCCATCAGGGGAAAGTCAGACCTTTGACAGACCATGTCCGTTGGGTGTTTCAATAAATCAAAAGTAGGATGTTCAACCATAGTCTGACCGGGACAGACTGTTCATCACTGTCCGTTCAAAGTTGCATCATAATTTACACCTCAGTGATGCATATCTTCGCAATTTGGCATTTAAATATTCAAAATACGTAAAATTTTAAATGGAAAAAACAGCTCTGATTAGGTAGATCTCCAACTACTATTAACAAGTAAACCAGTTATGGCTGTCACACGCTATTGGCTGTCACATTCAATTTCAGTATTAACTGAATACAATCTGGCTAGCTAATCAAAAGCTGCCTTCGCCTCACTGTGCATTCTGGACTAAAAGTTACGAGTAGCTATCGAGTTGCAACATAACAAAGCTATTCATCATATCTATTATAAGCTATTGCGTTCATATCGGCACAACTGCTTATTTTACTGTCTTGAGTTAAGTTAAAGACAGGCGGTTAAATGAGCTCTCTCTCGGGCAGACAAAGGCACCGCAAATAAGATGACTTATAACCACTGAGAACTATGCTGAAACTGCTCTGAAGGCTATGTCCCATCAGTGTTCTCGTAGCCTGAAAAAATACACCTTTTTATTGAAATTGAGGATGGCTGCACTAATGATTTAAAAGTGAAATACAGTGGAAATCGCCTAAACCGTCCTTTTATAAAACGGAAACTCCCTCATGGACAACAGCTCAAGTCCCGATTTGTCTGTGACGTTTTTCCATAAAATAAGCATTGCATATACCGGATTTTATATAATGGATTTTTGCTTACATTAGACAAAATGTCCAGTCCTGTCACAATACATTGCCATTAAAAGGCACTTGTGTGTACCGAACAAGCTGGTTTGCACCATGCATATGCGCAATTGCAACAGAGCAATGAAATGAAGTTCGGCTTTCCTCTTCGCGGAAACTGAAACTGGCGCTTTTTTTCTTATATGAAGAGTTTTCATTTACATACTGTAGTTTTTAGTCTTCTTCGTTGATCCCAGCTGGAGCAACACGCAGAATCATCCTGTTATCCATTGTGTCAGAGCAAAGACGGACTAAATGAAGACTACAAGTAGGCATGTGCACTTCAGAGTTAAGTTGTTCCAATCTTAATACACAAAGCATAGGCCTACATATAAATTTATACATGTATATAACGGATATTATCTGATATGTTCATATAGCATAAATAATCTGTCTTATGTGTATAACTGTTTTAATGACATAGTGGATTTTGCTTATAATGGACAAAATGAGTTGGTCCAATTGAATCCATTAAGTTTTACTGTATTCATATGTTTTATGAAAATTATGTGTGGTTTTCAGAAAAATCCATTCATGGATTTAACAGAGCCCCGTCTCTGGGTTTATATCAGTTTCGCTGGCATTGGTAATACTGTATTTCCTTTCTCAAAATGTTTTGGGCTGTCTTTGCCTCCAGGCACCATCAAACAGTAATGCTGTATATTCTTTTGTCTGACCGAGTTTTAGGACAACTGTCAAGTGGTCCCAGAAAGTTGAACAGTCCGACCAGATCAGAGGACGACGGGCCGTTTTTTCAAACACCCAGAAAAAGACGGACCGTCCGATCCAATCGGGGGTAGTCCATCGCTGGGTCGGACGGTCTGTGGTCTGTCATGTTTATTGAAACAGCCCCCAGAACCCTGGCCAGCAATCACAGCCATCTGAAAGATGATGAACAATTACACGACAAAGTTAATGATCTTAAGGCAAACCTGTTTATGTTTCAGAAAGAAAAATAACTAATGTCTATCAAGTAAAGAGTCAATTACCTCAATGGTTAATATTACTTCTTTTTATGTGATTGTTTGCCATTTTTCAGAAAGAACAATATGATCTTTCGAATTACATATATTGATTTGATTCATTAATTTATTTGTAAGGGACACGCAAAAAAACATTGAGAGCTGCAGACGCAGTGTCCGATGTAATGTACAAGTGTATATAGCCAAGGCTAATTTCCAACACCAGTCCCTTGATAGACATTGATATTCCAAACATTATAAAAGTTCACATTACATTAAAATCTAAAAATCAGCTCAGTATTATAACACCGTATAATGGTTAAAAAGAATAACAGCAATACTAGTGGTAACCCACCATGACAACAAACAAACAAATTAAAAATACTGTCACATTCAAACTTCACTTGTACGTAAGTTGATTGATGTCATGATTACAGTTCTGGCCGAGTTTAATCCAGGACTTGACTGCAGGAGAAAATGTTTTAATATCCTGGATTTGTTTTTGACTGGCAGGTAAGGAATTCCACAGAGTTGTACCTTTAATTGAGAAGGCAGTTTGTGCAAAGGAGGCCTTACAGCATCTGATTCTGCAGTTTCCCTCTGATGTGCTTATTCCTCGAGATTTTGCATTTTTTAGGCATGATGTTGATCAATAAGTATTTCATCTAAAAATCAACAACACATACTCAAGAAAAATTAGCAACTTGTTAAACTTATTTTATTGCCATTACAGTTGGGACAAAACTAAGGGGGCCTCCAGAACCAAGTTTGGGAATCACTGAATTAGACTGATCTTTAGGAATCATGATTTTAGTCATCAAGAGGAGCAATGAGATCGCCGTTTTGGGTCACCACAGCTGAAGGACTACAATAGATAAAATGAATAGACTTTAAAGCCTGTAGAATATTCAGACTATTTGATCAGCTAATTACAACAATTCCAAAATAGTTGGGACAAAGTGTAAATTGTGAATAAAAACAAAATGCAATGACTTTCAAATCACACCAGCCAGTATTTTATTCACGAGAGAATTGGAATTTGATCCCACTCTTGTTTAATACAGGCTTCCACCTACTACTGGAGGGTTTGGGTCTCCTTTGATGGACTTTTCATTTAATTATGTGCCTAATATTCTCAATCAGTGAAAGATCAGAACTGCAGGCAGGCCAGGTCAGCACACGGACTCTTCTACAAAGTATCATGAAGCCATGCTGTTGTAATAGCTGCAGTATGTGGGTTTGCATTGTCCTGCTGAAATACACAAGGCCTTCCCTGGAATAGATGTCATTTGGAGGGGGAGCATATGTTGCTCTAAAACCTTTATATACCTTTCAGTATTCATGGTGCTTTATAAAACATGCGAGTGTCCCACACCATATGCACTCATGCATCCCCGTACCATGAAAGATGCTGGCTTTTGAACTGAATGCTGATAACAGGAGAGGTGGTCTTTCTCCTCTTTATCCCGGAGGACAGGACGCCCATGATTTCCTACAAGAATGTAAAATTTTGACTCGTCTGACCACAGGACACTTTGCCACTTTGCTGGAGTCCATTTTAAATGAGCCTTGGCCCGTAGAACAAGGTGGAGCTTTTGGATCATGCTCAACAATGGCTTCCTTTTTGCGTGATAGAGTTTTAGGTGGCATCTGTGGATGGCACGGAGGACCTTTGTAAAGACAGTGGTTTCTTGAAGTATTCCTGGGCCCATTTAGTAATGTGAATGACAGAATCATGCTGGTGAGTGATGCAGTGGAGTCTGAGGACCTGAAGATTATGGGCATGCAGTGAAGGTCTTCAGTCTTGTCCCTTATGCACAGAGATTTTTCCAGTTTCTCTGAATCTTTTGATGATGTAATGCACTGTCGATGATGAGACCTTTAAAGCCTTTGCAATTTGACGTTGAGGCACATTGTTTCTAAAGTATTCCACAATTTTTTTTATGCAAGCCTTCACAGGATGGAGAGCCTCTGGCCATCTTTACTTCTGAGAGACTCAGCCTCTCTAAGACATGCCTTTTATGGCCAATCATGTTATGCACCTGATGCCAGTTAACTTAATTACTTGCTAAATGTTCTTTCAGCTGATTGTCTTTTATATTAATTGCTTTTTCAGCCCTTTTTTGCCCGTGTCCCAACTTTTTCAAGACCTATTGCAACCAGAAAATTTGAAATAAGCTCATTTTGTGGATAAAAATTTAAAATGCCTCATTTTCAACATTTGAAATGTTATCTATGTTCTATTGTAAATAACATATTGGCTCATGTGATCTGAAAGTCATTGCACTTTGATTTTATTCACAATTTACACTTTGATGTACGACCCCTATTCCGAAATAGTTGGGACAATCTGGCGCACTCTATTATTAAAACTTTACGTGATCAGTGTGCTTTAACTTGGCCTGCAGCTTATAATAAATTAAATGAATACAAAGTGGTGGTGATCCTTTGGTTGTGACTCTAAAACCTAAATAAAATTTTGAATTTCATCAGCTATCAATGTTGCGCACTCTTCCTTTAAAATCAAATGATAATGAAATGTGCAAGAGTCTGCCACTGTCCACGACAAAGCAATTTTTAGTGGACATCATCTTTGGGAGCAAGCTGGAGGCCTAAACTTTATCCAGAATAAATCAGCAGTGTGTGAGTAGGCTTCAGCTTTAAAAAATAGTGCATCAACTTCAAAAAATGATAAACTTTCACAAACGGATAGGCAATTGTTAATTGCACTAAGTTTGTTGGCTAAATAGCTATTGAAATAACCTAAATACACCTAAGTGCCTGCTTCAGTGGAAAATGTGTGACAGGTGAAGGTAAAGTTGGGAATTTTGTTGTCATTATTGTTGCGACAGCAACCTGCTGATCAATGTGTCCGCCCTTGACTGTTTTTGAGCATTAGTGATTTTATGAAGATTATTGTCACTTGCCCATCAGTCCTTATGCAATATATGATGTAAACGAAATTACTTTGAGCAGCCAGATCATCTGGAATTTTAATTATGAAGTTTTTAAAATTTTAAGCAGAGTTCATAGGTTTAGACAGCATGAGCATGTTTATGCATGTTCATGCAAATCCTGTGATTCAATTTGTTCCAGTAGTACCAATTAATCTACCAGGCTTATGCTTTCATTTCATGCTATGGTTATTGGTATATTTAATGGGCAAATAACATTGAAGCTGGCTAATTGAGCAAACATAGTTAAAAAAAAAAAAAAAAGAAAAGCCTATGATATGATGCAGACTAATGTTACCTCATCATCAAATATAGATGACCGCCCTTCAGAGGGAATGTCTGGGAAATGGAAGACACCTGGTCACCCTAACCAAGCTTTTGTTTCTAAGTCAATGCAAAGAGTGGGAACTAGAAAGCTTACTTAAAGTTTACGGCTCACTTTCCTTGTATGCCGGAAAAAACACGTTTCAGTGGCTTGTCTACGTGCTGAAAAGTTGATTATTTGTTTAACAGTTGTACAGCTTTTATGAACACATCTCTGTTCACAGGTTTTCAGTGGTCTGAAGAAGAAAAAAAATTGATCCTCCATCGACATTTTCACACACGAATTAGTGTCAGCATGCAAAATACAAGAAAACTTCTTGATAGTGTGATATAACGAGGATCCCATTGGTATTCTCCACCCTAGAGCCCAACTTCTAATGCTAAATTCAGATTACCCTCCAATAAAAAAATTATTAAAATTCTAATACTAGAAAACAGTCATAAAACTCACAACAGAGCAGCAGGAAAGGCTGATTGGCCAAATTGGGAAACCCAGTGGACCCGGAAACAATGTTTCTATTTCTGATTAAATTGAACTATCACATGAAGCATTAAACAACACTCCCTTCATTGATTTTACAGGGTGTTCAGTAGGAAGTCAGTTGGATAGCAACAGTACTTACTTCATTAAATCAGTGCACAACAATACGCGCCAACACGCTTACAAAGAAAGAGATTTCAACACTCAAAATCGCACACTAAGACATGCGATAATTTTTTTGGCTTACTAGAAAGCTGGCCTAACTCGTTAACATAGAAACAGTCATCTACTTCAGCATAAAATGTTACACTATCAATTTTGTAAAAAAAAAAAAAAAAGAAAAGAAAAATTGCAAGCAGGCAAAATTTCTCTAATACCCATAGCTTGTGACATTAATAATATAATCTCAGGAAACAAAGAACATATTTCCACGACACAGTCTATGTTTCACAGTGATACAGCGCTTAACAAATTGACACGTGCTGTTATGCCCGAATCAGTGAGTTGGGTTTTGCAAGGACTCACTTACAGGTCAAGTGATGTTTTCTAATCTGTTTACATTGGCAGGATAAATTAATTAACAAAAAAAATATTACTAATGAATGAGATGGGATTTCAAAATTCTGAATGCTAGCACACCTTGTGACTCTGTGGCACATATAGGTTCAGGTTTGGAGTATAAAGGTGAAAAAAAAAATTGTGGGTGGAATTGCACTTTCTTTGAATCAGGAAGAATACTATTTGAAATAATATGAATTACAAACAATTTATGGGTGGTCTGGCTCCCAGCAGGTCCCTTACAATAATAATAATCATAATAATAATTATAATAGTTGTTATTATAATTATTATTATAATAGTTATTATTATTATTCTTATTATAATATAACTTGGACAAACAATGTACAAGTGGCCTGGCTTTCCATCTGGCCCTTTAATAATATGACTTATAAACAATATAGAAGTGGCCTGACTTCCAGCCGGCCCTTTAATTAGCTCTCCTTCGGGTCAAACCATTAACCGAGAAAGCTCGGTCATATCCTGTCTCCTCTGTAAACTCTCACCTTCCAATTAAAATGACAGGATGAGGGTGTGAATAAAAGCAAGAAATCATATTGCATCCAAACTGGAGAAAAATTTTAATTGAAATTTTCAGATTAATTGGTGATAAGGCAGAGATCACTGAGTCACGTTTGCCCTGCAGATACCCACATCAATTTATTTTTGCGTTCAATTCATATATACAGAGATAGTGGCAACAACGCCATATGATATTTGCATTCCTGTATGAGGATGATTTGCATCCTATGTCACACTAAGGGGAGTGTTTCTAAAGGTACTGTCCCACTTCACCGTATAATGATTCCATCTGAAAAATGGAGGCGTACATTATTGGACTTTTATTCATTTTTCAGCTGGTTTACACGTGTATCTAGACGCTGACAGATGGCGCTAGCCGTTCCAAACTTTGAGCATGATCAAAATTTCCGATGGCCAGCTTTGGATAGCGGTTGGCAGTTCTCATATGTTACCCTGGCTTTTTTTTTTTTTGACGTTTTCACCGTTACTTGGACAGAATCTTACTGGTTTTCAGACTTTTATGGCTGTTGGGCAGGCGGACAGGTAAAACCCACAAAACTGCCCAAAAAAAGCAGAAAACCCCCAAAAAATTATCAAGAATGAATGTAAATAATTGTGATTTGAATGCAAACTATTTAATTTGTTCTTAATTTCTCTTTTTATTCAATTTATGAATTAAAAAAAAAATTTGTTGCAAAAAAGAAAGACGAACCAAAAAAAAAAAACTTGAAATGTTAACAATTTATTTCAAGTTTTTGGCTCGTTATTCCTTTTTTGGAGGGTTTGTGAAATTAATTGTGGGGGATTTGACAAACTTTGTTTTTATCCTGTAACTATATACAATTTATTTACATTTATTTACACAAAATCCAATTTGTTCGTTACTCAAGCTTAAAGGGGACCTATTTTGCTATATTTCCAAGGTTATATTTTGATCTTGGACTCAACCAGAGTACCCTTGATCGTTCAAAGTCCTAAACAGGGTCCTTATTTAGCTCATATTGCCATCCTCAAAAAACCCCATTTGTAGTCCATTGTGGTCTCTGCCTGAAATGCCTCGCTGGGGTGGCTCTTCTGCTATGGCCCCCACTCTCCGTGTGCCCGCTTTCCACTTACTGGCCAGCTCTGTGGAGGGCGGATCTAGACGGGATGAAGCAGCAGAATGCAGTTTTCCAGGTCCGCCTCCTCAGAGTGAAACTGAGACGCATCTCCCAAAGGAATCGACGGGCATATTCCACAATCAAATGCAAATTAGTTGTCTACCTACGGCGACTATGGTGAGTACACCAGTGTTTCTACTCTATAGGAAGGATTGAGGCAAAGCTAGAATCCACCCCATTTAGGCGCATTTGTAGAACGGGTCGACAAACCCAAGTGTAGAGCGGAGACCGTAGAAATCCGGTTGGTCTGAGTTTAGAGGGAAACATGGACAGTGAGCAGCAACAAAAAGTGGACCAACAGCTTATGGACTGCTTCGCTGTGTATTATAAGGACCTGCTAGTTCGTGTGCATAGCTGTGGTGTGTCGTTAACATGGAGTAACGAACAGCTTCTGCACTGGTGTATGACGAAAGGGCGAAAGCTCCAGGCTAAAAGGCCTTTTCAGAAATTGCCCGTGGTAATGATTACTTATTGCATCGGAATGAGCAGCATTTGCTCACAGAAAATGGGCGCGATAAGCTCCTTTCACACTGGATGCGAAACAAATTTTTCGCGCAACAGATTACATTCAAAGTCAATGCATTGTCTTTACATTTACTTTGAAAGTAATATCTCGCACAAAAAATTTGTCTCGCGTCCGGAGTGAAAGCTGTTTAATGCGCCCATAACGTGCGTATTCAAGTCTTCGCATTGACTTTGAATGTAGCTAATCTGTCGAGCGAAAAATTAGTTTCACGTCCGGTGTGAAAGCTGCTTAACGCATCCATAACGCGTGTATTTAAGTCTTTGCTTTGACTTTGAATGTAATCTATCCCCCAAAAAATTTGTTTGGCGTCTGATATAAAAGCAGCTTAATGGATAGTAGGCTAAACGGCAGCTTGAGAGAGCTCGGTTATGTTATGAACATAATACAGGTTTTGCAGACCGTAAGTTCTGTTAGCGTGGACAAGTTGCTTATGTGGAAATAGCGAATCTGAATCACTTCTACAGGAAAGAATTTCCTATTTAATCTCTGCCTTTTTCGGCAAATTATTTCCCACAACAGCTTCTAAAGGGGGATGAAATTATGTCATGGTAGTGCAGAGAAATCATTTGTTATACCAGACACGGTAGAGCTTCAGCATTTTGCATTGCTTTCACGGTAGCACCAGAGAGCTTGCCCAGACATTTGTGAAGTATCGGGCTGATCCCGGTCATGGATAAGTGAAGTGATCACAAGCAGCCGCTTCAACTGTTGTGGCTACAATCGGGCACCGTTATGATGAAACTGCCACATCGATGCTTACCAAAGTAACATAAGCATACAGATCAGAATTACTACAAACAAGTTAATCAGCGGCACGCAAGCTAACATGCAGTACCTGGTAACCGAGCGGGCATAACCACAGAGACAAACCCTTGCAATACGGGTTTTACAGACAGCAAGTTCCATTACTGTGGACAGTTGTACCAAGCATCCAAATTACAAACAAGTATTAAAAGTAAGCTTCAGATGAGGTTTATGTTCACACACCTTCTGTAGAATCTCCCCTGATATTACGGGTCCATGGCACTGGTCCAACCTCCCATTAGTTCCCTTGCGCGATGAATAAACACTCATACACCCAATACCCCCCCCTCTTTCTGAGAGATCTCTCTCTCTGTCTCTCTCCGTCTGTGGTCGATTTTGTCGGAGTAACGGGCGATCGGACTAATGGGAGGTGGGACCAATTGGGTAATTTTGTCGGAGGAACAGGAGGTCGGACCAATGGGTCGTCGGACCAATGGGCAGCTACCGATATTACTCTTGCATATTTAGGACACTAACATCAGCAACAGTGACTTGGCTATGTTAGCCGCTGTGCTACAGCCACAATCAACTGGCTATCACGTCAGGTTGGCATATGCAGTAAAAGCAACTTACAGCTTCCGTGTCTGTGAGTCACAGACTGTCGCGACCAATACAGGCTTGTCTTCAGATATTTTACAAAGCCTGCATTTGAGGCCAGTAGTTAGCTAACTATCGCTAGCGGTCCTGCTAGCCACCCGTAACACGTTAGCTTCACTTACGTTATCTGCTGTTATATCGTTACTGACAGCTTGTGGCTCTGAGCGCTTGATCGATGCAACTGCTTCACGTTTGAGAAGCAACTGAAACGCTTATCCTGAGTCAAATTATCCTTTATTGACAAAGCTGTCTTAGGTGAAATGCTGAGCACGAACAGCTAGCGTTCCCTTTGACTGTGGCTGTTTACTGCCAGCAAACAAAAAAAGCTACCCACTGATTTCTGGTGGCATTCTCTTTTGGAAGATAAATAGGTGTTTTTCTTTGCATCCAAAAGTGAATGGACAAGCAGCTTTGGGAGAGATACTGATGAAACTGCACCTCAAATGATCTGCGGTTCTTCTTTTGTATTTCCAAAAGTGTTGACGCCACTTAGGAATAGTATGATCTGCCGTTGTTATTGCCTGCTCGAATAGTTTCTGGTTTGGGAAGGTCCAGCGCCGTGATTGGCTCTGGCTAGGTCTGTACTAATTGAACGGCACAACCTGACGTCAGGTTTTGCCCAGATCTCGCGAAGATCTCGGGAGGAGCTGTTCAAGAAGGAAATCACGTTCTTGGGTTACGGCTAAACCTCTGTATCTAATGTTTAGAAACTTTTCAGAAGTTGATTATGGACAACCAACATTATAACATTACTAATATGTATTAAAAGAAAGATCAGCATAATAGGTCCTTTTTAAGCAGACGTTACTCAGGCGTTTGATGTTCCGTAAGCTGGGCTCAATGAAGAAGTTACTCATACTTAAGCAGGCGTTTCTCAGACGTATTTAGACGTTACTCATGCTGTTCAATCTACCGTCCATAGCCAAAAAAATTTTAATTTGCCGCCATATGGCATCATCTGACGTAAATATTTAGACGAAGGCAGATGGAATCGTTAAACGGCAGTATGGGACAGGGCCTTAAAGAAGGATGCATAACTCCAGTCCCAGACGATTGATCTTTGTGCTACTTTTCGTTCCATCCAATAACCTTAGTTTTAGCTTTCTGATGCCATGACTAACTATACTGGGTCACTCCAGCACTTAGGCTGCGACATATTTAGGATGACCTTACTGTATGCCAAAGTAGCCGGTGCTAATAGCACAATGTTATTGTTTTCAAGATCACAATACAATTGGGCCTGAATTAGCCCTTTTTGTGCACCCTGCATCTGGATTTAAAACAACAGAGATTAGCCAGGTTTTGCAGCCATATAAATATGTATATGTCCTTCCAACTCACCTATCCGTGTGTTTCTCCATGAAATATTTGCGATGATGATTCTCATAAAAAAGGCTCCTTGTGACATAACTGTGCATTCATCCATATGTGCCTTGTCTCTCATAATTTGTAGCTCTGATAAACAAGAAACCTACCTTCTCTGTGGTGTGTGCTGACCAGAAACTGAGAATTCCACTGGGCCACCACTGACCCGAGGCCTCGCGATCCACAATCCTAGCCACTAACCGTTGCTGAGACAGGACTTGGAATTCTTTATACATTTTCACTTTTTTTATAAGCCATGAATACATACTTGTAACCTAATGAGTTTCAAAGTTTTGAAAATAGGAGGCAGTAGATTCTATAAAGGTAACCAACCATTAATTAGTCCTGCCCATAAATCAGGCAACTGCAGGTTCTTTAATTGCGTAAGGATTGCCTTCTGCAGCATTGCTGGATGTTGGCAAAGGGTTCTGATTGTGACAGATGCTCAATCTGGCACAAACAGTTTGAGGCAGTCAGCGGGTGATGGATCGGAGCCCCCGGGTGAAGACGTCATTGACTGCAAGGAGGAGCCTTTCTACTCGAGACAAAAGCGGTACTGACTTTCAAGCTTTGCTCTATGTCTTTATTTGTATAAAACGGTCCCTATCCTTAATGCGTAAGTGCTTTTATATGATAAGAAATGAAAAAGTCGAGATTATTTCTGTTTTATATATTCTATGAGAATCCATTTTTACCATCTGCCACCCCGTTAGGCAATGGTAAGAATGCTGCCCGCAGACATCAAAGCAGAGCTGTTCTGGGAGAATAAATAATTTTTGGGGTGGACCATGTGTGCTGTCTGTGGGGCAGCCCATTCTCAAAACCATATCCCAATCCCCCATGTGGCCAGGGGTTCAATTCACTCGGCATGGTGCTTTCAGCACTGCACTCCTGTCTCTATCTATTTGCCCCACAATCTCTTCTCTGTTTTACCTCCTGGAAAACCCATACTGAGAGAAATTTCCCTTCTTCCCAATTTTAATGGTGTAAAACCATGGGTGTAAAACAAAGAGGGTTGCACTGTTATGATGCTGTATTGTTTTTTTCTTTGTGCTCAATATTTTCCCCCACACTTTTTCAATTTCCCCCCCATTTTTTTGTTGTGATGTACAAAAGCTAGCCATGAAACCGAGCCTGCCTGTCTGATTTTATAAATTCCCGATTGAGAGTGAAGGATACAGCTCCGCAAGCTGAGTTCAACTAGAATCTGGCCCTCTTCTCTTGTCGCGGTGACCACCCGTCTGTTCGGTTTCTGTAGAGAGCATGATGAGGGGGCCCAGTCCGGAAAAGCGATACAAATTCGAATATAAGAATTAATGGATGGTGCAGGCCGTAAAAGAAGCAGTGTATTAAAAACACACATATAAACACACAAACACACACACACACACGCATAAAATACTGAACAATGCAGATGCTCGTTGTACATGGCTGGGTTGATGCGTGTATGTCTTCATTTGTGAGGTGGTGGATTTTGCTGACAGGATTCAAAATGAAGTTCAAAATGAAGTTAATATGTGTGCTGTTCTCACATATAAAACTAGGAAGGAATTCTCTCCCTCTGCAGATAAAAATAGCCCCTTTCTTGTTCCTCAGAGGCAAAGTTTGGACACTCAGTGGGGTGTAAGCTTCAAAGACACCAGAAAATTCCCCGGTTGAAATTCAGCACTCCCGTTGAAATAGGCAGACCAAGTAATCGCATGTTTTACTGTTGTCAATTTTAAATTTCATTTTGCAGTTTGAAAAAAATATATAAAATTAAATTGGAATATTTGCCTACATTTTCGATATTTAAAACCAAACAGTTTGATTCTAAGCATTCAGCAAATCATGCAGTCAATCATCAGATTCGGATCATCCACCGAACAATGGAGCAATGGGCTCACTGGAGATCAAGGGGGAATGAAGGGATGTAAAATTCTGCTTTGGTTACATTTTACGGGACATTTTGAGAAATTAAAATTACAGGAGAAAACAAAATGGGTCAATAGTCAAAATCGTAAAGATGAAGCTAAAATAAATAATCATTTATATGATTTACATGAATAAATTTGTCAGCATGCAAGCATAGCTACATAATATTTGCGTACGTGCACGCACACGTTCTCAAGAGCTCTGTTGGAAACAGTTTTGCTAGCATTGCATAGAAGTGCTCAGCTGGCTTGTGGTTGTCACTCAAGCGGTATATTGTCTCCTGCGTTCTCTCAGCCACCTTTATTACATGATAATCCCAGGTCGTAGCTCTTTGAAATACAAGACCACTGTTTGGGTCTTTTTACCATTGAATGCATTTTACTGTACCATGTTGGAATGGAAAATCACCCCCTCCCAAAAATGACTTATTTAATTTCAAATAGCCAAGTAAATCACGTCTTGAATCAAACTGAATATACATGAAACATACTGAAGAGGTGACTGATGGCAAACTGTTTCACAAACAAGCAGGATCTGAAAAAATGGTGCAGTACAGGACAGGCCAGTGGCAGCCATCAGAACTGGAAACTGATGGGGGGAGGCACAGAACATCCCTGTAAAACAATTATTAATCCTGACTTGTTCTCAATCATTTCCTTAATAAATAATGCATTCACTCTGAAAACACTCCACACTATCAGGCATTGATATTTCTCCTCGTTGAAGTAAGACTACAATCATTCATTTGGACACGCACTTTGGTGCATTTAAATCAGCGGTATTCCAAATTGCACGAGGGCGTTTCAAATGGTCTTTTATTTCATTTCGACAATTTAAACGACCATGAAGTGCAGTTTAGATCCCCTAATGTGCCGAAAAGGTAACTCGGAAGTTTCAGAGCAGTTTGCCTTTCATCAAGTATAGGCCTTTTTATGAGTAAATTATTTTTCTGTTCTGAATTTAGCCCATTATTTCATCGCTATTAGATCGCATGGGGAGAGAAGCTGTGTCTTCCACCGCCAGTGGATTATTACAATAATTGGAAAACGTGTCAATAGAGGAGAATTAACTATCCAGAACTAGCCAGGACTGATTACTGTTATAAAGGGATGTTTTCTGCCCCCCTAATTTCCAGTTCTGGTGCTGCCACAGGGCCTGCCAGTACATTATTGTGGTTGGTGATGCGTACCTATGAATCACAGGCTTCAAGCAGTCGTCCGTGAAGGATAAGCAACTGAATATCAAGAATGACTTCCCAGCAGCGAAAGTACCAAACCAAAATTTTAAAAATGCATTGGTGTCCAATGAATATGCTGGTCACTGCATAATACAAATCTTTCATTTGATTCTGTTTGCTCAGCATACTTCAGAATAATCCAGAATGAATGTGGATCTGTCCTCTTGCCATCCTGCCAACATCACTGCTTTGGAAACAAAATGAAAAGGCGATGGAGGACAGGCAGGTGACATAAGGTCCTTGGAGGCTGCCTTAGTTATTAAATAATCAGACGGAAAGAAAAGGCTTTAACTGTGCCCTCCTGTGCTGAGTCACACAGTCCTTCCATGATCAATTACTTATACCTCTGTTTCCCTTTTGGCCATCATGTGAAACTCTGAGGAATAAACACCACTGAAGAAAGCCTGAAAGACATTAGTAAGGTATACATTTGTTTATTCAAACAAAATTATGATATAATTTTAATAATACCTAAATTATTTTGCACTGAGTTTGCTCTTTAAGCCAATCCTGACAATTCCAATTGAATGCTTGATGCTTCTGAGTCAAAAATCAGTTGGCGCTCGAAAACAAAGCCAATTTTTAATGTGTATTCTGGATCATTGTGCTCTCGTTTTTGTTTTTTTTTTTTTCACTCCTGGCTTACTCAGTCCATGCACGTGTTTTGATTTCAATTCTTTCATTTTTTTTTTTTTTACATTCGGCAATGAGGCATCACAATCAGCTAAACAGTTGATTTAAATTGGTTAGTGCTTGACCCCACTTGACCCCGAATTAAAACTGGACCTGGATGTCAGCACTCAGGGAGAAGCACAAAGCATGAGCTGGCTGTCATGATTAGAATGATTGGCTGTAATTATTCCTCTGAATATACTCGGCATCGCAGGTTTAAAGAAATACCAAATAGATAAGTGTTTCAAATAATTGCACATCCGAAGCAGACTGTGGTTTAAGATTGTCGAAATTAGCCTTTTGAGGACGATTAACGTTTTGAGTTCATGTTTTGCTACCCTTTTAGTGCGTACCGTGGCAGGTGATGTGTGTTCCCTCCACTGATGTACTTGCCAATGAAAAAGTGTCTTCTATCTGCTAGCGCTGATTAGACCTCAAAATACAGCAGCCAGCAGCTTGTAAATACAGTAGTCCATGAAAAGCTGATCAAAAGCGAAAGTGGCAGCCATGTCTTATCGCTCTGATTACACAACTGAAGCTTGAACCCGAGACTATAGCATCACGTCAGCAGGCGCGTCGAGCGCTTCTGTCAAGTAAGCTGAAGAGATTTATGCAATGGAGTGGCATCCACTGCACAAAAGAAACACACACAGTGGTGTCCCTCAGGAAAAGAGCGTATTCTAGAGATATTCTCATCGCCCTGACTGACAAAAGCAGAAAGTTCTGAAGGACAGAACAGAGGCAAAGGTTATGAAAATACCAATGGAAAAAAAAAACCCATATTGCAGTAAATGAAAACACTTCTAAGGATTTTTCTAGGCGGGCGCAAGTGTCTCACTCTGCAGGGTCTCCCTCAGAAGCTGTGTTGGGGTCAGGGTTAGCATTCCATTGTGGTTTCAGTGACCACTTTCCCAAGCCTTTCCCTTTTTTAACCCTATCTTCAACACTAGCCTTGTCCCCAAGGTTGGAACCCTTTGATTTTCACTGAAGAGATCAGCGTGTTCCGAGTCCCCTTTAACCTCAGACCAACAGAAATTGCCTCCGAAGGGTTTGATGCGCATGTTCCAAGAAGCATGTTAGTGTAATGGTATTTCAGTCTTGATGTACCGCTTACTTGAATGCGGGTCCTTAAGGGTTTAGAAGGAGACTAGCCGCAGAGCAAAAAATGTTACTTAATAACATAAGTGATTCTGATGATACTGATGCACTGCACTAGCCCAGTTTTATCTTTGCCGGAAATGTAATTACATATGCAAAGTTAATTCAGTGTTTGTGAGGCAAACGTTGGGCTTCATAATTATGTAGTCCCTTAAAAATAATGAAGAAAGGTAGCCTATATAAAATACACATCAGGGATGGAGCAATATAATACACTCTCTCGTACAGTAGATTGTATTACTTTAGCTTTATAGTAATGCAGTACAACAGTAATTTTTGCTAAACTTTATGCAAATATTTTTTTTCCACAAAAATCTTACACTGAGATATGGAAAGATCCACAACAGTAATGGCCAAGGATCCGCAAACTGGATTGGAATCGCTGATATTGGTTCAAACTCTCTCATTTTTTAACACAATTCATGATTTAATGGACCTCGCCAAGAAATATCTCCATATTTCTTATTTCAAACTACTTTCCTTTGATGTAATTTTGAACCCAAGTATACTCCTGAAGACAAACCCACCAGTAGTGCATCGGATAAAAAGAAAATTACTTTGAATCTTACGTGGTAAAGGTTTCTGAGATTGACTAAAAATAAACCAAAAAAAGGAGGAAATAAGATTTTAAAATGCCAAATTTTGCAATAACTGCATCAATGCTCAGAGTTAACCTGATCAAATATTTATGAACTGAATTGAAAACTATGGTCCATCTGAAGCATCTTCGCAAAAACATTGTAGCAGTGTTGAGAGAGAAAATACTTCCTTTCACTTGGTTTATATGAGACACTGCTGATAGGCAACAGAGGATGTGAATTAATGTGATACCTAACTTTTTTTGAATATTTACAGTCAAATTTTTTTCGTTTGTTTTGCTCCTTTCGAGGAAAATACTGTCATGTCTCAACGACCGTTAACCAAAAACACAGGATGAACAGCACTGGGTGCGATGTTTATGATCAATTACAGTTTTGTGGAGCTCATATGAACAGCTCAAACATGTCCCGGCAGTTAGGAGAAATGATAGGCGCGCTATAAATGGATTCAACGCTGCCGAAATCCATCCTTGAGTTGCCAAAGCTCCTGTCCCCCTTATATCAGTTATCAGCTTACTATAATGTTGTTGACTTAACAATGATGTATTTGGGCCCAGGGGCTCTGTTCTTATTTTGAGTGAATAAATGGTTTTCAGTTGTGTAAAGAGGTGTTTTATTATTTTAGAAGGGTGGCTGAGAGGCTTGAATATGGTGGTCTTTTCATCACTTGGAGTTATATTCGATTTCTCGACATGACATTAGTCACAGTGACAGGAAACCTAAACCACTGGAAGATGGTTATTATTCCCCTCAAGACCTACTCTCAAATCCCCCCAATCTCCACCCCAGAGTTCATTTACTGTTTCATGCCTCAGAATTGCAAAGAAAAAAACAAAGAGGGCAGCTATTCTGCCACTGATCATATTTTGATGGGTTGGGGAAAAAAAATTGATTAATTGCACATTTAACTCGATGCATGATCCTCTGCGCCATAATAAATTATGGTCATTAATCAATAAAGCAGCGTTAATTCGACGAATCTGGGGGAAGGCTGAGGACTAATAGAAGAACTTATGCATAGGTCCCTTTTCCCATGCAGTGACCACTCCCTTTGAAGCACCGTCCACCTGCTTCAATCCAATTAGATGACATTATTAATGCACACCGCCGCACATGCAATCTGCCTTTTCTGGTCACCTATTAATTTTTAATGGGTGGCAATTTAGCTGCCTAATCATAGTGTTGAAACTGGTGATAAAGTTTTTTTCTTCTTCTTGATTTAGGCTAGAACTGCATTTTTAACTTTTAGTCTTGAGATTTTCCAACACATCTCAGGTAACTGATCGGTGGCATATCACATCAAGTTCCTACACTGGGTGACCCTATTGCGATGAAAATTCTCTGTCTCTGCTTAACTCATGCAGTACTGTCAAATTCTATGTAGTGCAATATTATATTCATTTTCTGCGCCTAACTAGGTGTCTCATCCCATTTTTCCAGCAGGTGAATTCATACAACATGAAAAATAGACAGTTTCATTAAAATGGCACAACTTGTGTAATGCTGAATAAAAGAAGCAATTTTGTGTCATGTTATGTGAAAAATGAAAAGAAAAAAAGACCATGAGTAATAATATTTAGTACTTGTCGTCTCACTAACCGCTGTGGACTCAAACATACTATGTAAAATGTAATACTGAAAACCATTTAATATTAAGAGCAGTATATTGCATTAATAAGAGAAAAGCAGCAGATGATGCAATGAAAATAAATAGGATTACAAATCTCGAGAGGCACAAAACAAGATCTTTTTACATGAAAAATTGGCAAAAGAGGTTCTTCTCACCACCAGGAAATAGCATTGTCCACGCAATGCTGTTCATGCTGTCAGCAGGCTTAAACTTCCCACCATTTGATTAATGGAAAGCTTTGGGGTGCAGCTAGCAGCTATTGGCTCAATTATGGAAAAGCGGTATCTTGTCCAATTTTGCTGACACTTCAATTATACTGACAGCTGTGAAAAATGGCAATATTTCTAATCAAGATTTAATAATTTATCAGTCCTTTATTCAGATTCTCGAGGTGCTCTTCAGGTTGTGCTATGATCTTTAAAGTTCGTGAAGTACTTTCACCTGGACACCCACTGTCAAAGCAATGTGCAAGTTGAACAGGTTTCAGCGCCGCATATTACAAAATGGCTGACAACACTGAGCCACCTAATTACACCCTGTATTTGCTCAATTTCTTTATCATGTTTTTTATCATAAATTTTCATTTCATCTCTATGAAAGCATCCGAGAAATGGTTTAGTGCATATAGCCACTTGCTTACAATAGGTAAAATGTGGGATTTTGAGTCGAATCTATGTATGATTTCCAAATGTATTCCTAGCATAGGCAATGAATTGAAGGAATATTGCTGCATCAGGCATGCCTTTGTTTTTGAGTTATTTTTCTGAATTTAAAACCCCTGTCAATGCAGCTCAAAAAACATTTGAGGCTGCTTCATATTGCAAGTTTATTTATGTGGTATTGGCATGTTCAACAAAATTTACTAACAGGGCTAATCTTTGAATGTATTCTTTTGTCCAGAAACAAACCTATTTTTAAAAATGGCCTCATATGGAGGTGAGAACAAAATCTTGTGAATTGTGTTGATTTTTAAAACAAATTGTATGTTCCATTTGTAGTTTAAATTATCAATAAATAATTTTTGTTGGTTTTATCAACTACATTTTTCAATATAATTTGTGGAAATTGTTAGCATTGTAATTATTTAATGAATAGAAATAATCCTTCATATATGTGAAAGGGATTTTCCTCAAAAGGCACTTACCACATTCAGCTGGCAATACTGCATTCACCATTTGATTACACAGCACTTTAAGCTTTCTGGCTCATGCAATATCACATTTTTGAGCATTACAACTGATTTGTTTGACAGTCTTTGTCCAGGTTACTCGTAAACTAACAAAAATAGTACAGCACACATCTATTAGAAGAGCTGGAAATACAGTGCCCTCCATAATTATTGGCACCCCTGGTTTAGATGTGTTAAAAGCCTTAAAATAAATTCAATTTTTATTGCAGAAGCATACTCTCACATTGAAAATTGTTAAAAAAATGTAACCTTCAACTCAAGTGAATTTTAAGGGGGAAAAAAATCCCCGACTAAGAAATAATTATTTTTCATAAAATCACCAGTTACACAATTATTGGCACCCCTAACAATTCCTAGGAAATGAATGTAATTGAAATATTTCTGTCATTTCTACAGTAGTTTCCAAAGTTGATCAGAGTATCTAGGAACATTTAATGAGTAATTCATCACTTCCTGTTTCCCTGAGGTATAAATATGACGTGAGACAGAGGCCATTTCTCTTATCCACTCTTCAACACGAGATAGACAAAGGAACACACCATTCAAGTAAGGCAGATGTGTGTCGACCTTCACAAGTCAGGCAATGGCTGCAAGAAAATAGCCACTCGCCTGCACCTGCCCATATCTATTGTCAAAGGAATCATTAAGAAGTTTAAAACTACTGGAACAGTGGTAAACCAGCCTGGATGAGGATGCAAGGTTATTTTGCCACCACGCACAGTGAGGAGGATGGTAAGAGAAATAAAAAGTTCTCCAAAGCTCACTGTTAAAGAATTGCAACAAATGGTAGCATCTTGCGGTCACAAAGTCTCCAAAACAACCATCAGGCGCTATCTACATGCCAACAAGCTGTTTGGGAGGCATGTACAGAAAAAACCTTTTCTCACTCACAATCATAAGAGCAGACGTCTGGAGTTCGCTAGGCGGTGCTGGGACTTCAACTGGGACCATGTGCTTTGGTCAGATGAGACCAAGATAGCGCTTTTTGGCAACAAACACTCTAAGTGGGTCTGGCGGAACACAAAAGATAAGTATGCAGAAAAGCACCTCATTCCTACTGTGATGTATGGGGTAGGATCGGTGATGCCTGTTTCTCTTCCAGAGGCCCTGGGAACCTTGTTAGGGTGCATGGCATCATGAACGCTTTGAAATACCAGGACATTTTAAATCAAAATCTGGTGGCCTCTACACAGAAATGGTTCACCAGACACAGAATCAAGCTCCTCCCGTGGCCATCTCAGTCCCCAGATCTTAACCCCATTAAAAACCTGTGAAGTGAGCTGAGGAGGAGAGTGCAGAGGAGAGGACCCAGGTCGCTGGATGATTTAGGGAGATGTGCAAAGAGGAATGGTCGAAGATCCCTCTTTCTGCATTCTCCCATCTTGTGAAACATTATAGAAGATGATTAGGTGCTGTTTTGTTGGCAAAAGGGGGTTGTACAAAGTATTAATATCAGGGGTGCAGATAATTGTGGCACACATGATTTGATGAAAAAGAATTATTTCTAATTATGGGATTTTTTCCCCCACTGAATAAATGCACTTGAATTAAAGGTTGGATTTTCCTCTTTTTTTCATTGTGGTCTTCTATTATTTTGAAAAAAACTGAATTTATTAGAAGCTAAAGAACACATCTTAACCAGGGGGGCCAATAATTATGGATGGCGCTGTATATGCCTGCTCAGAACTACTCCAAGCTTCAACGAAAAATACCATGGCTTGGAAGGTTAGATCTTTCTGATAGGTTCTTAACTGCAGCATTGTAATGCAGCTCAGTTAATTTTAGGGAGTCCCCAATAACGTAGGTAAATGAACAGCACCACTCCCAAAGCCTTGTCCTATTCGTCCTTATGTCTATTCATACCACATACATTCACACAATCCCTGCTTGTCTCATTTCTACATCCCTCCCACCCTTCCCCTCTCCAAGATAGAAGCAAGAAACGGCCACCACCTGGGACCCTCGAGGGCTTAGGAGCCTACACGGACTCCTACGAGAGACGCGAGCGCCACCCTGAGTCTCGCCACCTGGGGATGCCCAACATTAACACAATCACAGACCAAGTCCATAAAATATCACATTCATCTCGATCTCCTATCCATAGTTCCACTGAATACCCTCCTCCACTTTGGGAATGGACTAAAATTCATTCATCTGTCTTAAAATGATAATTTTTGTGATTTTTATGGCATGAAATAGGGTGTAGTTTTAGCAGACAATTTGTGATATGCCCACATTCCCATAGACTGTCCTTTGCATATCAGACAATGCTCTGCCTATCCAGTAGGTGGGCCACATAGGCTGATCTCCTGCTCTGCCTCCATGGCAAAACATGCCTCTGCCTGCCGCTGGGCTGCAGCACTCTCTGCTGCTGCATCACACTTGCTTACTGCTGGTTAACATCCCACCTCCACCACAGCATCCACCAATGGAATTTTTCCCAGGGGGCGGAGGTGGTAGCCTGACATTCCCTGGTTTCTTCTGTTCAGGCTCACTAGGTCTCAAGGTGCATCAGGGTCAGAGACCAGACCTTAAACCAGTGGTCGTCAACCCCGGTCCTGGAGGCCTGGAGTGTCTGCTGGTTGTTGACGTTACTCTGCACTTAATTGATGAACGAAAGCAGGTCATTACACGCTTAACCCATCTCACCTGGTGTCTGAGGTTAGGTTTAAATAGGAGAAAACCAAACTCAGTACACCCTGTGGCTCTCTAGGACCAGGGCTTGCTACCCCTGCCCTATACACTTTTATCTTTACTTTGAACCTCTACTTTGTCCGTATTACAACAATGCTAAATGTCCAACTACATTGACAAATCTTGGTTTCCACATAGACTTCTGTCACAACCTGCATGTCTGTTTAATTGGCTCTAGGAGTCTTGTGGGTAGTTCCTGGTAATTGATTGATTGGCTTATTATTCTCTCAGTGCAGGGGTATTGCTAACAGCACAGGGTGTGCCAAGTTTGGTTTTCTCCACCCTATTTAAACCTAAGACACCAGGTGAGATGGGTTAAGCGTGTAATGAACTGCTTTCGTTCATAAATTAAGTGCAGAGTAACATCAAAAACCAGCAGACACTCCGGCCCTCCAGGATCGTGGTTGACGACCACTGCCTTAAACCATCAATGTATCAATTTGTTAATATTAAAATAAATGGTTTACATGAGTTGCCAGTCAGAAATGAGAAAAAGGACTTGCGCACTACGTAACACTGAAGAGAAAAGTCCCTCAAAGGGAATAAATACAGATATTGTAGACACAGTTCAAATGACTGATATACAAAACGACAGAAAAATAGTGCCACAATCACTGTAGCACACCTGAGCCTTCGACAGATTTCTGAACATAGAAGATAATTGTTTGCAGGATCTTGCACGCACTGTGCAACATTCTGGACATGACTTACAACGTATGCATGTATTCTGTAGTGCATAATCTCTGGTTGCAGGTGACATCAAATTACCTATTTGTAAACATATACGAATATTGCTTTTTTTTTGCCAGAAATCAAAATGATGATAGTTTGTCTGTTGACAAATCCTTACAAATGAGGCGCAGCTTGTGGAGCTAGTTCTGGCAGACTAACATAAATAGTGCCGCACCCGTCAATTTGAAGAGCTGGATATTTATGCCAGCTCAGAACTACTTCAAGTTTAAAACAGAAACGCCATCACTGGAAGGTTGTATGTTCCAAGTCCTAGGTAACTACAAAATTGTACTGGAGCTCAGTTTATTTTTATCTTAAAATGATAATTACTTGGGCCGGTAGGCCACGAGTCTAAGTTTCGGCTCCGTTCTTCTTTTTCTTTTTTTTTTTCGGGGTCGCGATTGTCTTGCTCATGCACGCACGCGGTTGGCCCAGGCCTAGACCCGGCCCGAGTACAGGCTCTGGGTAGCCTCTTGTTGTTATGATTTTATGGGATGAATAGGGTGTAGTTCTACCAGACAACTCGTGACGGACTCACATTCCCATAGACACTACCATGCATAATAGAAATTGCTGTGTCACTGCAGTAGGTGTGCTATATAAACTGCTCTCCTTCTCTGCCCTCACATAAAGGCATGCATTCCTGCTACTGTTCTGTATCACTCTAGCCCCCTGCAAGTTAACATTGCCGGGCTAGCTAACATGCAGTTCTTGCACGCAAGCTGCTCCATGCGGCCAGTCTAGCCTGCTCTCGTATGCATGTTTGGTGTGGCTAATCTAAACTGTGGCTGTAGACTTCAAGCTACGGAACAAGATTTTGCTATTTATTTGGTTGTGCTTACCTGTGTTCTCTTTAGCTCATCATGCAGGTAATCTTACTTATACTTGTCAGCCACAAAAGCTAGCTCCTTAAATTGGATCATTCCAAAATTTCCACGAGGGATGGAACGATACAACTTTTTCATCTATGATACCGATACTGATACTGATATCAGAACTTTCAGGATCGGTGGATACCAGTACCTATCTGATACTGTAGCCACCTCCTGTTCCTTAACAAAAATTACCTCATTCATAATCTATTTTATGGACTTTCCTTGATTAATATAACTATCTAAAAAAAATAATGGTCAAATTGAAAGACAAATATTTCCCAAAGAGGAAATACTTAGCCCACAGCGTGACTCAGTTATGCAATACTGCTGATGCTTTTTATTTTGTGAACTTTCAGTTTGCCAGCAGCATCAGTCAAACATTAAATCGAATACAGAAACTCAAAGTGCCATTTTGCGCAAAATTTTAAACCTGAACATTAAAAATAACTGAATTATTATTCCAGTATCAATGTAAGCCTACCTGAAGGATCAAGTAAACATTATTTTCAGTTTGTGAAAAGGCAGTCAATCTGGAATGAAAATTTTAATAATGATGAATAACTTAACGTACAGTAAATAGGATTCCCAGAATAAAATGTATGGTGCAACATATAGAACACAAGAAAGCGTGCTGCAGGCTGAAAGGAGGAGAAGACGATTGAAGGGTTGATTTTAGGGGCTGAAATGTCTGTATGTGTTAGCCTGTGGTGCATATTAGACCGACAACGGGCACTTAAAGAATGAATGGAGATCATTGGAGTTGTCACAAAGCAGTTCACTGATTGGGGCATGTCTAAAAAATGAAATGAAAAATAGTGATCTTTCTCCCAAATTACATATGCCTAAGCTGTCAGGACCCAGTAAAATGGGTATAATTCCCAAGTGATTTTGAATATCTGATAAAAATCAACTTTTTAGCGGACTGTAGCTCACTGGTAAAAAACAGCCGCTGAACATTTTATACATTAATTTTAACAGTGAAGATAACATTGACCATATTAGTTAGCTAGTTAAGCAAGGATTGGTAACAGATCACCTTTGTTGGCTACATAATTAACTAAAATTAAAGTGTGTGAAAGCTATCAGTCATAATTTTCAATTATTACTTTTTCGTCATCCAGCGTTTGAAATTTATTGATGTGTCGCAAATTAATCGCGTGTTTGGTTTTTAAGCTAGTCGTGGGATTCATAAATATTGGGAACATGTTATGCAGAATAAATGGGCTCCATTAACAGTGCAAGTTGTTAAACCTAAGCGAGTTGTCCACAGCAATGCATCAGATTGCATCCCACACAGCCTCAGGGCAAGCTCTTAGTACTAGAGCAATCCTTAACAAATCTGAGCATTTTGATATAGTTGAAAATAGGCCTTATGAGACAATGTCTTTCAATGGAAACATGAATTATACGAGTGATGAAGATATGGGTGAATACAAAAGAGTCAAATTATGTCTGATTTCAACTCTCTCTTTTGTAACTGACAGCAAAGGGGACCTCTTTCCATTTGCAGTTCACTATTGGCTTGTATTTGTCAAAAAATGCAATGTTTTCATTTGTAAGGAGGCAACAAAGACAGCTGAAAGAAGGCAAGTAATTTGCTTTTGCGTTTTGCAGTCAAAATGCTGACAAAATAATAATAATCTTAGTGGAAGCGAGAGCTCTACACAGTATTCACTACGTATTTCTGCTGAGGTAAGTTATATCCTTGCTGTAAAGGGTGGGCACAGGAGTGACAAAATCTTCTCTTTGTGCTGTCCTTTAGTTCAAAGCAAATGATAATTATTATTTCAAAAACACGCTCTTTGTGCTCCAGTGTAGTGATAGAATGACAGTTACAGGTGGTTAAATAAACAAATATCTCACCTGTACATTTTCAGCCTCTTGATTCCATTTTTAAATGTCCTAGTTACATCCAACATTGCACTGGCTTCTGAGTGACATCTCAAGCTCATGTGCAATAAATTTGGCATAAGTAAAGCATATTATTACAGTAAACCATATTGTAGTGTAACTTACATGTGACAAGACCTATCAGACATGTAATCTGCCAGCTACCCAGTTGATGCGGGACTTTTCATTTTGTTACCTTGAGGTTTTTCCAATGCAGCAAACAAACAAGTGCAGAAAATAAGCTATGCCTCCTCATGAAAATCACCAGTTTTTTTTCACCGACCTTTTGAATGACAGAAGTGTAAACCAAGGAAGCTCTCGAATGTGGTGAAGTGGATTTATACAACACGGAAAAAAGAAGCGTAATTTTCATCGCGTTTTACCTAGCATCGGCTAGTTGCCTTTGGAAAATCATGTGAAAATGAACAACGAATAATTTAAAAATCCAAACCATTTTCTCTTGAAGCCCAATTGCTTAATTTTTTTTTTGAAACCACCTCTCATGGATTACCATGATCCAAGACCATATACCAGTGCATGCATTAGACAAAGGTAGCGACTGGAGATAGATGTAGGAGAGTTAACACTACTGTTAAATTTTTTTGAAGGCTAGAACTTGATATTTTGACTAGAACAAGGACTTGGTTTTCAAGAATGGATATCTCTAAAGGATACTTAAAGGCAATATTGATGTGTTCTGCTAATTATTTATAGTAAATAATTAATTTGACTTACTTGTGTTAATCTAATATTCCTCGCAAATATTTTTTTACACGACTCTGCTTAATATTTTTTTCCTGGTGGGCTCACAAATGAGGGGAAAAAAATTATTTTGAAAATGACTTCTCTTTGTGTCAGTAACTGCAACATTATGTATTAATATTAATCATAAATAGGAGATTTCGATAGTTGACCAACAACACAATCATTTATTGTGTATATTTTGCTATTCCTTAAGCAGCATATTACAGCTGTATTCATGCTGACTTTAATTATGTTTGCTTTATGGTTAGACAATATTTTCATAATATATTTTATGAAATCTTCCCTCATAGCTTCTGTTGCCAGATATGCCAGGCTGATAGCAGGTCTAGTTTTATGGGAAGATATGATTAAAATGTCTATAACAATGTTACAGACTTAATACCTCCCATCTTTTGAATTGTTCCTGTGCACCAGCTCCTGATAAATATTCAATACACAGGTATATATTCCAGGAACAATTAACACTAGAATAGCCGTGTGGTCATTTTGACCTCTCTCACCAATTAAACTGCACATAACTCTTTAACAACTCTATTTCTCTCAGTCAGTGACTTTTCCTGAATTGGTGTTATTCATCAACTTATGAGTTATGGGGATTCTGGAATAAAAGAGAAAGAAAAAAAAATCACTGATTATACCTAGAACGTCCAAGAGGTCATTTTGACCCCCATTACTCCTCATGCAAAAAACTGTAAATGGACCATATAGTCCGGCTGTATAGCTAGGCTATATAGTCAGCCTGGCTAGGCTGACTATATAGCTAGTCAGACAGACAGCTCAAAGCACTTGACACTAGCCTGATATCTCACATTTGCCCATTTATACAAAACATTCATACACTGACAGCTATTCAAGGCAGTCAGCAGCATCTAAGGTTGCCTAGCAATGCATTTTGTTACTTTTTGGATAGTGTGCAGGTGCGTATATATACCATTTTCTGTCATGATGTCAGAATCAGTTTGTTCTTCCATTTTGCAGATAGAAATTGTGATTTTCACAGGGCTGTTCTCTTAGGGGGTCTATTCTCCCATGCGCGGAAGTAAAAAAAGAGTAGAGTAAGGCCAAACTCTGGGCGTTTCTCAGGCAAATAACACTTACGCGTATTCTCCTCCTGGCTTGCGCGGTTTTTTGGTTAAGCACTTTTGAGGGCTGGATTAAGGTCAAGCCCCAACATAAGGCAAAAAAGAATATTATGTTTATGTATTATGAATATTATGTCGGTTATAGGCTGAATTTTGACATTTATTTTATTGAACATGGTAAAGGTTGAGACATTCAATATTTGATTGTTCATCCTTATTTCTAAACCACATTTCTCATAACCATAAAAAATTATCAAACAAAATCATCACATGATATTACGCAACAGCCTGTTCTCCAATTACTTCAATTACAAACACATAGAAATGAATTAATACACGAATAAATAAGACTATTATGTTACCATGTCCTCAAAATCTAAAACCAAAATGCTAGTCCTGCATTTGATTGCACTCTTGCATGAGTGGGAAAGAGTAAGGGGTGTGCACCGAGCTCGAAGACGACCACGCATATATCGGCCTCGTTTGGACATCCTGGGACTAACAGACACTGAGTGAATCCAGTGCTTTCGTGTGGACCGTGAGGCAATCTTTTATCTTTGCCGACTTCTGGATGAACAGTTATCCCGCCGAAGCAATCATCCACAAAATATATCCGTGGTCATCAAAGTCGCGACTGCGCTGTCAGTCCTGGTATCTGGGTCATTCCAGAGAGTGGCTGGTGATGTCATGCACATATCACAGGCGTCTGTGTCAAGATGTCTGACATAGTTTGTTGACGCTATGCTGCACCACAACAACCACTTCATAAAGTTCCCCAAAAACATGCGCTGAAAGATGGAGAGTTGGGGGGGGGCGGGTTATACCAGGTTGCCAGGTTCCCCAGTGTTGTGGGAGCCATTGATTGCACTCATGTTGCAATCAGATCCCCTTCCACTAATGACAATATGTACAGAGACCATAGACATCAGCATAGCATTAATGTTCAGGTTGTGTGCGATCATGATACGTGGATATGAAGCATCTGCGCCAAATTCCCTGGCTCGGCCCATGACGCCTATGTACTTGAAATGCCAAAATGTCAAAAAATACAATAAATATTTGAAATCATATTAAATTTGTTGCCAGTATTTATCACAATGATACTTTGAGTATAGGCTAATAAAAATGACCATTTTACGTAACCTTCCTTCATCCGTATCCACTCCAAGTTCTTCTCCATGCACTTCGACTGCAGAAAGAGTGGATGCCACCTCCTCTTCCAGTGCAGTGAAATGGTTGCCCACCACCTGCTGCGTACACAATTCTCCGGTGTGCAGAGAGCCTGGCTTTTACAGCGCCCCGCAGATCTCTCCATTTATGCTATGAATCGGGGATACTACGCTTATATCTACCCACTGAAGCCACATCCAGAACGATTCGCAGCTTTTTTCCTCGGATCAGCCTTCTGTGCCCCTTTGCCATACAACGCCTCGTGGTGCCTCTTCACTGATTTCATCAATACCTCTAACTTCTCATCTCTGAAAATTGGTTTTCGGCTTCAGCTCGACATCGTCCTTTGTTTGTTAAAGTTTGTTATCGCGTTGCCATGTCCTTCAGTTGCAAACCTGACATCGGAGTAGTATGAGATTTCAAGTGTGTAATTTCTAAATCATTTCTAGATCATGATATATGATCAATTTCTAGATCATTTAAGAAATGATCTACACCACATCTGGAGTACTGTGTACAGTTCTGGGGACCATACTTTAAGAAAGATAAAGAAGCTCTTTAAAAAGTTCAGAGAAGAGCCACTAAGCTAATTCCGGGTATAAAAGATGAAGCTATGAGAAGAGGCTGAAGATCCTGAATCTCTTTAGTCGTAGGAAAAGGAGACTTAAGGGTGATCTGATTGAGGTCTTTAAATATGTTAAAGCAATCAACAAAGTGAATTATGTAGGATTCCTTCGACCATGGTTCACAAATGGAAGTTGACCAAAGGTAAATTTAGCACTGATATTCGGAAATATTCCTTCACCAAAAGAGTAATTTCGATGAGGAATAGCTTGCTTGACCATATTGTTGAGGCAGAGACCTTGGGAGTTTTCAAGAGCAGGCTTGACTTAAAGCTAGACACCACTGAGTCATTGAGTATCTGAAGTGATATATTCACAATAGCATAAAGAAAGTGGCGAGCATAGTTGGGCTGAACGGCCTGTTCTCGCCATTCATGTTATGTTATGTTATTTTATGTTATGTTATGTGATGTTTTTTCAAAATAGCCACAATGGCCAACAAAGCCAAGTACTAAAGCTCTAACTTGCATACTATTCCATCAATATGAACAGAGCAAGCAATGAATTTACATTGTCATATGATTAAAATAAAGCCTAATGTAGCAAAATTAATAGAATTATAAAATAAGATGTTTTTTATTTATTTTCACATGCTGTTTTGAAATAATTAACAACTGTTCCAGTAAAAGACTTCTAATATGCAATCATAAAGCCCACAGCGGTGGGATGTCAAAATGACCTCACAGCCATTCTAGGAGGTACTGCATTGTCGTCCGTTCTACTGTTAAAATTATGGCATTATTTACAAGCTTGCTTCCGGGATTACTGCTCCTCAGTAGTAGGGGGTTAATTGACATTTGACTTGTAGCTGAGGCTGCTCCTCTTCTGTGGTTTTTGTTTTTAACATGGAAAGTCGGCACAACTGCAAATCTTGCCAAATAATGCTGTCTCGTTTGGAAGCAACTAAGTTATGAGTCAGATTAAGTGCATCTTGATTGCTGGCAGGAAGTCATACTTTTGGTTGTCAATTTTGTCATAGGCACAATTGGCTATAACCTGTTGATGAATGGACTCATTGCAAGTTTTTCAAAGACTGTTTTCAGCAGCCGCAATCTATTTGGATTTATAATTGAGCCTGCTCATCATAATGTATGCTGCTTTGCAAGTAATTAGGTCACAATGCTTTTCTGGCATGTTGATCAGCTGCTATGCTCGAGAATAAGTGATGCAATCTCAGATTTTTGAATCACTGAAAGGGTATGTCTTTGCTCTGGTAAAAGGCAGCAAAATGCCCACAGCAGTTTTTGTATTCTTGTGTTGATGTGTGCTTGACCATAACCCAATATTACAGAAGATACTCCGCATTGTAAATTGCAAACCATGTTTGGCCTTGTTGTAAAATGTAGTTTTTGTGCTTTAAGAGCATGCATTATGGGTGGGATGATCAGACAGGCATGAAAATGTATGAATGGCACGTGGAAGTGCCAGTATGCATGTGGACTGTGATTTCCCACAGCAATAAAACCTCTTGGCCTCAAGATGTGGACCTGGAGTCAGTTCTGCTTGCTAGTTGTCATGTGTTACAGTTCGCCAGCTACGTACGTTGTTTTTAGGATGTCATTTTGAGTTGACTATACAGAGCGGCTACATCTCCAGCTAATAAGTGTAACTGTCATTTGTCAGTCGTGCACATTCCGACCATGGTCAGAATAAAGAAATGCATTCGAAAACAACGACTGCAACAAACACTGTAAAGCTACTTCAAACAATTGTAGCCTTCGTTGATGATCTGTGACTCATTTGGTTTAAAACATAAACAATGTCAAAAGCGACAATTTGGATCATGAATTTGATGTTTCGATAATAACATTGGTGGTAAACGAAACGATCCACCATTTTTGGAATCTGTTTCAACATTTTTCAGTTTTCGTATTATGAACAAAAGGTTTTAATTGCAGCTTGCATAATTGCTGCTTTCTCTATTATGCAAATTGATAATTTTCATTTGGGGCATCCAAGATGAAAAATCTGGTTTGATAGTTATTCCTCATGGTCCAGACACGATCCACTTTGACTCTAAGCTAAAGGCATCCCACGTCTTTTACATTATGGCTAGCTGCATATTAGCCTTTTCCTTTTCACCTAGGATTCTACTCATTGAAAATCTGTAGTTTTGCAGATACAGGAATGGAGTAGCACAGCTTAGGCTTGGCATTGGAATGAACAATTTTTCCAGCTTCAGTGCTGTTTAACTATAAAGTTAAAGTGAGATCTAATTGTCAATATTAAGGCTATGTTCTATTTACCAAGGCATTTGGAAGTCGGAGCTGGGAATGATGTCACACCCAAGCTGGCGGCAGTCGATGACAACAAATGAAAAACTGACTTGGGGTCAGTGGAGTTTCCTCTGGCCAGGATGGCCATTGTCAGCAATACCAGTTGATAACAACGCATTATGTGATATTTTCCTTATACAGAGACCATTGCAACATGTCTTCAAATAAAAGTTGCACAGTTCTTTGTGCACAGCTGATTTAATAGCACACCAAAGAAGAAGCATTAATAGGCAGTATATTACTGCCAGCCAACCTGAACTCGAAACTCGGGGTGGTGAGGTTCCTCAGACTTTCTGAGCATGAAATCCGAGTTAGGGGGGGGTGTTCCAGTTGAAATTTCCAACCAGGCACTTGGAAAGTCCAACTTCCTGGTGTAAATGGAACGTAGCATTACTATCTCTTAGCCCGGCAACTTGCAGCTGCGCCACTAACATATTGCCTCAAAAATTTAGAATGTTTGCTAGCTGCTTTCCAAATTCATTCAGTGATAGTTAACATTAACTAGTCAATGTTTGCTGGATAGTTAACATTCACTAGTCAATGTTTGCTGGCACAACTACTGTGCTCACATCAGGTTTCCATCTGACTATCTAAGTGGGTGGGATTCCGTTCACGTTTGCACATGGAATTGAATTGACTTAGTTTGGTAATCAGTTTGTTTGCTTAGATCAATGCATGTATCTGAATAGTCAAAACAGCTTGTTAATTTTTGCTTTGATCTTGCTTTGCAAGCTAATACTAAATCTCAGCTGTATTGCTGCTGAAATAATTGACAAATGGGTCAAAACACCATTTTCAAACACCTGCTGTGGCAGCCCAAGTTTAAAATGTATGGCATTGATTTATATAAGCTTTGGTGTCCTTATTGATTGGAATATGTGTGCAAAGGTTTATCTTCAGCAGTCATGTAGTTTCAAAGGAGATTTTTAAGATATTTATGAAATTTGGGGGCTTGATCTGATGTCAGAGGTCAAATCAAGGTGAAAATGCAGGGTACAGGAATATATGTTCTCAGTCATGATGTTTAGTACGAACTTACCAAATTTCAATCGAATTGCTGCCGTAATTATTGACAAATGGGTAAAAGTGGCATTTTTAAGATACAGTTGCCTTGCTATGTTTGAAAATGGATCACAATTATTAATGTAAATCTTGGTGTCCTCCTAGATTGTAAAATCTTAGTAAAGTTTCAGCTTCATTAGCCCCGAAGTTTCAGAGGAGATGTTTACAGACCCGAGGTGGACGACTGATGGAAACTGACAATGAAGAACAAACAGGTTATGACATAAGCACACCAGACCGTACAATGTGACAAATAAAAATAATATTAATTATTATTTATTATGATTACCTCACGGAATAATCTACAGATTAGTTAAAATGATCTCACATCTGCGACAGAATATTTTCTCTGAGAAAAAATGTGGTAGAAATTACTCTTAATCTGATATACAAGATTAAAATGCTTGGTAAGATCTGTGTCCGATCAGCTTGATACGCAAGAAAACATTTTTAAAATGTTGTTATACCAACTCAGGTCCACGTGTTAAGTTTGCTTATGTAAAATAAATCTCTGTCTACAATCAGTGACATTACCATAATGCAAGTTAACTCTCAACTTGTTTCTGATTAAGAATAGGATAATTTATTTAATTATTTTTACTGAGCAAATAAGCTGCATTGCCATAAGCTACTTTTATTTTGCAAAAGAAAAAAGATACAATTTTTAAATCAATCAAACGAATCAGCAGTTATCATATATCGCTGAACACACACACACACACACACACACACACACACACACCTTTGTACTTATAACTTTGTGAGGACATTATATTGACTTCCATTCATTCTTCCTGTGTCTCTACAGCCTTTCCCTAATCTTAACAATAAGCAATGTATGCCTAACCCAAACCCTTACCCAAACCTTAACCTATCCCTAATTATAACCTTACCCCTAACCTTAACCAATAAGTCACAATTAGCCTTTGTAGTTGTGAGGACCGGCCAAAATGTCCTCACTTCCCAAAAATGTCCCCACTCTGTAGGAAAAGAACACTTTTTGGTTCTCACTTTGTAGCAAGTACAAGAACAGACTTATGCACACACACACAAATACAGAATATATAAAAGTAGGGCAGTTATATGGCTAGAACATGTGTATGTATATGAGTGATGCGCTGCACTTGCTGTTTGCTTCGAATTGATCTTTTCATCCATTCAGTCCTTATGCTTGACTTTAATTTAGCTGTTTGAAAATGGAAGGAGCTGTTTTGTCTGCTTACTTTGCAAAATATGCCTTTTTTGAGAATTCCAAAATTTTGGTCGCTATTCAAAGCAGTACACCATTCGCTTTGAAGTTCTGTTTGTTCACCACTCACCGGATTCCATTTGAGACTGAATAGAGAAATTAATTCATTTAAATTTCTTTAAAAACAGTGCTGCGACAGTACCAAAGTGTGTCCAAACTTCTGACTTGTATTGTATGTCACTGGAGAGAAACTTGAGTTGCTTCAAAATGCATACTTTTTATCCTTCAACATTACAGGTATCAAAGCCATGAGCACAAACATACCCCCATATCATGAAAGATTCAGGCTTTTAAACTTATGAACTGTCCCCCGCCGCATGCACATGTTGATGCTAAATATGAGCAAAATTGGTCCACTGTTTCTTGAGATATCGCATTAACAAGGTTTACGAAGGCAAAATCAATGTAATTGCAATGTGTCCTCGAAAATGACTGCAAGGTCACCAAAATTGACTGGTGTCGTGGGAATTCCCAAGTACATGTTGGTGGTAAATATGAGCAAAATCGGTCCTCTGATTCTTGAGATATCGCACGAGCACCAACACGACAGACATACGGACGTACGGACAAAGCTGAAAGTTATGTCACCCGCTACGGGGCAGTAATTCATAAATGCATATGATTTTCATAACCCTCATACTAATGTGAATATGTTAACTGTTTTCATTCTCTATTGGTCCCTTTTGCTTGCTTATTACGACATTCACATTTTAACCCTGGACAATGTAATATTCTTCGTTAAGCAGTTTAGTCGCATAAAGCTGTACTGAAACTTGATGGCACTACCACGTTCTACCGATGTTTCTCCGCAGCTGCTACTGGAAACATGTGGGAATTGCTGGCATGATGCACAAAAGAACACATTTCAGTCAGGTAAAAAGTCCTGAATGTGGGGACTCTCACCTTTCTGCAAGACAATAATCTGAAAACACAGCGCCAAAACTACAGCCCCAATTTTGAAATAGTTGGGACGAAGTGCAAATTGTGAATAAAATCAAAATGCAATGACTTTCAGATCACATGAGCCAATGTTATTTACAGTAGAATATAGATAACATTTCAAATGTTGAAAACAAGCTTCTTTCAAATTTCCCTTTGACCTCAGACTAATTGAAATCTTGAAAATAACAGGTTGGCACTATTTGCTTCACAGAAATGAAAGTCATTGCTAGATTTCATTGCTCATAGGTGAGTTGCTAACATGTAGTTGTTGATACTAATTTGCCAGCTAAAGCCAACTACACAACTGGGGTTCTTTGGTTGAAGTAAACAAGGTCAATGGAACCCTGTGGGATTACATTTGGAAATACACTTTTTAACTACTTAAATTTAAATGTTTGGTGCCAAGACTCCATATGGCAAACAAATTGTAAGATCAGTCTACCATATTGTTAGCCTCATAGCATTGTCTCTCCCATTTTTAAAGTTTTTATTTTATTTTTTAAATAATTGTTTTTATTATTTAAGATAATAGACTTTATTTATTTTGTTTTTAAGGTTTTGAGAGAAAAGGAAAAAAAATCATTTTTTTCCCAAACTCCAAAGAACAGGTGGCTGATATCTCAATTTGGCAAAAATATCACTCAGACAATTATGCCATGAGGCATATATGCATATATGATGCATATATGGGTATTAAGAAGCTGTATACAAATAAAATATCAGACAATTATCTTAAACTATTAAGCTGAGTGCTTGTAGTATTTCAATTGACATTTTCAATGATGCAACCAGTGACTACGGGATGTTAATTTATGCAGTATCTGAGCATGCATCTTTGTGCACGTGTGTATCATGGCTTTCACAGAATATCCACCAGCTGACTTGTACATTACATAACGCTGGAAACGGTCCAAGCTCCTGCTTAGGTGTTTTATATAGCACACAGCTTAAGCTCACTATTCCGGCGCATCAAGCAAAGTAACACTCTCAGTTGCAGGCTCTTTATTATTGTTTAAAATAAGGACCGGTGCAATATAACCCTCCAGTTACATACACCTGAAAATACTTTGCTTGGCACTGGAAAAACACTGAAGAAACTATGCTTTAAACAGAAAAGAATACTCAGTAAAGTAGGGTTGTTCCATTGAGACATTTTTCTGATGTTACGTCTTCATTTTCTCATTCAGCGCTGTTGATTGATTCCAGCCGACCAGACTTATTCCTTACACTCGCGGTCTTTGCATGCTATTCCTTTTTATTTTACCCCACCCAGGGGTGTAAATCAGTCACTCTGCGACTCACCTTTCAATCCCGTCCAGCAAATCAATCACCCCATATCACAAGCTCTGACCCTCTCTCTATTTTCCTTTCAATCCCAACCAGAGGTTCAACTCTGCAAAGAAGCCTTTGAGGCAAAAGCTATTCTGTAAGTCATTTACATGTGGCCAGAACATTGAGCGTAGATCATGTGCGTGTTTCTGCCTCGCAAGATTTGGGTTCCTGCCCGGTGCGGAAGGTTAAAAACTAAAGCAAATAATAACGCATTTTTTTTTTTTTTGTCAGCAAAAAATTATATATATACCTGCATTAATTCTCAATTGTTTGTTTTTTTCTAAAAACCAAAGTGCTTTTTTATTTTTCTTTCAAGAAAATTGTTTAGACACCCCATTTTCAATTTTCAAGCAAAAAAAAAGAAAAAAGAAAAAAAAAGTAATCTGGCCAGGCATCCCCTTGCGCATGGTATCGCCTGGTCACCCCCTGCTTGTGTAATGGATTCATGCAGGAGGTGAAATGGCTGCCCATCAGAGTAATCCTGGTGATTTATCTTCTCATCTGCGACTAGCTGCCAGGCCCACGCCGGAGCCATGCTGATTTATTTCTGCCCAGGTTTAGACCATGGGGTGTGACTGTCCGCTTCAATCACCTTCAGCAAAACATTTTTACTCCTTTAATACACCATATGTGGATTTTTGGCCCACTTTACCTTAAAATAAGCATGTTAGCAGTTTAATGTTCATCAACTATTTCAGTTTTTTTTTTCACTTTTGCTGCCCAGAACTATATCAAATTGTCAGTTTAAGTTTTTTCTTCAGAAATAATTTCCATTGTAATGTGGTCACTGTTGTAGTCCATATATTTCATCGCATACGTCTGGAGATAAAATTTTACTCTGCTGTTGCATGTTGTTCACTTTTAATGATGTTTTTTTTTAGTCGAATCGATGGCCCATAGTTTTAGCCTACACTATCCATGAACAAGTATTTTCGAGACTTTCGTTCTTTGATATTAGCGTTTATTACAACACACTTTTTCGCGAGTATGTGGCACTTCGAATTGAACAAGCCCACTCATTTTTGTACAGAAAACAACATATGGTAAGGTTTACTTCCAACGAGCAGATTGACTTCCAACCACATTTGCAATATCTGTGTTGTTTGCCATATCCTTTCCCCCCAGCATGGAGCAACAGACCAGAATACAGAATATTGGAAGAAAGACCCCCCCGCCCCCTAATTCCCTTGCCTGCATTGGACTGAACTGTCACTTTGTATAGGTGGCAGTCAGTCAAGCTAAAGATCCCCCACAGACTGGAAAGGGGTATTTTGCCAAGTCGTCCTAGTTAGGGAGAGCAAAACTATTTTTTCATTCCTAATTCCAACACTGTTGCCAAGCATTCCAACTGCTATTCACTGCGTGACTTGCAATCTCAAGAAATAAAATTACAAATATACTATTAATGAGGGTGTTGGCATCCATTGTCTGATGTTCATTCTTCTATTTTAATGAATCTCGAAGTTCACAGCGTTCCCACGTATTAACGTAGTTTATGGATAAAATGTACCTGCTCCTTTTCACATTGCAGAAATACAGCCTCCATGGAGAATCTGCAGACGATGGCACTATAGCTCCAGTGTAAATGTATGTAGTGGCTGCCACTTCTCCAGCTGAGGAGACCAACACTGGAGAAGTGGTCATGGCATTGGCCTTTCTGCATGAGGGTCAAGACTCAAACCCCAGGTCTTGCTCTGCTCCATCCTCTTAGCGAAGTGATACATGGAAAAGTGATAAACACTGTGGGGTTTCCCTCTTCCGTGCTCTGTTGGATAGGCACTGGCTTTCAAGTTCTGGAACCCAGTTTACTCTCCATGGGAGCCGAAGCAGAGAGGAGAGATTCAAGAGTTTATCCAAATTGCAATGAAATGAGATGTGGAAGCTTTTTTAGTGTTTTTCAAATAGTGCATTCAGAGAGTGCGTGATTAAGATTGGAATTCCCAATCGGATTGAATATTTGCAGTAGTTTAATAAATTCATATTTAAAATGACTGAAAACAGTGATGCACAGTGTTTTCTGGTCAACTATCCTTGGGCTATAACTGAAAGCATTTTATCTTTGAGGAATAATTCCACTTTTTAGCTCGTCGGGACGAGTAACGTCCGGAGAGCTATTGTCGTACCCCCGGCGTCCGCGTCCGCGTCCGTCCGCGTGCAGAAAAACTTTAACCTTGCCCCGGCGAGCTTTGTTGTCTTTCTGACAACTCTTGTTCCAAAATCATAGATGCCAGTATTTCTTATGCTTAAGTTTTTTGTTGTTTTTTTGTTGCTGTTGTTGTTGTTTTTTAAATTATGGTTTGTTTCTAGTTTTTTTCTGATAACATTAACCTAGCATGCTCAAATTTTCAAGTCCTTAAAACACTTATCAACATTTTTGGACTGTACCATAATCAGATTATTTTTACAAATGCTGTATAAAAGCACCTTCTCTCTGAATCTCATCAATAGTGTTTTTTTTTTCATTCACAACATTTTTCGAAGTCATTTAAAGATGATTTTTACTTGAATTTACTTTCACTCAATTCCTGATTCTCACATTTGCAGTCAAGAAGTTGTACGATGCAAAAAAAATACACATCTCACGGCTAATTAGGTTAGTCATCTCTGACTTAAAAGATTCCGAGAATTTGGAGATATCTTTGAGCGCAAGGGATATCGCAGAAAAACTAATATTAAATGGCTGTGAGCATCAGGCCCACAGGCGGCACTGCATTACAAACAGACAGGATTATGGAGTGGAAATCAAGGCATGGACTCAGGAACACTTCGGTAAACCATATACAGGCAGAAACAAGACCCAGAAAAGCTGCCGCCTTCTCTGCGCCTGAGCTTATTTAAAATGGACTGAGCTGGAGCGGAAAATTGTCCTTTGGTCTGCCAACTCAAACTGCCCTGTGGATGGTGAAATTATCTTTGGGAATCATAGATGGCGCAACCTCAGCGCTATAAAGGAGAGGGACCATCCGCCTTGTTTTCTGTGCTCACCTCAAAAGTCTGCATCCGTGATGATATAGGGGTGTGTCAGACTAGTGCATGTGGCATGGGTAACTTGCGCATCTGTGAAGACATCATGAACACTGAACAATATGTACAGGTTTTGGAGCAAAACGTACTGTAACCCAGTCTTTTTCAGGAAAGTCCTCGATTGTTTTAGCAAAACAATGCCAAACACCTTATTCTGCATGTATTACGCTGACATGGCTCGGTATTTAAAGGAGTCTGGGTGCTAAATTGGCATGAAAATATGACAAAGAAGGCTGCGCAGTGTTAAGCAGCTGAAATCCTATATAAAGCAAGAGTGAGAAAACATTTTGATGTCAAAACTACAGCAGCTGGTGTCCTCAGCTCCCAAACACTTACAGAGTGTTGTTAAAAGAAGAGATTATGCAATACAGTAGTAAACATGCCCTTATGGCAACTTTTTTGAAATTTGGCATCAACTTTGAAACGAGGATATATTTATTGGAGAACAATACAATTTCTCTGTTTCAAAATCTGAGATGCTGTCTTTGTATTATTTTCAATTGAATACAGAGATTTAATTATTTGTAAATCATTTTATTCAGTTTTTAATTACATTATTCACAGCGTCCCAACTTTTTGGAAACGGAGTCGTGTTAGGGGGTATACTGCTGAAAGTGTGACCTTGAGAAGAATAATCTTGTTAAGCAGGATATTTATGGCCCTCACAGTGCTTGGGTCGGAATTCCAAAAATGGGTTTCAATTGTGACCTAAATGCAAAACTCTGCGCACTATTGGACACAGATGAAACTGGATATCATTTTACTCTGGCAGATGATGCCATATCAAAATGCCATCTTTTGTACTACAGTACAGTCAAGCACAAATTACAGCATGAAAATGTTTTAAAGACAGACAAAGACTGCTTGAACCACTGAGAAACCAGCCATGTAGTTCGGCGTTACACTCAGCGCAGGGCCTGTTTTCTTGAGAGAATGCGAGATGTCAAATTTGTTCAGCTGAGACTCAGACATGGCGGTGGACCCCATGCAGAGAGGTGAAAGATCAGCTTTGATACTTTTTTGATGCAGATTCTTTCCTCCTCCACCCTCGGCGTCTCTTTGAAATATCCGCTTGGGCCAAAAACCAAGGTGACTCTCTTGTGTCCATCTGCCACAATATTTACCCTCACTGACTGAATACAGTATACAAATGTCAGCGAGACATTATGTCAAGGAAGGACATATTTTCAGATTAAAAATATATACATACAGGCTGATTGGATCAACACATAAAATTAGATCTCAAAAGTAATTTGAAAGCACCATGTCAGGGTATTCTGGTTTTTGTTCCTGCCTGATTTGCAATTTCAGAATTTCAATGAGTTGTTAATTATCCTTAATTAAGCTATCCATGATTGGATTCATTATTTACCATTTTAAGCCATAACATATCAGAAATAATTATGCATGCCATTAAAGATCAACGCTATACAGCCCCAAATCAGAAAAAGTTAAGATGGCATGTTAAAAACAAAACTGAAAATAACAAAATGTAAATTATTTTTGACTTGTATTAGGTGGAAAACAGTACGATAGCACATTACCTGATGTTTCATCACACGCAATTTCTTAATTTTTCAAAATGTAGCACATTTCCATTTTGATTCTCGAAACATATATCAAAAAAGTTGGTATAGTATTCACCATTTTGTAACAATCCCATTCCTTTTCACAACAGTAAACATTTAGGGCCTGATGTTCCCCCTCATGCAATCTATGTATGGACCACTGCCATCTCATTCACGAACCATCAATGGGAATGGTTCTTTGGAGTATATTTAAACATGCGCGCATAATGTCACAAGTGGGCACGATGCGAAGAGTGGTGACCCTTCAAAAGACAAGGGCTCAGCTCCAATACTACTACTGCCATCCTATGTCAGGGCTCTGGTATGCACCTAACTGCATTTTTGTCATTTAAAAATAAAGAAATGCAGGATGATCACTTAAAGGGTTGATCCAGTATGCAGTAAGGTTAAGCACTTAAGTTAACACGATGCATCATGTAAACTTACGGCAAAAATTTCTTGTGTTCTTGTGGGAGCTTATTGCAAACCACTGGATTAGCTTTTACAGTCTACAGTGACAGTCTATGTGGAAGGAACAAAACATATCGCTCGCTTTATGAAGGTGCCAAACCTAGATTATTCAATTAACAGGTTTGTTAATTCTGTTGGGCATGAAAGGCTACGTGAATCATACTGAAAATAGGCAAGATTTTTTTCAGGCTTGGTTTTTCTTCTCTATCTCCCTACTATGGCAATAATGGTCTTATTTATATGATTGAGATGGAAACAGCATGGGCACTACATTCACAACTTACATTTCATGCTATTAATCTATTTTACAAATCATGAAATAAAAATGATCACGGCCAGGCATCTGACAAACAGTGCTCTGTTCTAGAAATCCGCGCTCTTACCCTGCCAGTGTGCAGTGATGCCAGGGGTAACATGCAGCAGCTTTGCTGAAAGTTAAATTTTTGGCGTCTTAAGTCATCAAGGGAGAAATGCAGCATATAAATAAGTTAAAATGTGGCACTATCGTGCAAAAATCAGTCTCAAAATAATGCTAAATTTAGCTAATTATTTAGAGACGTGAACAGAGACACGAACAGTACGAACAACTTTTGTTATGCTTGTTATAAACAAACTGTCCATAACACATTGAAATGGGCTGAACTAAGGTAATCCAGTGGTTTTCATTATTTATTTACTGAGAAAATACTTAAGATTAATCAGTTTCTTTTGGTGCCTCTGTAGCGTTCTTTGCCATCTTGCCGATGATTCGCAAGGTATTGTCGGAGATTGCTCTTACTCCTCCGTGTGCCTCTCAAAAATCTCCATTTGAAGGACCAGATAGCCCTAGCACTTCCCCCTCCGCCTCTTTCTTCACAAGAATCTGAACATCACTACCCCAACACGTGAATACGCAAAACAAAGTGGTTGGGCTAAGGGGTGAACTGGGATTCAGCCTAAAGCTCCATTTTATCACTGGCTGCCTAATCTCAACAATTGGTTGAGCATTTTAGATATGTACTCTGAGTCACTGCCTTTTCAATATTGTTTGTAGTGTAGAGCAGGTGCTTAATCCAGGGGTCAGAAAGTTAAGAAAAAAAAACCTGTTATATTTTCCTATCACCTCTGTTCTCAGCCAGCTCATTATACAAACTACTTCCTCCTGTTCGAGGGATTATGCCCACTGGCCTAAAGTCAGTGACTGGAACAAAATACTGAGCAGGATTTTTAATTTCTGAACCTAGGTTTTCCATTTCTGGCCTCAGTCTACACAAAACTTATGATTGTGGAAGTGGTTGTTAGGTGAGGGAAGGGAGTTTTGCAATGAATTGACTATGTTTGGGATGATGTCTGATTCATTAATGATCGCTGGGCTGTAACAGGACAAAAGAGACTATCATTTGCACCACGCGTTTTCCCTCTGAAGAGGACAAGTGTGCAACTGACATGCCAATTATGCCTGCTCCGTGCTTACAGAAAGCATCAATTGTGAATATCCTGAAAAAGTGTTGCGGTGTATGTTTCATCTTGCCCTTCTTTTGTCCATCCTCACCCATCTCGGTCAGTCTGAATAGCCGTTATCAATGGCATCTGCTCTCTAGTGTTTTTTCGAGCACCGGGCCTGTTCAACAGCTGCAAACTCAAATGTGCATTTTTGATATTTTGAATGATACAAGTGAAAAGGATAGTTAGGCAGAACTATCACCATCCAGAGAGGTGTTTTCAGGCATCAGTGCCCATAAAATGCGAAGTGTAGTAGCTTGGTTCACATCACCGTCTCTGAGAAGAATCTGTCTCAGAGGTAGTGAGCAAAGTGTCTGTTAAAATTATGCGCTGGCTTGGTTTCAGGTTTGAGCCTTCGAGGACAAGGCTGTAATAGTGCATATTGCTAACTGTGGAGAAAGATATTTCTGCCACTCTCCATGATAGACCCAAGTGCGACTGCACTGGTCTGAAACACCCAGTTTGTGTTTCAGTTTTGTAATGACAGTCAAAGATATGTATTTGTTTTAAGACAAACTTCATTCAAAAATTAAATGTTCCTAGCCCGCTGTCAAAATCTTTAAACGAGTAAAAATATCTCACCTTATTAGTACAACGTAATATATTTTGTCCTTATTTTGCTAGACATTGCAAAACCATGATGTGCAGTTGACTAAAAACATGACTAAGATTTCTTTTTAGACAGACTTATGTTTTTGGCTTTGTCTGAAGTTCTCAGTTACTACCATCAGAGCAACAAGCTTCCACTTCTTCTTCTCCTACTATACACCACTCCTTCTGGTATCCATGCCAGAATATGTCAGGAGGGGTAGACTGCAAATTCCTAAAGGTTAATAGGATCCCTCAGAAGAGGGTGTTTCCATTCCTCTGAAATAGATAGCTTTCTATCACCATTAAGACTGTGACCTTTACTTAGAGATGCCACACGCTGCTTTTCTGACGGCAGTCATGTTGACAGATGTCTTGCTCCTTCTCTATATATTAAACCCATGCCCTACCGAAGTCTGTGTAATTTTTGATTTCTTCCGGGTGCACCAGATTCATCACGCAGTTCAATGACATGCATGTCTGGCTAATTGGAGACTCCTAATTGCCCATTAAGTACGAGTGTGCGTGTGAATGGTATGTGAGTGGTATGCATGCCCTGTGATGGATTGGCAAGCTATCCAGGGTGTGTCCCTGCCTTTCACCCATAGTTAAGTGGGACTGAGTGGCGCTAACCCGGAACCGAAGTGAAGAAGAAGAAATATGGATAAATGGATGGATGGATGGATGGATGGATGTGACTTTTAAAGTCTTTTAAAGTTAGGCATATCCTTGTAGGACAAGTTAGTTGGCATTCATGTGATAGCCTGCCACGTGTGATATTCAATTGATTAAAGGAAAATATGGATTCATGATCATCCTAAAAGACCAAGATTTTTAGCATCCCACCATTTGGCATTGAGTTTTGAAAAGTATCAGTGTAAACCATGGGGTAATCCCATAGATTGACATGCAGTGTCATATTACAAGTTTTTTTAGACAGAAATACCACTCCTCATCTTTTAATATATTGCATGTTCTCGTCCTCTGCCCAGACTCTGCAGGTTTATAATTTGGGTTGAAACACAAAAAGACCTGTTGAGGCAATATTTAAAAAAGTAATTGTTACTGTAACTGATCCAAGCAGATGTCTGTTCTCAATGTGAATGACCTTCTATTCACTGCTCACAGCCCAGTAACGTAACTTACTTTGCCTTCATGTATTTCATGATTTTTTATGGTGGAAGTACAAGAGGAAACAACTCTCTAAATAACATGTTGAGATTTGCAGATGTACATCTTACTGCAGGGGAGTAATTCATTGAATGAAAGACATTCAAACCCAATCCTCCATTGAGGTGATTTTAATTAAATGATTTGTTTCAGCACCTGTTTAACCCATTTTAAGTCTTTTAATTCCCTCATTACACCAGTTGCCTTCTAATGGCACTATTGGAGTCGAGGGCCCCTTTATAATAGGAAAATAATTAAATTGGCTATGTACCTTTGAATGAGGCCTCTGGATTATATCACATACTAACGCCATCAGCTTTGAGATAAAATCATCAAGGTGGATTACACTTGAAAAAGAGGATTTTGTCAAGAGGATTTTGTTCTTAAGTTTTTTTTTTTTTTTAATTTCTGCTTCATGAATAGCATCATTTTTGTTCAGAAACAGAATTAGGTAGCGACTCAATTGCAGGCTTAAAAGCTAATGCCTTTGTTGTGCATTTCTCTGCATATACATGAATTGCAGTTTGGTAAACTGAAAGGAGGAAGGAGTCACGATGCTCTGCCACTGTAGATGAATCTGTTTGCAATAAGAAACCCTTGATGTGTGGTTTCACACCCCCCCCCCCTTCCATTCATTTCCATTCATGGCTTATTTCTTTCTTTCTTTTTTTTTGTCTCCTTGATACTGAAGCCCCAGCCAGTCTTTGGCAGTGGGCCTTGTCTATTAAGATGACATTAGCGTGGCTAAGGTGAAGAACTTGACACCTGCTGAGTTTTTGTCATGGCCTCTATTCTAGGCTCACCTGGGTGAGGCTTTTCCTCATTAGTATTCACCGTTTCCATTCATTCCACAAACACAGAGATTCGAGCCAAAAGAGACAAAATACTTGACACCTGAAAGGGGAGCAGTAAGTTAAATGTGCTTCTTTTCAAAGGAATCCGCTATTTCTTTACCTATGGATTTGAGTGTGTGCGTGCATGCGTGTGTGTACACATGTTGTAATAGAAGAGTAAATTGTGTAATTCTGCACTATTTACCAGTGCTTCTCAGTCATATAACAAGAAAAGTCATTAATAAAGATCCACTCCATGGCCAATGTTGGAGATAGACGTGACCAGGCGTCTGAAAGAGGTGTATTGAGAGGTATCCACACGAATGAAGTAATTAGTGAAAATAATTTAAAAGTTTTTTTTTTTCTGAAATGCAGAAAATGGTGAAATAAAGAAGAAAAATTGCAATGCAAATGAGGCAAGAAGAAATATAAACAGATATGTTAAATATTTACAAAAAAGAACCGAAGCAAAACTGACATGAGAGTCAAAAATTAGGAAGAATGATGGATAATCCGTTTTCGGGGCTGATTCAAACACCCCTCACACAACTGAGGGAAAAGCATGTTACATTGATCACAACTCACCAGCAACCTGGGCAGCTAAAACTACCCACCTTTATAACCATCCTTCCACCTCAATTGGGCTAAACTGACCCACACATCACATTGGGAAATTTAGAATTACAAAGAAAATATGAACCAGACAGCACAATAAACATACAGATGGGCCAACCGAAATTAATACAGCACCATTCTCCCCTTCATTCACCGTACGGACAATAATCATTTTTGTACAGATGAAAGTAAGACTCAGAATCAAGGTGAATTATTTTAAATGAGCCATCCGCAGCATACGGGCATTGAAAATGGGTTCATAAGGCTCTCACTTCAGGTGTGCGCTCCCTTACAGAGGCCAGACGTGACAGCACACCAGCTCAGACCGTAAAGCAAACAAAGCAGATAATACAAAACAAACTAAACAGATACCTATTCTCACAAGCGTATTTATAGGGGTAGAATTATTGAAATGAGTAAACGGAACAAATTGTGGTACGTGCTGTTAGGGAGTGCTACATTGTGATTCATATAGATGCGTGCACTCATCTATATAAATACGTGATGACAGCTAATTATAGAGCGTAGGAGAAGTGGCTGTGTATGAATCGAGCAAATAAAAATGTATACGCGGTATGAATTGGCAACGACAAAAGGAAAATGTTTACACGAATACAGGCACATGAAGACGAAAGAAAAAAAAACCCAGTTACTCGAGTACATGCAACTAATCTAATAGTATTTAAACCCACACCATCACAGCCATAATTTAATTTCACTCATTAGGCACTTCTGCTGGTTTACCAGCTGAAGTCAAACATTTCTTAGCGACTTTTAAGGCTACCATTAAGGTAACTCGAGTGTAGATCTATCTATCTATTTCAAGAATTGAAAATGACCCAACAGCGTTTGGTATTGCGCCATGGAAATGAGGCTACGCACGAGGCTTCTACCAGCCTCCATCTGGGTCAAGGGTAGCCCAAGTGTACATCTTAAATAGCTTTTGTATGTTTTCTTCCTAGAAAATTTGTCATTCATTTTGCATTTCACAAAAGCCATACAGTACGTGCGTAGAGTTATACGTTTGCCAATAAATGTTCGTCTAAGAAAAACAACAATTCTATTGCCAAAATGTAAAGATGGTGGTTGTATCTCCGAACAAAGAATCCACTTAAATACACTTCACACTCAAAAAATAAAATGTTTGATTTACTTGAAAATGTTCTGTCAAGTTTTTAGAGAACTTGACTGGGAACTGGCTTCAAGCACAATGAAGAGGAACAAAACACTTCAGCAGAGGGCTTACAGGAACGTTCCTCATGTCTATGCCCTTCCTAGTTCACTTGGCGTAGGCATCTGCGCCCCCTGCGTGGGACTTCTAGGATGCGGCACACCGTGTCAGCGAGGCTGCCATCGATAAGCCGAGGTGAAGGTGGGGAGGGGGGAGGAGGCCTAAAATGAGAGGAACAGACAGGTTTCATACAGGAGACATGGAACACAGGGTGGAAGCAGCAAGGAAAAAGGGCAAGTAAAAGCCTGACCGCCAAAGGTGATAAGACTCCTAATATGGAGAGGGACCTGATGAAGCCAGGAGAGAGATTCTTCTTGGATACTGCCCTCAGGTATATGTCTCGAGTCGTGAGCCACACCTTCTGACTTACTCGTTAGCTGGGAGCTGGACAACATTGGTGGTTGCTCTGCTTCTGGAAGATTTAATCATGCTACTACACAAGTGATGGGGCTCTCTCCCGACCCTGGCAGGCTTAGCAAACCAAGAACTGAGCCAAAGGAACCGCCTCTTTTCTCCCCTTGACTCGTAAAAAGGCCTTTACTTGGCACCGTTCCAGGGAGGAGGTGGATAGCACAGACATAAGGGTGCTGAGGAGGAAGAGACATTGTGCAGGACTTGCCGAAGGATAGATGATTATGGACAGCGATCATGATAGACATTAGTAACCCTCTTTAGGTCAAGTGGCTCTTATTTGTAGCCAGGAGGAAGAGCGAGCTGAGGGTGGAGCACAAGCGAGTCTTGGAGCAAGACAAACTCTACTTGATGATGGTATCTCTGGCCCACTCAATGCGGGGGTCGTAACAGTCTATTCAGGGTCTTCTTAACACCATGGAGGCATGTGGTGACTCTAAGAGAAAGGAGACAAACTTCTCTAGATAGTTACCGGAGGTCAGAACCTAAACCGGGCTTGTATCATTCCCGTCAAGGCTTGGAAGCGGATGCAGGGCCAGACACAACTTTTTAACTTGGGGGCCGTTAATTTGGTCCGTAATTTGGAGGTTTTTCGTAGATGGTCCATAATTTGGGGGTCTTATTGTACATGCTTCAAAATATGTTATTTTGGGTTTTACGTATTACCCCGTATATAGAACTACTTGTAAATATGTAAATCAGCATTGTTAAGTGTATAACAATAATAAATTTGAAATATAAAAATGTTGTCTTGTTGTAATAATTTGGGTGGCAGCCCTAATTATAATGCTTTCACAATGGAAGGATAAACAATTGTTACGGTTCATGGTACGCACTGCTGGCCAGGGATGAAAAATTACCAGGGTTTGTAAATAGAGAAGGCCAAATGGTTATGTATGAAATTTAGACTACTTAATTCAGCCTTCTATTGATGAGACTTTAGGGCTAGTAGGTCAGTAGTTCGGTACTGAGACAGAGATAAATCATGGCCAGGTTTGCAATGTAGCTCGATCAACTGAATCAATGTGTTGCATGGTGTTCGACAACTTACCAGTGGTTTGCACGCCTTGCTTGCACATGTGCGAAGTCAGTAGGTGCCATGGAGATATTGGGATTTTGATATCACGTGACTACTTTTTCTGATTCTCCAGCCCAACTTCAGGTCATTATCACAATTTCACAACCTATCGTCTTCGATCACTCCTGGCCCAAAGACTGCTGGCGCACACGCCAATCCATTCCAACTTCTTCAATTCAGTCTTGCCGGTGAGCCGTGCGGTGGTACCTACAGTCAGGCTTCACCGCAAGTCATCTTAATTTTGGGTAGGATTTATTACTAAGTAACGCACTGCGGTCTCCGTTCATTGGGCATGAAAGAACAAAGGTTGAAGGGCAAGATTCGCCAACATATTTTGTCAATGTGACGTCCGGAAACGACATGTACCGGTAGTATAGATATTTACTCCCGGCCAGCGAATAAAACGATACTTTGATACGCATATTATGTCTGTATTTTGGGGGTGTTTTGGGCCGCTAATTTGGGGGTTTTCTCAGAGCTTCTAATTTTGTGGCCGTTAACGGTCTCTACAAAGGGCTGTATTTTGGCCCTGGGATGGGCACAGAAGGGGGGGCCGAAGGTTCCCACAAGCATTTGGCGGAGGTTAGATAGAGGAGGTTAGCAATGGCTTCATCAATGTCTTGTTAGTAAACTGACATCCCTGTCATGACAGTCACATGAAAAACAGTGGCTATGAGGAAGAGACAGCAGCCTCAGAAAGCATCTCTCCCCCCTTGACACGATGGGGTCACCAGACAGGGAATTCAGCAATGAGATGGTCAGCGCTGCTGCAGTATACGCACAGGCTAGAATTAGCATGCAGCATATGCTCCACTAGGATGAGGTGGGAAACCTGGCATGGTCAACCTGCATGGGTTCCAAGGAAGTTGGCGGGAGGCTGATTTGGCAGAAGCGCTCGTTGGTCTTGGTAGTGGAGGGTAGTGGTAATCCACCCATCTCTCCTGCAGGTGAGTGTCCACTCGCAAAGCCTGATTGATTAGCCCATCGAGTCTGGTTGGAAGTTGGCAAGTACTTAGCTCATCTAGGACAACTATGAAGGCATTGTACAGCGTGCAATGGTCCTAGTTGGTGGAGGTAGCCAGTGTTTGGAAATCGATGGAGTAATTAAATATGGACATGTTGCCCTGGTGAAGGTTAGGCAGGTGCCAAACAGCACTGCGGTCAGACTGATCAAAGACCTTCTTCATTTTATCTGTAAAAGCTACAGGAAACTCTGTACTGTTTGGGTCCCAGCCTGCCTGCCTCCATCAGCTTAGTCGTGACCGTGCCCAGTTAGGTGGGTGATTACAAATGTGACTCTGGAGACCTAAATAGGGAAGGATGACAGCTGGAAGTCAAAGATCATGGAACAGTGTGACAGCTAACATCAAAAGGTGGATGGGTTGCCATCAAAAGGATTCAGCAGGGTGAGGTTGGACTCCGAAAGGTTGGCAGGTCAGGTTAGGGTCTGCAAAAGGGGTGAACTGGCAGCCTCAGCTGTGGCGAAGGAGTCTCGGAAGATGTTAGTGATGGGCACAAGCAGATCAGAAATGGTACCGACGGGATGGCGGAAGGAACCAAGCACAGATCCACAGAAAACCTCTCAGCACTTCTAATAATCTATTCTTCAAAGCTGCATTTGGCACAAACAGAAACATAAACTGAGGAATGAATGCACGCAAAAATCAAGCAAAATGGCAAAATCTTGGCCACAGTTAAAAAATCAACCTACTCTAATTTTGAGTTTATGAGAAGCGATTGGTAAGTTTTAAGGGGTTCTTGGGTTTATTGTTTAAATTCTAGTAGAATTTTGTGAGAAAAATGGGATTTTAGAATTTTGCTGGTCTTTGACAAGAAATTCGGTCAAATACACCGGCCCGAAAAATTCGCTTTCTGAAGCCAAACAACACTTTCTGCTCACTTAAAAACACCTAATATGCACAAAATAGACATCAAACAATGAATCTATGACAGAATTCCGGTTTCAGAGGATTTTCCATGACAGCTAATTAGTGCATTCTTGTAGAGTCAAATAACAAGTAGGTTTACCGTGAAAACTACAATGGCTCTAGCACTGGGGGCAGTGATTTTCATTGCTTCAAAATCAGGATGAAAAACCAACAGTTTTTCATCCTGACGCACAACCGAGTATTAAAACAGGTGCAGGACAAAAAATAATGTCAAAAACTGGAAAAGAGATGTCCGCACACTGTCAAATGAGCTCCCAAGAAAACTTTAATGTACAACAGTTTCGGCCGATATGCCCTTCATCAGGTACAAAACAAGGTTTTTGAGATTTCATGCGCTATGAAATACTGCTGCTGGACCTGTGAGTAATGCATAACGAACCCTTCGTCCTGGTATTTTGAACGCCAAAGAATGTCTAAGCAGAGCATGAATCTGTCCAGAATTTCCAGTGAGTGACCACTCTCGGAAAATAAGTCAAACCAAACTATTATCTTTGTATTTCATAGTAGGCCTATTGTTATTGTGTTTTATTGGGGATTTTGCACTTCGCTTAAAAACAAAAGGGTCAAGGAAACGGTACTCACCAAGGAAATTTGACAGAATTGGGCTGGGTTCATGGCCAATTTCTAAGGCGCTCGTTTAAGATGCCAAAAAAATGATTTGATACATTTGAAATATCATGTTTCAAGGTTGTACGTCCTGATTTTGAAACAATGAAAATCACTGCCTCCAGTGCTAGAGCCATTCTAGTTTTCACGGTATACCACCTTGTTGTAAATTGACTCCATAAGAATGCACCAATTAGCTGTCACGAAAATCCTCTAAAACTGGAAATCTGTCATAGATGAAATGTTTGATGTCTGTTTTGTGCAAATCAGGTATTTTTAAGTGAGGAAAATGCCTTGTTGGGCTTCAGAAAGTGAGTTTTTTGGCCAATGTATTTGACCCAAACTTCTAGTCACGGACCAGCAAAATTCTAAAATCCTGTTTTTCTCACAAAATTCAACTAGAATTTAAAAATAAACCCCAAAACCCTTTAAAACTCACCGAGCACGTCTCAATAGCTCAAAATTTGGGTAGGCTGATTTTTCAACTGTGGCCACCACTTGCTTGATTTTTGTGTACATTCACTCTTGAGAACTGAACATACATCTTATCCATCAACATGGGTAGGATCGCCACTCAGAGGACCACTGGAGACGGGGAGACTATCCTGAAATAAAGTGGTGAAGGTTATTTAGTTTTATTTGATAAACGCTGAAGATGGAGGGAGCTCAGAAAATTTGACTAGGAACTGGCCTCAAGCACAATAAAGAGAACACAACAGTCTAACAGAAGGAAGACCAGTAAACAGGAACATATTTACACCACACCAATAAACAATGAAGGAAGAGAGCTTGTTAGCACCCAAGGACAGGGAAAGAGTGTAAAGAAATGAGGCAATAATGAATCAATTAATGAAAAAGTACGGGAAATTAGCACAGCCGGCTGGACTGGGGAAAAACAATTAGGAAAACATTCAGGACATCAGTTTAATTAATAAACTTAAGTGGAAGTCGCTAATTCAGTTGTGTAAAATTACTTGACATAGCATTTAAGTAAATCTAACATTCCATTGTTTTAATGCATGGGCATAAGTTCGAAAGGAGAATAAAACAGAATTCCAGGGATCATAATTAAATGTCTAAACTTTGCTGAGGGTGGTGGTAGAATATTTGTGTCATTGTTACGTCCACCTGGTAGACCCAAGTGGTGGACAGTAGCACGACAACCAAAATAATCAAAAGTCTCGGTGAAAGTGAAAAAAAAGGATTTATTGTGATTACAAAAACAAACACGTAGTGGGGGAGGACGGGACAAAATGGTTGTGCCAAAGTAAAATAAATTCCATAAAACACAAAAAGTACTGGCTAAACTATCCAAAGAAAATAAAACAAACCAAGAGCCTAACTGCCTTACCTAAAAAAAGACTTCAAAAACATTACAAGGGTGGCACAACCAATAAACCTAGTGAAATAACACTGGATAACCTACGTGAATGTGACAATGTATAGGGTACCCCAACTCACCGAGTCCCTCCAAACCTCCCACCACACAGTGCAAAAAAAAAAAACAAAGTCCCAGACATCCACCATTTTATAGGATCCTGGAGAAAGGAAGCCAATAAGCAGCATGGCCTGCCTTCACAGGTGAGGGTGATTCCTCATAAGCATGGCCTGCCTTCACAGGTGAGCATGATTCCTCATTAGCATGGCCTGCCTTCACAGGTGAGGGTGATTCCTCATTAAGTACCTGAAGAAAAAAAACAAAGCGAAGGGGGACGAGAAACAAAGACAGACTCCTGGCTGCCTGGTACGCAACAGTCATCATAAACACTTTTAGTATCAGCCATAGACTGTATGCAATCAATGGTTTCAATGCGTAAAACTGAACTGCAGACAACACAAGCAAGGTACTGTTCTGGAAAAGTGGATACTTTTTTTTGTGGAGACATAATGTATATGTTCACACAAAGGAAAAATAAAGTAGCTGTATATCGTACACTGACCTGGCATTGCTTTGCTCGCGAAGAGTATCGCTTGCTGTGTTTACCGGAAGTGTACAGTGCTGTGAAAAAGTATTTCTGATGGGACACTTTGTCAAAGAGAACATTTATTAAAACATAGAAGCATACATTGAGTTTGGCGGTATGGCTCTGTTCGAGAGATCCCTGCCCGTCCAGCGTGGAACCGAAGGCAGGGAGCTGCTATTAACCCCCCTGTCCATAGAACAGAGCCAAAAGCAACAATGACCTCAGACAGAAGAGACATTGTTATGTGTGACAGTTAGACATGAAAGAACAGGATTACAGAAGCTACAAATGACAGGAGGAGCTGGGGAGGAGGAGGGATGTTAAGCGTACATGCTGCGAGCCTCTGCTCAGAATGCGAGCTTAAGTAAACTAGCATATCAATCGAGCAATCGTGTGACGGCAAATCAGATGACATACAAGAGCACTCAGGTGATTCAAGCTCGAGAAGCGGCTACTATAGTTACCAAGCTTGACTCCGTGCCCATCAGAATTACTCAAAGCTACATTTCTGATGGGACACTTTGTCAAAGAGAACATTTATTAAAACATAGAAGCATACATTGAGTTTGGCGGTATGGCTCTGTTCGAGAGATCCCTGCCCGTCCAGCGTGGAACCGAAGGCAGGGAGCTGCTATTAACCCCCCAAAACAGAACCATACTGATGCCCGCCAACAATGAAAAATGGTGCTTCCATAGGTTTAAAGCAGCCCGGCGGCTTTCAGAATTTCCCTTGAAGCCAAGTGTGAGAGAAATACTCCATGTGAAATGCACTGTGTGTAGTGACAGCCCGACGGCTGGAATTCTCTAGAGCCAAGTACGAGAGAAATCCCATGTGAAGTGCGCTGTGTCGTGACAGCCCGGCGGCTGGCACATTTCTCTTGAAGCCAAACACAAGAGAAATATTCTATGCCAAATGTACTGTGTGTCGTGACAGCCCGGCAGCTGGCACAATTTCTCTTGAAGCCAAACACAAGAGAAATATTCTATGCCGAATGTACTGTGTGTCGTGACAGCCCGGCGGCTGGCACAATTCCTCTTGAAGCCAAACACAAGAGAAATATTCTATGTGGAGTGTACTATGTGTCGCGACAGCCCGGCGGCTGGCACAATTTCTCTTGAAGACAAACACAAGAGAAATATTCTATGTGTAGTGTACTATGTGTCGCGACAGCCCGGCGGCTGGCACAATTTCTCTTGAAGCCAAACACAAGAGAAATATTCTATGTGGAGTGTACTATGTGTCGCGACAGCCCGGCGGCTGGCACAATTTCTCTTGAAGCCAAACACAAGAGAAATATTCTATGTGGAATGTACTATGTGCCGTGATTGTCTGGCGGCTGGCACAATTTCTCTTGAAGCCAAACACAAGAGAAATATTCTATGTGAGTGTATTATGTGTCGTGACAGCCCGGCGGCTGGCACAATTTCTCTTGAAGCCAAACACAAGGGAAATATTCTATGTGAGTGTATTATGTGTCGTGACAGCCCGGCGGCTGGCACAATTTCTCTTGAAGCCAAACACAAGGGAAATATTCTATGTGAGTGTACAATGTGTCGTGACAGCCTGGCGGCAGGCACGATTTCTCTTGAAGCCAAACACAAGAGAAATATTCTAAATGTAGTGATAGTCCTATAGTGAAGCAGTCTGCAATGAAATAATCTATGTGAAGTGTAGTATGTGTCGTGACAGCCCGGTGGCTGGCACAATTTCTCTTGAAGCCAAACACAAGAGAAATATTCTATCTGAGTGTACCGAGACAGCCCAGTGGTTGGCACCATTCTTGAAGCCGTGTACAATAAAATAATCTATGAGAAGAGTAGTATGTGTCTTGACAGCCCGCGGCTGGCACAATTTCTCTTGAAGCCAAATACAAGAGAAATATTCTATGTGAGTGTATTATGTGTCGTGACAGCCCGGCGGCTGGCACAATTTCTCTTGAAGCCAAACACAAGAGAAATATTCTTAATGTAGTGATAGACCTGTAGTGAAGCCTTGTACAATGAAATAATCTATGTGAAGTGTTGTATGTGTAGTGATAGGCCGGCGGCTGGCACAATTTCTCTTGAAGCCAAACACAAGAGAAATATTCTATGTGAGTGTATTGTGTGGCGCGACAGCCCGGCGGCTGGCACCATTTCTCTTGAAGCCAAACACAAGAGAAATATTCAAAATGTAGTGATAGTCCTCTCAAAGATTCATGAGAATTATACTATATGATTTGAGGTAAATGACATGAGGCAGAACCTATAATAATTGAAGTGTATGTTGTGGTGAATGACATGACATGTGTGCCGAAGAGTGACACTTCGTGCCCTGACTATGTGTATAGAGTATACTAAATGATGCATGAATCAGACGTACAGGAGGATTTGTTTAACATACAAAACCTGGTGACCACTTACAGTCTTACGTATCCAACTGAGCTTCCACAATGTCTTTAATTCCTGGGTGAGGGTAATGTTCTTGGCTGCGAGTCCAATGTCCTGAGGCCTTAATGCCTTTGTTAAGCCACGAAGGAGCGATGCACTGCTTGAATATAGAAATGAAGCAGAGCTGAGCGGTGAACTAGAAATGGGTTCCCAAACCTCCGAGATGATCAAAGGAACTCTATGGTCGCAATGCACTTTGTAGAAAACCCTGGTCTGAACCCCTCGAAAGCAAGCCAGTGGCAACAGTGGCAAGGAAAAACTCCCTATGTGCTAAAATATAGGAAGAAACCTTGGGAGGAACCAGGCTTAAGAGGGAAGGTCCATCCTCCTCTGACCGTCCCAGGGTCTGAGTTCATGGTTGCCGTAATGCGAAAGGGAAGTTGACAAGCAGCCCAGTATTTGTAGTTTGCTGATGCCATGACCCAGTCCATGATGTGAAGCAGCGCTTGTGCAGAGGCCAGGTTGCATTGATGCAAAGATCAGCAGCAGCATACTCAGGGCAGGGTCCACCGTGGACATGCAGAAACGAAAAGCAGACAATTAGTGGAGAACACAGTGGGAAGCATGCTAGGAATGTACCATGAATAAATGCTGCCGACTCCATAAAGTTGATATAAAAGGGAGAATATAAATATATACACATACATGCATGTGCACACATATGAATGAAAACGGTAAAAACCTTGCTGAATCTGAAAGCTGGGAGAGTTGCTCGAATCCCCCAAAACAATGATGTAGCAAAACCAAACATCAGAGGCTAATGACCGAGCCCTGCAGCAGTGACCTTTGGGTCGATCCAGCAACTGGCTGTTATAGACTGTAGGACATACTGAGCGGGCAAAGCAAATCAGTTTGAATGTAATGAGTAGCAGACCACAAGCACTAGCTGGATGCCGACATGGGGTAAATATTAGTGAAGTATGGCAACATGCCGCATCATGGCATTGCTGAGCATGCGCAAGATAGCCACAGCTTGAGTATATGAGTTTGAAGTTGGCAAGCGCTCCGAGGTTTCCTTGATTGCCATGTTCTGCTTTGCAAAATATTTATTAATTTTTAATTTTATTATTTTTTTATTTTTTAAAACCAACTAGGGTGCTAGTGTATGGTTATACAGGAACACTAGAGGCACTTCTGGAGTGCAAACCTTCACTTAAACAGCACAGTCTGAATCTTGCTGAGTGGAGTAAGTACAATCATTGAGTCATAAGATTTCCAGGTGGCTGCCATATTGTGCTAGTGATGGTGATCAAAATCAGCAGAGTCTATCCCTGATGTAATTGTGACCCACCCACAGGATTTTCAGAAATATCTGCTCATTACATATGCGATAAGCTGTTCACACAAAACAAACAAATGCACGGATCACATGACCTCTTGCCAACTCGCATTGCGGACGTAGATGCCACCAATGATAGCCGTTTTGCCCAATTTGGGAAGTTACAAAGACTTGTCAATTACTGACAAGGAGAAGCAATACCAGATTGATTTCAGAAACTAAAGCTGACTGGGATGGCTGTTCCCACTGATTCCGCAGCTTGTGTGTTTTTTTTTTTTTTTAATTAAGATTTACTGAGCAGGCCAAAGTTAGCATTTCCCGTTAGTTTGCTAGTGCGAGGTGAATGCCATGCAATTTCCAAACAGTTACCACAACTTAACACTTACAATAGCAGCACCTGCTAGGAGCAGATGAGTAAAGCCGACAGGGAAGTAAGTGCAGCATAACTATTGGATCCAAGCAGCATATCGGCAATCGATTTTAACTTAAATGAGGATTGCAATTTGGACCAGTCATTTGAACAGCATTAGGGCAACATGAGAATAACGCTTTTGTTTTGGCCGCAGATACATGAATTACTGAATTTACTACAATTCCTGTGCCACACATACAGTCGTTGAAGCATTAATGAAGAGCCAATTGCTTTAGATGTACAGACTTTTTTTTTTTTAATAAATAATGGGTCGAAGACAATCTGAGCCATAGGACATTTCTTGATAGACACTCCAACTATGCCAACATGGGCGCTGAGAATGGGAATAACTGGCAAACTATAGCATTTCAGCCCGTAAGTTGCTATAAACGGGCTTGGTACAAGGCAAAAGTTAAGCCGCAATCCAATAGACCTCAGAACCAGTTCGAGCGAAACGGATTAGTAGTGCACAGTCAATCCATGTAGTTACACTACTGAGAACCTGGGAAAAAGAGTTAACAATTCGAGCTAAACCCAAGGGTTTTAAAATTTAAATCACTGGACCAAGTGGCATCCAACCCAGAGGTTGCTGCAAAAATTTAATTGTAGTTTCAAATATTCCAGGCCAAGTGAATTGGGTGCAGCTGGAAAGACAAAGTGATTATTTGTCGACTCCGTAAGGCGTAAACCATAAATGCGATTCAAAGCCGAGCTCGTTCATTGCTGCAGAAAGATGACGTTCCACATGCATTTACCAAGGCTTTTCCAAAACCCGACTGTACAAATGAACAGCAGCACCCCGTGTAAAAAGGAAAGCTAGCGGCTCGCGTAACTTCGCGAAATAAGACATGACATGCAGCTCTGCGCTGCGAGTACAAACACTGCAAAGGCTGAAATTAGCATTCCGGCACGCTTGTCTGAAAGACATGCAGATTTCAGCACCAAGCTCCCGATTAAGACAAGACTGCAGTGCGTTACTGCGTTATCTAAGCATCCAAAGGTTTTCGACACCAGCAAAAGATCAGCTTCTGACAGAGTAACGTTACCGGTTCGCTAAACAAGAACTGGAATCGAGATTTTGTGGCTGCATCCTGATGACCATGCGCTGCTTTAAATTTACGGTTGATAAATGACACGCCGATGCGAAACGTTCCTTCGGCAAAAACAAACGCAATGCTTCCGAAGCAAGCCACATAAATTATGATACAAGTTTGTATTACGCTGGTTATCCTGCATAACCTAGCACTTCTAAGGAGACGACATGCGAGCGTGACATCAAACCACAGCAAATCACGAAATGCAGTAACCAAACTAAGCATGTTATAAAAGTAGCAGTGATAACGAAAACCACGAACCTCGTTACAGGTGGCTCCGTTTGCGGTGGCAGCAATGTTAAGCGTACATGCTGCGAGCCTCTGCTCAGAATGCGAGCTTAAGTAAACTAGCATATCAATCGAGCAATCGTGTGACGGCAAATCAGATGACATACAAGAGCACTCAGGTGATTCAAGCTCGAGAAGCGGCTACTATAGTTACCAAGCTTGACTCCGTGCCCATCAGAATTACTCAAAGCTACATTTGTCCCGTCCTGATTTCTTATTTTTTTGCATATTTGTCATATTTAAATGTTTAAGATCAAACTAATTTTGATATTAAGCTAAAACAACCTGGGTAATAACAAAATGCAGTTTTTAAATGATGATTTCATTTTTTTTTTAGGGAAAAAGCTATCCAAATCTTCCTGGTCCTATGTGAAAAGTAATCGCCCCCTAAACCGATTATAACAGGATGCGCCACCCTCGGTGACAATAACTGCAATCAAGCATTTGCGATAACTAGCAACGAGTCTTTCTTATAACTCTGGAGGAATTTTGGCGCACTCTTCTAAGTAGAATTGTTTTAATCCAGCCACATTGGAGGGTTTTTGAGCATGAACGGCCTTAAAAAGGTCATGTCACAGCATCGGATTTAAGTCCAGACTTTGACTAGGCCACTCCAAAACCTTCATTTTGTTATTTTTAAGCCACTCAGAGGTAGACTTGCTGGTGTGTTTCGGATCATTGTCCTGTTGCATAACCCAGGTGCGCTTGAGCTTGAGGTCACAAACTGACGGTCGGACATTCTCACTCAGGATTTTCTGGTAGAGAGCAGAATTTAAGGTTCCATTAATTACAGCAAGTCATCCAGGTCCTGAAGCCGCAAAGCAGCCCCATACCATCACACTACTACCACCATGTTTCACTATTTATATGATGTTCTTCTGATGATATGCTGTGTTTGTTTTATGCCAGATGTAATGGGATGCACACCTTCCAAAAAGTTCAACTTTTGTCTCGTCAGTCCACAGAATATTTTTCCCAAAGTCTTGGGGGTCATCAAGATGTTTTTGGCAAATGTGAGACAAGCCTCTGTTTTCTTTTTGGTCAGCAGTGGTTTTCACCTTGGAACTCTCCCACGCATGCCATTTTTGCCTAGTCTCTTTCTTATTGTTAAATTATGAACACTGATTTTAACTGAGGCAAGTGAGGCCTGCAGTCCTTTAGATGTTGTTCTGGGTTCTTTTTTGTAAACTCCTGGATGAGTCGTCGATACGCACTTGGAGTAATTCTGGTGGGCCAGCCACCCCTGGGAAGGTTCACCACTGTTCCAAGTTTTCTCTATTTGTTGAGAATGGCTCTCATTGTGGTTCACTGGAGTCCCGGAGCCTTAAAAATGGCTTTGTAACCCTTTCCAGACTGATAGATGTCAATGACTTTGTTTCTCTTCTGTTGTCAAATTTCTTTAGAGCGCGGCATGAAGTGTTGTTTTTTGAGATCTTTTAGCCTACTTCACTTTGTCAGACAGGGTCCATTTAAGTGATTTCTTGATTCAACAGGTCTGATAGTAATCAGGCCTGGGTGTGGCTAGTGAAATTGACCTAAGAAAATGTGGTAAATCAGAACTCATGTTTAGCAAGGTTGGGGGGTGCATTTCTTTTTCACATAGAGCCAGGAAGGTTTTGAAAGCTTATTTTCCCTTCATAAATGAAATCATTATTTAAAAACTGCACTTTGTATTTACAGTCATTATCTTTGTCTAATATTAAAGTTTTCAAAAAGTGTGCAAAAAATAAGAAATCAGGAAGGCGGCAAATACTTTCTCACAGCACTGTACATTCCAACATGGTGAATTGACCTCCTTGAATCTACAGGATGTCAGCCAATCACTTGCTCCGATTTGGCAAGAATAGCTATAGCACCACTGGTTGCAAAGTTAGGAAATTTAATAGTGATCCCCAGAATTAAGCTCACAGCCAGCAGCACAAATTATAGTATACTGTTCTATCTATTATGAGCTCCATTTCACACTATATGGAAATAAATATCCAGCTGATCTTCTTTCTAATCTTATCTAGTGGTAAAACACAGCCAAGGCAAGCAAAAACCGCAGCGTTGTAAATTTTATTTTTCAATAAATGACAGAACCAAAGCATCTACAAGATCAAGTGTAGACTGTCTTGATTCACTAAAACCCTCAAGTAAAAATCCATTTTGAGTGGTTGAGGGAGAGACAGAGGTTATCCCTCAAGTGTTTAGATTGAACATATGAAGATTTCCCTGTTTCCCTGTCTGTAGGGAGAATCCTGCACAGAAGTGTAAAGCGGCCTCTAATTTAATATTACACCCAGCTGGTGGTCTGACACCAAAACTCCTGTATCTGAGTGAATCTCCCCTCAGCAGGGCCACTCTTAAATGGATTTTGAAGCCGCTGTAATGTAACATAAATTAAATTGGAATACGGATATGTTGACATGTTGACAAAAGCAACAATTCACAAAGAGGTCAGTTCAGTACCACGCTTGCGTAGAACGTTGCCAGATAAAATGATCACAATTGTATATGAACCAGATGTCTGAAAGCAAACTGAATCACAAACTTGTTTAAAAGCGTATGGTTCTCTTTAAACTATGTGTAACTCCAGTAAATCAGATCAAATAAATTTCTTACAACCCCATTTCTGAATTGGCATGTAATTCTTAGATCCCCCACCTTGGGATGGCTGATACTGGAAACAAAACGAGGTGGAGGGATGGGCAGATAAACAGGAGGACCAACAGGATAAAAAAGCACATTGACACGATAAAATGTATCCATATATCAAATTTTGTCAAGAAATATTGGACAGTTTAGGAGATCTGGCCTGGAGAAGAGGCGCTAAAGAACAGCGTTCATTCCTATATCGCCATGCACTTCGTGGGCGGGGACAAGAATGCAATATGGGAAATGCAAATAAAAAAGTCAACAGTGATTTCATCCCTAACCTGTATTAAATTGAAAACATCTTGCTTTATTGAAAGATGTTTCTGAAAAATTAGGACAGTGGTGCCATTACCACTGTTTTACATCACCTTTCCTTTAGACAGCACACAGAGTAATCATTAGGGGAATTTAGGAAGCCAATTGTTCAACTATCTTTTGATACACGTCTTCAGCTGCTCAGATGTCCAGTGTCATCACTGTCATATTTTGCGCCTTTTAAACTACTTCATGTCTTCAATGGGATGGGGCTAGACTTAAGGTGGGCCAGTCTTGCAACTGCACCTAGCTGCACTGTTGTAACACGAGTTGAATGTTGCTTGCCATTGAAATTAGCAAAAAAAGACATCATAAGTTGCCTAAAAATGTATGACTGTGGTGGTTGGCATCAGTGGTGCCAACACAGATGTTCAAGTTACCTGTGCAATGGAAACCAACTAACCCCCATTATATGATAGGCTTCTGAACATTAAATTTAACAACTAGGAGGGTCCTTCTCTTCTTTTGGCTGGAGAGCACAACATCAGTTATAAAATTAATAATCTGAAAGGTTGATAGGTTCAACAACATACTTTTGTACATTTCCACTGTGCATCATTCTATTTTGTAAGCTGTTGCTATAAGTGAAGTTGACATTGTTTTTTTGTATCCATTACAAAAAAAATGTTGGTTTTTAATGTAATACAGCCTGAGGGTTCGAAGATAAGGGGCACTCATTATTGATTTCCCAACTCATCCTTAATGCTGACATTTCTCCAGATTTGCCGCATTTTTGAATGATTCCATGCACTGTAGGGGGGCGTTGCTTTGTTGATCTTATGCTGTTTTTACACCATTGGATTAGCCAATGAACCAATGTTCGTAAAGTTTTCGGTCAGTTGTTGCTTGTAAACACCAGAGGCCCTAGTGGTTGCTCCTGCCAGATCAAAGCATGATAGTGGCTTTCACCCAATACATTCACTTGGGGTATTTGCACTCAGTCAAGTACCAACTTCAGTGATGAATTTATGGTAGCCGGCCAAAGTTTCAAAGAGGAAGTGAAAACTGCAAGTGCTTTAAGGCTGAGTCATCTTACATCAGGATGCGCTTAACAGGAGGTTAGGTTGATGACCCACATGTTAAATCTGACCTCTGAGGGACACCATCGATCTTGATCGTCTTTGCATGTCCAAAGGCCACTTATCAGTGTTCATATTTAGTAATACTTCAGGTCAGCATTATTACATTGTGACGGGAAACCGAGACTGACCAGCTCTCAGTGCTGATGACAACTCTTTTTGTCCAGTTAAAAAGAGGTTGGTCAAACCTAAAAAAGAGGTCAGTTTGATTACACTACGGGCACAAGGTCTGACATGGAAACAAAGTCATATACACACCAGGCCTCCAGGAAGAGATATTAAGCTCTATTTGGTTTGCCCTTGATGAAAATGAGTTAAACTTTCTTTTTTTTTTTTTTGGCTGTGGCTGCTCCTCAGTTAATTGCTTAATGTTCTTGAAGAGCTACTGCTGCCGCACAGCTTTATCACTTGGCCTCTCGCACTGATGACAGAAACACATTAAGCAAGTCTTTGCCCTTCAAGAACATATTTGAATACTTGGGGTGAGGACGGTCTCTGAGAGAGTTCTGCAGTTTCATCCATTATCATAACAGCCTTGTTACTGGGACACAGCCACACAAGCCAAAATGATATCCAGAGTTGGGGAAAGTACTGATAAAAAGTAAGTAGTCCAAAAAAGAGCTATTTGGTTAATTTTAACTTACTGCGGGATAAAAGCAATTAGTTACATAGGAAAGTAACTTTTGTGCTACTTTTTTGTCCACTATTTCAATATTGCTGAGACAATGGGGTCTATTCTCCCATGCGCATAAGTCAAAGAAAGCGCGGAGCTACGCGTTTTTCAGCCTAAGCATATTCTCCCCTCGACTTAAGTCTGTGCATTACGCGCGCCGAAGGCAGTTACGCGCTTGGGGCGGAGCAAGGCTGAAATCGGGGCGTCTCCGGACGTTTCTCAGGCAAATAACACTTACGCGTATTCTCCCCCTGGCTTACGCTTTTTTCTGTTAAGCGCTTTTGAGGGCTGTATTAAGGTCAAGCGCCACCATAATGCGAAATTGAATATTGCGTTTGATGTCGGTTATAGGCCGAATTTTAACATTTAGTTTATTTTATTTAACATGGTAAAGGTTGAGACATTTAATATTCAATTGTTCTTCCTTATTTCTAAACTACATTTCTCAAAGCCATAATAATTTATCAAACGAAATCATCACATGATATTAAGCATCAGCCTCTTCTCCAATCAGTTAAATTACAAACGCAAAACAATTAATATGAGTATACATAAGACCATCATTCTACCATGCCCTCAAAATCTAAAACCAAAATGCCAGTCCTGCATTTGCTTGCACTCTTGCGTGATTGGGAAAGAGTAAGAGGAGTGCGTCGGGCTCGAAGACGAACACACATATATCGACTTCGTTTGGACATCCTGGGACTAACAAATCGAGTGCATCCAGCGCTTTCGTCTGAACCGTGCATGAGGCAATCATCTATCTTTGCCGACTTCTGGATGAAAAGCTATCCAGCCGCAGCAATTATCAACAAAACATACCCGTGGTCATCAACGTCAGAACTGCGCTGTCGCTCCTGGCATCTGGGTCGTTTCAGAGAGTGGCTGGTGATATCATTCACATCACAGGCGTCTGTGTCAAGGTGTCTGACGCAGTTCGTTGGCGCTTCAAGTTCTTCTCCATGCACTTCCACTACAGAAAGAGTGGATGCCATCCCCTCCTCCTGTGCAGTGAAATGCACAGTGGATGATGGTTGCCCACCACCTGTTGCGTGTACACTTCTGCGGTGTGCAGAGAGCCTGGCTTTTACAGCGTCCTGCAGATCTCTCCATTTATGCTTTAAATCGGGCATACTGCGCTTACATCTCCCCATCGAAGTCACATCCAGAACGATTCGCAGCTTAATTCCTCGGATCAGCCTTCAGTGCCTGCTGCCATACAACACCAACATCTGTGAAATTTGGTTTTCGGCTTTGGCTCGACGTCGCCATCATTGTCTTCATGTTCTATTAACAAATGCGACTGCCCTATATGTTCGTGATAATCTAAAAAGTTGTGATATTCTCACGAGTGAAGAGATTGATTTTCTAATTGAGGATATTTGTATTAACTAACTTGTGTCTTTGTAATTTTTTTTTACCATTGATAATACGGTGTATTTTACTGTGTGAATAAAGATATTATTAAATAGGCTACTCTCGATTGAGCCCTACCCTTGCAAATACCAAAGCACTACCCATTTGTTAATCAATTTTAGCCTATAAAGAATAGCCGACATGGGAAGAATCATCAGTAAATGGGATAATTGATTATAATAAGTATTAGGCTAATCGCATGGCGGGGGATAAAAAAAAAAAGAGATGTCTGAATTACTTCTTGTAATTGGAACAGACCTACATAGGCCTACTATTACAGCGCCATATAAAACCTCGTATCTTCAAAATGACAAACTTCACAGGAAAATAAAGAATAAGTATAAAATTAAATAATCGTAATAAAATAATATGAACGGATAAATATAGTTCAAAATAAAAAATGTTTAATTTTGCGTGTAAGAATAGTGGACATACAAGTTTTAGTTTCTTATCAGTTTGGAGATACGAGGTTTTATCAGCAGGCTGACGACATTCAAATTTAAAGTCTGGTTTGCGTTTTCCATGGACCACAACTGCATTTTCATGGTTAATCAGAAAATCCTTTTTCCATGTTGTCCTGATAGCCATAATCAATGAGCTTTGTACAGAGTCTGCCTTTCTTTTGCATTACACCTCTTTCATAAGGCCACCTACATTCTGAAGTTAATTGCTGTGGGGGTGATTAAAGCGCGTAGGGGAGAATATGCGTAACTCAAAAGTGCTTAACTCGAATCGCTTAAAAAAGGACTTACGCGCTAATGGGAGAATGTGAACAAGTTTTAACTGTCATTGTACAACCATTTTCATTAGGATAAAAGTTAGTGGAACAATAAAACAATGTTTTCCAATTTTCTTGCAAATCTGTAACCTCAACAAGCTTCCTACCAAGCATCAAGCACACTTTCACAGCGCAATATACGAACAACTACCATCTTTTGGCATTATGAAATAAATTAACTACACTCTCTAAAAAACAGACTCTCAGAAACTTATCAGTAATTCCCTATTAAACACTGTGGTGTGTCCTTGGTGTGAATTTTAAAGTTTAGCAAATATGGTAATCTTGGAATCACAGTTGCCTCTGTATGCACGGTAGTATTGACTGCACAGAATTTGTATCTGAGGCTTTAGGTTTGGGCACTACAGGCGCATCAGCTGGCTCTGAAGCAATGCCCTAACAAAACACAAATTTTTTCAGATAAAATTGGTTTCATGAAAGTTCTACATTTTTCATCCATCTTTGTCAGGTAATGGCATGACTGATTTCCTTTTCATCTGGGCACGGGGCTTGTGCCAAACCTGTTGTACACTCATGTAAGCAGCAGCAGGAACATATTTGGTACCAAGCCTGGAGTAATGGGCTATGATGTCAACTTTGATGTTTGACAGCTCAATTTCACAAATTCAGATGATTCATTGTGTATATACTGGCTAAATTTAATACAGTAAATGAGATGGCTAGACCTCTTAAGTCTCAGACTGGGACGCCTGGCAGTTTACATATGCCACCAAGTTAGCCTACTCGTAGATTTTATCAACAGTAATGATAGTTACAATTTCATTCATTCACTGAAGTTCGATGTCTGGATGTGAAAAACCTATTGGTGCTAAATTAAACTACACAGGATGTCTCAGTGGAGAGAAGCCAGAGAATCCTTTATTCTGAGAATATTGAACCGAATCCATGATTACTGTAATAACAGCAGCAGCATCACAAGTAACAAGCATTGATCTCAAGAAAAATATAACTATGTTGGTTATGTTTGAGTCATTGGAATTTGTTCTGATATATGCTTCAGTATTTGTGTTTTGCTGACTGATAACAATATAGTCAGCAACTCAGAGAACATTACGCGGTACACCTCCTCATTGTTTGGTAAAACTTACCATTGGTACAGTTCCAGCACCAGCATTTCTGGTTGTTTTTTATCAGAGAAGGTTGTTTCAGCTGGCTGAAAAAAAGGTGTCAAAAGTTTAAAGGCACGACGGGTTGTTTACACAGATGGCTTTTTGTAGGCTCTAGTTCAGAAGAAATGGAATCAGATTTGCAAGCGGCCAGCTTTGGCAAAACATGTGAAGAAAGTTGCTGAACTCCGTTCGGTCTCAATGACAGGCAACAGAAATTATTGTTTAGTTGAAAGAGAGGACTACACAGTGTGATAGAACAAAAAATATTGAATTAACATCAATCAGACATAACTATTTCAGGGGGTTGTATTCACCAAGCGCCTTATCTGAGCGCTGACAATTTTTGTAAATGTCACTTTAAAGTTCTATGAGAGTTCATGCTCTCATATTCAGAGATCGAGTTCTACTAAGAAAAAGATAGAAATGTTGAGCTGAAAGTCAGGACTGGGTTGACCTCATTAACAAGGATGACAACATGTCTCACACCATGTCCCATGCCCGTTGAGAGGTTTCCATGATGCCTCTGGCTGTCAATGTGCTCTCCGTTTCTTTTGGGTAATTGGTTTTAATTAATTGATTCATCATATTTCTTGTGCCTTTCCTTGCACCTGCTCTCACTGTTACTCGTCGTCTCAGTGCAGTTAAGTTTGTGTCTGTCTGCCTTTCTTTTCCTGATTGTCCTGTACTCACCTCCAGCTAGCTTATGGTTTTTGTAGTGTTCCACTGGTTCCTTGTCACTTTCCTCTTAATCCTCTGCGATCTTTGTGTTCTTTGCTGTATGCTTTGTCTGCCGTCTCTGGTCCCAAGATTCCCGTCCTTGCTTTCTCCGTTCTCCTTCGGACTGACTTCCAGACTATGACATTGACTTGGATCCCTGACTACACAGTGCTCACTCGTCAGGATTCTTTTCATTACAGTTTGACCCTGGCCTATTCTTGGAGGACGAATTTTCATCTTTGCATTGCGCTGAATGGCGTGTACCAGATCTGTACCACTATCCATCCTATTAAAAGCCCTTTTATTTTCACCCTTGGTCTTGAAGTTGATTCCTGTGTGTAATCACTTAATTCAAAAAATAGATGCCACTGTATGCTGGTGCAATAGTCAGTGTATTGTCCATGGATATGTGAATTTCAAGAACATAATTCCCAATTTTATGTGTCATTCCAGCTGTATGTACGGAAACTGAGGCGAGAGTTAGAGGTCAACTGATTAATTGGTCACTGCCATTGATTCGCCTCACAGTGGTGATTCTACAGCTCAATGCGAGTTCAACCCTGTAACTTCGGTGGCCGGGAAGTGCAAAACAAAATTATAAAGTGTGAAAAACTTTTACAAACTTGAAACAAATTTACATTTTAAAAAACATTTCTACATTTTAAGAAAACAAAGTCACATTTTAGCAAAACAATTTTACCGAGGCCGAAACAAATTTACATTTTAGAAAACAAATTTACAAGACGCAAAATACTTTAACGAACTCAGACAAATCTAAAAATAGTGTAACACTTTTGCAAGTCCTGAGACAAATTTACAGACAACTGAATTCTCACAGAAAGGGAATGTACCAAATACCAGAAGTGATTACATAAGAATTAAATCAGTTTGTTGTGGCGGGAAGCAAATTTTTTTTTTTCTGCAGGTCGGTTGGTACCATTAGATACATCAGTCAATCACAGCTGTGGTACTATTGTACGTGCCAACAGCCAATCACAGCTGGGCTGTACTCATGCATCAATTAGAATGGCAACACATTCAACCTTGTCACTGTCAGCTGAGTTATGTACGCAAAAAATTTGTTAACGCTCGTCTGAAAATAACAATTTAAGTGCTCCACAATATGCTAAATAGCAAGTAAACTAGGTGGTCTGCTACAAAAGTCCTCCAGTCCACAGGTTAGGCCTTGGCTTCAGTGACTTATACTGCAGATTGGAGAGAAAATTCCTTGATATCAGGAAGTGAGGGCGATGTCTGTCATTATTGTCCCAAAAACACAGTCTGCTTAGTGACCGGAGACTGTTCGTGACAGGCTCCTAGTTGAGGCATTGAGCTGATAATCATATGGTTTTCACTGGAGTACATTGGGGAGACGTCACCAGTTACTTTCTGAACCAGCATTTTGAACATCTGCTGGAATCGACAAAATGCTATTCAACCGCCCACTGGGTAATTATTGGAACCCCAAAGAAAATAGACTATAAATCTAAGAACCCCAGCTTTTCTCATCTTTATTGTACTCTTTTGGAAATCCATGATCTTGCACCTAGACCAACCAGTCACCGCAAATAATCATGTACATGCGGGACTTCTGATCAGAGTGGAAGAGTGCATCCAATCTAATCCACCAAGATAGAAGGTTGGTGATTGATGCTGATATGAGCTTGCTAAATAAAACCATTTGCCACTGGACGCATGCATCCATAGCTTTGGCCTTGGTAAAAGTGTCTCGCCACTGTAATTTTGTTTTCTTATAATGTGAAGATGTTTTCTAAAATGTAAATTTGTTTCAAGTTTGGAAAAAGTGTTCCACACTTTTTTTTTGTAATTTTGTTTGGCACTTGGCCACCGTATATTAGGGTCATTCCATGTCAAATCATCCAGTTTTAGCAAAAATTTCCAGGTCACCTCCTCAAAAATTTCTGAAAATATTCACGAGTAAATATTCACAGAAAATAAAAAATACCAAATATTAGGCCAGTATCTCAAATAGATTTCAAGTTATAGCCCTTCAAAATTTGAGTAATATTTTACTTTTTTGGCAAACCCATTTTCAGCCAACTTTGGCAAATTACTACTCCAAATTTATTCCTTATACAAGGCTGAAATTGGGTACAAAAACCGTATTCATCCCCTAAAATCTGAAAATAGCCTTAGTTTCTGTGTATCCTGATCCACTTTTCTATGGTAAAGCCTCAAAATCAGCCAAAAACACAAAATACCCAATAGACGACCACATTTTATGACCTGTAACTCGGGAAATAAGTAAGATAAAAGGCTCGAATTATTTTTTTATGATTTTATGATATATCTCTCTGTAAAAATGGAGTAATCCAAGTTATATAATTTGTATATAAGTTTTTTAATGAAATAATTTCAAAGTAAATTTTTCTGGTTTTGCCCCAAAATGCCCTTGTTTGGGACAAAAAAACGACCATGTCATCAGTTATTCATCTCTCTGAAAATTTTACTGTGCAATCTTATAAATGTAAACAGTGTCTGACAAAAAAATCAGAATGATATTCAGCTAACTTTTTTGCTATGAATTTTTGAAATATTTTCCGAAGTTTTGTATTTTTCAGTTGACTAAACTGGTATAGGCCTGCTGCAAGTGCTGTTATCTACTAAATATAAAACAAAACATTGATTAAAATATTTTTGAACATTATACTCCATCCAAAAGTACAATACATGACAGAGATCTTGTCAGAATATTTCAGTGTTTGCTAGATTCCACAGATTTATTCCTCAATTGAATTGGTTTCATTATTTTTGTTGGGGATGAGTGGCTCAAACATGCCATGACTTGACTGATCACAGGCTTCTGAAGAAATCCTAAATGAGCCCAAACTTGTAAAACTGAATTGCACAATAATACAACTGAAGTTCACTATAGAAGGAGGCAGTCCCACTTGGGGATTAATAAATCATCATGAGAACTGAAATAGAGGGGAGTAATTTACCTTGGTGCAGTATTGGGATCCATTTAGATGATTTCATTCAAGGAAATACACAAAAAAAACTGGACTATTGGGACTAGATACTTTCTCAAGTGAGGATACTGCCTTAATGCAGTGGCAGTCTGGTGTTCAGCAGATTGATTCTGTGTGTTGTCATCATGAGAAAATGTTTTTAACATGCTATGAGAAGAATTGAAGGCACTGTGCAGATCCCAGAAACATTCACTGCAATAAAAGCAGCAGGCCTGTCCCCGTTTAGGTAACGAAAATTTTGGAGCAATTTAAAAATTCATCACAAAAATGTAAGCTGAACATCATTCTATTTTTTTTTTTTGTCAGGCATTGTTCCATTTATAAGATTGTGCAGTAAAAATTTCAGAAAGATGAATAACTGGTGACATGGGCATTTTTTTGCCCCAATGTGCCCCAAAAGGCAAAACCGGAAAAATTTACTTAGAAATTAATTCATTAAAAAAGCTTCTACAAATGATATTACTTGGATTACTGTTTTTTTTTTTGCTGAGAGACATATCATAAAATCATAAAAAATGAATTCTAGCCTTTTATCTTACTTAGAACCTGAGTTACAGGTCATAAAATGTGGTTGTTTTTGGGCATTTTGTGTTTTTGGCTGATTTTGAGGCTTTACCATACAAAAGTGGATCAAGATACACAGAATCTAAGGCCCTTTTCAAATTCTAGGGGATGGATATGGTTAGTATACCCAATTTAAGCTAAATTGCTAAGTTGCTAAATTTGGCTGATAATGGGTTTGCAAAAAATCTTAAAACATTATTCAAATTTCAAAGGGCTATACTGGCCTAATATTTGGCATTTTTGCATTTTGTGTGAATATTTACTCATTAATTTTTTTAAAGAATTTTGAGGAGGTGACCGGGCACCCCCTGGATGATTTGACATGGAATGACCCATAATGGAAGAACTCAAATGATGATCAGGAAAAATGACCACAAATGAAGCCCACTACAGATAGTGCTTGTGCACAGCACTGCCTGCGCAGACCAGAGTGAGATTGGGTCACATGTGCAACGTGGTTTTAACGTGACAGAGGATGTCTTGGGCACTGACAAATCTAATCCGGTTGTACAGCAGATATATCCAACGAAAATGTATAGCAGAAAGCAAAGGCCTTTTTTAAGCGCATGCAACAGAAACAGGGGTTGGTTTGAATGTTCTGTACAGCAGGGATGCAGCATTCTGCAAGCAGATTATTTTGCAGTTTGACAGATGCAACATGTTAAGTGGTCAAGTGGACACCAGAAGCAGGATCCAGAAGGTTTTATTTAGAACCCTGACACAGGGAAAGAGTGGCACACAGGCTAATAAACACCGTGCACATGCACTGAACCAGGAGAACCAAGGTACTCTGCCAAAGGCAGGGGGAAAACTTAAATACACACTCCACAAGTGGCTAGAGTAAAATAACTGAAACAAGCTGGCAGAAACGCAAAGGAGAACACTGGACTTAAAATACAGCGGAAATGCTTGGGGTGCTTGGGAACAGAGATTCTCACTACCGCTCAGATTCAAGTCAAAACGCGATGTCTCGTCTGACATCTCTTCCCTCTTCCCAGTATAAATACACTAGGGAGGAGGCGGGGATAAAGCAGGCAATCCCAAGGGGAAACAGAAACACATGGGATTAATAAACAAATTCACAAGGACCGGATAGACAATAATGACTCAAGACAAGATGCTAAGATGATCAATCAAACTAGACAGTTTAGATTGAGGTAATCTAAACGTGACGAGTAAAAACCACCACAAGAGAAGCAAAGAAAAGCACAGCTTTAAACGCAATTAATCAGGGAAAGCTTAGGAAGGAATTTACAAAAGCTAGAAACGCTGGCACTCGCTAATGAGTTAATTAGGTTAGTAACTACGTGACGAAATATCTACACACCCTTAAATAAGTGCTGGTTAAGTACAGTTAGTAATGGGCCTATCAGAGAATGCATTCACTCAGAGTTTTGCGAGACCCAGAATTAAGCACGGGTGGAAGCAATGTATGAAATACCAAAGCCGAAACTGAAAGTGGAAACGTGATTGGACAACAAGACTCAGGCATGCAGGCTGTCACACGACATCACAGGAACCAGGCAAGGGGGAATAGGTGGTCAGGCCGCGGGAATGAAGCTGAAACACAAATCAAGAGAGACACCGGGGGAAAAACGCACAAGCACAAACAAGCACACCGGACAGAATCATAACACAACATTTATCATTGGAGAGTTTGCGATTGGAAACAAGACTGAAGTGAGTAAGGGTCTAATTAAACATGCCATTTCAATGGGGTCCTGTACTTGCGAGGCCAAGGGGAAAGAATGAATAAGTCACAGAGAATCTGCAACGAAGATGTCTACTCTTGTTAATTTGGACAAGTTTGCGCAGAACAGGAGCTGCTTTGCTGCTGTAATTGAAGTGCTGGAGTTTTCAGCTGCAAATTAGCACCCTTTCAGACCTTGTCCACACGTAGCCGGGTATCTACTAAATCGAAGATATTTTCCTACGTTTTGACCTGTCATCCACATGACAATGCATCAAAAACGAATGTTTAAAAAAACTCCAGGCAAAGTGAAGATTTTTGAAAACTCCGTTTATGCATTTGCGTGTAGACAGAGATAACCGGAGTTTTGGATTTTCGAACGTCACAATCTGCGCCAAAATGACAACAAATCTGCTCTGACGTCAAACGTGCAACCTTTGTTCACTGCAGAAGCATGGACAAAGAGTAATGGATCGGAGTAGTGCCTTAAAAGCTGTGATAGTGTTAATTATTGTGCAGGCGCTTTATACATGTTTAATTTTAGAAGCCCAACTACTGCTCCAAGAGCACAGACGATGGACAACATTGCGGTCGGTGATTTACCCCCTCATTACCATTGGGTAGGATTTGGGGAAATAATGCCATCTACAGATTTGGAGGCTTATTGAAAACGCAGATATTCGGTTATGTGTGGATAATTTTTTTTTTATAAACGGAGGGGGGAAATATTCGTTTTTTAAAATACCCGGCTACGTGTGTACATGGCCTCAGTGGTGATGGCTGCTTGAGAGAATGTCAGAAGACGGGTCAACTGGGCTGTTCCTCTCTCTGAGTCAGTATCCCTTGCGTAAAGACCAAAAACTGTCCAAGACTAAGACATTAGACATAGCTAAAGCAATGCCAGAAAAGGCAGTATACACCAGTCTTGAAATTCAGAATGAGCTAATTGAGAAGATGAGTAACATAGTCGCAGAGGAAATCATGAGACAAACAGGAAATCAGTGGTACAGTTCAATGGTTGACAGTACTTGCAACCCAAGGCGCCAGAAGAATATTTCCATTGTTGTGTTTTGTGAACAGAAGTTTCAAAGTGTCCGTTTGCTATGATTATCTCGGGAAAAGGCGACTGATAAAATTTTGAGCCAAGTAAGATGGTGCATCTCGTGTGTCAGGATGAGTGAAAGGCATACAGAAAGAGCTGCAACACCAATTAGGGCAAGAAGTTCAGTACCTCACTTCCATCGTTTCAAAAAACCCACAATTGCTGTTCACTACAGAGGTGAGACACTGAAATGTATTTTGGATCAAAGATAGACTGGCCATTTGGTTAAAGCGAATATGAAGGGTATCGATGATGTGATGGATGTTTTACAAGAAGTTTGACATTCATGGGCCATTGGGGCTGAGCTTAGTCGGGAAGTGACTGGCTCATATATGCTGGGTGCTTCAGGCTGAAGGCATGGTTTTATTCACTGCCATAACCTTGTGATGAATATTATTAATATAACTGAATATTCAAGATCATGCCGCAACATCCCAATCAAATGCAAGTTAGGCCACTCCAAAACCTTTATTTTTTTTAAGCCATTTTAAGGTGGAATTGTTTGCTTATTGTCCTGCTGAATAACACAACGGTGCTAGAGTTCAGGTCACAAATTGATGGCTGGACATTCTCCCTCAAGATTATCCTGGATTTCCCTGAATTCAGGGTTCCATCAATTATGACTTGTTGCCCAGTCCAGATGCAGCAAAGCAGCCCCAGACAATCACAATACCACCACGGTGTTTGACTGTTGCTGCAATGTTCTAATTGTGGAATGCTGCGGCAGCTTTACACCAGATGTAACGAGACCCATATCTTCCAAAAAGTTCCACTTCTGGCTCACCAGTCCATCGAAAATCAGCCCAAATTTCTAGGGGGTCATCAAGATGTTTTTTGGAAAATAGGGCACGAGTCTTTGTGTTCTTCTTGATTAGTAATGGTTTTTGCCTTCCAGCTCACACATGGATGCCATTTTCGCCCAGCCTCTTTCTTATTGTGCAAGTTAATGATGCAAGTAAATCTTAAGACCTGTAGTTCGTAAGATGTTAGTCTGGGTTCTTTTGAGACATCCTGAATGAGTTGTCGATGTGCTCTTGGAGAAATTTTGGTAGACTGGCCACGACTGGAAAGGTTCACTGCTGTTCCACGTTTTCTCCTTTCATAAGTAACGGCTCCCATCATGGTTCGCTGATGTACCAGAGCCTTCAGAATGGCTTTGTAACCCCATCCAGGCTTATAGATGTCAACATCTTAATTTGCCATCTGTTCTTTAATTTCTTTGGATTGCGGCATCATTTGCTGCATTTCGCCTACTTCACATTGCCAGGCAGGTTCTGGCAGAAATCGTGCCTGGTTATGTCTTGTGAAATTGAACCCAAATATCAATTAAATTACTTTAGAAAGGCGACAATTACTTTGCACGGAAAAATACTTTAAAAATTCTATCAAATATATTTTTGGAGAAAGTCTAAATATCAACGTGAGAAATACCGTACAATATTAATGTGCCAATGGAACCAACCAAAATTATTTAATGATTTTATTAATAATCAATTTCTTCCTAATATAAATTTCACAATTAACAGCACCCTTAAAGATTATTATAAAAAACATCTACCAAATTTAAACCAGGTATTAAAATCCGGTTATTTAAGTTTTATCTAAGTGTTAAGGAGCTATATTGAGCCATTACATCACTTGCTGTTTCACTAGGGAATAAAAATGAAGTTAAATTCAACGTGTCTTTGTGTCTTTTAAAATCAGGGGAAAAAAAACTAAAATTCATTGCTAGAGGGTGATAATAGAGCAGCTTTTGTAGAGAAAAAAACACCACATAAATTATTTCACAATATTTTACTTATTCTGCAAGATACTTCTCTACTAACAACCATATGCTACAATATAAGTGGAACCTTCAATTTATTTCATTGAATAAAAGTGTATTAAACAATAGATATTCATAAGTCACTATAAAAGAAAAGGGAATGTGGGGTTATTAATCTCTAAAAACCGGTTTGCTGCAATAACATGGCAGCACTGAGAGATGAAGGAGAATGCAAGAGTCAGCTCCACAAAGTACTGAAAAATGGTGTCATTAGTCTGGTTCCCTTGATGAAACCACAGCAGTCATCCATTTAATCCATTTAAAAAAACACGGTGACAGCAGTGTAAGTCTGCTAAACTGACTGCGTTTGGGTAGTCTGTGTGCATGTGTACGTGTCAATGTGCAGACACATCTTTCTGCAAATGTGTCTGTGGGATACTCTGTTTTTTTCCCCATTTCCCCCACAGCTGGTTTTCATTGAAGGATGTACAGATGGACAGAGAAAAGGCGAAAAGTGCTTTGGGCCGGAAGCTGCATGCAGGGTAGGGGAAGACAAAGCACATTTCTTACCTTCCATTTTCTCTTGCATAGTTTGAGAGCTTTTCAAGAGCTGTGGTCTTCACACATAATTCCCAGTCTTTGCTGTTAGTAAACTTACATGTTAATTTTTTCCTGGATCACTCAAAGTAGTTTCTCAACCTTCATGGCAGGGCTCAGCAATCTTATTCTGGGAGTTCTTCTTTCCTTGAATCATTGAGCCCAAATGTAGTTTACCAAGCAAATTGGCGGTTCAATGAGATCTCTTGCATTTGAATGAGGGTGTCACAGCCCTCTTGTGAATATGTTTAGTTTCTCTTGTAATCTAGCAACTTGCATGCCAATTAAAAGTATGTCTCCTTTGATTGGTTGACGTCTTGAGTCTGCTCCCCACCCCTGGCTGTATCCCGTTTCATGGTTAATTCCTAATGGTCCAATGATGTGTGTGTCTCCTTGCGACTCAGCTGCTTGTGTGTCTTTTAAGTGTATGTGTGCTGTGATTGGTTTACGTCCAGTGCGTTTCTTCCCCTCAGCTGAATCTCGGTATGCAGTATTTAAGCCTTCTGGCTTACGTGCAAGGTACTAGATTGAAAACTTGCTTCCATACACATTATTCTAGTCTATGTTTCCTTGTAAAACTTTTTCGTCTTCGTCTAATGCAGCTAGTACTTTTGTGACGGCCTTTTCCTTAATAAGTCATCCTAATTATTTAGTTGATTCGAAAAAGCTTCCAAACATAATCAGCGTCCAGGATTGGAACTGAGTTCAAGTGAACTCAGTTTAAGTCTGTTCCTGTTCTTCTACAAACGTTTGTACTTGTTTGTTGAAGTTATCATAAACAAGCTTCCAATCTTATTCAGGGTCCAAGACTGGGCCTGCGTTCTTGCTAACCCATCCAGTTTGCTCTCCTTGTCCAGTTTGTTTGGAACAAGCTTTCAATCCTGAGCTGGAGCCAGGATTGCAACCGCATTCCCCTCAAGGAACCTCTTCATCCTCTGAAGCAGTTAAGTGCTGGCGGAGCCTGTGTAACACCTGGCAGCCTCCAGCAGCTTAGCCGGCAATTGCAGCTAAAGCTTAGCCTGTTAAAACTGTGCTGGACTGTTTGTCCTCCTTAGGAATCCATCCTCGCTGTCCTATCATGAGGTTCTACCCCTAAGCACTATCATATTGCCGTCAATAAACTACCACTTGGATGTGCATCTGACTCCACTTTTGACTCCTGGTCTGGACCATAAGATTTTCTTTATTAAGCGTAACATAAACTTTAACTACTGCAATTCCCAGAAGCTTTTCTCTTAACACAATTGACTCCAACAAGCTTCGACGCTTACTCAGGATCCAGGATTGGCATCGTGCTCAAGTTAACCCAGCTCAAGTCAGGTAGTACATCCAGTTTAATTGGAGCAAGCGCCTAAGCCTAATCAGGGTCCAGGATTGGGACTGCACTCTTGCTGACCTTACAAAGTTCCTCAGTCCAGTTTGTTAGGAACAAGCTCCCAATCCTTCTTCATCATCAGGTCATCAGGATTGGAACCAAGCTACTCCCCCTCAAGCTACTCCATACTCCTGTGGGACAGTTCAGCGCCAGAAAATAGTGATCTCCACCTAGGGATTATCCTGGAAGCCACTGGCCTGCGATTGAAAGCTCAGCTTTGCTTACAACATCTGCAACATCTGTACTAAACTGTGCTATCCATATCTTTGGTTCTTTTCCCATCTATTCCTCTGAGGTTCCATCTCAAAATTACCGCATATAGTAAACTGATTAACTACCTATTGGATTGTACTCTGTCTCTGCACTTGATTCCTAGTCTGGATTATAACAGTAAAATCCAGCCTTGTGGTAGAATCAGTAGAGATTTCCAGCTCGGTTGACACTCTGAGGTACCATGGTGTGCGGATCATTCAGCAGGAGGATGAACTCCAGTGGCTTCGCCAGTCCACTGGAGCTCACATCAATCAACTTTTGGTCGTAACAAAAATTTCATAGGACTCCCCAGCATTGCTCTGGCAGCCAGTGCCCTCCTGCAGCAGACCCTCCCTCAGACTCTAGCCTTCCGGGAACTTAATCTGCCAGTCCTAGACCGGATGAGTGTACGATGGTGATCAAGCTTCAGCCATACTTCTTCCCCGCTGAGCATTCCAGAGGTGCATTTGTCATTAATTGCCCCTCTGGATGTGCAAGAGCCTGGACTGTCACCTGTTGGGAAGCAGGGCCTCCTGCAGTGTTAGTGTTTGCTGCCTTTGCTCAGTGAAGAGATGAAGATGGTGTTTGACTGGTCCCGATCCTGCCAAGCCGCTGCCCACAACGTACTCCAGTGTGAGTGCAACCTATTGGTGTGGTATTATTCCATCATCTTCTGCACCTTGGCTGTCTCCACACACTGGGATGTCCAGGCCCTGTATGATGTGTACCTGTTTCATTTGGCAGAGCAAATTCAAGATGGGTTGACCACCTCTGTCTTACCTTCAGACCTGGACTAACTAATAGACCTGGTGCTGAGAATTTATGTCCAGCTGCAAGACAGGCAGTTGGACTAGTGGGCAAGGTTACAGGCGCCCTCCCAGCCTGCATTGTAAAATGCTCGACTTGGAGCTTCTTCCCATCTGGCTGCTCCGGTACCTATGGCTGTTGACTAGGCTCAGCTTCACAAGCTTCCCCCTGAGGAACAACTGCACTGGATAAAGCTGGATCTCTCTCTGCACTGTGGAAATACCATGCACACTATAGCACAGTGCCTTGTTCGGCGGACATGAGCTACACCAGATAGTGAGGTGCTGTTGGGTGCTGCAGTGTTACTAGTCCATCTAATGGCAAGGTCACCCAGTTATCACCGGGGCTTTAATGATTGTGGGGCTGACGGAAACTTCAAAGTATTGGACTCGCACGGCACCTGAAGGTTCCAATTAAGCCATTGCCAATTCCCCTCTAGTCTCTGGGTTTAACAAGGACTGCCCTTCCTGAGGCCACTGAGGTAATTAAGTCGGGGTCTGTGATGACCTCTAGCAACTATGTTGAAGAGTTAGCCTTCCTCATCATGGAGTCTGTTATGATTTAGTATATGTCTTGTTTTTGTATTTATTATTTTTCATGTTTATTTCATCCATTCCATTACTGCAGTGCACACTGTCTACCCTGTAATGTCCGATGTGATTTGTGTTATCTTGCCAGTGCACTCCCCTGTCTGCACGCAGACATGCTTTGGGTAATTTCGGAAGTTTTCCGGTGTTTTACGAACTTCCTTCAAGTCTCGTTTTACCTTCCTTCCCGCTTTTCTGAAATTACCTTATTAATTAACTGCTAGGCTGTTTAGTTATTATTGGTAATTTTACTGTAGACTAATCCCTTTATCTGTACATAAACTAACCAACTAATATTCATGTATTTTGTTTGTGTGTGTAGATATCACTGTTTGCTAATATAACTAATTCTGCCCCGCTCTGCTCTGTTCTGTAACTCCGCCCCATTTTCTTTCCCTGTACTCCACTTTGATGACAGCTCACGCACCTCAGGTGCGCTTCGCTCTCTGTCCTGGAATCTTAACTGTGCACTTAGAACTCCTTGACCGGAGCTGTTTATCTGTCACAGGCTGTCTGCGTGGATCCTGTCCGCGATTTAGTTTTTGCCCACTGTTTGTGGTTTAGGACTTCCCTCTGTAATTAGTCTTATCCAATTCACTTGTTCCCTGCATAGCATGTGACTTCCCTCTTATCTATTTAAAGTCTTCATTGCAGTTCATTCCTTGTCAGAATGTTAATCAATTTTCACCTGTGCAGAGCTCCTCGTATGCCTTTTATTAATTGCTTCTTTACGACTGTTTTTGCCCGACCTCGAGTTTGCCATTGCCCCTCTGTTCTTGTTTTGCCTTTTTGGATTTGACTTGTTTTTTGTTAGACTACGATTTCTCTTTTTGGATGCCCTGTGTATGACCCTCTGCTCTGTATTACGACCATGATTTTGGCCGGCTGTCTATGTACCGTCGCACTTCTGATCTATTGGTTTTGACCTCGGCCTGTCTAGTCGACTTTGCTTTCTGGGTTTCGTTTTTGGCATGGCAATCCTTGTGTTTTCTGGTCCTGACCCATTTTGTAATAAAGGCTTACGATTTTTAGATTATCCCTGAGATGCGACTGATTCCTCTGAGCGCATCATCACAGTGCGTTCTGACCAGGATGGAACCAGAAACTCGCTTCCAGCTCCAACAAGGAGCAGCAAGGAGCATTGCTTGGCTCCCAGCAACAGCAGCTGAATGCCATCATGCAGCATCTTCTGACCCTGACGCATAGCATGGCAGACCTGACGGCTGCCATGTGACCTGCCCAGCTTGCTCCAGCTCCACAGCCACCTGCTCCTGTTGCTCTCCTTTCCGCCTCAGCTCCAGTCACCAGTGCATGCACCTCCCCGACTGGCAACGAGCCTCGTTTACCACCTCCAGTGAAGTATGATGGAGAGCCCGGATCCTGCAGAGCATTCCTGACGCAGTGCAAGCTTATCTTCAGCCTGCTGCCTGCTACCTTCTCGACTGAGCAGTCTCAAGTCACCAACATCATCACTCAGCTCACCGGGAGGGCCAAGCAATGGGCTACTGCAGTGTGGGAGGCCGCACTACCTTGTGTCCAAACCTCGTGGCTGCTGGAGGAGGAAATGAAGCGAGTTTTTAACCGATCGAAACATGGACACGAGCCTAGGAGAGAGATCCTACGGATCCGCTAAAGACGTTGCCCTGTGTCTGACCTCATCGAGTTCCGGATCCTGGCCGGCAACTTCGGATGGGAGAAGAGGGCCCTGTTCAACACATTCTTGAATGGCCTTTCTGAAGGGGTAAAAGACGAACTGTTAACCTGCGATCTTCTCAATGATCTGGAGAGCCTCATCAACCTAGCCATCCGTGTCGACCCTCGTCTGGAGGAAAGGGGAAGATTCCACCGGTCCAGGACCCGCTGTCAGTGGAACCCTAGCTCAACCTCAGGAGCCTCTACTTCCCCGTCCAGTCCACCCAACTACTCCAGACCTGCGACGGAGGACAAACCCACGCAGATGGATCAGACTCGACTCTCCAAGGAAGAGCGAGAGAGACGGGTGAGAGAGAGGGCATGCCTTTACTGTGGTGAAGCCGGACACTTCATCTCTACGTGTTCGTTAAAAGCCAACGCCCACTAGCTCAATGAGAAGTGCTAGTGGGCATATGAATTCTCCTCCAAGAACCATATCTGCCTGCCTGTCACCCTGGAATGGAGTGGGGGAACTAAGAGAGCGACTGCCCTGGTGGATTCTGCATCGGAGCACAGTTTCATTGACTATAGAGCTGCCATGGAATGGGGGATTCCCCTGGAGAAGGTCTCAGGCCCACGCCCAGCCCACAGCACTCCTTAATTGGCAAAAAGATCAGCCTCATCTCTCAAGTCACAGTTCCAGTCAAGTTGGTCGTCTCTGGCAATCACCAGGAGAACATCAGGTTTTTCCTCATCGACTCCCCTCACTCTCCAGTTGTGGTAGGTCAACCATGGATGACTACGCATAACCCTGAAATCGACTGGGCTAAGCACAAGATCCTGGGCTGGAATTCCCTCTGCCTATGATCATGCCTTCAAGAGGCACATGCTCCAGTTCCCGCTCCTTGGCCGGAGAAGATCCCCAACCTGGAGAGTGTCCCTCTTCAATAGCTGGACCTCAAAGAGGTGTTCTGCAAGTCCCGAGCCACCTGCCTGCCGCCCCATTGCCCAAACGATTGTGCCATAGATCTCAAACCTGGCATGGCGCCCCCTAGGGGGTGACTGTTCTCCTTATCAAGACCAAAGACAGAGAAGTACCTCAAGGAATCACTGGCGGCTGGCCTTATTTGCCCCTCCTCTTCTCCTGCTGGGGCTGGATTGTTCTTCGTTGGCAAGAAGGATGGGACTCTCTGGCTATGCATAGAATACCGCGCCCTTAAGGACATCACAATCAAGAACCGTTACCCATTGCCACTGATTTCAAATTGCTCCAAAAAGCCACCATCTTCACTAAGCTCGATCTGAGGAACGCCTACCATCTCATCCGGATCAAGGAGAAAGACGAGTGGAAGACTGCGTTCAACACCCCTACTGGGTACTAGGAGTACCTCGTCATGCCATTTGGCTCACTAACACCCCCGCAGTCTTCCAGGGACTTGTCAATGACATCCTCAGAGACATGATCAACAAATTTGTTTTTGTCTACCTGGATGATATCCTGATTTTCTTTAATTCCAAGGATGAACACACTAAGCATGTTCGCCTTGTTCTCAAAAGACTTCTGGAAAATTGACTCTTTGTAAAGGCTGAGAAGTGCAAGTTCTCCTGCTCCAACACATCGTTCTTAGGCTTCATCATCTCCACAGGAAGCCTGAGCATGAGCATAGATCTGGCCAAGGTTAGAGCAGTGACTGAGTGGGACCCTCCTGAAGACAGGAAGGCTCTACAACGTTTCCTGGGCTTCGCCAATTTCTACAGGCGGTTCATTAGGGGCTACAGCACCATCGCAGCCCCACTCACTGCCCTGACGTCCATCCAGACTAAGTTTTTCCTGCAGTGAGAGGGCTGAAGCCGCCTTCAATAAGCTCAAAGCGCTATTCACCAGCGCACCCATCCTCATTCATCCCGATCCTGAGGCGCAGTTCATTCTAGTGGTGGATGCTTCCAATGTTGGAGTAGTAGCCGTTCTTTCGCAGAGATCTGCCAAGATCTCTTTTCTAATAAACTACCAGCGCATTTTCAAAGTTCTCAGTGCCTCGTTTTAAATGTCTGGGCCATCGGAATTTTACCAATGAAGTGTGGAGCTACTTAGAGCCTTGTTAATGATGAAAAAATAGTGATTTCTTTGCATGGCAACGGTACACCCAATTCACTACCATTGTAAGCCTGTTGGGAGCTTCGGCTAAAAATCCATGTATTTTGATATGTTGCGTGCGTACGGAGGGGAGGTATTCGACAAAAGTTAGTACTCGTTATCATGTTTCAATACACCCCAAGTCAATTTCACACCGGAAATTCTCCTTTCATACTCATTTTGTAATGCAGAGCTAAGATACTTGTCAGATACCTAGCTGTAGCTAGCACTAATGGTATAAATTAGTTGTCCGGCAATGTTCGTCATTGTTGCTACTAGGCGTTTATCACAACAAGCTGAACACGGCCATTTACCCAGCTGAGTGAGCCATTCATAAGCTGCTTTGACACCGGACCCGAAACAAATTTTTCGTGTGGCAGATTACTTTCATAGTCAATGCAAAGACACGAATACACGCGTTTCACACAATTTCGCGTGAAAATTTCATTTCACGTCCAGTGTGAAAGCAGCTTTACTCAGAAGTTTCACTTTAAGAAAAGTGCGTTCATGTTCCAAGCTCCTGAAAGGGAGGGGCGAGCAGCTCTGATGTGCTTTGAGAACGTTTCAACTGTCAACAATAGTGATGTCATATCGCTGATACAGCCTATTAGACATTCTGCTCCTCGAATGAAGGTAGGTCTGGCAAAGCTTTGAAGAATGTTTCTGTGCATTTTCTTTTTTTAAAAATCTGAGGGTGGCCCCAAACCTTTTGCCTGTAGCGTACATTAGAGAAGGTCAAACCAAAATGCTATACAATGTCAGAGAAAGAAAGCTTAACTGTGAAACCAGCTGGAAGGTAACCATCTGTCTTACGGAAATGAGTATAGCTTTGGTATGTCCAATGTTTATTCATGAAAGTTATTTCATGGGGCTGTTCTATGATTAACTTGCAGTAGCGCCAGGCTTAAGCTATTGAAATGCGATTTGCATTCCTGAACTTACATAGAGTTCCACCGACTTGTGAGCACCCCGGGGATAGGCTAAATGAAATTGCACAAGGTGCGAGCCTTCCTTGGGCCTGAAGAGAGTGGGGCGAAGAGGCAGTGTGGCCACCCTGGGGGTGGAGAGTTGAGCTGAGAGAGTGAGTGGCTTCCCTGGAGGGGAGTCAAGCCAAGAGTGGCTGGGTCCATAGTTTTAAAAGTTTTATTGCCTGTTTTATTACTCTTAGGCTCATTGCATTGGGTAATGTTAAATGCACATTGGGCAGGGGGTGGTGCAGCAGACAGCATTTCCATTTCCTGTGCACTGTATGGGAAATGTAGTTCTGTGGTCCCTATACTGCACTGTCAATGCTAATCTCTAGCCTTAGCAAGCAGCGAGGCCAACTAATGTGTGCTACTGTCATACCATTACAGTGCAAACTGCGCTCTGCATCAAAACGTGCAATTGCTATCCCTAAGCTTTATAGTAAAACAAAGCAGCATTCATCAACAGTTTCAAAACGGCACTGCTGACTGGGTCGTGTCGAAAAAATAGCTATGCATTACAATCTAGCAACCAGCATTCTACAGTTCAAATTAAAGAATAGAAAATGGTAGCTACAGGCAATGACAAGGGGCGCCTATTTCTCTATTTCAAGTCAACATGCTGTCACTGTGCTATGGCAGTAAACTGCATCAGTATGAATCACTTTTTATTTGGTTTTATAGTGTAGCTAGCATAAAAGCATCAAATATACTGTAGCCATTACCATTTGCTAGCAGTGCCCCATACTTTCACTTGAAGCCATAGCTACCAAAAGCATATTTTAGTCAGTGTTTTTGGTAACTAGCATAAGTTACTAACCAAATACTCATATTGCATGGATCAAGCTAGCCAGGTCACTTGGCCAGTCAAAGAAATATTGTTAGCCCCTTATCAAGCTGGATACGTAACTATTGTTATTCAAATAACTCTGTACAGTTATAATCAATACTCCAACCTCCAAATAATTAACCAAGATTTACAGTGTGATTTGGCATTGTTCAGGAAATGGTTACTTCAATACATTATTTTCTTTGTTGAATAATCAGGGGCCACCTCCTTTGTTTGAGGATGCCACATTGGGAACAAAAAAGAAGGTTGGAAGTGTACAAAAGGGGGAAGTCATGGCTTAGGCGCCAATTTGATTTGGTCTGAGATGCTAGCACTCTGGTGCAAAACATCTAGTGATTCTGAAAAGTCCGTATGTATCACCTCAACCTCCAAGACCCGAATGCAAACGGTACTGGGGGCAAGCTGGGTATTGCGTGCTGTGAGCCTCTTACTGTTAATTACAGAACTGCTTTTGAGCTGTTCCTGTTAAGGATCACTTGATTATTAATCACATAATTTATTTACTGATTAATCAATACCAATATATAAGTCTGTAATTATTAAGAAAGTATTAAGAAATGACGGAGATTACCGAATGGCCACAATGACAGCGTAATTGCTAGGATGGGTAAAAAAATAATTTACTAATCCAGTACTTTCCCTGAATTCCATCTCCCGTTACAGCATTTTTTTCAGCAGTGCAACCTAACTTACTTAAAGATTGCATGTTATCAAAATGTTTTCAGCATTCAAAAGAAGAGGCTACATTTGCGGGGAAAAGCAGTTGCACAGTGGTTGCCATGATGCAATAATAATTGAATTACCAACACTTCTTATGTCGAAGCATTGGTAAATGAAAAATTTTGTAAATTGGTTATGAGTGCATTGTGAAAGTTTGACGCATAGCATGCATTTAAAATAATTTAAAATGCATGCTTTGCATCAATCTTTCATGGCGACAAAATTTTTAAGGGTTTTATTGTCCAGCTTCTGGGAAAGTTATATGAGATTGTATGAACAGAAATTATTTAATTAATTCATTAGAAATGAACTCTAAACCTTATCTAAATAATATCCTCAACAGCATTTACTACATAGCATTCTACTTCAAGATGGAATTCCAAGAAATTTCTGTTAATTGCCATCCATGCAGTCTCATATTGTAGTGTTCCTTTTTGACACAAAGCTGCATGCCTTAATCATTACTGGCAATACAGCCTATTGGTAGCCTATTTTCTTATTAAATTAGTGGAATTAATTGTCCGATTCTCAATCAGAAACAGGTTAAGAGTTAACCTGCATTATGGTAATGTAACTGGTTGTAGACAGAGTTTTACAACATAATTTTACATAAGCAAACTTAATATGAGGACCTGAGTCGGAAACACCACATTTTTTAAAAATGCTTTCATATGCATATCAAGCTGATCGGGCACTGTCACAGAAAAAAAAATTATACAATTTTATGGGTTGAAGGAATTCAGACGCTTCAAACAACATTGATGTTTTATGCAGCATTAATATGAATCGGAAACTGCTTGATAATTGTTGAAATGAACAATAATGCAAGCTGAGGGGAAGTGGATAGTAATTGATCAGTAATTGATCCTCGCTACCGAACAATTAAAGGAGCTGTGTCACAATTACTGTGCATGCTTAAAACTTTGAATATTAATGGTATGAACGCACTGTAGCGGCCTGGCGTGAATCAAGTTTTCTGACGCTCATAGCTGCCAGCCACTTATGGGCGATTTCACTTTAAAATGAATGGCAGGTGTACCAAACCAGAAGCATGCAACCTACATGATTTTGGAACTATTTGGAAGCTGCTACAAAATATTTACTTAAAGTTGCTGACAAAATCAGATGTCCACAATAACCTTTAATTTCACATGCAAATTTTGACGGTTAAGTATTTGCTGACTTTATTAAGCATCAGACAACTAGCTTAATCACTAGCTAACGTTGGCTAAGTAGCTATCGTAGCTATGCTGTGTAGCTGTACATGCATATTTTTTGGCTAAGTATTTACATTGCCTGCTGCTTCATTTAAAACTTCATCAGATGACTAGCCAAAATGATAGATAATATTAGCAACATAGCTATTGTAGCTATGCTACGAAGCTAGCTAAGCAGATATCCATGAAGAGATCTTCTTCTTCTTTTATGATATTTACTCAAGGTTTGTTAAACATCTTACATTTATCATATTCTTTGGCTAAAGTGTAAAAATAGTGCTTCTATTTCTCAAATTTCTGTATAAAACTCCTTAATATAAAAAGCATACTGCCTGAGTAAACAAGATATATGAATACAATGCAAAGCAAAGATGGATTGAATCAGATAATGACCTACATTCAAGCAGATTCCCCTTTTTAGGATGTAAATTCTAAGTATGCTCAGTGATTGTGACACAGCTCCTTCAATTCTTGGTTGCTAATTAGGAAATATAAATGGAAGAGGTGTTTGTGGGTCAGTAGGTGGCGATCCTCCCTCTGGTGGGATAATCCCCAATGCCCCAGTGCAGTGACGTGAAATAAGTGCACAATGACCTAAATGAGGATTAACTCAGCATCTGATTCATGCTTATAAAGTTCATTGATTTTCTATTTACGTCTTGCACCCGGGATTTTTACTCATGTGCTGTTGGGGTTATGTCAGCCCTCACTTCACAATAATCTTGCCTTATAATGCATGATGCCACCAAACTGGTTCAGATTTTATTCTCTTAATTAGGAGTGAGTATACACACCGGGCAATTGCACACTCAAAGCCGCAATGTGGTAATAATTATTTATATCCCCGAATGCCGAATGGCGTTTCGGGGATATTATGTTTTCGGTCCGACCGCCACCGCCGCCGCCCTACGTGTTAACGCGATAACTTCAGTTATATTTCAATTAGAAATGTCATGTTTTCCATATAAGTAAGTATCAAGAACTGATTTGATATGGACAGTTTACAGTTTCTAGATTGGCCAGGAGGGTCCAAAAACTGAAAAAGGAGGATGTGTCCCACGATGACATTATACCTGTTTGGTTCAAAATTTTGACACAAGGTGGAGCTTTGTCACATAAAATTCACAATTTTTGCCATATCTTTGGAACCATTTGTCCAATTGACATAAAACTATGTGCAACTGGAAGGTCATGACCTCACAACGTGTCACATGATGACATCATACCTGTATGGTTCAATATTTTGCCACCAGGTGAAGCTTTGTGATGGAAAATTACCACTTTGGCCATATCTTCAGAACCATTTGTCCGATTGACCTGAAATTAAGTTCAAATGAAAGGTCATAACCTGAGGGGCTTTATGTTGTATTGGCTCTATTCGAGGATTGAGGAATTGGAGGATTGGGGGCGTTCGGGGATATACCCCAAGCCGTTGCCTCCGACGGCATAAGCCTAGTTAATCTATTAAATGACCAACGTTTAAAAGTAAGTCTTCTTCAGGGTATTGAATCTTCCCCCAATTCCCCGAAGAAGACATGCATGGAAACATAGGTAATTTCATTAATAAGTTATTATTGCATCATGGTTACTAGTGTGTGACTGCCCTTCTTAATGTCTCATTTGCAACCTAACAATAATTCACTCATCTGCAAACTTTAATCGGTGCAATGGCCAGCCAGTTTGTTTTTAGCGGGCATTATTTTTCATTGCTTTCCGAACTTATCAGGCATTTTTCTATCCATATTGATGATGATATAGAATGTAAAGTCTCTTGAAGAATCTGAATTGCTGTTGCTCATAAACTGGTACATATAGGCTTATAAGAGACACCGTTTTGCGGCAATGTTTGATTTGCTTAAGAGGATGTTTCCCATTTTAAAAATATTCCTTTTAACACAAAGTCATTTTAATGGGTTAAAATAAATTTCATCACTGAAAATTGCTGCTATGAGAGATGGAATTCAGATTCAGAGAGATGGAATACTATGAATTACTTCATTATTTGAATTATCCGCATCCATACCATTTGTATTACATGCAATTTGTCAATGTAGTGTATTGGCAATCTCTTTGTCATTTCGTAATTACTAATTTACAAATATGCTTACGTATTGGTCTTGATTATTTAGTTAATAAATTGTTTGATTGTTAATTAGGTGATCTTCAACAGGATTGGGTTGTGAGCAGCTATGCTTCGGAAGGTGAGAGGCTTAACATGCCTTTATATAGTGTTTCTCATATGCATTGCTCACAGAGACTGCTTAAGAGGTTAAGATGCTATATACATCTGCAAACACACATGGGATAAAAAATAATAAATACTGTGCGATACCACAAAAATTATTGGCGCCGCTAAATGTTCTTACTGTGCCAGATAATTCTTTGATAGCAGCAGTACATTTTTCATTTGCTGGGGTGGTGCAAGCACCACTTGTGAAAAAAAGCCCACTGTCTGGCAAGATACTAGACCTAATTTGCTTCATATACGGTACAGTATGTGTTCATGAAATACATTGATTTAGGCTATAGGTCATTCTTTATTCAAACGTGATACCAGCAAGCTGGCGCATTGCGCAATCGGCAGCATTTTCCATTAATCTTCCATCAGAGGACACAATTCATGAATTCAGCCATCCAAGAATATGCCTGCGTCTTAATGAAGATGGACAAATTTGGTTTTGGACAACATAGTTCTTAAAGCCTACACTTACCACACTTTCCCAAATTAAGCTTAACCACAGTTTATGGCTAAACTAGGCGTTGGCTGTGTTCTAGTTTATAAAGGAAAATCTAATTCTTAATTAGTATTTGGAAAGTTGGTATTTCAGGAAAGTTTATAATGTCAATTTGTCATACACGTTTTGGTGCTTAAAAAAGCCAATATCGTGGCTGATTGGCACCTCTCTTGCACAAATGTTCTCGTACACACACAGACGCTCACGAACATGCGCGCGCACACACACACACACACACACACCTGCTTTTCCAAATGCCATATATGTTAATGGGGAACCCATTCTTCAGGTAGTGCCCTGTTACTATACCTGGGTAATCTCTACATAGAGGATACACAGCAGCAGTCACTCCTCCCACAATTCAATAGACACCTGCATGGCTGATTTGCACTAGGTAAAAAGGGGGAGGGATGCGGACACACACTGGGGGACCTTTTCGATTTGGGCGCTATAATGGTATGGCTGAGATTTCCATGGTCAGAAAAGCCTCTGGGACAGGAAAGTGTTAGCTGTTCTCTCCAGTTGGTGGACACCATGCAGAGGCAGCTGAAATGGAAAGGGGCCTTGCATTGTCATGCACAGTCCCTCCCTTTAATAAACAGGGAAAGGATTAAGTTTGTATCGAATAAAAGTGCTTTGTTCACATCATCGCATTTATACTGTCCTCAGGCACCAGTTTAAAGGGCACTTTGGGCCATTCTGCGAGAACCGTAAGGTCCAGGAAATCTGTTTACTTGAATAATCTCTTTAAGTTATCTGCCAGGTGTTGTTATTTACTTCATGCACATTTACAGAATCCGCCTGAGAATTCATTTCTCATATTTCAAAATGCTTCTCTGTTTGCAAGTTTTTCCCATTATGGAACTGTATGATTATGTGTCCAATTCTCAGAATATTTCATATTTTTTACATTGGCACATTAAATTTAATTCTCAATATTTTCAAGATAATTGCAAATTGTTATTATCTTTTGAACATGTTTACAAATTAAACAAATAAATGCTTTATCATATTAACTGAAAGAAAAATACAATATTATTTACAGGTCGCTTAAAAAATTCATTATTGTCCAAATTAAGAGTTGCAAGTGCTAAAAGTACAAAAACTGAGATAATACCATAGAGTGATAGCCCTGTGCCTCTTTCACATGGTGCAAAAATCTGATTTCGAAGTTCATACTATAAGGTTTGTTTTTTCATGGTAAAGTTTGTGTTTTTTCAATAAAATGCAATAGGCATTATATCCAACTATCCAACATAGAAAAAAGCCAATTTACTCAAAATGAGTCAAATGGATATATTGTATTTTGGAAACAAATTCTTAATAGATTTGTTTCCAGTTTTTTCTGTTTTATTGTATGCAAGAAAGATATAGAGCAGTGCCTGATGAATACAGCAAAGAGTTCCACTTCCATTCAAACCAAAGGCAATTTTAATGCAACAAATATTACTTAAATATTACTTGTTGTTGATAGCATTTTTGTGATTTCTGAATCTGACAGAGAATTTTTTTTTTTGACTCAAAACGATCAGAAACTGAAAGCATTTGAGCCGCACATAGTCTACACTCAATTTTGTGTGGAAAATTAGTAGGACGCCATCTTAGAACTTGGCGGTGGACGAAGATTTTTTTTTTCGGAATTTCTGATAGTCTAGATGTCATGGTTTTTATTGGTTCAGAAATATTGCAGATGCAAGTGGAGTTCCATTATTGTCACTAAAATATTGTCCGAATCATTTTTATATTCATATCAGTGTTTATGGAAGGCTTGCACCTTTCAGATTTCATAGCCAATATTTCAGCAATGAGCGAATTTAGTATATTGGTTTGAAGTTCATGCTGTATTTATTGCACATACCAAATAAATCATGTCATTTTCTTTTCTTAAATGAATTTTTTAAAAGCCATTTTTGCTTGCAGTTTTCTTTAAAAGACATACTAGTATTTAAAACTGAATTTAATTGGTGCCTTAGTTCAACAGTATACACTGCAAAAAAAAAAAAAAAAGTAGTCTCAACTGAAAAAAGTTAGTGTCCAGGCTGCCCTCAAAATTTCAAGTTAACTGAATTTAAGATTATAAGTTGAATATTACCTCTCAACTTGTCATCTCAAGTTCAATGAGCTTAAAATTTTAAGGCAGCCTGGACACTAACTTTTTTCAGTTGAGACAACTTTAGTTTTTTTACAGTGTAGCTGGACATTTTAACAACTTTTTTATTGTTGGGTATGAAAATAATATATAATAATACAATATTTCTCTTTTTGGAAAATAATTTGTGCTGAGCATTTTAACTACATTTTTTATTGTTGAATTTGAAACTGTATTGTAAATATTACTCTTATGGGGAAAAAAATGTGAGCACTTGTCCTCAATTTTGGAAACCAACGACAAATTTATCATCAGGATCCCATTTTGGTGAGCTTTGTGGTCACTGACTTTTTTTTAACGGGTGTGAAGAAATGTGTGCATGTAAACTAACCAGCATATATGAATATAAAATGATTTATTTCAATCTTTACTCAAAGTTTAGATGCAACCTATACTGATTCCTGTACTTTTAGAATCAGTCTGTCATATTTCCTTTGTAAGTTGTATGATGCAACACAGGCCTGCGAGCTGTAACACTATATTTTCATTAAGTTTTTTTTTTTTTTTCTGGAATTACCTGTCTACTATGGCATTTATGTTTTCCCATATGCTGTCATTGACAGGGAATCTGCTGCTGAATTAAAACAGCATCCCACACAAGTTTGTGATCATCTATTTTGCTGCTGCTGAGTAACCATGAGAATACGTGACTGTTCTTACCAGCCAGAGGAAAGAGGGGCAGAGGTTTGGTGAACCTAGCAGATGGGATAATGAATTCTGCTGACTTTACTCTGCCCAATACAGTGCCATTGTGCCATCCACACAAAGCCCTGCAGGGTGTAGGCAGTCCTCAAGGAGCCAGATGCCCATTTGCCCTTATCTGACAATGGCAGCACCTCTGGCACTTCTCCATTAGCATGCATTTTCATGCTGCAATTACATGGCCTGAGATCCTTTTATCAAATAAAGCTTACATGTAATGTTCTCCTGGTTTACTGGCGGACATAAAGTATGTTTTTTTACATTTGTAATAATTGTTATTTGTTATTATGTTTGAAAATGCATATTTTATACTGTGCCTTTGCAGAGATACTGAATACGTACCAAAACACGATCAAGAAGTCTTAAAATCAGTATCATAAGGGAGATTTCTGACGAGTTTGTTTTATGCTTTTACAAATTGTTTAGTTTCTAATTATCAAGGTAAAACTGCAGGTAAATGGAAATTACAAGTGAATGAATGAAAGAAAATAAACGAAATACCTAAGCAATGGCTGAATATCATTATGGAGCTGACAGAGGGTACTTGGGTCAGTGTGTGGAGGGGTGGGGTTTTTGCGGAGTGGTTGAAATATTTCCTTTCTTTTGTTAGTTGCGGTTCATGTCACGCAATTATAACCCAAACAGAGGAAGCGCAAGAGAGAGCAAGTAGATAATATGGTAATTGTGCCCACTTGATAGCAAATCATACGAGCCAGCTATCTAAATTAGTCTATTCAGAGAAAAATGCCCCAAATGATCTGTGAATGTTAACTTTCAGGTTCCATGAAAAGTACGTGTTCTACAGACGCGGTTCACAATGCTGAGTGGAGGCACAATTGGGACGTTTCGTATGAGAGTGAAAAACGTCTGTGTTCTCGGCTAACAGAATGAACTATGGCAGGCTGGTGCATATGAATAGCCTTTTTACAGGTCATGGAGCCCTTTCAGCTCCCTGACATTGTTATTTTCTGCTGGTCATGGATAGACTTAATTAATATTCAAATCATATACTCTCTGAAAATTTTTAAATAGTCTAGTCATTTCCCCATTGGTCCATGTTTTTTTTTTCATTGAGTGAAGCAGACAATGTTTTCTTCACATTTATCGACTGGAAAATCATAGTTTCACACTTAAAACTGAAGCATTTTCTCTGTCTTATGTCCTTTTCTGTCATAAAACTCACATAAGAGCATGTGTGGTAGATTCACGTGGATCCATTTGCAGCATGTTGATGATACAAATCCATTCATTTGGACAATTTTTTGCTATATGTCCCTCATTGTATGTCGTGTTACTATCTATCGTACTTTTACATTACACAATGTTGGCTAGTGAACGATGGCTTATCAGGATGGTCCCTTTCTATAGCTATGTTCTGCCTGAGATATTTTTTTCCCATTTAAAAGTTTTTTCTTGACCCTGTCCGAGTGTTTTTTTTCTTCGCCCACCAGGGGAGTGTTTGGGGGGATGAGGGTACCTCACCTGCTTGTTAATGGGGGGTTTAGGCCTGGTTTTTGCTCATACTATGAACCTTTATTGTATCTTTTTAACTGGATGAAAGTTTAACAAAATGTAGTTTGATCTCATAAATGAATATGAAAATCTTGTGAGTCCCACTAGAGAAAAAAAATAATCAGAAAAATTGAGTGCAGTACTTGTGTACTTTGTCTCGTCTCATTCATCTCAAGTTGCACTCAAGCTCTATACAAAATTAATCGTCAGTAGCACATCAGTGGCCATCCAATCAACAAACGTTTTTCAGGCGATAGTGATTCTCAAACAAAAATTTCTGAGATAGGAATATCCCAATACAGGATTCATTTACAGTTCAGGAATAGCTATTCACTTCCAAAATAAAAAACCCTCCTGGACTAGTCCAAGAGTATCACAACAAAAGCTGACCCTGGAACGTCGGACCGGGCACACATGTAAATCTTTACTCAGGTAAGCGGAAAATGTTACTTCATTGCGACACGGGTGACGGATTGGCATGGACATGTTGTGCTATTTGAATGGCATGTTCAGTGACGGTAAGTACCCTACAGTTTTACTTCAGCGTTATCTTACCTCAGTTTCACAGATTGAGCTGTTTCAAACAGGCCTGTGCTGAAGATGCCAGTTTTCTGCTCTGTGGTATGATGGCTGAGACTTGAGGCCATTAGTTCAATTCCCAACTGAGATGTTGATGTTGTGCCCTTGAGCAAGATACTTAACCTGAATTGCTAAATGGTATGCTATAAATATAATGAAATGCAGTAGGCTGGTGCTTTGCTTAGCCGCGGTCTCCCAGGAATTGCCAGGTAGCTGCTGGAAAATCACAGTACATACAGCACATTGACCATAGTCATGAGGAGTAAATGGGATTGCTTTCTTTTTATTCTAATTTTTGTTTCCAAAGAAGTGGTAATGTACTGCTGTGGAGTCTCAAGTTCACTCCATGCATAATATTCAATTTCCATCTGCCCCTCTTAGTCTCTTTCCACCCCCAAAGGGAAAGTAGAGCCTCGGGCTATTTACACCAAGAACAGCAGAGTAATTACCCGGCTGTTTAATGTAACACAGAAACAATTACAAGGTGATAACACGCAATTAAAATGTGCTCTCGTGTTAAAGAATTAGTGATATGTAAGCAATCTCATTCCATCCACAAGACAAAGTGCCCTATCTTGTAAATGTCAAACTGTGGAAGGTTTATCTGATTATTTCTCAATTAATATGCACGTAACCTAGTTCTACTCTCACCAGTGTTGACATTGATGAATCTAGATATTCCTGGAGGAATTCATCCTGAGGTTTCGTTAAATGTCATTCCCCCATTGCTGTTTTTTGTGGTCCTCATTGCAGCCTTCCCATAATCCATCAACTACTCCACCATCTCAATTTTAAGACTAGGTCCAGGGGTACAAATTACAGGTTCAGATAGTATACTGTGTGTCCTTCCTGTATTTAGTTCAAAACTCCTTATTTTCTCCGGAAGTGGACCACAATCTTGAGAGCAGCTGGCACAATTCTTCGGTGAAGGAAAGGCATGCCAGCATGTACTCTCTGAAACATGGACTATACAACCCTTATTTGTGTATCAGTTCGAGATTGATAGGTGGAGTGATCCTCATCTAGGCATTGTAGTGGAATAACTATTACTGAATACAGGTCTACTCACAGATAATTTAAGCTATATATTGTGGAGTAATTAAAAATGTCTTGCTGGTATACTTCAAGTTAGGATTGACTGCAATGCATAAAATTTTGGGGTGGGAGTGGGGGATGGAGAAAGACTAAAAAAGAGGGAAAGAGAACTCCACAAAGCTTTGGGCAGAATGTTAACATACATCATATACAGCAGAATATAAGAGCTGGAGAAATTGATGTTCTTTTCTCTCACTAGAACAGTGGTTCCCAATAGGGGGGCTGGGGCCCATAAGGGGGCCTCAGGAAACTGCTGGGGGGCCTTGAGAAGATGACAGCAAATTATTGAAAGCTTTAATCACAATACGTAAAAAAAATTCAAGTCATTGTACTTGTATATAAAATGAAATAATCTTCCTTTACTCTCTGCGGATATCACACTCTTGTTTGCTGTGTGCTATGCATTATTATGGCAGTGCTTAAAAATATCACTTGTGCTTTCATGGGGTTAAATCGAGCAAGCTTGATTGCACTAGGGAGTGTACAGTTGCAATGATAACAGGCAGAGAGGTTATCAGGTTAGAATGCCTTTTTCAAAATTTTAATTCTCGAAAGAAAACTGGTGTCAAATGAAAGTTGCTAACAGAGAGCATCAAGCTGTCACAAAAAATGATTTTCTATGTTCGTTTTTTAATGAACAAACCATTTTTGCAGACAACCTGCTTTTGGGCAACCTACTTTTCGCCATGTAGCAAAACTGCATAAATACCCATAGTGTCTTTACCTTTTCTTATTCATCATCTTCTCCTTTTTCTTGGCTGTGGTGCCTGTGTGTGTGTTTGGTCCACCTCTGACCTGCTGCATGGATTGTCGACCGGACAGGATTTTTTTTTAAAAATGTTTGAAACTCTTCCTTGGGCCACAGTCTTTCTCCAATTTCAGGGTTCTTGTTAAGAGCCAGTTACCGGTTATTTTTACTGGCTGTTAAAGTAAATTTTACTGGGTATTCACTGAAATACCGAAATAATTATCCAACGAATGTTGTTTCGTTCAAATATGAAAACCCATCGCATTCAATTTTTGTCTTGCTTGTCTTCTTCCAACCAATGTTGTGAAAATACTCATCTGATGTTATCACCTTGAAAATACATCACATGTTGAAGAAATGCTGCTTGTTTTGACCAATTAATCCCTCAAAGTCACGTCTTGAAAATGAAGTCCGCCACTGATCTATGTAGAATTACTGCATAGCCGATGATGTCATAATTTTGAAGTAACCGTGCCACAAAATTGGTATGCCCAACAATCGTCCCCAGGGACATATTGTAGCCACAGATATCTCTGACTTGGGAGAAACATCCCTTCAGAGAAATATTAACCAAATGCGAAATATTAACCGTTGTCTTAATTTTAGAAACACTGGGTGTCACAAGCAATGCTGTACAACTTATGTAAGTCCCAAAGGATGTCAGTTTGAATTTAAGCGCCTCACAGATATTTTCAGAGGTCTTAGCTATCACTGAATAGCCAACAATACGCGAGGGTGGTAGTTGTAGGAAGCAAATGGGTTTGATAAAGATAATGTTATGTCAGCTCTGTTCAGCATAATAAAGTAGTCTCTCACATGAGAGGAGAGGTGAGCAGTGCGTCGTGGAGAGGCAGCTGGCTAAAACTGTTTGGTATTTGTTATAAATAGTATTCATTTAGAGCCTCTTCAGCAGTTATTCGTAACCATGCAAAATTAAACTAGTCAGATAATTGGGCAATGTGATTACATAGCCTTGTTTGTGCTGGCTAAAATTTGCCTTGATGATTTGACCAGTCAGCGTCTACTGTAAGCCTAGCGTTCAAGCATTTGTCAGCCTATGGACCGGGATCACTTTATAAACATCAGTATATTCATGCTCATACACAAAAAAGGAGAAATATTGGTATTAACCTGTAGCTAGCCATGTTGAAAATAATGCAATTCGTGTATAGCTGCTTGGTTGCAATGAAAGCCTGCGCCCATACCGGCCCTGTCTGGGAGAGATTGGGGACCCCTGGCCTACGGAGAGGCACTGCTGAAAAAGTGACACAAGATTTGTGTAAGGTCACGCCTCCACCCTTCATACTCACCGGTCTATTAAGACCCGGACCGCATTCTTCAGCTCCGCAATTATCATATGCACCTGTTATTCATTTCCACTGTGCGGCAGTATTGTGCTATTTAAGATGGAGCCTCGCACTTAGTCTTTGCGAAGTCTCGTAAACCATGTCTGTGTTGTATTGCTAGTCTTGTACAGACCTATCCTCAGCGTATTGCGTGTATATTCAAATTCTCTAACTCAAAGTGCTGATGTCAACAATAAACAGCACTAACTTTATAATTAAGGAACCTCATTTCCTCTTTCCTTTTTCTATGTAAGAAATACATTGTTACAGTAATTAAAGCCCTGTGTTAGTTTTACTAATAGCATCATTAGGGAACCTTGTTTCCTCTTCGTTTTGTATTGCTCCGTATGTGCCTCTCTGCTCTGCAGTGGGCATAATAAATTCAACAGAGTCCATCCTTGCACCTGAGTCCAGTCCTCAACTTCCTGTCCTCCGTGCACATCACCAGTGTGCGAAGCACAACCATTGACTCACAACCAGCCACGTGACTCAAATTGAAACGATTCAAACTCTTTGATGCTTGGCTGATATATTTGTCTGCATTTTACTTACCATCTTGAGTCTATAGGAAATAGACATAATCTCATGAAAATGAGATACCTTGGGCCTGAGGCCTTCATTATTCCTGTTAATCTTTAGGGATTTCCGAGAGCATTGCAATGCCATAAATTAGCCATGCCGCAACTGGTATTTATGAATCCAGTGGCCTCTACAGTCCACTGAAGAAATGGCAGTGAGATTGGTTCAGATGGCAGAGCTGTTATGGCTGAAAAAACCATTCTTCACAAGGGAAAGTTGGCCAATCACCAGTTTTTTTAAGTGATAATAAATCTGAATACCTTTCCACAGTTCCTGAAGAAAAGAATATTTATACCTTACACATGAAAGTATTCTTGGCCATTTGTTTTTTTGTTTGTCTTTTTTTTTTGCATCCTTTATAGGAACTGCACATAGGCATGCACCTGCAATTTGGTGACTGTTCGTTCAACAGAGATTTAATTGTCTTAGTGTTATTTCCTGCACCAGTAGCTGCTCGAGGCGGGGAAAAAAGAGACGTGAATTGCACGCTCCCGCGGAGCAGAGCTGATTATTGTGGGTCAGTCTTTAAGCGGCTTGCCTGTATTCATGGTGGTCCTCAAAATGAGGAGGAAGCCAGAGGAAAAAGGATCAGAGTGCGTTCAAGCCACTGTTTCCTCTTTCACAAATGGGATGCTTCACCAGGACCCTTTTTACCCTCTGGTGACATAACCACCCCCTTGTCTTTTTCCTCTTTCACCTCTGCCCGGCCCCTCACATCCCCAAAGTGCGTATCAGCTGTAAGCCATCTAGGACTGGGACAGACACGAGGAAGAGGCCTCTCATGGCGCCATATGTCAAGTTTACGTCCGTAGCAAGAAAAATTGAACTCACGTAACTCACTCTGCAAGGCTGACATTCTTTTAATATTAAAGTGGATCCACTTAGTACAGACGGCGGGGGCCATTTTTCAAAAAACAGGGCTGACAGAAAGCCATTCAGTGTCTGACTATTGGATGTTGTTTATGTGAGATTGCTCTGTGGCGGCTATATTCCAGAGCCAGAGCATAGCGCAATCAAGCAGTTGGTGTAATATTGTGCCTGTAAGTCACACATCTAAATAAAACATACTAAAGAGTGGATTTTAGGTGTACTGAAGCATTAAGCATTCTCAATCATAGGACCCAATATCACAAAATTCTTTCTTCTGTTGAGTGGCCAATCAAATAAACATGCTCAGAGAGCCTGGTGCATGACATATTAAGTGTGGACCCATCCCTTACTTTGTCATTACCCATTTTCAGGCTCAAATGATAGGTTTATTCCAGCTATTGTTTCTTCAACTAGGTACAAAGAAAGTGTTTTACTGTTCAAAATGTTAATAAAAGTGTTATTATGATAAGAGATGATCAGGGCGTTGATAAAATTACAAAGTCATTTCCTCTAATAACGCAATGAAGTTAACACAAAATACTTCAAGAATGTTGAGGGACTGTTGGCCATTTCCTTGCCGAAGAGCAATTATTTTTCCATATGCCATCATAATCTCTGAAACATACTCAAGTCGTATTTTATATACGAATTCTTTAACAGGAATTGCAGTTGTTTAATAAAAAAACAACATGGAGGATGTATGTCAAATGTCATGAAAATGATGGCATTGGATTGCAAACACTCCTGGTATAATGATAATTGGACTAATTAATTTATCAACTGTTACTAATAATAAACTGGAAGACAAAACTGAGCAATGTCGAAAAAATTGCATGTCAAGTGTTTACTGATTGATAAATTTCAGACATTCTGGATATTCACTTTGCTAAGTTATTTTTCTAGGTCAATTTCCAAGTGGCCTGTAATATTTCCGATATGAAGATGGTTGCACGTCACAAACTTTATCCCACAACAGCTTTCTGGGGTTAAAGTCAGGTGAATATGCTGCTCACTCCATATTTTGTAACATCAAATCTAGAAAATCCCTGAAGAGTCTGAATTTATGTCCCAGGTTGTTACCTGGCTGTGACACAATGTTCCTTCCTTTAAATATTGGTGAAAATCACTAGTGATCCAAACCTTTTGAGAGATTGTGCTCGTGGCTGAATGCTTTGTTCAATCATAGTTTCAGTTATATATAAAGAGTCGAGAAGTAGGGGCGGTACAGTGGCACTGTGTCTCACACCAAGAAAGTTGCGAGTTTGAGTCTAGCCTGGAGCTTTTCTGTGTGGAGTTTGCATGCACTCGTGTTTGCGTGGATTTCCTCTAGTTTGTCCGGTGTCCTCCCACAGTCCAAAGACATACATTTCAGGCTAAGGGGAGACACCAAATTGCCCACAGATGTGAGCGTGTGAGCGAATGATGTATGATCGCACCAGTGGATTAGTGAACTGTCTGGGGTTTGTTCCTGCCTTTTGACTACCGTTGCCTATGGTATAGCGAAGTAGATTCCAGACCACATCCCCACACATCCCCAGCCCATCCACACCATGCTCAGGAATAATCAAGTTAATGGACGAATGGAGTCAACAAGTGGGACAGAGTGACAATAAATTTTGTACGACAGTAAGAAACGGAAAGGGGAAAATGCAATTACTGCATCTCCCTAACGGTGATATTAGAGTGCAAGAGACACGGTGGGTGGGCATAATAATTGTGCCTCGAGGCAGAAGAGACCAAAATCTGGTTCTTTTGGGGAGGAATAAAATATCTACTCCAGATATTGAAGGTCTGCTTTTCTGGAACAATACCTTTCTACGTGCCAGGTGCTTTCTGCAAGCACAGGTAGAGCCCTTCTGTTTACAGTAGGAGCTGAGCAGCTATGCACCGAATACAGCTGAAATTTTCACGAAATGACCACATCAACCAGTTCTCCACAAGCAATCGTACGAATGTACGAATTACACTGATAACACAAGATAATTCATGCTACCTCATTATCTTGATCATAATCTTTCTTTTGAATGCAGTTTTAGGACTTCTTTACATTTATTGGACAGGATAGTTTAGTCAGACAGGAAGAGTGGGGCAAGGGAGAGTGACATGAGACAAAGGTTGACCGGCATGATTCAAACCACCGAATGCTGCAGCTTGTATCGAGCATGTAAATTCATCTTCATGGGCTTCACCTTTGAGACAACCTTGAGTGTAATCTTGCATAGAATTAAAACTGCTTGGAGAATAACTTAAGACAACCAGCTAAATGAACAGTCGGATAAACAAGCAGAATGATATTGCTGTTTTTGTAAAATAAGTGTTTACCTCTGTGGCAGGCCGAAGGCGGGCCTGTGCGAGAAATTGAACCCCAGACTCCCAGGTGAGAGCCCAATGCGCTGACCACATCACCAAAGAGCCAGGCTCCTTGGCAAGGTAGCCCGGGCACCTACTTATTAGGAGGCATTTATAGTGACAGGACCCTTCAACTGTCACATCTCTCCCCCTCTTTCAGGAGCGTGTCCTCACACTCCATGCTTTACGCATGCTGCCATCCATTCGGATCCCCGAGATCCTGCCGATTACGCTGGAATGCGGCAGGCTGAGGGAGGGCCTGGGCAGGGAACTGAACCCCAGACTCCCAGGTATACTAAATTTAAAAAAAATATAAAGTTATTCATTTCTCAAAATGTTCCAAATTGTTCAAGGTTTTATTTGATTTAATTATAATTTTGGATTTGTTTTGAACTGGAGAGAGGCGGGCCCTATCGCTGGATGCGTGTATAATGAGGAGGATGTAGAGAAATGGAAGAAGGCTTGGAGGACCTGTACCTAATATCCTCATCACTAATAATTTAGCTCCTAGGAAGAGACAACAGGGAGTAAAACTGGAATTTAGGCCAAGAAGTTAGAGTAACCTCTTCTAGTAAGACAATCCAGCCCCAACAGAGACAAGACCAGCCACCCATATACAAGGGAAAATCAGAGCAGTGACAGCTGATCACATTAATAGAATAACGAGACAATCAAACAATTAACAGGAAGAACCAGTAAAGCTGACACACAGGTTGCGACGGGATGACATAGGAACATCCACATAGCCAGAAGGAGGCTTATATAGTATTTTTATGTATGGGAAAGGTCATTTTAGGCATAAAAGCAAAACTGAGGTGGAAACTGGCGTTGACCAAATAATATGCCAGAGGGTGAATTGAAAAGCAATCATCTTCATACTAGAGAGAAAGATGGAATTAAGGAAACCCATTGAGGACACTGCGAGCAGTAACAGAAACAACAGGCTCTTCTCAAAAAATGATGCTTTGGCTCCGGAACATGGCATCTGTTTCTAATACTTCAGAAGTAAAACAAGGGTACAAGGATGCACAACATAAGCTTCAGAAATATGGATATGATTAGCAGCTGCTAATAGGTATTCTGCTGTTATTATGCCAGCTGCTCCATTGAAGGAGGAAATTTTAAAATCCATATTCCCCTGTCTTGTGATCTTCAGGTTGTTTGGAGAGTCCCTCAATCAAAGAGTGCCGTCATGCGATGTTCACAGTTTGATTCCTTGCATTTCATCTTTGGAAGCAAGATTGTGACCAAAAATCTCACTTTTTGATCCTGATGAAAGTTTATTTCCTTTACAGAAATTAGATTTTCTGTGGGGTAATGTATTCCAGCTCTTTTTAAACGGATCCGTAAATAAATCAGCGGCTGACAGTTTGGGAAATCAAAGTGCATAGGGATGTGATATTTTGCGCCTCCAGATAAAAATATTGACTTTAACAGACACATGCATGGAATTGGTGATAGTATGACAATATGTGAAACAATAATTACTTTTCAGACTCTGAGTTAAGTTTAATATCTTAGGTCATCTCACAATGGTTCCACATACAGAAGCAAATTAACAATAAGTTTGTCTACATAGGGAGAGCAATGATTTAAAAATTAATAAAAATAAATAAAACATCGGTAGTCACAGTTTTGACCATCTCTTCTTCAAGGTGGATTGAATTACATGACGGTATAGCAGAATACATGTCAATTATAAAATTATAAATGCTCATTAATCAAACACATAAACAAAAAGTCTGTATGAGATTCACATTGTTTTATTGATTTGCAACATTGGAGACCGCAATCGGCATTTGTCAGCTGACTGATATATGATACTCCTCTCAGACATCGATTCTCAATCTCAAAGAGCGGAATATCAGTTTTTCATATTTGCCTTTGACGCTGGTGTACAACACAACACAATTCATATTACTAAGGAACTGTAACGAAAGACCTCTCTTTTTATCATCCTTTAATTTGCCAGTTAAGGACTATCAGGTGCTTGTGGCACTCGATTGCCAATCCCGGCGAGGCTGACAGGCTCTATCTGCATATTTGTGAATACAAAAACAGCAAGGATGGAGACCCTTTGTTGGGGTTCTAATTATTTCTAAACCCATGAGATGATGCTATGCTAAATACCCTCTTCAGATCACCTGGAAGTGAACTGATGTATCCTGAAACCTCAAAAAGAGCCCTACTTTTTTAAACAGGGTCTCTGATAGTAAACAATCCCTTTATGCTCTCAGCAAAGCAAATACTAGCTTTTGTCCAGCCCCCAAGTCCCTAAACAAACTTAATCTGGCTAACACTGTGACAGATGCCATTAAGATGTCCATGTAACTCTTTGAAGGAGTTTTATTGACAATCGGGGGAACACAAAAGCAAGCCGCAGATAAAGACCTGTGTTTTATGGTCCTCAATGAAAGTGCGGCAGTTCTTTGGCCCTGCTGAGTTGAGGTAGTCCCCATTTTTCTCGGCAGTGCCGCATCTCCATGACAACTGGATATTGAATCTGCTGTGGTTACTCAGAGGAAGAAAAGATGCTGTCACAGGAGCTCTTGTATGACACAAGAGGGGTGACGGATAAACTCTCGGAAGGGTCAAGGATTTGACTCCAGAAGGCTTTTTGTGAGGGTACAGTGGAACTACATTAATACACAAAAGTCCTTTCAACTTGGTTAAAGTTGAAGGAACATGTTTTAAGGATTTAAGGACTTCTCTCAAAACAATGACAGATTCTGCACACAACAGTCCAGTCTCTTTAAGGATGGACCTCTGTTCACTTTCACTTGGAGGAATCCCTTTTGAATCCTGATGTCGCGCATTCACTCATATTACATTGAGTGCTGTCGAATCCTTTGTCAACACAAGAGAAATGCTCAAACTCACTTGCTCGACCTTCCATTTTACATGACGCAAAACATTGAAAATTGTTTTTATTGACCAAATGCGAAGTTCAGCAAATAATTTACCTCCAGAGCAAAATCTGCTGGTAGTGTTAAACCAGTTACAACTACATTGGATTTACACTGATGAATGAGTATTTTACATGCAGGTCAACAGTATATGTATGCTATTTTTTCTTGAGAGAATTTAATAGATGTTTTTGATGGATATTTATGACAAATAAAACAGATGAAAGCTCATCGCATGAAGCTGATAGAAGCATCATCAGCACATCACATTTCGCCAAGCTTTTTAGATTTTATCTGGTGTACGCAGAAGGCTACACAATAGAAAAACCTGTACTAAGATGTTCACCTGTTAACATTGCATACAGACCAAAGTGTGTATCTTTATTTTTTTGCCTTTGGTGTTTTATCACTAAAAAGAACTGTTAATATCTTTTGAAAAGCATTGGAGGCCTCTACTGGCCATTTATGTCCACACAGTCATCAGCTCAGAGAGAGAGATAATGGACATGATGTTGAACAGCTAAGGGGAATGGAAACAGGAGCATGATGCTTCACAAATAATAACAGGCTGGGCATTCTATCAATCACAAACAAATCTGACATGGTAAGGGCACTTTTCATCCATAGGAGAAAGCATTTATTTGTCAAGCTCAGTTGTTCATTTGTTGATCCCTCATATCATAGCTCATTCAACCGGGACTGAAAAAGCTGTGTGATGGATTATTTGTTTGCGATTTGAGATTGAATTTTGGAGAAAAAAAATTTGCTTTTCCAATATGCCATACACCTTGTCTTTTTTCAACAGATAAAGTTGTGTCATGCGTCCAACATAAAATTTGAAATCGCTATCTCATTATTGCATCAGATCCTCAGAATGTAAACTGAGGACGCAGTCGCCCTCAGGTATTATACAGTGATCAGCTAACAACATTAAAACCACGTGCCTAATATTGTGCAAGTATCCCTTGTGCTGCCAAACTACTCCATCAAACTGCCATCCACTTGAATTCCCAGACCAAGGGTTTAAACTAGAATATTTTCCAGCACATCGCACTCCCCCCACCTGCTTTCTGCCTTCCCACAGTGCAACTCAGTCCATCTCTTCCTCAGGTAAATGGTGCATGCATTCCCAGCTAATGCACATGATGTAAAAAAAAAGGGACTCACTGGACAAGGTTCAGTTTTGACACTCGTGCACATTATAAGAACTCGCTGCGGTCAGTTTGGGTTAAAATGGGCACTCGGACCAGTCTGCAGCTACAAACCGCCAAATGCAGCATGTAGCAATGCACCATGTAGTGACACATTCCTTATGGAAGTAATAATTAAATTTTACTGACTTGTATTTAACAGTAGCTCCTCTTTAGATTCGGACCAGACAGGATCGCCTTCATTGCCCTTGAGCATCGATTGGGTGCCTTGGGTGCCAAATACCGTGATGCTGGTTCGTGATTTGTTAGACCGCAGTTGAGAGGTGCTCACCACTCCTGACTTGGCGCACCCCAGAAACCTAGTCGCCTGAGAGATGCTATGACCCACTCAACAAGGCCAATTTGGTCCTCGTCAAAGTAGCTCAGGTCCCATTTTTCCTCCATACAGGAAATCAAATACAAGAACCTACTGTTCACATAAGACCATCGGACCATCTACGGTCTGTCTGCAAACCTTGAAATATAAAATTGTAACGAGATGATCAACATTATTTGTTTCATCTATGAGTGGTTTAAATGTTTTGGCTCACCTGTGTATACTGTATTACAGCTTAGCTGATATGATGTTTTATTGGTCTTTTCATAGAGGTTTTTTCAATACCATGTTCAATATTTACTGTATGCTTCAATATAAGGAAAATGATGTGCTGTGTCACCTGCAAAAACTCTGCATATTCCTCTCCATAAGGTAACATGCTACTGAATATGACAAAGAGTCAACAAGGTGAGCTACTAATTGTAAAAACATCTCAAAGCAGTCTTTTGTTCCAAGAGCAAGGTTACACAAGTGAAGGTCTGCTTTAAATGAAATTGAAGAGCCTGGTGCTAAAAGTACTTAAGTCACATCACACACTGTGAGGGGAGGATGGGAAAATGTCCATTATAGTAACCAAAGTCAATTTTCTCAAAATGGTCTTTTTGTGACTTGAGTACTTTTAGCACTACAGTCCTCAATTACACTCCTTCTCTTCCACATTCCTGTTTATGACACCGTTTGCAGGGCACTAGTTTCATACTTGAATGTTTCAGGAGAGACAAGTTCTCATTTTTGACATTTTTATGATATCTGAATTCATGCATGACTAAATGGAAGCAAGTCCATAGTAAACTCTGTCATAAAATATGAATTTGAAGAGTTAAATGGTCAGTTTAGCTAAAGGGTGACTCTGTGCCTTCAGTGTATCTTTATGGGATAACATTTATGTTAAACTCATAAAAACTACAGACCCATGCATGGGTCCATAAAATACAGCTACTATATTCAAACCTGTGGAGCTTCAGGCCTATTTTAAATTTTAGGTGAGATCACAAGGTTTCATGATCTCAAATATGTCCTGCTGAAGTACAGGGAAATGTATATTTAGTGATGTACAAGATATAGATATTTCGTATTTGATGTGATGCTGTGGCCAGTAAAACATTGCGTCGAGGGTTTAAATGTTTTTCTCAATACAAGTGTGACATATTCTGTGTCTGGTGGTCGCAGTGCTATGTACTATGTGATATTGACCTACAACAAGAAAAGAAAACACTTTTGCTGCCTTTGAATGTACATAGAAGGGAAAACTTAAAGAGAAAATGTAGAGTTTATGGGGTAAAACTTATGATGATCTGGCTGTGGCATGTATTCCATTCTGTGCTACTAAGCTAAAGCGAACATCAAACTGACAGACCTATTTGACACAGAAAACATATTATCCTGCTGCTGTTTTGCTGATTCAGCACACAGAGGCATTCCCACCTCAACCAACTGCTGCTGACCACGATTCAAGGCAGTTCTTTAGAATCTGGGAAGAGCTTCTACCTCCAGGTCAAAATTACCAAGACAAATCAGTAAGACTCATTTTACAATTTTTATTAAATTTCAAAGGAGAGCGGTTGAAGTGGAAGCACCATAACTCTTCAAGATGTCGATATATGGCTGCATAACTGACTACGATTACAAGAGTTGATTTTTTTTTTTTTATAAGTGCAGCTTCTTTCAGATTGTAGTTGTTTGCTTGCTTCAGGGAAGCAGCACACTCTATACTCTTCTTCTTTTTCCTCTTCTTCTTCCGCCTAAATTTAGCCAACTAACTCCTCCTACACCATATAAGCTATTGATTCTGTTCAAACTTAAAAAAATTCAGCTTGCTCTGAATTACGTTGCATCTCAACAGATTTTTTTTTATTTTAAATGTGATTTTTTGGGGTCCTATTAAATCAAGCAATTTTTGTGTAGATTCAGTAGATTCAACTATTTTCTGGTATTTTTTTACTCTGTCATACTTTTAGCTACAAATGTCATTCAAACTGAAAAAAATATGAAGTTAAGCTTGAATAATTTCTTCACAATTCAAATTTTTCATTACTTCTATAATTCTTTAATTATGATTTTTTGAAATAATTCTTTTACAATAAACTCAGGGCACTTACGGTGTGTTGACGTCACTTTTAGAGTGGCAAACAGCTGTAAAGTCGCCAAGAAGTCTTCTGGCTCCACATAAATATTTTTATATCAAAGTTGTAGCGAACGTTGTGCTGGTTACGAAAATGTAACTATACAAGCAATTGCACTGAAGGTTTTGGGAGCATGAGCTGAAAAGTGACGGAAGCACTAACCGAAACTCCATTAACTCCTATATTAAATGAGGCAAGAAAATGCCGGTTGGGAAGCTGAGAGACACAGTTTCATAACTTGCTCATGTTCCCACATTTTTGGCACTACACGTACAATTTTAACATATTTTGTTCAGCAGACTCTCCTCTTCAGTATGGTACCAGTTTGGTTCACTATGGTTTAGTATTTTGTATATTGGATTTACAATCTTTGAGGTAGCGGTAGTAGTATGTAAGAGATGCCTTAGCTAAAATCTCTGCTGGTGCAAATGCTTCAGCCAGTAACTGAAATGGTTCAGAGTGACTAAGCTAAAATTGTGGCATAGCGGTATTGCATTTCAATCCTGCCCTCTGCCGGACTTTTCTCTCTAGGCCTCAGCATTATCCTTGTTCGGATTAAGATTGATACAACTGTTAAGACAAATCCAATTTGGTGAAAGAATTTTCTGTACCGTCGTCGGTACCGTCGCTCAAACCAGATCCAAGAGAGCACATTGAGCGTAGCAAAGACCGATCTTTTTGCAAGGTGCATCCATGAGAACATCTTACAGTAAAAAAAAAAAAAATAGCAAAACAGAAAAAAGTTGCTCGAGGTCCTGTTCCAGTATACACAAGCAATTTTCTCACCAGCTAGATATATTCAAGATCAATTGACGCGCGTCACCCGCTGCCAGTGGGCATTGCTCCATTGATATGAATGGAACCTATTTTTTGACGTGCATCTCACGCCGCCAGTGGGCGTTGGGCTTTAGAATTAAACTTTTGGCTCTGAGAGCTTTAAAGCATCAGGAGAGCCATGACTCTCCCATTAACTCCCATTATACATGAGAACAAAAATGTCAAGACAAAAACAGAGCAAGACACTTTTTTTCAGCTTGCTACTATTCTGGCATTTTTGACTGCACACAAACACATTTTACAAATCAAATCCGATTGTTTCCTAATCAAATCCTTGACCCTTCCGAGAGTTTCTCCATCACCCCTCTTGTGTCAGACAAGATTAATTTTATTTGGCAATAGGAGTTACATTCATTGATTAACAACCATTTGTTTGACCATTGCATTCAGCTAACAAGCCAGCACACCTTAAACAATTACTTTCAGCTTCAAAGTCCTGTGTTACCTTTCAGCAGTTTTTCAACATTTCTTCAGCAATTTCTTTTGCCTCTCAGTTTCCAAACACCTTCATTTTATAAGCCAAACTCTTCAACAATTTACGCTAAAGCAAGCACACAAATTTTCTTCAGAAAATGTAGCCTTTTCTAGTTTATTTTCTCCTTGTAGTATTGGCAGCCCCACAGTATTTCTGCTAACTTTATGATTACATTTGTAATGATCGTGCTGAAATGACAAATCAATCAATGGGAATTCCATCATGTGGGGAAAAAAGTGATAAAAATCCATAAAGTTCCTCAAGAGCAAGAGTACTGATCTCAGACCAGCTTCTAATACCCACCTTCTCACCACATCAACTATGAGTGGAAAAAACCAAACTGATCCATGATCAGTGCCGTCACTCTGAAAATTAATAATTTGAAACTGCAGTGCATGAGATGGAGAATACAAGTTATGTGAATTTTAAATATTGTTCATTTTAGAAAAAAAATGTATTTGTAATTTTAATTATTCACAATAGAATATTTGCATATGACAACATGCAGTATTTGACCTTTTAATTTTTTCTGAATAAATACTGGACATTTTACAAAAAAACTAAATTACATAATTAGCCAAAACATTTTAAGCAATTTCTGAAAAAGCTACTTAATTAAGGTGATTTTTAAAACATTTCCCCTATCATGACATATTTGAATTAAGTAGTTGTAATGTAGAATAATATAGTATGACATCTGAAATGTACGCAAAATCCAAAATAAAAGGAACACGTCAACAGATTTTGAAATCAAGAGAACATTATTGTCTATAATTTAATTTATGCCTGTTGAAGATTTTTCTCACTAGCATCATTAAAGTTCTTAAACATTTTCCTTCTGTTTGAGCCTTGCCTGACACAGTCTTCCGCTGAGGATATCTTTGTAGCTCCTTTTTTTCAGAATAATTACACATATTACACATTTAACATTTTAATAACAAAAATATGAATATAATTTAATAATAGAATATGAATGTCGCCAAGCCCAGGAGACTTGCAGCTCCCCAGATGAGCCCCATCTCCACATCATCTAACAGTTTCTAAAGAGCAGAGACATGGGTTAAACTTAAAATTAAATAAAAAATTGACAAAATTAGAAGTTCAGTTGCAGTGAATATCGAGAAATCTTTAGAACCTGATGGGCCAAACCTGCAAACCTATCTAGCACCGATACGAGGAAAATCGGTAATAATACTACGCTGCAATACGTGCACTGTCGCTTGTTAAATTCCCTGCCGTCAGCGGCGCCAAAGCCAGCGACGATTATATCAGGGTTGACAACCGCGATGATAAACACCGCTTGACTATCTCTGGGCCGAGCAATGGCGTCAGGGCAAACCATTGAAGGCCTCTCTCCGAAATGGTTTCCATATCCAGTCTTAATTGGGGCTCGCTTCTCCTCCATGTCATCCCCCCCATGCTTGGTTATCCTCTGGTTATTTTTCACTGCGGGTTGACGCCAGACGGCTATCCAGCTGAGAGGTCTGGGGGCCTCGCATGGAAACCGTTCGAGAGCCCCCCTCCCCACCATCACCCCCCCTTTGTTCGACACCCCTGGTCCCCCCCACTGGCCTCTTATGAGCTGCATCAAAGCAAAGGAAATCTAAGGGTCACTAATGCCTCAGATGGTAGCGCTGGCCCTAACAACCCAAGGTTCAGGAATTCTACACGGTTGAAGCCCGAGTCATTTCTTCCAGCGCCTGTCCTCTCATGGCGCTTTTTTTTTTTCCTCCACTCATTAATAAGGGGCTCGCGGCTCAACCCGGGGCCTTCGGCTTCCTCCCGATTACGGCTAAGCCTGTCATTTTTGGGCTATTATGTGCTTTAATGTGCCCGGCCTGATCCCTGGTGAAGCCGTGGATCTGGGGATAATGGCAGTTGGGAGAATCTGGCCCAGACACTGGTGCAGGCTTGCCTTGTAGATTAGCCACGGCTGACGGGCTACACTGCGGCGTCGGCCGAGGGGACATAAAGAAGGAGGTGCCTTCTGCACAATAGTGCCAGCCATATCTCGGTGTGCGTCAACGTCCAAACTGCCCACGCCCCCCCCTCCTCCAAATCTTTTCCCCTAAACTGCCCCTTTCTGCAACCCCTTGGGATGAAGATTTTTTTCCTTTTTCATTTTAGGAAGTCAGAGGCAAAGAGGGAGCACGAAACTAACTGTAAATAAGAATGAATGCTAATCCAGTGTTAATTGGTTCTCTCATTGAAAAGGTGCCCCCTTCTCTGAGATTATTCTCCCGGTTTGCTAAAGGCCTATTGGAAAAAGCATTCATTGTTTCTTTAACAAGGCCCTATTCTTCCAAGGTGATTATCGAAAAAATGCAAAAGCTTAGCATTGATATTTTCTTCCTGTCTGAAAAGGCAAGGGAAAAATATTAACATAAGCCTGTTGCAGATCATTCGTTGATTTATTATCTGCAGTTTCTTTAAAATCATATATTAGTTATGATATATCACACCGCTAATTTTGCATAATTGTACACATAAATAGAACATGCTGTAAAATCCAAACCAGAATTGAAGTGAAAAAATAATCTGTATTACATTTTTTATTCTAATACTCTTTGTGCAGCAAGATTATTAATATTCAAATTTTGACACCTGGAAGCTTATAATGCGGTTGACCACATTGTTGGCACAGTCATATTTGCAGGCAAGTAAAGCAAAGATTTGAATCAGCCATCTTTGTCAAAATACACTTGCAGATTTAACTTCACCCTATATGCTGCAGCGGCAGTCATGTCGTGTCAGAGTCCTGCAAGGAACGAAGTAAAACCAAAGAAGCCCTCGGGTCAAGTTTGTGTACAAGAGTTTAATTCTGTTGCAACCGTTCCTCATCTCCGCCCCAGCCCAAAAGTTTCCACACAAGAGAGGCACAATCCGGATGCACCAATTATCCCCTCCCTCTTTGACCGCCTTTATCAACTTTTTCAAAAACTTCTTTCAGCCCTTCTTGTCAAGCGATGAAAGGAAAACCTAACCTCTGTGTCGAGAGAACTCGGCTGCCTAGCAACTAAGAGCCACAGTTTAATTCTGACTTGTTTCAGGTCTTGAGTAATGGAAGCCAACAACACGAAGCCAGTCAGAAGTGCTGTTTGTCACTTCTGAAATGCAAACAAAACTTCATTGTTTTGCAAAGCAGCGAGCGTGATTGATGTGTTCAGCTACAATAACATTAGTCAATTTTCCTTGTGTTTTTGCTAGGACTGATGTCATATCTTTTCATGGCATATTAAATGTTTTTTTGGGGAGACTTGCTTTTCATCTCAGTTTCAACAGTGTCCTCTTTGACGAGGTCTTCAACAACCGATGAAGCTTAACAATTCCATTCAAGTTGTGTCCACTTTATCCATAAATAATTTAATAATCTGATGGCCACAAGGGGCCTATGTGTCACGCTATAATTCTAAAAGACCAGACAAAAGGTAACTTTCAGAGAACAGAAAAACAAGATGAGCTTTTAAGCCTTTTGAGGGTTTTGTCCCCATCCCCTTTAAAGTGGCTGGTGGACGTGTTTGTTGTATTGTTGGGTAAAGTCAAACATAATTATAAACAGGTCATATCTAAATTTTTAGGACTGGTTAGTTCTAAAACTTTATCGCTCACTTGTTTCAAAAGATGTCAGAGAACACTTCTCATGATTGCTATTTTTTAAAATAAAAAGTGTGCTTATTTTTTGCGTGCAAAACAAACATTATCTGTGCATCACGAAGAAGGACGGAACTTCGATCATGGTTTACTCTTGCTTACAATACAGATATTCAGGGATATTGGGCTACGCCTTTACAATCTTCAAAGTCCTTAAAGGTCAGGGACATCTGAACCATATATAGACAACTCAATAAATCAAAAAATGTAAACATAAACAACACACATTCATGGTTCCCACAGAATGTCCATGCTATGCTTTAGCTGGGGAATTGAATAATAAATAACCAGGTACGTTAGAGATGTGATAATTTTACACCACTGCTATGAGTGCCAGGTTGTCTCCACTCATCCACAATAAATGACAATAGTTTTTATTTCACATGCAGTTTAAGTTAATAATGTTTATTCTTGCCGCAGAGGGTAATATCATGGAGGATGTCTTTACTGCTCTCAAAGAGCAGGCATAAAGTAAAATAATTACCCAAAATTTGCAAATAAGCGTGGCTACATGTGAATTCACATTGTCCGGCGGGTTTGGGTTCTAAACCTCCTTTTAACAGCAAAAATCTGTTTCCTTTTTTGTTCACCAACATTGAATAAATTTGAATGCTAGAAATATAAACAGTGCATTAATTTGGTTCAAACACTTACAATGCAAAAGGACAAAAAAAGATACATTTCTTCTGCACTACTGACGGTATGGCAGCATGAATGATGCTCTTGTTGCCCCTGAGAAAAACAGACATAATGCTTGCTTTCCCCAACTTTTAAAAAATTTAATTCTAATGTGAATATAGCTTTAATATAGGTTTAATACTAATTTAAAGGAAACTCAATGGTGAAATGTTATCACATGATAAGTATGTTGTTTATTTTGTTGTTTATTAACGCAGCTGCTCTGCAGATTTCAACTTTTTAGAATTCCCTTTCATGGTAATAAAGCCTTACACAGTTTCAACACAACATCTTAAATGTCTGCTCAGTGAATTTTTAATATTATAAAGAATATTTAAAGAGCGTATCGCTTCTGCTGCTTATGCAGGTTGATTTTTTTTCTACTGTACTTAACAAATTTATGCAGGACACAAAAGGGTTATAAGTTATATTCAAATGATTAAGGATTGATTTTCTTTTTGATTAAATAAGCCCTGACCTGACAATATGAGGGGAAAAAATTATATGCGGGATACATTTAGGCACGCTGTCATGCATCAGCCTGATGTGTGGTATAGAGCTAAGTTTCTCCTTTCACAGTGCTTTGAATGTAACCTTTTTGACATTTGCGATAACATGGCAACCTATATCATTATTACTATTATTATTATTATTATTAGTGCCGGGGACTCAGCGTGTTTTTTTTAACCCCTAGATTTCAGTTGTGCTTTTCAGCGTCAGAAATCCTGCTCATATAACTCAATGCAACACAAGCATACTAGATTTTTTTTATCATCTTGCCCCGGTGAAGTCAGATGAATGAGATGCAGTGTGCAAAATGCATGAGTGTGACACTCAACAAAAAAATTCCCTCCTATCAGTTAATTCTCCAATTTGCGATAAAAATTCTCTCCATGTTAGGGACAAACTGTACTCCCTTTATCAGAATAAAACATAAAAGAACAACTATCAATCTATGATCTTAACTCAGATTATTATCTAACAATCAGCTTAGCGTTGTTCATTATCCAGTAATCAGCTTAGCACTGTTCATTTTTAGTCTCCTACACTTCCTTTTAATTTGCTTTTTTATCATTTTAATCAAGTCAAAGCTGCTGCAAAGTCAGTTAGAATACAGTATAATAACCATGGAACTGTGTAGTGAATTGAATAATTCTCCATGTCTGGAATATAGCATTTGTGTTCCGTTTCCAGTGTTTCACAATCATTTAAAAATATTTCCGTGTTACCTTGTATGATGAATATTCTCTTGAGCCATGTTTTACACAAATACTATCACTTCAACCAAACATTTCATATAATGAAGGATAAGAGTTTTTGTTTTACACTTTCAATATTTGCGTGTAGTCTGAAAATAACGAATAATCATTAGAAACAACTTTTCATATCGTTAATTCTGAAAATGAACTACAAATGCCAATGCATGGTACTAGCTGCGGTTAACAATTTTTGCTTGATTACCAGTGATATGCAGACAGAACAGAGTCTGATAAGTAAAGTCACTGTCAAATTTTTGGGAGCACCTAATCTGACAGCTAAACACAACTTTCAAAATCCCTTTACAAGCAACCCTAATCTTTCCAGGGTCAAAAAATAGTTTACAACAGAGTTTGTAAATAGATATTCTACTATTTCACTAAAATGTGAATAATTCAGTCATATTATTCATGTCATTAAATCAAGTAAGCCAATTGCGACATTGTTGAGGAGAATTAAATGTTTATAGGTAAGTGCTCTATAACACCGGTGTTTACTCCTGAGTTTCAACAAACATTAAATGCACTGATATTTCTGTTGCACAGTCCTAATTGTCAAAAGCTTATTTGAAGAAGAACTTTAGCATCAATGCAAATCATGATATAAAGGAGACGGTGTGTACTTAAAAACATTAAGAGTACATCTTGCAAGCTGAAAAGCAGAAACCACAGCAAGGAGTGAATTCAGATGCATACTTAATCAGATGACATTTATGTAGTGCGCTGCTCATTGTCTAAATTGTTTCAGCCATATTACAAATGGCTTTTAGCGGTTATGCCATCTGTGCCTAATGAGTCCATTTTTTGTCCCTGTTTCCCATACTGTATTGTGTTGCTTTATGGTCATTTGCATAATTGTTCAAAGAATTTCCTTCAAAATTAATATCCCTTCGCATTGGGGGGTGAGAAAGGATGATGTGGAGACTGAGGGGGAAGAAGTTCGAGAAAATAAGGTGAAAAGCGAATCCAATTTTCCCAAGCACCATAGTAACCCAATCAGGGATGGCTTTATTTGCTAATCCACATTTAAACTTTAACCTGCAGGGGGGCTTATTGTGTTGGTTAATGTACACACAAAAGCAGAGGCCATCTTAGATGCCTAATCAGATTAATCATATTTTGCAAGACGAAACGATCCCTATGAAAAGGAGCTTGAATCAAAGCAAGTTTTATTTAAAAGACAAAAGTAACTTAGGCACCCAATATAATTCACATCCATAGGAACAAAAACTGTAAAACATTTCACAAGCTATATTTTCTTAAACATAAAGTAACCCAGATGTCTAAGTCCATAAACATTATTGCACTAAAAGGCAAACTGTAGAGATAAAAGGCTGGTAACTACATTACAGCACTGGGCGTAAACGTCTCCAGAAGGGGAAATTATACCTCTGATCCATAAATTGAATTAACAGCACAGTCTTAACGGGAACATTACATTTTATGTGCATGTTTGGTGACAAAGATGAGTGTAAAAGTAAATTTAACCCTCTAAGGCGTGCGATCCCAAATATGACATTCAAATGCTCATCACTCCTTTGGCACTGTAATGGTGAGACAGCAGTTACAACTCATAGCTCAGAGCAAAGGATTACCACAATGCTTCTGAAAATCTCATTAAAAATATTCCAAAGCAAGCTGCCACAGGTTGAAGGGTTGATAATGGATTTAATATAAAATGCAATTCATGAGGTTTTCGTGATTAATGCAATACCATTGAAAAATAAGTTAGTATGTAATCATACGTAGTAGACAAAATAAATTCTGAACTTGTTTTACCTTTCTGCACTTCCATTGGATGCTCAAATGACAATATGAAAGAAAAAAATCTGGAATACCATTGGGAGTTGTTAGTAGCACACGAATAGCATATTGAACAATGCCAGCAACATGGGATTATGTCAAGAATAACATTAAGCATTTCAGAGTTGTCTCTTAATTAAACATTTGTGGTTAGATACCTCTGGGAGTGCTGCACCAGCCTCAAGCTCACTGTTCTGTTGCTAAATCCAAAGACGACAAATTTTACGAGAGAAAAATTCAGTGCAATTAACCACGCTTGCTAATCCAGTCAGGTATTTTAAATGGCTTGGTTTTCTGAGGGGGATTCTGACTATAGTTTGTAGAATTTCTGTAAAAGCTCCGCTCCTTTGCAAGGTCCAAAATGTGTTCGCTCTGACCTTCCTGGAAAATTGCGGTCTCATTCAGAGCAGGTGACAAATATGTTCAATGGAAAAAAAGCGTAAAATAAATAAAACTTAACAAGTCTTGCTGAGATCATCCAAACATCAAAATATTTTAGTGTTCCTTCAACAAAAATGGTGTAAAAGTTCATTTTCAATTGAAAAAAAAAATGGGTATGGAAGAACCCTATTTTCATTCATCAGTTTCAAGCTTAAGAAATCAATAACGTGGCGCAGACTGAGAAAGACAGGCACAAAGAGACTATTTTGCAGTAGGCATTATTTTAACTGACCAAATATTTAACAAATATTGATTGCATTGTACATTCACTTGATGTTTGTTGAGTCAAAAAAATAAATAAACAACTTATGCGAATACTCAGCTAAATATCTTGGACGACAACCGTGGCCTGGACAACTGATTCTTCACTTAGCATGGACAACTCATCCATACTTGACTAAGCAGTGATGTGGTCAATTCTCTATGGAAAAACGTTCTGTGGAATCTGACACCTCCTAGTGGCTACCAAGAAAAAATACAGCCAACAGTGTACATCCATTGTGGAGTTGCACATTACCCTGAATTATTCTGCTTTTGCTGACTGGACACACAATCACTTTGTGCTTTTTGAATTTTTTCAACGTCTTTTTCATAACCCCTTTCCCCCCCCCCCCTCAAAAAAAAGCTGCCTCAACCCCTAATTTATTCTGTATCCCCAGAGGTGATCTCACTTGATTCCTCCTGGTATGGTTGTCAGCTTGAACAGGGAAGAACTCAAAGAAATGATGGAGGCAAAGGGCTCTACTTGCATGTATTTAAATGATTATGCTCTTATAAAGCTGTCTCTGTAATAGCCCTCTCTTCCCCATGGGGCTGTAGATATGCTGTAACTTGATATGCTGTGACTACACAGCCTCGCATGCCATGCATATTTTAATACAGTGCTTTGTGCAGTTTGGCTGTACTTCAGATATCTGAACTGCGGCAGCTGTTGGTGACGGCACCCTATAAGAAAATTGCATGATAAAGGAGAACTACTTAAAGGCATACCTCTGACTCCTATTGATGAACAAGTGGGTAATGATGTGTAGATCTTCAGAAGTTACTGATATTCTGGAAAATAAATAAATGTACACTTTTGCAATTATATGTCAGCAAGTTTAAAAACTTCACTGCCGAGAAAACTTCAATCAAATATGGGCAAAGCCTTCACCTGAAAGTACACAGCACTTACAAAATACGCTAAGTTGATCTCTTTTCAGTGAAAAGCAAGCGAGGTCTCTTGACAAGTCATTTCTGTTGGAGTGGCACCATCGTTTTTGGTTTCCTGCTTGAATTATTTCAGTAATTTCAGTTACAGCCGAACACCTAACATTTTCTGAGAGACTTTCGCCTGTCTGAAAGTTGATGATTGTTTATACTGTGGTCAGACTGAAAGTTAGAAGCATATAAACGGACTGTTTCCACGTAAGTCTTAAGCATGTATTGAGCCTGAGGACCACTTCACAAGCAGCACCCTCTGGTGGTGAGCAGAGTTACTGAATATCGGCAGCTCGTCAAGGGCATTTTAATGACAGAAGGAGCCAAAGTAAGCCCTTGATCGCTGACTTGAATGATTACAAGAAACTTTCTGTCCTCAGCAAAACAACAATTGATTCATATAGGAGATTAGCACATTTTTTGTTCAAGAGGCTTCATTTTTATCGCTGTCTTCCAGCAGTTATTATTTCAAGTAGACTCCATCAGTGTGATGAAACAACCCAAGCTTTCATTTCAAGTGCATGACAAGAAGTAATGGGGGCAAAAAACGCCTGGAATAGTGGAGCTGAACCTTTGATAGATTGTGCTAAGAAGCTGATTAATGAAGAAGATCGCCTTTCAGCCCAACACTAGTTCCTCATCACTGTGTCCATTGAGGTGCTGCAGTGCTGCAATGCTCATCTCATGAAAAAATACATGTTTTCCCTTTTTTAAGCTTGACATCAAATAAGTCCATCTTTGCATGTGAAAACTCCTCAGGATATACAGTACTGTGCAATAGCTTTAGGCACATTTAAAGCAATTCTTACCTTTCTGGCATTTTTACACTTTTCTTTTGTAATCTTAAAGGATCAATATGTAAGTTTGTGGCCAAAGCTGGTAGTGCAGTCACATTCAAAATAGTGCAGAGCGCAGTATCCCCTCCTCCTCTCCGCCAGACGAGAGGTTGCCAGCTAAGTTGCCGGATCCAGCAAGAACGTCTACTACACGGAGCTACCATGGCTACGTTTCAATATCATCAATGATTTGCTATGACGGGGTTGTGTTCAGTTCGGAAAATATCGAGGCTAATGACTTACTAACTTTAGCAATGGTCATATTAGTCAACTAGACTATTAGTCTGAGTCGATAGCCCACTAAAGTCCATACTGTAAAATGTGTAAAGAATGAATGAGGACTCATTTGACCGATGTACTGTCTCAATTACATTTCATATTGCCATAATGGCTGTGCTAATGTTGGAACAGTTTCCACCGCGTCTCAGCATAATGCCAGAGAAACGGACTAATAATGCATTGCTAACAACAGCAATGAAGAGCCATGGTTTTTAATTCTCAAACAATTTGTTACCTAGTCAGTTCGATGACCCGCCTGCATACGCACAAACGTACCATGAACAAACATACATAACGTTATTCGACTATAGAGAATATTTGAAATATCCGTGCCTACATTAAATAGAATTAAGTTAGCCAAACTGGAGCTGAATCTTACCTGCCCAAGAGAAAATTTCGGCGAAAGTCTTCCAATTCTTCTCCGCTTTCAGCCGTCTCCATCTTTCAAAGGCATGTCCTATACAGATCCTTGTTTTGTTTCTGACTTTGTCATGATGTATTTCGGAATCATAACGAGGCCTTTTAGGTTTAGTAACGTCAGACATTTGCGCTCCGAAACGCTGGTAGCTGCAGCTCAGTGGTAACTGACAACCTGGATGCCGAAATATTACTGACTTCGTGATTGGGAGGTAGTTGGAGGGTGGCGCAATCGGCCATTACACAAAATAAAAACATAAACATTAGTTGTGGGCAGCAATTTCGATTTTGTAATGAAAATATTCTGGCTGGACTACTGATGTCAGTGATATAAGTATTTGAAATTAACATCATTCCTTAATGTCTGGTGATACATCAGGGCTATTTCATGATTAATCAACATATATTTCTTACATATTGCCCCTTTAAAATGCTCCTGATAAGCGTATGGCACACTAAAATGTAAAAGAAATCCACCAGGTGTTGAAACTCATCAATATTCAATTCTTATATATTTCTGATAAAAATCTGACCAATCATTTTGTTCGGTCCGAATAAAATGATTTGCCGGCTTTCTGTCTGTCATCCGTCGCAGCGCCCCTTCCAGTTACCTATAGCTGTCACCACTTGCGAGTCGCGCACCTCTCTGGCAGAGCAGCAGAGCAGTAGAGACGAAACAGGTACTCAACAAAGTTAGCCAAATAAAACAGCTGCAGCTGCTCCTAATTTAATGTTACCGGGACAATTCTGATGAGGTAAGACGTTATGACAGCAGTTTTGCGAGAAAATATGTATGAATTCTGCCGAAAAACAACGCATCTGACTGTGAACAACCAAGCGCTGAAATGCTATAATTACTATAGTAACGTTAATGGTAGTTCTTCAGATGTTACGTGGGCATTTTATTTTATACCAAATATAGAATTGAATATTTTGTAATTACTGTTGGTTAGTTTTCACTGACCGGTGCCTTTGCATCTGACTCCAATGCCCCGTTTCATGATGCTTTCACACCGGACACGAAACTAATTTTTCATATGACAGATTACATTCAAATTCAATGCAAAGACGCGAATATGCGTGAGATTCGCGTCTTTGCATTGACTTTGAATGTAATCTGTTGTGCGAAAATCGTTTCCGGTGTGAAAACAGCTTCATTCGCGCTGCACACTTTCTCACTGCACGTGTCAAGGGAAGGAGGGGAGCCTCAGAGGTCAGGCAGGCGGAGGAGGGTGGGACTTTGGAGGGAGGCGGAGTTCTTCACATCAAAATTTCTACTAAGTGCTGTGCCGCATGCCAGAAAAGTAGAAGTCGCTTTTACGCAATTTCGTAGGGCAAATATGCTTGCAAAAATGATGAAGTAAAAAGGTTCTAATAACTGAGAAACAGAGCTGTAAACTGTTATAAACTCTACCAAACCATTTGTAGTTATTTGGTGTAACTACCTTTGACCAAAAAATCTTGGACACTGTCCTGTTGTGTTATAGTTTATAAGATGATTGACTCTTTGCTTGGTCCAGGCTGAGGAAAACTTGCCACCATTCTTCTGCAGACTGACTTACTTGCATCTGCCCCCCCTAGTAATGCAGACAGCCATGATGATGTTGACATCAAGGGTCTATCAAGACAACACTACATCATCTGTCTCAACTGTTCATAATGAAATACCAATATTTATTTATAAAACTATTTTTTGATGTAGCCTTTGGAATTCCAAATATATTTTTTATCTTCAGCAATGCAAATATGGAAAACAAAAAATAAACATCTAAAGCCAGATTTAAGTTTTTAAAAATGTGGGGTGCCTAAGACTTTTGCACAGTACTGTACGGTATGGTGTCAGCTGCACAACTGTTAAAGGAAGTACTGAATCAAATACTGGGCTTCATGGGGACCTGCTGATGCGATGGCTCTTAGGTTCTTCTTTTTTCTCCCATGTCTTTGCTTCCATTTAAATTTCTTACGTGTGAAAAGGCTTGTCATGCATCTCCAGAAAAGAGCATTGCCTGTTTTAATTTTACTTCTAATCTCGGGAAATATTCACCCGAACACTGGCCCCTAACAAAATTAGCACCCCTGAAGATTTTAGATGCAAGTCTAGGCTAGGATTTTTTCACTGAAATATGTGGTACCTTCTCCTGCGAATGGATTTAGCCTGAATGTTGGCTATTCAAACACATGCTAATAGGGATCATTTCAGAAACGTGTCTTACAACTTACCTGCTATAGATAATGAGATTATGTCAAAGGGCTGCAGGTTTTTTGTTCTAACCGACTAAAGGTGGGGGTGGCTATTTATATCAACAATAAATTTTATGCTAGGATCTTATCTATTTAGTTTGCAATCTTTAAGTGCCCAAGGATCACCACATCACTCTTGTACAAAGCAGCCCTAGACTGTCACACCACCATCAGCACGGTTTAACTGGTTATATCATGTATGTATTTCGGCAAGCTGTGTAAGTTTCACAACAAATGGCTACCAGGTTAGCTCACACGGTTAAGGCTCCGCATTGCGAGCAGTAGTGACCACCACGACCCGGGTTTGATCCCCGGTCATACCAGTGCTGGCAGTGGTTGGTAGCCTTTTCAGAGCAGCACACAATTGGCTTTGTGGTGCAGGGAAATAAATTGGGAGAGACTGTTAGCTTGGGATCATTGAATTACAGAACTGTTTCTCGCTCAAGCCCCTCCTGTTGGCCAGCCGGGCACTCGTCAGTAATATTCTAAGCTTTCTCATGTTCGGGTATCCTCCGCCCTCGCTCTCAACTTGCGAAGTTTCAAGCTATGAGTGTATAAGAGGCTGCAGCTGGCAGGCGCGTGCTTTGGAGGAGAGCTGTCTTGCTCTCCCGAGATAGCAACATGAGGCCACATACATGTAAGCTTGTGTACATAGTTTGTCACCCGGGCATTCCAGATTTGGGTAGGATTGGAGATGCCAAATTTATGAGAAAAAAATAAAAAGGTTGAATACAAATGTAATGGGACCCCAGTCTACCAAAAAATTCCACTCATTAGTTGTGAGTCCTCCGAACATAATTCCATACATCTCATAATAGTACCTACTTGTAATTCTGCAGGATCAAGGCATTAGAGACATTGAGGAGACAAATGTTAGGCTATATAGAATCCCGACAGGGCAGGATGTCACAGCAGCTGCAAGGGTCATGAATTTATGTATATATTTATCAGCAGTGAATTTAAGGATGTAGTACGCTGTTTCAGACGATATATTTATGCTTCTCAGGTACTGGTTTAATTTTTAGGTGATCTCAAGGCACACAATTGGACTTATTTGGGCAATTTTCCCTCTTCTCTACAAAAATTCTCAAAAGATTTAGGACATACAGTAACAGAACATTTATAATTTGCAGCAGTTAATTACTGTGTCTCAGGGCCAAATTCCAAATCCCTAATTCGTTGTTCATATTGACTTGTGGAACCTTATCTTCATTCCAGGCCTCGGTACTCTCCTTCATCCTGTCATTATCCAAAATATAGAAGGAAAGACGACCTGAGAGACAATTTTGATAGAACATAACCAAAGCCAGAGAGAAAAATGATTCTGTGCCATCATCATTTTCTGAGGAGTATATTCTGTATATACACTCCATATTGCAGAGAATGTCTTATGCATTAAGGCTGTGACCTTGAAAAAGGTAGACCCAATTCTCCTTCATATGCAGTGGCAGTACTGAATTGAACCATCTTAATTAAATCTTTAACATTTCCCAGGGGTGTGAACACAGTTGTGAGGGAAGTGTGAATCTTCCCTTAACTCGGCAACAGTCGTCTTTCTCCAAAAAACATATAATTTAGTGTATCAAAAGGGAAACGGTTTCCCAACATCTGACAACTTTAAAAGCCCTTTGCTAAAAAGCAATTATTAACCTTTGTGAATAAAAAAAATGAAGCAATTCCTTTCATATTAAATGCTAATTTATGTATACCCCACACAAGTTCAATGATAACAGACTCACTCCAAATGCACAAAATAATACCACATCTAGAATATGATATTTTTTAAAAAACTTCATGTCTTATACAATATGAAGAAATTAAATGGTCAGAATAATTCAATTTTCGAAAAGCATCTGAAAGCTGGATTAAAAAGTAAGCATTCAGTCTAGGGTAATGCCAGAATTTGTGCTTTAAAAATGATTACATTTATCCCACAGAATTAATGATGAATTTATCTGTCTTCATCTTGGTGGGTGAGGTGCACTGGCAAAGGATATCTAAAAATTAAGGAATCTTGGCTCATCATTCTCAGGCGGGGTACTGACATTTGCCTTGGGACAAGGTGAACAGCTTTGATAAATATCAATCCAGATAATAGTATGCTGCTTAAAAATGTGAAAATACCCCTCCTGCATGTCTTGAGTTCCATCCTCTGACTGTATTACAAAAGAAACTGAATGCCTATTTCAGAGCAAATACCCTGCTTTGGACAGTCAGACTGTTTAAAGGCTGGTTTCAATGTTCAAAATGGTAGGCCCCCAGCTCTTTCCTCAATTCAAACCAACCTTTGGCCCTGCAGTACTGTTTTGTACCCGTTCCTTAGTTTAGGCAGTGACATTTGACTATTTATTGCTCTGTGGTAGGAACACATCAGCATAATTTCCAGAAATTCTATGCAGCGAGTGCTGTATCACAAGGATTGTTGTTTTTCAAATAAACACTAAACAGGGGTGCGTTTCCCAAAAGCGTAGTTGCTAACCAAGTTAGCAACTTACATAGTTCGTCCATTCAGTCAATGGGCAAACTATGTAAGTTAGCATCTGTGATTTTGAGAAGCGCACTCCTGGACAGGTTCTCACAACTGCCAATGATTTGTAAAGTGGTGTTTTGTTCGCAACACTAAACCTTTCTACCACACAAAATAAAAATAGCCGCTAAATTGCAGCATGTGAGTATGAACATATGTAAAGACTCTGTGATGATGCTCACTTCCCAGGATAGGTTTCAATGAACTGAAACTGAGCTCGATGTATTTTCAGCAGTGATGATTATATGTCACCACTTTGGTCTGAAAAGGGTCCTAATATATCACTTCTCAATAATTTTTTTGTGAAAATCCGATGAAAAATATTATTGTAGACAATGAGCACCAAAATATCATTCTCACCATTATATTGAGATAAAATTTAAAGCTAATAAACAAAAACACTGAAAACATCATTTAAAAAAAAATTTAAATACATTTTTGGCATCTCCAATCCCACCCGAATCTGGAATGCCCAATGTAAGATCTATGTACAAAGCTTGTCTGTTTGCAATCCCTTGTTGCGAGCTCGGGGAGAGGGAGAAAGTACGCGGCTCTCCTCCAAAGCATGCACCTGTCAGCCCCTGCATCTTTACACTGATTGGTCAAAACTATTGCAAGTTTAGAATAAGGGCGGAGGATACCCAAACACGATCAAGCTTAGAATCTCACTGATGAGCGCCCGGCTGGCCAACAGGAGGTGCTTGGCCAACGAACAAGGCAACCATATTTTTAATTTCCCTTCCCAGCAGTCCCTTCCCTATTTGCATCCCCACAGCCCCAAGCCAATCATGTGCTGTTCTGGAGAATCTGCCGACCACTGCTGGTTGGTACAACCAAGGATCAAACCCACGCCGTGGTAGTCACTATTGCTCCGCAAATGCGGCGGCTTAACCGAGTGAGCTAACCTGGCAGCTCAATTTTTTTAATGGCAATTTTTCCCCCCGCAATTTTTGTGTTTGATTCTTGCATAGTTGGAATGCATGTTTGAATGCTCATTCCATGACTATTGATGCAAAAAAATTTATTGAAACTAGTTTGAGGCAACATTATTCTGCCAAATCACTTCTAAAAGTCAGCATTTCCAGTATATAAGGTGACATGAACTTTGAGCAGTGCCACAGTGTTAAACATGATGGCACAATGGAAGGAGCTCTCTGAGATTCTCCATGGTCGCATTGTAGCCTTACACATTGCTGAAGACGTTAAATGCTGTCATTGCTCTGAAAGAAACATTCACTGAAATTCAGTTCACTGAAAACTAGTGGCAATGGAGATGCAGAACAGAAGTTAAGTATCTCTGATGTTCATATATGTGTATGACATGTAAAAAAAAAAATCGCAGTTGGCAACACAACAACTCGGTAATGATATTAAAGTGCCAGGAATGAAGAGATGAAAGTATCAAGATTTACTATTTCCAGACGCCTATCTGAAAATGGTCTGATTGGTTGTTTTGCTGCCAAGAGCTGGCTTCATCAAAAAAAGACTTGAGTTTGCCAAGAAATTCAAGGATTGGACACAAATGGACTGGAAGCAAATCCTTTCGACCAGTGAATCTAAAGAATTTTTCTCACCCAAATGCAGAACTTATGATTCTGGATTCAGTCTGCATGAAAGAAGCAGATGATCGCATTAAAATCGATGGAATCATGGATCAAAAGAGCCATCACCACATCCTTGTCAGACACGCATTTCCATCTGGAAAAATATTGATTGTGCAAGGATTTTATTTTCAGCGAAATAATGACCCTAAACACATTTAAGTTGTGCAAGAGTTATCAGTTGGAAAGAAACATCTGGTGACGTAAAAGTTATGACTTGTCCTGCTCAACGTTCAGGCCATAATCCGATTGAGCAAATATGAAGCTTTGATGTAAATTTCAACATGTCACAGAGTAAAGCTTGCTGAATGTAGAGGAACTGCTTCTACCCGCTGGAGTCACCTGAATGCACATGACTGTCACCTGACTACTATCAGATGATTACTTAGGCTCGCCATCCGGAGAAACTGCTCCTCGGTGAGCTTGCTTATAGCAAGCGCACCAAAACAGCTTTCAGTATTTCAACTCGTGCACCGAACCACATCTTTTTCATTGATTTGATGCGTAGGGTAACTGGCATGAGAGGAAGAGCAGTTCTTGTTGTTGGCTGACTCACCCTGATACAGATCCTGGAGAAAATGTCAGCCTCTGATGAAGAGCTTTGGGACTCTGAGAACCTCCTGCTGGTGACCTAACACCAAGATGACCCGGAAGAAGAGCTGTAATGGTATCGAGGTGCGGTTTTTTTTTTTTTTAAAAGCAAAAATAAGACCACCTGCTGCCATGGGGTGAACAGCCGAGCTTGCCCTTTTCCTTTATTAAATCCAATACTGTCTTGAGGAAAGTACCAATTATCACAAGGCATGTGAAATGCCTCTGGAAAAATACTTGACTGACATAACTATTTTTCGGCGTCACGCTGAATGGAGCCAATACTCCCAACACACCAAGGTAGTTCTCAGTACATTCTCAAAAATTTTACAGAATTGGCTAAAACTGAGTGGGAACTGAAGAGATGTTTTAGACACTTTTTACATTCTAAGTAAGAACCTCATTGACAGGCATGGACGGGAAGGGTGCTCCAGAACATTGAGCCTGTCCAAAAATTTCTCCTGGCCATCTTGTCCTTAAATAAGACTGAGTGAGGTCTTACTGCGGGGTCATTCCATGCCATTTGAACAATTAGCTTACACCACGCCATCTCCGATTTACTTGAAATTTTATTGTGGTAATCAAAATTTTAGTGTTCGGAAATAAAAGTTAAATTGACAATTTTCTGAGTCCCGTTGAAATTTTCCAGAAATCAAATGTTATTAACTCAGCAATGTAACATGATAGAGACCTGAAATTTCACTTGCTGACTCAGAATTTTGTGTAGATTCCAAATCTGCAACAGAACTTGTTCCCTGGTGATCAAATAGAGTGCCATGAATGTCTAAAATTGAAGAAAATATCAATCTTGTCCATGTTTAGAAGTCCAAAAGACCAAGAAAATATTAAAACTCAGATCTGTCCTTTATGGTGCTTGCACATTTATAGGTATATTTTTATAAAATATAACTTAGATAATTATAAACCCATTCATGCTGAACATATGGAAGTTCAAAAATGGAAAAAGTGTAATCACGCACAATCAAATCAGGTGAATTTCAGCAGGTAGCAGAGGTGCTATGGCAATGATATTTGGTGTGTACATTACTAACATCATAAGCAACAAAGGTATGAAATTTCAGATTTGTGTTCCTCTTGTAAACATTTTTATAGTGTGTGACATTTCTACATATTTTCGAGTGCACAAAAATCTAACAAACTAACTGCATGTACATAGTACGATTACTTTCATCCTAATTAACCTTAATAAGAAGTCATAATCACTTAAATATGTAAGAAAAATCATTATGAAATGATTACACCAATGATCACTATCAAAAATGTAAATAAAATGAGCAAGATATTTGCTTTCAATGCACATATTGGGATACTTTGGCCTATAAATCAAGTATTATTCTTCATGAATGCCTCACCAGAACTCTCAGTTACTCCATTCACATTTGAGGTGATCTTCTTCACACATGTTGGGCACAATTTCTGTCCCGGTTTAACTGACTTCCCAAAGCGGTCCTGTATCTGCATGGCATAATCAATTTGATAGTTCTCAAAGATCCTTTTGTGGGATTCTTATGGACAGCGAATGGATCACAACAGTTAACTTGTAATGAAGTGTATTTCAGCAAATAGTACTTCAGATGGTGTAAGCAGATTGATAGATTAGGTTTGTTCTTCAAATTTCTGAAATCAGATCTCCATAATATCAGTGACCTGTCCTCCTCAGATAAATCTGAGAATCTGTCTAATTTGTTGTTTGCCTTTGGTATATGATGTTTTGTGACATGCCGTATTCAATTCTAAACCAAACGAACAATTGGATAAAGAGTGACTAGTTGACGGCGTAGCCATATTTCAGTGCTATTCTTCAGCTTTGTCTCCATACAACTTTTTGCAAAATGAGATTTAATTTATGAACAAGAGTATTTATATCATCAAGGATCAAGGGAGTGATGTCATTCCATAGATGCTGATTGTGCAAATGACTGGACTCCAGAATGACATCAGCATGAGTCATTAATGTGTTTGGACATGCATGCATGTTGTGCCATGCATGTTACATCAGCACTGAAATGCATGTTACTCCATATGACCCAATGGATAGTTGGATACTCTGCTCATATTCAGTGAAAAATTTTCATTCTTTGGAGAATTCTGAGAAAAAAAAGGAAAAAAAATCCAGCCGGATGGCTTGCATTGGTCAACGTCTCTCTCCTACTCCCATCCAATCCCCTCGCTCTATTTGACACTCCCCCGAGAGCTTGCTCTGACTCCCCGTGCTCCGCGTTCCGCCTCGTCCCCGCCCCCGTCCGCGTTATAAACTTTTCTGCAACAAGAAAGTAGCTGGTGGCAGTAATGTTTTCAAACCGAAAACAAGTATAAAAGAAGAAGAAGAAGTAGCTGAGTCGCAGCTTAGCAACAGGGGCTAGAAGAATGGAAAAGAAAGACCGTGACCACAGAGATATAAGAAAACTAGAGTGGACGCCGCGTGGGCTGGGCCAAAGCACTGACGGCAGAATAGCTCGGCCATCTTAGGTATGTATAAATGTCCGATGAGACACATGTAAACAGTAGGCTGAACGTGGGTGTATACATTTCTTTTTCTCCTTTGAGGGGGGTGGAGACTTTTTTCCGTATTCTTTTTATATCTTTTCATACTTATAAATGACACGAATAAGGAATTGAGATTGAACAACAATTTTTATGCTCCATTATTTGGCAAAGCTAAAGAATTATTGTCTTACCCTTTATATTCGCTCAGTTACCCACGTTTTCGTTTCGTTCAAAGAAAAAGCGTTCGGGTGATTCTCGCGCTACGTGAGTGATATTTGGAAGGTATTCTCGACATGAAAAAAAATAAAGTCATCTCTCGATATACCTCCCACCGTTATGCCATATTCGCTAAACGCCAGCCGGACCACCTGCATAAGAATCCCCAATGCATTCGCCATGTGCCTCCCTTCGTACCAGTATCGTTAAACCGATATATTTTCCAAACGCTGTACCGCCAGCTTATTCGAATAAAACTATGTAACGTTACCACCGTGTTTTCAATTGTGAAATATACTGTATATCCCAGGACAAATCGTAGATCTGGAGACTGGATGGCCTTCGTCTTCTACATACTGGCCGTATCATCTTCAGGCAATGCCAAAGCATCGCCGACTTTCGAAGGCTCCCAAGATAGCAAGCTCCTCCGCACTGGATCTGCCCGGGCTCTGAGCCGGATTAGCTGGAGCCGGGGCAGATCCGGAGCGGAGGTGCTTGCTAGATGGGTCAGAGCATCGCACAATGCCTCACTTAGAAAAGATAGCCGAAAATGTTAAACTGTGGTGAGTTTGCAGTTATCGATATCGTAGAATGCCGTCATGTACATACTGTACACAAACCGTTGTAGCTAACGCTATTTTCGCTGAACCGCCAGCTGGACCTTGGTGCCGAAGTGGGCGGTATAACAACAGCAGACTTTAATTGAATTACAAAATTAGATACATGACAATGTGTAGTAGTAGTAGCAGAGGTAGTTGTAGTGGTATATTTCAAACTGTACATGTACGTAATAATGAATACATGAGAAATACATCACACTTTTGTACAGTCAGAGGACACACAGTTTTAACTTTAAAAAATGCCAATGTCTGCAATCTACACTCTCTTAAATCACCCTACTGTCTTGAGCCATTCTAAACAAAAGCAGTTCTATAATAATTACAAGACTTACAAAGGACCTACTTCGTCACATACCAGTAAAGCGAGCATGGTCACACCAACACTTATGCAAAAGACTGCTCCGATATACATTCCCAAGATGGCAGCGGTATACCGCCTCGGAAGTGACAGGATTGTCTACTCTAGTTTTCTTATATCTTTGTGCCCGTGACAGCAGCAAGCGGCCCCTGCTTACCCCACCGGCAAAAGTTGGGAGAAAGCGTAAATCTGCAGAGGAAAAGGCAGAGACAAAGAGGAAATGTGAGCAACGCACGACTCAAAACTGAGTAAACACCGCTAGAGGAAGCTCCAGGAGGAGTTAGGCCTGAAAACTGGTGCTGATACAGACTTTTGTTGAACAGGTAGATAATTTTTGACTTTTATTGTGTGAGTTGTCACATAAATAACTTTTCACAAGTCTATGACTATGCTGGCTTATGACTGTAAACGCTGCCGGTTTTCTCTGTTTCGACAGACGGCGTCAGAACATTAGCCGTTTATTTTTAGCATTGTAAACTTGCATTGCTGTCATCAGTGTTGTGCCTGAATGCATTCAGTGAACTCATGACCTCGTTCATATGTATTTCTGATTGATGGATGTTATTATGAACGTGTTCATTATGGCTTTTTTGAACGGCGCGCTATCTTACTGATGCAGAAACCTCGCTCCGGATCTGTCCCGGCTCCAGCTGATCCGGCTCAGAGCCAGGGCAGATCCGGAGTGGAGGAGCTTGCTATCTGGGGGGGTTTCTGAACAACAAGAACATCTGGTCAAATATAAAATATTTGCCTTTCTCAATCACTGGGATTTATTGCAGTGTGTTTATGCTGCTGTTCATTTATGTGGAATAAATATTGCACTATGGAGCTGTTGAGGTTTTATCATTAGCGAGACTATCATGACAGCCTTCACTAAATAGCATGGGCTTGTTATTGAGTTTGGCCGATTGTAATATTGTGAGGACGAATCAATAGCTGTTGACATTGTAATTTACGTTTGGTTTAACGTGCATTAATAACTATAAATGTTGTTTTACCTGTTAATCCGACACGGTAAATCTTCATTCAAGGCTGGCTCTGTGTCTGTTTACTGCCGGTGTTCTGACAAATTTTGCTACCAATCAAAATATGCTACCTCGCGGTTCTGCGCTTGCGCTACCTGAAATCTCGGGCTGTTTCCTCGCTTATATTTGAAGTATCTTAAAAAATCATAAAATAGATTTATTTTCAGTGTGCATTTCGACCTGTAAGCGTACATGTATTTGCACGTACACGCTGGGTTTTCCTGAAAAATCAGAAATTAGACGATAATGGTGTATATGGGCATATATCTTCAAAAAAACTTATCCAACTCATTATAACATCTGCTTTTATTATAATAAGCTCACAAATAACAAAGTTACTATTGTAACCTGATTCATATTGCAATATCAAGGCGAAAACAAAGACTTTATGATCACTTTGCATTACGGTAGCATTTTTTGACAAGGGAGCAAAATTTGACAGAACACTGGCTGGTTTGTTGCTCTGGTAGAGGGGGTGTGTCTGGGAGTCTCCGGGCGGAGGGCCACACGTGATCGGTGGGAGGGATCAGGGAACACAGAGGGGAGGGGTGTGTGTGTGTGTGGGCGGGATGCTTTTTTCAAATTTTTCTGAACGTCTCAATATTTCTCAACTGATTCTCAAATCGTAGACTACAGCTTTAAGGAGTGATAAAAAAAAGATATCCAAAATTCCTTCTGTTATAGCCTTTGACTCTAATATGTTAACAAAATGGGAAAAAAATTTGAACCTGGCTCAATTCAATGTTTAGATTTTTGCTCCGGAAATGTATGCAAATAAGCTCATATTTAATTAGATTGGGCCTTATTTGCATATTTAAATATAAGATTTCAGAAAGCTTGTAATACAAAAAATTATGGACTTAATGCAAGTAATCAACTGATGAAGATTCATGGTGATATATCTCAGTAAAACATTTTACCCTATTCACCTGTAGTGTCTCATCTTAAAGAATCTGATAGAAAAGGAATTCTATCTCGTCCCGGGATGAGAGCACCAAAGGAAAGTTGAAAACACACGCATACCTCACAAACCATCACAAAAACAACGTCATATTTTTTTTCCACTCCCATTTTATTGTATCAATGATTTTCTTATTATTTTACTGTTCTTTGTGAGGTACAATTCTGAAATCACCCACGAGAGACACAAATCCAAAAAACGTATGCCTTTAATGGGGTCCAAGTCAAAGCCAAAAAACACAGGAACTGCCAAGCCACAATACGAAATCCAAAAACAGTGTTGACAAGACAGGCAGGGGTCAGAACCAGTAAGACAGATGAATAGGGGTACAAAAAACGATAGGCAAAAAATCGTAGTCGATGAACAAAGCCAAGGGTCATACACAGGGCATCTAAACAGAAATTGTGGTCATACAATAATGGGTCGAAATCCAGAAACAGAAAAACAATACAAAAAGGGCAATGGCAAGAATCGAAGTCGGACAATCCAGTAGAAGAGAAAGAATACTCGATGGCATACAAGGTGCTCTGCACAAAGAAATATTGATCAACATTCTGACAAGAGTTGTGAGAGAAATGACTGCTTAAATACACATAGGGGAAGTCGCCTGCTACAAAGGGGAAGCAGTTGAATTGGGTCAGACTAATTAAAAAGGAATGAACATGAAGTTCCTGATTACAAGAGATTGGCAAAAGCCAAAACACGGACAGGGAACACAGAGACAGCCTAATGACAAACATACAGCTCTGGTTAGTGAGTTCCTCTGTGCACAGAGTGAGAGACAGAACAGTGACTAACCAGGTGCAGAAAATCAGCTTGAAGCACAGCGAAGTAAATTGAGTGTAGGCAAGGGGCAGAGACTAGAGCAGAGCGAGTGCTGAGAGCTTGTTAGTCAATTAGTAATGTGGAGCTATACAATCTCTAGTGCTTGTTAGTAAGTTAGTACTATAAATAATGTTAGTCTTGGTTAGTAAGTTTAACTAAAACAACGAACTGTTAGTATTGTTAGTAAAATAGAAAATCAAGGTGAAGGAAGTAAACGAGATCAGAAGGAATGGTTGAAATCCCAGAAACCATGAAATCACCCGAAAGTGTGGCACACAATACTGGGGCAGTGAGCGATCACATGACAAAAGACCAGACAGGGTGCAATGCATGGTATGTGACAAAACATGGACCAGAATATTACTGAGGGAATGGACTGTGGGAGAATATGCAGGAATAAACAGGAACAAAACATGGCATGGATCAAGACATGGCAAAACATGAACAAAAAAACAAGGCAGAATCATAACATTCTTATCCGACCATTTTATTTCTGTCTTGATTATTTTAATTCTGTATTATTTTATTTAAACGGTCTTCTGTTTTATTTGATCTTAAACTGTCTGCTTTTTTACTTTGTAATTGTTTTGATTTTATGTGAAGCACTTTGAGTTTTGAGCTGAATGTTTTAGTGTGAAAGCTGCAATAGAAACAATGATGAAAATATTAATACTAAAAATAATACAACCCCAATTCCAAAATAGTTGGGACAAAGCGTAAATTGTAAATTTACATGACAGGCAGTATTTCATGCACAATGGAACGGAGGTAACACAGCAAATGTTGAAACAGAGATTTTACAATTTTATGCACAAAATGAGCTCATTTCAAATTTGATGGCTGCTACAAGTCTCAAAAAAGTTGGGACAGGAGCCTGTTTACCATGGTACTATGGTTTACCCTCTTCTTTTTAACATGGAGTGGAGATTGAGGCATTGAGGAGACAAGTTTGTTGAGTTAAGCCATTGGAATTCAATCTCACTCATGTTTAATACAGGCTTCCAGCTGCTGGAGAGTTTTGGGTCTCCTTTGACGGACATTTCATTCAATTATGCGCCATATGTTCTGAATTGGTGAAAGATCAGGACTGCAGGCAGGCCAGTTCAGCACACGGACTCTTCTACTATGAAGCCATGCTGTTGTAATAGCTGCAGTATGTGGTTTTGCATTGTCCTGCTAAAATGGAGGGGAGCATATGTTGCTCTAAAACCTTAATATACCTTTGCTTTTTAAAAACATGCAAGCATCCCGCAACATATGCAGTAATGCATCCCTATACCATCAGAGATGCTGGCTTTTGAACTGAGCGCTGATAAAAGGAGAGGTGGTCTTTCTCTTCTTAAACCCGGAGGACACGACGCCCGTGATTTCCAACAAGAATGTCAAATTTGGATTCGTCTGACCACAGGACACTTTGTCACTTTGCTACAGTCCATTTTAATGAGCCTTGGCCCACAGAACACGGCGGCGCTTCTGGATCATGCTCAACGATGGCTTCCTTTTTGCATGATAGAGTTTTAGCTGGCAGCTGTGGATGGCACGGCAGACTGTGTTTCTAGACCGTGGTTTCTTGAAGTATTCCTGGGCTCATTTAGTAATATCAATGATATAATCATGCCGGTGAGTGATGCAGTGGCATCTGAGGGCCCAAAGATTACGGGAATCCATTAATGGTCTTCGGCCTTTTCCTTAACGCACAGGGATTTTTCCAGTTTCTCTGAATCTTTTGATGATGTTATGCACTGTCGATGATGAGCCCTTCAAAGCCTTTGCAATTTGACATTGAAGAACATTATTTTTAAAGTATTCCACAATTTTTTTACGCAAGCCTTCACTTAACTTCTTAGAGACTCAGCCTCTCTAAGACATCCCTTTTATAGCCAATCATGTTACACACCTGATGCCAGTTAACTTAATTACTTGATAAATGTTCTTTCAGCTGATTCTCTTACATTAACTGCTTTTTCAGTGCTTTTTTTGACTGTGCCTGAACTGTTTTGAGACCTGTTGCAGCCAGAAAATTTGAAACAAGCTCATTTTGTGGATAAAAATGGAAAACGTCTCTGTTTCAACATTTCAAATGTTATCTCTGTTCAATTGTAAATAACTTATTGGTTCATGTGATCTGAAAGTCATTGCATTTTGATTTTATTCACAATTTCCACTTTGTCCTAACTATTTTGGAACGGGGTTTGTATATGTTTACTCTCCTTGTTTCCTGGTTTGATAAAACATTACATCTAATTTGATTGCATGAATTCAGTCATAAATGTTGGTATGACATTTTTACAGTGTACACATCTGATGCGCCCATAGAATGTTTACAACAATTTGACTGATGTCCCCTTCTCTGTGTGTCTATCCTCGAACTACATTAGAGTATTATGTTAGCAATCATATAAGGTTTATATTAAAACATAATATTATGCTGACAGCAAAATATCACGACTTTCATTCCGACCGACATAAAATATGATGTTGCCAATGTTATGGCCCCAATTCGTTATGACATATAAGACAGCAAGGGATGACAGACAAAATTTTAAAACTTAAACAGATTTAATTAAACAAAGACTGACAACTAACCTACAGTTTATACTACTGACCAAGATTGACATATAAAAATAAAATGAAATATTTACAGTTCCTTTGTTAATTTAGATGGGGTTGCTTTGCGCTTTCTGGGACGGGGAAATGCTCCAATACAGGCAAAAATCCACAAAAAAACTTCACAGGTCTTGAAAAGAGTGACAGGTCTGGTCAAATGTATCTTTCTCCTTGCAATTTCTCCTACTACTTTACTCTCTCAATTTTTCTCCTCATATACTCTTTTGCAGCCCCCTGCCACGTTCCAGTCTTTTTTCAATTCTCTGGGACTTCCCTTCTCAGACATGCCCAGGACATGCCGCAACCAAGCTCCAGACTGGGCTTAACAAAAAAAATAGGACAATACTGCTATCTAGTGGCAATATTTTCACATTAAACCAAACACTTCATAAGATTTTGTATTTATGTAATCTGCATGGAGAGCTCATTCTTCGGTCGAGTTTCAGGCATGCGCAGGTCGGACTTTCTCTGAGCTTCACAGTAGTGCGAGTGGAAATTTGCCTCGTATGTGAATGTGCTCAAAAAATGTTTTCGGTTAACAGGGACCAGTTCGCCTCTACCATGAATTGTATTCCATTTTCCTCGTCAGCAGAGAAATTTCTGCTTCTCTTTTTCCTTGGCGTGAAGGTGATCTTTTGGTTTTGGGGTTCCATTTTTGGCAAACCAGAAGTAAAAAAAACTTGGAATTTTGGGATAGAGGAATGCTAACCAGTGACGATAACCACGCTGTTAACTTTGACGGTTGACATTAGACTAACCATGTTTTTAACAACGCATATTTAATGTTTGGTTTGGTAACGGTCGGTTTAGGATTTAACCGGCCATTAGGAGTTAACCGGCGATTAAAATAACTGAGTTTTGAACAACTGGGCTCTGGTGGCCAGGACCTGAACATGCGCACTTGAGAGTTCTGGAACCATCTATGGCCCCAAGTAACTTATTGAACTTCAGGTGATCCCAAGGTGTGGGAAACTCATATGTGCTCTTCGAAAGTCCCTGGAGGCCTAAAATGAATTTACACTATGATGTAATGGCAAACTCTCACCGAACACCCCCTGGCCCGGAGCTCCAGCCTAAGACCAGCTGTTACCATCTTGTTTCAGCTACAGGACCAAGAGGGTCTTCCTGTCTCATGATGACCTCCATTGCTAATTATTTTACATTAGCCAAGACATCTGTTGGACAGTTTTAAATATACAAATTATTTTAGCACTGATTAGATGGATTTCAATGGAACTCTTGTCATTATCTTGTTATCAACTAGCTAGCCCGCGGAGGATGGGCTTCCCCACTATAGCCTGGTTCCTCCTGAGATTTCTTCCCACTGGGGAGTTTTTTCTCACCACTGTTTGAGGATTTTTTTCTCCCTACTGGGAGTTCTTTTTGTCTCGCTGTAGTGGGAATAGGGAATAGGTACTGGGAATAGGTTGGGCACTGCCCTTCAGTAACCCATCTCTGACTGTAAAGCGTCTTTGTGACAGTGTATCTGTAAAAAGCGCTATACAAAATAAATTGAATTGAATTGTTACTAAGGGTGGAGGGTTGCTAGATGACAATGAACCAATCAGAACAAGAGGCTCCTCAGAGTCTGTACTCGGGCCGGGTCAAGGCCTGGGTCAACCGCGAAACCACGCGCGCGTATTAGCAGGACAATTGTGACCCCGAAAAAAAGAGAAGAATGGAGCCGAAACTTTGACTCGTGGCCTACTGGCCCAGTAATTAATAATGTTGGATAAGGCAGAAAGAGTCACGTTTAATCATGATCATCGTCATCGTGTATTCCCACATGGCTGCTTGGCAGCCTTGGGGCGCTCTTCCAAGAACCGTAGTTCAAGGAATCGCAGGAAGTCTGTCTTATTCATCATCATTCTTCTGACTTGGCTTTTATCGACATCTAGAGTACGTTCGATCTTATTCCATAACTGTGCATTGTGGCTTGAAAATAATATCTGTTTTTGTAAGGCGTCATTACTCATTCTACAAAACCCAAAACCAGTGAAGTTGGCACGTTGTGTAAATCGTAAATAACAACAGAGTACAATGATTTGCAAATCCTTTTCAACCTATATTCAATTGACTACACTGCAAAGACAAGTTACTCAATGTTTGAACAGGTAAACTTTGCAATTTTTTGCAAATATTAGCTCATGTGGAATTTGATGCCTGCAACATGTTTCAAAAAAGCTGGCACAAGTGGCTAAAAAGACTGAGAGAGTTGAGGAATGCTCATCAAACACTTATTTGGAACATCCCACAGGTGAACGGGCTAATTGGGAACAGGTGGGTGCCATGATAGGGTATAAAAGCAGCTTCCCTGAAATGCTCAGTCATTCACAAACAAGGATGGGGCGAGGGTCACCACTTAGTGAACAAATGCATGAGCTGATTGTCGAACAGTTTTAAAACAACATTCCTTAATGAGCTATTGCAAGAAATTTAGGGATTTCATCATCTACAGTCCGTAATATCGTCAAAACATTCAGAGAATCTGGAGAAATCGCTGCACGTAAGCGACAAGGCCGAAAACCAACATTGAATGCCCGTGACCTTCAATTCCTCAGGCGGTACTGCATCAAAAACTGACATCAGTGTGTAAAGGACATCACCACATGGGCTCAGGAACACTTCAGAAAACCACTGTCAGTAACTACAGTTCGTCGCTACATCTGCAAGTGCAAGTTAAAACTCTACAATGCAAAGCGAAAGCCATTTATCAACAGCACCCAGAAACGCCGCCAGCTTCGCTGGGCCCAAGCTCATCTAAGATGGACTGATGCAAAGTGGAAAAGTGTTCAGTGGTCTGACGAGTCCACATTTCAAATTGTTTTTGGAAACTGTGGACGTCGTGTCCTCCGGACCAAAGAGGAAATGAACCATCCGCACTGTTATAGGCGCAAAGTTCAAAAGCCAGCATCTGTGATGGTATGGGGGTGTATTAGTGCCCAAGGCATGGGCAACGTACACATATGTGAAGGCACCATTAATACTGAAAGGTACATACAGGTTTTGGAGCAACATATGTTGCCATCCAAGCAACGTCTTTTTCATGGAAGCTCCTGCTTATTTCAGCAAGACAGTGCCAAGCCACATTCTGCTCGTGTAACAACAGCATGGCTCCGTAGTAAAAGAGTGCAGGTACTAGACTGGCCTGCCTGTAGTCCAGACCTGTCTCCCATTGAAAATGTGTAGCGCATTATGAAGCGTAAAATACGACAACGGAGACCCCGGACTGTTGAACAACTTAAGCTGTACATCAAGCTAGAATGGGAAAGAGTTCCACCTGAAAAGCTCCAAAAATTGGTCTCCACAGTTCCCAAACATTTACTGAGTGTTGTTAAAAGGAAAGGCGATGTAACACAGTGGTAAAAAGCCCCTGTGCCAACTTTTTTGCAATGTGTTGCTGCCTTTAAATTCTAAGTTAATGATTACTTGCAAAAAAAAAAAAGTTTCTCAGTTTGAACATTAAACATCTTGTCTTTGCAGTGTATTCAATTGAATATAAGTTGAAAAGGATTTTCAAATCATTGTATACTGTTTTTATCTACAATTTACAATTTAAGTTTTGGGTTTTGTATTTTCAGGTAGGAAAAAGTATAACCTCGATGAAGCCAGGCTCTTTACTGAAGGCTCCGAAATAAAAAAAAGTATCCTCTGCTCGCTTTCTTGGTGTCATGGTTGATGAAAATTTTACTTGGAACGAACACATTGGTTTTGAGGCAAAAAAAGTGTCTAAGTCTCTGGTTGTCATCAGAAAGATCAGTTCATTTCATAATTGATCCAGTTTACTTGTTTTGTATTATAGCTTAGTATATCCATTGGTAATTTATTGTAACATAGTGTGGGCCAATACCAGCCCAACCAAACTCAATAAGCTTCACTTACTGCAAAAACGATTTGTTAGAGCTGCCACAAACTCAAACTATAGAGCGCCATCCTCTCCACGATTTTATAAACTGAGGATCCTGAACATATTTGATATCAATATCATACAAATATGCACTTTTATTTATAAAGTAATTTGTCAAAATCAACAACTGCCCAATCACTTTCAACAAAATCTTTGCAGAAATTTCAGTTTTCACTCATATAGGACAAGACAAGCAGAACACCTGCATCTTCCCCTCCGCCACACCAGCAGAGGGCAGTACTCTATCAAATACAAAGTACATTGTGGAATGAACATCACAATCTCGCTGACAATGCCCCCTCCTTGCCAATATTTAAAAAGAGACTGTTCTTGAAATTATTAGAACACTATGAATAGCGGTCTCCTAGGACCAGTTCATTTGTGGTGCAATCTATGTTTGCTGTTATTTCTTTTAATTAGTTTGTTCTGGTTTACCTTTATTTATTTATTTTTTTCCTTTTCTCCTCTTTTTTGTGTTGTTTTTTTCCGTCATCCTGTATTTTATCATTCTCATCTTATTTTCAATTACTTATCCTTTATGTTTCCCATTGGATGTACATTAATGATTTTCTTGACTAAGCATTTATAAGTTCGGGGTGAGGCCGCTCTATAAGCCCTTCGGGCTTCAGACCTCACCTGCACATCTTCCTAACTCACTCTTCTAGAGTGATCTGTCTCCTGTAATGTGTCTTTCACATGTGCAAATTGCAAAGAAAAGAATTTTTTTTTTTCTGTCATCCCAAACACGTAGTGAGCAGTCTTTCATATTTGCATGGAAAATAGTTTTCTTTAAAGCTACCATTTAAGGCTTTTACACACTGGATGTGTTTTTTTTTTTTTTTTCGTGCGAATTATTCATTTGAAAAAAAAATCATTGGAACTGCTGACTGGGTATGAGGCTTTACACACAGAATGCGATTATCATGCAGTGAAAAACAAACCTTTGGTTTCCGGATCAAGGTAAATTTTTCCGAACATTCACACAGCAAACAAATGCATCAACCAATTACGATGGCTGTGCAGACCGCACAAAAACAACATTGACAAAAATGGCCGACAAGCTACCCAGATAACATAGCAGACGTTTGGCTAACGTTGGCAATGGTTGGCAGCGTCAGAGTTGGAATTCCAACGTTGGGCCAATGCTGAGCCAACGTCAGGGAAACAACCAAATAAATAGGTTGGTCAACTAACGTTGGTCCAGTGTTGGCCCAACGTTGGAATTCTACCTGAGGTTGGTGGAAGGACTGAGGTTGGTTGGTTGGCCTTAAGGTCCTTTCATCTCTATAACTGAGCAAAATGGAATATAATAATAATAATACATTTTATTTATTTAAAGGCGCCTTTCATGACACTCAAGGACACATACATGTACATAACAAAAGAACAACTGGAAAAGTGAAACAAAACTCACATGAATACAAAACAAGCAATATAAAACATACAAAAAAAAAAACAAACAAAACCATGGGCACCGAAAAACCACATACTGTATATGTCAGTCTGAAATAAAAGTGAGTTTTTAGTTGGAGGTCCCATTTTAGAGAACAAGTGGGTGTTCAGCTATTCAAAGGAGGGGCTGTTGGTCGTCTGAGGTTGGCCCCATTTATCTAGCTATTATTACTATTATTAATATTATTTTTATCATTATTATTGTTCTTGATGTAATTAAGTTGTAATTAAGTTGTGTAATTATTTGATTATAATTACTTGATTATTAATTGTTGTGTAAACAAATATTATAACTGTTAGTTGCAGACTACGTCCATATCAGACTCCTCTTTATATTCAAGTTTTAGTAATGACCCTAGCCCAATTCAGCCTGCCAGCAGCCATGCCACTATTTGATCTGCTCCAGCTGCGTAGCTGAAGCTAAGTTGGCGTGGGCCTGGTTATTACTTGAATATTAAAATCCGAGTAGGTTGCGATCTTTCCCTCGGGTGGAATATGCCTGAAGGAGATGCCGTCTATCAGATGAGACGTTAGACATTATAGATTCAATGACACTCTGCAATAAGAGCAGGGGGTTCCCCGTGTCATGGCAAAAAGTACCAAACTGCCACCTAATCATCCCCTTATCTAATTGGCTGTGCAAATTGCCCTCTCCCTCCCCACCCCAGCCCCCTTGAACAAGAGATTTAAATCTCAACGGGACTTCCGTGGTTAAATAAAATAAAAAGTTTATGGGCTAAATTTAAAAGTAAATTAGCTTTCAGTCGGTAATTGGATAAAAGCTAACGTATTGCCAACCTTCACACTTCTTGGCCCAACGTGTCCCCAGCGGCCAAAATGACGTTGACCCATTGTTGGCGTGTGACGTAAGGCCAACGTCTATGACTACGTTGGGCCATCTCTGGCATGTTATCTGGGTAATTATCTGTGTCTCTCAGCAGCAATTGTAGTTTGACAAATTACACGCAAATTGTGAAGACAATGATCTTAAGGACAACATATGGCAGAGAATCAGCGATCAATTGGGTCATGCTAACCATGAGTAATAATAGCGTACCTGAGCATAGTGCAACGTGCGGTGTCGTATTTTTACTTAATGTTTGTGTTTCATGGCTGAAAGGTTCTGCTGTGTTTTAATATAGTATTCATTCATGTTCTTCTTTCCTCATTTTCCACTTTGGAGTGAGCTGTGAAAACTTTGTAAATTCCTTTTCCTGTGTGTCTTTTGCAAATTAGTGTCAGAGCCAGAGTGAGGAGTTTCGATCCGAACATTTTGCATTTGAACATTCACATTTTCGTGTCATTTATTTGTTAGGCGTCCAGTGTGTAACAGCCTTTAAGCTGCAGTGGATCAAATTTTGTATCATCGGATCACTCCATCTGGCCGTAAAATTCTAACACTACGAAATGAGAAAGGGCCACTTAAAAATATTGCACATACACCCTTGTGCAAAATAATTGAAACAAGCTGCAGTTTTTTCAGTCCAATGCATGTTCTCATGCAAAATCCCGCCTTGTATCTTTGCATTTCTTTCAGCAGGACAAAAATAAATACTGCAGAAGTCTCCTAGCATTTGTCCGGTGTGTGATGTAAAATTTGTGCATATCATTACATCAGTCGGTATTGCTCCATGTGTTTCTTGGTTATTTGTGCCCCTTTGTGTCCCTTGCTAGTTAATTGTAAATTGGACATTGTCTGTGATCGATGTGCCCCCAAAAACGCACATGAAGATCGTGACTTCGGGATAAAGCATGAAGAATTGATGCCAGTCTTCAAAACTGAGGAAGTTTACATATTATGTTCAACTGTATTAATATCAGCAAGTAAATATGATTCATTATTTAAGTCCAGTCGAAATATGGGGAAAAAATTTCCTTTTTCACAGCTTGTTCCAGTTAATTTGCAAAAGGTGTATTTACGATTTTTGAAGCGATATATTGATGCAAACCACATCTTGCTTAGCACCAAATTTATACCAGCCAAATTCATTTGATGAGTCAAAATGGCAAAAGCAAATGAAAATAACATAAACATGACTAAATGAGGCCTAAGTGTTGACCAAAATATCATTAATTAAAACCCAACAATGGTGCATTTTGCATTTCATCAAATTATTTTGGTACTGTTCCCATAGCCCATAGCTCCCATAGCTCGCTCACAAATTATTCTTGATGTTACCCTTGGTACATATCACTTTTGCAGAAATTTCATTGGCTGAGAGTGTAGGGGGAAAAAAATTTGTTCTACGCTAAGTCACGCTGTTAACCCTTTAAGTACTGAATTATTTTTCAGAGAATACTAACTCACCGCAAAAAATATTTTCCACATGGGACACTTTAGCACTGAAGTAATCGATCAGATCAGAATTTCTTGCTCCTCAGAGCCAAGAAAGTCAGCTTCATTTTCGCAATCACTTTCAGCAAACAACGTATCTGGATATTGAGATATGTCAATTACCGATCAATGTCAATCACTTGGTGTGCACCTAGCGCTGAGGGCAAGAAGTACATGCGACCACCTCAGGCAGTGTAAACTTGCTGTGTTTTTACGCATTCAAAAGACATTTTAAAATTGTTTTAGCGCTAAAAATAGTTGGATCTTGCTGTGTTAGAGGTGGCACAAATCAAATGAAGCCAGGGAATGGCATTTCTTTCCACCAAATCCCGTCAGTCATCGTAGCGGAGGGTAGTTGTGTGGGAGCACTAGCAGATCAAAGAAGGCATGCGTGGCCTCAAAAAATCAGCTGCAAAAGCATAAAAACCAAAAATGTCAAGCCTTGGACACGTGTGTTAAGATCATTTTATATCTGGCAAGTCAGTGTTGTTGTTGATTATGATTCAGTGCTTGGTTTCTCTCTCTCTCTTGCTCTCTCACATACACACGTTTGTCAGCTGTTTTGTTTACAAAGTACTGCCAGTGAGTTTAAATACATGCATAGGCACCAATTCCGTGGGTGCTTCGGGGCCCGAGCACCCAAGGAAAGGGCCGAATACCCATGTGAGCCAGGGGCATGACCAAGATCGAAGGGTCTCAAGCCTAGGTCTCGCGAGGGGAGACTCTAAAGTTTTGAACGACTCCTGAGTCCTTGCAAGTTTTCCAACATGGCTGCCAATTAAGGTTAGCATCAAATTCTACTGCATAAGCTGTGACAATACTGAACGCCATCTTGAAAAGCAAAGTGAGATTGTTCTTTCGCAAGAGCTAGCGTACAGTACAGCCGCCGTTAAAACCAAAGAAAAAGTCGTTAATCCGCCAGTACGGGAGCGTTAAACTCTCAGTAGGACTGGGAATTTTTGTTGTCAGCCGTGCAGTAGGACCGGCGCATTGACGCGCATGAAGACGAGAGAAGACCTCCCGCCGCCTACCGTGCACGGGGTAGCTGGGCGATTATAACTGAGCCACGAGGGCTGTTGGGACGGTCGTTTTGACAGTAGTCTGCACATGTAGATAATGGCACAGCTTGTTGGCGATTTATTTCCATATATGATTACAAAAGTAACGTAAGCCTACTAAAATATAAATTTGCTTCGGCGGGGGTGATGTTTGCCGGTAATCGTTTCTGCAAACCTTTTTATATTCGACGATACAGTTTGCTCAACCTGTGGTACTATTTAAAACTTTAGTATGGTATAATATGCAATTGGATTATTAAATATCATGCTATTTTTGGTGAGGATTTTATTTGTCAAGTATCATTTCTGCAATATTTTATGTTCGGAGATAATACATGTTTTTATGTACTATTAGGCCTATTTTACACTCAAGTGCCGAAATATATTATTTTTCCTGTTGCAAACCTGAAATTTAGTATAGCCAATTCATTCCTACAGCACGTTGACCGGTTACGCAAACGGAATTTGTTTGAAGCGTCTGATATTGATACAGAAGTCGCTGGCGGAAAGTTATCTGTTCACGAATTTGCGGAAATTACTCACGCTTTTTGTGGATCAGTTAGTTTTCTTCAGTCCTTAGGAATAAAGCCTTGCACAGTCATTTTTCAGTGGCACGTCCTTTGACTGGTTCCGCAAATAATTTCCAGTTTCGCAAACAGCGCCCTTTGTCAGGCCGAACTTATGATATTCTTTGTTTATTGGCATTATTGCATGCCCCTGGCCACAACGAAACAGACACATGTATTTTCCACCAATTTTGGCCAGCATTACTCTATAGGGGATATCACAATAATTGGTCAAATTTATGGCTAACTGTTCCGTGTGTCGACATTGTGTCAGCTGGAATCCATGTGCGCTGGCCTCAGTTCACGATGATTTGTGCATCCATCGATATTCAACTGCTATCAGCGACTACGGATTATTCTATCTACTCTTTCCAATTCAAGTAGGCCTAGTAAATGCCAAGTATACGTTAAAATTATCAGGATGAGACAACAAGTTCAGAATAACACAGGACATGAGTCATGATCAGCCCGTTGAGCCACAGAAAAACAGTTATGGTGGGAGGGAAATTTATTTCACACTGACTACAATTAACTTTCATAAAATTATTTCAGAAAAAAAAAAAAACAAGAATAAACAAGTTTGAAAACCTACAAAATGGCGTTTGCGGAACTAGTCAAATGACAAGCAGTCACTCCAATGGGTGTTGATGAAAAGGTATCAATAGTACGAAATTGGGATTTATAAGGTCAATTTTACGATAATTTCCGATCATAATGACACTAATAACGTGATGAATCCCAGGAATAGTCATGTTTAACGGCCATACACTGCACAGTGCGCCTTATCACAAGCGTTGATTTGGTAGCCTACTGCTGCAACGGCAAGCAACAGTTATCGGGCATTTATTTCTCTGTGAGGCCGAATATCTCGAAACGATAGTTAAGAGTTAAATCCACAACAATTTACAAAATGAAGGAACCCCTTGCGCTTCAGCCCCTCTGTTAGTGGAGGACGGTGCTCGCAGAAAGGACAATAAATCCGAATATAAAGAAGAAACTGGAGCACTCAAATCACCAGTATAATTTATTAAGGTGCCAAGACTGACGTTTCGACGCACTGCGTCTACACAATAATTTACCGTTTTAGCGGTGTCAAACTCAAGGCTGACAGCGAAGTCGTTTTCCCGCAAAAAAAAGTTTGATTTCTGCAAATTGCGGAATCGGTCAACCCACTGAATATCGAAGATTACTCGCACCCCGTCTCAGTAAAATTCATTTAGGGAAAGAACTTGAATGTTTCGTTTTAAAATGCTAATTGGCAAATGCTAATTTTTAACCAATTTTTCAAAACGTTTTGCATCGTCTGTATTTGTTATAATGACTTCTCATAACCATTCAGATAACCATTCAGATGTTCAAACATAATGTTCACGAAGCTTGCAACTATAAAATAATTGCGTACAATATGAATTTAGTTCGACCATAACGACTCTTGAATGCACTAAAAAAAGCAAAATAAACTATTTGCGGAACCTTACACAGGATGTTTAGTAAGCTTATTCTATATCTATCAATAAGGAAACGGAATTTTTAAAAAAGATCTGCTCAATATCTTTTCTCTAAAGGACAATGTCACTTAAAACTGAATGGCTCTTTCGTAAACTGAATTCACGGCATTAAAAGCGGATACACTTGGCACTGATTCAATACAGCTCAGTTCGTGTCATCTCTGTTTATCACTCATTGTCACCCTAATATTCCCTTTAAGCTCATTGTAGCCATTTAAGAATTAGTGAACATGGTCGGCGCGTGGCAGAAATTTTCAATAAAATGCCCAACCATAAACTGACATCACATTCACAACTATGGAACCTGTCTCGATACGACGCATTTCTCCAGAGTTTAGGACGAAGATTGACTCCTTGGCGAGAGACAACCTCACACCTCTGCAGGTCCGAAAACGCATAATTTCGAAGAATACCGTGAGCATAAGCTCACAGGCTACTAAGTTGTATATTGCCAAATTGTTTATTTATATTGCGGCTGGCTTTTCAAAACCAATAAATCAATTGCGGCAAACTTCGCTGAAGATCTACCCACAAACTCTCAGAATCACAGTTTCTGCAATAAAAAGACATATTTAAAATACCAAAAAAAATTTCCTTCAAGAACACAATTTCTTATATTTCGCTGTCGAATTTTTCATAATAGGCTATTTTTTTTTGTTCATGCTTGGCTTTTTAAACAGAGGATCAGCCATGCGCTTTCCAGAGGTCGCATAAGCTCTCACTTGCACTTTCGCTGCAAGAGAAAATAAAAAGATGTTAAAATACATAATGGCAAATACACGTAATTCTAACAGTCAAAATGCCCTCTATTCTATAACTTACACGCGGTACTACATTCAGTTCCGCGGAGCCACATGTGGTTATTACTGGCGGTAAATTGTCCTGTGATACGCCTCTTTGGTTAGATCGTGGTTAGAAATGGGTAAGAAGGGCGAAATGTTCAAGATAACGGGGCGTGAACTAACGCCGTCTCTTCGGTTTTAACGGCGGGTGTACTGTAGTTTACTTGCTCAAGTTGCAAGCTCTTGCTGGTCCTCGATTGACCCCGGGATCTTGAACACGCCTCAGCTTAAATAAAGAATCACTGATTTATGGAGGCTGACAGGGGAAAACGCACAGCAACAAGTCCAAAATGTCTCCAATTGGAAAAACGCAATGGAATGGCCACAAACATCTCCAATTGGACAAATGCGTTGCAAAAACAGAAATAAAGTGTATCCACCTCTAGACAATTGAAGTGCTCCACTCTTTTTAGCTAGCAAGCAAGTAACTATAAGTTTGCTTGCGTACTTAGGTATTTTGCTAGCCTAGCTAGCTAACAGTCATATTTTGTGCTTGTAATGCAAGAGAACATAAGTGAAAAGCAATTATATCACTGATTAACTTGGCTAGAATTAAACCATTAGCATTTTGCTTGCTAGCTGGCATTAATAGGCACCAACTAACATTGACTAAAGAAACCGACAAACTCGCTCACATGCTAGGCTAGCAAGCTTGTTCGCCTTCTTAGTTTGACAATTTTTCTATATGTACCCGATAATATAGTAAATTGCGATTATTTCACTTCTTAACTAGTGTTGGATTTGCACGTAGTCATGAATTAGCCGCGTAGCTAAGTCAGTTAAACATTTGCGAAGCTGCGTTTGCAAGCTACGAAGTTTCTGCGTGAACTAACGTTGGCCAAAGATATTTGGCTATTAATATAAATTGGTCCTGGTTTTAAAACATTAACAGGCTATCTAGCAAGCTAGGTAAGCCAAACTAAGTTGGCTAGATCTTAGAGTAGCAAACTTTACACCAAATGTAACTGTTAGCAAGCTAAAGATCCTTTTTTGCCAACTTTGCTAGTCACATTTTAAGCAGGTAAATGCTCACTAGCTAACTAAATAGCAAAGTTATAATTAGGGACATGGATGAAATCACAAACAAGTTCATTAAGCACACAGTTATGAGGAGCAACACTTTCCGCATCAAGAAGTAACAACCGTGAGGGAAAAAAAAGGTTTTTTAATATGTAGTAGCCATATGGGCCTATGTATTTATTATCAATCAAATGTATTTGATTGCATGTGCTGTGATGTAGCGCAACGTTGTTCGATAGCCTATTACACAGTAATTTGTTTGACATATTAAGAGCCATTCCATGAGAAAATGGCACTTTTTGAAGAAGTTGAGGAGTTGACCCCCCTGGAATTTAATTATACTTGACAGATAGGTAGATATGGTAGTCTCTCAGAAAAAGCCAAGTTTTTTCGGTCCATATCTAGAAGTCTGCCAGTGAGGCCATCTGGAAGCTACTTAAGTGGCTGAATTTTGCTTTTGACACCATATTTTACATCAATTATTATGACTTAAGGGTACACAGTACCAGATGTGTTATACTTTTATCATGACCTGTGACACTTCAAGTCTGGATAGACATTAGCACCACATCAGCGCCAAGCTGGGTTACTTTGTTATTGAGCCAGAATTATTTGAGAAATAACAGTAAGAAGTGAAAATGGGAATAAAATAATATCCCAAACATATACCAATCAAGAATGTTTACTCACAACAAAACTATCATTTTCAGTTAATATTCCCTTGGCATCTTGCTGGGTTAGTGCAATGGATGGCCGGAAAGATAATCAAAATTGATTTTGGTGCATGTTTGAGGTATATTTTCTCAATAACCCAGATACTGTATGTTCCATGATGATAAATGCTGTCGTGCTTTTGGAGCTCTGCTTTCAGGAATATCAAGAATTTCTTTGGTATTATCTACACTTCCAAGCTTCAAAGTTGAAGGGAAACTCAAAATGGACCATTTCATTCCAGATTGTGCCTATGTGTAGGCGGCATTATTTTATTTACCCTGCAAGATAAATATCTTAAATTCTCTGGAATCATAGTCCCCTTGGGGTACATTACAGCATTAGTAAAATCTCAGTGGTAGTATTTTCAGTTTAGATCATTTGAAACATCAAAAATCAGGAATAATTTGCCTCCAGGGAGCACTGTATGCTGGATGCAAGTACTGGCCATCCCCTGCAATGTAACAAAGATTTTTTTTTTTTGAATTGTGATATACAAAGCTAGTTTTCTCAGAAAATGATGAGCTTGGTTTGTTACTATGCTGGGCAGATAGCTTTCTGACTAAAGGTGGCACTCTAAAGAGCTACTGTTCCGACCTAACATTCCATATTCCCAGACGTATATCAAAGTTCTATCTTTTGAAATATACGAAGCACATACACAGTTATACATAAAATTTTGATTCCTTTGGCATAAAGCTTGTTTGGGTGTAAACTGGTGGTGACTACGAGCATTATTAAACGCACAATGCATGGGCTATTACTAAGTACAGGTACAGCCCAGTCAGAAACATACAGCACGTTATAAAAAATGACCAGTACAAAATTTTTAAATGGCAATAAAAGAACTAATGTAAAAAGTGTACCACCGTAAGTACACAGGCATGCGTAAACAGTATACGTACACTTACATAAAATAAAAGTCCATAATTTGAACTCTAAAAAAAATCTTTGTCACACAACCATGGACATGAAGACAGAATATCTTGAACAACAGTTAAAACTGTTTTATACTTTTCATGTTATCCAAAGCAAAATCATGTCAACACAGCATGTGACTAGTTCTGTTCGTCAATCTGTTTTTGGAATTCGATTCTGGGTTGGCGGCACCTGGTGGTGCGCACCAGAGGTGCTCCAAGGCCTTCGCTTTGAGCAGCCATCCATGGCCTTCTTCGTTGGATCTGGGTCGATGTAGATGTCTCTACAGGGCTGCGTACAGGCCATTGATAGTGAGCTTGTCTGTCTCTGAATTAAATAGCGGGCTGCAGCCTATATGGCGCAATAGTTGCATCAACACCCATGACTTAGTATGCACGGAAATATGAAGTTTTGAAAAGAAACCCCGCCCTCCAAACCATTGGGCATCCCGTAGGCTAGGCATCATGGGCAGGTGTTAGGAATGAAGGCATGCAAGTTACCACTACAAATGAACTGCCCTTTTCTTGGCAGGGTGCTGCTTGCTTGCTAGGACCTCTGTGCCCTTTCTCTGGATAACCACTTGCTGGACGAGACTGCTGTGCCCTTTTTCATACCCAAGCGCCATACCCTAGGGAAATCCTAGAATTAACACAAACCTGCTCTCTGTTTCTAATAGTAATGCAAAAATGCAGAGAATTTGTTATTTTCTTAAACTCACCAACACTACAAAACCTTACACTGTACTGACTACTGGTAAAAGTCTTGCATGTAGACACAGGACTACAATCACAACCAACATTCTTTTCCAATTTACAACCAACCCAGCTTCATACCAAAGAGATTACAAATTTTATGTATAACTGTGCATGTACTTTATATATGTCAAAAGATAAAACTTCAGTATATGTCTGGGAATATGGAATTTTAGGTTCGAAAGAACATTAGTTTAGCACCACCTTTGGTCAGATAGCTATCTATTCAGCATAGTACCGAGCTAAACTTTTAATTTTCAGAGAAAACTAGCTGTGTGCATCACAATTCAAATACAGTTTATTTCGTACTTCGCTGGGGATGGCCAGTACTTGCATCCAGAATACAGTGCCCCCTGGAGGCGAAGTTTTCCGACCTTTGATGTTTAAAATCATCTACACTGAAAATACTACCATTGAGATTTTAGTAATGCTGTAATGCACCCCAAAGGTACCATGTATCCAGAGAATTTCAGATCTTAATCTTGCTGGGTAAACAAAAAAGTCTTAAGTTTTTCTCAATCTGTGAAAGATCAGGACCGCAGGCAGGCCAGTTCAGCACACAGACTCTTCTTCTAAGAAGCCATGCTGTTGTAATAGCTGCATTATGTGGTTTTGCATTGTCCTGCTGAAATACGCAAGGCCTTTCCTGCTATTGATGTCATCTGGTGGGGAGCATATCGAGGGCTGACTGCAATAAACAGTTATGTCCAGATGTTATATATTGGACATAACTGTTTGTTGCAGTCAGCCCTCAATATGTTGCTCTTAAAGCTTTATATACCTTTCTGCATTCATGGTTCTTTTTGAAACATGCAAGTGTCCCACACCATATCCACTAATGCATCCCCATACCATCAGAGATGCTGGCTTTTAAACTGAACGCTGATAACAGGAGAGGTGGTCTTTCTCCTCTTTAGCCCAGACGACACGACGCCCATGATTTCCAACAAGAATGTCTATGTTGGACTCGTCTGACCACAGGCCATTTTGCTACAGTCCATTTTAAATGAGCCTTAGCCCACAGAACACGGCGGCGCTTCTGGATCATGCTCAACAATGGCTTCCTTTTTACATGATAGAGTTTTAGGTGGCATCTGTGGATGGCACAGCAGACCGTGCTTACAGACAGTGGTTTCTTGAAGTATTCCTGGGCCCATTTAGTAATGTCAATGACAGAATTATGCTGGTGAGTGATGCTGTGTCGTCTGAGGGCCCGAAGATCACGGGCATCCAGTAAAGGTCTTCGGCCTTGTCCCTTACACAGAGATTTCTCCACTTTCCCTGAATCTTTTCATGATGTTATGCACTGTCGATGATGAGACCTTCAAAGCCTTTGCAATTTGACATTGAGGAACATTGTTTTTAAAGTATTCCACAATCTTTTTACGCAAGCCCTCACATGTTGGAGAGCCTCTGGCCATCTATACTTCTGAGAGACTCAGCCTCTCTAAGACATCCCTTTTATAGCCAATCATATTACACACCTGATGCCAGTTAACTTAATTACTTGCAAAATGTTCTTTCAGCTGATTCTCTGATATATTAATAGCTTTTTCAGCCCTTTTTTTGCCTGTGTCCCAACTTTTTAAGACTCGTTGCAGCCAGAAAATTTGAAATATGCTCATTTTGTGGATATAAATGTAAAATGTCTCAGTTTCAACATTTGAAATGTTATCTATGTTCTATTGTAAATAACACATTGGCTCATGTGATCTGAAAGTCATTGCATTTTGATTTTATTCACAATTTACACTTCGTTCCAACTGTTTCAGAACCGCGAATGAACTAGAAAGGGAAGCCACACTTCCTCTCAAACCAAAAAAAATTTTTTTCATGCCGGTCAGATAACTTAATTTCATACCACCCATGCTATAAAAACAGAAGGGAAAAAATCAAGGGGAAAAAAATAGATTTTTTAAACTGACTAGAGTAAAATTAACTTTAGGCATTAATATTAGTCTGCAAAGCAATATTCAGTAACATGCACCCTTAGCTAGCTAGGGAGTGATAATTAATATAAAACCATGAAAGCTATCACTTATGGCTGTCAACAAATTGCCCACTTTAATGCCAGCAAATGTTTGAAATTTTGACTTGGTACCGAACTGCACTGTCCCTAAAATGTTAATGTTAATTTGAGCGCAGACCTGTGGTTAGCGAGAGTCTAGTCTAATTCATATTGACTTATAAATTATGATATTTTTTTTCTTTGCATGTTTATTATTGACCAATATTTGAAAGAGAAAATTTTTAAAATACATTTTTTTTTCAAGGAGGCAGAAATACAGACAGTGTAAATAAAACAATTTTTTTGTGGGCGGGATGCGAGACAAAGGGAAGCAATGTGGGTGGGAGGGGCACTAAGTATTTCATATTTTTGTTGGACTGAGCACTGTGCTGGCACAAGATTGATCCTTGCAGGAGCAGACAGGTGCAGATTGGAAAAATCGGACCTGCACCAATCTGAAATTGAGAGCTCAGTTGACTAAATTTTTTGCACAAAATTGAACAGCACAAATAGGGAAGCTTAATTTGCAGTATATGATTTATATGATGTTTATATGACATCCACTTTCTGTATATACGATAGTCCACTCTCCTGCCCAGCATTTTTAAAACATTCTCTGCGCCTTGTTGGATATTTAACACCATCTGTTGAGCCTAAGCATTTATTCGAAGTGTAATTGCGTGGCATTTGATGTATTTCATTTATGCATTCCTTTAAGAAGGCCATGTTCAAAAAGAGAGGCTCGCCAAATCTGACCAAGACATGTCATTATGACAGGCCTTAGGTAGCAATATCTGGCTGCGCATATCTCCAGAGAGAGATCCGGTTGCGGATCTCTACTCAGTATGAGAGCTGTCCTCATATTCAGTATTTTTGTGTGTCATGAGTTAACGCACATTTTTATTTGTGTCGGCATGTGCTTTTTTTTGATGCGACATGACTGAGATCTTTTACGGAGGTAGTGTGCTCAATTGCATACTAGAGTGGTGCAGAAATGCATTTGAATTAGTAACTTCCCTGGTGCAAAATCTCCTCATGAGGCCTTATGTTAATGAAGATGAGTGGGAACAAACTTGTCAAGATGCCATGAGTCTAATGTGAGCAGAATGTCAATAAATAACTTGAACTGGCTGATAGGCACAAGCTCAATGGAGAAATTACTGTTTTTCTCCACTAGAGTGCACTTCATCAACCTAATGACCGGCAAATACATTGTTCAGAAACACATCAATTTGCTTTGGACATCATGCTGATTAATGCACAGAAATCTGCATAAATATTTTCACAGTAAAATCAAGGGCAACCAGAAAGTTTTAGAATATGTTCTTCCTTACAGAAATTCAGCTGTTTACCAGCCTAAATAAAATGAAAATATACAGTATTACTGTTAAATCAGTTATTCGGTTTTCATTTGCTTCACTTTTGCCATAAAAACAAAACATTTTAAGGGAGCATGCTGACTTTGATCACCATTAATGAAACAGAAGTTTGTAGATCTCAAAATGGAATGCTGTCAGGAGTACTTAAACCAGTGTGGAAAATTAGAGAGGTTAACAGCCACTAATGTCTTGGTGGAGTTCATGCGTAGAGTCATTAAGCTGCTCATCTCTCAAGCCTGTTTTCAAAGCCAAAAAGAGAGGTGCGGCAATTCCCCCTCACTCTTGCTAAAATATCTTATTGAAATTGTGTCCAGAGTGACTTAGCTTTGTTTCTTCCGTAGACCCCCTTCATATCTTGTGTCACGTCTCCGTCCTTCAATCCATCAGTGGTGCTCCAATCATCTACCCCTTAGAATCTAATGTTCTAGAGAACCCTGGGTCAGGGCAAGTCATGAATAGTTCATAGTCTGGTGGTACAACCTTTCATAGATATCCATCCATTCTTCAGTCCCCCATGATCAAACCTGTTTATTCCAGGTAGGGATTTCAAGGGATGCTAGAGCCTATCCCACCATGCTTTGGACGAGAAGTTTGGATACATCCTACACAGACACATCCTTAACATTTCATTTAATTCCAAATATGTTAGTTGAATATTTGTTGAACACACTGTTGGTAATTTACTCAGTCACCTTTTCCTACACTGCTACTGGCTCAAAAAAGGCTTATCGACTGTAGTTTAGCTTGTATTTACCCTACTTGAATTCACTTTGGTATGATGGTTATTCTGCTAAATGAATGCAATGTAGTGCAATGGCCCAGGAATTTAAATGGCACAATGCCAGCATGTTTTCTTCTTGATTACTTTGTACATGAAAAAAGACCCCAAAAATGGCCTTATTATTAGTGTTGCAGTCATAGGAAAAAGAAAACAGTACTGAAATTTCCTTGCCAACCTCATGTACGGAAAAGATATGAGATCTTGGATCATCAAGTGTGTATCTAACCATTTGCTATTATGGTTGACACTTTGAAGATACCTGGGATAGCAAATTCAATCATTTAAGCATATAAATATTGCCCGCTCAGTTCAAATTTCTTTTCTTTCATTAAATCAAACGATACATCCCAGTGGGGAGTTGGTGTATGAGATGCAGTATTTATTCCCATTATTTCTCACCTCCAGTGAAGAAAACAAACGGTATATGTTATAAATACACATCATTTCTTTTTATGCTAATTAAGCTATTGTCAATGCCCCACTGCGTTTGTCTTTATTCTTAATAACCTTTTGTATTTGCTAAGTCACAGAAGAAATGTGGTTTACAAAACCGTTGCAAATTATATCATAAAAGGCTGTCTTATAAGGGTTCTGAAAGATTTAGATTCTGATTTTACGTTATGCATCTTTTTATATACATGTGGGTAATTTTATATGGATAGTTCTGTAGTTTCTGTTGATGATAATGGCGTTGCTGTGCAGCCATTGATACATGTGCGTATTATGCAAATGCAAATTGTTCATACTTTATGGTTGCTACCCCATGTAGTTCACCTGCTGATTGGCAATTTAATTTGCATTTTGTCAACAAATTGCCCCTGCTTGCTTAAACCCTTCATATCAGTAATAGAATTGTTTATCATTTTCAAGAATGTATGGATTTTTTTCATATCTTTTTCATATCTTTGTGTTAATGTTGTGACAAATTTAGAGACAGCAACATAGAATGGAAATGTAAACACTTAAAAATCTGAAATGATGTAAAATACTGAATGTATCTTTTCCCCTTCACATTTCAGCCCTTCCCTCATAGAAACATATAGTATTTATGCCTAATTTATTATCTTTTCTTATTGTTTTTGTTTTTTTTGTCTCTGTAGCACATCTGATATTTTAATGCTGAAATATTTCTATTTTCTATTTACTTCATATCACAAAAAAATGAATGTTTTGTCTGGTTGAATGTATATACATATTTAATATATACAAAGACACACACATTTACTCACACTCTACCATTCAGGCCTGCTGTGCAATCTTTTCTAAAGATTCCCATGCATATTTCAACAAGACTGTGCAACACTGCAGTCTGCATGCATTACAAAGGCATGGCTGAGTAAAAAGCAGGTGCAGGTGCTGGACTGGAGTGCCTGCAGTCCCGACCCTCCTCCAAGAGAGAACGTGTGGCGCACTTTGTACTGTTAAACATCGTTGGTCTGTTGGAAAGAATGGGACAAAATTACACCTGAAATAATCAATTACTTGGGTACTTTCAATCCCGAAACATTTATCACGTTTTGTGAAAAGGAATGGCAATAAATGATTCATGATTAAATGATTTTCAATCATGCCGAAATAAAAAAAAAAAAAAAAAAAAATTACAAGGTGGTAAACACATTGTTGTCCCAACTTTTTAAGTTTAGTTGCTAGAACCTACTGAAGAGTTTCAAGGAAGTTTATGTGATGAAACATCAGTTAGTTGTTGTGATGTTTTCAACTTATTCCAGGTCATTTCAACCTTTCAACAAATTCAACCTGATTTGTTGGTCTTTAGAATAATTTTAAAGCAAACAAAGCAAAATATTTAGCCTCTTTGAGTCCTCATTGCAAGGGCTTGTTTCAGAATTGCATAACATTGACATATGACTGCCAAATTAAATATTCAAATATACTTTATGAAGCTGTAAGATTGCATGTTTGGATTGTCTTGTATTAAATGGACTCGGTGCTTTTATTTCTCATTACAGCTCTTTTTACACAGTAACATTAATGTGCTTGGAAAATAAGAGGTATTTCTTAATTATCGCCTCGCCATATAATGTGGAGGTATATAGTCATCAGTGCGGTCATCTGTCTGTCCATCCGTTTGGCTGTCCGTCAGTTTAAATTTCATTTCCGGGACATAATTCAAGTACCGATCAATATTTTTTAACAGAACTTGCTGTGCGCATTAGTTAGGTCGTTGACTGGCTTCAATTGAGGGCGGTTTCACAGACATGGTTTAAGCGTAGCCCTGGACTAAGCAGAGTTTTTTTATAGAGATTAATGTAGTCTAGGATTAAGCTTGATCTGTGTCTGTGAAACCAGCCATTAATATTTTGGGATTTTTGAGATTAGATTGCGGGGGCCAGGGAGGTATATCTTCTGATTTTTTAAAGAAATTGATTATGTATTCCAAGGTTGCATTAAATTAATGAAAAATACTGCTAAGACGTTGATATATAAAAAACATTATGTATAATCAGAAATCCCCATTTTGAGCAGCTTGCGTCACCTCAACATCACTTAAATGAGCTTATGTTGCTCGGTTTTTGCCTAAAAAATTGTAAAAAGCAACTTCTCCGGAACCTTATCAAGAATTGTTTTGAGAGAGGGCTATTTCATGCATGACATTTCTCAGAAACTGAGTATTTAAATGATTGTGTCCAAACTACACATCTAACCAGGTCTGAAAGAGGCTTGGAAAACCCAACCCAAGATTTAGTCCACATAGTAGTTAAGAAGAAAGGGCTTGGACAACCCAACTGACAAAAATTGCACCAAAATTAGGCGAAAGAACCTTCAAGGCTGGCATCCCATTCAGTGTACATGTATATACCATGTCCGATATATACAAATGTGTACGGTTGACCATAAGAAATTGGGAAATACAAATATAGAATACTGATTTAACAGAGCAAATTTCTGTCATAAGTTATTATTTGGCAATATTCTTTTAATCTACCACAGATCATGATTACTTATTGATGTATATCTATGATATCACAGTCTTTGACTTTGGTAACTCTTGTGAGAAATATCAAATCGCACTGTTCGTAATACGTTAGTTTTTTAGCCTGCTTTGAAGCAGTTTTCATTTTAATGCCAGGCTGCATAAATCCTTGCTTGCATCACTTGCTGAATCTCCCGAAGGTGCATAATCAGTGTACCCCGATATACGGTCATTTGCAAGTGTTTGTTTATGGTGCAGTGCTTGCTTGTCATTTTGAATGCTAAGTTGATTGTTATTCCGATGTTTGTTTTTGAATTTCAGTTATGGCACACTGGGCTGGCACTACCATCGCTGGGGCCAGAATCGCTTGTAGAGGCAGCAGAGTGAAGACTTGATTTGATTTGGCTGCCGGGCAGACGGTGGGAGCCACTGATAACAACTGCCTTCCTCCTTGTGCTGCAGCTGCCATCCGTACAGAGACTGGCTTACATTCTAAATTATCACTCAAGAACTAATATTACAGGACAGATATAAGTGCCAGAAGCTAGATAAATGTCATGTATGAAAAAAATAAAAAAAAGGTGCCAACCAAAGTGACATAGCTTACTGACATATTGTGGCTTTGGGCTGTTTTGAAGCTTCTGAGTGCTCTTGTAATGCCTGTATTATTAATCTGGGATTTGGGCCTATGGAGACCGGGTTTGTTTTTCACGCTCTGTTCCTCTGCTTTCCCCAGAGATTCGGAGCCAGGAGCTCTGTACTGTCAGGCTAACCTGTCACTCTTTTGCAATATGTGGATGTCAGCCATCTCATTTACCTTCTCTCCTCCTGCCATAGGAAGCAGAGAATTCATTATTTATTCCAAACGCTTTGGAGCTTCTCAATTCTAAAAACGACCTTTAAATGTCTGGATGGAGCCATAATTTTGAAGATCTGTAATTGTTAGCCGGTTCAAATAGATAGAAATACTGATGGCCACAGCATGAGGTCATTTCAAATTAAGAGTATATAAATTCTCATAGAGTGTTATGATCGGAAGTCATTTACTTTTGTTTCTTTGTCCAAATACATACAGACAACTTTATTTTTTCCTTCAATATAATAATAAAAAGGTTTGTGATATAATATTCTTTGTAATCTCAAAGCATGTAACGTTGCTAATTAAGCACTCTGGGACAGGGAATGTGCATCCCTGACATCTTTACAGAATGCTAGAAGTGGAATTGCGCTGCTAATTTCCTTGATGATCTGGGTCTAAAGCCTGCTTTGAAGATTAAAATGATTATCTCTGAGAGTGGGCATGTGTGATGGTCTATTTATTTGAACTTAATGCATTTCATTGTGTATGTTTTCTGTATTTACGTGAGTGTCAGTGTCCATGTGTCGATGTCAATGTGTGTGTCCTTGCGCATGTATCAGGGTTTGCGTGGCTTGACTCTCGTGCCCCTTCCAAGTGCGGAAGCAGACATGCTCATGCTTGAGTTTGTCTTGCACACATGCCCTTACGAGGCCTTCCGTGCATGACTGCACGTCCATACGTTCATACATGCCCCCTTAGTTTCTACAAACGCACTGGTACTCTATAGCGCGGGTGACCTGCCTGCAGTCTTGGCCTCAACTTACTCAATGTAACGCCACTAATGAGTTTTGTGTAACAAAAAAAGAGAGCCAATTATTTAATCACCGCATAATTACACTCGCCTAATAAATTGGCTGTCACTTCAGATTTTATAACACTTCATGCAGATGGAGTTGTGTTTGTGCCACTCCTGTGCCACTACTCAGAAAAAAAACACTTTATTGCAGCCTCTCTAATTCATGGAGAGGGCTGTTCTCGGCCCTGGATGCGCTCTCCGTGAGGCGGGACTACAGGCAGCCCTTGGACGATTTCCATGCATCATAACGGTTTACTAATTCGCTGCACTAATTGACTAATTAATTTGGGGATGAGAGATCAGACAGCACTCATAATTTGCTTAATGTGGTGGTGTCATTTCGCCCGCTTTTTAACTGAATCTGGGCTTCTCCCCATCCACAAACTTAGCTACTCTATAAGGCAACTGAACTCAGTCAAATCATGGTACAGTCGGGATAGAACAAAGTGTAAAATTTGTGCTTTTTCATCATGCATACCTGCACCCAATTACTTATTTAAATGGACTGAAGGCCTCTTATATGCTTTCACATGTATGTTAATTCTTATAGTCTCATACTTAAAATTAAAACTAAAGAGATAGAAATCATTGCAAAATGTTACCCAAGACGCTTAATGATAAATACCACAAATTCAAAGTAAATTACTGCTTCAGATCAGACTGCTGACTGCATATTGTTGGTTTGACGGCCTCTGCTGACAGAAAAAAAAATCACAGTCCCAATATGTTGGCTCTTCACAAACACCTATGCATGCAGGGTAAAGAGAACTGAAGATAATTATCTTTATTCAAGTGGATGATGGAGTTTCATACACATTTCATACAAAACAATTTCAGAGTACATGCAAATTTCTTAAATATTTAACACTCTGTCGAAAATATGCAAAATTTTATTACAATTACAAAATTGACAGAAAATAACAAAAACTGCCCAACAAAATTCTCGGATCAATCTTGTAAGTCAAACCCCATTGGGGTTCCTGAGTTAGCCACATTAATTAATTATTGCTGTTGTTGTTCTTGCAGGTATTAAGTGTAAAACTAAAAACCCTCAAAAATGGGGAACAAAAACTGAAGAGAAGGAGCAGTTTAGCATTTTATACAACATTCTAACATATTTTATTATCCACACACCCTATCCCCCACCCACTCCCCAACGAAAAAAGCATAAACTGGATTTTATTTGATCCGCTCATTTTGTTTCTGAGTGGACTCAAAGAATTAGCCCAAACATCACAAAGAAAAGAGAAGGGAATTTGGAACTTCTTATGAATATGACCATGCTTTGTTGCACAGCTGATTTCAGTTATGCCACCGGAGCTGCTGCCAGCCATTAAAATTCTGGACACCACTTTCTCTCTGCAGTTTGAGAGCACCTCCACATGGTGGCAGCAGTGAGACATGAGGAGACAAAATATTGGGCTCATTTCATTTTCTTAGTTTTCACATTCTTTCTTTCATGTTTCTTTTTCTTCATTCAATCCCACTCGTCAAAGAGATAAGGAAAAATTTTAGAAAAGGACCATCACAGAGAACCATGAATTACAAAATGGAACATACTTGCTTCTTCAAATGGCAGTTTGCGATGACAGAAGGGACAGGTGTGACAGTTGGGGAGAAACAGAACTACAGGCTAATCGTTTATATGGTCGCCCAATCCTGGAAAAAAGCCCTATGACAAAGTATGAGTTTTGTCTCCTGCTCAATATATTTTTGGGAAATGGCTAATTATCTCCGCCAAGGAGATGATGCGATCGAGTCGGTTTATTTATTTATTTATTTATTTATTTGTCTGTCTGTGGACAAGGTTTCTGGGAAACTACTGAACGGATCTTCATGAAATTTTCACCACAGATAGATCTTGGTCCAGGGACGACTCCATTAAATTTTGGTGATGATCCGGATCCGGATCTGGATTCCGGATCCGGATCGGGATCTAGATCTACAAATTGAGTGACATTTCTCGGAAACTACTAAACGGATCTTCATGAAATTTTCACCAGAGATAGATCTTGGTCCAGGGATGACTCCATTTAATTTTGGTGAAGATCCAGATCCAGATCTGGATTCTGGATCCGGTCCTAAAATCTTCCCAAGAGACAGATCTTGCATTTGAATCAATGTCATCCTTTGGCGGAGATCAGAAATCTCGGATTGCTCTTGTTCTTATTGCCTCTCATTTACAGATCAGAATCACCTAAATGCTGGCAGCTCAAGACTGATTTCTGGGTTGGGTGCAATGAAAGGTGAAAAATTGGAATATGTAATCAGTGTCTTAACTTCCTATCAATGATTAAAGAAAGATTGACAAAATATTTGTTCGGACAAATTAATGACAGTATTTTTTAAAGTTTAGATGAGCCAACCAAAGTCAACCAGCAAGTTTGCCCTGTAACAAAGGTAACAGGCATTTGAATAGAAGCTGATATATCTAATGTTATCTACAACCACTAAATAGTGCATAAATGTACAATAACACATCTCACTAACATTACATCATGTAATTTTTCCAGCCTGACAAGTCAATGCCCTTCCACTGGTTGCTTGTGTGGCAGGTCAAAAATCAAGAGAGAACAAAGAATGTGCTAATATATGTAAATAATGTGACTTCCAGCAAATTATTTTAGAAGATATGAACTCAAAACGCTTGGGTCTTGGTCTTATTCAAAAGATGCCCCAACAGATTCATACAGGGTTCCTATGCAGTATGGAAATGTCTGGAATTTGATTTTGGTATTTTCCAGGCTTGAAAAGTCTGGAAAAAAGCTAAGAAAGTATGGAAAAGCAAGTGTTTTTTCAGACTTGGTGCTACTTCCAATTCTAAAATATATAATTCTGCAAAAATGTTCACCACTGTTACAAGTTAAGCAAAGCAAGACATGTGGAGCGACAGCGCGAGTTCGTTTGGCGACGAATCAACAGACTGGTGTATCTGCGTAGCTCTGACCTCTTGCAAATGGCCCGGGGGCCGCCCGTTAGTTACAGTTGCGACATCTATCCAACTTTTCAGACCCTTCCTGTCTTTTCAGGTGGTGGGAACTAGCTACCAGCTAAATGCCAAAATAGTTGTGCATTATCAGTGAAAACGAATGAAAAAACCGTTGCATTGGGTGCATTAAAATTGAAAAATAGACTCTGCTGATGGCTGTGTTCAAATATATTATTTGTTTATCAGACTAGTCGAGACTGTTTAAACTGATGAGCCCCAGTTATTAAAACAAAAAAGTAAAAATGAGGTGATTCTTGAGATCTGCCTGCAGTGAACCATCTGACATTCGCACGTTGGGCTACGCCATACTTACTGAAAACCAACCAATGATAACAATCGGCGCAAACGCATATTTTTGGTCAGTACGAATGTAATCGAACAATGGGCTGGTGCAAGTTTTCAGATAGCTGGCTCGCTAACCCAAAGTATAAAGACTGGTTGGGTAAAGATCCCATTTGCCATAAGAGAGCTAAATGCAAGCTTTGCATGAAATCATTTGACTTCGCTAATATGGGAAAGTTTGTGATTTTAAGTCATATGCAAGGGCAAAAACACCTTGCTCTCGTGACAGCAGCTTCTGCATCTGAAGTCTCAAGATTTTTTAATCAACCGATCATGAGACCAAGAAACACAACAAGCAATGAACCCGCCCTCACATCTTATCATGAAAAGTGAGAATTGGAGCCTTGGTAAGGTCTCAGTATTCTGTATGCTTGGGCTTTTATCTCCGATTATCTTAAACGATTTGCTAAGATACATATTCTGGTATATTGAACATCTTAACTGGGACTGCTGGCGTAAATTTAGGTTGTTTAGTCATGCTCAGTGTCAGGGGTGTGTGTTGGGCCTGGCTAGCTATTGGGTTATAGCCCCGGGTCATTTTTCTGCAGGTCACCGCCAAAGAATTTAAAGTGAACGTGAAGTTTGAACAATTGGAACCAGCCAATCTCTAGCCTTTATGGTAATGTTAATTTATTCCTGTACATTCTAGAGTGACTTTTCGCTAATCAGCACCACGGCACATGCGATGATGTTCAAACGGCGACCTCTACAGACTCACTGGTCTGTTAATCTCTTGCGTTCAATCTGACCATAATGCCACCTGGTTTACACCATCGTGACTTTATCTCTTAAGATTGCTCGTTTAGCTCAGTTATTTAAAAAAAATGCAACATGTTTGACATACATTTATAGAAATATGGTTGTTTATTAATGTTTTTTAATAAATATAGTACTGAAGGCGGCATGAATTGATCTACCCTTACAAAAAAGAAGTGAACTTCAAGTTTATTTTAAAAGTAAACTTCAAGTATATTTGAAATATACTGGTAGTAAACTTGTAAGTATAGTACTTCAGTACTTCTGAGGACTAATTTGGCTCACTTCAAGTTTATAAGTATACTTTATGGGCCAGAATTACTAAGACCTTTAGCACATGCAAAATCTTTTTGCTCGTGCAAAACCAATAACATTGCCTATGATTGGTCAGGGTACTTGCCTTGCACCAATCAGTGAAAAGGTTTCTGGTTTTGCATGAGCAAAAAGATTTTACATGTTCTAAAGGTTTTAGTAAATCAGACCCTAAGTGTAAGGGGGATAAACTGAGCGTACCGCAAGTTCATTTAATTCAAATGTTTTAGTTGATGAAGGTATACTTTGAAGTATACTGCAAGTAAACTCAGATATACATAATAAAAAAAATTATAATTAATAACACTTTTAGCCCAGTATTGTATGAGGATCAATTGTCCATTATTTTCCTCTAAATACAAACCCAAAACCAGTGAAGTTGACACGTTATGTAAATCGTGGATTAAAACAGAATACAATGATTGGCAAATCCATTTCAACTTATATTCAATTGAATACACTGCAAAGACAAGATGTTTAATGTTCAAACTGAGAAACTTTTTTTTTTTTTGCAAATAGTCATTAACTTAGAATTTAAAGGCAGCAACACATTGCAAAAAAGTTGGCACAGGGGCTTTTTACCACTGTGTTACATCGCCTTTCCTTTTAACGACGCTTAGTAAACGTTTGGGAACTGAGAAGACCAATTTTTGAAGCTTTTCAGGTGGAACTCTTTCCCATTCTTGCTTGATGTACAGCTTAAGTTATTCAACAGTCCGGGGTCTCCGTTGTCGTATTTTACACTTCATAATGCGCCACACATTTTCAATAGGAGACAGGTCTGGACTACAGCCAGGCCAGTCTAGTACCCGCACTCTTTTACTACGGAGCCATGCTGTTGTAACAGGTGCAGAATGTGGCTTGGCATTGTCTTGCTGAAATAAGCAGGGGCGTCCATGAAAAAGACGTTGCTTGGATGGCAACATACGTTGCTCCAAAACCTGTATGTACCTTTCAGCATTAATGGTGCCTTCACATATGTGTAAGTTGACCATGCCTTGGGCACTAATACACCCCCATACCATCACAGATGCTGGCTTTTGAACTTTGCGCCTATAACAGTCCGGATGGTTTTTTTCCTCTTTGGTCCGGAGGACACGACGTCCACAGTTTCCAAAAACAATTTGGAATGTGGACTCGTCAGACCACAGAACACTTTTCCACTTTGCATCAGTCCATCTTAGATGAGCTTGGGCCCAGCGAAGCCGGCGGCGTTTCTGGGTGCTGTTGATAAATGGCTTTCGCTTTGCATTGTAGAGTTTTAACTTGCACTTGCAGATGTAACGACGAACTGTAGTTACTGACAGTGGTTTTCTGAAGTGTTCCTGAGCCCATGTGGTGATGTCCTTTACACACTGATGTCAGTTTTTGATGTAGTACCGCCTGAGGGATCGAAGGTCACGGCATTCAATGTTGGTTTTCAGCCTTGTCGCTTACCTGCAGTGATTTCTCCAGATTCTCTGAACCTTTTGACGATATTACAGACCGTAGATGATGAAATCCCTAAATTTCTTGCAATAGCTCGTTGAGGAATGTTGTTTTTAAACTGTTCGACAATCAGCTCACGCATTTGTTCACTAAGTGGTGACCCTCGCCCCATCCTTGTTTGTGAATGACTGAGCGTTTCAGGGAAGCTGCTTTTATACCCAATCACGGCACCCACCTGTTCCCAATTAGCCCGTTCACCTGTGGGATGTTCCAAATAAGTGTTTGATGAGCATTCCTCAACTCTCTCAGTCTTTTTTGCCACTTGTGCCAGCTTTTTTGAAACATGTTGCAGGCATCAAATTCCACATTCGAACATTAATTCGAACATTAAGTAACTTGTCTTTGCAGTGTATTCAATTGAATATAGGTTGAAAAGGATTTGCAAATCATTGTATTCTGTTTTTATTTACGATTTACACAACATGCCAACTTCACTGGTTTTGGGTTTTGGACACATTTGAATTACATAATACACTATTTATAATTACTGTATTCCTATTTGAGATACTCACATGAATTGATCATTCCACATGGGAATGCAATAGTATGGACTTGATACCTGAGTTTTCTGACTTGGTAGCAACTGCTTTTCCCACTGCACCATAGTACTGCCTGAAAATAGTGTGCTGTTTTCTTTTCTATTCTGAAGTATAAAGGATGCTTTCATAAACTTAAAGTGGACTGGTACTAAGCAACCAATGAAATTTCTCAAAATGTGCTTTGGTGTTGTAGGTAAAGCTGCAGCCTGGTAGCTGGAACTTTTTGGGATCTAATCCTGCCTGGAGTGGCTTGCCTTCATCTGAATTTTTAAATGGATGTTGTGTCAGTTAATTCATATGTGTGATTAGAAAAGAACAATGGGCATGATACGGTTGTAAATACTGGGCAGAATGTATAATTAGTCATATTATAATTTTTCATAAAGTATTCTATATATCCAAGTTTACTTGTAGTTTACTTAAAAGTACACTTTCATGAAGTAAAAATTTTGCAATATGTAAACTAATAGTATATTTAAAGTTTACTACTCTTACACCTAAAGCATACTTAAAATGTTTTTTTTATAAACTTATAGTGGGCCGAATTAGTGCCAAGAAGTATTGAACTAGTACACTTATAAGTATACAACTAGTATACTTGAAATATACTTGGAGTTTACTTTTAAACTGAACTTGAAATATACTTCTTTTTTGTAAGGGTGTTATCTTCTACATTTTGTCAGTAGTGTCCGTCTTCCCACCCCAGCTATGACCGACAACAGTGAGAAAAGTTTCGCAGATCCAACCAAAATAAATGACGCGGGGATCCCGTGTGTTATGTGAGAAGAAAGAGGGGGAAACTGATGATACCAATAATAAATTTAGTTGTACCTTTCAGGAATTTATTGCATTGTTATAGCGCTCGATAGATTTTTCATCATTTGTATCTGATTAGTCAATGTTACCTACTGTGACATGAGACGTTTTTCCTCTGAAACATCACATGAAGTACCGATCTAGTGTAATGTGATCTATGTCAACTGCTGATTACTATCCAAAAGTAATCATTGGTGTGAAATTCGGTTTAACAGCTGCACAGTTTTCACACCAGACACGCTATTGGGTTGCCCAAATTTATCGCCCAAAAAAATGTGGCAGTTTTTAAAATGGTTGATTAATGTGGTTTCATAAAATGTCAAAGGCCTCCTGTTATTGACTCTTCTTAGAATTGTGATCTGTTGCGTGTGATACCTACGGTCACTTAGCCAAGATAAATTCACATTACGCACAGTCACAATGCAAAAATACACAATAGCAGTTGGATTTTAAATTACTTATCTGAAAAGAGACTTGTAGCCATTAGTACTGTGGTGTACCTCGATGAAATTTGAGTCTGGAAAAGTCTGGAATTTTGAAGAGGGAAATGTGTAGGAACCCTGTTCATATTCTTGCACAGAGACATTGATGGACAGAACATTTACATTTATTTAATTTGAGGAATCTGTTTTTAAGCACGTTGCTCTGTGTCAACTATGAATACATTCTGTTCCAAATGCTTTCCGATCAAGTTGTTTCCTGTGGGTCCCAAAGGTTTTCTGTACTTTTGGCTCAAAAATAGAAACTACTAAAGTTTGCTAAAATTATAACGTGGGAACCTCGTTTTAAAATCAGATGACTAACTCCACGTGATTTTGAGGCTTATCCATATTAAATCGCCAAGCTGCACCCCCGCATTTAAGAACCACTGCAGATTAATGCACACATGTAGTGCATGAGTATGGATATGCCAGACAGTATACAGTTCCCACACTAAAGGAAGTTTTGCATAGATAAAAGATGAAGGAAACACACCTGCCAAATATTACAACCTCAATTCGAGAGGCATTTGGGGAAAGTGTAAAATCGAAATACAAACAGTGAACGGGAATCTATGAAGCCATTTTAACCTGTATTCAATTTGAAAGGAGTACAAAGTCTGAGTAATATTTTCACTCACCAACTTTTTTGATTTAAAAAAAAAATAGTTGCTAAAGTAATGTGAAAAAGTCTGCCCCTTCCTGAATTTTTCTATTTTTGCATATTTGTACGTAAATGTATCAGAGCATCCAATTAATTTTAACGTAAGACAAAGACAACATAAGTAAACACAAAATTCAGATTTTAAATTCCCATTAAATTTTTTGAAAATTAATTTATTTAATCTTTTGAATTTATTCAAAAGCTATATCTGTCACATCCTGCTCCGCTTGTAAATTTTTCTCCTTGCAATCCTGGGCCCGTATTCACAAAACATTTTATCTTACTGCTAGGAGTTCTCTTAGATGACACTAACAGTTCCCAGCTAAGAATTTCCTCTTAAAAGCTATTCACAAAGCTGCTGAGACCAACTTTTACGAAGGAACTTGGAAAACTCTTAAGCTAAGAGAAAGACTCGGGGTTGTCCTGGTTGTTATTGACGATATCATCAGAGATACCAAGGCTTACGTCTTAGGCGTGAGTTTCTCCTCTAAGTGGCATTCACGTTTCACTCACGGAATTTGAGTCATTGTGCATCAAGTTCATCAGTTTCACGTGCATTACGGTGGATTTCCCCACTAATGACACGGAACTCGATTATGACTCGGGAATTCTCAGGCTTGTCTTTCCTGAGGGATTAAAAGCAATGGAATTGTATAAAAACATTTCAAATGGTCTTATTTCATTAAAACAATTTAAACAATCATGAAACACATGCATTCTTTCCAATCCCTGAGTAAAGAGAAGCAGAGTCATAATCGCTTTCCATGTTACTTGTGATGATGTGCACCTTTATGCAAGCGAAACTGAAACTTCAGTGCCCAAGGATTTTAATTCCGCATGAGAATCTCATTAAGCATTCAATGAATAATTCTGGACTACGGTGAATAAGCCTAAAAAAATGCGTAAGACCTACGCCGAATGTGGGAGACTTGGCATCTCTGTATCATGTTTCAGGAACTGTTGACCTAGGGATTCAGGGATAGTTGACTTACTATCCCTGCAGTGATTGGTTGATAGGAATGAGTCTTCGTGAGTGATTTCATCATAGGAATACTGTCAAGAGGATGTATGTTGCTCTAGCCCAGAGTGGCCAACCCTAGTCCTTGTAGCATTGTTGTAATGCAGACAAAGTAGAAGTACAGAGTACAGATAAAAGTTTATAGAGCGGGGGTGGATAACGCTGGTCCTGTAGAGCCAGAGGGTTTGGTTTTCTCCACCCGATTTAAACCTAAGACACCAGGTGAGATAAGTGAAGTGTGTAATCAACTGCTTTAATTCATGAATCAAGTGCTGAGTAACACTTAAAACCAGCACACACTGTGGCCCTACAGGACCAGCGTTGTCCTCCCCTGCTCTAGCCATATTCAAATTGTCATGGTTTTGCTCCCACCAGATACAAATGTCAATCCGGCAGGAGCGAGGACCATGGCCCTAAAAGCAGGGAAAGACCCAAACTCACAGGCTGGTTAAAAAAATTTTAAAAAAATGAGAATTTAAAAGAAAAACCATCACATAGATGAGACTGGGGGGCAGAGACACAGGGTAAAATCAAGAGAATGCAGTGACAATGAGGACAGGCAACAGATGCAGCTCGTTAAGGTGGAGGTGAGAACAAGCCGCAGGGGAGGGACTGCAGGGTGAAAACCCTTATAAGTATCCTCCCCCAACGCACGACTCCTGGTGTGCTAGAACCGAGGGGGGGGTGCGGAGGGACTGCAACTACACCGGACCGGATCACTGCAACTCCCCCGGACCGGCACACTGGTACAACCCCGGACCGGCACACTGAAACCAGCTGGAAGGCAGGAATCTGCCAGAGCCAGTAGCCAGGAATCTGGAACACAGGAATCCGCCAGACCCGGAACACGCTGGAACACTCTGCCGGAACCAGAACCCTGCTCCCTGCTCGCTTTTAGAAAGGACTGCTCCCCAAGGACCCTGGGCTGGAACGCAGCTCACCACCAGTCTCATGACTGGCTCGCTGCCCAGCCCCACCAACTGGGCCCCCATGCTCCCCGAGCTTGGCTGGGTCCAAGACTGGTCGCTGCACTCTCTCATGGTTACGCTCCCGCCAGATAAAATGTCAATACGGCAGGGGCTAGGACCATGGGCCTAAAAGCAGGGAAGGACCCACACACACAGGCTGGTGGAGTGGAGTGGAGTGGAGTGGAGAATTTAATAAAAGAAGAGCCAACACATAGATGAAACTGGGGAGCAGTAACACAGGGTAAAATCAAGAGAATGCAGCAACTTTGAGGACTGGCAAAAGATGCAGCTTGTTAAGGTGGAGGTGAGAACCAGCTCCTAAGTCTGGGAGAGCTTAAAGTAGTAAAGAGGACTTTTAACTCGCTGAAACCTATTCACAAAGAATCGGAAAATGGCTGCTGCTGTTGAAAGACGAAATGACTTGGAAATTCTGAATGATGCGCCGTTGTTGAAAACATATCGGATCGACCATAAAGGAATTCTACTTTTTGTTGACTTGGTGAGGGAGAGAATTACGTCTCCAACCATGAGAAACAACCCAATAAGCCCCAAAATAAAATGTTTGACAACACTTAGTTACTTGGCCACCAGAAAAACGCAACTTTGCAACGTGGACAATTTAGGGATTTCACAATCATTTGTCAGTCGCTCAATTCAACAAATAATCAAGCTCTGTGAATCCCATATCATCCGACAGTTCATCTGGCTTCCAATGGACATTCGGCTCCAGTTGGGCTTTCGTGTCCTTTTTGAACTTTCATCCGTAACACTATAGGGCAAACAAGCTTGAACGGCTAAACATTTAAATGATCGCAACATATTCTCATTGGGTAATAAGTTGCTAATTATTGGAGCAAATGACGCGTTTTATTATTGCCTTGTTCTATGCTATTGACATTTTTACAACTATCTCTTTCCTATGAATGTTTAGTTGCCTAGAGCGTGATGTGTGGGGGCTGCGCACAGTGCATTTTCAGGTGTGCTCTACGTCTTATTACTTTATGAGATGAACCAGCCGCTTGGACTATTTCCTAATTTTTTCCTTCATGGGTTGTATGTGGAATTCTTTTTTTCAATGGGCTGCCCTGTCACCAAACAACCAATCACCGTGCTCATTGTCCCAAGACTCGTGCATGAGAATTGACGTCATCCATAGCAACGGAGATTTACTCCCACCTATCTCAGAGCTACACCTATTCTAGGAGTTACCAGTTCTCTTTACTAAAAGTTGCTCTCAGTGGCTTTGTGATCTTACTCCTACATAAAATGTTTTAGCGTGATTTGGGAGTACTCCCAGCAGTAAGATAAGATGCTTTGTGAATACGGGCCCTGGACTTGAAAAGTGTTGTTTTCATCATCATATCCAAACTGTTGTAAAATAGCATGTTCATTTTCATGTTGACACCTAAAGAGTGTAGTGACATGTAAATGTAAATGCAGAAGACTGGTGGCTCTGATTTATTTTTTTTCATTTGATCACTGTCCAATGTATGGCAGGTTGAGTCTTTGACAATGAAATGTCAAATGCTGTGTTCATTTTCATATGATATGAAAATTCTTCTTTAACTTTCATGTTGACCCCTAACTGCATGGTGACATGAAAATTTAAATGCATTTTCAGCTCAATGCATTTGAATATTGTTCGCTGTAAGCCAGGGTATGAATTTGAGAATAAAGGGCTCCATCTTTCACATTACCCTATCCGTTGCCACTACCCGCTACCCATGAATTACGCATTCAGCAGCTTCCACCACCCCGAAACGGTATCTTGCGGCCACACTATCCGCTATGCATTATGCCGACTCCCTTATTTGCGCCTGGAGGTGTGCCCCTGGGCGTGTTTATGCACTTTCCATACAATTGCTATCTTGACCACACACGTTAGGGAAAGCATATAGCGCAAAGGTGGGCAATGAGGGCTGTATCTGTCCCTGGTTTTCACACCAACTTCTGGCCTTTAATTAGTTGATAATCTAGATTAGCCAAACTATTTCTGAAACTGACATTTCTAGTGCATTTCTGATCATGAATGGCCAATGAAGACTGTTCTCATCTCCCCACATTATTTTTTTTTCTTTGACCTTTTCTTTGCATAAATCTATTTGTGTATGCAATCAATTAACTCAATTAGTCAGGGTAATTGATAGAAACAAAAACCTGCATACACACCGGCCCTCCAGGACCGGAATTGCCTGCCCCTGTATAGCGGGTCTTCAAGCCACCCGCTACCCATTTGGGCTTTTACAAGAGCACGCCCAGGCAGCTTCAATGCGCGTCCACTTGGACACGTGGACGTGCGCATGCGGCTCCACTTTCGGAATTAACTCGCCTATAAAAAGCCACCTTGCTTTAGCCGCAGCTGAACCCCTGAGAAAATGGTAGAGATAGTACTAAATCACCGTGATCACCAGTAAAATAATAAAAGACGTCCAGGACGTGTGTACCACCACCCCACCAGCTACCTGGGCCTTTCAGGTAAGTCTATATTGTTTGTATTTTGTATCAATCATTTTTTCCGCTTTTATAATATATAATTATTATATATACTGTACATAAATGATGTATATTATATATAATATTCTAAAATTATAATAATACAAGAATTATTTCCCACAGAACGAGAATGCGCGACAAAACTGCGCTTCTCCCGTTAGGCAGTGATGGAATTATGTCACCTGGTTGCAGATGATGCAAACACTGCTGCCAGCTGTCCGTATGCCTTGCCCGTTGCTGTTAGGGTTACTGAGGGACTATTTTTCTATGCTAGTGGGCCATTTGAACACCCACGAAGGTCAATTGGAAGCATTACCCAATCTACCATAAGCTCAGCTATAACTGCAGTCCGAGAGACAACGCAGGGTAAAGCAGGATTTTTTGGCAAGATATGGGCTCCCTAGGGTTCTGGGTGCCGTCGACTCCACACGCGTTCTGATTCGTGCACCTGCTCTGAACACTGGCGCCTATGTGAATCGTAAGGGAACCTTCTCCATCAACGTCCAGGTGATTTGCCATGTATGGGGTTACATCTTGAATGTATAGCCTATGCAAATCATCCTGGAGGTAGCCACAAAGCTTTTATAATGGAACAGTCGGTCATTCCTGCAGTCTTCCAGAGGGACCCCTCTCTGGATGGGTGGCTGTTGGGTGACAATGGCTATCCATTAAAGACGTGGTGCATGGTGCCATACATTAGGCCAACAAGTGTGCGGGAGTTCGCTTTCAACAGAAAACACTCACAGGCACAAGTTGCCTTTGAGCGAACATTTGGCGTGCTCAAAATGCGGTTCTGCTGCTTGGACAGGTCAGGTGGGGTCTTACAGTTTGGTCCTCAGAAAGTAGCATCTTTCTTTGTGGCATCTTGTGTGCTGCACAACATTACCCTACCCATAGAATGATGCTGGAGTTTGAGGATAGATTATTACCGGACTATAGAAGGCGGCAAGCTGAAGTGCAGGTGCCGACTCCAAATGCTGATATAGTGCCAACAGTAGCAGGGGCAATGAGGGACCAGCAGGCAGCGGAGCTGCAACACCGCTAGTCATGTCATCTGCAGCCCGCCTGGCAAGTAACTAGTGCAATCAGTAGGCTACTAATAATGTAATAATACATATAATTCATAGAGCGCTTTATTAAATACTCAAAGTCACTTAATAAAGAAAAAAGTGTAAATGGTTGCAGTCAATGTAGGCATTTGTTGGTTGTGGGTATTTTTTTAAATGGGATTTTCATCCTCCCCTGTCTGGATTTGACCTCATGCACGAGCAATTTAACTTCGTCTTCGGAGAAACATGCAACCTTCCTCTCTCCATCACGGGTTTCGGTTTGAGGATTTGGGATAGCTCAGCCTGCTGTTAAAGGCAATGGCACCTGGCACACTGATTGGTTTAAATGGCGGAATGCCCAAACCTCGCATATGCATAATATAACGGGTAGCGCAGGTGTTTTAGGGATATAGGCAGGTGTGCAAGATAGCAACTTTTACAGAGGAACGCCTCGAACGTAATGCTAAATCCCCAGACAATGGGTTTAGGGACTCTGGCGTAAGATAGGGCCCAAAATTTCAAACAGCTTTTCCATTTACAAGTTAATAATAATACATTTTATTTATATAGCACTTTTCTAAATCAAGTTACAAAGTGCTTTACAATTAAAAACAAATAAAAAAAAACAATTAAACAGGCAGAGACAAAAATAAGGCATAATATGGCCGTGGTGTTATGATCCTGATCTGCCTGACCATGTTTTTGTTGTTTTTAGTTGATTCTGCCTGACTGCCATGTTTGATTATGAATTCTGCTTTGTCTGACCGTGCACTGTATTTGTGATTAGGATTCCATGCCTTGTTTTGATTCTGTATTTCCTGCCACATTCCACTCCTGCAGTTATATTCTGGTCCATGTGTTGTGTCTTACCATGCATTGCACTTTGTCTTCCCCCCTGTCTTGTCTTATGTCATGTGATCGCTCACTTCCCCAGTATTGTGAGCCACACTTTCGGGTGATTTCATGGTTTCTGGGATTTCAACCATTCCTTCCAATCTTGTTTACTTCCTTCACCCTGCTTTTCTATTTTACGAACAATATTAACAGTTTGTTGTTTTAGTTAAACTTAATAACTAACTAACAAGACTAACATTGTTTATAGTACTAACTTATTAACAAGCACTAGGGATTGTATAGCTACACATTACTAATGGACTAACACGCTCTCAGCACTCGCTCAGCTCTAGTCTCCGCCCCTTGCCTTCACTCAATTTACTTTGCTGGGCTTAAGCAGATTTTGTGCACCTGGCTTATCACTGTTCTGCCTCTCACTCTGTGCACAGAGGAACTCCCTAACCGGAGCTGTATGTTTGTCAGTAGGCTGTCTTTCTGATCCCTGTCCACGTTCTGGCTTTTGCCAATTTCTTGTAATTATGAACTTCCTCATGTTCATTCCTTTGTAATTAGTCTGATCCAGTTCACCTGTTTCCCTTTGTAGCATGTGACTTCCCGTTTGTCTATTTAAGCAGTCTTTTCACAGCCAGCTCCTTGTCAGAATGTTTCCTTTGTGCTACGCTTGTTTTCGCCTTGTATTCTTTGGGATTCACTTCTGACTGGACTGTCCGTTTTGGTTCTTCTGTTTTGGATTATTGTCTGCATCTGTGTATCAAACCCTTTTTTGCCCGACTACAAGTACTGTGATTGCTGCCCTGGTAACGACTCGGATTTCACCCTCTGGATTTTGATTTTTGGATTGTGGACTCTGTACTGTTGCCTCCTGCTCTGCGGGGGGTTCTCCCCTTCCTTAATAAAATCCAGTTTTACTGCACTGCTTGGTTCTCGCAACTTGTTTCTGAATGATAACTCTCACATGGGACGCCCATAAAGGTACGTGAAAATGAGTGCCAATTAGAGCATTGGATTTTCATTATCAATTTTGCTCATAACACATGTGGAAAATTGTCATTGAGGAAAATCATTTTCAAGTTTACAGTATTATTTAAATGTAGTCCTTTTGGCTTTCATTCAAAACAACCCAATTTGCTGCCAAACTTTTCATTTAAAAATCAGGGAATGCTTTTTTTTGTTTGTTTTTTTAACACTAGAAATGTGATCAGACAGACACAGGGTTCAAAACCAGAGAGACTCAGTATTGTACAAAAACACAATCCAAAGGAGAATTTCAAAAAAGCATGCAAATATTCTAAAAGCAGGAAGACATCATAACGAAAAATAAGGATCCAGGAATCCAGGTTAGCACTGCTGGCTCGCAATAAGGAGGTTCTAAGTTCAAGTCCCGGCTGGCCAGGGTCTCTCTGTGTGGAGTTTGCATGTGTTCCCTGTGTTTCCTCCAGGTACTCCGGTTTCCCCCACCCAAAAAAACTTATTAGAAAAGTCCTACCAGTTCTCCTAACCAAGGCTTTAGAACTGGAGTCTTAAATCATAAAGAAGTGCATGGTGTGTGTTTAGCAGGTATTTTACTCTTTAAGATAAGACTGAGGTTTGACAGATTTCAAGTATTGCTGCTATTAAGGAAATTTTACTTTTAAAGCAACAAGTAAATCAAATGTCCGGCTATTTGCAGCACTTCGAAGACTTTAAAGTGTGGGTACTATCCAAGGACTAAACTAAGGGTTTCATATTTAAACAGGCAGAAAAGCAAAGTCTGAGGTCAGGTTTGCCTTCAGCAGTAAGCCAGAATTTGACAGCAGTGAACTTGGTCATACTGCAGCTGATTTGTTCAGCTCCCGTATTCCTCTGGACACTTCAGTGTTAGTGGGTGGGGCGGGCCAAAATGGAAGTGTTTACTGGACTAAGTATGGGAAAATACAACCCCAAAGCTCAGTCAAAGAAAAAAAACCAAGACATTGTTCATGGGTTGGTCAGCCATGATGAGAGTGGTCAGGAAGCTATAATTTATCCTTGCAGGGGGGGCCAAAAGCTATGTCTGATACCCTCAGGCCTCGCTCGGCGGGAACAAATGGCCATTAAGGCGATACATTAGGTGAGCTGATTCAGTTACCGGAGTGTCTACCGCCTCCATCTGTCCGAAACCTGCGCACTTTCCACCGAGATGCTGATGCCCTTGCGCGATAACGCACTTATGTCTGCCGTTGCACACGCATCTCCTCCCACACAAGGTCACTCCGAGTGCAATATCTACTTTGAGTTTTGAGTGAGTCCTCTCTTCTTCTCCATTTTTTAATCACATCCACATGCGGCACGTGAAATCCCACCATTTACTTTGCTTTGTTGTTTTCCAGTAAATACAAGGCCAGAGAGGTAGGAACTACTGATAAAGACACACCTCGTTTGTAAGTAATACTTAAACTTAGTATTTGATGAGGTGGTCTCTAAGAGAATCTGGGCATTTATGGGATGATTACCCTATGCCAGGATAAGTGTGAGTCACTCACTGTTAAAACAAACAGTTGTAACTACGGAGAGGTGCAATAGCATTAACACATACTTGGGTTCACTGAGTGTTGAATGTTATGATATTGTTTCCGGAATTTTGAAATACAGTCCATAATGGAAGCGGTTCACTCGTTCGAAACAAGACTGCTTACTGACCAGCACCAACATGTGTTCATAGAGAACTGTTACCTCCCTTTTATTAGCAATGACGTTGACTATCTGTTTAGTAATGAATACATGGAATTATCTTCAACACATTCAGAGTTCTCCATAAGTTTCTGGTGAATGGCAGAGATGAAATTTGGATTTGTAATAAAAGGGAGTCCTGCTCATCTGTTATTTTGGAACTGGGTGCTTTTTCCAGGGGTGGATTGCTGGAAAGTGAGTGGATGTAAATGTACGCCTCCAAAAATCAAGAACTGTAATGTGTCATAGTTGTCAAGTATTATTTTAAATCAACATCTATGAACCTAGAGATGTCGGCAGAAAGGGACTTTTTGATGCTGCAGATTGCATTTCTGCATAAAATTATGTGAGATTCTGTGTGATTAGTGAGATTTACACTAACATGAATTTTAAACCAATGAAAGAGAATACTTTTTATGTTTCCGGATATTTTTCCTGTCATTTGACATCAAATACACAAAAATCCGTTCAGCGAGTTGGTTATAATAAGCTTTTTTATTCTGTGTATTTTGCCTCCTGTGGATCGGTTTCATATTGCCCAAGGCCAAGTTCCACTTTATACTCGCTGGCATGCGTGATGTCACATCAGTGTGTGCGTGCTTGTGTGTCCAGAATGTGAATCACATAGTTAACTTTTTAATCTTGCCGTATTAGTGGCCCTATGCCTATAACAGGATCCGCAAAGTCATTTAGACTGTTGTTAAGTGTGGGGTTCTTGGCCGATTAACTCAATATCACAACATCAACAATCAACATTAATGCTAGAACGCAAGAGTAGTAGCATGCTGGCTACCTAGGGGTCATACTGTGGCTAGCTGGCTAGTCTGCTGCTTTCGCATGAACAAGGATAAAAGGATGTCTTGTTCAGTAAATCTGGAGAACATACTTTAATGGATTTAGTCTTTAGATATCACATCTCTGAAGCTTATAATGAATTGTTTAGTGAACATCAGTAAGTCAGGGACATCTAATGGATAATGCATTTGTAGACAAATAGCTGCATGGACCACAGCTAACAGTAACCTTGGTCACCCTATAATTGCTGCATAGTGTAAGTAAATCGGTGTGAGGAAGCGAGAGTGACGGAAGCAGCGGCGGGTTTACGGAAACATGGCAGCGCCCTGAACCTGCTGGTATAACACAAGAAAGATTTCAGAAATCGGATAACAACTACCAAATTTTTAAACATCTGTACACTGGAGTCGCTCGAGGACCGCATTGACGAGTGTTTCGACCGGCTCAGTGCCATGGAAGCCCCCACTGCTATGCACCTCAGGAACTCCTCCGCCAAGCTTCCCACATAGCATAATTGGTGTGGCCCAGTTCTGGCCCAAATAATGCACTTTTACGGCCCAATTCTGGCCCACATACATAAAGGTTGACAGCCCTGTTGTGGCCCAGATCTGGTTTGCCAGAGTTGGCCCACATATGGGCCAGCACAGGGCCAGCTCGCAAACAACCGGCCCACATGTGGCATGCCATCACAGAAACGGTGCCATCATTGCCAGACCTGGCCCCCATCCGGTCGACATACCACTTGCCATGCCAGCAGTCGCCCAGCAGTGCCGGCTTAATGAAGGATCCGGGCCAGACTCGTCTGCTATGATATTTCCTCCGACAGCAACCAGGTTGGTCCCCTTCTTGCAAATATAAACGTCACACCTCCTCACTCGATGCACGTATTAACCTCATTGAACTGCAACACAAAGAATTCCAGGGTCTGAGAGAGAGCCTGGAATTCAGTCAGGAACAACTTACGACTCTCATTAAATCAAATAAAGCTATCGAAACCTCTGTCAAAACCCTCAAAACCCAGCTCTCTCAAGTCACCAAAGAAAACAAAGAAATGAAAGGAACAATATTGGATCTCCAAGCCCGCAGCATGTGCGATAACCTGGTGTTTTCAGGCATACCAGAAAACACACAGGAAATCCCCGAAAAGACTCTTATAGACTTCATGCAAACATACCTCAAACTTCCGCCCAAAAAAACTGATCACTTTCCATCGTGTTCACCGAATCGGCAATCTCATGACATACATCACCAGACCGAGACCCATCATGGCTAAATTTGAAAATTTCAAGGACAAAGAATTTGTTAAAACTCAGAGCAAAGAACTGAAAGGTGCCTGCCTCGGTCTAAACGACCAATTCCCGAGAGAAATACAGGACAGACGAAAACTGCTGTACCCAATCCTGAAACGTCTCATTTAGGAAGGAAAACTTGCCATCATATCTGTGGATAAACTATACGTAGATGGGAAACTGTACTGTGATCGAAACCTGGCTGAACAATGATCACCTCCGCTTAACGTGAACTCACATGAAAAATATTTGGGGCGTAGACTCCCAGGCAAAAAGGACCAAGGTCTTTAATCACTTAATCAAACTGCAAGCAGATATTTGTGTATTACAAGAGACCCACCTCTGCCCATCTGAACAACACAAACTAAAATCCTCAAAATACAACCAAGTTCATTCAGCCTCATACAACTCTAGGAAAAGAGGGGTTTCAATTCTAATTAACAAAACTATCCCACTTATTATAAATTCAACAATAACAGATCCAGAGGGACGCTACATTATTATCCACACCTCTCTCTTCAGTGAAAATTACAAAATTGTAAATGTCTATGGCCCAAACAGTGATGATCCCCCCTTTTTTCATAAATTCTTCTCCTCATTCAATATCATACCTTTAATTATCCGAGGGGATTTTAATACAGTTATAGACCACGCACTCGACAGATCGTACACCTCAAGTACCTTCAAACCATGGACCTCATCCAAAATAATAAAGCAACACATGAATGAGTTTGGTCTTGGAGACATTTGGTGACTACACAACCTAACATCCAGGGAATATTCCTATCACTCTCATATTCATAAATCTTTCTCACGCATAGATTTCTTTCTCGTTAGCAACTCCATCATATCCACTATCTCTGATACAAATATCCATCCCATTGTTATAAGTGACCATGCCGCTGCATCTGTTTCCCTGAACACCAATCATCCTATCAAACCTTTCTGCTCAAGATGGCGCTTCAATACCTCTCTCCTTAAAGACCCAGATTTCGACATTTACTTTCAGAAGAGTGTGGGCATCCCTGATTGATATAAATGATTCTACAGACACCTCACCAACAACTCTGTGGGAAACGGCAAAAGCAGCAATGAGGGAAAAAAATAATATCATACTCATCATACAAGAAGAAAAAAGACATGGAGATTGAAAATGAACAAGAGAAAAAACTCAAACAGCTGAACGACTCATATGGGAATAACCCATCAGAACTTATTCGCAATGAAGTAAGACAAGTTATTTACCAACTAGACAAAATACTTAACAAAAAAACTCAATTTACAATAGAAAGATTAAGACATGATAAATTTGAATATGACAATAAAAATGGGAAATACCTGGCAAACCAACTAAAACATAACAAAGAAAAATCCATAATATCTGTAGTGAGGGATTCAGCAGAGGCCAGTGTTCTCAGCCCAAGACATCAACAACACTTTTCAATCATTTTACAGTAAACTATACACCTGTGATCATGATCCAGATGTATCAGAAATTGATTCATTTTTAGACATTCTCAACCGTCCCAAAATAACAATCGATCAAGCAAATATTCTGGACAAACCATTTAACCAAGACGAATACTTTAAGGCACTCAACCAAATGCCAAACAATAAAGCACCTGATCTCGATAGCCTCCCTGCTGAATTCTTCAAACATTTCTAAAACACTATTTCACCACTATTCATTAAAATGTGCCAAGAAATCAAACATACCTCCAAAATTCCCCAACACATGAATACTGCTCTCCTCTCATTGCTGCCAAAGCCAGGCAAAGACCCGACTCAATGCTTCAATCACCGGCCTCTATCACTAATTAACACAGACGTTAAAATAATAAGCAAAGCCCTGACCATACGCATTGAAAAAGTAATCCCTCATATGATACATCCATTCCTCAGTTAACATGCGCTGACTTTTCAACCTGATAACCATTTCTGGATCTAACAACCTCAAAACCATTATCACCTCCCTTGATGCTGAAAAATCTTTCGACAGAGTTAATCATACATTTCTTTTTTGACCACAACAAAAATTTGGTTTTAGAGAATCGTTTGTACACTGGATCAAAACACTATACTCCTCACACATGGCCACTGTCATCACCAATGGAATAATATCAACAAGACAGGAACAAGACAGGGATGCCCACTATCTCCATCACTATTTGCCATATTCATCGAAACTTTTGCAGCTGCAATACGCCAGAATCATAATATCCAAGGCATCCATGTTTCCAACTATCATCACAAGATTAGCTTATATGCAGATGACATTTTATTGCACCCCCAGTCCACATCCAATTCACTGCAAGAAGTCATAAAGCTCATTAATCAGTTCTCAAAAATATCAGATTAACTCAATAAATTGGACCAAATCCACCATCCTGCCATTGAGTGGGGGGACTGGATGGCTGCATCCCCACATGCACCCCCTCCCTTACCTGTTGGCAACAGTAAATACTTAGGTGCAGTATAAACATTTCTCCCAAGCTGTCAGGGTTTTCAAATTAAATTTCACCCCTCTACTTAAAACCATTGAAGGCGACCTCAACCATTGGATGAACCTGCCACTTTCTCTCAATGGTAGAATAGCCGCAGTCAAAATGTCAATATTACCCAAAATCAACTATCTTTTTACAATGATCCCAATCCAATCTTCTACCAACTGGTTTTAATCACTGGAAGCTATAACACACAAATTCTATTGGAAAAATAAAAAACCAAGGATCAAACTTGAAAGTAAAATAGCAGGCATTCTAGAGGCACCCAATTTTCATTTTTATTTTCTCGCCTACCAGTTACAGTATATTTATAAATGGATTTATCACACAACACAGCCTCATTCATAGACAGAACTAAAACAAGCACAATGGAAACCCATCTTAATATCCGACCTTCCATTTCTTAACACAAGTTTATAACTTAATAGAACGTTCAACAATACAGTAATCTCGACGACTCTGACAGCTTGATGGAAAATCAGCAAGATTTTCAAATCCACATTAACCCCCTGCAAATACACTCTTGTTTGGAATAACCCAAACTTCACACAGAAAAATTCACCCCTAGATTTCGTCTCCTGGGGAAAAAAAAGAATCTCACACCTACACCACATCTTCCATAATGATAAAGTAATCTCATTTGAAAATCTCATTCACATCTATGGCATTGGGAATGACCAGTATCCTCAGTATTTTCAACTAAAATCAGTTCTCAAAGACAAAATCAATATAACCAATAATAACCTACAACCTCCAGTACTGACAGAAGAATTATTAGAGATTAAAAACACTCACTTCTGTTGTTTTTTAAAGGAAATTTCCTCTTATTTCTTGTTTGTATTGTTCGTAATACGTTTTACTCTTTTGTACGTCATGTTAAATGTTTGCAAATGAAAAAAAAGTTTAAAAAATTGTCTTATTAACTTATTGCTTAAACTGACATGGTTGGAACCATTTATTGGTATTGTACATGGCTAATTGCTTTTGCTGCATAATAACTGATCGTATTAGTAGGGTAGAAATCCGTCTCCAACTTTCACTTCTTCCGGCTTTTTTATTTGCAGCACTGGAAAGACCGTTGACCTTTGCTCAGTGACCTTGACCTTCAAAACTTTGTCCTGACTGTTTCTCTGTAACAGCTTGGGTTAGGAACTTGATTTTGCATTTGTAGACTCGCCTTGGTGGGTAGCCTTGCCATATCGTGGTTTCCTACCAGAATGACCTTTGACCTTGCCTCACTGACCTTCACCTTTTAAACTTTAGTCCGGGCTATTTCTCACAAACTGCTTGGGTTAGGAACTTCATTTTGCATATGTGGACTTGCCTTAGTGGGTAGGTGTGCCTCGTCCAGGTTTTCTACCACAACGACCATTCACTCTGGCTCAAAAACCTTCACCTTTGATTCAGTGTATTGGGGCTGCGGGGTATTGCCTTTGCTCCCACAAAGCACATTTCAGATACATTGCTTTTCTTGTGTGCATTGATTACCCGATAAGGACTTTTGGTAAGATACCTAAGGTATTTAAGTAAGGGAGTCGGAGACATTCTCTGCCTGTTATTAAGAGCTAAGGAAAAACGTGAGTTGTACCAGGCTGCCCTGTTTTTTTAAAGTATAGCGGGTGGATGAGTCAATGTTTACATCTGGCAATTGAAGAACTGCTGCTGTCAGTGCAGAAATACCACCCCTCCCCCCAGTACTGGCTTCCAACTATTATACATGAATGTCTTCCGTTTTTGTCAGGGGTATTTATAAACTTGATGATAAAGAATGATATCAGCATGCTTTTGGTGCATTGCATAATGGCTATGGAAGCCAGTGTTAAAAGGAGAAACACGACAGGCTTGTATTTTTTTAACATGATTGAACTACCATTGGTCCGATCCTACAGCATTTTATGTACATCTGGTGCAATAAAAAATTTTTTGAAATTTAATTACTGGCTGGTGGGGTTTGGCATACATTGGGGATGCTTTTAATCTTCCCGAGGACTTCCTTATTTACGTGACTTCATGATCTTGTGAACATAATTTACGTTTCATGGTGCATTTTTTTTTTTAGATGACAGTACTTACAGCCTCCATTGACTTCTGACAGCCACAGTCATTTGAAACCTCTGACAAATATGCTGTAATTTTCAGAACATAATTGTTCCTTGCTACTCATGGCTACGTGCTATTCAGGGACAAGACATTATATTCTCTGATTGCTAGGACAGATGCCGTGTTTGATTTCACGCACCAAATTATCTTATCCACAACATGCAGTGCCATTTAATAGAATGACAAATGAATATTCTCCAGTAACTATATTATGATTCCTTTTAATGGGGGCCAGGAAACTAAGAAGTGGGTAAGAGGTTCACAAGCTATCTCCATGAGCCATATCAAGTAATCCATTTAGCTATCAGTGAGTGTCAGTTGCGTCTGCATTTCCCTCCGCAGGTGACGCAAGTTGATTCAATAAGGCCGCAGCTGCGAGGAATGAAGCCTAGCGCAAGGCTTTGGAGGGCACGCCAACTTTTCAGGGTTGAAATTACATATTTTTTATGGATGCTACACAGTGTCACTGGATGTTAATGTGCAGCACTCCCTTCTGCATGCTCATATTTCACCCTCAGGCATCATTTTTTGGGGTCAAACGCAGTGCAATATTTTGGACAGTGAAATGGCGAAAATGGGAGCAATTCCCTGTATTTCCGATGACATTCAGAACACAAATACTCGCAAAGTAAAGAGTCTCTACATTACTGTCTTAGTCATGCTTTAAAAATCCAATATACTTACAAAGTATGGAGATGAGTGTTGCGCAATTAAACAAAATTGCGTCTAAGTTCAAGTGCTTTTAGACACACTGAATATTCCTGTGAACGACTCAAATATAAAGGTGAATGAAAGGAAAAGCAAAAAAGTACAGCCATGGTATAGATGGGCATAAATGCAAGTTACATTTGAGTTTCTTGCAATGACCTTGGCTACAACTGTTTGAACAGTCCTCCCGCCCACCCTAGCTAATTAGGAAACAGCGGTGGAGCTGTTCGTTCACTGACAACCATGAAAATATTTACAAAGTACTCCATCCGGTATTTCATTAAGCCTTTGTCTTAAGGTCAGAACTTGGTGAGCGTGCCTATGGCAACCGATGTGGGAGGGAGTAAGATGTTGACCCTTGTGTTACTGATATGAGAAGACTGAATAAGCACACAGGCAGTAGCATTTGGACTACTTGAGCTTCACTCAGCTATTTGTGCAGCTGATATAGCTTGGGCAGTCCTTGACTCAGTGATGCTTCTCCATGGACCCTCGCGAATCATTTCCTTACTAAATATAGTAAGGCCATTTTGCAACCCTCTCCTTACGTCTGCAGCTCAGCTAATGCAGGATGAGCACTCAGGGCGCAAACATGCTAAAGCACAATAAAGCACGTTTGATTTCATTGCTTTGTAATAATTTGTCTTTTACTAGCCATTAGTACATTACCATCGTAAAACAGCCAAACACTGAGAGTGCTAAAAGGGAAACATTGTGCGCTAGGGCAAATACTATCAATCAGTTAGTACAAGTACATTTACAGGAGGTCAGTGGCTTCTTCTGTCACTTGCTGTGTCCATGTAAATGACAATACTTCTATTTTACATAAATACTAATACGACAAAATTGCAAGGACATGTTGAATGATTCAGGCACGTTAAATAATTGATTGCTTTCTGAATGTTATTCTGTGTTTCCCTTGAGTTTCATGAACGGTTACACACTGGGAACATGTGTTTGTTTTCTTGTCACTGTAGTTTGTGCATCAGGGTGGAATTCCTGCCGGCAATGTTATTTTCTACCAATCCTGTTCCTCTCCCATGACCTGTGTATGACCTGTGTATGACTGCTGTGAGGCAATAGTGCTTCCCACTGCAGCACAGCACCGGTCCAGCATTCAGAGATAATGAAGCAATTTATTTACAGTTTATACTTACAAGTGGGGGTCTCATGGGGACGCAGAAAATTAGACTTAGAGTCTTATGGGGAATAAGCAAAGTGGCCTGTCGGGGCCAAATGCTTGCAGATAGAGCTTAACTTTGAATTACTAACATATAGGAAGTCATTTACGACCTGTATTTTAGCAGTTTAAGATAACATTAAATGACCTTGAAAGGTTAAGCTTGAGCTCAATGAAAATGTTAAAATTTTCGAAGGGCTGGAAAAAAATATTGAAGCTATAGTATAGCATATGTGAACACTTATAGGAGGTCATTTATGAACTTTCATTTGGTGACCTTGTACTTGACGTTTGGTGACCTCCATTGGTCATATTTAACATAGTGAAGTTTCAATGCCTATTTGACATGGAGCTGTTTGTATTAGAGTCATGTAGGAAGTCATATATGATATTTTATTTGGTGACCTTCACCTTTGGTGACCTTTGAGGGCCAATCTTGACAGTGAAATTTCAATGACTTCTTTCACCAGACTGGTCACAGATAGAGCTGAGGTTTGTAGTAGAGACATATAGGAAATCATATGTGAACTTTCATTTGGTGACCTTTAGCTTGACCTTCAGTGACCTTAAAATTAAAAACTTGACATTGTGAAATTTCAATGACTTGCATCTCCGAAACGATCACAGATTAAGCCTAGGTCTTTAAAACCCCAATTCCGAAATAGTTGGGGCAAATTGTAAATTGTGAATAAAATCAAAACGTAATGACTTTCAAATCACCTAGCCAGTATTTTTTCACAATAGAATAGAGAGAACATAGCAAATGTTGAAACTGAGAAATTTTACAATTTCATCCACAAAATGAGATCATTTCAAATTTGATGGCTGCTACAGGTCTCAAAAAAGTTGGGACAGGGGCCTGTTTACCATGGTGTAGCATCCCTTCTTCTTTTTAACACAGAGTGGAGGCGCCTGGGCATTGAGGAGACAAGTTTCATTGGAATTTGATCCCACTCCTGTTTAATACAGGCTTCCAGCTGCTGGAGAGTTTTTGGTCTCCTTTGACAGACTTTTTGTTTAATTATGTGCCAAATGTTCTCAATCGGTGTAAGATCAGGACAGCAGGCAGGCCAGTTCAGCACACGGACTCTTCTACTACGAAGCCATGCTGCTGTAATGGCTGCAGTATGTGGTTTTGCATTGTCCTGCTAAAATACATAGGGCTTTCCTTAGAATAGATGTCATCTGGAGGGAAGCATATGTTGCTCTAAAACCTTTATATGCCTATCAGCATTCATGGTGCTTTTTAAAACATGCAAGTGTCCCACACCATATGCGCTAATGCATCCCCATACCATCAGAGATGCTGGCTTTTGAAAAGAACGCTGATAATAGGAGGGGTGGTCTTTCTCCTCTTTAGCCCGGAGGACACAACGCCCATGATTTCCAACAAAAATGTCAAATATGGACTGGTCTGACCACAGGACACTTTTCTACTTTGCTACAGTCCATTTTAAATGAGCCTTGGCCCACAGAACACGGCGGCGCTTCTGGATCATGCTCAACAATGGCTTCCTTTTTGAATCATAGAGTTTTAGGTGGCATCTGTGGATGGCACGCCAGACTGTGTTTACAGACAGTGGTTTCTTGATGTATTCCTGGGCCCATTTAGTAAAGTCAATGACAGAATCATGCCAGTGAGTGATGCAGTGGCGTCTGAGGGCCCAAAGATGAGGGGATCCAGTAAAGGTCTTCAGCCTTGTCCCGTACACACAGAGATTTTTCCAGTTTTTGCTGGATGTTATGCACTGTAGATGAGACCTTCAAAGCCTTTGTAATATGACGTTGAGGAACATTGTTCTTAAAGTATTTAACAGTTTTTTTTACGCAAACCCTCACGGGTTGGAGAGCTTCTGTCCATCTTTACTTCTGAGAGACTCAGCCTCTCTAAGACATCCCTTTTATAGCCAGTCATGTTACACACCTAATGCCAGTTAATGTAATTATTTGCTGATTGTTCTTTCAGCTGATTCTCTTATATATTAATTGCTTTTTCAGCCCTTTTTTCTCTGTGTCCCAACTTCTTTGAGACTTCTTTGAAATGAGCTCAATCTGTGAATAAAAATGTAAAATGTCTCAGTTTCAACATTTGAAATGTTATCTATGTTCTATTGTAAATAACATATTGACTCATGTGATCTGAAAGTCATTGCATTTTGATTTTATTCACAATTTGCACTTCGTCCCAACTGTTTTGGAATTGGGGTTGTATTAAAGACATATAGGAAGTCTTTCATGAACATATTTGGTAGTTCCAAAACTGTGTATTTACTCCAAAACTATTTCATATATTGTATTTTGCTTCTTAACCCTAACTTTACCTAGGTTGACAACCTTTTAAAATCAAACTTAAAGAAGCACAATTTCAATTACATGTTGCACTCAAAACTATTGCAGATATACACCATACTAGTATTGCACATGCACTAGAATTTCAGCGATTACTCGTGCACAATTACTTCTGCCTTGATCTCAATTTAATAATTTTACCTTACATCACAGATTGTTTGCCGGTAAGCATCAGGACCTTTGGTTCTTTTTTTGTGATGCTTTTTTTTTCCATCTTTGAATGCAAGGGAATAGTAGGTGTACTAAAACCTCTGACTGGTGGTGAACATGGAAAAATATACTTCATCTCGAGAATGTATTAATTTACAGTGAGTACAATACCTGGAAAAAAAGTATAAATTAGATGTTTTCCCCACAAGCACGTTGAATATTGCCTTCAGGTGATCAGCTAGAAAAAGCTTCACTTGCTGTCTTTCAATTAAAGCAGCAGACATTTGCACGCTTCCAGGAATATAAATCCCCAATACAGTATGTTTTTGGTCCAGGGGTCAACTGATTTTAATGTTATTCATGACAAAAGTGCAATTTTGAAATCATATGTACCGCAGGTGAGAAAGAGTTTCAGATAAACCAGGTGTATTTTTGGCAGAAATAAAACAAATATTTCCCAAAGATCTTGCAGGAGACTAATAATTCTTCTGTAACCCCGAACAGTTAATGTACGTATATCTGCAGCCAGGAAAGACAAAATAAGACATGAAATGAACCTCTGGAGTTCTTTGAGTGCCTGCCTCATATGTACTGTAAATACATGTTTATACAGTATCTCTTAAGACTCGGAGGAAACTGGGATATATTGGGGAAAAAACAAACAAATTTCAACAATGCCTTGATCACAAAAAAAATTTAATTGCTGATTGAAAAAGAACAGCCTGAACCAAAAAATAGAAATTGCAATTAGAGAGAATTTCTAGTTGAAAATGTTCACCAAAATGTACCACTACATAAAATGGCACATTTAATGTCACTGCATGGTCGCTGGCTGGTCATTATGTATCCCCAGACCCCCTTAAGCAATCGATCCCAAAATGAAAAGGCTTTTCCGGTCGCAAGGCCCATGACAAATATGAAATGAATCGGTTGAAATCAGTGGCCTGTAGAGCGCACACAAGGAAATCTCTACGGATGCGGCGTGACGATCGCTGATCCATAATATCCCAAAATCGTCATCCAGGGATACAACTAGTACAGCACTTCTTAGCCTGTTTATTTATCTATCTGCTGGAGACAGCAATAAATAAGCTTTATCCTTCTGAAGTATATTATCTCAAAGGTATCTGTCAAGAGGTTAGGTTTTTCTTTTTTTGTTGCAAGCCCACAAAAACTGCTCAAACATGAAGGCATATAGTAGAAGTCGGCAGTGTTTAAGTTCTCCATCCTACAACCTGTGTTTTCTCAGCTGGACTGTGGCAACACTCCAGATTTCAGATCTGTATGGGAAAGGCATGGACCAGGCCTCAAATGAAAAGGAACATCTTACTAGTTCCCTGTAGTATTTATCCTCAAGTTGAGTCATTTTCATTGAAGTAATAGAACCACTACACATTATTCACAACTTCTGTGCATAGCTAATTGTAATGCTGTTGCTTTGCAGCTGCATGTTGAGTAGAGCCAACAAGCTCATTAGCAGGCTAAAGGAAAACTAGACATTTGTCTCTGTTATCATGGTCAGTGTGACAGCAGCCCTGTTCCTAACAGGAAAAATCAAACCTTGCTGACTCCCATGCTATACTCATGAAAGGGAGGAAGGGTGGGTTCCTTTTTCTCCCAGCATTACTCAGTGTCTCATTGGTTTTTGGGAATGAAACCCTCAGTACTGGACACAGAGATGAATACATCCTGCATAGTGTTTACCAGGAGAGGGACCATCTAAGACAAAACCCAGGGTACAGCCTGTCCACAATGTCAACAATTCAACTTTGCCAAGTACATTACCTCTGTAGCATGTCAACAGGAAGCAAAGTTTTATATTCTATCCCCATTTAGAAAAAGTTGGCACATTATGGAAAATGCAAGTTAAATAAAAAATGAATGATTCGAAAAAGGTCAAAGCACTGAAAAAATGCATTGTTTCATGGTTTAACAAATTAATTCAATTGCTTATTGAAAATGTACGCTTATTTGATATCTAATGACTGCAACAAGCTCCAAAGAAGTTGGTGCAGGGGCAGTTTAGAACTAAAAATGATGTGACAAGTTGCAAAAATAAGCTGCTGCTAAGTATATAAACATATCGTAGTACAAAAGGAGCCTTCAAAAAAGCCCAGTCGTCCCTCAAGAGCAAGGACAGGTAAAGCCTCGCCAATTAATTTGCCAACAGGTGAGTGAGCTTATAATCCATTACTATGAAAATAATGTTCCCCCAAGGCAAATCAGCAGGATTTTACGCATCTCATTCTCGACAGTGCATAATATAATCAAACGATGGAAGAAATCCAGTTGAATTGTGTAAAGGCTAAAACCAAAAACTACTTCTGAATGGGAGCAATCTCGAATGCATCAGGTGTCACTGTCTGAAAAACCATCACATGACAGTAATAAATATCAGGGGTATTTAACCATCCATCCAACTGTCACTGAAGACATGTTTAATCCAAACAGCTTTGGCATATAACCCTTAGAGCTTGTGTGTAATCTGTGCGGACAGTTACCCAAATCCTAGATCTGGTTTGCATTTCCAAAGCAGACAGTGCTCTGTTGGCGGGGTGAAAAGGAATAATATTACACAGATTTGAAGAGTAATGGTAAACAGTGGTACTCGGTGAGCTGAACATAGAAGAGGCACAGTACATCCCTGGAAATATGGTTTTGACCAGATTTCCCTCATTTCTTTGAATTAAAATTATGTTGGCTCCAAAAACAATCAACATTACCAGGTGTGGCCAGTTATCCTCGCTAAGGCAACATGAGAAATAAAAGGCATCATTTTGGTGCAAAATTACAATTCGGTCAACGATATTCAGTTGTAGATACTTTTCGCTAACCTTTGTTTAATTTGATTTAATTGGACAATAATGTGCTTTTGTGATTTCGCACTAAACAATTCCCTGCAATATTTAATCACTGCAGTGGACAGTTTATGCCTTTGAAAATGACACCAGCTCAGGTGGTCACTCTATATTTTGTCATTTCCTTTCCAGACAGTCCCTGCAGAGGTTAGATTTATGTTTTTGGTAATTATCTTACTGTAACAAAGTTTATTCTACATAATGTATGTAAAAATGACTAATGATTTCATTTTGAGTGTTAGTTTAGTTTTTAGAGAGAATATTCTCTCAATTCTTTTGCACATTAACATTGATTATCCTCACTGGCACAAAGATTTTCATGCTTGGAGTCTCCTTCTAGATTGTCGTAGTTGTCGCAGTGTTCCTCAAGTTCAAGGATATAAGTTGGAAAATTACTTTGATGTATTCCAGATGTACTTTCAAGCAGACACTATGCTTCCTCACCCCACATAGATGCAGAAGCAGTGCCCATCATATCAACATTTGCAGCCGCTTGGCCTTGATTCAGAGTCGCTACAAGCAGTACCATTCAAAATTTCGAAATGCTTCTTGCAGACACATTTTTTAATCATTGAACTCCCTTGATTAATTACATCAGCACATCCATTAGTCTGTTATGGCCTCGAGGAATGGGGGGACAAAAAAAGAAATAAAATTATATTTATATTCATATATTTGAAAATTGCTGTCGTTTCTACATGGTGAAATCAAAATGTATAAAAATACCCTTATATATGTGCTGAGATATATGTGCTGTGGTTTAAGCCCAGGCATTTTTGTATATTTGAAATGCTAAATTGTTTCTGTTCTTCAAAAAGAGGAAATATAAGAGATGGAGAACATGAAGAAACAAAGCATATAGTCTTTATTTGATCTTTCACTTGACAAGTGAAATTTTCTTACCCCATTGGCAAGGTAGTCAAAATTACCTAAAATCGAGGACAAATTTCTTGTCTTACTAAGAAAATGGTGATAAAAAGAAGTGTTTTAAGTCTTAAAATAAGTAAATTTCCCTTTCTTGAAAATCACTTTTTGCAGTGTAGCAGCACTGATTGGCTCTCTTGCCTTCCTTAGTTTCTATAATTTTGAGATGTCTAACCCCACAGACTCCCTCAACATTGAAAAAACATTCTTCTATTATCAGAATTCCGCTATCAACTCCCATCACAAGTTCCCTGTCCTTCATTCAAAAACAGTCAACTCTTGTCCTTTCACATTTTCTCAGTTTAAATGCCTTGTCTCTCAGTTTCCTAAAACAACACTCCACAATTACCATCCCACTTCAAGCAAGGTCCCTTAAAAGAAAAGGAGCCGTCAGAATTGTCATAAATGTTGTTGTTTCATATGTCGAATGAAGAAAATGGTATCATTCATCGCAATATCACCAGCCATTCAAATGTATGAGGGTTGGGAAAAAGGATCACCACAATTTGTTTATACTTTATTTAAAAGTTGACCTATTGTGTTTTTTCTTTATTTTATTGTCGTTGTGTGAACCATTTCATTTTTAATGCGCATTTAAAAGGTCTCTGTCAGAAAACAACTCGAAATTAACCCCAGAAGAAGCGCTTTCTGCTGCAAAACGCATGCTCCAGAGCTGACTGAAACGCCCCAAAAGCTTCTGGCCTTTTTTTTTTTCATCAATTGGTGATGTCACCAATTGAATTTTCGCACTGAGCAGGTAGTTTGATATGCGCTTGAATCAAGTGGTTTACGCCCACTAGGCTATGCTGGTACCTTTGTTTCTAAGGCTCATTTACACTCTGGAGCAGAAATCCATTTATGGTAATGGGCGTGACATTTCTGACACACGCACATTGGGTGGACCAATCACAAGTAAGTGATCAAGTTGACCAATCACAGCACACTGGGGTTTTAGGGAGGGTGGGGGCAGGAAATCAACGTTTTAACAACTGGTACTGTAGAAATGGCCAGCATGAGAAAACTTGTGTTTTTTTAACAATGACACATTAAAACCTTTTTTAGTACACTTCAATACAAGAATGACCAATGAAAAGTCACTTAATAGGTGTACTTTGATGCATTTTTAAGATGCTGTAAAATTGAGAATTTTTACCATCAGTTATGCGGTTCAGCAAGTAAAATGCATGCTCAATTCGATTCAAGTGATTGACTTGGCCAGAAAACAACAGCACTGGAAGCCGCTGTCAATGAGTTCGAAAGCATACTTTACAATTCAGAATTCACCCAGCCACTGTTGCCTGAGGTCGCATAATGCCTGTGATCCACTTATGCTTTTACTTTGATTGTGGACACTACTGACTCTGGAAGGTCCAACTTGATCAGTTTCACCCTTTCAATTTCCAAGCCGTGAGGGGGCTAACAAGAGTGGCACCCGACATCAGACTCTTGGCCGAGGGAAGGTCCGGAATGCTCAGCGGGCCTGCTACCGCCAACTGGATGAGATCCGGGAACCACCTGGCGCCCAGATTAATTGGTGCCACAATAATTCTGGATAAATGCCACTGCTCCACAGAGTGCGGGAGCAGCATCATCAGCCGCTGGGGTGGGAACGCATTCAGTAGACCGGCTGGCCAGACTGAATGGGCCAGTGCATCTACCCCCAGGGGAGGATTGTCAGTAAGCCTCAGGGAGAATCAGAGGGGGAAGTGTTCTTCCCGCTTGCAAATAGATCCACCACTGGTCGAAAGAACAGTTTCCAGATCTGCTCGGCTGTCCCCGGGCGGAGGCTTCAATCCTCCTTGGGCAGGGCTCCCCTGGATAGCGCATCCGCCCGAGTGTTGAGGATACCAGGAACGTGTCGGGCTCTCAGGGAGCAGAGATGGCGATCCGCCTAAGTTAGAATGGAAGCGGCTATCTTGTGCATGGCTGGTGTCCTGACTGCCCCCTGCCTGTTGAGATAGGCCACTGCTGTTGTGTTGTCCGATCTCACCAGGACATGCCTTACTTCCAACTGTGGGGTGAAATGATGCAACACCTTCTGAACTACCATGAGTTCCAGTAGGTTGATATGACGCTGAGGCCCCTGCCATGTCCCTGCGACAGAAGCGGGGCCGCAAGCCCCGCCCCATCCTGTGAGGGAGGCATCTACGAATATGTGGGTGTCGTGCAACACACACCCCATCCGAACCCCCTCGCGGAGCCGGCAGGGTGAGACCCAGAACGACAATGTTCGTCGAGCTCGCATTGGTATGCGGAGCATGCGCTGTTGGTCCCGCCTTTGGTCCAGCCTGAGGCATATGAACCAGCGCTGAAGATCCCACATGTGCAGCAGCCCCAGGCGGACTATTATATAATGAGACAAATACAGATACTGCATTGCAACTGCTATTAGAAATGCTGGGGGTTATAATTGATAAACATGCACCAATAAAAAAATTTACAGTCAGAAGTACGTCAGGAATTGATGAGGAATTAAGATCCAGTATGGCTAGCAGGAATGAAATGGAAAAAAACAGCCGTAAGAACAGATGACTTTCTTCACTGGACCAAATACCGAGTACTGAGAAACAAGGTCACAAAAATAAATCGACATAAGAAAAGCCTGTATTATCAAAATAAGATTAATGAATTAAAGCATGATGGGAAGAAACTATGGAATACTTTCAATAATATACTGGGTAGATTTAACGCAAACAATCCTTCCTTCATTGAGTCTGAGGGCACATTTATTACGAAACCTTGTGAAATTGCTTATCATCTTAATTTTTGTCAAAGTCGAAAATCTAAGACAAAGAATGAATACTTCTAATGGGATAATGTCTGAAGAATTAATGAAGAAATTTATGATGATAAACAAAACTTCTAAGTCTAGCCTCAAACCGGTGCTAGATGACGATGTAAGAAAACTGCTGGCCCTGGTAAAAAGTGACAGTTGGTGATGGATTATCTTGATGGTAAATTCATTTAATAGCAGATTTTATTGTTGAACCTGTAACTTATATTTTTAACTTGAGCCTAAGAGAAAACATATTTCCTCATCCTTGGAAAGTTGTTAAAATTATTCCATATTGAGGAATAGTAGAAGCCCCTTCAGCGCAGAGAATAGTAGGCCAATTAGTATTCTTCCCATTTTCAGTAAACTTTTAAAAAAATTGGTGTTTGATCAAATCTTGAATTATTTTTCAGTTAATGGCCTTCAGTAAGAGTTTCAACAAGCCTACAAAACTCAACCTGTACGGCTATAACACAGATGACCAATAACTGGCTGTGTAAAATAGATAACAAAATATTGTTGGTGCTGTTTTACATCAGTGCAGCATTTGATGTGATTGACCACAAACTACTATTGAGAAAACTATCTGTTTATAGTTTTAGTGTAAATGCTGTTAATTGGCTAAGGAGTTATTTAAGTAACAGGTCACAATGTGTCTATTTTAATGGCAGCTTTTCTGTGGAAAGAAGGTCTGATTGGGATGTTCCTCAAGGGAATTGCCTTGGTCCACTCCTTTTTTCTATTTTTACTAATGACCTACCTTTTGTACTAAATGAATCGATTATGACGATGTTTGCAGACGATTGCACACTATACAGATCCTCCAAAAACCTAAGCGAGCTTAATGAAATTTTACAGAAACCTTGAATGCGTTTCAGACTGGGTAAAAAATAACAAATTAGTACTTAATGCATTGAAAACTAAATATATCATTTTTGGATCTAACCATGCATTGAAAAAAGAGCCATCCCTTTCCCTTTCAAAGGAAGGTATAACCCTGGAGCTACTCAAAAAAGAAAAAATGCTTGGTGTTACCCTGGATGAAAGGCTGTCCTGGTCATGTCACATTGATAAAATCATCACTAAAATGGGTAATGCGATGTCAGTGGCAGAATGTTGTTATTTTATGACTGGTCATTCAATTAATATTGTTATAAAATCATTAGTTATATCTTATCTGGATTATTGTTCTGAGGTATGGTCTAGTGCAACCAAAAAAGACCTACATAAGGAACAACTTGCACAGAACAAAGCAGCACATTTAGCTCTCCACTGTTCACCCAGGACTAGTGTTAATAGCATGCATGATGCTCTCTCTTGGCTTAAGGTGGAGGAGAGGTTAATGTGCAATCTTCTCATTTTTTTAAGGAATATTTTGTTTCAAGCTAAACCCAAAGAATTATATGCTAAGATTTTATATATCAATGACAGACATATTTATTCTACAAGACAAGCAACACAAGGTCATATAGTAGTTTCTATGCCAAAAACAAGTGCAATGCAGAAAACTGTGATGTATGGAGCCTCTACTTACTGGAACACATTACCAAGTACACAAAAAAAAATCCTCCAGTACAGCAAGTTTTAAAAAATGTTTTAAAAAATGGGTTCGGTCAATTGAATAGAATAGTTCTAAAAGAACCTACTGACTGTCTGTTAAGTATAATATTTTAATGTTATTGTTTCATTTGTATTGGAATCATTATTGTACTATCTGTGTTGGTATTGGTATCATGAATAAATGGAATATGCGAATAGAGAATTTGTGTATATGAGTGAAGGCAAATGAATTTGAACACAAATTTTTAGTGGGTCAGGGTGGGAGGGAATGGGGGGGGGGGGGGGTAATGCATAAATTTTTTATTACGATTGTACAAAAGTATTTTTGTATTACTTCTATATGAGGACCCCAGGAAGAGTAGTTGCTACTTCAGTATCAGCTAATGGGGATCCTCATAAATAAACAATAAACAACTAACTGAGCAGCATACATCATCCCCAGTAATGACATGACTGCTATCGCCGGCACCGAGACAGTGTCTCGTACCCTTTGGGCTCAAGACAGGATCGCCTCTGTCCTGTCCACTGACGGTCGTGCAATCATAGATCGGCTGTCCAATCGAAGCCCTAGATACAGTGCTGTCTGACTGGGCTGCAGGGCGCTCTTGTTGTAGTTGATAGCAAAGCCCAGCTGAGCAACATTCTGTCTTACCAACATAATGTGCGTTACTGCCATCTGCCTGAAAGGGGCCAGGATCAGTCAATCGTCCAGATAGGTCAGGATCCGTATCCCTTTCTGCCGGAGTAGCGCTAATGCTGTCTCCACACATTTGGAGAATGTTTGAGGCGCCAGGGAATATCCAAATGGGAGGCGGCAAAACTGGAAGCTCTGATCTTCTAGTGCGAAGCGTAGGAATTTTTGATGTTGCGGCAGAATCGGGACATGAAAATAAGCATCCCTCAAGTCTTTTGACGTCATCCAGTCTCCCGGCATGACACATTCTAGCAGAGATCTCACTGTTAGCATCCGGAATGGTCTGCGCGCAGTAAGCATATTCAGCTCGCGAAGATCCAGAATGGGTCTCAGGCTTCCTGATTTCTTGGGAATCAGAAAATACAGGGAGTAAAAACCCGCTTGAGCTTCTGACTGGGGAACCGGCACTACGGCCCCTTTTTTCAGAAGCGAATCCACCTCTTCCCTCCCTCGCCCTCTCGGCGGAATTGGGGAGCTTCGTCCGCATAATGCCTCTGAATTGAGGAGGACGGCAATGAAACTGCAATGCGTATCCTTTCCGCAGTGCTCTGTCTAGCCAGCCTGGGAGGGGGGCGCACAATCTCCCCCAGGGCCGATAATGGTTTGTGAGTGGCAAAGCAGTCAGTTCCATGGTCTTCGATAATCTGGGCCCTCCCACGACGCCCCTCCCCCTGAGGGAGGGGTCGACTGGGGGGCCCTGTCCGAAAGAGGTTAGAGGATAACAACAGAAATGTTTCTGCTGCCTCCCCAAGCACAGTACCTGGTGACTCGCTCACCAAGGACGGCGAGGGCACACCTAATTCTGTGTTAAACGACAGCCTTTTTTGCCGTTTAACTTCAGAAATATTAGCATCCAAAGATACATCGGCCTGTGGGGTCGAATGAGTGAAGCTCCTCTTCACAGCTTCATGCATGCAGGTACCAAAGTCTTGCATGTGACGACACTCTGCCCCTTGGCTCTGAGGTGTAGTGTGGCTGACAGCCCCCTTTCCGCATACCCCGGAAGGAGGAGCATGTTGACGTGTACCAAACACTCAGCTGGGACCGTACCAGCTAGAAGTGTTAGCCTCATGCTGGTTTATCAGCCTGAATTTGCTAACATTTCCTCAATGGTAACGCACCCAGAAGAAACGAGTGCCCCGAACTGAACCATCATTGTATGAAGATAGGGTATTCATTTTTGGTTTAGTCACCAAGTTCGTATGTGTGCTACCCCCGCGGGTAGCCGATGAAGCCCTAATCTGTAGAATCTGTTTTGTGAAGATGAGAATACACGAGCCTCACGCACTGTTTCCCTTATTACCTCCGTCAACAGAAAGAAGAGCCATTTTGCTTCCCTCGGGGGAGGGTATTGGGTTACCTTGAATGCTAACACCTGAAACAACCAGTGTGCCAGTGTGTGCGCAACATGAGAACAGAGCAACCCAGACGCCGTATACTAGGAACGCTTTTTATTAAACAACTTGCCAGAGTTTGAGCGTCCAGAACCCGCCCCTGCGTGAGACTGCTGAGGTTGTGCTTGGCGTGGCTCTGGATCCAGCTGGCCTGAGTCCAGAGACGACCGGTCAGACGACCTGTGGCGGCGGCAGCTTGGCAGTGGTTGGGAAGACCTGGGCCTGCGCAACGGTTGTTGAGGGCGCAGGTGAGAACCCAGTTGTTCCAATGCTTTCAGGGCTGCCTCTAGCTTGTCGACCATTGTTTGTGTATCTGGACCAAACAATGAGGCAGTGGAGATGGGCGCATTCATGAGCGCGTGTTTCTTCCTTTCCTTTAGGGAGGACAGCCCCAGCCACAGGTGATGGTGGCCAACCTGGGAGGCACACATGCTTCTTCCCCCAACAATGGCGAACGCCTGCAACATTTGTAGCATCGCCTCCACCGTTGTTCATACTTCAAGGATCTCCTCTGGAGAGAGCTCTGTCTTCTGATGGGTCAGCCGATCGACAGAGGCGGCAAGAAATGCTATGTTGTTAGCTAACGCAACTACCTGTGCCGTGTTAGAGTAACAGCGGTCAAGCTGTCATTCTGTCCCTCTCGGATGGAAGCAGCAGCCAACCGCCTGGCCACATGGAGGCAATTAGGAGCAGGCATCACCGAACCACATCTTCAATTGCCCGGACGCCCACATCCCACTCCCAGCCTTCCATAGTGGAGTAGGGTGAGTAGGAGACTGTCGGGGACTTGGCGCTCATTGGGTTCTTCCAGTCCTGCTGGGTGTATCCGAAAATGGCCACCACTCTTGGACAAGCCACCCTGGGTCTTAGTCTCGACCTCGGCTGGGCCATCAAGCCAATAGTAAAGTCATCAGCTTGGGCGCTAGTGGAGGGCTGCTGAGGCACAGGCATCCCCATCTGCTCCGCTGCAGACTGGAACAACCCAGACAGATCGTCTAAAGGATAGAGGTGTACCGGGGGAGACTCGTCGTCACGGAAGAGGATTGCAGGATCCTCTTCTTAGACACGCTGGTCATCCTCCTCGTTGTACTCGTGCCAGGGTTTGGAGCAGGCTGCTGCTGCCCGCTCTCAGACAAGCCCCGAGCCCCGGGGAAGCGCTGCACAGGCGGCACAACAACCAGCTACCTCATGGTGATCCCAGCCCAGGCAGACGAAGCAGTCGTCATGCTGGTCTTCAGACACCATGGTGGTGACACACTGCTAACAGACCTTTTCCATTTTTCGAGACGCAAGAAGTGACAAATACACGCGAGTTCAAAGATTCTTTCAAGCTAAGTGAAAAAGGGAGACAAGCATTGGCAGCACTGAGTCTTTATAGAGGGTGAGTATGGTACCCCCTCCTACGGCGGAGGTGAGTTCAATTTTCTTTCTCAGGTACCAAGGCGGGGCCTAAGAGGGATAAACTAATAGCGAAGCCTGTTAGAGGGCTACACAAGTACGAAATAGAACGCAGCCTTCAAAGTATGCAGCCTATGCTTTGAGATGCACCCATTATCTCTTCCATATCATTATAGCCCCCAAACATCTTGGTTTTTTTTAGTTAGTTGGCTGAATAAACGGCTTGATTGCCAGATAAAGTGGTAATCCGTAAGATTTGAATTGGCTTGTTTATATTGACATCTTTGGCAGTAAGCTGTAATTGCAGGTGCGCTTCTGGACCTCATTTCCCATAACTCTAGTCGAGACCCAACAGTGTCGCCTGTATGACGTTCGTAAATTGACGGCTCTTACCAGTTCCACGCCTCCTCAATTCTCATGCAGAAGGGAAAGATGCTCTTTAACATGGCAATTGAACTCAATAAAAGTAAAAATTTTGTGACGTTAGTCATCCATTAGCATCATCTCATTCCACTAGCATGTTAAGCTATTATGATGAATCGATTAACTTAAAGGGCTGCCAACTCTCACGAATTTTGCTTCATTCACGTTTCCGTGCTGTAGTCAGTAATTATTCAATCAACGAAATGCGTGTGTTTCATGATCTTGAAGAAAAGCGTGAGAATTCCGGGATCATATTTGTTCTCATATTACTAGTGACGAAATCCACCGTAACACATGTGAAACTGATAAACTTCAATGCACAAGGACTTCAATTCCACCTGAGAATCTCTACAGTCTGACAGAATAATTTCCGACTACAGCACGGAACGTGAACATGTCATTTATATGTGAAAGTTGAGAGCCCTGTGTAAATAATGAAAATGGTAGTTGGTTAACAGGCAACGTTATAACTTTTTTTTTTTGTAAATAAAAATAATTTGTCAAGGCGGTTGACAAAGCCTTTTTCCCGTGTGCTTCCTGCAATTACTTTTTTAATTTTAGTTTCAGTAGTAGCCTCAACAGAGACTCAGCAAACGTTAGTTTCTACTGTGCACAGTATAGCTATACAGTATGGTATTTACCATTGCCATTGGGTAGACGTCAGAAGGGATCCAGTAGCGGTACTTTCCGCTTCATGGACGGCTGCATTTTTAACAGTCCTCCCTTAACTCCCTCCATAAAATGACATATAGTGTAAGGGACCAATTAGATTTATGCTTAGGGGATAGAGCCAATGTTCAGGTTTGGGAAAGTACCGCTGGATCCCTTCTGACATCTACCTTGCCATTGCTTCTCCCGGGGTTCCTTACTTCCTTCAAGCTAGCTTGCGGCTTCTCCTACCTTCTGGACAGACCAAACACTGCTTACTGACGTAAAAAGCGTCACTAGATGTGCGCCTGTATTTGAATGTAGCGCGGGAATGTCGACACAGACACACTGATTGCTTTACCTGGCAAAGAATGAAATACAAGTGCTTTTATCTGTGGGTCATAGGCCCAATCGCCGTTGTTTTATCCCCCCCCCTCTGATCGACACTGACTTAACAGACAATAAGGAGACGGAAATCTTATGGATTACCACTTTAAGCAAAGTAAATGGGAATCGGTTTAAGGTCAGCTAATTACACCTAGGTGAAGGAAGCTGTCCAACCTCACTGGTAATTAGCAGACTTCAAATCGCACTTTTCTTCCCAGAAACATTTCAAAAGACCTCTGATGTTTGCTCCACGAGGCATTAGGTATAGAAAAGGTAGCATGCTCGCCTGTCTGCCCCATAGTGGAAGTTAGTTTTATTGGGCTTAAAATTATCGCGATAGATTTATCGCCCAGCCCTATTATTGACATTGAACCAGATATGCCTACCTACTCCGTTCCCCTGATTAGAATGTAAATACTTTCAAATGCAAAAAGTTTGTAATTCGAGCTCACATTAATCATTAAGTCTCACCTCCAATTGCTGTGGTAGGCAGATAAAATAACAAAATAACAACTCTGTGTTCTGATATTAATGAAGCCGACTTATGCACAATCACAAAGCAATTTATTAGGAACACCTTTATATCTACCTAAAATTGCAATAATTCAACCAGCCAATGATGTCATGGCAGGGCAATTAATAAACTCATGGAGACAGAAGACAGAAGCTTCACTTCTATGTTCACTTCAAATATCTGATGGTTTGCTCATCAGACGTGTATTTAAAACGGGTGTAAGTGTGTACCTAATAAATAGGCTGCTTCATGAGAATATACAGTATGTAGGACTTGTTGTTGTTCTATCATTGTGGGGTCCAGCTAACTTTGCTGTTTTCATGTTTCCCAAATTTGCCATGACGTAATGCTTTTTCCTGTATGCACTGTGCTGTGACGTGCTCCTTCAGGAACCAATAACCTACAGGCCACTAAAAATGGAATCTAACAATAAACAGGGCATGCTGTCCATAAAACTGCCAGCACAATAACAAGGGATTAACGGCCATGTCAGGAAAACCATGACATTTACTCCGCTTTGTCTACTGCTTTCCCTGTTTACAGCTCTCATCAACAACGTGCTGGCTCGCCTGTCCAGTCACCAAAACCAGGTTAGGAAGCTCGATCAAATCACGGCTCTTTTTTCCCCTTTTCCTGAACACATATCACGCGCAAGATGTCAAGACGAGAGATTTATCAACATTCAACCCCTGAAATGGGGACCACAGATTTAGCCACAGAGTGGGCCAGACTTCGGGAAAAGTTCTATTCACAATGAGGAAGCTTACAATGTGGCTGTTTAATTCCAGTGATTCAGTCATACTCAAGGGTTCTAAGGCTAAACTTGGGCCTCATTAGAATTTTAAAACTGAGAGGGATTTGCTTATCATAAAACCCTCTCCTGGGCATCAAAGATTTAATTCTGAAGATTGAGATGATCTAATTAAGGCCTAGACATCTGGTTTTGGAACTTGATGGACTAAGCACTCAATCAAAACAGTCGGCCCACCTGAGGGTTATGGGTTTTCGCTATAAATCTCAATGGTAACAATAATGAAGTTAATTCGACTTTATAATGAGTTTCAACACTCTTTAAATAATGTTCCAAATATGCAGGTGATGCACATATGTGCAATCATTGTTGTGCCTTGCAATGAGCTTGCTTCAAAGGCAACACGTGAAACTTCAGATCATGACAGTTTTTTTTTTTTTTTTTACTGTTATTATCGCTTACCTGGGGAACGAAGGGTCCTATGATACATTGTGCAATCTTTTTAAATGATATTAGTCATTTGGAGAAAAGAGACATTGAATACAGTATTTAACAAATAAAAATGAGACACATTTGCCATCTCTCTGCAGGTGGAGAGAGGCGGCTGGTTGTTCTGCATTTTGCAAGGAGGTAACAATAATCACATTCTCATATTCACCTGAAAGCACATCACCAGACGCACAAATGCAGCCAGCAAGAAAATCAGTCAGGAGATGGTAAACATCCGCAGAATGCAGCAGAAATTATGGGAAAAACAACGCTTGAGAGCAGCAGTCTCGGAGTTTGATAGACATGATTGAACCCCTGCCAGTTTGCCAAATGCTTTATTGTGCAATAAGCATATTTTAGCAACACCAGGACACCTGGCGTGCCTGGAGCAGTGCTAAAATCAGTCTGAGAGACCATCTTTAAATGACACAGATTGAATCTTTGCTCAGTTTGCATCGGGTCCAGCTTGCGCGTTGCGGACGGGGTGGGAGGTCGTCACTGAGGCACCACAGTGTTTGTTGTGTCCTTATCTCATTATGGGGTCCCATTTACAAAGACCCGCATGGTCTTTGCGTCAGTGTGGAGTGAGGAATACGCGGTAATGAAGCCCAGCGGGAGGAAGCAGGTGGGGGTGGGGGAGGGGGGGATGTCTGCCTTCTCAAGGACGACCTTTCTTCTCTCAAAGTATACATTGTGTTTTAAATATAACACACAAAGGCCCTTGCTAAAATGTCCTATTCACTGTGCCACCGGTGATATTTTCATCTGTTTACATCTTTGTCACTGGTGTGGTAACAATCTACTGCAGCAATAGCAGAAGTCGTTCTACTGCAGCAGCAATACTGGTCTTGCTGATGATCAGAGTACTACCGGTTACAGAGTATCAGTGTTTTGAGGATGACTAGTGGTCCACAGAAGTACAACCCCAATTCCGAAATAGTTGGGACAAAGTGTAAATCGTGAATAAAATCAAAATGCAATGACTTTCAGATTACGAGCCAATATGCCATTTACAGTAGAACACAGAAAACATTTCAAATGATGAAACTGAGAAATTTTACATTTTTATCCACAAAATTTATTTATTAAGCTTTGACAGAAGTCAGGAATTGATCGCACAGGTGGCAAGGCACCTATTGTGAGGCAATCATCCCATAACATGAAGACAATTGAACAATAAGAAGAAGAAAAAAAAATAGTAATAATAAAATAAGACAGTATACCAGTGAGTGCAAGTAACATCAGAGGGACAGACGGCAACGTGAAAAATGACATTTGCCAACCCATGTGCAGGAATCATCAGAAGAAAAATAGTTGTTGAACTTTTCTTTATAAAAATTAAATAGCTTCGGTTTAAAAGCAGCTGTAGTGCCATAAATTTGATAGAGGTGACTGGCGCTCCACAAATAAAATAATCGGTTAAAATAAGAATGGCGAAAAGTTTCAGTCCTAAATTTTGGAATTTTCATTAAAAATGTATCCTCATTTTGAAATGAAACAAAATGGTTGTAGTTAATGTCATATTCCCCCTTCAAGCATTTGCACAAGAATACACAATCAAATATATCACGTCTGTAGCCCAGCGGTAAAAGATCAAGCTTCATTAGTCTGGCTTTGTAATTGCTTTCAACACAATCATTAAAACCAAGAATGTACTTAGTGGCTCTCCGTTGCACACCTTCAATATGAAGGAGAGATTTTTTTGATGAAACAGCCCAAGATTGGGTGGAGTATTCTAAAAGTGGTCATATAAGCGAAATATACAGTTTTCGTTTTGTTTGAACTGAACATGTATGACCGCAAGTTCTGCGATTTGCTTTACTGACCAAGACATTTGCATGTGCTTCCCATGATAAATTTGATGACACCACAATCCCAAGATCACGCATGCAGTCGACTTTTTCAATTAAATTACCATTCATTGTGCAATGGTGAAGAATGGGACTTCGCTTCCTTGTAACGCTCAATAGTTTACATTTACCAGTGTTAAATCTCATGTCCCATTTACGACTCCAATCCAAAATGTTTTCCTGGTCACACTGCAGGTGTGAACAGTCTTGCGTGTTTCTGATCTCTCTTATGCATTTAGAATCATCAGCAAACAAGGCAACCCTCGTCTCAGGACTTACACAGTCTGGCATATCATTAATATACAGCAGAAACATCAAAGGGCCTAAAACTGATCCTTGTGGAACCCCTGATTTAACGGGAGACCAGGATGATAGGGCACCGTCGACAGCAACTCTTTGTTTACGATTGGATAAATACGACGTAAACCACTTTAAAAGATTACCTTGAAATCCATATTTCTGGAGTTTACATAAAAGTAAGTCATGGGGGACGGAGTCGAAAGCAGATGAAAAGTCTAGATATAAAATATCAATTTGTCCGGACTGATCCAAGAATTTGCCAACTTCATGAAATATCTGGATTCACTGAGTTGTTGTCGACCGACCCTTAACAAAACCATGTTGTAGGTGATGTAAAACAGGCACTACGAGCACATTCTTTTAAAATCCGAGCTGGTAAGATGTCATGTGCTTTGTTTGTATCAAGGTTAATCAAAACTGATTCAACATCATGGACAGTAATCCTTAAATCACCCAAATGAACGTGTTTAAAGAATGAGCTCATTTCAAATTTTATGGCTGCATCAGGTCTCAAAAAAGTTGGGACACAAGCAAAAAAGGGCTGAAAAAGCAATTAATATATGAGAGAATCAACTGAAAGAACATTTAGCTAGTGATTAACTTAACTAGCATCAGGTGTGTAACACGATTGGCTATAAAAGGGATGTTTTGGAGAGGCTGAGTCTCTTAGAAGTAATGATGGCCAGAGGCTCTCTAACCCGTGAAGGCTTGCGAAAAATTATTGTGGAATACTTTTAAAACAATGTTCCTCAACGTCAAATTGCAAAGCTTTTGAAGGTCTCATCATCAACAGTGCATAACATCATGAAAAGATTCAGAGAAACTGGAAAAATCTCTGTGCGTAAGGGATAAGCTTATGACCTTTACTGGATCTTCGGGCCCTCAGAAGCCACTGCTTCACTCACTGGCACGATTCTGTCATTGATATTACTAAATGGGCCCAGGAACACTTCAAGAAACCACTGTCTGTAAACACAGTCTGCCGTGCTATCCACAGATGCCACCTAAAACTCTATCATGCAAAAAGGAAGCCATTGTTGAGCATGATCCAGAAGCGCCGCCGTGTGCTGTGGGCCAAGGCTCATTAAAAATGGACTGTAACAAAGTGTCCTGTGGTCAGACCAGTCCAAATTTGACATTCTTGCTGGAAATCTTGGGCGTTGTGTCCTCCGGGCTAAAGAGGAGAAAGACCACCCCTCCTGTTATCAGCGTTCAGTTCAAAAGCCAGCATCTCTGATGGTATGGGGATGCATTAGTGCATATGGTGTGGGACACTTGCATGTTTTAAAAAGCACCATGAATGCTGAAAGGTATATAAAGGTTTTAGTGCAACATATGCTCCCCTCCAGATGACATCTATTCCAAGGAAAGCCTTGTGTATTTTAACAGTACAATGCAAATCCACATACTGCAGGTATTACAACAGCATGGCTTCATAGTAGTATACTGAAATAGCCTGCCTGCAGTCCTGATCTTTCACCGATTGAGAACATTTGGCACATAATTATACAAAAAGTCTGTCAAAGGAGACCCAAAACTCTCCAGCAGCTGGAAGCTTTTATTAAACAGGAGTGGGATCCAATTCCAATGAAACTTGTCTCCTCCATGCCCAGGCGCCTCCACTCTGTGTTAAAAAGAAGAAGGGATGCTGCACCATGGTAAACAGGCCCCTGTCCCAACTTTTTTGAGACCTGTAGCAGCCATCAAATTTGAAATGATCTTATTTTGTGGATTTTGAAATTGTAAAAATTTCTCAGTTTCAACATTTGCTATGTTATATCTGTTCTATTGTGAATAAAATACTGGCTGGTCTGATTTGAAAGTCATTGGGTTTTGATTTTATTCACAATTTACACTTTGTCCCAACTATTTCGGAATTGGGGTTGTATAATCAAGGCTATAGATAGCACACTTCATTGTACACTTGTTCCTAAGACACCTATGATCCGCAATCAGACTAGCAGCCTGTGAGCATGTTTTTGTTTATTCTGTACTTCTATCACATGAGAAAAAGGAGACTGTGTCTCTCATAATGAGTAAAATGTTAAAATTACTAAAACCATTGCAGAACCCGATCAAGAATCATAAATCCGCCAAATAATCTTATTAATTAGAAACAGCAACTCTTGCGGATCAAGGGGTAAATGCAGCTAATTGTGTGTAGTCTGGTTATGTTTTATGGTGGCGGGAGTGGGGAAGAAGACATTCATTAGTGCACGTGTCCAATGTATCTCAGAGTATCTCATTTTTTCCAGTGCTAGTTTGGGATTTGCCTGTACACGTAAGATCATGCAGCATACAGATATTATCCTCTCTTTGTAATCCACAAGGCTGAATAAAACATCTCCATCAAGTTGGTGTCATTTCACGTGTCTTTCTCAAATGTTTTCCCCTACAATCCTGCTGTCCACGTCAGCTACTCCTTCAATTGCCCATAATTGGTTCTCATTATATCTTGATTTTCTTGGGGTTCACCCTTCCTTTTTGTTCTCCCACTCTCACTTGTTTCCTATGGTTAATTGTTGTTTGTGAAATTAAGTTCCTGGTCTACGTCTGGGAACTGCTGGATAGTTTTCTTCTGTCCAAGGTGTAAACTTCTACTCCCCAATTTGAAGGCATGCACCAGCCTGCGTGCCCTGCTTCATTTGTAATACCATCCTGGTTATTGACTTTCAGTCTAGTCCTTTCAACTACGCCTTGTCTGAGCTCCCTGAAATCCAGTTTGCCCTGCCTGACCTTAGACCATCTTCTTACCAAGCTTTACTAAAGTGCCTATGACTTCAACATGTCTTCAATAAATAATGAAGCCTTTCTGGCTTTATCTGTGGTCAGTCCTCCCCACTTGGAGCTATACAATGGCAACCCATCTGCCTGCCACAGCTTTTTTGTTGCAGTGTTCCATGGAGTTCAACCTTCAACCAATCTCCTTTTCCCCACTGAGTGATCCAGGGCCAAATTTGTCATCACCCGCCTTGGTGGGCATGCCTGTGACTGGGCTTCCGCCTGCTGTGAAGCTAACAAACCAGTGGTACACACCTTTTCTGCCTTTTACTAATGAGATGAAGTAGGTCTTTGACTGCTCCTGCTCTGGACACGCTGCTTCACGGCGCCTTCTTCATATTAACCAAGGTAATTTGTCAGTCTCTGACTGGTGCATTAAATTTCACACACAGACTTCCTCCATCCTTTAGGAACCCAGGGCCCTCTATGACACTTTGCTAAATGGCTTTAGCTGACTGTATACAGGAAAAACTTACCACATGCCTCCTGCCACCTGGCCTTCACAGGTTAATCGATCTTGCTCTCCTCATCGTCAACACCAACCCCCAGGAGAGGGTGGATCTGCAAGCTTGTCTCCGGGCCCCTCCACTATCGGAACCAGCAGGTTTACCTGCCCGAACTTCCGCCTCCCTCAGAATCTTCGCTGGTGGGCCGTGTCAGATTCAATCACCTTGACCCAGGGGTGTGACAACATTGCATAAGTTCCGGCCTCTACCTGTTCTACGGAGCAGCCAAATACCCCATTGCCACCTGCTCAGTCCGGTGACCCCAAGCAGTCCAGAGAGGAGAGGTGTTGGACTTAATATTTTTACTTTAAGGGAGACTGCTATTAACCATGTAAATCTCTATTTCATCACTTATATCAAATTGCTTTATTGATATGAGAAGCAAACATTCAAATTAGCAGGGATGGAGGTGATTTGCATAAATTATGCAAAATAGGTGTCCAAGATGGCCGCTGCAAAGGGGCATATCATGACAATTTCAAAACACCATACCTCAGTGACTAATAGACAAATCAAATTCTATTGCACCCAGGTTGCCTGATCCAGCATCTATGAGTTACACCTCTTAAAGTTGGATACTTTAACAAAATGCAAAGGTTTTTTGAATTTTGCTCTTGACTTAAAAATTCTCCACCTCATTATATATTCAGCCTCCCCTGAAATTAAAAAGTAACAAAAGGGCCATATTTTTTAGGCTTAGGACAACCATCAAGCTGTAAACTATATATGTTCCAAACTTCATTAAAATCAGACCAGCGATTTTTGAGAGATTGCGGGTGAAAAATGTAGAAATGGTAATGGTATTTTTATTGCAGTAATCTACCTTAACTCTGGCAGAGCTGCCAGTTTTTGGTCAAAGCTCTGATTGATTCCACAGCTGATAGTAATTTCCTCCACCCATCCCTTGCCATATGGATGGGGGTTACCATGGCCAACCTGCCTGCTTCAGCCCTTGTGGGATAGGGCTTCCTGAAGCCACAAGCCTGGTTCTGATGAGTTTCTGGCAACCATCTTGAGACCAATGTCTTCTATCTGAAGGAATCACCATACGCCCCTGTGGTGTTAGAGAGACCATGTCTCGAAAGTCGTAATCCTCATATTAATTAATCTGGTGGCACCATTATTGTATGGAGTCCTTCCTGCTTACAGTCCTGTCTGTAGTCTGCTTCCCCCCAGTTTCATCTCTTCCTTCCATTCACAAGGAGTCGCTGAGTCTTCAAGAAGTTGCCCCCATTTACAATGACCTCCAGCAACCCTTCTGCAAGTTCCGAGCTATGTCACTTCCTCCACACTGCCCATATGATTGCACCACTGATCTCCTCCCAGAAACGTCATCACATTGCGGCAGGCTTAACTACTTAAGAATGCCAGAATCCAAAGCTATTCACCTCTGAAGCCCAAAGGCCCCCAAAACCTGGGAAAATCAATAAATATCTGATTGCAACATCGTCATTTGGCATATTCACTTCACGGGAAGAAACTCAGCAAAAAGGTCATTATTACCATTGTAAACTCAACATAATTCAAGCATCAAGCAAGTAAATAAGCATTTAGTATTACGTAGGAAAAAATAAAATCAGTGCTCAATCGCTAGCGTTTTTACTGAATTTGTACTAGGCACACAAGTGATACATCACATGAAAGAGGAAAGTCCACAGAATTCGAGGATACAAACCATGTCCAGTTTGCCAGTCCTCGAATTTTGTGGACTTTCCTCTTTCATGTGATGTATCACTTGTGTGCCTAGTACAAATTCAGTAAAAACGCTAGCGATTGAGCACTGAGATCTGCTTCATATAATTCTTCGCTATCTCTGAATCAGGGAACTTGACGGGGTAAGGTTTTGATCTACAATCGCCAGATCTATATGATAAGGTATGCTGCACATTATGGTAGACACTGGTCTCCTCAGCCGCTGTGACTTTGTCGGTGTTGCTGTTTTTTGGTTTCGAGAAAAAGATGGAAGTGTTAGCATTCCTTTGCGGCTCTTTTTTTTTGTGAGCCTCACCTTCGCCATGCCTCTTAATGTCCCTCTATCCTACATGAATAATGGAGAAGCTCTGGTGGCAAATCCTGCACTCACCCTTTTTGGGATCATCTGAAACAGGTCTCAGCCACATATATTTCCTCTCTCACTCTTTGTTCTATGAGCACAATCTATTTTTTCTTAGGAGTTTCCTCCATTTTTTTGTTATTTTTTGCTTGCTAAACTTAACTTTTGGCTGTCCTCTCCACAGAAAACGCACCACGCCAGGGCCGTGTATTGGTTTTTGACAAAGATGTGAGTAAGCTCTGTTTCTTCTGTAAACCAATGTTGTTTTCCCCATAACAGTATTAAACCAATGATGCTCCCCCGATAACAACATGTTAAAAAAATGAAGATTATTAGAGGGTTACTGGACCAGGCATAAAGTGAACTTTTTTTTAACTATACATGCTATTTGAAATGTGGGACATTGTTCTGCTCATGGGGGATGCGAGGCGAATGTAGCATTTTCGGGACTGTCCTGGGTGGTCATCATAGTCTCTATGCATGTTTTTTTTCCCGTGGCACTGCTTCCAATGAGGTCAGGCCCTGATCATTACCCTTGCATGCTGTGGGGGGGGGGGGGGGGTCGCCATTTGATTCTATGGCCTCTGTCGTTTCCAACAAGCGCTCAACCACCGCAATAGCACAAACCTAGCCTGGGATAGAGCCTTGCATTGCTGGTGCATCTAACTGTGAGAGTCCATGCGCCATTACACATACTCAAAATGCATCAATATAAATGCTAAACTGGTTTAGTTTTAGTATTTTCGCTAAAATTAGCCACTAAATATTCAGCAGACGTCATCGAAGTAGTGTCAGCTTGTCGGCTAACTCTTCATATGACGATGAACTATTACGAGACAAGTCATTGGAAATAGCTTAGTAAATCAGTAAGCTATAGTGTAGGTGACGGTCGTATATGATCGCATTTGAACAGTCCATCTGTCACGGTCACGTTTGTCTAGGGATATGATTTTGCTTGTAAAAGAAGGCAGGCTGGCCTGGACTGGTGAAGGTGGAAGGAAAGCCGGGACTTGCCTCCCCTCAGGATGGCACCATAACCCAGGGCTAGTGCAAGCGGCCACTCCACCGGCAAATAGCTCTGCGGTATTCTGGTTCAGTATAGTGAGTTATATCTAAAAGCATGGCAGACTGATGGATGACAATTCAAATAAAACATAATAACGCCATTGGAAAATAAAAGATTGTGGAAAGGTGTTCAGCAGATCGGAGCTCCAGCATATCGCAAAAACCACCTTTGATTTTGGCCCATTTAAATGGGACGCCCCTCCCATGACCAACCGCTGCCCAATCACAAGGCATCGTCCCAATTTCCCCAACCAGTCACCAACTACAGTGCACAGCCGCCATGCCACTAAATGTGTGTTACCTATATCTACATTTTAAACAGAGGAGCTATTAGTGTTTCTGTTATTATGCCTCAGTCCCGGATCCGAGGGCATAACAACATCATTGCAAACACAGTTTTTGTATATGTAGTTGCTGGGGTGTTTTTTGTGTTTTTTGTTTGTACTTTTTCTGCGTTCCGGCTGCCAAGCGACATTACGCACAAACACTCAAAGAGCGCAGGACTGACTGCAGGATTTTAAGTCTCTAAACCGGTTTATTTTTGATATTCTCGCTATGATTGTCCACAAAATATTCAACAGTCTTTTTCAAGGTAGTCTTTACGGTTGCGTCTGACTGAGAATTCTTGAGCCATTACGCGCAAGTACTGAGAGAGCGCGGCAATACAAGTGTGAAACCGAGGTACATGACGTGTTTAGCTGACCCATACTTTAGAGTTGTCATGTAGGTGCAGCCAACTTGCCCAGCCAGGTAGCTCAGTGGCTAAGGCCTTGCATGCTGGTGCAGGAGACCCTGGTTTAAACCCCTATTGAATGTTTTCTTTTTGAAACTATTACATTCACCACTGTGACTATCGCCAGTATTTTTTCCTGGTCATTGATAGATTACATTCATCAATGATGATAATGACAAGCACCAGTGGGAACCCTGGCCGTCCATACAAAAAGTTTTCAGTCACAATTTCTGGTCTTCATTATGGTATAAAAACAAATTCAAGAGAATAAAATATGAATTTGGAACTATTTCAGGACATGCATACTTGGACAAAGAGATTCCATATATCAATTGGGCCCTGCAGGGCCTGCCATTGACTTGGTGAAAATATTTTCTTACTTGTGCAGATCATGATTTGAAACAATACCAACCAAACAGACAGGTCATTTGAGGTTGAAAACGTGGTAGATTAATGCTTGACAATGCTTGACGCTTGATGGCTCGCATGGTTTACAGCAAACTGATAAGAAAAATATCAGTCTCTATACTCGGAACACTCTCAGAATGCATAGGAACTGAAATTGGCCTAATCCTGCAAATCTATATTGATAAAAGGTTGAGTTTGGATTTAAACATGAAAATTCGGATAATTGAATAATCCCCATCATCCAATGTTGAAATAGGAATGCTGCAACCTTGTGGAAAGCCTTCATGCCAATCACTGTTACTTGGGCAGAACAGGAAGGGACTTATGTGCTTGTTGACAGCCGTTACACCTTCCTGTGAAAAGAACAACTGATTATGATCATTGTTTCTCTGGTCGGTTCTCTCCCACGAGAGTCATGGATCCATTCTACAGACCAGGAAAAACATTTTACATTTGGGATGTCCAATCATGACCTGACCCCTGCTACCACCACTGAGCTGGTTCTCCCCTCCGAACCGCGTAGTAACCAGATGCCATCGGAAACATCAAAAAACCTGAATTGAACTATTCACTCTTCAAAAAACAAAACAGCTTGGGGGATTCAGAACCACAAATTTTCTTCACAATATTCTATTACACAAATTGCAATACATCAAGCACTGGAAAAACAACACAAACCCACCCTCGCTAAACATCAAAGAGTTTAACTCAACCATTAGGGGCCCTTAATTTTCCATAGAAACAGACAATAGATAAATCCATGACAAAACCTGTTATAAAGAGAGCAATAGCGTCAACACCACTGCGGTTTACGCATGACCTTTAACCTCAGCCAGAAAATATACGTCATCCCTGACTATTGCCACTACCAGTAAATCCAGGTAAACGAAGCTATTAAAAATAGCACCATGGCACTGAAGCTCACCTGGATACCAGGATTAATCAATGCACAAGGATATCAATGTTACTAAATGAAGGCTAGTCAATTAAATTCCAGAAAAATGTCCAGGATTTGCCATTGATTGTTTTTTGGGGATCTACACGTCAACTCATCCAATTTGAAGAAATAATAGGTCACATATAGGGCCCTATTTTAATAATCTAAGCGTATGGTCTGAAGTACATTGCATAAGTGCATTTTGGGCATGTCCAAATGCATTTCACCAGTTTAATGATGATGAAGACACTAATGGCACTTTTCAACTACGTGGTACTGGCTCTACTCTAGTCGCCTTTTTTTGCTTTTCCATTAGGAAAAAGTACCTGGTACTTGGTACCTGGAACCACTTTTTCTGGTACCTGCTCTTCTGGGGTTCCAAAAACAGCCGACCGGGTACTAGTAGGTACTAAAATGAGATGTGACAACATTATAGCTCACTGATTGGTCAGAGAGAATCGTCACTGCGCAAGAGGACCCCGTAGTCAACCTCGGGACATCTCATTTGAGTAAGATCAGGGGTTACCAACCCTGTTCCTGGAGAGCTATCATCCAGGGGGAGAGATATGACAGTTGAAGGGTCCTGTCACTAGAAATGTCTCCTAATAAGTGCGCGCCCTGGCTACCTTGCCAATGAGCCTGGCTCTTTGGCGATGAGGTCAGCGCATTAACTATTACCCAGGAGTCTGGAGGTTCAAGTCCCCGCTTGGGCCCTCCTTCAGCCTGTACATATAGGTGCCATGGATTTGCCCCCGCCGGCAGAAGACAAGAAACCGGCGGGGACTGGGACCATGTACCCAAAGGTAGGACGAGGGAGTAAAAATATAAAAATCTTTAATTTAAATGATAAAACAACCTCCAGGAGGGGAGCAGCAGCACACAACGCGTATCAGGGCTCCACAACAAGAATACTGCTGCACCACATTAAGGTGCAGCCAGCCCTTAAATAACAGAGCTTCACCTTTACCTTAACGAGCCACACCTGTAGCCCGTTAAGGTTGAGGCGAAGAATGTAACAGGGGGAAGGACCTGCAGGCCAACACGATGACAATGGGCTTCTGTTCTACCTCCTTTTCAACACACCTGATTCAACTAATTAGCTACTTGACAAGATCAGGAGCTGGGCAATTAAGTAGCTAATTAGTTTAATCGGGTGTGCCAAATTGGATGGTCATCGACTTACATTGTTTTAGGAAACTTGTTCGATATACTGTGCGTTGCCAAACCTTTCAAACATGGTTTCGCTTGTTCACCAAAGCTGCTACATTCATGAAATGCATTTCTCTTTGCCTGAGACCCCATTCGTGGCGAAGTGAAGTGACGGTATTTTGTCTCATTATGTACTCTATAATTGAAGCACCTATTTCTAAAACCCCTTGACTTGACTTGACACGCTTGACTTGACTTGACTTGTGGGGTTTTAGTAATCAGTGCTTCAATTCCCCTTGAGAAAGTTATGTGATGCTACCCCTGTTTTGAGAAAATTGTGCAGAAAAATAACTTTACGGGTGTTGACGAATCATTTTTGTCTTAACCCCTTCAGACCTGAATTATGTTCCAAGGTTGTGAAAAATATAGCAATCCCTTTTTTCCCAACTATATATGATGTGCTTTTTTAATAGTGACAAATTCATTCTTCCCTAGTGTAGAATTGAGTTCAATGACATAGTTTCAGACCCACTGTCCATTCAAATGGACAGCAACATTTGAAAAAATCCTGAGTAAAACCTTGCTGGTCAACATTTGATATTATGCTTTAATTCAAACATTCCATCTCTCAATATTGTTTTAAAAGTATGCTATCTTTGCGCAAATATCTGTAAATGTGAATAAAACTGTTGAAAATAGTCCTTACTTCGTCGTGTGGAGTGAAGTCCTGCCATGCCTCTCTTCAGTGTGTTGTATTTTTTAAAAATGGCCTCAAGGATACCTATACTGCTGTTTGATTGGTTGCTAAACGTCCACTCAAATGGTCTTGAGGACTTAGGTGGTGTTAAATGTTGCAAAAAAAAAAACAGTTGTCATGTGACGTCCATTGTAATGGACACAGGGTCTGAAGGGGTTAAAGTTAACACAGATTAGATGATGCATCATAAAGCAATGAATTCTGCCATCTCCTCTGATTTCCAGATTTGCAACGAGGAACTCTGCTCTACAATGATCGCTTAATTATCCCATGCTTTAGCAATTCAGTTGTTTGCAGTCAAATTCAGACTGAAATATACATTTGCTGTCCATGCCTTTTACGAATATCATTGCTTTACGTTGTTAGGTGGTATGCAATTACATGTGCAACTGAATCGGACACGACAATGTCAAACAGAAAATACAATTCAACACTCGCCGCACTTTATTGCCATGGTGACGGTAGTCGCATCCCCTGATTTGAACACAGAAATCTTCAACAGAATCAACAGAATAAATGTAAACTTCATATAACTGCACCTACATTGTGTGTTGTGTTGAGGATGACGTCACGGAAGTTTTGTGCTGTGCTGCTGTGACGACCAGCTACGCTGAGGCAGTACTATTATGGCAAGTCGTTTTAACTTTTAATAGCTAGACTGGATATGCGTTGCAGATATCCGCAATTCAGTTCTTCCTAGTCAAAAAGAGCATTTCAAATATCTTCAATGACATTTTTCTTATCCACAATTGTCATTTCAGATATCCACAACGTCATTCTTCATAGGATAAATGACATCACATTTGCCATTCTCGTGAATGGGGTTTGTCATTACAGATGTCTACATTACAGTTGCAGACATCCGCAGTGTGAATTACAGATATCTGCCAATGAATTACGAATAAATTCTGTACAGTGGCGGAACCAGAACTGAGAATTGTGACAAAACATCCTATTAAAACCGTTATTAGTCCTGACCTGTTCTCAGTCATTTTCATGATTAACTAAAGGTTCACTCCGAGAGCACTCCGCACTTAACAAGTGCTGCTTGTTCTCCCCAATAACGTAAGAAGACAATCATTCATCTGGATGCGTATTTGCTGTATTTAAATCAACGTTAACGTCAAATTTGCATATCTGTCGACTCTCACGAAAATAGCTTGAGCAGCACGCTACCTATTTAACTGCCGAGTTAGCTAACCTCATTGCCATAGCAAATGTTTGACTACATTTGTTGCCACTAAGGAGGCACACCCAGGGGACAAATTATTTTTTAACATCAGTGATATAGGTTTTCTGTCACAAACCCCATGCCTTTCATTTCTCTTCCTTTTTAGTAACTGGCGTGTTAATTAGAAGCATGTCTCCTTTGATATGTCTCATGTCAATTCCCTCCCTGGCTGAGTATTGTTTCACTGTTAATTCTTAATGGCGGTGTGACGTGTATTTAAATCCCCTGCCTTGAGGTGCAAGTTGCTGGATTTTAAATTTGCTATTTGTGCTTTGAACCAGACAGTATCTCATGCAAACTCTTCGGATTTATTTAGTGTAACGTAACCTCTAATGACAGCAATGAAAGCTTTCCTCTTTACTCAGTTAACTCAAACAATCTTCCAAGCCTAGTCATGGTCCAGGATTGAGACCTTGTCAAGTTAACCCGGCTCAAGTCCGTTCTTCTGTCTACTTTAAGAGGAATGAGCTCTCACTCTTAATCAGGGTCCAGGATTGGGACTGCATTCTTGTTACCCTTCCAAGTCTGTTCCTCTGTTCAGTTTGTTTGGATCAAGCTTCTAATCCTTCAACAGTCATCAGGATTGGAACCAAGTTCACCTCAAGCTACTCCATCCTCCTGTGGGACAGTTCAGCTCAGGCGAAGTGTGCACTCCACTTGGCTGTCATCCCTGGAAACCACTTGCCTGCAATTGACAGCTCAGCTTCACCTTTTACATTTGTGGTGAACTGTGCTCCCTTCTTCTGAGGTTCCATCCCGATCTCTTACTCTGGGATTCCATCCCCAATCATACCTCACGATATACCTACCTTTTAGATTGTTCATGGCAGCAGATTCAGGCAGTTGTTGGTATTAACTTGTGTTTATGCCTGAGAATTTGAGCAGGTGTAACTACCGAGTTGCGTTGGTGAGAGAAAACAATACTATTTTACATATTATACTCTTTAATACAGGTGTATAAAACAATTTTGCACCATGTTTTCTGAAACAACTGTTGCAAAATGTGAGTGTGTGGGCTGCTTAATTTGTGACTCACAGATCAGGATTTGTGCACGTGCGGTAAGGATTTAAGAAGGCGTAAATTATGCCTTGTATTTTTGGGGTAGAAAAAGAAAATTCTGCAAGTTTAAACCTTTTCTTTGTGACTTCGGATTTACTGATGCACATGCACAAAAATTTGTTATAAGTAAAAGTTTAGATGTTAGTTGATTTCAGCTTTACCAAAGTGCAGTTTTTATATCATCATATCGAGGCATTTAACCCTTGTTTGCACATAGGTATATTTAGTAGCTTACCGAGATCATTAACAAACACTAGAAGCGTAAGTTTGCTTCAGACTTGAACCTCCTCTGCCAGCACCTAAAGCAATGACAAAATGATTTTTTAAATATAATAGTACAAGCTAATTTTTCTTCACAAATTACGCCACTGAGAGGCCCATATGTTAGTTGGTATCCTGTAGCCATAACTTAAAGGAGAATTCCGGTGTGAAATTGACTTGGGGTGTATTGAAACATGATAATGAGTACTAACTTTTGTCGAATACCCCACCTCCGTACGCAGGCAACTTTTCGAAATAAATGGATTTTTAGCCAAAACTCCCAACAGGCTTACAATGGTAGTGAATCGGGCATAGCTTTGCCATGCAAAGAAATTGGTCTTTTTTTCCATCATTAACAAGGCTCAAAGTAGCTCCACACTTCATTGGTAGAATTCCAAGGGCCCTGACATTTAAAACGAGGCACTGAGAACTTTGAAAATGCACAAGTTTAGTAAAAAAGACTATTTATGCAAACAGTACCTTGAAGTAGTTTCCGGTCACCTCCATCTTGAAACTCACAATAAGCAGTGCTTGAAGTGGGAAAAAAGAAGTGCAGGAACCCTGATTTTCTGAGAACCATCCCGGTCATTAAAAAAGGTTTAGGGTTAGTTGAAAAGTTGAAAACACGTTATTTTTTAAATTGGAAACTTAAAACGTTTTTTACATTCATGCATTTAGCAAACATGGCTCTTAAGGACAATGCTCTACTCTTTTCATTTTGTGCAACAGTACCTGTTTGAGCAGATGTGTTTTTACAATAATTCTGATATTAGGCCTATTTTTGAATGAACCTTTAGTATGTGGGCAGCTGGAGTAAGAACCACAACCGTATTGTCAAGATGTTTAAGTTTTTTGCAATCTCCGTGTCTGACAGTCTATTATTGTTTTTAATTTCTTCAAATCTGCTGACTCTTTAAGATATTAAATGCGAATGTTTTGATAAGAGGGCTCAGTTCTTCAAGATGAGTACCGAGAATTTCAATCAATGTTTCTGTTTAAGCTCTGCTCAGTAAAGCGAGTCGACACTGGCGCGAGACAATGTACAATGCCTCCGTGTCTGACAGCCAAAAAAAAGAAGACGATTAGAACAGATTGATAACGAAATAAAGAATTAAAAGAAACATTTCAACAACAGAACATCCAATGAACACTGCGATTTATTTATTGGCGGGTCATCTTTGTTGGATATCCCGTTCGTTGGTTTTTATTCTTTATTTCGTTATAAATCTGTTCTCATATCAATACTTTTACTTTTTGCTGGCTGGTGGACATGGAGTATTTTGCATTTCCTGGCGGACAGTCTTGATCGTGCAGGCGATAATTTCTTCACACTGTCAATGGTCATGGAATTGATTTGCTCTCTGATTGCAAGCACTATTTTATCTCTGCTGTGGAAATAAAGCGTGAATCTGTTCGGTCCATCTGACTAATTTTCAAAAGGAAGACCGAATAAAGACTGCCATCTATCTTCAACGAAAACAGACGAATAGGCTAAAAAGACCAAGAAAAGTCGATAGCTATCAATTTGCATTTTGTGAAGGTCGAACACAAACATGGCCAAGTTTACACATCTAATAATTCCTGGAATACTCGGAAAAATTAGAACTTTTCTGACTTTCGGACACGGAGCTATATTAAAACCCTGTTCGACTATCGCGTCTTTACATTGACTTTGTCTGTAATCAGTCGTGCGAAAAATTTGTTTCGCGTCCAGTGTGCAAGCGGCTTTAATGAGCATAGAATGCAAGCATGCGATATATATATACATCATTGTTTATAGTTTGGATTGTCTGGCTAGAAGTCACCAGTCAAACAACATAGGATAGTTTGCAAAGCCTGCTCAAGCTCTTAATAGCAACACAGAACTGCATAATAATAATCGTACCACCAGCCAACGACGACTGAGAAGTGTTTTGTGCTTTAGAGTTTAAAGGACGAAACACTGTTCCAGCGTGTTGGCTGGTTAGATTGTGATGTTAGTTTAAAATCCTTTATTGAGAGCTCGTTGAGCAGGTTTTGCGAACCAGTTGGCAAGTCATTGAATTATTTTTCATGCTGGTGGCTAGCTAGCTAATGTTAGCACAAACAACAACACTGGACCCGTCTTGGTCGCACTTAATAGAATAGAATGGAATAGAACGCCTTTATTGTCATTTCACAGAGTGACAAGAGATTCAAAGCTGTCCTATAGAGTGCACATAGACATAGGAACACATAGGAATTCCCTGAGTGGATATAAAATTATGAACGACTTACTGCAGATGAATCCTCGCGGTCTCGTCTTTTCAACGATGTGTTCCTTGTCTTCATAACCATAGTAGGTGATTTACAATCCAGCAGTTAATATTGGCAGCAAACATTTACCATTTACAGCTGTGGTTTGGACCGTAACGTCCCACTTGCCAACCACAGCAGTGCAGACTTGAATGAGCGCGCCCTCAGTACCTATGGCAATAACTCAGAAGTGGTAGCTAGGCAACCAATTTGTTGTCAAATGTGGGATTTTCTTTTATTGGTGCGCTCATGTGAATGAACGACAAGCAACCCAGACAATGGAATAATCTAGGCTATCGAATGAACCACAATCTTTGATGAAAATATATAATGGGTAATGTAATGTAAAATAAAGAAGTGCCGGAACTGTGTTCCGGTGCGTTCTGGCCAACTTCAAAGTGCAGGAACGCATATGATAAAAATACAGAAGTACCGGAACTGCGTTCCGCTGCGTTCCGGTCCACTTCAAGCACTGACAATAAGTCGATTGTGACGAGCACGAACGAATAGATTGCAATCTGCTCCCCTACCCTTCCTATTCGTTTGTGCTTGTCAATCGACTATTCGGCACAAACTGAGTAGTCATGAAAGGTACAGCCACGAGCCAGCAAGATGGTTTACGGTTTGCCTCTTTGCCAAAAGCTGCATCAGCAAATATCAAAAACAGTTTAAAAACAATGTTTTTCTACATGTGATACATGGAAATTTAGTAATCTCACCAGTAATAGTCCATTATATTGTGAAAATATCTGTGAATTTGGAGAAAAAATACCAATATTGGATGTGTTTGACCTTTGAGCTTAGACAGCAGTGCATTTAGGACCGTCATGCCTCAGTAATGGGCTCGTAGATACTTTAGAAGATCTTTCTCAGTGAACACAGTTTGTCATGGTGTTATCAATTGTAAGTTAAGACTACTTTGCATAAATGAATGAACACCATCCAGAAGCACCGCTGACTTTTCTGGGCTCGAGCCCATCTGAATTGCGACTGACAGGAAAGTGGAGAGTAATGCTGTGTTTTGCCTAGTCCATTTTTCGAAAAAAAATTTTCTCGGTGAATGGACACAGTATTATGCCGGTTCCCATGCTGCCTAGAACAGGTTTCATGTTTGAGTTTCAGATAAAGAAAGTGCCATGTAAACTAAAAAATGAAATACGGGATATAAATAAAAAATTTATGCCAACCGGTTCTACATAATGTTTAAGGTGACTTCAAATTGTGTTCTAGGATTTTTGGCCTATTTAATAAATTTAATTGATTGGAGGTTTCTAAATTCATTCAAATGGAATCAGTTGACATCAAATTTTTAACTCTGTCTGACATGTAATTTTTTTTAGTGTAATACCTTTTCGAAGCTCCAATAGAATGCCATGCATTTTATTAAATACAGACTAATCCCTCAGTGTGTTCCTATTGAACAGTGTTTTCACCCACTGGACTATGCTGATTTTTCTTGTACATTTCTGTGTCGCATACAAATTGTAGATTAGCTTGTGGTTAGTTGACGCAAATAATGGTCGATAAGCAGGTCAAATAAAGTTTTATACTCCAAAAATTGACATCCGTGCCAGGTTTAAATAAATTAACTTCCCCAACTTTTTTTGTTATGCCTGCGCATAAACTAATACACACAAACACGGACACAGGCACTGTCCCTCCTCCGCCCTCCCTCTCACCCTTTGTCTAGGACATGTTTGGTATTATTAATAGAGTCTCCTGAGCCACCCCACTCTCAGACAGGGGACAGAGAGGAGGGAAGTATAAGAGCTACAGTGTAAGAGCAGAGCTGGACATTGCAATGAAAAGAGGCAGAGAGCGGAGTCCAAGACAGACGACTCCTATACATCGTGTTCATGCGTGTGTGTTTGTGTGAGTGTCTGACATCATCACTGCTGGGCCTAACTTGGATTCTTCCATCACAGGCGACTGGACTTGTTCTCTTTCACTCTCTTTCTCTCTTTCATGCTCTTTACCTCCATCCATCTGAAACATCACTGGATAACTGCTGTGTGACTCCCAGGTAAGGACATCACTCTTACAGTCTACAGTTTTGTATTTATACCTGTTTATATTGATGAGTTTCTTTCTATTTAAATCTTTTACATATAAAAGAATTTCTGGATTTGGAGTTCCACATTAAGTCGTTCACTGTACCGTCCAAAATATGCTATTATTATTATTACTATTATTATTTTTATTTTGTATTATTATTATTATATCTGCCGCCTGATGATTCCGCACATACTTTATGTATTTACAAGAAACGAGTTCATAACACAAGCAGCTGGAAAGCAATTAAAAATCACCATATTTGACTCTCACAATGTATTTGCACTCAAATGATGGCAAAAATAACACTTTTGAAGCAGGTGTTTCAAAAGTTTGCGGAAGTCACTAAATGTTTAGCCTCTGTTTGAACATTATGTGTTTCTCCTGGAAGTTAAATTGATCAAGGGCAGCTAACTTTCTAGGATATGGCTAATCCGTTCACTTTATTGATATGCTTTCGGTTCAGTGAGAGTGCTATGTTGAAACCCTGCTCTCCCAGCGGGTAGAGTATCAATTTCCTGGTCAACGTCATTCCTGGATCTCAGAGAATCCACTGTTAAATTCACTTGGGAAGTTAAGGTGCCAGAGGGTAAATAAGCCAAGCGCACGCAACACAAGGTCACAGTCTTTCCCTTCCTGCAAGCATGTTCAGAAATACAGCACAGCAGTGCTGCCTTTAATAATTCTTAAAAGGCTTTGCACATATACAGTATTTGATTGAGCAGTCACCGGGCACATGCTACCTCTTAAAGTCTTGTTGCCCCCTCACATTTAGCATATGTGTTAAGCTGTTTGTTGTCATGAGGTTCAGACTGCATTTTTTTGGACTTAACACAGGATAATGGAAAGTTATCACCAATACTTCAACAGCATTATTCCAAAACGGTATTATCATTTTCACTGGGTTTCTTTGCGATGTCCTGTCTATCTGTGGAGGGAAATGGGGGGGGGGGGGGGGGATGCTTGTGACATTCCGCTGGTGAAATATTGCTGCCCTGAGAAAAGTTCATCTGGAAGTACTCCAGCTCTAAAAGCTGCAGAACAGAGGGACAGATGTTAAGTTTCCATCCTTTTTGCCGTGCGGTTCATTTTCTGGAGATTAATGACGATTCCTCCTCGCACAATTTGGCTTGAAAGATCCAAAGCACAGTTGTAGCATCACTCAAAAATATTGAGAGGTTTAGATAAGTCATTAGGCCAGTACCAGTGGGTTTGGCACAGGATGCCATACAGTGTAGGATTGTGATGATAAGTTTGTATAAAAAGTCAGCACATCACTCAGTGATGGGGTCACACTATTTCCAGAGTTCTGGATGGTAGTAGAGTATACTTTCTAGTCACGAATTCAGGACAACAATTTACGCAATTCAAGATTGTGTTAATGCCTTAAATTCAAATTTTTTCTCTTAAGTTTTCCCTTATGTAGACTCAAAGTCAGCGCTTCACTGAAGCCACATCAACCTTATATTGAGAGAAATATTCAAGGCCAAGATGCCAAGCTTTTATGGCCACTGCATTACATCAATTTGAAAATATTAAGAACTTGAACAGAATGTTTTTACACAGTATCCCATAATTCAGCAGGACATATTTGGGGTAGTTGGAAACCTTGGAATCTCCACTAGAATTTATATTCTGATATGCCTGAATATGCCTGATATGCATATATGCCTGAGGTTCCACAGGTTTCAGTCCAGCAACCGCATTTTACGAAGCCACATTTAATGGGGTTAAACTAGTTGAATGTCCCAATCATTACATTCAATTAAGACATTTGATAGGATGAAAGCAAGAATGAAAGTGCAATCCACTCTGGCAAACATCCAAGCTAGAAAGTATCTTGGTTGATCAGCCTGCAAGAATAAAACTTTTCCATTCACCATCAGGTATACTTGTATCTATTTTTTTTAATTATTACCCTCATTTGTATGGCCTGAACTAAGAACACATCCTTTTTTGAGTCCAAAGATTTAGGCCAGTTTTTGTTTGTAGACATGTATTTGATCAAATATTTTGGATAATAGAAGCATGGCTGAGAATTGAAGCAATCATTATTGTTATTATTATTATTATTATTATCATTATCATTATTATTGAAGTAGTAATAGTGTTTGTAGTATTTAACCCTCAACTGTGAATTTGGGTCCCCGGTGGAATTATTCTGCCTCAGCATTCATGGGAAGGACAGCGATGTATAATAGTCCATCATTGACCTGCTATTTGGTGGAAAATTTCGCATTCTTTTACTTACATAGGGGAGGTGGGTCAGTGGACTACAGAGAATTGCAAAGACAAAACATAACTCAAGGAGCAGGAGAGATGGTCAGGATTTAAATGAAAACAATGATCATTGCCTGTCATATTCTCTAACCAACATGATTTGTGACCCCCATCCACCACAGTCATTAAAGTAGGGAAATGCATTTAAATGTAAAGAGGAGATATCTGTATGATCAAATTTCATTGCAGTCAGGGTTTGAAAAGGAAATAAATGATATTTGAGGTTTTTTTTGCCCTTGGCACTCATGTCCTCCCAAGTGCCTAAGCCCTCCACTGCAATTATGTCTTTGTATAGCTTGTGCAGAAAGTTGTTGTCTAAGAATACATTTACTGTGAGGCACAGCAAGTTTGTTGAAAGATAATGTACGATTACCCCAACCAAAGAAGTATATGAAACAAACCCAGCTCAACATAGCCTAATGCAGACATAATATTAAATTAATTCAATGGAAGGGGCAAGCCTGGATAATAACATTCTCTCCGTTGTCATCATTGGACATTTTGCCTACCAGCAAAATACAAACTGAGATTGATTAATAATTATGGCTGGAATTGTCGACTGACACAGTCCATTCAGCAGCTTATTTAAACCTTGGCGACAAGATCCAGAAGTAGGCCTAGTAATGAATAGCACTTAACCGTTTCAGTTTTTTTTTCCTGCGTATCCTTTAATGTGATTCTGCTGCATTCAGCAGGGTAAAATCTTGCGCTATAATTATACCTTTATTAAAACAGGTTATGTCCTCAGCTTTGAAAAGGATTCAATTGGAAAGAAATCATACTCTGTAAAGATAATGCATGTTTATTTAATTTGCCACTCTCTGTTTGTGTGGAAGAGATAACCCATACATTTGTTGGGGAGTGCATCATGAAAGAAAAAATTTGAATACGGGCCATTCTTCACTAAATGTAAAATCAATTTGCTATGGTAAACAATCACACAAAGGTATCACTTCAGGAATCACCGATCACCCTGTTGTAAAAAAATCACGAGCCTGCCTGCCACCGAAGCAACGAATGAAGTGGTCGCCAACCCTTTTCCCTCCAAGCAAGGCAAAACACATCCCATTTCCCAGTTGGTGATCTTGATGAGCAGCAAATTAGCCAAATCAGGAGCGGTGAATTAGGGTTGGAGTAAAAACCGGATGGTTTCTCTCTGGGTACAGCTTGGAAACCTCTGAACTAATGCACTGCAAGATTCAGGGTTTTTCCCTTTGAAAAAAGGAAATAGGGTGTCATCTAGTGGTGCATGGAGAATATTGCACTTAGACTGCCACTCAACTGTCAAGATTACAGAGTTATAAAATAGTACAATAATGCGCTCCACCATGTTGATGGGGGTTATTCTTTTGCTGTGTCTGTTTGTCATAATGATATCTCAGAAAGTTCAAAACTGATTTAATTGAAACTTTGTTGTAAGGTTGGTTCAGAGCTTAGGAAGAGTTGATTGAATTAATTCGCCAATTGGCCAAAAGGGAAGATTAAGTCAAGTACCTCATCAGCATCCTTAGCGGAGGTCAACTTAGCAATTTTATAGATAAGATATGCTTATATGATGGAAAAGTTATTCGGCAATAAAAAGATTTTTTTTTTCAATCATTCATTCTGCTCTAGCTTTTGGTGTAAATACAGTGAGCTCAAAAATTACAGGCACCCCTGACTGGCAATGCACAAACAATAGAAAAAAAAAACATATAAGCAATAAAATAATAGAGAAATAGAATATACCAGCATGTGTAAAATAATTTACTGAATTAATGTTTTTAGAAGAAAGGTAAGAAGCAAAGTCATAATCATTTAATACAAAGTAAACTTTAACAAACTCAAGGTTTCATAATAATTGGCACCCTTTATTTACTACTGAGTGCAACCACCTCTGGCAAGGATAACAGCATGAAGTATTTTCCTGTAATGTTTGACAAGGTTAAGGCACACATTTGGGGGGATTTTGGACCATTCCTCTGAGCAGATCCTTTCAAGATCCTTCACATTCTTGGGTTTGCGTTTCTCAACAGCCCTCTTCAACTCAGCCCACAGGTTTTCAATTGGATTGAGATCTTGCGACTGAGATGACCACAGCAGAATGCTGATTTTGTTGTCAGGGAACCATTATGTGTGGATCTTGAGGTATGCTTTGGGTCATTGTCTTGTTGGAAAGTCCACCTACAGCCAAGTTCGAGTCTTCTGGTGGAGGCAACCAGATTGTCAGCCTGATGCTTGGTGGAATTCTTTATACCATTTATTGTAACCGGTGCCCCTGGACCTCTTGAATTAAAACAGCCCCAAAACATGCTCTCTTCATGATGTAAACATGGCTTCTTGATTTCTTCCATTTTTTCCTTTTTTTTTGTCATATGTAATTGTTTCAGATCATCCAACTGATTTTTATCTAATACAAAGACAATGGAAGTAAACAGAGCATGCAGCTTTAAATGATTCTTTTATTTATTGAAGGAGTCTTTCAAAACCTATATCACTCACATAACAAAATAATTGCCTTCCTTAATCTAATTTCTGGTTGTGCCACCCTTGAGGGCAACAAATGCCATCAAAAGTTCGTAATGACTGCAAGTTAGCCTTCCAAATCACTGTGGTGGAATTTTGACTCACTCTTTTTTGCAGGTATTGTTTGAATTTAACTACATTGGAGGGTTTTCAAGCATTAACTGCTTGATTAAGTTCCTGCCATTGGATATCAATTGGATTCAAGTCAGAAGTTTGACAACTGCTCAAGAACCACCATTTCGTCTCTTTTAAGCCATTCAGAGCTGGACTTGCTTGTGTGCTTTGGATCATTGACTGCGTTTCCATGGACAGTTATAATCCGAATACTACCCCTGTTCTGAATAAGACAATATTTCAATTAAGGTGTTTACATGAGTTGCTTATAGCATATTCCATTCATATTCCCATTTGCATGGGAATGCAAGTAACCGTCCTCCCTCAGCAACCTTTTCAAAAACATCTGCACTGCGATATTTGCGGCCATTCAAAAACTTCATGATATTCCTTTCCTTCAGAACATGTAGCATATTGATAGTTTCAACCTCTCTCCAAAAATTTTGGTACTTCTTTTTTCAGCAGCTGTCATATAGTAAACAAACTTGAGGCTTACGTCGTAAAGTTTAACTACTGTATGTGGTGCAAAATGTTGTGAAAAACATGCTGTCCCAGTAGAACATTATAGTGGGATTAAGGTGTATACATATCAACAATGCATTAATGGTGGTATGGAATCAGAATAGTCAATGTGTTACACCAATTGTCAATTACTCCTACTATGATCTTGTTCTGATTAAGGTTACGAGAACATACTCTTTACATGGCAAAGTTATACTCAGACCATTACCTAAATAAGGTTAATATCTGATTATTGCCGTCCATATGAGTGTGTTCGTTGTACTGCTGCATAAACCAAATGCGCTTGAGCTTTAGATTGCAAACTGATGGTCTGGAAGCTCTCCCATGCATGCCTTTGTTGCTCTGTCACTTTTTCATTGTGGTATCATGAACACTGACCTTGATTGAGCCAAGTGAGGCCTCCAGTTCATCAGATTTCAGTCTGGGTTGTTTTGTGACCTCCTGATTACTCATCTATGTGATCATTGAGGAATTTCGGTTGGCTGGCCACTCCTGAGCAGGTTAACCACTGTTCCAAGTTTGCTTCACTTGTAGATAATGGATCCCAGTGTGGTTTCCTGGCATGCAAGTGGCTTAGAAAGGGCTTTATAGCCCTTTCCATACTGATAGATGTCAACGGCTTAGTTTCTCATCTGTTCTTGAATTTCTTTAGATAGCAACATCATGAGCTGCTTTTTTTGAGTCGATTGACGAGCACGAACGAATAGGAAGAATAGGGGAACAGATTGCAATCTATTAGTTCGTGCTCGTCAATTGACTTATTGTGACTTTCAAGATAGAGGCGACTGGAAACTACCTCAAGGTACTGTTTGCATAAATAGTCTTTTTTTAATAAACTACCTGTGCATTTTCAAAGTTCTCAGTGCCTCGTTTTAAATGTCAGGGCCCTGGGAATTCTACCAATGAAGTGTGGAGCTACTTTGAGCTTTGTTAATGATGAAAAAAATTGCAATTTCTTTGCATGGCAACGCTATGCCCGACTCACTACCATTGAAAACCTGTTGGGAGCTTCGGCTAAAAAGCTATTTATTTTTAAATGTTGCGTGCGTACGGAGGTGGGGTATTCGACTAAAGTTAGTATTCATTATCATGTTTCAGTACACCCCAAGTCAATTTCACACCGGAATTCTCCTTTAAGACCACAATTCCAGGCCCGGGTTTTGTGGTATGTCAGACTGCTGTGAAGTATCCGGCGGCACTGACCCTTACACTTATGGATTTCATCTCCAATTTCTGCATTTTTTGACAGTATAATTTATATTAAGGTGGCTATTCATGAATTCAAAATGTTTGAGTCAAAAAGAGTACATTTAAAATTGGAAACATCTTAAGTATACTGAATCACAAATTTTGACTCAAAACAGCATCACTTATGAGCCTGGCTGACAAATGTGTGTTGTTTTATGAGCTACAGGAATTTAGAAAGTTTGAAAGACATTGACATTTCACCTCATCATCAATATGAAAAGGAAAATGCCTCTCAAGTTTTTGATGCAAAGAACAACGTTGACCAAAAACAAAACGGTAGGTTGTTTTACTGATTAGCCGTCACGTATGAGCGAATTAACTTTTGATTGCTGATTAGATGAAAAGAAGGACAGTCACACACTCGCAGCCATGATGCAATTATCATTATTTTAGGCAATCACCAACGTTTCAACATAAGTCCTCTTCAAGGCATTGGTGGATGATTCAATTTCCTGAAGACAAGTTTTGTCAAAACTGTTGGTAAACTGATAATTTAATCATTGTCACACCGCGGCAACAAGTGTGTCATTGCCCATCTTCATATTTGTATTTTTACTGTGGTCAGCACCTCTCCAACATCAGTGTACACTCCATCTCTCCCCTTACCTGGAAAAGTGCAAGGGAGCTGCTTTCGACTTGACATGCATTTTAAGGGAAAGTTATTGAAGAGCTTTTATACCTTCAATGGCCCTGGTCTAAAAATCCGGTTGGAGGAGATTAATTGATTGTCCTCTTTAGCTCGGTCCACAGGTTTCCTATTGGGTTTAGGTCAGGGGACAGTGATGGCCGTAGCAAACCAAGATTCTGTGGTCGCTGAATAATTTCTTGTGCTGATTTTGATTCAAGCATTGGATGATTGTCCTGTAGCAAGATTCAACCATGGCCCAGTTTACATTATGTTTTCTGGCGGAGACAGGTTTTCATTTAATATTTGCTGGTACTTGTTGAAGTCCATGACACTGTGAATCTTAACTAGGTGTGCTTCCTTTGGAAGGAAAACAGCCCCTCAATCTCAAAGATCCACAAACAAACTTCACAGACGGTATTGGCTTCTTTATGGAATACCTAGCTATGTTTCTATGCCAAAGCCTCCTTTGGATTTCTGCAATTCTTTTACCATTTACCATTTACCAAAATAAGCACTCATGCTCTTCCAAGCAGATTTTTAGCTTTGCAATATGCATTTAACTTCTTATTTATTTACATAATTGTCGATTTGGATATTTTTTTTTTTTTTACCTTTGCAGCAACTTTCTTACAGTCATGTCCATGTGTTAAGCTCAACAACTTTCTTGTGCACATCGCTGTATTTATATGTCCAAACCATGATGATGGGTGACTAAAGGAAACTAGCCTATGTGTCATTTTGTATTTATACCCCATGAAACAGGAAGTTATTGAAGACCATTTATGTTTCCCTGATCATTGTGATAAAAGAAAAATATTAATTGGGAATTCATTTAAATAATTTTCCTTGTAAGATTTTCAGGGGTGCCAATGATTGTTTCTCATTTGTATATTTATTTTAAGGTGAGGACATTTTTCCTTCCACTAGTTTCTTATCCCTCTCAGAACCGGTGCACATTGCAATGTACACCCTCACCCCCCAACTCCCCCTTTTTCTTTAATGCTTTGTGATATTTTTCACCATTAGTCCATCTACAACCCCAATTCCGAAATAGTTGGGACAAAGTGTAAATTATGAATAAAATCAAAAATACAATGACTTTCAGATCACATGAGCGAATATGTTATTAACAATAGAACATGGATAACATTTCAAATGTTGAAACTGGGACATATTACATTTTTATCAACATAATGAGCTTATTTCAAATTTTCCGGCTTCAACAGGTCTCAAAAAAGTTGGGGCACAGGCAAAAAAGGGCTGAAAAAGCAATTAATATATTACACAATAAGCTGAAAGAACATTTCATAAGTTACTGCGCCCTCCATAATTATCGGCACCCCTGGTTAAGATGTGTTCTCTAGCTTCTAATAAATTCAGTTTTTTTCTAAATAATATTGGACCACAATGAAAAAAAGAGGAAAATCCAACCTTTAATTCTAGTGCATTTATTCAGAGGGAAAAACAATCCCACATTAAGAAATTATTCTTTTACATCGAATCATGTGCGCCACAATTATTAGCACTCCTGATGTTAATACTTTGTACAACCCCCTTTTGCCTACACAACAGCACCTAATCTTCTCCTATAATGTTTCACAAGATGGGAGAATACAGAAATGGGATCTTCGACCATTCCTCTTTGCACAATCTCTCTAAATCATCCAGCGACCTGGGTCCTCTCCTCTGCACTCTCCTCTTCAGCTCACTCCACAGGTTTTCAATGGGGTTGAGGTCTGGGGACTGAGGAGGGAGGAGCTTGATTCTGTGTCTGGTGAACCATTTCTGTGTAGATTTGGCCACATGATTTGGGTCATTATCTTGCTGAAAGACCCAGTGACGACCCATCTTCAGATTTCGGGCAGAGGCCACCAGATTTTGATTTACAATGTCCTGGTATTTCAAAGCATTCATGACGCCATGCACCCTAACAAGGCTCCTAGGGCCTCTGGAAGAGAAACAGGCCCACAGCATCACCGATCCTCCCCCATACTTCACAGTGGGCATGAGGTGCTTTTCTGCATACTCATCTTTTGTGTTCCGCCAGACCCACTTAGAGCGTTCGTTGCCAAAAAGCTCTATCTTGGTCTCATCTGACCGAAGCACACAGTCCCAGTTGAATTCCCAGTACCGCTTAGCGAACTCCAGACGTTTGTGTTTATGACTGAGTGAGAATAGGTTTTTTTCCGTGCATGCCTCCCAAACAGCTTGTTGGCATGTAAATAGCGCCTGATGGTTGTTTTGGAGACTTTGTGACCCCAAGATGCTACCATTTGTTGCAATTCTTTAACAGTAAGCTTTGGAGAACTTTTTATTTCTCTTACCATCCTCCTCACTGTGCGTGGTAGCAAAATAACCTTGCGTCCTCTTCCAGGCTTGTTTACCACTGTTCCAGTTGTTTTAAACTTCTTAATGATTCCTCTGACAGTAGATATGGGCAGGTGCCGGCGAGTGGCTATTTTCTTGTAGCCGTTGCCTGACTTGTGAAGGTCGACACACATCTGCCTTACTTGAATGGTCTGTTCCTTTGTCTTTCCCATGATGAAGAGTGGATAAGAGAAATGGCCTCTGTGTCACGTCATATTTGTACCCCAGGGAAACAGGAAGTGATTAATTACTAATTAAATGTTCCTAGATACTCTGATCAACTTTGTAAACTACTGTTGAAATGACAGAAATGCTTCAATAATATTTATTTCCTAGGAATTGGTAGGGGTGCCAGTAATTGTGGAACAGGTGATTTTATGAAAAATAATTATTTCTTATCTTTTACCGGTTGAGAACATTTAGCGCATAATTAAACGAAAAAGTCCGTCAAAGGAGACCCAAAACTCCCCAGCAGCTGGAAGCCTGTATTAAACAAGAGTGGGATCAAATTCCAATGGCTAAACTCAAGAAACTTGTCTCCTCAATGCCCGGACGCCTCCACTCTGTGTTAAAAAGAAGAGGGGATGCTACACCATAGTAAACAGGCCCCTGTCCCAACTTTTTTGAGACCTGTACCAGCCATCAAATTTGAAATGAGCTCATTTTGCGGATAAAATTGTAAAATTTCTCAGTTTCAACATTTGCTATGTTATATCTGTTCTATTGTGAATAAAATACTGGCTGGTGTGATTTGAAAGTCATTGTGTTTTGATTTTATCCACAATTTACACTTTGTTCCAACTATTTCGGAATCGGGGTTGTGATTGGATGTTCAAAAGCCAATTAGGCAACAGGTTGCCCCCCCCAATTCCTTTTGAAAATTAAAAAAAAAAAAAAAACACCACAATTTAAATTTGCAGTACATTTTTTTGATTAAGTCGTATTTCTGGATGCATTTGGGATGGGGAAAATGCAAAGTTGTATAATTTCCATTCCTGAAACATAATTCTGGTCTTAGAGGGTTAAAATTCAGAATTATAATTTATCAATATTTTCAAAACAGGTTTAGAAGCATTGACAGCAACTACATTTTCTAAATAATATTGGAGGTCCCCTATCATGTCACTTGGTGTAACGACTTCTGATGGCTGAACAAGTCATTTCAAAATCTGTTTCTTCATGACATCATATGCAGAAGTAACCACCCAGAGGCAAGTTGGACTGATTACCTTCAGCCAAGCAGTTAATCAGTTTCTTTATTATTTTTGGTGATCATTCCCCGATTACCCTATTTCAGAGTGATGGGCGTGTCAGGGTAAGAAAGTAAGCCCATGAAGCGATGTACTTGTCATGCATAGTGCCTACTGTACAAGCCTCCAAAGGCATGTTATGACCTGTGGTCACTTCATCTGGTCAGGTCTTGGGTCAGTGAAACATTATGCAGCAATAAAATGAAGTCATCAGACCACACAAATTTACCGATTGACCATTTTCTCCCATCAATTGATTTTTTAATCACAGCTGGCAGAGGCATACACCAGGATGGCAATGCCAAGATTCATTGGGCTCAAATTGTGAAAGAGTGGTTCATCAAGCATGAGGAATCATTCTTACACATGATTTGGCCACTGTACAGTCCTGATCTTAACCAATTGAAAGTCTTTTTCATATTGTTGAATCATAAACACTGACTTTAACTGAGGCAAGTGAGGCCTGCAATTCTTTAGATGTTGTTTTGGGTTTTTTTTTGTGACTGCCTAGATCTGTTATCGATCCACTCTTGGAGTAATTTTGATAGGCCGGCCACTCCTGGAAAGGTTCAGCACTGTTCTAAGTTTTCTCCAATTGTGGATAATGGCTTTTACCATGGTTTGCTGGAGTCCCAAAGCCTTAGAAATGGCTTTGTAACCCTTTCCAGACTGATAGATGCCAATGACTTTGTTTCTCATCTGTTCTTGAATTTCTTCAGATTGTGGCATGATGTGTTGCCTTTTGCGATCTTATAGCCAACTTCACTTTGTCAAACAGGTTCTATTTAAGTAATCTTGAATATTAAATTCAGTAAAATCAAATAAATTAAGTAATCTGGCCAGGCAGTATTCAGGCCTGGGTGTGGCAATTGAAATTGAACTAAAAAATGTGGTTAATCACAGTTAATTCATGATTTAACAAGGGGGGTAATTACTTTTTCACATAGGGCCAGGTAGGTTTGGATAACTTTTTTCACTTAATAATTTAAATCATCATTTAAAAATGCATTTTGCATTTACTTGGCTTATCTTTGTCTGATATTAAAATGTGTTTGATGATGTGAAACATTTAAGTGTGACAAATAAGCAAAAAAAAAATCAGGAAGGGGGTGAATACTTTTTCACAGCTCTGTACATTTTCTTTGATCGTATGTGCATCTCATAGAAAAGCACCCAATACTACAATTCTTTGCTTCAATTCTGTTTGTGATGGGTTGTTACTTTAGTGAATATGATTTCAAATTACGGTATATGTGTGACTTTGCTGTGTTCTGTGCAGGAGGCTCCTCCCCTTGGTCTGTGTGAAGTAAGATGATCTCTCTTCCCTTGCAGAATGGACAACCTAACAGCGGGTGGAACAGGGGGAGTCCATATAACATGCAACTCATCTGGCATGCATAGCTATATTTACACACTTGTCCCTGTGGTCTATGGCTGCAACTTTGTCATTGGTATTGTGGGAAACAGCATGGTGGTGGCCGTAATTTACTGCTACATGAAGCTTAAAACTGTGGCCAACATCTTTGTGTTCAACCTGGCAGTGTCTGACCTCACGTTTCTCATCACCCTTCCCATGTGGGCCGCCGTCACCGCCATGGGCTACAACTGGCCCTTTGGCAGCTTTCTGTGCAAGGCAAGCGCTGGCCTGACCATCTTCAACCTCTACACCAGCATCTTCTTCCTCACCTCGCTCAGCATCGACCGCTACCTGGCCATCGTCCACCCGGTGCGATCGAGGCAGCGTCGGACGGTGGTGTACGCCCGCATCACGTGCGTCCTTATCTGGATCTTCGCCTTCCTACTGAGCCTGCCCACTGCGCTAATCCGCAATGTTATCCCCATTGAGCACCCCAACACCACGGTCTGTGCTATTCTGGACGAGAAGCAACTCAACAAATTCCTGGTGGCCATAGGTCTGATAAAGGGCGTCCTGGGCTTCCTCATCCCCTTCATCATTATCGTCACCTGCTACTGCCTGATTGGCCGTGCACTAGTGGATGCCCGGCGTCTCCAAGGTAGCCGCTCCCGTGGAGATGAGGTGTTGCGCATGCTAGCTGCCGTGGTGCTAGCTTTCTTCCTGTGCTGGATGCCGCATCAGGTCTTCCACTTCATGCACGTGCTGGCTTTGCTCAAAGTGATTGAGAACTGTCGCACCATAGACATCATCGACACGGCCTTGCCCTTCACCATCTGCATCGCCTACTTTAACAGCTGCATGAACCCCATCCTGTATGGCTTCGTGGGTCGTAACTTCCGTCGAAACCTCCTGCGACTGTTGAGGTGCAGGTCTAGGTCAGAAACCAGACACTCCCATCCCAGCCTCACCACCAAGATGAGCACCCTTTCGTACCGCGCCTCCGAGACACTGCGCCTCGCGTCTGGCAAAGCCCCCAGTGGGCAGGCAGCCAAGTGAGCAGCGGACACTACAGAGCTCCCTGACTGGTGCTGCTGTCTTCCATTGGTCAGTCGAGGGGATTAGAGGGCGTTGAAACATTACAGAGTCCGATGGCATGGCAGTGTGGTTAAGTCTTGTTTTGAATGAACTTGACAAGAGTTTGCCTTTACAAGACAATTGTGAACGTGCCCTAAAGAAAAGGGTCTAAATTCTACTGTCATGATTAGAATTCAAACTGGAAATGCCAAGTGTTGAATAAACTAAAAGAAAACATGGAGAGTGAGATCATGCAGTTTAAAGGTGAACCCTTATCTGCTTCATTTTGTCATCGTAAGATTCCCAAGTCAGAGTTCATGTTTGAGTCTATAAAGTGACTGCAGAAAATCCTACTCAGTATGGGAGACTATGATATTATTTGAAATTTTACAATAACTTATTACTTACAAAGGATTGTATGTGTGTGATTGCATTAAATGAATGCAAATTAAATTCTGGTATTTCTAATCGTTGGAAATATAATGAGTGAGAGTATGTACTGTAGAGGAGTGATGTACGAGTGAATGGAACAATAGTGCTCACTGCAGATTTTCAGTGATTATTTAAGCACACATTGATAGCCACTGCCAAACTTCTGTAGGTTCTGGATACAATGGACAAAGCTGTAGCTTTCTTACCTTGCTGGCACAAAATATTTATGTATGATTGAATGAAAAGTTTGTGAGAATAAAAGTGTATTCCTGTTATCCCGTAACCAACATCTGCCTGACAAAAGAGTAAGATGCATCTATGTCTCTGTGTAAAATGTCAGATTAATGCCAGTTCTTAACCCAAAAGAGTTTACATTGTGACAGCTTAAACTTGCTATGAACTTAAGTTGTGTGCAGTGACGATTATACACCACCACTTTCATCTAAAAGGTGTCCTCATTCAACACCAATTCCAATGAAGTTGGGGCATTATGTAGAACATGCATTAAAACAGAATACAATGATTTGCAAATCTCATAAACGCATATTTTATTCACAACTGAATAAAGACAACATATCAGATGTTGAATGTGAGACATTTTACAACTTCATGAAAAATATTTGCTCTTTTTGAATTTGATGGCAGCAACACACCTCAAAAAAGTTGGGACAAGGCTATGTTTACCATTGTGTAGCATCCCCTCTTCTTTTAACAACAGTCTGTAAATGTCTGGGAAGTAAGGAGTTTTTGGAGAGCAGTGTTGTCCCACTCTTGTCTGATGATGGATTCTAGCTGCTCAACAGTCCCTCCTTGGTCTTCCTTGTCAGATTTTTCATTTTATGATGTGCCAAATGTTTTCGAATGGTGACAGGTCTGGACTGAAGGCAGGCCAGTTCAGCACCCGGACTCTTCTACTGCACAGCCATGCTGTTGTGATGGATGCAATATGTGGTTTAGCATTGTCTTGCTGCAATATGCAAGGTCTGCCCGGAAAGAGACATTGTCTGGATGGGAACACATGTTGTTGTAAAACCTCTATTTCCTTTTCAGTATTGATAGTGCCTTCCAAGATGTGTAAGGTGCCCACACCATAGGCACTAATGCAACCCGATACCATCAGAGATGAGGGCTTTTGAACTGATAACAAGTTGGATGGTATGTCTCCTATTTAGTCTGCACGATACGGCATCTGAGGTTTCCAAAGAGAATCCCAATTTTTGATTTATCTGTCCCCAGAACAGTTTTCCATTTTGCCTCAGTCCATTTTAAATGAGCTTTGGCCCCGAGAAGACAGCAGCATTTCTGAATCGTGTTCACATATGGCTTCTTCTTTGCATGATTCCGCTTTAACTTGCATTTGTGGATTGAACGGCGGACTGTGTTCACAGACAAGGATTTCGGGAAGTGTTCCTCGTTTTGAATACACTGCTGCCAGAAAGCCCAAAGATCCCAAGCATCCAATATTGACCTTCGGCCTAGTCCCTTGTGCACAGACATTTCTCCAGATTCTCTGAATCTTTTAATGATATTATGTACTGTAGACGGTGGGATATTCAAAGTCTTTGCAATTTTACATCAAGGAACGTTTTTCTGAAATTGTTCCCAATTTTTAGATGCAGTATTTTGCACATTGGTGAACCTCTGCCTATCTTTACTTCTGAGAGACTCAGCCTCTCCAAAATGCACTTTTCACACCCAGTCATGTAACTAACATTTTGCCAATTAACCTAATTAGTTGCAAAATGCTTCTCCGGTTATTTTTTATTAGTACCACTTACTTTTCCAGCCTTATGTTGTCCCTGTCCCAAGTTTTTTGAGATGTGTTGGTGCCATCAATTTCAAAATGAGAAAATATTTTTCATGAAATGGTAAAATGTCTCACTTTCAATATCTAATATGATGTCTTTTTCCTATTGTGAAAAAAATGTGCTTTTATGATATTTGCAAATCATTGCATCCTGTTTTTATTCATGTTTTACACAGCGTCCCAACTTCATTGGGATTGGGGTTTGTATATTACTTCTCTATAATCTTTTGGTGAAAATGTATTGAAAAATACTATTGCAGGCGATGAGAACAAAAAAGAAAAATCATTTTCATGATTATATTGAGGAAACAAAAACACTGAAAACCTTTTTTTTTTTTTTACAATTGAAAGGTGCCGCAAATTTTTTTTTTGACTTTTGCATAGTTTGAATGCATGTTCGAAGACTCATTCCATGATTATTGACGCTAAAAGATTTGTTCAAACTGGTTCGGGGCAATATTATTTTGCAAAATTACCTCTGATGGTCAGTTGTAACAATAGAGGTACGAAATGGAAGTTACACTGCCCTCCATAATGATTGGCACCCCTGGTTAAGATGTGTACTTTAGCTTCTAATAAAGTCAGTTTTTTTCTAAATGATATAGGACTACAATGAAAAAAAAGAGGAAAATACAACCTTTAATTCAAGTAAATTTATTCAGTTCAGAAACTTTATATTTTTCTTACCATGCTCCTCACTGTGCCTGGTGGCAAAATAACCTTGCGTCCTCGTCCAGCTCGTTTACCATTGTTCCAGTTGTTTTAAACTTCTTAATGATTCCTCTGACAGTAGATATGGGCAGGTGCAGGCGAGTGGCTATTTTCTTGTAGCCATTGCCTGACCTGTGAAGGTCGACACACATCTGCCTTACTTGAATGGTGTGTTCCTTTGCCTTTCCCATGTTGAAGAGTGGATAAGAGAAATGGCCTCTGTGTCACATCATATTTATACCCCAGGGAAACAGGTAGTGATGAATTACTAATTAAATGTTCCTAGATACTCTGATCAACTTTGTAAACTACTGTAGAAATGACAGAAATACTTCAATTACATTTATTTCCTAGGAATTGTTAGGGGTGCCAATAATTTTGGAGCAGGTGATTTTATGAAAAATAATTATTTCTTAGTCAGGGATTTTTTTCCCTTAAAATTCACTTGACTTGAAGGTTACATTTTTCTACAATTTTCAGTGTGAGAGTATGCTTCTGCAATAAAAATTGTATTTATTTTAAGGCTTTTAACACATCTTAACATCTTCTCCAATAATTATGGAGAGCGCTGTAAGTGCCTCTGATGTTTGTTATCTGTGTATGACAAGTTAAAAAAAAAAAAACTGGAGGTTGATAGCGTGACAACTCTGTGATGATATTAATAGTGCCACTGTTGAAAAGATGAAAGTATCAAGATCTACTATTTCTGGACAATGGTCCGGAAAATGGTCTGCTGCCAAAATTTAAAAAAACATTTCTTGAAGCTGGAAACATCAAAAAAAAGATTTAAAATTGCACAGATATTCAAGGATTGGACACTAACAGACTAGGAACAAGTCCTTTGCGCCGATGAATCGAAATTCTACATTTTTTCATCCAAATGCAAAACTTATGTGGGCCGCAGGATGAAAGAATTTTTCAAAAATGACTTTATAACCCCCTCAGTAAAACATGGAGGTGGTAATATTATGGTTTGGGGTTTGGTCAGCTCGAAAAGAGCTGATGATTTCATAAAAATTGACTGAATCATGGATCAAAGGAAGTAATGCACCATCCTTGTTAGGCATGCATTGCCATCTGAAGAGAGACTGATTGTTCAGGGATTTTATTTTCAACAAGATAATGACCCTAAACACACCTCTAAGTTGTGCAAGAATTATCTCAGTTGGAAGGAATCATCTGGTCACCTAAGTTATGCCTTGGCCTGTTCGAGGTCCAGACCTTGATCCGATTGAGCAAATCTGGGATTTGCTTGATACCAAGGTGAACACATACCATAAAACCATAAAATAATCTCTTTGGAATGCACTTGAAACATATGAAATGTTTAATCGATTGAGGAAATAAAAAAAAAAATCAACATTAGGCCTGAAAGGTTAAATGCTGTAATCAAAGCAAAGGGTGGCCACACTAGGTATTGACTTTTTCTCCCAAAAGTACATTATTATTTTTATTTTTACTAAACATTCTTTTCTGTTCACTTATTTTATCCATATGATCCAATGTTACATGAAATAAATACTTGAATAGTACTTGGTTTCTGATTTATCTTCATTTGGTTAAGTGTATAATCATCACTTTACACTCCTGCCAGAGGTCGCGTTAACCAAATATTTTCCGTCATTGACAGAATTTTTTAAACAATGACGGATTATTTCGAAGGCCGTCTGCCATTTTGACAATGTAATTCACACCCCCGTCCAATTGGTGGTGGGTGTCATATTGTCTCGAGCATTGTCTTTGATCTGTATAACAGAGATGTCAAGTCTCACGCATTCGGCGTAGGTCTCACGCATTTTTTAGGATTATTCACCGTCGTCCACAATTGTTCAACGAACGCTTATTAATGAGATTCTCAAACGGAATTAAAATCCTTGTGCATTGAAGTTTGAGTTTCACTTGTGTAAAGGTGCACCTCGCCATGGAAGTTGATTATGACCTTGGACTTCTCATGCTTCTCTTAACTCAGGGATTGGAAACAATGCATGTTTTCATGATTGTTTAAATTGTTTAAATTAAATAAGACCATTTGGAACATCTTTATGCAATTCCATTGCCTTCAATCCCTCAGTAAAGACAAGCGTAAGAATTCCCGAGTCATAATTAATTTCCGTCTCACTAGTGGGGAAGTCCGCCATAATGCACGTGAAACTGATTAACTTAATGCACAATGACTAAAATTTCGTGTGTGAACTTCTTCGTTTCGCTTGGATTGAATAATTGCTGACTACAGCACAGGAATGTGAATGCCACAAAGAGGGGAGACTCCCAGTCACTGGGGCAGTACCCTCAAAGGTGCTGCTGTTGTACCTTAGAAGTGGGTTTTTATTTGTTTTGGAACATAAAAGTACCTTTTAGGCCCTAAAAAGGTTCACACATGTACCTTAAGGTCCTATAATTAGCACCAAAGGGTACATAACACCTTGGGGAACAGAAATGGACTCCTGCTGTACCCCTATTTCTGAGAGTGTAGGACCACTTAGCGAGACTGCGGCTGTTAGGCTTAGTGAAGCCCAGCAATAACTGAAAGCATTGCTCATTTGCGCACTGGTACTGTGTGGGGGGAGAAATTATTTGTTATGTTTTATAAAGTTCATACAGCAGTAAGTTCGAAAATCCCCGCAATGCTGTATTTAACACAGTGCGCTACGTGTGTCGACATGAATCACTGTCGGCATCAGTTAATGGGTAATCTATAAATTATTCTGTTAATTTTTTTTTCTAAAATAAAATAATTATTTTAAAAAATAAAATTACAATGACAGATAATAATAAATTATGACAGAATTTTTATGCCCCTGTCCATCACATTGACGGACAATCAGAAAGTGTAACGCGATCTTTGACTACAGCATGCAGTTTTTTTTTTTTATTACAAACAGCACGTGGAAAGCATCTTACTTCGGAACTTATACTTTTTATGTACTTGCAGTTGAATTCTCTTGTTGTTGTACTTGTGTTTTGACTATGGTACACTTAAGTGACTTGTGCTTCACTGAGCAGATGTTGCAAAGGTACAATTTGGGAGCCACAGGACTGCCACTGCGGTGCCACTACCTGCAAAGCAAATTCAAAGAACACCATGGTTTCTTACTGTTTCAGGTCTTCATTCATGACCACATCACCATATTTTGGCTGGTAATATTGCATAACTGATGAAAAGGACAATCTGAAAGACTTTTTTGAACAGTTAATTAATTTGAAATGAAACTGATGCTCATATGAACTGCTAATCAATGCAGAAACTTGTCGGACACTGGCCATTTCTCTGCATAACCTACAAAAGGAAAACTCAAATTTCATGAAAAGCAAGGGACACTGGATACTGCTTTGGAGTTGGACTTCTAATTGCTATCACAAATTAGACTTCCTGGGAGCTCTTGCCTCTGCGCCCCAAAGCCAATGCTGGAACCTAAGGTGGGTCATCACCAAAGCAACCAACTGTATTCATGAATAATACATTCAATTTAAGCACTGTAAATCACCCCAGTATGTTTTTTGGGAGAAAAGTCTCATGCAATGCTATACCTATAGGAGTGAATTACATTGTTGAAAGTTAATGTTTAAGTTTTTTGGCCCGCACCTGCATATTCCCGAGTGCAGTTTGTGAAATCTGTGTAACGTGTAAAATGTGTTGGTGTTTTGTGATGTTAAATGGTGTACATTTTAAACATGATATCCATTCCATCATAAGGTAGAATAATTAAACAAATATTACCACTCTGTGATTTTAAATGGATGCACACGGTTTGTCTTGGTTAGAGCCGCATGCCATGGAGAGAGCCACACTACTTCCAAAGCGTGTTAATGCGGGATGAATGGTTTTGTAATGCAGACTGAAATGTACATATGTAAATTATCATTAATGATATTTAATATTTCATTAAAATCAACAGAAATGAACCCAGATTGAACTGTGCCCAGTGTAATGTTCCTGGATTCTAAAATAAATTGGGCAGAAGGTAACGGACAGATGGATAAATGAGAATAACTTTCCATCGGCCATTTTTAGGGGGAGATGTGAGGCAAATCCCGTAAGATTGTTCATTACAAACGAAGCAAGCGGAATAGAAATAATTAATAGCTATATTACTGGCTTCACCAGATCTTCATGCCACGAGCATTCCCCGGAGGGTATTCCAATGAACATTTGCAGATCTAATGAAAACTATACGTTATCCACTTTGGACATGGGAGTGTGCGCGCCTACGACATTCATGATTGACCACCGTGGGAAACACATTTGGTCCCCCAAATCTAAATGCACGATAGCTTTGACTAAGGTCGTTTATGGAAAGGAGGCACAACAAGACGCAAAACTTTCGCAACGATTTTGTGACGGAAAATAACAGGAAATTAAAACAGCTGTGCAATTTTTATCTTTTACCACAAGGTGGACCTAAAAGCCAGTCGATTCATATTCATGAATGTTTTTCGTCGCATTAGGCTGCATTAAAATCGCATGCCTTCCAGCCGATATGAGCTGAACTAAGTCTGAAATGTCAGTTATTTTACATTGAATGAACATGGGCCACTGTCAGTAATATTAGGACGTTGATCTCAAGCTAATTGTTGCAAAACTGTTTAAGAAGATAATAATGTCTCTAGACGAGGAATCAAAGCTCGTAAGTTGGTGTGTTTTATCCTATCGTATAAACCAATATATAAACGAGAAATGTGCCCTGAGAAGACGTAGCTTATAACGGAACTCCAAGTGAAAGCTGGACTGCTGGTCCCCAGCTATGGTCCCTAGCACTCTACCGGCTGCGCGGCTGTGAGAAGGGGGTGTGTGCGAAGTGATCACGTGACAGAATATATCAACGGAGTTGCCAACTCCTCCTACTATAAATCCACCGCTGTCGCTAGTGCATGTTCTTTCTGGGGAATAAGGCTGTCTCATTTTCAGGACTGAACTACGAAAGGGAGCTTTAACTACACGCGAATCATGACAGGTACGTAAAGTATTATGAAATAAAACGGACGATCATTCAGCTGAAGCGGTTTTTTTTGTTTGCATACATATCGCAGTCATTTCGTGGTCAGAAGATACACGATGTTCCCGTCTGTAACCCGACGTTGCTGCAAAGGAGCTGGAAGCCCTCGGACCGCACATTTACGCGAACAACTGCAGCTACTGCTTAGCATTAGCACGATGTCGTATCGCAAATGTCACTGTAATGCATTTTGTTTTAAGGTTGACAGAATCTTAATATTTCATGGGAGTTTATGAATGATAACGTAGCACATTCGCCACGATTTGAGAGTCCCGATAGGAGGCGGGGGCCTAATTGCTTCCTCACTCTGAACTGCTATTTCCTCAGCAGCAGTTTGCGACAGTAGTATTTCCTGTTGTTGCTAATAGGTGGTTAGCTTAAATGTTTAGTAAATCGGCGCTATTATGCCTTTTTATTCCAGAGGAAATGCTACTGGTACCGAAAATCTTACTTTTAATCTGGAGTTTGTGGTGAAACGACAGAAAGCATCTCTGGAATGGAATGCTCTCACCTGTCTCCGGCCACTGCAATAGCTTGCCCTTATGTCTAACTTCTCACATTTGTCAATACGATTCATTTTGTTTCTTGCTTCAGCTTACTGTATGTTAAACTCCGTGTGCTCATTGGATCTAAATATTATTTTGTGTGTCAGTGGCCTTTCGTGTTGGTGTAGGTTGTAGAAAATGAACTATATTACTTATCTGATTTAGCTAGCTATGTAACTTGATCTTGACATTTCCATGGAAGCTCGCATGAGCTGCAGGTCAAATCCTATGCTCACAAGAAGTTGGAATTTAGTGGGGAGGACCTGTCGGTGCAGTTTCCACTTCTGCGACGCACTAAGACGGAATTTCGGTTAGGCCTATATTTTAACCTCGACAGTGGGACAACTTTCCTCGTTCAATCGACAAGGATACACCATCGCATGTGTTTCAATTGTTGTGAATATCCTTAAAGATGTCATGAATGTTACCCGTTGATTTGATTGATGAAGGGCTAAAGCCCCAACAAATTTTCCTCGCTGTATAATAAAACATTTCACTAAAACGGGGTTATCCCGTTTTGCCATTTTGCTCCCTAAAGTCCTTTTGATGAAGGCGATTGACAACGCTCACTTTCAAATTAGTTATAATATTAAACGCTGTGTACTGTTGGTACTCTATGGGCATTAATCAAATGGCTATTAAGAAATTAAATTGAGTTATTTCTGAGATTGCAACGCTGAAACTGCTTGAAATTGCTTTCGCAAGGTCGTGGTTGAAACTTAGCAGGATGGTTTAGAGCGCCTTTTTCTAAGATCGGCCCAAGGGTGTCAACTCACCATTTCCAAATCTCTTCATACTTCATAACAAGAGGCTCCTCAGAGCCTGTACTCAGGCCGGGTCTAGGTCTGGGCCAGTGGCAAAACCGCGCGCACGAGCAGGACAATCTCGACCCCGAGGAAAAAAAAAAAAGAAAGGAGCCGAAAGTTAGAATCGTGGCCTACTGGTCGGAGTAATTATTGAATTTGGGGCTGGGAATGGGGAAATCAGTCATGACCTGGGTCATTAACCCCTCCCCTGCTGAGCAGGCCACGCCCACTATTCTATGCCATGTTGAGCGGTAACAATTTTGACTGCTCCAAATTTCAACCTACATGGTGGTCCCAAGTTTTTATGAATTATTCTTGAAACTAGAGTTGGTGGACTGCAACTTGAATGAAAAAAAATCCAGGGACCTTCATGTAGGTCAGTGTTTCTCAAACCTCTCCTGGAGGACCACCTGCCCTGCCTGTTTTAGATCTTTCCCTGCCCCAGCACAGGTGATTCAAATAATCAGGATGCTCTCAATCAGCTTTAGAGGGTCAATAACGAGCTGATCATTTTAATCACCTGTGCTAAAACAGGGAAAGATCTAAAACATGCAGGACAGGTGGTCCTCCAGGAGAGGTTTGAGAAGCACTGATGTAGGTTGACGCTTGTGCCACCTGAAGTCATAAGAGATGCCATTTCCAACACATGGAAATTGGGTCCTAGGTTCATCCTACATAAAGGTCCCAAATAAATTTCAACTGTTTTCCAGTCTTTGCATGCCAGACATCAGTAATCAGAAATAAAAGTTTTGTGACCTTTGTGCAGGAAGGAGAATAAGGGACCAAAAGTGGGGTAGATGGGTGCGGTCATCCAACTTCGAGCCACGCCCACTAAAACCTGCATGCCACCTAGTGGACCTTGACCAATATCTGCTTCATCTGCATATGAACTTTCAATTTTGTCAATAAAGGGCTAGAGACCTTTTCATTCCATACAGATATTAACCCTTTTATTTGTCATATTTGAGTATTTAGTCAGTATCTTTATTCAGGTGTGCCCTGCTCAGCAGGGGAGGGGTTAATTACCCAGGTCATGGCTGATTTCCTTATTCCCAGCCCCAAACTCAATTATGAAGTATAAGGAAATTTGGAGATGATGAGTTGATCACTTTTGCCAGTATTGGGCTGATCTTAGAAAAAGGCACTCTTAAAAACTCAAGAGGTTGCGTTTGCATGTGAATGCCCGATTATATTGGTGTTTAAACAAATGTTTATCATTTTATTTAGCATTGCTTAATATTGAGCAATCAGTTCAGCTAAAGGACACATTGGTGCAGCAGTATAGAAAGTGAGTTTTAACGGGCATTTGTGGCTAATAAAGGATAAAGAATTTCACTCATGGAGAAGATGGCAGGTTTTGTAACCAGAACATATTAGACGGGAGGCTTGAGGCTTGGATGGAATCTTCTCCTTTTTAAGTGCCCGTTCAGCGAGAAAATGGACTTATCTGTTAGTATTTCAATATGGTAGGTCCAAATACAGATTGTAACATGTCATGGCTCTTGTACTCAGCACCACTTGAAGTATTGGTTTTTGCGAATAAAAGGAAATGGGTGGAGAATTTATGCCGGTAAGAAACGTGTTGCGCAAATTGAACATTCATGTTTTTCCCGGTTCTCTTCTCGCCCACTCTGGAGTGTAACTGCCCTCACAAAGATTTGCGCAATGTGCCAACTGGTGGTGTCAACCACAGTCTATGGTGTCAACTCTGTGAATGTACTTGAATTCCAATTGATTGTATTAAAATACAGGTGACCTATTGGCAATTGCAAATGACGAGACATCTCTCTCGTTGAATTTTAATTTTGGCAAGGTGAGATGATGCATTGGGGCTCTGCATAGGCTACTGACACGAAAGCCCATCCTGGTAGACCATTCTGAGAGTTGGGCTACTTTTAGAATGGTTTAAAAAATCATTAGCCTAAGCATGCGTACTGCCTACCCATTCTACACATACTCACGCATACGGTGTACGTCTCATGCATTTTTTAGGCATATTTACCAAGTCAGCAATTGTTCAATCAGCACGTATATTAATGAGATTAATGCGTATAATTAAAGTCCTTGTGCCTGGCAGTTTCAGTTTCACTTCGCGGTGGATTTCACCACGACTAACATGGAAAGCGATCATGACTGTGGACCTCTTGCACTTTTTTTTTACCTGAAGATTGAAAGCAATGCAATCGTTTCAATTGTTTAAGTGGAATAAGACAATTTGAAATGTCTTAATGCAATTCCATTGCTTCCAATTCCTGAGTAAAGACAAGTGTGAGAATTCCAGAGTCATAATTCATTTCCATGTCACTAGTGGAGAAATGAACTGTAATGCACGTGAAACTGAAAATTTAAAGGGGACCTATTATGCTGATCCTCCTTTTTATACATATTAGTAATGTTATAATGTTGGTTGTGTATACTCAATCTCTGAAAAGTTTGTAAAAATAAGATACAGAGGTTTTTCCGTAATTTAAGAACGTGATTTTGTGAACGCGATTTCCGCTCTGAACAGCTCCTCCTGAGATCTTTGCGAGATCTGGGTGAAACCTGACGTCAGGCTGTGCCACCCAATTAGTACAGATCTAGCCAGAGCCAATCGCAGCACTGAACCTGCCCACACCAGAAACTATTCTAGCAGGCACGAACATCAGCAGATCATACTATGCCTTAGTAGCGTCTACACTTCTGGAAATGCAAACGAAGAACTGCAGATCATTTGAGGTGCAGTTTAGTCAGTATCTCTCCCAAAGCTGCTTGTCCGTTCACTTTTGGACGCAAAATAAAACACCTATTTCTCCTCCAGAAGAGCATGCCACCATAAATCAGTGGGTAGCCTTTTTTTGTTTACTGGCAACAAACAGCCACAGCTGAAGGGAGGGTTAGCTGCTTGTGCTCAGCATTTCGCCAAAGACAGCTTTTTCAATAAAGGATAATTCGACACACAGGATAAGCGTTTTAGCTGCTTCTCAAACCTGAAGCAGTTGCATCGATCAAGCGCTCGGAGCCACAAGCTGTAACAATACAATGGCAAATGATGTAAGTGAAGCTCACGTGTTATGGGTGGCTAACAATTGGCCTCAAATGCAGGCTTTGTAAAATATCTGAAGATAAAGCCTGTATCGGTCGCGACTGTCCATAACTCACAGACACAGAAGCTGTAAGTCGCTTTTACTGTGTAAGCCAAAATGACATGATAGCCAGTTGATTACCCGCAGTGCTACAGCCACAATGTAGCCAAGTTACTGTCGCTAATGTTTCTGCCCTAAATATGCAAGAATAATATAAGGGGAAATTCAACAGAAGGTGTGTGAACATAAACCTCATTTGAAGCTAACTTTTAATACTTGTTTGTAATTTGGATGCTTGGTTCAACTGTCCATGGTAACGGAACTTGCTGTCTGTAAAACCTGTATTGAAAGGGTTTGTCTCTGTGGTTATGACTGCTCGGTTACCAGCTACTGCATATTAGTTTGCGTGCCGTGCTAATTAAAAATGCTCCTGGTTAACTTATATGCAGTAATTCTGATCGGTACGCTTGTCTTACTTCTGTAAGCATCAATGTGGCAGTTTCATCATAACGTTGCCCGATTGTAGCCACTACAGTTAGTGATCGCTTCACTTGTCCATGACCGGGATCAGCTGGATACCTCACAGATGTCTGAGCAAGCTCTCTGGTGCTACCATGAAAGCAATGCGAAATGCAGAAGCTCTACTGTGGCTGATATAACAAATGAATTCTCTGCACTACCTTGACATAATTTCATCCCCCTTTAGAAAGTGTTGTGGCTAATAAAAAGCCGAAAAGGCGGAGATTAATTTGGAAATTCTTCCCTGTAGAAGTGATCGATTCACTAGCTCCACATAAGCAACTTTTTCGCACTAACGTGACTTACGGTCTGCTAAACCTGTATTAAACCTGTACATAACATAACCGGAGCTCTTTCTAGCTCTCGTGCACTATCCATAACGCGCCCATTTTCCGCAAGGAAACGCTGGTCATTCCGACGCAGTAAGTAAACCCACAGGCAATTTCCAAAAAGGCCGTTTAGCCTGGAGCTTTCACCCCTCCGTCATATACCAGCGCAGAAGCTGTTTGTTACTCCACACTAATAACAGACCACAGTTATGTACACGAACCAGCAGGTCCTGATAACACACACCTAAGCAGTCCATTAGCTGTTGGTCCACTTTTAGCTGCTCCTCACTGTCCAGGTTTCTCTCTAAACTCAGACCCGCCGGATTTCTACGGTCTCCGGGCTACACTTGGGCATATCGACCCGTTCTACAAATGTGTCTGCGTGGGGTGGATTCTAGCTTTTCCTGCATCCTTGCTATAGAGTAGAAAAACCGCTGTACTCGCCACTGTTGCCGTAGGTAAATGGCAAATTCGTACTTGTGCAGCCAGACTTTCGCACTGCGTCCTCCACTTTTGCTGCTGCGTTTATTAGAACAAGTTCATTTCATTAGATCTATACACATATACTTTCCCCGCCGATTCTTTCAGATGGCATGTTTCACTCTGGGGAGGTGGACCCAGAAAACTGTGTTCTGCAGCTTCCTCCCGCCCAACTCCGCCCTCCGCAGAGCTGGCCAGTCAGAAGAAAGTGGGCACACAGAGTGGGGGCCATCGCGGAAGAGCCACCCCAATGAGGCGTTTCAGGCAGAGACCACAATGGACTACAAATGGGGTTTTTTGAGGAGGGCAGTATGAGCTAAATGAAGACTCTGTTTTGGACTTTGAACAATTAGGAGTACTCTAGGGGAGTCAAAGATCAAAATATAACCTTGGAAATATCGCAAAATAGGTCTCCTTTAATGTACAACGACTTCAATTCTGCAAAAGAATCTCTTAAATGCGCATTAATTTAACAATTGCTCACTACAGCACAGGCACGTGAATGCCGCTAAGAGGCGTGACACTCGCGCAGAATGCACGAGAGTTCGCAGCTCTGTAGTCGAGAGGGCTACGAGACACTTCATCTAATTTGCTTGATAGACTAGTAAAATTACCCCTTTGAAACATCCATTGTTAGACGTGTTGGTGCCATTTCCTGCATTGCATTGGCCTCCTCTTCTGATTCGGGGTCATATATACAAGGCAATATTTGTGAGCTTTGTGTTGTCATTGCTTCGCTGAAGTCGTACTATGCTACCTGTAAAATCTGTCTTTTACTGTCCACGGTTGTAGCTAGCTAGGCTCTGGGCCAGTAGGGCATTGGGGCTGTTTACATATTGAATATTCACAAATGTAGCTGAACTATCCAATCGACGCGAAGATCACTTAAATGCTGGATATTCATGAGGGAACTCACCCGTCTTCTCAAACTGCCTTTCAGTGATGCTACTAAGGTCTTCAAATAAGCAATCCTAGGGGCTTTCCCACAATTGGTATGAATACGATGGCAGGGCATCGGAGATTAACACAATGTTGGGATGTGTGTGGAATGGTCGCTTTGATATTTACAGATTATTTTAGCAGTTCAGTTTTAAACCGTTGCACTGGATTAAAGGAACGGCACCATTCCACATTTAGCATGCACTTGACTGCCTTATTTTATGTTAGTTCAATGTTCAAGGGAAATGAAATTAAATAATGTAGATGTGTCTTTATTTTCACCCTTTTCAAGTCCGAAAAGGAAAATTTAGGGTTTCCATAATGGGGGGGCAAAATGTCCTCCACCTCCATGAAGTGTTAGCAGTAGCAAAAGAACTGTACAGGAGGCTGAACAGCTTGTCCTTTCATTACCAGCTTCAAATCAAGCTTATTTGTTGTTTTTCCACAGATGAGGCGTTTGTGACATTGGCCACCAATGACAGCTATGCGAAAGGAGCAATGGTACTCGGCAAATCCCTGCGTAACTATCGAACTTCGAGGAAGCTTGTGGCACTGATCGGCTGCCATGTGACAGAACCAGCCAGGTACTGTGCGAACCGCAGACAAACTTACAAATGTGCCTTGAGGGAGACTAGCCTACATCTCTCTACTCCAGCTCTTGCGTATATATATATATATATATACACACACACACACATACGCAGACAGGCAGGCAGACAGACAAGGAAAGTGAGAGTGGGGACATTGACGTAGTTTTAACCTGAAGGTTGGTTGTTCACAAAAAAAAAAAAAAAAAAAACTAGCGGAAATGTAAGGTGTTCTGCAGAGGAGTATTTAATACTAGAATTAATAATCAGGACACCGCCAGGTGTATTTCCAAATTAACTTTATGATGAATATGCCCAACAAATGATGAAATATTGTGAGAATTGTCACAAACTAAACTCTCACTTACGCAGAACTTGATTGGAAATCAGCTATTCAATAGCAGGATAAGTAGAAAATGAAGGCAAATAATAGTTGTTGATGCACCAAATAACTGTTAGTCATTTATAGAGAAATTGAATACTGGGCTGTGGCAAAGATCCTCTCCGCAGGGCAGTGGTGCCTGTCTGTGAAAATTGGACTCAAACAAGGCTGGTTTGCTGAAGATGTTGATGGGCATAGTTAGTTGCTTACTTTTCTGTGCAATAATTTGCTCTTTGTTTGCAGCAGAAATTGACATGGCACAGCCAGGCTGCTTTCCTGCTGAGATCACTGCTTAAGATATCACATTGATATAGTAGCCTACTTGCCCAAAAATGGGCCTATTGTAGGTCAAATTGGCTATCGTTTTGTTCATATATGCAGCAGCCTTGCCATTTTTTTTTGCATTTAAACTCTGCATGTTCTATTTTCCTATTGACAAAGTTTCTAATATGAAGGAACATGAATCAGTTGGCCTGACATGAGGCAAAATACTTAAGTAGCCAAGCAATATGCACAACTGGTTTGAGTTCTGTAGAGTATCCTGCATGGGAATAAATTGGTAATCAGACAAAGATAGAAGAATTTTTCAGCCTGCATGGTATTAGTGCTAATACTGAGCCAGGTGTTTTTTTTTTGGGCCTTATTTAGAGTTCATATTACAGGACTGTGACCCTGAATTTCTACTGCCAACACTTTTGGAGATCCCCCCGCAAAAATCCTGCAGATCAATGGCAAATCTCTGGTCATACCATAGAATTTAGTCCAATTGTATGAAAATGATCAGTCACACAATGGGGTTACCCTTCGTGTTTATTTTTATTATTGTTGAGCTAGCTGTTGCAATAAATGATGAGTTCTGTGTTATTATAATAAATATTGATCATAATGAAAACCTTCAAGTATTTTTGGCTGCAGCCACTGGGGAGTTCACACTGAGACCTTTGACTTATAATCCTAAGATGGAGAGTTGTGACCACTCAAAAACAGCAAATTTGTGTCCATTCCATAAATCCAAGCCATTGCGCACAACGGAAATTTTTGAATTTTTTTTTTTTTTTTGCCCTTTTCTCGGAAGGGTAACGTCTTAATTTTGGGGGAAAATTGATAAACCAGCTAGCAATGTTATCGACAAGAGTGAGGGGGGGAAATGATCAGACATGAGAGAGGAGAAAACGAAATGATCAATGAACAGGATTTACGTTATACATTTTACCCTCTTCTTTAAGATCATTCCGTTTCGTTTCCGTCTACAGGTGGTTCACAGCCGAGACATTTGTCTGAGAGCCCTGTGATTGGGTATTCGAATCCGAATGGGCGCGGCAATAATTGGCGCAGGAACGCCAAGGAAAATGGGGGTTAAGCTGGTTAAAATTTGTTAGTTCATTGTTCTGTAGTGACCACTTCTGGTCGATTGGTGCATGTTGCTGTGCAAACTAAATTGTATGCTGACGTTTGATCCTTTTTCTGCATAGGCAGTATGGAATTGGTAGTGTGACTACATGGCATAAAAAAAGCAAGGACTCACTGGAGTTGGAGGAATCGCATGTCACAGCATCGTCTTACTGAGTTGATGGGAGCAGGTTGCTTTGCAGTGGGAGAAATGGTTTGGCTGTGTTCCTAGTGGGGGATAAAGAGGGGGGAAATCCCTAAAAAAGCATTCTGCTGTAATTCAGGCAATTTCTCTTTTCCATGTGAAACAAGGATCCCGACACACATGGTTTTCTTGTTTATAATTCTATTTTGTACACAATTCAGTAGTGTGTTTTCTGGTAATTTTATGTGTATCACTCAATCATGTGATAGAACTTTTACTACTTTGCAACATGTAAGGAATAGAAATGGCCTACCTAGCTACATAAGTTCTTTGGTTGGGAAGAACATTAGATCCAAAAAGGATTAGGTTGTACGGTAAGGTAAAGTGGCGAAAATATTGTAAATATAGGGTAAACTTTAACTGATATTACATTTTTTCGGTAGGTCTTTTTAGGCAGTCAAAATACAATTTTGCTGCGGGATGGTCGCCAGCATTGTAAAAGTACTTTCTACTACTTTCAGTATAATGAACCTGCATCAAGGTCGAGACCATATTCCAATATCTTATGTTCCTTTCAATCAGTCATAAGTGCTTGGTCATTGTATTTGAGGCATGAGCCTGAATTACAATCGCAAAGTACAAATGAGCCATGCAGCGGAAGTCAACAATTCCGAGACTGGGTTGAAGAGGGGTATTCCCTCTACATTTTTAGCAAGAAATCCCAGGAAAATACTGCTTGTAAATCCTCGAGAACTCAGCTGTCTGAGGTAAGCTGTGCGACCTACACAAATCTTTGCACTCTGCTGTGACGGATGGGAAAAAATTGCTGAATGTCAAATTTCCAAGTGCCAGCCACTTACAAATTGGAGCTGCTAAGTAGAGCAGTTTTGTTATAGTAGTTCTGTGCTTCAGATGAGCGAGTTGGGATGCACCAAACGGATGTTCAATACTAATTCCTGTGTTTCAGTTGAAACAAGTGGTGCCAGCAGGCACAATGTACCTGGCCTGTGGGATACATTTGAAATGGTCTTTTTTTTTTTTTTTTTTTCGTTGGTGGCCTTGACCCAAATTGGTCCAAATTATTCAGGTTATCCTTGGACCCATTGCACACAATTTTATGAAACCGTTTTTGCCCTGAAGTACAAGAAAACAAATGACACTGAAAATGATACCCCTGCCTTTGGATGGGGTAAAAATGGAAGATTGTGTTTGGCTACGGATGTTTGTATAATAACATTTATTCTGGTGGTTAGCACAGCTAACAATTTGCCTGCAACTTGCTAATTCTTCTTCTCCCCTCCCCCTCCCCCCTCCATCTCTCAGGGGAGCGCTTCAGAAGATCTTTGATGAGGTCCGGCTTGTGGATTTGTTGGATAGTGGGGATGCTTCGCACCTGGCCCTGATCAAGAGGCCAGACCTTGGTGTTACCTTTACAAAGCTCCACTGTTGGACATTGACGCACTACACCAAATGTGTCTTCATGGATGCCGACACTCTGGTCAGCCTACGGCCTTGAATCACGCAACACATGACGTAATGGTGTGCGTTAATTAACATTCATTCGAGAGCAAAAATCAGTTGCAAAGTGAAGGGACTCTGTGTAATGCCTTATTTAAAAAACCTCTACAGTAGGGCTCCCAAATCTGTTCCTATGTATATACAGTCCCGTAGGTGTTGTTTATAACACTTGTTTTCCACACCTGATTTTGCTAGTTAGCAGCTCAATGAGATCGTAAAGGAGAATTCCGGTGTGAAATTGACTTGAGGTGCATTGGAACATGATAACGAGTACTAAGCTTTGCCGAATACCCCACCTCCATACGCACGCAAAATTTCAAAATGTATAGCTTTATAGTCGAAGCTCCCGACAGGCTTACAATAGTATTGAATCGGGCATAGCATTGCCAGGCAAAGAAATCACTGTTTTTTTTCATCATTAACAAGGCTCAAAGTAGCTCCACACTTCATCGGTAGAATTCCGAGGGCCCTGACATTTAAAACGAGGCTCTGAGAACTTTGAAAATGCACAGGTAGCTTATTAAAGAAAGACTATTCATGCAAACAGTACCTTGAGGTGGTTTCCAATCCCCTCCATCTTGAAAGTTGCGTTGAGTCTATTGACGAGCACGAACGAATAGGAAGGATAGGGGAATAGATTGCAATCTATTTGTTCGAGCTCGTCAATCGACTCATTGTGACTTTCGAGATGGAGGCGACTGGAAACTACCTTAAGGTACTGTTTGCATAAATAGTCTTTTTTTTAATAAACTACCTGTGCATTTTCACTATTCTAAGCCTGTTGGGAGCTTCGGCTAAAAAGCTATATATTTTGAAATGTTGCGTGCGTACGGAGATGGGGTATTCGACAAAGGTTAGTACTCGTTATCATGTTTCAATACACCCCAAGTCCATTTCACACTGGAATTCTCCTTTAAACCTCTGAATGAGGGTAGGTTTCTAGGGGCAGGTTTGGAAAATTTCCGAGGCGACAAATAAGAAAAGGTTAGGTAGGCCTGCACTTCAGTAATCTGAGTGAAGGATAATCTCTCGGAAAGTATCAGGTTTGCCATGCCAGTAATTTGTGAATGTGATTCAGATTTTAGTTTGGTTTGGGGAATGTTTGAACAGTTTTATGCTTTCAGTTTTGAAGGGTAATCAAGTAATCACAAACTTTTTACTGGAAACATAGTTAATTTACATGTACAACTGTTTAATCATTAGACATTTTACAAGAGACAAAGCTGTGAGAATGTCCTTCAGATTTTTTATTTTTTTATTTTTTTTTGTGTGAGGTAACTGATGTACAACCCCAATTCTGAAATAGTTGAAAAAGTGTAAATTGTGAATAAAATCAAAATAGAATGACCGTTGGATCACATGAGCCAATATGTTATTTACAATAGAACATGGATAACATTTCAAATGTTGAAACTGAGACAGTTTACATTTTCATCCAGAAAATTAGCTCATTTCAAATTTTCTGGCTGCAACAGGTCTCAGAAGTTGGGACACAGGCAAAAAAGGGTCGAAAAAACTGTTAATGTATAATAAAATCAGCTGAAAGAACATTTGGCAAGAAATTAAGTTAACTGGCATCAGGCGTGTAACATGATTGGCTATAAAAGGGATGCCATCAGCTGGATTTACACTGCAGGTCAAATGTGACACGAATCGGATCTTTTGCTCAAATGTGACTGAAATCCAATCTGTCTCATGGCTGTGTAAACAGAAAAAAACACGTTGATTTCGCCCTCGATCGGACCTGTCATATCGAATCCAGGCCTCAGTCAAATGTGGTTTTTGTTCAGATATGTATCTGATGTGTATCGAATGTGTGCCAATGTGCCCGTCGTGTAAATGCATGTCAACATGCAGATGGGATATTTTGTAAAAAATTGTGTTCTTGGTGTGTCAGAAATGGCAACAGTTTCTGACATGCCGTGGAATGTTTTTTTTTTAATCATTCTAAAATTTCGCGCCCACTGTTCATCATCACACTTTAGTACAACCTGCTCCCACCAGTCCCTAGATCTCTCTCACATCCACACACTCCTCTGAACAGCGGAGGAAGCGATGATCGCGACATGGGCTATAATTAAGTCTCATGCCTTTCTCCCGCTCTTCCTCAGAATCCTCTGAATTGGACTGGCGTTTTTCCTGCATCGCATTATCAACATTAAGCCAAGCTCAATGTGATCCATTTTTTACAAAGTGAAGCGTGTTGCCTATGCCTATGCGCCATATATAGGCCTAGACAGTGATGGGTGTAAAAGGCGTTAACAGGAGAATCAGATGTAGGTTACCCAGTGAAATGTTGCAAACTTGCTTGATGTTTTGATCATTTCTCTGACTGCTAGGTGTGAATGCTTTTGTAGCGCTGCACATTTGCTTTAATTTTCGGTAACCTTCTCCACTGTGCGCTTGTGGATCGCCCTAGACGATGTCCTGGTAGTGAGTGGTGCAAACAAATGGAATTAAATCCGATCCATATCCGATCTGGGCAACAAGACCTGCAGTGCAAATCCAGCCTTAGAGACGCGGAGTCTCTCAGAACTGAAGATGGCCAGAGGCACTCCAACCTGTGAAGGCTTGGGTAAAAAAATTGTGGAATACTTTAAAAACAATGTTCCCCAATGTGAAGTTGCAAAGTCTTCATCATTGACAATGCATAACATCATCAAAAGATTCAGAGAAACTGGAAAAATCTATGCCTAAGGGACAAGGACGAAGACCTTTACTGGATGCCCGTGATCTTCGGGCCCTCAGACGTCACTGCATCACTCACTGGCATGATTCTGTCATTGACATTACTAAATGGGCCCAGGAATACTTCAAGAAACCACTGTCTGTAAACAGTCTGCTGTGCCATCCACCGATGCCACCTGAAACTCTATCATGCAAAAAAGGAAGCCATTGTTGAGCATGATCCAGAAGCGCCGCCATGTTCTGTGGGCCAAGGCTCATTTAAAATGGACTGTAGCAAAGTTTCCTGTGGTCAAACGAATCCAGATTTGACATTCTTGTTGGAAATCACGGGCGTTGTGTCCTCCGGGCTAAAGAGGACAAAGACCACCCCTCCTGTTATCAGCATTAAGTTCAGAAGCCAGCATCTGATGGTATGGGGATGCATTAGTGCATATGGTTTGAGACACTTGCATGTTTTAGGAAGCCCCATGAATGCTGAAAGGAGTGTATATAAAGGTTTTAGAGCAACATATGCTCCCCTCCAGACGACATCTATTCCAGGGAAGGCCTTGTGAATTTCAGCAGAACAATGCAAAACAACATATTGCAGCTATTACAACAGCATGGCTTCGTAGTAGAACAGCCTGTGTGCTGAACAGGCCTGCCTGCAGTCCTGATCTTTCACCGATTGAGAATATTTTGCACATAACAAAGTGAAGTCCATCAAAGGAGACCCAAAACTCACCACCAGCTAGAGGCGGGTAATAAACAAGTGTGGGATCAAATTCCAATGGCGAAACTCAAGAAACATGTCTCCTCAATGCCCAGACGCCTCCACTCTGTTTAAAAAGTAGAGGGGATGCTACACCATGGTTAACAGGCCCCTTTTGTGAGACCTGTAGCAGCCAGCAAATTTGAAATGAGCACATTTTGTAGATAAGATTGTAAAATTTTTCGGTTTCAACATTTGCTAAGTTATCTCTGTTCCATTGTGAATAAAATACTGGCTGGCGTGATTTGAAAGTCATTGCGGTTTTTGATTTAGTTCACAATTTACGCTTTGTCCCAACTATTTCATAATTGGGGTTGTACATTTCAGATGATTTTCAGACATTTAAGGTCTATTTTACGGGAAATTCCTGTTATGAATTTAAGATGAGACAGCACCTTTATGTTGCCTTTACCACTTTGCCCTAAATTTGGTCAACACTAAATGAATACAAAATTTAGGATGTTTTTGCATTTTGGCAAATTCTTATTTACCTTGGTTGAAGGATAACTAGATTTATTGTGAAACAAAGACAAATTTTGATTGCATATTACTCTTATGGTCTTGGGCGTTCATCCCTCTGGGAGTTTGGAAGTGTATTTTGGGCTGGTTTGGACCATGCAGGGCATTGAATGGATGGTTTTTTTCCGTTTTCCAGGTACTGTCAAATATTGACGAGTTGTTTGATCGTGAAGAGCTGTCCGCTGCTCCAGACCCTGGATGGCCAGACTGCTTCAACTCCGGGGTGTTCGTGTTTCGGCCCTCCAAAGAAACCTTTGAGCAGCTTCTCCGGGTCTGCACTGAGGATGGCAGTTTTGATGGTCAGCTTGAGCCGTGTCTGTGTCAATTATATGTAGGGAGGAAGTGTAATTATTGGGGAGTGGTCTTTTTTTGTTGGCTTGCACTTTTGGGTGTTGAGGTGGGGGGGGAGGTTTCAGTTGTTTGTGGAGGTTGTTTTGGTTATATTTTAAGTTGCTGTTCAGTACCATTGCCGTGAATAATTGTTCTGCTTTGGAACACTGAAGATTGGTTGAATAATTATTTTTATTTATTTATTTTGTTGGAACCACAGTTGTTAATTTGAACAGTGCAGTTTTGTGTTGTACGGTTGGGTGTACCCTGGTGATGGATGCCCTCCTTGGGCGATTATATAGGAAATGCTGTATGGCAGTGAGATTACCACAGTGGCCATGTTAATGATCAGGAGTCCATTTGTAGTGTACTGTACTGAGGAGCAGTGGTTGAGTTACACATGCTATCCAAGGGCCCTCTAAAACTCTGTGCATATTTCCTTTTTAAAGAAAAGATGTGTCTTCAAGCATATCCACTCCCCAGGCAAAGAAGAGGGAATCTTAAATTTGCATTTTGGGTGATGAGGTTTTCAAGTACTTTTAAGCTTTATCTCTCTCCGAGCTTGTTCCAAGCCATGTCAAATAGGTTGGCTCTGTTCTTGCTAGCAATCTAGCGAGCTAATGCTGAGTCTGATCAGAAAGGGAATGCATTGTCATCTGAAGGAAAGTCCTGTCTTTGCCTCAGATTGTGACGGAAGAGGGGGTTCAGAAATATTTTAAAAGACGACACACAAATGAGCCAAGCTGTTGAGTTGCAGGAGAGTGGATTTGTTTAGCAATTGTGTAGCTTGACAGGAGAATTTATTGTTTTACATTTGATTGCATTGTTCTAATGTCTCATAACTTTTGATCGGCTCATGACAGGCCTTTGATACTTGGCATATGCATTGCTTGTGAGAAGGCATTTCAGATTTCGGGGCCATGTAGTTCCTCACCTGTCCGTCTGCCTGTCTGTCCGCACTTTAACATGGCTATAACTTTTGATCGGCTCATGATAGGACTTTGATACCAGGCATATGCATTGCTTGTGAGACGGCATTTCAGATTTCGGGGGTATATTGTTTCTCACCTGTCCGTCTGTCCGTCCGTCTGTCTTTCCGCACTTTAACATGGCTATAACTTTTGATCGGCGACTTTGATACTTGGCATATGCATTGCTTCTGAGAAGGCATTTCAGATGGGGTCATGACTTTTGACCTTGTGACCTTCACCTTGGAGTATGACGCTTGGTGATAAAAACTTTGACATGGGCCACGGAGGCATCAGTGTTTCACAAACGCATCTTGTTTTCCTCTCGAATTGCCTGCTGTTATCCCATGGGTCAGTGTATTTTTGGCTTGATAAGCTATTGTCGTGGTGTGGCGTCTGTCATCCGGAACATTTTTTACAGTTTTTTTTTTTTTTTGGCCTGATGAATTTTCCTGTAAATTTTCCATAACATAATAATATAATAGAACATATCTCCAGACTTTTTTTTTAATTGAATCATTTTTGTTTGTTTTATGGGCCCCTGAAATTTTGGCCCCAATGTTAAAGATAGGGTTGAGAAATTTAAAAAAATCATTTCTGAAAAACCGAATTTTATTTATTTATTTTTTTCCCCCCTAAATCAGGCAATCAACTTACCTGGGTGCCGTCAATGTACAGTGCGAGCGCCATTTTGATTGTACCAATGGAAGTGGGTCTAGTAGGAGCGCTGTACTTTATGAATGTGTGAGATGATGGCCTGTGGAGGCCAAATGGTCGCAGATAGAGAATAAATTTGTTTTATCTATATATTAGAAGTCATATATGACGTATATTTTGGCAATATTAAATTTGACGATAGATGACTTTGAAAGGTCAATCTCAAGGTCAGGGAAAATATTAACCACGTTAAAAGAGGACTTAAAACTTCAAAAAAAAAATTTCTCAAAAAAAGTCGCTTTTTCTCTAGATCTGGCAATCAACTCAGCTTGTTATGATTTATATGCAGTGTAAGCATCATTTTGAGTGAATCGACGGAAGTGGGTCTAGTGGGGGCGCTGTACTTTAACTTTAGGTCTTATGGAGAATGTGCAAAATTGCCTGTGGAAACTGAATGGTTGCAGACGGGGATTAAGTTTGTATTATCAACACAGGAAGTCATGTATGACTTATATTTAGGATGTGTTAAAGTTGACCTCAGATTACCTTGAAAGGTCAAACTTGTGGTCAAGCAAAATGATACAATTTTCAAAGGCTTCTAGGCTTGAGAATATTGAAGATTGGGAACATGTGTATTGAACACTCAGGAAGCCATACGAACTTACATTTGGTGTCCTTGAACTAGACCTTCGGTGACCCTTGAAGGCCTTCGCATGGTGAAATTTCAATGACCTCTGTCACCAAAACTATTCCAGATGGAGGTTAGGTTTGTATTGTGGGTATATAGGAAGTCTTGTATGAAGTTTCGTTTGGTGACATTGAACTTCACCTTCACCTTCAGTGACCTTCAATGACCAAACTGTATAGTGAAACTTCAATGACTCATATCAGCAAAATCATTGCAGATAGTGTTTGTTTGTATTGGAGACGTATAGGAGGTCATATATGAACTTTCATTTGGTGCCCTTCACATTGACTTTTGAAGGTCAAACGACCTAGTGAAAATTCAATGACTTCTATCTTTAGAAATGTCACAGACGGAGCCTAGGTTTGTGTTACTGACATCTAGAAAGTCTAATATGAACTTTTATTTGGTGACATTCAACTTGATTGTTGGTGACCTTTTGAAGGTCAAGCTAGACATAATACAATTACAATGACTTGTGTTGCCTAAACAGTCACTGATGGAGCTTAGGTTTGTATTAGAGATGTATTGGAAGTCATGTATGAACTTTCTTTTGGTGACCTTTTGTATTGACCTTCAAAGGTCAAATGTGACCTACTGAAAATTCGATCACTCGTATCACTAAAATGGTCACAGATGGAGCCTAAGTTTCTGTTACCGACATCTAGGAAGTCACATGAACTTTCATTTGGTGACATTCAACTTGACTGTCAGTGGCCAGAGGGTCTAACTCGACAGTGAAAGTACAATGATTTATATCACCAAAATGGTCACAGATTGAGCCAGAGTTTGTATAGAGACTTTTAGAATGTCATATATAAAGTCCATTTGCTGACCTCAACTTGACCTAGTGTGACCTTTTTAAAGTTCAGTTGACATATTGAATTTTCAATTACTTGTATCTTCAAAACTGCTTCAGAGCTTAGGATTGTGTTTGTGCTATAGGAGGTCTTTTAAATGTATGTGAACTTTTATTTTGTGACCTTGACATTGACATTTGAATCAATGAAAATCAAACTTCTCAATAAATTTTCAAAACTTGTATCATCACCATAAGACTGTTTGCCAGTAAGCTACAGGACCCTTGGTCCTATTTTTTTTAATTGATTTTTTTAGACTGTGATGGTTAAATTTGTAAACTTCATTTTTTTTTTAGCCCGCTTGGCCCCATAGCCCAACGGGCTTATGCTGTGCTTGGGGTCCCAAGTGGTGGTCTGTCGTGCGTCAGTACGTAAACTTTTGGGCTTAACATAACATAACATGAATGGCAAGAACAGGCCTTTCAGCCCAACTAGGCTCGCCAGTTTCTTTATGCTATTGTGAATACAGCACCCTCCATAATTATTGGCACCCCTGGTTAAGATGTGTTCTTTAGCTTCTAATAAATTCAGTTTTTTCTAAATAATATAGGACCACAATGGAAAAAAAGGAAAATCCAACCTTTTAATTCAAGTGCATTTATTCAGTCAGAAAAAAATCCCACATTAAGAAATAATTCTTTTGCATCAAATCATGTGTGCCACAATTATTAGCACCCCTGATGTTAATACTTTGTACAACCCCCTTTTGCCAACAAAACAGCACCTAATCTTTAATGTTTCACAAGATGGGAGAGTACAGAAAGAAGGATCTTCGAACATTCCTCCTTGCACAATCTCTCTAAATCATCCAGCGACCTGGGTCCTCTCCTCTGCACACTCCTCTTCAGCTCACTCCACAGGTTTTCAAAGGGGTAGAGGTCTGGGGACTGAGATTGCCATGGGAGGAGCTTGAATCTGTGTCTGGTGAACAATTTCTGTGTGGATTCGGCCACATGTTAAGGGTCATTATCTTGCTGAAAGACCCAGTGATGGCCCATCTTCAGCTTTCGGGCAGAGGCCACCAGATTTTGATTTAAAATGTCCTGGTATTTTAAAGCATTCATGATGCCATGCACCCTAACAAGGTTCCTAGGGCCTCTGGAAGAGAAACAGGCCCACAGCATCACCGATCCTCCCCCATACTTCACAGTGGGCATGAGGTGCCTTTCTGCTTACTCATCTTTTGTGTTCCGCCAGACCCACTTAGAGTGTTTGTTGCCAAAAAGCTCTATCTTGGCCTCATCTGACTAAAGCGCACAGTCCCAGTTGAATACCCAGTACCGCTTAGCGAACTCCAGACGTTTGTGTTTATGCTGAGTGAGAAAAGGTTTTTTTCCATGCATGCCTCCCAAACAGCTTGTTGGCATGTAGATGGCGCCTGATGGTTGCTTTGGAGACTTTGTGACCCCAAGGTGCTACCATTTATTGCAATTCTTTAACAGTGTGCTTTGGAGAACTTTATATTTCTCTTACCATCCTCCTCACTGTGCTTGGTGGCAAAATAAACTTGCATACTCTTCCAAGCTTGTTTACCACAGTTCCAGTTGTTTTAACATTCTTAATGATTCCTCTGACTGTAGATATGGGCAGGTGCAGGCGAGTGGCTATTTTCTTGTAGCCATTGCCTGACTTGTGAAGGTCGACACACATCTGCCTTACTTGAATGGTGTGTTCCTTTGTCTTTCCCATGTTGAAGAGTGAATAAGAGAAATGGCCTCTGTGTGACGTCATATTTATACCCCAGGGAAACAGGAGGTGATGATTTACTAATTAAATGTTCCTAGATATTCTGATCAACTTTGTAAACTTCTGTAGAAATGACAGAAATACTTCAATTACATTTAATTCCTAGGAATTGTTAGGGGTGCCAATAATTGTGGAACAGGTGATTTTATGAAAAATAATTTTTTCTTGGACAGGGATTTTTAGAGAGTATGCTTCTGCAATAAAAAAAAAATTTGAATTTATTTTAAGGCTTTTAACACATCTTAACCAGGGGTGCTAATAATTATGGAGGGCACTATATATCCCTTCAGATACTGAATGACTCAATGGTATCTAGCTTTTAAGTCAAGCCTGATCTTGAAAACCTCCAAGGTCTCTGTCTCAACAATATGGTCAGGCAAGCTATTCCACATTGAAATTACTCTTTGGGTGAAGAAATATTTCCGAATATCAGTGCTAAATTTACCTTTGGTCAACTTCCATTTGTGACCCCGAGTTCTACTCACAACTCTTGGTCGAAGGAATCCTACATAATTCACTTTGTTAATCCCTTCAACATATACTCAGCAACAAAAGTTTCTGTGACACCAATATTGTTCATTATTTTTTATAACGTAATTATGAAATTGTCATACATGGTGATATCAGACTGAAACAGTACACGTAAACACAGCATTGAAATGGAAATCATGAAAATGCGAGAAAATGACTTTGCACGTGAAAATGTGCATAAATCATGCTTGTGGATGGCAATAAAAGAGGAGAATTTTTGGAATGTTCACATTGTGCCTGATGAACGACGGAAGCATCACTTATCGAAAACACAGCCATTTCGGATCAGGAACTCTACCCTCTAAATGCCAAGACTGTCTGAAAATGATCGGTGGAGGGCCATTGGGATGATTGAATCCGGAACCTCGCAGAGGGAAGTTGCTCATCGCCTGAATGTCCACCGAAACACCATTTGGAACTTATGGCAGCGTCATCAGCAGACAAGACATGTCAGAGACCGTCCTCGCAGCGGCCGTCCACGAGTAACCACTCCCAGACAGGACAACTGGATTCGAACAACCCATCTCCGAAATCGATTCCAACCTGCAACCATAACTGCAAGAACGATACCTGGTTTGAGGCGACTGTCTGCACAGACAATCCGTCGCCGTCTCCGTCATTTTGGCATTGTCCCACGTCGGCCAGCAAGACGTCCAATACTCACAGTACAACACCGACGACTGCGTCTACAGTGGGCACAACAACATCGACGGTGGATCCAACGTCAGTGGGATCTTGTACTCTTCACTGATGAATCAAGATTCATGCTTAACCGATGTGATGGTCATTTACGTGTATACCGTCGACGTGGAGAACGTTATGCCAACAACTGTTCAGGAATTTGATCGTTTTGGAGGTGGTAGTGTCATGATTTGGGGAGGGATCACGGCTAGAAACAGAACAGATTTGCTTGTTATTGATGGAAATCTGACAGGTCAAAGATATCGCGATGAAGTGCTACGGCCATTGGTGGTACCGTTTTTGATGCAACATGGTCCCGGAATAACGCTGCAACATGATAACGCCAGACCACACGTTGCAAGGATTGTACAGCAGTATCTGATGCAACAACATGTCAATGTCCTGCCATGGCCAGCCAGATCCCCAGACATGTCCCCACTCGAGCATCTTTGGGACGAGATGGATCGACGTTTGCGGCGGTTGGATAACCCGCCAGCTACACTCCAGGAATTGCGACAACGTCTACGTCAGATTTGGAATGACATCCCACAGCAATTTCTGGCACATCTGATTCGGTCCATGCGCCGGAGATGCGTTGCTTGCATCATGGCACGAGGAAGTCACACCCGGTATTGAAGTGTGAAGGTCACAATTGGTTAGACGTCAGACAAGTGCTTCATGACGCATGAAAATGACATTTTTCGTTTTGAGTGACGTTGGCACTGAAAAGTCAGTGTTTCTCCTGTTAAATAAACATATTGATTGCATTGAGATCTTTGCGTGTCATTTATAACATACACATAAATGGTGTCACAGAAACTTTTGTTGCTGAGTATATTTAAAGACCTCAATCAAATCACCCCTGAGTCTCCTTTTCCTAAGACTAAAGAGATTAAGGATCTTCAGCCTCTTCTCGTAGCTTTCATGTTTTATACCTGGAATAAGCTTAGTGGCTCTTCTCTGAACTTTCTCTAGTGCCTCTATATCTTTCTTAAATTATGGTCCCCAGAACTGTACACAATACTCCAGATGTGGTCTAACGAACGTCTTGTACAAAAGAAGCATCACCTCCTTAGATTTGTACTCAATACTTTTGGCAATGTATCCCAGCATCCGATTAGCTTTTTTTTAACTGCTACAGCACAATGGCTAGAACCTGTGAGGGTTTGGTCAACAATCACTCCCAGATCTTTCTTGTGTGCAGCATATTCCAGTTTTAAACCTCCCATGAAGTAATCCCGTCTAATGTTTTTATTACCTACATGTACAACTTCACATTTTGCTAGATAAAATTTCATTTGCCACATTTCTGCCCAATTCTGGATTCTATCCAAATCATCCTGAATCACTTTAGTGGACCCTAAACTATTTGCCAAACCCCCGAATTTAGTATCATCTGCAAATTTAACCAATCTGCTCTCAATATTCCTATCAAGGTCATTAATGTAGATGAGGAACAGCAGGGGTCCCAACACCGATCCCTGGGGGACGCCATTCCCAACCATTTCTAGCTCAGATGAGATACCACTGACCACCACTCTTTGTGTTCTGTCCTGTAACCAGTTTTGAATCCACTTCAGAATACCTCCTGTGACTCCATTTTAAAAATTAGTCTCTTATGCGGTACTGTATCGAATGCTTTCTGAAAATCCAAGTATATGATGTCATTAGCCTTGCTCTGGTCCTAAGTCCTGGTGGCCTCCAGAAAAATTCCAGAAGGTTTGTCAGGTATGACCTTCCCTTCCCAAAACCATGTTGGCTATCCCTCAACATAATGTTACATGCAAGAAATAAGTCCAGCTCATCTTTTATGATAGATTCCAATATTTTGCACGCAATGCAAGTAAAACTGACTGGCCTATAGTTTCCTGGCTCGGTACGGTCCCCTTTCTTATATATTTGTATTATATTGTCCTGTTTCCAATCATTTGGTATTTCTCCAGTTTCTAAAGACCGTCTGAAGATGGCGGATAGCGGCTTAAAGATGATCTCACCAACTTCCCGGAGCGCACTAGGATATAAGCCATCACGACCCGCCGCCTTATCTGCCTTAAGTTTATGTAACTTGTCTAATACTTGGTTAGCCCGAACCTCAATTTACGCCAAATAATCTTGAGCATTTGACATGCCCTCTGGCCAAATAAAGACCCCCTCTGAGGCAAAATTCTCAACAAAGTAACTGTTTAAGGCATTTGCAGTATCCTTGTTATCATATAGCAGCGATCTGTTTTTATTCTTTATGCACTTAACCTGCTCTTTAACTTTCCTTTTTCTGCTACAGTACTTAAAGAAGTGCTTGGGGTTAGTTTTTGCCCCCTCTGAAATTTGTTTTTCATACAGTCTCCTAGCATTCCTCAGCTCTTTTTTTTGACCACAGCCCACATTTTACAGTATTCAGCCTTCGTGTTCTCATTGTTATCCTTTATTTACATCTTATAAAGATTCCTCTTTTCCCTCAAAATCCTATGAATACTTTAGGTCATCCACTGAGGATTCTGCTTTTCAGCTTACTTTTTGACACCTTTGGAATGAATCTTGTCTGCGCTCTAGCGCCTTCAGTTTTCGAGCTAGCCTCTTGATATTGCATATGTGGGTTTATGACCATAAGGTCTCAGACGAGCTTGATTTTCGGCCCAATCGGCCCTCTACTTCGGCCAATAGGGGGCGCTATCCTTGCACATTCAAACCAGGTGGGCACAGTGGCATTGCCACCATTTTTCAATAATTGTGACTTTTTTTTTTCTTCTTTTTTAAATATATATATTTATATCAGTGGTGGATGGTGAACTGGCAATAGGGCAAGCTCGACACAATCCCTTAAAATTAATGATCGGTCACGACCTGTTTTCAATCATTCATTTAAATTACCATTACAGAAACTCTGATAACTCAACGGGCCACATCTGATAAAGTTTTCATTTATAACGCATACCCATTATGACTCCAGACTTCTCACGCTTTTCTTTGTTCAGGGATTGGACGCAATGCATGTGTTTCATGATCATTTATAAGAAATAAGATCATTTGAAATGTCTTTATGCAATTCCATTGCTTCCAACCCCAACAGTGCATAAAGACTTCAATTCTGCGCGAGAATCTCTTACATATGCATTGATTGAACAATTACTGACTACAGCAGACGAACGCAAATATGCCACTTATACTCACACCGAATGCATGATTGCTGGCAGGTATGCGTTATAAATGAAAACTGGCCACACTGATAATGTTGAGATTTCTCAGAGTTTCTGTAATGGTAATTTAATTGAATGATTGGTCATGACCGGTTTTCAATCATTAATTTTAAGGGATTGTTTTGAGCCTCCCCTATCACCAGTTCACCAGCCACCACTGATATAGAGTGAACAAAAATATAAACGAAAGTGTAAAATTTTCAAGTTTTTATCAACAAAGAACTGGAACCGGGATTCGTCTGCGAATAGCACTCTTCTCCAGCGCGCCGAGGGCCATCGAACATGTGCGTTTGCCCATGCGAGTCGATTCCGACGCCGGACAGAGGTGAGATCCAGACCACGGTGAGGACGCCAAGCGTGCGAGTTGGCTTCTCGCAGGCGGTTACGAGCCGATCTGAGCCGATCCCGCAGGTGGACGAGCCAGATGTAGCGATTTTGTACTGGTGTGGTCACACTGGCCGACGTAGATGAGGTTGATTCGCACTACTGTCAGTCTGTCGGAAACAAACTCTCAAACGGCCTATTGTCCGATAGTTAACATACAGCTGCACAGCGACCGCTCTGGTGGACATCCCTGTATTCAGCATGCCAATGGCAGGTTACCGCATGACCTGAGAAATCTGAGGCGTGATGACTTTTGACAAAATTTGCCATTTTGGGGTGGCCTTTTGTCCCTAGTGTAAGGACTGTCTGGGTACTGCTCATTCTGTCTGATCACCATCTGGAAATGCCACACCCAAGAATGAGTGAAATCACTGCATCACTGAGCAAATGCTCACTGACCGAGAGATGGATTAAAAAATGGTACAGAAATCAAAAGAAATATCCCTATTGTACAAGTAAAAGTCAGCATATGGTCACTTAGAGTTGTCAACTTCATTTTGTATCAATACTTGACATGGGGCGTTTATATTTTTGTTAAGTGTATATACGCATATTATTATTATTATTATTTTTTATTTTTTTTAATGCTAATCACAGTTTATGAGACAACTGAAAATTCTTGCAGACAACCTGATTTTGTTTCCTAGGTTGTCCACTTTTTTCTTATTTCTAACTCCGGAAAATGAGCAAGTCTGTGTCCAAATGTCTGAACTCGAAGGCTGTGCTTAAGACATAAAACTGCCTATGTTCTTTTTTTTTTTTGGCTTGGATAACCTCTTAATTTGGCTCCGAGCTGAAATACAAGGCTCTCCTGTTATTCACCCCCCTTCTCTAATGGCACAATCAGCCCCTGTGAGTTATTTCAGGGCATTTAGTAGGGTGGGGCGATATCGCTGCCCCATGTCGAAATAGCCACTCATTCGATAGCTCTGACAGGCTGCCACTGGTTCCTAGTAGATGTTAGTTCTCCCTTTTGTCTGCGAAAAAACATCTTGATTGACATCATACACATTTTCAACTGTGTATCCTTGATTACATTTTCCACCGTATCTTCTTGACCAACCTGGAATGGGCTCTGGTAATGCTATGCAATACTGCTGGCACTCAGTAGTCACCCAGTCCCCAGACTGCATTTTAGAAGTGCTTGTAGAATTTGGCTGCAGTTCCCTCTGAAGACAAAAAGGCCTTTCACCAGGCTTTTTTTTTTTTTTTTTTTGTGGTGTTTTATAAGCATTGGCCCTTTCCATAAAATTGGCTTCCAAGGTGTGTTCATGATGGTGTAGCCTTCTTTGCTCTAGTCCCCCCCCCCCCCCCCCCCTGTTTGGGTCCTTTGCCACATTTAAGGAAATACAGTGCACTTTGTAAGCTGCAATTTGTGTGCAAGTCCTTTTTGGAGTCCAACTTTGTAGACTTGAGCCAGCAGTTCATATTGTTCTGCAAGTTAGATTTACAATATTAGAATACAAGATACTGCGCATGCTCAGAGCTTTGTAAACTAATGGTTCGAACACACTGCAGTGACGCAGTGCAAATCAAGTTCGTGGATGCTCATGGCCGCTGGCTGCTGATGCGCAGTCTCTCAGGTCTACTAAACAGGAAGCTTCCTGCTTACATGGGGAATGATTTGGAAGCTGCTACTAAATATTAAGTAGCAGACAAATGCAGATCTCTATAATAACCTTTTATTTTAAATGCAAATTTCATAGGTTAAGTATTTTCTGACTTCAAATAGGCATCAGACAACTAACCTAATCGCGCAATAATTTTGACTATGTCGCCATCATAGCTAGCCTGCTACGTGGCGTAGTTAACCCCTTTGTGCAGAAGCCAAATTTGGCTATTTATGGGTTACCCACTTTAATGCTGTATAATTCAAGATTTAAGCTTCACAAAGAAGAAAAATGTGGCTCAATTCAGGAAAGACACTTACAGCATTTAGAATTACATTGTATTTCAGTTTATTTTCATGATTTTGGTAGAGAAAATGAGCAGCAAACATAAAAAATCTTCATGAGAATTCACCATTGAAATTGCAAAAAAAATAATTCTGACGATTGAAAAACTGCTGGGGCTGAAAACTATACATTTATGGTATCATAAACTCCTTGAGCACAAGTAGAATTCATCTTCAAAATTACATTCTAGATTACCTACATGCTATTAGCCAAATTATACAGCTACCCAAGTGTCTCCCCAAAGTCTCAAAATGATTTGCTGTCAAATCATTAAAAAAGTCATGTATTTAACACAATTACAGCTTTAAGGCATGAAATTTAATATGAACGAATGATTTTCTGGTTGAGTTTAGTATGAATTTATCAATATCAGTGCAGTTGAATACCAATGGTCACCAGTAACCTCTCCAAATATGAACGTGCCTTTTCTCCATAATAAAGTTTAGAGTTTTGGCCATTTTTCTTCAAAGCCAGCACAAACACGCATTAAATAAACTGCTAATTAAACGGTCAGAACATTCACCCTGTAATGAAAGCTACCAGTCCCCTCTTCAAAGCTCACGAACCCATTTCAACACTTATAAGGAGCAAGTACACCTCACTAACACAGTAATATCTGAATTCTGAAATATACCTTATTTTAACTGAACAGACACTCCACTTTCAGGGAATATCAAATCCATTGCGTCTCCCGATTCAAAAGAATCGTGCAATGAACGTACCGGGGGTCCACACCAAAATGCACGGGCAGTTCGCGTTTTAAACAGGAAAAAAACCTCGACATTCGACTTAGTTGAGTACATATACATTCCGAAAAAGAAAAAAAACAAACAAAAATAGCAGCCTGACCTTTTTCGTGAATCCCTCCTCCAGAGACATTGACTGTATAAAATAGAGAGCGATGTATCCAGTAACAAGAACCCTCCGGTCCTGTTTCATTCGAAATAATTCCAATAGAGCATATCGTTCTCATTTAGATCCTGTAATGTAACTGAACACTTCAAGGCCAGTTTTGCGAACCGATTTTCTATAAATCCCGTCTATTTTAGCCGCGTAATGTGCATAACGTAGACAGGATACAACAGCGCATGCTGATACGCATTGGTTTGTATGCTCTATGTTTGTCCAATCAATGTGTTTCACTTACTCTAAAATGTTTAAACACTCGGGAATTGGATAAGAAACGAGCCAATCAATACATTGTTATCAGGGAAACTTCAGGAGGTTATGAAGTGTAACTCTACAATTACGCAGAAGAGCTTGAGTGTATGGTTGAGTGATTGGCTATCAACGCCAGTACTCGGGTGGATATAAGGAAGCGCTGGATTTGGCAATGAAGGAATCTACGCGTAAATCCACGGTAGGGAACTACAATTTTTTTTGTATGGGACAACTGTAATGGGCAATAGAATGTGAGAGAATTAACACCATGTCGATTTTTTTGCCTCAGAAAACTGATTTTTATGAACTACTAAATGGAATACTGTTAGCTCACTGTGGCTAAACTGGTTGCTACAAAGGATAACAATTTTTTCTGTGTCAAGATATCGTTTTTTCAAACTGCTGAATCGACACTATGGGCAAGGATACTGACCAGTTTGCACATCAGGCTTAGCTGAGGAGTTAAATTCATGCAGCTCTCAAAAAACAGGGAGTGGAGTGAACTTCACCGTATTCAGAACCGCGTTCGAGGTCTGCTTGCTTGTGAACATTCAATAACTGATCCGGGGGTGCTATCTAGTGATCGAGTACAGTAACAGCGTACTTCCAATTTGCAGGTCTATAGACGCGGGCATCTACATCTGCAGAAAGGGGTTAACAGTTACGCAGATAATTTGAATGCAAAATGCAAGGTTTTGGTAGCTCAGTTTCTAGCTGCTTAACTCGCTTCATTTAAAAAGACCAGTTCAGCTTAAGCGAGATTTGAGTCATGCGCATGCTCTTTGCAGACTATGTATGGCAGAATATGCACAAATCGCATTGAAAGAGGGGTGCATTATAAGTTCTTTTGTTTTCAACTGTGGTAAAAGACAGCTTTCAGCAAGGATTCGGACTATAAACAGGAGCATTTTTTGTTCTGGAACATTCTAAAGAGTGCAGCGCATGCAGGGTTTCCCGCAGAAAATTGGTTAGTCAAGGTGGTGACCAGGGGGCAACAGCCAGCTTTTATTTACTCTTTCATAAATAAACAAAGCAGTTAAAGTGCAATAACAATGTGACTAAGTCAACAGTCCTGTAACTTTATTACCAAGTTTTTATAGTGTAACACTCGCTTGTACACAGTGTATTTTAGCCTTACTGTAAGAGCTGAGCTGGAAATAACAAGATCAAATAAAAACACAATCTTATGAAAATTCCTGATACATGCACGAACTCAGGTATAATTATCAAAAAGAAAAAATAAGAATAAAAAGCGCATAAAATGCGCACGACCGGCCGTAAGGGTTAAACGAAAATTAATGCAAGAATGGAAATTATCTGTTTTGACTTCAATTCCCCAAATGTTTTGCGGTTGCGGTCATGTTTGGGGAGAGGAGAACGGTATTATGGACAAAAGCGCATTGCATTCACAGGATTTAAAAAATGTATATATACACCTTATCCTGTAATGACGAGATCTTGAGAAAAGATTAATGCTACACTCACTGTTCTGGGTGATGGAGCCAACCTGAATATTTCGGGTCCACGGCCCACTCTGGGTTCCACCCACTACCTCGATGTTTAGAGGACTGGGGCTATGGCTGCGGAGGTGGTGGAGGAGGAGGAGGAGGCGGCGCAGATGGTGAAGGACTAGTAATGATGACTAGTAAATAATGATGTGATTTGAATGACCTGATGAGCGCAGGTGTTTGTCATCATGATTGGATACAAAAACAGAATCTAGGAAGGACCTAGTCCTTCGGGAGAAAAGATGGGCTGAAGATTCTCAATTTTCCTCCAAATGCTTGAGAAAATCATTGAAATGTTTATAAACAATGTTCCTTCCTGTCCCTCTCCTCTGGCCGGTCTAATAAAGCAGAAATGTCTCCTAAAAAGTTCTGTGAGCAGATTGCAAGAGCACAAACCTATGCTGAATATGGTGATCTCCAGTCACTCAGATGGCACTGCATCAAGACCTGTCATTTATTTAAAAGTGATATAACTGCTTGGGCTCAGGATTAGACTAAACTTTAAGCACCACAGTACACGGTTACATCCACAAATGCCAAAACCTTTACTGTGCAAAAAGGCCTTATTTTAAGTGTCAAAGTGCAGGTGACTTCTCTGGGCTTAAGGACATTTGCGATCAACCATCAGACAGTGGAAATGCACATTGTCGTCACACAAATCATTATATTTGGTATTGTTCCGGTAAGATGCGGACACTGTGTGCTCCAGAGGCCCGTGCAGATTTTAACAGCATGATTCAAAACCACTTTTTGCTAGCATTACAAACGCATTGTAGTTGGACTGGTCTGCTTACAGTCCCAACTTGTCCCCAATAGACAATCTGTGACCGATTTTGATGTGCAAAATATGACAATGAAGACTCTAATGTAGTACACCCTAAGACTTGTTTGTTGCTAGAATGGTACACTTACACCATAAACGCTTAATCACTTGGTGTCCTCAGTCCTTAAATGTTGTAGTGATCAGAAACGGCGTGGAAGCATTATGAATTGGTGAATGCCTCACTCTCCCAACTTTTTAGGTCCCCTGGGACAAAATCTCAAAATGACCTATTTGCCTTTTGACTGTCATGCGTCCTCCGTCGTCCATCGTGCCTCATCCGTAAACAATTTACATTTCCCACTTCTAAGAAACTGCTTATCCTATTTCAATAAAATTTTGCCGGAACCTTCCTTGATCAAATATGCACCACAATTGTGAATTATATGGTGCCCACCCCCAAGTTCTCTGAGGGGCGGGGCTAAAAGTGGTCAAATTGGCTGAAATTTTAAAAATCTTCAGACCTAGATATGCTGGAAAACGATACTCTTCATAGATGGAAGGCTCATGAGGTGCTTAATCAAAATTGTGAACTTCATGACCCTCGAGCTCCATGTTTGTACCTGGGGAGGGGGTGAAATTTACTATAGTTTATATAGGAAAATGGCGAGCTTAGTTGGGCTGAAAGGCCTGTTCTTGCCATTCATGTTATGTTATGTTATGATACTTTCAGGTATATTTTGTTCATTTTTTACTGGAAATCATTCAAACTTGATTGGCACTATAACCAAACTATGACATTTTTCACCCTGTCTCTTCCCCAGGGGCTGAAGGCCCAAATTAGGTAATATTGCCAAAAATTTCAACAGTCTTCTCCAGACCGAGAGAGGCTGGAAACGTATATTCTTCATAGATGGAAGGGTCTTGAGGTGCTTTATCAAAATTGTTAATTTCATGGCCTACAGGCTCCATGTTTTCCCGATGGAGGGAGGGGGTAAAGTTTACTATACTTTATATTGGAAAATGGTACTTTTGGGTATATTTGGTTCACTGACATCAGTAGTGTTACGCTCCTGCCCATTTCCTTTACATGGAGCTGTGCCTGAGGAGGTGGGGCTAACTAGGAGAGCTGCTGATTGCCCTCATGAGCTGCACCTGCCTTGAGGCCTTAAGTTTGCCCAGAAGTTGGACAAGGAGTTCTCCCCCCCCTCGACACTGCCATTATGTTGTTCACTTTTGTTTTATGCTTGAATTGACCATTCTCTGTTTACTTTTTTGTTATTGTTTATGAGGATTAATTTGGATGACATTTAAGTAGTTTCTTTTTCATGTTCCCCGGCAGGACGGTGAGTATTTTCCTTTTTGTTGTTTCAATTATTAGAAGTATACTTTTTATTCTCTCCCGTCCTGCCTCATACCAGCTATGGGGAATCTATTTTGTTTGTGATTTATTTTTTTTTAATTACTTTTGGTGTCAAATTACATTTGGCAAATAAATGCCTACACTTTTGCAGTGACCAGCAACTTTTGACAGTTTGATTTTTCCATGTGGCTTTCTTATGTTTATGGCTTTAGTGCAGCACTTTGGTTTTACCCTAATTGGTTAATTGGGGCCAATCCCAGCCGTAACAGTAGCATCAGTTTTTATACAACTCAGGTGACCGTTAAGCCCCATGGGCCTCTTGATTTGGAAGGGCGTTTCAAGAATGAAAATTGGATGAGTTGGTGGTGAAACATCAAATGTGCTGTTGTATTGTAGTATTGCACATCAAAAATAATTTAGAAATCACTGGTTCTTCTGATTTCAGGTTGTAGCCATCGCATATTACTTTTCTGGTGCTTTGATTTTGTTTCCTTTTTATTCCTCCTTGCCCCCTCTAACTCCCCCTTTTTTTTATTCTTCTGATGGACACTAGCATTCACAGTCAGGTACAGAATGTTTATTGCTGTAGTGCTGGATATGAAACCCACATATGCAGGAACGCAGTTGGCCCTGTTGCTGATCAGTTACCGCAATGCCATTTTTGAAAAGTGTTTGCAGCCGCCTGGCTTAATCGAAGCGCGTGATGCACATCGCGGTTGATTTTGAAGCCACCTTTTGCATGAGTGTCTCTGGTATCACAAAAAATCATTCCCAATTTTAAAGGAGCAAAGGTGCAGGGGTCTCGGCACTCGTCAGACTTTGGACAATTTAACACCATCCAGTGCTGCTATTGGAAAAGATTTGCGTCTCTTGGTGGCTTGCCCAATTGCTCAAGATTAATTTGACTCTAGTTTTCGGCCTCGAAATGCAGAAAATGACTGTGACGAGGAGCCTTGGTAAATGTTGTGAAGGCCTTCACTTTAGGACTACTTATTACTGTTTTTACCCCTCAGCCCAACAAGGGCAGGAGGGGTATTGTTGTCCCTTCTGCGGGCGGGTGTCCGGGCGGAGGCCAATTTTGTCCGGGCTATTTCTCTGTAACCACTTGGGTTAGGAAGTTCATATTGCATATGGGGACTCCCCATGGGGGGTAGGTGTGCCTTTTCGAGGTTTCGTCCCAGTTTGACCTTTGACCTTGCAGCAGTGACCTTCGGGGCTGAGGGGTATTGCCCGCTTCAGCAAGGCCCATTTTTTAAACTACATTGCTTAATATGATTTTTTTTTTTTTTTTTTTTTTTTTTTTGGTCAATGGGTGCTGAAAGACCACCCCCCCCCCCCCGACATTGATTAAATCCACAAAAATATATATAATTGGTCATTGAAATTGAATTAATTTTTTTTTCTTTGACAAAAAAACTCCTCCAACCCTCAAATTTGCTTTGATGGAACTGCACCCTTGCATATTCATAGAAGCGTTCATACTGAATTGGAGCAATTATTCCACGCCTCTATTCACATCTCCAACCAACCAAAATACCCCTTGCAAAGCATTATTTTTGGAGTTATATACTAGTGATGTATTGCACTGCTTCTTTGGTTTCACATGTCGATGAATGTCCACATCTGTATGTCTGTATTCTGTGCTGTAGGTTGAGAGGAGACTTGGCAATTTCTGTACCACCCCACAAGTCAACAGGATTGGGACCTTCCATTTGTGATGCATAAAACCATACCTGTCTGAATCTGTGTTCTCGAGACTCATTTGTGCACTGCGGATTCAAAGTAGAAATACCCAGCCGTGACTGACTGCTTTTTTTTTCTCTCTCTTGATGCATCACAAGCTTAAAAAGAGCACACTAAGAGCACAGTATCCCCTGCCGGAGTGACAACTGTGATATGCGCGTCAGTTTTTTCAGCTGCATGAGTGCAAAGTTTCAGGGTCGGGCCGAGCTGATTTCACCCACCGAGTATGTTTTGTTTCGGATGGACAGATGGACTGGGCCACGACATAATCCCCCTTTTGGGCTGTCGCCCAGCAGGGGATAAAAACTTGATTTTCATTGGAGGGCGGTCACCAGACCCAAGCCACTCATGACTGGCGCCTCTCATTTTAGCAACAAGCCACTTACATTGTCTGCGAAAAAAACATGTTCTTGGAATACGAGTGATGTCATATTTGATCAGTGTTTTCACAAGAGATTGTACTCTGCAAAAGTTTAAGCATTGAGCTGTTTAGATACTGGCCATGTTGAGCTGTTACTGGTATGGAAAGGCACTGTGGTCTCTAGATTTCCCAGTGTTTACACTCAATGATAGTCGGGCTGCATTCTCAGTGTATCGTCTCTATTTACACGCTTGAGTTATGGCCAACATGCAAACACTGTGGCAGCTAGAAACCATGCAGTTGGAATTTCTTGGTTACAAAAGGGCCCAAGGGGCAGATTGCTTCCCGGCGTGACAATCCTAAAGTTTTGTCTTTGTGTGTGGCTGGCAGAGCTCGGCGGGAGTGATTGGCCCAGTTCCCCTTTGTACCACTGGAGACGATTCATGTGCATATTGCATCCCAAGGGCTATAGATGGATTCCCCAGACTGCTGATGGAGAATGTGGTTGACAAAAACGGGCAGAAATGGTGGTCGTCTTTGCTGTGTCTACAGCAAAGCCTGAGCCCCACGCACCAACTTGCACCACCATCCTATGATTGCTCTCTTGCAAATTTGCTTTCAATGTCCTCTACCAGGCCGAAGGACTCTTTGCTTTCCAACTGTCTCCAAGTTTTGCTCCATTCTGGTGCCACTTTGTATACTTTGCTGGGACTAAAGATGCATAATGTGTGGTTGGACTCGCTCACCCAACCAGAGTTGAGGCTTTACACTCACTGCAGTCAGACTGTGGAGAAAGGGGGAGGAGTTATTTTCCCTTTCAGAGTATTTTTGGAGACGCTTTGTGGTTGCCAGGATTGCAAGAGTGCAAATACAAACGGGAAAAACCTGTGCTTTTACTTAGACCCCTCAGAATAAACTGCTGAGAAGGGCTACTCTTGCATTACTCTAATGTATTAAAACAAAGCCATCTACTCTGCATTAATGCTATTAAGTGGCTGATTGTTCTCTCTGACAATCTGTTGGCTGCAACTTTCACTGGCTTCAGTTTAAGGAAAATGCGCCAGCCAAGCCAAGCCCTCTGTATTAATGCAGCAATGCCCCAGTTGCCTGGATCACTGAAGCACAATGACTGCATATGGGTTATATCTGCTGCGCGCTGGAAGCCTGCCATGAGGGCTGGGGGTTGCTACACATGGCAGAAAAATCTATTACTGACTGTTATGTCATGATTACGGTTCACCGTCTGTGCTTTTCACTCACTGACGCATCTGCTCTCTCACACAGTACTTAATGTTAACTTTTTTTGGTGAAAAAAAAAAAAAAATATTTTAACTAAATTTATTGAGTTAGTATGCTAGATTGCCTTCGTTCTCGTACTTATTGTTGAAATTTGCTGAATAATAAGTGGATGCTGTTAAAGTACAGATATTTACAGTATTGAAGTTTAATATTGACAATTTGGTGCTTTTCTGTTTTGCAGGTGGGGATCAGGGAGTTCTCAACAGCTTTTTCAGTAACTGGGCGACTGCGGACATAACAAAACACCTGCCCTTCATCTACAACCTTAGCAGCATAGCGATCTACTCTTATCTCCCGGCATTCAAGCAGTGAGTGTTTCCGTCTAAAAACCCTTTTGCCCCTGGTGACTAGTGCGTATTCCTTAAGTTGGTATTTTCTTGTTTTTTAGCTTTAGATCAGTGCAAAATTTTCCAATTCGCTGTGCATAATCTTCCAAATAAACTCTGCTAAGTGTACTCGGCAACGAAAATTTGGCAACACCCAAATTTTGTGCATTGTTGAAAAACGTACTTTGTAACAAAAGTTTAGCAATACTTGATATAAATGCACAATAAACAAGTTAACGACGGTGAAGTGTATATTTAATCGTCTTGACCATTACAGTGAACAATTAGACATTCTTGAATGCCCAACACAGTTGCGACTCAAATCATTGAGATGAATGAGAGTCAAAAAGAATGCATGCGGGCAGGGTTGACCAGTTTCTCACTAGACGGTCACTAGAGTTTGACGCCCATTGGCCTGTTGAACCGCGTCACTTGGTTATGTCGTGATGTCATGATGACGCGATCTTCGTGAATGAACATGTGACCAGCATTCAGAGCACCTTGGTGTGTTAGTGTGATACGTTCTTTTTAGAAAGACTATATAGTTTGCCATTTCATCATATTTTCTTTTTTCCAACAATGCTTAAAATTTTCATGTTGCTAAATTTTCCTTGCTGAGCATATAATTGGGTTTACAGTCCAAGAACTGGGAATGTAGATTGAGTTTATTTCTTTACTGGTCCATTTCTTTATACTTCATTTTATTTACCTTGGTGGGGACAACAAGTGGCATTTAGATATGTATCGTAAAGCTCATTGAGTATTGGGTAAACTAGATTTTATGCATGTACAGTATATTTGTTCGTCGTGATCAGACTAAGTCTGAAGCTCGAGAGCTTGCTCGGCTTGCGGCAGTTGTTGATTGCTCATCCTCGAATTTTGACTGCTGAGCCTAGCCTTCACTAGGGAAAACCTTGATGAGATCAAGTAAACACCAGCTCTAGATCACGCTGGACAGCATATCTGTTTTTACACCAAACAAAAGGACATCAGAACTATTGGAAATTCCCAGATGTAATACAAACAACATTCCTGACTGTGATTTTTTTATTTATTTATTTTTTTCCCATTCTTTTGTCATATTCATCAGTTTTTTATTTATTTATTTTTTTGGCAAGTACTGGGCCACATGGCCCTTGCCTGCCCCACACTGTCGCAAGTTCGTACTGTTCTTTGTTGTACAGTCATAATGACCACTTTAATTTAGGGAGCAGTGTGTTTTGAAGGTCATTCCAAGTGTGTGCCATTCATGCAAGAACAGAATGGAGAAAAAGCCCCTCTTACCCCAGAGGTCTGCCAAATTTTGGCGTGGAAGTATTTTGGCCTCGCTATGAGTGACAAAAAGGCAATATGGAAGCTATGCCAAAAAGCGTCCCGTGGATATTCATTGTTTTCACATATCGTCACAATCTAATGGAAACAAACACCCACCTGGAGGGCAAAAGAGCCTTTGTCATTTTTACCATATTGTTTTGCCAAAATACTGGTTACTTGTTCGGTCGGATTGAGTGACCGATGTGGAGGTAAGCCCGAGTTGTGCAATTACAGAATCCCGTCTGAGAAGGAAAACCCAGGGAGGGGGCAATGATGGATTTGTTGCTGACGTTACCAGCTACCATTGAATGGCTGGAAACGGTAAACGCCTAACACAATCAGTGTTTGGTAGCCAGCTAAACGGCATTTACTTTTGCTTGGATTACAAATTTTTTTTTTTTTTTTTGGACAATGATGGACAATGCATATAACTATCAGTATTTTTGTATGCAGTCATCCTGGTGGTAGGTTCATGGGGAAGGATCCTTCACAGATTGCCAGCAATATTAATTGTGAAAAAGTGGAGCTCTGGAAGCATTAGGGACTTGGCTAGCTGTTTGTAATAAAAGAGATAGACCCACTGCAGCAGGTGCAGTACATGGATTGCAAAGCCTATAACTTGAAGTTCAACAAATCATTGTTATTTAAAGAGGTGATCTAAATATCCATGGGTTGAAACAAATGGGGGGGAAAAAATGACAGGCTTGTGTGGCTACTCTGGAGTGTCTAGTATTAACCGCTATAATGAAACGCCTTTGTAATGATGGACTTTTGCCCTCCAGGGGAATGCGGCTGTCTTGACTAAAACCTAAGACAACAATCTGATTTAAATTTATTTCCATGGTCATGAATAATCTAAATTTGTATATACAATGTCAATCGTATCTAAATTTGTAAATAGAATGCCTCTTAATTTAAATGACAGGAAAAAAAAAAATCTCATTGGTCTAGCCTTATGAAAGCGATGAACGTGAAAGAAGGCGTGTTACCTTCTATTTTCGATGTCCTTTAAAACATCAGTTTCTCGTCATGATTCAGCCCAAATAAAACCAAGATCAGAACAACCTTAGTTCTGAGCTGTATTTAAGTTGTTTCTCTGTGATATCCCAGATCTTGATCGTATACAATAGATTAATGTATTGCAACCTCCAGAGATGGGTTTGTCCTGGTGAAGCATCAAAATAATTGATTAAATCGCTTTAGACTTTTTGGCTATTAATCGAGCTGAAAATATGCTACTTGTCCAACCAGCTTGCTCTGTCTTGCAGCCATTTCTGTTTCGCCTGTCTAACTGCATTTCCCCCATTTTCATTACTCAGACTTCCTTTATTGCCTAAGTTTATGATGCCCTTGCGCTCATTTGATAAGACTGGACAGGACCGTAGGCGCGCTGTAGTCCGAGGTTGCCCAAGCATTCGGAGAATAAGCTGATTCAAGGTCGTACTGGGCGCGTGCTCGAACACGGTGTCGGGTTACCGAGGGCGACAGGGACTAACTGCTGTCCCAGCCTTGGCTCTCTGGTCTTGTATATCCAGTGCAATCTACAGAGAACAGATCCCAGCAGTCCCAAAATAGAAAGGTATATTTAAAGATGTATTTATGCACAGCCAGAGGGGGCTTTTTATGAACTAGCCTCTACTGGCCACTTGCTTCTCTGGTAAACAAAGCTTGGTCATTGATCGAAGTCCCAGGTCTCTCCTCGAGACTGTATTTGTGAGGAGATTCGAAGGGATAAGTTTTGAACTGATTGTTAAACTTTTGGCTTTATGTGAACAGAAGTGCAGGTCTCGCAAGCGCATGAGGGCTGTTGCCAGCAATGGGGAGTGTCATGCTACACGATGCACTGTGTGTACTTCAGTCGCTCTGCATGTCGTCCCATTGTTTCTTTTTGACCCAAGTTGGCAATGATACTGTAGTCCAAGTAAAGCTGGACAATAAAGGCATTATCCTGATTTGTTCTACATTCTTTATCCAGAGTGACTTGAAAGTGGGAGTTGCTACAAATATGCATTCTGTGAAGTCATTGAATAATGTGGACATTACCCTCGCCCCCGAAGGGAGAGCGAGGGCATTGTAATCGGGTCCATCTGTCTGTCTGAACGCATATCCTTTAAAACGATTGGCACAATTTACATAAAACTTTGACGGCAGAAAGGCCCAACCCGTGGCTCGGTCCTCGTCTAACGTCAGACTGCTAGGTCAAAAATCAAAGTCACAAAACTGCCCATCTTAAACATGGGGCGAAATTTTAAAAAATATATCCACCAAGACTTATCAAATGACTTGAAATTCGATGCCACCCCATATATGTCTATGATCAGACCAAGTTTCATCCGGATCTGATCCAGACTGCAGATTTGGTGGCCATTTTAATTTAACATTGAACTTGTGTATATTTTACAATAAATCGGCCTGGAGTAAAGATACTGCCTTGAAATGTTCAGGTTAGAGGCACAGTACCATTGCTTTTCAACAGCTGCTAGATGATCTGGATCTGATCCGGATCATGGATTTTGCGAAACAACAAGGCAATCATAGATTGCAAAATATCAAGTGTATTTAAGGCACTGCGGGATTGTCATGGCCAAGTATTGTCCGTTTCAATATTAGATTGTGCTGGTCTCTAAAGCTATAATATTAACAATGCTTACTTTGAGATTAAAACAATTTGCACTATAGAAATTTTTAATTTGTTGAATTCATTCCCATTTTTGCATGGTAGTAGGAGTCCCATTAAAGACCTTTATCACTCGCTGTGATGCAAAATGCGTTGTTTATTATGATACATGATCACTGAACGGAACCTCAAGCTTGTTGATTTAAAGTTCGAGCTGGAGTTGATTGAAATGGTGGTCTGCGACCTGCAAATCGAAGAACGCAGGTCATATACTGAAACCTAATCAATAAAAAACTGAAGTAGGGCGTTTCTTTCTTGCCACTGGCAATAAATCATCCCCTTATGCTGCCTCTCTTTTGCAATATTGGCACTAGATGCTGACTCTGGAGTAGATGTGGAGTTCGCACTGAAGGAGAAACTGCAAATTCACTGCTCGTATTGCTCACATAACCAACAGCTTCCTCCTTTTCTTTGCACGGAGAGTTCGCACATTCTCATAACCAATCTTCGACAATGTGTTTGTTTCTTTTCTGCCGTCACCGGTTGGCCTTTGGCGGTATTACTTGATTGTTAAAATGGTAAAACTCCCAACTTTAAGTGAGCGAAAAGGCGAACAACGAAGCAAAATGACAAAAGATCATGACTTTACAGATCTGAAACAAACGATAAACGCTGCAGTGGAGTCGGGAGAATGATTGCCTTTCAGTCCTTACTTTTGACCGTAATGGTGACTTTCCTGGCCCACGAAACAATTGTGTGACTGCTGTGCATTACTATACAAACGGTTGTGCTACCTAGTTATGGGAGTGTTTTCTGAAGTTGTCACAGCATCGTCTCTCTGGCCTCTCTGTTTGTCATTGTGGCTTACAACACATTTCACTTCCCACATTTCAGCTTTCAAAAATATTGTCCCTTTGGCTGTTGGGCAGAATTCGTGTTACTGCAGGAATTTGAGTTTTGTGTGAAAAGTGCTCAGTAAATGCAGGGCCTCTAATGTTTTGTTATTTATTTATTTATTCATTATAACAGTGGAAGATGACCCTGAACAAAATGAGGTTCCTTCTTTTTTATTAACGGATATTTTTGGTGCAAACCGGCTGCTTGAATTGCTTTTAAAGGGGAATAGAAACACTGACATTCATGCTTGTATCATTCGTTAGGCAGTAAAACGATGAACTTTTGCTGTTCCAATCATTCTTCTCGATTGTTGAAAGAAGAATGAGCTTTTCAAAATTTGCCACTGTGAGCTGTAATCTGCCGTTGGACGTCTGTGTCCATGATTTAACCAGTTGAAGAGCCTGCAATCATAGTAAATGGAAACCCATGATTTCTATTCAGTGTGTCCAAGAGTTATTTTCATTTCAGTTACACCACGGAGAATCACTCTCGCTCAGTGTTGGAACTGACTGGCTAAGGCGCGTGTCTAGTTTGCTCATAAGGTCACCAAGTAGGTTAACTATGCTTGATGGAGCATTAATCGCGCTTAAATGTCAAATATACTGAAATATTAAAGGCTATCAAATGATCCTGCCTGACCGCGTTTAGCAACTTTGAACATGAAGTTACCTAGAAGTAGCAGAGGTATTTGTTTATAAAATACTTAATTTGCTGAGTACGCAGTACGTAGCTTACGCTGCCCAAGTGTCTTCTGTTCCCAAAAACAGAAGTCAGTATCAGCGTTTGTATGGGCGATCTGTCAACTCGTGTCTCAAAAACGATAACATGAAAATACAAATTATCATCTAAACTTCAATTCGTAGAGCTTCAAAAAACGGTAAACCTCAAGCTCAACACATTCATAAGAATTGCGAACGTCATTAAAATCAGCAAAGTATTTGGACTCATGGGAAGCAAGAATGTACGGTCTGAACGGTTATACTCCTAGTTAATTAAAAGCTCCCACCCGCACTGATGTTCGGGAATTTTTATTTTATTATGAATTGGCTATAAACCAGTTTGGACTGCGCAATGTCGTTTGATGTACGGTATAACCATATTAGTACGGGAAAATGCAAATAAACTCAAACGGCAGTGTTTTTTTTTTTTTTTTTTTCCCCCCTTTTAAACATGCATTCATTAAATCGTCCAATAAGATTTACATTTAAATGAATAATTCCTCAAATACAGTCCATAAAAGCAACTTTTTAGAAGGGTATGGGGCAACATTGGATTGAAACACATGTCCCTAGAGCACGATGCCCACAGCTCATGCTATGCAGCAGCACCAGTGTAGTCGAAGAGCTGAAAGAAGAAAAATGCAGGAGGGCGCAAAGGTACAGCTAGATTTCCTCCTAATCAATAATGACTAGATTGAGGCCAGGATCCCTGATATAAAGTTGTGTTTAAAAAAAAAAAGGAATAGCAGTACGTTAAAAAATGTGAATGAAGTGCAAACATTTTTAAAATGGCCTTCAGTTCCAGATTTTAAATGTAGTGGAAACATAACACATCAATTCCAAATCAACGCATGAACAAATTTGATTACTTCTGTGGTATCTTGTCTGTGTTTTCAGGAAGCAAAGAAAAGGAATATTAATCTGTACAAAAAAAGCAGTGTTGACCATTTTCTCTTCTAACTCAAACACTAATTTTAACTCAAGATTTAACTTCACTTTAAATTACTGAACTAATATTTAGTTCAGCTCAGGCGACTAGGGTTTTAGCATTTTAATAGGAAATACCAAGAGGGGTATCAGACGAGTATTTTCAGCGGCTGTTTCTATTCCCCCTTATAAGCTCTTAATTTAGCCAACTTGCTCCACACGAGTGAATTTACGAATGAACATCTAAATCACCCCCAGGGATGTTTTATTTGTGGGTGTGGCAAAATTTGTTGATTAGATCATTGGTTATCATGACACTTCCTGTTTGATGTTGACCAAGTTGCTTAGGGCATGGTTGGAATCAAAGGTAAAGTCAGTCGGTACAAAGATACCCAAATTTGTTCATATTCTGCCTTAGAGCCACTGTTTGCAATCTTTCACAGGTACGGCAGTGACGCTAAGGTTGTCCACTTCCTGGGTAAGGTGAAGCCATGGAACTACTCCTATGATACTACAACAAAAACAGTCAAGGGCCACTCGGAGGACCCATCCACACTCCACCCCGACTACCTTCTGAAGTGGTGGGACATCTACTCTAACTCAGTGTTGCCAATCATGAAGGAAGAATATGGAAACCAGCCCTTTTACTCCGGATGTGACGAGGCTGTAAGTACCCCACGTATCCACTAGCTACTTGAAAGCCTTGCATTTTCAAGGGAATTGGGTCATTAAGAGGAGTTTACAACCTCATTATGTTGCCATTAGGTGTTGGGTATATGGTATCTTTATTCCCATGTCCATAACCACTGCCAGCGTAAACATTTTGCATCTTAATTCATACTCATGAACCGTATGGTAAACACCTGATGCTGTGTCACCGTGGATTGTATTCCGAATTCTCAGTTCTGTCATTATATGCAATTGCAGCACAAAATCGTTAATAACCCATAAATTAAGATCAAAGGGGTTGCAGTACACACAACTTGCTACTGTGGCACCTTTCAAGTGCACTTTTTAAGTCGCAACTTATTGTTTGGAAGGGATGGTGCTTAGTTCAGATTTATTGCAGTCTGACCTTGTGTGCTCCCCTCCCTATCTGGCACAGTTCATCGAAATGGTGTCTCTTCATCCAGCTATCACGTTTGACAGCAGTAAGGTATGCAATAAAGGCCTGATGCTTAGCTGTGGCTTTGGTCCTCCATGAAGCCTGGTGTTGCTCTTTGGTGGCCTGTGAAAATTCCCGATGTGGCTGTCACTCAAGTGGTGTGTGCAAAAGAACGTACCAGAGTTCAGAACGCCTCTTAACTCGGCAAGACTGCCCTAAATCCCCTGATCTAATGTCGCTGTGCATCTGATGTAACGCTTTCGCTTCTTGTCAGTCCAGCTATGTTGATTTGGTGGTTCAGTGATCTCATTTGATTGGCCTTCTTGGCATTTCTTTGACGGTCTGGATTATTTTCTCATTCCCTCGCATTGCACTCACGGTGTGACGCTCTGTGCTGTTGAAGCTGTAAATGGCGCCGAAAAAAAAACTAAAGGCCACTCTTCAGAAGGTGGCTTGAGCTGCATGGCTTTTGCCAAAAAGAATATAATGAATGTGAATGAATGAATGAATGATATATATTTTGTTCTTTGAAATAAATGTTCATTTAGAGATGTATTCAAAAGAAAAGGCAACAAAAAGAAAAAAAACAAATCATGTGCCCTATTTGAAAAAGGAGTAGGAAGAAGTATACACTTCTTTCATCCTATCCCTTTTTGACTCTTCATCACAAGATTATGATTTTATAATATTGTACATTCTATATAACCACTGTATCTTCAGTACTGTTGTATATAAATATAAGTATACACATTACAGACATAGAAATTTACAGATAAAACATAATTTATACAAACTTAAAAACAGAGAAATGAATAAAAAAATCTCACAAAACGCGCAAAATGAAGTGAATATTGAAGTACATATTCAGAAACTGCTTCTCTCTCTCCTATTTCAGGAAGTAATTCATCATGCAGTTTCCCAAATCCACGCGTCCGCACCCCCAGCTCAAACCATCTCCTCAGAAGAACGTAAGCAGAAATGGGAACAAGGCCAAGCTGACTATATGGGAATGGACAGCTTTGACAACATACAGAGGAAGTTGGACGCTTTCCTAAATTAAAGGGGGGAAAATGGGTGGGGTTGGGATCGAGAAAGCACTTGCAGTCACCACAAATTTAGGTATTCGGCACCCATTGAATGCGGTCGAATTTCAGGTTGTCAACTGCGTCGGCAGCTGACTTGCTAGAGTAATAGGTGAAGATGATGCTACGATGGATACATAACAGTAAACCCTTTTAGCTGTACAATGCAACTATTCAGTTTACAAGCTGTATAGTTCTTCTTCCCCTCTCTAGTACTTGCACTCTGAGGCAAGAATTTTAGGGTATTGGACTTCAGTTACAGAATGTAGGCTTACAAGCTGGTGTCGAATCTTGGTAATCATGTATTAATTAGAAAGTGACATTCAACTGTCGTGACTGCAAAGTAATTTGTTCTGGTGGGAGAAGTACAGCTCAAATTGGAGGAGGTGGTGAAATCTCCTTTTTTCAACTGGATTCAGAGGGGCAACTTCCAGTTAGATTGCTGTGTTGTCCAGCTCCTTGAGGTGTATGGTGTAAGGATGCACGTTGAAGTCTTGAAAACGTGAGCACATCTGTATAGTGTTTTGCATGTTTGTACCCCACGGTTTGAAGGAAATGTTGCTTTGCTTTTCTCCGTTCAAAGAATTTTATTTTTCCCCTGAATTTTGTCTTTGTCGGCATTGGAATTCCAACACCGAATGTTCCGTGGCCTTGGTTTTGGCATAATGTGTGTGTCCCGCCTTCCTGTACCTGCTGTAACAATCACTCCTTTCAAAGTCTTTTACCCTCTGCTTTTTTTTTTCATTTCCTGATGTGAAAATTGGGGCCGATACACTCCATGTTCTTGGAGAACTCAAATGTGGCATTTTGCTGGTCTTCCAAGTCGATGCGTACAACACTGTGGCACTTGACTGGCTCTTGTTTTTATTACCCTCTGAGAGAAACTGAACTACTGTATTATTTAACCTTGCTTGTAGCTCTTGCCCTTTACCTGAAAAATTAAAAAGACTAGTGTTGTGAATGTGTTTGTCTCAATATTAATCTACCTGCTTTGTTAAAATCACTTGTTCACATAGACAAATGGGATGTAAGGAGTCTGTATAATTTTATGAGACATATACATAAAAGGTCTGTTGGAATGTTTTATTTTGGACATGAGAACAGAACAGTTTGTTAACGGTCAAAAATATCCACGAACAAATACTTGTCACATGTCATTCAAGTGCAAAAGCCTGCAACAGTCATCAGAAAAACTTTGGCACACAATTGAGCTGCAGCAATGGGATCAGTCAGTACTTCAATAAAAATGCCCTGGAGGTGGTTAATGGTTTAAAGGGTCCTCTCATATCAGCTAAAGGAGGGCACTTCGCTTACTCGCCTTCGACTTACAGGTGAGGTTATCACTTCTGGATGAACTATAATGCTTATGATTGAAGGAATTAACCAATTTTGGTGCTGCAGTGTTCTTGTAAAGGTGTAGTCATTATTGCAAAATGCGAAGTTTTTTTCAAAGGAAATTAAAGCAGTCCATTTGTAACAAAGAAATGTTTGACAACAGATGTTAAAATAATACGTGGTAGCCACCACTATCCTGGAATTTTAAAAAGTAAATCATTTTGAGCAAGCAAATCCTTCCTGTGGAGTGCTGAAATCATACTGCAGAGTTCTACTCAGAAAAATGAACCATATTACACTGATATGAATGTCTCAGGTTCCTTTTGCTCTTCTATCTATAGCTCCATCAGTGCTCGAATCTCCTCGATTCGCGATTGCTTTCGGTCCTGCGCGCTCTTGCCTCCGAAAGCCTTCTCCACCAGTTCCTTTTTCTTCTTCTGAATTTTAATCATGTTCTCCTCAACAGAATCTTTCACAATAAACTGGAAAGGACCGAAAAAAGGTGATTTTACATGAGGCCCACAAAAAAAAAAAAAAAATGCACTTATGAAGCCACTGCTGCTGATTGCAAAACAGTTCACTTTCTGGTACAAAAAGGAAATCCTTTCTGCTTCTGGGCGTGCCTAAAGACAATCTGGGGCCCTGCTCCACAGCTAAGATTGAGCATTGCATTGTGTTCTGGCATTCAGCCGCTGCAGTCAGTGGAAGGTGCTCAGCTGACCACTGCTTTCCTTGGTATAATGTCGTGTGATGACGGCATCCACACAAATAAGTTCAGGAGAGGATGTCTACCAAACATGTCCATTCAGAGTTCTTACATTTATTTTTGTGGATGAAGTGTACACTTGACTCACTTGCTTATACTATTCATTTCGCCCACAAGGCACAGGCTATGAACATAGAGATACATCAGCCCTGGCCATTTGCTAACGCTATCATTGCTTGATTTTTTTTTTTTTTTTTTTAACACCGATTGCAAAGCTCTGCCACAGCTCAATGATCCCCCCATTAAGGCCTGGGCACACCGGATGCGTAACGAATAAATGACACGAAAGTACAAAATGTTCGGATGCGAAATGTTCAGATCAAAACTCCAAGACTCCGGCTCCAAGACGAATTTGTGGCAGAAAATCGGGAAAATGAATTTGCGAAGTTTTGACCGCTCACTCCTGAGTAGAGAAAGGACAGAGGGAGAACAGGGAAGAGGAAAACAGACTCATCCCTCCAGTGATCTTTTCCTCATCGCTCCTTCTAAGAAATAAGAGTGTTTTGGGTTCAACCTCTTATACAAAGTAGGAACAGAGAAGGAAAGTTTCACCTCCTAAAAGAGGCATTTTCTTTAGCAGATAAATGACGATGTAAAATATCAATATATCTTTGGAATTTTTTGCTCGGTAAACCACAGATTTGCGTAAATCGGTTTGCAACTAGCCTTGAGAATCTGTTCTATACTGTTCTGAATGTTGTTATGGCTGAAGGGCGTAGTTAGGCACGTTGCACAGCTGAGTGATAAGGCAAAAATAAATGCTGTGAAGTCAGAGAAAGTTCTGGATTTTTTACATCCATTGTATTGCCATCATTACATTGCCATATCAATTTTATAAATGTAGGCAATAGGCATTCACTTTTTCTTCATCAATTAATATAGGTCAAGCTTTAGTCTTGGTCATTTGGGCAATAAATTGTTTGTCAATAAAGCGAATTTAAATGTGAACGGCCAGAGAGCAATCGAGCGGTAAAGCGTGAGGTTACAGAAAGCCCTCTGAACACCTGACGGCACGCCCCTGACCGAGAGGCTATTGAGCCGGTGAAACGTCTTGCAGTCTGTCTGAGGTAGGCAAGTTGTTAAAACATGATTGGTTGATGCATTTGCTTGCAGTGCGAATGTTTGCAATCCGAAAAATGAAAGGATCGCATTTTCGCAGCGTGAAAATCGCATTCTGTGTGTAAAAGCTCACGCCCAATTAGCAGTTCAAAATATTTTTCTTTCGTGCAAATAATTTGCATCCGGTGAGCCGAGGCCTTTAGTCAACAGCCCAGCAAAATGCTCTCCAAAGGAGACCAGATGGGTCAATAAGTATTGCTTGACCATCCGGCAACTGCCAATTTTATTCCACGTGCCCGAGCAGAAACCTTATTGCACATTTCCTTTTGTTAACGGCAATCAGTGCATGGGTTGCTTGCCTTCCATGAGATTGTTTTATCTCACTGGTTATTCTTGAGAGCCAGTTTGCATTTCATCTCATGATACCACTACTCTGACCTTTATGAGTTTCTTCTACACAAAACAAAAAAGGCAGACAATTCACACACAGTCACCTTGGTAATGACCACATCCTTCCTCTGGCCCAGTCTGTGACATCTGTCCACACACTGATCCTCCGCTGCAGGGTTCCACGCCTAGTAAAAAAAGACAGGGAGACGACTGGAAGACTAAGACTTTCAAAACATACAAAGATGATAAAATCAAAACGGTGCAAAAATAGTGTCTTCGACCACAGCCGTTTTTAAGCATTCTACTTCGAAAAAATGATACCATACAAGTTAGCAAATCTCAAGGAAGCAGGCCACTTGGCCACATTATGGCTAATAATGAAATTGAAAAGTGAAACTAAAATTTCTTGAACGCTGACAGACCAAAAAAATACTGAATAAAAAAAGCACAGAAAAACAAACTTCCCAGCAAAAATTTTTATGGAATGGCATGTCCCAAAAATATGAAAACACATTCAAGGGTGTAGCATGTTAAAAATGCAGGGGAACACCACTGGCCACAAAAGAAAATGCTCCACAGAAACATAGTGTCCTGTGTTTAGGGTGCGCCCTCAGGGTGATCCTGATATTGTAGCCGCTTCTCTTCATTGTGGTACACAGAGGAACATACTTGGCTCGAGTTCACGGAAAATGGTGCTAGAAACTCACCGGGTCCATGAGGAAGACTCTGGAAGCAGCTGTCAGGTTTAGCCCCACCCCCCCAGCCTTGAGTGACAGCAGCATGATGGTAGGACTACCCTGTGCAGTGCTCTGGAAAGTCTGGATAGCCTTAGCTCTGCACTTCTGGCTCATGGAGCCATCCAGTCGAGTGATAGAAAACCCCTGATCCCTGCAGAGGAAAGAGCGAGGTAGAGGGGTGTCAAAGGTCAAGGAGGATAGTTTCATATTTACATTCAATATTCATTCCATTCATTTCAGATTACCATGTCCGTGTTACCTTTAGTATGTTATTCCATTTTTGGCATTTTCCATGCTTAAAACGCAAGTCATGTTTCCCCAAGATGGCCCAGGAATGTGTCCTCATCATATAGCATGCAGGATATTGTATTTCAGTTGTTTCCTTCTAAAACCAAGCTGCTGCCACGTACTGTGCCCGGAGACCAACCGTCCTGGGGGTTTTCAATTCAACCCTATTATGCACACCTGCATCTACTTACTAGCAGCTAAATGAAATCCGTAGCTGTTGAATGAGGTATTGCTTTGCTGGCGTTGGAGTGAAAACCTACAGGACTGTATATTAATAAACTGAAGGTTAAATCAAAACAAAAAAAAACATTGAGCAAGTGATTAAAAAAGTAGAATATTTCAACAAATGAGCAAAACATCGTGACCTCTCACTGAAGAAGCACATAATGATCATCTAATTGTGGTGCGCGTTAAAGTTTAAGAACAGCTATAATTGTCAGTTCTCAATGTTGTTGTGTTGTGGGAGAAATGGAATCCGAGCAATTTTAGCAAGGCTAAATCGTCATGGCTAGAGAAATGAACGCCATCTTGTCTGGTTCAAACTAGCAGAAGGGCTACAATGACACAAGTCTCAGAAAAATGTACTGATGTTCATGGGAGGAATACATCATAACATCCAGTGCATTGCACCCTGCTGGATATGGGGCTTTGTCGCTACAGGCCAATCAGAATCCCAATTCAAACACAAATCAGCTGTCGAAAACTCCTGCAACAAGCACTGAAGTGTTGAAATTAGCCCTTGGAACAATGGGAGACGGTGGCCTGGCCTGAGAAGTCCCAGTTTCTTTCATGTTCAGTATATTGGCTGTGTACACGTGCATCATTCACTCATCAGGATGCACTACGGGAAGAGGAACATCTGGTGGGGAGTGCGTATTGCTCCAGGAAATGTTCTGAAAAACCTTGGGGCCAGGCGGACATCAATTTGACAGTTGTTTTGGCAGCACTGGCAGTACCAACATCTTTGGCTGATACTCCTAATTTTTTGGTTTATCGTCCATTAAACAAGTGTGACAGAGGCTGTCTCCACCCCAGTGTGTTTTCATTTTAAAACTGTTATAAAACGTAAATGATCTCCGTCCACAACAAAATGCAATCCTGGAGTTTTCAACCAAATCAGCAGCATTTTCTAAAGTCTCAATTTTATGGGTTTAAGAACACCAGAGTAGTGTGGAGGCTAGGCGAAAACAAAGCAAAAGATGGGTCTTTTAAAATTAAACAAGTTAAAAAAATAAGCAGAGCTTACAAATACCTCCGACGTCCCCAATCATGCTTTCTTTGTTGGTGATTATAGAAATGATCAAATTCCGAAAATCAATTTTGACAGAAATAACAACACATCTATGACACTTAGCATTGCACCTCTTCATATGTCAGAAAGTATGTGTGGCAAATTTGAAAAGAATTCATTAAATAATATTTGAGATATCAATCAGACAAATTGACATTGAACCAAAAACAGGAAAATGGCAATATTTTAGTTAAAAATTATGGCAAACACTTTGCACAGCACCTCTCCCAGTGGTGGAGAATGTGCGCGCCAAATTTGAAAAGAATCCAATGAATAATATTCGAGATATCGATCGGACAAATAATGTCTTCTGACAGAGTGACGGATGGACGGACGGAACTCTTGGTATTTAACTATATACACCCGACATTTCGTCGTCAGGGGTATAAACATAGTGTGGATGTAGGCATAATCAGCAAGGTATGCGATACACACAGCCAGTGAGATCAGGAAGAAATGAAAACGTGAACTGTTTTACCTCAAAGGGACCTCAAGCAGTGACAAAAACCTGGTGAACTGAGACACCACAAGACTCTTGATGCTTGGATCCTCTTCCCGAAGTCTTAGAAGGTTGCTCATCAAGGCATCCACCTGAGCGCACACATGTAAATACAGACAAATATGGCTTTAGAACATGCATGAGAAAAAAGTTTTTCACGAAGCCAGGATCAATGTAGGCTCGGCACTGCTATGGGCTGCAAACCTGATTTATGGGCCCTGCTTTTACGGCTATGATCTTGAAGGAATTACCAGAATGCTCCCATACTTGCGAAATCCATACCCATACATTATATTCACTTCTAACTCGATCGACTTGTGTTACCCACATCATTAATGCCTCTCAAAGGAATGCTTGCAGCATAACACGAGATTATCAAAAAATGGGGTTAGGAAAAGACCTTAAATATAGCCCTGATATTTCTATATTGTGCAACTGTGGAAATATCGGCTCAGTATTGACCCAAATAAGCTTCACCTATCATCAAGCAGGTTAATAATCAGCAAGAGTTCCCTTTTAGGTTGCCTTTAGGTCATGTCAGGCTTAGAGGATTGAAGGAGGAGTTAGAACTAATGCAGCAGCCGGGATTGGCCTCCCTCACCCCTCCTCAATGACAAACCACGGATGTGGACCCCATCAACAACCTAACAACCGAAAGTACCAAGGACAAATTTCAAGTTCTTGGTTTAATGGATACAAGGAATTTTTATACTATTTTTGGGACTGTCATCTGACCTTTGAACTGGACTTCCAAGCGTCTTTGTCGTCTGTAGATGCCGCCTCTGCAGCCTCTCCAGGATACTCCACGAGTTCCTCTGTTTGGATTTGAGCCCGGCAGAGCGGGCACTTAGCGTTGCCCTGCAAAACACCGACACAATGCCTCAGTTTGCTTTTCTCTCCTGCAGCACACCAAGTACCGAATAACAGTGCCAATCTCTGCACTTCGAGATATTGCATTTGAAAACAATGACTATGAGGTGGAGACCATCAGCTTTATTCCGCTGGTATTAACTCCCTACCGCGTGAATCACTATAGCAGTGTCGATATATTCCCTGACAGCCCTACTTGCTGAAAAGCGTGCTTGAATTGTGTTCCCAGCTAATGTTTTTGTCAATTATTGGAATACATTATCAGCAAGTACAATCTTAATTTTAGGTTATCATCACTACACCTATTTCACCAAGTTTCAATAAAATGGAGAACCACTTGAAAGTATGCCATGAGAACCTGCTATGCAGGGCATTGATACAGTTTTGCATTCAAATAACTGAGAAGTAAAAAATCAGTGCAGATAGAAAAATTATTTTAAAAATTAAGTTTGTTCGCAACAGTGTACGCAAATATAGCGATGAAAAATCCACTACACACACTTATTACAATATGTGCACACTTTTCCCCACACAAGTTACAGTCCATAGGGTGCCAACCTTTTCAGAGGATATGACCTCACAAATGCAGGGCTTGCAGTAAACATGGGCGCAGTAGGTGATTACTGGCTGTCTGAGAGAGTCCAGGCAGACGGCACACTCCTCGTCTGAACCGGAGCTCAGGACCAAGGTGATTTTCTTTATCAGACGCTCCCTCAGCTCACTGGGTGTGGACTTATCTGCTTTTCAAAGGGGGGGGGGGGGGGGGGGAAGAGTCTGGTTTCTGTGCTAAATCTGATTCTGGCTCTTTGAGGTTATCAAATGGGAGAACTTCAAATTGACAGAGACCAAGGTTAGCCAAAGTAAACAATATAATCATCAGTGGGAAACAAAATGAAAAAAAGATGCTATCTCGCCCATTGCTATGGAGATCATTATAGCTCCAAGCACCATAATTCATTGAACATAATTTATTTTCATTAAGTGCTTTAGCACAGAGTTTGAAATTCAATGACAGTGAGGCTCAACGACAGACCATCAAATTTGAGGGCATCTCCATCCATAAAGGATGAACCATTTAGAAATGACAACACCTTTTGTGCTGGTCAGTTCAAAATCACGTGAATTAACCTAACCATTGTGGCCTCATATCCTTTACATGCAATGAATAATGACTAAGTCTGATGGACAGACATTGCCAGATGCAGGGCATCTTCCTTGCTTGTTTTGGGGACTTAAGGTTCAGACTTCTCTTCATCATGTAGAATGCATGTTCCATTAGATTCAGATCTAGTGTCTGACATGGCCAACAGAACCAAAACAACAAAAACAGTGCCATGGGCACCATTGCTTACTAGGCAACTGTTTGCAGGTCCCTGCAAGAACTGCAACATTTTGGGAACAACTTATGATGTGAATACATTCTCTGGTATATTTATGTAATATCATTATTTGCAGGCGATATTGAGTTTAGTGCTGGTAAACATGGTATTTTTATAATATTCATTTAGTCAGAAACACTGAAATCATGATAGGTAGTCTTTTGACAAATTTTGACATTTGGCAGGAGAATATCTACAGTTTCCAAATTTTAATATTAGACAAAGGTAACCCAAGTAAATACAACATGCGGTTCTTAAATGATGATTTCATTTATTAAGGGGAATTAAGGGGAATTTATTAAGGCCATCCAAACCTTCCTGGCCCTCGATGAAAAAGTAATTGCCCCCCCTTCTTAAATCATGAATTAATTGTGATAAACATTTTTTGAGTCCAATTTCATTAGCTACACCCAGGCCTGATTACTGCCAGGCCTGTTGAATCAAGAAATCACTTCAATAGAACCTGCTTGACAAAGTGAAGTAGGCTAAAGATCTCAAAAAGCAACACGTCATGTCGCTATCTTAAGAAATTCAAGAACAGATGAGAAAACAAAGTAATTGACATCTGTCAGTCTGGAAAGGGTTACAAAGCCATTTCTAAGGCTTTGGGACTCCAGCGAACCATGGTGAGAGACATTCTCCACAAATGGAGAAAACTTGAGACAGAGGTGAACCTTCCCAGGAGTGGCCGGCCGACCAACCGAAATTACTCCAAGAGCGCATCGATAACTCATCCAGAAGGTCACAAAAGAGCCCAGAACAACATCTACAGAACTGCAGGCCTCACTTGCCTCAATTTAAGTCAGTGTTCATGATTCAACAATAAAAAAAAGAGACTAGGCAACAATGGCATACATGGAAAAGTTCCAAGGTGAAAACCACTGCTGACCAAAAAGAACAAAACGGCTTGTCTTACATTTGCCAAAAAACATCTTGATGATCCCAAAGACTTTTGGAAAAATATTCTGTGGACTCGCGAGACAAAAGTTGAACTTCATGGAAAGTGCGCGTCCCGTTACATCTGCTGTAAAACTGCAACAGCATTTCATTGAAAGAACATCATACCAAAAGTCAAACGTGGTGGCAGTGCGATGGTTGGGGGCCGCTTCAGGACCTGGAGGACTGGTTGTAATTGATGGAACCATGAAGTCTGCTCTCTACTGGAAAATCCTGAAGGAGAATGTCCAACCCTCAGTTCATGACCTCAAGCTCAAGCGCACTTGGGTTATGCAGCAGGACAATGATCCAAAACACCCTAGCAAGTCCACCTTTGAATGGCATAAAAAAAAAAAAAAAAAAGAAGATTTTGGAGTGGCCTAGACTTAAATCCGCTTGAGACGCAGTGGCATGACCTTTAACAGGCCGTTCATGCTCAAAAACCCTCCAATGTGGCCGAATTAAAGCCATTCTGCAAAGAGGAGTGGGCTAATATTCTTCCACAGCGATGAGAAAGACTCTTTGCCAGTTATCACAAATGTTAGATAGCAGTTGTCGTCGCCGAGGGAGGCAAAACCAGTTATTAGGATTTAGGGGGCAATTACTTTTTCACATAGGGCCAGGCGGGTTTGGAGAACTTTTTCCTCTTCATAAATGATTCATCATTTAAAAACTGCACATTGTATTTAGTCGGGTAGTCTTTGTTCAATATTAAAATTTGTTTGATGATCTAAAACATTTAAGCGTGACAAATAGGCAAAAAAATTTGAAAATCAGGAAGGGGCAAATACTTTTTCACGGCACAGTAGGTGCAGGGTCTGACGACAGAGGTCACATCAAAGTCAAAATGAACAATACATAAAATCCCAGAATTAACGTTTCAAGATTGCAGATTACAACACACAAAACAAATTTCATCTGAATATTTGAAGAAATGGACAAATGGGTCAAAAAAGCATTTTCAATTTGGCTGCCTTTTTAGCCCTATTAGAAATGGTGCCCTCATTGGCTGGAAGATGCACGCAAAGTTTAATCTTCATTGGCCGAACAGCTTTGGAGAATATAGTTGTTTTGGAGAATATAATTGTATACACACAACAATGACGGACAACTACGTCACAATATAAGCCCGCAGGAGTGTAGGTCCTGGCGACCAGAAAAAAAGAATGTGTCATTGTCCAGTAGTGGTGCAATGGATCATCATTGATCCGTAATCGGTACGGATCCCTCTTCACGGTTCGGTACACACATGATCTGCGAATTGGTTGATGGGGGGGGGTTGTGCTAGGGGTGTGACGTTATTGAATCGCGATGATCCTAAAGCGAAATGAGACAACTTGCCGTTATGAGGTATGTGTCAGTTGCGTCCCATTTCTTCTTGAAACATACAAGCGGTCTGATATAAACGATAATCATTTGAAGTACTTCTGGGAAGATTATTCAGATTAGAACTCCTCTAATTGTTGGCAAGGTTGGGCAGCTTCCCTCAGATTTTAAAGCACAATTGGCCACCCTGAATGTGCTCCTTTATAATATGCTCCAAATGACAATCAAACAATTTAGCCTGTTGCCAATGATTATGAAGTGATAGAGAAGAGCTGACAGACGTAACTGCGCTACAATGTCAAATTGAAAGAATGCTCATCATCTAAAGAATTACAAAAAACCTTGTTCAAACTCCATCACTCATCGTAGCGTTTTAGCTGATTTTTAAACTCTTGCACCCTGAACTCGCCATCTTTACCTAGCCCTGCTTTCACCATACCTTCTCCAGACCGGGTCCCATTTACCTCTCCCAATTAGCAACTTGGTGTCAATTCATTTAAATGCGAGAATCAGTGGGTAGAATTACTGTCTCGCTCTCCTCATCTTGAATTCTTCATTGCAATTGTCAAGCATTTCCCTATCCACGTTAATTGTGACATAAAACGGCAACGTCTTTACAAGCTTCTGAATTTATGCAGCTCACAAAATGGCATATACATTTTTTCTGTCTGTGTCCTGCTTGATACGCCTAAGAAAAATTTCTATTAAATTCCTTCAACAAAAACATTTCCTTTAGGGCTGACCGTCCACTTCATAGATGGTTTTACACCGCTCTCACCTGTAGAACCTGCCATGCTTGTGGAGCTGCCAACAAGGTGCGGGTGGCAGCAGAACTGTCTGAGCCTGACGAGGATCACCAGCACATCCGCGTAGTTAGTCAAGACTGTCCCTTCCCTAAAATACCTGCAGGACAAGTCAAAAAGGAGGAGGGATCTGCACTTCCATTCTGTGGTTGAAATGCTTACATTAGACCTGTTCCTCTCCCTACCTCTCAATGATGTCTCTGCCCTCTCTCTTAACGGTCTCGTAGTCCGCCCTTTCCTGCTCAGACAGCGTCAGCTCCTGCACAAACACCCTCTTCTCTGGGAGCTGTACCACTTTACGGCCTCCTACTTTGCTGGATTTGGTCCGTCTGAGGGTAATTCCCTTTATCAGAGTCTGCAGGTCACTGGCAGTATAAGGAGACACAAAGGTATTTTTAATCAGAAGTCACTGATCTATGCGAAATGATGTCAGCAACAGTTCAGTTTATCAACAACATCAAATAAAATGCAGGTACAATCATGATTTTTTAGTATAAATAGACGTGTGAAATGAGACTCTCCAATAAGCTATCCCAAGCTTGTAAGTGGGGGCCCAGACTTTAAATGGCATACAAAATTATGCATATGATTTTCAAACTGCAACCTAGAACTAACCTAAAACTCTCAAAGACCCCTAAAATTACCCAATTACCCTAAAAGTGTAGTGACACTAATACAATACATGTAGACAATGTCACATTGAAAATAGAAGTAAACATTAAATTGAGTACGTGTTTCACATAGAAAAACCATTTTCAATTTTTTTTGGAATCCTCAGCCATACAAGATTGTAGGATTGAACATATTTTAATAACAGCTGTTGTTTAAGAGTCTTTTTAAAGTCAGATAGAGTTGCTGACATTGTTGTGGTGCTTTCAAGCTCATTTCAAACCTGAGGACCCCTGCAGGGCACAAGAAAGCTTTTACATTTAAGTTTGCGTTTTTCCCTTTTAGAAGTAGTTTTTCCTTGTGTTATGTATAGATGAGAGAGAAGATAAATTGGAATAAGGTCACCGAGTTTGTCATTGAGTCAATTAACCACATTATACATTAAACAGGCACTGTGAAAAAATCCTGCAGTCACTACGCTTCAGAATTTTATAGTCATGAAAGAGAGGGACGGAGGGAGCTTTCACTCTGGAGCAAGATATGGCACATATAACTTCCTTTTCTATAATATATAACTTCCGAGATAACTAGGATACATGTTGCACCATATAACGTTACAACAGTTTAAGCAAGGTTTAACTAGACACCGATATAAGGTTAAAAGGGCTTCTAGGGGAAGAAAATATCTCAACTTGAGAAACAAGTTAACATATGTGAACGATTTCTTTGTCAAAATCATCAATATGCATCCTAAAATTCAGATATTCATCAATGTGAAATTTTGAGGATTTTACCCTCTCAATAGCCCTACTGTTTATTTCAATACATACACTTACAACATTACTTTGGTTTCTATTTGAGCAAAAAACAATAAAATTTGTTTTGCTTACATTTCAAGACAATTCATTACATTTAAACCAAGTGTCCACCTTTACCAGTTCCTCATTTATAATATTTTGGAAAGACATAAATAACTTGGCTCAAAGGTATGACCAGTCACAAAAAATGAATGCCCCTCTCCGATACCGTCATGCAGACTTCAAGTAAATGAGGACACAAAAGTGATGACAACCATTTAGACCTTAAATACTCACCTCAGCCCTTTGCTGTCGCCCAGTGTGACTGGGCGCTCAATGATGCGATGCCACCACTCTCTCACATCGAACGGTTTCATCTTCAGGAAGGAGATGAGCATCCACAGGTCCTTCAAAGAATTCTGGATAGGTGTGCCTGGTAAAAAGAAATCACTGAAACAGAACTGCGCATGAACTTCCTGAGCGCCACCTAGTGTCCCAAACGAACGACTGCAAATAAAGTGAAAACTGCAAAAGCATCCCGCTGCCCAGTATGGCGAAGACAAAATGACTCCTGAGATGTTACATAAACCAGTTGATTGATTCAATTTCAATACATCTGAAAGTATGGAAACATATTGTAAATATCAATACGAAGGTTAAGGGGCCTTCCCAGGTTTAAAATGAATTTTTTCCCCGTTTTTCCAATCTTAATCTTTTTTCCCCTTTGAGGTTCACTAAAATGTGTACTTTAAGAAAATCAAAACATTTTTCCATTAATTTCACCAATGTTGTCAAAAAATCTCCCACCTTAAATAATTTCATAAGTCACCTCATGTCAGGTGACTTTCAACATTTGTGGCGCTGATGACTAATTATTTCATTTTTCAACCAAGTTGCATCAAATTCTGACTGTGGACTTGTTGGTTATTTCTGCATGCAATCACATTGACTTTTTCTAATCCCTATTAGGTATCACTAAGGTATGAATTTCATGGGAGTGCATGTGTCATCCAACTGACCCATTTAAAATCATCATGTAACTGCATAGATATGATATACATCGAACAGTGAAAAAAAGAATTAAGTGATTTGATTGGGTGATTAGGGAGTAAGGCTTGCCACAATACAGACCGTGATTTTGCTTATGTTGAACTAATAAACTGTAGTGTTATTATACCCATCTCAGTGCTGGAACAAGGTAAATCAAATGAACCTAGGAAAGTCCCTTAAGCAAAAGACAGGCTAACCACGCACTGAGAACTCTACCTGATAAGATCCATCTCCTCTCTGCTGCCAAGCTCAGCACAGCTTTGCTCTGCTGCGCGTTGGGGTTTCGAACGATGTGGCCCTCGTCCAACACCACTCTCAGCCACTTGACCTCATGCAAAGGGCTGCATTTCTTACCCTGAGCATCAGAACACATGAGAAGGAGGTTCATGTGATGCAGACCTTATTCCTCAATGATGTTGTGTACAGTACAGTCAACTGCATCACTCTTACTGCTATTCATGTGATTATGACCAACTATTCAGATTTTGTGGTCCGTGTGTCTTTTATAAACGTATTCAGCACTTTTAATAATGGTGCACAAAGCACAAGACAGTTTCCACGTTTGCGTAAAAATCCAGGAAGCAAGCTCAAATTTAATAAATGTATATCCAAATACATAAATACTTAAAATAGTTCTTCAGCAAAAACTGGCAAAGAATCCAGGTAACTGTGTGAACACCGAACAGCATACATAGCTGGGCTTGATTTTCGATCTACTCATATCTTAATGCCAAAAACATGCTAAAGGATGATTTGAAGGTAAATTGATTCTTTTCCCCCTCAAAGCATTCCCAGTACTGTGTGTAGATATTACAACATTAAAAGGTGACTTGACAATATGAAAATAAGAGGTCTGCATGTGTAATTGTTGTGAGAACAGCAGAAATCCGACGTCACTCTACTTGCCCCATAGTCAGAAGACAGCACATTGTAGGTGGTAAGCACAACATCCTGTTTGGTCAGGAACTTGACTTGCCGGTTGCGCTCTGCACCATAGTACAAGTATACATTCAGCTCCACGTCAGCACGGACATGCCGTTCAAACTGGTCCTGGAAAAGCATCAGTGAGGAAGCAGGGCTGTGATAATGCCAAAGCAAAACATTGTACCAACAGGTAAATCATCTTGGTTGATCCAGAAACAAACTGAACAAATCAGTGATGGATAAGGATTGCAAATAGAAAACACCCCCTTCAAAAAATGATTGGTCTTCATCTGTTTTCATTCACCTCTTTACATTAGCAGTTTGTGAGCTCAAACAGTCAGCACTACAAAGTGTGGCCAGTTCTCTCCTCGTTAGGGTAAGACAAGAAATAAAATGCGTCATTTTGACGACAAAATGTGCTTGCATCGACGTTATTCAATTGTGGAATACTTGTTGCATATCTTTGTCGTCATTTAAAAAAAAGCTCCAAGTTAGACAGCCTTAAAAGCATCATTAACCCATTATGACCAGATACGACATTTGCGTGCTTCTCCCTTCCAGACTGAATGAATCACTTAACATGCCTCTCCCTTAATTACGTTTGCGAGTATTAGATGATATTTATTGCTCCACTTTAAAGAAATGTGACCAATGAAACATACTGTGAAGCGCGGGGAAGGGGAAGGTAAAATCCATTACAGGATTTACGTACAAAAGAAAAAAAGAAAAGAAAAAAAACTTTACAAAGCAGTGTTACTTTCATGAGAACAAAAATGAATGAGAAGATTCCGGCCCAGATTGTGATGTGACTGCTGACCTGCGAGCCCAGGCAAAGTGGGCAAGATGCATGTTTGAGGAGGCGGTGGAGGAGGATTTTAACAAGTTAGTCGAATGTCACGCTGGCTGGAAAACAGTCACCAACGCTGAGCAAAGATCGTTGCAAACCAGGGGTAAAAAGACTGACCCGTCTGACAGTGCAATGCCATTTCTGGCGTTTGTGGTTACGACAAATTCAAATGCGGCAGAGGACTGCACTGTCCCGGCTACGGGTAAACCGTACCCGTTTTCGGTTCGGGTAAGGGTCGGGTTGACTTTCCAAAACCTTTCACGGGTACAGGCACAGTGTGGGTAGAGTTTCCACAGGTCGGGTCGGGTAGCAAATTCTCTACCCGTGCAGGGTTCTGATATCCGGACCACTACAGGAGCTAAACTCTGTCCAGAAGTAAATGGACGGTGAAAGAAATGAAAGCCCAAAGCCATGTCAAAATACAGATTTCCAATGATCTGGAAATGATGATGATAAAAATAATAATAATAATAATAAATGATGACAATGGACAATTATAATCATACTACTACTACTACTAATAAAAATAGTCACAGTAATACAAAACCCAAAACCAGTGAAGTTGGCACGTTATGTAAATCATAGATAAAAACAGAATACAATGATTTGAAAATCCTTTTCAACTTATACTCAATTGAATGCACTGCAAAGACAAGATGTTTAATGTTCAAACTGAGAAACTTTTTTTTTTTGCAACTAATCCTTAACTTTGAATTTAAAGGCAGCAACACATTGCAAAAAAGTTGGCACAGGGGCCTTTTTACCACTGTGTTACATCGCCTTTCCTTTTAACGACACTCAGTAAACGTTTGGGAACTGAGGAGACCAATTTTTGAAGCTTTTCAGGTGGAACTCTTTCCCATTCTTGCTTGATGTACAGCTTAAGTTGTTCAACAGTCCGGGGTCTCTGTTGACGTATTTTACGCTTCATAATGCGCCACACATTTTCAATGGGAGACAGGTCTGGACTACAGACCTGTCTACGGAGCCATGCTGTTGTAACACGTGCAGAATGTGGCTTGGCATTGTCTCGCTGAAATAAGCAGGGGCGTCCATGAAAAAGACGTTGCTTGGATGGAAACATATGTTGCTCCAAAACCTGTATGTACCTTTCAGCATTAATGGTGCCTTCACATATTTGTAAGTTGCCCATGCCTTGGGCACCAACACATCCCCATACCATCACAGATGCTGGCTTTTGAACTTTGCGCCTATAACAGTCCAGATGGTTCTTTTCCTCTTTGGTCCGGAGGACACGACGTCCAGTTTCCAAAAACAATTTGAAATGTGGACTCGTCAGACCACAGAACACTTTTCCACTTTGCATCAGTCCATCTTAGATGAGCTTGGGCCCAGCGAAGCTGGCGGCATTTCTGGGTGCTGTTGATAAGTGGCTTTCGCTTTGCATTGTAGAGTTTTAACTTGCACTTGCAGATGTAGCGACAAACTGTAGTTACTGACAGTGGTTTTCTGAAGTGTTCCTGAGCCCATGTGGTGATGTCCTTTACACACTGATGTCGGTTTTTGATGCAGTACCGCCTGAGGGATCGAAGGTCACGGGCATTCAATGTTGGTTTTCGGCCTTGTGATTTCTCCAGATTCTCTGAACCTTTTGACGATATTACGGACCATAGATGATGAAATCCCTAAATTTCTTGCAATAGCTCATTGAGGAATGTTGTTTTTAAACTGTTCAACAAGCTCACGCATTTGTTCACTAAGTGGTGACCCTCGCCCCATCCTTGTTTGTGAATGACTGAGCATTTCAGGGATGCTGCTTTTATACCCAATAATGGCACCCACCTGTTCCCAATTAGCCCGTTCACCTGTGGGATGTTCCAAATAAGTGTTTGATGAGCATTCCTCAACTCTCTCAGTCTTTTTTGCCACTAGTGCCAGCTTTTTTGAAACATGATGCAGGCATCAAATTCCAAATGAGCTAATATTTGCAAAAAATTACAAGGTTTACCTGTTTGAACATTGAGTAACTTGTCTTTGCAGTGTATTCAATTGAATATAGGATGAAAAGGATTTGAAAATCATTGTATTCTGTTTTTATTTACGATTTACACAACGCGCCAATTTCACTGGTTTTAGTTTTTGTATATAAAGTTTGAAAAATGCTATTTTTCTGCGTTTTTACAGACATTTCACATCCTTGCATATGATGTTGACAATGCAGGCCTGGGATACAGCAAAGCACAACCATAATGACAGGCTAAAAGGCTCGCGCACCAGCCAATTGCTGAGGACTGAGAGGGGGCAGACGATCAGGGTTGCTCGGGCTCCTTCCCCGTCACCAGGTTTTGAGGACGTCTTGCTGACCCCTGTGAAATACAGAAACATGCAAATCACTTTACTCTGCAATCAGCTACTCCCGCAGTGGGCCAATATTCCAGATCGAGTGCTGATCTTCAAAATCTAACCCACAATGCAATCTAACAAGTGTGCAAGTGAATTAAAAAAAGAGAAAAGTCTCCTATTTATACTTATTCTTATTTATAGGAAATCTTTTTATTTTTTTAATTCTAACTTTTTGTCTTTAGTCTATCTATTATATTGGATATTTATTCTGTTTTTTGGGCATATGAGCTTAGTTTTGGAGTGTGGACATGGTTGATTGCCTGGTATGGTGGCATCTGTTCATATATCTAGTGTGATTTGGCATATTGTACTTTATACCAGTTGATATTTCTTACATAGGAAGTGAATAGCTCTTTATCCTCTAATGTATGCTTATTCTGACCTATCTTTCCTGGTCCCTGCCATCCCTTTCTACTTGTCGCATTGGGATTGGCTGGCCGACATCTTCCTATAATTGGGTTATTGTTTTAATGCAGCCTATATCACATTTTATTAATTGGTTTTGTATGTTATAGCCCGCATACAGTAAAAACGGCCTGCCAATATCTTGTTTTGGCCGACCCGTATTGGCCGACCTGTACGGAGTTCAGCGCGTGCACACGTAACCATTGGCAACTGTAGCATTCGATCTCTTCAGAGAAGCAGACGACAGTCGCAGACCTAGCATTTAGCTCGTCAGAGTCTTGAAGTCGCATACTTCAGAAGTCATAGTCAAAATATTGTCATGATAACACAACATATTAATAAAAAGTATTATAAATTGCTCATTTTTGCATTGCTTGGCATTGGCCTTTGGGTCGCGGTATTATACAGCGACCCTCAGGCCAATAACAAGGCAATACGGAAATAAGCAATTAATTACATATAGCATTATATTCTTTGTGTAAGGATATTGTAGACACAATCCTGTATTTTTCCACTAACTTCATATAAACTGCAGATCCTTTGATGTGTCTGTTTGACTGATTGCCTGTTAATAGAATGATTTGATGTACCTGCTAACTTCCATATCACAAGTTTATATATATATATATATATATATATATATATATATATATATATATATATATATATATATATATATATATATATATATCTTGCCCTCATTTGAACCTGCCAAAGGCCACATCGGCCAAAACTGTTGTGCAATAAATTATTTGGACCTGATAAGCGTGCGGACATTTCATTTTCAGTTTTTTTTTTTAAATTTGGCATCTCCAATCCCACCCGAACCTGGAATGCCCAATTAGTGAACTATGTACAAAGCTTGCTCGTATGCGACCCCTTGCTGCCAACTCAGGATAGTGAAGACAGCTCACGGCTCTCCTCCAAAGCACGTGTCCGTCAGCCACTGATTCTTAAACACTCATTGGTCGAAACCTCGTAAGTTCCGAACGAGGGCGGAGGATACCCGGACGTGAACAAACCCAGAGTCTTCCTGACGAGCGCCCGTCTGGCCAACAGGAGGCGCTGGAGCAACGAACAAAGCTGTTATTCTTAACCCAAATCCGGCAGTCCCTTCCCAATTTGAAACCCTGTAGCGCGATCGCCAATTGTGCGCTTCTCTGAAAAAGCTGCCGACCCCTGCCGGTGGGTACGCCGGGGCTCGAACCCGCGACGTGATAGACACTTCTGCATTGCAGCGCAGTGCCTTAACCGAGTGAGCTATCCGGCAGCTCGACCCCATTTTCAGTTATGACGACATATTTGTCCGGCACCTGTTGTAATACTTGGATGCGCGCGCAACCACCTGGAATTGCTACTTTATTAAACATGCATACATATTACAAACATATTAAACCTTGCCAAACATTTTTATGTATGCAAAAATGGGAAAATGTATGCATAAACTGCGCTTTCATTTCTTAAAAGTTCATCTCCCATCATGTTCGGTGATGACGAGTCTGTGTTCTCACTGGGGGTGGGTACGAATGTGGCTCCACAGCTCGACTCTGGAAGTGCACAGACGTCCACATATAGTGCACTTGTGACCTGCTGTCTGGACTGGGACAGTTACTGCTCTGTGTCTTCTCTCTCTGACAGCAGTGAGACATTATATCCGGGCCTCTTCAAACAATGTAGTTGCCTTGTTGATGAGTGTCCTCCATTCTACTTTGTCTGCAACAGACATTTCAAACTGGGATGGTAGAATCGTGCACCATTTAAGGTTATTTTTCAAAGTGTCCTTGCACCTGAGCTTGGGCCGTCCCCTTTCGCGTGAGCCCAGCTTCAGCTCCCCGTACATCACTCTTCTTGGAATGCGACTGTTGTCCATTCGAATAACATGCCCGGTCCAACGTAGTTGAGCCTTCAGCAGCATGGCCTCAGTGCTCATCGACTGGGGTCTGTCAAGCACTTTCGGGTTTGTGATTCTGTCCTGTCAGCGAATGTTCGTGATCATGCGCAGCGATCTCATGCAAAACCGTTCCAGCTGTTTTATGTGCCGTCTATACAGAGTCCATGTTTCAAATCCATACAAGAGTGCGAAGGTAACTACAGCTTTAAAGATCTTTATTTTTGTGGACAACCTGACGACTTTTTGCAGGAGGACCTTCACTCTGAGTTTACTGAGGGACTGGCTGGCTTTCTGGATTCTAGCGAGATCTCCTTGCCCAAAGATCCATCAGCAGTGACTGTGCTGCCAAGGTAGGTAAAGAACATTTTCCAGTTGCACTGAGTTGATGGTGATGTTCGGCTGGGGCTGGGGCTGGGTTGTGTTCGGAGCTGCTTGAACCAGGACAACAGTTTTCTCCAAGCTGATTGTCAGGCCAAAGAGACTCGACGCTGTAGCAAACCGGTCGACAGTCACTCGTAGGTGGTTTTCCTCGTGTGCCACGAGTGCACAGTCATCCGCGAACAGTGCTTCGAGAATGAGCTTCTCCATTACTTTTTTTCTGGCAGAGAGACAGCGGAGATCAATGACTGATCCGTCCGAGCGATACCCGATGTACATCCCCAAGTTGACGTCTTTCACAGCGTGGATTGTCATTTGTGCAAAGAACAGGTTGAACACACAGGGGCAAGTACAGAACCTCGTTTCACTCCTGTTGAAATGCTGAATGAGTTTGTACACTCAGTATTGCTGAGGACTTGTCCAGTCATGTTGTCATGGAACAACCTGATCAGCGAGGTGAACTTGCGTGGGCATCCAAGTTCAGTTTTGAAAGCAAGATGTTTTCCCATTCTTGCTTTAAGTGGGATTTCAGCTGCTCAACACTGCGTGGCCTCCTTTGTCATTTTATGTTTCATACTGTGCCAAGTATTTTCTGTGGGTGGCAGGTCCAGATTCACTACTAGCACCTAAAAACCAAGAAAGTACTTCCTTTTCTGAGAAATTCCTGCAAAAACTTAGAATACACAGTTTACTGAAGATTTGAGGACAACTTTGTTAACCTCTGAAAAATTTTTACCAGATCCCGAAGTCTGTCCGGTTTACTTAAGTTTGGACAACACCTCAGTAAACCTCGGTTAAATTTTCCAGAGACACACCGAGGATCATCTGGCCCACTGAATTTCAGAGACCATATCGGTGTTCCTCGGGAAAATTTCACCGAGGTAGACCGAAGCTCGTCTGCCAGGCCTATGCTCTCACCAGAACAAAGGGGAGGTGTGAAGACAGTCAAAAAACATGCCTCATTTAAGACCTCCCTCCAGTACTGCAGTTCAAACACCAATTAATTATGCAAATTGCCAGTACTGCCTCTTCAACGAGGTTACAGTGTAATTAAGCCAGGCCCTAGATGCAGTCCAGAAAATGATGGGGGGGAGAAAAAAAAAAATTTCCCAAGGAATACCAATGTGGTCTCTGAGCTTCAGTGGGCCAGAGAATCCTTGTTGTGTTTCGGGAAAATTTAACCAAGGTTTACTGAGGTGTTGAGGTAAACTGGGCAGACTTCGAGATACCTTGCTAAAGTTTTTCTGAGGTTGACAGAGTTGGCCTCAAATCTTCAGTAATCCTCAGTGTATTACAAGTTTTTAATAGGAACTTCTTGGGAAAAGGTTCACTTTCTTAGTTTTTGAGTGCTACTAGTGATTGCAGGCGGGCCAGTTTACCACACAAAGTAATTTCCTTGGAGTCTGTGCGGTATTTTGAGCCATACTGTTGTCATATGGGCAAAGTGTGGCATTTGGCATCGTCACACTGAAATAAGCAATGTCATCCCCGAGAAAAACATCAGGATGTCAGTTCATGTCACTTCAAAACCTGTACACATTGTTCAGGATTAAGGCGTCTTCACAGATGTGCATCTCTCCCATGTGCACTAATGCACCCCATGCCATCATGGAACCTGCCTTTTAAAGTGTGCGCACATAAGCCAAATTCTCCCTGTCCTCCCCTACAACCCAGAGGATGTAACATCCATGATTTCCAAAAGGAATTTCATATTTTGAGAAATCAAATTGAACTTCAATGCTCATGACAAAAGAACCTGCTCGGTCATGTGCGAAAAGACACAACAATGCATGGCGCGAATTGAAGCATGACACCCCTACAAACATGTTCGGAAATAAATTTGTTCCACGAAATAATATTTTGAATTTCTGATTATTTTTCTGAATGCTCACCTTTTTTTTTAAACACCCTGTAGAATTTAAATGATCTGCAAATCACTGCATTGTTTTTAAATTTTACATCGAATCTCAACTGTTCTGGAGACAGGTAAATGTCATTAATAAATGACGGTATTTCATTAACATACCTGTCTTGCGGGTTTTTTTCTTATGAGCACTTCCTCCAATTGATTCCCCACCAAGAGCAGCAGCAAAGTCCATGTCTTCAGTCAGTGTGACGGGACCTGAAGACACACAGAGCTTAACTGTTTTCCTGACAGACTCCCGCCTATCCCCATGACGACCCCAGGGGAGGTTATGGAAAAGGTCCGGTGATATACATACAGGTGTCATATGTAGTTATTATGGGGAAAAGAGTCAAAGCTGCTGTTGAAGCAAAACTGATATAGCACCATGGTACTATTGAAGTTAAAAGTCGATATGCACTTAGGTGTCATATGTAGTCATTAAGGAGAAAGAGTTAATGTCAACTTCTAGAGCTCTAGAGGCATTAATATGAAAAGAAAGAGGAATGCAACTGCATTCTGTGAATACCGTAAGAAAGACCTAATCTCTATGAAGATGTCAACATCAACAAAGTCAACAAAACCAAAATGATCTCTAACTCTTATCAGATAAATGTCAAATGGAAAAAAAAAAATAGAAGAAATTAATTAGCTATGTTTCTAAAAGCTAATATTTTGGCAATGCACGAACTGCTGTAATCTAGACAGTAATCACGTGGACGCAAATTAAGTGAAATACAATCCCATTATTGAATCAACTTACCTTTCTTCTTGCTAGATGGACGGTCCGATTTTGATTCTGTTTTTTTTTTAAAGAAATCAGATTTAAATAAATAAATAAATAAATAATCCACAGACCAAAACAACATGACCATAAGTATCACTGCGAACGACTTTACGTCCTCCAATTCATACCCTTCTTCTTGGACGTTGCACCCCCTCCGGCATCTTCAGAGTCCGAATCAATTACGATCAGATCAGGGTCTTCCTGCTGCCTTTAGACATAAATCACAGGCTCAAGGATTTTATCCACTACATTAACAGCCATCCAGCATCCTGACTGTGGTTCATCTCACCGCAGTGAGTAATGATGAACGCAGCATCATGAGATGGAAGACGAGAACATTACTTGTACATTAGAAGATGTGCACTTTTACGATCGGATATTCCATAAACCCCTACCTTTTTACAGGAGGAGCCGCTACCTCGTTCAGAGCAGAACCTTTTCTCTTGCTGGCTGATGCTCCTTGTAAAGGTGGTGCGCACTCCTAGAGGTATCAAAAATAATCGGTCTACCTCAATGCTGAATTCAAGTTCAGTTCCACAGATTATTGACCCCCACCATTCCCTCCTGGTTGGGAATGGCTAAATGCATCAGAGCTGTCACTGATTTCAGTTCATCTTAGCACAAATCTAAGTAGTCCTAAAAGATGTAAATATTCCCAAAGGGCTCATTCAAACAGAGCATTTATTACTATGCAGTGTTCTTGCTTTTGTCAACCACTGTCAAATCTCGGGCAGACTTACCATCTTTCCCAGAGGTAACGGCTTCCCATTGCGAAAATTTGTCAGAATCAGTGCAATAGTGGTGAGAGTTTTTCCCTGAAAGAGAGACGATTCATTTTATATCACAGGTGCACAATATAATAGACCATCTGCGATCAAAATGAAAATGGTACTAGAACATAGAATGAGTATAAAAATTCACCGACTGCATTGTGTGAACATCTTACAGTAAATGTTACACGTTATACTATAGTTTATAGTATATAGAAGTAAAACACATCCATTTGAATTGCAAATTAACACAAACTGAAAACGGAGCTTGAATTTATATCATGGGTTTCACATTCAATAGTTCACCAGTCTGATTTCTAAAAATAAAGAAAACTTTCGACTGACGTACAATGACAAGAAAAGTATTTGCCCCCTCCCGATTTCGTAAATTTTGTATTCGTTTGTATTTGGTTTTTGATCATCATTCAAAATGTATTGTAAGACAGGTTGAACACATGAAAAAATTATTTCAGTCATGGACAGAAAAAAGTCATCCAACACCAAAATTAGTGCCAACACAATCTCAAAAGAGCTGAAATTCAGCATTTTCACCACCAACCATCTCCAAGGGCCAACAGCGTGTACAACAAAGTCTATGATCTCCAGTTCTATGTACCCTTAGGCCAACTAACAATCCTGAAAAAAATTTTTTGGGGTCAGATGAATTATGAGCACTAGCCGAGTTCAAAGTTCGGAGCTCGCATTATGAAGTTTCGCAATTGATTACAAAGATGTGTGCCAAAACATTTTCCAATTCGTTGATTGGTTGTTTAAATATCTCAAACGCATTTAGAACTCCTATGAAGCCACAAGCAATGCAGTGAATTGAAAATTTACAGTAAAGTCAGTTACTGCATAGCAATACTTGGAAACTCACTGAAATCAGGTGTATTGATCTAAATTTTTTACAGCCACAATGATCAAACGACTAAATAATCTCATCTGAAAAGGGAATAATGTTGGGAGCAAAGAACCGATTATCTTTGGCTATCGGCTTCATTTTTGGGCCATTCCGACTTGCTCACGTGCTTCAAATTGTCACCTTCCAGCAGAATTCAGTTAGGCTAAAGCTTCAGATTACAGACTGATAAAGGGCCATTCGCCATCAGGATTTTCTGACTGAGAGCAGACGGTTCGTCAGTTACGTCAAGTTACACTGGCCTAAAGCAGCTCAGCATCCCCTCTCCATGACAGCTCCACCACCAACTGCAAGTTCAATTCTCGTTCTTACTGTGGAATTAAGATGCAATGGACACGAGGATTCCAAGAAAAGTTACACTTTCTATTCCTCCATCAACCGAACATCATCCCAAAAGGTTCATCATCTGTACGCAAAGCCTTCCTGCTCCACTGGATTACCAGTGATTTTCACCCTACAATGTTAGCCAAGTCTCTTGCTAGCGCTAAAATCATTAACATTGACGTGAGAACCTACAGGTTCATAGATCTTTGCCTGGATTCTATTTTAACTTCCTATAAGAGACACAGATAGCCTCTAGAAGAATTTTGGTGGGTTGGCTACTCGTTGGAACACTGACAACCATTCCACATTTGCAAATGTTGCTGACTGTGGTTTGCTGCAGTGTCACAGCCTTAAAAATGGTCATGTGACCATTTCCAAACTGACGTATTTGAATGATGTCAAGATTCAGCGGGGCTGGCAGTAAACAAACCTGAATGTGTCTAGTCCTATTTAAATTTGCTAACTGGCTTATTTAGTAACTTAAGGGGCAACTACTTTTTCCATAGAGGGCCAGTTAGTGCTGAATAGTTTCTCTCTCACTAAATGAAATGATCATTTAAAAACTACATTTCCCATTTCCTCTCGTTTTCCTAGTAATCAGTTACTTTTCATATGAGGATCAGAAGACATTCAGTGAAATAAAAATGTAAAAAGAGAGTAAATCTAGGGAGGAGGCAAATCCTTTCATCATCACACCACAGATTAATTTCCAGTTACAGAATCCAAACCAGCAGCAACGGTGGATTTCTACCAAGACCATATGCCTAAAGGCTGATACATACACCACAAGAACAGAGAAATTTGTTCGTTCTCAAGGCTGCAAGAACAAAATGATGTCATTTTTGTACTCGCAGCCCTGGTTTTTGAGTTCTTGCAGCTTGTTCTTGACACATCATCTGGGCAGAACTTTTTTCTTGTGTGGTGTCCGAGAACTGTTATGTGATTGGTCAAAAAGATGGAGTGGGCGTGGCCCTTTGAGGACTTACTAGGAGTTCAGCGCTTGGGTTTCTCGTGAAGTATGAAATGTCCTGGGCCCAGCTGTTCAAAGCTCGGAACGGCTGGTTAGCACTAAACACCTTACTTTATGACCACTCTCTAAACTAGAAAAGCGCTGAGAGAGTGCAGACCTCCGCCAGGGGGCAGCAAAACCCAAAAGCACGGCAATTGGAACTACGGCCCATTGGAAAGACTTGAAATCTTGAACATTGGCGTATATCTCAGCTGTACTTTGGCCTAGATATGGCAAAATTTAATCACCTGTTCCTAGAGTTAATACCCACCTTCTCTGAAAATTTCATCAAAATCTGTCCATAACTTTTTGAGTTATTTTGGAAACCAACAGACAAACAAACAAACAAACCCAGGCAAAAACATAACCTCCTTGGCGGAGATAATAAGCTTCTCGCGAATGCTCTTCACTACTTAAACTAATCAAAGGGAAACCTACAAAATGCATCAAAAACATATACACATCTGTGCTTTCATTCAGATATATAGATACTTTGGTTTAAACTTAATCACTGGTTAAAGTTAACAAAGCTTTGATCCACCAGGCCCTGGTCAAAACGAAATTAGTTCTTGTTCTCGCAGCCTCGAGAACAAGAACAATTTTTTCTGTTCTTGTGGAGTATGTATCAAGCTTTATTTGGTTGGTATGCCTCTTACCAGTCCCATATCATCTGCCAGGATCCCTCCAAGAACACTGTCCGGCCTCTCCGGCACGGCAAAGTTGGTGAGCACATTGAAATAAAGGCCATTCTTTTCCACCCAAAATGGAGGCAAATCATTGTTGTTCTCCCTTGTAACCATCCAGGCCAGAGCCTGCTTCTGATGTGGCAGCAGTGGCGTGCCCACCGCCTGTGCACATACACACATGATCCTGATTATTTAATTAAACATTACATGCAGTTCAGCTTGCCCACAGCTTTATAGAACAAGGCCATTTCTTACCATATGCCACTTTTCTTACATGATACTAACGTATGAAATAAACACAAATGTTAATAAATGAGGCCAAATGTTTGGTTCATATCCACAGTACTTGGACAGTGATTTTTCATTCCTGGCTCTGTGCTCCAGCATATTAGCATCGAAAACAAAAAAACTATGAGGATTAAGTCAAGACTTTCTGTTTAAATTTGCAAGCTTTTACATCCATATTGCCTTAAATGTATACAGATTTTTCAATTGTCTTGATGCATTCAGTCACCTCTACTGCCTCCATTTCTTGAGTCTTGTCCTCCATCAGATCATCAAAGAGCTTATCGAAGGCATTCTTCAGCTGTAAGACAGAAAAACCAGAGGACTGTTTACAACGCAGAGTTAAAACTGCGAGGAAAAGCCGCATAAATACAGCGCAATCAAGTCAACCTCACCGACCCATATCATATCAGACTCAAGTGCCAATGTCTAAATCCACTACAATTTGCATTACGCGCCGTTTTCCAGTACATATCAAAATTCAAAATTTTTCAAAATTTAAAAATCATTCTAGATCAGAAAAAGTGGAGTGCACCTACTTTAGGTGCTTCTGTTGTTTAGTGGGACCATTTACCTTACCATCATTATGGGAGAAATAGCTTTGGAATGCAACAAAAAACAAGGGCAACGCAAAGCATAGCATCCCCTCGCCGGGTACAAATGTTGTACATGTGTATAGACGTCAGAAGGTGGTACTTTCATTAGTCTATACTATATTACTAGGCAAGGAAGTTATTAATAACCGGGGATTGGATGTACAGAAAGTTTACTACTTTATGGAATGGCCCATGAGAAGATCTGAAAATAAACTTCATGTTCATTGGTATGAAGATTTAATAAAAGAATGTGAATAAAACGAGGGATGTACAGAAGAAGGTTAAAGCACATATGGGAAGGTGATAAAATGAAAGAAGAGAGAACAGTAAAAGCATAATATGAACGAATCCTTGAACTTTCAAAGGTTAGTACTGTGTAATATTTGAAACAGTGTCATGGCATGAAAGAAATCTTGGATGTGATCAAGAAGCAGCATTCATGACAACAAAATAATAAGGTCCAATGGGACAGTCATCATGTTATACTGTTGAATCTTCTGGAAACCAGTTTGGCTGTCATTGGGCTCTTTTTACAGAACTCCTCAGCAGTCCAGACTAATCCATATAAATAACACATAGTGCTCTTCTTCAACCACACAGTCACCAAATATCATACCAACCATTTAAGCAATAAATCAGATGTCTCCACCCATACAACCCCCCACAAACACTAATCCACGCCCCCGTAATATGGAGCTCCATTACGCATATTTATCAAACTACATGTTCATGTATATACGTTGATGTGTAGTTAAGTATATGAGTGTGTACATATGTGAGAATAACAGTTTTCGATCCCTCCGTTTGTTGTCTTTTGGCTTATGTCGAACACTATCCTGACCAGCAATGTGAAATCACTGCATAAAAATGGTTATTTATTTGTTTTTTGTTTGTTTTTTTTCCTACTTCTATTTTTTGTGTACTTTTTTTTTTTTAGAATTGTTAAATCTACCTGTTATTTGGTTTTGCTTCATCATACTTAATTAGTTACATTCATTTGTGTCATCCCTCCTATTTTTTCCTTTGTTATACCCCCTCCCTCTGAAGACTCTGTGTTAGTACAAATTTATTGTTAATGAAAATAAAGCCTTTTCATGCAGAGATGGAACCCAAAGTGCTTAACAAACAGCAAGTTAACAAATATAAAACATAAAACAAATACATCAAAACAAATGCCTTAAAATACATTACAATGCAATGGCACCTATACATAGAATTACTCCATGTTAAATGCTAAAATAAAAAGATAGGTCTTTCACTTCAACTAAAAATTCCAAGGGAGTCAACTGTTCTAAGATCCAGAGGGAGGCTTTTCCACAGTGTAGGCCCATAAAAGCAGAGAGCCGCCTCCCCAGATTTTTTTTGTGGGAGACCCTTGGAATCTCGAAAAGACGGGCAGTTGAAGATCTAAGAACTATTTGGGGCACATAAAATGAAAGGCAATCGCTGATGTACGCTGGTGCTTGTTTATGTAGAGCTTTATAAATAATTAAAAGGACTTTAAAATCTATTCTACAAGAAAGCGGCAGCTAGAGCAGCAATGCAAGCAGAGGGGTAATGTAATGTGTAATGTGATGTGCTCACTAATACAAGTTAAAATCCTGGCTGCAGCATTTTAAAATCAACTGTAACTTCCTGAGAGACTTTTTGGGCAGGCCAGTAAAAAGAGAATTACAGTAGTCCAGTTGCCCTGTGATAAAAGCCTGAATCACCATTTCAGCGTGACTCAGAGTTAAAAATGGTCTAATTTTGGCTATATTCCCAAGATGAAAAAAATAATGTTCTAGCAATTTTGTTAAAATGACTAATTAAGTTAGGATCAGAGTCTAAAATCACACCCAGATTTGTCACTTGGGTTTTTATTTGCTTATACAGATTTAAAAACATTGGTTCTATTTTTTGCCTTTTATCCTTTGAGCCTACAAGTAATATCTCTGCTTTTTCCTCATTTCTTTTTTAAAAATTCCTACTCATCCAATTGTTGACAACTGTGAGACAGTCAAAAAGATTGTTTAAAGAAGTTGGGTTATGAGGGGAGACAGATATGTATAATTGTGTGTCATCAGCATAACACTGATATTTAACATTATGATGACTAGTTATGTTGCCCAAAGCATACAAAAAGAAAAAAGACCAGGGCCAAGATTGCTTCCCTGAGGAACACCATATTCAATATCAAATGTTTGTGACACATTGTTACCTAACCTAACAAAAAAATTTTCTTTCTGACCGGTACAAGCGAAACCAATCAAGAACCTTGTCAGATAGACCCACCCATTTCTCAAGCCATTTCACTAAAACGTTATATCAATTCTATCAAAAGCAGAGCGCAAATCTAACAAAAAGAGGACCGCTACATTATTTGAATCATTTGATATTCTTAAATCATTTACAACCTTAAGTAAAGCAGTTTCAGTGCTATGGTTAGTTCGAAAGCCGGACTGGAACTTATCCAATATATTATGTGCACGCAAATGATCAATTAACTGCTTAAATACAATCTTCTCCAGAAGTTTGCTGAGAAAAGGTAGATTGGATATAGGCCTAAAATTACCAAGGTCACTTCCATCAAGCTCAGGTTTCTTAAGTCGAGGTTTTACTGAGACTGTTTTAAAAGGCAGAGAGGAAAATACCGGATTGAAGGGAGATGTTAATGATTCTGGTTGCATCGGTGGAAAGGCCTTGGAAGCTGGATTTAAACAGTTTGGTTGGAGTAGGTTCTAGCACACATGTGGATGATGACATGTTGCTGATGGGATCACTAATTTCATGCAGTGTTGCCAAACTAAAGGAGGACATGGTGGGCAGAGGCTCCCCCAATGATCGGTCCCAAGGCATTGATGAATTTGTATTACTAATGCTGGATCTGATAGTGTCAACTTTTTTTTCGAAAAACAATCCAAAGTCCTGACATTTAGAAACTGATGCTTGAATTTATAAGATGGAGAAGGTTCAAAAGCGTATTGATAGTGAACAGACATTATGACATTTAAAAAGACAGAAAAGAGATCAGAAAGAGGAACACTGGATTTGCTGGTGATATCAACTTCAATACCTTTTGTAATAACTAGGTGTAATGTATTCCCATGGTTGCGGGGGGCTCCTTTTACATGTTGAACAAAGCTAAGACAGGTCAAGACATCTAGAAATTCCATAGCTTTTGTATCAGCAGTGTTATTCACATGAAAGTTAAAATCACCAAGCAAAATAATCCTATCATAGATGGTAAGAACGACTGACATAAAGTCAGAAAATTTAGATAAAAAGTTGGAGTTGTACTTAGGAGGCCTATAAAACGTCACAGTGGGTATAGATTGCTGAGCTTTACTAACCACAGCCAAATATTCAAACCTCAGAAAGTCTCTGGAAGAACATTCACAGCAAGGAAAATCAGAGGAGAAAATGTTGGCAACTCCTCCTCCTCTTTTAATACAGGCAACTGTAGTTTGGAGGAGATGATTCCAATAATACAGCAGAGGCAGTTGCAGAGTAGCCAGCACTCTGTCAAAAATAAAAAGCTAAGACTATGTTGAGAGATAAAATCATTAATGTAGATAAGGTAGAAAGGGATCTGATATTCAGAAGTGCAAATTTTATCACTGTCGGTTCTGGACGAACAGGGGTTGATTAACTCCTGACAGTTTTCACCAGATTGGCCATGCAAGTCTTTCAGATTTATCCAAACCTGCTTAAAGCCAATACTTAGGCTGACTGGCAATACCTGGTCAGGTGTTAGTGGTATTGCCATTAGCCTTTTAGGCGCTGCAAGCCACAGGTCTAGAGTCTTGTTTGGTGCCACGGCTTGCTTCCCACCTGTCATAAATCAAAGTGCAACCCATGAGATTCCTTTCACTTATAAAAGCAGAACCAATTGTCCAATTCTAAACATTCCGCAATTTTTCAAAAATCACTAAGGTAACCATGACTGAGTCATCCTAGACTAAAACCACAAACTGAGAAACAAAATTTTTGAGAACAGGCATGTAAAGTAGAAGAGCACATCACAAAACAAGAAAACTTGGCAGGTCTATTTGAGGTGGACCACATTACATAATATGATATAATATGTTATAGCCAAACTAGATTTTCACCAAAAGTTTCTTCATTCCCCAGGGAAAGTGAAAACCATAGGCAATGAGGATGTCATCAGCCTGACCTGAATTTGGATCCTTGGGAGACTACGTAACAAAGGCTGACTCCAATAACGCCATTGTTTGCAAATCTTAGGTTCCAAAAGACTGAAATCATCATAAAATTAGGTCCGAAATTGTGGAGAGGATCTCCAAGCATGCCCTAGATCACTGTAACTATGGAGAATTAATAGTATGGGAACAATAGAGGCATTTTCAGTGCGATGCTGTTTCGGTGATTCATAAGTCTTGGGCAAGCCAAAATGTCAGTGCTTACTGCAGTCAGTTTAAACAAGGTGTAACAGTCGGAAAGGGATATTGCTGAATTGCAGGTATGCGATTACATTGTACATTGAAAAGTAAGCAATGGCCCATCTCTTCCCAGTCACTCAGCAGCTCAGCAGACAACAGCAGTGGCAGATTGAATAATGAATAATGACTTCAGGCTACGTCATTACCAAACTGGAGAGATACGATGCTGGAAATTACATCGAGAATATCCGCATCTTTAACTGTAAACTGACAGCTTTCACGTAATTCATATTCATCATTATCGTTTGCTAAATTAGCTAGCTAGCTAACCATGTAAACACTCTCCTAACTGGACAGCTGAGTGGCAGCTAATGCGTGAGCATCTTAGCTCATTCTGTCGGAACGTTATAACGCTAATCGGAGTGCAAATGGTAACGCGTATTAACACCAAACTGCTTTGATCAGGACTCTGAGTTTGGTATGTCATCCAAACAAAATAACAATAACACAATACCCTGGCCTTCAATCAACAGAGGCAAAATCTTTAGGGAGAGTCATGTGCGCAATCATGGAGTGCACGTTTCTATTATTAAAATTAGCTAGTCTGATAATTGTTGCATCTTTTTACTAAAAGCAGATCAAGTGAAATGAAATTCTATGCAGGGCAGCAAAGTTGTTGCAATTTACAGAGGGGTGCAGAAATTTGGGCACCCCTAGTTTTAATGTCTGTTAAACCTGAACACTAAATGCTACAAAGTTAAACATGACACCTTTCTGCAAATTTAAAAGCAGGGTTTCTTTTTATTCTAATTTTTCTGAGTTTTTAAATGATAAGAAAGGAAAAAGGGCCCTATGCAAATTTTTGGAAACCCGTTTGGATTATTCTTTGTTACCTTTTAAGAAGATGATCACAAAGGCCCAGACCCAGGTGATTTACTTGTTAGGGCTTCAATGAGTCAGGTGAATATAAATCCAGGGTTGAACTATATACTCTGAAGTAACTCCATGCCTTCTATAGTATCCACCTGTGGTGGCTGTTGTGTCTGGTGTTAAAAACCGTGTGTTCCTCTAAACAGTTGTCCAAGGATGTCAAAATCAAGATAATTCACTTCCACCAACAAGGAGAGGGCTACAAAAAACTCTTGCAACGTTCAAAACTACCCATACCTACTGACAGAAACTCTGTAAGCAAATTGAAAATCATTGAACCAATTGAAGTCAAGGCAAGATCTGGAAGACCAAGAAAAATTTCAGATAGAATGGCCTGAGATCCGGTGAGAAATGCTCAGAAGAACCCATTAATTGCTCCAAAAAAGCTGCAAAAAAAAAAAAAAAAAGAGTAGTAGACACAGGTCTAGTTGTTCACAGGACAACAATACAGCGTACCTTAAACAACAAAGACCAACATGGCAGAGTTGCACGAAAGAAGCCTTTCCTACGACCTCAACACAAAATTAATTGTCTGAAGTATGTTGTATTATTATTATTATTACCTGGCCCCTCCCCTAGGGGGCCAGGTTAAGCAATGATCATGTCTGTGTGTGTGTGTGTGTGTGTGTGTGTGTGTTCTTGTACTTGTTACAAAGTGAGAACCAAAAAGCGTTCTTTTCCTACAGAGTGGGGACATTTTTGGGAAGTGAGGACATTTTGGCCAGTCCTCACAACTACAAAGGCTAATTGTGACTTATTGGTTAAGGTTAGGGATAAGGTTAGAATTAGGGATAGGTTAAGGTTAGGGTAAGGGTTTGGGTTAGGCATACATTGCTTATTGTTAAGATTAGGGAAAGGCTGTAGAGACACAGGAAGAATGAATGCAAGTCAATATATTGTCCTCACAAAGTTATAAGTACAAGGATGTGTGTGTGTGTGTGTGTGTGTGTGTGCGTGCGTGCGCGTGTGTGTGTCTGTCAGTCTGTCTGTCTGTCTGTCTGTCAGCCCGTGGCTGGGGCCAGGTCTGCTATCTCTGATTGCCTTGTTATAAGTATGCAACAGAGAACCTTGAGAAACCTCAAGCCCATTGGAACAATATGCTTTGGACTGACGAAACCAAAATTGAACTTTCTGGCCACAAACAAAGAAGGCATGTTTGGAGAAAAAAGGGTGAAGCATTTGTAGAGGAGAACGCGTTGCCAACTGTTAAGCACAGAGATGGATCCATTATGCTTTGGGGTTGTGTAGCAGCTGGGGGCACAGGCGCGGGTGGAAGGAAGAATAGATTCCACCAAATATCAAGACATTCTAGAGGCTAATGCTCAAAGCTCAGTCCCGAAATTGAAATTGAAGAGACGTTGGGTTTTCCAGCAAGACAATGACCTGAAGCACACCTCAAAATCCACCAGGAAAGATGGATGAAGGTTTTGGAATGGCCATCACAGTCCCAAGACTTGAATATTATTGAAAATCAGTCAGGAGACCTCAAAGTGCCTTGCATGCAAGAAGGCCAAAGAATATATCTGAGCTAGAGGTGTTCTGTCAGGAAGAATGGGGAAAAATTCCAAAGACAAGAATTGAAAGACTCTCAGCTGGTTACAAGAAGTGTTTGCAAGCTGTTACAGCTGCCGGAGGAGGAGTTACAGGGTTCCCAAACTTTACCACAAGGCCTTTTTCCTTGTTCTATTATTTTGAAAAAAGTAAAAAATAAAAATTATTCTTGCATTAAAATGCGGTGAAATCTGTAATGTTTAACCTTGTAGCATTTACTGTTCAGGTTTGCTTTCAATCACTCGGAGATTAATTGCAACAACATTTAAACCAGGGGTGCCCAAATACACCCCACTGTAGCTATCCAAATTAAAATTTGGACAGGATATTGCACTCCCCCAACAAGTCCCACTCTGTTTACATCTGACAGATGCCCACCTTGCTTTCTTTCGCTTTTGTTGAATAAACCACCAAATAAAATTAAATTCAGCCAAATTATTTCTTCACCCACTGCCCACTGGACCAATTGTCACAGGACTGTCGCGAAGAAGTTCAAATTTTTACATGACGACAATGACCACAGTCTTTGTCAGGCGACAGCCAAGTTCAAGTCAAGCAACATACCTTCGCTACAGGCCTCCTTGCATTAACAGCAAAATATTGCTAAAGATTACATGTTTTGTTTAGCAAGAAATAAGCCTTTCTGACTAGAGTTCATTCCATTGAAATAATGGTCCAGAAAAAAACAAACAAACAAACAAAAAAATACTGTTGAATGAATCCTCTAGCCAGCTTGCTAGAGTACAAAATACGTGGTTTAGTAGAGGACATCAAATGTTTCGCCAATGACTCCACTCATTATATAAAGTTATACTTGCTAGACCCAAATATATAGATTAATCTTTTTTAAAGATCAAGCGATTTACAGCGGAATTTAGTACAGAACATGCAATGCAAACTAGTTTTATTCCAGTACAAATATAGAATGAATTTAACGTCTCAGTTTTTTTAATAGTTATTAACAATTATTAAATTCCAAGGGAAGTTTACCTTTCCTGTACGCTGATGTCATTCTGGACAATAAAGTGTATTACTAACCAGCACCTCCATTACATACCTTAGTCACAAGTGTTTGACAACAACATTTAAGGGACTGACGTAAAAAACGTTTTAATACCTGAAGATCAGCAGATCTAGTGAATTTTTTTTTTTTTTTTTTTTTTTACTCCCGACTTTTGGCATTGACCCCAAAAATCCAGTATTGATCTGGCGCTAGTCAAGTGACCACAAGACTAAATGAGCAGTAAAACATTACATTCATACATCACCTTTCAAATACTTTGAAATCTATCGAAACTTTTCCTTCACTGAAAAACCCTGTAATCATCTTTATTACCACATTCTTCGATAGATTAGAAGCAGCAAATCCAATTCCTTTTGCACTTGTCTTTGCAGTTAGATTTAGTAATGCATGAAGCCATAATAACCACTTGCAATGAATCCTATTAACCCATTACTTTTGCAAAGGATATAGGACATACCTTTTGATTTAGCGTTGAGCTGGAATCCATGTTTCTTCAATTCATTCATTACAGCCATTCTGTTCTCATCCTTCCCCCAGAAGGAGAGATTGACAGGCATGTTGAAAGCATTGTTCACCCCAAAAGGAACATCCCTGTTGACATCAGGAAAAACTATTTTGTCCCGTTCAGCCCACTGCCTTCGTATATACACTTTTAAAAAAAAAAATTATGCAATCCTTTCGATAGAGACTGACCCTTCCACTTTAGCCAAATTGTTGTCCATAATGGTGGCCATTGGCGCAGCCAACTGGCGTTTGATGTGCCCGACCTGACTCCCATACACATTAGCAACCATAACTGCATTTTTATCGTAGGGGTTCTGAGGTTCCCTAACCAGGGACACCATCTCTCCTTTGTTAACCTGTCCCAACACAAAAAAGAAAAACCACAGTGAGTGAAAATGAAAAGTGAACAGGTGCACCGATGCTCACGTTGCCATAAATCCAATTATCTAATCACTTTAATCTTGCGCTCTGTGAGCCTGTCTAATATGCACCAATTGTCTAATATGCTCCTTGAATTTGACCATCAGCTGCAACCATCTTTATTTTGCAATTGCATCTCCCATGTTGCCAAAAATGTGGCGTATAATGACTACACTACCAGTCATAAGTTTTGGGAACACCCCAATTTTTCCAGCTTTTTGCTGAAAATTATGCAGTTAAGTGTTTAATTGTACTCTGGAACAAAAGCAGAACAAATAAACAATTGAAGTTAAAAAAAGAAATCATGGACTCAATTTATAAATAAAAATGTATTTTAAACTTGACACAAAGTAGCCACCGTTAGCAGATATAACAGCTGAACACACTCGTGGCATTCTTTCTACAATGGAAATTAAATATCCTTCTGAAAGTTCATCCCAACTCTGTTGCAGAGGTTCCCATAAATGTGTGGCACTTGTAGGTTGCTTTGCTTTCACTCTTCTGTCCAGTTCATCCCAAACGATCTCGATGGGTCTGGGGACTGTGCTGGCTACTCCATGTTCTAAAGTGTACCATCTAGTTCTTTATTCCTAGAGTAGTTCTGGCAGAACATGGACTTATGTTTTGGGTCATTATCTTGTTGTAGGATGAACCCCTGACCAACTAGGAGCATACCAGAGGGTACTGCATGTCGCTGCAGAATGTGGTGGTAGCTGTTTTGGTTTAGGGTGTCTTTCTCTCCGTACAAGTCACTGACCCTGGATCCAGCAAAACAGCCCCAGACCGTCACGCATCCTCCTCCATGTTTGACAATGATGTCACACACTGAGGAACCATCCTTTCACCTGCTCGACGGCGTACAAAAAACCTGGATATCCTTACCTTTTGTTTAAAACTTCTGGCAGTTCACCACTTACCTTTGAACCATTTCAAGCTACTCACTGGACTGGAACTGCATCATTTTCAATGAAAAACTGGAAAAATTAGGGTGTTATAAAACTTCTGACCGATAGTGCAAGATTAGTAAGTTTCAATTCGTCCGTTACCAGGAATTATTGTGTCTCTGTTATGGAAATGTCATTTTGAGATACTCCAAAAAGCAGATATTATTCGCTATACAAAAAATGTACTTACAACTCCAGTATAGTAACGTAATCCAACAACGCTTCCTCTCAGGGTTCCAAATGGCACATATTCCTCCAGATCGTCTTCTGCAGCAGAGTCCTCAGCAGACCGTCGTATAGCTTGAGACAAGGTTTCCGTTGGACCCGTGACGTTACCGAAAAAGTCTACGAAGCTTAATTCCAAGCCACCACCAAACCGCCGAAAATCCATGGTATCTCTGATGACAGAATCACATAAAAAAAACATAAGGACATTGATGGCAATCCTGACGATACGAGTTATCACGAACCCTGCCTAGGACCATCACACTACGTGTGCTGCGATTTCATTACTACCGTTAACTTACGTTACAAAATAGGTAGCTGGATAGATCTGACTACGGTAAAACATTTTACTTTGACAGGCCAATATCACTGGATAGCTTCGTCTGGTGGCTAACTTGCAAAGTAAGCCTGCTAACGCCACCAACCCTGTCACTTTAGGTTGCATGACGAGCAAGAAAACATCAGAGCTTTTCCTCACATTTCAATTTTGATTATTTCCCAAACTAATCACAGCAAGTCTGAGCTTCTTACGGACAATCTCACCGACGCTGATCACCATATGTCACCACAGAAAATCCAAAACAATCGCCAGTAGCCGAGCACGACTTCAGGCATCCAGATAGGCCGTCTTATCTGTCGCGGGGTTTTACTAAGTCAGTGCACATGCGCACTAAGCAAATAGTCATCGTGATGTTACGTCTGACACTGAAGCCCCGAGGTCTGTATTGATCAGAGGGGGCGTGTCCAAATGAAGCCTGTTTCGAGTCCTGTATCGTTTTTCAGAATATCACCTGAGCAAAGACAAATGAGGCCCCGGTTCTCTGAAATCACGTGATTGCCTCGTTGTGTGATTCGATTCACTGAAAAAGCCGCGAGAAATTCAAGACGTGTTCTGCGTTATCTGGTAAGGTGCTGATGCAGGTACATTATCTGGTGAGATAATGGAGCCAACAAAAAGAAGGAGGACGTCATCCGTTTGGGAACATTTTGATATGATATCTCCCAATAGGGTAAAACATAATATACATCTGCTGAAATCAATCACGAGGAGGATGAGTGGCGTGTATGTCTACAAAGATACAAACGCACACACAGAGAGAGATGTGTGTTAGCAGCTGTAGTCCATATGTGAACATCACAGTAGCACTGCTGTGCATCAAATGACCAGCAGATGTCAGTACTCCCAAATGAGCTGTTAAATAGGGCTTCATAACCAGCCTTTTCATGAAGCAATTGGCTGGAAAGATTTGATACATTTACGGGCCCTCATCACACCATCACTAGTCATACTACAGATAATGGGTGCTTCTCAAAGCATATGCTGCATTCTTTGAAGGCTGCATTTTTAGGGGTCGTCACGTAATTCCATTTGCCGAAGTGACGTAATGTCATTTAATCTCCGTTAAACGGCTTTGGTTTCAGTGAGTTGTCACTGGTTTCCCTAACCTTAACCTTAGCTCTAACCCAGTGTTCCCCAACCCTCTCCTGGAGGCCCACCTGTCCTGCTTGTTTTAGATCTCTCCCTGCTCCAGCACAGGTGATTCAAATGATCAGGCTGTCATCAATCAGCTTTAGGGGGTGATTAACGAGCTGATCATTTGAATCACCTGTGCTGAAGCAGGGAGACATCTAAAACATGCAGCACAGGTGGGCCTCCAGGAGAGAGTTGGGGAACACTGCTCTAACCCTTAACCCAAAACCTAACCCTAAATTTAACCTTGTCCCTTACTCTAAATGTCAGTTTAGCGCAGGGGTGGGCAATCACGGTCCTGGAGGGCCGGTGTTTATGCAGGTTTTTATTCCTATCAATTACCCTGACTAATTGAGTTAATTGATTGCATTCACAAATATAGATTTTCGCAATGATTCGATCAAAGGAAAATGTTTTTTGAAGGGAGACAAGACTAGTCTTTGTAGTTTCATGATAATTAAAGAAATGCACATGAAACGTCAGATTTCATAAATGGTTTGGCTAATTGTGACAATCAACTAATTAAAGGCCAGACGTTGGTGTGAAAACCAGGGACAGATACGGCCCTCGCTGCTCACCTCTGGTTTAGCGGATGGAAGTAAGTGATGATCCCTAAAAATGCAGCCTTCAAAGGATGCAGCCTACGATTTGGGTGTATCCCAAAGCCTAGGCTGCATCCTTTGAAGGCTGCATTTGTAGGGGTTATCACTTACTTCCATCCGCTATACTGCCATTTAGGGTAAGGGACAAGGTTAAATTTAGGATTAGGTTTATAGCTAGGTTTTGGGTTAAGGGTTAAAGTAAGGTTAAGGTTTGGGAAACCAGTGACAACTCACTGAAACCAAAGCCGTTTAACGGAGATGAAATGACCCTACGTCAGTTCGGCAGATGGAACTCCGTGACAAGCCCTAAAAGTACAGCCTTCAAAGCCTGCAGCCTACGCTTTGAGAAGCACCCATTGAGATGCATCCACTGGGTGCATCTCAAAGCATAGGCTGCATCCTCCGATGGCTGCATTTTTAGGGATCATCACTTACTTCAATCCACCAAACTTAGGATTAGGGAAACCAAAGACAGCTCGCTTAAACCAAAGCTGTTTCACAAAGATGAAAATGCCATGTCAGTTTGAAATTTAGCGACAACCCCTGAAAATGCAGCCTCCGAAGGCTGCAGCCTAGGCTTTGCTATAGTGGGTGCATCTCAAAGCATAGGCTGCGTCCTTTGAGGCTGAATTTTTAGGGACCATCACTTAATTCCATCTGCCAAACTGACATGATATCATCTAATCTATGTTAAACAGCTTTGGTTTAAGTGAGTCATCGTTGATTTCCCTAACTGTAACCTAAATTCTAAACCCTAATTTTAAACCTAGCCCCAGACCTAACCCTAACACTAAATTTAACCAAATCCCTTACCCTAAATATTAGTTTGGTGGATGGAAGTAAGTGACGACCCCTAAAAATGCAGCTTTCGAAGGCTGCAGCCTATGCTTTGAGATGCACCCCGTATCGTTCAATGGCTGCATTTTAAGGGGTCGTCATATGATCCCGTCCACCATACAAACATTAAGGATACAAGAAAAGGATAAATTTAGGGTTACGTTTAGGACCAGGTTAAGGGTTTGAGGTCAGCGTTAAGGTTAAGGTTAGGGAAACCAGTGACGACTTGCTTAAACCAAAGCTGTTTAACGAAGATGAAATGACGTTACGTCAGTTAGGCGGATGGAATTAAGTGACGACCCCTGAAAATGCAGCCTTCGAAGGATGTAGCCGCTTTGAGATGCACCAACAGCCTTCAAAGGCTGCATTTTTAGAGTTTCATGCTTAATTCCATCCACCAAACTGACATGACACCATTTCACCTCTGTTTAACAGCTTTGGTTCACGTGAATTGTCTCTGGTTTCCCTGATCCTAACCTTGGCTGCGTTCCAATCCAAAATAAGATACTCCCTTCGTTTCTTCCCTCCACTCGAGTGAGCCCTCTGAATGATGTAGCAGGAGAGTAAGCCCTTCCCGAGCGAGGGAGGGCAATGGAGGAAATTTAGGGGGAGGGTTGTGGGGAATCGGATTGGAACGACCCTAGTCACGTTTCTTCCGCACTTCATTTGTCAACAAGCCAACAGGAAGTCTCTGTTGCCATGGAGCTGACTGAGTTAGTTGCCTGTACGTTTTACCTTTTACAATTCATGCGGACTCTGTCTCTGTATCACATGTTTATGGCAAGAAGAAGACGGAGGGCTCATTTGATTGCTGCGGCACTTGGTACTATTTTATCGGAAAATAAAGCTGCTTTCACACCGGACGCGAAACTAATTTTTCGCAGGACAGATTACATTAAAGTCAATGCAAAGACGCGAATACACGCATTTCTTGTGTATTCGCGTCTTTGCATTCACCATGAATGCAATCTGTCGTGAGAAAAATTCCTTTCCCTCCAGTGTGAAAGTGTTTTTGAGCTCCGCAACAGTCCTAGCGGATGCTTTGGGCTAGCTACAGCAAAAATGAACGTAATGTTACATGCTTCAAAATACTGCGAAACCGATGCCCCTCACCCCCAAACTTTGCTATTTGCATATAACTCTGTCATAAATTACACAATACTCAAACACAATTCTTGCATTTGTATGGTAATGTCGCTGCCATAATTCCTCCTTTTGCCAGCAGGAAAAAATGGCGGACGTGAAATTTTTACTAAGGGAGAATGAGCAAAGCATTCTGGGCAATATCAAAGCTTGGAGGGATGTTCATTGTTGGCTTCGTTTGAGGGAGGATAATCGAGGGCTTGACCAAATGAAAATGAGCCCTCCGCAAAACTGAATTGAAATGAGCCTACAAGTGGCAGCCATCTTACATTCAGGATTTTTTTGGGGATTCCCCTCTCGATTGGAGGGAGAGTGAACACGAAGAAGCAAGCATTTTTTCGGATTAGAACGCAGCCTCTAACTCTAAAACGTAATCCTAAACATAGCCCCAAACCTAACTCTGACACTAAATTTAACCTTTTTCCTAACCCTACATGTTAGTTCGGCAGATGGAATAAGTGATGACCCCAAAAAATGCTGCCAGCGAAGGATGCAGCCTACACTTTGAGAGATACACCCTTTGAGATGCGCTCATTGAAACAGCTGCCTGTACTCCAAAATATTTTTGTCGCTAGAGGTCATAAATCCCCCTACTAGGAAGTAGGTTCTTTTGCTCTATCTTGTTTGTAAGGAAGATCTTTTTAGTTCTTCTTCCGCTCTGTCTTGTTCTTCTTCTTTGAGGTTTAATGGCTGTACACAAACTTACTAGTGTATTACCACCACCTACTTGATTTAAAATTCTTGCATTGTCCGTTTCACAGCATGCCGAAAAAGAAGAATAAAAAAACCTTATCCAACCCCGCATTCTTCAATATCGAGAACTAATTCGACAAACTACCTGGATTCAGCTTCCCACTGTGGAATAATTTTTTATTGATTCGTTTAATTATTATTAATTGTTTATCCTTGCTTGCTCCTACTTTGCTTTGTTTCATAACCTTTTAGGCCTGACTGCGTTCTCTTGCATGTTTCTGATTAGCCTGGGCCAGCATAACTGTAAGTTTCCATAAATCTGACCGGTGCGTCATGACATGCAGCCTATCTGGAGTCATGAGGACCTGATGGGCCCATAACAGGGGCAAGATGTTCTTTCTCTGTCTTAGTTTGTCTTTACAGAAGAAGAAGTACAAGGGAGAAGCTTCAGAATGTGAAGGAGATAAGCCGGAGAGGAGGGAGGAATCACCTGTCTTCTCTATTATCCCTGGGGTATAAATATGATGTGTCGCAGAGGCCAATTCTCTTCTCCACTCCTCAACATGGGAAAGACAAAGGAACATACCATTCAAGTAAGGCAGATGTGATTCGACCCTCACTAGTCAGGCAATGGCTACAAGAAAATAGCCACTTGCCTGCACCTGCCCATATCTACTGTCAGAGGAATCATTAAGAAGTTTAAAACAACTGGAACAGTGGTAAACAAGTGAGACAAGGACGTAAGGTTGTTTTGCCACCACGCACAGTGAGGAGGATGGTAAGAGAAATAAAAAGTTCTCCAAAGCTCACTGTTAAAGAATTGCTACAAATGGTAGCATCTTGGGGTCACAAAGTCTCCAAAACAATTATCAGGCGCTATCTACATGCCAACAAGCTGTTTGGGAGGCATGCACGGGAAAAACCTTTTCTCACTCACAATCATAAACGCAAACATCTGGAGTTCGCTAAGCGGTACTGGGACTTCAACTGGGACCGTGTGCTTTGGTCAGATGAGACCAAGATAGAGCTTTTTGGCAACAAACACTCTAAGTGGGTCTGGCGGAACACAAAAGATGAGTATGCAGAAAAGCACCTCATGCCCACTGTGAAGTATGGGGGAGGATCGGTGATGCTGTGGGCCTGTTTCTCTTCCAGAGGCCCTGGGAACCTTCTAAGGGTGCATGGCATCAGGAACACTTTGAAATACCAGGACATTTTAAATTAAAATCTGGTGGCCTCTGCCCTAAAGCTGAAGATGGGTTGTCACTGGGTCTTTCAGCAAGATAATGACCCTAAACATGTGGCCAAATCTACACAGAAATGGTTCACCAGACACAGAATCAAGCTCCTCCCATGGCCATCTCAGTCCCCAGACCTCAACCCCATTGAAAACCTGTGGAGTGAGCTGAAGAGGAGAGTGCAGAGGAGAGGACCCAGGTTGCTGGATGATTTAGAGAGATTGTGCAAAGAGGAATGGTCGAAGATCCCTCTTTCTGTATTCTCCCAGCTTGTGAAACATTATAGGAGAAGATTAGATGCTGTTTTGTTAGTAAAAGGGGGTTGTACAAAGTATTAACATCAGGGGTGCTAATAATTGTGGCATACATGATTTGATGCAAAATAATTATTTCTTAATGTGGGATTTTTTCCCACTGAATAAATGCACTTGAATTAAAGGTTGAATTTTCCTCTTTTTTTCATTGTGGTCCTATATTATTTAGAAAAAAAAACTGAATTTATTAGAAGCTAAAGAACACATCTTAACAAGGGGTGCCAATAATTATTGAGGGCGCTGTATAAACTGAAACCTCCGATAATCCCAAGTCTGAAATTTTGGGTTTTTCTGCCCCATGGCCTTGTGTATAGATAGCAGTGGCAGTTTGTGAACAGGCAGCTGGGGAAGCTCAAAACAATCCTTTAAAATTAATGATTAGTCACAACCTGTTTTCATTCAGTAGTTATTCCGATGTTTCTTTTATACGTCAACATACTGGTAATGTGACCAACATCTCTCATAGCAATGCCAATGTACCCATTTCAATATGAAACAAGAGCATTCTGAGAGCACAGCACCTCCGCCACGCCAAGACAACTCTGTGCATTAGTTATTTTCATTGGCTGTTGTACAGTATTGTTGCATTCCACCGCCAGATAGCAGCAAAACCCAAAAGCACACTGATTGGAAATCCAGCACATTGGAAAGACTTGAAATCTCTGCCAGCATAGCTTGATTTGAACTTTGGCCTATATCTCAGTTGTACTTTGGTCTAGATGTGCCTAAATTTAATCACTTGTTCCTCTTGTGCTGCTCTAACATCCTGCAAAGTTTGGTAAAAATATATGCAGCCGTTTTTGAGATAGCCTGCAAACAGACCGACAGACAGACAGACAGACAGACAGACAAACAAACAAACAAACAAACAAACCAACCAACGCCAGCGAAAACAAACACCTCCTTAGAGGTGGTGAACAAGTGTTTGTCTCACATTCATCTTTTCACTTACACCATGGCAAAGGTGCTCCAAAATTAAGTTAGACTCCTAATATGATTGACGTGCCGTACAGTCTAAAGGAAGAGTTTTACATCTCCAGGTTTTATTATTATTATTATACGCCCGTCTCAAGACGGGGCGTATTATGTCATCACCCCCGTCCGTCCATCTGTCCGTCCATCCGTCTGTCTGCTGTCTGTTCGCAATTTCTTGTCCGGGGCATAACTCCTGAGCCGCTTGAGCTACATTCGTGATACTTCACATACACGTGCACCATCACTAGGCGCTGTGTCGCGCACCATGATTTCGTTCACCCGGTCAAGGTCAAGGTCACTGGCAAAGGTCAAAGGTCACATGGGGCCCAGATGGGGCTTGTCCGGAACATAACTTCTCAACCGCTTGAGATACATCCATGATATTTCATACACACGTGTACCATCACTGAGCGGAGTGTTGCGTACCATGTTTACGGCCCTCCCTCCAAGGTCAAGGTCACTGGCAAAGGTCAAATGTCACAAGGGGCCCAGATGTCCACTTCCTGATCCATGTTCATGACGGGCGTATTACGCACCATTGGCGGTGCTCTTGTTTAATATGTTAGACCAAGACTCATGTCTTCAAGCACTAAAAATATGACCTTGATCACTTGTGTCCCTTCTGAGATATATACCCACTATAATGACCCAAAATACACACTTTCCTTTCTGAAGCCAACTTCCAAGGGCATTAAAACATTTAATACAACAATTGTTACTTTGATATTTGTTTTTTGAGGTCTTCAGGAAGTTGACGGACAGTTTCCATACCAAGTCTCAGGCCTCTATCTTAATTTGTCACAGAATAATAAGTGCATTAAATTTTGAAAAAAGGAGTATGATTGGTGTTTTTTGCTTTTTCCAGGCAACAGTACAGGCAAACTAAACATACTGAGTAAAGAAAGGTAGCTTAAGCCAAGAGTTCAGCACCTTTTCTGATGACAAAATGAAACGTGGGTCTGCCAGCTCTGAAAATCCATATCTGAGGCCCTCAAACTCAATCCAAAATTAAAGCGATTTTGTTAAAATTGACCCCGACCCCTTCCCTAAAATAGGCTAAATTTTAGGAACTAGCAATAATTGAGCTGAAATATTTGACCACAGTACTGCCAATGCACACCACTTGAAATGTGCAAAGTTTTATCAAAATCAAAATTTTGATGTGGGGGGCTCTGGTTGAGTTGACACAGGCTGACCCAGCTACCTACTTATTCAGTCATCTGTATTTTACGACGTCACAGCGAAGACTGAGAACCATAGCTTCCACCTTTTGAGCTAACTGTCATACCAAGCACTAGGATTGGTCGACCATTCCAGTGCTAGGATTCCAACCCTAGAGCTGAATGGCTGGCTAATCCTGGTGCCTAGATGGCTGGCCAATCCCAGGGCTTGAATGCTCCGGAGGGGCGTGTCTTTGCGAGAACATAGGAGGGTTCCATGGGACGCTGTCATCTTGAACACTTGGAGCCAGCATCTGTGCAGTCATGATAATAATGATGTAGGTAGGTTCCATTATAACGCCCATATGAAGGAAATTTTGGATACATTTTTGTACAGCATTAGGAAGCAGAGACGCGTCAACCATCGTTATATACAGTCGATGGGTCTTAAATGCATTACATATCATCGCCGCTTGTTGGCTTGACATGCTCTTGACAGCCTTTAATAGGGTTTTTGCTCTTCGTGTGGATGGGAAAATTTTTTGGGGGAAAATGGCGGCGGAAAAATCCAATTTTTTAAATTACCTGTGTACGTGTGGACTTGGCTTTAGTCTCCAGAGTTTACACAGAAAGGCGAGGGAAAAAAACATCTAAAACATCTTGTGTGTGGCATATCTGCAGATGGTAAGACCTTATTTTGAGAAAGGCCAGACCAGTTAAAGCTGACCGAGAGGCTAGCTCAGCGGGCCACTCTTTATAATTTGCAGGCAGCTGAGGTGGCAGAAAAAAAATCTCAGAATACACAACATGTGGACTTTTGAGGCAGATGGGCTACAACAGCAGAAAACCATGTTTATTTACTCTTCTGTTTTCAAATACAGAAACCTGACTCTTTAGTTAGCACTGGCTCACCAAAACTGAATCTTTGAAGCACAGCAAACCGTGGCCTAGTCTATTTGATCTGGATTTGACTTATAGATTGTAGGGTAAGAATTTAGCATCAACAGCAATTAATTTGCATACACAACTTGCCATTTTCCTGCACATCAGGATGGTTTTGTTCATCTGATGGTGTGGGACATGTTTGTCTGGAGTGTTTTCGTGGCCCTTTGGACATTTAGTACAAATCAATCATCATTTGAATGCCAAAGTCTATATTAATATTGCTGCTGACTCAATGCTTCCCTGTATGGCCACAATTGATCTAATCTTTTCATGGCTATTTGTAGCCATGCCACAGAGCAAAAGTATTCTCAGCCTGATTTCATGAACATTACAAAGAGTTCAGGGAACTTCAATTCCAAAGTCCAAAAAAGCACCTTTTGGGACGTGGTTAAGCAGGTGCTCAGCATTGGGCAGCTGACAAATCTGCAAAAATTACTTGACACAATCATGTTAAAATTGAGAAGAATTTCAAGAGTGTTTCTGGCATCTTGTTGAATCCAGATCACCGCTTTCAAAGCTGTTCAGAAGGCAAAATGAGGGCCGAACTAGGTGTGCGTATTCAGGTAAATACCCATATTCTCCACAAGATGGACTAAAGAGCTGCAAATGTTTGTAGAGCTTGTGCCTCGCCTGAGTCGCCTCTTCCCCTCTGTGGCTGATATGATAATGCTGCGTTCAAATGGTGTCGGTTGTAGGTGGTGAAAATGGTACCAGGTAGCCCGTGAACAACGTGGGGAAATCAGATGGACGTTCGAATGGTTTTCACTACTTTCAAATACTTCATGCACTCTGGCCTTGTATTATTGTAATTTGCTATTACTAAAAATTTCATATTTGAGGAAATTTTTGTGACGCGTCGAATGATGTGTTACGATAATCATAAAGATACACAATATACAATGCTACGAGCTGCACGAGTGCCCGGACATGCAATGGCCTGACTGAAAATTTAATTAAATTAATATGATGGTTGCAAGGTATCAAAATATAATAAACCTACTCCTATAAATATAAGTACATAAAGTAATTTCGTAATTTTACCATGAACCGAGTTATCCCTAGAAGCGCCCGTCGCCATGTTTGATGAACAACCAGTGAAGATCCGCTAAAAAAATCTCCAGTTCACGGATTTCACTTGTGAAAACCCTTGAACGCTGAAATCACCTTGTTCTGGAGAACATTCGAAAGGATCATACCCAGATAGCAAGCACCTCGGCTCCGGCTCTGTGCCGACTCCAGCTGATCCGGCCAAGAGCCGGGGCAGATCCGGAGCGGAGGTGCTTGCTATCTGGGTAAGTGCTTACCATTTAAGTAAGAATTCAGCCAATTGACTTGCGTAAAAGTGTCTTTCCAATGATTGTTTTAATATTAAAATGTTTGTTTTTATTTTTACAAATTCAAAAACTTGACTGAGCGTTCTCTGTCACTATTCATGACCCTATAAAGAGAAAGGGTTTATTTTTTTTCCCAGACTGCTTCTTTCTAGACCGCCAGTGCCTTACATTACCAGTAGTGGTCGTTGAACCAGCTAGAATGTTCTAAAAACACTATAATTCACTGGTGCCCAATCAGTTGCCATGGACGGCCGTGAGTATGCAGGTTTTCATTCCAACCAATCATAACACCTGCTCATTACACAAATTAGTTCCCTTTGCTCTGCTTGAAGGTGTGCTAATCAGTGAAACCAGCAAGTGCAGCGATTGGTTGTAATGAAAACTCGCATATTTTCGGCCCTCCATGGCACATGATTGGGCACCACTGCTATAAATGCATATTCGTAATAGTGGAGCATTAGTGCCCATTCAATGCACACCTGTTTAGAATGGGGTAATTCCATGACCTCTGGTATTACTGCTGGCGTGCTATTGCTGCTGGAAGCTTTCTCGAGATTTCTGATGAATTGCTTAGCTAAAAACTTAACACTTGATGCTGCTCTTCCCTGTGTCCTCACACACTTGCCAAGTGTGAAATTGACTGGATGAATGGTTGTTGAGAAAATCAAGGGACGTACATACACACATGCATTCATACATACATATAGACGGTTGACCAATAAAGAAAAAAATAAATGAATGGACAAACACTAGCATAAAAATGATGATTCTGATCATTTTCTTTACATGGTTTTGGTCCAGTCATAATCTTACAGACGGAAGCAATACTGCAAATCACTGCAGATTTATTTTGTATGATCTCTGTTTTATGATGAAGCATCCCTAGCAAGATGGAAATAGTCTTTTCCAGGATGAAGATGGCCAAAGCCCCACAGGGCACAAGGGGTCACTGAATGGTTTCATAAGCAGGAAAACATTCGCATAAACATATACCACTGCCTTCGCAGTCACGAGATTGCAAATAAACTGAACTAATATGGGAGATTTTGAAACAATGTATTCGACAGCACTCTCTGTCACTATCAAATGAGAGAATGTGTCTTTGCAGAAAGGTACTCTATCTCTCCAGTAAAGTTTTACACTTGGAGATTCCATGTCAAGAGGTGGTTGGAGGTGGTTTCGCTGCCTGCAGAAGCCCAAAACCTTACTAAGACTATCAGTGTAGATTTTTCTCTTATTCTTCTCCTATGTATACATACAGTACATACATACAAACCTACTAACATTCAGCTGTGTTTTGGAAAAAAGTTAGGATGCCGTGTGAAAAGTAAAACAAAAAAAAAATTCAACAACGATTTGCAAATTATTTAAACTCTTTATTTAAGTAAAAATAGCACAAAGACAACATATCACATGTTGAAACAGAATTTTTTGAATTTGATGCCATCAACAGGTTTCAAAAAAGTTGGGATGGGGGCTACAAAAGACTCAAAAAGAATGGTGCTAAAAATATACTTGGCGGAACATTTAACAGCTAATTACGTTAATAGGCAAAAGGTCAGTAACATGATTGGGTATAAATAGAGCATCCCATAGAGGCTGAGTCTTTCAGATCTAAAGATGGCGAGGGCTTCACCACTTAGTGAAAGAATGAATAATGTTGCTCAGTGTTAAGTTGCAAAGAATTTGGGGATTTCATCATCTACAGTACATAATATCATTAAAAGATTCAGAGAATTCGGAGTAATCTGTGTATGCAAGGGACAAGGCTGAAAACCAATATTGAATGGCCATGATCTTCTGGCCCTCAGACGACACTGGATTAATAACAGACAATATGCGGTGGTAGAAATCACAGCATGTAACTCAGGAACATTTCTGGAAACCGTTGTCAATGAAGGCAGTGGGAAACCGCAGCATTGGTTCAGAAACACTGCTGAAAACCATTGGCAAGGAACACAAATCGTCGCTGCATCCACAGATGCAAGATAAAACTTTACCGTTGAAGGATGAAACCAAATCTAAACAATATCTGGAAACACTACCACCTTATTTGGGCCTGTGTTCATTTAAGATCGACTGAGGCGAAGCGGAAAACTGTCCAGTGGTCTGATCAATCAAAATGTGAAATTCTTTTTGGAAATCATGGACACCACATCTTTTGAGCCAAAGAAGAGAGAGACCATCTGACTTGTTAACAGTGCACAGTTAAAAAAGCCAGCATCCATGAAAATATGGGGGAGCATTAATACAAATGGCATTGGAAACTTGCACATCTGTGAAGACACTATTAATGCTGAATCATACAGGCTTTAGAGCAACTTAAATAACTATCCAGACATGTTTTTCAGGGAAAGCCTTGCTTATTTCAGACAATGCCAAACACCACACTCTGCGTGCATTAAAACAACTTGACTCTATATCCCTGGTCCTCAAATCATACCCTACGAGGTCCGAGGACTGCTGCTTTTCCACCCTCCCTTTACCTGGGAGTCAGGTGTTAATACTGTCTGGCCAATCAGACTGGCATCCAGGCATTTACTTGCCTGGGATAACAGAAAACCTGAGATGGATTTGCATTCGAGGTCCAGATTTGAGGACCCCCTGCTCTATATCAAAACTGGGAGCTAAACTGGCCAGCCTGCTGTCCAAACCTGGCCCCGACTGAAAATGAAGGCCACAAAGTGTTGAGCATTTGAAATCCTGCATCAAGCAAAAATGAGAAAACATTTTGCTTTCCTAACAACAGCAGGTGGTATCCTCAATTTTCAAACACTCACATAGTGTTTTTAAAAGAAGAGGTGATGCATCACAATGGTAAACAGGCCCCTATCCTAGATTTTTGATAATTGTTGATAGGATAGAGGAATTTTTCAAGATCAATAAAATTTTTCAGTTTTGACAACTGATATGTTGTCTTTGCAATTTTTTTAAATTAAATGTAGAGTTTAAATGATTTGCAAATTATTACACTCTTTTTACAACCCCAATTCCAAAATAGCTGAGATGAAGCGTAAATTGTGAATAAAATAAAAACGCAATGACTTCCAATCACAAAAGCCAATATGTTATTTACAATAGGACATAGATAAGATTTCAAATGCTAAACTTAGACATTTTACATTTTTATCCACAAAATGAGCTTATTTAAAATTTTCTGACTGCAACAGATCTCAAAAAAGATGGGACACGGGCAAAAAAGGGCCATCATTGACAGTGCATAACATCTTCAAAAGATTCAGAGAAACTGGACAAATCTCTGTGCATAAGGGACAAGGCCGATGATCTTTACTGGATACCCGTGATCTTCAGGCCCTCAGACACCACTGCATCACTCACCAGCATGATTCTGTCATTGACATTACTAAATGGACCCAGGAATACTTCAGGAAACCACTGTCTGTAAACGCAGTCCGCCGTGCCATCCACTGATGGTACCTAAAACTCTATCATGCTAAAAGGAAGCCATTGTTGAGCATGATCCAGAAGCGCCGCCCTGTTCTGTGGGACAAGGCTCATTTAAAATGGACTGAAGCAAAGTGGCAAAGTGTCCGGTGGTCAGACGAGTCCAAATTTGACATTCTTGTTGGAAATTGTGGGCGTTGTGTCCTCTGGGCTAAACAAGAGAAAGACCACCCCTCCTGTTATCGGCATTCAGTTTAAAAGCCAGCATCTCTGATGATATGGGGATACATTACTGCATATGGTGTGGGACACTTGCATGTTTTAAAAAGCACCATAAAAGCTGTAAGGTATATAAAGGCTTTAGAGCAACATATCAATGGCTGACTGCAATTAACAGTTCCATGGAAGGCATTGTGCATTTCAACAGGACAATGCAAAACCACATACTGCAGCTATTACAACAGCATGGCTTCATAGTAGAAGAATTTGTGTGCAGAACTGGCCTGCTTGCGGTCCTGATCTTTCACCGATTGAGAACATTCAATGAAAAGTCCGTCAAAGGAGACCCAAAATTCTCCAGCAGCTGGAAGCCTGTATTAAAACAGAGAGGGATCAAATTCCAATGGCTAAACTCAAAAAAACTTGTCTCCTAAATGCCCAGACGTCTCGACTCTGTGTTAATAAATAAGAGGGGATGCTACACCATGGTCAGCAGGCCTCTGTCCCAACTTTTTTGAGACCTGTAGCAGCCATCAAATTTGAAAGTAGCTTATTTTGAGGATAAAATTGTAAAATTTCTCAGTTTTAACATTTGCTATGTTACATCTGTTCTATTGTGAATAAAACACTCATGTCATCTGAAAGTCACTGCATTTTGATTTTATCACAATTTACACTCCGTCCCAACTATTTCGGAATTGGGATTTTACTTTTTCACTGGACAGTGAATGTGAAACATCTTTAATGTGGATATTTGTGCAAATTTAGAAAAAGAAATCATGTCTTCACGTAGGTATGATCCTTTGAGAAGGTACTAAGTGCCTATTTGCAGTAATTGCATCTTTTTTTTCCACTGAAGGCAGTTTTTTGAGAAGTGGTGCCTCCAAAGTGTGCTTCCAATTTTAATCGAATGATTTAGGGACAACAAAACGAAGATTTACATCAAACACTTTATTGTCTCAGTTTGCTTGAAAACTTACTCTTTCAGCGCTGGAAAAAGTGAAAAAAAATTAAATCTAAAAGTTTAAATGACACCTTGAGCCATGGTCAAAACCCAGAAAAATACTTAAAATAGTTTAGATCCTGGAAAGTATTCCAGCCTTTTCTGGTATGCTACCTTTAATTTTTGTTGCTTCTCTAATGGAACACTTAATTGTGTGTTAATATTAAAATGTGATTTTGTGGGGCAACGGGGTTATGGCATTGAACGGTCATAAAGCTCTTATCCTGGTCGTGGATGTCAGTAAATGAATTTTACCAATACGGTACATTTTTTTTTACCAGAAAAATCCTTATTATTCCCTCAGTTAGATCCCATCAACGGACACGTGAAATGGAAAAATGTTCATTGTTTTGCTTCAACTTGTGCAACCTTGGTGTTCAGACTCCCTAAGTAAAATTTGACAACTGGAATGCAGATAGGGCTGTGGACTTCAGGGAGAAAAACAACTGCCTACCGAGGCAACTGTTCAACACCTGTTATGAAGGGAATGAAGCAATTCGTTTGCTAGCCAATGAAATACTGCCGTATGTATCACGTGAAAGAAGAGGCGGGGACTAGAGAATAGGACGAATTGCGGGGTCCCAAAGTTTTACGCGACTGGTATCAACACAACGCCGACGTACCTATTGGGTGGATTAAATGAACTCTATTTTGTTCTAAAAAGTCAATATGCTTGATTACGGATCGTCTAAAATGCAATGATACTGGACTTTAATTCGAGTGAGTATTTTCGACATGTGTTTAATGTGGCTTAAATCGTGTTTTAATTGAAACTCCACTTTGGACGACGCCGACTGAAGGATGATGCATCTGCATGCGTGTCACTTTCTTTCTCGATTTTCATGATTTAGCAGCACATTGAGGCGTAGTCGCGCAAGACAGCAGAGTTTGTAGTTGAGATTCCGCTCACATGTATTCGCTTTAGCCTAATGCATAACACTGCTATTGGGCTTTGTGATTTTTTTTTATTATGCTGTGGAATAGCGGTCTGTTATAAGCAATACGAATGCTTTGGCAAAGTGATGTGTCGCGCTATGTTACTATTGACCCCGATGTCATAGCCTGTGGATTGACCGATATTTCTTAATAGCCTTGGATTAAAACAGAGTTGGGTGCTCGCGGGTTTACTTTGTGGAATCCCGTATCACAGTTTTTGGCCAAGCAAAATATGATGCGTAAAATAGAATTCCTACCAGCGTAAGTGACAAAATTTTGGTTAAGCCATCACATAGTTTGTATTAATCATGTCTTGAGGAAAGGAAACGTCATAATGTCTGCAGGCTGGAGCGAGATACATTGTAGCAGAACACGCTATGTTTTGTTTTTGAACGTTTTAATCATATTTCGCACGATTTGAAAGTCTTACTTCGCGGTTAAGGTGTTCAGGTGACGCGATCAATAATTTCATAGCTGTCGGTGGCAATACGTGGATAGAAGATAATCCTGTTTGGGGACGTGTGATTTGGCATGTGGTTCAGTTTGACCCCGTTAAGACCACGCTTATGCATATGAGAGGACATAAATCGGGGGTTTAATAAATCAACTCTCTCTCTGCAGTTTTAATTAGACATTCCTGAAACTTCGCACATATGGTACAGATAGACTGATGATTCGCATACCGCACTCGCGATCCTGGCGGGGAATGTTGAGATCTCAGGGCAGACTTCTTACTAATGAATAAGATGCATCACTTGGCCTTATTGGTTTCTGTTCAACTTTTATTTGGGGACGGCTCAATTATTTATTCACTTAAAAGATAAACTTGTCAAATGTATCAGTTAGGTAATTATTTGATGACGGTTGACAATTTCTTCTATATTTTGCACGCAATTGATTATTGTCCTGCGTGTCCATGTGCTGGCGAGCGGGCATATATATGTGTGCATGCCTGCATGTGTCGTATGTTTGTGTGTTTCTCACGGCTTTGGTCGGAGCTGTCTGTGTTCCAGTATGATTTGTAAATTACTGGTTACCTGAACTGTGCTTTCGCATTGTGTGAAATATGACCCCGGTAACAGTGGTCTGTCTCACCACACGTCAGCTACATTGATGCACGATGGAGGTCCCCTCCCGCTCTGAATGGAATGCATTTCTGATTTAGCAATAGTTTGACAGCCAGCATGAAAATAACGCAGGAATTTGGTGGGCCAGTGGAGATGCCTGTTGTTATGAGGCTTGAAAGCAAGCCACAGTCATAATGAGAACAGTCGCTAGTGATTCTGTGTGTGGTTCTGCACCACAGTCTTTGTGTGTGAGATTGGCATGTAATTTTAGATTGGCATGTGGATTCATGGGTTGTGAGTATTTTAGTTATGGAACGCATGGCTGTAGCCTGGCCAGTAATGGAAGCCGCAGCGCAAGGATAGTATAGGTGTCGAAACGAGTGTATGAAAGTGGGGACGGTCCTCGTCTAGGCTAGTTTACTCTGGTGAGAAATTGTCACCCAGTGAAAAATGTTTTTGTAGGAGATTTAGTCTCATAATGAATTCTTAAAATTTTTGTTTTCAGAAGAAAACATCGGGGCAATTCCATGAAAAAATGGTCCCGAAACAGTGGTTTAAAAAAAAAGAATAATAATTTTTTTTCACGTTGAATAAATCTTTTTACTACTGGCCAATCACATTCTATTTAATGTTGGTGTGTCTGAACTGATGTCATTCTACCTCGTGGCCATCTTGAATTTATGTCCATGCTTCCATAGCTAGAGGCAAAAACGAGCACATGATCAAGAGAACAATTCATCTGGCCCAGTGTAATTGAAAAGAAGGGAAGTATTTCATTGTATTCATTGATCGTCACATATAACTTCTGAGTTAATTCCTCAACCTTTCATTCCTTTTGTGAATAAATCACTTGAGCAACATGCATCTGTACGTTACATGTTTCCTCAGTTGCCTTTTGAGTGGAAATATTTTCATAAGTATCAGGTAACTGAAGTGTACAAGGTAGGTTTTTATATTTTCTTAGTTATACCAAAAGCGCTTTAGATAGGCCCATGCCACCTCATTTTGTCACATCAAAAATTGTTATTTCATGGTGACTGACGTGACTCAACAACAGGAGTCAAACAGCTGATTTCAGCACTCGATTTGGAGTCCAATTGACTGTTACCCTTTGTCATGATGAGTTAAAAAAAATTCTCCATCATGTGTCACGTGTCATCAGTGACACATTCATGTACATCGTGAGTCTGACCTTCCCTCTTCAGCACCTTGTTCTAACCTACAATTGACATCTGATGAAAAAAAGTCAAGCTTGAGACTACTTTTTCTGGTGCACTCGAGGAGGTCGTCAAACAGCTTAATGCTGTGCGATGTCACAGTTGCATCAGATGAAGCTTCGCCAGATTAGGATGATCAACGACAATATGGAAAGTTTGCGAAACTCTACTTCAGGAAGACTTTTCTAAAAAACTTTCAAATAAATAAATAATGAGCAGGATGAGATGATATCAGCTCACTGGGTGAGAAAAAGGGCTAAAAGTCTTTGCCGCTGTGATCAACGAAAAAAGGCCGTGTCCAGTCATATGCAGTTTTTGGCGATGAAATGCCTCGAGACAAATTTTTTTGTTACATTTAACAGGAAACAGCTGTTTCCAGAACAGCTGTTCTGGAAACGACAGCATCTGATAGTCTCAATATCAGCAATTCTCTCTTTCTCACTAATGATGTAGGGAGCCAGGTCAAGGACAGGTTCGCCCTTTCCAACCTGGTTGGGCCGTAGATGATTCACCAGAGCAGAGCAGAGAGGGGTTTATTGGAGTTTTCTTGCAACTGCACATGGGAAGTTGATGGCATAGGGGGCACTGTTAAGATGGCAGTGTGGAAGCGGATCTTTCGGAGGCAGGCTGTGTTGAAGTCTACAAAGGATTTTGCCACTATAGCAAAAAGAGGGTTGTCCAAACATCAGTATTCTGTGTCTTCAGAAGATGTAGGAAAGGTAAGAGACGAGCTGGAAAATGTGTGAGCCGGATGACATGGCCTTTGGTAGTCCCAGATACCTGTGATGTAGGCTTTTTTTTCTACCCATTTCTGATCGTGAGTTTAACTTGCTCTTTGGTTTTTACTGAGCAGCTCTTTTCTCTCATTGTTGCAGGTGGGTTGGCTCTCCTAGGCTGGACCACCACATGATCTGTGGTTAGCGTGGCTCCCCACGTGAGGGATGCGCCACGCGATCCGTGGTTAGCTTAGCCTTGGAACGTGGCCGAGATGTTGCGGCAGAGCAGTGGTGGGGGGCACAAGCGCTCCCAGTGCACTGGACGTCTAAATAGCCCGAACCTACTTCCCTCGTCCGGCATCTCGGGGACATGGGGCACAGGGCGCTCTGCCAAGAGGAACTCCTTGAGCTCCCGGTCGGGGAGCGCGGACAGCCAGGGGGCAGACCCTGAATACATCATGCAGCTGGTCAACGACGTCCGCAAATTCGCCGATGTGCTGCTGAGGTTGAAGGAGACCTTCCACTGCAAAGGTGCGTCGATGGGAAATTTGTGCTTGTGTCCGATAGATGTGGGAATCCTGCTTCATAAACTACTAGTCCTCATTAATACTTTGCACTTATTATGTGAAGGCAGCTGGATGAACAACAATGTAGTAGGCGGTCATTTACAGTGCATCATTATCATATTCATTTTATTAGAGTAGCTACATTTTCCCTGAATACTGTTGCAAATAATCATTGTGAAGAAACATAAAAATTCCTGAACAAACGAAGTAAACACCCAGGCCTAAACCTCTGAATAGCAAGGGCATGATGAAGAGCACTGCAAAGGGAAGATTCTGGTCAGTAAAAAGACGGTGTGCCCACCCCTCACTGGCCAGCCTGTTGTAAACTTGGGGTACAATGGACTAATAATGGATCTGTTATTTAAATATCGAAGCGTTGAGAAGATCACAGTTGATATTTTGAGCTACCTGGGAGAGTTTTAGTGGAAATGGAGGGTAGTGTACTGTAATGCCCGTTTAAGAGGCGAAGGGCGATCGATCTGGAGCTCCAGCAAGGCATGTCTATTTCCTGGCAGACACCTTCCTCTTTGATGGCAACTGGATTTTTCCATTGGTGAGTGGAGGGTAGGTGTTCAGGATAAGCTCACTGAAGAATTACCCTGACTAGTTATTGCCAGAATATCAGGGCAGATTTAGGTCATTGGCCTCTGCTCCTTGATCAGCGCACGTTTGTCTGAACGGTCAGTAACTCCACTATGTCAGCCTCAGGCCCTGGTGACGGCCATTGTGAAATGTTTTCCATTTCACGCTTTGCGGTGGTAACTGCTGGTCCAACCTGTATGGATGACTCTTTTAGTCACAAAGTACTCGGTTCCTTTTCTTTCCAGTAACTGCTCATTGTTTTAAGAATTTCTGTGTCTTTATCTGCTGCTGTGTGTGAAAAGGCTGGAAATGACTAATTATCAAGGACATTTGTGTCATTTTTCTTTCGGAAAGACCGGGTTAATGCTATACCTCTCCTGCGAGTGTTCAGTGGGGACATGATTATTTAAGTCAGCAACAGGATAAGATTTGGGACTTTAGTCTAGATCTTATTTTGACTTGAATCTAAGAAAAATTAGGCACTTTCATCAATAATTGATCTCAGCCTTCAATTTACCGTCAGCCCAAACACAAACCAGATGCACGCACTGTGTTCAGACCATATCCAATCAATTCAGAGGGCACTTAATCCACAACCTTACTTCCAAATACTAAGCGGAAGAATGTGGTGTTTGGTGGCTGTTCAGTCTGGGACTGTCACAGTGATATCTCTGTCAAGCAAAAGCGCTCGTTTAGACAAAGCAACTGAGACTGCTTTGAAATCATGTCGGGTAACTCTGGTAAGATCGGTTCACTGGGAAGTTTTTATTTCAGTACAATGCTTGTAAGTCTATTCAGCCTTATGAAGACTGATCTGGCGCGTGCTTGCATCTTCAAACTAGCTGCACAGTTTCCTTGGATCATTTCCTCTGGTTGTTGGAGATGTTTGTCTGTCTTTAAGATCCGTCCAGCATTTTTGGTTGACCGCTTATTCAAAACACAGCTATCAGTTCCATCTCTGCTTACCTGCTAACCTACTGCTGTCCCTGAATTTTTAGAAAGCTGGCTATTTGGAAATTTGGTGCAGCACTGTTTTGGTGCAGCAGTGTTATGAATTTTTGCAGAGGGGCTCCATGAGAAAACGTTGTTTCCTTTTGAAGTTTGTGGGCATTTTCAGCTCGTCTGTCCGTTTCTTTACTGTTTATTCTTGTTAGAAGTACAAAATTGTTTGCTGTGTGCACAGCACTAGAGCCTCATCTGTTCTTTGGGTGCAGAGGAAATGCAGAGAATCAACAAAAATGTGTAACCCCTTTCTATGCACAGCTGTCATCTGCTGGAATTGTGAAGGACGGTGGTATGGAAAATAGCATTTTCTTTGATAAATTCAATTGTTTTCATAATTCTCCTCACATTCTATCTGCAAATAATTTAAAATGTGAAGGCGTGGACATAAGTCAGATCATGAACACTTCTTTATTGCGTGACTATAGTGTATATTTGTGTGTGTATTTTTTATATATATATATATATATATATATATATATATATATATATATATATATATAGCGCCCTCAATAATTATTGGCACCCTTGGTTAAGATGTGTTCATTAGCTTCTAATAAATTCGATTTTTTTCTAAATAATATAGGACCTCAATGAAAAAAGAGGAAAATCCAAACTTTAATTCAAGTGCATTTATTCAGTGGGGAAAAAAATCCCACATTAAGAAATAATTCTTTTACATCAAATCATGTGTGCCACAATTATTAGCACCCCTGATGCTAATAATCAGATACCCAGTGCCCGAGAGCTGAAGATGGGTTATCACTGGGTCTTTCTGCAAGATAATGACCCTAAACATGTGACCAGATCTACGCAGAAATGGTTCACCAGACACAGAATCAAGCTCCTCCCATGGCCATCTCAGTCTCCAGACCTCAACCCCATTGAAAACCTGTGGAGTGAGCTGAAGAGGAGAGTGCAGAGGAGAGGACCCAGGTCGCTGGATGATTTTGGGAGACTGTGCAAAGAGGAATGGTTGAAGATCCCTCTTTCTGTATTCTCCCATCTTGTGAAACATTATAGGAGAGGATTAGGTGCTGTTTTGTTGGCAAAAGGGGGTTGTACAAAGTATTAACATCAGTGGTGCTAATAATTGTTGCACACATGATTTGATGCAAAAGAATAATTTCTAAATGTGGGATTATTTTCCCCACTGAATATGTACTGTATTTGCGGCAAATTGAAGAATCGATTGATTTTTATTGCTTTTCTAGTGAGGCACAAGAGGAAATAAAGAAAACCGTTTGGTATTCTATCCTTGACGCGCACCACGTGCACGTGCCAAGCACTTCAGTAATAACAAACATTGAGCTGTTCGAGATGTGTACAGTGACACTTGACTTGTTCTTTTTGGTGCGGTCAATAGCCGACATAAAGCCAACAAAAAAATTAAAAATGCTACGGCATCAAGGAAATGAGACAGCTTGTGACACAGAAGAGAGAAAAAGAGCCTTTGGCATGTTACGGGCAGATCTCAGCTGCAGAGAGGTGGTGCGTCATTTTTCACTGTCACCATTCAATAATCATTCGGCTGTCTATCCGAGAATGGAACACAGGCACTGTCACTGACCGACCCTGCTTAAGGCAGCCAAGGTTGTACACTTGCACTTTTGTACTGATCCTGTGCACTTTTGTACGTCGCTCTGGATAAGAGCATCTGCTAAGAACCTGTAATGTAATGCTCAACAAAATATTATGTTTAGGGTACCAGAATTTTTGTGCATGCCATTTTCATTTATTTTATTATATTAAATATTTGGTTGAATCAAAAAACAAAGTCTGATTTGTTTTAAAGCTGGAGTAGCAATGATGGATAGCAATTACTTTTGTCAGTTTCAGTTTATTTCAGAGATGGGTTCCTTTTTTACGCGGCAGGGTACCAACAATTTTGTTTCTGTGTGTTATGTGTGTATTTATACAGGCCATATATACAAACCCCTGATATAAATATATATACACACACCTACACACACCTGCATGCATATATGTATGTGGAAACTAATCATTTCAAGGTTATTAGCCGCGGTTGTACGACAGATCCTCGGCTGAGTCTTTGTTTGTGCCAGCTGTGTGATAAGCAGGTCAGCTATGTGGTGATAAGGATGCACTGGCCTTTGTAACATTGATTTTGGGTCTGCATAAAGTGCTGGTTACCAGTAACCCATTGAGCATCAGGCCTAAATTCTCTATTCTCTTTGAGGGCAGAATTGTGCCCAAGGTTACTATAATTGTTTATAAGCAGTGGTGGTGATGGATTATGTGCAAAAACCCCAAATGTGCAAGTTACTGTTCAGCCAACTATGCATTTATAATAATAATAATAATAATAATAATAATAATAATAATAATAATAATGATAATATGTTGAGTGTTCTGAAGTGCCATTGACCTCTCAAGGCTCGGAGGCATCTACAAGGGACCCTCACACTGTGCAAACGTATATTGTGGTCAGATGAATCAAACAGGTTTTTTTTTTTTTTTTTTAAATGAAACTGATACTGTCTGCTCTGGAACGAATAAGGGAAGGACGGTCTTGACTGTCACCAGCAATAAGTCCAAAAGCCATGCTCTGTCATGGTATGTGGTCATGTCAGTGCCCATGGATAGGGTTACTTGCGCCTTTGAAGGCACCATTGATGCTAAAAAGTACATGGAGATTTTCGAGCAACTTATGCTGCCTGCACGAAGACATCTTTTCCAGGGATGCAGATGCATATTTCAAAAGGTCAGTGCAGAATTGCATACTGCTCGCATTAACAAGGCATGGCTGCATAGGAAGAGTGGATGGGTGCTTACCTGGCCTGTCAGTAGTCCTGAGTCATAATTTAAATTAAGTTTGGCGCAGTCAAAGCACTTGCTTCTGTGCCTTATGGTCATGGAAGGCTTTCTCCTGGCAGTTCTTCCAGAGAGCCTGTGGTAATGAAGGTAGCGCCTGATGGTGCTTTTCGAAACGTGGCAACCCCAAGATGCCACCAAGTCCTGCAATTCCTCCATAGTGATTCTTGGAGATTTTGTTGCTTCTCTCACCATCCTCGTCAGTATCCAGTGGAGCAAAATGCAGATGTATCCTCTACCCGTGAAGTTTTCGACTGTTCCGTATCTTTGGAATTTTTTAACCGCCCTTGCAGTGCTCAGTGGTATATTCAGTCATTTGTGAATCTTTTTGTAGCCATTAGATTTATGAAGGCCTATGACCATCTACTGCTTTTGAACTGGCAGGTCTTGTTTTCTTCATGGTGTTGGATGACAAAGGGATATTGCACGCGTGTTACCTCATTTTTATACCCTAGAATTGATGTAATGGTTCAATATCGTTCCGCTACACTTAGATTACTCTCACCTTTAGAGGTGTCATTAATTGTGAAATAAGATTTCGAGAAAATTGATAAATGTAAATGATTTTGGTAGGTTCCATTGGAACAGTAATATTGTATACTATTTTTCACATGTTGTTATTTAGAGTTTCTCTTGAAATATATTATGTAGAATTTTTAAAAGTATTGTTTGTGCATTGCCTGCTAGGGATGCCAGTAATTTTGGGGCCCATTGTATGTCACAAAATAAGCACCATAAAGTTGTTGGGCTTTTAAACATCATGGAATGCATAGCCATTTTTTTCTAAGTGGTTTAAGAGTGTGAAAGGACTCCCTGGCCTCAAAAGCACTTCATTTAAAAAACAAACTGCTTGTTAATTCTAGGATTGTAAGTGCGGTTCAAATGAAAGCTAACGTACACAGTGGTTCCCCAGGACTGAGTCGCGGAACCCCTGGTCTAAGGTGCACCATAACACACCAAAATCCACCATTTACAAGAAATTTTCTGGGGGAGCAGGCCTAAGAACCCTTCTACATGCCAAGTAACAATGTGTCACCATATTGATTGGCTACTTTTTTCATTTAAAATACTGCTTTCTTGTCTTTTATATTCAGAATTTGAAATGGGTAAATAATCGCAATACACTGTTCTCACTCACCTACCTGAGTATTGCTATTCACTGTCGTATTCATGTTTACGAACCACTTGATGGCTAGCTGATTAAAACCAGCTCTGATATAAGCTAGTGAAGGTAACAGGTTATTTGCCTTTCAGGAGATGGCCAACAGCAAGAGATTTATGCTTGTTTTCTACAGTTTATGTCCCTGTTTGGCCTTCAAGTTTCAGTTGTAAAAGTTTGATAAAATTGAGGTTCCTTATTGGCATGGAATGAAACATGGGCTATATGCGCATTCATATGGAGGATTAGTAGCTAGCAAAAATGGACTACAATTTACTGTAAGTGTAATACATTCACATATTTTGCAGTAAACTGCAAATTTGTGCCGACTTGCATGCGTATACCCTATTGGTTAATCTTGGAGTGTACTGGTTCATAAAATTAATTTTGATTTGAGTAATGCTGGAAATGATTTGAACCCCATTTTTAATTTCTACAGGGATTGCACTTTTGACACTAGTAGCTTTGTAGCAGTGATGTAGCCACCTCAGTGCTGTAAGTAATTTGTCTTCCTGACACGCATGTAAGGTGCTGTGTCCATTCCAAGATATACATTTGAGAGAATAAATCAAGAGTCTTTGTGACCACTCTGGCAGCTAGCTATTAATTGCAATGATAATAATTTCAATCTTGGTGAGAAACAGTTTAGTTTTTGCAGTCAAGCCTTTTTGCCTCTCCCTCCTCCCCCTTTCAGCATATTCCACATTCCTTTCAAACAAACGTTCGCTTGTTGCTATGGGTACTCGGGCGGTGGAGGGGATTGGGGAGGGTTGAAAGGTATATTCTTTTGTGATATTTTGTTACTCCTTAATGAGTAGTTATCTGAACCAAGTATAGCATTTTGCTCATAGACCATCTTGACTTGAGTGGGAAAAGCCAGACTCCGCAGAACTTCCACGCTACCCAGTGATCTAAAATGTTCAGAATTCATCTTAAAGGGGCTGGAGTCGGCCAGTGCAATAGTTGGCCGAGTAATTTGACGTCAATATTCATTCTATGGTTTTGTGGAAGGTTGACAATGAGTTGTAAAAATGATCAAACTATGCTGGCATTAGTTGAAAGAGAGTTATGACATGATTGATAAGAGTGCTACTGTGAGAAGTAGAATAGTATACAAGTGCACATAACCCCTGAGGTTTTGTACATTTTGGTGTAATATTGGTGCACTTTACTTGGTAAGCTGTCGGGAGGTGGGCTCAGTTACATACATCATCTGCATCTCATTTATGGTAATACTTGGCCTGATAGAAACAAGTTGGTATGTGCCAGCATTGGCTGCATTCATATGCTTTCTGTCAACAAATAATTTTGACTTGCTCTTCGGGAACAGAAGTGATCTCAGTGGAAGACTAGAGAAATCCAAGTTAAATCTATTTTACATTGCAATGTAATTGATTCGGTGAATTCCCTTATTGAATTCACCCATTCAATTAATTTCTGACTTCAAGGATCATTGAAAGAATTGCCTAAAGAGTACAAATACTTTTGAATCCCTACACCTAAAAGCATATGGGAAAACTACAATGAGGAGCAAAAACTGAAGGAAAAATTCCACCATCCCTCATACACGGGGTATTTTATATACATTAGTGAAGTTTTGGTCGTAAATCGCTGTTATAGACTCGCAAAATCTTCTTCATACCAGGTCTAGTACTATTGACCATGACCAAAGGTATCACCAGCCATCATTGCCAACAGTGTTTCTCAGGTAGTTATTGAAGTGGAATCCAGTACTTGTCAGTTTATGTTTTTTTGGCAGCCATCCCATCGACCAGAGATTACATTCTTTTCCGGAGAGCATACATCTACTTGCATCATTTAAAAGTAACAGGACGGAATCCAAAGGTAGGGGTTTTCTGAGGATAAAGGAAGTCCTGTCAACCAGCTGAGCCCAAAATTTTAACTCCGCAGAAAATTCCCATGAGGTCTACATCAGTAACGGACAGTTTTTCTTGGAGCACAATGCAGTATGTGTACCAGGGGTGGGATGATGAGTTTAGAAGATATCTTTTTCATAGATTTGTGTGAGTTCTATGGCAGATTTTGAATCAAATAACTTGGAGTGCTATGCAGGTGCGTAATTTGCGGGGGGGACACGGGGGAATTGTCCCCTGTCTGCACTTTCTGAAAAGGCAGCATTGGATAACCCCCCCCCAAACTTATAACGATGTGAAAAATAATCTTTTATTTTAAAAAACAACTGCACGCACTTGGACCTCGAGGAAACTCTGCCCACTCAAGCTGCCAGTCTTTTTCAACTTCCCCTCCCTTCTTCTCTCCAAGTCCTGCTTTCCATTCAAACAAGGGCTTCGCCAGCATCTAAGAAAAAAACGCTAGCGAATTGTTATCCAAACTTCCTGAACGACTGATGATTGATACCGTGATTTCTTTCTTTCTTTTTTTTAAAGAAAAACAGTGCGAGTCGAGTTAAACCCAATTAGGGAATTTACATTTAAAGGGGAACTGCTTGCTTGCCTCTTACATAGCTAGCTACCTACATAGATAAACAGCATAGGCGATCTTCCTTGAACGAGGGAACCGAGTGATTGATTATAAAGTTAAGTACTAAGCAAACAAATACTGATCAAGTCAGTTAACATGGTTTCATCCCCAGTCCTGACAATTCAGATATGACCTGGGTCTGCACTACAAAGCAGAATCTGATATCTTCGTTGAAGCACAAGATGAATGAAGTAGCTGCATGCATTTACTTTCATTTTGTAATACAACAATGGGCTGTGAACCATACTGTGGGATGGGAATGAAAATTTCAATGTATGTAACCAGTGGCCCTGCTGGAAAAGACATATAACATACAACCTATGCTGGTATACTGGTCATAGGCATATATGGGCATCATACCAGCATGTGTTCTGTTTTGGTGGGGTTTATGTTAAAAAGAAATTGTCACGACTGTAGGCAGACTAATTGAAAATAACCACTTTGAAAAGCAAAGAAGTGTTAATTTTAATAGCCCAACAGAAACCGCTATCTCTATGAATGAAGCTCAGATCAAGCTAAAAATCCAGACACATACCAGTTCTAACATCAACTCTGTTGACTGCCTTTACCCACTCTCGTCTTAGCTTGTTGTCAGCTAGGAAGTGTAACACTCGGAATGGTGGAGGGCAATCACATGCGCCTTGACCGAATAGGCCAGCATGTTTTAGGCAGATCTTCCTTTTACACTTACGAAGACAGTATGTGCCATTTGCACAGCCCTTGACAGCACACCATGTAATCCAAAAAAGTTCATACTGTCTGTGGTAACTAACTAGCGTTGGCGTTCTTATTTTCAGACAGAGAAGGTTTTATCCTACCTTGACATGTTTCGACGGGATACTCCCGTCTTTTTCAGAAGAGTCACTGATATTACGAGTGACGTGTCTTATCAGCTGATGTTGGCGAGGCGTGGCCGCCCTGTCAGATTTGACAGGGCGGCCACGCCTCGTGCTGTCCGGCCACTCCTCCAAGATGGTACTCCAGGTGTGGGAAAGCGTGTATGCCCCCTCGTCCCGGTTCATGGTCCTGTGGGCCCGCTTCCTGATTTCAATTGCCTCCATGATCCAGCGTTCATGTCGGTTGTTCTGAGTGCGGATGACTTAGGCCTTGTCCCAGTCCATAATATGATTTTCCTTCTTGCAATGATCTGTGATTGCTGATTTAAGGTTAACCTGTAGTGCTTGTTCCTTAACTGAGCGTGTCTGTCTTACTGTTGTCGCTTTCTCGCATTCTTTTTCGTGTACTTTTTTACGTCTGTGAAAAGGTCTACCTGTTTCTCCAATGTATGTTTTATGGCAAGACCGGCATGGGATTTCGTATATGACGTCGCATTTGTTACAGCTGTCAATTTGGTCTTTCGGGTTTACCAGTAGTTGTCGTAATTTTATGTATGGTTTTACCGGGGTGTTAATGTGGAATTTTCTCATGGCCCGTTGAATCCGCTCTGTGACGCCTCTTATGTGTGGTAATGTAACGACTCCTTTGATTTCGGTTTCATTTTTTCGTTTCTTTCTGAATGCGCCGGGGTTTTGCTTCTGCTGTACCTGTAGTTTGCCTGTGTTTATGGCCCATAGTGGGTACTGGCATTTCTTCAGTGCGTTAGTTTGAAGGAAACATTAAAATTAAAATATACAGGAAGCCCACCCACACTGATCAGTACCTGCTTTGGTCATCTGAACACCCCATAGATCACAAACTTTCCGTGGTAAGAACACTGTTTGATCGCGCATCCATCATCACAGAAGACACAGACAAGAAAAAGGAAGAGGAACATATCACTAACCAGGTGAATTTATGCGCCTTGCGAACAAATTTGTCTCAAATAGTATTGTAAGCTAATGTACTCTTTAGTGGAGCCTCTGATAAAATTTGGATTGAATGTTGAGATTTGCCTGAAGCTTCCATTTTTGCATACATGATGGGTGCAGCAGCTGTTTACTGTCAGTCACCCGAATCAATAAAAAGTCTACGTATGCTTTTGACGCCAGTGATGTCGAACGATGCACACCTAGTTTGCTTGCGAGTGATCTTCAGTGCTTTCCAGCGAAAGCAAAATGCATTTCTAGCCAGTACATTTTTGCAAATGAAATAATATTTCATATGCATAGAGATGTGCATAAAGAAATGAAAAGCTTATGAAAGAATAAAGAACACTGTTCCTTCAACTCCTTTCCCCCCATTAATCTTTGTATTTTATTGCTAGATTCTCTCTCAAATACCTCCAGGAACAAAATTTTCATAGCACTGGTAAACTAGAACCAAGCAGCACAAGGGTGCATAATTTAATCATGACTAAGAAATATCAGTTAATTCCCAGACATGATGCCGCATGCGAGTTTCACGGAAAGTCTGACCAACTGATATTAACGAGCCCAGATCCCCAAGGGAGAATTAGGGAAAGACGGGGGGGCCGGGGTTTCGTTCCCACCCTGGGGTTTGTCAGTCCTCCTCTTTCTCAGGGATGCCTCTGATGGGTGTGAGGTGGAGGAGATGAGCAAAATGCATTTCTGTTGGAAGGATTGAAGTCAAGTGACACAGCTTGAAATTAATATCTTGCAACCACCTGCAGAGTCGGTGGTTTTGCTGTGTGCTTTAGTCATGGCGCATGATCGAATATGGAGGAACCAGCTCTGGAAGGCCATTTGTTTCCTTTTCTTTCTATAAGTGCGCAAGCCAGGAGAGTGTTTGGCATACATTTTAGAACAACACACACACTGACCATCCTACGTGACTCTTACTGGCAAAAGTGTTTCGGTAAGTTCTCATGGTACTGCAAATTCATTTCTATCTTCTTCCCATTCTTGAGTTTTATGGGAAACTGGGTTAACGGCCAGTCCTCAGAAAGATGCTAAATATGGAGCTGGGATTTGCTGTTGAAGTTGGTGTAGCCTACGAGACTGGTTGGTCTAATATTAGCTTTAAGTCTTTTCTCTGACATCATGTCACAAGTCACTGTAAACTACTTATGGAGATTGAAAGCTCCTTTTTTGCAGGCCTCCAGCTGAACTGCAACAAACTCTATTGTAAAACCCCTCCAGGATCAAACTTGACAGTGTTTTAGATTGTCTCCCAGTAAGGTAGAATGGATTGAAATCTCTGGAACGGTTGCACTTTGTTGTACTTTTGATTAAATTCAGTCATTTGTCACACCCAAAGTCACTCTGTCACAAGCTGTCATTCCCTGATATGAGGTACTGTATGCCTGGGCCTCTGCTAATTTGCAGAAATTCCTTGCTCTGTCACTAAAGCCATAACTTTTCCACCATGGAGATTGAACAAGTCCTGGTAGAACAGTCTTATATGCTACTGCCCACTGAACCACATCATGTGTTTATTTCCACCAGTCAGCGCACTCTTGGTAATTACCGAGAATGTATAATTTTGTAGTTGTGAACCTTCCAGCCTCCCACCTCAGTTGCTCTAAGTGGACCTTCCACTAGCTTGACGTAGTGCAGTGACCGTTTGAATCAAAACCATTGTAGCGTATTTAATATATTTATGTAATCGGGCACAGTTAGTTGTCTTTATTCAGATAAGGTGAAGTGTAAAGATTGTATGGGGTAAAACTGAATGAAAATAACAAAAATAAATAAATGAATAATAGGAAAACATGAAACGGCCTCGTCGCAGCAATTTACTTGATTCACTGTACACAATGCAGCTGGTGTGTATTGCCGTTGTGCTAAACAGATCCTCCTCTTATTTGTGGAGTTTAATTGCCTGCCTCAGTCTGAACTCTGGGGGAAAGCCCTTTTTTTCCTCCTCTTCGGCTCAGGATGTTTTCGTGAGGTTGAGGCCCCAGGACTCAGGGGAGTGTAGATTTACGGTGTCGAGCTGGGCTGTTTCTGCTGGTGGGATTGGTTACGGGGAGAGTGGAGCCGTTTTAAGAGCCTGAGAGAGGTGCCCCTTTGCTTTGTGGCAGGATTTTGTGGGTTTGGCCTATTTATCATCGTGGACGAGCCCTTGAAGGCATGTTGTGCCAAAAACCAGCCCTTTACCTTTTCATGCTGATTTTATGAGAACCGGCTAACGGAGTTCGACTGTTTATCCCCTCTCTGTTGTAATAGGCTGACATCACTCCTCAATGGGTACTGGCCTAACCGGTCCTGGTAACTCCTTCTTTAAGCTGGCATCAGCGCTGGTGTGGTTCAAATCCAGGATTGTATGTTTATTTTGGGAATTAAAAGGTGTTTGGTTTAAGAGGCTGGAAAATGGGCCTTTTCTAAGTCAACAGTGCTTATGCACCTAATTCAGAGGGCAAAATGGTTGCTGTTTGTTATTCTGTATATGAAGACTGACTGCTTGTGTGCACTTTCTGAGGATTCGTACCTCAAGAAGCAGTCTCTCTTAATGTTCCATTTTTGTCTCCATCTGCGAACATGGGTGAGATCTCCTCCAGGACACGCTAGACTTCACAAGGAGTATGTTCTGACCTATATTTTCTCCCGAGTCTCTGCTAAGTACATCAGCGAGTTGACATGAAACCTGGGAAAGAACACCTTCTTTCCTCTGCCCTAAGAGGCCCAAAATTCTTAACTCTGAAAGGAATTTACTGTATTTCAGAGAAAATAAAGGTTTGGAGTGGAAGCAGGCTGATTAAACATTTGCTCACCGAATTGTATTTTGCGGAGTGGGAACGCATAAGATTGCCAACTACTATTGGAGAAAGAAGTTATCTGGAAATTAGTAGTTTTCTGGAAGTGGTGAATATACTTCAATCAGGTTTTTGTTGTCATCCTTGCAGTTTCTGAAAGAAAATGGTTAATAAAAATAAAACTGTCTCCTTGCAAAATGCAGGAATATAGATGAGTAGTGTTCTGAGCTTTATGGATTATAGTTTATTTTTTATGGGAACAAAATCAGGGAGTTCTTCGTACTGGGGCTGATGAGTGAATCAAATTCTAGTCTGTCTAGCAAGTGTATGCACAAATGATTAAAATCTGAACTGCCTAAGCATATTTTTTGCACCAAGACTAGTTTTCATTTCCGATTACTTTTTTTTTTTTTTTTTTTTTTTTTTTTTTTTTCATTAACTGGAAAATTTTAAAGGGACTCTAGTATCCATATCATTTGCTATAATCTAGTTTGGGTTCCCTTGTTTCCTTTTTTTTTTTTTTTCTTTTAATGTGTAGCACTCATGCAAACATGAGCTGCGATGGGAACACGTGATAGTAGCTAAATATTTGCATTTTGTTTTTGTCCAACCACAAATTCAGTACGGCAAATGTATCCGGCAACTTATGGGCTGCTTCACCGTATCTTGTTTGTAACATACCTACGTAGCAACACGTCTGAGCTACCTTTTCAGTAAGAGTTATCACTATTAATCAGAAAGTAAATACTTTAATGGCCAAAGATTGAATCAAGCCAGATTAAATTTGAACCGAATTCCATATTTTTACAAGTTGACTCGTTGATACTTCTGTCGTCATATATCTTCGAATTTGTAAACAGTTTATGGGCAGGCCAATTAATAACATTTTAGTAATGCCTTGTCATGCTTCTGCCCTCTGCAGGGCCCCCTGCACTTGTGCTCAAGTGGCACGCGCATGCATGTGTGTGTATGTACATGTGTGTGTGCACGTCTGTGTGAATGTTTCTGTGTGTTCGTGTGTCTAAGCTTCGTACTGAGCTTTTTAAAGCTGTGTTTAGAGAATCTGTCAGTCCTCAATATTTCAACAAAGGTTTTTGGAGCATCAAGGTCTTGTCGGAGTCATTCAGAATAAAGACTGATTTCCCTTGCCTCAATAACACAGGGGGGCATTCCAGGGGTCAGAAAGCAGAAATCCTGCCATATTTTACCCTGGAGTTCAGCCGGCTGATTTAAATAATTAGTTTAATCTCCTGGCTGAAATGTTTTTGTTATTTGCAAATCCAGCTCGTTGGATCAAAGGGAGTTTATTTAATTTCTAAACCTGGATTTTCAACCTCTTGTTGATAACGTGACTGTATAAGAATTCCTGACAACTGAGTCTAATTTAAAATAAAAGGTCTCGCTGAATTTGTGACGGGTGACGACGACTCGCCCACGCAGGGAGCTGGGGTGAGGGTGAGATGTGGTGTGGAGAGTATGGGAAGTGTGGAGGGATATATTTTAAAGCACGTCAGTCTTCAGGTTAAACTGTAAACTTCTAGAAATTTAGAGGATGCCTGAGTTTGATCTTGGTCAGCCCAAGGACAGAAAATGGCTAATGGCACTTGAGGATTCTTCCAACTCACGCAGCTCTCTGTTTTGCCTCAAGTCCATGTACTAGAATGACTTGTTGTGCTCGTGTTGGTAAGATTTTGAGGTGTATTAGACACCTATTGTGCCAGAGGGACATGTAAGAATGACATTCTCGTCTTGTGCGTACGGAGTAGAGCAGATCATGTCAGTGTCTAAAAATGATTATTATTGTAGCACAGTGGATGCTGAAATGTCCCGGGCCACGCTGGCCCAGATTTTTTGATGTTGCATCGCGTGAACCAAAGTAAGCATTCACTCTGAGTGCAATTTGGATTCCTCTAAATTCTTACTCTTAATAGTCATGTACCATCTTCAAGAATTTTCCCCTGAGTACAGTGCATAGGTATTTAGAAAAACGGTAATGCTTGGTTAGTTCATTTCTCTTGGTTGATGACTAAACGATTCAGTGCTCAGGTTGAGTGACTGAAATGAATAGCCATCTAAGGCATGAGTAAGCAGAGCATTTGTCCTTCCTTTCTACATTTAAGAGTTCATTTGTTCTCTGCTGTTCTGCATTGTGGTTTAGTTTTCTCCCTCAGATAAGATCTCTGTTTGTCTCGGGGGTCCTGAAGGCCTCAGCTGTAAAGTTCCTGTAGCATTGATGAGTGCTCTGTGAAGGACTTTTTCCTGGAGAAAATAGGTGTTGTGTGTCAGGAGTAATGCTCTATATGGAATTAGCATGTGCATATTTAGCGTTTGTAAATTTACTTTTGGATTCGATGTAAGCACAGTCATAGCTGGGGGCTTTGCAGAAACCTATCATAGAAACCTGCCACAAATCATTTGGAGCATGAATTTCTTTTAAGGACACTAGACGTGGTGTGTGAGATTACTTTAAAGTATTTGGGTGAGCGTACGCAATCTTGGAACAGCAAGCAAGATTTGAATGTAGCCTCACCTCTAAACCCACCCCCTTCCCTCAAGTCTCTGACCAAAGCCACACCCCCTGATTCACATGCACAAGTGCGAGTCTCGCAGCTTGTTACCTGGATGCAGAGTTCTATGTCTGAATTGTCAGCGGAGATGTGTGAACCCTAAGTGCAAACACAGCAAAATATCTATATTTTACCATCAACAAGTATCCTATGAATGTGGCTTCAGGTCAAAGGCCAAACAAATACGATTACCTGGGCGTATTAGGAATAGAGTTACAGCATATTACGTATTAAACACAGCTAGCCACTGAGCTAGCCTTAGCACTGGAAACAAGTTAACATCAGCCATGAAAGCAACGTTTGAAACATATTGAGAGATTGAGATATTCTCAACGGAGTTTTACTGTAACCATTGATGTCTTACATATGAAGCTATATGGCATTTCAGGATGTTTGTTAACAATATGCGCCTATATACTTCCGAGTGGAAGAACGCAAGTGGCTTCCCACTGACCTGAAGAGATCCAGCTGGGAAAGTCTGTCTTAAATTAATAAAGTTTGGGTTTATGACTTGACATTTTGTAAAACGAGACAAGGAATGTTGACTTTTAAATATGAAAACATGGGGTTTGTAACCAGAAAATACATCTGTAGTGATATATGATGGGTCTACCAGCCACCCACTTGCGTTAGCAACTAACTACTGACGAAGTTATTGTTGTGAGCCGAGCTTGCAACGCCTATCGGCAGCAAGTGTAGCCTGCTTTTTCTCTATGGTTTTTTCAGCTAATGTGACAGTAGAGCCCCTGGTGACAGCATTCTCTGGTGACAGTCAGTGACCGCAGCATCCGCCGAGGAAAAAGCACATAACTGTTTATTTTTCACAATATTGAAATTGTGAGAAAGGTGAACAAATAAATTCTTCCGCTGAAATGTTAAGTAAACAAGAACGCAACTGTCTCAAGCTGCAGATTCAGCTTACCGTGTCTTCGCGCTCTTGAAAATTTGTACTCTTGTTCTCAACTCCTCAAGTTTGAACTCACAAATATGAGAGTCCGTGAGAAATGGCAGTGCTTATGCTGGCTAGCATTTGTCCAGCTGTAAAGAAACACCCACAACTAGGCTACACTGCTGATTGAATTGCATGTGCACAAGAAATGATTGTCATCATCAGTCACTCCTCTTGGCTCTGATTGGTTGTTTTGTCCCGGTCGCGGTGAAATCTTGCAGAAGGAATTGGAAGCACTAGATAGAGCCAGATGGCTCTGATTTTCACAAAGCTCATCTGACTCACATCCCACTGTCAGGTCATAGTAACAGTTTTAACAAATATAGCAAAAACTGATTTTTTTTGAAAAATTGCAAACTCCAGCTTTAATGCATAATGTGTGAACTCATAAGGATTTATTATTTTTCTCAAAGAGTCATCAAGCCTCTATCTGTTTGTGGAGAGAACTTCAAAAAGCTTGCTTCAAGCTATTTTACCCACTTCATTTTATCACATGGAAATATGACATGGAGCGATTAAAATTTCTGGAGTTATCAAGCAACTATGAAATATGAGACAATCCTGAAAAATGTCTGTAACTTTGATGTTTCAGGATCACGGTTACAAAACAGTGCTTTACACTTGGATGCTAATTAGCAGCATATTTCTGCTTTAAGAAGGTCAAACCTGCATCGAGCTTGAATTTAATTCACCTGTTGGCAACTGGGAAGATATTGGTCCTGTGTTCTATTTGTCAATCATGAATCCTGTAATGTGAGCTGTTAACTTGCAAACTAAGTTACTTTTTTCTTCTTTTTACTCCTATCCTTTTGCCCATTGAGGTTATTTACAGTATTATTTATCTCATAAATTTCACCAAAAAATGAATGTTCTCATTATATTTGTAAACTGTGTGTTGTGCGGAATAGGCCAGTTCTTGAAAATAGACAGTCCCCAGTTTTGTGAGGGATGAAGGAAGTGGAAATCTGTTTCATGCATTGTGCCCTAGCCCTCAACTTCCCTTACGGGTTGAATTGTGTTTACATCTGGTAATTGTGGAGGCTACAGAAGGCATTTGACTTCATACTTGGTTCCAGGTACTTTTCTGTGGGTGGTTTTCCATTAGAGGACAGCACCAGTGTACCTGCTCATCATGGCAGCGCTGCACCAAACTTCCGCAACGTCAGATTTATGTGTGCAAATCAGGGGACGCGCACTACCATCACCGCGTTATAGCATTAAAGTCCGGCGAGCGTTGAATTGTATTTTCTTTTTGACATTGTCGTGTCCGATTCAGGTTCACATTAATGTACCACCCAACAACGCAAAGCAATGATATCCGTAAAAGACATGGAGCGCGAATGTAGCCTACATTTCATCCTGAATTTGACGTCAAACAAATGGATTGTTAAAGCATGGGATAATTAAGTGCTCATTGCAGAGCAGAGTTCCACGTTGCAAATGCACAAATCGCAGGAGATGGCAGAGAATCAGAATTCATCACTTTATGATGCATCATCTCATCTGTGATAAATTTAAGCGAAAAATGATTCGTCAGCACCCGTAAAGTTATTTTTCTGTGCGATTTTCTTAAAACGGGTAGCATCGCATAACTTTCTCAAGGGGAATTAGTTAGGGGAACAGAACTGAGCACAATACCGTCACTTAATTTCTCCATGAACGGGGTCACAAACAAAGAGAAATGCATTTCATGAATGTAGCAGCTTTGGTGAACAAGCGCAACCGTGTTTGAAAGGTAAGGTAATGCGCAGTATATTGAACAAGTTGCCTAAAACAAGTAGATGATCACAATGACTATGCTAATCTTCAGACTTGTGAATCTAATTCGAATGAGATGTCCTGAGGTTGATTACGGAATATGACTTTGCAGTGATGATTCTCTCTGACCAATCAGTGGGCTGCGGTGTCGTCATGTCACATTTTAGTACATATTAGCACCTGGTCGGCTTTTTTTGGAACCCCAGGAGAGCAGGTGCCAGAAAAGGTGGTACCAAGTACTAGGTATTTTTTCCTAATGGAAAAGCAAAAAAGTAGAGTAGAGTAAAGCCAGTACCACGTAGTGGAAAAGCGCCATTAATTTTGCATGTTCCTAAAACTATTCTTCATCTTGCTTTGGAAACTTACCAAGTAATGTTAAAAAAAGCATTTAATTCTATAGGAGTTGCTTAAATGGGTGCTGTCACGGCTAAACCGAAGCAAAGCGAACGTCCGCGATTTGAGTGCCTGATTAAGGGAGTGATGAAGTTACATCGCTGATTGGTCGAGCGATTGCGTCATCAGAAGGTTTTTGCGGCGAGAGACGGACAGTCCTCAAATGCGGTCCAGCCCCAGCCTTATGCCCAGTTTTGACCTTTATCTTGTTTAATTGCAAAATTAAAGTAGACTTCAATGGCAAAGCCAATTTTTCTGTTTTGTGCGCATTTATTGCTCCTCGCTCAAGACGTGTTGAGTTCATCCACGTGACCAGTCTTCTTGCCGTCAGATGCTGAGACTGGATTAGGAAACGCATAATGACTGTCGCCCCCTCCTGTATCCTGTATAAGGCTCCTCTTCGCACTCCAAGCGTGAGCCTTTGTTCTGTGGGATGATTCATTGCCCTGTGAAAGGAGGCATATTTGGAATACCAGCTTGTCATTCTGCCACTCATTATGCTGGGAATCAAGGTAGAAATGTTAGCAGGCTCCTTCCAAGGCTTGGTTGGCCTTCTGGTGGAACGCGGGAGGAAGGTTTATCATTGGTCAGCAACTACTATTTTATACGGGGTGCACCTGTGCATTTTATATGAGGAGGTCCGAATGGGTATGGCATCCAAAATCGTGTGTCTGATATAAATGTGTGCTACAGGCGCACATTTATGAAACATCTAACTGACGGAAATTCCCTTTTAAATTTTGGTTTCAGTTCACCATAATAATTAGGGAAATGGTCAGCCATGACCTCCTGCTTTCCTGGGATGTGATTATGAGATGACGCATGGGGTAATTTCCCTTAGTCAACCATCATCATGGTTAAGACAAAAGAATACTGCAGCGATGTGCACCTCAAAGTTCCAGAGCTTCGGAAATGTGGGAATGGACAGGAGAAAATGGCTATGAATTAGAAAATGCCCGTTTTCACTGTCCGGGCAATAATTACAGAGCGGAAGACGTATAGTTTATTACAGTTAAAAATCCAAAAAATCATTTTCACCCATTGAATGCCCGCACAGTGAGGAGAATGATTCAAATTTTAAGGGGAACCGTTGGAGAATTGTTGACTGACTATCTCTTGAGAGTAAGAAAGTCTTCAAATCTTCAGTTGGGCACCATGTTCTCAGCTACAAGATGTTTGGGAGGGTTGCCAGTGAAAGGCTTAGGTTGTCATCAAAAGCAGATTTGTGCATCTTCAGTTTCTTTCTTTCTTTATTTTTTTGAAATTTGGCATCTCCAGTCCCACCTGAATCTGGAATGCCCAATTGAGGAACTATGTGTAAGCTTACCCGTATGCAACTCCCTTGTTGCCAATTCAGGAGAGAGGGACGGTTCACAGCTCTCCTCCGAAGCACGTGCCTATCAATACTACTTTTTTACACTCATTGCTTGAATCCTCGCAAGTCCAGAAAGAGGGCGGAGGATACCCGGACATGAACAAGCTTAGAGTCTTCCTGACAAGTGCCCAGCTGGCCAACAGGAGGCGCTTGAGCAACAGACGAAGCTACCGTTTTATATTCCCCTTCCCGGCAGCCCCTTCCCAATTTGCATCACTGTAGCACAATGGCCAACTCTGGGGCGGGGAACTCCAGAGGTGGGTTTGGGATAAAATAGAAGAACCTGATCCCAACTGAACTGTGAAGAATGGCAGTGGATCTTTGAGTCCTAATAAATTATCCAGGGCCCTTGGAAAAATCATAGTATCAAGGATTCCATAAAGTATTGACAGTTTTCAAATATCTGTTTCTGCTAGAAGACTAAAACTGGGCTGTGGATGGGATCTGCAACAGGACAGTGGTCCAAAACGTGTATTGAAATCATCAAAAAAAAATAGTCAATGAACCACAGAATCAAGTTATTGCCATCGCCATCCAGTACGCTGACATTAACCAATAGAAATCCTGTCACGAGCTCAAGAGGAGGGTCCATAAATATTGGCCTTGAAATTTGAAAGATATGGAGAGATTCTACATGGAGGAGCGGTCTCTGGGTCAGATCCCTTTCCCTGTCTTCTCCAACCTCATTACACACATAGAAGATATGGAGCTGTTTTTTTCACAAAGGGAGGCTGTGCAGAGTATTAAATGAGGAGGATATAATAATTTTGGGACTCATTTTTGAGAAAAAAAAATATTTGTCTCCGGACTGTATTTTCTGTCAATCATTCTATTCCGGTTAAATGTAGGATTTTCATATTTTTATTGATATTTGGTTCATGGTTGATACTAATCTAAGTCATTATTTTGTATTAAATATCAAGAGGATAAATGATTATGGTATTAATTCATAATCGATTTTGTTCATATTGACCCAAGGAGCCAAAATTGTTTTAGCGCTTTGTTTCTGCCCTGGAATAGCTATTGAATAGCTTTTCTGTGGACAATTTTTTTTCCTTTTCTGGCATATTTTATTCTGTTTTTTATGAGTGTTGTTTTTCAGGAAAGCCCTTTTCATAGTTTCCTCAGGAATTTGAAGCAGATTAACCCCTTTCTGCAGATGTAGATGCCCGCGTCTATAGACCTGCAAATTGGAAGTACGCTGTTACTGTACTCGATCACTAGATAGCACCCCCGGATCAGTTATTGAATGTTCACAAGCAAGCAGACCTCGAACGCGGTTCTGAATACGGTGAAGTTCACTCCACTCCCTGTTTTTTGAGAGCTGCATGAATTAAACTCCTCAGCTAAGCCTGATGTGCAAACTGGTCAGTATCCTTGCCCATAGTGTCGATTCAGCAGTTTGAAAAAACGATATCTTGACACAGAAAAAATCGTTATCCTTAGTAGCAACCAGTTTAGCCACAGTGAGCTAACAGTATTCCAATTAGTAGTTCATAAAAATCAGTTTTCTGAGGCAAAAAAATCGACATGGTATTGATTCTCTCACATTCTATTGCCTATTACAGTTGTCCCATACAAAAAAAATTGTAGTTCCCTACCGTGGATTTACGCGTAGATTCCTTCATTGATAAATCCAGCGCTTCCTTATATCCACCCGAGTACTGGCGTTGATAGCCAATCACTCAACCATACACTCAAGCTCTTCTGCGTAATTGTAGAGTTACACTTCATGGCCTCCTGAAGTTTCCCTGATAACAATGTATTGAATGGCTCGTTTCTTATCCAATTCCCGAGTGTTTAAACATTTTAGAGTAAGTGAAACACATTGATTGGACAAACACAGAGCATACAAACCAATGCGTATCAGCATGCGCTGTTGTATCCTGTCTACGTTATGCACATTACGCGGCTAAAATAGACGCGATTTATAGAAAACACGTTCGCAAAACTGGCCTTGAAGTGTTCAGTTACATTTAGGGGATTTAAATGAGAACGATATGCTCTATTGGAATTATTTCGAATGAAACAGGACCGGAGGGTTCTTGTTACTGGATACATCGCTCTCTTTTATACAGTCAATGTCTCTGGAGGAGGGATTCACGAAAAAGGTCAGGCTGCTATTTTTGTTTGTTTTTTTTTTCTGTTTCGGAATGTATATGTACTCAACTAAGTCGAATGTCGAGGTTTTTTTCCTGTTTAAAACGCGAACTGCCCATGCATTTTGGTGTGGACCCCCGGTACGTTCATTGCATGTTTCTTTTGAATCGGGAGACGCAATGGATTTGATATTCCCTGAAAGTGGAGTGTCTGTTCAGTTAAAATAAGGTATATTTCAGAATTCAGATATTACTGTGTTAGTGAGGTGTACTTGCTCCTTATAAGTGTTGAAATGGGTTCGTGAGCTTTGAAGAGGGGACTGGTAGCTTTCATTACAGGGTGAATGTTCTGACCGTTTAATTAGCAGTTTATTTAATGCGTGTTTGTGCTGGCTTTGAAGAAAAATGGCCAAAACTCTAAACTTTATTATGGAGAAAAGGCACGTTCGTATTTGGAGAGGTTGCTGGTGACCACTGATTTTCAACTGCACTGATATTGATAAATTCATACTAAACTCAACCAGAAAATCATTCGTTCATATTAAATTTCATGCCTTAAAGCTTTAATTGTGTTAAATACATGATTTTTTTAATAATTTGACAGCAAATCATTTTGAGACTTTGGGGAGACACTTGGGTAGCTGTATAATTTGGCTAATAGCATGTAGGTAATCTAGAATGTAATGTTGAAGATGAATTCTACTTGTGCTCAAGGAGTTTATGATACCATAAATGTATAGTTTTAAGCCCCAGCAGTTTTTCAATCGTCAGAATTATTTTTTTTGCAATTTCAATGGTGAATTCTCATGAAGATTTTTTATGTTTGCTGCTCATTTTCTCTACCAAAATCATGAAAATAAACTGAAATACAATGTAATTCTAAATGCTGTAAGTGTCTTTCCTGAATTGAGCCACATTTTTCCTCTTTGTGAAGCTTAAATCTTGAATTATACAGCATTAAAGTGGGTAACCCATAAATAGCCAAATTTGGCTTCTGCACAAAGGGGTTAACGCTGTGCTTGTACCATGTGTCCCTGCCCAGCATTCCCCTTGTTTATGATTAGCCTAATTGCTGTGAATGGGTAGCATTACGGTTTAAAAGTTTATGACTCGAGAGCTCATAATGCTGGTTTAATTTGTGTTTTATTATTGGAGGAGGAAAAAAAAACTGCTGTTATGGGGGATATAATTTGCTTTTCTGCAGTAATGTTGGTGCATTCCATGGTTCATGTTTGTATTCTTTCATTTTCATTCAAATCCAGTGGCTTGGAACAAGTTTTATAAAGATTGTTTGTCTTTGAAACGCAGGTCTGTCAAGATGGCCTATTGTTTTCAGCCGTGGGGGTTGATTCCTCAAAGCGTTGGTGGCTGTGGCCCAATTCCTCTGGACTCGCTTGTGATTTGCTGGCTGTCTGTGATCTCCTCCTAATTGTGGGTGTAGGCCAAAGGTGGGATACCCTGTGCTTCTTAGGAGACTAGAAGCTCTGACTAATGTCTCGAAGCCCTATGCTGTGCAGAACCCATCAAACATACTGAAGCATTTATATATTTTCCCCTCAGCTCTTCAACAACGAACTTGGAAGATGGTTGTTTTCTTTTAGTGTCCGTCGCTTTTATTTGTCAATTTGTCACAAGGCCGTCATTTAGCACTTCTCAATTTCAGGACTCTTACTGCAAATTGCCCTACCACAAAGGTGCAGCCTACCAGCACGACTACTTTTCCATTCCAGTTTCGAATGAAGTGGACTGAATAGGATTTGTGCAATTAGTCCTTTTTTCTTGTGCGGCTGTTGCAGGCATTCTTCTCGGAGACGTGGCATGATGGTTCCGAAAGTTGTTGTAATATTACGATACTGAGAGAATGTTGTTGCACAGTTCAGATAGGGACTTGCTTTAAATTGCCTTGTTACATCACAAAAATAACATGGAAGTCCTGGCTAAGTAGTGCAGTGTAACGAATGAGCTGTTATCTTTGTGTATAATGTTGCCGCCGCTAATATCTAGCTAGGTATTTTGTTCTTCCGGTGAATAATTTCTTGTTCAGTCATTCTATTCATGCCTGCCATGGACCTTTAAGCTATATGTAGAATTTCACACACAGCAGTTTGCGACTATTTGGTCATTTTCCAATTCTGTCCAGAAGCAAGTATGTTGAAGTGTCAACTCACTATTGTTGTGGTTCTTTTTCAGCCAGCAGTAACATTTTAATCTGTGTTCATACGCTTATGTGGCGGGGGAAGAGATGTAGTTTCTGCATGGGTGGGGAAAGGAATGTGTTTTTTGGAAAAGACTGAAGTTTTTGTAAGGGGTCCCAAGGCAGGACTTTTTTTAGGTGGGGGTGAGGGGGGGTGTCAGATTAGTCATGCTGTGATTACATTGTGATGGAATTGCTACCTCTTTTTTGCTGACTTTCCACTTTTTTGTACCACATGAAGAGATACAAACACTCCCAATAGTCTTATGATTTGAAGAATGATTGGTCAGAAATCCATCAAGTTATATTCTGTTACAGTTATCAGTTGTGTTTTTATGTCATTCACTTTCCATATCTTTCATAATTTTCTGTTAAATGTGGCAAATATCAGTATTTGGTCAGATTTATAAGGTAAAAGTAGTTTCAGTTTCTTTTGTTTTTTTAAACATGGGTATGAATTTTCAAAATCAGGATGTATTTATTTATTTATTTTAAAATTTGGTATCTACTAATATTTTTTGCATTTTTCTGCATTTTCTGCAAGTTCCCTCTCTTACTATAAATTTTAAGGCTTGCAATTCACTGGCTGAAAAAATTTTGAAAAAGCCAAAAATGTTGTGAGGAGTGGTGAATAACTTTTTTGTATGAACTCTTTTTAGAATGACCCTGATTAGAATTTCCAGCTGTGTTGTGCAATTCAAAGAGAAACAAAGGCAAAGGTGACTCAGTTTGGCGTACTCCTGAGTTTGTGCGTTACTATGACCCTTTGAGAGCTACGACACAAAAGCCACTTATCAAGGCACCATCACTGAGGAGAATGATGTCACTATATTTTCAATTAGGCTTTGAGTGCCCTCATCTCCACCCCCAAGCCTGAATGTCTGAATCGTGGGGAATGCAATGTAGGAATGTGGAGTTACCATGACACTAACAAAGTCAGATATGTGCTATTATGCTAGTACTCAAGACTCTTTATCTGTCAGATGAGCTCCGTGGTTCCATGGCATTCTGGGTCGGCTCATTTTTGACTTACAGAGGCCAAGAGGGCTTCAGGTCCATCAGGCTTGTGGCCTGTAACAATGGCCCGGGGTGGACACTGAAGGGAAGGAATTTGGCCTCCTTCGGGAGGGGGGGTTTAGATCTTCCCAACGTCTTTTCTAGAGACACCCCCCCCACCCCCCCATTTTTTGCTCTAGATATCCTAATTTTGAGGTTTTTTTTGTTTTTTTTAACAGGCGCTATTGTGAAGTTACTCATTCACATTGGAGGGCAGACATCTCTCGCTCCCTCCTTGCTCTGTTTCAATTGAATTTTTCCTTCCTTGTGCTGTTTCTCCTTTCTTTTTTGACACTCTTTTGCTCTACTCATCACCTCTTCTCCGTTTATCTCTTTTCTGCTTGTATGTGTCTCTTGTGTCTGGTCCGATTGAGGTAAAGCATATTTTTAAACACACTGTCCATTTTCAAGCTTGAGCTGCTACGTTTGTTTCCTGTGGCACCTACACCTTAAATGGCAGCCTTTAAGTGTGCATTTTTGTATTTTCACTCAGAGCTTCCCTGAAATCCTTTCTAGTGTATGCCCGTACGCCATCACTCTGAGACTTTAGTGGCCTGAGAGGTCAGTCTGTCTCTGACAGGTGAATTTTTTTTATTGCAGAGCCCCTGGACTGTTTCCCTCAGATGGTTCAAGAGCGGCTGGGTGAACTACTCCGCGCTCTGAAGACTGTCATCGGGAATCACCAGGTCCTCAACTCAGTGGATGTCCTTAGTGCTGCAGGCACTGTCATTGCCAAGGTCAAAGGTGAGCACCCCGCCTACTCCTCCTAGGCTGTCAGTGGCATTTCCCTTCTCAACATTATTTAACATGATAAACTGGCAATTGGTTTTAAAAACACTGCCTTTTCCCTGAAATTGGATGACAAGTTTTGTTTCATGTTGATTTGACTAATTTTTGGGAGGCCTATATGGCTTTCAATGTAAAATCTGTATATTTATGTCTGTGGTGGTTGAATTAAAGGCAGTTTCAAATGAATGTCTAATTGGCACGCTGGACCTGTCAGAGTCGAAAGACGGTATCTCATTCATCCTGAGTATTTCTGATTTCATTCAGTCTTTAAACCGAATTTCAAATGACTAAACTATTGGCAGCGAAATCTTGACTGTTATCGACTGTAGAATTCAACTTCCGTGGTTGTTTCTTGTTACAGGTCAAATAAACAACCAAATGCCAAATTTGTGAATTTGACTGACCCAGTCCTGGTGAGAATAGTCACATAACTGGATTCAGAATTGAGTATTTTTATACTTCTTGATAAAACAAGCCAATATTTCAACAAAATATTTTCCTAAGCCCAATTTGCCTGGGACTGCTATTCCCTGGGGACCTCAAGAGAATTACTGAGATCATCTGCGATTTTAATTTTGTGCAAATCTGCCCTCCCTGTAATTTGTAAAATAAAAATTTTACTCCAAAGTACCTATCATATTGCACCAAACACACAGGTCATGTGATATTAGTCCCTTGCACAGCTTGTCCCAATCCGTGTTCACATGCAGGGTAACTTGACTCTTGAGTAGCAATCGGAAAGCAAAGTTCTTCTGACAGTTCTCTTCTTATTCATTGAGTTGTTTAATTTCATTAAAGTTTTAAAATATCATGTGCAAGTATTTGGATAATGTTTCAAGGCCACAGCCAAAAAAAAATGCATCTGGTGTTCATTATTGCAAATCTGAATCAGACAGTTTATCCTTATTCTGAGAATACACTGTACTATCAGTGGTTTTTGGAGGCTTCGGAGGCTATGCTCCTGGTGTGTTGAGTTTCATTGTCTTGAGTTCTCCGAGTGCGTAATTTATTGAGTTTAATTGAGTCACATGCCCTCTTATCGTGCCCTGCATGAACAGAAAAGAATCCCAACTTGCAGGTTTTCCTTCCAGAAATATGAGCTGGAGCGCAGGGGTAAGCTCTCTTTCCTTGGCCACTGTGCAAGAATTCAGAAAGTACACTCTTGAGTGCAGAATGCATTCCTGGCTTTGGCAGTGAAGCGTTGCTTTTAGCCCAGTACACACACTGTTTTCCCTTTGAATGAAGGACACTATTCGTAATTACAACACAGCAGATTTTCCTCCTCTTCGCTAAAAGGCGCTCGGTGGGTAGTGTTATGGCTTGAAAATCACAACAAAGAGAATGAACAATGATAACTTAAACAAATTTATTCTTCACTGATTAGGTCCAAAGATTTCTACAAATAATCTACTGTGCAATCTTATAATAACACTCTAATGCCACTATGTAACTCTGATGCCAAAACAAAAACTCAAAAAACCTCCCCACCTGACCAAAATCACAGCATTTTTGTAGACGAGGAACATTCTGGAAAGATCTACAGGATTCCTGAGTAATCCGGCCCCCTCCAGGCAAGAAGATGCCAGAAACTTCTAGAAAGCACTAGTCAATTTCATCCCAAAGAAGTGGTATTGCATCAAATCTTGTTTTTTTACAGACACACCACCAGAGGGTGCTAAATGATGAACAAAATAAACAAATAGCTGACCAGTAAGGCAGCACAAATAGTATGTAACAAATCTCCATTTTCAAATGATATACAGTACTTTACATAAAATACTCTTACATAACAGTAGCATTTTTCTTTTTCTCATAGCAAATCAAAATCCAGGGAAGTCTTACAAATCTATTTCGTAGCCTAATTATTCCCAGTCAGAGATGTGGGGATACTGTTGCCTATTGGAGCTTCCATTAGGCAAAAGGCAAGAATGTGCCCTGGACAGTTTGCCAGTCCATTGCAAAACGTACTTGCACATGAATCGACAGAATTTATGCTGTTTCTTTTTCCAGTTAGGAAACAAGGGGGACTAGCAAATGCGCAGGCCAGTATTGCAGTAACACGTCACCTTCACTTTGACAATCCCACTGCCCTCCTCTCTGTATAATGGACCTTTTGTGCGTTTTTTTTTTTTTTTTTAAACAAGTAACTGATTTTCTGCTTGCGGCACTAACGGATGTCCGTAGTCAGTCATACTTTTCTCAGGGTTTAAATCTGAAGGGTTTAATGTCAATAGATAGTACTTTGGTGAAATATTAAAATGTGGGGCCAGTTTTCAGAAAAGCCCTCTTTGTGCTTTAAATAGACTATGTCCCTCAGATGAGCTGCTGACTAATATTTAACTCTCGCTCTGGTTTGAGCTCTCTAACTTACCCTGGACCCTCTTACTGAATCACATATCATACACCCTACAATGGTATTGACAGGAACTTGTCCTTTTTCACTGTTTTTGATTGATTTGTGACCATTTTACAGCCTGTGCTGCCACTTTCCATACAAGGAGCCTTTCTCCGGTACACGCTCGATATCATCATGTTCCAAAGGAACGCCAGGCTAATGGGATTGAATGACCAATGGTGGAGAGTGTAGAGGCGTTTCCACAGGACCGGGGACAATTGATTTATCCATGAGCATTTCATGGCTTCTCATACTAAAATGTGTTTGACTAACCTGTGCACTTGGAAAATGTCTGTTTTCCTGGAAGAGGTGTAGCTTGTAATGCGTCACTCTGACTGACTGGTTTCAAGCTGCAAAATTCTTCAGCATTTTTGAGTCCTATGTTTTGCAACTGGTACTTTTTCCTCCAAAGCTCACGTATCTGGACGGTTTTTCCCTAATTGTGCTTCTACGAAACCCTTATAAAGTGGCCACCTTCTAAAGTGGTTCACCTTTCTAATACTGAGTATGACCCAGCTTTTGACCTTATGACAGCCTGCATTCATTTGTGGCATGGATTTGTTTAGATGCTGGAAACATTCCTTATGAGGTCACAATGGCATCATGCAGTTGCTGCTGATTTTTAGGTTGAACATTCATGCTGCAAATGCCCCATTCCACCACATTCAGAAGGTGCTCTAATTGCAGTAGTTTCCAAACTCAGTCCTGAGGGACCACAGTGTCTGCTGGTTTTTGTTGCATCTGCAATTGCATTCTCAGAATTATTAATTGTGTGAATTTAGTTTTTTTACCTTTTTAGGCTACACGTATAAATGAAAATGCAAGATGTAAGTTCAGTTCTCAAATTGTGCTGTACTAGGAATGACTTTTTATCACGTAAGACATAAGAAGTCAAATTGAATTGTAATAAGTCAAACCTGTTTTTTTTTTTTTTTTTATATATATGTATTTTTGTGTTTCTTTTTAGGAAAAGCATTTGGAAAAAGCTTTAGAAGGTATATTAATACGCCTCTTGAAACCTCTTGAAGCTGCTTTTAACGCAGTCTTGAATTTGGTCAGTTTAAACATTTTACCACCTCAAGTGCTGGTAATTGGACTAAAAAAATGAACATAATATGAGCATCAAGCTTTTAGGCATCATTGACAGCGTAGCCAAATCTGCCATAACGTGGTGTAAGAGGGTGAAATGTCCCATTAACTTTAAAAGGCAACAATTAAGAAAAACTGAGAGCTTTTGAATTCTCTTGGTCTGAAGGTCAGCTGTTGCCGTGGTGATGTGTCCGTCCATCAAATTTTTTTTTTGAATAGCTTTGTCTCAAGGGCCGTTTCTCAATACCAAGAATGCTGAGAACAAACTTGCATTCTTGGGAGCAATGTTCTCGCTAGTCGTTCTTGGAAGAGTGCACTTCCAAGGCTACGAGCACTCGACGATTTGAGACGGTGCGTTCTCGTTGGTATTATGCAGTACGCCAGCCAGTGAGCCGCGACTTCCTCCACGTTCATCCTTTTTTATTCCCAGTAATCTTATTTGTGGGGGAAGAGGGGTCTGTGAGCGTGAGCTAGTTAAGGTGCTTAGCTTAGCTACGCTCCGCCGGCTGTTGCGAAGTTTCTCTACTACAAACACTGGAGCATATTCTACATAAAACATCATAAAGCAGCTAATATTCTAAATGTACTCAGATAATAGTTCCTCGCCTGAAAATTAGCAGAATAGTATTTAGCTAAGAAAAAACAAACGAATACCGACAGATTACATTCAAAGTCAATGCATTTCAATGCAAAGACGTGAAATCTGTCTTGCGGAAAATTTATTTCACATCCGGTGTGAAAGCAGCTTCACCAATCCTGGGGTGCATTTCCCAAAATCACAGATGCTAACTTACATAGTTAGACCCATTGACTGTGAATGGACGAACTATGTATGTTGCTAATTTAGTTAGCAACTACGCTTTTGGGAAACGCTACCCTGCCCTTCTTTCTCAGGAGCGTCCCGCTTAGATGCCGAAAAGAATTCTGGGATATGCTTGCTGTCAGGTTCACACAAGTTACCATTCAATGCATCCTCGGAAAAAAATGGGCGCATCAAGAACACTTCCAGGACTGGTAACCGTTCTCGTCGAGATGCAAACTTTGAATTGAGACAATACATGGTCTCAGAGGGATGACGTTTCTCAAGTTTACAAGAACAGAAGTACAGAGAGGAACCCATATTGAGAAACGGCCAATGTTCCTCTCATGGCCATGACCAAGTGTTATTGTATTGCGCCTTGATTTAGAATCCAATATGGCCACCGTGGTCTCTGATTGGCTGCGGCATTTTCAACCTCTCAAGTTCTGTATTGCAGATTTGGGTCAGGCTTGTTGCAAATGTTCCTCTCATGGCTCTTTATTTTTTTTATTTATTTTTTTGCTTGATTGAATGATGCACGTTCACTATTTCTCCAGTTTCACAGAACAGCTTGGGATTACACTTGGTCCATATGTACAGTCATGCCCAAAATTATTCCTACCCCTACCAAATTTAGTTTTTTTTCAATATTATTTTTTGACAAATCAAATTTATTCTTGCAAATATGACACAGTAAGTTGACATAAGGCTGTAGGAAGGACAGTAAACAATTTTTCAAGGAGTACAATACTTTATGGTATTTTATTTGACAGATTTACAAAAAATGCCATGTCCAGAATTATTCATACCCTTTTCTCAGTAATTGATGGTAAAGCACTTATTCACAGTTACAGCCTCCAAACACATCCTGTGGTTGATCACAAAGTTTCTACACGTTTCCTCAGGGTTTTTGGCCCACTCCTCTTTGGCAAACTTCTCTGGGTCCTTAAGTTTTAAGGGTTTCCTTGCCATGACCTTGGTCTTCAGTTCGCTCCGCAGATTCTCGATAGGATTGAGGTCGGTGCTCTGGCTTGGCCACTCCATAATGTTCACTTTGTTGTCCACTAACCATTTCAATTACTGAGAAAAGGGTATGAATAATTCTTGACATGGCATTTTTTGTAAATCTGTCAAATAAAATGCCAAAAAGTATTGTATTTCTTGAAGAATTGTTTACTGTACTTCATACAGCCTTATGTCTACTTACTGTGTCATTTGTGCAAAAGTTAATTTGATTTGTCAAAAAATATCTCGGGGGGGGGGGCATGAATAATTATGGGCATGACTGTATCTCTCGACCCTGACTAAGTCTTATTATTTTTTGACCCAGTACAGAATCCAGTTTGGCCACCTTGGCATTCGATTGTCTGACTCATTTTCAAAAACTTCTCAAGTTCTGCATGACAGATTTGAATCAGACTTGGTGCATATGTTCCTCTCATGACCCTGACCTAGTTTTCTTTTTTTGGCTTGATTCATAATCCAGTAATTGAGTGACGCATGTTCATCTGTTGCACTTCTGCGGTTCCAGTGGTTAGATTTAGATTGTACGTGGTGCAAATGTCTGTCTTATGGCCCTGACTAGGTGTTGTTATTTTCAGGTTGATGGGCAGTCCAATATGGCTATCCTAGCTTCTAGGCCACACAAGATTGGCTGACGCATTTTTGACTTCTCGCCGCTTAGTACATATACATTTGGAACCAACCTGCTGCAAATATTTACCTCTTAGCCCTGACCAAGTGTTGTTGTTAGGCCCGGACTTTTAATGGAGCTACCATCGGCTCAAGCCCAGGGCCCGGCCCTGCCAAGTGCCCCGTGAATTGGAGGCCCTGCCTGGGGACTGTGGTTGATCGGCCTTGAACTGGCATATTATCCACTCCCTCTTCCTTCTGTGAACGTTTTGTCCAGTAGACAAGATTGGGGGCTTGGGAGAAGCTGCACAACAGGCTTTGCATGCAGCGACATTTTGCCAGAGCGCATTGTCATTGATTCATTCTTTCCTTGAAGGAGAAGACTCCATATACGGCGCCCTCTTGCCGCAGGTCTTTCTTGCAATTACGTGACTCCGATGACGTGAAAGTTGATATGGAGGCCAAGAAGCGATGAATCGTGAATTACAAATAGCTGAAATGGAATAATGTTAACTAGCTACGTTACTGGTATAGATGAACCTGCACATATCATCAAAAGTAGTGAAGTATATTGGACTTGATCCATATATGATGAAGGAAAGCAAGTATTCTAACTGCTCTCACACTGTGATTATTCAACCTTTTGAATCTATGGTTAAAAAGCATGAGCACCAGCTCAAATATCCTAATAAACCCAGCTAATGTTGTTGGTTTACACAAGTTGCTATCTCCTTCACTCATAACGTTTGCATTTGAACCAGCAGCTGATAGCAGGAGTAACAGTTCAATAACACTAGAGCTGGAGATAGGCCTGTGGAAAATTGGTTGAAGACCCTGGTAAAGGAAGGCTTTGGACCGCAGTTTATCAGTACATGAGCACAAGTTTTATACACAACCGGTCGAAAGTTTTAGAACACCCCAATTTTTCCAGTTTTTTTAATAGAAAATTATGAGGTTTAATGACTCTGGAATGAAAGCATAGACATGATAGCTCAAATTAACAATTGAAGTTACAAAATAAATCATGGAATCAATTTATAAACCAAAATGGACTTTTGACTTTTGACTCCAAGTACCCACCTTTGGCAGATATAACAGCTGAACATGCTTGTGGCATTCTTTCTACAATGGAAATCAAATATTCTCCAGAAAGTTCTTCCCAACTCTGTTGCAGAAGTTCCCATAAATGTGTGGCACTTGTAGGTTGCTTTGTTTTCACTCTTCTGTCCAGTTCATCCCAAACCACTTCGATGGGGTATAAGTCTGGAGACTGTGCTGCTACTCCATGTTTTCAAGTTTACCGTCTTGTTCTTTTTTCCTAAGGTAGTTCTGACAGAACTTGAACTTATGTTTTGGGTCATTATCTTGCTGTGGGTAGAACCCCTGACCAACTAGGAGCATACCAGAGGTACTGCATGTCGCTGCAGAATGCTGCGGTTGCCGTTTTGGTTCAGGGTGCCTTTCACTCTGTAAGTCACCGACTCTGGATCCTGCAAAACAGCCCCAGACCGTTTGACAGTTGCTGTCACACACTGAGGACCCATCCTTTCACCTACTCGACGGCGTACAAATAACCTGGGTAACCTTACCTTTTGTTTAAAACGTCTGACAGTTCACCACTTACTTTTGTACCATTTCAAGCAATTCATTGGACTGGAACTGCATAATTTTCAATAAAAAACTGGAAAAATCTGAGGTTTTCTACATAGATCTGTCTTGGGAACCGGAGGATATGACTGCAGGGCACTTCAAAGTTTTCGTCGCAAGGGAGATTATTTGGTTAAGTGCCACCACATTTTGCTGGGGCTTTATGTTCACTTGCTAGCTGACATTGCTAAAAGTAACGTTTACGTTTGCTTAATAAAACCATTAATGACTATTTGGCTAACTGCCCAACACAACACATTGTGCTAATGTTATAATCACTATATAGAATCACAGTGACGAAACTTAAGTTACCCGGCTGACTATGTTGTTTGCAATATCATTGCCTATTCTGCTGTTTTTTTTTTTTTTTTTTGGCAATTTTTGGTCAATAGTTAAAGTAAGTAGTACATTTACTTTAGCCTTCTCTTCTACAAAGTGGTCACTGCATATACAAGCATTGTCAGATTTGGTTCCCAGAGTTGACACGGAGGTTTCTGTTACATTTCTGACAGTATTTCTCTGTCTGACTTTTTTAATTTTTTTATTTTACATTTCCTCCATTTATCTCTCACTATTTTCATCACTTAAAAAAAGCCCTTTTATCAAACTTTGACCAGTTGTAACAGCTCTAGACCACGCTGAGCATTGGAATTTTTGTGGTGTTTTGTGGCAATTGTGCTTCGTGAATTATTCTATCTGATGTTAACTTTAGATCAGTGATTGTGCCACAACATGTGTGTGGGTTTTAATCAACATTTATTCTCCTTAAAGTTAGACACGGTATACTCTCTTAGTGACCACTTGCTGATTCTTTTGTTGTTTTGGCTTTTTGAGTATTTGCATTGTACGTCATATTTTAGTGTTTCTATGGTCCACAAAGCAGGGCTCACTTACTTGTGTACTTCATGCCCATAAGACACCCCATGATGATGCATGTTGTTCTCCGAAATGCCATGAAGATACTCCAGGATAGTATTGCTGTATGTTGTACAACTTATGGTAATAGAAGTTGGTAGTAGAAGTTGTTTTAACTTAAAGTTTCAGTGAAGTGGACCCAACCAATCACTGTAGCCTAAGGACCCCTAGTCCCCAAAGTCCAGCCCTGGTTGTTATATTCTGGGTTGGTTTAGAATCCAGTATGGATGCCCTGGTATTAGATGGACTGACACATTTTTCACTTCTGAAGTTGCAGTAGCTAGATTTGGATCAAACTTGCTAAATGCGTTCAAGGTCTTGGTCCTGATGAAGTTTAAATATTGATCAGTGCATGGACTCAAAAATCCATTTCATATGGACATCTCAAAACTGACTTGGTAACCCGCATTTTCTTATATTACACTGACTTCACATCGAGTTAATAGTGCATTTACTGTTACTGTTATAGTTTAACATCACCTCAGTACTGGCTGTAGATGATATCATGATTATGTCGTCGTGTCACGCACTTTCATTTTTATTTTCGTTCTAGTACTCCATGAATGAAAAGGAGTGTTACTATTTTAAACTAGGTGCGCGACAGGCCCCATGTGCCTCATATCAAAATTGTACCATTACTAATGTGTTGAGTACAAAAACCAGCATAGATGGTGGGCCCCGGGACTGGGTGTGGAAATCACTGCTCTATCAACATCTGGTGACTTTGGAGGCTATTTAAGTGAACTATACTTATTGTCATGTTTATGATACCAACCAGAGTGATTACATCTGCTTAGTGACATGGCACGTTATACTGCTTAAGGTAGCAGTTAGAAGATGGGTAGACTGTGGCAGTAAAGGGTAGTAAAGACGTACTTGGTCAGCAGTAGGGCTGGGCGATATATCGATATTATATCGATTTCGCGATTCAAAGTAAAATATCGTCACGGATTTTGACTATCGTAATATCGTGATATGAAATAAGTGTTGGCTTTTCTGGTTTTAAAAGCTGAATTACAGTAATGGGTTGCATTTTTCTGCACTTGCAAGACTGTTGAAGCTGTTGCCTGCACCCGTTTCATTGTTATGTCAACATTACTAATAAATGGTTATAGAGAATATTATTGTGTAAATATTTTGCAAAAGCATCAACATTTGTCCTGATGATATCGGCAAAATATCAATATCGAGGTATTCGGTCACCGATATCGAGATATTAGATTTTGTCCATATCGCCCAGCCCTAGTCAGCAGCAATACTCAAATAGATTGTGGCATTTTACTGATTTTTTTTTTATTTTTTATTTTTTTCAGTTTTTTGAAAGGGTCCTCATTTGTACCAGGAAAAATATTCGCAGTGGCTATGTTTAAGACGAGTCGTAGAGATAATTCTGCAACTATTTTTACGACAAGGCAGAATTTCCGGTCGCGCCTGCATAGTTTGGATGATTTGGGACTTCGGGTGATTTTAATTATTTTTGTGATCGCATGATTTGCCATCGCATTGAAGAAAAAAAATCACCCCTTGGTATTTTCTATCCAGGCACTTATGAATGGTTTTTCAATAGTAGTGATTGAAAGCATTCCAAAGGAATAGAAAATGACTCAACAAACCCAAAACCTTATGAATATGGAATTTAATACCTTTTGTGTTTTCAATCATCCGAACGCCTATACAAATTGACCGAATTATCCTGTTCCCAAGCGGCAACATCTGCGTTCAGGGCGCTGTAACTTGCGAACTCGGCTCCGACGTGAAGACTTCGCAGGCTGTCCGCCATAGTCCATGCACTGTGAAATTCACCGGAAATAATTGTTGCAAGATGCCGAAGTGCGCAGGTGCGTGGATTGTCATAAAAATAGTTGCTGTATTATTTCTATGACTCGTCGTAAAGATAGCCACTTTGAAAAGTATTACCCGAACCATTACACCTCCACCAGCTTGAACTGTTGACATGAGGCAGGATGTACTGAAGGATTCCTTTAGGTCCTGATCTAACATGTCACAGCAGAAAGTGATTAGCCAGACCAGGCAATGTGTTTGCAGTCCTTTAATGTCTAATTTTGTAGCCATGATTGACTAATGTGCTTACATATAAAGATATAAAATTTATGTTGATGGAACATTGTTATTTTCTCAAAGCTTGACTTGTGAAGATTTAATGTGGCTTTTTTTTTTTTTTAACAATACTCTGGAGGTTTCTTAATCAAGCACAGCTGTATAACTCTTAAGTTTTTTTCTGCAACTGAAATTATTCTCTCCTCTTACCTCTGGAGGAGTTTCCAACCCTTTTCACACTTACAGCTTTGCACTTGAACCTTTCAGAACTTGTCACGGGTCTTGAGACATTGTTGTGAATGAAGCTGTCAGCTTTACGGGCTAGGTTCATAGAACTTGACTGGTTTTTGACTGACATTAATCTCACTCTGTTGTTCCTTACTGCTTAGTAAAGTAACTAGAGCACATACACAAAGTTGATTGGGTGTGTATATGTGCCATAAAATATTGTATTATATGCGCTCTTACAATTACGGCAGATATTATTGGCTGCCTGGATAAAGATGCAAAATGCTTGCTGGAGCATAGTTGTCTTCGCCTATTTACTCTAAAATGGCTTAATGCTCGTTATTGTCTGAATGCACTCAACCCGTTGAACTAAAACCATCATTTGGTTTATAAATGGAAGCACTAGAATTACAGTTTATTCAGAACTTTCCAATATTACACGCATAGGAACCTGATGAAGATCTTTGTCCTGAAACATTCCCAATCATATTTTTAGGTGCGACCAAGCAGCTCTATGAACGCTTCTGTCTGTCTGTTCGTCTGTGACACCTTTTTCACCATGTTCCTGTCGTCGTATCATCATGAAATTTTCAGGAGTTATTGACCTTCACCAAAGTGATGTCCATGCACAAGGTCAAAGGTCAAGTTCACAGAGGTCACGGCCTTGTTTGCAGGTTTTCGCGCCGTAACTCCAGTTAGAATTCAATGATTGCTATGAAATTTTGGAAATAGCTTCTAGGCATACAGGACGTGTTCTCTATTGTTTTTCAAGGTCATCCATCAAATCCCAAGGTCACAAAGGTAAAAAAAGTGTCAATTTTGCCCGATTTGCCCGGTTTTCGCACCGTAACTCAAGTTTAATTCAATGAATGGCTATGAAATCTTACAACAAGCTTCTTGGTACAGAGGAAGGGTCCACTATTGATTTTCAAGGTCATTTGCCAATTTAGACATCACACTTGTACAAGAAACCACCAGTCATGGACACTAGGCCTCGTGACGGATGCTAGGCGAGGTCGCAGCTATTAGATCCTTCTGATCTACTTGTTTTCTTATTGCAAGTGTGGTATTGTGCGGGAGTCCTTTTTTCTGTCGATCTAAAGATATGCAAAAGTTCTGATCCTTCATGTCACATATGTGAATGCAGCTACTTTTTATCACTAAGTGGTTTGATTTGTCAATATTATTTGTATTTCATTTTTAGTGCATGATGCCCAAAATGTATATGGATACTACTTCGTTCTTCTACATCATAAGCCTTTCAAGAGACGTTTTGTGTCAGTTGTTCAACACCTATTTGTTGAAATTCAGATTCTTTCTGTAGTCAGACGTTTAAGTCATTCAGGATGCTAGCAGCTGTATCATTTTTATGATGCCGTATTACAAAACTTTGAATTGAACGGCCATATTATCAAGGCCCTTTGACCTAACTACAAGAAATGTTAGTTTTAATGAGTACCTTCTTCAGGTACCCCATTTCCAAAAAATTTGGAAGGCTTTGTAAAATGTAAATAAAAACAGAACGCGATGATTTGCAAGTCATTTAAACCTCATTTTTAATTGAAAATGGTCCAGAGAAAATCCGTATTGACACTGAGATATCTTTTTGTTTTTGAAAAGGATCTGCTCTTTTTGAATTTGATGCCAGCAGTACATTTCAAAAAAGTTAGGACAGGGACTAAGATACTGGAAAATAGTATATGATATTAAAAAATACACCTGAAGGAAAATTTCACAGCTAATTAGGTTAATTGACAACGGGTCAGTAACATGATTGGGTATGAAATGTCTTCTAGAAGTAAAGATGGGAAGGCTTCACCACCCTGTGGAAGACGGCATGGGCAAATAGTTCAACAATTTAAGAATAACGTTTCTCAGTGTAAAATTGCGAAGAATTTGGGCATTTCATCCTGCACGGTGCATAATCATTAAAGATTCAGAGAATCCGTGTACATGAGGAACAGAACCGAAAACCCATATTGAATGGTGCTGATCATCAGGCCCTCGGGTGGCACTGCAGTAAAAACATACGGGATTCTGTACTGGAAATTTCTTTACAGGCTCAGGGACACATTTGTAAACAATTGTCAGTGAAAACAGGTTGTTGTTACCCACAAATGTAGGTTAATAGTCTGCCATGTAGAAATGAAACCTTACAGAAAAAAAGAACCTGAAATGCTACCACCTTCTCCAGGCCTGAGCTCACTGAAGATGGGCTGAGAAGATGTGGGAAAACTGTCCCGTGGTGTGACTTGTCAAAATGTGAAATTTTGTTTGGAAGTGATGGATACCACATCCTCTGGGCAAAAGAGGAGAGGGTCCATCCTGCTTGTTGTCAGTGCGCGGTGCAAAAGCTTGCATCCATGATAGGCTGATGATGCATTAGTGCCCATGGCATGGGTAGTAGCCTGCACATCAGTGAAGACACCATTAATACAGAACAAACTATACACGTTTTGGGGCAGCGTATACTGCCATCCGGATGTCTTTTTCAGGGAAGGTCTTGCTTCTTTCAACAAGACAATGCCAAACACCATTTGCATACATTACTGCTACATGTCTCCATAGTAAAAGCATCTGGGTGCTAAACTGGCCTGCCTGCAGTCTAGACCTGTCACCTACCAAAAATATTTGTCTCATTATGAATCAAACAATTCTTTTTTCAGTATGTTTTTGTTTTTCATGAGCTTGAAATGGCCAGGGACACCCAGTGTTGCACGAATCACCCACCGAGACACGATATTTCTTTTTCTGAGTTGTACTCATTTCCTGAAAACTTGCTTGCACTCAACTCCAGGGAAGTGTAGCTTCCAAGTATTGTGTCAATAACCCCATGTACTGCCATTTTATTTTATCTTACAACATTTTCACAAGCTTTGGGGAAACACCTGAACATATGGTACCCCTAATGAATTATGACTGAACTGATGACAGCACTCCGCTGATATTTTCTTCTCATCTAGCCTACCATATCACTTTGACTGAATCATTAATGGGCTGACATTGATCATTATTATTGGGCATAATATGGCATTTCATGTGGAAATGTTTTAGAAAATCCATGTTGTAAAACATAACTTCGGCACCCCTACGTTTGCTTGACTACAAAGAATTTTTTTTAAATGTGTCTTGCAAAACATATCTTTCTTCAGTGTAGGATGTGCTTTTGTTCTAAAAATATTCTAGTTTTGTTTTGTTGTTGTTGGCTGGGAAATGAATGACCTTTTACGTGGGAAATTGTGAAGCCTCATTATTGTTATGTGTAATTTCTTTATTGTCGCACCAGAAGAATTTTACCTGAATCGTTATGCGTTAATATAATGTTGCCGCTAGCCGGTCACTGGCTACACCCGCATAGCTTTCCTTGTTAAAGCTGTACTGAGCTGTGGCATTCTCCTCTGAGCTCTGTCTCACTGTTTACTCTGTTACTGTCAGTAAACCCTACTATTGGATTGTACTCTGCCCCCACATTTGATTCGTGGTCTGGATCATAACATACACAGCATCCTCAGGTCAAGATCATTCACACATAGTTGTTACGCTAATAGATGTGGCTACAGTTAGCATTGAACTTTGTGGCTGTAGCCTTTATTGCTTTAATCAGCTCTAACTTCTGAATGCAAAGCCTCATCTTCACAAAAACTGAGATTCCTCATCTACACACCATTACAGTGAAGCCTAATGAATTTATTGTAAATCCACTCATAGGTGTTGCTGTAGCAAACATATGGTCCTACCTCCTGAACCACTTGCCCAATCAACTTAAAATTTAGCATGCTTCATGTTGTTCAGGGGTACTATCAATATCTATTAGTACAGGGGTGGCCAACCCTGGTCCTGGAGAGCCGCAGTGTCTGCTGATTTTTGGTGTTACTTTGCACTCGACTGATGGATTAAATTAGTTGATTACTCACTTAACTGATCTCACCTGGTGTCTCAGGCTTAATTTGGCAATCAAGCAATTAATTTGGTACTTGAGCCAATCAAGCAATTAGCAGGAACAACCCACAAGACTCCTAGAGCCAATTAAGCAGACTTGCAGGTTGTGAAAGATTTGTCAATGTGGTTGGATATTTAGTGTAGTTGTAATGCAGGCAAAGTAGAAGTACAGAGTACAGATAAAAGTTTATAGAGCAGGGGTGGATAACGCTGGTCCTGTAGAGCCAGAGGGTGTGCTGAGTTAGGTTTTAATCGGGCGGAGAAAACCAAAGACACCAGGTGATATAAGTGAAGGGTGTAATCAACTGCTTTAATTTATCAATCAAGTAACACTAAAAACCAGCAGACACTGCGGCTCTCGAGGACCAGGGTTGGCCACCCCTGTATTAGTACAAGATGATTGTTCAAACAAGATGGCCACCTTCAGCCAATCACATCTCCGCATTCCTTCTACTCTCTGAGCTGCCACGTATCATCATTAATCTTTGCATGATGAGGCGGGATCCATGGACGGCTCATTGGTCATAGGCAGGGATTCTGAATCGGAACATTTTGTAATTTTTCACTTTTTTTCAATTTTTTTTTGGGGGGGAGGCGATATTCCATCTCCTGATTGCTCTTGTTTTGTTTTGTATGGATTTTTTTCCTTTTATGTTCCTGCTTAATTTACATTAATTTGATATTTTTATTTGATTACTTGTCTATTTGTTTGCTTGTTCGCATTCGGTCAGCTGTCCTCCTCCAGAGTTTCGCGATATACTAGTAATAAAGTTTGCCTAGAGCATGGGAGGTAGATGGCGGGCCAAAAAAAGTAATAATCTAATAATGTGAAAGAAACATATTTTCAACAACAAAATGTGTTTTCACACCTTTTAGTGTGGCTTAATGGTTTTAAAATGATCTTGTGATTTTGATTTTGAAGTATTAATTGTAGGGAAAAAAATGCTTTTGAAAACAGAATAGAGTTGGTATATTTATTTCTGTTGTCTATAGTAGGGAAATTTTTTTGAAGTCCATGGACTTTTCTAAAACAATGAAATAGTTTTTAACCCTTCCGGTTTCATTGTTACATAATCTGCTAAAGTGAGTCTTGATGTTAGTGTTGTGTTGTGTCTCTGTAACGTCCATCATGACTACAAAGCAGCAGAAAGTTCAGCATCCCGACGTGGGTCTGGCTAAGCCCGGCTTGCCAAGTCTTGCTCTCCATTTCAGAGGGTTACGACTACAATGTTAGTTTCTCTCACCAATTTTTGGCAAATCACACAATGCTATAAGGTTTATAGTCCTCTTCATGTGAGCCTCCGTTTTACTTGGATTGACATTTTATTTTTCTCTGCATCGTGCTGGTCTTTTTCCCCCGCAATTAATCACAAAAAAGAATTGGGAGATTTTGCGGGTTCATTGTCTCAGAGGTGTTAGTCTATCCGGAGAAAACAATGCCATTTTTTCAGGATGATGTCGTTTCCATGTTGGGGTTGTAAGGAGGGCCAGTGCTGCATTGTTGCAGGCAGTCATTGTATGCGGACCTCAGGATGTCCTGAGGAAGACGTCACTACTGCGGGAACGCGCTGTTCGCTGTTGCTAGCTCGTATTCAGAGGTTTGGAGTCGCCCTGCGGGGAGTCTCGCACCTCGCTCCGGCTTTGCCCAGAGGTGCGTGGTCAGTATCTTGCGAAGGTTTCCGATCCCTTCCAGAGCACTCTTCGAAGTTGCCAGCTGCTTTATATGGACAACATTTTGATTTTTGAAGGTCTCGCCTTGCCAGGATTTTTTTTAAGGCCAGTCTTCCTGCAACAGGAAAAGGGGAAATGCTGAAAGCCATCTCAAAAAAAAATCACTCACGCCAATATTTGGGCTTTGATACCCACTTACCTGTGGGCATTTCTGAAATGGACAACTTGGTTTGACTCTGGGTAAGTCCTGGTGTTACGATGTTTTTAACGCTGGATTGAGTTTAAGAAGGCAAGCTGCTCTAGCATTTCCTGTCACTGTGTAGCTCATACACAGGAAACTATCGATGAAGAGTTTTTCAGGCTCTGGAGAGCAGTATTCTAGCCTCTCGGATTCAATTCATTCCCGTGTCTTTGGAAAACTGTTTCCTGTTTAGGAAAACCACTGACTTCGAGGACGCACTCTCTATGAAACGACAGACGAAGACTTTATTCATAAAGAATTCAACTTCTTAAAGTGTAAACAACGAAAAACTTAACCCACTTTCCAAAATGACTTGATTCCTGAACAATCAAGCAAACTGTCTTGGTGTTGCTCTCATTGTATGACTTTTTCACTTTGGCTTTTATTTGGCTTTTTTGGTCTCTGCGCTTGCCATTTGGTCAAGCGGGAGGAAGGTGTAAGGAACTCTAGAAAATGTTGGGGGATCATGTCTGCTTTCCAGGTCAATATCCCTCCCCATCTGAGGCGTCATTGTAGGGTGTTGACTGTGGAGGTTCTCATTGCTTTATTTATAACTTCTAGTTTTCACTGCCTTAGTTTTCACTCACCTGCTGTATTTACACTCTCAGCTGGAAGTCAATTATTGATGGTTTAATTACTCATTAGTCACGATCGCTAATCAACTTTCAGCTTGTCCCTTCAAAATGGCCATAATGCAAATGGGGGCAAAAGTATAAAACCCTATTGGGACACAAAATGTCCAAGCTATGGTTATCTGTTGTCCTTGTGTTTGTTCTGCAGTTAATAATTGTACTTTTTAATGCACTGTACATAAACTACGACCAGTTTATGTTTTATGTGAATCAGAGGTCTCAAGTGGTTTCTCTGTTTTAACAGGCGTGAACTTCAGGGAAGTGAACGAGAAAAACAAGTGTCACATTTTCAGTGAGATACACAGCTCTATCGACACTTTGGCATTCACGCTTGGCAATGTGTGAGTTTTCTTGCTTTTTTCATTAGCGCACGTCTCTCACCTCCCGTTATAGCTGGTACTAAACAACTAGCTTCCTTTTTTTTTTTTTTTTTCAAAATTACATGACCCCAGTTCTGACGACCCCAGTTGTCACGAAGCTTTATTGTAATAACAGTACGCGCTATTTAATCAACCCTTTCTTTTTATGCAGTTAACCTAGTTTATTTTGTAATGAGTCCACTCTTGACCCCAGATTTGTTTTGTTACTTCAACAGAGTGTCGGACTTCCTTATGGGAGATGTGGACAGCGAAACAGTGTTGGGGCTTCCCCAGACAAGGAGAAGCCAGGTGAGCCACCAACTGCAGTTCCTATTGGACTTTTTGAGGCTCTTTCTTTGAGTTCTGAACCAATTGCTGGTATTTGACTGGGCCACTTGAAACTTGAGGAAAAGTCAGATTGGAAGGTGTACTCAGTTGAGGGAAAAAATCAGATGCATAACAGTCTGTCAAAGAATGTTCTGGAGATAAAATATATCTTTGCCTTTCTCTTGATTTTTTTATTTGGAAAATTTGAAGTCCTTTGAAAACTTGTCGGTGGAGTCTGGAAGCTCTCTTCTGGAGAAAGATGATCCATCAGGTGAGACCCATTGCCCAAAGCATATACGTAATTCGCCTAACTGCCCAATCGCCTTCATTTTTTTTTGGCTTTTTCATGCTTTTTTTTTTTTTTTTGCTATTTTTGGCTTCGTCAATTTTGATTTTTGAATCCGCTGCGGAGGAGCTTTTCGCACATTGCTGCATAGTTCAGTAACGCTGTCTTCCGTTTCATGATGTCATTTAAGAGAACATGATGTGGCATCATTTTTCTTTTTATGCCCCCGTAAACGAAGTTTTGGCGGCATATAGTTTTGCGTCTGTCCGTCTGTCCAGCCGTCCCTCTGTCTGTCCGCACTTTGCCATGGCTAAAACTTTTGATCGGCTCATGATAGGACTTTGATACTTGGCATATGCATTGCTTGTGAGAAGGCATTTCAGATGGGGTCATGACTTTTTACCTTGTGACCTTGACCTTGGAGCATGACGTTTGGTGACAAAAACTTTAACACGGGCCATAACTTTTCATTACCTAGTGATAGGCATTTGACACCTGGCATATGTACTCCTTAGGATAAGGCCTTTCTGATGAGGTAATGAATGTTGACCTTGTGACCTTCACCTTTAACCTTTGATTGACTCATATAGGCCTTTAATGGTTAGCATGTGCATGTTATGTACGGGGGCATCCGTGTTTCACAAACACATCTTGTTCAACTTGGGTTTCTTCTTCATAATTTGTGGTGCACCCTTCTGGATGCTTCCCCGCAATTGATTTTCTTCAACACCAATACCCTGTCCCCGCAAACTCGTCCTCAGGACCTCCACACCCGGTGGAAGAAGTGGACTTCACCCTGCTGAGGAGTGACAGTGGCGTGGAGTCAGCACTACTCTACGCCAAAGCCTGGTCCAAGTACACCAAAGATGTGCTGGCATGGGTGGACAAACGGCTGAGCGTCGGTGAGCTGAGTTTTGCTGGAAATTACTAATGAAGTCGTGTGGTGTCCAGTGTTGGAAGGCCGTGTTTGGCCATTTGAAAAATAAACCACCAATCTGGAACAGTAAGATGTTGTCCCGTTCTGGTGGCAGAAGGGAAGCCAGGACAAAGATGCACATTCTCCTGTCTGTTTACCTTGCAGTTTTTCGCATGGGTCTTCATTTCCTGTTGATTACCTAACAATAGTGAAACCCTTTTTGCAGATGTTGAGAGCGCCAAGGGCTTTGCGAAAATGGCTGAATCTGCAAGAACACTTGCCAATCAACAGGTGATTACCTCAACACCCGATTTGCTTGTCTAGATTTCCCATCTGCTGTTTCAAGATACTGAGAGAGTATCTGGAATTCCTTTTTAATAAAGGAAGTGGAAATGTTGTACAGTGTTGTGAAAAAATATTTGCCCCCTACTCATATTAAATAAATATAGTTTCCATAAATATTTTTCATATTTAAATGTTTCAGAACTAATTTTAATGTCAGTCAATGCGTAAACACAAAATTTACTTTTTAAATTATCATTTTATTTATTGATGTTAAGGATTTATTCAAAACCTAAAGCACATATGTATAAAAAAATGCCCGCCTAAACCTATTAACTGCTTTCTAACATTGTGATAGCTGGTAATGAGCCTTTTACATTGCTGTGGAGGAATTTTTGGTTGGCTTCAGCCACTTTGAAGGGTTTTTTTTAGAATGCGCTGCCTGTTTATGATAATGTCTCCGCATCTCTGTCAGATTCAGGTGAGGACATTGATTCTCTCGAAAACCATTTTTATACCCCTGAGCTATAAGGGCCGAGGGTTGTTGTATATACTAAAGAATTCTGTCTGTCTGTTCATCCTCACCAGTTTGTCCGACCAGTTCCTCAAAAACCGCTCATCAGTTTGTTTTCAAATTGCAGTCATGCATTCTACAGGTCATGGAGAGGTGTAGTGCCAATTTATATGAAAATATGCCATAATCTCTTCAGTGCACAAGGTTTGGGGATATTAGTGAGCTGTGCTCTCTTTTTCACTCGTTTCGTCTCTTTTGAATCATTCGGTGGTGAACCTCCTTGTGTGCCGTGGATCATTGTCCTGCTGTATAAGCTAACTTGAGGTTTAGGTTACAAACTAAGGGCTGGACATTCTCCTTAAGGATTTTGTGGAACAGAGAAAAATTCATGGTTCCATCAGTAATGGCAGGTCCTTCTGGTCCTGAAGTAACAAAGCAGCCCTAGTCTGTCGCACTACCACCATCATGTTTGACCTCTGGTATGATGTTCTTATTGTGAAATGCTGTATTACCTTCTTGCTAGATGTGACGGGACCCATGTCTCCCTGAAAGTTCCACTTTTGCTCATCAGTCCACTGAATATTATTACAAAAGTCTTGGAGGTCATCAAGATGTTTTTGGCAAATATGAGGTGATCCTATTTGTTCTTCTTGGTCAGCCGTGGTTTTCGTCTTGAAGCTCTCTCATGGATGCCATATTTGTCCAGTCTCTTTCTCATTCTGAAGTCATGTAGACTGACCTTAATTGAGGCAGACGAGGCCTACAGTTCTTTAAATGTTAGTCTGGGTTCTTTTGTGACCTCCGGGATGAGCCATTAAAGCACTTTTGGAGGAATTTCGATTGGTTGGCCACTCGTGGGAAGCGTTGACACTTCCCAGGTTTTCTCCATTTGTTGATAATGGCTCTCATTGTGGTTTGCTGGAGTCCAAGAGCCTTACATATGGCTTTATAACCCTTCTCAGAATGAGTGTTATCAGCAACTTTGTTTCTCATCGTTTCTCATCTGTTTGTCAATTTATTTTGATTGCGGCATCATTTTCTACTTTTTGCCTTCTTCACATTGGCAGACAGGCTCTGTTATAGTGATGTTTATATTTAACAGTGCTGGCAGTAATCATTTCTGGGTGTCTCTATGGAAATTAAATCCATCTAGAGGCACTCCAGGAGTGCAAACCTCCGCCAAGGCAGCACAGTTCAAACCTTGTTGAGTGGGAGCAAAGTTCAGTTGTCGCGTTTCAGAGAATTTCAAGATGGCTGCCGTAGCGACCATATTGTTTGACTGATCGCAGTCAAAATCAGTGGGGATATTCATTCATTGCTTTTTGAGTTATCTTGTTCACAAACAAGCAAACAAACGATACTGATCACATGACCTCCTGCCAACTTCCAATGGCGGAGCTGATTAAATATTTAATTTGTTTATTTTGGTTGATTTAATAACTAAGCGGGAAATTACTTTTCCACAGTGCGCCCAGGAGACTTGCATGGCTTTTTTTCTTTTAGTAAATGAAATCATCTTTCAAAATCTGCATTTTGCGTTCACTTACGTTGTCTATGTCTAATATTAAAATTAATTTGATTATTTGATACATTTTAGTGCAACAAATATGCAAAAATAGAAGAAACTGGGGAGGGGGCAAATACTTTTTCACAGCACTGTATTTATTTTAAATGTATCAAAATGAGATCTTTTTTGTTAAAAACATTCCATGCATGCATTCAAATACCTTAGAAGTCTTTGTGGCTCTAAAAAAAATAAACGGGTTTTATGATTTTTAAACGCAGGAGTACATGCCGTTCAAGGATATTTATATCTCTGCCTTCAAAAATGACATTGAATACAGCCAGGTCTTGCTTCAGACTGCTGCTGCACTACAGACCAACAAATTCATGCAGGTAGGGTTATTTTCAAAGATTTCCAGCCACCGTAATGTGATGTGGATGATATTATCTCATTGTATCTGCCTTCCATTTTGTGCCTTAATTGTGAATAGTTTCAGTCCCTTAGTAAAGCAGATGTGTCCAAATAATATAGATTAGAACTGGTACACCCAGGTCAAAATATGCTATTAGATGAACTTGTTTTAAAAATGTGGTTATAGCCAATGCAGACAAAGTTGTTTAGTGCCAGATATTGCATAAGAAAGAAATAAATCAAGAGGCTCCAATCGCACTCTTTTAAAAAGTTGATTAAATGCATGTCGTAGACGTCAACCAGTGAAAGTCCGGATTTCCCACATTGTCATTCTTTGGTGGTTGCATAAGTCTCCTGATTATCAGCTTTGCGAGACAGAACCCTTTATTGTTGTGTTGCTAACTTAATGAGATAGTCAAATGCTGGGTTATTTGCAAAAATAAATTTGGGGTTTAAATAACTGCTGGGTAAAGACCTCATTTTGCTCTCTGAAGCTTTTTTGCAACTAGTGTATTATTGGCGTTGCACAAAGGAATGCTTGATGCTAGTGACGTAATATTCTTCCCAATATTATTATTATATTTCTGTTGAGTACTATAATCTGTTGTGGTGCTGACAATGGTGAATTTTTGTGTACGGATGGTAAAATTAGTGGGGTTTCTTTTTTTTTTTTTGCATTCCCAGCCTCTGCAAACTCGGAAAAATGAGCTGGACAAGTTAAGGAAAGAGATGAAGGAGCAGTGGCAGCGTGAGCAAAAGAAGATGGTGAATTTCATTTTCAATTTTTACCGCATACATGCGCATTAGCAGTGTGTACCGACTGCGGGGCCGTACGTGCTTGTGTGCGCACACATGTGTTTTCTGTTTTGAATGGGGACCAGGCTTGGGTAGACATATTTACACAACGTGAGGTGGAATGCATTCGTTTGCATTCATTCATGCGCACTGAGGGGAAGAAGGCAGAGGGTATCGGGGGTATTCTAACGTCACGCACGTTTTCTGTGGCGCAGCAAGAGGCGGATGGAGCCTTGCGGAAGGCCCAGCTCCTGCAGGCGCAGAGGAGGGACGAGTACGACAAGGCCCGCTGGTCCACCAGCCGTGTGGAAGAGGAGCAGCCGAGCGGAGGTGGCAAGCAGCTAGAGAAGAAGAGGCGCCTGGAGGACGAGGCTCTGCAGAAGGTAAGGCTCCTCGGCTGGGAAAGTGCATGCTAGCTACGCCGTGCAACGAGCTGTGCCCTCGGTCTGGGGCCTCTGGGCAAGCCAAAAAGGGAAACCAGTGCCCCAGGCAGCGGTGAACTGGTCCAACCAAAAATACTGTATATTTAAATGCTGTATATTACTCCTCAGCCCTCCAGGCTGACTGGGTATTGCTATCCATCGTGCGGTTGGGCGGGCGGGCGTCTCCAGAAACTTCGACATCGGGCTGAGGGGTATTCCGTGCATTGCACGCCTATTTTTTTTATATTTACAATGTTCCTTTGGTCAAACTCTGAATGCATCGACTGGTTGGATGACAACAAAAATTCTTTCTTAATCCTTATATGTAACATCTTTGGAACACATTAGAAAGGTTATTGCGATTATATGAAAGAGCGTTTATGGTGTCAAGCTGTATAGTTTTTAATAGTTTACTATGTCCCTGGTTGCGGCACTATCTTGATTTTTGAGTCATATTTCTTTCATGGCTTGATTTTGTATTGAATCGCTTACAATTCCCAACAAGAAAATGGTTGCTGTCCACATTTTAAACTGAAATATAGGTAACAGATATTTAATTTTTTGTAATTGCTCCGGAAAAGGTAACATGAGCAACGAAAGGTAACAATGTAACTCAGGACATGAAGAAAAAAGCTGTGCTGGCATGTTGATTTGCAGACATGACGTATGTGCATTTACTTTGTCTGAAATTTTCGTTTGGAAAAAGGAGAATGTCCACATTCCCCTGTTAGCGCAGCAAAAGGGTGATTGACAGAACTATGCGCAAAGCGTAATGGAAATAAAAACTATTGTTGGCTGCACATGCAGTCACTTGATTGTATGAGGGTAACACTAAATAACATTGCTGTGAAAAAGTATTTGCCCCCATTCCCGATTTTTTTTTTTTTTTTTTTTTTGCCTATTTGTCACACTTAAATGTTTCAGATCATCAAAAATTTTAATATTAGACATAGACATCTGGTAAATACAAAATGCAGTTTTCAAAAGATGATTTCATTTATTAAGGGGAAAAAGCTATCTAAACCTACCTGGCCCAATGTGAAAAATTAATTGCCCCTAAACCTAATAACTGGTTGCGCTGCCCTCAGACAACTGCAGTCAAACATTTGCAATATCTGGCAATAACTCTTTCACATCACTGTCGAAGAATTTTCACCCACTCTTTTTTGCGGAATTGTTTCAATTCAGCCACATTGGAGGGTTTTCCAGCATGAATGGCCTGTTTAAGGTCATGCCACAGCACCTCAATCGGATTTAAGTCTGGCCTTTGACTAGGCCACTCCAAAATATAAATTTTGTTTTTTTAAGCCATTCAGGGGTGGACTTGCTGGTGTGTTTTGGATCATTTTCCTGCTGCAGAACCCAAGTGCGCTTGAGCTGAAGGTCATGAACTGATGGTTGGACATTCTCCCTCAGGATATTTCGATAGAGAGCAGAGTTCATGGTTCCATCAATTACGGCAAATCGTCCAGGTCCTGAAGCGGCAAAGCAGCCACAAACCATTACACTACCACCCCTATGTTTCCCTTTTGGTATGATGTTCTTTTTATGAAATGCTGTGTTAATTTCACGCTAGATGTAACGGGATGCACACCTTCCAAAAAATTCAACTTTAGCCTCGTCAGTCCACAGAATATTTTCCCAAAAGTCTTGGGGATCATGAAGATGTTTTTTGGCAAATGTGAGATGAGCCTTTGTGTTCTTTTTGGTCAGCAGTGATTTTTTCCTAGGAACTCTCCCATGAAAGCCAATTTTACTCAGTCTCTTTCTTACTGTTGAATCATGAACACTGACTTTAACTGAGGCAAGTGAGGCCTGCAGTTCTGTAGATGTTGTTCTGGTTCTTTTCTGACCTCCTGGATGAGTCGTCAATGCGCTCTTTGAGTAATTTTGGTAGGCCTCCTAGGAAGGTTCACCTTGGTACCACGTTTTCTCCATATGTGGATAATGGCTCTCACTGTGGTTCGCTGGAGTCCCAAAGCCTTAGAAATGGCTTTGTAACCCTTTACAGACTGATAGATATCAATTGCTTTGTTTCTCATCTGTTCTAGAAATCGTTTAGTCCGCGACATGATGTGCTGCTTTTAGAGATCTTTTGGCCTACTTCACTTTGTCAGAAGGTTTTATTTAAGTGATTTCTTGATTCAAAAGGTCTGGCAGTAATGAGGTCTGGGTGTGGCTAGTGAAATTGAACAAAAAAGTGGTTAATCACACTCAATTAATGATTTAAGGGGGGAGGCTATTACTTTTTCACATAGGGCTAGGTAGGTATGGATAACTTTTTCCCCTTAATGAATGAAATCATCATTTAAAAACCGCATTTTGTATTTACTCAGTTATCTTTGTCTATTATAAAAGTTTGTTTCCTGACAGAGGAAATCCTATGGGGTTGGTCACCAAGTATGGCCTATTGTTAAATGAAAAATTTTCCATGTTATGTGATCTTATTAAATACTGAGAAGGTTTGATTAACACGAGTTTCCTCCCCATTATAGGCAGAGGAGGCTAATGAGCAATACAAAGCCTGTGTCACTGACTTCAGGCTCAAGCGTGCCGACCTTGAAAAAGCCAAGAGCGAGATCTTAGTGAGGATCAGGGAGCTGGTCTCTCAGTGCGACTTGACTTTGAAAGCCGTAAGTCTGTTTATACAGAAGGAGGCAATGGATCTGCATGCCATCAAGATACTTGTTTTGAGGACACTTGGATTCTTCCATGGAAGGAATAATGCAGGAGGAAGTGTTTTGATAAATTTTGCGATTTATAAAGCGACTCTACGGGCCATAGCAGTAACACATCCTCAACTCATTCTGCTGGATACTTCCTTTTTCACTTTCACTCTTTCAGCTACCTGAAATTGGGTCCTTTTTTGCATTATTGGCTCTTGATAGGCACATAATGTGTCAGTGAAGGACAGCAAATGTCATCGGAAACTTGTTTGTTGTACCTTCTTATCTTTTCATACATATCATTTACGCTTCATTATTGGCCAAGTTAAATGAATCTTTCATCCATGTCTCTACTGTAGAGTTTTCGAACAGTCATATTTTCAATTACTGAGTTTAAGCCCATTGTAACACACATCCCAGAAATGTTTGAACTTCCCATAAATATGATACTAATCTGCACCTTGTAATGAAAGAATCCCATAAAAGTTTAGTTTCCCAAAAACATATTACCAGTTTCCCACTACCAACAAAGCACATCCTCACAAATGTCATAGATTTTACATTAGTGGGAAATTAAAGTATTATATTTGTTGTAGACAATAGAGGAGATTACAGTACTATTTTTTCAGATTTGCTGCATGATTATTGTTTACCGCATATTTGAGGGGGTAGCCTTTATTGCTCTTGGAGAGAGTGGAAATGGTTTGCTGCATCCAGTTTGTCTTCGGCAGGTCACCGTAAACTGGTTCCAGCTCCAGCAGGCCCAAGTGGTCTCCCTGCCCATGAGCTACCAGGCCCTGTGTGAGAGTGCTAAATCTTATGAGCCGGGACAGCAGTACTCGGAGTTCGTCAGGACCCTTCCCAAAGACAGTTCCGTGGATTCACATTCGTTCGACCTCTACGGGCCTCCAAACGCAGGGTGAGTTTTTTCCCCACTTTCCATCCCGCCAGCCTTCTCCCACTGTCTTTCCCTGGCTCGCTCAAACACCTCCATTGTCATTCATGTGGGGTCAATAACTACGGGATAGCCTACAAATCTCTTTATTTGGGCTATTTTACCACAGAACATTTTAAAGGTTCCTTTTCCAGCCAGTCACTTTAACTGAGTAACATTATCTCAGTCTCTTTCTGTGACTGAAAGAAAGTATTGGGCCTCCTTCAGTTGGAAAAAAATTCAGTAGTGGAGGAATCCCTCAAATTCAGTAAAAACACAGTATTTAATTAGTGTGAATTGAATACTGTGTGTCCTGGCTATCTGGAATTTTATTTTATGTCCGGTCAATTTCCATAATCTAGGCTAGTCTTATTGATCTGTGCTGTTGTGTGTTTCATTCATTAGTACATTGCTGGAACTTAATGTTTTGTAAGTTAAATTGCTGAGTTTTTGATTGTGTGGAAATGAACATGTTTCAGAAGTTTCTGTCGGTGATATTGTGCAGCAGCTTGAATATGTAAACCAGTAGGTCAGTGATGTGTACACACTTGGGTAAGAAAGCCATAGCTCTTTTATCACAAAAAAATACAGCTGCCCGTACGTACTGTGGCTGTAAATGACGTACGTATTGAGTGTGGATGGCAGCTAGAGCTAGAAAGAGGGAAACTTTAACCCGATGTCTGGCCGCAGACCTTCCTCAGGAAGTATTTGCGGTGTGTTGTTTATGCGACCAATTCATTTTTTTCTCCTAGCACCCTCCACATTTGCATGAGCAATCATAAAAATGTGTTTTTGAAGGAGTCTGAAAACGTATCGAAAAAGAGTATTCAATGTAAAGGCCACATTTTTGCTGTGATGTGTAGTTACTGGTTAGCTAGTTAGCAGACTATTAGTAACTAGTTGAAAGCATGAGTTTGGCATTCTTGTTTATAACAGCTTGCAAATGCTATTTTGTTTGAGATTTTTGGTTTACTGTACTGATTCTGCACCTGAAATGTTATTCGATCAATTGAGTATTTACCTCATAACTCAGATGCACTACTCAAGGGCATTTAGTTCGCTATCATTCGTTTGCTTAATCCCTCCAGGTTTTCTTTCGCAAAGCGGTTGTCAGGGAGCACACACTCCTCCCATGGTAACCTGTCCCAGGTCTCGGTGACGTTGGGGGACCTTCAAAGCACCGACGAAGTGGAGAGTCCGCTGCAGATGCGGGCGGGGAAAATTGGCGAACGCTGCTCGAACAGCAGCACAGATATTCAAGGTAACAGTTTCCTGCTGTGACGTTCCACATTTGGCCCTGAAAAGTAGCCATTATAGGGCGGAAGGTCTCAGAATGCGGAGGGAAATGAATACATTTGCCTGGAAGCACCATGTGCTGTGATTGTATTGTATGTCAGTAAACTTTCCTTTTATAGGTTTCATCATTTCATGAGTTCATTCTCATTCTTTATTTTGTTTGGCCAGTAATAGAGTCAGTTCTTTGTAGTGTGTCTCTGACAGAGCGTGGAGCCTAGAAACATCTATAATTGTGGAACTTAATTATGCATTGCAACGAATCACCAGGTCTATAAGGGTACCTAGAGCACTTAGCATTGTGAGGTACTGGTATTTACCTCAGCCTACAGTTTTCTAGCCAGCTCTGCCCTCCTTAATTTCCCACAAAGGCACCCTCCCTAAATGTTAGAATTTGCTAAACAGCTTGATCGCCCTATATAAATGTTCTAAAAATTTCAACATCTTAAATCGTGATAAAAGAGATTTTTGGTGTGACCAAACTCATGCTAGACCCCTGCATAGTGTTAAGGTAAAGTTGAGAGATGATCGGAGCAATACTGTGCCTTGCAACCCCGGACTGACAGACAGTCAGAGACTCTGCCGGTTAGTGATTGGATTTATCTTTTCCTGGAATGCAACATGAATCTGTTAACGTGAGGCCTGTAAAGTCACTTGTGTTGTGGCATTAACCTCATTCTCATGTGTGGGGTAAAGAGTAACTTGATGAGGTTTTGCTCCAAAAAGGACTTGGATGCACTCAGTGGATGGGGTCAATTGGGTTTAATATTTTTACCTCGTAGAATGTTCTTTTATTCCCAGCACAGCAACAAATTCGCAGATATCTTGTCTGGTGCTGTATTGACTGAAGTACCGGGGGGATTTTCACCTATTTAGACAGGGGACACATCTCAGTTCTCTCAAATTGAAACCACATGTCTGTAACTTGGGTCTTTCTCTTGCGTCTTTGTTCTTCCCTCTCGGGATGCATGGAGAGATAAAAGGAAACCATTCGTGGGGAGAAGAAACAGGGAAAGATGTTTATTAGAGAAATGAGATGTTCTTTCCTATGAAGTGTCACGCTAAGTGACTTCCATTTATAGTAATGGCGCAAAGCTGGATCTGCTGCCAGAATCCTCCCTCCAAGCTGCTCGGAGCAGAAATAAGAGCTTTGAGATGGCCTACAAAATGGTGGATCTGGAACACCTTCTGGTTCAAGCGAGGAAATGTCAAATAAGAGATTTGGGATGCACCCATGGTAACTCCCCACGGAAGGTAGCTGAACTGATTTGGTTTTTGAGGTCATTGGGTCAAAGGTCAAAGTAATTTAAGGTCAGTTGTGTATGGGGACCGAAGTTCTAGTTTTAGGGAGTATGAAGTTATGGCAGGCAAAGGCATAGCAATCAACGCTTTGCGAGTTGTACTTTGTTACTTCTTTCATTCATTTCTTTAGTCTTTCTTTGATATAATTATTTGTATGCACGTTCTAGCCCTGTGTTAGTCGTATTGAATGGGTTGCATTTTTGAGATTCTGCTGGTCAATGAATAGTTTTTGTAAGTTTCGGTATTACAGCTGTTCCATTTGCAGTCAGATTTCCACCCAGGAAAGTATATTATTTGAGCTCATTATTTTGTATCCACAGACATGAGCTTGATTTAAAAGCTGACAGTGCTAAACTGTTTTCTCCCCAGTGTTGAGGACTCAAGGGCCCCTCCGAGCTTGGGGCACGGGTAGCCAAGGCGGGGGGATGTGCAGTGATTCGGAGAGTGCAGGGGGGAGCAGCGAGTCAAGGTCGATAGACTCCCCCACTGCCAGTCCAGGTACAGGTCTGTGGACACCCATTTTTTTCCCAGTTGGTTTGAAACTACACTTTCCACAGGGCTTCAGTGATATAAACTTCACCGATTGTCAGAGATCATTATTTTTGGGTGTTTGTGTTCAAATAAATTCAACAGGCAAAGTATATTTTCCCCAAAGGCCGTGGGCCCCATTTATGAAAGGAATGACTATCATTATTGCCCAATTCCAGTTTGTTTCTGACGCAAAGAACAGAGTGACGCAAGCTGTAAATATGTGTCATTACTGTGACAAAATGCCTGCAGGCATCTCTGCTATGCAGCAGACAATGTTCAAAATGCTTGACCTCTCCAGCAGGCTTCAGGTTGCATTAGACTTCACCACAGACACCTTCTTAAAGCCATTAGCAGTACAAAAACGCATAATTTGTTATTTCTGCACTTTGATCTGTTAAATCTTTTTGTAGTTTAATCTTGAGCGCTACATTTGAATGTGGATTATGTGCCAAGAATCATCTCGGCTGTTGAAAGTTACAATTTACGTAGCCTTTTTCAGTTGATGAAAGAAATCATCCTGGTCGCTGAAAGTTACAAATTGTAATCTACAGTAGACACTCAGTTTCTAATTTTCACTTGGAAGTCATTGTTCATTGTTCAGTTTAATGGAGATGAAATACTGCCCTAAGGCCCTGAGGGTTAGAATGCAAGAATGAATGAATGTAGAATGCAAGTTAGAATGGAGACACCACCTCAAGTCACTTGACCAATGTGCTTGGGGATTGTGAAATGAATATCCATTGAGGGCCTGTATTTTCTTTTTTTGGTATTTTTTTAGCATCATTTTTAGTCAACTATGAATTCCTGCCAAGGTGAAATGCATTTCAGAAGAGTACCACAGTGGTCAAAATTACAGTTGATTACGGTCCCAAGCCAAATACGCCAGGGCAGAGATAAATAAAAACGGTCACACATGAAGAATTATTCATGCATATGTTTCATAGCCAAGCTATTGTCACAAAATAAAGCTCACGCCTTGTGTTTTTCTGTCTAGGTGAGTTGAAGAGGAGGCTCCCTAGGACGCCTTCTACAGGCACAATGTCCTCAGCTGACGACCTGGACGAGAGAGAGCCTCCATCCCCCTCAGACAACGGTGCGTCAGGCAAGCGTTTTCTCTTTCTTTCTTACGGGCCTGCATGGCTGTTTCTACTCTCTGCTCAGCTCCGCATGTGGAGCTAATGTTATTCTTGGCAGTAATTCCAAGAGGTCAGTTCCACCTTGTCGTAAAATGGTTCACTTGCTTGGACCGCTCCCACCATTTCTTTTAGCGGCTCTTAGGAAACTTTGTGCTTTGTCTACTTAATCGTGTAAATATATCTGTGTAAGCTGAGGGGTTGCAACAATCAGAGATTTACAGATAGATTAACCTTGGAAGAGATATTATCTGCTCAATGCAGGCATGTGACATTTAATGGATTTCACAAATCCTCCATTTCACTACGTTTGATGTTGTTAGGCAGCGTAATTTAATTTCTGACGTCTGTTTGTACTTCAATTTCTCATGTGTTTGTTGCCCTCATTATGGATTGTTAGAAAGCAAGTGTAATTAAATTATATTTTGTCTATAACATTGTGGGAGATTCAACGTCACTTAGTGTGGATACCGCCAAGAAGGCTCTTAAATTAGACAATTACTGTCAGCAATTACTGTTAGCAGTGGCAATGCTTTATGAGTGTACTAATTGACCTAATGAGCAATGGTCTAGTTTCCCTGAGGCTATCCGATGGTAATGTGTTCCCTCCTACCCCTTGTGTTGTCCTAGGCCTAGGAGAGATGGTGACTGAGACGACTAATTCTCCCGGACCCTTCCGGAATGCCCTGATGTCCAAGGCAGCTCAGACCCACAAACTCCGGAAGTTGCGTGCGCCATCAAAGTGCCGGGAGTGCGATGGCCTGGTGGTATTCCATGGAGCGGATTGTGAGGAGGTAACGTCCTGGTGCTTCTAGAGGTGTACCGATGTTGAACTGCTTTGGAATCCAAAGTTTGATTTTTTTTTTACCGTGTAATAAGACCAATTGCCACCATGGTGCATGTTGGCAGTCATGCGCCATTTCTTTTTCTTAAAAATACACCTCCATACCTTATTTGGGTTTTATGCAAATAGCAACCTAATGTCTGAAGCAGAGAGAAATGCCTCCGGGGGGGAAAAAAACTGGAGAAGTGTGGAGAAGCTAATCGCCAGTTATTTACCATCAGTATGAAATGGGGAAAATGTAATCTAGGTATCAGTCGCTTGGGTTGGTGTTTGTTGTTTCAATGAGGACACGATATTGTCAAGAGCATAAAGAAGCAATATCTCAGGACGTGAATTCCTTAATATATACATGCATTTAGTGTATTAGATATTCTTCATGGATTTTCAAGTGTTGATTATTTTGAAAAAGATAACAGTAACTTTGTCGTTCATATCACTAATCCACAGCAATATAACGCAAGTAGTCACGTGCGTTGCTTCACCGAGTGTTGGTAACCGTTTTCCCATTTTGCTCCCAGTGCTCTTTGGCATGTCACAAAAAGTGTCTGGAGACGCTGGCCATTCAGTGCGGTCATAAGAAGCTCCACGGAAAACTTCACCTCTTCGGCATCGAGTTCACCCAGGCTGCCAAGGACAGCCCCGACGGAATACCATTCATCATCAAGAAGTGCATCTCGGAGATTGAAAACCGGGCCCTAAATATCAAGGTAATTTTACATACTTGTAAGCTGAATACCAAACATATTCAGTTTGGAGTATTTGGAGTAATGGGGAAGGCTGGTATGTAACCTTTGAAAATATCTGCCATTTGACATAGTAGAACATTTCTCAGAATTCAGGAAAACTATTGGAAGTTCTTTTCTCAAGCTAGTTTGCTCTCGGGCGCTTGATTTTATCAATTCATCTTTGTGTTCCTTACATGATACCATAAGCCATATTTATTATTGTACATGCAAAGGGCATCTACCGCGTGAATGGAGCAAAATCTCGAGTCGAGAAGCTTTGCCAGGCATTTGAAAATGGGAAGGACCTGGTTGAGCTGTCTGACCACTATCCCCATGACATCAGCAACGTGCTCAAACTGTATCTCCGACAGGTATGCTTCCCGCATTTGTTTGAGACTGATAGCACAATGTCTTGCGTGAAAATGCAGTTTTTCACTTTTAGAAATCGACTTGGTAAATGATTAATGCAGTAATTGTAATTTTACATGTTAAGTACTATGTAATAAATATTCTGTGTATGAGTGGGTATTTTCTACTGCCAAAAAACTGTTTTTACGAATATTTAAATCTTTCATGGAGTTTGAAAGTCTTCTTCTTCTTTTTTTTTTCTTTTGGCTCGTAACTTAATTTAGTTACCATTAACTGGCGTAATGACATTTTCTGACCCTGTTTTAAAATCTTGGAACGTCAGATCGTCTCACCTCACTGGTAGCCAAACAAAACGTACTTAATGTAAAATTTTAATTGCATGACTAAAGTACTTTCTGATACAATCAATATTGATTTATTTTTTTGGGTTTCATGGTGTATGTTGCGGTGAACATCAGTTTTTTCTTGGTTTTTTTTTTTTGCTTCTTGCTTTGCAGCTCCCTGAGCCTCTGATCCTGTTCCGTCACTACAACGACCTCATCGGTCTGGCGAAAGAGAGCCAGGGCGCCATCATGGACGAGGTGGACGCCGCACGCAAAACCCCCGCCTCGGAGCAGCCCTCCCTCAGCGTCGAGCTCAGCCGAGTGGTCCTGAAAATCAGAGACCTGCTCCGTCAGCTACCCATCTCTCACTACAGAACCCTGCAACTTATCATACAGCACCTCTACAGGTACGCTAATCTGTGCACATATGCAGCTCAGTCTGTGTGTCTTTGGGTATTGATGCTCTTTTATGCATATCCACTCCATTCTTTTGGGCACTGAGGTAGGAATACATTTAGAACAGAAGGTCTCTTACTTCATTTTCTATTTACTAGTGTTCACTTCCATATTGTATGAACTAGTTGCACAGGATTTAATAAATTCTTATATTGTGTCACTGCCCTGACTGTTACGGAGTGAGCTTCTCCCCTAATGATAAAAAAACCGTGCCACCATTGTTAACAGACGGATGGACGGACAGAGGACAGACGGATCACCATGATATAAGGGTTAAGGTTAGGGATAGAGTTGTAATACAGGAAGAGGGCAAAGTATTATTGGAGACGAACAATCCAGGGACATAAAGTCCGGGGAAGAAAAATCCAGGGGGACAAAGTGTTAGGGACGAAAATTTCTCATTTCTGGGGGACGAATAGTTCGGGGACAAAAAGTTCGGGGACAGAAAATCTGGGGATAAAGAGTCCTGGAGCCATCCCTACACACTGACATTTTTGCTTGATTTTTTTGTTTTTCCCCCACCGCTGCCCTCCAGGGTGACCGAACACGCGGACGAGAACAAAATGACGGCGAGCAACCTGGGCATCATTTTCGGCCCGACGCTCATCAAACCGCGTCAGACCGATGCAGAGGTGTCCCTGTCCTCCCTAGTGGACTACCCCTACCAGGCCCTGATCGTGGAGCTGCTGATCCGCCACTTCCGCAGGATCTTCGACGCCCCTCTCAGCCCCAGAATGGCTGCTTCAACGTCTGCGGAGGGCTCCCCCGTACCCCGGAAGGGTGCGGTCGCCCGCCTGACCGCCGAGGAGAAGGAGTACCGCCTCACCCGTCACTCCAAGTCGTTGGGCGAGTTGAAGGAGGTGAGCGCTTCCATACCCTTCCTGCTCTTAATGCCGCCATTAAGTTCCGCTAAGTGACGATGTTAATTCAGTTCTGGCTAAAGTAGAGAACAAATGATCAGCTCTAAGCATGATGTAACTGCTAATTTTCTATCAGCTCAAAGAAAAATAGAAGGAACAGTATTGATTGGCTCCCAGCAAAATACAGGAATTAATGTGGATTGTGTCCGGGTAAAGGAGAATGAGAAATATTTATTGAATCGTGTTCAGTGTAAAACACTTATGTTGACTGAATTCATTCATCACTGTCTTTTCCCTGCTCTCATGCTGAACAGCAGAGTGCCAAAGTCTACAAAAGGCACTCCTCTGTGATCCCTTCCACACACCTGCAGGGTGAAGTGAAGGCGGCCAAAGCCAAGCCCGATGACACTGAGTTTGTGACCGGTCAGTATACTGGCAATGTATGCGTGGGGCAGTAGTGCATTAAGATTTACATCGAATACTGAGAGTATTTAAAAACTGTCTCATTTTTGTGAAGGTACATAAAATCACCTGCAAAAACCCGCAAGCAAACCGTTTGTCCCAAACATTATGCTCCCTTGAAACTCCAAAACTGTTTAAAACGTACCCCAAACCCCTACCAAATTGTTGAAAAATGTTCTTAATAATACTGATATATTGACTTTAACACTAATTATATTTACAAAAGATTAAAATTGGCTCTAGAAGTCAACATTGTTTCATTACAAATCTTAAATATTGGAATGCAGTCAGATCACGAGAAAAAAGTATTTGTCCCGGCCATTACGGAACTCACTGTGTGTGCTTTAACGCTCTTTCCTAGGGATGCTTATCTGAACATAAAAGTTAAAGTGAGTTGTGAAGTTGGATTCATGTGGGCAAAGTTTTTGATAGGAGTTTGACTACTTGGTGAATTTAGAGAATTTAGAATTAAAATCACTTTTGTTTTGACTCTGAAGTTGTCCTTTGCTTACAGCCATTCATTCTGAGGAAATCAACGGGCTCCCATCCTCTGACCAGCCGGAGATCCAGAGGTCCACGCTGGTGATCAACAGACCCTACATCAGTTCAACCAAAGTACAGCTGCGACCGCCGCGGGGCAGGTTGGCATCCCGGCCCATCAGTTTGCCCGTTGGCCCCGGCCAGCTCAGTGAGCGCAATTCCAGAAACTCTTCAGAGCGCGAACGGAATCACGCCATCGAGGAGACGGGGGAGCCGGAGCGGCCTGCTGCCAGGGCGGGCGGACACTATCGGAACACGTACATCGACACGCAGACTCTGAGGAGGACCTGGGACAGGCAGTACAAACATTTGGAAGTAACGCCGAGGACAGCCGTGACTGCAGGCGATGCGCCCTCTGCCTCTGTAGCAGGGGAACGTTCTGTGGTTGGATCAGTGTCTCAGGCTTCCGATAGCACTGACTTCGGCACCGTCAGCACAGTCAGCACCCTCTTCCCCAGTGCTCCCTACACCGTGTCAGTCAGGTCCGGGAGGTACCTTAGAAGAGAGGAAAACGTTGGTGAGTCCAACCCCCCTGCCTTTAGGGCGCCACGTACATTGCAGCCTCCTCCTGGAACTTTCTACAAACCCCCCTCCAGTGGGAGGGCAAAGCTGCCTACCCCTTCTGGGGCCAAGCTGGCAGCCAGCAACACTGAGACTGAGACTACAGCTGCCACTGGGCTGGGGGCAGAGGAGTCTGTGGACAGCAGCTTGGACTGTGAGGCCCCGCCCACAGACTCCGTCCTCCCTCCCACTGAGTCCCTCCCCCAGACTTCCTCGACTGAATCCCCGCCCCTGTCTCCCAGCCTGAGCCCTGACAGCCTCAGCCCCACAGAAGCCAAACCTGTGTACCAGCGTCTCAGACCCCGCCGCCTGCAGGAGTTAGAGCACAGGGAAGCACATTTTGTATGACCCTCAAAAAAGCTGAAAATTTGCAAAATATTTTTATACTTGTATATCAATATATACTTTCGACTTCCGCGCCATATTTTATATCAGGGACTGGAAAAGGGAAGAGGGAAGATGAACTTGTCCGCTGCCATTTGGGGGAAAAGCAAAAAATTTTCAAGGGCTGTGAAAAACGACTTTGTTAGTGTCGTGCTCTAATGTATTCCATTTTTACGTTTATGGTGTCACATTTTGAGCTTGAAGGATCCCAAATTTAAGCGCTTACTCCGAAAAGTGTGTATTTATAAGATATGTAACATATTGATTACTCTTGCTTTATTAAATTAATGAGACCCTTGCTCTATAATTCTCTGAATTTACATCAACTGTCATATCTCTTGAAAATAAAGTACTTTTTGTAAATTGCAGCACTTTTTTCTTAGCTCAAAGCAAAATTCTATCATTTGTTTATTTTGAACGCCAATTTTTTTACTTGTAAGACATTAAAGATGAAATTCAAGTCGCTTACAAGGGGAAAAATGATATCCTTAGTAGATATTCAAGATATTCATCTTGATTGAATGATTTACTTCCTGTATGTTTTTTTCAGTTGTTTACATGATGTTTTCTCACAAAATTGATGTGATATCTTGAGTTTTAAGAAATGAAATGCAGATACAGTTTAGAAAGGGGAACTAAGTCAACTACAGCAGAAGTTTATGTGCATTTTAACAAGACAATATGAGGTCCTATGAGATGGGCAATGCATTCGTTGGTGGATTGGGGTTACCATGTGAACAGTTGTCTAAAAGTTTCTCACCTGACTGTATGCTTTCAGTTCTGGTGTCTTTTCACCATTTCCTCTATGAAAGTGCAAATTGTATGAAAGTTTGGTGTTTTCTATCAACTCATTCTGTTCTGCAGTCTGTTATGCTGTTATCTTCCTTCTCAAGCAGGTCAGGCAGATTCCATGGATGAATTGAGTATTATACAACCCCAATTCCAAAAAAAAAAATTTGGATGCAGTGTAAAATATAAACAAAAACAGAATGCAGTGATTTGCAAATCTCATAAATTGACATTTTATTCACAGTAGAACGTAGACAACATATCAGATGTTGAAAATGAGACATGGCAACAACACTTCTGAGAAAAGTTGGGACAGGGCCATGTTCACCATTGTTTAGTATCCCCTCTTTTAAACGCAGTCTGTAGACCTCTGGGAAGTGAGGAGACCCAGTTGCTGATGTTTTGGGGGATGAATGTTGTCCCACTCTTGTCAGTTGTAGGATTCTATCTGCTCAACAGTCCTGGGTCTTCATTGCCAGATTTTTCATTTTTTGATGCACCAAATATTTCCTATTAGTGAATGGTCTGGACTGCAGATAGGCCAGTTCAGCACTCAGACTCTTCTACTGTGAAGCCATGCTGTTGTGATCGATGCAGTATGTTTGGTTTGTATGGTTTGGCATTATTTTGCTGAAATATGCGAGGCCTTCCCTGAAAGACACATTGTCTGGATGGGAACATGTTGTTGTAAAACCTCTATATATACTTTTCAGCATTGATAGTGCCTTTCCAGATGTGTCAGCTCCCCATATGCAACTCGATACCATCAGTGATGTAGGCCTTTGAACTGTGCGCTGATAACATGTTGGATGGTCCCTCTCCTCTTTAGACCACATGACACAGCGCCCATGGTTTCCAAAAAGAATTTCTAAATTTGATTCATCTGACCGCAGAACAGTTTTCCATTTTGTCTCAGTCCATTTTAAATGAACTTTGGCCCGGGGAAGTTTCTGGATCGTGTTCACATATGGCTTCTTTGCATGATACAGCTTTAGCTTGCATTTGCAGATTACGCGGTGAACTGTGTTCACAGGCAATGATTTCTGGAAGTGTTCCTGAGCCATACAGTGTATTGCAGTGCAGAATCATGCCTGTTTTTAGACAAAACGTCTGTTACCGTAACCATGTAGTCATAGATTGCCTCCATATTTTCACTTAAGATAAATATGTATTGGTGATTAACAAATCTGAAATTTCAGCTCATTCGGACCTAACATAGCATAACGTTTTTATTATTACACCTATAGCTTTGAAGCTTTGCAACTAAGTTATAATGTTATACTTCTAAATCAGAAAATGCAGTCCATTTTAATTTATATTTCTTGGTTGTGGAGCTATGAGGTGCCTTTTGTTCAGGCAGCTCCATGTTTAGGTCCCCAAAGCACACCCAGTATAAACCCCAGCATAGGCTCTCTGGCATTTTTTCCATTCATGTGTGTCTGCTGAATATAAATCAGGCTGAAATCACCATGAATTCATCACCTACTGCAGCCAGTACCTTGCCAAATGTGAAAAAAAAAAAAAACCTAAAATGCTCACAACATTGCCACCTGTTCAAACCCCCTCATCTCCAGGGCACACCTTGGATTTTCTTCTATTTTTTTTTTTTTTTTGATTCCTCTATTATAGTAGAAAGACCACTCCAAAAATTGTTGATGTGTTTTGACCCATATAAATTTTGCAGGTGTCTGAACCTGGGTGGGGTAATCTCAAGAATCGCGTGGCACTTTCAAAGGTGTTTACTGTCAACATTTTCTTATCCGAAGGCACTGTACCTATAAAGCTGAAACTTGGCACATATGTTCCTACCCATGAAGAGATCAAAGTTTGTTCTTTGCGTTATTTAACAACCTGTACAAGTATAAACAGTCCGGTGAGCTACAGTGCCCAGGCGCTATTTTTAGTTACTTGTGCTAAAAGCGCCATTATCTGATGATCCAGGTGTAAATGGGTTGCTAATTCTACAGTCTATTCTTCCATGAATTGCAAAGCCTTGAAATTCACAGTCCCATCATTGAAACTACAAGGGCACTTGGTAGAGTGCATAATTCCGCCTGCACCATTGTTTTTGACCTCATTTGCGATGTTGACCTTTGACTTTGACCTGTGGAAAAAAAAAGTTCTCCTCGTATTGGTGTCATGTATGACCTTCCTACGAAGTTTAATGAGAACTCTTCTTGAACCTTTTCCTGAATCGTACTCACCAACCGATATACAGACAAACGGGCAAAAACATAACATAATGTGTGATGTAACCCTTTTAGTTGTTCCCATTATTAACCCTATAATGCCCCCTGTATCATATATGATACACCATATTTGAAGGACCATGTCCACCTGGTAAGATGGACAGCCACTACTGCTCACTGTATCATATCTGATACACGGTGCTGCCACCTGGATGGAAGAAGTGAGATTACAGGAGTATCTCTCCCCTAGTCACTCATTTCAAGGTAGTAGCTCCCATGTGAATGGGAATTCATGAATATCCTTGGACTTTGGCAGTGAAGTTCGGCATTCCAAGGAAAATATTACACAAAAAGTTATTCTTATACATGTTAAGCGATAGCTATAGATAGTAGAGAGCATATAAATAATTAGAAATTTTGAGTGTTGAATTCTGGAGGGGTGCTGATTTTTGGCTGTATCAGATATGATACTCCTGGAATTAGAAGAAGTTCTGTTCAGCAATGTATATTTTGCTGTCACAAAACCTAATGATGAACAGTGGATCTGAAAACTACCCTTCAATACTTCAAAAATATTACTGGGTCATATTTTTCCTATAATGATGTCTGTGTCTGGGCATTATAGGGTTAATAATTAGGGAAAATGCACTGTTTATTTTTTTGTTGCTCTCTTTATGGACCACAGAATATGTATTTATAAATGAATACTGGTATATGCTCTGAAAAGTGGTATTATGATCTCAATCAGGGAATGCACCAAAAAACAACGCTTATGGCAGACTTTTGTGTTGGTAGTACATGTGCATTACCTGAGTACTTTTAATTGTGTATACACATTTATTTATGTATAATTGATTGAGTAATGAAGAAAAATAAAATGAAGTATATGAAAAAAGTCACATGATATTCTAGTCCAAGTTTGTGTCAACATCTACTTTCTTTTACATGAGAGCAAAGTGTCAGGCATTAATTATCCTGCTGTTTCTAGTTGAGAAATTATCAGAATTATCAGTTTGTATGAATAACCACAGATTTTCTTATGTGACTTTGGCGAGATTACAAACTTTCTTAAGTGACAAATGTCTTGGAAAATATATCGCACGTGATACTGGAATCTATATAATTGATTAATCTTTTTTTTTTTACCTTAAGAAAATTAATTCATAATCTGGAGGAAACCGTTATGTCCATCGAAGGACATTAATGCAATATTAACAGGCTATAATTTCAGTAATTCCCTGTTCAGTCTGTCATCCAATGACAGCGCTTCCTGTCAGCTTGAATTACGGTCAGCTGCTCTTTGATATTTACACTTAAAATATCATCTGGTAATTACGAGAGTATTTACCATACAATATGCCAGCCATTGACCAATCAGCACATTTATTGCTCCACAGACCATGGATCTGTTGTGGTTGGTCGAAGGCCATACTAATGATGTGCGCTATTTTCCTAGAAATGTATATTTACAAAGTAGTTCCTGTTCCATGAGCAATTAGACACTTTTGGCACCTTTGAATTCCAAGGAAAATTTAACTGACACTTCAAGACATGAACTTGTAAACATCAAAAGTGAAGGCTAAAACACACAGAGAAAACATATTTGAACTCTCTGATATCACTATTAATGTGTAGTGAGTATGATGATTGTGACAAATCGGAGAAGGGACAATGCAGTTTCGACTGTCCGACTGGAACTATGACCCCATGCAATTATTAACCACAGCTCTTGTATTGCAACAAAAGGGAATGAGACTAACAACAGCTCGTCTTTCCCTTAGGAATGGTAGTTTTAGCTGTTCTGGAGCAAAATAAATCAAAAGAGGTGGAAACCAAAGAGTCTACATTCAAACACCTTTCTGTATCAAAATGCGGAATTATGCCTTTAGAAAAGCTTATTTGTGCAGTAACTGTGATATAAATGCAATTAACAACTCCTTGCCGATCATTATTTGCCTGTGACAGTATCACACCCCTTAAGTGTGCAATTGTTTTTGTGCAATGACCGGCAAATCATTATTTATAGCTTAGATATTACATACTTTTGCCTATATCATCAGGCAATGTTCTCAGAAACGGCTTCACAAAGGTGCGAAAGTTGTATCCAAAGTTTACAGAGGATTTTTCATTCATATTCTGTTTTAAATATCATCTTTGTTTTCATTAGCTTCTGTGAGTCTGGGTTTGACTTGATCTGGTCACTTCTTTCGGCTATTTTGATACTATTTTCCTGTATTGTTTGTTTGTTTTTTTTTTCTATCTTTTCAAATAACCTGCCTTGAGTTATTGAGAATAATTGAGCTGGTGATCTTAGTGACTTACATTCATCAGACATATTTTTCATGGTAGTGTTCCCATTTGTTTGTGGATTACAGGTATTTTAACCTAGGGCCTCGAGATTTCTTAGCCTGTAACAATGGACATACCAATATTGGTCTGCTCGCATAGAGCTCAGTAAATAATGCTTGAGAGCAATGTTTCCAGTGCATCAAATAAACTGGGTAACTGTTGTCAGTTTGCGTTGGTACAGCACAAGCTTTAGACTATTATTTTCAGCCATGACAAGCATGTCAGTTCTTTCAGTCCTAATTAATCGTGGCATGTGTACTCCCAGACTAAGCAGCTCAGAGGCGATTCACCTCCTGAAATTGATTGACAATTGCAAGTCAGCAGCATTTCATGCGAGTTTAAGCCAAAGAGGGGGCACTGGTTACTAATACTTTTTCTGTCGTCATGTTTTGGAAAATGGACTTCAGCATCATTGTCATTTTTACACAAAATGGATGAATCTGCTTTCTTGAGCCAGTCAAAGAAGACAGAAGATTAGGGAAATCTGATTAGGACCATAACCTAGAATTTAAAGAGGCAGCTCTATTGGTATTGACCATGTTGCTCTACACTAAATGTTATTATAAATAATTTATTTTCCCCGATGCCGGTAAACGTTCTTGCCTCAGGTAAGCATTTTTCTTTTCACAGTCTTACTGCTATGCTTTCATTCTGTATTGGCAAACTGAAAACCAGGTGAGGAGTTTGGGTGCCATGATAAAAGGTGTTTCTGGCTCAGGCAACATTCTTGCCGTACCACTCTGATATTGCAACAGGATTTAATTGATTGTACTCTCTTCATTGCTACACCTTAATGCTGTTCCTGCCATTCAGTGACACTCTGCAGTCAATTGAATTTGGCGTATTGCTAGCTTGTTTCACCTGACCTCAGAGGGAGCCTGCATTTGGTCTCCTTGATCAGAATCTGCATTATGCTTGCTCAAGAAAAATGGCCAAGACATCTTTAGGTCGGCAATGCATTGGTTATTTGCTCAGAATTTGGCTAAAATTGATCAGTTATGGTATAATAGTCTGATTAACCGAACGTAATTATCAAATAATTTAATAAATATGGGTCATTACATTATCCGGCTCAACAGCTATGTGGCTCAGTTGGCTGTTTCTTTCAAAGGCAATTTCTTGTATACAGTACTATTCGTTTTCAAAGTGGACCCAGTTGAAATGATGTGTATGTAATGACTGATATATACTCTGTTGGAGGGGGTGGTTTTGTATTGTCTTCACTGTATCTGTGTTTGCATAATTTTTCATGTCATGACAAAACAACAAAAGCTCCCTAAAGGGCTAGTCAAGGTGTTCCTGGGAAAGAGCCCAGCTTGAATACTCACATTTGCAATAGAATAGATTTTTAATATTGATCTGATTTAAAGTTATCCAAATAAATACAAACCACATTCCAATGAAGTTGGGATGTTGTGTAAAACGTGAATAAAATCAGAATACAATGATTTGCAAATTCTTTTCGACCTGTGTTCCATTGAGTACACTACAAAGCCAATATATTTAATGTTCAAAGTGATAAAATTAATTGTTTTTTTTTTTTTTTTTTTTTGGAAATATTCATTCATTTTGAATTTAATGCTTGCAACATGTTCCAAAAAAGCTGTGACAGGGGCAACCAAAGACTGGAAAAGTTGAGGAATGCTCAAAAAACACCTGTTTGGAACATTCCACAGGTGAACAGGTTAGTAGGAAACCAGTGACTGTCATGATTAGGTATAAAAGGAGCATCCGAGAAAGTCCCAGTCGCTCACAAGCAAGGATGGGGCGAGATTCACCACTTTGTGAAAAACTACGTGAGCAAATAGTCCAACAATTCGAGAACAACTTTCTTAAGGAGCAATTGCAAGGAATTTTGGAATTTCATCATCTACAGTCCATTATATCATCAAAAGATTCAGAGAATCCGGAAAAATCTGCGCATGCAAGTGGCAAGGCTGAAAACCAAAATTGAATGCCCATGACCTTCGGTCCCTCAGGTGGCACTGCATTAAAAACCGACATCATTCTGTAAAGGACACGTGGGCTCAGGAACAATTCAGAAAACTAATGCCAGTTAACACAGTTTGTCGCTACATCTACAAGTGTAAGTTAAAACTTCACCATGCAAAGTGAAAGCCATATATAAACAACACCCAGAAACACTGTTGGCTTCTGTGGGCCCAAGCTCATCTGAAATGGACTGATGCAAAGTGGAAACGTGTTATCAGCACATAGTTCAAAAGCCAGCATCTGTGATGGGATGGGGATGGGTTAGTGCCCATGGCATGGGTACCTTGCACATCTTTGAAGGCACCATTAATGCTGAAAAGTACATAGAATTTTGGAGGAACATATGCTGCCATCCAAGCAACGTCTTTTTCAGGGACGTCCCTGCTTATTTCAGCAAGACAATGCTAAGCCACATTCTGCACGTGTTACAACAGCGTGGCTTCGTAGTAAAAGAGTACGGGTTATAGACTGGCCTGCCTGCAGTTCAGACCTGTCTTCCATAGAAAATGGGTGGCTCATTATGAAGCGCAAAATATGACAACAGAAAACCCAGACTGCTGAGCAACTGAAGTTGTACATCAAGCAAGAATGGGAAAGACTTCCACCAACAAAGTTTCTACAATTAGTGTCCTCAGTTTCCAAACACTGATTGAGTGTTGTTATAGGAAAGTTGATGTAACACAGTGGTAAACATGCCCCTGTCCCAGCTTTTTTGGAATTTCCTTTAGGCATCAAATTCAAAATGAGCGAATATTTTTAAAAAAGAATAAAGTTTATCAGTTTGAAGATTAGATATCGTGCCTTTGTAATGTATTCAGCTGAATATACAGTAGTTCAAAAAGGATTTGCAAATCATTGTATTCTGTTTTTATTCTAGTTTTACACAACATCCCAACTTCATTAGAATTTGGGTTTGTATTCCCATATAAGGCTGACTTTTTTTTCAAGTTCAAATTGGACTTATTTCCCAAAATAACTCTTCATGAAGGGTCACCAAGACTTCTATTATGGCCCAACACCAAATCAGTAAAGGTTGCGACAGTATATTAAAATTTGACAGCAGTCATTTATAAATTACCTTTAATCTTTGTCACATTGAAAACAAATTATTGCAAATAATGAGACATTTCTCAACATTAATTCTATTTTTTATTCAATAGAAACACATTTCAATTTTATTTCTGGCAACACACAGTACATCAAAACGGTAAGGACAGTAAAGTCTACCATTTTGTAATGTTGTATTCAGAACACTTCATAAACTTTTTGGGACTAAGAATACCAAGTAAATTGGTAAATTGGTTGTCCCAATTTTCCCAGCACATAAGTTTAAAGGTGTGTAGCAGTGCAGTATCTTGATTATTGCAGGCCCCAGACAAAGTCGGGCGGCTACTATGGATTAATACTCGTCATCTCCGCTCTTGAAGGCAGCACATTGCTCCAAATTCTCTATGCTTTTCAGCGTTAATGGCGCCTTCACAGAGGTGCAAGTTACCCTTGCCAAGGACAGTGACACAATCCCATCTCATGACGGAGCATAGCTTTGTGATGATCCATTGCGGATACTCCCGAACACAGAGATGTCAATGGTTCTTCTAGACATTGTACAAAAGTAAACACGAGGCTCTTTTTTTACACAGTAAAAAAAAAACTGGCCTTTGTGGATCTTATTATGTATTGTAGTACTTGACAAAGGGATGCCAAAGTAATCCTGAGCCCATGAAGTTATCACTTAAATCATGGCTCTTCATGTAGTGCCGTTTGTTTGATCGAAGAACGTGGGTATCCAGTTTAGGCTTGTGCCTGTGCCCTTTAGACACAGAAATTCCTCAAGATTCCTTACATCCTTTTATTATTTTATGCGCCATAAAAGTTGAAATATTCAAATCCTATCTTTCTCTGATGACTGTTGTTTTTAAACCTTTCTAAGGATTTCTCATACAATTGTGGTCAATCCTCAATCCATCTTTGCCTCTCCTGAATGCCATTTTTGTGCCATCACCTGCTGACATCAGCGGTTTCAAATCAAATCTTTCCTTTTTTTTTTTTTTTAGCCCATTACTAGTTATAATTCCCCCTGTACCCACTTTTAGGAAAGTGTTGCTAGCTTGAATGGCTTGTACAAGTAGAATCTTCTTGGAATGGATGAACAAGTACAAAAGTATATTTACAAATAAAATAAATAAAAACAAAAAAAGAAATTCCATACTGTCCGTGATGAAATGCAAGTCAAAGTAAATTTTATCACTGCTTTCTTATTTTCATTTGCACTTTTGTCATTGTCCGAGCTTTGGAGTTTTAAAAAGGTTGGTAGTTTTGTTTCAGGCACCGGTGGTCTAAAGGCAGTGAGGAGTTGCACATTCCACATTTTAATTGCTAGTGCTGAAAGTCTCTGACAACATCCGGAAGCAAGTTGTGTGTGTTTTTTTTTTTTTTTTTGTCTCCAGAGCCTCTATATACCCATCGATTATTACATTATGATATGCTGACATTGTTACCTTTGGGTTGCCTGCTAATACGTCACATGCTGTTCGCAAAACAATGCACCACACTTAAGGGCCGACTTGAATTATTTCAGTTGGATTGTTACAGGATATATCCAGCAGGCCCAGTAATAAAATTGGCATAACTGTGTACACCACCTTGACAAAACTTAATTTACTGGGCAGTACATGACTTCCTGTTCCCCACCTTACGTGACGTCCTGGAATTCCATTCATCAGATAACGCTGAATTATGTGGAATTTGGCTGAACTCTAATACCAAATCCATTTTTTTTTCTCCCTGAAATATAAAAATATCAGACACTAAGTGACCTAACTTAACTGCTATAATAACAGACTATATAATGACTGCTGAAATAAACATTTCTCCAGCAAAACCTGAATCTTTATCGCATTTGTAAAAAAACAAAAAAAATTGGCGCATGTAATAGCTCACAAGCTCATGCTTTCAAAATGTATCAACTGTTAAGTGTAAAATGCGATAATCTAACACCAAATTAATTGTATTTATGTTTCCTTTCTGCTGTGAATATGCCATTTTGCTGCTTTATCAATTATTAATGTAAATGTAATCTCATTCACATTCATTGTGCGTCTTTGTACTTTACTACTACTCTATCAATCAGTTCAACTGACACAAATTGATCAAAACAATAGCAATTAAACTAACTGAATTTCATATTTGAACTAAATTCTCTTTAGGGATGATTTCCAGTAGTATGATGAAATAATCTTGTCAAGTTCCATTTTGTAACAATGCCTAGAATTTTTTTTTTCCCTCCTCGGCTTTTACCTTGAAATCTATTGTATTGTTGAAGTGAATTGAAATGTGGATCCGGGTTCACTAATCACATCATGTGGTACATCAGCACATTCCTTCAAATAGCATGCTACTTCGAACTGCAAGTCATACAGCTGAAGGTGAAAATATGCAGTCCTAGTGAAGAGGTTTATTTATTTAATTTATTTATTTTGCCAGTGTAAACAAAAAATGGAGAAGATGTGTGGTCTGAGTGACTGACTGTACTGGAATTGTTTGTGCTCGAGGTGCGTGTTCAAACAACTGAGTAACAAATACCATCTAGGAATGGTCCCACACTACCATCTCATGAATATACTTAGAAAAGTCTAAAAACAAAATCATTCATTGAATGGCAGTTCTGTGCCAGAAATCACCTTGTTAACTTTGCTCAGGCAACCATCACATATAATAGGCATGGGGGATAGCGTATCTGAACGGATATCAAGTGAACTGAGACAGAATTCTACAAGCTTTTGTATATAATTTTCAAGGAAGATACAGCAAGGCCATCATAACCAAAAATCATTTATTTCTTGATTTATGTCATGACTTGCAGATGGTGGGGAAATAATTTTGAGTAAACAGCAAGAATCCATTGATCCATCCTACCAGCAATATTACTGCAAACAGAGCCAAGTAGTTGATGCAGATCATGTATACCTTGTCATGTCAACAGTACTGTTGGATGCAGTTCATGAGAGATTTGTGCCTAATAAAATGGTCAGTGAGTGCATATTGACCAAATGAACAAACAAAAAAGCAATATTTGAAAACAAATTGTGTAAACTTTTAACTTCGAAGCAGCCAACGTTGACCAAAATCAACACCAAAAAATGTCTCTGCTTATATGATTTTCACGGTCTTGTGAAGTTAATATGTTAAATTTGCTGATGAGCCATTCTTAAAAACTGTCCTCATCATCAGCAAGTACATACTTATTGCACATAGGTTGAAGTCCATGTACACTTTGTGTGTGACGGACACCTAGATGGTGTCCTGAATGATGGATGCATTAAACATCCAGTTTAGCACTTTTCAAGACACATTACATTAAGGGATTTGTTTTAACTTGTCAGTTTGAAGTAGAAGAGCTTATCATATTGTTTTTTTTTCCAGGTTTGTGACCTGCTGTTGATCCCATTTTGGGGTTTCAAAAGAGTCATGAACACTGGCAGGCAGGTCCGACTGCTACTGTGGAAAAACTGGACTCTTCGCAAGAGGCAAAAGGTATGCTGTGCCTCCTCACCTTTAATGGCAGCACACAAAAATAACTCCACCTTTATAATTAGGCTTTCAGCTCTTCTGAAAAATATCAGGGCAACCAGGCCATTAAAAAGACAAGTGTTAAGAGGGCTTTGTTTAGTAGGGTCAGGGGTCATGAGGGACCGCGACTTAAAAGCTGCTGCCTCAATGAGGGCTTAAAAGTATGTATGGAGATGTTTACACCCGATGGCTCTTGCATGAGGCCAAACAAGTGTGGACAGGAACAAGCAAACCTGCAGCTCTCTCTTTTGTAAAAATTCACTGAGCCATTTAGCCATCGTTACATTTCAGAATAATTTCAACAGAATCCTTTTGAAGCTGTGATGAGCACAGACTCAAACTCTCAAGAGAGGCATTCAACTTGAAAAGAAATATAGGGCAGCTGTTCTATTCATTAATGGCTTAATTGCATGTTCCTGTCTGTTTAATAATGAGGCCACATTGTAATTCAAAAAGAACATTGTCATTTAGGGTCTTCATATCTCACGGAAATTCGATGACATTGCGTCATAGTTCATGGCGACGGCCTTTCTCCCATTAAGGACTAAAATTAATAATGGGTCAAAGGCAAAACGCTTCAAGGTCTAACATGCAAAAGCATTTAATTTTTTTTTATCTCCCTTAATTCTGATATATCATATCACTATGGCCGTTCACATTTTCCCTCCTCTATTTTTAAATTATAATCTGAACATAGACATTGAACTGTGATAACACCCTCAATAAGTATCATGAGCTATGAATGAGAGAGCAGATTGAAATGAAATTTTTGGGAAAGTGGCTATGCATTATGTGAGAAACAAAAAGCATGATGTTTGAGGTTCAGAATATGCCTATACACTGTCCCACAGAAGTGCTCTACTATAAGTTATATCTTATATCCCATTAAAAACAATTCCTGGGTAGAATGTGTGATTAACTTAAATTCAATGAACATATGAAGAGTTTGGTTCCAAAATGCAATATATCCATTTCAGTCATTTTGAGTAAATAAGCTTTTTGTATGTTGGCGCCTATTGCATTTTATCGAAAAACACAAACTTTGACTATGAAAAAATACACCATATAGTATGCATTTCTAATGATGGGTTTTTGCACCATGTGTAAGAAGTGCAGGACTATCGCTCTATGGTATTATCTCAATTTTTGTAATTTTGGCACTTATTGCGTTTTGGAACCAAACTCTTCATATATAAATCTTATGTTGTAACACTAAACATTTTTTTCTTATTTTACTTATTGATAAATCCATTATAAAATACAGCAAGTGGCTATCAGTTATTTTTTGGTAAAATCACTTAATTCTCAAAGTACTGAAGCAAATCTTTGTCTGAAATCATTTGTCCTGGCTGTCCAATTGCAAGCTTTGACTAGCAGATTCCTTGGGCAGAGCAAAATTACTTTTAGCCTTGCCTAGGGCAGGAGGGTGTTTTCTGCACTGATACGGACTGTAGTCTTCAGATGCAATGACTGCACTGCTTAGCTGGAGGACATGGCATTCAAAGCAGCCTTGTTTGACTTTTCCAGCTGAAACAATGCAAATAAAAAGGAATGAAAATGTGAAAATGATGTTATGTCATTTAGAATAATAAAACATTTTTCATTCATTTTCATCAAGCCTTCATGGGTTGTATTTATTTATTTATTTATTTTATTCCTGGACAGATTCGACTTGTTGTTGAAATTCTGTGGCCAGTTGTGCTGTTCATTGGTCTGGTGTGGTTGAGGAAGGCTAACCCTCTCTACCGCCAACATGAATGTAGGTAACCCTCTCTACCGCCAATATGAATGTAGGTAACCCTCTCTACCGCCAACATGAATGTAGATAACCCTCTCTACCGCCAACATGAATGTAGGTAACCCTCTCTTCCGCCAACATGAATGTAGATAACCCTCTCTACCACCAACATGAATGTAAATAACCCTCTCTACCACCAGCATGAATGTAGGTAACGCTCTCTACCACCAACATGAAAGTAAGTTACTTAAAGGGGCGCTGTCACATCATGCGTATTTGTGAACTTCAATAATATGCAAAGATTAGCAAAGGTCACAAACTCAAAGATTTACTGGGAAAATCTTGTGGATATTTTGAACTTTGTGTTTGAAAGGATTTTGAAAGGGTTTTGTTGTCCAGCTTTCGCAAACAATAATAATGATAGGAGAGCTATGCATATTTACTTTGAATTAATGGCAAAAAATTAGGGGACAATTCCAAAGGAGACAACTCTGGTGAAGTTCTTGTTATTCTTGAAAAATTTGCGGCTTTAGGCTACTTTCTAGCAAAGCTACAACTAAAAAAAGTGTTATTTTCTATTGGAACTTGTATCTCTGGTAAGGGCGAAAGCTCTTACTCAATGAAAAGAACAGGAAAAGCAATCGCAGATGCCCATGTAAAGGAAAAAAATCTTGAATGTTGCCTCCTTTGCCATGTGGCACCCTGTCAAAACCATGAAAAAATAAAAACTCAAACTAGCTAAGTGTTGTTTGAAAAAGCTCTCTATCCAAGAAATGATCTTACAAGAATGCAAATTATAAACAAATAATAAGAGTTCATGAACAAGTTTGGACTACGAAAAAAATAACTGTCCAAAAACTCAGAAAAAAATAACAGTTCAAAAATTCAATACAACAATCAATCTAAATGACAAAACATCTGACATATTCTAGAATGCAAGGATTGCAATGATAATGCTCAAAGATCCAAAAAAATTTTCACATCTCTTGAAAATGTAGCTCAGGGTAACGATTTCAAGATTGGAGCGAACATTCATGCATGGGTGCGTCATGATAGTGCCCCTTTAAACATCAAAAAATCAATTTCCTCGAATGTTAAGGCTTATTTAATTTTATAATGTACTGTACACAACTGTTTGTTGTTTGAGTGGCAGTCTGTATGTATTAGGATGATTGCTATATAAAAAGGCTACAATTCCAACATTGCTCCAAGATGCATGTACTGTAATGTAGTTAGCTAGTACAATTCAATAAAAGAAAGCCTCAATACCATGTCCTCTGGGTGATAGCTCTCTCTAAACTGGCTGCTTACACAGGTCACTTCCCCAACAAAGCCATGCCCTCCACAGGGATACTTCCATGGATCCAGGGAATCTTCTGCAATGCCAACAATCCCTGTTTCCGGTACCCCACCCGCGGAGAGTCCCCTGGGGTTGTTTCCAATTACAACAACTCCATGTAAGCTGGCCAATCACTCCCTAATTTCCAAAGCATTGATCCCGAGTCAATACAATGTGTGAAACCTGAGGTATTCAACAGTATCCAGAACAAGCCAGCGTGAGCTCAGGCCTTCATTCCAAACAATGGGTTTTCCACAAATTCTATGAATCTAGGTCTTTAGCAAAGACTCTCAGGGTTGATAACTTGATTCAGATTTGTACCTTCTTGGTTAGAACAAAAGCCTGCATGCACACTGGCCCTCTTTCGATATGGCTGAATACCGCTGTACCGCGAGTTCTCATTCATACCAACCCTTCCTAAAATGCTACCCAAGTAAGAGAATGATCCTTGGAGAGAAATTTCATAAAATGACATTTGTGATGAAGAGTAATGTGCAGTTTCCTCTGTACGATGATCTTAGGGTGTGTTAAAGAATGGCTGTATCAGCGAGAAAAGAAAGAAAGAGAAACAGAACCTATAACATCATAGTGTGGGCAAATTTTACATGCAGTTCATTTTACGGTTTTCAAAGAACAAAATAAGTTAGACGGACTACTTTTACAGTAGTCTCGGCAGGAGGGATGAATTTTCATGCGTATTCACATATGTCTATGATTTTATACATGTGCCTGTAGTTGTGACCGTGTCTGTCCAAGCAGTATGAACCAGATGTAATGCAGTGTAAACCAGGGCTTTGTGGTGGCCTTACGATCTCTTACTTTCGATTCAATGTAAAAAAAAAATAAAAAAATTGGAGTGCCTAAGACTTTTGTGCAGCATTATATGTGTGTTTATGAGTGTACAAATATGCACGCTCCTTGTGTCAGTGTATATCCACTCATTTCCGTGCTTTTATCTGTAGACTGGCCCGGTTCTATCTGGACTCCCAGGAGCTGCTTTTGAATGACTCAGGGTTCCAACAACTTGGTAGATTATGGCAGGAACTGAGTGTGATGAGCAACTTCATGGACACCCTCCGCAACAACCCTGCACGGCTTGCAGGTGGGCAATCCCTATGAAATAAATCAATCTATATCAATGGGCAATGATATAAATTGTTAGTTGACATTGCACATTTTGTGTGGATATGGATAGAGGTATAAAATCTAATTAAACGCGTAAAAGTCCTCCATATAATTTTGTTCCAATTGCCTGCACAACCAGTTGGACTCTCGCATGAAAGTTAGAGATGGCAGCAACAAAAAAATTTTTCTTACTTTTCGTCTCCATCCATATCTACGCAACATGTAAAATTTTGGCTGAGATCATATTTATTTTCGATTGACAGTGAGTTGTTAATTGTGTTCCATACTGCAACAATTATTTCAGTATTCTGTGAAAAGTTAGTTCATATTTCCTCATTTTTTGGCATAAATGGTAATACATTACTTTTTAAGTGGTCACCATTTTCACACAAATAAATTCTTCCTATGGAATTAACAGTGCGCCTGGAGGTAGACACAGTTGCAGATTTTAGCCATAGCTCTCTTTCAAGTGAGGTCTCAGTCTCTTCAGTGGTGTGTGCAAATTGAAATAAAATTCTTCTCTGAAGTTTAATGACACGGGACATAGTTGGAATAAATATATACAAGCATTATTGTCATCATGATCAGGAACTGAGTAATACAGCCCAATAATTGCCTGACTGCTTCTTATAGTCAAGTTTTCACACTTCTCACTGTCATTGCTCATTTCCAGTGGCTTTGTTTTCCATCTTAAAATTCCATCTCAGACCGGATTGGATTTTTGTATTTTCCAAATTTTTTGCTGGTCATTGTTGGTCTGTGGTTGGTGAAAGCTAATGCCTCGCCAAGCTGGCAATGTGATGGTCAAACTGATAAAATAGCTGAATTTGCAGACTATCGCCAGCTAGAGAAAATCTGATTGACCAGCTAAATATGTAGCATAGCTTGATGGTTTAATGACTTACTTTTGTACTTGTGAATGCATATTCTGTTTTTTCCCCCAAAGGCTGTCCCCAGCCATTGCTATCCCATTGCTTTTCTTAACGCCAAGGAGTTATTTGCTGAATAATTTTTCTGTGAGCTGCTAATTATGATCATTCAGCAACACATTTTTTTTCTTCCGTCCAGGTCGAGGCCTGAAAATTGGTGATATTCTGAAGGACGATGAGTCTCTCACATCGTTCCTACTGAGGGATGCCAAGCTGTCAGATTTTGTTGTTTACCAGCTTGTGAATGCCAGGGTCCGTCCTGAACAGGTAGGTTTTGCCATCCAGGGTGTAACTTGATTTTCTGATCCTCCATCGAACTGGAACATCTAGCATCTTCTTCAGTCGTGGGCCGCCCCCTAGCAGTGGCATCACCCTAATTCACCCAGCTGGCAATGCTTCCGCTCACCAGCCAGGTCAGCATTGCTGAAAGCTGAGCGCTTGCCATGAGATCTCCCGTGGAACCATCAACACTTGCTTCTAATGAATAATAATCATGTAAACAGATGTGTCATTTGAACAGTAATCATTTCTGCAAATAGCCACTGGGAAATCTAAGAAATTAAAACAAGAAATTGGAACTTCCCATCACATGGTGTGACAGCCATTGTACAAAATCACACCAACATATTTTCCCACTACCCCTTCCTGATTTTACCTCGAACTTTGGCCTGTATTCAGTTGCTACACAACATGTTCCGTAAAATTGTGAGAATACAAACATATCAAGGTCAGGGCTAATTATTTGGTAAACCGTATCACTGCATTTGAACAAAAGTTTTAAGTTTACAATAAAAGCTTAGTGGAAAAGGTGTGGGTATTAATTGAGCCAAGTACTGCAGTCATGTTCTCTCTCCCTGGTCAACCAGGAAAATGTGGAGGAACTGAATTTTAGGATTTGAAAACTGTGAAACAATGCCATGCCCCCCGTTCGGCGCCAAAAACAAAAAAAAAGAGGAAATGCTGTGATGAGCTCACCAATTGAAAATGGTTTCTAAAACCACATACTTTTCACATGCAAAGCTCCGACCATTTTCATATGATCACTCAGCTTTTGATCATTCACCAAAAGCTGGCAGTGGCTCTCCTGGGAATGTGCTGGCTGGATAGTTCCTCATCGGATAATCACCCTGAACCCTCCTGTGACTCACCGCTATTGGTGTTCTGCTGCCTATTTGCTGTCTAAGTAACAGACGGTGACTGGCCCCTGAGAGTCTACGTGACAGAGAGCAGGGGGAGGGGCAGCGGGTGGCAGTGGATGTGTTGGATAGGTTTAGAATGCTAATGGTGACTGTGCAACTGATGAACATACACCCCCCTCACCCTTCCGCCATACCGAGAGGCACCTCAGGGTAGCAAGGTTGGGAATGTGGGGGCGGTATCAATCTCTTCCAGGGATTTCCTGGTTCATTGCTTTTCTGCTTGCGTACCTTCATTATTTATGCTTTGTTTTCTCGTTTGGGTGGGGTTTAGATGTGTCACATCACAGACTCAGTAGTTGAGTTCTCAGGACTCATGTCCTCAAGGGGCTGCAGATAGATTTCTCCATTTGTCAAGACAGTGAGAATGCCAAGCTTTATCGTAAAATGTAGCCATTTTATTGACTTTATTCCATTTTGATGTGAGCACCTGTTTTTAAATTAGTACCTAAAGTGGAATTAAATCCATTCAACAATGATATTTAAGCAGTGGTGTTGTATCTGGATGGTTGATGTCTAGTCAACCCAAATCTGGAACATGGACTGAAGTGAAAAGACCTGTCAAAGGATTTAATGAAGTGCCGTTCTCCTGTAAGATAGGTGCATTAGCACTCACAGTATTTGAGAAATACCCCTCTGCTATGTAACTTGCTGGTGAATGTCTACAGTGGGATAAAATATGAAGAAATAAACATGCAAATCTACTAAAAGGTAATACTTGGAAAATGTAGACGCTCCAGTTAAGGAGCTCCATTAACAGTACTTGTAAAATGATGTATTCCAACAGCCCCAATATTTGCTGTTTCCACCAAAGAGAGATCAAATATGGTTTTTTCACCAATAAGTAAGCTCTGGGCATGCTGGAAGCTTTTCACCTCTGCTAAGGACAACATTGCCCTTACAGCCGCACACTTGTGAACAGAAATTGCCAAAATGCACAATGCCTTCGGTAAATCTATCCACATAATGCTTTGTCCACAATTCCAAAGTAGCGTATTCAAATATTTCAGGTTTTTTTTAAACAGATTTATCGTCTCTGACTAATGATCAAAATATTGTGCAAACATGTGCACTTGTTTTACTAGATGTTTGAAGCTGAAGTCATTGAAGGTCATAGCCACAGTCAAACCGATGAGTCAATGCATGCCGCTGATTTTATTTCCGCAGAGGAGATTATGTTTCACCCCTGTTCGTTTGTCTGTCCGTCTGCCTGTTAACAGGATAACTCAAAAAGTTATGAATGGTTTGGCATGAAATTTGGTAGGATGACAGGTGGTAGTCCTAGGATGAGTTTATTAAAATTTGGAAGTGATCTGGGACATATTTTGCATTCTGGATCCGGGAGAATTACAATATATCTGTCTAAAGGGGGTCAGAGAGCTGAAAAAGTCATGAACAGTTCGGCATGAAATTTGGTAGGATGATAGGTGCTTCGCTAAGAAAGAGTTAATTTAATTTTGGTAGTGATCTGGAACATATTTTGCAACCGAAAGAGCAGATAAATGGCGTGGCTGGGGTGTGCGCTCTACTGAGCGCCCTCCAGTTGCTGCTGTTTTGGCATTTGTATCAGTCATAGATGTATAAAGATAGACAAGTAAATATTTATCATTAGACGAGGGAACAAAAATCACTTTGGTTGCAAAAAAGTATCAGTATCTTTGAGGTGGTGAGTAATTTTTTAGGTAAACAGTGAAGAGCTAAATTGATGTTTTGCCTTCTCAGTTTGCATACGGAGTTCCAGACTTGAAACTGAAGGACATCGCTTGTAGTCAGACCTTGCTGGCGCGATTCATCATCTTTCCCAGCTCCAGTGGTCAGTACAGCGTCCGCAATGCCATGTGCGCCCTGACCCAGCAGAAACTGCAGAAGATTGAGGACAAGCTTTATGCCAACGTGGACTTCTTTAAGCTCTTCCGTCTGGTCAGTTCACCTCAACTACCACTAATGCCTTTCCCATTCAGTTTTACCTTCTGACTGACTTGTGCTAATTAGCAAATCCCGGTTGATGAAAAGATATACTGGGGGGTATCAAAACACTACCTCAGGTCCCCTTTCCCAGTAACTGCAATATGATTGGTTGGAGCAAAATTTAAAGACTATGAATTTCTGCATCTTCAAAATTCCAGCTGCTTTTAACCCTCTCCAGCCCAATTAATTATTTTGAGATATGAAAAATCTTGCATTCATGGAGAATAGCTCTCATACACTAGTGGCTGCAGGTGGAATAACATTGTATTTTTGCAATACTGAGCTGGGAGGGTAACTTCATCAAACCATTTCCCATGTGGTCTTTATATTTTATAATCAGTCATCAATTTATTTATTGTTGCAAATTTGCAACATGAGCCTGGAGAGGGTTAAAAGTAATGGAGTTTAGCCCTGTTGATCAGCGCCATGATGTTCTGGGTGGCAAAAATATAGGATTTTGGCCCCTCCCCAACTAAAAGCTAAAGGTAAGCTTTAGCCATGCCTGCATAACCCTGCCCCAACCAGTAACACTGAATTAGTTCAAGGCTTTTATTTGTAAATAAAAAACACTGATTTTTGTCCTGATATGCAGAATTCATGCACTATGTATTAAAAGTGAGTCATGCCTTCAGCCACATCTCCTGTGAAACTCAGCTCTACCAAGAAATGCAGCAAGTTTCCATATCACCTTACAGATTAAATTTGGTGCTATTGGTCTTATATGTGCTCAGTCAAGTCTAGAGTTGAGGCCTAACATTATGCCATGCTTCCAAAAATTATTTATTTCTGTTTTGAAATGACAGATGGCCAAAATGCAGTTTTGTGTGTTTGCGGCCTCTGGCTTTGATCCATCTGAGTGTTGAAGATCAAATCTTTTTGCTGGTCATCCAATTCTGAATCAGTGGTTTCATTCCAGATTGAGTGAGTGGGGGAGCATTTGGTGAAAGCCTCAGGACGATGATGTTCGCCTGCCCTATTTTCATAATGAGATTACTGTGGACACACCTCCTGGCTAGGCTAAGACCGAATGAAGCTTCCCATAATAGCCACTGTGTGCTAGTGTACCGCAGAGTAAAAGCTGACACAGTCACATTCATCAGGGTTCAGGGCCAAATCCTTTTTGTTTTCTTGCACAGGTGAGGTGGTGTGCTGCAGATATCTTTTTAAAAAATACCTTTCTTGAGTCCCGTTGAGATACATAGATTATTTTATAGGGCCATTTTCAATCCATTTGCACCAAAATAGGCTAGTACTTCGAGTCCCAATGAAGGACCCTTGGAAGATTTACGGCAGTGCTCTTTGCTTTATTCCCGCTCTTTTGAGAGGAGTCTTATCTGTTGCGACGCTGTGGAATGTCATAGGAAGGATGTCTTATTCTGGTGCCTGCGTTAGCACACATAGCATTTCCTGAATAGCAGCCCATTGTGTTTCAAGGCAGTCGGAAGAGTTAGTGGTGAAACCATATTTTTACTGGAAGCGATAAATATACTAAATAAAAGAATATACGTATATCTTTGTTTTTCCCCAAACTGATATAAACCCTCTACCGTTTGATGCAAGTTAGCTGAATAAATTTCTGCTGCAACCATTGCTTGCCAGATGAGCTTGTTTTACTTTTTCAAGGAATACACTGTTCGCGATCTTGGGAACGGGAAAGGGTGGGACATTGTCAACATCATTATTCATTTGTCAGCAGACAACATTAAAAATAACGTTTTTATAAATTATGATTTGCTGCTGTCATTGGCGTACTTTTCTCATTTAAAAATAATGCTCTGCAAAAGTTTGGTATGTGCAAAAGTATTAAAACATAACAGCAAGTTTGGAAAACAGTATAAAAACTTATTATATTGAAGCGGGGCTGTAGTCTGAGTGAGACTTTAGTGGCGAATTCTTTCCATTTCACTGGCTTTTGTGTCCCCTCTCATGTCAATCAATTTCTTCTTCTCAGCTACCCCAGGTTCTCGACAGCAATTCAGCTGGCATGGATCTACATTTCTGGGCTCGTGTGCTATCAGCCGTATCCGAAAAACTGCAAGAAGTAAGCATCCCTCGGCTCCAGGATTCCTGGCCCTTATTTTTAGCTTCCAGGAAACTCTGGCTTCCTCTCTGGCTTTGTGTATACACAAACTGGGAATTTGGTTTATGGTAGGACTGCTTCGGGGGACAACAAGCCATCACTTTCTGGTTCAAAGTTCGAAAGCCTAATTCCTCCAGCTATTTCACTGGCTGGCTGTTGACACAGGTATGGCTTTACAGGTGAACTGTGAGATGTAGTAACTCTCGTATTGCACCTCCCTACAATGGCAGCGGCAGTCAGTAAATGTTGGTTGAATCCGGCGTGGTTACTTCCTGTGGGTGGGGCTTGCAATTGTGAACCATCGCCTGAATTAGGCTAAAACCACCTTGGCGCCCATTCACTACTTTTGCTGAGTGACTGGGAGATGGCTCCTGACTTCTTCCTACAAAATCTGTTGTTTTATGAGCTTTGGAGTTCGCAATAAATATTGCTTACTTATTCTGTCCAATTTGCTGGTCAATTTTTTCTGGGAGGTCATGGATAATAGAATGATAAATAGTTCTATTTTTGGCAATTTCATGCTTTTTTCAAGTGTTTACCGCTTACTGAGGTATTAAGAGGCACAGTCGGTGATCCTAACACCTAGCAAGTGAGCATGTTTGAGCCATGGGCTCCCCCATCATACATTCAGTGAATCAATTGTATTTGGGTTTTGTTTCCCTGTCAAAAATAAGGTTCGGGCTCAATGTGCAACATCCCAACTCATCATATAGTGATGCTACCTGACCAAGTGTCAATATACAACAAAAAAAGGAGTCATTTAGCATCCTTATTTGACATTTAGGGTTAGGGGTTGAGTTAAAACCTCTTGTACCCTGGACTTGCCATCTGAGGGATTAGAGCCCTGCTCTGACCTTGCCTTAAAGCGCATTACTACTCCAAAGCAATTCTGATTTACGTTTGCTAATGAGTAACTAACTGTTCATTTTTTCAGTTGCGAGAATCAATCAGTAGAATTAGTTTCTGTCTCCCATGAGTTTGTATTATTGGTCATTGAAATAATAATCAAGCATTTTCCTATCCACCTTGGGACATAACTTGTCAATGTCCTTCGCTATACTTTTTTTCTGCGTCAGTTTCCGATTGGCTTGATACGCCTAAGAAAATGTTTTCAAAAATGTGGTTTTGCGAGGTCAGGTCTGCGTGTTAAGTTTGCTTGTTTAAAAATAAAACTGTCTACAACCAGTGACATTTCCATAATGCACTCAATATTAACTCTCAACCTGCTTCTCATTAAGAATCTGACATTTGATTACATTCAATCACTGAGCACATTGGCTATCAATAAACTGTGTCGCCAGTAATGATTACGACATATAGCTCTGCATTAAAGAGGAAGGCAACAATATGAAATAGCATAGACGGCAATTAACTGAAATATCTCAAAATTCCCTCTTGAAATAGAATGTTAGTTCGTAAATGCTGCTGAAGATGGAATTTAGACAAGGTTTAGATGTTGTTTCCAATTAACTTAGAAGATAATTACCATTTATACAATATTATTGTAGAAGCTGGACTATATAGACATCATCAATGATTGTGCAAACATGTACGTTTGATGCATGGAATGCATTTTAAATTATTTTAAATGCATGCCATGCATCAAACTTTCACGATGCACCAATAACCAGTTTACTAAATTATTCAATTACCAACAGGTTGACATTAGAAGCGTTGGTAATTTAATTAATTAATTATTATCGCTTCGTAGCAACCGCTGTGCAGTTGCACTTCCTTGTAAATGTAGCTTATTCTTTTGAACGCTGAAAACATTTTGATCAAGTGCAATCTTAAAATAAATTAGGTTGCACTGTTGAGAAAAATGCTTGAACGGGAGATGGAAAAGTGCTCAATTGATTAATTATTTGTTTGTTTTTTTTTACCATCCCTACAGTACCACTATTAAGTATGTTGTCTTTGAAGCCTCTCGCTGATCTCTGTCATTTATTAATCAAGCCATCTTAAACAGGTACTGCTTGAAAGAAATTATGCATTTAAGGAGCAGAGGCTCATGGCACGCCATACAGAGTTTTCTCCTGCTACCTTTGGCATTCGGGTTTAGGTGGTTAAAGGTTAGGGTTTAGGGAGCAGGGTTCGTTATAAACTAAGGACACTAAGGATGCTCAAAGCCTCCTTTTTTGCTGTATAATGATGCTTGGGCAGGTAGCGTCACTATATGAAGTGTTGGGATGAGACTATGCTCCAATGTGGGCTTATAAATGTTTCATGTTTTGGTCCACAAGTTTAGTAACATCACTTTAACTCTCAATCGTGGATATCTAAGCTTTTAAAAAGCAAGTTTCTTACAAGCTGGTATTTGAAAAGATTCAGTCTCCAAACTACTTTGCACTGCAAACGTGCCGTTGGACGTCTGTTAGACTTTTTAACTTGCATATGCTCATTCATGGAGTCCCTTGCCTCCCACAGCTAGCGGAAAGGAGTAGCTCAAAGGAGCTTCTGCAGGTGCTGTACCCGCTATTCCAGACAGGGGTGCCCTCCTCTTTCAGCCAGCTGATGAGCACTGTGTCAGACCTCTTCTGTGGGTACCCAGAAGGGGCAGGTACCCGAGTCTTCTCTTTCAACTGGTATGAGGACAACAACTACAAGGCCTTCCTGGGGATCAATGGGACCCAGAATACAAAGAATTACATCTATGATGATACCACCAGTGAGTATGAATCAGAATGACTATTCCCCTGGGGAAACTTTTTAAAGTGCAGATGCATCAAGGCAGATATCATGTCATCATTGCCAAAATGTAGGAGCCAAAATTTCGGCCCGTTTCCATTGGATCGGGAAGTTCAGGTTACTGGGGAAAAAGTGTCTGAAATATGATAATCAATGGTATGCACTCAGCATAGGAACTAAACAGTCCTGATAAAACAGTTTGCAAATATTGCAGAAGCATTAATTAATACAACCCCAATTCTGAAATAGTTGGGACGAAGTGTAAATTGTGAATAAAATCAAAATGCTGTGACTTTCAGATCAATGAGCCAATGTGGTATTTACAATAGAACTCAGATAACATTTCCAATGTTGAAACAGACTTTTGACAATTTTATCCACAAAATTAGCTTATTTCAAATTTTCTGGCAACAACAGGTCTCAAAAAAGTGGGGAAACAGGCAAAAAAGGGCTGAAAAAGCAATTAATATATAAGAGAATCAGCTGAAAGAACATTTAGCAAGTAATTAAGTTAACTGGCTTCAGGTGTGTAACATGACTGGCTATGAAAGGGATGTTTTAGCAAAGATGGCCAGAGGATCTCCAACCCATGAAGGCTTGCGAAAGAAAATTGTGCAATAATTAAAAAATAATTTTCCTCAACGTCAAATTGCAAAGGTTTTGAAGGTCTCATCGTCGACAATGCATAACATCATCAAAAGATTCAGAGAAACTGGAAAAATCTCTGTGTGTAAGGGACAAGGCAAAAGACCTTTACTGGATGTCTGTGATCTTCGGGCCCTCAGACCCCACTGCATCACTCACCGGCATGATTCTGTCATTCACATTACTAAATGGGCCCAGGAATACTTCAAAAAACCACTGTCTGTAAGCACAGTCTGCTGTGCCATCCACAGATGCCACCTAAAACTCTATAATTCAAAAAGGAAGCCATTGTTGAGCATGATCCAGAAGCGCCGCCGTGTTCTGTGGGCCAAGGCTCATTTAAAATGGACTGTAGCAAAGTGGCAAAGTGTCCTGTGGTCAGAAGAGTCCGAATTTGACATTATTATTGGAAATCATGGGCGTCGTGTCCTCTGGGCTAAAGAGGAGAAAGACAACCCCTCCTGTTATCAGCGTTCAGTTCAAAAGCCAGCATCTCTGATGAGGATGCATTAGTGCATACGGTGTGGGACACTTGCATGTTTTAAAAAGAACCATGAACGCTGAAAGGTATATAAAGGCTTGAGAGCAACATATGCTCACTTCCAGATGACATCTATTCCAGAGAAGGCCTTGTGTATTTCAGCAGGACAATGCAGAACTACATACTGCAGCTATTACAACAGCATGGCTTTGTAGTTGAAGAGTCTCTGCGCTGAACTGGCCTGCCTGCAGTCCTGATCTTTCACCGATTGAGAACATTTGGAGGATAATTAAATTAAAAGCCCGACAAAGGAGACCCAAAACTCTCCAGCAGCTGGAAGCCTGTATTAAACAAGAGTGGGATCAAATTCCAAAAGCTAAACTCAAGAAACTTGTCTCCTCAATGCCCAGAGGCCTCTACTCAGTGTTGATAAGAAGAGGGTATGCTACACCATGGTAAACAGGCCCCTGTCCAACTTTTTTGATACCTGTAGCAGCCATAAATTTGAAATGAGCTCATTTTCTGGATAAAATTGTAAAGTTTCCCAGTTTCAACATTTGCTATGTCATCTCTGTTCTATTGTGAATAAAATACTGGCTGATGTGATTTGAAAAGTCATTGCGTTTTGATTTTATTCACCATTTACATTTTGCCCAAACTATTTCGGAATTGGGGTTGTACTTTGCAACATTATATCAAAGTAAAAATGCGCTAATATGCCAAGGATGTAATACCAACAGGGACAACTTTCATAATAATAATAATAATAATAATAATTACCAATCGTGGTCATCATCATCATCATCATGTTTCGAAAAATAGTGGCAATTGAGCAAGAGATATGACTTTAAACACAATGGGCACATAGAGAAATTATATACAGTACAAGCCTTCCGTAGACGTGAAGAAATACACCTCCACCAAGGAAAGAAACACCTTACATGGTGTATGATAATAAAGCTTTACACAGATAAACACCTTTATGATTGCATTGGAATTTGCATTTTGGCGGCGATGGATCCATTGAAGCAGTAATTCTTCAGTACAAACATTATCAGCGCCGATGTTATCTCTTTTTTAACTCCCTCTCTTTCTTTCGCTGTCAGCCCCTTTCTGCAATGCACTGATGCAGAACTTGGAGTCCAACCCAGTCACCAAGATTGTGTGGAATTCAGTGAAGCCATTGTTGATGGGGAAGATACTGTACGCCCCTGACTCCCCTGCTGTCAGACAGATTCTTCGAAACGTAAGAACTCCAGTCTGAATTACGATGCCCGGATAAGTAGCTTAACACATTTGTGTAAAGGCAGAACAAGTCTCTCATGTGTAACATTCTCTGATGGATCCTGTTGAGCTAGATTTTTGCTGGTGAGGTCATTTCCCCTTTAGTGAGATGATGAAAGTGCACGGTTCTGAATAAACAATATCAAGGTTGTCAGTGGATGTGTTTAAAAGAGCTTAGGCTGCAAGCACTTGCACAAACTTTGTATTTTTTGTGATTTTTCAAGTCTCAAGCACATCATTACGAGCATTTATATACAATATGCACTGCTTTCACATTTTACATAATAGCCTATATATCCATTTATTTTATGTGGTGTAGCAATGCACTACAAGTAGCTTGCCCAGGGGAACCATGGTAGTGTCTAACCTCAAAATCAAACCGAAAGGTTTAAAGGCCTGTTGCTGACAGTCATCAAAACTGAAATTGAGCAATTTTACAATATTGCGCTGTGAATACCCAGGTGAAAAAATACTATACTTGAATTATACTTTTACAGACTGTATTAAGTATGGTGTATGTTTTTTTCCGCCCCCTTTATGTGTAATTAAGTGTGCTCAAGTACTCATTGAGTACTACTTGTGTACTACTTCAGTACACTTAAAGTGTACACTTTCTAAAAGTATATATTAAATATATTGCAAATTATGCACAAAAAGTAAAAGTATATCTGTAATAACTTTTGTATGCAACAAATGTACTTTTAATATAATTAAGTGTAATACTTTTTCACCTGGGTAGGAATTATGCAAAAAATGTATTTGTTCCCTGGACATGCTGAAAATTCCTTGACTATTTTTAAAGCTCAGGGGGTACTAAAAAGAGAGATTCTTTTTTTGTTGTTTTTTGTTATTGTTTTCATGATAGCAATTTTGTACAAGTTAAACAGTTTTAGGTGTAAAGTGCCTAATAATCGGTATGATAAATGATACACTTTTTGAGATTTTAATTGATTGACCTAAACATTTGATATTATTGCCTTAGGTCGCAAAATATCATACTTTTGGTCATACCGGGATAGTGGTCACTGCAATTGGTGACATTTTAATGGGAATAGTCTAACAACTTCTGTCTGACCTGTTCAAGTTCACTTTTCCATCTCTCTCCCTTGTTTAAGGGAATTTCACTTTATGAAATTTCAACTTCTTTATATTTCATTAATAATTTGAAATGCCAAAGGGTTTAGGCCCCTACTCTGTCAGACAAGAAAATCACTATGGTTTTCTGGAAAAGCCCTATTGCCACAGTCTGGTTACTTCGCAGTTTGGCAGATATGCTGTCATATATTTTGGATTATCATGCAAGGACTATCATCTCAGGGAACTATTCCAAACTTAATTGCTGAAGGCCGTTATTGCCGCAAATTTAGGATACTTTAGCTGAAGTATCTACTTAGTGACAGGGACAGATGCACAGCTGTGGCCTTGTTACTCTTCAAATCATGAACAAGGACTGACTGTCTCATATAAAGAGGTGGCCCTTTATTCAAAGTTGGCAGCAGAAACTGGAGAGCCATAAATAGACAGCCAGGCCTTGTACTCTCACTATGATGGGTGTTGTTTTGCAACTTTTGTTCCAATAACCTGAAATACAATATTGTGCTGAGCACTATTCATGGAAATATTTCCACATCTACGCGTGCCGCCTGGAAATCTACAACTCCATTTCCGAAAAAGTTCAGATGCTGGGTAAAAGTATCGAAAAAACAGTCTGCAATGATTTGCAAGCTCATTTTGAATATGATGTTAGCAACACATTTAAAAAATGAATTTTTGAAGAACATTATATGCTGAAGAAGATGAAATTCCCATATTATTTGTCATTTTACTTTGAGAAAAGTTAATACCTAAATTACTGAACTGTTCTTTCTTAGAGTGGTGAAGCCCTTGCCATCTTTACTACTGAAAGACTTTTTACGACTAATCGTGTTATGGACATGTTGCCAGTCAACCAATTAGCGGCAATATGTTAACATAATTCATCTTTTCCAGTCTTCTCTTGCCCCAGTCCCAACTTGAAACTTGTTGCTTGCATCAAATTCAAGAGCAGATCTGTGTGGATCTGACCATATCAGACAAGGACCAGAGGATAACCACACTTTTCAAGCATATTCTAGCTTTATCCTTTATTATAGTCTATTTGGGACCATAATTTACAAAAAAATGAACATCATGCTATATCGAAGGAGACTTGAAACATGCGATAGACACAATAAAGTGGTGTAGAAACTCATTATTTAAACAATAAATCAGGTGGGAAAGTAGGGTCATTTTCTCATAGATTGTATATGATTGAACTTCTTTCTGCTCTGAAAACGTTTTTTGTCCGTGAAACTCCTTCCTCAGAATTATATGCCATCGAAAAGTCAACGAAGTTCCATTTTCTTATTTAGTCCCAGACACGTTACGTCAGTTACTGAAGAATGTTACGTCAGTTATTCTACTTTTTGCTGTACTGCCAGTCTGTCTTGAACAAACTCTTAAACCAATAGTTTACATGTTAATCTGAATTTATTCTGGTGAAGTCTTCTCTTGATTGCTGACTTTGATACTGATACGCCTACCTCAATAGAATGTACTTGATCTGTTCAGCTGGTGTCAAAGGGTTTTTCTGAGCCAGCGAAGGAATATTTCTGTCATCCACCACAGATGTAATCTGTGGTCTTCCTAGCCTTTTTGCGTCCCTGAACTCCTTATGCTTTCTTTTTAAGAATATACCAAAAAGTCCAGTTAGACAAAGTTAGTGATTTCTCTATTTCTCTGGCGGGTTTCTTTTGATTTTTTTTTTTTTTTTCAAATAATGGCTTGTTTTTCTGGCACTGACAGCTCTTTGGATTTCATATTGAGAGTTAACAGCATCAGATTCCAAATAAAAACGTAACTCAGGAAATAAAGTTTGCCTTTTATGTGTTCACTTTTAAATGAAATTGTATGGAATAAAACACATCTAGCCACGGAACAGCTGAGCATCCAATTGTCCAAATATTTTTTGTGCATAAAAAGGAGAACCTCTTAAAAAAAAAAACGCTGTAATTGCTACGCCATCTGCAAAGCTTCCGATGTGCTAACCCTAAAACAGACAGAATTTACTCATTTTCAACTCATATTTGTTATTTAATTTCAAATCCCATACTCTGTGGTCGAAAGCTAAAACAATAATAACATTGTCAGTGTTAAAATATTTAGGGACCAAACTGGACTTTAAATACAGCTGCTATTAACTCATTCCCTATGGAATACTTTTTTTATCAAGTTGTCGCGTTTGTGTGGAATACTTTTCCTGAAAATTACACAATATAAAGCAGGGGTCCTCAAATCTGGACCTCGAATCCAAATCCAGCCCAGGTTTTCTGTTATCCCAGGCAAGTTAGTGCCTCTGATTGGCCAGACTGTGTTAACACCTGACTCCCAGGTAAAGGGAGGGTGGAAAACCAGCAGTCCTTGGACCTCAAAGGGTATGATTTGAGGACCAGGGATATAAAGTATTGAAGTACAGGTCGCCCATCACCACGATTGTCAACTGATTTAATGTTTTCATCGGACCGCAAATGGTCATCCGCGCCGCTGGCACTGGCTTACCGTAGGGAATGGTAGAATTTGCCACGCCGTTGGCAGTGGCTTGCCATAAGGAATGAGTTAAAAAAGGTGCGATCTTTTATGATCACAGCATGTCAGGACATACATCATTTAGGAGACCGCAAGAATAAAATTTAGTTCCCTCATCCCTGTGTTAGATCATTTGATTTTGCTTTTGACACTGTGTTCATGTGCTTACTTCTGGCCAGGCCAATACTACATTTGAGGAGTTGGAACGGCTGAGGAACATGGGGAAAGCCTGGGAAGAGGTGGGCCCTCAGATGTGGAACTTCTTTCAGAACGGAGTCCAGATGAAAATCATACGGGTAAGCCCTGAATGAGGGTAAAGGACCACAGACGCCGATTCGAGGAGAAAAGATGACTGATGGATTTATAAACACTTTACCTGTACACTATACCTATACACCCAATACAAAATCGTTTTCAAGGACATGGAAGGAAATTAAGTTTATGGTAAAAAGATTTTATTATTTTTACGGAGTACGTAACTAGTATTTTAAGATGTTTTATATGGTTCTGGAGATGTGAAAAAACCTCACAAAAAGCAAATTCACGAAGAGGTGCTTCATGTTTCTCACTACTAATGTGTTCAACTTTGTGTCTTTTTTTTAACTGGTATTTATATGGTATACTGCATTTGGAAAGTTTCATAAAGAGATGTTTCCCAGCAACTATTACCAACGTTACTATACCCCATAGCCAAAAAAGTTGGGACGCTGTGTAAAATGTAATTAAACAGAATTAAATGATCTGCAAATCATTTAAATCGTATATTTAATTGAAAATAGTACTCAGACAACATGTCAGGTGTTGATACTGAGAAATTGTACTGTTTTCTGAAAAATACATGCTCATTTTGAATTTGATTCAGGTAACGAGTTTCAAAAAAATAGAGACTGGAGCATGTTGCATCACGTCTTTTGACAGCACTCTGTGAGCATTTGAGAACTGAGGAGGCCAACTGCTGGAGTCTTGAAAGCAAAATGTTTTCTTGCTTGACGTAGGACTTCAGCTGCTCAACACTTTGCAGCCTCCTATGTCATATTTTTGTGTCATTATGCGCGCATGTGGGTGACAGGATCGGCTGCTGCCCAGCCAGTTTAGCACCCAGGCTCTTTTACTACAAAGCTATGTTGTAATATGTACAGAATGCGGTGTTCTGCAATGTCTCGCTGAAATTAGCCTGGCTTACCCTGAAAAAGACATCTGGATGGCAGTATATTTTGCTCCATATCCGGTATACTGTCTATAAATGTAATTCAGCACTAATGGTGCCTTCTCAGATGTGCAAGTTACCCATGCCATGTGCAGTAATGCATCCCCATGCTATCATGGATGCTGGCAGGCACTTGAACTGTACACTGAAGATATGAATATTTTGATTGGTCAGATCACATGACAGTTTTCCACTTCTCCTCAGTCCATCTTAAATAGGCTTGGGCCCAGAGAAGATGGCAGCATTTCTGGGTCTTGTTTACCCACTGGTTAATCTTTAAATGGCTTGGCTGGCATTTGTGGATGCAGCTACAAACGGTGTTCACTAACAATGGTTTACAGGAGTGTTCCTGAGCCCATGCAGTGCTTTTCACTGAAGAATTTATGCGGTGCTGCAGAAGAGCTTGAAAATCATAGCCATTGGTTCTTTGCTTTGTCCTTTGCAAACTGAGATTTCTCCAGATTCTTTTAATCCTTTAATGATGTTATGTGCCATACAGAATGAAATCTTTAGACTCTTTGCAATTTTATATTATTAAATTGTTGGATTATTTGCCCATGCAGTCTTTCAAGGAGTGATGAAGCCCTAGCCATCATTACTTTTGAAAGACTTTTATACATCCCAATTTTGTTACTGACCTGTTGCCAATTAAGCTAATTAGCAGTGAGATGTTCCACTTGCTGTATTTTTTTTAGTATCATACAACTTTTCCAGTCTTTTCTTGCCCCTGTCCCAACCTGTCTGAAACGTATTGCTGGCATCAAATTTAAAATGAGCTGATATTTTTCAAAAAGATTGATCTGTTTCATTATTTTGTACTGTATTTGCACTATTTTCAATTAAACACCAGGTTTAAATGATTTGCAAATCACTGAATTCTGCTTTTAATTACATTTTACCCAGCGTCCAAACTTTTTTGAAGGTGGGGTTGTACTTTCAGGGCAAAATCAACAGTTTCATGCGCTTGTATTTTCATGAAACATGGCATTGAACAAGCTTGATATTGTAGTCAACTAAATTCTCAACAATGACACAATTTTTTATTTAAGTATTATGACAAATTTCTGACCTCACAGAGCACTATCATGAATCCCACGGTAATGCACTTCATGGATAAAGCTCTGGAGGAAACTCAGTTTTCAACCAAGGATATCCTCAACTTTTTGTACAATGGACAAGAGGAGGATCGTGAAGAAAACATGCCCAATTTTGATTGGAGGAACATCTTCAATCTGACTGACCAGGCCATCCGCTTGTTCAACCAGTATTCAGAGGTTGGTGACAGCATCATGGAACCTTACTGTAAAGTGTCCTATTGCCTCCAGGTCACTAGAACATGTAAAAATTCAGTTTGAATTCATGCATCATCTTTTCAAACTTACATGTTTCAACTTGCCCACTGGGCTTGTGTCCAACATTATTTGATGACCACTTTTTTTAGTGAATATCCATGCTATAAACTCAGTTAATTTAATGACTGTAACTTTATCTAATGTATAAAGTTGGCGATTTGCTGTAGATGTTGACATGATCATGATATTTCCAATCCAAGAATGTTATCATTAATTGCTGTAGCCCAGTGGAGTCTTCATGTGCATCATATTAAGGGGTCCAAGTTCATGCCTTTATCCAAACTCTATTTAATATTAAGTTGTTGTTCTCTTATTAGCTCTGATTTTGGTTCCTTGCAGTGCATCAACCTGGATAAATTCATTGGGAACACAGATGAGGATCAAATGACACACCAGGCCCTATACCTCCTAGATCAGAACAAGTTTTGGGCAGGGCTCATCTTCCAGGATATATATCCTTGGACCACCAAACTTCCCACCCATGTCAAGTTTAAGATCCGCATGGACATTGATGCAGTGGAGCGCACAAACAAGATCAAGGACCGGTAAACATTCATGAATAAGCAGAAAGACTTTCATATTGCATAGCCTCAAGGGACGGTGTGGTAGCTTTACCACTTAACTACTTTACCACTTATGTGTGATTCAGTTTTCTGTGTGGATTTTTTATTGCCTCAAAGGTTTTTTTTAATACATTTTTTCAAAGCCACAGTGAAGTATTTCAATGACAGGAAATAAACTGGACAGGGAAGAGATATAAGTTTGAAGTGACAGGATCTTCTATCTGTCCCTGGGCTCTATTTTTGTTCCTCTGCAAATGGAAATACATGAGGTGGTATGTTAAGCACAGTTTTGTCCATTGCAAATGGCTTACTTATCACCTTCACCCAGTTTGGTAATTTCTGGCTCTGAAAGAAAAGCGTTTGCTTCTCAAGGGATTGAACTGCGCAAATAGTGTCAAAACATGAAGCTGGTGCTGTGCATTTTTCACATCATGGGTCTAATTACCATTTTGACTCACCCAAAGCTGAGCTGTTTGTGAATAAACACATATTGTTCCCTTCCCTTTCTGATTTTCGTTAGGAACCCCAAGAATAATGCCAACAATGGTGGTAGGGTCTAACGGGAAGGGGAGGGTGAAGTGGCTTTTTTATACATGTGAATAGTTTCTTTGTGTGGGATGAACGCCAATAATTACAGTAGAACTTGCCCAAACCGTCCTTTTATAAAACGGAAACTCGCTCATACCGGACAACAGATCAAGTCCCGATTTTGTCTGTAACATTTTCTCATTAAATGAACATTGAATGCACCGGATTTTGTATAACAGATTTTCGCTTACAAAGGACAAAACATCCAGTCCCATGACAATTAATTTCCATTGAAAAGCACACGTATATACCGGACAAGCTGGTTTGCACCACACACATGTCCAGTTGCAACGGAGCAAGGAAATGAAGTTCGGCTCTCCTCTTTGAGGAAACTGAAACTGGCACAGTTTCCATCTTGGCTGTGTTATGGCCCCAATTTGTTATTACATTTATAACACAACAGCAACAGCAAGGGATGACAAACACAGTTTTAACAACTAAAACACATTTAATTTTTAACAAAGACAAAGACTAATAACAACCTACTACTAAAGACCAAGATTGATAAATAAGAAAAAACAGAAATAATTACAGTCCCTTTTTAGTGGGGTGGCTTGGTGATGTCCTGGATGAAGAAAATGCTCAAACACAGTCAAAGAAATCCACAAAAGAAACGTCACAGGTCTTGAACAGAATGGCAGGTCTGGTCATCTTCTTGCAATTTCTCCTACTACTTTACTGTCTCAATTCTTTTCCTTATATACTCTTTTGCAGACCCCACCCACGTTTAGACCTCTTTTTTTTAAATTTTCTGAGACTTGCCCCAGACATGTCCAGGACATGTCTAAACATGACTCCAGTCTGAGCTTTACAAAAAAAAGGTAAATACTGCCATCTAGTGGCCTATATTCACATTACACCTCCATTCCAAAAGGGAAAAATTTTGACTCATAAAGGCAAAATTTTTCTTTTCAATACAAAATGGTTAAGTGAACACTTGTCTATATATACATATCATACAATATTCAAACACATGATATATATATACACATTCAAACACGGGATATGCAATCAGCAATTACATTGTCTGTACCCTTCACATGCTTAATTTCCAAGTCAAACTCCTGTAAAATCAAACTCCAATTCAACAATCTCCGATTCTTGTTTTTCATCTTACTCAAAAACATTAACGGATTGTGGTCAGTGTACACAATCATTGGCTTTTGTCCTGTACAAACATAAACCTCAAAGTGTTGTAAAGAAAGGACCAGAGCCAACAGTTCCTTCTCTATTGTGGAATAGTTCCTTTGGTGGCGATTGAACTTCCTGGAGAAGAATGCCACGGGATGCTCAATGTCATCAGAGTCACTTCTCTGTAGGAGCACAGATCCACAAGCTTGGTCGCTAGCATCGACCGCGGTGGAGAACGGTTTGTTGAAGTCAGGAGATTTGAGCACGGGGAAGTGACACAGCAGAGACTTCAGGCGATCGAAGGCTCTCTGGCATGCATCATCCCAGGTGAACTTTACGCCTTTCTTCAGTTGGTTCGTTAGACTGAGAGCAATCTCAGCAAAGTTCTTGCAGAACTTGCGGTAGTACCCGATCATTCCAAGGAAGCGGCGCAAAGCTTTTTTGTTGACAGGAACTGGAAAGTCCATGATGGCTTGGACTTTAGCATTTATGGGTGCCACCTTACCCTGGCCAATGACGCAGCCAAGATAGGTGACAATAGCACAACCAAAGTCACTCTTGCTCAGGTTAACAGTCAGGTTAGCCTGGGTCAGGCGCTGGAACAACGTCTCTACATCTTTTAGATGTTCTTCCCAGGAGTCACTCCATGTGATCAGGTCATCGATGTACGCACCCGTGTGTGGCAATCCGGCGATTGTAGACTGTATCATCCTTTGGAACGTGGCTGGGGCATTTTTCATGCCAAAGGGTAGGACTTCATACTGGTACAATCCAGATGGTGTGGCAAAAGCAGAGATGCTCTTGGCCCTCTCAGTTAAAGGCACACACCAATAACCCTTCAATAAATCAATCTTGGTCAGAAACTTTGCTTGCCCTACACTATCAATACAATCATCAATCCTAGGTATTGGAAACACATCAGTTCTAGTTACAGCATTGACTTTGCGATAATCTGTACAGAATCTAGTACTTCCATCAGGTTTTGGAACTAGCACACAGGGTGAACTCCAATCGGAGTTGGAGGGTCTGATAATATCATGGTTTAACATGTACTCAACCTCTTTCTCAGCAATCTTTCTCTTTTCAGGATTCATCCGGTATGGATGCTGTTTTATTGGTTTGGCATCACCAACATCTACATCATGAGAGGCTATAGTAACTCTCTTTGGAACATCAGGAAACAAATTCTCATATTTCTTGATCAACCTTTCAAACTGATCTCTCTGTGAGGGTTCTAAGTGCTGGAGTTTTACATCAAGATTTTGCAACACTTCAGTGTTTGACAATTTACATGAAAGAACTTCAGCTTTAATTTTTGGTTCATCATCTTGAAACTCCCCCTCATCTTCACACGTTTTGACCATAGGAGAATCTGAAGTGACGGCAGCAACCCTAGCATTTCTGTCATGATAAGGCTTCAGCATGTTAATGTGACACAATTGTTTTGGTTTTCTCCTATCTGGAGTCTTCACAATGTAATTGAGATCACTGAGTTTTGTCAGAATTTCATAAGGACCATGAAATCTAGCCTGCAATGGATTGGACTGCAAGGGAAACAACACAAGGACCTTTTCCCCTGGTTTAAACTCACGGCTTCTAGCCTTATGATCATACCAAGTTTTCATTTTTCCCTGACTTGATTTCAAGTTCTCTTTGGCAAGGTCACAAGCTGCACGCAATCTTTCCTTGAACTTGCTAACATAGTCTAACAGACTGATTTGCGGCTCTTCCTCTTGCCATTGTTCACTCAATAATAGCAAAGGTCCTCTCACTTCATGACCAAACACTAGCTCAAATGGACTGAATCCAGTAGACTCCTGCACTGCTTCTCTAGCTGCAAACAACAGCAAATGAACCCCTTCATCCCAGTCTTTCTCATGGTCATAACAATAAGTCCTCATCATTGTCTTGAGAGTGGAATGAAACCGCTCTAAGGCACCCTGACTTTCTGGATGATAGGCACTAGAAAGAATCTGTTTTGCACCTAGTTCATACACAACCTGCTGAAACAATCCTGAAGTGAAATTGCTACCTTGGTCTGACTGAATTTCCCTGGGAAGGCCAAACAACGTGAAGAACTTTATCAAAGCCTTCGAGATTGCAGTTGCCTTGATGTTACGTAGAGGTATGGCTTCGGGGAATCTGGTAGATGCACACATGATTGTCAACAAGTACTGATTTCCAGATCTAGTCTTGGGTAATGGACCAACGCAATCAACAATGACCCTAGAGAATGGCTCCCCAAATGCTGGGATAGGCTGCAATGGAGCTACAGGTGGGTCTAACTGGTGTTTTCCAACTACCTGACAAGTGTGACAGGTTTTGCAAAAGTTGGAAACGTCTTTCCGAAGCCCAGGCCAAAAGAAGTGTTTCATGATCTTATCAACAGTCTTGTTAACACCAAGATGACCTCCTAAAGGTAAACTATGAGCCATTGTTAAGATCTCATTCCTATAGACCTTCGGAACAACAATTTGCCTGACCACTGTCCAATCTGCATTGGCAGGGATATCAGGAGGGCGCCACTTCCGCATCAACACACCATCCTTGAGATAATACCCAACTGGAACTGCGTCTATTTCTTTATCAGGAAGGGCTCTCCTCTTTAGTACACAAATTTCAGGATCATTAGTTTGCTCCTCAATCAACGGCTTTCTGGACAGAGACAAGTCTCCAGACACATCAGAATCACCAGACCCATCCGGCTGGCTGAATAGAGAACTGAGAAAAGAATCTGATAAGTCCTCAAACGGAGAAACCATAGTAGGCCAATCAGAGTCATGAGGCGAACCACCTGAGTCCTGACTATTCAATGTACTGGACGGCACCACATCATCTTCTTCTTTAGCCTTCTTGGCCATAGCACGAGTCACTGCGCAAGAAGGATACAGAGATGGGTCCTCACCCCCTTCTTCAGTGCTCGGCTGTGAAGTAAGATGTACAGGGGGAACTACTTTGCCCCCAGCCAGGTCATTGCCTAGCAACAGAGAAACACCCTTTATAGGTAGACTTGACATAAGTCCCACCTTTACCTGTCCTGTAACTAAATCTGACTTCAAGAATATAGAGCGCAGGGGTACAGATACAGTCCTCCCTTCAATACCTTGTACAAGTATGAAATCCCCTGAAGCGGTCTCATCACATAACTCCAAGGAGTCCATCAACAAAAGTGACTGAGAAGCTCCGGTATCCCTTAGGATATATATGGGGACAGGAGTAGTATGCTCATTCAGAGCCACAAATCCCTCTGACACAAATGGAAGAAATTCCTCCCTCACGAAGTCAGCTGTATCAGGCTTTTTAGCCCCACAAGAAGCAGGCAATTTAGCAGATTGGTTATCTACTACAGGGGTTTCTAACCTTGTTTTCACAAAGGCATTTGGTTTGGTATCCTTTTCTTTTTCTTTCTTAGCTTTAAGGAACCAACAGTTAGTTGTAACATGACCAGATTTCTTGCAATAACTGCAAACTAGACCACTTTTGTCACTGTCAGCTTTCACACTTTGATCAGACCTGTTACTGGATTTCTGAGCACCATCACCAGATTTGTCTTTGTCTTTGGGTGAGGAATCTTGGGTATCACCATAACCCTTTTTCTGAAATTGGGACCATCTATTATTACTGCTAGACTGAAATTTGGACTTATGTGTGAGAACATATTCATCTGCAAATTTGGCAGCTGATTGCAAATTCAGTGCTTGCTTCTCATTAAGGTAGGTCTTAACATCATCTTTAACACAGTTCTTGAATTCTTCAACTAACACCATGTCTTTTAGTGAGTTGAAATCATCCTTGACCTCCATAGAAGTACACCAGCGCTCAAAGCAAACCTGCTTTTCATTAGCAAATTCAACATAAGTCTGATTTTCAGATTTCTTCAGACCTCTGAATTTCTGTCGGTAAGCCTCTGGAACCAACTCATAAGCTCTCAAAATAACCTTTTTGACAACCTCATAATCAGAGGAATCATCTGCAGACAAAGCCGAATAGGCTTGTTGAGCTTTACCCTTGAGGACAGTTTGCAACATCAGAGGCCAGTGTTCCTTTGGCCACTGGCAACTCTTTGCTACCTTTTCAAAACACTGGAAATAGTTGTCAACATCCTTTTCTGAAAATGGAGGCACCAGTTTTACCTCCTGGCTAGCCCGAAATTTATTTTCTGTTGCTATTTTTATTTTTAGTTGCTCCATTTGGAGTCTTTCTTCTCTATCGAATTTCTCTAATTCAAAATCTCTCTGTCTTGCAAATTTTTCTAACTCAAATTCTCTTTGTTTTTCTTCTCTTGCTAATTTTTCTAACTCAAACTGCCTTTGTTTTCCTTTTCTTCCCTCTCAAATTCTCTTTGTTTTTCTTTTTCCTCCCTTTCTTTTTCTCTTTCTTCCCTTTCTTTGTCTTTTTCCTCCCTTTCTTTTTCTCTTTCCTCCCTTTCAATCTCTAGCATTTTTAATTTAAGTTCCATTTCTATATTTGGATTTTCCACTGGAAACTGTTCCAGATCTCCTGGTGCAAACACATTTTCATCAATGTAATATTCAACTATCTCTCTAGCCAGTCTTGCTTTTCGCATGGCTGGTTTTACCTCTGTCAGCTCTAACTGTCTGCAAATTTCTAGCAGTTCTGTCTTTTTAAAAGACTTCAAAACCCCTACGGTTGGTGATGCCAAGAAATCATCCATTGCTGTTGTCAATATATATCTAAGAAAATTCACAAAAACAATTTCACAATTTGGAATGTTAGATTTTCAATAAATTACTCACACAATGGTCTATCCCGGACCTTGAGCCCCCAATTTGTTATGGCCCCAATTTGTTATTACATTTATAACACAACAGCAACAGCAAGGGATGACAAACACAGTTTTAACAACTAAAACACATTTAATTTTTAACAAAGACAAAGACTAATAACAACCTACTACTAAAGACCAAGATTGATAAATAAGAAAAAACAGAAATAATTACAGTCCCTTTTTAGTGGGGTGGCTTGGTGATGTCCTGGATGAAGAAAATGCTCAAACACAGTCAAAGAAATCCACAAAAGAAACGTCACAGGTCTTGAACAGAATGGCAGGTCTGGTCATCTTCTTGCAATTTCTCCTACTACTTTACTGTCTCAATTCTTTTCCTTATATACTCTTTTGCAGACCCCACCCACGTTTAGACCTCTTTTTTTTAAATTTTCTGAGACTTGCCCCAGACATGTCCAGGACATGTCTAAACATGACTCCAGTCTGAGCTTTACAAAAAAAAGGTAAATACTGCCATCTAGTGGCCTATATTCACATTACAGCTGTAACAACCAGGAGTCAATGGAAATGATAGCAGGAATTATGACGCCTGAAACGCCACGCCATCCATCAAAAGTACTCCTCAGCCTGGCAGCTAAGCAAGAAACCTAAATTTCAGACTCTACAAGAACTTTTAAAAGTTTGTGTTCAGAATTTAGGTTTATATTTGCTCTCTTAATTTTCATGTCCCAAGAGTTAAACAATGTCTGACAGTAGTATGTGAATGAGGAGCAATTCACACAATTCTCTCTGGTTGAGTTTATTCAAGTGTTAAAGAGGTTTGAATGATTTCTAAGGCTTGAGTCTTTATGCAAGTAATCTGTGGAATCATGCAACCACTCAATCTTGGGGTTTCTAAAGGGAGGTTTGTTTATAAGGCCAGTGGCTAATCAGTTAAGTGACGGGACTTTTCCTCTACCATCACTGCACTTCCTCTGGGTTAAGTTGTCACTCATCACTAATGCCATGTGTCACTCCCCTTCACAGGTACTGGGACCCAGGCCCAAGAGCTGACCCCATGGAGGACCTCCGCTATGTGTGGGGAGGCTTTGCTTACCTGCAGGATATGATTGAACATGGTATAATCAAGAGTCACACTGGTGTGGATTGGCCACTGGGAGTCTACATCCAGCAGATGCCATATCCCTGCTATGTGGATGACCTGTGAGTCCTAAGGTTTTACAGGACAGTTTGATTTCAATGTATTAATTACTCTGATAGAGCAGCCGTGCAATATTCGTTGCATCATCAGTGCGATTACGGTAAAAAGTTTTGCGCCAGTTCTCGGGCAAGGGGTCCATTTAAAAAGCTGTAATATAGCTCACTCGGTTAAGGCACTGCGTTGCAGTGCAGAGGTGACTATCACGTCGCGGGTTCGAGCCCCGGTCATACCAACCGGAAGTGGTATGCCAACCGCACAGTTGGCCATCGCGCTACAGGGTTTCAAATTGGGAAGGGACTGCCGGGAATAGGGAATTAAATAAATAGCTTTGTTCGTTGCTCAAGCCCCTCCTGTTGGCCAGACGGGCGCTTGTCAGGAAGATTTTAAGTCTGTTCATGTCCGGGTATCCTCCGCCCTCGTTCTGAACTTGCGAAGATTCAACCAATGAGTGTATAAGAAGCAGTGGCTGACAGGCACGCGCTTCAGAGGAGAGCCGCGCACTCCTGAGTTGGCAGCAAGGGGTCACAAATGAGCAAGCCTTGTACATAGTTCACCAATTGGGCATTCCAGATTCGGGTGGGATTGGAGATGCCAAATTTATATTAAAAAAAAAGAAAAGAAAGCTGAAATAAGAACACTGGGGGTTAGTGTTCCACACACATACTTGCACGTACGCCCACATGGACACACATACACAGGCATGCACACACACACACACACACACACACACATGTGCGCATACACATGCACACAGTTATTTTTCTGCTGAAGAAAATACCGTGCAGAGCTTGTTTTCTTCCAAAAAGCAAAGTGAAGTGCCATTCCATTCTGACAGAACAAAGCCAGTGTCACTTTGTTACTCTTTTCATCCCTAGTTTTATTCCCTTGATTGGGTCTGCCTTCTTTTGGGTAATCCCATATCTCCCTCTCCAACTTGTCTGCACATGACACACATGCAAAATTCTGCCAATCATTCTGCTCCCTGCTTCCAATGTCACTCAACTGCTATAGCCCTATACAGCATGGAAATCAGGCAGCTAAAGGAACCAAAGCCAAACTTTTGATGGAAATGAGGTCGGCTTTTTGTTCAGACGAAAGCATTTCATCGGAATTTAAGCTGTATAATTCAGCACGCTTCAACAAAGTATAAATAAACTTATTGGTAAAGCGACTCATAAGCTGAATCCAGATTCCATTGGCTGCAGGGTGCATCAGGGTCAAAATCTAGACGCCAAATTAGCATTGTATCTATTTATTAATACTGCAATTAAAGGTTTGCACTTGAATTGGCTGATGTAAATTAATTTAATAATTTATAAACAAAACATTCAATTGTGATAAATTATTTTCATGCATAATGAGTATTTTAAACCAATAGTAGGTGTTTTCTGCAATCTGATTGGTTAATTACCCTTGTTGAATAGTGTTCGACATCCCTGAAATGACAGGACCTTTTCACCTGCTCATGAATACATTACCATGCAGAGGTGTATAATTCAGGGGTCAGAAAGTAAAAATCCTAACATGTTTTCATTCCAACCATAAACTCCTGTCAGCAGATTTGACTTGTTAGTTTTACCACCCAGCTGAAGAATAGTGTCAGCTGCCAGGTCTTTTGTGGCTGGAACAATATCCTGGGATGGACTTTTACTTTCTGAACCTGGATTATACCCCTCTGCTAGCATGAAAACGGACCTACTTTCGCTCATTCAGCCCATCAGTTCAACTTGACAGGTTGCGGGATTCTAGCGTGTGACTCAATGACCTAATTTTGACGGATCACGTCGCCATACGAAAGAGTCCGTGCAAAAAACGTTTCTTTCTCGCTTATGGTTTACAATATCGATAAATAGTTACGTTTGTGAAATTTATGGTTTACAATATCGATAAATAGTTACGTTTGTGAAATTTCCTGGGATTCATTAGAATTCAAGGACTGTAAATTTAAACGTTTAAAACCTCCGACTAACGTTGTCGGTTTCAAACTAAATTTGCGGGCGTTGAATTCCAATGAATCCCGGAAATTTCAAAACGTAACTATTTATCTTCATATTTATTCACTATAAACATAATAAATTCCATAGATAATACCACAAGTGACAGAATTGTATTTTTGGCTTCTGGGGTGCTTTCTCTAGCACCAAATTAAACGTTTGCAATGGCGTAAGGATGATGCTACTTTCCTTCTTTTAGTAGAGTATTTACAGCTGAAGAAGACTATTGTGGACAGAAAATGGGTCTCCACACTCCAACGACTGACCTAAATCTCTATCATTTTGCTTTTCAACTGCCTGAACTCTTGCCTGTCCTTTTTCCCAAGCTACCTTTCCCCCATCACACTCTCGGTTGCCTGAGCATGAGAAATTTTTCCATGAACTCTCGCACCTTCACCTCCCTTTCCATTTTTATTGCTGCGCACTGCAGTGAACCAATTTCATAACTTTCCCATGTGTTCTTTTAAAAATACATTCTTCCTCCACATATTCGTCTTTCCCACATCTGTGCCTAAACACCATTCTCCTTCACCCTGCTGCTATATGCCCGTACTCTTCACACCGGTAACTTATCTGATGGGTATGTGTGGCACACTTTTATGTGCGTGCGCTTGATAATTAATAATAATCCAAGTGCGTATACCTGGCTCTTCACAACTTTTTGATAACCACTGTCCTGCATCCAATTAATTCTGATTGCATTTCTTTGATTTTCTGAGCCTAAAACTTAGTTCATGCCCCGAGTAAGTGAAAAAAGCCACAGTGCAACAGGACTCAAGCCTCAGCTGTACGTTTTGTTTGTGCAAGCTAATGCACGGAAATCTGTACATTGACTGGACCCTCATCGCTCGGTGAGACTGAAGCTGACCTCAGGCCCCTCCCTGTTTTCCTCTAATTGCAGCTTCATGATCACCTTGAATCGCTGCTTCCCGATCTTCATGGTGTTAGCCTGGATCTACTCTGTCTCAATGACGGTGAAGAGCATTGTCCTGGAGAAGGAGATGAGGCTGAAGGAGATGCTGAAGGCCATGGGCGTAGCCAATGGCGTCATCTGGTACACCTGGTTCATTGACAGCTTCCTCATGATGGCTGCGAGCACTGCACTGCTCACTGCCATCGTCATGGTAACAAGCTTCTAACATCACTATGTGTTACCTTTTTGTGGTTGGACTTGCAGCAAATGTTTTGGCTCAGTTTATCTCCAAATTTCACAAGCGTTTAATCAATCATTTCCAAGCCTCATCTCAGCAAACCCATCCCTGGTGTTGGTGTCTACAACAAAGTATTGTACAAGGCTAAAACTGGTGAAATCACAGAGAATCACCTTAAATATGGCTCACAACTGATCTTTCTCTGGTCTTGGTTTTATTTATCTGAATCATGATGAACAAGTAATATTTTGAGGGAGATTGGTCATCACAGCTGTATTCTTTGGTCTGTACAATGGTGATGGACGACCAAGGGCTGGTGTGTTACCTCATAATTTATACCCCAAAGAAATAAGAAGGCATGGGAGACCATTCAATTTTTCCTAATCTTTACTGTGAACTTAAATGAATGAAATGAATATGCCTCAATTCATTTTTTATTAGGTTTTCTTCTTCATTTTCATAAGGTTTTTTGGGGTTTCAATGATAACGTCAAACATTTTTTCAGAAAGTATTTATTCAAACATAAGGATTTTTTTTCTTCAATCATTTATTTTTATGATCAGCGTCAAATCTTTGTTCATATTTTAAACAAATATTGTGAGCAATTACAGCAACCACATTTTACATAGCCTTTCAGGAAATATTTACCGAAAGTCCCATTATTAGTGGAGGGTACTGTAAAAGATGATTTAATGCTGAACATTTTACCGTGCATTATCACATCAGGACAGACCTACATCCTGTGCTTTGTTTAATGAATTGACATCAACATTTTGTCGTTTTTGGCATGTGAACACGGTGCACTGCGTCATCAGGACACCCTACGTCTCAGCACAATGTCACATATAAATATAATCTTTTGGCTCTTGCGCAACACACACAACAATGACCTCTAGTGGATATCATGAAGATAACCTAAGTGCACTTCCTCGACAGATTTCACCATTTGGAATTTTCTCCTAGTTGAGTTAATAATTTTGCTCCATTGCAATCTTTGCACAGAATATGCAGAGGTATTCCTTCTTACAAAAATGTACCCACTAACTTGCAAAAGCTGTTTAAAGGAGCCGTATGTAAGTTTGTGGCCAAAACTGGTAGTGCAGTCACATTCAAAATAGTGCAGAGCGCAGTATCCCCTCCTCCTCTCCCCCAGACGAGAGGTTGCTAGCTAGGTTGCCGGATCCTGCAAGAACGTCTACTACACAGAGCTACCCTGGCTACGTTTCAATATCACCAATGATTTGCTCTCACAGGGTTGTGTTCATTTCTGTTCAGTTCAGAAAAGATTGAGACTAATGACTAACTAACTTTAGCAATGGTTATAGTGGTCAACATACTCGTCACTCTGCTGTGCGGATAGCCCTCTAAAGTCCATACTATAATATGTATAAAGAATGAATGAGGACTCATTTGACCCATGCACTGTTTCAATTATATTTCATATTGCCATAATGGCTGCGCTAATGTTGGAACGGTTTCAACAGCGTCTCAGCATAATGTTAGAGAAATAGACTCAAATAAGGCATTGTTAGCAATGACGAGTCACGGTTTTTATTTCTCAAACAATTTGATACCTGGTCAATTCGATGACCCACCTGCATACACACTAACATACCATGAACGAACATACAGTACATAACGTTACTTGACTGTAGAGAATATTTGAAATGTCCGTGCCTACATTAAACAGAAGTAAGTTAGCCAAACTTAGCTGAATCGTACCTGTCCAGGAGAAAATGAGCAACTTCTGCATTGGTCTTCAAATTCTTGAATCCATCTTTCAAAGGCATGTCCTATACAGATCCTTGTTTTGTTCCTGACTTTGTCATGCTGTATTTCGGAATCATAACGAGGCCTTTTAGGTTTAGATACGTCAGACATTTGTGCTCCGAAACGCTGGTAGCTGAAGCTCAGTGGTAACTGGCAACCTGGATGCCGAATTGCTACTGACTTCGTGATTGGGAGATAGGTGGAGGGCGGCACAACAGGCCAAAACACAAAATGACAACATCAACATTAGTTGTGGGCTGCAACTTCGCTTTTGTAATGAGAATATTCTGGCTGAACTACTGTTGTCAGTGATATAAGCATTTGAATTTAACATAATTCTTTAATGTCTGGTGATATATCAGGGCCATTTCATGATTAAGCAACATACATTTCTTAAATACTGCTCCTTTAACTAAAATGTGTTGTTGCCTTGTAGTTGGGGAATGTGCTGAACTACAGCAATCCCATCATCCTCTTCCTGTTCCTGCTGACATTCACCGTGGCAACCATCATGCAGTGTTTCCTTATGAGCGTGTTCTTCAACAAGGCCAACCTGGCAGCCGCCTGCAGCGGCATCATCTACTTCACCCTCTACCTGCCGCATATCCTATGCTTTGCCTGGCAGGACCGCATTACCAAAAACATGAAGATAATGGCGGTACGTCACCATATACTGTACCTTCCTCAAGGAACCACATCAGAAAAATTGGGTCCCTTCTGCGCATACAAGCCTTTTTTTTCCATTTCATGTCCTTAATGCACTTCCTGTCTGGAGGTTTAAATTCCAGGCCTCAGAGGACAAAAGTGCTATGATGTTTTGCTTTTACCCGTGAGTTTAAACCTGCTAATTTCGCCAATATATTCAACCTCCTGGCTGAACGGTTTTTAGTATTAGCAAATCAAGCCATATGGGACAAAATACTCAGAAGCACTTTTACTTTCTGGACCTGGATTCTGTACCTCTGCTCCTGTCATTGATTATTTGTTCAAACATAAATATACATGGAAGGAGAGGAGGAGTACGAATGTGTACAAATAACCTTTTTGAATTTGATGATGTTGAGGTATGCCGTTTCAGTACTGGGCACTGGGATGACTTCATTTCGATGGTGTTTTAGAGCTTGCTGTCCCCGGTGGCTTTTGGCTTTGGGACGGAATACCTGTCCCGGTATGAAGAGCAAGGTCTGGGACTTCAGTGGGACAATATTAGGACCAGCCCCCTCGAGGGAGATGAGTACTCCTTCTTAACCTCAATTTCCATGATGATATTCGATGGCTTCCTCTATGGGCTCCTTGCCTGGTACCTCGACAATGTATTTCCAGGTGAAATACCTTCTAAGGGCAGTCAAATTCACTCTCAGTTACTTTATTACCGAGCTGAATATTTAATAGCATATCCTCTCAACTTTAAGCAATAACGGTATGAAGGAAGAGCATTTTCCTTCTTTATGGTACAAATAATTCTCCAAATGTATCCTGAAAGGTATAAAAGTATTCTATACATACCAGTACGCATGCATACCAAATAAAGATAACTTTTGCTGATTCTTTCTTATGCTGATCAAGAGAAAAAAGATAGGAGGGTAAAAAGCACGAGAGAGCAATCATAAGATATTGCTGAAAGCTGTTATGATGTGTAAAAAATATTATAGGCTCAGGTAGCTATAGGACATGTCTGTAAACCTCATCCGTGAATGTATACAGACATTTTTGAATGACTGTAGATGCTGTCAATCCAGTTAACACAGGATTCATTGCCTCTACTTTACTCACGCTTTTACAGGCCAGTATGGGATTGGACGACCCTTTTACTACCCCCTACAACCCTCATTTTGGTCCGGGCCGGGAACTTCTGAAGATGAAGGTCAGCAGCTGCCTTTGAAACACACCACTGCACAAATGATTGAATTACATGTACGAAACTTAAAAACTTAGTACATGCTGTGCCCATGAATGGCACTTTGTTTAGAGTTATTATGTTGTACATTATTTGGAGGAGTCGTGCAAAGCAGCGGTTTTGGGAGTCAAATCTGGGATAGCAGCATACCTTGATTACAGGAAAGGTTATTGTATGTTGAAAAGTTGCTCTTTGTTGAAGAGAAGGTTAACCCTCTTGTTCTGAAAAAAGTCACCAGCTTGCTGTTGAGCGGAGGAATTTGTTAAATGATAAATGTGAAGTTAACGCATCAGCACGACCATCTTGATGAATTGTTTTGGCAAATAAAGTATAAATAGAATTAAAGATGGATGAAATTAGTGCACATGCTCAACCGGTAAGGTTGTGATGATGACATTTTACTGGAAGTTCCATCTGCCTATGCTTTTACCAAGCACCCAAAAACCCAGATAAAATGGAAGATGAGCTGACTATGAAGCCACCTGAGTCAGCCAAGGACTCCAATGGGTCTGACAAGAAGGCCTGCAAACACCAGGACCTTCGAGTGAAGAAAGAGAAGGATAAAGAGGAATGGCAGAAGAAGCCGGAAGACACGGCTCAGGGCCAGGGTAATGCAGCACCACAGCCAGCAGGTAAACTTACCGGAAAAACAACCAGTATTAAGGGATCACAGTGAACCAATTGAGCACATTTTTCTCATGGATTTTGAGTAGGAGCTTAGAGAAGAAATAATTTCCACAAACAAAGCGGTTTTTTTAGAAAGCAGAATTTTCTCAAGTGTTAGTCAAAAATTAACCGTGTACTCAGGCCCACAACAGCTCAGTTGACAGCTTCATTGTCCTTGAGTTTGTTTGCTGTACCACTAGTCATTCAGTCAGGGCCGGTACATTGCATTCTTTATGTTAATATGTGCTGAAAGTGTTCATTCCATTCAAGGAGAAAAGAAGTTTGTCTTCACCAATTTAATAAAATTCTAATTCGCTTCTATCCTTTAGCACGCTTATTCTTGATCTGTAATTTCCTTTTCCTGTTTTTGTCTCGTAATTGTGCATGTGTGTGCATTTGTTTGTCTGTGACGTTGTCTCACTGCAGTTTTCCCTCCAGGGAACCTCTTTTTCGAACCTGAGCCAACTGGTCTCATTGTTGGCGTGGCCATTCAGGATCTGGTCAAAGTTTTCAACAGAAGTTCCAGGCCAGCTGTGGACGGTTTGACCATCACCTTTTATGAGGGACAGATCACCTCCTTTTTGGGCCACAACGGGGCAGGAAAGACCACCACCTTGTTAGTGGTATTTCTTAACTCTCCTTTTTTCTCTTTGGCCTGTCTGAGAGCCACGCAGTGGTATTAAGTATAGACTGTCCCTCACAGTCATGTACCTTATTACTCTCTCATCTTAATCCAGGTCCATCCTCATGGGTCTGTTCCCACCCACCTCGGGCACAGCTTACATCAAAGGGAAGGACGTCTGCACCAAGATGGATGTCATACGTCAGTCTCTGGGCATGTGTCCTCAGCATAACATCCTGTTTAACCAGTAGGTTCATGCTGGGTTCCATTAAAACGTACTGATACACCTTCTACTATTTTTACTCCAGCTAATAATAATAATAATAATATCCGCCAAGGAGGTTATGTTTTCCCCCGTATTTGTCTGTTTGTCTGTCTGTTAACAGGAGAACTCTTTTGAGTTATATAAGTTTTCAGTTATGTAAGGTTTGGCATAAAATTTGATAGGATAATTGGCGGTAGTCCAAGGATAAGTTTATTTAATTTTGGAAGTGATCCAGAAGATATTCTGGATTCTGGATCCGGAAGAATTAAAATATATCTGTCTAACGCAAGTCTGTGTGATATTTCTGACTGAATAACTCAAACAGTTATGAGAGGTTTGGCATGAAAGGCAGAATGAGGGTGGTGGTCTAAGAAAAATTCGATTTTTTTCGATTTCGATTTTCGATAAAAAAACTTCTGTGAGCCCTAGTCTCAAGATTATCTCTGTTGGATTTTATTAAGAAAACTAAAAGGTGTGAAATCCTGCGGTGCAAAATTACATCAAGTAATGCATACGACATAGCCTGACCTAAAGTCTAATGGTGGTGTTAAAGCAATTGAGCCATTGACCCCAATATTGATGTATTGGTTACTGAGACCGTTAATTATTGATGTACCAAATTTCAGAACTTTTAAACATATGTTTTGGGGGCTGCTATAGACTTTGATGTCTAAATATAATAAGATAACTAAAAATAGAAATATGTGCCTTCACACCTTTGGTGCTTGGCCCCTCATAACAATTTTCATCATGATCTGTGTCTTCTCCTGAATTGATCCCCAAATCAAGTTTTGAATCGCAGTCATAATCATGATAGACCATTGTGGTCGTTGTTTGTTAATGAATATGGCTGTTAAATTTGTAGAGAATATGCCACTATAATTTGGCTGTTTCTTTAAAAAAAAATCCGAAACCAACCATGACATATACAACCTTATTATACTATTTTGGATAAAAGCCATTGGTCAGTATCTACATAATTCAGCATACTTCTTTTCTACATTCATATCGTTTTGGATATAGACACATTTTTGGTACCCAGTAGTGCTTAATCAACTGCAAATTGTAATATCCAGGATCTATCAGTAGTTCAGTAAGCACACAGAAAGACTTGTCTTAACCATTTCTTCCCATTTTCCCAGCCTAACCGTGGAGGAGCACATCCTATTCTATTCTCTACTGAAGGGCAGAACAGAGGCTGAAGCTCTGCAGGAGGTGGAGGACATGCTGGAGGACCTGGGCTTGCCACATAAAAGACATGATGAGGCACAGAACTTATCAGGTGGGCTTCTCAACCTGGTCCGTTATAATTCACCATCTACCTCTGGCAACCAGTGGCACATGACGTAGTTAAGCTAACTGGATTTCACTGTCTGGAAACTAGCGTGGAAAAATATTTGGTGGCCTGTGTGGCTAAGATCAACTGGAACGCAGTGGTTTTTATTCAACATTTGAAACTGGTCACAGCTGATCCACTGCTGGCTGGAACTGGCCTGCGATTGGTCAAAGCCTGTAAAAGCTGGTTGATCCAGCAAGTAAAATGGTGGTCGAGCTGATTATAGGATGTTTAGGTGGTCCACATGCTAAAACTAGCTGGAGGGGTCAAAACATGGGTTTATCCAGCTTAGGCTAGTTTAAGATGGTATTTTCAGCAGTGTGAGGTGTGAGTTACTTCCTCCGTTCTCGAAGCCTAGGCTTTTGGGTTCCTGGTGTACTTGTTTGCGCTGAAACTGTACTGAAGCTGAATTCCAAAGTGGGAAGAAAAAGAAAAATGTGTAAATATTTCTGTTCACAACTTCCAGGAGGCATGCAGAGAAAGCTGTCAGTTGCCATGGCATTTGTGGGCGGGGCAAAAGTAGTCATCCTGGATGAACCCACATCTGGTGTTGATCCTTACTCACGACGGTCAATCTGGGACCTTCTGCTAAAGTATCGCTCAGGTATGTGCAGCTCCATCAGCTGGCGAATGCAGAGCATTGCAGCCATAACACCACTTCTACCATCTTAAGGTCCCAGTGTATTTGCATCCACATTTAGCACTGCACACCATGTTTGATTCACAGCCTTTTCAAATTGTCTCTGTGCAAAGACTTCACCATATATGTGAATGTAATTTTAGTGATACGAATGAGCATGCCTGCATTGTGGATTAAAAAACAAGTGCATATTATGCAGTGAGTTCTCTCCCTACTACCTCCCCTTAAACCCCGTAGACAGAACAGTGATCCTTTCCACACACCACATGGACGAGGCAGACCTGCTCAGTGACCGAGTGGCCATAATCTCCAAGGGCCGTCTGCACTGCTGTGGCTCGCCGCTCTTCCTGAAGAACTATTTTGGCGTGGGCTTCTATCTGACATTGGTGCGGCGCATGAAAGATCAACATCCGCGGAAGAAGAAGGAGGTAACTGACCATGAGCACTCTGAGTGCAAGAGCTTTGCTCCCCAGTGTGGCAAATGGCTTCCCCATTCCCCCTCACACTGCTCAGTCCTTTCTCATTTTCCTCTGTCTCTTCAGACTACTCTGTCACTAATGTCTGGCACAGCTGCTCTGCAGGAGTCCCCATAATTTGGCATCACTTACGTATGTGTGTGATTGTCGTGTATCTAACCCTTTCACACTGCACATTTTTCTGTAACTTTCATGCCATTGTTATGTCCCTCTCTGCGTTTTTTTTTCCGTCTTAATTTCAATCATGTCTTGCTCCAAGATAAAGACATTCTGTCATGTCCTGAATCTTCATAATTGTTTTCCATTAGAATCCATCTGTCCTTGTCTGTTTCTCCTCCAGTTTCCCAAATTCAGGGAATCCCAGACCCTGTCCTGGGGCCTCCCTGTGCATGCTGGTTTTTGTTTTAACCATGATTGCCCTTGTAAGATTTTAATGAGCTGTTAATTAAAAGCTGTTATTTTCTGTCTTTAGCTAAATTTTAATGCAAATATACTTGTGTTCCAAGAGAAATAAAAAAACCCGCCATATATAAATATATATATACACACATATACATATATACACAACCCCAATTCCAAAATAGTTGGGACAAAGTGTAAATTGTGAATCCATTCTAAACGCAATGTCTTTCAAATCACACCAGCCAGTATTTTATTCACAATAGAACAGAAATAACATAGCAAATGTTGAAACTGAGAAATTTTACAATTTTATCCACAAAATGAGCTCATTTCAAATTTGATGGCTGCTACAGGTCTCAAAAAAGTTGGGACAGGTGTGAAATCCCCTCTTCTTTTGAACACAGAGTGGAGGCATCTGGGCATTGAGGAGACAGGTTTCTTGAGTTTAGCCAATGGAATTTGATCCCACTCTTGTTTAATACAGGCCTCCAGCTGCTGGAGAGTTTTGGGTCTCCTTTGACAGATTTTTTTTTTTTAATTATGCGCCAAATGTTCTCACTCTGTGAAAGATTGGGATTGCAGGCAGACCACGGTTCAGCACACGGACTCTTCTACCATGAAGCCATGCTGTTGTAATAGCTGCTGTATGTGGTTTTACATTGTCCAGCTGAAATACACAAGGCCTTCCGTGGAATAGATGTCATCTGAAGGGGAGTGTATGTTGCTCTGAAACCTTTATATACTCCTTTCAGCGTTCATGGTGCTTTTTAAAACATGCAGGTGTCCCACACCCTACGCACTAATGCATCCCCATACCATCAAAGATGCTGGCTTTTGAACTGAACGCTGATAATAGGAGGGGTGGTCTTTCTCCTCTTTAGCCCGGAGGACACAATGCCCATGATTTCCAACAAGAATGTCAAATTTGGACTTGCCTGATCACAGGACACTTTGCCACTTTGCTACAGTCCATTTCGAATGAGCCTTGGCCCACAGAACACGGCAGTGCTTCTGGATCATGCTCAACAATGGCTTCCTTTTTGCATGATAAAGTTTTAAATGGCATCTGTGGATGGCACGGCGGACTGTGTTTACAGTGGTTTCTTGAAGTATTCCTGAGCCCATTTAGTAATGTCAATGACATAATCATGCAGTCTGTGATGCAGTGGCGTCTGAGGGCCTGAAGATCACGGGCATCCAGTAAAGGTCTTCGGCCTTTTCCCTTACGCATAGAGATTTTTCCAGTTTCTCTTAATCTTTTGATGATGTTATGCACTGTGGATGATGAGACCTTCAAAGCCTTTGCAATTTGACGTTAAGGAACATTGCTTTTAAAGTATTCCACAATTTTTTTACTCAAGCCTTCACAGGTTGGAGAGCCTCTGGCCATCTTTACCTCTGAGAGACTCAGCCTCTCTAAGACATCCTTTCTATAGCCAATCATGTTACATACCTGATGCTAGTTAACTTAATTACTTGTTAAATGTTCTTTCGATTGATTCTCTTATATATTAATTGTTTTTCCAGCCCTTTTTTTGCCTGTGTCCCAACTGTTTTGAGACCTGTTGCAGCCAGAAAATTTGAAATAAGCTCATTTTCTGGATAAAAATGAAAAGTGTCTCAGTTTCAAAATGTGACTTGCTATCTATGTTCTATTGTAAATAACATATTATGTGATATAATATCATCCGTCAATCCATCCCTCTGTTGCATTTCATTTTCAGCCCTGGACTGCAAAACTGTGGGGGGAGTATTTCATGGTTGATAAATTATTGCCTCCTGTTTCACCCTTCTATATGTCCTTCCGCTCTAATTGTTGTCATGTGCATGTACAAACCTCAATTCCTATGAAGTTGGGACGTTGTGTAAAACGTGAATAAAAACAAACTACAATGATTTTCCATCTATATTCAATTAAGTACAATACAAAGACAAGATATTTAATGTTGAAACTGATAAACTTTATTGTATTTTTTTGGAAATATTCACTAAATTTGAATTTGTTACCTGCATCCCGTTCCAAAAAAGCTGGGACAGGAGCATGTTTACCACTGTCTTACATCAGCTTCCCATTTTAACAACACTCAATATGTGTTTGGGAACTGAGGACACTAATTGTCGAAGCTTTGTAGGTGGATTTCTTTCCCATCCTTACTCGATGTACGACTTCAGTTGCTCAACAGTCCGGGGTCTCCATTTTCACGTTTTGCGTTTCATAATGTGCCACACATTGCCAATGGGAGACTGGTGTGGACTACAGGCGGGCCAGTCTATTACCCATACTGTTTTACTACGAAACCACGCTGTGGTAACACATGCAGAATGTGGTTTGGCATTACCTTGCTGAAATAAGCAGGGACATCCCTGAAAAAGACATATGCTACTCCAGCATATGCTACTCCAAGATCTGTATGTACCTTTCAACATTATTGGTGCTTTTACAAATGTGCAAGTCACCCATGGGCACTAACACATCCCCATACCATCACAAATGCTGGCTTCTGAACTTTGCCCCGATAACCATCTGGATGGTCCTTTTTGTATTTAGCCCAGAGGATACGACGACTATGATTTCCAAAAACAATTTGAAATGAGGACTCGTCAGACCACAGCACTCTTTCTCACTTTGCGTCAGTTCATCTCAGATGAGCTTGAGCCCAGAGAAGCCGGTGGCGTTGATGGGTGTTGTTGATATATGGCTTTGGCTTTGCATGGTTTAGTTTTAACTTGCATTTGTAGATGTAGCGGCGAACAGTGTTAACTGACAATGGTTCTCCAAAGTGTTCCTGAGCCCACATGGTGATATTCTTTACAGGATCATGTTGGTTTTTAATACAGTGCCGCCTGAGGGACCGACGGTCATGGGCATTCTATGTTGGTTTTCGGCCTTGCCGCTTATGTGTTGAGATTTCTCTGGATTCTCTGAATCTTTTGATGATCTTTTGATGAAATCCCTATATTCCTTACAATTGCACGTTGAGAAACATCGTTCTTAAACTGTTGGACTATTTGCTCACGCAGTTGTTCACAAAGTGGTGAACTTTGCCCCATTTTTGCTTGTGAATGACTGAGCCTTTCTGAGATGCTCCTTTTACACCAAATCATGACACTCACCTTTTTCCAATTTACCTGTTCATCTGTGGAATGTTCCAAACAGGTGTTTTTTGAGAATTCCTCAACTTTCCCAGTCTTTTGTTGACCCTGTACCAGCTTTTTTGGAACGTGTTGCAGGCATCAAATTCTAAATGAGTAAATATTTCTAAAAAACAATAAAGTTTATCAGTTTGAACATTAAATATCTTGTCTTTGCGCTGTACTCAATTGGATATAGGTTGAAAAGGATTTGCAAATCATTGTGTTCTGTTTTTATTCACATTTCACACAACATCTCAACTTCATTGGAATTGGGGTTTGTACATTCCTGGTCTTTGCCTCCCGTTTGATGGATTGTTCTCTTCTGCCCTCTGTGTTAACAAATAAGTAAATCAAGTTACTATTTTAAAAAGAATCTCTTCCTTAGAGTTTGTGGTCCTGGCAAGTGGCTTCTTCCAGTCTCTCCTGCACCCCAGTTCACAAGTTTGCACCTGCCTGTGTGCCCTGGTTCATTTGGCTTGCCGTCCCAGTTACAGACCTTAGAACAATCCCCTCGATAATGCCCAACCCTTCATCTACCCTGTTCATCCCCATCTGATTTCGAACTGTTTCCTGGACAGGTTTCCTCTTAAGTGGAAAAGCCTTTTCTGTGATCTGCATCGGGCTCTTGTTTAGTAACTCCCGACAGAACAATCCTTCCAGTAATGGAGCCAGCAAATCTCCCTTCCCTTTGTATGCCATCTGCTTTCAAGGAATTCGCCTTGTACAACAAGAGGCGGAGCTTTACCAATCAGGGTCATCTTGTCTGCTTGCCACCATTTTCGAGATCTCCTGGAACTCCGCTGCTGCTACCCAGGCTGCCAGCGCATTCCTTTCGCAAGCTCAACCCAGTTTGCTAGACCATGGGAGCTCAGTCTTCCCCAGTTGGAGCAGAATGATGACAATCCATCAGCTTGCTGCAGCTTTTTGTTGCAGTGTTCTATGGTGTTCCACCTCAGCCACTTGGAGAGCTATCCTATTTTGCTCATAGATAATTTTGAATATCACAGTTAGATGAAATACACTTGCGATCAAGGAGTTTATGATCCCAGAAATGCAACGTTTTAACTCTCGGCCATTTTTTAATTATCCGTATTTTTTTGCCATTGCTGAATTTTCATGAAGATTTTTTGTGTTTAAGACCCTTACTCTGTACTAAAATAATGAACAGAAACTCAATTATGGTGTAATTCTAATGTCGTCATCAAGGGGCAGGCTGTACTCCTTGACTCAATGCCTTAATCCAGAGCTATTGATGCATTTATCTCTGAAGCACTGGCTTCCGGCATCATTTGACCCTGATCTTCATCATTTGACCCTGATCTTCACATGCCAGTGCTGGCCTCTTCTTTGTGTCAGAAAAGATGGTTCTTTCCATCCTTGCATTGACTGCAGAGGACTGAACACCATCACAGTCAAGAACTGCTGTTCTCTCCCGCTTATGGATTCTGCCTCCACAAAGCTGGAACTGTGAAATGCCTACCATCTGTTCTGAATCAGGTAAAAGTTCAACAAATAGTACTCAGTAATGCCCCTCGGTCTCATTACACCCCTGGTGTATTCCAGAACTGGATCACAATGTCCTTTGCGGCATAATCTCCTGTTCCCTCTATGCTGGTGTTCATTACTCACCCGGGAGGAACATACTCAACACAGCTACCATGCTATCCAACAACTACTGAAGAACCAGCCCTTCCTGAAGCGCCAGAAGTGTGAATTCTATCAAACATCAGTTCAGCTCCTAGGCTCTACAGTCTCCTGGGGAGAGATCAGAAAATGCAGGCTGTCCTGGATTGGCTAATGTCCACGGACCACAAACAACTGCTAAGGATCCTGGGCTTTGCCAAATTTTTCAGGTGCTTCTGCAGAGGCTACTTTACAACTGCCACCCCTCTTGCAGCCCTCACCTCTTCCAAAACCCCCTTCTGCTGAACCCCTCAGGCTGCCTCCACCTTCCACCAGCTAAAGAACTCATTATTCTGCTTTTTCTATGACCTGCATCAGGCTCTTGTTCAGTAACTCCTAACACATGCCATACCAACCAAATTAGGCTGTATTCACACAAAAACCACACTTGGTGTTTCTTCATGTAAACTGCATTGTCTGGGCAGTGTTTTGTAGTGCTTCCAAATATCTTTGGTAATGCACTTATTGTCTGTTGCTCTGGAAAGAAGTGTCAGCTCAATAAAATGTTAAAGTAAATGTATACTTTGTCTTCCAGGCATACTTCTCTAATGACTGGGTTTTTGCCCTCCCCTCCCCCGCTTGTAGAATGAGTGTGATTGCACATCAGAGTGTTCCTGTACCTGCTCAACCTGTACCAAGCACAAAGGGGAAAGCCTAAACCAGGCCCAAGTCTTGCCTGTGGAGAGGACCATGGATGGTGAGACCAAGGGCTGCATTCAAATTAGACTGCATCTTTCCTTTATATGTCATTTTATTTTCTTAATCTGCTTTAACTGGAAATATAACCAAGTGGTTCTAGAGAATTAATCCTGATTGTTAATCTAGATTATTGAACACATACATAGTGAGCCTTGCTGAAATATGACAGCACGACATGCACTCATGCTCAGCCAAACACTGTTTCTGCCTCTTCCTGTCTGCCAAACAGATAATGTAAATATACTGTATAATATGATTCACTTGTCCTATAATTTCAAACAGCAGGTGACTCTTGATCAAAGAACCATCACTTAATTATTATACTTGCCCGGTGTGGCACTCTTCATACTTTATATGAATAACATACCTTATAAAATTTAAGCACAACATTTTCAGATACTTTAAAGCTTGTCATACCAGTTCAAAGTATTATGGCCACTGCAGGACCAGGAAATAAAGATATGTTGAAGGTCATGGTGGAGGTGTTCTCAGGTTTACCCATTTTTGCAGGTGACGTGGACAGCATCACCAAACTAATCCACCACCATGTGCCCGAGGCCAAGCTCCTGGAAATGATTGGCCAGGAGATTACCTACCTGCTGCCCAACAAGGACTTCAAGTACAGATCGTACGCTAGCCTCTTCCGCGAGCTGGAGGAGACGCTATCAGATATGGGCCTGAGTAGTTTTGGCATTTCTGACACTTCACTAGAGGAGGTATGGCATGGACCTACTTCTGATGACATCATATTCCAGGGAAGCATATGAGACTGAAGTTCAGAATACAAAAATACAAATACAAATGCAAAATATGATATTATTGTGTTGCTGGGCCGAATTTCAAACACACTGTATAGCTAATTTCACGGTCCTCCATTCAAAACTAGTGACTGAAGCTGTGGAAAATATACTGAACAACAAAAGAAACGCAGGTTAATTAAAGGCAGACTGGAAAATAAGTTTGCACATTATTATTTTAGAAAATCAAATTTATTAATAGCGCATGCACATTTAAACTTGTTTCATCAAACTTTTCTTTATTTAGCGGTCACTTTGACTGAGTAACCATAAGAGTACATTAACTGTCTAGCTAACTTGCGTTTCTTTTGTTGCTCAGTATATATATATATATCCTGTATCAATATTTTTAGTTCTATTATTAGCACTTAACTGTTGTCAAACAAGACAAAAAGAAGAATAAAAATGGTTTCTCAGCCATATTTGATACATTCAAAGGTAAAAAGCTCAGGTCATCCTTTGTTGTGCCACAGTTATTTTGTGTGATATATTGAGAAGATCATATGGGCATTTTCATATCACATGCTGTATCAACCTGAGGCCCCAGTATCATACTGATACTGTTACTGGTCGAGGGTTGATGCACCATGTGATATGTAAATGCGCAAATGATGTTCTATTTGTCATATACTGAGTTTAACAATTAATTATGCATTTTATCCAAAGCATTTATTACAGGTTATTATTGTCATCATTACAGGCCAGTAGCGCAAGCATTTGCTTTTAGTCAGCAGCGTTTTCAAGTCAATTAAATGGCTAATAGCTAGCTAGCATGTAAACGTAATTTTCTCCATTAAGGTTAAAAATATGCGTTTCTACGATAGCTTACGCGTGAAATGTTTTACTACAGCCCTCACCATGAATATTTCTGCAAAACGCGGCATTACGCAGGCTGTTTACAAATAATTCTGTATTAAGTTCCTTTACGAAAACATAGTCCAGTACAGAAATTTTAGCCGCAGTGGAATTAGTGAGTCTCTCTGCTATGACAGCGTCTAATCAACGTCTGAAGCGATGCATTGCCAACGACGCCTGTGGCTGTTGCTGTGGCAATGGTTGCTGCCACAGATACAGGATTTTACCCGGCGAGCAGATACGGGTGATACAGGATTTTTTCCTGGCGGGCTGATACAGCCTCGTGCCTCGCCCGCGTATCATACGGGCAGATTCCCGGTATTTGTAAGGAAATACACTGAACAAAAATATAAACGCCCCATGTCAAATATTGATGCCACATGAAATTAACAATTGTAAGTGACCATATACTGACTTTTACCTGTACAATAGGGATATTTCTCTTGATTTTTGTCCCACTTTCTAATCCATCTCTCTGTCAGTGAGCATTTGCTCAGTGATGCAGTGATTTTGCTCAGTCTTGGGTGTGGCATTTCCAGACGGTGAGCAGACAAAATGAGCAGTACCCAGACACTCCTTATACAGGGGACAAAAGGCCTCCCAAAAATGTCAAATTTTGTCAAAGGTCATCATGCCTCAGATGTCTCAGGTCATGCAGTAACGTGCCATTGGCATGCTGGATGCAGGAATATCCACCAGAGCGGTCGCTGTGCAGCTGAATGTATACTATTGGACGATAGGCCACTTGAGAGTTCGTTTCCGACAGACGGGCAGTACTGCAAATCGACCTCATCCACATGTGACCACACCAGCACAAGATCGCTTCATCCCACTCGTCCACCTGCGGGATCGGCTCAGATCAACGACACGCACTGCAGATGAGACCGTTGGTCTGCACAACAGACGCATCACACCACAGACAGTCCGTAACCGCCTGTGAGAAGCCAACTTGCACGCTCGGCGTCCTCACCGTGGTCTGGATCACACTGCTGTCCGGCCTCGGAACTGACTCGCATGGGCAAAAGCACGCGTTATATGGCCCTTAGCACGCTGGAGAAGAGTGCTATTCACAGACGAATCCCGGCTCCAGTTTTTTGTTAATAAAAACTCAAAAATTTGTTATGGGGCGTTTATATTTTTGTTCAGTGTATATGATAAAACCCAATACATTTTTTGGTATTTTTGTATTGCATTTGAGTTTCTGCTTGATTTTAAACAGTGTTGTTATTCTTTTCTTATCTAAGGCGTATGCAGAATTTTGAGATATTTTTACAGTATGAAAGAGAAAAATCATTAATTTTTGTAATTTATGTAATAAGTTGGAGCTGAAAGCTAAACACAGCTGCCTTTCTCAGATATTCCTGAAGGTCACGGCTGAGGGGGAAGCAATGGCAAATGGCACCACCCCAGGTAAGAGAGATACTCTAATGTGCAATTAATTTCTTCAACATGATAATTTGATTAACTCTATCTTACTTACTGGCTTCTAAACCCCACATACACAATGCTCCTTCCTCTTTAGTATTTCATGGGTCGCCATTGGCAGAGTTCTTTTTTCTGATTTTTTTTTTGTCGTCTGTCAGGACATTTCGCAGTTTGTCAAGTGAAGACATGTAAATACATAAGTGGTTTTGTAATACACATGTACGCAAGGGCGTAATAATGGTGTTGACATTGGTGGGGACATAATATGCCTCCCTATGTCATGACCTAACCTACTCAAAATACAGCCTCATCAATCAGCAATACGGTGTGTCGCTTAATTTCCACATGAAATATACCTGTCTGCCTGATGGAGACTGATCTACAGAGCTGCTGTGTTGTGGCTGTAAAACAAAATTTATTAAGAAACACTACCTATTTTTGTCTCTTGTTGCATGATAATAATAATAATTATAATGATAATAATAATAATAATAATACATTTTATGCTGGCTGGCTGGCTGTTTATTGCATTAATAATACATTGACCTTCTATTTTATTATTCATCTAACCATTCCATCTAAAGCCCTATTAGGACGGGACTAGTTTTATGGGGGGATGTGGGGTAAAAATGAATTCAGATGCATCAACATGCATTGTGGAGATGGCGGGCACGTGACAACTGTCACTACTCACAACAGTGCGTGCGTGAAGATCTACCCCTCTCACGTTCTGTTCTCTCGTCCGAATAGGGCTAAAGATGAGCGGATTCTAAAAATTATGTAAAGATTTTCTGTTCTTATTTCACTCCACTCTAAGAGACTTTTAGCATGATTAATCTGTTTCAGTAGAATCCGTGTCAGACTGCAACCCCCCCCCAAAACGACAAGCATGGGAATGGGAAGCACGGAAGTTATTAGGCTACTGCATGTTGAGGTTTATGCTGTGCTACTGGAAAAACAATGAAATCGAGCGCTTGGAAGAGAAAATGTGTCGCGGTCTGAACAGGTTTTTACAAGAATATTTTGTGTGACTTACCATTGACTGGGTGAAATAATGTCTAATGTCCGCCTTTTTTCTTTTCCTGCCCGAGTCAGACATGATTCCCCGAGCCAGCGACAGTAGACGATGTTATTACGCTGTTATTTTTATTTTCACCGCGTAACCTACTAACTTACCAATGACAACCCAGTCATGATGATGGATACAGGAAAGGGAGCCAATCACAGATAGCAAGGCTGTCCCCACCAATGACACGCCGTCTTTGAGAGGCGAAACTAAGGAGGGGAAAATTAACCTTTTGTGTCCCGAATGCCATGCAATGCCCCATTCAAAATTGGTATGGTGGAAATTTTAAACACATCAAAATATTGGTATGGACACGTCCATAGCGTCCATACGCATTTTTACGCCCATGCATGTACGTATATACACAAGTTATGTTGGAAGAACATACTTTCTTGGGTCTCTGACTCCTCTTTAACAAGAATTCAAACAATGCCCTGTATGAACTGTTGCCAAAGGCTGTTTTTGTATCTGTTGTGATCCTGTATGTTAGCTGTTACCTTCTTTGGCTGCTGGTAGTTCCCTAGTTCCCCAAGTTTCCCCTCATGCTTGTGTGTTTGGAATTGCATTATGTTATAGTGTGACCCATGAATGTCGTTCCTGTGTTTGACGTGATGTGCTGCCTGTTCTGTGAACCTGACCCTTCAGACGAGTGGATGCAGCGGTGGAGGAAATCCCGTACCAGTCTTGTACAAGAGAAAAATAGCTTGGTTGACAATGAGCTCGCAGCAGGTGAAGATGAACACAGCGCTGCTATGACTAAAGTTCATGTATCGCTTTAAAAAAATAGCCCAAAGCCTATACCATTAACTGCAGGCAAAGATATTGAGCTGAGCACACAAAGAACTATGGGTGCAGTGATAATGTGGTTCACAACTGACCTACTTATTAGTTTTAGCCTACTAGCATGGTTTTTCTTGTTTGAAATGTACATTAGTATGCAGTGATGATTGTACACTTAAAATGAAGATAAATCATAAATCAAGAACCATTCAAGTATTTATTTCACATAATATTGGATCATATAGATCAAAATAAGTAAACAGACAACAATATATAGTAAAAATAAAAATGATATCTTTTTGAGAGGAAAAAGTCAATATCTAGTGGGGCCACCCTTTGCTTTCATGACAGCATTTCATCTTTCAGGCATAGTGTTCTCATATTTTTTATTTCCTCACCATACCATTCCACACGGTTTGAAGTTCATTCCAAAGAGATATTTTCAATGTTACAACAGATTTGCATCATCGGATTAAGGTCTGGATTTTGCCCAGGCCAACTCATAACTTTTATGTCAGATGTTTCTTTCCGACTGAGATAATTATTGCTCGTCTTAGAGGTGTGCATAGGGTCATTATCTTGTTACTCGGGCTGGTAGGCCATGAGTCTAAATTTCGGCTCCGTTCTTCTTTCTTGGGGTTGTGATTGCCCTGCGCATGCGCCGCCCGTGTACAGGCTCTGAGGAGCCTCTTGTTGAATATAAAATCCCTGGCCAATAAGACTCTTTTCACATGGCAATGGGTGCCTCACAAGGATGCTGTGACACTTCTTTTGATCCTTGATTCCATCAATTTTTATGAGATCACCAGCTCCTTTTGTACAGATATAATCAGAAACTATAATGTTACCACCTCAATGTTTTACTGTATGGGTAAAACAGTCATTTTTGAAACGTTCTCCAATTCTACACCGCACAGAGGTTCTGCCTATCGGTGAGAACATTTTGAATTTTGATCATTTGATAATTTTGCAGAATAATATTGCCTCAACCAGTTTAAACAATCTTTTCAGTATCAGTAATCATGGACTGAGCCTTGAAACATGCATTCAGGCTATGCGAGGGTCAAAAAAATAAAAATTGCGACCTCTTTCCATTGTTATTAAAAAAAAGGGTTTTCAGTGTTTTTGTTTATTACCCATACTTTTTGCCTCAGTGTACTTGTGAGAATGATTTTTTTGTTCCTGTTGCCTACAATAGTATTTTTCAATACATTTTCACCAAAGAAATTATAAAGAAGAATATATTAGGACACCTTTTAGACAAAAGTGGTGGTGTATCATCACTGCACACTACTGCAGTGTACCTCATTTTTCTATAATGACTGAATGAACTTCTGCCATTTCACAGAGAGCAATGGAGTGAAGCAGGCCAACGGTCATGGTAATCACAGCAGCTTGGAATGTGGCGATGGAAGGGGGTCCAGACAGGTGAAGGGCTGCAGCCTCGTCATCAAGCAGTTCTTTGCTTTACTAATCAAGCGCTTCCACCATTCGACACGCAGCCGCAAAGACTTCATCGCTCAGGTATACATTCTGTTTAACATTCTGCCCTTTGTGCAGAAAACAAAATTTGGCCAATTTTACCTGTTGGGCGTGGGCCTATTTAAGAGACTTTGAAAAATTATTCCAGTGAAGCAAGACATTTGGAAATTCAATGACAGAACTGTTGAGGAATTAAATTTGGGAATTTACGGCCGCCGGCGTCTGTATCTGCGCAAAGGGGTTAAGAGAGGTGGCATTTCAACCAGGAGGTTGCAGTTATGAGGTCTAAATGTAAAGTTTGTTTATCAAATCGTGAAATGTGAGTTTAGCTTTGGAGAATGTTGGATCTATGAACATACTACATGGCACGCCTATGTTTACACTGCCAGGCTAAAAAAAACGTTGCCGTTTACATTTAAATAAGCAAATACTTCAAGGCAAAATACAGGTTAAACACTTTGAGATTGTTAAAATGTGCCTGTTTGTGATGTACAATGCCATCTAGGCCCTGTTTTACTGTTGAGTGCAGTTTTTCCACTTTGCCGCAGGTGAAGTGGATTTCTGCAGACACTATGGAGATTAACTGGAGAGTTTTTCAACTCGCTGTGGCATCAACCACAGGTATCATATACTGTATAGGTTTAATACCATTAGTGACAACAAATTGGAGGTTCTGGCTCAGAATTACTTCAAATCAAAGTTTAGCTGGATTCCTACTGAGAAAAGTCAGTAATTTAGCAAGAAGACCGTCGGCTGAGTTTCACACAAAGGCAGAATTAATTTACTGGGTGGCAGGAGGATGGTGGCGGTACAACCTGATATGTCTAATTGTGAAAGTAAGAGTATTTCTACTCGCACAGTGCAACAAGAACCTACAGGATTTGGACTAAACAGTTGTGTGGCCACAAGAAATCCACCTGTTTGGGTCGCTAATCTGGATAAAAAAACCTCAGTTTGCTGTATAAAGATTGAACTGTGGAACTGTGGAGTTCTTATTCAAAAGCGATGAGCACATCAATAGTATTTCTCTGAAGCAATCCACCCCTTGCGCATCATGGTGCACACTGTACACGCCTCTTGATGATGTTATGATGATCTTGGGTTGCCTCAGCTGGTTTGCTCTTGGCTCAGCAGCATTATGTGGCGATAAACTGAAGTCAGCAGACTACCTGAATGTACTGAATGGCCAAATTATCCGATCAGTGGATTTTTTAAATCCCTAGGCATTTTCCAGGATGACAATGTCAAGATTCATTGGGATCAAATTGTGAAAATGTGGTTCAGCAAGTGTGAGGAGTCATTTTCACTCATGAATTGGCCACCACGGAGTCCTGACCTCAACCAATTAAAAGCCTCTGGAATGCGCTGGAGAGGGCTTTACAGAGTGGCTTAACTCTCCAACCATCAATACAAGATTGTAGCCAAAAAAATAAAAATGCTACTTTGGTCAGAAGTAAATGTTACATCACATAAGATTTTTAAAACAATAATCAAAGCGTAATCAAAGCTAAAGGCGGTCCAGCAAAATATTACAGTGAGCAACTTTTCATTTGGCCAAGCAGTGTTTGTTCATAGCAACAATATGGCTTTGGACAGTTTTTCATTTTTAAAACCCTACATAACACAGCACACAGCCACTATTTAACTAGCTCACCAGCAGAAGTTTATCAACTTGCCCACATCGATATTTTCGCAGTGCTTTTTCTAAAACCTGATTTGTGTGTATTTACAGTATATTTGCCATTGTCTTGTTTCAATGAGAAAATTAAAAAAGTAAAGACAAGCTTATTACCTGTTACTCGTCTGCTGACGGTTTAATATTCAAATGTAATCCAGATTGTTCTGCCTGCTGCCTTTGTGCTGGTGGCCCTGTTCTTCACGCTGATTGTCCCTCCGTTTGGGGAGTACCCCAGTCTGACCCTCACACCATGGATGTACGGCCAACAGTTCACCTTCTTCAGGTACATCCAGCTGGAAACTGAGTAGGCTTGAGTGAACCTCTGTGTTTAGCTTCATTTCAGAAAGAGCTACTTTCTTAGGATGTTTGTGCAGCTGATGACAGGACTCAGTGCCTCAGTGTAGTCAAACGTGTGTGGACTTTTAACTGTAACCTCATTGACATAAATAGAAAATAAACATTTTTAAATTGCACGCATCTGACATTTTAATCGATTTTGCATCAATTTAGCATCACCTTAGGACATAGACGTTCAGCTTTCATTTGATTGTATTTTCATACAATTCTGCTCCGCGATTTGGAAATGGTTGCTCTTTCTGGATGTGCACATCCCCCTTTCACAACTCCAAGCAGTTAAAATGGAGCCCTTGGTAAGGGAGGGTGTGAAAAGGTACACAAAGTGCTACGAAAGTCAAAAGGTAAATGAATTTGAATCGGAGGGCCCTCAAATTGAAGCCAAATATCTTTCCTATCTGGCCGTACTTGCTAATTAGCATTCAGTTGACGTGCCAGATATTTAGAACATGAAGACACCAATTTGTGAAGTTGAGAAAGTGGAATTTTCCCAAATTCCTCTGTGATACAGGTCATCTGCTGCACAAGTTCATTGCTGTATATTTAGCTTCATAATGCGTCATGCTTTCTCAACCACAGACGGATAAGGACCTCTGGTAGGCTTAGCAGCAATGCGCTTGTGATCTGTGCAGATGTGGTTTGGCATTGTCCCTGCTTTTGGACTGTATTGATGTATGGCTTTGGCTTTGTATAGTGATCTTGTAACTTACATCTGTGGGTGCAGCGGCAAATTTCGCTGGCTGACAAAGGTTTACCACAGGATTTCCCAGCCCATGTTGTGATATCCATTAGGGCCACATGACGATTCCACAGAGTGGAAGTGACAATTCATTGCAGCCCATCCACATAATAATTCATTTTAGAATAGCAATTGAGAGTGAGTGATGGCACATTTTGTAGGGTGGATGTGGATCCGAGGACATATGTATAGTCTGATTAATATGTCTTGCCTGTATCAAAGCCCTAGTAAAGCCCTCAAAAAAATTTTTCTTTTCTGGAGATTCGATGTTAAAACTGACTCAGTTGAACCCAGAGTTCGTCCACCGTATTCCTGACATGTGCTTGGTTTTTCTGGATATAGACATTTTCTTTTCACAAACATTGGACTTGTGCCCGTCTTCCTTACCCTGCTTTTGACTTTGTGGCATTTCCCATAATCTGCCAACTTTGGGGTAGTAAATAAACACAATTGAGGCACCTATTACATTTTGTAGATCGAAAAGGATATGCAAATCATTGTATTCTGTTTTTATCTACGATTTACATAATGTGCCAACTTCACTGGTTTTGGGTTTTGTATTCAAACCCCATAAGTCACACTTGACTTGTGGGGTTTTAGTAATCAGTGCTTCAATTTAATGATCAATTCAATCTTAATTTCATCAAGATAACCAGCATTCGCCATTTCATATTGTTTTTCCATTGTGGTAGTCATGTATGGCCCTGTTTAAGTTCTCACAGATGTGCTGCACTCTAAGATTCCTTCCCACTTGATTTTACTGTCTAGTAAGTCCCAAACTAACTTGATGTCAATCACAGTATCTTGCTGGAAAATGGAAAGAATATTCTCTCTGATATGGGTTTTTTTGAGTTCCTTAATTTTGGACAGTATCCTCTGATATTTTTTTTATGTCAGACTATTTACTGAAGTTTAAAAACTTAATTTTCACTAAAAAACAGAGTAAATACTTACATAAAGTGTGTTCACTGCAGGTAAACACAAATTTCAGTGATTTCATTTCCGTCTCTTCACTTTCTGCTTTCAGCAATGAGAGGGCATCCAATGAGCATGTGAACCATTTTTCGCATCTGCTTCTAAACACCCCTGGTTTTGGGACACGTTGCATGTGGGATCAGCCTTTGGAGTGAGTCCAGCGAGTTGGCATGGGTATTTCTGAATGTTGTTTCAAAACAGCACCCTGAGAAATAACAAAACAGTTGGGCTGCTGAAAACTGGTCAAGATTAACCCTGAAACATAGTCATGAGTCTCATATTTTTCAGTAAATCTGGGCTTTATTCAATGACATTTAACCCTTCACTGACTGAAATAGATGCCTGAATAGTGATTCTTCACAACCACTGCTCTGACAATCCAATAGTTAACTCTCTCCCTAAATTCATCACACAAAAATGAAGTGCCTGTTTCCTTGTAGGAAGTTGCCCTGTCTCAACATCACCACCGATTGGGCAGTGCCCTCCGTGCCCGATGTGGTGTCAAACATAATGCTGAGCCCCCAGTGGAACACATTGAACCCCTCTCCCAGCTGCTTGTGTAGCACGGATAGGAAGCTCACCATGTTGCCAGTCTGCCCCCTGGGGGCTGGAGGTCTACCCCCACCGCAGGTTAGAGTTTCCCCTCATTCTCCCATCACTCACTTGTCTGCCTATACATATGTAGCTGACTATTGCTTCAGCAGTTCAAAACTGTCTGTTTAAATTTTACTATTTATATGTGTTACTGGTTAATTTCTGAGTTTCCTTTCTCTTTGTCTGTATGCGAGAGGTAAACTTTGTATGTGAGAGGTTATGTTGTGTATGTGAGAGGTAAATCAGTGAATGTAAGGCAATACAGTGAATGTGAGAGGCAAAATGGTGCATGTGAGAGGTTGTACTGTGTATTTGAGAGGTAAAACGGTGCATGTGAGAGGTTATATAGTGTATGTGAGAGGTAAAACGGTGCATGTAAGAGGTTATATAATGTATGTGAGAGGTAAAACGGTGCATGTAAGAGGTTATATAGTGTATGTGAGAGGTAAAACGGTGCATGTAAGAGGTTATATAGTGTATGTGAGAGGTAAAACGGTGCATGTTAGAGGTTATATAGTGTATGTGAGAGGTAAAACGGTGCATGTTAGAGGTTATATAGTGTGAGAGGTAAAACGGTGCATGTAAGAGGTTATATAGTGTATGTGAGAGGTAAAACGTTGCATGTAAGAGGTTATATAGTGTATGTGAGGTAAAACGGTGCATGTAAGAGGTTATATAGTGTATGTGAGGTAAAACGGTGCATGTAAGAGGTTATATAGTGTATGTGAGAGGTAAAACGGTGAATGTGATAGGCAATATGGTGTATGCAAGAGGTAAATCTGTGTATGTGAGAGGTAAAACAATGCATGCGAGAGGTTATTTTGTAAATGTGAGAGGTAAAACGGTGCATGTGAGAATGTTTTTTGTAAACGCGAGGTAAAGTTTGAATTATGGTGGAAACGGCACCTCGTATATATATGTCTATTTATATCGTAGAGTTCTTCAGTTTTACTGTCTTCCTTTTTGTTTACATCTATTTACTTCAGTCACTCTGTTCAGCCTATTCACTTCATGTTTACTTCTATCTGCAAGTCTTCTCATGCACTGATGCTGATCATTGCTTTACTCTGATTGCTCATGTCTCACCCTCTATTTTGCTGCCAGTTCTATGTCTTGCCTCTTCATTGGTCGACTTCAAATGCAGTATTTGGCAGAGGCCAAGTCATATGTCTGGATCACTGGTGGGCATTCACAGGCAAATGCTTTTAGTGGGATTTTGTCTTTTTTTGTTGGTGTAGGGAGCATTGAAGTGCTGATATGTTTGAGATTGACTTAATGTACAATTTAAGAAGTATCTATCTTTATATGACTGGAATTGTTAGTTTTTCCAAGACGATTTAAAAAAAAACATTTCAAATATGACACATTCTCATTGTAATTCATATGTGTATTTTGCAGAGGATTCAGCCTACAGGGGATGTGATTTTGGATCTCACTGACCGCAACATTTCAGATTACCTCGTAAAAACCTACCCCAGTCTCATCAGGACTAGGTGACTTGACATCACTATGCACACAAACAAGACCTAACTGTGCCATTCATTGCATCTTGACCCGACAGCTTCTATGTATTTGCCTAGGACATTGATAACATACTTTATATTTACTGCATAATACATTCAATTTGTTTTCCTTTTTTGCAGTTTAAAGAGTAAATACTGGGTGAATGAGCACAGGTACAATTTTCCTTTTTTAACAAGTTTCTGAGTAATGATGTTCTCTCAGAGCAAAAATGTGCTTCCCCTTATCACAATATTTTCACTTCCAAGGTATCATGCATACCTGAGACTCAATTAAATATAATGGACCTTGAGCCTGACCCAAACAGTCAGTTAAACTTCTGGACACAAAATTTTAGCTGAACCAGGTTTCATGTATTTGGCGTCTGCTAGAATACCTCATCGCCTGTGCAATACCGCCCTCTAGTGAAAGACTGTTGGAATTTTCCATAGGTGCAGTGCCCCTCTATGTGCGATTTCAGGTATGGAGGAATCTCTGTCGGAGGCCAGCTCCCTATCCTTGATGTGGACCCAAACAATATTAGGGATGTCCTTCATCAGCTTGGGCGTATGCTCAACATCACAGGGGTATAGTATTGTGCATAATTTATGAGGCTTTCAGGGAACGGTATTTTGGAATCCTCTTTAAAAGTGCCCCTGTTATTTGACTTTTCACTGGTCATATTCATATCATATTCTTGAAGTCTACAAAAAAAAAGGTTTAAATGCCTCATCATTTAAAAAAAACCACTTGAGTCGGGAAATGGCACGTCCCGTACCATAAATAGATTTCTGCTCTAGAGTGCAAATGAGTCTTAGAAACAAATACCAGTATAGCCTTATGAGCGTAGCACACTTGATTCGAGGGTGTGCCAAAATATCTGCTTGGCGCAAAAATTCAAATGATGACATCACCTACTGATGGCCAGAAGCTATTGGGGTGTTTCAGTCAGCTCTGGAGCAGCAGGGCTGTAGCCAGGGGGGGTGCGAATACACGTCCCTTTTTGACTGCAATTAGTAGATCTCAATCATTTTCCTTTTATAACGCGTTTACCAATTATTAATTGGCAAAGACAGGGTTTCTCTCTGGCATTTGGCAGTTAAATAGGCTATAAAAAGCCTGCATCTCAAGCTATTTGCTTGAGAGTGGACAGGTATGCAATTTTAAATAACTTTATTTTAAATACAGTAAATACGCGTCCGGATGAATGATTGTCGTCTTACCTAATCGGGGAGAACAAGCAGCACCTGTTAAGTGTGGAGAGCTCTCAGAGTGAACCTTCTGTTAATTATGAAAATGACTGAGAACAGGTCAGGACTAATAATTGTTTTAAACGGAAGTTTTGTGCAACTCTGTTCTTGTTCCGCAACTGTACTGAATTTAGCCCATGATTTAATCGCTGTTAGAAAGCATATGAAGAGAAACAGTGTCTTCGTTTCCCAATTACGATGATCGGTAAACGCGTCATAAAAGGAACATGATTGAGATCTACTAATTGCAGTCAAAAAGGGACGTGTATTCGCACCCCCCCCCGACTACAGCCCTGAGCAGTGTGTTATGCGGCAGAGAACGCTTTTTCTGGAGGTGACTTCGAGTTGTTTTTCGACACAGATCTTTTAAATGCGCTGAAAAACGATATGATTCACACTATGACATTAAAATAATGAAAAACTGTATTAGGTCCACTTTAATAGATATTTCATGCTGGCGTAACACAAGTAAATTTGTGTGGCGTATCCCATTTTATTTGCTTATAATGAAGACTAGCCGCATTAGCTATCCCTGCTGAGTGTTAACAACACTGCCAGCAATGATTCCCATTTGTTTGGCTCCAAATTCCACTTGCATTCATTTTAGAAACTACAACCCCCATTTCCAATGAAGTTGGGACGTTTTGTAAAATGTGAATAAAAACAGAATACAATGATTTGCAAATCCTTTTCGATCTATCTTCAGTTTAGTACACAGCAAACACAATATATTTAATGTTCAAACTGATAAACTTTATTGTTTTTTGGAAATATTCACTCATTTTGAATTTGATGCCTGCAACATGTTCCAAAAAAGCTGGGACAGCAGCGTATTTACCAATGTGTTACATCACCTTTCCTTTTAACGAAACTCAATAAGTGTTTGGGAACCGAGGACACTAACTGTAGAAGATTTGTTAATGGAAGTCTTTCCAATTCTTGCGTGATGTACGACTTCAGTTGCAAAACGGTCGGGGGTCTCCATTGTCGTATTTTGCGCTTCACAATGTGCCACACATTTTCAATGGGAGACAGGTCTGGAATGTAGGCAGGCCAGTCTATTACCCGTACTCTTTTACTACGAAACCACGCTGTGGTAACGCCTGCAGAATGAGCTTGGCATTGTCTTGCTGAAATAAGCAGGGACATCCCTGAAAAAGACATTGCTTGGATGGCAGCATATTTTGCTCCAAAACCTGTATTTACCTTTCAGCTTTAATGGTGCCTTCACAGATGTGCAAGTTACCCATACCACGGGGCACTAACACATCCCCATACCATCACAGATGCTGGCTTTTGAACTTTGCACTGATAACAATCTGGATGGTCTTTTTCCTCTTTAGCCCGGAGGACGCAACGTCCGTGATTTACAAAAACAATTTGAAATGTAGACTCGTCAAACCACAGCACAATTTTCCACTTTGTGTCAGTCCATCTCAGATGAGCTTGGGCCCATCCTTCACAGAATGATGTACGTAGGTTTTTAATGCAGTACCGCCTGAGGGACCGATGATCATGGACATTCAATGTTGGTTTTTGGCCTTGCCACTTATGTGCAGAGATTTCTATGGATTGTCTGAATCTTTTGATGATATTATGGACTGTAGATGATGAAATCCCGAAATTCTTTCCAATTGCTCATTGAGAAACATTGTTCTTAAACTGTTGGACTATTTGCTCACACAGTTGTTCACAAAGTGGTGAACCTCACCCCATCTTTGCTTGTGAACCTTTCGGGGATGCTCCTTTTATACCTAATCATGACACTCACCTGTTTACAATAACCTGTTCACCTGTGGAATGTTCTAAACAGGTGTTTTTTGAGCATTCCTCAACTTTCCCAGTCTTTTGTTGCCCCTGGCCCAGCTTTTTTGGAAAGTGTTGCAGGCATCAAATTCAAGATGAGCGAATATTTAAAAAAAAAAAAAAAACAATAAAGTTTATCAGGTTGAATATTAAATATCTTGTCTTTGTAGTGTATTCACTAGAACTTAGGTCGAAATGGGTTTGCAAATCATTCTATTCTGTTTTTATTTACGTTTTATACAAAAGTACAACATCCCAAATTCATTGGAACTGGGGTTTGTAGACTTTGTACATCAACACTTAATTATGTTGTTGTCTATTTTAACCTCTATGGCATATTACTTAAATATTGCTCTATAAAATGTCTTTTTCATTTTGGCAGCTATATTTTCGCAGTGCTTTTCACCTGCACATGCACACTGGTGAATCCTATGTTCCCTTTCAGGGTGATTACACCAAACTTGCAATCAAAGAAATAGGACCTTTCCTGAAGTATATGGAGAGCGAATATAATGTCAAGGTGAGATCTCTTCTCTAAAGCACATTCTCATAAATTTACGGAGAGCTTTATATTAATTGAATTTAACAAGGGGAAAACCTAAGTGACCACTGAGGGATCCATGCATGAAATGCATGACTGAATAACAGCTAAAATGCACAAATGCTCATTGAGTACAGAATTACTGTACATACAAGGGTGAATTGTTTGTATTATGACAAAAGGTCAGATTCAAACTCACTGGTGAACCCTCATGTAAGGTCTTGGAATGACCTCTCATAATTGGAATGCCTTTAAAATATCATGGCAGCCATTTTAATTTTATTTCTCTGCAATGAAGCTTGTATGCATGTTAGTACATTCTTTTGTTGTACCTGCTTGACGGTAAAACATTTTGACAAAATTTTTTCTGCTTTTTAAATTTGGGATGTATTTTTTTTGAAGACAAGATTTTTTTTCCACGAGGCTTTCAACATTATAATACGGAGGAAATTTTGAGATGCATGTTTTTTAAACATTAATTTCCGCATAGAAATAATTTTTAAAAATGTTGTTTATACTGAAATGTGGATTTTGTCCTGAAAATTTTTAAGTAGTTTTTGAAATAAGGATTGATTTTATGAATTAGGATTTTTTTTTTTAATCGGGTATTTTGACTTCAAAATAAGGACTCCTGTCTACAAACAAGGATACTTCTTCAGAAATTCCAATTTGTTTTTTGAAACAAGGACTGCTGTCTGGAAATTATGATTTCATCCCCCTCAACAAGGAGTAAAGTGAAACACAGCAAATAAAAGTCTTAAAATGATGTCCATTTATTGTATTGCTGTGACCCTGGACTACTTGGAGACTTGCACTTAATCGCTTTTTTTAAAGCCTGAAGTTGGACATATTCTTATACGAAACCATTCGCAGCTCTCAACTTTTTTTATGGTTATCTGTATATGCCGATAAAAGATTTATGGGGAACGGACCTTCTTCCTCTCATTTTGCAGGTGTGGTACAATAACAAGGGCTGGCACGCTATGGTGTCCTTCCTAAATGTGGCCAACAATGCCATCCTCAGGGCCAACCTTCCTCCCCATGCAAATCCAGCGGAGTATGGCATTACCACCATCAACCATCCTCTCAATCTGACCAAAGAGCAGCTCTCTGAAGTCACAGTGTGAGTGTCACATCTCCACGTTCAATCCATACAAGACCATTTTCTCTTTATTATCCAAGTGGATTCCTGCCTAGAGAGAGGGCCAATGCAATCCACAGTAATTACATTAAGTGCCATATGACCCTCCTCTTATGTGATATGCTGTAGCAGTGGTCTCAAATCCTGTTCCTGGAGAGCTGCCATCCTGAAGGTGGTCATTCCAACAAAAACAAAACGCACTTCAATTTCCAGGAAGAGATCTCGATAATCTTCTTAATAGCTGAATTTGGTGTGCTGGATTAGGGTTGGAGTTAGTGCTTACAGGATGGTAGCTCTCCAGGAACAGACCACCGTGCTAGGGCAATACGTACAACGATGGAAAAGGAAAGGAGGTAGTCACTGCAATTCCCAGCCAGTGCGGTGATGGTGCCGTGTACTCATTGGAGCCCGTAGAAATGTGAGAGAGGATCCATGTGTGAAGAACTATTGCCTTTAATTAGGCTGAACAATACTTCAGTGTCACAGGAATAATACATATTTCAATACATTTACAAACAAGCAAACTCACTAGACTGCTACACAGTCTTACAAAACTCAGGCTGTTAAGGATTTCAGGGAGAAAACACTAGGAACACTCGGAAAACACAGAACTGGACCGGGAAACACTCGAAACATGGAAACAAAGGGGGAGAGACGCCAAATGCAGGGATCCAAAATTTTTATAAATAAACCAGAAAACTCGGAAAGGGGAAAAACCAGGCACTCAGGCCAACAGAACCACCGTGCAACTGCACTGAAGGAAGGAGAAACTCAGGAATAAAAACTGACTAAAGGGAACACGAGGGGGCAGACTCGGGGCAACACGGACGTGACAGGGGCAAGACAGGACTGAGGGAGCTCGGGACTAGGGGAACTCGGAACAAACGGAGGCTGGAGACATTAGGCGGGGGCAGACTTGGACGGCAGGAACAGCTTGGGGCTCGGAAGACGACAGGAACAGCTTGGGGCTCGGAAGACGACAGGAACAGCTTGGGGCTCGGAAGACGACAGGAACAGCTTGGGTCTCGGAAGACAACTGGAACATCTTGGGGCTCGGAGGACGACTGGAACAGCTTGGGGCTCGGAAGACGACTGGAACATCTGGGGGCTCGGAAGACGACTGGAACAGCTTGGGGCTCAGAAGACGACTGGAACAGCTTGGGGCTCGGAAGACGACTGGAACAGCTTGGGGCTTGGAAGACAACAGGGGGCACCAGGAGGCTAGGAGACATCAGACTGGGCGGACAGGACTGGACGACGGCACAGCTGGCAGGCTCAGGCACAGCTGGCAGGAAGAAGGCTCTGGAAACAGCAGGCGGGGGGGCAGACTCAGACGGGAGTGGAGCAGGAAGCGGCAGGCAGAGGCAGGCTTAGCTGGGGCATGATGGCTGATGGAGAACACAGAGAAAGTTATGGGGACCAGAGGGACCGTGCACAGGGGCTAGGAGTGGTGTGGTGCAAAGCGAAGTCAGATCTGAGTCTGCTTGCTGGCTGTGAACAGATATAGGCAGGCGCATGGGCAGACACAGGTGCAGAAACTTAATATAATGAACAAGGGGTGGAACATGAGGGAAACCTAATTACATGAAATAGATAAACATTAACACACAGACGAGGATCACAAGACAATCCCAAAGACGGGATAAATAAACTGAATAAATATTTCACAGTGCATAGAAAGAAGCAGGACAGATGAGATAAATGCAGAGAGTCTGCAGAAGGCACAGCAAAGCCAGTGAAACAAAAGGAAGAGGCGAAGGCTAGAACAGGGCGACTGCTGAGAGATTACTAGTCAATTAGTAAGTGCAGCTATACAATCCCGGGTGCTCGTTAGTATGTTAGACTAATATACAATGTTACTTTTGGTTAGTAATTTCTAGAAAATAACAAACTGTTAGTAGGGGTTAGTAAGATAGCAAATGCAAGGGGAAGCAAGCAAACGAGAAAGGAAGGAAGGCTGAAACCCAGAATCCATTAAATCACCCGAAATAGTGTCACAATCAATTGAGACAGAGACTGCAACAAACTAGTGACGCAACCGGGGAGAAAGCAAAGACAGTACAAGGGTAAAACATGGACTGGACTAACGCGGGGGAGGAATGAAGTGTGAAACACTAAGACATGGACTTAAAACCGACATCACAAAAATAATAAACCTAAAATAAACTAACCAAAACATATGGACCCACAGAACACAACAGAGACTACAGAGCTGCACAGACGAAGTTCAACTAACAAAGGGTTTGTAACGAGAACTGAAAGAGAGAGGGTTTCAAAAGGGAAACTAATCAATGAACACAAATAGCAAACAGGTGGGACAAATTTAATGGGAAGCAGAAGCAGGCCGATGAGTATTCTGGGGAGGCTGAGGGATTAGCAGGACATGACAGGGGCGTGACAGCCAGTATCGCTTATTTCACTAAATTTGTACAAGGGCCCAGTTATTCCCTGTATATAATCAACTGTCAGTTCTCAGCCTTTGTTTTTTTTAATTCCCTTGCAATTCTAAATGGTTTCTATATGTATTAAAATCACTTATTCACGATATTCAATGTGCTGTACATTACCGTTTAAAATTTTGTAGCTACTTTGTCTTTAAACCTGAGATCTTGTGTGCTGAGTGATTAGTCGTTTGTCTGACCAAACACAATATTCCTGGACGTCCTTTAAAGGTTTCCTTCCTCTCTCTAGGTTGACCACATCTGTGGATGCCGTGGTGGCCATATGCGTGATCTTCGCCATGTCATTTGTCCCGGCCAGCTTTGTGCTCTACCTGATACAGGAACGGGTCACTAAAGCTAAGCACCTTCAGTTTGTTAGTGGTGTCAGCCCCTTGATCTACTGGGTCACTAACTTCTTCTGGGACTTGGTGAGCACTGACTTTCATCCCCAACCACTGCACACAGTGCGCTATGGAACTCGTCTTCACTTCCTCTTTTCTTTCAGATTAATTACTCGATCAGCACAGCGATGGTAGTGGGGATCTTTGTGGGGTTTGATAAGAAGTGCTACACCTCACCAACCAACCTCCCTGCCCTCATCGCTCTACTGCTGCTCTATGGGTAAAGCTACAAGTGCTAGCATCTGCACTCACTCTTATGAATCTGTGCTTTGATACTCATCACAGTACATCAGAATTTAAAGGGTTCAATCTGTAGAACTGTCTAAGAAATATCTAAATAATTTGCTAAAATTTGGTGTCATCCAGCCATTTTCTTTATATCTGTCAGTTCGGGAGAAAAAATTACATTTTAAAAAGTAGTTTTAGACATTTAATCTGTTGAATGACAAAATTTCACGAGAGAGCACTTATCTGTCTTTACTAAAAGGTCAGGTATGAGGGTGTAGTGTTGATGTTTGAGCTGACTGTCTAAACTGGACTACATTTTCACTGATATTTTTAGTAGCGCTTCCACTGTATTTATATCGTAATATGTAATAAAATGTATCCATTTGACACAATATGTTCAGTACCGTGCGGAAGTCTTGGCACCTTGCAGTTTTAAACATTTTGGCCCGGCTTAAAGTGTTTACTTCTTGTTCTCCCCATTAGTGTTTCTGCAGATAAAAAAGTACAGTATATTTAAAATTCCAAATGCTAATAAAAAATAGTTTTGTGAATAAATGTTTGAATTCCATCAGAAACAGTTGATACAAATGATACAGTCTTGACAGAGCCCTGATATCAACATCATCATTGCTGTCTAAAATTACTTGGAGGGACAGAGGCAAGTGAGGCAGTCAGTCTGCAGAAGAACAGGGACAAGTTTTCCACTCAGCTCAGAATAAGCAAAAAGCCGATCATCTTATAAAACTGTAGCACTGTAGCGGTGTCCCAAATTTTAAGGCAAATTGAAGTCACACAAATTATTGGTTTGATTTCATTTTTAACAGATTGTTGCTCTGTATGGTACTTCTCTCATTTATTGAAAACTTTTCATTTCATCATTTTTGCAAGCATATTTGGCCTACAAAATTGCTCTAAATGTGCCTAAGACTAATGCACAGTACTGTAAATCTGACACTTTATGGGGAAAGAAAGCACTTGAAGAAGAATGCCGACTGCCTTCTCAGTTTGAGTTCCATTCAGCCAAATAAAGTTGAAGGTCTGGTGGAAAAAAATCACTCGTAAGGATGTGGAATTATTTAGGCCCTGAAGCGCAAAGAAGCCTAAAATTCACTAGGGCAGAGTTTTGGGTGGGCAAGTCTTGCCTGAATGGAAATCCGTTCATATTTCTGGTAATTGATTTAAAACCTGATGTAAAAATCCTCAGGTTTTCCTCTGATAAAAGTTCTCAATCTAGACTGGTCTGAGCACCCATGAGAGCACTCTAATTTTCCACTACGTGGTACTGGTTCTACTCTACTCCACCCGCCTTGGTACCGGGTACTTTTCTGGGGGGGTCGTTTTCCATTAGAGAATAGTACTGCCTCAGTGTAGCTGGTTGTCATAGCAGCGTAGCACAAAACTGCCGCGACGTCATCCTCAGCACGAAACACATATAGCTGCAGTTATATCAAGTTTACATTTATTCCGTCGATTTTGTTACAAATTTATGTGTTCAAATCAGGGGACACGCACTACCGTCACCACGTTATGGCACTCAAGTCCTGCAAAGTTATTTTTCTGCGCAATTTTCTTAAAATAGGGGTAGCAAGGGGAATTAGTTAGGGGGACAGAACTGGAGACAACACTGTCTCTTAATTTCGCTATGAACGGGGTCACAGACAAAGAGATGGAGCAGTTTTGGTGAACAAGCAAAACCATGTTTGAAAGGTAATGCAACGCACAGTATATTGAACAAGTAGCCAAAAACAATACAAGTTTCAAAAAAACCACAATTTGAAGACCTTTTTCAATGCTGGCGCATGAGGCCAGTTTCCCGACGATCATAATAACTATGCTAGGGCTGCCGGACAGCTCACTCGGTTAAGGCACTGCGTTGCAGTGCAGGAGTGACTATCACGTTGCGGGTTTGAGTCCCGGTCGTACCAACCGGCAGTGGTCGGCAGCTTTTTCAGAGTAGCGCACAATTGGCCATCGCACTACAGGGTTTCAAATTAGGATGGGACTGCCGGGAAAGGGAAATAAATAAACAGTTTAGCTTGTTGCTCAAGCAGCTCCTGTTGGCCAGACAGGCAGTCGTCAGGAAGATTCTAAGTCTGTTCATGTCCGGATATCCTTCGCCCTCCTTCTGAATTTGCGAAGATTCAACCAATAAGTGTATAAGAAGCTGTGGCTGACAGGCGCGTGCTTCGGAGGAGAGCCGTGAACTGTCTTCATTCTCCTGAGTTGGCAGCAAGGGGTCGCAAACAAGCAAGCCTTGTACATAGTTCACCAATTGGGCATTCCAGATTTGGGTGGGATTGGAGATGCCAAATTTAAAAAGATAAATAAAAAAATGATAATAATAATAACAATGCTAATCTTGAGACTCGTCAATCCAATTTGAGTGAGACGTCTGAAAGTTGACTACGGAATTTTATTTCGCAGTGATGATTCCCTCTCTGACCAATCAGTGGGCTGCGGTGTTGTCACATCATATTTTAGTACCTACTAGTACCCGGTCAGCTTTTTTTGGAACCCCAGGAGAGCAGGTAACATAAAAGGTGGTACCAGGTACCAAGTAGTAGGTACTTTTTCCTAATGGAAAAGCGAAAAAGGCGAGTAGAGTAGAGTGGAGCCGGTACTGCGTAGTGGAAAAGTTCCATAAAATAAACAGTACCCAGGGGGTGCATGCTCAAAAGTAACTGAGGCCAGTTAGGAATTTTTGCAAGCTACCCTTGGAAACCTTCAAAGGAACTCGAAAGATCTTTAAGAACTATGTACTGAGAGGGGCTTTTACCTTTAACTTTCCACTTGTAGATGGTCAGTGACGCCTATGATGTACCCAATGTCCTACCTCTTCAATATTCCAAGCACAGCGTACGTTTCCCTTTCCTGCATCAACCTCTTCATTGGGATCAACAGCAGTGCCATCACCTTCATCCTGGAGCTCTTTGAGAACAACCGGGTGAGAAGGGAACCTTCTCAATTATTCATGTAAAGCCTTGTGAAGATCTTGAAAGAGAAGGACAATCATCAAAACTGTTTTTTTTTTCTAGGCCTTACTCAAGTTTAATGACATTCTGAAGAAAGGTCTGCTCGTATTTCCACATTTCTGCTTGGGACGTGGTCTGATTGACATGGCGATGAACCAGGCTGTGACTGATGTGTATGCCAGATTTGGTGAGTTGCTGATGTTTGGCTGAAATGTACATGGAGCTTACAAAAATGCAGGTTTTTTTTCAAGTTATCTTACATGTTACAAACCCTGATTCCTATGAAGGTGGGACATTGTGTAAAACGTGAATAAAAATAGAATACAATTGATTTGCATACCCTTTTCAACCTATATTCAATTGAGTGCACTATTTAATGTTCAAACTGATAAACTCTATGGTTTTTTTGGAAATATTCACTTATTTTGAATTTGATTCCTGCAACACGTTCCAAAAAAGCTGGGAATGGGGAAAAAAAAGACTGGGAAAGTTGAGGAATGCACAAAAAAAACCTGTTTGGAACATTCCACAGGTGAACAAGTTAATTGGAAACAGGTGAGTGTCTTATTTAGGTATAAAAGGAGCATCTCAGAAAGGCTCAGTCGTTCACAAGCAAGGATGGGGCGAGGATCACCAATTTTTAATCAACTGCGTGACCAAATAGTCCAAGAGTTTAGGAACAACATTTCTCAACATGCAGTTGCAAGGAATTTAGGGATTTCATCATCAACAGTCTATAATACCATCAAGAGAAGCCGAAAAAATCTCGACATGTAAGCGCAAAGTCGAAAACCAGCATTCAATGCCATGACTGTCAGGCGCTCAGACGGCACTGTATTATAAACCAACATCATTCTGGAAAAGATATTACCATGTGGGCTCAGGAACACTTAGGAAAACCATTGTCGGTTAACATAGTTTGTCGCTACATCTACAAGTGCAAGTTAAAACTTGATCGTGCAAAGAGGAAGCCTTATGTCAACAAAAACCAGAAATGCCGCCGGCTTCTTTGGGCCCAAGCTCATCTGAAATGGACTGACGCAAAGTGGAAAAGAGTGCTGTGGTCTGACGAGTCCACATTTCAAACTGTTTTTGGAAATCATGGAACTCATGTTCTCTGGGCTAAGGAGGAAAAGGACCATCCAGATTGTTATTAGCGCAAAGTTCAAAAGCCAGCATCTGTTGGGATGGGTTAGTGCCCATGGCATTGGTAATGCGCACATCCGTGAAGGCACCATTAATGGTGAAAGGTACATACAGGTTTGGGAGCAACATATGCTGCCATCCAATCAACGTCTTTTTCAGGAACATCCCTGCTTATTTCAGCAAGACAATGCCAAGCCACATTCTGCACCTGTTACAACAGCCTGGCTTTGTAGTAAAACAGTAATAGACTGGCCTGCCTGCAGTCCAATCCTGTCTCCCATTGAAAATGTGTGGCGCAAAATACGACAATGGAGACCTTGGACTGTTGAGCAACTGAAGTTGTACATCAAGAATGAGGATGAATTCCACCAGCAATTAGTGTCCTCAGTTCCCAAACACTTATTGAGTGTTGTTAAAAGGAAAAGTGAGTAAAAGTGGTAAACATGCCCCTGTCCCAGCTTTTATGGTATGTGTTGCAGGCAGAAAATTCAAAATGACTGAATATTTGAAAAAATAATAATAATGAAGGTTGATGAACATTGAATATCTTTTCTTTGTAGTGTACTCAATTGAATACAAGTCAAAAAGGATTTGAACATAGTTGAATTCTGTTTTTATTCACGTTTTACACAATTGTTCATATGTGGTAAAATAAAAGACATAAAGCATTTAAATAAACATGAGTTTGAAGTTTGTGACAAGGACAAACAGACAAGTTGGACCCTGAGAGCATGAAATGACACATTGGGGAAATCCCTCACCCATTTTTTTCAATTTGCATTAGCATAGTATATAGTTTTCTTATTAACAAATTAAAATATGCCATTTCTGTAAATACTGTGACTATGAAAAATCTAGTTTTCACCGAAAAGAAAAAACAAAAGACAATGAAAATTAACAATTCAACTAATTCAGCTTTCACCAGACTAGGTTCAAAACACAAGTAAGAATCACATGAACGAACACAGGACCTAACTAATCCAGTACAAATTCAGTAAGGAAAAGGACTTTAACTCTTGTAATTCATGAATAGATCTGGTTTTGGTAATTTCTGTAAGGTATGGTACAGTTGGGTGCATTCGGTTGCATTGGGGAACTTGCTGTACTTGAATAATGAAATTTTTATTTGTGTTTTTTTCCTTTTGAATTGAAGGGAAGGGAGTGAGATTAAAGGAACGGCTTAGAGTCTACATGTGTATATTTTAGGAGGGGTGCGTGCCTTACATAGTATATGTTGACCTCTGATGACCTTCCCCTTGATAATGATGACAACACTTTTGCTTGTTTTTTAAGTATTTTGTTTCTCATTGATTCTTTCCTCAGGGGAAGAGTACAGTAAAGATCCTTTCCAGTGGGACTTTGTGGGGAAGAACATGGCCTTCATGGCTGTTGAAGGCTTTGTGTATTTCATTTTGACAATCCTCATCCAGTACCGTTTCTTCTTTGACCGCTGGTGAGGCACGTCGTCAGGGACATTTTTACTTTTCCTCATGGTACATATTTGGAAACATGCAATTCAACTCTCAAAAAAAAAAAATCCATGCTGGAAATAAAAAGCATTTAGACGAATGAGTAGTGCCATTGTGAACACACAGTACATTGTTTATATCTGCCCTAATGCAAACACAGGCCTACTCTCCATAGAAGTGAATGCTGTAATGATGCAAATATTTGACCAGGGGTTATGATTCAAAAGTTATTTGCATTTCTTGAAAATATTGTGGCAGTACACTCCCCTTACATTGTAATGAGGGGCCTATCAATGGGTTATCTCAATTTAACACCGTGAGCCTACTGTCAGTTTGCAGACAAGAATTGAAGAGCCTAAGCGCTAAAAGTACTTACGTCACATTTTCACACACTGTAAGGTAAGGATGGAGAAATTACTTTGAAAGTTAACCACCGTCACGATGTTCTCAAAATGAACATTTTGTGACTTAAGTACTATTTAGCACTGGGGTTACAAATAGACTGAGACAAGATATGTGGTCCCAAATAAGCAACATATGATATCCTCTATGCTTTATAAAAATTTTAAATCCAGAACTGAGCCTAGAATGGGGATGACATTGGCTTTGCTCAAAATTGTCCTCTTTCTGTTTTTTTTTTTTTTTTAAATCTGCCACATTACACTGCTGCCGTATTCTCTGTGAGCGTTTCTAATTCCATGGCTGGTTCACTACAGTATTACCCATAACAAATATGGAACAATTTTAGACACTGCTAACGTCTGTAGCAGTGCATTCAAAACTGGCGCTGGATATCTGGAGGCACTGGATATTGGTCTTTTGCTGATCTCACAATTTCAGCAACAGGATGCCGGCATCTAAATTTATGTATTTTTGCAAGAGAAGTTGTTTCTCATGCTATATTTTTAGGGAGTGCTCTGCCGTTGCCTAAATAAAATCAGTATTTAGCAAGGCAGTGGCGATAGTACCTTTAAAAAAGGGATAGAGATTGTTTTATACTGGCAGCGTTATCCAAAAAAAAAAACAAAAAAAAACCGCTGCTTTACATATGAGACCGGACAATCCAAGCTTACACTTCGTGCTCCTCTGCTCAATGTAATATTTGTTCATAAACACTTAGATCTTGATGTTTTTCCAAACTAAAGAACAAATTATCATTCCTGTAGGTTTAGTCGTCATGATGGTAGGGATTACAAACACGAAGAGAAAGTGATTAATTGCTTCACAGCACGATCAATCATCTTCCTGTCAGAGCGCATTGAGCATAATGGCCACAACTTATGATTTAATTTAGGAGCTAAGATTCAGGGAATTGAATCTCTATATGACTGACTGCTGGAACTTATTCAATGAACATAATAGCAATCTGATCAGTGGTGCAGATTGTGTAGCGTCGGTCTGGACTTTAATTAAGTTCATTTTTAATATCTGCAAAACGGTTTAGCGGATATTATGGAATCATCATCGTTGCCGTGTCTGCCACTGATCCTTACTGTTAATGCAATAACTCAAACCATTTATAGATAATTTTCAAATTTTATATGCTTTTAGATCATTAGAGAACTGGACTGATCTTGAGCTATGTATGATTAGCAATAATAAATAAATTAATTAATTAATAATCAATTTCCTGGAAAACCTGAATTCTGTCATATTGCCCAAAATGTAACCAATTTCAGTTCGAAAATTTGCCATTTGATTCTCTCAGCCATTCAAGTCGATACTATGCAATCATCATCCCCTGCCATGCCTGCTACCACAGCAGATCCTTTGCGTGAATGTGATGACTCAAAAACTATTTGAAGACCCTGGACGAAGCAGGCAGTTACTATCGATTCATGCTTGTCATCTCTGCCGCCGCCCTCTTGCGTCTGTAGGCAATTCCTGGACGCTGTACAGGCTGTAATTTTTGACCGATTACTTTCATATTTGGTATGGACATGTGTTATACTTCCCTTATGACACCTATCAATTTTGGTTGCCATGGCAACAGTATTAGCCGTATAATGTGCAATACAGGGGACAAGCGGGCTTTCGGGGGCTACTCCCACATGATCTCACCTGACTGGACGGTCCACTTTATAAATCCTTTTCAAATTTTATATGCCTATAGATCTTATTGAGATGGAGAATTGGACTGATTTTGGGCTCTGTGTTATTACTAATAATAAATTAATTAACTTATTAATTTCCTGGAACACCTGAGTTCCATAAGGCCTGATACGTAAGCAACAGCACCTTGAAATTTAGCAATTTGATTCTTTAAGCCATGATCAATTATAGCTGAATATTGCACCTAAAATATAAATGGATTAAATAATGTGTTAAGAAGTTAAATTTATTACTGACAGCATGAAAAATAGTTTGGTGTATTTTTTGTTATAAATAAGTGAATGTAGGCAGTCTGAGGGTATATAAGAAAAATTTGGTTCAGTTTGCAATAATTTCATAAGATTACCTTGGGCAATACTGTGGCTTGGCTTTCTTCTTGGGGAGCTTTCACTTGAGGGTTTTGCCGATATACCCTTCACTGTGGGGGTTGACAGTGCATGTCTTGTTTTTAAAAAGTTCTATTAACATTTTAAGGTTATCGCAAGTCCCCATGACGACCACCTGTGACGAGGATGACGATGTGGCTCAGGAACGTAAGAGGATCTACAACGGTGGAAACAAGGATGACGTCCTTCAGATCAGGGACCTGTCGAAGGTTAGACTGGGGAGCACTGGGGCAGCTGTGCCGCTCACTTCCTGCTCAGGGGTCAGCTGATGTGTGTCCCCCTCCTCCCTCTCTCTGAACAGACATACATGGGCAGGAAGCGGCCAGCTGTGGACAGGATCTGTGTGGGTGTGCCTGCGGGAGAGGTATGCATGAGCAAAAACTGTGCTGTCCGGATGTGTGTGTCAACATCAGACGTTGTCCAATCACCTCACAAGTGGTGACAAGAGTTTGACAAGGGAGTTTCAGGGATTTTCAGATTAAGTTTTTAAAGAGTGCCTGTGCTGAGGTCATATACAGCAGTGCGCAGTGATGATTACACACCACCATTTTCGTCAAAAAAGGGGTCCTAATATATTACTTCTCAATAATTTGTTGGGTGAACATGTATAGAAAAATATTATTATAGGCAATGAGAACAAAATTATTCCCACAAGTATACAGAGGTAAAATAGGTAATAAACAAAAAGACTGAAAACATCAATTTTTTTAATAACAATTGTATGGTGTCCTAATTTTTTTTTTTGACTCATGAATTGGCTGAGTGAATGTTTGAAGGCTCATTGCAAGATTATTAAGGCTAAAAATTCGTTTGAAGTTGTTTGTGGCAACATTATTCTGCTAAATGAACTCTGATGGTCAGTTGATCCAGTATATAAGGTGACATGTACTTATTACAGTGTATAAGGTACATGTAATAAAAATCAGCTGCTTAACAAGTTTGTGACTATAATTGCCAGAAGTGAAGAAATGAAAGTAACAGGATCTACTATTTCCAGACGCCTGTTTAAAAATGGTCTGATTGGTCATGCTGCTGCCAAGAGCTGGCAACATCAAAAAAAGACTTGAGTTTGCCAAGAAATTCAAGGATTGGACACCAATGGACTGGGAACAAGTCATTTGGACAGATTAATCGAAATTTGAAAATTTCTCATCCAAACACAGAAGTTATGCGAGCCGTAGAGTTGGAGAACCTTTCAAAAATGGCTGTTCAACCCCTTAAGTAAAACATGGTGGTGGTAATATTATGCTTTGTGGCTAAGTCTGCTCGAAAGGAGCCGGTGATCTCATAAGAATCAATGGAATCATGATATCACAGCATCCTTTTGAGGCATGCATTGCCATCTGGAAAGAGAATGATTGGTCAGGGATTTTATTTTCAAAAGGTAATGACCCTAAACACACCTTTAAGTTGAGCAAGAATGATCTCAGTCAGAAATAAACATCTGTTGACATAAAAGTTATGACTTGGCCTACTCAAAATCCAGACCTTAATCTGATTGAGTTAATCTGTTGTAACATCAAAAGAATCATTTGGAATGAACTTCAAACCATATAGAATGGTTTAGAGAGTGAGGAAATTTAAAAAATTTATTTATTTTTTTTAACTATGCTTGAAAGACTAAACGCTGCAATCCAAGCAAAGGAAGGGTGGCCAAACTAGATGTAGACTTTTTCTCAAAAAGATTATTATTTCTGTTTTTACAATATATTGTTATCTGTTTATAACTTAGTTTCATCCAGATGATCCAATATTACATGAAATAAATACTTGAATAGCACTTGATTTCTGATTAACCTTCATTTTGTTAAGTGTGTACTCATCACTGCATACAGCTGTGAGGACATCCAACCCTCTGGTTCTGATATAGATGATAAAAAAAACTAGCCCAGAGTTTATCACCAGCAGCAATTAAAAGGCTGCATGATTTACACGGAATACAAAAGCATTCAGGTCGAGTCTGGCTTTTGCTTATATGTAGATCATTTTGCTGTTATCTAGCAGCGGCTTTTCTGTCAGGGTGTGCTCCCTTGGCTTTTGTCTCAATAGACATTCCCACTGGGGTGAGGGGATATTTGTCCATCGCTAGGGACAGTGGCTTACGGGCACCAGGCCATATTCACATAGTGGTGTGCCAGCACGCGCGTAACTGGGGCTCACTGTCGATCTGAGATCCCCAGCAGTTTAGCCTGCGATGCGAGGTGCCCAGTTACCACATGTGGCCACAGGGAGGCACCACAGGTCTTGCTCGTGGAGAGGCTCTCTACTGGCAGGGGAGACTTGCGCACTTGGCTACTTACTCATCTTCTACTGAAAGGAGCAGTTGAATGGCAGTAGCAGTGAGAGGAAAGCAGTGAATAGAGAGAGTGATATGCAGCATGCACTATTAATTCACACTTCTTCTCGACTACACTCAGTGGTCCACATTATGTGCAAACACACATGGACATAGTCCTATACATAAACCCAAGCACTGCTTTTGTCATTATCGCCAATACACTACAGGCCAGAGGTTTGGAAGCAAGGCCAATACAGGTCAAAAATTTGGAAGCAACCTCAAGTTTCTGTTCACAATCCCTTTCTTAAAAACCAGTATGAAATCTATGGATTTTGGGATGTATTTACTGCATGATTAGACTTTTTTTTCATTGATATGCACCATTTTCCTCTATTTACCTTTAGGTACCGTATACATGGATGTTCCCAGAACATTGCCGAATAAATGTTAACAAAAGAAAGGAGAGGCTTAGTTTTTGGGTTAAGAAGATTTGCAAGAGTCACAAGTTCAGTGAAAAAGTAAAAAACAAACCTCAGGTTGCTTTATTCACTTTTTATGTCATGGTTTACGCCCCCGCCAGATGCCAACGGCCACTAAGACCACGGGCCTAGTAATGTGGGCTTAATTATTTGAGTTAAAATGTATTCTGATAAGTGACTTTTTATATAATAATCATGTTTGCCAATGAAAATATGATCTTTTTATGTACAAATTTGATCTTGCTTCCAAACTTTTGGCCTGTAGTGTATGTCTTCTAATTTGCAGCACGAGTTTATTATGTTTATGAGTGTGTCATGTCAGAATCTGAAGTTTCAAGCCAGTATGATTCTCTCTCATCCATCAGTGCTTTGGCCTTCTGGGTGTTAATGGTGCCGGAAAGACTACCACCTTCAAAATGCTTACTGGGGATATAGATGTTAGTTCAGGGGAGGCTTCGATTGCTGGCTACAGGTAAGAAGCTGGTGGCAAAGTAATGGCACACCTGTGATAATCCACTAACCTTATGCATACCTCTATATGGCTAGAATGTTATTCATAAAATTCTTATCATTTTTGATTTCTCAGTATTAATCCATAGCCAATGAGATTTGAAAAATGAAATGTAAACCTCAGATAATGTTGCAAATAAAATGGCGCCTAGAACACTAGCAAAATTTAGTAGTTTCTTTTTTTTCCTGAACCCTCTGCATATTTGACTTGTACGTATAATTATGACATTTCACTCAAAATAATTTAAAAGTATCATAGAACATGCTGGTGGACTCTTAAATCTCGCTACTTTTCTTCAGTATTCTCACCAACATCCTGGATGTTCATCAGAACATGGGCTACTGCCCTCAGTTTGATGCCATTGATGACCTGTTGACTGGACGGGAACACCTGCATCTGTACGCCCGTCTGCGTGGGATACCTGAATCAGAGATCAGTAGGGTGAGTGAATCAGCCGCCAAACTTACTTTCTGATTCTTTGGGCTTGTTTTATCACATTTATGGGTCTGCGTAGAGCCAATGAAACAAGTACCGAAACCAAATGTTTAGAAGGAAGTTTGACAACGCAGTAGTAGTTATCAAGATGCTCTTTATCAAGGCTGTTGATTGTTTTTGTAAGTCATACGCTGAAAGCCAGATATTGGGATTTGGAGGTAGATTGCAACTGTGGACTGGGGGGAGCTGCGATAGAGAATCAAGGATTTTAAAGTACTTTTTAAAATACTGTTGTCTCCAGGTAGGGATAGATTCAGCACATACATGGCCTGTTATGCATCTCTCTGTCCTCTAGGTGGCAGAGTGGGGGATCCAGAAACTGGGCCTTTCTGAATATGCTGAGCGCTGTGCAGGAACTTACAGTGGTGGGAACAAGCGCAAGCTATCCACGGCTATTGCCATGATTGGTTGCCCAGCCCTGGTTCTCCTGGTAAGGGAGGGCTGTTCAGGGGTTATTTCTCCCGTGTATATTTTGAGGACTCCCTCTTGGATTTAGTCTGGTTGCTGATGGGCAGTTCTCTGCATTTTATGTGCCTTAATGAGGGTAATTTTTGGTTTGTTTTAGTGTTTAGTTTGGCGGGTAGGATCCGAAATAAAGAAAACATTTTATTACTCAGGTCGGTAGGCCACAAGTCTAAGTTTCAGCTCCGTTCCTTGTTTTTTCCGAGGTCGTGATTGTCCTGCTCATGTGCGCGCGCGGTTTCGCGATTGGCCCAGGCCTAGACCCGGCTCGCGAACAGCCTCTTGTTTTTGCTCAAAATCGCCCTCTGCTGGGGGTGGAATAAAGTGATATTGGGTCATTCCATGCCATATGGACTAGTTTTTGGAAAGTTTGCACCACACAGTCTCAGAAAAATTTGAAAAAAATCATAGGTGTTTGCCATCGTTTCACATGGACAAATCCCAAATCTTAAGTTCCAGCTCTAGTTTTTCATGGAGTAATTGCCAGTGGAGATGGTGTCTAGTCACTAGCAACTGTAGCAATGACTTGTGACCGTTTCTGAAGGGATACAAATACACTTCCCAGTGCTCCTAAATTAATGTTGATAGGTGCAGACAGGAAAATTGCCTGAAATTTATGGATCTGCCATCAAATTTGGCATATCTCATTTGATTATCCTGTGATAGGCTGTTAAAAATTACAAGTTTTACAGAACCAAAATTTTTATTGTATTTTTAGTTTGTCCCCTTGACCGAAGTATGCATAATCAGGGGTTCATATTGCAGCCTCATCCTCAGCAGATACTGCACACTGGCCCCTTTAACCCAATCCAATCTCCAGTCGCTAGTTTAGGAGTGACTTACATCTGAAAATGCTCATGATAAAAAAGCCCAGAAATGCATAAATTCAAGGCATGATTTGGTCATGTGCTCACGCCAGAACAAAATCTGAGAAAATCTTGGAGCAGCTTTTATGTTAGAGTAATAAACAGTCGAAAATTCATCTTGTGTTTCCAACTCGTTCTAGAAAATTCTGGCATTTTTATTTACCATGCCTACGACAGATTCCCGATCAAAGTTCCTTCATAACTTCCAACAAAGGAGTTCCTATCTCACATATGGCAGAGCACACCTAGGAGAACTGACCACACCTCAACTGTGTCACGTCCGGCACTTTCTATAAATACACTAATGTAATTCCTCCCGCTCCACTCTCATATTTTATTTTGCTCCCTGCCACCCCGTTCCTCTCTTTCACTCCCTTCCTCTCCCTTCTCAGGGTCTGGAGGGGGTTCTTCACTCCCAAGTGCTGTGGCAGATTCCCTATCAAAGCTCACCCAAACCGTCAAAAAAGCGAAAGTCTCAGTCTCGCATTTCCTTGAATAAACTGTTAAATTCTTCTAATTGATGGTTGAATCCTCAATAGCAAATCTAAATTTAAAGAAGCAGGGCGGATAGGCCCCTTTTTTAAACTCTCATAGAATCTGAGTGGATGGAGACATTAGTCTGAAATAAATTGTTTTCTGCATTTAACATATGGGACTAAAAAATAGTCTAATTCTGTTGATTCCATGTACAAAATGGTACAATTTCTTATTAATTTTAAATGGACAAGTTGAATAAAATGGGTGTTTATCAATGTATGCTGATATTAGATACTCTGCTTGTTGCTCAATAGGATGAGCCAACCACGGGCATGGATCCGCACTCCCGTCGTTTCCTTTGGAACGCCATCATGAGTGTCATTCAGGACAGAAGAGCTGTGGTTCTGACCTCACACAGGTGAGTTCTGCTCTTGCACAGCAGCCTCTGTGTGTTTGAGGTGAGGGAGAGGCTGGGCTGTTCTAACTATGGTTCCTTGTTTGGCATGTCACAGTATGGAAGAGTGTGAAGCTCTGTGCACCCGCCTAGTCATCATGGTCAATGGAACCTTCAAATGTCTGGGCACCATCCAACACCTGAAATACAAGTGAGTTTAAAATCTGCACACCCCTAATTCATGTAGAATTGTTGGATACATCACCCAAAAGTAGGGGTTTCCAGCAGGGCCATTGCAGGATGACATTTTTATCTTAGCCCAGAAATGAAACACTTTAAGAAACTAACGAACAATCAACAATTATGTATTGCCTCTGTTTATAACTGTTGTGCAAGAAACAACCTGTACCCATAAGGCTCCTTTTCATCTTTTCAGACATTCTCTCAGCGTAGGGCAGCAGCTTTGTCAAGATTATTGATGCCTCAGGAAGGATAAGCCAGAATTCAAGCACTCTTGAATGCTCTGAATGTTATTTTAATGGTTCACAGGTTTGGAGACGGCTATGTGGTTACCATGAAAATCAAGGCAGCAAAGCCAGGTTTGGCTCCAGACCTGAGCCCAGCTGAGGCCTTTATGGACTGCAGTTTCCCAGGTTGTGTACAGAGGGAGAAACACTACAACACCCTGCAATATGAGATTGCCTCCTCCTCTCTCGCTCGCATCTTCCAGTTGGTTGTGGCTAACAGAGAAAAGCTCAACATAGAGGATTACTCCGTCTCACAGACTACATTGGACCAGGTAGAGTCAACCACTCGGCTGGTCTGTGCTCATGCTAATGTGTTGTGACCTGCTGCTTTAATTAGAAGGCTCTATGCAGGCACAAATTGCTCTTGTGTTATATTAACAGGGTAATTCCAGATAATAAATTCTTAAATTGTGGTTTATACTTGCTAAATTGGGTGAGAAAGAAAAAAAATATTGCTTCAGAAACGCTGCCATTAACATGATCTTTGTGAGGCTCATAATGTTCTGTTTCAGATAGAGATTGATATAATTCTGTGGTGACTATTAGATCTGAAACTATCCAACAAAGTGTTCATCTGACTGTGTTAAAGAGCTCTGAATTGTGGTATTATGTGTTTGGTGCTTGGCAAATATTGCGGTAGTTTTTGGCACTGTTCTTATTACGAAATTATGTACAATCCATAAAATGCATATAAAGATGGACAACGAGTCTCCACTTCCTAGCGCTGTACAAAAATAGAGCGAAAATAACTTTCATACGGACGCTTCCATCTTGCACATTTGGAGTCTGAGCATTAGACATCACCGTATCGAGGCTCAACCCATATACCTGCCCTACTTGCAATCACACCCCCTGAATCTTTTATGTTGCCCAAATGGCTCCTTCTGTTAGCGGTACACGCTGGTTGCAGTACACAGACAACAGACCAGTTGTACTATGACTGAAAGCTTGTTTAGGGGTTCGATGGTTCAGATCCTTACCAAGAACAGTCGTGTGACGCTAAAATACGTTTGCTGCTTTCCTCGTCCTTAGTCGTTTGTTGCTTCGCCAATCTCCAGTACTAGTTTGCTAGCTAATACACTAGGGATAAGCAGCTAGCAAACCCATTCAAACCTACTGTAAAAATCCAAGCTCGCCAACCTTTAAAAATAAAAAGTAAATAGAATCTATGGATGAATATACCCCCCACTATCATGGGTTTTAAATCTGACCATCTACCTTGCAAATGAGGGTGACCCTACTGAAGCTCGATTTACTAACAATAGTTAGGTAACTAGCTAGCTAATATTTTTTGGGTCAATTATGCTAACAACGAAAATTGATTGTAAAAAGGCTTTGGCTCTGAACTCATATTTTCTGCAAACAGTAGCTACAATACACTATATGCAAATTAAAGATCTTTTTACGACTAATTTCCATTGCCGTTCACGGTAATTAGATATGTAATATGAAGCTAAGATTGGATAGTGCAGGATGTGCTAAAAGCAAACACAGAAGTTAACATTATACAACGTGGTTAATCTTTTTTGTTAAGTGAATAAAATGCTTCCTTTTTGATTGTTGCAACACTGCATTAAGTCAGAAGCAGCGTGTTTATCGTTTGATGGCTTATTCTCTTCAGTGGAAAATATCTTAATGAAAGAAAATGCTTGAAAACAGATCAAGTGTCTTACCTTAATCAGGAGAACTGGTGACACCTGATTGTCTCCAGTGTTTTCATATTACGTGAACCAAAATAATTTCATGAAATTAATCTTTCTGAGATTCTGAGTGCCCATCTCTGAACATCTTTGATTTTCATTTATTCCAAGAAGATTTTTTTCAGGATTTATAAGAACCTAAAAACCTTGAGGCCTGCATCTGTAATTACTCAGAGATGAGTGTTCACTGATGTTATGAGTCTCACCATGGTGCCTTGGTTTTTGTTCTGCAGGTTTTTGTTAACTTTGCGAAGCAGCAGTATGGAGAAGATGATGACTTAGTGCTCCACCCACGAGCTGCTGGGGCACGGAGGGAAATGAAGATCTTGCCACAGAAAGATTTGAAAACTACGCCATAAGCCACCAAAGAACTATAAATGCTGGTGCGGTGGTCACTCATGACATGCCTGTGCATAGACAAACCAATGTCATGTCAATTGGTGATTTGACATGGATTGGACTTTGGTGTAACAAATTCTCCATTGCAGCTTGTAATAGTACAAGTCTCAAAGTATTTTTAAACCATTTGCTGTAGAGAAATGTTTCTTTTTAATTTTTCTTTGTCAGAGAAGAAAATCAAGCTTTTTATTCAGTCCATAATATATATTTTGTTTACTTGAATGGGAATTAACTTGGGCAGTTAATGACTCTTATTTGTCTTATACGCACACAGAAATATTCATTATTATGTTTGTGCAAGGAGGTGGAATTATCCAGTTGCAGAAATTATGAGATAATCAGTGGGTTAATGATATGGCTGATTAAATCTACCACAAAGTGGTACACTAAAGGTGTACCTTAAGGTAAAAATGGACAATGAATTTCCGTTGGGTATCATAATCATAACTTATTTCGTCAACATTCTGTTTTTCACTCTGAAGCAAGAAAAGAATATGGAAACACAAATCACCACAGCCTTCCATTCAGTTCCATTGAATTTATTTAATGTTAGACTATACCAGTGGTTTTCAAACTTTTTCTGTCATGCCCCCTTCAGAGGCCAATAAAAGTTCATACCCCCCACCAAAGCAAAAGTGATTTTATTTTTATCCTTCAAAAACAGACGATTGCAGTAAACAAAAGATTCAGGTTAGCAAAATACCCTTCCTAGCATCAGAGCACTTTTGTTTGATAATGTCACCACCATGAATCATGTTCATGCAATTTGCCGTGCGCTCAACACCCATGCCCCCCAGTTTGAGAACCACTGGACTATGCACATTTCGATACGGATCAGTTGGCCCCTTATTTAATGAATCTGTTTATGATTTATTGCTTTCTGCAAGTGTAAATGAGTTTAATTTTTTTCTAAGTCCTATTGCTCTCTTGTTTCAAGAAAGTGTTTATTTTCACACTGCTCTTGTTTTTATATTCAAATACATATCAGAACATTTTTTGTTTCTGGACACGTAGATAACCTGAGTGAACTGCTTTTATTAGACAGTACATTTGGAGCAAGAACAAATATGTGCAACTCTGCAAACAAAAAAAGGACAATGATGTTTGATAAAGCTGTATTCATATAAACTGTGCTGTACTTGTCCCGAGCTTGTGTTTCTTCATAGCCTCTCTTGTGAGCTCACACTGCATAAGTTAACAAAGTGGTAAACTATTTTAACCAGTAGCAAACTCTAGCATACAATATAATCAGCTGTACATTTTTTAAAATGAGGAATAACTCCATTTGCATGTTGATCGAGGCAACTTGTAAGCTATGGAGACCAGCTTGGTGGTATTGTCAAGACATGAAATGTTGGGTGAAATTATCATATCACGACTAAAATCTGTCCTATAGTTCACTCCATTCAAGTGGAATTAAATAGATTTCACCGCCAAATTAGAATTAACTTGATGTATATGATGTATAAACTAGATTTTTATAAAAAATATATTCATGTATAGCCTACACTACAGTGACTCCTGGAGTCGTTTTTGTGAGGGAGTTTTACTTCCGCGTCTAGAAAAGCCAAGCGAAGTGATATGATGGGAGGGACACAGCCATCAAGTTTAACATTAAGGAAGGAATCTCAATGCTGGTTTTGACACTGAATTGGTTGCAAATATACTGTATATTCATATGCATATGACGGACTGCAGCCTTATCATTTTGAGCCTGCTAGGGGTCCAAGAGACCAGGGGCCTCATGTATGAAGAGAGCATACGAACAGAAAAGATGCGTATGCTACTTTTGCGGATGTCAGATGTATGAAAACAAACGTGACTTTAGAAAAAATGCAAAAGAGTAATAAAATTTAGCATTTTTGCGAAATTAAAGTTGATTCAGATTTTTCATTCAAATTTGCAAGCTGAATTGGTAGCCCGCTATATTATAAAATTAATACTTTTTACAAAATGCTACTTTTCTTTTTATGAATGTACGCAATATTTAAGTGTAAAATCCACTCAATTGTTAGTACATGAGGCCCCAGGAACAGACCAGGGATAAAACAAATAATGATCTACAGGGAGAAATAGCATTTTTATGTGAGGAGACCCTGCGGGGAGCAGAGCAGTGTCTTGGTGAGTGACCATTGTTAGTTAACGACAGTTAATGTTGTATCAACAGAACAAGTTTGCTATCACGAATTAGGCGATAACAACACTAGTATTAGTCATATTTACCATCAGCAGTATTCATACTTGTCCATAACAGGATCATTTCTTTAAACGTTTCCATGAAATCCACTGCTGGACAAGAATACCTGAGTGATCATCAAAAGATATAATCTGGATAAAAGTGATCCGGATTTGGGAATCCCATTTTTTGCTATCCAGGATCACATAATCCGTCTCACTTTTATCCCCATTTTTCAACGCATTATTCATCTGGAAACGTTTGCTTAATTTAAATCAACGTTATTCAAAATTACTCTTGATATTGAGTGGGAAAAAAGTGGCACTTGGCAGTGAAATAGGCTATAAAAAGCATGCGGCTCTATTTGACGTTGATTTAAATTATGCAAACACGTCCAGATGAATGATTGTCGTCTTACCTAATCGGGGAGAACAAGCAGCACCTGTTAAGTGCGGAGCGCTCTCGGAGTGAACATTTTGTTAATCATGAAAATGACTGCGAACAGGTCAGGACTAATAATTCTTTAAAACAGATGTTACGTCCACCCCAATTCTCAGTTTTACGGAATTTACCCCATGAATTCATCGCTGTTAGATCGCATGAGAAACCGTGTCTTCAGTCGCATATTACGATAATTGGAAAACGCGTCAATAAAGAAAAATAATTGAGAACTAGCCAGGACTATCCTAATTGTCATAAAGGGACATGTCTGTGCCACCCCAATTCCCGGTTCTAGCTTCGCCCCTGACCCAAGGTTTGATCCAGATAAAAACAAAGATTGGATTACATGGTCTCATCCGATTACAAAATCCCTTTTTTCCTTTGAACAACCCGTTTTCAAGATTTGATCCAGTTCGGGTTACTTTTATCTGGATTAAATCTTTTGAACAACTGGACCCACAATACAGGATTGATAAAACATGTGGAATTCTCCTATCATAAATTGTTTACTGACAAAAAAAAGAAACACAATTTTCCATTTCTAGATTTTATTGAATGTAATTGATATTAATCCACACTTCATTGGTATCAAATGAAATAGGGAATCTCAGACAATAGATATGACAGAAAATTGGGTTGGAATATTGCCATGTTGGCTTTTATTTAACAATGTGAAGTTCGACATTACGAAACACAAATGACACTATCAGTATCTCATATGTCCCCCTTTAGCGTTGCACACGACGGTACACCTGCGTCTCATACACATCACCAGACATCTGATTGTTGCTTGGGGAACAACGTTCCACTCTTCGGTCAGTGCTTGTCTTAGCTGACGTACTGTTGCTGGTGGTGGTTGACGTCTCCGGAACGCTCTATCCAGAATGTCCCGTAACTGTTCTATAGGTGAAAGATCTGGAGAAAATTTTGGCCAGGGAAGGATTTCCACGTTTTCCGCCCGAAGGAACTCCATACAGATACGTACCTCATGCGGACGCGCATTGTGCTTTTGGAAAGTCAGTCGGTGACATCGGACAAACAGAAGGACGACTGGATGGAGAATTTCATCACGGTAACGGACAGCATTGTGGCCTTCAACAAGGTTGGTTCGGAGTGTAGCAGACGGTCGGTCATAACACGACGGTCAGAGGCTGGAGTGATGCACGAGAATAACCGGATCTGGGGCGATCAACCGTGTGTCCAGTGGCATTAAACCTGGTTCTGAGGCAACAAATTGTTGCAGAATGCACGCCGAATTGACGGGCAACTCTGTCTACCCGACTGCCGGCCTGTAGCATCCCAATCACGCGTTCTCGTTGAACTTCCGTTAGTTGTGGCATTGTAACTGGATTTTTACTCATTTTCGCTTGACTTTTGTAGGCCCTGGTGTCAATGAGGAACTCGAAACAAAACTGGGAGTGTTAGGACAATGGTAGTACTCAAACCCAAGCACTGCCGATGTTTGGTTCTGGGCGAATGGTGGCTCCAGAAGCACTGTGACCGCGAAAATTTGTACGTTAGAAGTACTCACCACCAAAAATAACTCAGAGCAAAAGCATCTTTCTCAATGGGTTTGTCGAAATGTGGCACCTGATTACGTAATTGCGTTTCTTTTTTTGGTCAGTATATATCTCTACTAGCTGCTACCCGCTTTGTAGCCCATTATTTCGTCGCTTTTAGATCGCAAGAGGTAGAGAAGCCGTGTCTTCAATTGCCACTTGATTATTCTTGAATTGGAAAAGTGTTAATCAGGGGAAACCATCTAGAATCAGCCAGGACTAATTTTTGTGAATAATCGCCGCCGAATTTTCAGGTGTAACGCCAGCCCTCCGAGTGTTCAACTGTCAAATTTGAATTTGGGAGCTGTGAAGTTCGAGTAATCAGAATGCTGCATTCGTGGACGAACGCAGTGCCCTGTCAAAAGCCTGGCTTTCGTGCAGGCTGTCTTGTCACTCCCTCGGCCCCATCGCAAACAGTAGCCTGTTCCCAGGTTACCTCAACGCAAGTTCGTAAGGACACTGCAGCTCCTAGTGGTGCAACCGGATATTGCTACGCACATCAGGTTATATAAGTTTACCCGCTACCCGGAGTGAAATGGCCATTTTTTTGCATGCATGACCGTTTTTCAAAAATGGGGCGACGTCAAGTCCTTCCTGGTGGCCAAGTGGATATTCACCCCGAATTTGGTGATAATCGGTTGAGAAATGTAGGAGAAAAACCTGTACATACACACAGACACACACACAGACAGACATCGACGTCAAATATATTATAGATGAATGCTATCCTGCAATAAAACAGATAAGCTGGTGATAAGAATAGATAAATTCTCTAAATTGCATTTTCCAATGGAGTTAGGCTTTTATAATCATCAGTAGTAAATTAATAGCCAGTTCATAAACACATTGTCTATGAATCGCACTGATCCCTTCCATACGATTCCTGGGAAGAAAGTTTCTGTTGATAAATACCATTCTTATGCCTGTGTGAGTAGACCATATCGAAGCATCCAAGCGCCACCTATGTAAATAACTGCACAACTGTTCTGCTTATGCAAACTGAAATGGCAAACCTCTGAAAGAGTGCACCATCTGGTTGTGCACCACTAGAGATCTCTGAACTCCACAGAGCACATTTAGATGTTTCCCTCTGTCGAAGAACTGAGCATGCTGAGAGAGAGGGGATGTCAGCAAAAGGGGAGATTGATTTTCCCTCTGCAATTGGTGAGCCATCTGTTAGCCCTCCAATCCCAGAGTAAAGAGCTTGGGAACTTAGACCCATCATTGGGAGCGAGCAATAGTGCTGCAGCAGTTCTTCAGTGACAACCCACATCCGGGGCTGTCCATAAAACAAAAAGTAAAAAAAATAATTTGAGATCGATTGGTCAGGATTACAATGTCTTAAGGGACACCTACCTGAAAATGAAGGTCAGGGTATTTTTACAGCTGTGCAGTCCTAACAAATTTGACACAAAGCCAGTGCTTCTGAATGGCCACAAATCCAGAAATCTCATCATGAACATAGCCACCGTAAGCAGGCAATGGGTATCGCATATAAAATCTAAAAGCCTTTGCTCTGCAGCGAAATGGCACGAGTCACTTAGAGTGGCGAGTCACTGATAATATGATTGCTACCCCCATTTAAGTGATTCATGAAGCCTTACATCTATATCACTAGAAAAATAACTCAGAAGAGTGACATTAACTTGCAGCAGTTCATATTGTGGCCGTGATCCCAACAGCCATAGATCCTCATATCTCATGAGTGCTTCAGCTTGTGACAGCAAATATGCTTGATAAGAAAAATGGAGTTTCAGATGGAATCAAACTATTATGCAAGCAAAAGCTACTTTCAGAAGTAAACAGCTGTCAAGAGTCACTACACTCAAAGTGTTCCACCACTGATAGATAGATAGCAAAGTGAACATAATGAAGAATGATTACCATGAATTGAAGAGACAAGTTTGTTATAATCCTTGGCTGTTTAAAAAGTTACCCCTTAAGCACCACTATGAAACTTCAAGCTTTTAGGAACCTTTGCGCGTACCACCGTTGCAAAACTAATGACTTCGTTCTGATCTTGAGGGATTGTGTGACAGAGAATATAAAAATTAGTACAGCTCATAATATCTCCCAGAACTTCACTCCCTGAAATGGCTGTCTCGTTTGGTAAAATCTGAACTGATTGATTAGGTTTCCCATTAAAGATGAAATGCATATGATTGAAAATGTATGATGACTGCATTAAAATGCACAACCCCATCTCCAAAGAAGATGCTGTGTGAAATGTTAATAAAAGGAATGCGATAATTTTCACATCATTTGAACTTCATATTTAATTGAAAATATACTGACACAGTGAAAACACAGAACTCATATTTAATAACTAAAAAAAAGAAACAACCAATTTTAATAGGAATAGGAAATTTTTTTTTATTTTTCAACACTTTTCAACACTGATAAAGTTTCTCTACATTATCTCAAAAACTGTTTCCGATATGCCATTGTGAATGCACAGACCCTCCACAAACTGTCAGTGTCCTCCTTGTGCTTTCACGCATGAACGTAAACGGCGAGGCATCGATTCGCACAAACATCGCAGTTTCTTGGGAATGTTCCTCCACTCCTCCTGTTGTGCTGCCGTAAACTCAGCGATGTTGCGTGGTTGACGTTGACGCTGGCGCACATGACGACCCAGTTCATCCCACGTCTCTAATGGTGATAAGATCAGGTAAAATGGATGGCTAAGGGTGAACGTCGATCCCTGCTTGTTGGAGAAAGTCTCTGGTGATGGGTGCAGTATGGGGATGGGCGTTGTTGTGTTGGAACGTGAACGGCAATCGTTGTTGTCCATGATTGTTCAATAGTGCTTGGAGAACTGGTCTTAAAATTTCATCCAGATATCACTGTGCTGTTAAACCTCCATGAATCACAAGTTCACTCCGGAATCTCACTTTAATGGCAGCCCAGACCATCACTCTACCCCCACCAAACCTATTTCTCTCCAGAACACACCGGCCTTGATGAAATTCATATTGCCTCCTGTACACCCTTTGTCCGCACTCAGCAAATGACACACAGAACGTTGATTTGTCTGAAAAACCCAACAATGGAAGACTCATGGCAGCCGAAGATGATGACTTCGAGAAAACTGGAGTCTGTTGTCTCTGCGACATTGTGTCGTGATGTTGCCTTGAAACGGCATCTTAACCCTACAGCTCGCAGTCGCCAAATCACAGTCATGGCTTGGATAGGGCGTCCGTGGCATCCTGTCGTGTTCCGAGCCGTGTCTGCTGCTGTTTGGAACCGATTCCTCAGATGCATCCTCCGGATGAGTTAGTCCTGGCGTCCCATCATAACCGGAAGCTGTCCTGGTCGGGGGAGGTTGTGAACGCTGCCTGTCTGTTGGTAGCGATGGTCCAGTCTGTTGATGGTGGATAGACTGACCCTGAACTGGTGGGCAACCTCTCTTTGAGATGTTCTCCGAAGCAGCATCCCCAAAACTCACTCCCTCTGCCTTTCTGTAAGCTGTGGCATTCTAACACTGATGCTGATGGGAATGAACCACTGAGCATTTTATGTGTCCAATGTCTTGCTTTGCACTAGCATGTCATTCAAGTGATGCATTCAACCTGCTGGTAATGACATGGCTTCTGTTGTGTTTTGGAAATGTGATCCCCTGAAAGACACACAAACTGGGTTTGAACCTGGACCTGCACAAATTCCAGCTTTTAACCTTCATACAATTATATTTCTTCTGTGGTAATTTTGATGGCCTCACAAAATCAGCTACGATTAAAAAAATTAGGCGTTGAGTTTGCACTGTGTTTCAGTATAATATAAAGACAATATATCTGGTGTTTAAACGGACAGATTTTATTGCTTTTTGAAAAAAAATTGGGACAAGACTGGAAGAGTTGCATGATGCTAAAAAGGAGAGCTGGCAGAACATCACACAGCTAATAAGACTATTTACCAACAGGTCAGTAACATGATTAGGTATAAAAAGTCTTTCACACGTAAATATAGTGAAGGCTTAACCAACAACAATGAAAGACTGTATGGAGAAATAGTTCAACAATTTAATGTTTAATAAATTTTAGTAACATATTCAAATTAAAATTGCGAAGAATTTGGAGATTTTATCCTGAATGGTACATAATATCACTAAAGGGGACCTATTATGCTGATCCTTCTACTAATACATATATAAGTAATGTAATAATGTTTGATGTCCATACTCAACCTCTATAAAGTTTCTAAACATAAAATACAGACATCAGGTTGTGCCGTCCAATTGATACAGACCTAGCCAGAGCCAATCACGGTGCTGGACCTGCCCACACCAGAAACTATTCTAGCAGGCACAAACAACCGAGGATCATACTATGCCTTAGTAGCGTCTACACTCTTGGAAATACAAAAGAAGAACCACAGATCATTTGAGGTGCGGTTTTGTCAGTATCTCTCCCAAAGCTGCTCGTCTGTTTATTTTTGGACGCAAAGAAAAGCACCATTTCTCTTCCAAAAGGCAATGCCACCAGAAATTAGTGGGTAGCTTTTTGTTTGCTGGCAGCAAACAGCCACGGCCAAAGGGAACGTTAGCTGTTTGTGCTCAGCATTTCACTTAAGACAGCTTTGTCAATTAAGGATAATTCGACACAGGATAGGCGTTTCAGCTGCTTCTCAATCCTGAAGCAGTTGCACTGATCAAGCGCTCGGGGTCACAAGCTGTAAGTAACGATATAACAGCAAAAAATGTTAGTGAAGCTAACATGTTACGGGAAGCTAGCAGGACCACTAACAATAGTTAGCACTAACAACTGGCCACAAAAGTAGGCTTTGTAAATCTGAAGATAAAGCCAGGATCGGTCGTGAATGACCGTGACTCATAAGTTGCTTTTACTGCATAAGCCTACCTAACATGATGTTTAAGACAGATACACTTTATTACTGAACCCCGTGGGGTAATTTGTCCTCTGCATTTGACCCATCCTATAGTTAGGAGCAGTGGGCAGCCACAGAGCAGCGCCCGAGGATGTGGCTGTAGCACTGCGGCTAACGTAGCCAAGTTACCGTTGCTAATGTTTGTGTCCTAAATACGCAAGAGTAATATCAGGAGACAATCAACAGAAAGTGTGTGAAGATAAACCTCATTTGAAGCTAACATTTAACACTAGTTTGCAATTTGGATGCTTAGTACAACTGTTCACGGTAACGGAACTTGTTGTCTGTAAAACCAGTATCACAGGGTAACATTTGTGTCTGTGGTTGTTATGAATGCTCGGTTACCAGCTGGTGCATGTTCGTTCGCGTGCTGTGCGATTTAAAAATGCTCCTGGTTAACTAATATGCAGTAATTCTGATTGGTATTGTGTTACTTCGGTAAGCATCAATGCGGCAGTTTCATCATAACGTTGCCTGATTGTAGCAACTACAGTTCAAGCTAACCGGAAAGGTACTGTAAAAGGCTGCAGTTAGACCAGACATAGGTTTTGCAGAGCTTGGGGTGCGTTTTTGGGTGCTTGTGAGACGATTGCTTTACTTATTCTTTACCGGGGTCAGCCTGATACTCCTCCAATATCTGGGCAAGCTCTCTGATGTTACCGGTGAAAGCAATCGTGAAACGGTCAAGCTATAACGTGTGTTGTATAACAAACGATTTCTCTGCATTGCCGTAGCCTAATTTCCTCCTGAAAAAGACAAAGATTGAAAAGGAAATTCTTTCCTGTAGAAGTGATTGATTTGCTAGCTCCACATGAGCAACTGTCCACGCTAATGGAAGTTACGGTCTGTACCTGTATTAACCTGTATTATGCTCCTAACATAACTGGAGCTCTCTCCAGTTGTCCCATACTATCCATAAAGCTTCTTTCACACCGGACGCAAAATGAATTTTCAGGCGACAATTACATTCAAAGTCAATGCAAAGATGCAAATACATGCGCTAAGGGTGCATTGAGCCGCTTTCACACCGGACACAAAATAAATAAAGTTTTCGCACGGCAGATTACATTAAAAGTCAATGCAAAGATGCGAATACACGCCTTATGGGCAAGTTAAGCAGCTTTCACACCAGACGCAAAACAAATTTTTCGCGCAACAGATTTCATTCAAAGTCAATGCAAAGACAATGCATTGACTTTGAATGTAATCTGTTATCGTGTCTGGTGTGAAAGTGGCTTAACACGCTCATTTTCTGCAAGCAAATGCTGGAAGATGGAAGGCACACAAAGTTCAATAAAAGGTAACAATCCAGTAAAGAGGAGATGAAACACTGGTACTTTAATACAGAAGTACCACAATCAACGAACAGGAAAGGAATGTGTTAGCATGAGAAGGCACACTGGGGGAGGGAGTAGAAAGATACAATAATCAATCAATTAATGAAAGGGGACTGAAACTGACACAGATGGCTAGACTGTGGGGGCAAAACAGGAAAAAAGGAAACACTTAGCATGTAACATTTTGTCCAGACCTTTAATTTTCCAAATGAGTTTTTTTGAGTGTTTCTTTCAATGCATGATCAAATTACTTATGGCACAAACACACTACAGTGGCATGGCACAAATCAAATTCGCTAATGCTCAAATCCAATGGCGGCTTATGGGTATTTTCACTTTGATATGACTGGCAGGTCTAGAGAATCAGACGCATGCAGTTTACATGGTGAATGATCTGAAGGCTGCTACCAAATAAGTTAAAGTGGCAGACATGCAGATCTCTATGTTACTGAACTGGACAGTTTGACCAAAAGCTCAGATAAAACCTGCGATGTGTATCACTGCCTGCATTGTGAGTTCAGACTCTGCCTTCTGTCAAAGTATCTTTTCACCAGCCTGTTCCTGTCCAAAACTGGTATCATTAGCATCCACAATTTTCTGTTTAATTCTGTCCACCATTCTCTCTCCTCCTTTGCCCCCTTTAAAAAAAAGAATAATAATAATTTATTTTTATTTTTTGGCATGGTGGTGGATGGTTGATAATCTCTGGCCCTGCAAAGATACCCCTCATTTATGCCCTGCAGGATGCCTCAAATTAAATTGATGCACGGATGGATTTGCCTTTTCCTTAATTGACTTTTGAGTGCTTCAAGGGACTCATTCGTGCTAAATAAAAATAGTGAACTAATTTTCCCTTTGCATGTTCGTGGTACAGGCAACTCAAGTGAGGTGCTATTTTGGAACTGTTAATGTACTTTTGTACTCAGGTAGTTTGAGCATGGGAATTTGGGTTGCAGAGGGCAAACTGCAGAGGTAAAAAGAAAAAAAAATCTAGGATCAGATCCCAGTTTTTTAAATTGCATATATTTTCCAAATAACACCAGACTTCATCCAGAGGCGCTAATAAGTGAAATCAGCCAGCTTAGTTTCTGGGTAGATGCAGAGCATGACATGTCTATTATAGCCTGACCTCTGACAGGGTGTGTGAGGTGAAAAAATTCTTCAAGGCAAGTACATTCTTTATTTACTCGGCACTTTTTCAGCAAGCACGCACACTGTTCAACAAAGGTATTTGAGAAATGCCAAATACCGAGAAAGATAAATGTCATTGATATTATTCATATTAAACATTCGTTCAATTAGAAAATACAAGTCACTACAGTATGTTTAAAGTACTGACCAGGACCATTAAAAAAAAAAAAATTTACTTGAATAGGGACAAATCAAAAAGACATAGTATTATTACTTCCAGTTTACACCGAGTTCAGAAAGCTGATGTTCTGCATTTTGAGATTCTAGCTATTGCTAATTTACAGCTCCTAGTTAGGCTTTTTTCATACACATATATAAAAGGGAAGGCAACAGATGAGTATAATTAAGTCAAATGAAAGTGAATTTGAAAGCTAATAAATCAGGGTTAAAAGAAAACTCACACCGAGATGAGCACATACATACTGACTGCATTTTCAGGTCGCAATGCCATCTGTACATGGAAAGCTCTTCTGGCCAAGCTGTGATATTAGATGCATGCCCTGGTTTTCATTGGAAAATGAGTTTTAATTAAAAAGGAAATTCTTGCTTCAAAACATTTTAGCAGATGAGCAGACGAGGAATATAAACAGCATGCATTTTGTTAGTACATCAAATAATGTGTCATTCAACTGTTTTCAGCTTAGTGGAGGATGCATGTACTTTCCAAGTCAGTGTTTATTTTATGTGCATTTTCCATGATGTGCCAAGTTTTTCTGAATTGAGGAAGATCAAGTGGCTAGACAGTGGGAGGATGCTACAAAGCTTGAATTCTTGTTTGAACTGTTTTGGTCATGTGATTGATGGGGTAAATTATCCACAAACATTGGCGATATTCTTTTGTTTCATTAAGGAGAACCTTAACCCAGTAACACCATTTGTATCATATTTGCTACACAACTTTTTGTGACCTCTGTGTCATCTACCTGATCAGTACTTTCCTCAAACACCCATTGTATGCAATCTGATATATGTCACCTGCCCCCTGGTGGACTATCCATGCATCTCTGGCAGTAGAGGTTGTAGAAAACAAAATCAAAGATCGTTACCCCCACTCACCAACGTGCAGGTTTTTAAAAAATTATTAGTCATTTTTTTCACAGAAATCTTTACCAATTTTGATACAGTTATGGTTATAGTACCTTTTATATTGTCACAATTATCTAAAAATGAATATTTACTGGATTGTAGAAAACTATAAATACATTACATTTTGTTGCATTCAGCATCAATGTGTTATTTAAGCCTATTGTATTTGAATATTTCTGCATACTTTGGTCCCTAAGCAGTCTTGGAATTTCATGAATTGGGTACGACTGGAAAACTGAGACTCTGGTGGATTCAATGAGTCCAATTTCATGTGTGATGATATTACTATAGTCCCCACAGTAGCCATTTTGTTTTAGTGAGATCATTTTACAACACAAAATGAATTTCATATGTGCAAATTATTTTTTTTACATTTTGTTTAAAGGTCCAATAATTACTTCACTTTCAAACATTTAGAATTTTCTGCCCATTATTTTATGGTTCAGGCTTTATGGATTTATCGAGGTCCCTACCTAAATTGATGTCCCAAAGAGACCATAAGTGAAGTACTCACCAGAACTCAAATCCGGATTGTTGAATATAGTTTACAATGTTTGGAGTTTAGTTCAAAGATAGGATAGCCAAGTACCCTGCTCATCATTCAGATTGAGAAATTAATGTCCCCAAACCAACATCATAAAATATATCTGCTTTACAGCCCATATCACGAATTTACATGTGCAAACTATGCATAATACTGTATTTTAAAAAATGCAGTAGGCAATTATAAAAGTCAACTTGCAACAAATAAAGTCTGACTCCCCAGGTGCTGTAGTGCTAAATTAGTTCAAATGTAGCTAATTTTGGTGCCAGTGACACCATAATTTATGAAAATAAGTGTGGAACTTGCATATATTTCCCTGAAAATCCAGTCTAGTTGTGTATCTTTTCCTCATAACTACCTTTTCCTCACATCAGGCTGGGTAATTCCCTGACGACCATCATTACTGCCAGTCAGTAATTTTGAGCGCGGGTGAACAAGTATAGATGGGCACATTCAAACAATTATTGCCCTTACATCCATATATCTGTCCATATTGCCATCACCTGGGCAACCATGTGATAAAATAGGTAGGGTAAAGATACTCTGAAAACAAACTTGGTTAAACCATAAGTGAAAACATGCAAAAGAACAAAGGACAAACCTCCCACATGGCAAGGGTTAAATGAGAAAATTCACAATCATCCAGCAAATACTTTGGATAAACAGCAGAATACCTTGGAGAATAACCGAAGTATTATTAAAATAGTCTCAAAGAAAATGAAGCTTTCATATTTACATGGAATAATTTGCAAGAACCCGAGACAACAAAATATAATTGGATTGGTTTGCAGCCCATAAGCCGTGGAAAAGCTTGCTAAATCCTTGTGAATACTGTTTTTATTTCTTGATTTCCTTTGAAGTTCACCTTGTGTGGGTGAGGGCTGCTGTTGTGGGGCCTTACACTTATATAGGGAACACATGCCGCCTTTTCTGTCACACAAATAGGAGTTTCTAATTATAAATGAAAGGGTCTCTGTCTGTCTGTGGGTCAGTCAGACCACATGTCTGTCCTTCGGTTTTTCTTGACATCTATTCATTCAATTGATTTCACACTTATTGCTGAGAACCCAAGGAAAGGCTGTGATGAGTGTGAAGTTGTTTGGCTGAGTGGTTCTCAAGAAACGTTGAGCAGTAATGTCGCGTATTCGGCCAAACCGCGCAAGCAGCAATACCAGAGGTCAAGCAATTGGCCCGTTCGGGCACTGCACCAGCACTTTTCAAATTCTGCTGTCTTTACAGTGACTGAGAAGATTTCTATTTTCCTGTGTCTAAAAGAAATATAATGTATGCGAATCAAGGCTAGAAGTGACTGCTAGGTACTGTGTCACCAATAAGATATAATAGAGATACGTACATTGCTACGTGCATAAAGCCAGATTGGTAATATTGATGAGAGAATAGGAAAATTGTTCAATGTGAATAAGATGTGAATTGTTGTCTAGAATACATATTCCTGCAATTCGCACCATTCAAACACAATGGCGCCTCCAAGGGGTGGACAGGGGGGTCCACGGTCACCACAAAAAAATGACTGGCCCCCTCTTTGCCCCCCCCCCAACTCACTACACCTGTCAGTTATTCAAAATATTTCCCATAGCATAACAACCATAGATCGTACAACAGGTGGGACAAATGTGATTTTGTCCAGGGATTTATCCGGCACTTCTGTAATCGCACGTCGTTCCCTCGTTTTAGGGGCAAAATTTTTTTCTGCAGGTTGGTTGGTTTCATTACGTATGGTACTATTAAACATGGAATCTCCGCTTTGCGTCGGGTGGTTATTCGCCTCCGCGTCGTGCCTTAAAACCATGTAATGCTCACTTTGAGTTGATTATGCCTAACATAAACTAGCCGGTCTGTGGCAGAAGTCCAACAGGCTATTAGGCCTTCGCTTCGGTGTCTAATACTGCGGCTCGGAGAGCAAATTTTGTGGTATCAGAAAGCGAAGATGATGTCTGATGTTATTAGCCACAGTCTTCTTCGTGACAGGCTTCTACTAGAGTCATTGAGCTGATAAGCATATGTTCATCACTGGAGTGCATTGGGGAGGCATTACCGGTTAGTTTCTGAACCAGTATGTTGAACATCTGCTGCAGTGGACAAATACTGTTCAGCTGACCGCTGCCCAATTATTGGGACCCCAGAGAAAATAGATTATAGATCTAGAAGTACCGCAGGTTCACATCTATATCGCATTCTATTGAAAATAATTATTTTGCGCTCGGACCAACCAGTCACAATTTCATACATGCTGCGTGAATAATCCTCAAAAATGCGGGAATTCAGATCAGAGTGGAGGGGAGCATCCAATCTAATCCATCACGATAGAAGATAAGAGATTGATATGAGCTACGAAAGCAAGTGTCCAGTGGCAAATGGCTTTATTTAGCTAGCTCGTGTCAAAATCAATCGCCACCTATCCTAATGGATTAGATTGGATGCGCTCTCTTCCACTCCGATCTGAAGTCCTGCATGTACATGATTAGCCGGGCAACATGTAGGCAGCCGGTGACTGGTTGGTCCGGGGGCAAGGTGATTTATTTTCATTAGAGTACGATTAAGATGACAAAAGCTGCAGCTCTTACATTGAGTCCATTTTCTTTAGGGTTCTGATAATTAGCCAGCGGTCAGTTGAAAAGTATTTTGTTGATTGCAGGTGTGTGAGGCATCGTTCTGGAACCAAATACAAGACCAGAAAGTTTCAGCAAAAATGAGTTTTATTGAAGCTGGGGGGTGAACTCCCCACAGCACAGAAGGCAACAGTACAGAGTCCAATCCAAAATCAGAATCGCAGGGATGTAATCCAAACTACAAAGGGCAGCAAACACAAAACTCAGAGTCTGGCAAAACAGGTTCATTACACAGGCACAGGAATGTCAGGAGAATCCAAAGCCTAAGTCCAGTAGACATAATCCGATCCGTTCACAGGGTAGAAGAGACAAAACTCAGGGTCGGGCAAAACAGGTACGGTACACGGGCACAGAAGTATCAAAGAAAAAGCCAAAATCAGAATCAGGGACGTTCCAGTCAGAAGTATAACACTATGAATACAAGGCATCAACGATCGCAGTACAGGGAAAATGTTCTGACAAGAGCTGTGAGTGAAATGACTGCTTAAATACACGTAGGGGAAGTCACATGCTATGATAGGGAACAGGTGAGCTGGATCAGACTAATTAAAGGAATGAAGATGAGGAAGTTCCTAAACACATAAAATTGGCGAAAGCCAAAACGCAGACAGGGATCACAAAGACAACCTATAGACAAACACACGGCTCCGGTTAGGGAGTTCTAACGTGCACAGATAAGGAGGGAAAACAGAGTTTAACAAGTGCGGACGGTCCGCTGAAACTGCAGCAAAGTAGATTGAGTAAAGCCAAAGGGGTGGAGACTAGAAAAGGGCGAAGGCTGAGAGCTCATTTGTCAATTAGTAAGTGCAGCTATACAATCCCTAGTGCCCGTAAGTAAGTTATTACTATAAACGATGTTAGTTTGGGTTAGTATCTTTAACTAAAATAATAAACTGTTAGTCTGGTTATTAATATAGAAAAGCAAGGTGAATGAAGTAAACGAGATTGGAAGGAATGATTGAAAGCCCAGAAACCATGAAATCACCCGAAAGTGTGGCACGCAATACTGGGGCAGTGAGCAGTCACATGACATAAGACAAGACAGAGGGAGACAAAGTGCAATGCATGGTATGGCACAAAACATGGACTGGAATATAACTGCAATGGTGGAATGTGGCGAACAAACAGAGACAAGACAAAAACAAAACATGGCATGGAATCCAAATCACACAACAAGTCATAGACGAAGCAGAATCATAAACAGACATGGCAAACAAGGCAGAATCATCATAAGATGTTCAAACTACTGGTTCAGAAACGAATTGGTATAATCTGACATTCATATGTTAAGACAAAATTGTATACAATTTATTAGGCAATAAAATAGTGTTTTTGCATTAATTTGCTTACCGGGAAAATCCTTATGTATCCTACTTTGTGGGCCACCCCCCTGATATTCTCTGGCCTCATCTGGCCCCCCCGCTAAATATTTAAACAGTTTAAACTGTTTGAACAGTATTTCCTTCTGTAAAAAGTGCTAAACAAATAAATTTGAATTGAATTGAACCACAAAAATTCTATGAATTTACAAACAAGTGGAGATCAAGTTTAAGTTCTTGACAAATGAATTTGATGAAATACGCAAATAGATTTTTTTTTGTCCTGTATGAGATTTATATTGAATATTCACAGCATTCAAGGAATGAGTTTTATCTGCTAAATAAAATGGGTGATTTACTATGAGTAATTATGGAAATGTGGTAGGGTATCACTATTCCTCTAGAGTTTCTGCCTCAAGGTGGGTTAATGTACTTTTAAGATACACAGCTCTGATATACAACTGGTTTGCATTCAGTAAATGAGAGAATATGATCACCAACAGCTGTGCTGTACTGTTGCCAGAAGAAACAATAGAAATTTTAGCTGCTGCGCAGCAATGGTCAAGCCGGGAAATTTTCGGCTGAATTAGGCAATTCTGAGCAACAAGCAGAAATGTAGGAAGATGAAAAAAAGGTGACTATCTAATGTGCATTTTACATCAGTTGAGGCTTGAACTCGCAATTTCTGGCACAAGAGACTATGCTCTGTCTCACTGAGCTAATTAGCAAGAGACAACTCTGCGGTATATAGGTTCAAAACTTTTAGCTCGGTGGTTCTCAAACTCGATTCCAGCACCTCACTGTGTTGCTGCTTTTTGTTCCAAACACAATTGCAATCTTAGGATTTTAACAAGCAGTTGATTTGTCTTAGTTAGATGCATTTATGTTTGGATTTATCCTCGTAAGCCACATTTGAAGAATCTATACATGCCTTGAAGAATAAAAATTTCGTATCCATGTTGAGATATATTAGAAACTAATATAAATAAATGCAGAGGGAAACAATTAACTAAACATTTAATCTACGTAAACAATCAATCGGTCCCTTGTTGGTGAAACTGTTGACACATGGTTGCAAAAACTGGCAATTCATTTGGCGAAAAATAGAGTCATACCTGTTTTGTTTTATTTAATTTTATTAAATTCAGGCCAATTATTTTGAAAGAACTCTAAACACCTTTGTTCAGCAACCTAATTTGGGGCTTACTTGCACTGGCTCGCAGTTATTTTTTTTGAATCCAGTTCAAGGTTTTATTATTTGTTTATAAGGCACTTCATGGGCTGGCCCCAGCCTACATCACTGACCTTGTACAGCCTCATTCAGCCCAAAGTCCCTTAGATCCTCTAGCATAGGGCTTCTGCATGTGCCACGCTCACAGCTCAAGCAGAGAGGTGACAGAGCCTTTGCTGTCGCTGCTCCACGTTTGTGGACCCAGCTCCCCCTGGACATTAGATCTGCCCCCTCCATTTCTGCTTTCAAATCCAGGCTAAAAACCCACCTTAACTCCCTGGCCTTCCTCGCTCCCTAACCATTTACCTTCTGTTCATGTCTGTGTGGTGTGCCCTGATATTGAAGGCTTCCCCTTATTTTGGTTTGTTTTTGACATTTTGATGTAATTGTATTATTGCATTGTATTATATTTTGTTATTTGTCCTCTCATTTAATGACATTGCACAGCACTTTGGTCAGTCTATGCTGTGTGTAAATGTGCTCTATAAATTAAACTTACTTACTTACTTACTTACTTACTTACTGACTGATTTTCCCAAAGTCAGATTTGATCTGTTTAAATTTGTTTTAACCTGAAAATCCTCACAAAATAGAAAAAATAAGTCCAATATGTTCTAGGGTTTTTATTCTTAATGGCACAGTGGATATTTCCATTAAAATATGGCTTAAGATGGTAAGTAACTGCTCTAAACATGGAATGCAGCTAATTAAGACAAAGCTTTTTAAAATTCTACAAATGAGTGTAACCAGTTCAGGCAAGAAACACGAGAAGAGCTACAGCTGCCTGTTAAGCTACCAGCATGTATCAGCAGGCACACAATTGGAGGATACACGTCACAAGGTCATACAGCGGTCTATTTGAAAGACGTCAAGCTCACTCACTTCTGTTGCTGTTCGTAATGACTTTTCATGCTATGCAACTTGCTGTTTGGTTTTTTCTTGCCGCCTCCTGCCCAGCCTCCACCTGTTTGGTTCTGCTCACATCGGGGGGATTTTGATTTCTGTTCATGATTATGTTTGTATGTTTGCTGTGCCTAGGTTGGACATTCCTCCAGAGTAGAGCTGCCGCCAAAATACAAAGTAATGCTTATACCCATAAATAAATTGTTCTATTTTACTGAAACGTGAGTTTTCCTGACTGAATTACAGTCACGGTTGGAACAAAAACTAGCATACACAGGGGGGCACTAGGACCAACTTTGAGAACCACTGTTCTAGCTCATTACAGTAATTCTACAGCTGCAATGACAGCGTGTAAAGGCAGATCAAACGGCTGTCAAAAATTCTGTCCAAAATTCAGTAAGACAAAAATCCGAAAATACACAAATTGCATCTAGGCAGCATGGAGATGTAGGCAATTTGTTTTAAACCATGATTTATTGGCCCCATAAGTTAAAAACTGATGTTTTAATATTCCATTTTTGCATTGACTCCAATTGTTTGCATGAGAGTGAAATTCAAAATGTTGGAAAAAATTAAGTTTTTGAGATAAGATTCTGATATTTTTCAAACATCATCTACCATGACTCTAAAATCTTTTCATTTTTTTAATGAAAAATGAAAACGTATCTAGTTTATGTTTACAATATCGTTTACAGTCAAACATTTTGATTCACTTTAGGCTCAATTTTCGATAAATCAAAAATCTGTGTGGGCTGTTTGTGTTGGACAGTCTGAAGATGCTCTGTAGCAAGTTTGGTGTCAACTGAGCAAAAAATGTGGGAGGAGATAGGTTTAATAAGTTTCACAGTTTTTGAAAAAAACAGAGTGATGGACTTCATAATTTGCAATACGTACAAACGTTTCGTCAGTATTGGGGCTACATTTTGGTGAAAGTTGCGAATCTGTTGCACATATGGTTGATTTGTTGTGAATTTTCAACATTTTGAACTTTAGAGGCTTGCTGCAGCGCCACCATCAGGACTATTGGCCTGTTTCTGCAGCTAAGGAAATCTGGCATGAGACTGGATCTTTACGCAAAGTTTGGTGATTTTTCACGCAGGAGACGTATGATTTCCCTGGAAGAAGAAGAAAAAAAAGAACATCCAGGATAATAATAGGGTCCTGGAAGCTTAGGCTGCCTGGCCCCTAATAAGGCCCCTGTTCTGAAAATATTGGCACATTATTGAATTTGTAAATCAAATTAGAAGCAGTGATTAGAAAAGTACATTCACCCTCTAGCATATTGAAAACTGTACAACACATTATTTGACCTGTCTTATGATCCAGACAAGGAACAAAAACACTGGGTACTATCTAGAAGGCAGTATTTATTAACAGGAATATGGTAACCGAAGAACAAAAGGCTGTAGCCCAGAACAGAGGAGGGGGCAGTCCAGCCAATTTTGTAATGATTGGAGAGGGTAGGGGCGTGTCTGTGCCCAGGCCAGTGGCTGTTCAGGGGCACAAGCCAGGGGGTGAATCCCCCTTGCAGAAGCAGGATAGCTTGACAGTTTAACGGAAGGGTTTAGTAGGAACGCAGTCCCAATCCTGGGGACCGATGAAGGATTGGGAGGTGTTCGTAATACACTGACTCTAGGGAACGGGCAGGAACAATGAATTAATAAGAACATGATCCTAATCCTGAGGACCGATATGAAGGCTTGGGAGCTTGTTCCTATTAATGAGATAAAGAGGAGTAATCACCCTTTTCTTTATCATTAATTAACTGAAAACATATGAAAGAAGGATATTAGGACTGGAAGGTTTAGTTGAGTAAGTATCTTGACCTGGCTTTATGACACTACTCATGTTCTGAGGCGGGACTGCAGGAAATCTGAGCGATGATGGGAAAAAGATGAACTCCATGTGTACTATCAAATTCCTCGTGAAGGCTGCCAGAATTAAATTCTTTTTGGATATTAATGTGAACAGCAGCGGCGTTAGATCTGGGCTAATATCCCTCCCTTTATTAACAATTAGTCCTGGCTAATTCTAGATAGTTTTCCTTTATTAACGTTTTCCATTTCAAGAATAATCAAGTGGGAATTGAAGACACGGTTTCTCTCCCCCATGCGATCTGTACTGGGCTTCAGTACAGAGAAATAATTTAATTGTAATTAGGTCTTTGGACCGGCACTCGGCGATGTTTTAGAACTCTTCAGCGAATGAGTCCACATTTGGCCTTTCCCCACTATTGCCATTCTTACAGTACATCTCATTTAAAATCCCATATTTATGATTTACCATTGCAGGCTGCTTGAATGTAAGTTTTCTGAGTTATTTTTTCTTATATACACTTTTTTATTATTTCAGCTGAGCGTCTCTTTTGTTCTTATTTTCTTTTTGGGTCAATTGTGGTTTGATTTATCTTGCAGCTTTCAGTGTCTCTGTACCTGATCCTTCTCTGCAACAAAAATATGAGGTGAACACAATCCTGACCCATTGGATGGCCTCTTTGCTTTAAAAACTCAGCAAAAATATTTTGAGGTCAGAAAAAAGCCTCATTGTCACAGTTCGGCCCTCCTCCTTTACTTCCTAGTGTCATGCCTATTCCTTGAGCCCCTCTCAAATCAATTCCAGGTTTTCTCCCTCTCCTGACGCTGGGCTGACTGACAGAGGAGGCAACCAATCAGCACTCTCCAGCCCACCACACCTGTTCCCACTCTCCTCATCATGCCATGGTATTTAAAGGGCATCTAAAGTCGATTCCCATTGTTTTCGTTTATTGGTCAATCAGCGAGCCACACCTACGCAAACGAACTGAAGTAGAAAGATTATCTACGCATGTACACAAATCATTGGTTTATTTGAATGAAATTGGTCGTGTGACAATGCAAGATGTCAAAAAAAGCAAGTGATTTGTTTGTAAACATTCGACGTTCAACGTCCCGTCTGAGAATCGACTTTAGATGCCCTTTAAGTCAGACCAGGGGCTTCAAGTACAAAGCTTTCGTCTGCACAAAAATGTGCGAACGCCGATTCTTGCGCTCACGTTGGGATGTACAAAGATGATTTGAGCATGTAGATGAGCAGTTCTCCGTGCAAACCTCATAGCTGGCGTATGCATGTTTCAAGACAATTTTGTGTTGTTGGCGACACTCGGTGGTGATGTCTTGAAATAGCATATTAGGCCCAAATAGTTGTTTAAGGACTCTATCGTACTCCAAGGGAAAGCCATGATAAGCCAGCCTACTTAATCATTCCATCAATGAATCAACCTATGAATCAATTAAATAATTCACATTATTTACGAATTGTTGTCTCCTTCGGCTTATAGGAACAGCCTATCACAGCATGCCTCCCAATTAAGAAGAAGTATACAAGTGTGCATCATGGTAGCTTATTAATGAGTTGAGGATGGCAGTGTTGGCATTATTAGAGGATGTGGCCAATGGCCGAATTTGAAGAGAACTGTTTTTCCGTGATCACAATGATTTTGACTGGCTTATTAGCCGATTCAGATTGCCAAGAGCTATTCCCTTGGAACTGTGTGCTGAACTGGGTCCAACGTTGCAGAGGGAGACAGCGAGAAGCCCCGCATTGCCTGTGCCCCAACAGGTCCTCACAACCCTTGGTTTCCTTGCAACAGGATCCTTTTAGAGGGAACTGGCAGATCAGTCTGGTATGTCCCAGTCGTCTCTGAGCCGTGCCATGCCAGCTGTTTTGGACGGCATAATTAATTTGTCACACAGGTATATCAGGTTCCCATATGATGCAGTTAGCCAGGCAAACATCACAGCGCAGTTTGCAGCAATAGCCGGTTTTTCCTATGCAATCGGAGCTATGGACTGCACACACATTGCTATAAAGGCTCCAACTGTTGGGGAATTTGCTTAAGTGAATAGAAAACAATTCCATTCTATAAACGTGCAAATTATCTGCGATTCCCAAATGCGCCTCACAAATGTTGTGGCAAGGTGGCCTGGCTCAACGCATGATTCATATGTCTTAGCAAACAGCATGGTTGGGAATAGGCTGGAGGTTAGCAGAGTGTGTGATAGGTGGTTACTCGGTAAGTAGGTCTAACGTGAAAAATTAACGAGTGAAATTATTAGAGTTGTGGGATGGTCTATGTTGAGGGTTAAGTATGAACTCTTCATTAGGGGACAGCGGTTACGCGCTGAAAACGTGCCTGCTTACCCCTCACCCACAGACTGACCGAGAGCAGAGATACAATGATCTCCATTCCTGTGCTCAGTCAGTTGTGGAGAGGGCAGTTGTGCAGCTCAAAAGCCGGTGGCACTGCCTTGACTGGAGTGGGGGGCGTCCTCCTGTACAGCCCTGAGAAAGTGTGTACCATTGTGCGGGCTTGCAGGGTGCTCCACAACATTGCCCACAGACACGCCATACCACCTGTTGGTGCCGCAGGATGAACCAGAGCCAAGGTGAGTGGATGAGCAGCCACACCAGGCGGCAATCCAAACAACAAGTTATAGCTACAATATAGAAAGGTAAACCCTGGCCTATTTATCAGAGACTTGCGGTCAGGGGATGCAGTTACCTTTCATTTTTATCGCTAGTCTGTCAACCTGTTTCCACGTAATATGCCTGATTGACAATCAATCAGTTAAAACTTTTTTCTTTACTAAATAATAAAAACCTAGCTTGGCTATAAGTAGCCTGTAATGATTACGAGGTGATAGTGACAAAAAGATTAATTTATGTTTATGCTTTGATATAAGACTAATTATTAGATTTGCATACTTGTAAATAGAAAAAACCACAACTCCCTCAGTAATTTCGTGTTTTGAATTGAATGTTTTGACCTTTTGTTTATCGGTTCATGAAAGAAGACTGGAAATGGCATTTGAATGGCATTAAAAAGTACTTATTTAAGGGGGAAACATTATCGTAAACATATTGACCACACATTGAACACCGCATAAGGTTTTAACATTTGTTAATGGCATTGCATTTGCTTCCTGTTAGCGAATATGGACAAATTTGCTGTCTCGTGTGCATTTTAAGTTAGATGCACTTAACAATAATGTCGTGGATGAAATTGGCATGCCATTTCTGCCATTTAGTCTTTTTCCCTTATTAGTCAACTCAATTGCTCCCGCTGTTTGTATGTCATCGACCAACCGGCTGCTCTGCTCGAAATTGCCAACAGAGGGTGCATTGAGCTGACCAATGACCTGACCAAGATGCTCTGCATGCTACTAGTAAATTCGTTAATCAACCCTCAGATTGCTAATCAAGCAAAGTAATAGTGAGTTATCGATTGTTTAACTGTGAGGATTCTGCCTCCCCTAACTGACCTCCGACGGCAGGTCACTGCTATTTAAACTTATTACCTCCGCCAAGGAGGTTATGTTTTCGGTGGCATTTGTTTGTTGGTTTGTTTGTTTGTTGGTTTGTTTGTGTACAACATAACTCAAAAACTTATGGCCGGATTTTGATGAGATTTTCAGGGTAGGTGGGTATTAAGTCAAGAAACAGCTGATTAAATTTTGGCATATCTGGGCCAAAGTACTGCTGAGATATACACCAAAGTTCAACATTTCAAGTCTTTCCAATGGGCCGGAGTTCCGATCGCGGTGCTTTTCGGTTTGCTGCCTTCTGGCGGAGGTCTGCGCTCTCTGAATGCTTTTCTAGTTTGCATATTGAAATTATGGTATTACAGGGAGGAGATGGAGTGGAGCATTGTGCTCATGCGTGTGCACTTAATTTCCCGTTGATTTGGATGTACAAAGAGAAAGTGCGTGAAATCCTGCTTGCGCACGGATTGATACGTCTGAATTTTTTTGTGCGTGCGCAACTTCCCAGACTTCCACATATGCAAAAATTTTGTGGGAAATCCACGCAACTCTTAGTGCATGAGGCCCCAGAACTACTATCACTGCCAGATTATTGCATCTCTCCTTGGAGTTTTTCTTGCCACAACTCTGTTGTTTTTGGATTCTTGTTCTTGATCACTGGTTTTTGACCCTAACCTGCTTTGTGGATTTTTGAATTTTTGCCTGACGAAGAGGTACTTTTGACCTTTTTCTCTGCCTCTTCAGTCCCTTGACTGCAGCCTGTTTATTGATCACTGTTGGACTGCCTGTGCTCTCTTGTACCTATCCAAGGACAGTTTTTGTGCCTTTTTGCACCCTTTGATGGCTGTGTGAAGACTTTTGATTCTGTTTTTTTGTGATCTGTAATTAAACCTTCTCAGATCAACTCCAGTTTGCCTTGTGAGTCTGCTTTTGGGTCCTCTACCAGAACTAGGCCTCTCCCGGCCCTTACACTAATTGTTCACTTACCAGACAGCTGTGACACACACAGTCCACTAAAGCACTTCACAAAAAAAAAAAAGAATAAGGAGGGTAATTGAACACTTTCCCTGTCAATGTAAAGAATTTTTGTCAATCTACGTTTTCAGAGTTACTAGGTAGTTGGCGCTGTTACGGATCCTCAAAAATAATTCAAATGAGAAGGTTAGTTTTTTTTTTTTTATGACAATAACCGACATTCAAGTGTTTGTTGAAAGAGATTGAATTAAACTTGAATGATATGGTTTCTTGAGTCTAAAACTCAAAGCTCCATTCTTTCTGTTTACTTATTAATTGTAGCCTACTGAATATTCTGGGGGGCGTTGACTGATCAGTTAATATAATCAAAAATGCTGGTGGTGGCTAACAGCTTAAAAAAAATAGTCTCGCAGGGAAAGTTTTAATACATTGATCAAAATTAGATCCATCAAACATTAATAACATTGAACCATTTGTTCTAAATTGCCAACTCACGACATTAGATGAGTCAGCAGTGCAGGAATTAGACTGAGTAATCATTCTTCTGGAAATGAAAGCTGCCTTCTCTCAAATTCCAAACAATAAAGCCCCATGTCACAGCAGATTTGGCATCAAATTCTATAAGACTTATCAGTCCAGTCTGGCTCTGTTTCTTCTCCGTCAGTTAAATCATGACAAGGAAAAGCCAGAGCTTCCCAATTCACTTTGAGGCACATAAAGCCTTATTACTGAGAAATGCAAGAAATCCTCTGGAAATGTCCACTTATACACAAATGTGGTGTTCATAATGGAATTCAAAATCTAAGGTAAAATCTTTGCAATCTGGCTCTCAGAATATATGGCAATGGTTTGAACTGCAACCCTGGGTGTGGCCACTACCGTGACTGGGGCTGTGCTATGCATTGCTTCAACAGTCTAGAAATTAGTTTGGCCATTGGACTCCCCTTCTTCAAAGTTACAGTACAACAGTTGTGGATCTTGCTGATGACAAGTATTATCCAAGTGTGACAGATGCTGAAAACTCCAGAAATGAGAAGTCACACATATACTGCTCTTAATGTGAATGTTTATCTGAAAAGAAGTCGAGCAATATTTTTTTTTCTTCTAGCTTTATTAGCCCATCTGTCAAAGATTTGATTGATTCTTTATTGACACTTCCAGCAATTTTTCAGCTACGTCATGTCAATATACGATTAATTCATATAAATGGGCACTTTAAAGTCTCAAATTAGCCTAGCATGCATGTCCTTGGGTGGAAACCCACACAAATTCAAGGAGAACATGCAAACTCCGCACAGGAAGTCCCCGGGTCAGATTTGCTATACTGCATCTGTCAAAGTTATGTTGGAGTATACTGTGTATGAAGACTGCCCTGTGGATCTCTTCAAGATATGCACCTCCTGCAAAAGATCATGTGAGAGTAAAATTAACACAAGAGGTACACTTTCATCAGTGGACCAGAGATGCAGCCACCAAACATGGAAGTGTAAACGAAAGTTCAATCACGAGACGTAGGATTCTCATGCAATTACACTTACCCAATCAGCGCCTTCGGTCTTCTCTATATATGCTTCTGACGTGTTCCTGTCTGCTGTTGCACAGATTCCGCATCGCCCACCGCCTTCCCACCACCACCAACTTCTGACTCCGGCCTCTTCAGCATCTACTTCATCCGTGTGACCCTTCTGTCCAACGGGGGATGGCTTCACCCCTGCCTGCTACCCAGGCAGATCAGCGCTTCCTCACTTGAGGGTCCTCGAGTACGGAGTCATCACCAAATCCTGAATTTCTTTCATGTCATTGCATTGTTAATAAATCTCCTTTCCTTAAAATCTGGAGTCTTCATGATTGAACTGCATGTACACCAGGCAGTGGAAGAGCCAGCCACTGATAGGAAGCGATCCACCTTGCTGCTGCTGTCAACTTCGCAGGATTGTCTATAGTTCACACTAATAAGGTATAACTCCAACGATACATTTTAGCTGAGTTTTCTTTTGGAGGGTAGCAGTCAAGTCAACAGTCTATATATTTATTGAACACTTTTGATAATTCTTTTACCAGATTCTGTCTGCTCTGTGTGAGGACCATGCAAGTGTAAGCGACGTGGGTGTTGAAGGTTCAGGAATGAATCAATGCAGCATGTTCTGGGTTTCGTTTGCAACTTTAATCAAAATCCAAACACAATCAAGTCCAACCATTACAACTCCTTCTCTCTCCCCTCTTCTTCTCCCCCTTCCTTCTTTTCTTTTAACTTTTTATCAAAACCCCAGCTACTTGCCCAGCGCCAACTAGCTGCCGTGTCTAATACCGTTACATCGTTCTAACTTTACTGTAATTTCTGAATATGTGCAACCAATAATTTCAAATACCAAACTTACATAAAACTTTATATTGAAACATTTTTGAAACAATTAATTTGGCTCTTACACAAGCAACAATTTTAAAGTCACACATATGAGCCTAGATTTTACCTGCCATCTTCCATAAACGGTAGAGTGATCAGGCTTGTCTTATTCTGGATCTAAGGCTGAGACAGGGGCTTCGCCTTGGAGGGGACATGAAAGCTGACAGCCCCAGCCACTCTGCTAAGTTTTGTTCTCACTCACTGATGGACCTTTACTGGAACCAAATTGTTGACATTAAGTATATAAAGGTAAATGCTTACATTGAGCCAAAGTGAAATTCATGTAGATGAGAAATGAACAATTTTTGATTTTGTAGAGAATAAAATAAACCACTGCTCTCTGAAATGATATTACTGACTTTGTGAAGAACAATGTCTGTAAATGTTGCCAGTAGCTTTTTTCAGGTTAGTTTTTAACCAATTGTTTAATCCTCAGGAAATCATAATAAAGTCATTTCAGTGGGAAATGATTAATTTTAATCGTGACTGGCTGCACATGGGGAGTTGCGTCCACAATTCTTAATGTTGTATTTTGTATCTTATCTGATTATGATGCTATACATGTGTTGCTCACTTTTTCCACAAACGATAAATAGAGCATTGAGATTGGTGGCAGAGTCCACATGGAGAAGGAGGGCCTGATTTGAAGAATCTGGCGTGAAGGTGACAACTCTAGTCACTATTCCCTGAGTTAGCATGTTCATTTTATATATACTTATGATTTATTTATGTACATGTATATACTGATGAAAATACCCTTCATGCTTATTTTTAGCTTACCGGCCCTATGGGCCAATAAACTATTGTCGTGGTGTGGCGGCCGGCGTCCCTCGTCCGGAACATTTTTTCATCTTTTTTTTGGCCCGATGAATTTTCGTATAAATTTGCAATAACATACTACTAGACCATGTCTCCAGACTTTTTTCTCGGATTTTTGATTGAATCATTTTTGTCTGTTTTATGGGCCCTTGAAATTTTGGCTCCAATGTTAAAGATATGACTGAGAAATTTTAAAACACCATTTCTCAAAAACTGCGCGATAAATTTTTTTTTAAATCAGGCAATCAACTTACCTTGTTACCATCAATGTATAGTGTGAGCGCCATTTTGATTGAATCGACGGAAGTGGGTCTATTGGGGGTGCTGAACTTGCAAGATGGCCTGTGGAGGCCAAATGGTTGCAGATAGAGATTAAGTTTGTATTATCGACATATAAGAAGTCATGTATGACCTGTACATAGGCCATGCTAAAGTTGACTTCAGATGACTTTGAAAGGTCAAACTCGAGGTCAGGGAATATATTCACAATGTTAAAATATATGACTTGAAATTTTTTTTTAAATGTTTCTCAAAAACTGTCAGCTAACTTTTTTCTAAATCGGGCAATCAACTCTCCTCGATACACTTTATGTACAGTGCGAGTGCCATTTTGATTGAATTGACTGAAGTGGGTGTAGTGGGGGCGCTGTAGTTTAACATTGGGTCTCATGGAGAATGGGCCAAATCGCCTGTGGAAGCTAAAATCGTCTGTGGAAGGTCAAATTTCACATAGTGAAAATGTGAAATTTCAATTACTTCTATCACCAAAACTATTACAGATAGAGCTTAGGTTTGTATTGTGGCCATATAGGAAGTCATGCATTAAGTTTCATTGGGTGACCTTGAACTTGACCAGTGACCATGAACAGCCAAACTATGCAGTGAAATTTCAATGACATATATCAGCAAAATCCTTACAGATTGAGTATAGGTTTGTTTTGGAGAAGTATAGGAAGTCATGAATGAACTTTCATTTGGTGGACTTCATATTGACCTTTGAAAGTCAAACTTGACCTAGAGAAAATTCAATGACTTCTATCACTGAAAAGGTCACAGATGGAGCCTAGGTTTGTGTTATTGACATCGAAGTCACATATGAACTTTCATTTGGTGACATTCAGCTTGACTGTCGATGACATTTGAAGGTCAAACTTGACATAATACAATTACAATTACTTGTCTTGCCAAAACGATCACAGATGGAGTATAGGTTTGTATTGCAGACATATAGGAAGTCGTATATGAACTTTCATTTGGTGACCTTCATATTGACTTTCAAAGGTCAAATGTGACCGAGTGAAAATTCAATGACTTGTATCACTAAAACGGTCACAGATGGAGTCTAAGTTTGTGTTACTGACATCCAGGAAGTCACATATGAACTTTCATTTGGTGACATTCAACTTGACTGTCTATGACCTTTGAGGGCCAAACTCCACAGTGAAATTACAATGACTTGTATCACCAGAATGGTCACAGATTGAGCCAAGGTTTAAATAGAGACGTTTAGAAAGTCATATATGAAGTCCATATGCTGACCACAACTTGACATTCTGTGACCTTTGTAAAACCCCAACAAGACAATAACCAAACGGCGGATATTGCCTGGGTTGAAGGCCTCACGTGTTCTCTTAGTCTAACTTTAATTAGAGCATTCTTCTGGCTGGGGTGAATCACAATAAAATGGATATATTTCACCGTCCGAGGACGGGGCATGAAAGCGCAATGGTTACGATTTATCTGACTCCATATAACAGTTAGAATACAACATTTAGCTATATCCTCGTTAAAAATCTGACTCCAAATTAGAATTAGAATTGAAACAGCATGCGTGAATCTCAGGGCAGTTACGCACCCGAACTCTATCTGCGAAAACCATTGTCACTAAGCAAAACACCCCCTAGGGTTAAAATAGGCGTCACTGCCTGGTCTAATTCGACAATACTTCCATTGGATAGAGGAGACTGGCACGGTAGCAACATCAGGCAAATAGCTCTGAGTATGAACGTACCACGAACCTAGGTTTATGTATATCAAAGGGCCCCTTAGAAAGATTAACCAATAGCTAAATCTTAAGAGCCGATAATTTCATAACCCCTTAATAGGTAGAACCCAATCTCAATCTAACTTAGAAGTATCGCTACCTACACATGTCTTGGTAGGAGTCTCCCCTTAAGTCCCAATCGCAACAAGGCCAGAAAGAATATACAATGAGAACACGCAAGCTGGAAAAGGAATAACAATAATTTAATTCACCAGGTAGGCACAACTTGAATCAAACAAATCAATGATAAGCCAATTACCGTTACATATAATTTAGAAGGATTTAGAGTATTTTCATACCTGGAAAAGATGAACGACCACATGGAGCTAAAGTCGCTCCACGTGGTCGGGGAGAATTCACATGCTTCCCCGCTCCGGAACAAGGTGACATGTGACTTTTCCCCACTTACCTATTCGCACGTCAGAAGTTGACCAAGAAAAGGACAGGACAGGAAGAAGAGCGAAGAAAGAAGAGAAGAGCCGAGAAGAGAAGAGCCCCGCCCCCTTAGGATCTCGTACCTTTAAAGACTCCAAACCACGCCTCCGAAAAAGGTAGAGGAAAGGTTGGCCGAATGAGAGTTTTACTGGCCTAGGTGATAAGACTAATTGCATAGAGAGACTGGGTAGTCGCCCGAATGAATCTTACAAACGATGAACCATAATTCCAAGGGAAATGAAACATGTTCCATTCAACTCCTTGGACTCCCCCGAGAATAAAGAGACCAAACATGATAGGAATGTGTGGTAAAATGATACAGTTGTCATGGAAAAGCCTTAAAATGGAATATTATAGCCCAATAGGGTGATAAATATATGAGAGGTTCCTTTTAGGATATTGAACATAAACAAAATATGAATTTGATAGAGGTTTAAGTTGTTTTAAGCCAATTGAAGTAGCTGCGTTTTAACTTCAATGAAACCAGTGAATTTTAGTTCCAGAGATGCTGGGCCTGCTAGACTTGATGGCTCTCACCCCTCGCCGTGGGGAACAAAGGATGCCACTCTCACCGGCAGGCTGTAAGATTGTAAAAGTTAACTGCTCGCTCTGGATTGTGTCAGATCACCCAAACATTCAGATTTTACCAGCGTAATGAGCATGTGTTCCAACAATAGGATTTTTGACCCATGTTTTGAGCTAAATCAAATATTCAGGTTCTACACCTTTAAAGTTCACAATTGACATATTGAATACATATTGACATATTACAATGACTTTATCACCAAAACTGCTTCAGAGTTTAGGATTGTATGTGAACTTGACATAGAATTTCATTGATTGAAATGTCAAACTTGACATTAAATTTTCATAACTTATATCATTGCTATAAGACTGCTTGCCGGTAAGCTACAGGACCCTTGGTCTTATTTTTAAAGGCTTGGAATCTATCAAGAAGATGTCAAGAAGCTCAGCCCTCTGCACTAGACTTCTACCCTGGAGGTGTTCCACGGTGTCATCTCGAAGTTTGCTCCCAGCTGTGTGGCATTTCCCTACCATGAGATGCTATGCGGGTAATATATCTATAAGCATCTAAAAATTCTAGTGTTTGATAAACAATGTGCTGTTTTCTCATATGCTATTTCTAAATAAGTGTTTTTTTTTTTTTTCAGATCAAATTCACCCTTGGCGTGCGTATGGCAGAGAATAGAAGGAAGGAAAACGTCGACTTTGAAGTTGTTTTCCTGAGCAGTTCGTGAGAGTTCTCGAGACAGTTGAAAGCAGCATTTCTGAAAACCAAGCAAGCGGCTTGTTCCAAACAGGCACGTTTTGCACAGGAATGCTTCTAATTATGATGTACTAATATGAGGAGGAAAGAAGAGACTGAAGATTGCCTGCGAATGCTGAATTTTTTTTTCAAACAAGCTAAAAATTCTTGTTTTACAGACACCAGGGAGTTGTCTTAAATTGTCTCGACGAAACATAACAGGGGATCTCCAAGATTCTCTTTGCCAGTGAGTATTCATCATGAAATATTACAAATGGAAATTGCAATTTGAAAATGACATTGCCAAAGCAAATATGCTCAGGGATGCAGTGAACTAAGGAGTATAAATGTCAACAAAGTAACCTGGATGAAAACATAAACCATTCTTATGTTCTACCGCTATGTTTCTACCTTTTAAATTGGGGCTTTCTGCTTAGGGGAATACACTTTTTAGATTGAGAAAACAAATCTTATAGGACATAGGCAGACAAGTTCACAGTTTTGCAAAGGAATCAAAGAAACAAATTATTTGTACAGAGGAATGAAATTGCAGGATGATTCTGCGGCAGTAGGGAATTTGTAAAGCAAAGTATACTCGCATTTCTCAATTTTATTAGTTTGCTACTATGCCTTGTGGAAGTGTGGGTACATTCAACATTCTGGGGAGAGATCTTTCACAGCAAATATAGTCATGCTGTTAAGGATTGTGACTGATACTCGAAAACACCGTCCTCATTATTTCCCAAACCATAAAGCAGAAATCTCTGTGGGCGCTGGTGCTCTTGATGTCAGCTCTATCAGTAGTCACACAAATAATAGACATAAACTGGACAAAAAATATACCAATGGACAATATTTAAAGATTTTGTCAATTAAGCATTCACTTCAAGCCCTCTCATTAAAGACAGACTTTAAAAATCCAAGGTTTCATAGTGCAGAAAGAGAAATTGACTACTTGAACAGGGAAAATGCAAGAAGACATTGCAGTGCATATGATTCAGCTACATTTACAATGAACAAGGATCTTATTCAAACTCACCATATTGTTTTAGTAAAAAATCTATAACTTTTTGGGGAATCAAATGCAATATTTTTGTAAGGCCATGCCTCCGAGGCCGTGCTCGAAACCGCGCACTAACTTACTGCTCGCACTACCGATGACGTCAGACTTAGGGGGTAGGGCAGGGGTGGGTAATTCCGGTCCCGGAGTACCGGAGTAAATGCAGGTTTTTATTTTATCAATTACCCTGCTTAATTGACTTTATTGGTTGCATACATAAATGTAAATTTTTGTACAACGATTAGATCAAAGAAAAATGCATTACGAAGGGAGAGAAGAACAGTCTTTGGTGGTCATTCATTATAATTTAAAGAAATGCGCCTTAAATGTCAGATTTCATAAATGTTTTGGCTAATTTAGACCATCATCTAATTAAAGGCCAGAAGTTGGCGTGAGAACCATACGGCCCTTGTTTCCCACCTCTGTGGTAGGGTGTTCACATATGCGTGGGGAGGGATTTTGTGTCCACGAGAAGTTCCCGGATATATACTAGATCAGGCAGATATTTTGTGAGTGCATCGTCAGGACACTATTCATGCATTAATTGCCCAAGATGCAGCGCGACGTACACTGCCATAAAAAACTCATTCAGGAATAATAAGAAGAAGCAATTTAAACTTCAACAAGTCCAAATCCGTCACAGGCGAGGCCGGCGACAACCAGCAGCAGCATCAATACAAATGTGAGTATATTCTTGTATCTTGTAATACGGTTTATATATGGTAAAATAACATTCAGTTGAAGGTGTATTGAACGTATTATTTCGAAGTTGTAAAGAACGTTACCGCCCGGATATACTGTTGGCATCAGCATACAATGGTGCTTGAAAGTTTGTGAACCCTTTAGAATTTTCTAGATTTCTGCATAAATATGACCTAAACATCATCAGATTTTCACACAATTCCTAAAAGTAGATAAAGAGAACCCAGTTAAACAAATGAGACAAAAGTATTATATTTGGTAATTTATTTATTAAGGAAAATGATCCAATATTACATATCTGTGAGTGGCAAAAGTATGTGAATCTTTGCTTTCAGTATCTGGTGTGACCCCCTTTTGCAGCAATAACTGCAAGTAAACGCTACCAGTAACTGTTGATCAGTCCTGCACATCGGCTTGGAGGAATTTTAGCCCATTCCTCGGTACAGAACAGCTTCAACTCTGGGATGTTGGTGGGTTTCCTCACATGAACTGATCGCTTCAGGTCTTTCCACAACATTTCGATTGGATTAAGGTCAGGACTTTGACTTTGTTCCAAAACATTAACTTTATTCTTCTTTGGCCATTCTTTGGCAGAACGACTTGTGTGCTAAGGGTAATTGTCTTGACCCATCTTCTCTTGAGATTCAGTTCATGGACAGATGTCCAGACATTTACCTTTAGAATTCGCTAAAGAATTTGTACCTTCACAGGGAGGCCCAATACTGCGGTCAGAGTATTTCGGCATGTAAATAATTTTCTCGGAGTATTGCAACGTTAGTAAATGCTTGTATTCATTTATGTCAATGTTACCGATTTTACGTTTGTGTCGAATGTCCATAAAGATGCACGGCCTGGAGGGCAAGGTGGAGCCGATGTGGATTAAAAAAAAAAGGGAGAACCTCAAACAGAACTATAAAGTGAGTTGAGAAATCACATGCACGACAGTCAACACAAAAGAAAGAAGATGATGATGGGGCTGGTGATATTTATTTTCTATAAAGTAATCAGGCATGTTAGCAATGGATAACATGGAATATTTGTTTAAACAATAGAATTCGTAATGATCAATATCATTTTTCCAGTTTTTCTCCCGCTTTCCCTAATTTAATCAGGGTACATGATTAGTGTTGAAATGACTTGCCACAGGTATATAATGATCATCAAAAGTTTTTGTGCATGTTATTCGTGTTTTCTCTGACCTGAAGGCAACTCGGACGGGTGTCAGCAGGGAGAAGGGACCACTGCTGCCAGTTGGAAGTGGTTCAATGCCATGGATGAGATGATGGGGCAGAGGCCACCTATAACCCCCCCCCCCCCCAATCACCTGATCCGTGGAATCAACATCTGCAGCACTGGCCTCTCCTCCAATAGAAAGCGCTCCCACCGCCGCAAGCAGCTCCCAGCGCAAACGTGAGCGTGACTGGCTCACTTTCCTCCGGGAATACCAGGAGAGAGAGCAGCACAGGGAAGAGAGAGAGGAATGAAGAGAGAGAAGAGGAGGTAGAGAGAAAGAAGAGGGGAGGAGGGAAAGAGAGTGGAGAGAATGAATGGATAGTAGAGTGAGGGAGAAGCGACGAGAGAGAGAGAGGAGCGGGAGCGGGAAAGTCGAGCGAGGAAGGAGAGGCTGAAAATGAAAATTCAATGAAATTGAAATGTTTAATACAAAATAAAAGCTTTTTGTGTTGTTGCGTCTTCCTGAATCAAAAGCTTTCATACAGTCGAGGTCCCCTTGTCCGTAAATAATTGGAGAGCGACAAAATCTCAGAAGTTATCACATTTCATTCCAGCCTTGAATCAAACAATAATCCAAACCCGGCGAGTAGTCCTTGCGCAAGGAGTACTACCCCAGCGTCCCCCACATAGCTATATTTATAGAAAAAACCCCATCAAACTTAGTTCCATTCACAATACATGAGTTATCTCTTCGGTTTTTTCTTTCCCATATTGGTTGGCAAGTTCTCTATAGGATTCTCTGGAAAATATTGGTGGCACACAGAAGTATTAGTCTCATAAAAAAGAAAGGAAATACGAAAGGAGAAGAAACATATAGTCAAAGGAATAGGATACAAATAGATACATGAATGATTGAACTGATTGTGTTTTCAGGAATAACTAATGATTTTACTGAACAAATATTGATCAAAGCTACAGAAACCAACTACTTTTAAATGTCTCACCTGATTATGTTTTCAAGTCAAATGAACAGAACAGATACTAATGAAAGCTACAGAAGCCAACTGCTTATGTGTGTGTGAACTGCTTGCTTTTGTGTGTGTGTGTGTGTGTGTGTGTGTTATGATTCTGCCTTGTTCTGTTCATGTTTTGCCATGTCTTGATTCATGCCATGTTTTGTTCCTGTTTATTCCTGCATTTTCACCCATAGTCCATTCCCTCAGTTATATTCCAGTCCATGTTTTATCTCATACCAGGCATTGCACTTTGTCTCCCCCTGTCTGGTCTTATGTTATGTGATAGTTCGCTGCCACAGTATTGTGTGCCACACTTTCGGGTGATTTAATGGTTTCTGGGACTTCAATCATTCCTTCCAATCTCGTTTACTTCCTTCACCTTGCTTTTCTATATTACTAACCAATCTAACAGTTTGTTATTGTAGTTAACTTACTAAACCAAACTAACACTGTTTATAGTACTAACTTACTGACGAGCGCAAAAGAATTGTAAAGCTGCACTTACTAATTGACTAACAAGCTCTCAGCAGTCGCCTTATTCTAGTCTCCACCCCTTTGGCTTTACTCAATCTACTGTGCTGCAGTTTCAGCTGAACCTCCGCGCTTGCCCAACTCTGTTCTCTCTCCTTATTGAACTTTTCTTTAAAGTGGTTGAGGTAATTTATTTACATTTATCATTGGAATATTTCTACGAAATTATTGCATATTGACTGCTTTTTAAAGATTAAATTCACATTTGCCATCTTATCATGATGATTATTCTTCTTCTTATTATTATTAGGTCTTCAAGACGAATGTCTGAAGACCTATTGTTATTGGTTTTAGATTTTGGATTATTATTATTTTGCTACCTCGTTTTTGTCCGGACGATTCTGAAGTAACCACTGGACCGATTTGTATGAAACTTTCTGAAATAATAGCTTTTATGATGTAGTTGTGCATAACAGGGCCCGATTTTTGAATTTTTGCCCCAAAAAGGGGAGATAACCCAAAACGTAAAAACCGTTCAATGGCAATATCTCGAAAACTATAAGAGATAAAAATATTTTGAAAAATTCGTCAGGTAGGTCTCATCATGTTCTACAACTTTTATCATATGACCAACTTCAGCCGGTATGCTCATCCGTAAAAAAATAAAAACTGAAATTCCGAGTGAACTTCTCGGTTTTGACCCCACCCGTCTTTAAAAATCTTCTTCTCCAGAACCGCAATACGTACAGCTTTCTATTATATATCATTTTAACCTACATTGAGTGGACTTTAAAAATTGTGTAAGGCTTTTTGAAAATCCAAATACTTTTTGAGTTATCTCCCCTTGAACTTGACCCACGGGAAAAATTCGAATTTTCGGCTACATCTTCAAAGGGGCATAACTCGGACATTTTTCAACCGATTTTGGAACTGATTCTTTCTTTGTGTTTAAGATGTCCTGTTTAACAATCTGCTTAAGAACATTATCATACAAAATTTTATAGGTTTTTTAATAAATCATTTTATGCTCAAAAGTTCATTTTTTTCATTAATTTCACGATTCGTAAATTTTAGCGTCACAATTATGCATCGGACAACTTTATGTTCAACATGACATCTGTAGGGAATTCAATTTTACATTTCATGTACTTTTTTCAGAACGATATCTCCTATAGTTTTTGAGTTATCTGACATTGAAGTTGGCAAGTGTAAGGAGAGCACACGTTCAAAGAGTCATATCTCAGCCAAAATACACCCGATTTCAAATCCGTTTGTTGCAAACTGTTCAGTATGGAGAGATCTACAATCCCCTTAAGAACCATATGATATAAAAGTTGATAGTTAAGTCGCAAAATGCAATGCGTACCCTACTTGCGACAGGAAAACTCTTAAAATGGGACAGAGTTAGACTGGGAGCCAGTCCCATGCAAGTGCAAGGCAGCACAGAGAGACTCCCAGTCAGAGATAGTTGAATTCAATTTTACACATGATAATTGTTTAAAATTGTTAACAATATTGTTGAAAATTGTTTAAACCCATAGTCAATTTGGCTTGTTATTTTTCAATAAATATATTTAATACAAGATCATGTTTCACCGTTTTTGTACATTCTACTTCACCGAAAAAGGGAATATGTTTACTGTTCTTTTGATTGAAGAATTTTACATGATAAGATTTGGGGTCTGAGTCAAAGCGGAAGTCTTGAAGACCTAAGTACTGCCGCGGCAGTCCTAGTTACTATTATTATTCCAATACATCTATGAGCTCAAATGTTTCCCTTTATGCATAATACAAATAAAGGATTTTTTTTTCCTGTTGTGGAAGAGCCTATTTAATGCTTCATCACTCAGTATTTGTACCACAGATACTGGCCAAAATTGTTCAATTGAGGGGAAACATTTGAAAATTCAATTCCAGAATTAATTTTGCCATTACATTTCGGTATTCATGGACGCAGGTGTCTATACCTGCGCTAAGGGGTTAATATAAATTGTGAATGTAGGCAACTTTTTCCCTCTAATTTCATCTGTAGAGCATTTGGCGAGTTCTGCTCCATACCCAGTGCTGTTTGTGCTTAAGTTATGTTTCAAGTAGAAATCCTTCCTTCATGGTCATTCTGTATTCTGATGCGTAAAATTATTCTTTGGTTGAAGCCAAGCTAACATTTCACTCTCATCTGTTCACATTATCCACTGGGAGTAAGTAAACCTGAGTGAAAGTAGAAACTTGTTTAAAATGGTATCTTACCTTTGAGGAAAATTCAAAATTCATAAGCATAATGATGAAATGCAGATGGCAGGCTGACTGTCTTCGTTGTCTCCTTGCTGACCGTATCTTCATCAGGTAAGGCATAACGGCGAAATGCCGGTCAGGGGGGTCGAAAACTTCTATTTCAGCTTGGCTAAAGTGAGGCTATAGTGCAGGGATGGGCAATCATAGTCCTGGAGGGCCGGTGTGTATGCAAGTTTTTATTCCTATCAATTACGCTGACTAATTGAGTTAATTGATTGCATGCACAAATATAGATTTTCGCAATGATTCGATCAAAGGAAAATGTTTTATGAAGGGAGACAAGACATAGTTTCATGATAATTTAAAGAAATGCGCATGAAACGTCAGATTTCATAAATGGTTTGGCTAATTGAGACAATCAACTAATTAAAGACCAGACGTTGGTGTGAAAACCAGGGACGAATACGGCCCTCGCTGCCCACCTCGGCTATAGTGCATGTAGACTGTAAAGCGCGGTTCCGAAGACGGCTCAAGTTTCCAGCTAGCTGGACTACTAAGACCCTGCAGCAGCCCGTATCAATCATTGACATCCCTCTGTTTTCTCATCACTACTGATTGGTAGCAGTAGTATTTAAGAGTGCCATTTTCTAAGATCAGCCCAATACTGGCAAAAGTGGGCAACTCACCATCTCCAAATCTCTTCATACTTCACAATTATTGAGTCGGGGACTGGGAATAAGGAAATAAGTCATGACCTTGGTAATTAACCCCTCCCCTGCTGAGCAAGCCACGTCCACTTTTCTGTGCTGTATTCAGTGGTAACAAATTTGATAGCTCCATATTTCAACCTACCTGGTGGTCCCAAGTTTTTATCAATTATTCTTGAAATTAGAGTTGGTGGACTGCAACTTAAAATGAAAACAAGTGGTGCCAGGCACAACAAACTCTGCCTCTTGCACATACTTTCACCTACTTGTACGAAATTCAATAGGGATCTATTCTGGGTCAGTGGCAATCCCTATACCGAATTTGGGTTGAATCTGGCCATTAGTTTTGCCGCTAGAGTGTTAACAAACAAACACAGAAACAAATGCACAAACAAACCTAACCGAAAACAATACCCCGTCCCTCACTCTTCGGGTGGGGCGGGGTAAAAATCCTGGAACATCCAAGTAGGTGGACGCTAGTGCCACCTGAGGTCATTAGTGATGTCATTTCCGACACATTGGGTCCTAGTTCTAACCTACATAAAGGTCCCAAACAAATTACAACTGTTTTTCAACCTTAGCATGCCAGGCATTAATAATCAGCAATAAAAGTTTTGGGACCTTTATGCAGGAGGGAGAATAAGGGATCAAAAGTGGGTTAGATGGGCATGGTCACCAAACTTTGAGCCACGCCCACTCAAACCTACATGGCCCCCCAGGTGGACCTTCACCAGTAACTGCTACATCCACATATGACTTAACAATTTTGCCAATAAAAAGTTTGGGGCCTTTTCATTCCATGCAGATATTAACACTTTCATTTTTCACATTTGAGTATTTTATCAGTATCTGTGTACGTACAAATTGTGTGCATTATGTACAAAGAAAATGTATTCCTGTTTATTTCAGTGCAAGTTTGATTCACAACTGAAAATTCTTTTGTCAGGATCAATTAGTTGATATTTCTGGGAGTTCCTTTCAAGCTCCATTTCTACAACATCTCAATGTGGATATGAAATTTTTATTTTTCATGGTATTCATAGGTTTTTCAGATGTGGCTTCAGAGGATAAATAATTGCTCTAGAGATAACTGCACCTAATTAAGACAAATCAACAGCTTGATAAATTCCTGAGACAGCAATTGTGGTTGGAACAAAAACCAGCGTACACAGTGGGGTGCCGGAACAGAGTTTGAGAACCACTGCACTAAGTGATGCCTTGGATATAAAAATCCTTGTGTCGATTTTTTCAACAGTATTCAACAGGAACTATGGGTCAAATCTATGGGCACAAGATAGAGGTGATGAATGCCAAAACAATTTTCGCTGCACCACAAAAAATTAATTTTTGTGGGACATCTTTTGAAGACTAATGAGAACAGTAATAGCAAAAGGTTGGCATTTCAATTCACATGTCAACAAAGTATTTCAGACTTATGCAGCCTCTGTCTGGTGAAAGAGAAACTTGAAATCGAAATGTGCATTGTATCATACGTGCAAAAGTAAAAAGACATCATAAAATTGGCAAAAAGCACTTAGAATGAGAGTTGCATACCATGTTGTTTCTTCTTTCTCCAAATCATGCATGATGTGTACCACCATGAACAACAGGCCCCTGCTAGCTTCAACGAGTGATAATGTGTATAAGAGACTAGTGCTGATGGATTTAACCCTTTTATACCGATCGTGTCGCCGCCGACACAGATATGCGCATAATTTTGAAAGTATTGTAATTACTTTTGTGCAAGAGAAAAAAATTCCAACTGTTCCTGAAAGCTGAGAAGCTGTGCTTCAGCCCAAATACAGGTTACTATGGTAAACATGGCAGCATGATTCTCTGCTGGGATTTTTGCAATAGGCTTTAAAGGGTTAAGCCTGGCTAACGTACAGTACAGCCGCCGTTAAAACCAAAGAGACAGCGTTAGTTCACGCCCCGTAATCTCAAACATTTCACCCTTCTTACCCATTTCTAACCACGGTCTAACCAATGAGCCGTATCACAGGTCAATTTACCGCCAGTAATAACCACATGTGGCTCCGCAGAACTGAATGTAGTACCGCGTGTAAGTTATAGAATAGAGGGCATTTTGACTGTTAGAATTACGTGTATTTTATTTGAACATCTTTTTATTTTCTCTCGCAGCGAAAGTGCAAGTGAGAGCTTATGTGACCTCTGGAAAGCGCGTGGCTGATCCTCTGTTTAAAAAGCCTAGCATGAACAAGAAAAAAAATAGCCTATTATGAAAAATAAGAAATTGTGTTCTTGAAGGAAATTTTTTTTGGTATTTTAAATATGTCTTTTTATTGCAGAAACTGTGATTCTGAGAGTTTGTGGGTAGACCTTCAGCGAAGTTTGCCGCAATTGATTTATTGGTTTTGAAAAGCCAGCTGCAATATAAACAAACAAATTGGCAATATACAACTTAATAGCCTGTGAGCTTATGCTTATGAAATGGGTCGTATCGTAACAGGTTCCATAGTTGTGAATGTGATGTCAGTTTATGGTTGGGCATTTTATAGAAAGTTTCTGCCATGTGCTGACCAGGTCATTAATTCTTTAATAGGCTACAATGAGTTTAAAGGGAATATTAGGGTGACAATGAGTGATAAATAGAGATGACACGAACTGAGCTGTATTGAATCAGTGCCAAGTGTATCCACTTTTAATTCCGTGAATTCAGTTTACGAAAGAGCCATTCAGTTTTAAGTGACATTGTCCTTTAGAGAAAAGATATTGAGCAGATCTTTTTTTTAATTCCATTTCCTTATTGATAGATATAGAATAAGCTTACTAAACATCCTGCGTAAGGTTCCACAAATAGTTTATTTTGCTTTTTTTAGAGCATTCAAGAGTCGTTATGGTCGAACTAAATTCATATTGTACGCAATTATTTTATAGGCCTAGTTGCAAGCTTTGCGAACATCATGTTTGAACAACTGAATGGTTATCTGAATGGTTACAAGAAGTCATTAAAACAAATACAGACGATGCAAACCGTTTTGAAAAAATTGGTTAAAAATTGCCAATTAGCATCTTAAAACGAAACAGTATATAAATCTAAAAACATTCAAGTTCTTTCCCTAAATTAATTTTACTGAGACGGGGTGCGAGTAATCTTCGATATGCCAGTTCCGCAATTCGCCAGTTGACCAGTTCCGCAATTCGCGGAAATCAAACTTTTTTTTGCGGGAAAACGACTTGAGTTTGACACCGCTAGAACGGTAAATTATTGTGGATTTAACTCTTAACTATCGTTTCGAGATATTCGGCTTCATAGAGAAATAAATGCTCGATAAATATTGCTTGCCGTTGCAGCAGTAGGCTACCAAATCAACGCTTGTGATAAGGCGCACTGTGCAGTGTGTGGCCGTTGAACACGTGTATTCCTGGGATTCATCACGTTATTAGTGTCATTATAATCAGAAATTATCGTATTATTGACCTATTAACTTTCCGCCAGTGAATTCTGTATCGATGCCAGACACTTCAAATTCCATTTGCGGAACCGGTCAACGTGCTGTAGGAATGTATAGGCTATACTAACTTTCAGGTTTGCAACAGGAAAGATAATCTAATTCGGCACTTGAGTGTAAAATAGGCCCAATAGTACATAAAAGCATGTATTATCTCCGAACATAAAATATTGCAGAAATGATACCTGACAAATAAAATCCTCACCAAAAATAGCATGATATTTAATAATCCAATTGCGTATTATACCGTACTAAAGTTTTAAATAGTAGCACAGGTTGAGCAAACTGTATCGTCAAATATAAAAAGGTTTGCAGAAATGATTACCGGCAACATCACCCCCGCCAAAGCACATTAATATTTTATGTTGGCTTGCGTTAATTTTGCAATTATATATGGAAATAAATCACCAACAAGCTGTGCCATTATCTACATGTACGGACTACTGTCAAAACGACCGTCCCAACAGCCCTCGTGGCTCAGTTATAATCGCCCAGCTACCCCGTGCGCGGTAGGCGGCGGGAGGTCTTCTTTCGTCTTCATGCGTGTCAGTACGCCGGTCCTACTGCACGGCTGATGACGAGATTTCACGGTCCTACTGAGAGTTTAACGCCCCCGTACTGGCGGATTAACGACTTTTTCTTTGGTTTTAACGGTGGCTGTACTGTAGGTCATTGCTGTTGACAACACCAAAAGGAAGATTAAGAATAGCCTATTTATAAATGACTCAACACCTGATCAGAAAAGTGTGAAACAAACTGTGGGCCAAAAGATACAGCTGAAAAACATTGTGAGACAGAAGCCCAGATTTTAACTAAAATGTATAAAAAGAAAGGGTTAATCTCAAAAGTTACTGGAGCTAAAATGGCCTTTTGAGGATTATTGAAGTCTGATTTAAAAGGGGAAGTGTGAAATGGAACTTGGCTTGAAAGATGCATGTACATGTACATAATGTACACAATTTGTCTGTACAGAGATACTGATTAAATACACAAATATGACAAATAAAAGGGTTAATATCTGTATGGAATGAAAAGATCTGAACCTTTTTATCGGCAAAATTGTAAGGTCATATGTAGATGTAGCAGATACTGGTGAAGGTCCATCTTGTAGGTTTTAGTGGGCGTGGCTTGAAGTTTGGTGACTACGCCCATATACCCCACTTTTGGTCCCTTATTCTCCTTCCTTTATTGCTCATTATTGATGCAAAGATTGTAAAAAAGTTGTAATTTGTTTGGGACCTTTATGTAGGATGGAATTAGGACTCAATCTCCATGTGCCAGAAATGGCATCGCTTATGACTTCAGGTGGCGCTAGCGTCAACCTACATGGAGGTCCCAGGATTTTTTTCACTTCAAGTTGCTGTCCAAAAACTCTGGTTTCAAGAATAATTGCTAAAGATTTGGGACCTCCATGTATGTTGACATTTGGAGCAGTCAAATGCTGAATACCGCTGAATGCAGCACAGAAAAGTTCCCAGCCCCAAACTCAACTCATTCTGCCCCAGGGCAGCTGTGGCTACAAAAACGTAGTTTACCACCATCAGAGCATGAATGTGTGAGTGAATGAATAATGCCTCCATTGTTAAGCGTCTTTGAGTGTCCACAAAAGCGCTATATAAAATTGATGCATTATTATTATTATTATTATGAAGTATGAAGAGATTTGGAGATGGTGAGTTGGCACCTTTGGGCTGATCTTAGAAAAAGGCGCTCTTAAGGACTGAGTTCGCTCTGTCCTTTGGAGACTGTGTTATCTCTGGTTTGCGTGACTTTGCTGTCTGTGCAGGCACATTTCCCTGCGTATTCACATATTTAACTGTAAACCAAGATCTATGCTGTTACCTATGTGTTTTGTTTTAAGGAACACCAATTCCATTTACTTTACCCTACTTTGTGTGTTTGGTATTTTTGCCACAGTAGGTTCATTTTTGGAATCTCAGTTCCCTTTTTGTTTTGTGTTTTGTTTCTGTTTCTGTCAACTGCAGTGCAGCATCTAAATAAACTCTCTTTCATTCAATAATTAACTCAAGCATGAGGACATGCATCCCATTATGGCTGAAACAGGGATTAGACAAGGTGCAACACAAAACAGGACTGCAAGGATGAAACAACAGAAGAATGACTCACACCACCTTCATACTCAGATCATTTATCTGGCTCTTATGTAATTTGATGATTTCAAAATAACCAGTTCCCCCAGCAGATGTTAAACTCAATATGCTCAAGTACTAGATAAATGTAGAACAGTGAATGCCCATAAGGACTCAATATTAGACAAATAATACATACACAGTTTATGTGCAATACACAGATTTATAAATTGGGAAATAAACTAATCACAGCTCACCATATTTTATGAAAATAATGCATTGACTTATACAGTCAAACAAAGATCAGCACAATAATTCACAATATTCATTCGAAACAGGGCACTGTATCATCATAATGAATAGAATTTGATTTGTCGCTGACAGGTTATATGCTGACAGGACTGCCGAGCAAAAAAAAGTCTGTGATTCATAGGCAGGGAGTGTTAAATTATCATAAAGGATGGCTTGTCAGTCCAAACACTAATTTCTTACATATGACATAGTCTGCTGAGGATTTTCAGAATTTTGTAGATCCACCAGTTTTGTCATATGTTTGCTAGAATTCACAAATACTATGTTGCTTTCATTAAAGCAATTCTTACGTTTCTGGCACGCGGCACAGCACTTAGTAGAAATTTAAACATGAACAACTCCGCCTCCCTCCAAAGTCCCACCCTCCTCCGCCTGCGTGACCTCTGAGGCTCCCCTCCTCCCCGGACGCATGCGTTGAGATAGTGAGGAGCGCGAATGAAGCTGCTTTCACACCGGACCCGAAACGAGCTTTTTGCACGACAGACTGCATGTAAAGTCTTAAACACTTTGAATGTAATCTGTCGTACGAAAAATTTGTTTCGCGTTCGGTGTGAAAGCATCTTGAAACGGGGCAATGGAATCAGATTCAGAGGCACCGGTTAGTGAAAACTAACCAACAATAATTACATAATATTCAATTCTATATGTGGTATAAAATAAAATGCCCTCATAACGTCCGACGAACTACCATTAACGTTAGTAATTATAACATTTCAGCGCCCGTTTGTTTAGTCAGATGCTTCGTGTTTCGGCAGAATTCATACATATTTTCTTGAAAAACTGCTGTCATAATGTCTTACCTCACCAGAATTGTCCCGGTCACGTTAGTCATTAAATCAAGAGCAGTTGCAGCTGCTTTGTTTGCAGGCTAACTTCGTTGAGTAGCTACCTGCTTTGTCTCTACTGCTCTGCCAGAGAGGCACGCGACTCGAGCAGGGGCACAGCAATGGATGACAGATAGGATACTCGGCAAATCATATTATTCAGACCGAAGAAAATGATTGGTCAGACCTTTATCAGAAATATATGAGAATTGAATATCAATGAGTTTCAACACCGGGTGGATTTCTTTTACATTTTAGTGTGCCATACGCTTATTAGGAGCCTTTTAAGATTACAAATGAAAAGTGTATCTGTAAATAAATACAAATAAGTGTATTTGTCTGATAAAGGTATACGTACTGAAACGTCACAGTAAAACTTTTGGTATTTGCAAGTTAGACAGTGTGCAGGACTCCTTTGTTTTCCTTTGAACTTTTTATCCTAGTCCGACGCACCTGTCGTTAGAATTAGATGTGCGAAGTGACTACTCGTTTGTGCACAAGAAAAGTTAAAAAATTCCAGAAAGAGAAGAATAGCTTTAATTTGGTTGCTAAACTTATCAGAGTTTTGAAATTTGCACGAGTGGAAATCCAGTTTAACTTACCAGTCTCTGTTTCAATTCCAATAATTTTAGAAAAGGAAGAAACTGGGGAACCCTTGGGCCTGTGCGTTGACAACCACTCAGCTGCTCTATGAGACTCGTGGGATTAGCAGGTTTTTATGTGCAGTGTTCTGAGTTTTTTTGGAAAAATGTTTCATATCAATGATGCACCTTAAAAGAACCCTGTTTATAATGATTTCGGCACTGTTGGGACTTCGAAAACAGAGGGAACAGGGGAGATTCAGGGTAAAAAAAAAACTTGCCTTTGTGTTACCTTGTAACAAGCTGTCCGTAAGACGAAAGAGCTCATTGTAAAATAAAAGTATCATCTTTTTGATGGAACACAATGATAATTAACATTTTTGAATAAAACTGAATTCCTGATTGTACCCACTGCAATATTGTTATTATTTTGGGCATACATAATGAAGAAAGTTGAGGTCATACATCACATGCAAAGTTTCATACTGGATAATGACATAATCTGGGGTGTGTCTCACGGGTCAGTATAGCCAAATCTGTGGGATAACTGCACCACCATTCCAGTTTTACGATGGACAGCTACGTACCCAGCCACAGCCCACTCAGTTCACTATAAGAAGTCAGAATATAATTTATGGAAAATATAAAAACTGAGTGCATGGCTTTTTCATGTTGAACCCAGTCAAGAATCCCTGTGACTAATTAAAACAGTAAATAAAAAAAAAAAAAAACATAGACGAACTCATGCATAAATAAATAAATAAATAAATATTTTGAGGGTACTTTACGATTTATCCCCTGGAGTCGGCCTGCTCTCCGTAGTTCAAGCTAAGGATAAATGACATAATAAAAGCAAGTGGACACTGGATACCAGCGGCTAAAAGAGGAAATTCTACCCAAACGATGCAAGCTGATAAAAAATTATGGAATATTAGAGTAACAGAAAAATTTACCATGAGAAATATTGACACAGTTTCAACAGGCAACGGCTTGTATAAGTGAATAAGACATGACTTTATGACCTCATTTCTAAATCAGAAAAATTAAAAACCCTTGGGATGTATGTAAAATTATAATTAAAAGCAGCACAGTAATATGTTTATCATCTTTAACTTATACTGAAAACGGCTTACCCTCTGAATTGTGCTGTTTATTTGAATCATGTGCTCATTCCAGATTTGATGCTAGCAACACATTTCCCAAAAGTTGGGACAACGCTGAGTTGACAAAGATGTTGAATCACCTTTCATTTTACCAAGTAATAATCAGGGGAGTACATCGACTGTTTTAGTTTTGAGAGAAAATTTTATGCTCACCTGGTCCAAAGGACCAAGTGAGCAACTGCCATGATGCAATGTCTGTCATCCATCTGTCCGTCATCCGTCTTTCAACTTTTTCTTGAAATGACTTCTCAAGTTGCTCCTGGCAAATATGGATCAGACTTAATACAAATGATTCTGTCATGACCTTCACCAAGTAATTTCATTTTTTGGCTTGATTTGGAATCAAATATGGTCGCCCTGACCTCTTTTTTGACGACTCCTCCAGTTCCACTGATCATGTTTGGATAAGATGGGGTGTATCTATTGTCTCATAGCCCCGACTAAGTGCGTTTATTTTTTGGCTCGATTCGGAATCCAACATTGCCACCCTGGCCTCAAATTGGGTACCCATTTTTAACAACTTCTCTATTCTAGGGCCTATTCTGTTTTCTATTTTCATAAATGATCTCGGTAAAGGCATTCAAGCAAAAATTCATTTATATGCTGACGATAGTTATTTACACCCATGCCCCCTCCATAGTAGGGGCAGTGCAAGAACTTCAGGCCACATTTCAGACATTACAAACTACATTAATTAGCTTAAAGTTGATTTTAAATATTCAGAAAACAAATGGTCTTCACAAAAGCTCGCACACAGTTACCAGGTGATTATAGCATTATTACATCCAAAGGGAAATTCATTGAAATGGTTTCCTCGTACAAGTACCTGGGTATATGGATAGATGACAAACTCTCATTTAATGTTGAGAGACATTAAAAAAAACGCGAAAAAAGATTAATCTCCTGTGCGGCCCTCTCATCGGTCTACCTTTGGTGCCCACCCCCTCCCCCTCCCCCCATTCCCTAGTAGTTTGCTCCATTATGCTTCAATCGCAAATTTGGCAGAAGTTTATTCCAGAGATCTGGACATGTCATCAAAATCGAAAAGGCATCAAGAGTCGGGGGCGGAAAAGAGGAAAAGAAAAAAAAACAGCCGCGTCACTTGCAGGTAAGACAATGTTTTAATTAACAATTATTTATTTTTTAACAGCTACGTTTACATGACCACAACAATCCGATAACTGGGAGTCTGGGAATAATGGGGTAATGGAAATAATCTGATTTGACGCGTTTACATGTGCTTCAGTAATGCGATAATCGGAAAAAACCTGGTTTACATGGTTCAGTCAATAGTTCGATTTCTTTCCAAGGACATGACGTAAAACTCTTGGTCTCAGCATAGGCCTTCCTCCACTCCAACAAAAAACCCATGCTTGCTGGATGTGCGTTAGGAGTAAGGACTGGTGGGAGAGAGTGGTGCTCAATGAATTTTCAGATGCAAAATGGAGAGAGAATTTCAGGAAGTCTCGGGGAGCATTCGTGAAACTGTGTGATCAGATGAAGGATGTCATGAGCCCAGAAGAGATGACCGCTGTACCTCTATAAATGCGAGAGGCGATTGCGTTATATAAGCTCGCTAGCTGCGGAGAGTGTAGGCTGATACCGAATCAGTTTTGTGTCCATAAAGCGTCTCAAGTTAGCTACATCCGTTTTTCCATTTGTACACATTCGCAGATAAAGAACGAAAGAAATCGGATTAACCGTATACATGGGCCTGTCACATTTTCCTTTGCTGAGCGGAACTTCTCCAAACTTAAGCTCATTAAAACATACCTGCGCTCATCAATGGGCCAGGAGCGTTTAAGTGGTCTGGCTGTCATCAGCATCAATGGGGAAATTGCTCAGAATCTGTCATATGATGACCTGATAGCTGAGTTCACAGCCCGGAAATGCAGACGTGTGCCTCTGTAGGGCTTCTAACAACTGGTGTTTGCAGTTTAAAATTTGTATTTAAAGTTCCTTTCTCAGAACTATGTTTACGGTTAAAAACAGATGTTTATTTGTTAATAGTCGTGGCATTTATTATTTTTTTTATTTAGATTATTTATTTTTATTTATTTGAGTATTTGGTGACATTTTTAGTGTTTTATAAAGACTTCATTATTATTTATCTTTTTACTATATTATTATTATTATTAGTAGTAGTAGTAGTAGTAGTATTTTATCTCTTTCTCAGTTTTTGAACCATTAATATTAACAACTTGATTTGTAAAATAAAGCAAAACTGACAAATACTCAGATATTGTTCATTTCTGTCAGAGGTGGGGTTGGGTGGGTGGGTGGGTGGGTATGTGGCGGGGGGGTGGGCGGGTTGCACCACAAAGCATTTATGCGTAGGGCACCAAAATGGCGAGCGCCGGCCCTGTCTGTAACCTTTCCTGTGTACCCCGAGCTTTAACTGATTTGGGAAAAACTGCATTTTACTACTATGCACTGTGGGCTTGGAACAATCTGCAGAAAGATCTTAGATTAGAAACACACATATCCACTGACAAATTTAAGGGCATCATAAAGAATATGGTGACGGAGACGTGTGCTTGTATCACTTGAGAGGCCCACTATATTTTGACTGTTTTAATCGCTGTTGTTTTTTTTTTATGCTCTACTTGTTATATTTTAACATGTTGTGATTGGCTGTTGTCTTGGCCAGGTCTCTCTTGTAAAAGAGATTCTGAATCTCAATGGGACTTCTTGGTTAAATAAAGGAAAAATTAGTAAATAAATAAATAACAACTTCTCCTGTTCCACTGTTCAGATTTTGATCAGACGAGGTATGTTTATTTGTCTCATGGCCGTGGTCACGTGTTTGTATTTTTTGACTCTATTCAGAATACAGAAAGGCTGCTTTGTCTCTGGTTGCTGGACACATTTTTGACCTCTTCTCCATTGTCACTTGTCAGATTTGGATTGACTTGGTGCACGTTTGTCTCAGCCTTGAGCAAGAGCTATGATTTTTTCACTCAATTCAGAATGCAATATGGCTACTCAAGCCTCAGGTTGGCTGATGCGATTTCAACTTCTTCAAGTTCTGTATAGCATATTTGGATCAGACTTGGTACAAATGTTCATCTCATGGCCATGACTAAGTATTGTTTTTTGGCTCTGTTCAAAATCCAATGATCACTAATGCATGATCAACTTCTTCTGGGACAGATTTTGATCAGAATTCATGCAAATGCCTGTCTTATGGCCCGGAATATTTTGTTATTTTCAAGGCTATACGGTATCCAATATGGTAACCATTGCCTCTGATTGGCTGATGCATTTTTGACTTCTAGGAACTTGATATATTTGGATCAAACTTGCTTCAAATGTTCACCTCTCAGCCCTGTGTTTGTTATATATTGGGTCCATTATGTATGTCCTGGTATCTGATTGGCTAACACATTTTCTACTTCCCCTGAAGTTGCAATTGGAATATTGAACACTTGGTTCAATAAAGTCATAAAGTCTTGTTCCAGTTTAAATGTTGATATTTTTTGAATTTGTAGATCCAATCCATTTAGTCTAGAATGCTTAAGGCTGACTCAGTAACCAATATTTCTTATTACCGTGACCCCATCGAGTTACTAGTGCATTTAGTGCTACAGCATATTGTTTACTGTTTAACATCACTTCAGTACTTGCTGTGTATGATTACATGACTATGTCAGCATGTGGTAGGGTAGACTGATGTTTACTTTATAAAATTACTGAATATTAACTGGGAAGAATTGTAATAGTGTCAAACCCGGTGAGTGATAGAGGCCCCATGGACTCAAGTTAACCCTGCTGTGGACAGTTCATCAATCCAGTTTAATAGGAACAAGCTCCAAAGCCTAGTCAGGGTGTAGGATCGAGACTCCTTTCTTGTTAGCCCTTCCAGCTCTTCTTTTCCACTGCCCAGTCTGTTAAAAACAAGCTCCCAATCCTTCTATGGTCATCAGGATCGGAACCAAGTTCCCCTCAAATTACTTCATCCGCCTGTGAGACAGTTTGGTGCCGGCGAAGTGTGCACCCCACTTTGCTGCTATCCCGTGAGCCACTGGCTGGCAATTGACAGCTCTGCTTCACCCAAAACATATGTAATGAACTGTGCAATCCAATTCCAGAGTTCCAGGTAATTTGTGAATGGAATTCCAGAGTCCCCACCTCCTCCTCTGGAATTCCATCCACAAATTACCATATAAGCTGTCAATAAACTACTTATTGGTTTGTACTGCCTCAACACTTGATTCCAGGACTGGAACATAACAGCTCCAAATTCTAGATATCATATATTTTAGCATTAATAGTACCAACACAGATGTGCAATGTGCCCAATGCCATATGCACTAACATATGCCTAAAACATGACAGTTGTTGGCTTTTGAACTTTACGCTGGTAATAATCCTTTTTCTTCTTTAGCCTGAAGACAATAGCATCCATTATTAGCCTAAAACATTTGAAAGGCTGACTTGTCAGACCACAGCACATGGTTCCATTGTGTTTCCCTCAATTACAAATGAGCTTGAGCCCAATGTCTGGACATGGTCAAGGAATAGTAGAGTCAAGGAATAGTACAGTCTTAATTTGTGGAGAGAATAATTAACGTCATTTATAAACTACAACATCTAAATTATTCTCGAGTCCATCAGGTTATATCCATGATAAGGTATTAATTATATAAATTCTGATCTGCCGCGTCACTGTTTCAGTGATTTTTATTGCACTTGGTATGTGTGGTTTTGAATAAACTTGTCTGCCAAAAGACTGTAATGTAATGTGACAAAGGCACCTCGGTTTTCAGTGCAGTGCCATCTGAAGAATGAGGTACTCACTATTGATTTACGGTGCCTCCCGCTGAGATTTCTGTTGGTTACTTAAATCATTTCATGATTTTATGTGCTGGGTCGTGTGAAATTCCAAATTTCCTCAGAACAATGAATTCTTAAATCATTGGATTATTCACTCATGCAGATTCTAACAAATTGGCAAGCCTCAACCAGCCATTGCTTGTAAACAACAGGGTCTCCTAGGAATACTCCTTTTATACCCAGACATCATAGCATCAATTGCACAACATCTGTTACTCATGTATTAAACATTTTACCACATTCATATTCTTATATATTCCTTGTTCCATCTTTCTTGAAAGGTTTAGCAGACCTCAAATTGGAATGAGTCCATTTTCCAAAGAATCAGCAGAGTAAACTAAATGTCTTAAACTGTTTTCAATTAAATAAAGGTCAAAGATGATAAAAAAAAAATGACTGCCTTCTTTAATATATGCATATGCCATTCTCCATACCATCCCAGCTCTTTTCAAAATGAAACCGTATATGCATAGACAAAATAAGGACTCTAAGTCAGCCTTTTGGAGTGCTTATGTGAGAATATTTACACTAGAGCTATTCTCAATACTTAAGATACATTTTTGGAAACATAATATTTTGATATATACAAAAAGCATTGCTAATTTTCCCAAAGCAGAAGGGTAAAAATTGGCAAATAATTTGAAGAGTTTGTTTCCAAAATGCAATACATACATTTTACTAATTTTGAATAATTCAGCTTTTTCTATGTTGACGCCGATAGCATTTTCTAGAAAAACACAAGCTTTGACCATGAAAAAATACACCATATAGTATGAATTTCTAAAACTGATTTTCACACCACGTGTAAGAAGCCACAGGGCTATCTCTCTATGGTATCATCTCAGTTTTTGTAATTTTGGGACTTATTGCATTTTGGAAACAAACTGTTCATTTGCAATTACCTATTTTCTTTGCATTGGGGGCTAAATGTAAGTAAATGTACAAAAAATATTTTTTCAAGGTACTTCAAAGTCAACGCTGTTCACGTAACAAGAATGAAAAATGTACAGATGCAACAAGTGCTTCACCAGGAATCATGGGCGTTTTTTAGGAGCCATCGTCTGTTTTGATAATGTGGAAAAGAGTGACGTTGAACAGCACTTGGTGGCCGTTGTTCCAACCGTAGAGTGCTCGGTCTCTGGCATTGTAATCTAGCATGGACATATGAAAGTACTGGTTGTGAATGGGGATGTCTGTGTACTCATACGTAGAAGTTTTGGTGGAGTAGGCATAGTAAACTTTGGCTCCAGTCAGGTGAGAGTTTGTGATGTAGAGGGTACCGCAAATCATGAAGGACTCCCCTGCGTTCCGCTTGGAGTACTCTGTATTCCAGCTCTTGAGAACCTCTAGAGTCTGAGGGTCCAGTTGGCTGATAACTATGTTGCCAGCATTCTGATTGGTCGCATATACGGCCCAGAGACCCAGCTCATCTGCCATAAGGTCGATGTCTGAGAAGCCCCCCCAGGTGTATGGATAAACATTGTGAAACCCAGCATACTCCAATGCCCGCTGGGCCAGGATGCGGCCTGTCTCAAAGTTGTACTTGACAATGATGTTGCTCTGGTACTTGTTGTAATAAAGGGAACCGTTGTAGACCACGTGGTTGGTCCCGGCCCATTTGAAAGGTAGGTTGTAGATTCGTGACTCGACCCCAGATACAAAGTCATCCATCGACTTGAACTCTCGGACTATCTTGTTGTTGGTATAACTGTCCATATACCAAACCTGTATAAAAATTGATTTAAAAAAAAGCATAGTTTATGATGTCACAGCCATTGCAGGAAGTATTAAATTATGTGAAGCTACATAAATTTGACTATTTTAAATCATATTTACCTTGAAATTTCATAAGAATCCTTGAGAGTCCAAAATAACATTTATACTCATTTGGTTTGGCTTTAGACCCCCCCCCCCCAAGTGAGTGCTCGCAAGGACAGGTTGGCAGAACTCACCCTGTTGTTTCCAAGAGATGCCTGAGGGTCAGTCATCCATGCCCCAAATCGGGTTCCAGACATCTTTATTGTCGCAGGCCCAGTAATTTTCATTAACTTTCCACATGCTGAAAACAAATGGATGAGATATGCAAATAGCAAGGATTCTACTTCTGAAGCTAGTTCAATGCATCTGCAATACATTTAATTCCATAACGCTGTGTTTATTGCAACCATAATGCTATCAGACACCAGTGGAATTTTATGTGTGTCTGTGTGAAAGTTAAGCTGGCATTTAATGGACTGAGGGCTTACCACCTTACACTCACAGGCATGGACGAAGTTGTGGTCTGGGAGGCAATCGACTACATACATTTTCCGCACAGTGCAGTCCTTATATTATTGGCTAGTATTTGTCAGCGACACAATTTTTGCTTTTTTACTCTTTTAAAACATGAACAAGCAAGATTTGCAGCTCTTTTTATATAGTTACAAATACTTATGGACTCAAAATTATTTTCTCTGCGACTAGTATGTCTTAGCCTGAGAAACGACCAATGCCCCCTTTTGGTTCAGGATGAAAATTGCTTATCAACATAAACAAATGAATAAATAAATAAATAATGCATCATTTTTGTTCGGGGAGGCATACATTTATTTTACTTCAATTACATCGGCTAGGTTCCAAACAGTGCAAATCGTTGACTATACAGTAGTATGCACAATAAGGAACTGAATTTCTGCACTTTTCCTCTTTATGAGTTCCAGCATGCCAGCTGGCTGTGCTTGCAGGTAAATCAGACAAACTACAGAAAGGAAACACCTTATCTCATTACTTTTTATGTGCAATATACTAGATGTTGAGAAATATCAGGAAAAAAATGGTTTTGAAAAGTCTAAACCAATATTACAAAAACATCTACATATCTCATTCCGGTAATTTGAATGCTTATCAGCAGCATTTGTGCACTGAAAACAGGTTAAATTGGGCCAGAGCTATCCAAGGCTCAGCCTAGGCACATGGGTGTACACTCTACTGTGTCATCTGATCTGGGCCTCGTTTCCCAATAACGATCAATCGTGGAGCCCCAAGGGTTCCCCAATTACGATCTTACAGAAGTTCTTCTTTTTCACATGCATTTCCCATAGCACTTCTGCGAGCAAAAGCGCACGCACGGCTGTCAAGTCCATCTAAACTTTGCAGTAGTGCTGCCCATTTAAATGATTCTGAGAAGTTTGATGATTGTATGATTATTGATGTTGCCGTTTCTTCCTGATTGGCCTCTATTTTGATGACTTCAGTGTTTCCTTTGATCTATCGGTCTCTGGATGGAAAAGTGCGTGTTTCTGGGAAACTCTATCACACAGGCTCTGGTGTTGAGGTCGTTTTGATATTATCGGTAAGAAATTTGTTGATATTATGCGTCAAAAATTTTGTTGTGATGGGCGAGAGAAGGTTTGACATTATGCACCTAGTTTGACATAGTGAGTTGCATTGGTACACGCATATACAGTGGGGTGCAAAAATTTGGACACCCCTGGTTTAAATGTCTGCTGCAATTAATCTCCAAGGCCCGTATGCATGAAGGCGGAATAGGGACAAAATCGGCCAAGCAGGCTAAAAATGGCAAAATTATTGAAAGTGTCCTCAATACTGTGAAAATGGTGTGAACATATACAATACACACACAAACAGCAATTTCAAGATAAACTGTGGCCATCAGTCACAGCTCTCTAATAGGTGCAGACATACACTAGGTAAGATAGTTGCAAATAACCACAGAATGAATGCTGTAAAAACTGCTACAGAATCGAATCAATCCTTATTTTAAGTCTCAATGAAAACATATTCACAAAGCTAGTATTTATGGCTGTGTTTCTAATGATCTGAGTTGAAATAGTCTAACACAAGAATTTTAGCAAATATCTATGGTGGATACTTTTGGCCATCAGGCAATATAAATTTTTATAATATTGCTGGATAGGATTTTTCTAATGAAGCAAACTAAAATTTGTTATATCGAAACCCTTACATTTACAGACATACCTTGGTAGCTGTTAAAGTAACTAATTTTCCTTTTGTTTTATACCCTCACATTGAGCCTGAGTAAAGAACTAATTTAACCAGCACTGTGTGATTATTTTAATTTACAAGCTTCTCAAATTCGGTGCAGTGCTTTGAGTCATGCAGTGCATAATACAGCCAGTGAAAAGGGTTCTCACTCAGTTTGCTCATGCAGTTCCTTAGCCGGCTCTCCAAGCTGAGGACCCTGTCATGTAGCTCTTCGTAGTCGTAGGCCCCGATCTCCTGCTGGATCCCCATCAGTACAGCTGACAAATTTCTGATCTCCTCTTTGAAGTAGGAGATCAACTTGGCATCCGTTTTGTACTGCTCCAGCACTGGGATAAGAGGCTGCAGGGCGTCCATTTTTTCCTTAAGTTCCTGCAACAAGGTTGAAATGCAACGAGCCCCATGAACACACTAGCTTACAATGGGATTCAAATTTTTTGCTGATAAGTTCAGGCACTGAGGGCCTAATTTACCAAAACCTCTATATGTGTGAGCTTTTTTAAACAAGTAACATGGTCCACAAATGGTGAAGGTATTTATTTCGCACCAATTCTTGGCTGTGTTATTATTTTTGCCCATGCTGAAAGGTTTTGCATGATCTTAACTAAGTAAATCAGACCTTGCATTAACTGTTAAAATTAAGCTCAACCGCCACGGAATGCGGGTGGGGTAAAATGTCGTTTTCATTTGTTTGGACTTGGTTTTGGCAGGGTGATACATTTTAAAAAAGGAAAAGAACCTACTAAACTCTGTTTAGTATTGTAAATGTAATGACTTTGAACCATCGGGTGACAAATGAAATATCCATGGTAAATACCTCTTATATTGAGAACTTTGACATCGGATATAATTTTAATCATTCAAATGTTTGCAAACAAAATTCAAATTCCTCGATGCTGAGTTAGCTTTTCACAGCCGGCTACCATTAGCTTCCGAGCCAATAGTGCATACAAATCAATAAGGAGTAGTGAGTAACCACTATTTTGCTCCGGCCTGCAAGAACATTGATATGTAATTATTTCGCAGGCTAGAATTAGCAAACTAGTTTGCTGGCTCCCTCATTTTAACTCAAACTAATGATGGCCACTGATATTTAACTTTTGATGTATGTAACTTGATAACACGCTCGGTCAGCAAGCCATGTATAGTATAAAGTTGCTAACTAATTTGGCAGCTCACCAGGCTGTCTTTCCCTTAAACTTTATTTGATAGTTAAGTGCAGTCTAATGTGAACCGAGGAAAATATAAACGTTAATAGTTTCCTTGACCAAAACATGTTTTTTTTTTTTGTTTAAAATTGGGAACTCAAAGGATCATGAGAAGTTGTTTTCTGGGAGCTAGCATTTGGCAAAGAAAATTATGCAATATAAATTATTATTTACAACTGTCACGAAATGGAATATGTTTAGCTGATCGGGGATTTAATGCAAAAATAGAGAGCAGCCTTGTAATGGCAGGAGATACTTCAAAAAATTTCTATTGCTGAAATGGATAGGAATTTTTATTTTTGGCACATGACATAGGCACCTTAGTACTCTAACAAAATACTGGTGCAACGCTCACAGCTAGCATCCAAACACAATCGACATTTAACCCCACCCAAATTCTAGATTTAAACCAACCAACCTGATGGGTGGTATTATATTTGATAGTTAAACCAATGGCGCATGGAATTAATATGAACATTCAAAGCAATCAAGCCATGATGGGTGGGATTAGACTTCTCCATTTTGAATTTTTTCAGGCACAAAAGCCAACAAAATCACACAAACAACTTGACCTTGTGTACTAAGAAACTAGAAAATATTTACTTCAAGATTATATATATATATATATATAAAGTCATTCCCAAATTGAAAAATTTTTTACTAATAATTGAAAACACTCTATTACAATCCACCTCACATTACAAATCTACCTTGAGATTACCTCTTTAAACTTTACATAAAATTTAAAAGTCCAACATTTTTTTTTTTTTACATCTTTTAACCCTCCTGAACATTTTTGAAACCTCATCCATCCTCCAGTTTTCAAAATTGTCATTTGAGGTAACTTGGAACATTAAATCCTTGCAAATTTCAACATTGTCTCCTTTTAACATGATGATTGGAAATATAATGATTGGAAACACTAACTATTACAATCTATCTGAGATTATAAATCTCCCAGTAGATTACCTCTTTAACACATTATCATTTTACCGAAATTCAGTAATTTTCAGTAATTTATAATTGAAACGTATGAAATCACATCACCTGTGACAGACAGTCATGACATCATTGTAATAAGGGCATCTACAATTCGAACTTGCAAACTTGCATTTGGTGGAAAAGCAGCTTAGACTAAAAGCAGACTTATGCTCAATGTCGTAACTTGTTGGATAAGATCTAAAATGTTTACTGAGTTGCTGTTATTCAGTATTTGCAGGACAGCACCAAACAAGCACACAATATTTGGGGTTCACATTTTAAATGATCAGCTACAAATTTTGAATGGATAGAAAACCTTTAACCAGTTGAAATGTGTTGGGCGTGGTGTTCGGGGGCTGGATCTGTGGTTCAAGGGAGTGATGCAAGTGAGAATCAATGATACTGCTCATCTGCACGCAATAAAAATGGGTTCTACACTACATCTGCCTACGTTTCAGCGTTTCACATACCAAGTTTCCCGACAGATTTTTAACAACTCTGCCCCTGGCCCCTGAAGTAATCGGTGCTCATTGCTCGCAATCACCAACAAAAGGCTGTCTGATTGACTACGAGTTTAAGTTTGTACAGAATCACCTATTGGCTCAATCAACCAAACTTATGGGAAATGCAGTTTTTTACATACCCAATATAATTTTGTATTTGTGCTTGTGCCAAATTTGTTCTTACGGAGAAAAATTTTTAAAATACGGAAATCCGTAACATTATGGACTCTGAGCACCCATGCATATGCTCGATTTCCTCCCCAGTGATGCTATGTTCAGTTCCGGATAGTTGGGGTGTTTTGCCTTCAAAAAGGGAAATGCTTTATCATTTGAATTCAGGTGAAGTGATTGACTTGGCCATTGCAGAACATTAATTTGCTACTTTCTAACAGTGTTGGGTTACTTCCACTCTTGTTTTGGGTCGTTGTCCAAATGCACCATAAAGTGCCATCCAAGGAGTTCTGATGTATTTGGCTGAATCTGAACAGATAATATACGCCTGTGCATTTCAAAATTCATCTTACTGCATTTCTTAACAGTAATATTGATAAATACCAGGGCTCATTGCACCATTCTGTTAAATGTTGGGAGTAATTTAATAATTACTTGAAAGTGGAATGTCTGTTCTGTTAGAATAAGGTATATTTCAGAATTCAGATATTTCTGAGTTAGCAAGTTGTACTTGTTCCTTATGAAATTGTGAGCTCAGAAGTGGGAACTGCCTAGTAGCTAAAATCATTGCAGGGTGAATGTTCTGACTGTTTAATCATCATTAAACTTAAATTATCCTGGTATCAATCGGGAAATGGTGAAAGGACTGGGTAGGGGGGAGGAAGAATTTCTAGACGTTATAAATGATAATTTCTTGGTGCAGTATGTTAATAAACCTACAAGAGAGAAGGCAATTTTAGACTTAGTCCAATGTAATGACCCAGATAGAATTAGCAATGTTGAGGTACTGGAGCCACTTGGGACAAGTGATCACTCTGCTGTTAATTTTGATGTTTCATGGGAAGTTAAAAAGGTGTATTCAAAAACAAAAGTTTTCAATTTTAGGGGAGCAAACTTTGACAGGATGCGCTCATATCTAAGTAAAATGAAATGGGAGACACTCCTGGACTGCGAGTCCGTAAATGAGATGTGAGAAAGATTTAAGGGGGTTTTACTTGAATCAAAATGCAGATTCATTCCAAAGGTGTCCAAAAGTAAGCTGAAAAAGCAGAATCCTCAGTGGATGACCAAAAGTATTCGTAGGATTTTGAGGGAAAAGAGGAATCTTAATAAGATTTACATAAAGGATAACAATGAGAACACTAAGGCTGAATACTGTAAAATGCGGGCTGTGGTCGAAAAAGAGCTGAGGAATGCTAGTAGACTGTATGAAAGACAAATTACAGAGGGGGCAAAAACTAACCCTAAGCGCTTCTTTCAATACTGTAGCAGAAAAAGGAAAGTTGAAGAGCAGGTTAAGTGCATAAAGAATAAAAACGGATCGCTGCAATTTGATAACAAGGATATTGCGGATGCCTTAAACACTTACTTTGTTGAGAATTTTACCTCAGAGGGGGTCTTTATTTGGCCAGAGGGCATGTTAAATGCTCAAGATTATTTAGCAGAAATTGAGGTTCGAGATAACAAAGTATCAGATGAGTTGCAATAACTGAAGGCAGATAAGGTGGCTGGTCCTGATGGCTTATATCCAAGAGTGCTCAGGGAAGTTGGTGAGATCATCTTTAAGCTGCTATCCACCATCTTCAGGCGATCTTAAGAAACTGGAGAAATACCAAATGATTGGAAACAGGGCAATATTATAGCAATATATAAGAAAGGGGATCGTACCGAGCCAGGAAATTACAGGCCAGTCAGTTTAAGTTGCAGTGCGTGCAAAATATTGGAATCTATCATGAAAGATGAGCTGGACTTATTTCTTGAACGGAACAGTATCTTGAGGGATAGCCAACATGGTTTACATAAGGGAAGGTCATGCCTAACAAACCCTCTGGAATTTTTTGAAGAGGCCACCAGGACTCATGACCAGAGCAAGACTTATGACATCATATACTTGGATTTTCAGAAAGCATTCGATACAGTACCGCATAAGAGACTAATTTTTAAATTGAGCTCCATTGGAGTTACAGGAGATATTCTGGAGTGGATTCAAAACTGGTTAAAGGACAGAACACAAAGAGTGGTGGTCAGTGGTATCTCATCTGAGCTACGTATGGTGGGGAGTGGCGTCCCCCACGGATCGGTGTTGGGGCCCCTGGTGTTCCTCATCTACATTAATGACCTTGATAGTAACATTGAGAGCAGATTGGTTAAATTTGCAGAAGATACTAAATTGGGGGGTTTGGCAAAAAGTTTAGGGTCCACTAAAGTGATTCAGGATGATTTGGATAGAATCCAGAATTGGGCAGAAATGTGGCAAATGAAATTTAATGTAGCAAAATGTAAAGTTGTACATGTAGGTAATAAAAACATTAGACGGGATTACTTCATGGGAGGTTTAAAACTGGAATGTGCTGTACACGAGAAAGATCTGGGAGTGATTGTTGACTAAACCCTCACAGGCTCTAGCCATTGTGCCGTAGCAGTTAAAAAAGCCAATCGGATGCTGGGATACATTGCCAACAGTATTGAGTACAAATCTAAGGAGGTGATGCTTCTTTTGTACAACACATTCGTCAGACCACATCTGGAGTATTGTGTACAGTTCTGGGGACTAGTGATGCGCGGGTCGGCCCGGAACCCGTGGGTCCCGCGGGTTGACCCGCGGGTCGGGCGGGGCGGGTCAATATTTTAATAACATTTAGCGGGTGCGGGCGGTTTGGGCCAAACAGTGGCGACATCCAATTCCCAAGAAATTGCAAATAAAAAGTATAATAGGCTATCGGCCACTTGAGGACTCTAGACATACAGCCTAGATAATATGCTCTAGTCAAACGATGTAACGCTACCTTAAGCAGGATAGAATGGCAATGGTACCTCTCCCTCTTCCTACTCTCGATGTACACACAGTCACAGTCACATAATCCTCCACGGTTAGACTAAGGATCTAAAGGTTGAATTAAAGCTCATCTCATAAATCATTCTGCAGTCAGCACCAAAATATTAGGCTATATAGTAGTAGTAATTTTATTGACCTGTGGGTCCAAACAGCACATAGACAAAACATTTTTTCGCCACTTCACCGTGAAAGGCATATCACGATTCTTATTCAAAAATAAAATCAACTTGTTGAGGTGCTTCTGTTTATCAGCTACGTGTCTGACAGCAGAGCGTGTGCTTTGCTGCCATCGGCAGTAAAGATACTTCTTAGATATACATTTCTATAACACCATTCTATACACATATCACCCAAACGAAGATGTAACTTATCATTACTGGAGCATGTATGGTCATAAACTTGCTTTCATTAATTACCATACCATGAGACAAAGAATAATCACGTAAAACTCCATGGTGGCCAAAGCAGTTCTCTGCGTCCCAACAACTAGCGCAACAAGAGAGCGAACCTTCAGTTCAGCTGGCCGTGTCCTGGAAGCGCGCCGTAATCGCTTAAACCCTGGCACTGTTGACGCGATTTTGTTTTTGCATAGTTTGGGAAAAAATACGCCTAGGCCTACATTATAAGCGGTGTTGAAAAAATACCCTAAAAGCCCCCCCCCCAAATCAATCTTGAAATAAATATACGAGGAAAATTAAATTTCCTCGTCGACAGGATATCGCAACACTGTATGGGAGAGTAGGCGATAGCGCCAGTGCGCCACTGTCATGTTAATTTTGTTCCAATAAAAAACAGCCTGTTTGCAATATCTTGCCAGATGGTATTTCGTTTAGTTGCAAAGATCAGAAATCACGGTAAGGTTCATTTAAAAGACAGAGCCCAAACTTTGGATCCAGAATTCCAGCCAAAAGCCAAATGTATATTGTGCTCCACTCAAATCCATTGCGTGACAGAGGAATCGTTTTTTTCCATTGCAAATCATGTCACACAGACCCACTGTATTTTTTTTTTCTTGCCTCCTTTTTGTGTCGGGTCGTGTTGGGTTCGGGTTGAAAATCAGTCCGAGTTTTAGCGGGGCGGGCGGGTCGGGTTAGCTGTCATGTCGGGTCGGGTTGGTGCGGGTGTTAAAAAACCTCGACCCGCGCATCACTACTGGGGACCATACTTTAAGAAAGATATAGAGGCTCTAGAGAAAGTTCAGAGAAGAGCCACTAAGCTTACTCCAGGTGTAAAAGATGAAAGCTACGAGAAGAGGCTGAAGATTCTTAATCTCTTTAGTCTTAGGAAAAGGAGACTAAGGGGTGATTTGATTGAGGTCTTTAAATATGTTAAAGGGATTAACAAAGTTGAATTATGTAGGATTTCCAATGATGCCTAGAACATGCATTCATTTCCACGGTTTAATGAGCAGCAGTGCATCTTTTGAAGGGCACCCAGATCCTTACTGTACCAAATGTGTTCTTCATTACGAAGAAATGGGAAGAGAAATCAAACAAAAAGATGGATGAAGACTACTCATTTATTCAGTGAAATGTTCCCCAGAGTAAATTCATGGCCCTGGCCCCTCAACATGACCGCCCTCCCTATCAATGCATAGCTGGCATCGTCTGACCATGTCGCGGACAGCTCGTTGAATCATTTGGTGATCATGGCGCAAGTTACCAACTGCTTGTGTGATCTTCTGCCTTAAATCATACAGATTTGCTGGAGGTGTGGTGAAAACCTTATCTTTCAGATTACCCCACAGGAATCCCCAGATCTTACCCCCTGTGACTTCTTCCTGTAATGTTATCTGAAAGATCTTTTTGTCTGATTTCTCTTCCCAATTCTTCGTAATGAAGAACACAACATTTGGTACAGTAAGGATCTGGGTGCCCTTCAAAAGATGCATTGCTGCTCATTCACTCGTGGAAATGAATGCATGTTCTAGGCATCAGTGGAAAGAGCTCAATCAGCCCTTTCCAATGACATATTACACTAAAAAAAATTTTTTTTTTTTCATAAAAAATGATGATTTCATTTGGGTATATATTTTTTTGAAACACCCCTGTATAATTTGGCGATTAGCATGTAGATAATCTAGAATGTAATGTTGAAGATGAATTCTACTTGTGGTCAAGGAGCTTATGATCCCAGAAATGTATAGATTTAAGCCCAAACGGTTTTTCAATTCTCAGTATTTTTTTTTTTTTGCAATTTCAGTGGTGAATTCTCATTAAGATTTTTTTATATTTGCAGCCCATTTTCTCAACCAAAATCTAAATGCTGTAAGAGTCTTTTCTGAGGTGAGCCACATTTTTCCTCTATAGAAAGCTTAAATCTCGAATTATAAAGCATTAAATTGGGTAACCCATAAATAGCCAAATTTGGCTTCTGCGCAAAGGGGTTAATGGACTGGCGACTGATTTCGACTTCACGACAATGCGCCAATCAAAGACGAGCTAGTTATTTGCTGCCAGTAATACTTCAGATATTAGTTCCACATCTAATGACGATAATGGTAATAATTATAATAATGTCGCGGAGGATGAGCGGGATGACCCTCTCCCTTCTGAAAGGTTGAAAAGCAGACGCAGTTGTCTGAGAACCGAGTTCTGTCGCCCATGGCTTGAGGTGTACCCATGGCTAAGTTACGAGGAAGACAGTGGTTAGTTGATTGGCACAAATATTTTCCCATAACTACTTCAGTGGATTGGATATTAACACATTGACCGCCAGCACTTTTTAAAAATCTCAACAGCCACCGCCAGAGTTTTTTCTGATTTTCACCAGTGGTGGCTGACAGACTTTTTTTTAATCAAAAGCTAACCTTTTTTTCTGGTTATGAGACTTACCAATGGTTTACATCTTGTGGTAAACCCTTTACATCTAGAGGAAATAACTCTGGTGAAGCCTTGTCTTACTTGTCGACTTTGACAGAGACAGACATACCCCCAGGAAAATATTCTAAACCTGGCAATCGGTCGTAAAGGGGATTTTCATCACCAGGAGGAGAATTCTCTCATACACTTAACTGTTTTCTGTAGTCCTCTGAGCTATTTGGTGTTCCCAAGCATACCGGTGCACATTTTCTTTTTCAGATTATACCAGGTACTTGATTTGGTCACAAATAATGTTTTTGCAATCTCTCTGATGGAAGTGTTATGATTTACAGCCTAAAAGCATCAGTGGCAAAACAGCTCAGGAGACTCCATAATGAGACTTAAGAGGAACAGATTCCAAATGCTTCTGAATAACTTTTGAAATCAACTTTTTCCTCTTGTAGACCTTTTAACTGTCAGTTATACATGAAATAATGAGGGCATGTCACACATCTGGACATGGAACAGCAAAAGCAGCCAATTGTCCAATTACACTTGGTACTTTAAAATGGAGGATAAAAAGTGTTGAAATTCCAACAGCAGTCACTGTATTTGAATGTATTTTCATTCATTATGTAATCTCATGTGGCTGCAGATAGCTAAAATTACCTTAACTTAGTCAATATCTGAATATTTTTGGACCTGACTATATTTTCTAAATAGTCATTTGCTGTAGGAGTGGATAGTGGTTCTGGTGGATTGCAAAACCGTTTTCACCTTAAATGACACATTTGCAAATACAATTCCTCCTGGTTTTTATGATTTTTCCCTTTGAAAAATGTCACTTCCGTCAACTCATAAACATATTTCCACTTCTAGAGAGCGTTGTATAAACAAGTATGGTGGATGGTCTAGACCAGGGGTATCAGACGGCTCCGTAAAAGGGTCAGAGGGGCTGCAGATTTTCAATCCAACTGAGCAGAAGCGCACCTGATACAACTAATCAACCATGCAGACTGTGATCTGTTGATTAAATTAGTTGTATTAGGAGCATTTCTGCTCACTTAGATTGAAAACCTGCAGCCCCTCCAACCCTTTTACAGACTAGTTTGACAACCCTGGTCTAGATGGAATAGTGGTAGAGGCATTCAAAACCTGTAATTTAAGAAAGATACTGAAACAGAAAGGAGTACCATAGCTAGTGCTGATAGGAATATTCACTCTATCACCCAAACCTGTGGAAAATTTCCATACATCAAACAAAATGGCGCATAAATTTGTGCTTGCTAGCTTTTGAGGTGTGCTACTAAGGGGTCCCAGCATGCGCTGACCAACTGTGTTTCCATGTGCATAGCTGAAATCTTCAAAGATCCTAAATTTTCATTTTTTTCACATTGTGCTTTTCGTAAGCAAATAAATATTTGTATGTTCGTGTTGGCTTTGCTGGAATATATAACTGCGAGACCTTAGATGATAATGACATGCAGTGTATTAGCTTTAAGCAAATGTTGCTAGCTCATTATATGTGTGTATGTTATATCATGATGAAAAATATTAAAGTTGCTTGTGGAGATTGATTCGTATTTCAGTATTAAGCCAAAAAATAAAACTGTGGTCATTTAGATTGACTTTATCATTTTCCGACAATGCAGCATAATTTGTCAGAATACCGGCCAGCATGAGGTGTCAAAAATCTGTCTCAGCTTGCTTTAGGAAAACTACCGTGATACACCTAGAGTGACAAGCGCAATACTAGTGGATGGGTCAATTAATTCCAGCAGCATGCTGTAGAGATTTCTCTGTGGTAAATTTATATTTTTTTCATTTCATTGCAAGAGCAGCACACAATCTTTTGTTGGGCCTGAGGATTTTTAAGCCCATAAATCACTAAATAAACAGTGATTTACAATGGAGTGGAAAGGATGAAAAACCAAATGCTTAGCTGTTTTGAATTTGGTGAATAACCCATAAAAAGATGTTTGCGTTGCACGGGTTATAAGAGTTCATGAAACCAAAGGCAACTGCTGTCTTTCCAATGATAGCCAGTTAAGTGATATTGCGCTTCTTTTTTTTTGTTGGCTTTTCACCTTGTGACATAATGTGAAAACACTCAAAAAACACACTTTACTACTATGTTGTTTTGTTATGAAACTTGTTTAGCCAGTCCTTCCCAGGTGAAAAAATACTATACATGAATTATACTTTTACAGACTGTATTAAGTATGGTGTAGGTTTTTTTCGCCCCCTTTATGTGTAATTAAGTGTGCTCAAGTAGTCATTGAATACTACTTGTGTACTACTTCAGTACACTTAATGTGTACACTTTCTAACAGTATATATTACATATATTGCAAATTAAGCACAAAAAGTAAAAGTATATTTGTAATAACTTTTGTATGCAATAAATGTACTTTTAATAAAATTAAGTGTAATACTTTTTCACCTGGGTTTCCTTGATATGTGACGCTCTTGTGATGCTTGGAGCATTGCGAAATAAACCCCTATGTTTACAAATTCATTTGACATCATGAATGCAAAGACAGCCATTATCCCAGAGGTAATCCAATATAACAACATAATTGCACAACTGTTGTCATGTCATGGATGATGTGAGTGCATTAAATATGTTATTAGCCATTCTCTTCTCTATTGCAACTGTTAAGTACCCTTATTTACTATTTTTAAAATCACAAAATCTACAGCAGTCCTGCCACTTGCAACTATTAAAGAAAAAAGAGAAAAGGGGGGGAAAGCACTCACCTGAAAATTTCGGGTCATAATGGTTTTTCTGTCCGCTTCAATCTGTCTGAACTTTGATCTGAGTCCTTTCATCTGACTTTCCATTTTAATGACATACTGAAAATCTCTCTGTGTTCGTAAATTTAATACTTCGATGGACTGGGACATATTCTGCACCTGAAAAATACACAGCAAATGGAACCAGTCCAGCTCATGCACTCATAAAACAACACAGCCACAGTGAAGCTTACATCACCACAAAACTTTATTATCCTATCAAAATGTAACTTAAAATTTTTAATTCTGAATACACTTATATTTATCAGCACATACTCATTCCCAAATGTGGAGAAAAATTATTTTGTTAGAGCTGAAAATAAATTTTAGAAGCATTCATGTAAATATGTCGATCAATTATTTTGCATTGAGAAGAATTCAGTAGGTCCGAATCATTGGACACTATTTATTTAATATTGCACCTCTAACGTAATGTGCCTCAGAGTGGCTGAAACCATTTGGCTGGGATCCAGCGATTTGGTGTTTGAATCCCAGGCAGTCTATCACCCGTGGGGTCTGCATTGGTGATTTGTTAGTCTCATCGCTCCCTAATGCTACTCCTGGTCCAAGCCTGGACTGTGTAAAATAGCTAGGGCTAGTCGTCATGTTGATTCACGATAACAAGCCAAAGTAATTAACAACTGCAAAATCACACACATTTTTAATGTAAAACTTTGGTAAAAATTTGTTAAAGTTGCTCACAATGACTTACAATAAATATAATATTAAATATAACATGATTAAATAGTAAGTTTTTAACAGCTTTGATTTTGATGTATCACTGAGCAACCATAGTCGTGTATAGCACTCTAAGGGTTAATAGACTCTCAAGGGTAATAATGTTCTTATTTATCATTAACATAACCAAAAACATTGAAGAAGAGTTAAGCCCAATCATGGAAGTCACAAACCATCTGAAAGGTTGAGTAGGATATGAACTATAACAATCCAGCTACCAAACTGAAATCACAATGAGGGGCGCCACTTAGCAGTCCTATGGTCGAACCCAGACTTAGTTCCGGGCCAGGAAGGGGTCAAGAATGCTCCTTGGGCCTGTATCCCTCCCAAGAACTGGCAGCTGCACACCCTAAGCCGAACATTCAAGATACAATGCAAGGTGTTGGTGGGGCCATCATTGATGAGCCCAGGGGAGGATTGTGACAAGAAAGAGATTTCATTCTCGACAATGGGTGAATTCTATGACACTGGGGGTGGGGGTGAGAACAGGTCATGATAATACTTGTGTAATGATAAACGGGGGGTGTTGGGGTGGGATGGGGGGGTGAGCTTCTTCAACGTTGCCCCTAGAGGGAGGTCCTTCATAACCAGCCACACCTTCTATCCCACTTGGTAGGCGGGAGCTGGACAGCAATGGCAGTTGCTCAGCTTCTGGAAGGCTGAGACGTGCTTTATGAGATGTGCACGGGCTCTCTTCCATCCCAAGCAGGCACACTGAACCAGGAGCTGAATAAAGGAAACTGATACTTCCCTCTTTGCCAAGAACAGAGGTGGTCGGTAACCTAGACAACATTAGAGAGGTGACACGCTGAAGCTGGCAACAAGTAAGGAGTTGTGAGCCAGTCCAGTTGTACCCAGGGAAGAAGCCAGGACCACCTGGAGGGGTTATCGTCCCTCAGTAGTGCAGGGCTTGCCCAACTCCTGGTTTAGTCTCCTGGTTTGGGGGGGGGGGGGTGGTGCTGGTTTGCTGAAGGGCTTTCAGAGCTGCAGGCAAATTTTGAGCCAGGTTCAAGCATCACCTCCTGAGGAACGCCGTGGAGCCTATTTGGCCATGGATAGAATTGCCATAAATCCATTAGACAAAAGCGGCCCAGTGATGAAGTTAACAGCTTTGCTAGCCCAAGGTCAATGGCAAATCTCTAAGGGCTGTAGAAGACTGCTGTGGCACTGATTGCTGAAGTTGGACCAGGCACACCCACGACAGACTGCTATTAAATCCCAAGTGGCGGATGGTGGTCCACCAACCCATTGACAGATGAGTGGAAGGTTATGAGTGATGCCAGGATGGCATGCTAGCTGAGAAGCGTGGGCCCAAGATGGGATACTGATTCGTACTCCATCATGAATGAAGAGGCAGGTAGGTAGAGTTTCTGATAGTGGGAGACAAGACCGAAGCCCCTCTTAAACCTTGCACTCTATGTTGAGATTGATGGAAGCCGGAAGACAAAGGAGAGCATAGAGACATGATAAGGAGTCAGGCTTAATATTCTTGGATCCAGGACGAAAAGTCGGGATGTAGTTAACTATGACGAAGAAGAGGGACTAGTGAGCTTGCCTGGGGTTCAATCTCTTTGTAGTGGAGAAGCATCCCAGGTTGTAATGATCGGTCTAGATTGAGGAAGGGAAGGTTGGACCCCTCCAGCCAGTGCTGCCATTATTCAAAACCCAGTTTAATTGCCAACAGCTCATGGTTACCAATGGAGAAATTTCTTGATGCAGGAGACAGCCGTCGAGAGAAGGAACATGAATGGACCTTGCCATCAGGTTCTTGCTGGGAGAAGACTGTTCCAGCACCGACATCTAAGATGTCTTCTTCCACAATGAATTGGCACTGGGGGCATAGCATTTTCATCAATAATTAACAGCACAACTATTCACACTGCATATGTAATTCAATGTGATATTTCTGAACTATTACTCCCATACTTTGACAGGAATTTTATTGCTAATGATGGCACCCGCCATGTCCAAAATATAGGCTAACGCTTATATTGCCAGTCATGAAAAAGGAAGCTGATCATGACGCACATGCTTTACAGCTTTGCTTGCGGAGATGCAAGAGAAAATTAAAGCAGCACCAATTACTATGAAAAAAACATTCTCTCCTGTTATTGAAAAGCAAGAAGGTGATAGTTTTCTAAAAAAGCTTAGACTGCTCCAGCATTTGCACTGAGGAGTGAGTCATCAAAATTAATAGCCCGAAACGACGTACACTACTGGTCAAACGTTTTAGGACACCCCAATTTTCCCAGTTTTTTAACCAAAGGTTATGCAGTTTAATATCTCTTTTTACTCTGGAATTAAAGCATAGACTTGATAGAACAAATTAACAATCAAAGTTAAAAAAGAAATCATGAAATCAATTTATGAACCAAAATGTATTTTAAACTTTTGACTCAAAGTACCCCCCTTTGGCTGATATAACAGCTGAACACACTCGTGGCATTCTTTCTACAATGGAAATCAAATATTCTTCAGAAAGTTCTTCCAAACTCTGTCGCAGAACTTCCTATAAATGTGTGGCACTTGTAGGTTGCTTTGCTTTCACTCTTCTGTCCAGTTCATCCCAAACCATCTCGATGGGGTTTAAGTCTGGAGACTCTGCTGGCTACTCCATGTTATCAAGCTTACTGTCTTGTTCTTTTTTCCTAGTGTAGTTCTGACAGAGCTTGGACTTATGTTTTGGGTCATTATCTTGCTGTAGGATGAACCCCTTACCAACTAGGCACATACCAGAGGGTACAGCATGGCACTGCAGAATGAGGTGGTAGCCGTTTTGGTTCAGGGTGCCTTTCTCTCTATAAGTCACCGACTCTGGATCCTGCAAAACAGCCCCAGACCATCACGCTTCCTTCTTCATGTTTCACAGTGGATATCACACACTGAGGAACCATCCTTTCTTATATATAAACTATAAAGAAGTTATAAACTTCTTATAGTTCACTACTTATCCTTGTGCCATTTCAAGCTATTTATTGGACAGGAACGGCATAATTTTCAATAAAAGACTGGAAAAATTGGGTTGATCTAAAAGTTTTGACCAGTAGTGTACAATATTGGGGCAAAGCACTGCTGAAAACCGCAAAATTAACATATCCTCGAGATGGGAGGGCATATTCTACAAATGAGAGGGCTCTCCTTCCTGAATTGGAATGGGCATACAGTAAATGCAGCAGATGGCCGTCATGAATGACATGCAGTGGTTTTCAATCAAAATGAATGAAGCCGAACACACCATGAACAGGAGGTATAAATGGCTCAATATGCACATGACATTGTCTGATTCCTATGACTGCCCAGTGACAATAGTTGATTGCATCAAAGCCCCATCCTTTTCAGCACAGATGAAGTACAGTCACATAGGTCATAGGAAAACCACGAATATGGAGACCATTCAGATTTCAACCAAACAATTGAAAAGCTTTGCATCAGATAAAACGGTAACTGTTAGAAAAGGCACATCCTGAATCTGACTGCGTAGTGATCTAATAGTTGAATCAAATTGCAATGTTATAATTAATCGTTCTTAGCCGACTGGATTTTAGCTTGCCAGGAAGTGTCAACGTATTTTCCATCACTTGAACTCCAAAAAACATGTCTGTTAATTGACATGTCCATACATAGTGGTGGTTATACAAAGCAGTATCCTATTGACCATCATTGGTATGAGACATATTTACTTTATTACACAGTTAGATTGTGGTACCAGGAAGAAAGATGGGCCTGGACACTTTATTGGTGTGAATTATTATACAGTTCAGCATACTTACCCATTTGCTTCCGAAAGGGCAAAAACAAACAAACAAAAACCTTTGTTGCTGATGGGTTGGATTGACTGAGTGGCCAGCCAAAGGGCCTAAGGGAGGGATAAGGTGGGGGGAAATTTTCGTTTCTGTCCTGAAACAGTAATACAGTTAATCTTGGGAGAACACATGCAGCGCCAGCATAGCTACTAGCGAGCAGCAACTGTCCAGAGGAGTCAAAGGTGAATTGTTGGTTTGAACAGGCCACCTAACTGGGATGAATTGTGACTGTCTTAGGCAATGTAGGTTGTGATGACGGCAAGTTGGCTTGAGATGAACACACTCAAAGGCTCACTTCCTTTTTTCCTTCTTTTTCATTGTGTTAAAAAAAAGTAAAGGACTTCCCCATTTCTTTGTGCTCAAAACATGATTAATTTCATGAGTCATTTAATTTATACAATAACTTTTTCTCATTTTCATGAAGAGTACCAATAGCTCTCTGGTGAACCCTTAAGAGAGTATGCTTGATAACAGAGTGAGATCAAGCAGTTTTTTTAATTCACTACGCTGTGTTAAGTTTGGAAATCCAATACATGGACATACTGCCCTTAAGACAAAATGTTTGTGCAGTAGCAATCAGAAAAAATGTAGGAGTTGTTTAAATTCTTTTTCTTTGGATAAGTACTTTGCTGTTGAACTTTTCAAATTCTGAACTCGTGGGCACTGTTTTAGAATACGCAAGAGAGATATTGCTACTACACCATGGAACTGACTCTACACTGTGTAAATAGATAGTCATGACATTAAGAATTTTCTGAGCAATTTTAATTGCATTTCATGCATAAAAACAGGTCCCCTTGCAGCCAAGGGATCCTGCCAATGATTTGCAAAGAAAATTAACTGGATTATGCCTGGATTATGCCAATCAAATAAATTATTGGGAACACAACCTTCCACATGTACTACCAAGATTTTTGTTGCATAAATCACCTGCACCAGTAACCTGCTGAGATCCATAAATTAAATGTCCGAATCATAATTTTGTTCCAAGTGGAATGAATATTCTTTTTTTTGTGACTCATTTCATGAATGCCCCAGATTCAAATTAAGAGATATTATTTATCCCGTGTAAATAATTTCCATGAAATGTATAACTAATTTAACCTCTTAAACCCTGAGCCTCTGGTTCAAAAATGGCACGCCCAAAATGAAATGAGTATATCCCAGTAACAACTTGGTCCATTTCCATAATCTCGGCATCATAATAAAGGTAACACTTTGGGGATTGTTGTCATGGTGTAAGAATCAGTATATATGTCACTGGGTCAGAGTAAATGAAGATGGAGCACAACATGAATGAAATATCTCATTTGTGCCTAACAAAGTTTTACTTCTATCCGTTGTGAACGTATTTAGTTGCAGTCTGAAACCTCAAAAAAAAAAAAAAACATTTACGGCTCAGAATCTCGCCATAATCTGTGCCAAAGTTTATTCTCCTCAGGTGAATCAGTGCAAGATTAGAGAGGAATGTCTAGGTGGCCTCTCCAAATCGGCAGTTCGGGTACCTTGTGTGCCGTTTCAGATCTCTCTCTTGCCAAACTGTAAAACTGATTTATTTTCATTTATATGTCACTTCAGGCATACAATCCATCCAAATACAACCACTTTTTAATTCTTAAAATTTTAAAATATTTTTTATTATCATTTCTGCTAGTCCTGTATGCATTTTCCCATTCAAAGAAAATACATACAAAGAAAATGAAGTTTTAGTCCACTAAAGCAGCTTTATTAAAAAAATAAAATAAATAAATAAATAAAACAAGAAAACAAACAAAATTATAAATACAAAGATAGAAAGAACAAACCCCCCAGCGATTATTTATGCAAGAATAATGCTTTTACTGCCTAAAAAGGGGCATGGCATGTCGGACTTAGAACCCTGGGCTCTGAAGTGAAATCCCTTCACTTTAACCACTAGGTCACATCAGCTGATAGGTTACCTCTTGTCAAATTGCTGATATAAAGAGTGAGTCAAGAAAATACTTCATGCACCCCTGTTTAGCGTTTGTACTGCCGCTTGTCTTAGCGCTTATGCTTAATGGCGCAAGGATTCTCTGTCAGAAAAGACTTTGAAAATGACTGTTGAATATTTAGCGGATAATTATACTGAAAATATGACAAACAAACCAGTTAAGTGTTTATATTGTCGCGCTCTTTAAGTAAATGTAAATGGCCCATGGACTCAGCTTGACGCACCGGGAACGCGAGGCTCTATCTCAGGCTAGTTTTGTGCGATTAAGGTCATTCAGGGCTCGTTGGAAACGTCAGAGCCCATAGAATAAAATGGTCACTGGCAAAGTCTAAATGAGTGCATCACAAGCCGACCAAAGAGAGGAAAATACATTGCGAGCAAGCAGAATGCTCAGGAGCTTAAACCCTTTGACGCAGTGCCCCGGAAAAAAAAAATGCATGGAGACTGGAAGATCTAGTTTCAATATAACACGAACACATTGGGCAAACAATAGGAAGTGCAGATTTACCCTCAAACAGTTTTTTATTACAAAATATCAAAGGTAAGAAAAAATATTTGCTCATCTCTGTAGAATGTAAAGTGTTTGTCTGCTGTCCTTTGAGTGTGGTGTTGGTTTAAAATGACATGGCTTGTATTGTTGCATTCTGTGGACTTTCCTCTTTCATTTCATGTATCGTTTGCATGCCTAGCACAAATTTATGATGCATAATAATCGCCCCCGGTACTGGGAGTGTACGGGTTTAAGAGGTTAACTTACTTTTCTGTACAATTATTAAAATTATAAGTAAAAGACAAATAAGACCATATATGCAACATGGTTGAAACTCAGAGAAATTTCACATACGAAAAGGTATTCACTCACAAATGGAAGGAAATTTAGCTATTGTCCTTTTATTAAGTGAATGCAGGTTGAAAGATAAATTCTTAGACGCAGCGCTGCGCCAAATATACCACAATTTCTCAATATTGGCCTTGTTGAAACAGCATACAGATCAATCTTGGATTGCCACTGATCTGAGGCTGAGAATCCAAAGGAAAAAAATAAAATAAAATAAAATATATATATATAAAGACAGCTTCTTTTACTGGACTCTTTGAAATGAGCAGGTTGTTGACTGTTTTCAATTGTATCCAGTTTCTGTTGACATTTTTTGGAACAGTGGAGGACACCACATACAATGCCCAAAGTTCATTTTCTTTTTTGGGGGTTGGGGTGGTTGCCTTCCATTTTGTTTTGTCTGGTTAATATCACCACAGTCAAGGATATACGCTGAGAAAACATTCTTGTAATGTCCCTGGAAGCAATACATTTCCAAAAAAATGAAATCATATTAGCCTATACAAATCCACTTTCAGAAATATTTTTCACTAAATTGATGACTGTCTGTATTGAAAATTCATGAATATAACCACTTCACTCGCTTTGTATGTGAGAATAGAAATATGAATACCTTTTCCAGCAGCTGGTGGAGCTGCCTGCCCTTTGCGTCTCTGGAGCAGAGGTTCTGCTCTGGGGCCACAACAGTGCAGATACAGCGACCGTCAGCATCCTGGGCTGAGCTGTACACCTGCCAACCCTCCTTTGGCCCAATGGTCTGAGGGGAAAGAACTCAAGTCAAGGCGCATTCAGATACCCACACAGACACACAAATATGGATGTGCGAGCACACGCCACGAATCGGTCACAAAGACTGAAAAAACAGTCTTAAAAACACATACGAAGACACACACGCCAAAAATCAATCAGGCATTCAAAACACACACACACGCACACGCATGCACGCCACACACACGCACGCACACAGAAACATACACATACGCCTTGACTAAAATGAATGAATGAATTTTATTTCAATTATAGTCACATTTGTAATTAATAATGCACATAACCAAGAATTCAAAACAAATAAATAAAATACACCCAGCCCAAACAGGCTTATATGCAACTCAAACACTGGTTTACAAAAATATTCTTTCACCAGATTGTTGCAATACTTCGCCCCAGCAGGATCATATACAAGTCAAACGCTGGTTACAAAGAACATCATCTCGCCAGACTATTATGATCCTTAGAGTACAAATATTGTTTGTGTTTATGCCAAGCTTTTTTAAACAAAGTAACCAACATTCTTCCAGTGATTGCTGATCAAATGTGCAAATTTCTCCTCAGAAGTTCCATACTGCAATTAATTGGGGAGCTTCCGGAAGAAACATTTACGTTCATTATCATACAGAGAATTTCATTACGTATGAAATGTACTTCATCCTCTGCTTGCGACTTACAAATGCCACATACGTGTTCTTCTATCTGTAACCCTGCATATCAGCTTGTTTCAATTGTTAATGGCAGTATCCTGCATCGTGATTACGCCAATAATGCCCGTTCAGCTCTTGACATAAATACTTTTACGAATGATTCTGTTTCAAAATTTATGATACATTTTGAATAGGCTTGGAGGTTTGGTTTCCTTTCAAGTTCTTTGCGCCACTCAGTGCTTAATTTTTCAATAAATTTTTCTTTCACTTCCCCTATGTCACAAAGCAATTCACTAAATTGGATGCTCACATACCCAACGGCTAATACAATTCGAAAATGCACACTCAGCAAATAAATAACACACGACAAATTCACTTCCTAAACTCACACCACAAATAAGTCAAACACACAGCAGATACACACTGTATACACACATATACAGAAAGGTATTTATCTCACACACATCTCTGACACACAAAAATACTTAGTTAGAAAAGATGGGAGCAATTCAAGTTTTATGAATTTACAGTTACAAACTACTCACTCAGACTTTCTCAAAGCCTACATTCAGTCATTTGACAAGAATACCTTGATAACTGCAATAATACTTTGGCAAATTTCTCAGATTTCAATTTTGGTTTCTGGCCAAGGAGGGGGTGCAGGGAGGGTCAAAAATAAAAGATGCACAAACCTGTGAGAAAACGTTGAGTTCTCTCAGGTGTTATTTCATCAAATACTGTTTTCTGGGAATTATTAATGACACTATCACACCATGTACAGCATGGCTTCTCAGTCTCTCTTCTATTTCCCTTAGATTACACATATAATGAAGTTGGAAACACAACCACCCTCACAGAATGATTAACCTATGATTTTTATGCTTTTAAGAAAGCGTTTCAAAGAAAAATGTAATTATACAATACCTAGCCAAAACATTTGCAAAAGAGTTTAAATCTTTAATATGGCAGGAAAAATGTGTGAAAATTGCTCAAAAGAGTTCACGAGTTCTTTCCACTGATATTTCAGTTTTGAAATATTCATAATGTGCATTTCTTGTCCCAATACTTATATTTAGAGCCAAATCTTACATTTTCCTCAGGTAAAAAGATTAATCTACTGGTTCTATTTGAAGCATAAGTTTGAACAACTCTTATATCCATGTGTTACGTAGCAAAATCATTGCTTTGGCTTTTACTGAATACTGGCAAACACCAACTAAAACTGTTCAATGTTGTTTAGATACAAGCCTTAAATCCTGTAGTCCTACTAATATGTTTTTTGGATATAGTTAAGATGAATGCATAACCATATATCCTAGCATTCTGGTTTGCTGCATTTATTTTGATCCAAGAAAAGCATGAAGACCTTAAGAAAGAGACTGAGTAACCTGTGACACAGAGAAGGTGCCGCAAACACAAATGCATTTAAAATCCACCACATGCTTTGTTTACAGTCAAATATCAGGAGTGCTCTGCCTGCTGTTGCCCAGGGCAACCTGGACCTGGTGCCCCATATCGAAACTGTGATGTTTGCGATATTTCCTTGATGAGTAGCTTTGCATTTTAACAAAAATAAGAAAGCCAGACAAAGATAAAGGAGGGCTCAGAGTGTATTTTGGTTTTCCTACATTATGTTTCTTTTGAAGCAGGAATGGTTTAGTCGGTGCCTCAATGCAGTGCTTTTGCTACGAAGTAATCAAATCTTCCTGTACCCCATGAACTTGACTTATATACTTTAGAAATATGGATTTAGTGTAAAGTATCAACTCAAGTGAGAATTCAGAATTCTCCAGTCCACTTTCATTTCATATGAATAAGGATGGCAGCTGAGAAGCACTGTTGCCTCACTTAAAGAAGGTCAGGGGTTTGACTGCAGCCTGAGGCATTTCCATGTGTGCTCTATTTTACAGTACAAGCCATGCATTTTGCAGTGTTTTTGGAGCCAAAGAGCAATGCACATATAAAGAAAGTGAACCAAATTAAAAAGAAAACCTGAATTTGTGATTTCAGAATGAATGCAATGTTCCCCAAAAAGTCTACTACATTACACAATTTAGCAAATAACGTTGCATTATGTTCTATGACATGTTCAAAAGTGCTGTGAAGAGATGCTGACTTCAGGATAGAAAGAGGAAACAATCTTCGAGTCTTTGAGAGTGATATGGCAGGGCCACATTCCGAATGGGTTTGCAATATTCATTGCTCAAGTGCCTCCTGCCACCTATCCGAGCATGCGTCCACAGCATTCTTAGCAAGCGCATCCTCAGCCCTTGTCCTGAGCTTGTGAGGTTTGAAGCTACGAGTGGAAAGAGGCAGCAACTGACAGGCTTGTGTTTCAGCAGAGAACCATTAACTGTTTGTGTTCGTGCTGTTCCCAGTGGCGGCTCTAGAACTGGGAATTGGGGGGGCACAGACACGTCCCTTTTATTCCTGGCAAGTTCTCAATCATTTTCCTTTATTGACGCGTTTTCCAATTATCGTAATTGGCAACTGAAGACAGGGTTTCACTCAATATCCGATCTAACAGTGGTGAAATCATGGGCTAAATTCCGTAGGCTACAGTGGCAAAGCCAGAACTGAGAATTGGGTGCACAAAATATCAGTAAAAAACAATTTTTAGTCCTGACCTGTTCTCAGTCATTTTCATAATTAACAAAAGGTTCACTCCGAGAGCTCTTCACAGTCAACAGGTGCTGCTTGTTCTCCCCAGTTAGGTAAGACTACAATTATACATCTGGATGCGTATTTGCTGTATTTAAATCAACAATGTTCAAAATACTTTTTTTCTTGTACTTTTTAAAGTCACTATCATGTCCTGCCTTTATTTCAAATAATGCAGTAGTGAGATAGTAGCACAAAATTGCAAGTTTTCAGACATTTTAAGTGACCCAATTATTGTGGTAGAGGAGAAAGAGCAGGCAATAAATGAGAATGGTTAGTGCATATTTTTAGGCCATATTAATAAAGCTAATGGAAAGAATTTTGTATCCAACCTCCACTTTTTTCAGCTTTTTATTGGTCAGAAAGATTTTAAAATGGGGTGCCAATATACTTTGGGGGGTTTTATTAGAGCGGAAGAGGTATCAAATTTAATGTTAACTATTGAATATAGTTATAATTAATACAACCCCAATTTCGAAATAGTTGGGACAAATTGTAAATTGAGAATAAAATCAAAACGCAATGACTTTCAAATCACACCAGCATCAGAGATAACAAAGCAAATGTTTACAATTTTATTCACAAAATTAACTCATTTCAAATTTTATGGCTGCTACAGGTCTCAAAAAAGTTGGGACAGGGGCCTGTTTACCATGGTGTAGCATCCCCACTCCTTTTTAACACAGAGTGGAGGCGTCTGGGCATTGAGGAGACAAGTTTCTTAAGTTTAGCCATTGGAATTTGATCCCACTCTTGTTTAATACAGGCTTCCAGCTGCTGGAGAGTTTTGGGTCTCCTTTGACGGACTTTTCGTTTAATTATGCACCAAATGTTCTCAATCAGTGAAGGATCAGGACTGCAGGCAGGCCAGTTCTGCACACGGACTCTTCTACTAAAAAGCAATGCTGCTGTAATAGCTGCAGTATGTAGTTCTGCATTGTCCTGCTGAAATACACAAGGCCTTCCCTGGAATAGATGTCATCTGGAGGGGAGCATATGTTGCTCTAAAACCTTTATATACCTTTCAGCATTCATGGTGCTTTTTAAAACATGCAAGTGTCCTACACCATATGCACTAATGCATCCCCATACCATCAGAGATGCTGGCTTTTGAACTGAACACTGATAACAGATAGGATGGTCTTTCTCCTCCTTTAGCCCGGAGGACACAACGCCCATGTATTCCAACAAGAATGTCAAATTTGGATTTGTTTGACCACAGGAGACTTTGCGACAGTCTATTTTAAATGAGCTTTGGCCCACAGAACATGGAGGCGCCTCTGGATCATGCTCAACAATGGCTTCCTTTTTGCATAATAGAGTTTTAGGTGGCATCTGTGGATGGCACTGCGGTCTATGTTTACAAACAGTGGTTTCTTGAAGTATTCCTGGGTCCATTTAGTAATATCAATAACAGAATCATGCCGGTGAGTGATGCAGTGGCGTATGAGCGTCCAAAGATCACAGGGATCCAGTAAAGGTCTTCGGTCTGGTCCCTTATAATTTTTCTAGTTTCTCTGAATCTTTTGATGATGTTATGCACTGTCAATGATGAGACCTTCAAAACCTTTGGAATTTCACATTGAGGAATATTGTTTTACAATTTTTTTACGCAACCTTCTCAGGTTGGAGAGCCTCTGGCCATCTTTACTTCAGAGAGACTCAGCCTCTCGAAGACATCCCTTTTATAGCCAATCATGTTACACACCTGATGCCAATTAACTTAATTACTTGCTCGATGTACATTCAGCTGCTTCTCTTTTATATTAATTGCTTTTTCAGCCCTTTATTGCCTGTGTCCCAACTTTCTTGAGACCTGTTGCAGCCAGAACAATTGAAATCAGCTCATTTTGTGAATAAAAATATAAAATGTCTTTGTTTCAACATTTGAAATGTTATCCATGTTCTATTGTAAATAACATACTGGCTTGTGTGATCTGAAAGGCATTGCATTTTGATTTTATTCACAATTTACACTTCGTCCCAACTATTTCGGAATTGGGGTTGTAGTGTAATATAGTTAAAATTAACTTTAGTTCCTAAACAATTCTGTAAATGAATTTTTCAAAAGTCTAGATTCACTGGAAAAATTTTCCAGAGTCTCTGTGACACAAATACTGAGCTACAAAGCTTAAATAAGCTCATTTACAACAGGAAAACCTGGCATACTTTTGAAATCTCTGTATAGGGGTTAATATTCAATATCGCGAATGCATATGGTGTGCATGCCCTAGCAACCTGATATGTCATCCGTAACATGCCTGCGGCTATTAAATGCTATTTAATAGCACTGCGTACAGTGCCATTAAATAGCTGCGCACAGCAGCATAAGAAATTAAACTCTAAATTTTCTTGACTGGATGTAGTCAACACACCCGAATGTTTCTCCGGGTACTCAAACATCAAGGTGAGCCGAAAAAGTACTGATTTCATTTGATATTGGTGGAGCATGAATATGGAAATCCTTCCGAGCTAATGACCAATTTCGTTCTTGTGTTCTTCCCAGGAATTTGACGTTCACTCGTGCCTTTACGAAATATTACTTGTGGCATTAACTGCTAACAGTGGTATTTTTACAATATTTTTCAGAGTAACTCTGTCAATGACCGCGATGCTACACACTTCATGCATGTGCAAGTGAGCTGTTTAAGTAGTGGCGCCCACCGGAAAATGCGGCTCCCCCAAAAGTCAACGTGTAATTTTAACCCTGCCAGTCCACTAAGACCCGAACTGCATTCTTCACTCCTCAATCATACCTGAATCTCTGTCTCATTTCCACCATGTGGTAGTAGAGTGCTATTTAAGACTGAGCTTTGCACGAAGTCATTGCGATGTCTTGTAATTATATCTGTGTTGCATTCCGAGTCTTGTATAGATGTATTCCCTGTGTTTCTTAAACTCTACTCTTACTTGTACTTAAACTCTAAATTCTAACTTTGTGCTGTTTATTGTTTTATACAGCGCTTTATGTTAAGGAACCTCGCTTCCTGTTTATTTTCTATGTGTAATACATTGTTACTGCAGCCTATGCCCAGACTCTGTATTGCCAATAATGTTTATTAAGGAACCTCGATTCCTGTTTATTTTGTATTGCTTCATTCATGCCTTCTGCCGTGCGATAGGCTTAATAAATACTACCAAGTCCATCCTTGCACCTGAGTCCAGTCCTCAACTTCTTGTCCTCCGTGCACCTGAACTGCGTACGACGCAAAACCCTTACACCATGTTTCCATGTTCTCTGATGGGAAACACATACGTGACAGATTTAAGGGACAGAATTAGGGAATATTTTCTCCCACAGAGCTTGCAGGATAGAAATGACGTTCAAAATTTTGTTTTTCCCAAAACTGTGCATTGACTGTGCAGGCTGCTCCATTCTTGACTGGCTGCGTGGATATATTGCTGTTAGTGGAAAAACTGGCTTGGTGCTTATCATGCTTTGGGATGAAAGCTGATGATCTAGCATGCCAAACACTGGGATGCATCGCCTGTTGCATAAGACTGTACACGGAATAACTAACGGCACCCCAATGATGATCCTTACGTTGCAATAACAGGGTTGTAGTCAAAGCATTAGTCGAAGTTTACTCTATTTATTCACCACACTGCAAACCACAAAAAAGCCCTAACTCAACTGGTGGGTCACATGAACGGAACTTTGCCCATACAGTAACCAGTAACCGTCTGAGGTCAGTTAGGGTAGGCAGAATTCTCACCGTTAAACAAACGATAACTCTATTACTTTGCTTGATTAGCAATCTGAGGATTGATTAACTAATTAACAAGACTAAATGACAGAATGGCATGCCAGTTCCATCCACAACATTATTGCTCAGTGCATCGAACTTAAAATGCTCACGAGAGAGCAAGTTTGTTCATATTTGCTTAGAGGAAGCTAACATAATGCCAGTAACAAACATTAAAACCTTTCTTATGCGGAGTTCAATGCGTGGTCAATATATTCACAATAAAATTTCCCCCGTTAAACATGCACTTTTTGATGCCATTTTTAAAAATAGGTAGTTTTTGGGCGCCCCGGTGGCCCATCGGTCTAAGCGCGCGCTCCATAAAGGCTGCGTCCCTCTCGTGGCGGCCCAGGTGCAATTCCACCTGGGGTCATTTGCTGCAGGTCTTCCCCATTCTTCTCCCCAACCTTCCTGTCTCTCTCCACTGTATAACTATCAAATAAAGGAAAAATTACCCAAAAAATCTTAAAAAATAGGGAGTTTATTTTCAGTCTTCTTTCATAATCCGATAAACAAAACATCTAAACAATACACGGAATTACCAAGAGAGTTGAGATTTTTTCCGAATTAATTATTAAGATTTACTTCCTTGCAGTCTCAAATCAAAGTATAAGGGTAAATTAATCTTTTTGTCACTATCACCTCTTAATCATTACAGGCTTAATTGACCAGAAAAAAAGGTCAAATTGATTGATTGACAATCAGGCGTCGTATGTGGAAACAGGTTGACAAAATTTAGCGGTAAAAAAGGAGAAGTCACTGCCTACCCTGACCGCACGTCCCTGCCAGTAACATTGCACTGACGCAGCAGTGTCAGATGTAACAGATCCTCTTACAGTGTTGCTTGAAAAAATTACAATAGTGGCTTTTATCACGCTTTGCTATGAAAGTCCTCATACCCTGTGACAATTTCACGTCATAAAAATGATACGATTTGTTTATTATCATCCAAACTATTTTGTCTCTCTTCAGGCAATAGTACAATTTTTTTCTCAGGTGATAATATATTCATATGTCATAAGTTGAGCAAAGACGTGCAATTTTTCTGCCTCATAATCTGTAAAATATGTTTGTCACCAAATGTCTGGACTAAAAAATTGGTATTTGACAAAAGGGCCAGGCAGTCAATATCTTAGACGTAAACTTTTTGTTTCCGTAGTTATTTGCAATATTCCAATGTGTGTAGTACACTGTCCTATTTCCAAATCTGCTTGCTGCTCAATGCAGCCAAAAACTCGGTCAGCTGGGAGAAAAGTATGTTCTCAGATGGGATACACATACTTTACATTAAATTAGGGAAATCTTTTCTCCCTCAGAGGTTGCAGCATAGAAATGACGTTCAAAGTTTTGTTTTTCCCAAAACAAGAATCGCTAAACAATCGGAGGCCGTTGACTGTGCAGGCTTCTCCATTGTCGACTGGCTGCGTGGAAATGTCGCTGTTAGTGGAAAAGCTGGCTTGGTGCTTAACTGGCTTTGGAATGAAAGCGCATGATCTAGCACGCCAAACACTGGATTGTTGCATAAGACTGTACACGGCATGACTACCGGCCCCTAAATGACGATCCTCTTATAGCGGTGCTTTTAAAAATTACAATAGTGGCTTTTATTGCATTTTGCCATGAAAGTCCTCATACCTTGTGATAATTTCAAGTCATAAAGAAACTATATGATTTTTTAATAATTATCCAGTCTTTTTTTTCTCTCTTCAGGCAATAGTACAATTTTTTCTCAGGTGATGAAATTTTTTTGAATCATAAAGAAATTAGAAATATTCAGCTGTCATGGGCAAGCAGCAATGCTTCTCTCAACATTAACTGTGTCAGCACTCCAGCCCTTGATAATTTCCCTCTATTTATTGTCTCATGAGGCAAATGCAACATAGTTGAAAATCGTAGGGTCCAATACAGGCTCACAATATGGGATTTGCTGTCTGGTCATTTTTAAAGACAATGCCGTAAATATTACAAGGAGGTGCATTACAAAAAGCCTGTCTGAAAGGAACTGATAAGGACTGTCAGTTCTGAATATATGCATTGCTCATGCATATTTCAGACTGTAATAAAGACCATTTCCATTTTCTGGAAAAAAAACAACAGAAAGCTGTTCCTGTGCACTTCGAGCTTTGCTGGATTCACCAATCAAAAGTATATTCTTATCAAATAGTCAACGGTCAATTGCTGTGAGTAGTCCATCCGTCCATGGCTTAATCCGTCATGTTATAGAGGTGATTTCTTGAACATATCTGCTGCGCTAGTACTTGAAAAAAAAATGTTTTGATGTGAGAGTTTGAATTTGTCAAAAGCCTCACCAGAAAATATACGTAGTCAGCACAGGCATGAGCCTGCTCTCATTCAATGTACACTCAACAAAAATATAAACGCAACACTTTTGTTTTTGCTCCCATTTGTCATGAGATGGACTCAAAGATCTAAAATTCATTCCAGATACACAATATTACCATTTCTCTCAAACCTTGTTCACAAGTCTGTCCAAATGTGTGATAGTGAGCACTTTTGCTTTGCTGAGACAATCCATCCCACCTCACAGGTGTGCCACATCAAGATGCTCATCAGACACCATGATTAGTGCACAGGTGTACCTTAGACTGCCCACAATAAAAGGCCACTCTGAAATGGTGATGGAAATAAGTGTTTTAAGTCTTAAAATGAGTAAATTCATCTTACCTAGTATTTTTATCTTACCATTTTTTGCAGAGTGTATAAATCGTTTAGTGATGTAATGCCCCTGTCAAACCAGAGTCGAAATGCTGAGTCTGTATTGGATGGCATAAAATTGTGATTGTTAATTATTGGAGTGAGAGTGGAGGATCTGTTCAGGCCAATTTCCTCCATATTCTTAGAGACTGAATCACCACAGGACTAGCACTGATGGTAGAGACAGACTCTGGCATTTGAGAGCACAGCCATGATCGCAGTGACATATTTGCTGATGACACTTACATTTGGAGCCAGACAGGCTGGTCAACAGTTGATTCCACCATCCAGTATAACAGCTTTTGAACATTTGCTGTACAGTAATATTGTACAGAATTGGCAAGGGCAAGACCACCTGACAATTGAGGAAGCTGCAAGATTTTTTTTCTTTTTTTTTTGCATCCAAACCGGTTTATTGGCCCAAAGAAATTTAGATATGAATTTATCTAATCTGGTGAAAAACATTTTCCTTATTAGTATGGGAATATGTTGAAATAAGTAAAGAAATTTGGGTAAAACCACCATTTTGACCAAACCTACCCTGGCAGCCAAGGACAGTGGGAGGTTAGTCCATCTGTTGAAATCCTCCTCAATTTTTTTAAACAGAGGGACAATTTTTTTTTTCAAATATATTTACCAAACACTTTGTAATAAAAACACCCAGGTATTTAAAACCATGGTCCACCCATTTGAAAGGAGCTGTGCCACGAGAAAGCTCCTCTGCTGATTTGTTCACTGCAAGCACTTCAATTTTTCCCAAATTAAGTTTGTATCCTGATAACTGGCCTAATTTCTGCAAAATGTTTAAAACCACCGGGAGAGATGTGGAGGGGTTCAATGGCGTACAGAGATAATTTGCGTTCAGTTCCCAGTTGGGCAATGCCCTCAAATTTGTCCTCAGAACGCAGCCAAATGGCTAATGGCTCAATGGTCAACGCAAATAATAAGAAGGAGAGTGGGCATCCCTGTCTTGTGCCACGGTAAAGATGAAAAGATGATGAGATTGTATTGTTTGTTTGCACTGATGCTACAGGAGAAGAGTACAACAACTTGACCCACGAGATAAAACCAGAACCCAGGCGGAATATCTCCATGACATCAAAAAGGTACTTCCACTCCACCCTGTCAAAGGCCTTTGCAGCGTCCAGCTCTTCTGGATTGTGGGAGCTAGGCATATACAGTAAAATTAACAGGTGTTGCAGAAGGACTGCCTCTCCAGCATGAAACCTGTTTGGTCCAGCGAGATGATATGTGGTAACATGTTGGAGACGAAGAGCTAAAAATCTTTGTCAGAATTTTGTAGTCTACATTGAGTAATGAAATGGGTCTATAGCTACTGCATGATAAAGGATCTTTATCTTTTTTTAACAGGAGAATGATTTTAATCACATTTATGATTTTAATTGTTGGCTTTTTTTTGTTCCTTTATTTAACCAGGAAAATCCCTTGAGATTCAAAATCTGTTTTTCGAGGGAGACCTGGCCAAGACAGCTCACCATTTCACATAAAAGTACAAAGTGTGTAAACAACAGGAGTGACAAAATACAATAAGTTAACAAAATACAAACCTAAGAACAACAACTGCACACCTCATTTACATACAATCTTAGCCTATGCTTAAACACACACAAGGAGACTAAATTGTTCAACTGTAGAGTATTTTGGAGGTTATTCCATGACCAAGGAGCAAAACAGGAAAAGGCACTTTTGCAAAGCTCTGAAGAAATCCAAGGTACCTGGTAACGTAACCTTTTTGTGAAACGAAGCTGATAATGGTTGCTGAGTGGGGTCAAAAGGCTACTGAGGTAAGGAGGTAATTTACCCAATATGGCCAATAAACCAATGATGCCGTCTCCTTAAGCTTAAAGAAGGCCATGAAACAAGATTATGGAGTTTACAGTGGTGTGTGCGGTATTGTGAGTTTGTTATGAAGAGTAGTGCACTATGAAACATACAATCCAAACTGCTTAAAGAAAGGGTGGATGCGTTCATGTAAATAATGTCACCGTAATCTTTAACATTAAGAAAGGTGGCTTGTACAATTCTTTTCTGAGCCTCAAAGTCAAAACAAGCTTTGTTACAATAATAGAAACCTAATCGAACTTATAGTTTCTTTACAAGCCTGTCAATGTGTTCTTTACATGAAAGCTTTTCATCAATCCAAATACCTAAGTACTTGTAGGATGATACTCTATCAATAGTATCCCCTCCCAATGCTTGAATACTAAGATTCAGTTGCGACTGAGACTACATTCTAGAAAACATCATACATTTAGTTTTTTTGGCATTCAAGAAGAGCTTCAAGTCATGCAATGAGTCCTGCACCTGAGTGAAGGCAGACTGAAGCTGAGTCACTGCCTGCCTTAACGAGGGGGCAGATGAATAGAGTGCTGTATCATCTGCATAGATGAGTACTTTACAGTTATTTGAATTTTTACAGATATCGTTAATAAAAACCAAAAATAAAAGGGGGGCTAAAATTGAGCCTTGAGGGACACCTTTTGTGACCTAAATCAGGCTTGATAAGTGACCATGTACAGAAACACATTGGGCCCTTTTCATTAGGTAATTCCTGAACCAATTTATGGCTGTTTCACCTACACCAATGCAACTTAGGCGGTTTAGCAAAAGTTGGTGGTCAACAGAGTCAAACGCCTTACTCAAATCAAGAAAAAGGGCAGCACAAGTCTGCTTTTTGTCTAGAGCATTGGTAACATCATTTATAAACAACATGGCTGCTGTAATGGTGCTGTGACCGGATCTAAAGCCAGATTGAAATTCACTTAAGATAGTCTTTTCTGCCAAAAACTGTTTTAGTTGAGAATTGACCTGAGATTCTAGAATCTTTGATAAGATTGATAATTTGGAGATGAGTCGATAGTTATTCAGATCTGATGGATCCCCACCTTTAAGGAGAGGTAGCACAAAGGCTGTTTTCCATATTTTGGGAATAATGTTTGACTGAAGACTGAGATCAAAAATATATGTAATAGGTTCAGCAATATAATCAGCTCCGAGTTTCAAAAACTAAGGATGCAGACCATCTGGGCCAGTAGATTTCTTAAGGTCAATTGCTTACAGAGCCTTAGCAATTTCTCCAGTGGAAATGGGTCTAAGGGTAAAAGGAGCTCCAACTGGACCTGCGCTTGTAGATGGCGCAGCATTCACAGCTTTGTCTCTTAACTTGGATTCAGTATTTCTATTGACAGATCCAGATGATATAAAATGCCGATTAAAGTGCTGAAAAATATCATCTTTATCATTTATTTCTAAGGAGTCAGATACAATACGCTCAGAGATACCTGAGGAGACCACTGAGCCAAATAGAGAGTTAACTTGTTTCCAAAATTTTGTGGGATTATTAAGATTATCAGAGATGGAATTCAAATAATACTTTGATTTGGCATTCCTAAATTGCAGAGTAGATTTATTCCTCAGGGCTCTGAAGGCACACCAATCAGCAGGTGAATTTGAAGATCTAGGTTTAGCCCAGGTAATGTTCCTTTGCCGAAAGAGATTCGACAATTCCTCGGTAAACCATGGATTATCTCTGCCACAAACCCTACATTTTTTCACCCTCAATTGTTGGCTTTTATCTTGTGATGTACTGTGACGTAGTTTCGTTCTGTTCTGTACTGTTTTTTGTACGGCAATGCAGTCTCCTGGTACTATAAAGTATATCATCATCTTATCTTATCGTAGCATTTGTCAGTGTTAGAGGGAGAAAGCCACTGGACTGGGCTTCGTTGTGCATTTCCTTTAGAGCTGGATAGAGGAGTGAAGCAAAGTTCTTATAAAATTCTACTGTAAATCCGTCCGGACCCAGTGATTTCCCACTCTCCAAGATTTTGATGGCTGCTTCAATCTCATTTGCTGATATTAGCCAGCACAGATCACCCACATGCTTGCTGTCAATTCCGGGGAACAGTATTTTATCAAAAATATTATCTGTGCAAGTTTGGGAGCAATCAGAAGTATGTAAATCAGTAAAATTTTGCAAATGTGTTGTTAATGATTTTTGGATCTGTAATGACAGCACCTGATGGGGACTTAATATGAGGGATAAACCTAGACGGTGCTGAGGCTCCAGCCTGCTGAGCCAAGAACTTGCCAGCCTTGTCTCCCGATTCAAAAACACATCTTGACTTGAGTAACTGTAATTCTGCTTTGTTGGTTGTTAAAAGTTCAAACTCTGCTTGAAACTGTAATCATTTTTTTGTACAGTGATGGGTCTGGGGAGCTAGCATAACTGTCATCAAACTCCTTAATCTTCTGCAGTAGTTCTAACTCTTGTGATCTCTCCTTTTTCTTTAAATGGGTTATGTGAGATATTATATGACCCCTGAGATATGGTTTGAGGGTTTCCCATAAAGTTGTTCTTCTCACCTCAGGTGTGTCATTAGTTTGAAAAATCACAAAATGATCGATCTCGAGAAATTTGCAAAGGATTCATTGGCTTGCAATTAAGAGTTGAATCTCCACTGAAAGTTGTACTATAATGGGGAAAAATTATATCTAAAGAAGTGGGTGCATGATCAGATATGACAATACTGTGGAGGTTGCATAAATGTACATTAGACAGTAGCCTGTTATCCAAAAGAAAAAAATCTATCCGAGAATATGTATGGTGTACGTGAGAAATATATCTATGTACGTGAGAAAAAAGAAAACAACTTTTTGTCTGGGAATGTATGCCTCCATGGATCAAACAGGCCCAGCTCCCCAGTAATATCCTTTAATGACTTGGCTGAGTTAGTTCTATTAACTATTAACTATAGTTCTAGTTAGATCTATCCAGATCAACATCCTGTACAAAATTAAAGTCTCCACCAATAATAATGTACTGAGTCTCGATATTGGGGATCAAGGTGAAAAGCCTAGAAATAAATTGCTTCTCATCCCAGTCGGGCGCATATATGCTCACCAAGACAACCTGAGTATTACAGAGTTAGCCTTTCACCATAACAAACGGTCCACTGGGGTCAGCTGTAACATTTTCTTTCTCAAATGAAATGTTATTATGGATTAAAATCGCAGCTCCTCTAGCTCTTGCACTGAACTTCGAATGATATACTTGACTAAAGCATCCCCTTAAAATGCGTAAAGTCTCACCATAACCGAGATGCGTCTCTTGCAAAAAAACAATGTCACCGCAAAGGTCCTGAAGGTGAGAGATTATCTTATTTATTCTGGTGACTCAGTTAGCCCCCTTAACATTCCAAGATATAAATCGAATATTATTATTAGCACATGACATAGTGTTACTCAAAGTGCATCAGGCTCTGAGTCATTTGTAATGTGTAACCAAGAACTGAGTAGAAGAGAAATAAAAGCTGCAAAGCAGAAGGCAGAAAAGGAAGGCCAGTGAAAAGGTTGAACAAAGGAAGAAAAAAATTCCAAAGAAAGAAAATTAGAAAAAACAAAGACAAAGACACCCTGAAGCCCTCACTGACCCAACCTTAAATGCACCATTTGCGTGAGTGCCTCACTTCATGCACTCAAACAGAATTCCTCCGGAGCTCAACCCACTCCCCTATCACACAAAGATCAATTAACCAGAAATTACAGCTCAACCCCACAACACTGTAAACGTGTCAAGAATTTATCCGGGAGAGGGCAGTATCCATCAATAGAGCCAAACACCTGGGCAGTCTCTTCATCCGGAAGCTGAAAACCAACGTTATGCAAATAAAAATAAGACCTCCGATAAGATGAGCCTCTGAGTGCAGCATTACAAAGCACGAACAAAGCAAAACAAAAATCTTAAAAAACCCTCAATCAAACAGGAAGTAAACTGCATGAGACCAAGAACAAAACTGCCCGAACATAAGAATTATGTATAACACAAGGTGAATGGGGTCCTTAGCACACAGCTAGCCCATCATTAAAGACAAAAAATTATATATATATATATATATATATATATATATATATATATATATATATATATATATATATATATCAATGTCAGAAAGAGGATGTAATCAACAAAATGCCTTCAGTGAAGCAAAACTCTGGAGAATATCCTCCTGTAGTACTCTTTAATGTTTATGACCCAGACTGATAAGTGTTTATTCAGGTCCGTTCCCACCTGCACATCGGCAACATTACCCTTGCTCAGTCGTTGGTCGGCTGGTTGCCCCTCTAGTGTGCAGCCAAGAAGGGACGAGCCTCTTTCACGGATTTGAGACGCTGTCTATGCCCTACTTCTGCAGTGATGAACACCCGCGCAGGGTACAGCAGTGAAGGCTTGACATTATGAAGGAACAGCTTGTGCATTACCTCTTTGTACTCAGCGCGTTGCTCCATGACTTCTGGACAGTAATCTTCATATACTATGTAGACCAGACTGTCCTTGTACTTCAGCTTGCCTTGCATCCTCCGGGCCGCGCGGATTACGAGGTCCTTCCTCGGGAACTTTTGAAAGTGCATTATCACGGCTCTGTGCTTCTCCCCCGGCCCCGGCTTGGGCCTGAGCAAACAAATGGCTAAGTCCAGCTCCGGTGGGGATGTGAGTACCTCATTCCCCATTATGTCAACCAGTGGCTCGGAAAAGAAGACGGTTGGTTGGATGCCTTCGACTGCCTCAGGTACTCCCAAAAGGCAAAGATTACAGTGCCTGCTTCTCCCCTCTAAATCAGTGAGTTTAACTTTCAACTTGGCATTGTCGATGGCTAAAGTGGTTAACTCTGACTCTAGTGCCTGCAGCTGGTCCATCTCAGTCTCCAGGGCAGAGATGCGCTGTTCATGATCGGTCACCGTGGCCTGCACTCCGTCTGGTTTGGAGTTGATCACTGCTAGTTTGTTTTCAAAGCGAATAGCGAGTAAATTTGGGCCAGTCAGTAGGTCTGCTCACAGCTCTGCTAGCATGTTAGCCAAGGTAGCGTTGTCGATGCTAGCTGAATTAGCATCCCATTGTTCACCTTTTCTTGAGGGTTTGTCTGACTTTGTTTTCATCTTGGTGGGCACGGTTTGTTCCTGTAGTCTTTCTTTGTTAGTTTTGAAGAGGTCGAGTGTCAAAGTAGTATAAATAAGGTATAAATTAGGTAAAATGTGAGCTGAGTGGTGGGAGCTGGGAAAATCATGTCTACTCCATTCGCACACCCGAAAGTCCTTCGCAACTTTTTTTTCGCGAATCCTTCTTTTAATAAATACAAGTAATGTTAAAATGTTGGATGTCCATACTCAACCTCTGCAAAGTTTTTAAACAAAAGATACCGGGGTTTTGCCGTAATCCGAGAATGTGATTTCCTGAACGCGATTTCCTCTCTGAATAGCTCATTACGAGATCTTCATAACATTAAGGCAAAACCTGACGTCAAGTTGTTGCATCCAATCAGGACAGACCTGGCCAGAGACAATCACGGCGCTATTCTATTAGACACAAACAAGCACAAATCATTTAACATGTAGATTTATCGATATGTCTCCCAAAGCTGTTCGTAAGTGTTTTTTTTTTTGGATGAGAAAAAGACAGCACTTCTATTTTCTCTTCCAAAAGACGATGCCACCAGAAATCAGTGGGTAGCTTTTCAATTTTGTGCTGTTTATGCTCAGAATTTCAACAAAGACAGCTTTGTCAATAAAGGATAATTCGACACTGAATATGTGTCTAAGCTGCTTCTCAAACCAGGAGCAGTTGCATCAATCAAGTACTCGGAGCCACAAGCTGTAGCTAAGTAACGATATAACAGCAAATAATGTAAGTGAAGCTAACATGTTACGGTTGGCTAGCAGGACCGCTAAAAATATTTATCACTAACAACTGGCCTCAAACGCAGGCTTTGTAAAATATCTGAAGATAAAGCCTGGATTGTCACGATCTGTCCGTGACTCAGTGACAGACGCCGAAGCCGTAAGTTTTACCATTTCGGATTGCTTTACTGCATAACCCTACCTAACGTGGTAGCTTGTTGAATGTGGCTGAAGCACTACGGCTAACGGAGCTAAGTTACTGTTGCTCAAGATTGTGTCTTAAATATGCAAGAGTAAATAATATCAAGGAGACATTCAACAGAAGGTGTGTGAACATAAACCTCATTTGAAGCTAACTTATTATACTTGTTTGTAATTTGGATGCTTGGTACAACTGTTCATAGTAACAGAACTTACTGTCTAAAACCTGTATTGCAGGGTAACGTTTGTCTCTGTCATTGTTATGACCGCTCGGTTACTAGCCCATATTAGTTCAAATTCTGTGCTACTTAAAATGCTCCTGTTTAACTTATATGCAGTAACTCAGATTGGTATGCTTGTGTTACTTTGGTTAGCATCAAGGTGGTAATTTCATCATAACATTACCTGACCGTAGCCACTACAGCTGAAGCTAACTTGAGAGGTGTAGTGCATGTCTGCAAAGTTGGGCTGATAAGGCTGCAGTAAGACCAGACGAAGGCTTTGCGGAGCATAGGGTACATGTTTGGATTTGTTTACTGCTGCTGTGAAACAATCCCTTTACTTATCCATGACCGAGGTCAGCCAGTTACTTTTCCATGGTGTGGGCTAGCTCTCTGATCCTACCTCAGTGAAAGCAACTGCAAAATGCTCTATAACATGTCTGGTATAACAAACTATTTCTCTGCATTGCCGCGGTGGAATTTCATCCACCTTTGAAAATTGTTCTGGCTAATAAAAAGCTGAAAAAAAGTACAGGCTAGATACAGATTTTTTTTTTCAAGGTAGAAGTTAACAATTTACCTGTGTTAGTAAATCCAAGTTCTACTACGAACAAATATTATAACTGTCATCCAAAAGAAGCAGACTCGATGTTTATATTAAAAAGCAGGAAAGATTTTATTACAAGAGCCAGCAAGGGATCAAAACCTACCAAAATGTTCACTGAAACATTTGCATATATCCAAATTTGTGAGTAAAATTAATTTTGACTTCTGATTGGTTGCAAGTAGTCATGTGCCATGTTTGTCACTGTGGATTGGATTATTCAAATCCCGAATGGTCGTGGGGTCTCGCCCTCATCTCCTCTGTGGGCTAGGAGAAAATCCCCAAGGTGGAACGGCCAGGGGCCATTAACATATACATGTGAGGTGGCCTAATACACAAATCTGTTTGTTTCTCCACTGTAATTAAAGGCACAAATTTCTGTTTCCCCACACTAGCCCCACATCAGCAATGCTTACACCATTTGTCTGTTTTTGTTAGGAACTCATTCAGTAGCTTGTAGTCTGAATTGAGTTACATTTTGGTAGAAATGGTTACCATGAGATTAGCTTTTAGCAAAGTTCCTTTTTGATAGCAAAGTGGGTATATAACATGACTATATAACAGTACAGCTACAACCACATGCATGCAAGGTGAGACAGTCAGAGCAAAACACTAAACTTGCTACTCTTTGACATCCTGCTGTAAACGTTGCTGCAATACTTCAATTCCTTCCTCCTCCTGTTCTGGGTCGGATTCGGGATCAAACAAGCACAGTCTTACAGCAATAGATACCGCGGAGAGTAGTCCTGAAATACCTGCCATCTTTGTTTCCTAGTTTTTCGGGTCTGCACCCTCCCCCAGAATCGAAGCAGCCAGGCAGCCCATCAGAGCAGCACCTCGTTAACAAAGCCTCCCCGCCCACTGAAAACAGGTCATGTTTCAGGCCGGCACAAACAGGGTGAGAGAAGAGGTCTCACAAGGCCAGGATGTGTGTGGTTTTTTTTTGCAACTTAATTCTTAACATTATTTTAAAGATCCATTAGACATATCTTTAACGACTAAATACAGCATAATATGGGACCTTTACATTACTCATGCCTTGTGTAACATGGCTTGTGAATTAATGCCGCTGACCACCAAATCTTAATAAGCATGTAAATTAAGATTGTGGTAAGAGCATGTTATGAAGGCTTCATGAATACCATTTAGTGGGCTCTCAAAGTCCTTGTAAAGTCCTCGAAACTCCTTCTTAAGTCTTTTTTCATAAGCATATTTAAGAGCGCTTTATGAATAAGGCCCCTGATCTCTAAGACTGAGAGACCTGTGTCACGGACCAGACACTCTAAATCAATGATCTCTGACGGAATGTGCAGGTATTTCACACTTGTTTTAACAAAAATATACCACTTACTGTAGCTTTAAGTAGATATGCCTTATGACATTGTTGCTGTTAGGAAACATGGGCACTCGGGCTTTAGAGGTTAATTTGAGTTATACTCATGCTCATTCTTCCTTACTTTCCCAAGTAGCAGAAGCTAAGAGGAAGCATCTGTGCTCAGTATTCCATGTTTAGTACAACTAAATATTGATTACAACTGAGTGTAATATTAACAATTAAATACAAAGCTTCTAGAAAAATAAACCACATATTAATACCATTAATACATTACCAAAGATTGTGAATGAGTTATAATTAGAAGCAAACTAAAAAGATTTTTTCTGTCAAAACTTTTTTTTTCATATCCACACAATTAATGTCCCCCAAATGGATAGATTAATCTTTACACCATGCAATTTTTAACGGATACAGTAACTAATAGGCCTTTTACACTGATTTTTTACAAATGAAACCAAGTTCATTTCCTTTTCGCCAACCTCATTTGTGCTGTTTGGAGCAATTACACCAAAAAGAACCAAGTTCGGAAGCCCAAAATTTGATTTGGAGCTGGAACCGAAAAATGGAAGGTTTTCCTTGTGAACACAACATAAGTGGCGTGGTTATTGACCAATAGTATTCACTAAATGGTCGCAGATTACTTCTCTCATGGTAGTGGAGGGGAAATTGACTGTATATAAGTACGGACAGTTTAGCAGTCCCTAAGAGACCAAGACATCTGGTGACTGGCTGCAGAACAGGTTATAAACCCACCCCCTCTATGGTTGTGGGTGGGACATGGGCGACACTAAATGATTAAAGTACATATCAAATAATTTTTTTCCTAAGATGGTTTCTGTCATTTTAAGTAGGTGTTACCATACTGACATATACAACATATTTAAGGGTGCACTTTCTCTGATAAGTTTGGTTTTTATAAATCATTGATTTTGGCAAGTTTGTTAGTTGGTTGCCCTATTCGTCTGTTTGTTTGTTTGTCTGTCTGTTTGTTAGTAACACACTTTTTTACCCTTTCTATATTGTTTATGTACATTAAACTTCACCATATGATAGAGGAGGTTGTCGCCAGAAGCCTACACTTTTTTAGGTCCCTAGGTCAAGGTCACCAAAAATATCAAAACCACATTTTTGGTTCATAATTTTGTTACTACCACAGCTAGAGACTTGAAATCAACTCCAATCTGTTCATCCTTTCATTTAGTTATTTGACCCTATAAAAATGGGGTGCAAAGTCATGAGTGACAGGGAGGATTGACAGTGACTCTAAAGGCAGAGTCTCCTGCCAGCTTACTTCTAGTAATTCTTCAGCACTGGAATGGAGAAGAGATATAAGGTTATCGTTGCATGCTCATAAGTTGCTTGGTCCCATTGCAACTGAATGTAGTGATTTTTAAAGTCCAACAAAAATTGACTGTAGAATTGACTATGCACTGAATTTCTTGTACATTTCGCAGTGATGCAGTTTGCAGTGATTAGTAAAGCAAGTCTGCAAGCTAGCAAGACAGTTTAGCAAGATTCTATAACAGGTCACTGTAAGGAGCAACAGAGATTGGAGGTAAAAATCTCTTAACTCAGAACATCACGTGATGTGCAGTTAGCAGCTATGTTATGTTAAAAGCACAATGAGCTTTTTTATGGTCAATTTTGTTGCCAATGTAAATTTAAGTGACCTACTATCGACTCTCGCCAGCCAGCTTTAACCTTTTAGCCAGCTTCCAAACTAGTGACTGGTGATTCAGTAACAGGTCTTCTAATTCGCTTGCTATTTGGAGATTTTATTACACATTACAGATCTGATTATGCATACACAAACTCTGAATACACATTTGCAGCTTCCTTGACACATTTAAATCAGCATGCTTTTAAAGATACTTTTGCATATTTACAAATCTGATCATGCACACATGAATTGGGATACAGATACACAATTAACAACACACATTTGCAAATATTTTTGCTCCAAAAAAAAAAAGTAAGGGCGCCTAATGCCCTAGTTGGATCAAGATTTCAGGATTATTGCAGGCCCTCAGTGATACATAAGCAAGTCAAGTCAGTAGAACTATATTTTACAAGGATTTGAATGTATTTGAAGTGTAGCATTACTGTAGTTTATTTTTAACGGAGCCTTTCACAGCTGGTTGAAAACTCTTGAGAAAGAGCCAGATAGCGAACATTGACAGGACTAAAATTTCAGAAATACTCCTGTAATATTACGTTACCCCCAGTGCAACAAATCCTATCAAAATAGGGCAGAGGTCGTAAAAGTGATTAAATAGTTTACTTACCTATCCAACAGAAAGCAAGCAACTTTAAAGCCATTTGTTTTGCATAAGACTCCAGAAAGGGCTGTAACATTTTTTCTACTGTAGGCTACTGTCCTGCAGCACAAGACACTGCAGTAACTGCCCTGCTCCACTAGGGGCCTGGCCAGGGCCACTGTACTGAGGTCTGTCCAGTGGCTCAAGTTACTTCAGTAAGTAAAAATGACTGAGATTGCACCAGTTTATTCTCGAAAATATGAATGCTGTGAAAAGGTTACATTTATCTAGCTGAGCTGGAGAACGTTAAAATGATCGGCAGGTTTGAAAAGCTTTGTTGATAAATTATAGCCTGTTCACAAATTGCTGTGGGCTGTTAATCTCGTTTGATAATTGTGCTCTCTTTCTGCACCATAGAAACATAATTTCATAATAGGCCATATTTGTAATTTCATTAATAGACCATAGGCCATATTAGCTAAGGCCATAGCTATACTCAGGCAGAGGGGTGTGATACAACCTAATTATGTTATGTTATACTTGAAATCGGGTTTTGATTACAGCTCCGTTTAATTAATTTGAAAATGCAGTGGCCATTTCTGACAAGTAATTTGGCTTCACAGAAAACACTAGAAAATGACTTCATGGTTTTACCACTCAATTCTTCCAAGCAAAGGATAAAAGTATCAAGGAGGACGGATGTTTTACCCAAGCAGAGGGATATTGTCACTGTCCATCAGAAATGGGACTATGAACACACCCTGAGAGATTCTCACATGGAATTGAAGTCCTTGTGCATAGAGGTTTATCAGTTTCACCTGCGTTATGACTCCAGACTTCTCATGCTTTTCTGCGTGTGTTTCATGATCGTTTAAACTGTTTAAATGAAATAATGATTTAAATGAAATAATTAGAAGCAATGGAAATGCATAATGACATTTCAAATGATCTTATTTCATTTAAACTATTTAAACAACAATGACACACATGCATATATATATAGGACCTTTATTTATTCTCGAAAGGACATTGAGGTCACCCTCATTTTCAATGCTGTCAAGTTAACAAGTACATTAAAAACAAAAAAATAACAAATGCATGTATGAGAAAAATCATTTAAAACATTTACAATTAGAAACACAGTGTTCAGATATTGAAGTCCTAAACTATATAAGAGAAGGAAGTGCTACCATCTTCAGAATGCATTGGAGCTTTCAACAAGTAGTAGGAACCACTCTAAGATCATTTCTGAAAATGTCTCAAGTTACTATGGTTTTCGGAAACACTCAACAAACGTAAGAAGCTTCGTAAGATGGATTCTATGATCATCTGGACATTAAGATGCTTTTTGGAAAGGAAGCCCTGGCTGTTTACTCCTTCTGCTAGTCTGTTATTGCCTCTCTGTTTAATGAGCTGAGACAACCTCTCTGGAGCTAGCCCATTTTAACACAAAAAAATGAAAAATGTATGAAATTGTCAAAATTTCATGGAATATAATTTGTAAAATTTTGCATTCGTGCCATTTTAATGGTTTCTGACCTGAAATTTCAAAGCTTGCCTTAAAAGTAATGATGAGGTCTGATCACTGATTTGGAGTCCTGGCCCCTAGCAGTAGAAAAATAAGGCAGATATGAAAAAATCATGGCGTGCAGGTATAAATGAGCTGTCTTGATGGACAAGTACAACCTCAAGAGCCAAGAACTGTTCAGACTGGTTTTCACAGCTTTAGATAGCTTCTTTATATGCATCAAAACATTACTTGGGAGTCTAGAGTACCACCCAAGTATTTAAACTCATTTATAACCTCTACGTTTGAGTCAATGGTAATTTGAAATGTATCCATTACTGTCATTCTTCTGAAAAAGCACATTGACACAGTTGTCTCCATACATCTGATATTCAGTCTCTTGACAAACATGAATTAGTCAGTTAAAAGAGAATTCCGGTGTGAAATTGACTTGGGGTGTATTGAAACATGATAATGAGCACGAACGAATAGGAAGGATAGGGGAACAGATTGCAATCTATTCGCTTGTGCTCGTCAATCGAGTTATTGTGACTTTCAAGATAGAGCGACTGGAAACTACCTCAAGGTACTGTTTGCATAAATAGTCTTTTTTAATAAACTACCTGTGCATTTTCAAAGTTCTTAGTGCCTAGTTTTAAATGTCAGGGCCCTCAGAATTCTACTGATAAAGTGTGGAGCTACTTTGAGCCTTGTTAATGATGAAAAAAATTGTGATTTCTTTGCATGGCAATGCTATGCCCGACTCACTACCATTGTAAGCCTGCTGGGAGCTTTGGCTAAAAAGCCATTTATTTCAAAATGTTGCCTGCGTATGGAGGTGGGGTATTCAACAAAAGTTAGTAATCATTATCATGTTTCAATACACCCCAAGTCAATTTCTCGACGGAATTCTCCTTTAATGTACTAAGAAAAAAAGAGTAAAACCCAAAAATAATCCTTGCAGCAAATCAGTCTTGATCAGGAGAGCCGTTGATGTTCCAGGTATGAACATAGCCAGCAAACAGCGTAATCAAATAAATAAGTAAATAAATAAATAAACTGGTGTTTGGTGTTATCAACTTCCTCATGAAAAATTCAAAGATATTGGTCTTTTGTCAAAGTGAATTGGTGAATTCAATAAGGCCCCAAATCCACACATTTTCAAAGTTCAGATTTGCATGCTTTGTGCTCTTTGTGTGGCGAAAGGTCCCAATCCCAATGAAAAATGTGGGTAAGCCTTGTAAAGCTTAATGTCCAAGCTATTACTTATCCACTGGAACCACCCTACACTGAGCAGTTGGGCGTCAATGCTGCCAAAGGTTGAGATGTCGAGAAACTCACCAGAAGGCTTTTACCAGAAGTACAGGCTTTCCTTGATAAGTTTGTGGCCATGGATAATAGAGGTGGGGAAAAAGAGTCAGTTTTTGAGAATGAGTAGGCAAATAATGAGTATAATTGGAATTGATTAACAGGCTCAGTTCAGGAGCATTTAATCACTTGTAAGGCATGGAAGTACTTTGTTTGCTTGGTATGCATTTTATGTTAAGTTTAAAATGAAGGTATCTGAAAAAGGTTTCTTCGAAAGTAGAAGCTGTTGATGGCTGACCTCAGACGATGGCCTCACCATGGTGAGTTATTATTTCTCAGCATTGGCATCTTGCTGATGTAAGCAAGTGACAAAATTGATCCTTTCGACTTTTAATTTTACGTTATGCTTTGAAATAAATTATTCTGGAGAAACAAGACATGTCTTGTTCCTTATATGTAGAAGATTCAATTGTTAAATTAAAAAGGGCCCACTTTTCTGGACAGGAATGACAGCGCTTCAACTAGCTGTGAGAAGGTGCAGTCCACTCTACAAGGAAAAAAAAGTTCTCCTGTCAAAATTAGTTTCATGGAGTTCGACACTTATTGAATTCACCCATGCAATTTTCTGACATTTTCCATGCATAATAAAAAAACTGAAAATGCCAGATTTCATCAAGACCCAGGGAATCTGACAGAAACAATAATTTGTGATCCAGCAGCTTCGCAGCTTGGATCCTTCTTAGCTAATTCTGGAACACAGCCGTGTTGCAGGCCACTCTGACCCTCAAACCAGCAGCATAAAGCCTTAACAGCAGAAAGACAAAATTTAGCTAAATATCTGCATGATATCGCAGTTTTGGATAAACAGATGGCTTGCAGTCATACCATAACCTTTTCTTCTTTTGAGTAATGAGTCAAATTAATGAGTGGCTTGTGATGTAAACCCAGCCCACTTAGCAGATGCCCCTTTTCCAAAAGTAATATCTAGATAAGACCTATTTACCACAGCTTTGCAAGCCACAAGGGGTTTTTGTTTATTCATGTATTTATTTATTTAAGTAGTCAAGGGTCAGAATAGATTCTTAAATGTAAAAAATAATAATCACCACAGTTTCTGGAACTTGATCATTGTTCTTCCCTGGTGATGTTTCATAACTGAAATGGGGGATAAAAAAGTCTGCATAGAACAGTCTCAGTCAAACACTGACCAGGCAGGGATCCAAAATAGCAATAATAGCTAGCATTGACACTTCACAAAGAATCTTTTCAGGAGGTTACGTCTCCTTTTTGTCATCCCAATGTAGGCCTGGGAGGGTATGGATAAGTATGGATATATTAAGGTAACATATTTCATAAGAGAAGTGAGACGGATACACAAAGACATCTATGGGAGATGACCAACGGCAATTCTCTGTTGAGGTACTAAGCACTGTGCCATCCCCAAACTTTTGGTGGTCCACCGAGTTACTACTGCAGAGAGTCACTGCTGTTTCCTAAACAATGGAAAATACGCCCACATGGCAGCCTTGTTGATGACGTTATTAGACAAAAAATTTTTACAATCATGACCGAAATCAATAGGGATCCTCTTAATGCCACCATTGACCCACAAAACAAAGAAAAGAGGAAAAAATCCAACAAAAATTGTAGTCTGTAGAGAACAATAAATTGTGGAGTGACTAACAGACGGACAGACTGGATAGACAGACTGGGGCGATCGCAATACATACCCATTCAGTGGAGTGGGCTTATAAAAATGGGGACATTTTTTGTGTTTCAGCTCTAGTTCGCCAAGGGAAGCTATGGCTTGGGCTCGGGGCATTCCCAGACAACAACCCTGGCCCAAAGTATCATATAAAGAGTTTGTTTCCAAAATGGAATAATAATAATAATAATAATAATAATAATGAATTTTATTTATAAAGCACACTTTAAAATCCATGGACATCTCAAGGTGCTTTACAGGATAAAACCAAAAGGTAAAGAAATACAGTTAAAAACATAATAAAAATAAATAAATAATAGAGATCCATTCACAGTGGAAAAGCTAAAATGAACAGATGCGTTTTGAGGTTTGTCTAAAAGTGTCCAGAGAGTCAGTGGCCCTAAGCAGTCCAGGGAGCTCATTCCACAATTGGGGCCCCAGCACAGAAAAAAGTGCCAAAATTACATAAATTGAGATAATACCATAGAGCGATAGCCCCGTGCTTCGTACACATGGTGCAAAAATTAGTTTTTACAAATTCATACTATAAGGTGCTTTTTTTCATGGTCAAAGTCTGTGTCTTTTTTTATAAAATGCAATAGGCAGTTGCCCCCTTAATTAACAGAATTTGGTAAATTTGGTACCATTTGGTAAATGCAACAGTTGTCAGCGCAGGAAAACCGAACTTCACTCAATAATTTTTTGGTTCCAATCATCTAAATGTGCAAATCTGAACATTTCCCTCATACACCCTGGCAGTCATGGATTCCTTTTTCCCAGAAGCCCAGTAGCAGAACGCGAGTGAAATCAGTAGATGTGACAGAACGTGTACATAGGCTACGACATGCCTAATTACTTAAATATGCGGTTGCAAACATACTTCGTTTCATGCTGCAAAGATATTTGTGGTCAAGTTGTCGTCCAAGGCATATGCTCCTATGTTTAAGAATTACAACCGCGAATGTTACCTGTCACGTTGGTCATATCGTCAGCATAAATAAACAACACCGACGTCTTCTACCATGGCATTATATTCATAAGTATTTGTGTACATGCGAGCAAGCAGTAGGCTACTATCGAACCACCTTTCCCCAGCAGCGTCGTGACAGTTTTATTATTCATTGCAAAAAATATATATATCGATTTGTTTCAAAGCAGACAATGGAGCATATTAATTTCGGGACAGCGTCTAATCATTTGATAGAATTCAATTTCTCAAATGTTGATTTAAAAGACAGTGCGTCACAATCCCGAACTTTCAAATAGCCTAATATATTCCATATCGCAGTCTGTTGCTTTGATTTATCACCTTAATATTAACTTTAAACGCGAGTTTTCCCCCCTTCTCTTCAATGGTCAACCTTTAGAATTGTAGATGCTGTTACGTCCGAAATGTGCACCCAACTTCACTTCATACAAAATTGATTACAAACGCGAATGACCAGTCACCTCGCCGACTGCTGCCTTCTCCCAGTTTATCCGAATACCTTGAGGAAATTAATTGAGTCCAACAGGAACAAGTAGGATATCTCAAAGCAACTAAATTAATAATCTGAGACAGTTGCCTGTCTGGCAAGACAAACACCTGAAAGCCCGTTATCTTCATGAACGTTCATTTTCAATTAATTATTTTGCATATCCTTGCTGGCATTAAGTCATATTATTTCAGATTCAGGGTCCTATGTTATATCGACGAGTAACTACCATTATGCTGGTTCTAGATACCAATATAAACATCGCCTACGTTTGAGTATTTCTGTTCCTGTACACTCACTTTTCCAGCCTTCAGACAGCCTTATTGCATTCATGCATGCAGCCCACTACGTGATATTGGGAACTCACCAGAGACGGGTAGTATCCGAACAAAATCAACAGAAGGACGACATCCAGAACACTCCACAGTACCCGCATTCTGCAAGGAATCGTTCACCTTTTCCTCGTTTATTCACGCGGTGTTCTCAGCAGAACCTAGACAGCTTCACTGGCGGTCAACCGCGAAGGTCCTCCCAAAAGAAAATAAGACTCAGATCCACTTTCATCACCACTCCATAGGTTCTCACAGTGTTGCCAGATCGGAGCATGCCGCGAAGTAGTATCCACAGAAAAGTTTGAGCGTTGAGTCGAGAGATCGCAATAGCTGTCTGCGATAGAGGTGCTGAAACCTGTGTGTTAAAATTGCACGAGTTCGGTAGCCCATATAGTATTCAGCGGAAAGTGCTTAGTTCAGTAAGTTGCAAGGTTTTCATAAAGTATTCTCGCTTTTCTATTGAGAAATCCATAAGCACAATAAATAGTTTGCACACCTCGTTCATTACTTTGAGGGGGAAAAAAACCCCCAAGACAGCAGTTGTTGTATAGGCTATGCGGGTTTGTATTGGACAAACCCCCCCCCCCCAAAAAAAATGTGTGTGTGTGTGTGTGTGTGTGTGTGTGTATATAAATATATATATATATATATATATATATATATATATATATATATATATATATATATATATATATATATATAATTCCTTGATTTTTTTCACATCTTTATTATGCTTCCATAATACATATCCCAGGTCTTTCTCTTGACAAACAACGGTGTAAATTTTACACTTAATTAACGGTTTTCATTTGTTTTGAAAACACATAAAATATGAAACTGTTACACATTAATTAATTGAAGAAACTTGCTTAATGCATAAAACTATCTTGAGCTTTGGTATGGTATTTCAATGTTGATGAAATAAAAAAATAAAAAACCATGCTCTTGTCATATAAAAGTGCATTTTTTAACTTGTCCCCAGGCAGGAACTGAAAGAAAAAACACAAATAATTTACTGTTATGTCCTGAGTGTTACCCTTTTTGGTTTTTCTGTCAATCCAGCTGTCCGAATCAGCTCTTGTTCCATTTTATTAATTAGTTCTCATTGTTTAATTATGTTCTCATTCCATTCTCCTCCCTCTTTTTTCTCTCCCCATGCCTGAGCAGGGATTCTCCATTTCGTTGACTGTTGTCTGGTGTACTTAAGTTCTGTTCTTTGTCTACCCATTGCTTGATTGTTGTTTTGTGTCTTGTGTCCTTCATCATTGATGTATTGCTAGTAAAGACCAAGAACCTACATATTCGATATATTACTCCCTGAGTCTTCTGTCCTGGCATGTGGCTTCAATGAAGTACCTTCCCCACTCCTGCTCGAAGACGTGCACTTTCCCATGGTGCTCTGGTTCATATGCCTTGCCATGCTGGTCACTGACTTCGGACCAGGTCTTTTGACTCCGCTCTGCCAACTCCTCTATGTTCTTGATTCCTGCCAGATCAGTCTGCTGAAAACACACACCATACGCAGTGTAGTCATTAACGTTGCTCTGTTTTGTCATTAGAGGCCAACTTTGGGGAATAATTCATCTTGAGTTTGGCTCCGTTCTGGAACACGTGACACATTACCAGGTCTCGTAGGCTGGATTTACGCTGCCGGTTAAATGTGACAGGAATGTGACACAAATCGGATCTTCAGCTCAAATGCGTCCAATATCCGATCTGTCACATGGCTGTGTAAAAAGAAACAAAAACATTGATTCTGCCCTCAATCAGATCCAGGCCTGACTCAAATGTGGTTTTTGTTTGAATATTTATCCGATTTTTTTTTATTTTACCAGGGAAGTCCCATTGAGATTGAAATCTCTTTTTCAAGGGAGCCCTAGGGGAAGAGGTAGGGAGGGACAGAGGAATTGCACAGGGGATAATTAGGCGGCAGATCGAAAGAGCCAAGTTGGGACTTTAGCCATGACACCGGGGAACCCCCTACTGTTATCGAAGAGTGTCATAGGTTCTTTAATGACCACTGTGAGTCAGGACCTCGGTTTAACGTCTCATCCGAAAGACGGCATCTCCTTCAGTACAGTGTCCCCGTCACTGGGGCATTGAGGATTATCCCCCCAGAGGGAAGATCGCCATCTGCTGGCCCCCCAACACCTCTTCCAGCAGCAACCTGGTTTTCCACAGTGGTCTCCCATCCAAGTACTGACCAAGCCCACACCTGCTTAGCTTCAGCCACGCAGCTGAAGCAGATCAAATTGTGGTATGGCTGCTGGCCGATGTGCATTGGATATGTGCCAATGTGCCTGTTGTGTAAATGTAAGTCAAAATGCAGCTTGGATATTTAGTAAAAAAAATTGTGTTCTTGCATCATTGAAACTGCGACGATTTGCGTACTGATGACGTTTTTCAGATGGAATGACAGAAACTGCATTAGTTTTCAGGCTATATAAAGCCGAGGCCTACTACGATGTGAAGAGACGTAAGCAATAGAGGCGTTTTAGAGGCGTACAAAAAAAGATACATAGATCAAAAATGGATGACGACAATCATTGGGAAAATGAGGAGATAAAATGTTTGCTAAGCTTATGGGGGGAGGACCGAATACATAGCAAACTAAAAGGATCATATCACAATAAGCGGCTGGCCTGATGCAGAGGGGATACAAGAAAACCTTCAAGCAATGCCAAGGAAAAATTAAAACCTTGACAATCCAGTTCAGGGCAGCCAAAGACCAAAAAGCGGTGCCGGCTAAATGACATTCACCTTTCATGAGGAAATGGATCTAGTTTTGTGGGATAAGCCCAGCATCCATGCCACAAATGTTTTTGACAGCATCTGCAAAGACTCAACCATTCAGACCCTGCAGTCAGCTGATAACAGTGGTGTTTCAGGTAAGGAACTTGCATGTTCGCATTAGTTTGTCCAATGGCATGCTCACATTAGTTTTCCGATGTAACCTAGGCATTTACGTTGATGTGATATGTTTATTGTTCAGCATTGATGTTGTTGACTGCATTTTGATTAGGCAGCTTTGACCATTGTCACGTGAAGTCCACTAGCATCAAGTTCAATTGTGTTTCTCAGCCAGAGAAATTGGTACACATAGGCCTATCCTATAGCCTATGCCTGTGGTTCTCAAACGTTTTGCTTTGAGCACCAGCTGAGAAACAATTTGGCTTTCCAAGTAGGCTCAACCAATTTTATCCAACATTTAGGCTAACTTGGCTACAGCAGGAGAATGTTTGATTCAAGTTAAACATGTCAGGCGAACTATTTGTTTCTCCGCGGAGACCATGAAACGGTATCAAATAAATTAAAAGATAAGCTACATGTTTTTTCTGTTGGGTGCCCATTCCACGATAATGACTGCTTCACTGAACACTATCCCCTACGTAGCCTATTGGACAAATGTAGGCTAATTGTAAAAATCAGAACACAGCTTAGATGGCATCACATCATGTGAACCATATGGCTCTTGGCATTTACACAGACCTTCAGCAAAAGTGGGCCTATGACTCCCCCTGTTAAAAGGGTTCCATAAACCCCTGGCTTGGCGAAAATATGTTTATGCAAAAGGCCTCACATATGCACTGCACATGTCTAGGCTATTTATGTTGGCAACTACAGTACGAGCGTGGATAAAGGTTCCACTTTCGCCAATACGCCATAGGCGTGTGTCAGTCGAAAGTCAGGTGGACATGCCCTGCTCACTGAACCGAGAAGTAGAGAGAGAGAGAAGGCATGTTGGCCAGCCGTTTCACACATACCTTAGTGTAAATCCCCGTCGCAAAGAAGTCCAAACAAGTTCAGCGTTGAAATTTTTTCATCGGACAACATTACGTCCATTATTTGTAGTACAGTGTAAATGCCTGAAGTAATTTTTGCCACAGATTTTCTTTCACGCAGTTGGCAATATATTTATTTCCAGGAAAGTTAATGTCTGCAAATTCAAAATTCAAAAAAAAATTCGAATTCAAAATACTGCAAAATTTTGCCGTAATATTTTCCGATAAGAATGAAGAAGTGAAACCTTTAGTTCTAAAGTGCCGTTATCGGCGAACGCAAAACAGCAACAACACGCTTTGCCACCACTTTAATATTATTTAAATTATGAACAAAACCCACACTTCTGAAAATAGAAATAAAATACGCAAATATCTATGTAGTTGTAATTTACAATAACGGTGTCACTTTTTCCTCAAGAAATGTTTCGGCCTTCGGAAATCCGGAGGTTTTAGTGCTCGTTGTGTATATGACGAACAACTCTCAGTCAAGAAAGCGGCGTCATGTCCATTCGGATCAAATGGTTGAATGTAAAGCATGCCAACTTTTGTCACCTTTTTCTCATAATTTGAGAGCTAATCTCAAGAATAAACTTTGGCTTGTACCGACAAATTAACGCGATAAAGCCCTTCTCAGTTGCAAGTGTCATGGGGTAGCATGGATTAAAAACTGTTCTCACAGAGGGACTGATTATGTTTTCATATTGTGAGAAATTATCACTTATCTGCCTTAGGTATACTGTGCAAAACACTTATTTTCAGATTTAATGGTATAGTTGTCAATTTGCGAACTGCATGGAAGCCAATGTCTTACATTATTGAGACCAATATTTCACCGTGTGGCAAATTATCGACATTCACAGTGACACAAGCAAGATTTGAAATTTTGGGCATCCAACGATGAATTATATTAATAAATATTTCGTGGCAATAAAGAAAAAGTTGTCATCCATAAGGAAAGTGTTTCTACTTCATGATTACTCCCACTTCTAACTGCCTCTTACAAAATTAGACATTTTAAAACTCTTAATAACAAAAAATCAATTGACTTGTTAGTAAGTTGTATCCGAAACAGTTGCGGTAGTTTATTCTTGCCAAAATTCAAGGCCTGCAATAACTTCTGGTACACACCAGTCAATCCCAAAAACCGCTGTCCCCTATTGACAGTCCCCCCAGGTTCAGCCTGCCGGGACTACCAGACACCTGTTGTAATCCTACACCGCCCTCCAGGCAGATCAGAGAAAGGTGGACGAAAATGCGAAGCCAACGTCTTGTTAACTTTAGCGTTACCTTTATCCACACTGGTACTGTACGCATTGTGCATATTACTCATCCAGACCTGACATACTGATCAACATGATGGCACTGTTGTAGTTTCCATATTTGTGTCACAATGTTTCTTTTTTTTCCGATCCTCCTTCTGTCACTACAGGTCCTCATGCCACTGTTGCTCCCCGAGACCTGACACAATTGTCTGACCATTAGTCTCCGTATAATAACCAGAAGAAAGGCTCACAGTGACCCCGAACAGACTGCAAAAGGCCCACCAGAACTAAGCCTTGAATTGAGGGCCCCTGTCTGAAACCACATCTTGCAGGAGACCATGCAGGCGGAAAACATGGTCCACAACGAGAATGGCCGTCTCCCGCGCTGAAGGCAACTTCGGCAGGGTGATAAAATGGGCGGCCTTAGAGAAACGGTCAACCATGACCAATATGACAGGGTTGCCCTCAGAATTAGGCAAACCCGTAATGAAATCAAGAGCGATATGGCTCCACGGGCATTTAGGGACGGGTATTGGCCGCAACAAACCAGACGGAGAGAGGTGGGAAGTTTTATTTCTAGCGCAGATGCCGCTCGCTACCTACAAACTCCAGGATATCTTCCATCATGCTGGGCCACCAAAAACATCGGGCCATACCGAAGGTGGAACAAATACCCAGGTGGTTCCCCACTAGGACCAGGATTGGACCTTAAAGCCCCCCACACATCAGAGTCAATGTCCCACTGAAGGGGAGCCACAATCTGATCAGTCGGGATAACCAGTTCCGGCATGGGTCATGACCAGTGCGGTCGTAAATCCGTGACAAGGCATCAGGCTTGGTGTTTTTACAAAAGATCCCGGGCGGTAGGGTAACCTAAAGTTAAAAAATAACGACCACTGCGCCGAGTGGGAATTAAGTCGCTTAGTCTGTTGAATGAGTTGGAGATTTTTATGATCCATCCAAACCACAAACGGATGCTCAGCCCCTTCCAACTAATGGTACCATTCCTCTAACGCCAGCTTAAGAGCTAGCAACTCTCAATCACCAATACTGTAATTCCGTTCGGCCGCCGACAATGACTGGGAGAAGTAGGCGCACGGGTGTAGCTTACTATCCCGAAGGAGGCGCTGGACAAAATGGCACCCACCCTGATTTCAGAGGCATCTACATCCGCAAAGAATGGGAAGGAGGGATTGGGCAAGACAAGGCTCTGAGCTAAAATGTTTCTTAAACTCCTGAAAAGCAGCCTCAGCTGCTGGGGACCAATCAAACGACAAGGAGGAATTCTTGGTAAGTGCAATAATGGGGGCAGCTACTGTGCTAAAATTATGAAAAAAAACCTCCTTTAAAAATTTGCAAACCTTAAAAACTGTTGCACCTCCTTAACGTTTCTCAGCCTTGACAAAAAGCTTAGCATTAAGGAGAGCCAGAAGCACACTTCTGACGGGTTTTTATGCTCTGAGAGCGTTGAAGAAAAAGTCGTCAAGATAATCGGAGACAAATTTCTCCAACATCTCTCGGAGGACGTCATTTACGAGTGCTTGAAACACCGAAGGGGCGTTGACCGATCCGAACGGCATGACCAAATATTCCCAGTACCCTTCATGGGTATTAAATGCCGTTTTCCATTCACCCCCCTCTCCAATTCGAACTAAGTTATAAGCATTCCAGAGATCTAGCTTTGTAAAAAATGATGCCTCTTGCTGACATTCAAATGCGGAATTCATCAATGGAAGGGGGTATTGGTTTTTAATGGTGATCTTATTCAAACCCCTATAATCAATACAGGGTCTCAGACTGCAGTCTTTTTTTCCCACAAAAAACTCGTTCCGGCAGGAGACGTCGATGGTCGAATAAAACCATTAGCAAGAGCCTCCTGAATATATTCTCGCATGGCCTTACGCTCAGGCCCTGACAGCGAGTACAGCAAATCCCTAGGAGGAGTAGTACTAGGGTAGAGATTGATCTCATAATCATACAGGCGATCAGGAGGTAAAGTCAAGGCTCATTTTTTACTAAAAACCTTAGCGAGATCAGCATAATCATTAGGAATGTTAGGAGGCAGATCAAAATTCAAAGCGGCCCCCAAACTCTCCACTTGTTCGGGATTCACTATATCCATGACCGAATCACAGTCAAACAGATCCTCCAAATCACAATCATCCTCTGGCTGCTGCCAGTCAAATTGAGGATCCCACTCCAACCCCTCCTCCGCCTCCTCTTCCCGACTAGGAGTGCTGTATGAGACAAACTCAGCAGAATCACTCGCAGAATCCGCCTCCCTTTTGGTTGATGCCCGGAATTACAAGTCACACTCTCCCTACAGTGGGATTTACGATTAGCGCCCCACTGGAAAATACGGCTAGTCTGACTATCCAAACGAATGGGAGGCTTATGTTTTCGTAACCACGAGGGCCCTAACACAACAGGAAAAAAGGGGAACAAATAATAAAGAAAATCGGACCTCCTCAGAATGGCAACCGAAGGGAATGAACATGGTTAGTGCTTCAGAGACCTCAATTATAATTCCAGAACCTAGCGGGCGACCGTCCAAATATTTAACAGTGCGTGAGTGTAGCAGAGGGCGTATAAGAATAGAATGTGTCTCAGCCCACTTTGCATCCATAAAACAATCTATGCCCCCCAGTCCAAAAAAACCTCAACAGGAATCTGTCAACCCACAGTTAGTTCTACAGGAAGATCAGGGCAGTGTGGTCGATTATGTCCCGGTTTGTCACAGTTATAGCAGATAATTGGTCTACAAATGGGCTTACAAGCCCCGCTCGCATATGAGACATCGACCTGCATAGGTTCCCCAGGAGTGGAAATTTCAGTAGGAACTATATGCCTACTACGAGGAAGATTAGCCCCATTTTCAGCGTGAGCTAAAGCAGAACGTTTTTCTCTGTTGCGTTCACGAATTTGATTATCAATTCGCACAACAGTGCGAACCAACGAATCCAGAGAAGTAAAGGGTTCTAATGTAGCCAGAGTGTCCATCACCTCCTCCGCCAAGGCATGAACAAAAACAGTCTTTAGAGACGCCTCTGGCCAGCTCGTCTCTGTAGCTACAGAGCGAAAGGCTATCTTAAACTCAGCAATGCTCTCGGAACCCTGCCTAAGAAGCATTAGACGCGTAGCCGCGTCTTGCCCACACACATCTTGATCAAACACCGACACCATCTCCCTAACGAGATTCTCCACTGAACTCACAACTGGTGAATTAGATCGAATAAGCGGCCCGACCCAAGTGAGGGCTGTGTCAGTCAACAGAGATAAAATAAATGAAACCCGAGACTTAATTTACAAAACGCGAAGGCTGAGCTTTGAAAAATATTTCACACTGAGCGATGAAGTCTTCACATTTCCCTGCCTCGCTTCCATATCGTGGAGGTAGCTGGAGCTTAGGCTCACGGGGGGAGTGTAGTGTTTGGGCAACATTTTGTGTAATTTGCGTGGAAAAGGCTTGAATACTCTCAATGTGACTTATTAGGATCCTCTCCTGTTTTTGTAAAGACTCGTCCTGATGGCGGACTCGTTCCATCAACTCGGTCAGTAGACAAGCCCTTCCTTTAGCCCGAGAGTTTGGCTTGCTGATCAGAAAAATCTTTCTCTAACGTAGCCGCAGCTGATGACTCCATGTTCGGCTAGAGTGTACTGTAATGGGCGGTGATATGACGGCAGGTGCCGCGACCAGTGAGAGACAGAACTGAGAGCAGCCCAGATAAGAGACAAACACAGAAGAGGGACACACCTCTGGTAAAAGCTTGCGCTTCCAAGGACGAATAACACGGAAGGTCTGCAACACGGAAGCAGTGCAAGAGAGAATAAACTACAACAGAGAAGAGAGAAAATTTCTTAAAGAAGCAATTCCTAACAATAAATGGAATATAACAAATCACTAGGAAATCTGAGTAGAGATTTTCTCCGACCGAAGTGCTAGAAACAAACAGACACTCTAGCGATAGGCATGGCGAACCCCCGGCCATATATATATATATATAGAGTCCGGAAAACTCCGCCCCAACTCAATCAGCCAGCTGGGCCATGAATTCAATGGAAAAGAAATCCGATATCGTCCCGGGCGATAGAACAAAGAAAGGTCCAACAAACAACTGCACACCTAAACCATCACACTCCAATGCGCCCGAATGCACCTCGAATGCATCTCGATTGCAGCAGGAATCTATTTCGATATTAAAACAAATCAGCTGGAATGCACTTTGAATGCCGTTGGAATATTTTGATTGCCACTGTAATCAGATAATGATTGGTCATGACCTGTTTTCAATTATTCATTTAAATTACCATTACAGAAACTCTGAAAACTCTCAGCATTATCAGGTGTGGCCAGTTTTCATTAGTAACACATACCTGTTAACTCTCACACATTCGGTGTCAGTTTTAGTGACATATTTACGTTCCCCTGCTGTTGTCAGCAATTACTCAATCAACGCATATGGGGCCGTCATATTACATTCTATAAGTACATTCTGAATATTCAAGCTGCATGCTGCTTGAATTCTTGGACGTTCCAATCATATTCGCCGGCCATTCTGGGAGCGTTATGACTGCATTCGAGGTGAATTCATACAGCATTTGAGTCACCATCCAACCAGTCTTTGGGTGGTGTTCAGGCAACTGTTGAACCGCACTCGGACGGCATTCAAAGTGTATTCTAAATATTCTGACTGCATTCAAACAGCATTCTAAATATTCAAACTGCATTCCAACTGCATTCAGGCAGCATTCGAGAGCTAATACACCCAGAATGTGCAAGAAAAATTTGAGGCGGGGTCGTATGGGGCACCGTTTGTAAAATAGGGTGTGTCGTTTTATACCGTACAGTTTTTGCACATTTAGCGTCAGAAACCGGGAGAAAAAAGTGTTGCCATTTTAAACCCTCTCCTTTTCACACATTTACGCACAAATATGTGTAGAAATGGTGATATCGTTTCTTGTAGTATGATTTCTTGTAGAAGGGAAAAGAGGACGCTAAATACTAAATTGAAACTTTACATATAAATCAAATTGCAAAATATAAATATTAACTTTATAATTTTTTATAATTAAATATATATTTACATTGATGTATCATTTAGGATTTAACATTTGAGATTTAGATTTAACCTGTTCGCCAGTAGATGGCACTGCCAGCCTTCTGAGCATTGCTATTTTGTGGGTCGTAACATTGTAACCGCTGGTCGTAACCCTCAAGACAGCTGGAGCGAGTACTCGGAAAATCTGCTTTGCAAGACTTATTGCGTCTCCTTTTTCCCACAAAGGTGTGTATTCAAATTGTACATCTTCATTGCTATGTGAATGACATTTAAATCATCTGAACAATTGTGTTATGTATAGAGAATTGTTTTTGAAGTAAATTTGATATTTAGAGAGTTATAAGCACTTGCTAGCGCCTGTTTCTAGTGGGCTAACGGAAGCTAGTAAAAGCTAGCCAGCCAACTCTGTTCACTCATCTTTATGGATGTACCGTCGAGTGAACGCCAGAATGTCTGAGTGTATCCAATGTGTTTTTCTTTGCTTCTAGGATATATATTCCAAGGTCTCATGTAGCTTGCAGTATATTGAATATATCACATGGGCATTTTCATATCACATGCTGTGTCAACCCGAAACCCCAGTATTAGTATCTGATGCTGGTCAAGGGTTGACACACGTGTGATGTGAAAATGCACATATGATTATCTATTTATCATATACTGATTTTGACCATAATTAACACATTTTATCCAAAGCATTTATTTCAGGTTATTATTTTCATCATTACAGGCCAGTAGCGCTAGCAGTTGCTTTTAGTCAGTGTTGTTTTAAGTCAATGAAATGGCTAATTAGCTAGCTATCATGTAAATGCATTTTTTTCCATTAACGTAATAAATTTGCATTTCTATGATAACCTATGCATGAAATGTTTAATACAACCCTTGGTATGAATGTTGCTGCAAAACGCAGCATTACGCATGCTGTCTACGAATAATTCTGTATCAACTTCCTTTTCTGTAGCATAGTCCAGTTCAGAAATTTCAGCTGCTGACAATTCATGAGACTCTCCTCCATGACAGCGTCTGAAGCGATGCGTTGCCTATGACGCTCTTGACTGTTGCTATGGCAATGGTTGCTGCCACTGATACAGGATTTTGCCCGACGGGCAGATATGGGTAATACACAATTTTTTGCCCGACGGGCTGATACAGCCTCGTGCCTGTATACGGAAGTATATGATCAATCTATCATATACTTCTAAGATCTAAGATATGATATCTAAGATCTAAGATATGATAGGCTATTGGCGTAGTGTGTGATATGTAAGATATTATTAGGGATATAGGTTTGAGCTCCGTCCGTCCATCCGCGTGTCCATCCGTCCGTCCGAAAAGGGGACAGCTTTTCTCAGGATCTATGAGAGATAGGACCACCAAACTTGGTGTGTAGCTTCAGACCATCAAGGCCTTGATGGAGTTCTAAAATGAGGTGCGCGCAATTCAGGCATTTGGCGGGGCATGTTGTTGACCATGTCTACTTGTTCAGGTATACTGCCCGAGTGCCTATCAGTTTATTGCACTACTTAATGATTTTACTGAATGACAGAAAATACATCTGCTTTGAGAAAGATGAGAACTTATCACCTCTCCACTTTACCTTAATCCACAGCGGTTTCCCAGTCTGCAGCCACTATGAACATGGCAAACACGAGTGGGAGCCATGGGAGCATGGTGGTGCGAACCGAAGAGCCAGCAGGTGCAACAGAGAGCCGTTGCTGACAGAGTAAGAGAAGCGTTGCAGTCTACTTCGGCCGTCGCCGCAAACGCATCAGACTCCTTAACAGTAAGTTCAGATTTCCCTTTCAGAAACAACAAACTAGTAAATTAAAAATACTAAAAGGATAAATCCGGTGTAAATTGACCCATAGGCCTGTTCTTGGAATTCACTTGGTGCTTTCCAAAGGAAAAAGATTTGGCACAACCTAGACTAGAGTTATGCACAGAAACTAAAGCTGACTGCACGTGGCGATGAATGTTTAGTTTCTATGCCCCATTGGGTCACCTTCACTTCCTTGTCCAAAACTCAGTGTATGTTGTGCCAAATTTTCCCATTCTTTATCTCTATGGACAGTATGCAGTGAACTCAAATAGGGCTACTGATCAATTCACATCGTAATTGCCCTTCACAACGGGTTACAGAACCTAGTATGTTTCATGTATGTGTTCCACTACTTATTTGCAACCCTCAACATTTTTGTCTCGTGTTTACATCAATTTTTTTCTATTCCAGGATGACACCCATAAACAGGGAATAAGAAGAGAGAACGTCCAAGACTTGCTGGATTTGAACCCTACCCTAACCCTACCCTGCAGGACTACATGTATCTAGACGCACTTTGTATAAGCTTAGTTCAACATTGGCACAAGTAAATTTACATGAATAAGTAACGATCAGTTAGACTTACTACTCTCTGAAGTGAAAAGTAACCATCCTCATGTAGGAGAAATATATCTTAATTCGCATCTGCGCGCCAACAACATTATTGTTCCAAGAAGGCGATTGAGAGAGAGCCTAAGGAGAATTGATCCCATTAGTGTTCAGTCGAGGAGAACCTCAACTGTGTATAGACGAGTTTATTCAGTACCCTGTCCGAATTACATTTGGCACATTGACGGGAATCACAAGTTGATTAGGTGGAAACTTGTTGTGCATGCAGCTTTGGATGGTTACAGTCGAATGATCGTGTTTCTCCAGTGTTCGGACAATATTCGGGCTAAAACTGTCACACAACTTTTACTCACTTACTTACTTTTACTCAATGACTTTGGCAGACCGTTGCATGTTAGAACTGACCTGGGAAGGGAAAATGTATTGGTTTGGGATGACGTATCAAAACAGACATGAAAACTCTTGTTTTAACCGGGAGTTCTGTGCATAACCAGCGCATTGAGCGCTTCAACAGAGATCTGAATAGGAATTACAGTCATGTTTATGTGCCAATTTTCTATGATGTTGAATCTATGAATGTACTGGATGTGGACAATGCCACAGACCTTCTCTCACTCCATTATGTGAACATACCCAGAGTCAATAGGACATTAGAAGAATTCAGGGCAGCTTTCAACCATCACTCAATATCCACAGAGGGGAACCGAACCCCACTTCAGAAAACAGAAACATACTGTAGGTTGCAATCTATTCTCCAACAAAGCAAATCATCACAATATTTTATACACTCAATCTGCGGTGCTTTTCCTTAATCTGTTTTTAGTCTAGTCATTAATGGGTTAAATGCTGCAGATTACATCAGACAGCACTGAACATGCCCCATTCATGAGAGCAACCAGGAGGTTGTACTCTAAAAAGTCGCCATCTGCCAGGGTTTTGGAATTGACAAAGTGCTGAAGTTCATTTGAGCACGTGTGCGCTATGGGGAGATGCTTGTCAGCATGCACAAACAATATTTTTGGATTTGGTTCAAATCCGGTGGCTGGGACCTGGCTGCACCCTGTCACAAAAGCCAATATATGGCCAAGGCTGGGGTTGTGTACAAAATCTTGTTCAGCCTCTGTCAGGGTTCTCTCTTCAAATATTTTGTTGTGCTCCTTGCCTACAAAAGAAGGTGAAGAAAAATGTTGGCTAGGTCTTTTAGCTGCCTGTCGAATCACACAGTCAGAAGACAACAGAACAAGAACAACCCATTTCCATAATGTATTTTGACCAAAGTTATGTTTATACTAACATTCCACTATCACTTATTACATGATCCCTTACTTTTACTTACTCTGCACAGTTAGAAGAAATTCTCTGAATTTGACCACTATGAGCTCTTCTCTGGGCTACTTCCTAAAACTGAGTTACTCGGTTTTACAAAAGGTCAGCCACAACTTTGTGAGTTAGACGCTGTCCAGCTGGCATGTCAAGGATGATGCGTACACTGGGATTTTCCCTCAATGGCAGCAGCACCTTGTGAAAAAGGAAACCAAGGTTATTAGGTTGTTCAAAGTTTCCTTGATAGGCCAATGGAGAGAAATTCACCATTTGTCTACTACGTTTGGTTTTGATTTGTCAAGCATTGCTGAGATAATATAATTGTGTATCTTACTTCATAGTAGGAGAGACCATCAATCAACTGATTAATGCAGTTCTGGCGTTGCAGGATCATGTGATATAGTGCCACATAAACAAATGCATGTTTATTCTCCATGGTGACAGTGAATCCATTCACAGCATTCAAGTACATCCTCCAATTCTTCTTGTGTGCCTGCTACTTTGACCTTAAGACGACAAAATAACAGACAAGAAACAGACAAGATATTCAGTATATAAACTCACCAGCCACTTAATTAAGTACACCTTTCTATAATTAGGTTGGACCCCTTTTTGTCTTCAGAGCTGTCTTTGTGGCATAGATTAAGTAGGCTCTGGCGTTACAACAACGGTCAATTGATACAAAGGGGCCAAATGTGTAGCTGATTAGCTATTTGATTTAACAAGCAATTGAACCTACCTACCTAATAACGTGACCAGTGAGTGTATATCACAACAGTCATTCCAAATAAAAAAACATGGTTAGTCTTCCGCCAATACCTTGTTCAGCGAATCCCTTAATGTAACATCAGCCAGGTTGTCAGGTGTCACATGAACTTAGGTGATATCTCCAGTCATGATGTAGTCCACAACATGGGGTGCATTGAATGCTGGTGGTTCACCACCTTGGACTATAATGGTTGACATCGTCTGTCCAATTGTCTTATATAGTTTGTGTTGTACATGCCATATGTTCACTCTGGGAATGAACCCATTTGGAGTCTCTGAAAAGAAAAAGAAATACAGCATTAAATATATACAACACCTATTAGTTGGGTATAAGGCAGTGGCGGGATGCATTTAAGTACATACTTTTGGTACATTTGGTAATCTTGTATAACTAGAGTATCAGTAACCTTATGTTAACATAGCCATGCTCTCCAAAATATCATGAAATATCTTCCTACCTTCAAATGCTCCACTATCTTTGAAGATGGGCCTCACAAGTCGACGGAAGAACTCTCGTCGGAGCCCAAATACAATTTTCTATTGCTTTTTTCAACATACGCAGGTTATTATGATGTATATAAAAGGATAGTTCACCTAATTACAAATTTGTATTGTTTTTTGTGAACATAAGTCATTGTGGGGTGCATGAAAGGATAGTCAACTGAAATATATAAAATTGTTATCTGTTGTCTTCTACAGAGGCGCATTGAAGCCCTTATAAAAATTAAAAGTAAGATTGCATTTAATCATTTACATTAATACATTCCGAAGTCATTGTGAGTTACATGATCATTGGAGTTAATAATGTAATAACACCATCACTGTTTGTCATACAGTGAATAAATCATCTGAAAGTAGAGATTATATTTTGTTTTTCAGTATGCCAAGAGTGAGGAAGAGAGTTACTAACAGAGGAGTTCCCCTCAGTATTTTGCGATGAGCATCACACATAATTAGGGATGAGGGCGGGACACTAAGGGCAATGGTCAAGGACTTTGCCATCTGTCATACTGCCTTATTTCAATTCCATAAAAAAAGAAAAAAAAACTTGCAGCTGAGTGATCGGATAAAATACCGAGTGCAGGGTACTGGACCACCAGAAAAGTGCTCTCAGAGGACCAAGAGAGAAGCCTCAGAGTGTATTAAAAAAACTGCAGCTGACTTATACTATAAGTTTTCTCCAAAAGAGCTAAATGAACAGGAGAACAACTTTTAAAGAGAGGATTATGGATATGCGAGAGAGAGAAGGAGGAAGAGAGAGAGGAATGGGTAGGGTAAGGGAGGAAGAGTGTGAGAGAGACAATATTTCACCTCCGCCAAGGAGATGTATGTTTTTGCCGGCATGCGTTTGTCTGTTTGTTAGCAGGATATCTCAGAAACGGCTATATAGATTTTAACTTTGCAGGATGTTAGAGTAGCACAAGAGGAACAAGTTATTAGATTTTGGCATATCTACGCCAAAGGACAGCTGAGATATAGGCCAAAGTACAAATCCAGGTCTTTCCAATGGGCCGAATTTCCAATCGGCGTACTTTTGGGTTTTGCTGCCACCTGGCAGTGGAATGCAACAATACCCTACATCAGCCTACAAAAATAACTAATGCACAGAGCTGCCTTGGCGTGGCGGAGGTGCTGCGCTCTCTGAGTGCTTTCTAGTTACTATTTACTTATTATTTCATTTTTTTCATTTTCAGAAGTTTGCTTTTCAACTATCCTCTCATTATAACTGTAACTTTCCCCCAAAGTGGAATGAGGCAAATATGGCTGGTTCATCGACTCTTTAAAGAGGCAGCCTACTCTCTTGATAAGGCATGCCAGAGCCACAAGCCTTTCGAGGGCAACAACCTTTATTCGAATGAATCCCACCCACTTCTTTGACAATCTGAACAAGGTTTTTGACAAACACAAGTTTGAACCACAAAATGTGTGGAACATGGACGAAACGCGTATAACTATGGTCGAAAATCCAGAAAGGGTTATGGCAAGACATGGTGAGAGGCAAATTGGTGCAGCACACCAATTTGGCACACTAGCCTGTGAGTCAATGTACTTGGGATCACCATACCAACGATGTTCATTTTACCAAAATTTTAATCTGACGTCTTTTTGATCGGTCTAGACGCATCAGCAATTGCTCTTTCTGAATGCGTTCATATTGCCATTTCGTAGCGTTTCCCATATTAGTTTTCTGTGTGAGTTTGTATGTTTGTACAGGCTATGTCCGTAGTATTAGTAGCATTCTTCCTTCATATGTATCGCTCTGTTCCAAGTAGTAATCCAGAGTTTGTAAGTTCAGACCTTCACCAATGGCATTTAGACGTTTAGAGTTTGTAAAGTTTAGCTAGTACTAGTTAGCTAGCTTGAGATCTCTTTCCTGCATTGAAAACTGCATTGCCTAAAGAACAGTGCATGCTCGTTATTTATCATTTTTGGAAAGAAATGTGAATCCAAAAAGCTCCTTTCATCATGTCCAGTTGTGCATTAATTGGTGTAGGTTTGCCTGCAAGGGCAAAATCAATCAATAAGTCATTCTGTCAATGATTCTTTTGAATTGAATTATTTTAAAAAGTAGCATTGCAGCTGAGCTGGCGGCTGATGGACAGCAATGGGGATGGAAAATCAGAGTCTATCCAGTCGAGGTCAGGTGCCAAGGTTTTGTGGCAAATCCACCACCAGGCTGCTGAAGGACCTGGGAATCCAAGGCCAACGACGACCTAAATGAAACCTGGGATCGCCCTCTACTTTCTGCTGGAGATCGCCTTCTGCAACTCACGGTTGGCACAACAATCCCCTGTCATCTCAGGCTAACGCATGGCATAAGGGATTGTGCCACCTCGTCCCATCATTTAACCCACCATGCAATATTTATTGAATATTTGACATGATATCACGTGAAAGTTTTTAAATGAAGCAGCTATGATTTTTTCATACAAGGGTAGTACGAAGGAAACATTGCAGCTGTTACCAAGTTACTGGAAACACAGACAAACTTCTATAAACTTATACCCTTTTAAGTCTTTCAAGGTACAGTCACTTTTAGCTGAAAATTAGATGCATCTGTTACATTTTGTGCCCAAGCCCTGTTGAACTTGAATTTCGAACCAAACTTTTGAAAACATAAAAATGGACAAATCTCAAGGGAATAACAAAAACTAGGCTAATGCCGTCTGCGGCGACGGCTTGGGGTATATCCCCGAATGCCCCCAATCCTCCAATTCCCCAATCCTTGAATAGACCCAATACAATATAAAGGCCCTCAAGTCATGACCTTTCATTTGAACTTAATTTCAGGTCAATCGGACAAATGGTTCTGAAGATATGGCCAAAATGGTCAATTTTACGTGACAAAGCTCCACCTTGTGTCAAAATTTTGAACCAAACAGGCATAATGTCATCGTGGGACACATCCTCAGGTCATAACCTTTGCGGTCGGATCAAAAACATTATATCCGTTCGGCGTTCGGGGATATAAATACAATTAAAGGCAAATTTTCATGGACAATGCAATGCAGACCAGAGCGAAATACGGTATAACACACCTTAAGTCCCAAATTACTGTCTCCAGTGCTATATCTTAGTTTTTGTTCATAGAGAATTTAGAATTGAAAGCATTCAACCTTTCAGACAAGGCAAGCTGCCTTCCAGTGCTGACGAGATAAAATGCAGTTTGACTTGACAATGGCTTTGAGACAAAACATGAAATCACTGCAACACTTGTATCACTCCAGAGTGCCGAAAAATGATCGCATTTCAGAGCAGCAGAGATCATTCATGCAGTTTCGGCCTTGTGTACATGACCGCTGTGTCATGTATTCTGTGTCCGTTTGAAGCATTGGATTCGTATGCCATCAGAAATTAACTGTACGTGTACACAAAATGCAAGACGCTCTTGAGCCAGTGGGGCAGGGTAAGGGCAGTATGGGGCTGTGACAGGATTTCGGCTATTCATCCAAATCTGGAGTCTCTTTATGTCCTGTTCTGTTTAATTTTGCGGCGGAATCCTCCGGTAACACACAAATTACAGAGCCATGTATGTGAACTATTCCATTCATGACTCAGTCAGTTCTCTCTACAAGTCCTTGCTTAAAAAGTAAGTATATTTCCTGCCTTACAGTGATGATTGCAGTTATCAGAAAGAGGTGAACTGTACTAGTGAGCCTAATACAAATGTCTTAAATGACAAAATCTCATTTTCCCATTTCAGGATGCCATCAAATATTTTTCATAATCATCCTGATAGCGGCTTGCAGAATTTTTTCGCACGTCGCAAAAATGAAGATGAAATATGTTGGCTTAGATGAGAAGTATACCAAAAGATATTTTTGATTTACAGTGATGTTTAAAAAATATTTTCCCCCTTCAAGTGTGTATCTGCATGACTGGAACGAATCAATCCCTGGATTCTTTATTGAAGACCTTGATTCGAAGTTATGCTAAAGAGTGTAACTGATAGGTTAGTATGAAAGCTTACACTCTTACTGGCCCCTTCTGGACAAGCTCAAACACCCCTGCTGTAAGGTCTCAAAGTGAACAGGGGAAAATGCTGCAACTGGTCAACAGTGACGCCCAAGATCAAGGTGAGAGTCTTAGCCGCTGCTAATTTAATAGCTATGTATTCAAGGATAGCCAGCATGGTTTTGGCGGCAAACATCATTATGACTTGCCAATTGTTTCATCCACAAACCTTCCAATAAATGCACAGTCAGTAGCTGCGACCCCCAGCTGCTGGATAAGCTGATAAGGCATCGAGAAAGGGGATGATATAAAGGAATGGGGCATCCAGTCATGCTGGCTTTGTTCACCCCTTTATGGGGATGCCAAATCAAGGCAGTCCTTGGCTACATATATGTATGCTTGACCCTAATTAAGGCTATATACTGTAACTCAGGACATGAATGTTACTGAGTCTGGAAAAACAATTTCAAAGAAGCAGGACACTCATGTCATTTGGAACTTATTTCCATTTATTTACATAATTTTGGGACAAAAAAAGTGCTGCAAATACAAATGAAGTTGTTTCTCAATTAACTGCTTTGAAAAAAAAAATAGCTAAGAAGTAAAACAATACATTTTTTGGAACGGAAACTCACAAACCGGAAGCGTGCTACATCTGAGGGAGATTCTCTGAGGTATGGCCGTATTCAACTAGTAGTTGCCGAGAAGTGAAAAATGTTCTCCGCCCATCAATGCAGTGATAAATTGTTAATGTTAGCGAGTCTGCCAGTCGACCAGGTTTCTGAGATCTAGATAATAGTGCCCGTACAAAAAACGAATCTCCTAAGGAAGAGGAAATAAAGAAAATGGGAGTCATGCAGTAATAAAAGAACAAGAAGCAAATAAAAGGGGATGGTTTGTATATTTTTCCTGGTTTGCACAGTTTGCGGTAATTCCTGATGTGAATCACCTGCTTCATTGCCCATCATAAAATTTAAATCAATTTGGAGGATGTTTGAAGCAGGACAATCACCTAACCAGTATACAGGTAGGCTACTTGAATATTTTCTTCCCTGCACTACCTACAATACCTTTTGTAGACTACTGTTGGAATCAAAGAATGTGGAAGTGTCATCCGCCCAGTGGCATCTCTGGAACTGATAATTGGTGGGGCCTGGACCATGCCTTTGCGTCAATGATTGTTCCTGGCTTGTACTCAGTTATTGTCTGTTATTAACATGTTTTCCAATTATGACAACATTCCTTTGGCAATCGAAGTTACTGTTTCTCTCTCCATGCAATCTATTAATGACTAAATAATGGGATAAATTCAGATCAGAGAAATTATTTAGGCCACTCAAAAATTGGCCAACGATTTATCAAAGACAAACTGCTCCAAAACATCTGCACTACCTTTTCCACACATCAAGTGATTTAACTGGCGCTTCACGATCGTTTTGTTTAAATAAAATAAAAGACAATTTGAAACGTCTATGTGCAATTCTGAAAAACACAGATTTAAACGCACAAAATTACGCCTCCAGATTAATGATTGTTGCCGTACCAAAATGTACCATACCATACTGGTGTGTTCTAGGAGTGAATCTTTTGCTCAGTCCCTCAAGGACGTTGCATGTCGCGATTGCAACTATTAAAGCAAATTCAACCAATCCACGCAAATTTCTTGCAGACAAAAAAATAAATCGGCAAGACATTACAACTTTCATTGCCACTTTTTGAAAAAGTCGCCATAAAAAAATCAATAAAAAAATCAAAAAGCCGGGAAAATCCTAGAAGGATTGTTTGTCAATTATGCGAATGATTGCGTACAAGTCAAGGGTTAGTAAGTTCTAGCCTTGAATCCCATCCATTTTCAGGGTTTCTCATGCTCACACGCTGGTTCATGAAATGACCACATTTTTTTACATATTAACGCATTAGCTGACCTCATGAATCTAGTCGATAGTTATTTTATATAGCCAGCTTTTCTTAATGTTTGTTGTACAATAATAGCCAGTTAGGTTCTAATTCCAATTGAAGCACTGATTACTAAAACCCCACAAGTCAAGTCAAGTCAAGTCAAGTGTGACTTATGGGGTTTTAGTAATAGGTGCTTCATTATCAAAAGGTGACCAACACCTCACCAGCTTGCTCCCGTAACTACTTGTCTGTTGGCCTGGCTTCATTTACCTCATAATCACTGCAGTGATTGGTGTTCAAAGACTTGCCTGACTCTAAGAAAATCTGGCTCTTAAGTCTGCATGAGATAGCTTCAAATTGAGGGTCCTGCATAAACTTATGGATGGAACTGGGCACACAACATTTTTGAGCATGTTGGAAAAAAGTGAACCACGCAGCACAACATAAATTTAGAATACACAGCATGCAGTAATCTGCTGTTAATACGTCAGAATATAAGACACATCAATTTTAAAAACACAGATGTACTTCAAGCTAAATAATTCAACGCTATAGAAAAGTTTTCTCGCATATTGGAGGTAAAAAGTTCTCCGTAGAAAAATGTGTAGGTTGCCATATTTTCACGTCACCAAAGAACTACTGCCACGTTTGTACTGTTACTGTTACTGTTACTTGCGGACTGTTACGAATTCGAATACTTTACGTGGGTTTAGGTGAATTTACGCGAACCAAACTCCTGATGCAGAGGTTTACTGCATTGTGGATCAGCCCTATAATGCTTTTGTTCTGTACTTTACGTATGAGAAAATAATTAAAAACTGGATGAAGCAGTAATCACTGAATAATGTTATTTGTGGTCATGAGGAACTCCATTTCCCTTTTAAAGATTAACGACAAATAAAAACAGTGGTCTTATGCATTGTAATTGGTGAGCAACAGCCAAAATCCCTTTTTGTTGGACTTAACAGGTCATCTGTTTGGTATACGGCATAAATAAAGTATTCAACAACAAATTTGCACAGTTTCCAATAGCTTTCCTGCTTAGGAGGCACTTGGCTTAAGCAACAATGGAGACAATGAGTAGACACAGGGCCAGATTGTGTAACACTTGCGATGCAAAAACTTTAGCTGTGGAATAAACTGAGACATTAAAATACTAGTCAGAGAATGTAAAAGTCCCCTGCCAATGATCAGATGCACACATGCACAGCTTGACAGTGTAAATCAATAGCCCCCCCTACCGACCAGTCAAGTGGTAAAGGACTAAAAAGTAATTTTGAAAGGCCACTGGAAGTAGTTCAAGAGATATTCTCCAGAAATGGAACTGAGGTTAAGGTCATGAGTAAAAGGTCACATAAAATGTGTCTAAGAAGTTGTAGGTCAATTTTAATACTAGCATTTGTGTCCTTGACCTAAACTTGGTCGTTTTTGTTGTGCCACCTTAGAAGATCAGATGAATTTCAAGAAGATTGAGAATTGCGCAAAGTGGACAAGGTCAAAGGGAGAAGTTCAAAGGCCACAGGTCAAGCATTCAAAAGGAGCAACTGGAGGGTAAGGCCAAACTACAACAGCAATTTTCAAATTGCCACTGCTTACAATGTCAGGTGAATGCGCTCTGGAAACAAAGAATAGTGATAGAGGTCATCGCTGGAAGGTCAATAATCTGAGATGATGAAAAAGGTAACAGGAAGCTTTAGTTAAAGCCATGTAGTCCGATTAAAATGTTGAGGGGGTATTTTATAGTTTCAGAGTGATAGCTCAAGATGGATCCTGACAAGCAGGGATGGACATGCAAGGCTTAGATCAATAGTTCCTCGAACTACCCATTTCCGGCTGTGGACTATTAAATGTGGCTAGTGGCCTCCTGTGTGAGGGTAAAAGACTGGGGACGAGTGTCTGGTTTCCCCCCTCGTTACCTATTTCCACCAACTGCAAATTAAATCTTCACAGGTGAAAACAAAGGCAGTAACCTAGATTAAACAATCACTATTGTTTCAGTTATGGACAAGACTTGGGTAATACCTGAGAAGCAGATGAGATTGGTCAGTCATGAAATTAGTGTCTAATGATTATTATGACTTCAGTATGCTGTTATGTGTCTGTAAGTGGCAACCAGCACTTCTAACACTTGGTAATATTTTGTTGCGGGGTGTGATAACGTGCTGTAAACATCAAGGACATTCCCTCTACCCTAATCAAAATAAAACTGATCTCTTCGGCAATCCATAAATCTCTCAACCAAAGACCAGAGAACCAATTTGTCAGAAATTGTTAGACCATGTTCACAAAAAAAAGAGTCACTGCCCATAGTTTGTGGCTTCAGAGGGATATGTTTAGTAGTGCGTCAGGAGGATTTAGAATAGCATTTTTAGCTGCGACCAAGCAGCTCTATAAACGCTTCTGTCTGTCCGTCCGTCCGTCTGTGACACCTTTTTCACCATGTTCCTGTTGTGGTATCATCATGAAATTTTCAGGAGTCATTGACCTTCACCAAAGTGATGTCCATGCACAAGGTCAAAGTCAAAGGTCAAAGGTCAAGTTCACAGAGGTCACGATCTTGTTTGTGGGTTTTCGCGCTGTAAGTTAGAATTCATGGATTACTATGAGATTTTGGAAATAGCTTCTAGGCATAGAGGAAGTGTTCCCTATTGTCCCAAATCCCAAGGTCACACGGGTAAAAAAAGTGTCAATTTTGCCCGATTTGACGGTTTTCGCACCGTAACTCAAGTTTAATTCGATCAATGGCTATGAAATCTTAGGACAAGCTTCTTGGTATAGAGCAGGGGTTCCCTATTCATTTTCAAGGTCATCTGTCGAATCCCAAGGTCACACCGGTCAAAAAAGTGTCGATTTTGCCCCGATTTCACAGTTTTCACACCGTAACTAGAGTTTAACTTGATGGATGGCTATTAAATCTTACAACAAGCTTCTTGGTACAGAGGAAGGGTTCCCTATTGATTTTCAAGGTCATTTGCCAATTTCGAGGTCACACTTGTACAAGAAACCACCAGTCATGGACACTAGGCCACGTGACGGATGCTAGGCCAGGTCGCAGCTATTAGATCCCTCTCATCTACTTGTTCTGTAACAGGTTGTGAATTGACTGCTGTATCGATACTGTATGTAGACTGCATGTAGACTCTTTTTACATGAGCTGTTGACATTTTGCAATCTTCTGTTATGGTCCACACCAGTGATCAAGTGCGAAGGCAGTGAAGTTTATTGACAGCAGTACAGTATAGACTGCAGACAGAACCCCTGATGATGAAGTGGGGACTGAACCTCAGATAATGATAGCACAGTTCAGCACATATGAAACAGGCAAGGTTGAGCAACGCTGGCCAGCGGCTTCCAGGATGCAGCCGGCACCAAACTGTAGCAGAAGAGAAGGGTATAGTTTGAGAAGAGCTCAGTTCCAATCCTGATGACCGTAGAAGAATTGTTGTTTTTTTTTCCTAACAAACTGGGAAAGGAGAATAAAACTGGTAGGGTATACAAGAATGCAGTCCCAGTCTTGGACCCTGATCAGGATTGGAAGCTTGTTTGAATTAACTAAGTGACAAAAGAAACAGCGGTCACTAAAATACTTGTTGCATCAGACGAAGACAGAGAATTTCTATTATCAATACAGACTGGGTTTTTAGTACGAATGCGGCTTTACAATCCAGCCAATTGCACTCAAAGCAGAGGGCTTAAATACCTGTCACGCGGTCATTGGATAACAACCAGGGCAGGAGACACCCCAGACAGAAACTAATCACAAGAGACATACACCAGACACGCAAGTTGCTGAATTGAGAGACACAAGGAAATCACTCCAGGGTTGTGACAGTTTTCCTGTTTTCCCCGCCTAAAATGATATTATGAATTATTGGTAAAACCTTTCATGCACACAGAATGGGATGTTTTGCACAGCAGTTGCCTTTTAAGTCATGAATATCATCACAACTGTGTAACCTAATTTGGACGTGCAGCATCTGGTTTTCAGATTACAGTTATATAGAAGTCATTATGACTGCAGGCAGTAAACATTTGAAATGGATAAATAGGAAATAAATTATTCATTCAGGAATAATTTTACTTCTTAAACCAACTATCACGACACATCTGGAGCCAGAAAATGCTCAAATCAAATTTAAATGAGACACTTCTTACAAGAGTGGCACACAGGGATAACCAGTTGGATCAAGACATAATGGCAATCATAACTGCTAGGGTGACACAATAGCTGTTTATTTACCGTACATTTTTATTTTCTTTGAAGAAATCAACCAATATAACAAACAGACCCTAATGAGATGCCGATGAGTTCAATATCACATCCTCAGATATTAAATCTGCATGAATGCCTAAAATCCATCCACTACAAAAGCACAAACCTATATGGTTAAAATCTGTGATTAGGAGTTGAGTAAGATTAAGAAACACAAGCCTTTCATCTCAAAGTTGTGAATAGAATAAATGAAAGAGTAGCTCTAATGGATACAGCACCAGACTGTTGCTGAGCAACAGGGAGTGGAAAAGTTCAATTCTTTACTGGCTCTCGAAGAACCACTACCTCAGCATCCATTTTAAGAAGAACAGCAGGTGCATTTTGGCTGAACTAGTGCAAGCCACATGACCACTTTTATCCTGTGGCCAATATGGCAGCCAGTAGCCTCAGAACCCTGAAATTCACTCAATCTCGAGATGACTAAATTGTCCTTTACGTGCATCTATGGGCAATGAATTTAATGTCACAAGTGTGTATGTACAACCCAAATTTCAAAAAAGTTGGAATACCATGTAAATTGTAAACAAAAGCAGAATGCAATGATTTGTAAATCTCATAAAACCCCCTTTTTATTCACAACTGAACAGTGTCAGATGTTGAAAGTGAGTAATTTCACAAAAATATTTGCTCATTTTGAATTTGATGGTAGCAACACATCTGAAACAAGTGTTTGCCACTAACATGGCAATATCCCCCACCGCCCCAATTTTATGAGTCAATACGGACGGACGGACGGATGGAGCCCAATGCTAAAAAGTTGGGAGAGGGGCAACAAAAGGCTGGGCTGGAAAAGTAAGTGGTACTAATAAAAAACAGCTGGAAGAGCATTTTTTAACTAATTAGGTTAAAGGAGGCCTATTTTGCCAAATTTATATTTTGATCTTGGACTCCCCTAGAGTACCCCTGATTGTTCAAAGTCCAAAACAGGGTCCTTGTTTAGCTCACACTGCCATCCTAAGAAAAACCCATTTGTAGTCCATTGTAGTCTCTGCCTGAAACACCCCTCATTGGGGTGGCTCTTCCGCTATAGCCCCCACTATAGCTCCCCCAGCCAGCTCTGTGGAGGGCGGAGTTGGGCAGGACGAGGCAGCAGAACGCAGTTTTCCGGGTCGTCCTCCCGGGAGTGAAACGTGAGACACCGCTGCCATCTGATAAGGAAGCGGCGGGCAAATTCCACAATCTAACGCAGTACATGTGTATAGATCTAATGAAATGAACTTGTTCTAATAAACGCAGTGGCGAAAGTGGAGGACGCAGAGCAAAAGTCTGGCAGCTCAAGCAGGAATTTGCTATTGGCTACAGTTTGCTACAGCAACAGTGGTGAGTACAGCGGTTTTTCTACTCTATAGCTAGGATGCAGGGAACGCTAGAATCTACTCCATATAAACACATTAGCAGGGCTCGCAAGTTTTGAATGCAGGCTCGCGTGAGATTTTCTCCAGGGCGGGTGCATGATCCTCCAGTTTTCAAAGGTGCATAGTAACTTGAGTACATGCACTTAAGTTGTTTTTTTTTGAGGATTTGAACATTACTTATGATTTATTTAAACAGGGATTTTTACTCTACTACATTTAAAATATTATACTTTCACTTCGTTACTTTGACACTGGCAACTTAGTTACTCGTTTCAAATTAAAATATTAATTGAATTCATCGTTTACGGATTATTCGAATTTGGCGCGTTCGCGAAGAACAAAGGTGTATCTTTATGCAGATGTGTCCGCCAGTGGACGTGGAGCTGCAAATTTATGTACGCAGTTACAATATTCTATCACTAAATGGCAGACCGGGATCGGTCGCGGAAGTTTTGTGCGCATTGTAGGCTATTTGCAGAATGAATGCTGACCGCGTTATCCGTCGCATCTCGTTGTCAGACGTAAGAGCTCAAGTAGGCGAGCAATTAAACACTCCGATATACAAGTATCTATCTTGTATCTGCATGTTGCGTGTATATTTCCTTTTACTTTGCAACATCAAGCATTTTACAACACAGCGAACAGCTGTGATTAGCGTCATGAATATGAGTTAGCTGGCCAGCTACGGCATTCGCAAATGCTATTTGACATGAGCTTAAAAAATTGATTTCAACTTGCTAGCGTTTACGCTTGGAGTAGTTGTTAGATATTGAACAAGATAATGTTTAGCCATACCTGTACTTTTTTTTATTTCAGTGGGACTCCCAAGAATAATAAAGGCAATATTATATTATTCTTTTGTGTATTTGTATCATTTTGTCAGTCACAAACAAGAGATGTTGCGGTACCACCTGTGACACCGGATCGGAGCAGGGTTTGTTTTCAGCCAAAATACACTACATGGAGGGCAGAGAGCCCTCACTCTCCCCGTAACAAGTTAAAGTCAATTCATCTAATGTTATGGCCCCAATTTGTTATTACATTTACAACATAACAGCAACAGCAACAGCAAGGGATGACAGACACAATTTAAAACTTAAACACATTTAATTAAACGGACAATAACGACTAACTACTCTACTATCTACAACTACGACCAAGATTGAATAGAAAACAAAAAAAAACAGAAATAGTTACAGTCCTTGTGGGTTTGCTGGTGATGTCCTGGGCAAGGAAAAATGCTCTGGGGCACAGGCAAAAATCCACAAAAGAAAACTTCACAGGTCTTGAACAGAATGACAGGTCTGGTCACACGTATCCTTCTTCATGCAATTTCTCCTACTACTTTACTGTCTCAATTCTTTTCCTTATATACTCTTTTGCAGACCCCACCCACATTTAGACCTCTTTTTTTACTTTTCGGGGACTTGCCCCAGACATGTCAGGTCATGCAAATATCCTGCATAGTTCCTCGACTTTAATAAGCAGCCATTGTAAAAAAAAAAAAAAAAAAAATTAATTTATGAAGTGATTACCTGATTTCGGGCTTCCACTTCCAGCTCTTCTTTGACGTCTGCACACAATAGCATTCGCGCGCGTGTGGAGAACGTGATTACGGTGCTGCCATTTCACCTAGCAACAAGAAATACGATTTTCTGATTGACTGATAGGTTGCTGATTCAAGCAGGGCAATCTACCTTCCCCTCATCCATTCATAGATATGTGCGGCGATTTTATCAGGTCTCAGCGTGAGAAATGTCATGTGTGGCGTGAGAGCATGTGAACTTTTTGAAATGCGTGACTGTCACGCTCAATGTGTGAGACTTGAGAGCCCTGCATTTGTAGAACGGGTCGACTTGCCCAAGGGTAGATCAGAGACCGTAGAAATCCGGTGGGTCTGAGTTTAGAGGGAAACATGGACTGTGAGGAGCAGCTGAAAGTGGACCAATAGCTTATGGACTGCTTCGGTGTGTATTAGACCTGGTGGTTTGTGTGTATAGCTGTGGTGTGTTGTTGGCATGGAGAAAGGAACAGCTTCCGAGCTGGTATATGATGGAGGGGCTAAAGCTCCAGGCTAAACGGCCTTTTCGGAAATTTCCCGTGGTAATGGTTTACTTATTGCTTTGGAATAACCAGCTTTTCCTCACGGAAAATGGGTGCGTTATGGATAGTGTGCGAGAGCTAGATAGAGCTTAGGTTTTGTCATATACATAATGCAGGTTTTACAGCCCGTAAGTTCCGTTTGCGTGAACTGTTGCTAATGTGGAGCTAGTGAATCGGTCACCCTTACAGGAAAGAATTTAATATTCAATCGATGGCAATTCCGAGAAATCATTTGTTATACCGGACACATTATAGCCTGCGCGCTTCCCTATTGCTTACATCAGTAGCATCAGAGAGCTTGCCCAGACATACGAGATGTATCAGCCTGACCCCGGTTGTGGATAAATAAAGCGATCATTTCCCAAGCACCCAACAATGCGTCCCAAGCTCTGCAAAACCTACATCTGGTCTAACTGCAGCCCAACTCAGCAGACACATACAGCACGTCACCGGTTGGCTTCAACTGTAGTGGCTACTATCAGGCAACATTATGATGAAACATTGACGCTTACCGAAGTAACACAAGCATACCGATCATAATTGCCGCATATAAGTTAACCAGGAGCTTTTTTAATTAGCAGAGCACGCGAACTAACATGCAGTAGCTGATAAGCGGTCATGACTTTGAATGTAATCTGTCGTGCGAAAAATTAGTTTTGGTCCGGTGTGAAAGGTGCTTAACACGCCCATAACGCCTGTATTCACATCTTTGCATTGACTTTGAATATAGCTAATCTGTCGCGCGAAAAATTACTTTTGCATCCGGTGTAAAAGCAGCTTGACATGCCCATAACGTGTGTATTTGCATTTTTGCATTGACTTTGAATGTAATCAGTCACACGAAAAATTAGTTTCGCGTCTGGTGTGAAAGCTGCTTAACATGCCTATAATGCGTGTATTCCCGTCTTTGCATTGACATTGACTGTAGGCTAATCTGTTTCGCAAAAAATTTGTTTTGTGTCTGATGTGAAAGCAGCTTTATGGATAGTACGCAATAGCTAGAGAGAGCTCAGTTATGTTACGAACATAATGCAGGTTTTGCAGACCATAAGTTCCATTAGCGCGGACAAGTTGCTTATGTGGAGCTAGCAAATCGATCACTTCTACAGGAAAGTTACCTATTTGATCTCTTATTAGCCACAACATTTTCTAAAGGGGGATGAAATTATGTTAAGGTAGTGCAGACAAATCATTTGTTATACCGGTACAGCTTCTGCATTTTGCATTGCTTTCACGGTAGCACCAGAGAGCTTGCTCAGACATTTGTGAAATATCCGGCTGATCCCGGTCATTGATAAGTGAAGGGATCACTAACTGTAGTGACTACAATTGGGCAACGTTATGATGAAACTGCCCCATGGATGCTTACCAAAGTAACAAAAGCATACCGATCAGAATTATTGCATAAAAGTTAACCAGGAGCATTTTTAATTAGCACGGCACGCAAACTAACATGCAGTAGCTGGTAACCGAGCGGTCATCACCATAGAGACAACCCTTGCAATAGGTACCCTTGCAATAGGTTTTACAGACAGCAAGTTCTGTTACCGTGAACAGCTGTACTAAGCATTCAAATTACAAACAAGTATTAACAGTTAGCTTCAAATGAGGTTTATGTTCACACACCTTCTGTAGAATTTCCCCTGATATCACTCTTGCATATTTAGGACACAAACATTAGCAACAGTAACTTGGCTACGTTAGCCGCTATACTACAGCCAGAATCATCTGGCTATCACTTCAGGTTAGCTTATGCAGTAAAACCAACTTACAGCTTCTGTGTCTGTGAGTCACGGACAGTTGCGACCGATACAGGCTTTATCTTCAGATATTTTACCAAGCCTGCTTTTGAGGCCAGTCGTTAATGCTTACTATCGCTCGCGGTCCTGCTAGCCATCCGTAACACCTTAGCTTCACTTACATTATTTGCTGCTATATCGTTACTTACTGCTTGTGGCTTCGAGCGCTTGATAGATGCTGCTGCTTCAGGTTTGAGAAGCAGCTGAAACGCTTATCCTGTGTTGAATTATCCTTTATTTATAAAGCTGTCTTTGTTGAAATGCTGACCACAAGCAGCTAACGTTCCCTTTGGCCGTGGCTGTTTGCTTCCAGCAAACAAAAAAAGCTACCCACTGATTTCTGGTGGCATCCTCTTTTGGAAGAAAAATAAGTGTTTTACTTCGCGTCCAAAAGTTTACAGACAAGCAGCTTTGGGAGAGATATTGACAAAACTGCACCTCAAATGATCTGCGGTACTTCTTTTGCATTTCCAAAAGTGTCGACCCTTCTAAGGCATAGTATGATCTGCCGTTGTTAGTGCCTCCTAGAATAGTTTCCGGTGTGGGCAGGTCCAGCGCCGTGATTGGCTCTGGCTAGGTCTGTACTAATTGGAAGGCACAACCTGATGTCAGGTTTTGCCCAGATCTCACGAGGATCTCGGGAGGAGCTGTTCAGAGAGGAAATCACAGTCATGAAATCACGTTCTTGGATTATGGCAAAACCCCTGTATCTTATGTTTAGAAACTTTTCAGAGGTTGAGGATTGACAACTAAAATTAACATTTCTAATATATATTAGAAATTAATAGCCCTTTTGCAGCGAGTGATCACGTGACAACATCCCGCATAGCAACAAGTCTCTGGTGAGCAAGCTAACCAGACATTCCTTGACAACACCAAGTCCTTGAGTGGTCAGGAAGTTCAATACCAACAATATAGAGTCTGTTTCTGTAATTTGTATTTCAGTTGACGGCTTGGTTTTTCAGATATAGTTAAAGAAAGTTTAGATAAATTGTTCTAGCTGGATTTTTAGAACAAAACAACGAGCTTTGACCAATTATCAAGGTCAATTGCTTTACACTTGACGAGACGTTCTCAAGTATGTTTTCAACGGATTTAACACTCGTATTTATACCGTCAATCGTCTCAGATTTTGTAAAACCTCTGAATTTGACTTTGTAGAGTATCCAGGCACTCGGCATTCACTGATAAAAATAATTGGTCTTTACAATCAGGCCATTTTACATCCAAATAAGCTTATGTGTGAAGCAGTGGCTGCTCATGAACAGGCAAAAGGGGAGGCTCTAACAATCCCTTACAAAGAACAATTGGTCATGACCTGTTTTTAATCATTCATTTTAACTGCCAATACAGAAACTCCTAAAACTCTCAACATTCAGGTGTGGCCAGTTTTCATTTATAACGCACACCAATTATGACTCCGGACTTCCCATGCTTTTCTTTACTCAGCGGTTGGAAACAATACACGTTTTACGATCATGTAAATGAAGTAAGATCATTTGAAATGTCTTTTTGCAATTCAATTGCTTTCACTGATCTTACTTTATTTAAACAGTTTAAATGATCACGAAACATATGCATTGCTTCCAACCCCTGAGTAAAAAAAAGCTTGAAAATCAGAGTCCTAACGCAGATGAAACTGATAAATTATTTGGCCGCAAAACGGCCTCATCGTAAAAAAACAATTATTTTTATCAGTGAAAGCTGTGAGCCTTGATACTCTACAAAGTCAAATTCAGAAGTTTTACCAAATCTGGGGGGATCGGCGGTATAAAAACGAGTGTTGAAAACATACTTGAGAACGTCTCGTCCAGTGCAAAGCAATCGACCTTGACAATTGGTCTCTGCTTGTTGTTTTCTTTTAAAAATCCAGCTAGAGAAATTTATCTAAACTTACTTTAACTATATCCGGAAAACCAAGCCATCAACTGAAATACAAACTAGGCTTATGCCGTCGGAGGCGACGGCTGGGGGTATATCCCCGAACGCCCCAATCCTCCTATTCCCTAATCCTTGAATAGACCGTTCATTTGAACTTCATTTCAGGTCAATCGGTCAAATGGTTCTGAAGATATGGCCAAAATGGTAATTTTCCATCTCAAAGTGCCACCTGGTGGCAAAATATTGAACATACAGGTATGATGTCATCATGTGACACGCTTGCACATAGTTTCATGTCAATTGGACAAATAGTTCCAAAGATATAGCAAAAATGGTGAATTTTATGTGACAAAGCTCCACCTTGTGTCAAAATTTTGAACCAAACAGGTATAATGTCGTGGGACACATCCTCAGGTCATAACCTTTCATTTGCACTTGATTTGAGGTCAATCGGACAAATATTTCCAGAGATATGATAAAAACAGTGATTTTTTCCGTTTTTGGCCCCTGGTGGCCAATCTAGAAATTGTAAATTGTCCAAAATCAAATCGGCTCTTCTTCTTTGATACTTACTTATATGCAAAACTTGGAATTTCTAATTGAAATATTACTGCAGTTATTGCGTTAACATGTAAATCAGTTTTTGGCCCCTGGTGGCCAATCTAGACATCGTAAATTGTTCAAAATCGGATAATTTTTTCCTCTTTACAATACTTACCTATGTGCAAAACTTGAAATTTGTAATTGAAATATTACTGAAGTTATCTCGGAACAGTGATTTTTTCAGTTTTTGGCCCCTGGTGGCCAATCTAGCGATATTAAATTGTCAAAAATTGAATCAGTTCTTCCTCTTTATGATACTTACTTATGTGCAAAATTTGTAATTTGTAATTGAAATAATACTGAAGTTATCGCGTTAACACGTGGTGCGGCGGCAGCGGCCGGACCAAAAACATAAAATCCCCCGGAACGCCATTCCGTGTTCGGGGAAATAATAATGAGTACAGAATGAGTTATTCTCGGACCATCTATCGCTAATCCCTGTTAACAATAATTTTTATAACAATTAAATAATAATAATAAAAATAATTAACAATCCCCGGCCCCCTGAGGCTACTTGACCCTCAACTGACCCTGCCTCTCCCATTTCAAATTTACTTGAGATAAATTATTCGGTTTCTCTAATACCCAGCGAAATATCAGTGCAGCAAAAATATGTACGGTAATCAGTAAATCACTAAGAATTTACAGTACTTCATTCTCACATTCACTCAATACATTTTAAACAACACTGTGACAATTAACCCCCTATATGTTGACTGCACATGTAAAGAATATTGGAATACTGGTGCGACAATAAATTAATCAAACATGCTTATTAGGTTTAGTTTTCCAGCCTTAACATCATGAGGCCACTCATTTTCCAGCCATGAAAATGAAGATTGTGTTATAAGTACCAAAGCGTGTTTTACATTGAAGAGATGTGTTTTGCGTGTGATTATTAAAAAAATTATAGCATACACAATTTTCCCTGCAGTAGCCTTCATGAAATATAGGAGTGTCGAAGCTCAGTTTTAATGGCACAGAAGCGAGTTGTCTACCTTCCGTTGTTTACTCCCTGACATTCACACATACAGTAAAGGTCAATTTATTACAAACACCTTTCATTTTTTGAATTTGGTCAGTTTTTCTTAAATTAAAATATATTTTCAACAACAAAAAACAGAATAACATAGAAACACATTTCTTAACTTGAAATGTGCAAAATTATTTGTTATGAGATATACATATTCAAATTCGACTGTCTACAAACCACCCACCCCTAGCCTTGATTACAGCCTGTCATATCCGAAAAGATGACAAAAATCATCCAAATTCTGAGAAATGCAGGGTGTTCGTAATAATTTGGCCTGAAGTGTAAAAGCTCAAGACCCAAATTTTGGAACACAGTTGAATCTGATCCAGGTAAAAACAGTCAATTATCACACCTGTCAAAGAAAGCTCAAATGAGAGTAAATAAAAGGCACTCTTCGTTAATTAACCAAAGATCATTGATATAATAAGAGTGAGATGATATGGTCATTTGAGAATATCATAGTCATAAGAGAATAAAATAATCTCTTGAGACTATCAAAATCATTTGAGATAATTTTTCTGATAGTTATTGTGACTTCATTCCCGAATGCATTGTTTGTTTAGGAAATAAGCACGGGTGCCATAAAAAAATGCATTACATGCAAACCTCTATGATACCGCAGCACAGACTCACACTAAGTTCTACTGTCCAACCACTGTGTAAAGTGAATCTGGAGCCTTACCACCATGCGAACGATCTTGGTTATGTTTCCGAGAAGAATACATTTTCACAGACAACGTGTTGTGATTGGTCAAATACTCTTCCGGCATGAAGAATTTTTAAGTTGAAGATGACAGCTTCCTCTTCCCAGATTTTACCGGGCTGAATTACAAACTTATCTATGTGGCTTTTGAAGACTGTGGAAGAGATTGTCAAGTTTGAGAGACTACTAAGTGCAGATAATGAATCTAATAGAGATAAAAAATATCCTCATCTCATTTTTGCATTTATCTAACTGTACGGTAGTTCAGTTTCTCATTTCCCCTGAAATACTCAATAAGCAATCATAAACCTGCATAAGATGCATATGACTGAGGCAAATGGTATGTTTTTCTACTAGTCAGATTTAAAGTGAAAGTCAACTTTCACACAAAACCAACAGAAGACATGAAGTAGACATGAATTGATTTAAAACTTAATTAGAAAATTGTCAGATTTCATATCATCTGAAAGGGGGTGCAATACTCTTTCAAATTATCAACACTTTTCGCCCGGAGATGATAGTGGAAAAGAGTGACGTAGACGTAAAATGGGCTTTTAGCAACCCCCTGTATCACCCTGCAAAAGCACTGTGAATCGGGCAAAGAGCTGTGATGTGACTTGTGGGATCAGTTCTGACACATATGCTATCATACGTATATTTCACATTGAAAACAAGATGTTGAAATCCACAAAAAAAGTCGGATTTTTTGCTTTACTTGGACATCAAAGTTGAAGAGGATGAGTCAAGTGCAAGTTCAAGAACTTGCGACAGTGAAGATGACGATGGAGTGGCAGAGGTAGATGGAAGATGAGGAAGAAACAGGTGATGACAGGGATGCAGCAGAACGCTAACAGCTACCGGAAGCGTAGCGACTGGCGCGAACCGGAGCAACCCTGGGGTGCGTTTCCTAAACTCATGGTTGCTAACTAACTTAGTTGGAATCATTGTCTGTATATGGTTGAATTAACGAAGTAAGTTACTAATGCAGGATAACTAAAAGACACTCCAGGTGCTGGATGGGAGGAGACACAGCATGATTTCACACGAGTGTTGTGAAAAATTATTTTAAATTAGGTGGCTCGTTCCATGATGGAAACAAATCTCTGCAGACACTGATACCCACCGAACCTGGATTAGAGTAATGCTTTCCTGGTTCATTCAAGCTCAATAAACCACTTGTCCTTTAGCCTCTTTCTCTCACCCTCCCTCCCTCGATTCCCTTCCTTTACCACTCTCTTTCTTATAATAACCGTGTCAAAAGTGAAGGGAAAAGCAAAGAATACTGACGATGAGTACTGACAAACCATTAAATCTCAGTGACATCTCCCCTCTACAACCCTGCCTTTGCCCGCTGCTGAAGCCTGCCATGGCTTAGATAAAGATGGTAAAGGCGGTGCTCCCAATGCAGCACAGAGGGCCACCGAGAGCCTGCTAAAGAATGAGCTTGTCCATACTGCCAGAAACACCCCAGCATCCATAAAAATGCTATTTATGAGCCACTGCAGCAAGCTGAAGTAACAGCAAGCTTCTTTGGTCAGAACTAAGCATACCCAGTTAGGAATATTCAAATGCATTGCATCAGGCTGGAGGTGGGGTGGATTTGAAGGTTATTATTTGAGTAAGTAGCAAATAAAATTAAATTGTAGAATATTTTATTTTAGACAGTAATCTTGTAGTTGTGATCAGAGGCTTGAGGCTTTCATGGTTCTGTTCAGTCAGTGAATATATTATTGAACACAGCCAATGTACCGCAGTGCCTAAGGTTGTTTTAAAAATTCGCCTAATAGCCTTTCTTACCACTAATGGCATAGTTCTACATAAACGAAACATCTAGAGATATTTCAGGTGTAAAACAGACCCAGTTGCATACAACAGTGTAATGTGGACATATAAACACACAATAATACTAATAATACTCAAGTGTATTTTATTACAGACAGCATGAAGACAAAGTGCAGTATTTAATGCTTTGTCTGGACAACTTCATATCATTTAGAGATGTACATTCCTGTCATTGAGGCCTGCAACACATTCCAAGAAAGATGAAAGTTCTTTCAGGAGCAATTGAGGGATAGTTATTTGGTATGAATGTAAAAAATAGTGCCATGGTCACTGTTGCTCACTTCGTTTATTTCAGGCTGTTGTGTCATGTAAGCTCACATCAGTAGTATTTTTTATGCTTACGTTCAATATTGGGAAAATAGACACCTGTTGTAATTTGTGTAGAAAAACAAAAGCAAAAATTTCAAGTAAAATTCAGCATCATGGTTTGATGTTTCATCATGTCATCTTTTTGCAGCTCAGTGCTCTTTTCATAGCGCAGCTCCATTGAAATATCAAGCCCTAGACATCAGATCATTGTGCCCAGCATTATATACCGCAGAGTTACTCAGCTTGCTATTGGGCTTAGGTGTGGCGCTCAATGGAGTAGTATTGTTCCCAATTAAGAGCTAAGATTTTCATTTTTAATATCCTCAATAGCATGCCTGTGCAAAGTCTCAGCATTCTAGCTGCTTTCAAATGCTCTCCAGCATGATATAGTGTAATTTTAAATATGGCCCACTGGCGGCTATGATCGAGGTTGACTTTTGTCACCTTGAACATATTTTAATCTGTGCATCCACATGTATCTGCCCACTAAATTTCACATCAATCCCTTCAGTGGTTTGACAAAAGAAGATCAAAGTTCATGCAGACACAGACAGTGCCACGTGATCCCATAAGCTCCCTTTGGTCCGTTGTGCTAAAAAATTTAAATAGCTGATATCACCTAACAATTATTATCATGATGTAGTACAGAAGCATCATCCAGGAAAAGGCCAGATCATCATCCAGGAGCCACAGGTAGAAGTTCACCAATGTGCCCACATGTGCGTGAGAAGATCATTGAAAGTCTTAAAAATAATGTTCCTCAAATAAAGATAGGGTGGGGTTCACCTATTTCACCCTCTATGGTACATAACACAGTTAAAAGATTGAAGGAGTCTGTCGGAATTTCTGTGCATAAAGGGCAAGTGTTCAAGCCCAGGCTGATTACCAGTGATCTTCTCAGCCTGCACTGCATTAAGAGCCATTTATCTATACGTGATGGAACCACATTAGCTTTAGACTACTTTGCCGAAATTTATGAAGTGCAACATCCACAAATGCTGGTTAAAACTTTTTTGTGTGGACAAAAAGCCTCAGACAAATAGCGTCCATGAGCACCATTGAATTATCTGGGCTCAGAGACGTTTGAGATCTGTACCGTTACCTTCTGCCCTGTGGGGTTTAACCCCCCAATCTCAATAAAACTCATCTTCACTGAAACTTCCTGGTCTCGCATTTGGTTCCTGAATGATACCTCACAGTACGTTCTGACCAAAATGAAACCAGCGAGTCTCCACCCTCTGCAGTCAGCTGTGAAGGAGCAGGGCGCACAACTAGAGTTTCAGCAGCAGCAGCTACGGGCCCTGATGCAGCACATGCAGAGGATGTCCCACCAGATGGCAGACCTCACCTGCTCCTTACAAAATGCACAGTCCCACTACGCTCGCCCGCAATCCCGCAACTACCACTCTTGCTTCTGTGCCAATGCCTGTCTCCTCCTCACCTGCTCTGGTGCACGAACCACGCCTGCCCCCTCCGGAGAAATATGACGGCGTACCTGGATCCTGCCGCGCCGTCCTGATCCAGTGTAAGCTGATCTTCAGCCTTCAACCTGCCACCTTCCCTTCTGAGCAATCCCGTGTGGCATACATCATCACGCAGCTGATCGGGAGAGCTAAGCAGAGGGCTACAACGGCCTGGGAGGCAGGACTTCCATGCGTACAAACATCCAGTCTGTTGGACGAGGAAATGAAGAGGGTGTTCGATTGCTCCAGACATGAGCATGAAGCGGGGTGAGAGATTCTGCGACTCCGTCAAGGCACCCGTTCCGTCTCCGACTATGCCATCGAGTTTCAGACCCTCGCTACAAACAACAAGTGGCAGCAGAGAGCCCTATACGACGCCTTTCTCCATGGACTCTCGGAACTAATTAATGACAAACTCCTTCCATGTGACTTGGCTGAAGACCTTGACCTGATCATAGAGCTAGCCACCCGGATCGATTCTCGTTTGGAGGAGCGTAGATGGACTTCCAAGTCACAGGGGCTGTCCCACTCTCCGTTTCAACCTGTCACCAACCGTAAATCTTCCACTGAACCTGAACCCATGCAGCTGAACCGTGCCAGGCTCACAAGTGAGGAGAGGGAACACAGGCGGAGAGAACGGGCCTGCTTCTACTGCCCAGTGTGCCCAGTTGAAAGACCACGCCCACTAACAAGGAGAGGAGCGTTAGTGGGCACTGTCCCGACCGATCACTCTTCAAGAAACCGCACCTGCTTTCCTGCGTCTCTGGAGTGGTGTGGAGGAGTGAAGAAGACCACTGCCCTGTTAGATTCTGGTGCAGAGGAAAACTTTATCGACTGTGAGGCTACTCAGAAGTGGGGCTTGCCAGTGGAGAAGATCTCCCCTACTAGGGTTGCCAACTCCCTCGACGACCAGCAGATCGGCCTTATAACTCACTCCACGGGCCCACTCAAGTTACGGATCTCAGGCAACCACTAAGAGATAATAATTTATCTCTTATAATAAATTTGTGTTTGTCTACCTTGATGACATTCTTATCTTTCCTAAGTCACAAGATGAACATAAAATCATGTTCGCCAAGTTTTCAAGCGCCTGTTAGAAAAATGTCTATTTGTCAAGGCAAAGAAGTGTGAGTTTTCGGTCCAGACCACCACCTTCCTGGGGTACATTATATCTCCTGGCACCATCCGTATGAACCCCGCCAAGGTTGAAGCTGTAACCCAGAGGCCCAGACCTACCGACCGAAAGGCTCTGCAACGCTTCCTGGGGTTCATAAACTTCTACAGACGGTTTATCCGCAACTACAGCACCGTCGCTGCACCTCTAACATCCCTCACTTCTAACAAGACTAAATTTCTCTGGTCTGAAAACGCTGAAAAAGCATACAAGAATCTCAAAGACAGGTTCACTTCCGCCCTGATCCTCATCATCCCTAACCCCAAGAACCAGTTCATCAAGTTGATGCTTCGAATGTTGGTGCCGGGGCGGTCCTCTCTCAAAGATCGTCTGAGGATGGCAAGATTCACCCATGTGCCTTCTTCTCCCGTCACCTTAGCTCGGCCTAACGAAACTATGATATGGGCACCCGAGAACTATTAGCAGTCAAGCTGGCATTGGAGGAGTAGAGACAATGGTTGGAAGGTGCCGAAAATCCGTTCTTAGTATGGACTGAGCACAAGAACTTGGAGTACCTTCAGACTTAATCCTCGGCAGGCCAGATGGGCATTGTTCTTCTCACGTTTCAAGTTTCACCTTGCTAACCGTCCCAGCAGCAAGAATGTCAAGCCTGACGCCCTGTCTCGCTGCTTTGAAGTGCCCAGTGAGGAGCCCGCCTCAGACACCATTCTCCCTAAAGAAACCTTCATCAACGCCATCAGCATGGACATTGAGGAGGAGGTGAGAGAAGCGCAAGGCGATTCTGCTGCTCCCAGTTCATGCCCTGACCATTGCCTGTTTGTTCCTGCTAACCTGCGCCCCCGAGTTCTGGACTGGGGGCACGCATCTAACCTGTCATGTCACCCAGGAATTTGTCGTACCCTGGACTTTGTTTCCCGTCGCTTTTGGTGGCCAGGCATTGGACAAGATGTCCAGGATTATGCCACCGCCTGCTCGGTCTGTGCCCAAGGAAAGGTCTCCCATCAACCCCCTCACAGCTTACTGCAACCCCAACCCACTCCTCACCGCCCCTGGTCACACATTACACTAGATTTCATCACTGGTCTTCCCCCTTCCAATCACTTCAAAACCATCCTCACCATTGTTGATAGATTCTCCAAGGCTGTCCACTTTATTTCCCTTACTAAACTTCCCCCTGCCCAAGAAACTGCCAATCTCATGATGCAACACGACATTAGATTCCACGGTATTCCCACCGATATCATTTCTGATCGCGGACCCCAATTCACTGCCAAATTTTGAAATTCATTTTGAAATTCAGTAGGTACATCTGTCAGTTTGTCATCTGATTTTCACCCCCAAACAAACGGCCAGACCGAGCGAGCCAATCAGTATATAGAAACTGTTTTAAGATGCCTCTGCCTCAAAGACCCCTCCTCCTGGAGCCACCGACTTCCTTGAGCTGAATAGGCTATAAACAGTCACACCTCCGCTGCCTCCGGGCTTTCTCTATTCCTAGCTTGTCTTGGCTATCAGCCCCCCTTGTTTCCCTGCCAGGAGGAGGTAGCTGTCCCTCTGCCTGTGAGTTCGTCCATCGCTGCAGACGAACTTGGAGGAATACCCGGGAGGTGCTGCTCTGGTTGGTTGCCTGCATGAAGACCCTGGCGGACAGGAGACGCACTGCTGCACCTTCCTACCGACCTGGGCAGCACGTGTGGCTCTCCTCCAGGGACATCCCCTTGAGGGGGAGTGGGGGGAAGCTGTTCCCCAAGTTTCTGGGCCCCTTCAGCATAGAAAAAGTACTCAGTCCTACTGCTGTTCACCTCCGTCTGTCCCTGTCCATGCGCCGCATTCACCCTACTTTTCATGCTTCCCAAATTAAACCTGCTGTTTCTCACCCCCTTTCTTCTGATCCTCATCCCCCACCACCCACCTGTATCATCGACGGAGACAAAGCCAACACAGTTCGCGCACTGTTGGACTGACCACGCAGGGGTTGAGGTCTACAGTACTTAGTGGACTGGGGAGGCTACGGTCCTGAGCACCGGAGCTGGATTCCTTCCCGTTACATTCTGGATAAGACTTTGATCACGGACTTTCATACTACGCACCCCAGACCAGCGAAGAAAAACGCTAGGAGGCGTTTCTTAAGGGGGGGGTACTGTTTTGGGGGGGGGGCGCAATTGAAGCACCTATTACTAAAACCCCATCAGTCACACTTGACTTGACTTGACTTGTGGGGTTTTAGTAATCATTGCTTCAATTTACCTTGGCGCAGCACACCTGACAGCTGCTTTGATGTTGACAGTCAGTTATTAAGAAGGAAAATGTAGCCTACAGATTTTATCAGGGTTTGTACCCTTTTTTATTAGGAATTGACAATGTATCCCCTGTGTCCACAGATCACTGTATCTGTCCTTACTTTACTTAAAGATCACTGTATCGGTCCTTACATTACTTACAGATTGATTGTAAAAGCGGTCAAGTTAAATATTCCCCCAACTAACAGGGATTTTGATGTTTTGTAACGATGCAAACAATAAATAGAACATAGTTATAGTTAACATAGTTAAAAAAACTCTAAAAACACAGCACTGTAATGCAGTCTACAGGCTTCCTACACCTTTGACAAAGTGAAATTCAAGCACTTTTCAAGGATTTTCAAGGTGTATTTTCATATCTTTTCAGCATTTTACAGCTGTGGTAAATTACATATTTATATACATAAATGACAGAATCCACAGAAAGTGTGACCAACAGGTCCCACTGTACTTAACAGGATGAAACTGTAAATTAATGGTATACATGTGGTTTATTTCATTGATAACATAAAAATGTAAAATGTTAGGAGACGCGGTAGCGCAGTGGTCAAGTAGGCTTGACTTAAGATCGTAAGATCCTGAGTTCAAGCCCCGGCCACGGCTTTCGCGGTGTGTTCTTGGGCAAAACACTTTACTCCAACACTCCACGCCTCACTCCACCCAGGTGTATAAATGGGTACCAGCAAATAGGCAGGGACACTTGTCTAAGAGCATCCCATCCAGGGGGAGTAGCAATACCCAGAGCCCCCCATTGACAAACCGCCACTGCTGACCATGTTTTTGTTTTGATCCTGTCCTGCCTGCCCATGTTTGATTATGAATTCTGCTTTGTCTGACCATGCTCTGTATTTTGTATTGTGATTTAGATTCCTTGCCATGTTTTGTTTTTGCCTTGTCTTTGTCTGTTTGCCATTTTCCACCATTGCAGTTATATTCCGGTCCTTGTTTTGTGTCATACCATGCATTGCATTTTGTCTCCCCCTGTCTAGTCTTTTGTCATGTAAGTATTGTATTGTGTGCCACACTTTTGGGTGATTTCACGGTTTCTGGTATTTCATCCATTCCTACCAATCTTGTTTACTTCCTTCACCTTGCTATTCTATATTACTAACAATACTAGCAGTTTGTTGTTTTAAGTAAACTTACTAATCAAGACTAACGTTGTTTATAGTACTAACGTACTAACAAGCACTCGGGATTGTAAAGCAGCACATTACTAATTGACTAACAAGCGCTCAGCACTCACTCTGCTCTAGTCTCCGCCCCTTGCCTTCACTCAATTTACTTTGCTGTGCTTCAAGCAGATCTTCTACACCTTGTTAATCACTGTTCTGCCTCTCACTCTGTGCACGGTAGAACTCCCTAACCGGAGCCATATGTTTGTCAGTAGGCTGTCTCTGTGATCCCTGCCCACGTTTTGGCTTTAGCCAATTTCTTGTAATCAGGAACCTCCTAATGTTCATTCCTTTGTAATTGGTCTGATCCATATCACCCCCCCACCCCCCCCCACCCCTTTGTAGCATGTGACTTCCCCTATGTGTATTTAAGCAGTCATTTCATTCACAGCTCTTGTCAGAACGTTTTCCCTGGTTTGCTTGTGCTGCGATTGTTGATGTTTTGTACTCTTAGTGTTATACGTCTGACTGGAATTGTCCTGGGTTTTGGCTTTACCTTTGATATTCCTGTGCCCGTGTACCATACCTGTTTGCCCGACTCTGAGTTTTGTGTTTGCTGCCCTGTTAACGGTTCGGATTACGCCCACTGGATTTTGGCTTTGGACTCTCTGACACACCCGTGCCTGTGTACCGGACCTGTTTTGCCCGACTCTGAGTTTTGTTTGCTGCCCTGTTTACAGTGTGGATTACGTCCCTGGGATTCTGATTTTGGATTGTGGACTCTGTACCGTTGCCTTCTGCCCTGTGGGGGTTAACCTCCCAATCTCAATAAAACTCATCTTCACTGAAACTTCCTGATCTCTCATTTGGCTCCTGAACGATACCTCACTGCTTGCTTCAGTGAAGCATCCTAGCTTACCAGCTAATAATAGCACTGAAATAAAAGGGAGCCGTGAATACTATCACAACATGAGTCAACGATATCCTGCAGCTTGCTATTATTAGCTATTTAGCTTGCGAACACACAGCAAACAGATTTGAACAGAGAACTGCAAATAGTAGCATTTCACTACTTGGTCAGGTCAGTGTTGTATAGTAAGGGACTGGGGGAGACACTGAATATGAGCTACACTGCCCGGCCAAAAAAAAATTCACTGTTTGGAAATTGATGAACTAATTATATAATTGGATCATTATTGCTGTTATTAATATGTTTCAGCTGGCAATAATCATCTTTACCCTGACTGATGAAGGCCTGTATTTTGCCAAGAAAACCATGAATGTCAAATAAAAGTATGAGGAATCATTTTCGCAAACAAATTTGCCACCACAAAGTCCTGAGCTTAAACACATTAAAAGTTACTGGGATGTGCTCATGAAAGACCACCAGTGGTTCAGCCATTATGTCGAGAAGACAAGAGCTCGGCCAAAAATTATGCCATTTCTGATCGAAAATAAATGTTCTGGCATTGCATATAGTTGTCAAAACAGTGACAAGCTGAATATGGACTGTAATCAAAGCTACTGGGGTTCCAACTAAATATTTGAGTGTGTGACTTTTTTTTTGGCCGGGCAGTGTATATGCAACAACAACTGCAGCAGTCTGCTAATATGGCTTGTCATGTTTGCTCCGCTAGTAAGCTAATTACTCAGCATGCAATCTGTTGACCTAGATATGCACAGAGCCATAGAGAGAAATGCGTCAACCTCCTTGACTTTAATTGACCTTTTTTTTTTTTTTTACAGCTGGGTTGAAAAAGAGTAGACTCGGTCATGATGCAGCTGAAATCTCACAATTCCTTAAAAAATTACTTTCAGTTTTAAAGTCTTGTGTTCACATTTCAGCAGTTTTTCTTCATTTCTTCAGCAATTTTCTTTGCCTCTCAGTTTCCAAGCACCTTCATTTTATAAGCCAACCTCTTCAACTTTTCTTGCTGAAGCAAGCACACACATTTTCTTCATAAATTTAGCCTTTTCCAGTTATTTCATTTAACCTTAATTATTAAAAGGAGTCCCACAAAAAGTTAACGATTTCCAGATCTGGCCAACTTATAGCGGGGGTTATGCAACAAACAAGTAAAACTCAATTCAGCAGAAATGCAGAGGTAAATACACGGCCCGGCCAAAAAAAGTCACATACACTCATATTTTGTTTGACCACCTTTAGTTATACAACATGCATTCACCATGGCGTTGCTTCAATAAGCTAATGCAATGTCACAATATTTATTTCTGTCTTGCACTGATCTTGAGATCTTGTACTGAAGTCTTCTCCAGCAAATCCCAAAGACTCTCAATGGGATTCAGGGGTGGACTCTCTTGTGGTCAATTGATGTGTGAAAATGAAGTGCAATGCTCCACTCTTTCATTATTTCAGCCCAATGCATCCAGTCATTCTTATCTTGGAATTTGCCTGTGCCATCAGGGAAGAAAAAAATCCATTGATGGAAAAATCAGGTCATGCAGTATATTCAGGTAGTCAGCTGACCTCATTTTTGGGGCACATACTGTTGCTGAACCTAGACTTGACCGACTGAAGCAACTCAAGATCTCAACACTGTCCCCACAGGCTTGTACAGTAGGCACTAGGCATGATGGATGCATCACTTCATCCGCCTCTCTTTTCACTTTGATTCATCCATCACTCTGGAATAGGATAAATCTTGACTCAACAGACCGCATTAACTTTTTCCATTGCTCCAGTGTCCAATATTTATGCTCACTGGCAAACTTAAGCTTTTTTGATAAGCCTATCTGTTAAGCAGTTTTATTAGGGCTGCACAGCTGTTTAGTCCCAATACCTTGAGTTTTCTCAGCATTTTGTATGTGCAAATGCTCTTACTTTCACCATTAAGCATAGTCGGGAATTCTACTGTTCATTTTATACGATTAGCTGTCAGCAAACGATTAATTGATCTCCAAGCACGATCAGTCACCAATTTTCTTCTGACCACATTTTTTCCTTGAAGATGATGGTTCATCACTATCTCTTCAGGTTTCAATAATGCTTTGGACAGTTCTACACCCAATTTCAGTAGTTTCAATAATCTCCTTTGTTGGTTTCTTTGCTTGATGCAAACCAATAATTTGACCCTACTGAGACAGAGTAACATCTTTTACACGACTACAGGATAGGATCTTCCGATATGATTGCTTAAGAAATGAGAGACTACTCACTGCATTGGGTTAAATAACTTGCTACCAGCTAAGACTTATTAATCACTGCAGTAATTATCCAACGGAAGGCTCTTACCTATTTGTTTATGTGGCAGGCCAAAGGAGGGCCCAGGCGGGGGATGGAACCCCAGACTCCCGGGTAAGAGTTACACGCACTGACCACATCCCCAAAGAGCCTGGCTCATTGGCAAGGTAGCCAGGGTGAGTACTTATTTTGAGACATTTCTAGTGACAGGACCCATTAACTGTCACATCTCCTTTTCGGTTTTGGGAGCGTTTCTTCACGCTCATTGCTTTACACATGCTGCCATCCATTCTCTGAATCCTGCCGATCACGCCAGAATGTGGCAGGCTGAAGGAGGGACTGAACCCCAGACTCCCAGGTAAGACTCACACACGCTGACCACATCGCCAAAGAGGCTCTGAGATCTGAAGTATTACATCATGATGTCTGTCAGTGACATAGCAGATGACTGTCGGTAGTGGTGGCCATTCATAACTGTGCATGATCTCCAACCCATCAGATGTCGCTGTCTTCAGAATAATCAAGCGAATGTAGCGGATGTCACAACATGGGATCAGAAATGCATACTTTGGTAAACCTTGCATCCAGAGAAGTAAGTTAAAGCTTTGTAATGCAAAGCTGCATGCATCAACACCATCTCTGGGCTAAGTGTTATCCGAAATAAACAGCAGCACAGTGACATGTTTTGTGATGAGGCAAGTCAACAATTCAAGTTGTTTGATAACGGTTGCCGTGTTTATCGAACCAAAGACAACAATGACAACCCGAGCTGTTAGTGATAGATCCAAAAGCCAGCATCTGTTATGGAATGGAGATGTCAGTGCCTGTTGCCATGGGTGACTTGCACATTTGTGAGGGCAGCATTTATGCTGAAAGATATGTACAAATTTTAGAGCAACATATGCCACCATCTAGATAGTGTCTACTTGCTAGACTAAAGACACTGGTGGCTTTCGGCGCCCAAATGCATTATGAGTGTAATTTAAAAACATGGTGATTTTGAACAGTGGACAGTGCTAACTTTTTTGGACTCTGTTGCAATCATCACAGCATTGGGCATTTTCAGTAAATTTACAATAGAACATTGAATAATGTTTTGTTGTGCTGTTTTCAATATAGCAGAGGGAGACTCTTTTCACATCAGTCCTTTTTTGATTTTATTTGCATTTTCCATGACAACTTTTTTGGAAATGGGGTTGTAAAAACAAAAAACTTTTCCCAGTTCATTTCAGTTAAATATTTGTTTCAATCACAGCCTTCTTAAATCTTATATCTCAAATGCATTCTAGTGAATATGACTTAAAATCTTATTACCATTTTCTGTATTAGATTAGATTAGATGATTTTATTAGGTCTCCCGCAGGAGAGACTTGATTTGGAAGACAAGCTAATGCTGCACAGATAGACACAGTACAAAAAATAGTGCAATAAAACAGTGCAATACAGAACAAAACAAAATTTCAAGTGACATTATCCCCGCATCACTATACACACATACACAGTCACCCACTCGGCACCCACCTCACATCTCACACATGCCTGCTTACAACCCATGCAGAGTTAAATTGTTCTGTAATGGCAGGCATGCATGTGCTCATTTTCAGATTTTGGGCCATAGCTCAATGGAATGAACTTTACATATTTTTTAAATGGTTGCAGCATTTGCTCTCAGCGATTTACTTGAGATTCTTTAAAATATCTCAATGATTTCTATGGTATGGTGTCCCTTTTATATACAGTGGGCTCAAAAATTACTGGCACCCCTGACTGGCAATGCACAAACAATATTTTTTTTTTTAAATTAGATAATCTTTAAAAACCAACATATGATAAATACTGAATGATATTAATGTTCCAATGAAACCAATCAAAATCATTTTTAAATTATTTAATAAAAATCAATTTCCTCTAATCAAGGTTTCACAATGAATTGCACCCTTAACCCCTTTGCGCAGAAGTTAAATATGGCTATTTATGTTTTACCCCTATTTTAGGCTTCATAATTCAAGATTCAGCCTCACAGAGAGGAGTACAATGACTTAAATGAAGCAAGACACTTGTAGCATTTAGAATTATATTGTATTTCAGTTTCTTTTCATAAGCTTTGTTCAGAGTGAGGGCCACAAACACAAAAATCTTCATGAAATTTCAGCAATTAAATAATGTATAAAAAATAGAGAACTAAAAAATGGCTGGGAGTTAAAACAATACATACATTCATGGGATGACAAACTCTTTGACCACAGTGTACTTCATCTGACAGTGATTTTTTAAAATTACCGACCATTTAGGAGCAGAAAAAGAAAGTCTCCAAGTGGCTACCGAAGCTGTCAGCACCCTCAAAACTTTGCACTCCCAAATCATAAAATAATGATATGTTTAACACAAATAAACATAAGCTTGTATAAATGCGTTTCACATCCTTTTAGTAGCAAGTATAGTATAAACCTCATTTTTACAAGAAAAGACATTCCAGAATCAGGAAAAAGTTAGCAATATGCTACTCTAGATTGAACAGAATCAGTGAAATGAATGTAGCTGGGGGTTTTAGAACTGTTCTCATTTTAAATGAACAAAAACCCAGGCATTCGATTTTGTTGAGTGCGGTATAAATGATAAAATATCACCACACTGAGCAAAAAGCCACCATATACTGTATTATTAGCAAAGGCTCATGGTTACTCATACTAACCAATGTGGCAAACGAGGTCTGTGATCATCATGGCTATGGGGAAACCAAAATTAAAAAACAGATAAACAAAGCAACAGAGCTTTCCTGAACGAGGAAACATCCAGGACTGTTCTATTTGGGATAACTCCCACCCTCCATGTCAGTATCAAATTGTCATCAAGCAAATGTAACCTAGGCTCTTCTAGATTGGTTTAGGAAGTCTTTTTTTTTCTTTGCACTCACGGCATTCAGCTGCATTACAGTTGAGAGTGTACAACTTAACTTGCTGTTAAGCCAGGGTTTAAATACTTTTCTGAGGATCCAATCAAATTCTTTCAATTACTGTGGAAAGTTTATACTGTCTGTAATTGGATTATAATGTGGCAATCAATAGATAATTACTGGGTTATAGTTCAGGCATAAACTATAACTTTCCTTTAAGTAGATAAGCCTGAGCAAGCATTTGAGAGGCTGGATATCAGTGAGGCATCGTATGAGGTTGTGAGGAACCCCTGAATTTGTCGTGGGATCAATCTATGCATAATCTAATGGTAGGGAACGACATGTCTTTAATATCTGATGTCAGTAATTGGTTTTATAACCCCAATGTTGGGACAAAGTGTAAATTGTGAATAAAATCAAAAGACAATGACTTTCAAGTCACGCCAGCCAGCATTTTATTCACAATAGAACAGAGATAACAGGGCCAATGTCGAAACTGAGAAATTTTACAATTTTATCGACAAAATGAGCTCATTTCAAATTTGATGGCTGCTACAGGTCTCAAAAAAAGTTGGGACAGGGGCTTGTTTACCATGGTGTAGCATCCCTTTTCCTTTTTAACACAGACGTGAGGCGTCTGGACATTGAGAAGACAAGTTTTTTGAGTTAAGCTATTGGAATTTGATCCCACTTTTGTTTAATACAGACTTTTCATTTAATTATGCACCAAATGTTTTCAAGTGGTGAAAGATCAGGACTGCTGGCAGGCCCGTTCAGCACACAAACTCTTCTACGACAAAGCCATGCTGTTGTAATAGCTGCTGTTTGTGGTTTTGCATTGTCCTGCTGATAAACACAAGGCCTTCCCTGGCAAAGATGTCATCTGGAGTGGAGCATATGTTGCTCAAAAACCTTTTTATATCTTTCATCATTCATGATGCTTTCTAAAACATGCAAGTGTCCCACACCATATGCACCAATGCATCCCCCTGCCATCAGAGATGCTGGCTTTTGAGCTGAATGCTGACAACAGGAGGCCTGGTCTTTCTCCTCTTTAGCCCTGAGGACACGACGCGCATGATTTCCAACAAGAATGTCAAATTTGGACTCGTCTGATCACAGGACGCTTTGCCACTAATGCTACATTTTATATGAGCCTTGGCCCACAGAATACGGCAGCGCTTCTGGATCATGCTCCACGACGGCTTCCTTTTTGCATCATAGAGTTTTAGGTGGCATCTGTGGATGGCACGGCAGACTGTTTTTACAGACAGTGGTTTCTTGAAGTATTCCTCGGCCCATTTAGTAATGTCAATGACATAATCAAGCTGTTGAGTGATGCAGTGGCGTCTGAGGGCCCGAAGATCATGGGCATCCAATTAAAAGGTCTTTGGCCTTGTCCATAGGCGGACTTACCATTAGGCAGAGGTAGGCAGTTGCCTAGGGGCCCCATAAAAGGCCTCATTAACTTGTTATGATCTAGAACGTTTTTTCATTTTTCTACTATTTTTTTACATTTTCTTTATATGCTCAAAAAAGCATCAAAATACTTACTGGGCCCCCCTTCAGTTTCCACCACAGCGAACTAGTCCAAACTGCGCATATGCAGACTGGAATCAGGATGATGGTGGTAAAACAAACTCCCTGGCGCTAGCCGGAAGAGAGCAGAAGTGAAGCGGAATTACATAGACGCACTTTCTGATCATAGTATCTCCCCTGTCAGATAAATATTAATTGTACCACTCCTGGGAAGAAGTGCAGGCCGCTAAATGAACATCTCAGAGTTACGCTTTCTTATAATTTCCAGGATTCCACCGAGCCTTTCCAGATTGGAACTCGTTTTTTGTGGATCTTGACTATCAATGGAATTTTATCACCTCTTTATGAGCAAAGCAACAGTTTAACTCAAAATGATCCTACTAGGCCACTGGAGATGTTTACCAGTGACAAGATTTTAAGTCTTGCTTACACGACAGAGGTCATCTTGTTTCATTCAGATGGCATGAATGGCTAGATAGTGTAACACATTTCACTGCTGACAATATAAGGCCCGGTTGGCAATTCATTTTAACTGCTCACCATTTTGCGTTATTTTTCTCTTCTATATTAATATTTCCAGTGGTGGTGACTGAATTTTTGGAGAGACAAAGTATTTGCAATTGTGGATGCAGTCAGACTGTTTATAATGAGCAGTTTTCCTCTTTTGAACATTTTAGAAATTCATATATATTAAAGCGCGCTGTACCTGGCATTCAACGGCGGCATCGCGCTCAGTACGGAGCTGGACATAATTACTTTGTCTTTCCATAACAGAAGCGGGCAGGCATTGTCAGAACGTGAATCCCAAGAAAAAAGTAAATTATACATTGTACTCACAGTGAGAAAGGTTCGCAAAGTAAACTCAATTCAATGTAGGTATGCGTAAATTCTGTGACCGCACCCACAAAATCCCGCAAAAGCAAAGACTTCTACCCTGCGAATAAATGAAAATAATCATAAACAAAACAGCACTAGAGCGAACACCTTGCACAGCCTAGCCGATAAAACATATATGCGACAGGCTGCCTACACGTCACGACTAATTGCATAAACCTGTTAATAATCAGCCCATGCTGTGATGACACGCTGTTGCCAGCGCTCTATCAGAATAAACATAAGTGCACAACTCTTGAAAAGTTGTTTTGGGGGCGCAAATTCATTTATGTCCACTTTGCTCCGAGAAGTACATTCAAAGTATATTTTTGCTGTATTTTTATTTATCTACTACGCTGTACAGTAGGAAAATAATGAACTTTGTCTCACTGGGCAAATACTTCTATACCTCATTTCATCACACTGACAGAAACGCCAGTCTTCAGTTTGAAACAGTGCTCTTTCGATATTTCTTGAGGGAACCCACACAAAACCGGCAAGCTTAACAACATTCCTGCATGAGTTCTTTTGAGTGATAATTAGCAATACGAGGTTCAGCTTTATGAAGGAGGGAAAAAAGGCTTAATGCACTTTAAAGTCAAAATCTGGGCCTTTATTCTGTCTGGAAAGAACTCGCACAAACAATGGAAAAGCTAGGCTGTGTTAAGTTGCATTTAACATTCAGACCTAGTGCGCATTTTCCTGTACTCGGTTTGATTATTTTCTTTCTAACTGCTTCATCAGAAGACAACACAGGATATGAGAGGCCTTGACTGTGTTTGCCTTGGGCCTTGTTATGCGCTGTCAATGATGAGACCTTCAAAGCTTTTGCAATTTGACGTTGAGAAACATTGTTATAAACTATTCCAAATTTTTTTGCAAACCTTCACAGGTTGGAGAGCCTCTGGCCATCTTTACTTCTCGAAGACTCAGCCTCTCGAAGACATCCTTTTCATAGCCAGTCATGTTATACACCTGGGCTCGTATTTACAAAGCATCTTAGCGCTAAAAGTAGGTCCTCACTGCAAGCTTTAGGAGAAACTCCAAAAAAAATGGGCGTGTCAGTCGTAAATTTGGGACTCCTAATTATTTTCACTAAGTGTTATTCACAAAGCATGTTAGGCCTAAATGTAGCTTCTAAGTCTGGGAGAGCTTTAAAGTAGTCAAGAGGACTCCTAACTCGCTAAAACCCATTCACAAAGAATCAGCAAATCGCTGCTGCTGTTGAAAAACGGAATGTCTTGGAAATTATGAATGATGCACAGTTGTTGAAAAGATATCGGATCGACCGTGAAGGGATTTTAATTGTTGTTGAATTGGTGAGGGAGAGAATTACGTCTCCAACCACGAGAAACAACCCAATAAGCCCCAAAATAAAATGTTTGACAACCCTTTGTTACTTGTCCATCGGATACATCCAACTTTGCAATGCGGACAATTTAGGGATTTCACAATCATCTGTCAGGCGCTCAATTCAACAAACAATCAATGCGCTCTGTGAACTCCATATCATCCAACAGTTTATCCGGTTTCTGGACATTCGCTAACAACACAGAATCGAACTTGAATTTATGCCCATCTCAGGTATGCCCGGTATCATCGGTGCTATTGACGAGACCCATATTTGAATTATTTCTCTGACCTAAGATGAAGAGGTATTTGTAAACAGAAAAAAAGTTTATTCTGTCAACACCCAGATAGTAGTCTATTTGATGCTGAATACCATATTTTGGACATTGTTGCGAAATGGCCAGGATCCACGCACGATTTTAATGGAAAGCAGTTTATGCCAATTATTTGACAGGCATTATATGCCAGTGGGATGCCGCTTGCTTGGGGACAGTGGCTTTAGTGCTGTACCTCCTCCTGCTATGCATGAATTATTTTATTAGGTCATTGAGTGAGGGTTACATTTAATAGATCATAATAATAATACCAGCTTACATCATATTTTGTATGCATATTTAAATTGTAGGCTATAAATTACAAACCAAACTTACTATGCTTTCCTGTTTCAACGACAGCCCATTTATAGGCTGCAATCTCGGACCTCCTCTGCGATTGCAGCCCATACCACCGCTTCTCGCTGTATTCTGCCGTCCGAGACACCAGGGAATGCAGCATTGATCTGTTGGCTGATATTATCCCACACATCCCACTTGGATTTGTGGTTCACCCCCAAGCCAAATTTCCCTTTGATTAGGCTACATGCTTTCGCTCCAGCACCAACTGGGCCAGGAGCAGTAACTAGCCATGGCTCCAGTTGGGCTTTTGCGTCCTTTTTGAGCTTTCATCCGAAACTGTGTAGGACAAACGAACTTGAACAGCCCGACATTTAAATGATCGCAGCATATTGTCATTGGGTAATAAGTTGCTTATTATTTGGGCAAATGACGCGTTTTATTATTGACTTGTTTTATTCTATTGGCGTTTTTACAACTATCTCTTTCCTATGTATGTTTATTTGCCTAGAGCGTGATGTGTGGGGACTGCGCACAGTGCATTTTCAGGAGTGCTCAACATGTTTTATTTTATGGGACAAACCACCCGCTTGGACTATTTCCTCATTTTATCCTCCATGGGTTGTATGTGTGATATTTTTTTCAATGGGCCTCCCTGTCACCAAACAACCAATCACCGTGCTCACTGTCCCAAGACTCATGCATGAGAATTGACGTCATGCATAGCAACAGAGATTTACTCCCACCTATCTCAGAGCTACTCCTAGTCTAGGAGTTACGAGTTTTCATAACTAAAAGTTGCTCTCAGCAGATTTGTGAATAACTTTTAAGTTTTTACTCCTACATAAAATGTTTTATCGCGACATAGGAGTATTCCTAGCGATAAGATGCTTTGTGAATACGGGCCCTGATGCCAGTTACTTAACTTATTTTTATTTGCTAAATGTTCTTTCAGCTGATTTTCTTTTATATCAGTTGCCTTTTTTTGCCTGGGTCCCAACTTTTTTGAGACCTGTTGCAGAAAAATTTTTTGAATGAAAATGTAAAAAGTCTCAGTTTCAACATTTGAAATGTTCTAGTTTCTATTGTAAATAACATGTTGGCTCATGTGATCTGAAAGTCATTGCACTTTGATTTTATTCACAATTTACACTTCGTCCCAACTATTTCAGAAGTAGGGTTGTAGAATGATATAGTATGAATACCATGTTGATTTTTTGCTGATTAATGAATTGAGATATCTTATAGCTGAACTGGTTGCAACATAGGACAACAATCTTTTCTGTCACAAGAGGTCATTTCTATTAACTGCTAGGTAGATACTATGGGCAAGTATAATAGGCACTTTGCACATCAGGCTTGCCTGAGGAGCTTAATTCATTCAATTACTGGGAAGCAGGGATGGGACTTAACTTGTCCATATTCTAAATTGGCAGCAAGACAAGGCTTCCTCATGAATATTCAATAACCGCTTATGGTGTGCCACCTGTTGATAAAATAGCGTAACCGCCTGCATAAATAGAGCAGCTCCATGTTTGCAGGTGTCTACATCGGCACTGAGGGGTGAAAGATTATTGTAAATAACATCCACCAAAATTAATCCAGGCATTAAATTCCGTTTAGTCAAGTTTTATCTAAGTGTTAAGGAACTATGTTGAGCCAATACATCATTTCCTGTTTCACAAGGGTATAGAAATGAATTAACGCATATGCAGTATCCCTTTGTCATCCAATTCCATGAATGAAACTAAACAACTATCAGCTCGAAAGAGGCAGATGGTCAGAGACCTTCATAAATCTGATAATGGCTCCAAGAAGATTCGCAAACAATTGACTACACCGCTGAGCACTATCAGAGTAATTAAAAAAAAAAAACAGTAAGAATGAATGAATCCTGTACTGTATGAACAGTACAGTAAAATTAAGACTCATTTAGTAACCACTCCACAGATTACATTTTAACACTTTGTAGCTTTGGGAATTCCATTAGGAAAACTACTTTTTGGATAACATGAGTAATTTTTCCGATTCCGAGTAATGTCAGTAGTAATTTTTGACGGAGAAAGGGCATAGAACACCAGCCAATTGTGAAATGAGAGTGCAAGAGGGACTGGGGCACTTCAGGAAATTGGAAATACGTGGAAGTATAATTATTTGGATATATTGAAGCAACATCTCAAGATATCAGCCAGGACATTAAGCTTTGTTGCAAATGGGTCATTCAAATGGACAATGACCCCCAAGCACACTTATACAGTTATGTCAAAATGGCTTAAGGACAACTGCAATAAGTCAAGCTACGAGAGTTGTTAGGAAGTAGTCAGGGGAAACACCAGATGCAGGATCCAAACTGTTAATTAAAAACACCAAACACTGAGAGAAAGTTGGCAAACAAGCCAGGAATAAAACACTGTGCACATGCACTGAACGAATGGGAAAACTAAGGTACACTGCCCAAGGCCGGGGGAAACAAAACTACACACTCCAAGAGTGGCTAAACTAGAAAAACAAAAACTGGACCTAACTAGACTGACGGAATACACTGGGAGACTAGACAAGGGGCAGACAAGACGAAGGCGCAGCAAAATACAAGACTCAGGAATCATACAAAGGAAATACTCGGAAGGCACAAGGAGCAGAGATTTCATCATGCAGATCTGAGTCTAGCAAAGTTCCGTCTGACGGTCTCTTCTCTCTTTCCCACTGAAATAGCCACGAGAGGAGGCAGGGACACGGAATCCTATCTCGAATGGAACAGAAACACATTGGATAAATAAACAAATTAACGAGGACCGGGTTGACAATAATTGCTCGAGACAAGACGCTGAGACAATCAAACTAGACAGTTTAGATTGAGGTAATCTAAACCTGACAAGTATAAAGCATCACGAGAGAAGCAAAGGAAAGCATAGCTTTAAATGTAGTTATTCACTGAAAGTTTAGGAAAGAATTACAAAACCTAGATACTCTCGCACTTGATAATGAGTTAATTAGGTTAATACTACATGAGGAAATATATAAAATCACCCTAAAAATAAGTGGTGGTCAGTACGGGTTAGTAATTAACCTATCAGAGAACGCATTCAATCAGAGTTTCGCAAGACCCAGACTCAAGCACAAGTGGAAGCAATGAATGAAATACCACAGCCGAAACCGAAAGAGGAAACGTGATTAGACGAGATACAGGCTTGTTGAAGGCTGTCACATGACATCACAGGAGTTTGGGCAAGAGAGAATCAATCGTCAGATGGCGGAATGAAAGCTGAAAAATAAACAAAGAGAGTGAGGCACGGGAGAAAAAGCACAATTACAAATGTAAACGTAATAAGCACATAGACAAAACAGCCCACATAAGGCAGAACCATAACAAGAGTGGTCATCAAAAAGCCCTGACATTAACCAGAACGTTTTGTGGCAGAACTAAAAACTCATCTGCGAGCATGGAAGCCTATAAACCTGATTCAGTTTCACCAGGACTGTCAGGAGGAACGGGCTAAAATTTCTGTAATTGTTTTGTGAGAAGCTTGAAGAGGGCTACCCGAAATGTTTGACAGAATTAATTCAAACAATTCAAAGGCAATGCTACCGACTACAAAGTGTAGCGAACCACCTGGGAATTTGATGAAATAAATAAAAACTGAAATAAATCATTCACTCAGTGTATTGACTTTCAGTGCACAAGATATTTTGTGCTGATACTGTATGAGGATGAAGGAGAGAGGATCCAAACGCGAAGATTAGGTATCTTTATCATTTGAAGCAGGGCTTCAGACAACACTGGGGAAGTACACACGGATAAATGATAACAAAAGGGGGAATTAAAGACTAAAGCACAGTGTTAGAATTAAATACAGATTCTGTGGGAACACTGAGTCTCCTGTGGAAGATGATACAAAGACTTCATGAGGTTTACTGGGGAGAGAGGGGTATATGTGCGCATAACTGAATAATTGAATAATAAGGGACAGGTGATGGCTGGCGCAGGCCGGTAATCAATACTTCAGTGATGAGGAGCATTGCGGGGGCGAGGCATGACAGTCTGCTCTTATTCTGCCATTTGTCATTTCTTAAAGGTCCCCTATTGTGTCACCAGGTGCACAGCGAATTAGTTATTGCAAGCCATTTCAAAATCTTTTCCCTCTTGACATCACATGAGGAAGTAACCAACCTGAGGCAAAAAGATCTGATCATCTTCAGCCAAGCAGTCAATCAGATTTCATTATTCTGGGTGGTCACTCCCCCTTGTGATGTCAGGTAGGGGAGACTTTGAACTGGCTCATAATGGCTAATGGCCCGGTCCCACTGCACTTACGGATGCAAAGAGGATGTAAAACTTAAAAAAATCTTGCCATCCGTTGGAAAACGCATTGTGTACCCATTGCATATGTGTTTCATACGCTCTATCCATCGAGCATCCATCCACTGTGATTTCATCCGCGCCTAAGTTTTGAGCTGCACAAAACTTTTAGATAGGATGAACTTTCCACCGTGTACAATGTAAATCCGCGAAATATACGAGCAACAAACGTTCTATGTCCGTTATCATCCGTTAAACGTCTGCTGTATCCTCTCTGCATCCTCTGGGCATCCTCGCAACTCACATCCGCTGCAGCTGAAAACGGAAAGAGGGAGGAAAGAAAAGGTACATGGAACGTCTATACATCGTTAGTAGCACGGAAGTAGAAAGGATGTAAGCGTATGCATCTCGTATATGAAGTATTCAAAACGGTCAAAGCGCTTCATCTGCTATGCATCCGCTCTTTCCGCTATGCGTCCGCTTCGCAGTTATCCCTGGTGACCCCCTCGGAGCTGTCATCCACTTACATCCGCTTTCATCCGCTAGACTTCCTGTCAACATGCGTTTAACATCCCCGCTACATACTACCTACGTCCGTTCTTTTCCATTATGTTTTTGACTAATTTTCGCCAATTTTGTCCATTTCTGGAGCGGAAGAAAACGGATGGAGCCACCCCCGAAATTTTGCTCGTCTGCTGTGTCCTTTTTGCATACGTACTGTGTCCATCGGCCAGTGGGACCGAGCCTTAAGTAGCTGTGCACCCGGTGACATAATAGGGGACCTTTAAAATGAAGAGGCAATCCTCTCCTAACCTAAGAGAGGAAATGTGTCCTCAGGGTAAATGTCTGGAATTGTGAAACACTGATTTTAAGTGTATTTGGTTAAGGTGTTTGTAAACTTCAGACTTCAACTGTATTTCACTTCCAAGTGCCACCACTGCCACCAAAATATTCTGATCGCTGAACAAGTTAATTGCATTTGAAATAGATTGTTGTGTGTCGCAGATCAGCATGCACTGACTGGGCTGCCCGATGACTGGTTTACAGGGTTCACCGCCTTGATAAAATAAATGGCAAAGCAATGTAATGCACGATAAACTGAGAAATGCTGGCCACCAAGAATGTCCCCCGAATGCAACACAATCCTTTATGATATAATTTGGGTTTTTAATCACATTTCTTCTTATTGTGGTCCACGAACATGGATGCTGATTAAAAGTTCCTTCTTCCACATACAGACATTTGATGGCTGTCAAAACTGAAAACCATTATAAAAATGCACTTTTTTTTTTCATTATGATGCCTATGAAAATTGACCACCTGTCTTTATTTTTTAATTTTTTAAATGTATGCACCAGCCCATGCCTCATCAAATGTTGGGGCCCACTGGCCTGGACTAAATAAGAATGTAGGCAAACATGATTTCATTCGATTAGGCTTTCGTTACACCTAAAATAACTTGATTTTTACCTGGCTTCACTGTGCCTCTGAATGGGCTATACTCTTTAGCTTGCTAGCTATGAAATGGCAAGAAAGCTTGAAAGCAAGTACTTGGTAGCAGCCTACACCTACTGACCGGCTCCTCCTTCGACTTCAGTTTTTGGAAAGAAACTTCTTATAAGCTGTTATTTTCACCTTGCTGCTCTTCTTTACTTTTTAGGGTGCCAGACTTTTGCAACAGTATGGTTGTTCTGCACAACATTTTTCCCTCTTTCATCTTTTATTTTTGCCAACTGTGACTCTGTGATGTGTTGACAGGGGCAGGGCATTGATGCATAATTATTTCAGTTTCAAATCCTCAGAGCAGCTTCCAGGCGAAGCCATTTTAGAGGCAGAATAGGGAGTTTAAGGCAAATAATGACAGCTGGGGAGTGCCTTTTATTAAAACCGCAAGTATATGTTATAGTCTTCTGTTTAAAATGCTATCCATCCTCAAATACCAAGGGCGATATTTTTTTTCCAATGTATTTATGTATTTGGATAGGAGGCTAATTCTCTGCCGCCATCTGGTCTGCGTCTGGGGTTTTGGTTGGCATCAGTGGTGTTTTGAGTGAATAATGTAGTTTGTGAGTCAGTTTTTTTTAAATTATGATACATTCATGTGTTTTTATAATGTATTCTACCTTAGTGGATCGACCCTGAAGACACTTCCCACTGGTACTGAATGCAGGATCTGGCCTTGTTTGTCTGTTCTCGATCGACTCTGTGTGTAGGGGCCTAGCATTTTCTGTTGGTGAAGGCTTCAAGAAGCTACTAGAAACAGCTCTGAGCCTCTTTTTCTTTCATACGTCTTGCTTGGGTGAAGATACCCTAGAATTTTCCAGGAGTTGTTTCAAGGACAAATATCTGACTGGCATGAGTTCTATTTCATCCTTGCTGACACACTTACTGACCACACATCCATTGGGTGTGGTCCTGTTACCCGACTCAGCTGTTTCCTCTCAATGAGGTATATATGGGGATTCCTCGTGACTTTGTTGTTATGGGTCATCCAGAGCTTGAAGCACCACCTCTGGCGGTCAGCAGGGATGAAATAGAACGAAAGTTAGGTATGTAACTACGGTTCTATGAATCCTAGATGGCCACCAGAGCGTTCTGTCACTCAGAATCCTTGTGTGCTCGCGAGGAGACTCTGTAGGAACAGATCCCCTGATGACACCGGAAGATATAGCCTCTTCCGGGCCATCCAGGGGTCACGGCAGACTTTGTTGGTATAAACACTCGACCTGCGCATGTGCGAGATGGATCATTCAGTGCTTGAAGCACCGCCTCTGGCGCTCGTCCCGGATTCATAGAACCGTAGTTACATACGTAACTTTCCTTTTCTTTGGGAGCAAAAGTACTCCAAAGAAGAGAAAAGTGCTGAGTGTTTCAAGGGAAATGTTTGTTCTTGCATATTTTATGTTCCTACAAGTGCACACAAATCGATGGAGAAACAATGGCATGATGAAGGCCTCCCAAAGATTGGGAATTAATTAAATCTAATCACAACAGAGCCAATATACGCAAAAAGACCTCAGTAAACATTTGTGCATTTGTATGTGATTAAAGCGTAATTATTTGTCTCTGCATGTTTATAAAGCCATCTAAAATATGAATAATTGCTATGTGTAATCAAGTTGAATTTGAACAGAGAAAAGAGTTTCATGATTACTTATGCAACTATTAGCTTAGTCAGTTTTATCGATTACTCTTGCTCAGGGGTTACTAACCCTGTTCCTGGAGAGATACTACCCTGTAGGTATCTGCTCTACCTTTTATTTAGCACGCCTGATTCAACTAATTAGCTACTTAATTGCCTGAATAGGAGGTAGAGCAGAAACCTACAGGATGGCAGCTCTCCAGGAACAGGGTTGGTGACCCCTGCACTATCTTCTCCACAGACATTCATTTATTATGTTGGCTGTGGCCACCTCTAATAAGCTGGTACTATATCCAGTAAGCATTTGTTACAATGCATTTGCCTCTTTGAGATCTTTGATAAAATTTGCCCACTGAACCGTAGCATCATGAAAGGCAGAATTGTAATTATCTGAGGGGTTCTGCTATGATTTGGAGAAGCTCATGAGTAGGATGGTCACTGGAAGAATTTGTTTCATCCCTGAACAGTATTTTATTCATTTGTCAAACTATAGGAGGACATTAAGTTTGCAGAAGATGACTTGGAAAAAATCATGGAATACAAAGAAATGCGTTGTTTTGCTTGACAGTGGTAATTATTGCCCTATAAGCTTGCTTCAGCTAAGTGACTACAAACATACAGTATGCCTTGGATTTGTTTATAAATGAAATCAGTTTTTCTTGCTGAAGTTTTCCCCAATTTGAAGTGGAGCCGTATCAAAGTCCTTACTTTGATGTACCAATAGGCATTTATAAATAAACAGGACTAATACATCTGTGCTCATGAAATCTGCCAGAATCGCACTTGATTTTATTGAAAGGACAAAGTTTTGCTGAATAATCTTTCTTGCCGAGTTAATATTTCCTGATTTTAGAGACTTAATTGGCTTAATCTCTTATACATAATTTTCCACTGTCATGCTGCCATGTTTACTTAAACTCTATTTGCATAAATTCTCATATCTTGGTGCTCTATGTTACCCTTAGGGCTCTGTATTGATTTTGTTTTAATGAAAAGTCTGAAGTGCAGCTTAAAATCCATTTAAGGCATAGTTAGATGCACTTATTGTAGTTTTATAATGGATAGTTTGAGCACAATACAAGGCACAAAGTATAAAAAGGGTTGGCCTTGGTGGCATAAATAATGAACAGATGTCCCTGAAGCGTAACATATATAATAAAGCAGTCTTTAATCGTTTATTCCTTTTATAACAAACTGCACTCGCCCCGTATTGGATTGTTGAAATGGTGGTGATTTTAGTAAGCCATTAAACAGACTCATCTGTCTGAAAAATGACCTGATCTTGCTCTAGCAAAGTAAAATTCCCTGCATTGAACGTGTTTCATTTCAGAATGTTTACATTTTTTATTTTTCTTCATTATCTTTTTAGTTCTGTTTAGAATAACTCTGTTCAGTCATGGAGATACAAATAAAATCATGAGTTGTGGTCACAGACAGTAAAAACCTTGCAAAATACTACTTATGGATTTGAAAAACATACATTAAAATGGTGACATGTGAATGAGTCCCATTTTTTAAGAATTATTTCCAAAAATTTTCTCTCACATAAATTCCAATCTTATAAAAGCATAACATGCCACAAAAACAATGCATGCCACCTGCAGCTGTCATTTAAAGTTCTGCAGTGCATTGTGCCACCGGACTAACATTTTAAGCCTCTTTCCAACTCATCTCAATTTGGATACTATGCCACCGAACTTTACACCAGTTCAAAGATAGCTAAACATTAAATGAAGTTGAAAGAAGACTCTGGTTTGCAGCCATTTAAATTTAGCTGAAAATGCGTCATTTTCAGTCATTTATCCGATCCTTAATGTTTTTGTGAAACTATGGAACATTAAACCACTTCGGTAACATTTTCTTAAGGACGTACTCAGGGTAAAATGAAATCTGTTCTTGTTTTAAACTTCCCTGATGGGACCGTATTCGGGCCGTTGAAGTGGTAAGGGGTTAAATGGAAAATGCAGCTTGTATTATGCAATCAGGGCCGTATCTGTCCATGGTTTTCGCACCAACTTCTGGCCTTTAATTTGTTCATTATCTAAATTAGCCAAACTATTTATGAAATCTGACATTTCAGGCGCATTTCTCTAAATGATCATGAATGACCAATGACTGCTCTTTTCTCCCTACATAAAACATTTTTCTTCGATCTAATCTTTGCACAAATCTATATTTGCATTTGCGACAAATTACCTCAATTATTCAGGGTAATTGATCGAAATAAAAACCTGCATACATACCGGCCCTGCAGGACCAGGATTTACCACCCCTGCTTTAGAGTCATGAAATACTTTAAATCATGCATTTTTCAACAATGAAAAACCCACACTCTTGCACACATTAGCAAGCCATGGCTACGTTAGAAGAGGGTGCAGGTGGCAAACTGGACTGCCCTGATTTGATTAAGAATGTCTGGCAATTTATTAATGGAATCATACTGCTATGAAATTCCCATTATTGCACAGCTGAGACCAGCGTAATTGAGGAATGGGGACATTTCTACTCGCCAGACTTGACCAACTGGCGTATCGAGTCCCAAAATGCTTAATGAGTGCGATTAAAAGACTTGGTGATGTTACACACAGGTAAACAGTTGACTACCAATGTTTTTGCACTGTTGCATGCGCCACATTATACATTTTTAACCCCTTTGCGCAGATATAGACTCCTGTGTACGTAAATTCCTAAATAATTTTGTAATTGAATTTCTAGATGTTTTGCTTCACTGGAATAATTTTCCAGAGTCTCTGTCACAAATACTGAGCTATAAAGCCTAAATAGGCTCATGTATAACAGGGAAAAATTAACCATTATTTGTATTCTGTGCATAGGGGTTAATAAGCAATAACATTCGCATGTTAGAACATAAAATGCTGTAGTGTAGTACTGACTTAAATATAGTACTGTCACAACCCTTGTATGTCCTTAATTGTCTTCTCAGCCTTTCAAGCAACCTGTGCGAGTTTTGTAGTTTTGTCTCCTTCAAATGATTTATTGTCTTGTCTTCTTCCCCACACCCAGGTGTTATCCATAATGTGCCCCACTCCTTGTGTGTGCGGTCTGTGAGTAAGAGCTTACTTTCTGTCCGGCATGCTCTTCTTTCGTGAGTTTAGCAGCACTTAAATGATTGAGAAAAATGTAATAACTCTTTGGAGATTTATTAACAGGAACAAACTCCCAAGCCTAAATATCGGTCTCCAGGATGAGGACTGCGTTCGTACTAAAGTCATCGGTCCTGATGTCAAGCGGTGCTACTTCGATGATGGGAATTTACCACCTGGCCTCTTCCCCAGGACCGCCACTGGCCAGGCACGGACACTCTCTGCACCCTCTCCAGTTCATAGCAACTAAGCTGGACTGCAACAATCACAGTTCTAGGCTTTGACCTCTGCACCTTTATTACTGTATTCCTATCAAGAAATATTCCTCTTTAAATTGTACCCTGAATCTACTTCTGATTCCTTGTCAGGATCATAACAGGTAGAAGGTATCAGTCCTTCTTGATTTTACTTGCATTTTCAGTGATGTGTTCTTTTATGGAATTGAACTTGCACAGGCCCACTTCCAGAAAAGTTGGGACAGGGTGTAAAATGTAAATAAAAACAAAATGCAGTGATTTGGAAATCATTTAAACCCTATATTTCATTGAAAATAGTGCAAAGACAACAGTAAATGTTGAAAATGTTGTTTTTTGAAAAACATCCGCTCATGTTGAATTCGATGCCAGCAACGCATTTCAAAAAAGTTGGGACAGGGGCTAAAAAAGACTGTTGAATGATGCAAAAAAAAAAAAAACCACCGGGTGGAACATCTCACTGCAAATTAAGTTCATTGGCAACCAGTCAGGAAGATGATCGGATATATTTTTTAAAAAGTCAGACGTAAAGATGGTGATGGCCTCCCCACTCAGGGAGAGATTGCATGGGCAACAAGTTCAACAATTTAAAATACTATTTCTTGATGTAATATTGCAAAGAATTTGGGGATTTCATCCTCTATGGTACATTATATTATCAGAATATTCAGAGAATCCAGAAAAATCTCTGTACACAAAGGAAAGACTGAAAACCAATACTGAATGGCCATACTCTTCAGGCCCTCAGGCAGCACTGGCTTAAAAACAGGTAGGATTCTGAAGTGGAAATCACTGCATTGGTTCAGACACACTTATGTTAACCATTGTTAGTGAAGACCATTTGTCGTGCATGCACAAATGCAAGTTAAAACTCTGCCATGCAAATATTAACCCAAGACCCAGAAATGCTACGGGCTTCACTGGGCCCGAGCTCATTTAAGATGGACTGAGGTGAAGTGGGAAACTGTCCTGTGGTCTGACCGATCAAAAATGCGAAGTTATTTTGGGAAATTATGGACACTGCATCTTCCAGGCTAAAGAGGAGAGGAACCATCTAGCTCAGGGGTGTCAAACTCATTTTGGTCTGGGGGCCGAATACAGCTTAATCTGATCTCAAGCGGGCCGGGCCAGTAAACTCATTGCAAAATTACACAGAACTAACAATAAGTCCACTTTTTTCTTTGTATTCTAGCTTGTTATCAGTGGAGAATTCAAAAGCCAGCATCCATTATAGTATGGGGGTACATTACTGCACATGGGATGGGTGACTTGCACATCTGTGAAGACATTAATTGTTGTTCTTGTCATTTATCTGCTACTCGTTTGTAAGCAGCATAACGATTTCCTCTGGTTCTCGCAAGGACAACCGCTCCCAAGGTAAACCTCTGTCGCCATTATGGGGCAGAGAGTGGCTTTTTTCCCCCTTTCCTCTCCTATTTCAAGCGAATCTGGCCCGCCTGCCTCAGAGTTAGTGGTTTATCCACTCTCTCAGGGGCAATTGTAATACTCACAAATAAAGTATCTAGGGTCGCCCTTCCTCTATGTACCACAGTTTGGTCGAGGTTAATTTGGCTGGTGGCAATGTAGATTGATTTTATGCTGGTGCTTTTTTCGGCTTACAAAACATTGAAATTACCTGCTGAAGGAGCTGGTACTCCTCTAATATCAGTTTAAAATGTTCCGTCTCATCACCAGCAACTGAGAATTCTGACTGAATAGTGTTATTTTTCTACAATTCTATAGAGCTTAAGTCGGAAACGCATTACAGGGATCTCCTTCTAATCGTGGTTAATATATTTCACCTTTGGTGCTTTCTATTGGTTCCTCTATAAATTTGTGTCCAAGGGAGTATTTACATCATGCAGTTGATTCATAGTTTATTTATGGAGTTTTAAAACTATGTTGAAGCATTGGCTTTGAAGGCTGCGCCTCGAAAATCTTGCCTTTTTAAATGTGGCGATTTGATATGGAATTTCTGTCTGCGTATAGCTTGATCAAATGCTCAGTATCAGGTGTGTGTGAGATACATTGTTACACCTGAAAAACCAAGGGGCAGTGCACATCATACTCATGAAATGTAGCGACAAGAATACGCTCGACCATTTATGCTCACTCTGAGATGCAGACTGGAAAATGTTTCAAGTTGGGGGGGGGTTGCCAATGTACATGTAAAACTGCAATGTCCTTTTTTTTTTTTTAATGCAGCATGGAGGGGTATTGGCAATGTTGGTCTTTGCAATAGCATCATAACAACTAAGGGTGCAAACGAGTACTGGAATAAACAAATATTCACATTATAAATCATAAACGGTAGCAAAAAAGATAATTGATTATCATTTTGTTGTCCTATATTTTTTCTTCATTTTATTCCAGTAAGTTGCTTTGTTATATAGGCCTATGTGTGTCACTTAAAAAGCTATCATGTTTATTGCTTCATTTGTTTAAACGTCTTCAACCCAAACTCCTAGAGATACTGCCGCTAAGAGATTAGCCACTCACCTTTCACACATGATGGATCACAAACCGTCCCCGTTTGAGATCTTCTGATTCACAAACAAATTATTGTTTGAACTACCTAGTCCAGTGGATCTGAGACTCCGTCCTGGCGCCCCACTGTCCAACTACAGTTTTTAACAGGATGTGCTAAATGTTAGCAGTTGGGTGTCACTTATCAAAATATAGGTTTAATTTAAGTCAGAAATTTCTTTTTCATCCAATGAAGTTTCAGGCTTCAGGGGATAGTTTTTTAGCGAACACAAGTCTCCTTGTAATCTTTAAAGGACAGTAGGCCCACACTTATAACAGCATCAAATGTGCTCAAAACCTATGCTTTCTTTAAAGCAAATGAAATGTGACGTAAAAATCTAATTCTTTTCAACCTGAATTTATATGCCAGGAAAAGAAGAGAGCAATGTATGTCATTAATATAATCCTTCGGTGAAGTAGAACTTGTTTAAAAAATTTAGTGGAACTTCAGTTTTGCCCCATATGCTAAATGTCTGGTGAAAGTGCGTACATATGAAATGTTTTGTTTGTGTTGCATTCGTGTCAACAGTGCCCAGTTGTCTTTAATTGTTTATTTTTTGAAAATTAACTCTTGGCGAGTTATCTTAAAATTATTACGCAGATGATCAAAAGAATGAAACGTATCAATAATAATCATCAATGGTAAATCTGCTACTGCGTACACTGGGGTGCACATTCTTTCAGGAAAATCTGGAATCTGGAAATATGTCTAAATCCTAATTTTAATATATATCAAGCAAATGTCCAAACAGTCATTTCAAATCATACATATATTACGGAAATTACACAAAGTTCCTGGGAGTTTGAAATAGATTTGATAACTGATGCAGATGATACAGGAGGAAGGAACCAATGTATTTCATTAATGCAAATAGATCTTGAACTAGAAAGGTCTTGGCAGCAGATTAAAATCTCTGATGGGAGCAGTCAAACTGTTGCTTTGCAAGGTAGAATCACATGACCTAGACATATTATGTTAATACTAATGTCATTCAGAAAAGCAAGGCAAAGCTCCTGGCAGAGCGGGTAGAGTGAAAAGCTGGAGTTCACAATGAAATGAACGCATCGGAGCCTTTTTACATTAAAGTAAACAATTCACACATTTGTTTTGTTGTTGTTTTGAATCCAGTTTTAATATTTTAAATGAACCAAAGAAAGCACATTAAAACATTTTCTCAGTTTAGTTACAACAAGGTTATTTAAAGGGCTATTTGTTGCATTCACAAAATGGCTAACAAATACGTATTTTCTTGAAAAAAAATTCCCTGTTGCAATTATAGAAATGTAGTTGTTTCATCATGGTATGTACAGGGCATAAAATTCTTGCATTTAAAACAATTATTTATGTATTGAGGTATACTGACTGAAAAATATCCAGCTGACAATGCATGCTCACAGAATTTTTTTTGAACAAAATAATCACCAATTAATGAGACTGTTATCTCTTAGCTGGAACATAAAGTGAAATTTAGCAAGATTGAATGCCATGGTTGCTTAGCCTGATCGTGACCCTATCAGACTTAAGTGCACCGGTGAACATATTGTGCCATCATGTGCCATCTGTTGGAGCCAATTGCAAATCGAATTACGAATTAGCCAAAACTATTGTGGCTTTCAATATATACAAGGGGATGTATTATAATTAGAAATTGGGAATCATTGGAAAAAGCTTTTCTATTTACTTAATACTGGTAAACAATATTCATTGACAACATATAATTATTATTGACTTCGTATGCATCTGTGTGTCTTTGGGCATGTGCGTCACACACATACGTCCACAGACACACACACACATATATACACACAAACACACACGCACACATACATATTCAGAATTAGATGCAATTCTGATACACATGCAAGTTTTGAAAGTGGATTCAGATATCACAGTATTGTACAAAAAATAATTACAGTTTGACAAAATAACACCCATTAGCACCTCAGAGTTTATGTTCGGAACAAGCACCATCGTAGTTGTTTCTTACACAGCACCTGTAGACTCCAAAATTGGGTAGTTTCTCCACTGCTCTGTGGATCTCCCAGTGATGTTACTTGTGTCCCACTCTCTGCCACACCAAAAAATGTCCTTTACAGGCTTCCATAACAGGTTTAAGTCATGTGATTCTGGCCCTACAAGGGCAACAAGTAATTTCTAGATAGCACGTACATACACGGCAAGGCGCACTCTCCGCACTGTCCATATTCAAAACTTGCATGTGGCAAGTAGAGGAATCCGTGGTTCCAAGTCTCGGCTTGCTCGGCGTTCTGACGTCCCATCATGTTTACCCAACGAAACAGACAGGTCCAACCTCAAACCCGAATCTCTGGTTTGCATCTCCAAAGTCATTGAACATCACATCGATGATCGGCACCTGGTCGATTTTCGGAGTGTCGATCTCCATCACGGTCTTTCCGAATCCCTGTCTTGACTGCAAGACCAAAGAAAAAATGCTTTGAGAGTGGTGTGAGGACAGCATCAACAGAAAAGCAATCTCCATCACTGATTAATTTGGAATAAGCATCACCCAGCTATTTTGTTGCAGCTGTATAAATGGCTAGTTAAAATCCACTTTTTTTTTTAAATATTATTTTTTGGGGAATTTTTCCTTCATTTGATAGTCACACAGTATAGAGAGACAGAAAGGTCGGGGAGAAGAATGGGGGAAGACATGCAGCAAATGTCCCACGGCAGAATCAAACCCAGGGCGCTGCTGGAACGACGCTGCCTTTGTGCTGTGCACGCTTAGACCGATGAGCCCCAATAAAAAATCCACTTTTAACCTGATTTTCAAAACAAAAATTCTGATGGGCATAGTGCATAAAGTCTGATTATGGAGTCAGGCAGTTACTTTGCTTTATACTGTGCAAAGTAAAACCGGCAACAGCTAATTTTACTCTAGTCCATGTTCCAGAATCGGATAGGGTTTTTTCAGTGATTTCATTCAAAGCAGTGTTAACCAGTGCATAGCTTCATAGTTTGTAATAAAATGGAACGTGCGATGCAAGAAGCAAAAATAAGAATTCATCGACTTTTGCTGCATTACATCTAGGGCTGCACTGTTGAATAAAACAAAATCTCAATAGTAAATACAATACTTCAGATATAGTTCTGCACCATTTACAATCCCAGCTCTGAAGTTGTTAGGATGCTTCAAATGCGCATAAAAACTGAAAACAATGTTTTACTTTGACTTGCATTTCATTGTAAACGGTCTCACGACAAGATTTTTATGGTTTTGTCCAGTCAGGTTCATTTAACTTGTAAATATTCATTCATTTTGGCCCTTAGGCTTGCAATGCATTCCAAAAAAAAAGTTGGTACAAGGGAATTTAAGGACTAGTAATGACGTGAAAATTTGAACAATGATGTTATTTGCAACAGCTAATGTCAGCAGGTGATTGTAATCATGATTTGGGTACAAGAGTAGCATTCAGGAAAGACCTCCTCCTCCAAAGATGGGCCAAGCATCACCTATTTGCCAACATATGCGTGAGAAAATCAATGAAAGGTTTAAAACAATTTTCTTCAAGGGAAGGAGTGCAAGCCTAAGCTGAATACCCTCAATCTCTGAACACTCAGATAGTGCTGCATCACAATTCTTCATTTATCTTGAAGTGATAAAATCACATGGGCTCAGGATTACTTTGGAGAACCTCTGTCAGGTATTATGATATGTAGTTGCATGCACAAATGCCAATTAAAACTCAACTTTGTAAAAAGGAAGCCTTATTTTAACAGCGTATAGAAGCACCTACACTTCTTTGGGCTTGAAGGCAACTACAATGGACAATTACATAGTGGAAATCGTATGGGGTTGACTCAGTGCCTTTGACAAGGGTAGCCTGCGCTTCAGTGAAGGCACCAGTAATACTGAAAGGTAAAACGAGACTTGGAGTACCGTGCACTGCCTTCAAGACTACTGCTTTCCATGCACGCCCATGCATATTTTAACAAGACAATGCAAAACATCGTTCTCCACACATTACAAAAGGAAAGTCCTGACTTGTCCCCAGTAGAGAATGTGTGGCACATCTGAAGTGAAAAATGCGTGAAAGGCTACTTATTGTTGCACACTGTAAGACTTGCTTGCTGAAAGAAAGGGGCAAAATTACATGAGACAATCACTTGATGTCATGAGTCCCTGACCATTTATTAAATGTTGTGAAAAGGAATGAAAACAATACGAAGTGGAGAACACTATGTTGTCCCAACTATTTTTGAAAAATGTTGCAAGAATCTAAACTGAAGAGAGTGCTAATTTAGAAAAATATTTTAAAAAATTCATGAGATGCAACAACAAATAGTGTGCTGTGGTATTGTTTTCAACGCAAAAGCAGTTTGAAGATAATTGACAAATCACTGCATTCAGCTCTAATTTCAATTTAACATGCCATCCCAACTTTTTCAGATTTGGGGTCGTGAATCTCCAGTATAAAATTAAAACAAACTTCACCTGGGGTTCAATTTTTTTGCTATTATTTTTCACAGAATAGGTACTCAGAATCAATGAAATGGCACGCACCGCACAGCCATCAAAGGTGGGGTTGATGAATGGGTTGTTGTCGTAAGACATCTCCTCGTCATTGGAGCCCAGGAATCGCAGCGCTCGGTCGTAGCTGTCGGCCTTGGCATCGCGCCAGGCCACTGAGTTTTGGCAGATGTATGTGAAGTTCTGCCGAGCCGCAGAGCTCAACAGCCTCAGGAATGTCATCTGGACCGAGTTTATGGCATTTTCTTCAAGGTCCACGTAGGACAGCTATTGGAAGAGAACAAGATGAGATCGCACTGGAAAAGCGATCAATATGTCAGTAAGGCGAGTGAGGAAAGTGTGTAATAAATCGTATTGTGTCAAGTGCTGAACATCTCTATAAACTCCTGTATCTTAATAATCCATGTATGGGTAAATCATGGAGCCAGTAAGATGCATAACTAGCTATAATAATGATGATTCCTCTCTCATGAACTGTAAACGAAATTCAGCAAGAGGTATGCTATGCATACACAAAATACAGTTACAGCATGCTAGATATTTCAACCACTATAATTTCTGAGGAGCACATATTGTATTTGATTACTTTCCCCATTCAGGTAAAAATTATACTTCATACCCTTCTGAACACAAAAGAAAGACCAAACCAACTAATTAATTTTCAGGTCTTGCATTAGGCTGCCACAGTTTGCAGTGACATATATTTGTGCGGCAATTCTACCATTTCAAGGTGTTAGTTCCATCCCACAAGCAGCAGATTGGTACTGACAGATTGAATAAATGGCCATGCTGCAGATGATCAGCTTAGGCAGAGACCTCTTTGCTTAGTACTGATCAAATAGGACATGAGTTGTGTGGATGAGGCTTGAAGTTCACTTACGATTTTCCCACGTTTAAATTCACTGAACCATGATCCTGGAGCCTCCTTAGGCCAAGCAGATATTCTGACCTGACACCGCAAACAAAGGACAGCAATGAATGACCTCTCCCTTTTTTTTTTGCATTTCCACACTGACTGTTTATGACTTCTCTAAATATTTATCATCAGAATAAATGGCAGCATGCTCAATATCATAATACTTGATACTGTATGATACACTGCTGTGTAAACAAAAACAAAAAACATAACATACAAAAAAATAAAGAGATATGTTTTTACTTTACAGCAGACTAAGGAGAGAAATTGGTAATGCCCTGTGGTACTTTAGCACTCCTCGTTCCTTTTATTCCAGAAACTCTATTTCTTTGACATGACCCTGACAGCAATGAATAAATGTCACTTACTCCAGTGGACTTCTTATCTGGGTAGATGCACGTCTCTCCTCCAGCAGTGAAGTTACAGTAAACTTTGAAAGAGTCACTCATGCAGCCTTGGTTTGGATCAATCCAGTATTCACCTTCGGGGAACACCACATTTCATGTTACTCAAAGAAAATCTCCAAAAAATACACAAACATGGGAAGGCATTGTGATCACAAGCAAATAGAACAAATTTGCTAAGATAATGTTTATCACCGTGTTTATCAGGCAAATCAACCTCAGACATAGTGGAGAAATACTGTAAGGACTCTGAAATTTCTTATCCTGAGGAAAGTGTAATTTGAATCTGTCAGGCTTTCCTAAAGAAATGAATTGATCTCTCATACAGTGGTAGTTGTATTTAATAGACCAGTGGTTCCCAAAGTCGGTCCCGCTGTGGAGTGGAGACCCACTGTGTATGCTGGCTTTTGTTCCAAGCATAATTACTATCCCAGAATTTTAACAAGCGATTAATTTTTTTTAATTAGTTGCTTTTCTAATTATAGGGTCGTTTTACCCCCTTAAACCACAATATGACAGAAATGGCTTCGCATTCCATGATTTTTCAAAGTCGAACATTCATATTGTTTATTTTGACACATTCCGAGCAAGCGCGCCAATCCAATGTGGCGGAATGTTTTATGCGATCAAATGCAAGACTGCGATCAATCAATCAGCTGCTGTTTAGGGTTCAAAATGCACTCGTTCAAATTCTTTACTGAATATAGGTTTAACTCATTATAAAATGCTATTTCTTCTTTACAGCCAATTAATGGTTAATTTTAGTGACTAGGTTTCCTCAGTTTTATCAGTTAGAAGCCAATTCATAGTTTCATATCATCAATTGCAAATTTCCATTTTTTATTTAAGAAAAGTAATTTCCAGAGTAGCCCATTTTGAAACTTCTTTTCAGCACGGCCAGTTTAGGCATGTGATCTAAAAGGGTAAATAATCAACATGAAAAATAATAGTGCAATAAACAACTCATTTACATTCTGAGATTGGAGTTGTGGTTGCAACAAGATTCATCTTACACAGTGGGTCCCCAGGACCGAGTCTGGGAACCACTGTCATAGACCATTACAACTGAGTGAAATATCTCAGCAAGATATTGCTGAGAAAGAAGGAATTACAATCCATCCTCATATTCCTCTCTCTCTGCGCTAACATTAACCGAATATAGTTTCACAGATATCATGAAAGCTCTTCGTTGGCACGCTTTCGTCAAAATATTAACTTTATAGGACCACTGATTACCACCGTAAAGGACTTGGTCATCAGATGGAACGTGACAGTGAATCTCACCATCAGGGAATTCTGGATGCCCGAGACTCAAGTCTTTACAGGTCCTGGCCGGGTTGTCCTGTGTACCCATGGGGAACTTCATGCGCTCAATATCTTGTTTGAGGTTGTTGAGTGACCCGAAGATGTCATCCATGTCTTCCCCGTAGTCCACCACGGGTTCATCGGCCTGGGCCTCGGCTGACCGTCGCGTCTTTCCACGCGACTGCATTGGCAGTGGTTGGATGATGTCACCGGGTGGACCCTTGTTGAAAGGAAATACAAAGAATTATAGGCAACTGAAATTCTCACGCCACCGTTTTAGTCATAACAAGGTGGAACTGAGGTTAAACTACTATCCCTAGTCTTAGTCTGAACAGGAAAGTGGATGCAACAGAAATTACTCTGCTGAAGACCAGTTGTTAATGGTCAATGAACCCCAATGAATACCCTTTACAAAAATGTAGCATTTTCTTTTTAAAACACATAAAAATGGAGTACTTACAGGTGGACCAGGTGGCCCAATCATTCCAGTATCACCTTTCTGACCAGCTGGACCCTAAAAATATGAAAATGGCTTCTCAGTTCAGATTCAAAGGGGACACATTGGTTTCCTTAGAATTACAAAATAAAATAGAACAAGAACTAGACTCACGGCAGAACCCTTGGAACCCTTTTGACCCAGAGGACCCTAAACAAAAGGAAAGGACAGTGATGTAACAGGGCCACAATACTGTTAATCTCTCATGGAGGAATAAAAGTCAGTTTCAACTTACATGCAGGCCAGGAGGACCCGGTGGACCAAGTGGACCTGGTGTCCCTCTCATGCCCTGTTTAGAAAAAACGATACTGGTGAATCAAGCCCAAGCTTTCAGAGAGTTATATGCATCGTATCAGTTCAAGAACCATTGAGATTCATCTGGAAGAAACAAATAACAGACAACGCAGGATAAGGCGACTGCAAAATTTGAGGTCAGTGTGGCAGGTATTAGATTAAAACTTACAATATCACCCTTGGACCCAGCAGAGCCTTGTAGGCCGGGCAACCCTCTGTCTCCCTTCTCACCCGGTTCACCTGGAGGTCCGATCAGACCAATCAGACCTGGATGACCCTACACAGGGATGACAATTAAGCAGAGGGAATTAATAGTGAATTTACTCACACTACAGGGTGAGGAAGGGTACATATCCAAGCAATCGTCTTCTATAATTTTATATCCTATTTAACACACTGATTACTTTAGTTGAGCTATCCTATTACTGCCACAGCCATTGTCCATTCATACGTGCTGCCAGCAGCCACTATTTTTTACATTTTTGGATTTAATATTCGAGATATGATTCCAAACTTAATTCCTCAAATCCACTGAAATACTGCATCGAAATATTCATACTAAGTCCAGAGTAAAGATAACCTCTCATGGTCAGGTAAACAGATACTTGAGATATTTTCATCAAATACTCCATAAAAATAGTAAATTACCTTCTCGCCTTTGGAGCCAGGATCGCCCCTCAAGCCAGGAAGACCAGGGGGGCCCTAAATATCAAGACAGAAAGGATCTGAGAATCATTGTTCTAAGGCTGTATCATAAAGGAGTTTTGATGAAAGAACATCATCTCTTACCATTGGTCCAGGGGGACCATCTTGTCCAGAAGCACCAGGAAGTCCTTGTTCTCCCTACAAGGATAGTGTCCAATGAATAATACATCATAGTATGAGTGCTCTTCTAAAGACACCAATACGCCAGCTTTTTCATGAATATATCTAAACTGCCAATCAGAGGTGCAATGCATCAGATCCTGCAGATACAAGTGAGGAGCTCAAATGTCAGGCTGAGGGAAAAAATTGATCTCGGGGACTTTGACCATGGCATGGTTGCTGGTGCAAGATGGGAAAGTTTGAGTATTTCAGAAACTGCTGATCATCTGAAATTTTCATGCACAACAGTCTGTAGAATTCACTTAGAATGGTGGGGAAAAAAATGGGCGAGTTGCAGTTCAAAGAAGAGAAATGACTTGATGGTGAGGGAGGTCTGAGGAGAATGGTCAGGCCAATTTGAGCTCAAATAAAAGCTACAATAACTCCCATAATCGTGATGGCCATCGACAGAAAACATAAAAGAATTCACAATACATCAAACCATGAGGTGGACGGGCTACTACAGGTGAATTCCACATTGAATTCCGCTCTTTTTGGCCAAGAACAGAAATCCAATCTGCAGTGGGTATAGGAACACCAAAACTGGATGTTAAAGATTTGGATAAAGTAGACTGGTGCAATAAATTTTGATTTCATCAGCACTGACAGCATGGATCCATGGACCAAACCTGCTCCGGGTCAACAGTTCAGGCAGGTAGTAGTTTAATAGTGTGAGGATGTGTTGTCTTGGCACGCTCTGGTCTGCCTACTTCCAATTAATCATCATTTGAATGCCTCAGCCTATCTGAGAATTGCTTCAGACCATGCATGATAATTCACCATGGAACAACTGGTTTCATGAACATTTTGAATTCAGAGAACTTCAATGGCCTCCCGAGTCACCACATCTGAATCAAGTGACTCAAGAGATGTGGTAAATTGAGGGATTTGCAACATGAATGCACAGCAGATGAATCTGCAGAAATTACATGATGTAATCATGTTAACATGGACCAGAACCTCTAAGGAATGTTTCCAGCACCTTGTGGAATCCATCCCACAAGGAACTGAGACCGTTCTAAAACCAAAGCAAGTCTTTACAAGGTATAGGTACAGAGTGCCTGATAAGTGAGTGTTTCTAATATCCGTGTCATCCCATGTATTTGTACACAAATCTAGACATACAAATATCTTAATTGAATGCACCTGGAGGCACAATTTTCCAGTGCAAAAAACCATGACAATGCTCGGACATCATATAAGAACAGCACAAAATAGGATGTGATCAGATTCTTGATTAAGAGGATGCCATGGTCCATATGTTCCAGTGACAAAGTAAACACGCAAAAACACTTACTTGGTGAAACTATTGTATAAAAGCAGAAAAATATTTCAAAATTGTAAAAATACTTTTATAGTATATGCAGTAAACACCATAATTAATTACACAACACACTTCTTGTTATTTTGTTTCTGTTGTTCAAGTCAGTCTCTGAATCTGAATCTAACAGATCATAAATTCTAGGAGGAGGAGGAGACTGCAGGCAAACTGCCTCCAAAACAAGCAGGGACTGAAATTAGTTGCTGTACAGGCCTGGCGGAACATCACCATTGAAGATACCCAATGACTGATAATATCAATGCACCACAGATATCAAGCAGTCATTGCAGACGAAGGATATGAACCAAATTGTCCTGTCCCAATCGTATCCTTAAGTGCTTCCCCTTGTTCCAGCAGTCTTGTGGTGGTTTCTCAAGCTTTCTGCCAAATCCATTTTGGTAAACTAACTAAAAACTTTTAAATATTTGAGTAATTTATTAGGGACACTCTTTCCTTGTACTCCTGTAGTTTCCACAGCAGGGACAGGTCCTCATTGGCGCAGTCCTTGTGATTTTGTGTATGTGCAATTCTGCAGGCACAGTAATCAGCTTGACCAGCCGGGCTTCTGACCCCTGGTCACCGACCCCTGCTTGGAGACGCCCTTTGATTTTTGTCGCTAATCGTCTGACTCGGACTTCCCCCCACTATGGATTGCCTGTGCCCTCTTCAGTTCTGCATATACCTTATCATTAGCCTCAAAGTATAATTGCGTGTCCCATTTTCTAAGGTTTTTTTAAATTTATTTAGGAGAAACGTTTTGTTTTTTGTTTTATATTTTATAAGGTTTTGAGAAAAAAAGGAAAAAACACATTTTTTCGCAAACACAAAAGGACAAGCAGCCGATATCTCAATTTGACAAAAATATGAATTGGGCGATTATGCTTTGAGGCTAATGTTACGTATGTTTATAGGCCAATAAGTGGCCTTGTGGCACGTACAATGGATCTGCTTGTGGTCCCTTCTTATGCAGTTCATAACGAAAATGTAAAAAATTATTAATCTGAGTTATGAAAAACTGAAATATTTTTTGATGTGCCTGAAAAAGGGGGCGAAAAGTGCAAAAGGTGCTTATGTTTCAAGACAATTCAGCTCACATGGATGAAATCACCCTCAAATTAAAGGTGACATTCTGGACCTCAACCACATCGAAAACATATCCTTTCAAACTGAAAACCAAAATTGCTGACGCAAAATTAAAAAAATGTGTCGCTGTCTAATGAACTGTGGTGCTCATTATAAGTGCAGTCAATCCTGATAAAATTGTGCGATAAATCTTTTTGCATTCCTAACTCACAACAGGCCCGGGGATTCCACGAAGACCCTCTGCGCCGGCCTTTCCTGGGGGTCCCTGGGGTCCGACGGGCCCAGTTTTACCTGACGGACCCTCAGCTCCAGCTTCACCCTATGGTTAGATGAAAAATAAATACTGAATGTAAGGCTTCCACAAGGCTGACAAACAAAAACCAAGTTCTTAAAGGGCTTACTAGCACTGCTAGCACTGCTCTCAGTTGCATACTTTCTCCTCATGTGCTTTCATTGCTGTTTTGTCACTTGCCATTTTAAATCCTGGCTGGGTAAAACCCCCTCTCTTGTCCTGCTTGAACCCTTCCCTGAATCATTTGCTTTATTCGCTCGCCCAATGTTCTTATCTCTTCTTTCTCATTTTGCAGAAATTTCTCGTATCAAGGCAAAGCAGAATGACATAAATGCGAAAGGAATGGACATCAAACAACGCCAACCATAATAGTGCGACATTGGCCTGGAAAGTGAGTTCAGAATTTTTGAATTAGCGTTGATGTCAATACGAATAACTGAGGTTAGTGCGAAAGGCTAGATTGCTGTTGACTCTCAATTACATCAGTGCTGTGCCGATCCTGTCCTTAGAGGGTAAATTTTATTCCACCCTTTACAAGAAAATGGTGCAGCACTGTCTTATCTGTAAAATATGCATTTTACCATAGATTTGGGTGGAAGTCAATGTTGACCGATTCAGCCCTTCTAGTTTGGGAAAATGGTTTCTGAGTCATTTAAGACGTGAAGGGCCAAATATGTACCCCCCATCCCCCGCCCACCCCCTTGGAATGATGAAGATTAATTTCATACCAGAGTACCCACTGGAGCAGATAAAGCAATGAACGACACATCAATACAGCATCAAAAGGAAGAATGTTTGCAACTCAGCAGGAACATGGCCTCAGTACTTCCACACAGTTGTGTGTTGGCATTCACTATACCCTATAGTTTAAAAAAAAATCTTCTTACATATGCCTAAAAACATAATTTACAATACACAAATAAAAATAACCATGACTAAGTCGAATGGGATATGATTAATCATCTGGGATATTGTACTTCAATTCACAGTTGAAAGATTTTGATGAAAAACTCCAATATTTGCCTTAACTAGACAGTTCATTGTTACTTTGAGAACTAACCGCACAGGTTGGCTGAAGACATGATTTGCAGCCTAGCTACGTACATATACTTGACAATATTTTAACCCCAGTGTGTCGTACGTTTGTTAGACGCAATTTGATGCTTTAAATTTTTAGAGAAGAGAGAAAAAGGCATTGGTCAAATGTCAACATAGCGATGGCCATGAGTCTGTGCTCTGCACAGTAAGTACAAATTAATGGACTTTAATGAGCACTCTCTTCTGAATTCAAAGGCCTTTAATAGCTGAGGTAATATGGCAAAGGAAAAACAGTTAAATGTCCGTAATTGATGTATTTTGATGAAACCTCACCTTTGCACCTTTTTCACCCTGCCTGCCTTCAGCACCAGCTGGGCCAAGGGGTCCCTGAAATAAAGGAAAGAGCATAATTAAGTACGCCTACATAACATAGAACATGGAAACAAATGTAAAGACATCATAAAATGGAACCTAGAGGAGAAAAATTTTCTGAAAAATAATGTATACCCAAGTTAAAATAAGTTGGTGGAATTACAGTAGGAAAAGGGAGAAGGCTCAATTTGATTGACATTAAATGCGGACATGCACTCTAAACTTATGGATTTGAACATGCCTGGAAGGACATTATTTGGAGGGAAACTGATAAGAGATAGATGCATTTTGTCAACAATATTGGTTCCAACGTTGATTCATGCCTGATGGTACATGCTGATTACACACTCTCGCAACCCTCGTGTCTACAAAACTCTTCCAGACCGCTGTAACCACTTTGGCAGTTCATTTGTTGATCGTCTCTTTAACTCCCCCCTTGTAATCAGCTGTGGCCACTCCCTTCTGTCTGATTGTCCTGTGCATACAAGTTTCTGTTTTGTCTCAGTCGGGGCTGGATTGTTTTACATGAAGAGGTCTTACTTGAAGAGGGTACTCTAACCTTTAACCTCTTACCCTGTATTCTGGTTCTCATCCCTGGTGCCTTTTCCAGAAAACTAAATTAATAGTGAGCTAATTATTAAGTACAGCTGGTTCTCCAATTTGTTTTTCACTCCTCCATATCATCCTCATTATTGACACACCCAAGTGGCTCACTGGCGCCTCTGCAACTGGCTCCCCTCTGCCCAGTTCATAACAGGACGATCCAGCCGATAAATAAGTCCGTGGATCGCAAAATTTTTGTTTCCTTTTTTTGAATATCCTGCCCAGGGGTGCTTTTCCCAAAAGCTTAGTTGCTGACTAAGTTAGCAACTTACATAGTTCATCCATTCACAGTCAATCTATGTAAGTTAGCATCTGTCATTTCGGGAAACGCACCCCAGGACGAGAGAAATTCGCTTCTCTTTTCTTTTGGTTTCTAAGCCACTTCTCTACCGTCAGGCCCTGGCCTAAGGGCTCCCCAGCTGCTCACTCAGCATTACAGGGTATCTGCTGGCCTAGCATTATTATTACAAGGTACCCACTGCCCAGTCTTACATGGCTTCTGCTGCCAGGTCCTGTCCTGAGGGACACCCAGCCGCTAGCGTAAAATAACAAGTTATCTGCTTGCCCAGCGTTACAGGGTTTCTTCCTCCTCCTGCGGACGTTCTACTCCCCCTTGCTCCACCTCCTGTGGGCGTCCCGCTACCCGGTCCTCCTCTTCGTCTCCTTTTCACTCTAGGCCTGACCTTAGGCACTTGGGTTCGTTTTTACGAGTCAGGTACTGTCCAAGGTTCCTTCTCACTGGAGAGTTTTTCCTTGCCACTGTCTAGCTTGCTTTGTGTGGGTTCAGGAGCTGCTCTGCGAGCAGCTTTATATTTCAAATAAAATTTAAATTCCTTCTTGTGCGTCTTGACTTTCCTTGTTTTCCCTCCTTGGGCCACCAGATGTCGACCCTTAGGCAGGTACTGACACAACCCAGGTGTCTGCCTAATTAGTTACAGCCCTCTGCAGAAGTTTTGAAGTTAATTCACTGATTGTTTTGCCAAGTCCCCAGCTGTGATCAGCCATAGCCACTCCCCTCTCTATGATTGTCTCGTCCATATAAGTTGCAGATTGTCGTGGTCAGGGCTGGATGGTCTTACTAGAAGAGGTCTCACCAGTAGCGATGACTCTTAATTCTTCCCTTAAATTCTACTTCTCCTCCCTGCTGTCTCTTCTGGGGAGCTAAATTATTTGTGATTAAATTATTAGGTACAGTGAGTTCTCCGAGCCTTCTTCCATTTCTCTTTATCCTCCTTATTATAAACACCCCATAGTAGCTCATCGTCGATCCAAGACTTGGCTCCCACTCTGCCCAGTTCATAACATCATATATTTTAAGGAATATACTATACTTTATGACTTTTTTGTTTGGTTATTCAGTTATTGTTGATTTCAGCATGTCTTAGAAATGAATATGACTGTCTAAATACGACTCATTGGGATGCTATCATGCAACGTCCGAGCAAACAGAACCATCACGATGCAAGAAGTCTCTATTCATTTGCTGGTACACATCTACTCTGCCATCGCCGAAATTGTTTAGCGACAGTTCTTGCTTCCTAGCTGCAATTAAGAATCAGTGACAATTCCTTGGCTTGAAGAATGAACCCTGAATATTTCAATAAAACATGTATTAGTCTGTGGCTCTCTAGAGAAGAAGAGGGATTCTTTTTCAGCCCAAATGCACATGACTGTAAAGTAACACTGCCCTGAGGTGCACCTGCCGTAATTATATAAACAACATAAACAACACCCAGGCATATTTAATGCAGATGCAGTTCATTGACGACGCTCTTGAATGCACACAAGCGTGAGATTAAAAAAAATGAGTGCGCTTGTAGCCATCGGTGGTGGAGGAAAAAAGAAGTATCCGTGTGTTAGTCAAAATAACATGTTGCCCCAACCTGAGAAAACCACGGACTGTTATTGTGATAAAAATACTTTCTTAGATTCAAAATCCTCTGAAGCATATATTGTGCATCTGTCTATAATGTGTGTCTTTATACCAATTTCACTACCCCTAGGGCCTGTGGAACAAAAGGACATGGTGGCTTTCAAGTCCAGACAACACTAATGGTCTTCCAATTATTTCAGGTTTTTCAGGTCAGCAGTTTTCCAGATCAAAAAACTATCGCTCATAAAACAGCTCTTTCAGCTCGTCGAGAAGGCTTTGCATCAAAAAACCAGGGACGCATTTTTCAAGCACATTTAGAAGAGCAATTTGGGCAAGCTTTGTGATTTCTTTTTATGTTCACCTTGGATCAAGGATGAAATGGAAAACAGGTAGAACTCTTATTAACATCGTAGCATTAAAAGATTCATACGCACTTCTACAAAATAAAGTCTGACGAGAAAGTCAAAGTAAGCCATTTCTGCCTTCCAGTGACAGTAGACAATACGACACGCATTCCAGAATTCATCCGTGGCGTGCTTTTCCGTTGGTGTAAACATATGCAATTCAGCTGGATGCCCACCCATAATGAATTTATACCTTCTTTGATAAGGTAACTTCATTTTGGAAACCTGGTGGCAAATTGTAGCCTATTGTTGGAGAAATTACATGCATACTCTGCAGACCTGGAGTTATAGCCTCGGCCGCTGCTCGGACCAAAGCCAAATGATGTATGAAAAGCAGTGTTCCTTTGGACATTATTATCCAATTTGTCGTGTACTGAAGTAATAAATTTCCTGAAATAAAAATACAGGGAGCGTGCTCTTGATGAGCGTCCTTCTACGTATATCACTGTGAGAGATGTGTCTGTGAATGAGTGTGTACTCAAGCATGAGTGCGTAGGAGAAACCTACCAACCGAGAAGGAGAGGGACTTGCATTTCATTGCATATCAAATCCTCTATCGTGGGACAAAATGACGTAACATCAATTGAGTATAAATGGCTCTTTGTCAAAGCTTTCATTTGACTTTCAACTCATAAATTGTTCAGCACTTTCCTAAATTTGTTGAGGAGACCCCTACGCTTGTTTTGCAAAGGACTAATAAAAATATGAAACTCTTTCCTCAATTGAGAAACTAGATTTGGAAGATGGGGCTTCAAAATGCTAGCTCGAGGAGCTTTTCAGAAAAATGGCATCTTCACTTTCTCTTTTTCTTTGGTGGTAACTGCATTCAATACACCACAATTTTCAATTTAAGAGTTGCAGTCAAGCGAAAACCACATTCAGTTGAACAACAACATTGATGCTAGCCTGAAGGCTACAGTACCCCACAGAAATAAGTTTGGAGGTGAATCTGTCTTTTTTTTTTTCTCATTTCAATTCCACATATAGATTTAATATAAGTGCAAAACTGCTTTCTTCCAAAGATTTTATGTACTTTGTATTTCCATTCGCCTGTTGTTCACAGCAGAGGCTGTACTAAATCTCTTCTACACTTTAAATCACTATCACAGCAGGAAAAAAATGAGGACTGTATAGTAAGGATTTGACTGGTGGAAACGCAGACACACACAAACAACATTCTTATCTCACAGTTTTCAAATGGATTTCAATCTCTTAAAAGCAACATATGCACAATGCTAACTAAAAGATCTTTATCTAGGAACTGGATATCAAATTAAAATATTTGTGTTGATATAAAATGGCAATGATGATAATTTTATTACAAATGCCTTTACACAGGGGAGAAAATGACACTCTTTCAATATCCATACGTGAACAGAATTGATCTGATTAGCCAAACATGGCAGATGATAAATAGAGAATATCATATGACCATTTTCATATCACACCCTGTATCAGCCTGAGACCGCAGTATCAGCCCAAGGGCTACAGGTCGAGGGTTTATGCAGGATGTGATATGAAAATTCTCATATGATGTTCCATTTATCATGTATACATTTTGACCATAATTAACAATGCATTTTATCCAGAGCTATGGCAAAGGTTGATGACGCTGATACTGAATTTTGCCCGCGGGCAGATACAGGTGATACAGGATTTTGCCCGCAGGCTGATACAGCCTTGTGCCTTGCTCTTGTATCACAGGTGCAAATTCCGTGTATTTATAGGGAAGTATATGATAAAAGCGCAATTGTCATAAACAATTCTGTATGTTTGCATCTTGGCGGTCACTATATAGAACAAGTGTCTGCCACTTACATGGCAATTTCCCCCGCCGCCTCAATTTTATGTGTCCGTATGGACGTACGGACTGAGCCCAATACTATCCCCTGCTTTGCGCTAATCGCGCGGCGGGGGATAAAAATGTATGTCCAATAGGGAGTATATTACAGTCCATATGTCTAATGTTAGACCATACCCTGAGAAAGAAAGTAAAAAACACACTGGTCGAATGTCTGACTATATAATGATGTCATTTCCTGTGCAGAATAAGGAGCTGCTGTGGATACTCACTCTCTTCCCAGGAGGACCCGGTGGACCCGCTTCACCTGAGGGACCAGGAGGACCCTGAAACATTCAAAAACAATAAGGTGAGCTTTCACAGTTCACAGCCATCATCTCTTATTCACCAAAAAAGTTCAGAATACAATTATGGACCTTTGGGTGTTTCAGCTCCTTGTTGCTTGCAATTCACTCGGTTAAAGCACTGCATTGCAGTGCAGAAGTGACTGTCACATCGCGGGTTTGAGCCCCGGTTGTACCAACCAGCAGTGGTTGGCAGCTTTTTCAGAGTAGCGCACAATTAAGACCTTTATTGATCCCCAGAGGAGAAATTCAGGTGTTGCAGCATTTACAGGGGCAGTACAAGAATAAAATAGCATGCATTAAGCGCTATAGAATAACATATAATATTAAATCAGTGTTTCCCACACGTTCATTTATTCGTGGCGGCCCACCACAAATAAATTTTGACCACCACAAGTACTTTTTTCGGCTTTTGACTCAACCTCGCCTCCGGACTGTTTGCTTTGTGAATGTCGCATGTCGTTACAATTCTGGCGCATTGGGTGGCGGTATGCATTGTAACGCCGCCTATATATTAATAAGACGCAGAAGAAGAAGTGGTGGTGGGCCTATAAATTGAGAAGATGCAGAAGAAAAGTTGTGGTGGAAGAGGCGTGGCTCGAACGACGAAGGTAAGACGTGCGTAATTTTGCGCACCTCAAACTTCAGAAACTCTTTCTGATTGTTTCGTAGCGGGTGCTTCAGTGTAAAACATATCTGCATGACATTTGCAGTTCATTTATTGTAATGGTTTTTGCAGGTGTTCATGTAAAATAAAGTATTTACACATGAAGGAGGAGACGTGTCTCCATATATTGCGCACGCTCACGCACTCACTTCTGGAACCAGGATATCTGTGTTGTCGCATTGAAAATCTTTTCTCGTTTCCTCCTGTTAAATCTGCCGTCATGCTGCCACTGCTTGCGCCGCTGGCGCACCTACCTCTTACACGTGATGAGAGCTGATTTTCTGATTGGTTTATTGCATGTGCGGCCTAAAGAGTGCAAACTTTGCAAGCAGTAGAGATGTAAATGTCTCTATATCTAAATATACTTGTATATCTAGTAAAACTAAATACAAGCTATTATTCATATCATTTATTCCTATGTATATCTATGAAAACTAACAGAGTAAATGTAGGCTATTATTTATTATTTATCTTTTTATTAAAATGTATATCTATATATGTAGATCTTCAGTAAAAATTTACTGGATGCAGGCTATTTTCATCAATACTTGTACATAATTAATCTATTGTTCTATGCTGTAAATATTTCTATTCAATTATATTTGTATGGCATTTATATATATAAGTATATAGTGTTTACAATTGCAGCTTTGCATATTCGTGTGTGTATATAGTGTTACATTATAGTTTTGCAGTTCCATTCAAAATGTGGGTTTAATTGTCCCCCCCCCCCGGACCACACCACCACAAATAGATCCTTGATCTGTGGGAAACACTGAAAATACAGGTCAATAAACTGTACAATTGGCTATTGCTCTACAGGGAATTGGGAAGGGACTGCCAGGAAAGGGAAACAAATAAACAGCTTTGTTCATTGCTCAAGCGTCTCCTGTTGGCCAGACGGGCGCTCGTCAGGAAGATTCTAAGACTATTCATGTCCGGGTATCCTCCGCCCTCATTCTGAACTTGCGAAGATTCAACCAAAGAGGGTATAAGAAGCAGTGGCTGACAGGCCTGTGCTTCGGAGGAGAGACGTGAACTGTCTTCAATCTCATGAATTGGCAACAAGGGGTCGCAAACAAGCAAGCTTTGTACATAGTTCACCAATTTGGCATTCCAGATTCGGGTGGGATTGGAGATGCCATAAAAAACCCCCAAAATAAAAATAATTGTTAACACTTTACAATAAGAGTACATGAATTAACATTAGTTAATGCAGTAATAAGCATTAACTGACAGCTAATTAATATTTAACCAATGCATCTAGAAATCCTTTCCAAATGATGTTCACATAAACTAAGGCATTAATTTATACACTATGGTTTAACAGCTTGAAGTGCTGCATAAGTGATGTTTTCAACTTCACAGTGAAAGAAACAGAAAATTGATAAATGGTCAGTTATGTTTGCATAATACTTATTCGGCTATCTAGCGCATTAGTTACCTGCTAATTAACTGATAGTTAATGAACTAATGTTGATTATCGTAACCTTATTGAAAAATAAGGTTTTGCAATTTTTGCAACTGATGCCCCAGCATTTCAAGAACTTCTAAGCTCTATAAGTATCCACATCTTGCTTTGGATACTTAATGCAATAAGGTGTTGGTGGTTGAACAGCTTTCAAGCAGATTCATCCTGCTAATGAGCATTGTAATCACGAGGGATGAGCCATTTACATGCTTTTCTAACTACAGTAAAGAGACTTCAAAATTAAAGTGATTTTTTTCAGTGGTGCTTCAGATATTTTGTCCACTCCCTGCATCAGAAATTAGAAGGCTTGTTGGATAATCAAAGCTTGCAGAGATTACACAACTCCACTATTAGAGTTGAATACAAGACATTTCTATGTGTGGGTAACCTTCAGTGGAGATGAGCCTGAGGCAAAAATCATGCCAGTTCGCTTTTGTCTGGATTCATGGACAAAATGAGTTGTTGCACAATGTAGGGCTCTGCTGAATGCAGACCAGAGTCTTGAGGTCTAAGATTACCGATAAATCCATTAGTACAGAAATAAGATTGCTTTTCCATTTTATAATTTCCAGATGATTTAACGGATAATGGATGCAAGTCAAACGAATTACAATGGGAATAAAACCCACAAACGGATATAAGTTCTCAAAACTATTCAGCTAGAAAATGGAAGGACAGTGAAACTTTTATAAGACCAGTCATTAATGTGAATGTGCTTGCCAAATAAAATTAAGTGAACTAGTAAATGACTCAATAAAATACTCTCTACAGCTCATTCTGAGATAAAAGACCGCTATTCCTTCTTGATTGCAGTATATGTTGATATTTTGAAGACAATGAAATGTGCATTGTTGAGAAACTTGCTCTTAATCAAAAAATATTCTGTTGATTAGACAGAAATGAAATGCATATTGTATTACTGTAAGATACTGCTGTAATTTGATATGGATGCAATATTTCTGTCTCTTTCTTGGTGATAACATGGAAGAATATTTAGTCACCGTAACCTACATACTTTCAAGGTGTTTCAATGAATTAACTCAACGCAAGACACGGTATCAAATGTATTTGCTGCAAGGCTGACACCAGTCATTGTCTCCAGTACAAATCCGCCAAGAAAAAACTGTTTTACTTTCAAGCAAATATTATGTATTACAAAGAATAGCAAATGATCTGATCAGCCATCATACAAAGAGTCGCAGCTTCAGTTTTTCAGCTGTGACTGTCGAAAGTAGAGCCTTGATTGCTGTGTTAGAAAAATAAGCAGAATGAACAAAAGCGTATTATCATACTGCAGATGTCAGATTGTGTACTTCATTTACGTTGGTGGGATTGATTCAGCCAGTGAGGAATTTCATCGGTTGTAAATTCTATCAGAAGATTTACTTACTGGCTGACCGGTTTCCCCATCATCTCCCTTCTCTCCAGCTGATCCATCAACTCCCTGGAATAAAAAAAGAAGTTAATAAAAAAATGAAACATTAAAAAAACCCACTACTCCCAAGGTTCTATTTACTCATAGTTTCATGAAGACACTCTACACGCCAAGGAACAAATTCTAGCCTATTATAGACTGTATCCACATTAAATTTACGATGAAAAAAGTTCACTCAAGGTCAAGGGTCATTACAAGGGACATACTCAATCAACATTTACAGATTACAAAATCTTCTAATTACTGAGTCTATACTGAAATTTTTGTAGAGAGACAAGACCACAGGTGGATTGACCGCATGTCAGTTAATGCATTAAACTCACAGCAGCACCAGGCTCTCCAGGAGGACCCGGATCTCCAGGGAATCCAACAGGACCCTATAGAGGATTAGTCGAAACAGGGTGGGAGCCACAGAATGACAGTTTTTAATTAAAACCAGACAAAATGCCACTAAGATTTTTTGAATGTTTTATTCCAAGACATAAATGTAAGCTTGGGTTTTTATTTTGACTAAAATACTCCTGCATTCTCAGAGGATTTATTCTTAATTTAAAATATGCGACACAGTCAAAAGCACTTGCAACAGCTGAAATTCAGCCTTTAAGCGTAATAGAGTCATGCATCTTCTGTAACCCATAAATGGGTTAATGGGCTAACCCATTACTCAGTGATGTAAGATTTCAAAATCAAAGTTTTCGAAAACCTATCATGCGGGGACTGCGGGACAAGTCAGTTTTCAACAGCACAAGACTAATACATTTTCGGCACTCTCTGGGTTAATATGCAACAGGGCTGAAAAATGATTGAGAACCAATCCCTAGAATAGTGCCAATAGTCATCATTCACTTCAGTTTTGAGTACGACAAACTCAGGTAGCTCACGGGGTTGCCTTTGGGGCCATCGTCTCCAGGGGGTCCTTTGCCACCAGGGGGACCAGCAGCTCCAGGCGGACCCGCCTCTCCCTTCTCCCCTCGTTCACCTCTGGGGCCCTACAAAATGCATGAGGTCCATACATATCTATGTCACAAACTATTACTAACTATCCCAAACTCTGTAATGAAACAAATACTATATACACCTGGGCAAAAGTAAAGCACCACACAATTCTTGAAACAAATTGTCCTTCACCAAAGGAAAAAAATCAATAATATCAACGAACATAGCGTAATTTTTAGAAATATGGGTTGGGCATACCTTGCCTGGCATACAAATCAGTTAGATAAGAATGTTATTAGACACCTTATTAGATTTTAAAGAGAGGGTTGTTTTCAACACTTTTAATACTGCTAAAAGTATGGGCCTCCTGCGATGTCCTTTGAAGATGCCAAGGAGACTTATGTTTCGCCAAACAAAAGTCCCGTAAAGTCAGACCTTTAATCAGAAGAAGCAGAATCGATTTCTGGAACACACCTCCTCGGCTTTGATGATGTTTGCCACATGCCCATTCATGGATGAAACCAAATGCTGAGTCCTCAATTGAGGAATGTTGTTCCATTCTTCATAAGGTTTGTCTATATTCTGGACTGGAGGGTGCCTCGCTCCCTTGTCAATTTTAAGAAAATTTCATCTCGAGTTTGGTGGCGTTTATCTTTTTCCTGAGTTTATATATGTGAACGTCTATTGTGAAAAATGAGAAGTGCACTTCAGTGAACATACAAAATGCGCTGGCGTGGGTTCACTAAGAAAAATAAAACAAAGCTGTTATTTGTCCAGTGAGTTTTTTCTCATTCCGATAACTAAAAATAATTAACTTGTAAACTAAAATTAAACTTTCAAATTTATTTCTATACTTCACGACTAAAAACCTAAAAACCATGGCTAAACTGAATAAATTGTTTACATTGACTCTACTTCAGTGATTGATTATTCCAGAGTCGCATATTTGATACAGCATTTTAATTTTTCCAGTGAAAAATTAATTAAATATAGCTATTTCGAAATTCCGATTCCCTTGCAATGGTCGCAAACAGGGGTTTAGACTACGCTGTGTGTTGTATCAGATAGATTCAATTTATCAAAGACCTGTCTGTCACGAGTTACAAATATGAATCTTATTAAGGATGCTATATTGGATACAAGACGTGTCTAACAACAAACAGGTATAAAGGGGAGCCCAGGCGCTTCAGTTGTGGAGTAAACAGCATAAATACAGGACTGAACACAAGACACAGGCAGCCTACTGGGAGGACTCTCTTCCAGTCAAAGGCACTGCAGTTCTTTTTCAATCAATAACCTGGATTCTGCCCGTCCATCAGTCAATTTAAATGATACAAAGGAAGCCGGCAGCACATTGACATATTGTGACAGAAGCATACAAATACCTCCAACAAAGCGATTTGACCAAATAGGGCCCTTCAACCTAACAAGACTGACTACAGTGTTAAATCAGATGCCTTTATATTATTATATACCAGGCTACAGTGCTAAAAATATAATGTTTTAAAAACATGAATACTATACCACCATCTCTTCCTCTACATGGAGCATAACATATTTTGTCTGTTCATTATGGTAATTATGCTTCAATGGAGAAATTTGAACACAACGAAAATATTCTGTTTGAGGTTCCTAAAGATGATACCTTGAATAATGAAGCTGTACAAATGGAACTGCATTAATGGTTCTTTTAAAATGAGTAGCCATTTGATGAGGAGATTCCTGAGAGTGCTATGACGGAGCTTGATGACAAACAGGAGAGTGAATTAAGAATATTGCAGAATATTTATCACAAAGGAGGTACACACAGACAAACATAGTAATGCAACGATAACGTGGCACATACCCCAATGCCAGCCTCTCCAGGTGGCCCAGGATTTCCAGCCTCACCGTGTTCACCCTGTGGAGCATCACATCGGCCATGTCAACAGGGTAATCAGACTTCATCAGAACCAAGCAACTGAGTGAGCACAATTATTGTGGAATCAATTTCCAATCAGTAAAATTACTGCCATAAGCTGATTATTTATCTCGTATCAGTAATGCAAAATTCCCAGTTCAAACACATCAGTCCAGCTTTCATGAAGAAAAATGTACCCATCGCAAGTAAAAGGCATGCCTTAATGGACACGATACTCCTTTAAGGAACTGCTCAAAGGCTTCAGCATACAGTAGCAGAAGTAACTTTCAGATTTCAACAACTTCAATACAACGTTGGAATGAAAGGAGATGAGAATGAGCCGACTAGCGGACTAGGCCCATCAGAATTGCAGCGAGGAGCTCTGTGTGGAACCAATTAAGAACCTGGGTATGATCGGCTCACAGGAATAAACGGTCCCAACCGTCACTCTCCATTATTTAAGCTGGTTTTCATGGAAACAAAGAAAAATTTTAAATCTCAGATATTAAACATGAAAAGGCACCAGTTTAGGACCTGACTAATATGTACAGAAGGTTTCGTTCAGAAACATTACACTGTTTTTAACTGCTGCTTCAGAAACAAATCAATTACAGAGGGATGGATGCACAAACAGATAGAGATACTTATGATTATTTCCCCCGACTAAATGGCACCAGTTTAGGTACTGATTAATATGCATAGACCGTTTCGATGAAAAATATTTCGCAGTTTTAGACTTCTGCTCCGGAAACGGTCCCAACCCTCATTTTCCAAAAGTTAAGCTGTTGCTATGGTAACATTGGAAAAATTGAAATCTCAGAAGTTCCAAAACATGAAAAGGCAGCAGTTTAGGACCTGACTAATGTGCACAGCAAGATTCTTTCAGAAATATTTAACGGTTTTTGAGCTCTGCTTCGGAAACGAATCGATCACGGACTGATGGACAGACAGACGGACAAATGATGACTGCATCCCCTATTATACCCAGGCACTGCACATTGACACTAGTAAACACACAATGCTTTAGAAATTTTTGCATTCTCTCACTATCACTAGTTTCTACCAAGCTAAATATTTCAGCCTGGATTTCTCCAAATGCAAAATATAAAATCTGTTGCCCGCTGATTTTACAGTGCATGCTGCCGCATAAACTCTTCACTCCGGTTGAAGTGGCACACCAGCACACCGGTATTCTTTGCGAGTGGCTTGTGAGAGTTGTGTTGGACAGCATTTTGGTAGAAGTGGGCTCAAGCATCTTTAGTGTAATTAGCGTAAAGTTCTGTCAAGGTGCCAAACAGGATATTTTGGCATGAGGAAAGTAGCCAAAGGGAAATAAAGCTTGAGTTGGGGCATTGGAAGCAGCATTAATTACAATTTAACGATTCCTGAGAATTTGGCAAAAAAATAAGAAATAAAAAAAGGCCTGCTGCTGAAATGAGCCTTTGACATGCCAGATTGCTGTGGATTAGGTCAATGGGTAAGACTACTTCACACTGGAGCAAGAAGCAGTACCTACATAACTAACTGTGTGGCGAGGGAGCTGATTTTGACCTAAGAAATGGCAGATTATGAATAAAATGGGATGACAATGGTCCTCCCTAGAAAGAATTCTTAAGAGGGAAGTACGGGGTTTGATGGAGGTGCAACTTCTTTCGGATGCGGCTTCAGTGATATTTCATTGGCTCTCACCTTCTCTCCCACTGCACCCCCTGAGCCAACACCACCAGGAGGACCTTGTGCACCCTGTCAATAAGATAAAAAAGATATTGTATAAGGCAAACTAACGGTCTATTAAAGCCAATTGAAACTGGCAAACACAAGTCAAGAATATCAGTCAAGTCTGAATAGTAATATCATAATATCGGTAGACATCAATGTTACGAAGAGCATAATGCTGTTATAAGTCCGCACTTTGAAACCTGTATATATTACTGCTGTACTTACAACAGCACCGCTTGGACCCTGAGGACCTCTTGGGCCAGGGGGACCAGGTGGACCCTACAGAGGGAAAAAAAACAAAAACAAAAAACAGGTTAAACAAGCTGGTGGCACATTTTACACGTCACATCAAACCGATTCTATTGCCAGACAATATGACTGAAATGAAGCAATTCAACCATTTATGTAGAAGGTGCTTTACAAACTGATAGTAATGGTGGATTGGTTGAGAAGAGAGAATACAGACTGTAGCATCATCTCAAAGAATATCAAATTCTGCACTTGTAAACCGGCCAGATGACAAGCATTCAACTCGATTAAGATGAGCAAAATTATTACCGTCTTACCGGTTGAAAAAACGTCCACAAATAAATTGCAGAAGAAATATTTCCAATTTATCTTGTTAATTGAATGGATGGATATCCTTTTGTAACAAAGTTAAAAACAAATTTTTTTCTGTTGCCAGGAAAACAATGACGCACCATTTCAAATTTGTTTTCCATAACATTTCAAGTTGTTTTCTGTTAAGCTAGAGGAAACTCACCATTGGCCCCACGTCGCCATTTTCTCCCTTTTCGCCTGGTGGCCCAGGAAGACCCTTTGAGGGAACAGGAAGTCAGAGTAAGTGAAAAAAGTGGTCTTAATGTTTTGAGAGAGATTGACATTTTTGATAGACTGTATTATAGTTTAGAAAATCAGCAATTTGCAATAATATAAGTTGTATGGAGTAGAATAGAAAAACTTTATTTTGCCCAGGGGGGCACTTCAGGAAGTATTACGTCAGTAGAAGTATAGTCTCAAAAACTAGATGCAGCATCCATGAAGGCCATGGTCGTCATTCTTGTTAGCTGATAAGTCTATTTTTATCCCTCTTCAAGAGTCTAATCTACCATGCTTGAAGCAAACTGTCAACCATCTTTTTATGAGTCCTGTTTGCCTCTTTAAATGGCACATTTAGCTGGACCAGGATAGGTATTGTGTTCCTTCTCTTACTGAATGTCCTCTTGCACTCCTTGATAATCCAGATCTTATCATCTGAGAATGTCTTCACCGTCATAAAAATGTGTTCCCCACAAAATATGTTAAATAAGAATATTCCCATTCTTGATTTACTTGATGTTGGAATGGTTCAGGTATAATGATCTATTCTGACATTTCAAGTAATATGCTGTAAAAAGTAGCAATGTATACACCACTATTTAATTCAATTTAAGGAAGTGCATAATATACAAATAAAACGGTAAAACCGTGTCTTGCCGAGAAATAAATACTTAAAACCACCTTGATATGCTTAGTCCATCAGATCTTTTGGTCAGTTCGATTTGTTGAAAATATCCACATTTATTTGATTAGTGGTCTGCATCATTATTATTTCAAAAGACCTCATCACATGATGCGCTCAAATTTTAGCTAGAATGAAACGCTGGGATCAGTCTTGCGCACACTTTGTTGCAATTTCAACTTAACTCCATTTTTAAGTTCATAAGTACACTATAACAACAATAATCAGAGCAATAAATGAATTATTGAATTAAGCTTTAAAGTTTCCTTATTTAAAGCGTGGATATATATGGGTCTTAGCAGTATTTGATACACATATTACACGTGTCCCTCCGAAACATATAAGCACACAGCAATGAACATAAATCAAACTCTCTAACACATTAATTCTCTTGTATACTCAAACAGACAGATTCAAGTACACAAAACACAACAAGGTGTGACCGATGAATGCAACAGCCACTCATGGACCGCAGAGGGTATAATTGGAATAAGTGTGTACTGCAAACTGGGCCAAGCGAATAACAGGTTTCAGCCAGAGCTATGCAACTGGCCTGTTATGAAGTGAGGATGTAAATTGGTAAGAACGTGACAGCCATTTCATTGGATTACTATTTTTGTTCCCAGCGTGGTACGACAAGGCTGGTAGTGTGAGAAACATTTACTGCCTTATGAGCAAGGCTTGAGCGCTAATTCTCACCCAATAGGCATTAGCTCTCCGGATGTAACAAATGGCTAACACTATGTAAAATAGTACTGGCTCAAAGCCTCCTGTGTCAGTTGTGAAAAGCCTAATGATTTGGACTAGTTATATAATGGCATAAACAAAAGCGCACACGAACCTATATTCTGTAGCATGAATATTCTCCTACATACGTATATTCTCCCTCCATGCCCTAGCTTCAAGGCTTCCAGTCTCAATTATATGAAAAAGCCTACAACTGCAAGTGGGCAATACTGACAATAACTAATTGCTCCTCTTTTTGACCTCGCCGCCCACCGCCATTTAATGTGCCTCAATTAAAGATCATTAATGACTACTATAATTCAAATGAATGCCAGAAACTCAATGGCATTCAGTTTATTTGTGCTGGATGTTAGAAATATCGATTAATGAGTGTACCTTTAGTGCAATTAAAAGTTTGTTGCAGTGAATGACCACAGGATGTGATAAAATAGTGGGTGCAGTAGATTGTGAAATCTCATTATAAAATGATTCCAGGTTCAAGGTTCAGGTAATTGCCCCATCATTAAAGATGCGGCAGCAAGTGTTACATTTTCTTTTATTCATCTCAGGTATTAACACTACATTGGTAATTATGCAGTTTTCTCGGTCTCCAGTTCTCCACTGCATGATAATCATAGTACAAAAAGGCCAGTACACGATGGCCAACCAGTATTTTTGAAACAAATAACATGCAAATCTTCCATAGTGAAATCAATTTCACTCGCATCCCTGGGTTTTAAATTGTGATTTGTGGGAAAAAAAAAAACTGAAAACGTCAATACCAATAGCTTGACCAGCTGAAGTTTTGCGCTGTTATATATACAGGGCTTAGTGTCTCATTCTTTGTTGAGAGAAAAAATAAGAGAAGTCAGCTTCAGATGCACCAAACATTCTTGCCATCCAAATCTGCTCTTACCCATTTGTGCAGAATGATGAATCCCATTTGATCGTAAACTGGTGGCGCACTGCCGATCGTTTGTATAGGTAATGCCTGCTAAACACCATATAAGGGCAGGTGTTGTGCCGTGTAGAGATGCAAGTGGAGAGATGCCACTAAAATAAGAAGAAGAGCTTGGTTCTTCAGGCTGCACAGCATTGGCTATCACATCGCCCTGGTCGTCGCCCTTTCTTCCTCGTGATATATCAGTGGAATGATAAGAATATGGATTTGTAATATGGATATGAATATGAATTGGCAATTTTGGTCAATATTTTCAAAGAGTGGAGGACAATCGAGGATCCCTGACATGCTTGTGTGTACGTAAGCATTGCAATTTTCCTGGATGAGGACTTTGAGATTATTTATTATCATGTATGAATCAAAAGCTCTTTAAGCTTTTACAAATATTTTCATGAAATTTTCACTCTCCATTTATAATTTTATTAATTAAAAAAGTAATTCGGTTATATTAAAAAAAAAAAGTCTTTCAAAAGTCTTACAGGTTTTTTTTAAGGATTTTACAGATATTAACTGGAGGTAATACAGGTGGGAACTCGAAGTGGTTGAAATGTATGCCATTATGCATTTTTAATGTTCCTTAGATATGAAACGTTTGTTTCTGTGCATTGGCCATACAATTTGTGGACTGTATAACAGGAGGTTCTCAGTAAGAGTTTTCTCAACCATTTTCTCATTCCTTAGAGAAGAGCAAAAATAAGAAAACGTTGGTGAATCCTAGAAATCCATGGGTACTAAAAAATAAGAATGAATCATGGATACCACCAAAAATAAGAGAAAATTTGTTTTTATATTGCTTCTTGCACGAGGCCCATTACTTTTCTCAAAAAAAAAAATAAAAAAAAAAAATTTATCTCACCCGAACAGTATGAATCCATTCCTTGATTAATTACAGTGCTTCCATACTGGAAGTCCATTGCATGTTTTAGGGCACACAATCCATGCTTGTAAGTGAATATGTACATACTTTGGTGTGTGTGTGTGTGTGTGTGTGTGTTTATGCACATGCGTATGCCTGTGTAGAGCTCACCTGCAGCCCAACAGGGCCCGGGGGACCGGGGAAGCCTCGTGATCCTTCGTCTCCTTTCTGTCCAAACATTCCCTGCTGACCTCGGGGTCCTGGCTCTCCATCCGCTCCCTGAGACCCAGAAATAACTGTGAGTTTCAATTACTAGCTGAAGTCCTTGGCTGATGTACACCAAAACAATGCAAAACGCGAGATATTTTAGCCATAACAATGAGCCTGGTGCGTATTGCCAGTAAGCAAAGGACTTTTGACTCAGTTTCAATTCAATTCATATTCATAACAATCACGTGCAATGGTCTAGGAGCCAAAATTCATGAACAGCCATTGGTAAATGAGTAAATGACCATTACCACTTTTCAGCAAAATGACATGCTGTTCAGATCCATCCACAGAGTCAAAACTGGCACAGTATGAAAGGCAATACTGATTTAGCAGCTGCTGCTGATTTGTGCATACATTGGCCTTTCTAACCTGGGATGCTGCGCGGAAGGGAACAACCGAGCCATGATGCTAATGACTAATAGCAGAATCCACCCTCCGCGGAGGAGGCACAGGGGCAAACAAGACATCAGCATCCTAACACCCCTTAGTTTGCTATATTTAGCTGTATCTGCCTGACACAGTGTCAGACACAGGTGAAACACAAATAAGAAAACTGTAACCTGTCTGGCAATTACTCTTGTTATTAATGAAAAGACTGCATTTTAGGTGGAAAATAATTTTATAATTAATATCATTGAAATGAAGAAAAATGCCCCGGCTCATGCGGCATCAAAAAAATTTGAGCATTATTTCGCCTAACTTGTTTATAAAATTTATCGTAGAATTGTCAGATCAATCCATCAGTTTTGCTTTCAACAATTACGGCTTGCATTCAATTACAAGTTAGAAGGAATAGCACTGGCTCAGCAATCAGTGCAGGCTTTTCGGTCATACTGGATGAGGTCAGGGCGGCAAGGAAGCGCAGCAATGTTGTCGCACTGCAAACATTTGTCGGTTTGAATCCTGCCTGGGACCTTTCTGCACAATGTTCTCCCCATGTTTTTGGGGGTTTCCTCCAGGTTCCTCTGTTTCCACATACAGCCCAAAGACATGCATGCCGGACTGATGGGAGAATCTAAAATTGGCCAAAGGTATGAGTGTGGGACTGAATGTTGTGCGTGTCCTGCAGTGGATTGATGGGCTGTCCAATGAGAGCTCCTCCCTTCCGCCCATCGTTAGCTCGGATAAACTTCAGCTATCCCACAAGCCTAATGAGAAAGAGGCGGTTTCGATGATGAATGGATAGACGGATGGATGGATGGATGGATAAGGTGAGGCTAAGGGCCAATAAGAGCTGATACAAGAATAGCACTTTCACACTGGGAGTTCTTTGAAAACACACCTTTATTTCTGGTTTGACCCAGAAAGTAACTTGATTGTCTACTATAATGAAAAAGTATGAATGAGTTATTAAGTAAGAACATGAATATATAAATGAAGCAAAAAATAAATAAATAAATAAATAAAATAAATATTCAAAAGAGCCCAAAGACATGAGTGTTTCCTGAGCTGTGCAAAGCCTCTGGGGACAGGGCATTTAAAAAGACTTCGGTAACATCATATTTCTAGCTAAACATAAAGAAATTACTGTGGGCCTTGTTGCATAACTTTACATAAAAACTCAGTTTGGTGGGATTTAATGTGACATGCCCATGTTTTTCTCAAAATGTCTGAAATATGACTTGCTAGCCTTTTCCATTTAATGCAGGAAATGTTCTTTCTATTACAGCTTCAGCTTTTCTGTTGCTTTGATTGAACAAAAATTCACTCAGTGTTGTAGACGCAGTACTGGCTATGGTGTAATCAGCCATGACTTTAATAAGCAGCAATTGTCCCCTGACAAGAATCCCCCTGAAAAACTGCAGAAGTCACAGATTTGGCCTGTATTAAAGAGTCATGCCTTGATCCAGGATAATTTGTGAAAACCAACTCTTATAACCTTACACACTGCATCGCAAATTGCCTGGATTTTGACGGAATAGGTTCCCTTATGATTCAAATACATCAAAGCGTTCTCTGATGGGGCACGTAGTGGCACATGCATCCAACTGATCGCACTTGCCATAATGACATTTTTTTAATATCTTGATGCACAAAGTAATCATCTTTCACATTGTAATCTTTTTGTCATCAATCTTTCCCATGTTTGTGCGCTGCTGCATATCCCGGTGTGTCTACCTGACATAGTGTATGCATTCAAGCACCTGCCCAAAGTATGTAGGCCATAATACTATATTTATGTGCCCACAAAGTAGTTGTGAAGTACTGATTATTCATTTAGACCAGTGTTATTGTTGGTTGCGCAATCACCTTCTGTCACCACAAGATAGCAATGCACCTGACCGCAACTCATTTTAAGACCAACGGCCCCATGAGCCCTCAGATAGGCACTAGTACATTCACTATTTGAGCTATGGAAAGTGCTGGAAAAGAAAATGACAACAGCCTCGGTCTTAAATTAGCTAAGACACTTGTCTGATGCTTGGAGCCACTTTGCTTTGTACTTTGTAATAAGATAGAACCCATACTGTATACACTAAGCCAGAGACAAGAGCCTGGTCAATCACAAGATCCGAATACAATGGAACATTTATTTTACATGCTGAAGGGTAGCCTGAATAAAGCAACACCCACCGCAGGACCAGGGGCCCCAATCACGCCCTGAAGACCAGCCGGACCTGGAGGACCCTAGAAGCAGCAAAGGCATGGAAAAAGGTCAGTATAATGCATTAAAAAATTCTTTTTTGGCTTTTGAGAAATTTTTGAATTTTTTTGCATTTATATTCTTAGTATGCACAGAATGTACAGTAGACAGGTTCACAGACAGCGGGGGGATCACAGAATAGAACAAGGCACAACATGGGATCACATGGGAGCTTAAAACTTGAATTGCCAGTGAATATGCGCACGATTTTAGCGATCGTCCAGTAAAGCGTTAAACATGCTCTGCCGAAACACCTCAGCATTTTCAGTGCATATGATGTCACGGTAGCGGAAATGCAACTTTCATCAACGTTGCTCTTATATGGTAAAAAGTCTGCCCTGGGGTCCTTACAAAGCCTCTGTTTTCACTGTGCAAAAAAAGCTCAATGCAGCAGGCACTGCTTTTGCTACATAACTGTTATAGCTTATAGCAGTCTGCCCTGCGGCAACTAAATGTAAAGTATATTTGTACTTCAAAAACCTGTCAGATATAGTGGGTTTGTGAGTCATAACAGCCATCATGTGCATGTCATGCATTTCTGTACTGGCTGTGGACATTTCCTCACAGAGGAGTGAGAACTTTTTCAATTTAAATCTAAGCGCTGGCGACAGCCGACGAGGTTAAAAGCAAGACAAATCACGAGGATTATGGGAAAGTTCTTGGGAAGCAATTACTTCTCTGGTTTAACAAATCCACACCTTTTTCACTGTAATCTTTGATTCACTAAATGCGATAGAAATATTGGGCATTTTTCCAAGCTATAATGCAGGACAGGTAAGTGCAACTGCGGAAGCTCACATACATGATTTAATATGAGGGTCACGAACAAAGAAAACTCTGAGATGAGAACATAACGGACTCACCTGTTCGCCCTTGTCGCCTTTGCTTCCCTTCTGACCCGGCCCACCAACTTCTCCCTAGAAAAGACCACAAAAACAGATAAAAATTTTTCAATTGAGGCCATCAGTTTCCTGACCCACAGTGACCTTCAACCTTCTTTAAAGCTACATTTAATACGACCAAGCTATCAAAAGAGAGACATTTTATATGTCTTTTGTCATTTTATAACACCACAAAAGCCCCGAGATGAGGCATGGGTTTGCTATTAAATGATTCTCAGGCTGGTCATCTTCAGTTGACTAGTGTGAGATCTTAGGTTCTAAATCCCCAGCAGTGTCAAGTTTTTTGAAAATGCGCAATGGTACATTTCATCTTTCATTAGCAGGGAAGGTGATATTTTGCTTGTAGCCTTAAGCTACTGAAAACTGAAACAACCCACAAATTTTGCTGTGCGTCTCTAGCACCTCAGATGCCCATATTTAACATGGCTCATAAACTAAGGTGGGTGATAAAACATCAACATTGTTTCATTTTTATTCCTCACTTAATGAGATTATCTGTCACATTTGGTTACAATGACGAACGGCAGGGGAATGGGTATCTACAGTACAGATGTTCGCAATGTTGTCCTGTGAAGATGATTGATCTTGGGAATATTTTCTGTCCCTGCTTTTGATGCCAAAGAGGAAACGCACAGCTGTTTTTCAGGCCCAGTGGAGCGGAAAGGTTTACCTTGTCACCGTCCTCTCCGGGCGGTCCTTGAGGTCCAGCTGAGCCAGGTAGGCCAACTGGACCCTGGATACCGTCGCGGCCAGCTGGCCCTGTAGGACCTTTCTCACCCTACAGAATGTAAAATGGCACATACAAATTCTTATCCACGAACAAAAAACGTTTGTCCTATTCTCCACGGGGCCTCGTGAAGCAAAATCAGTTGGGGAGGTTTATTATAGCAGAGGTCAAGTATTGCCGTAGTGTCGTAAAGTGAATACAAAAATTCAAGATAATTATTATCCATCTTAAATTACGGCCATATTCTGAAGACCCCTAAGGGATTCAGGTTGATAGCAAAAATAATGTAACAGTGACCCATTTTTTTGTCCTCTCAAAAGCCATATGCTTCAAATTTAAACTAAGCAGTGAAAAAACTAACACATTAATTAAGGTTGAGTTGAAGTCAAGCCGTTAGTGAATGGGGATGCAACGGGCATGCATATGATCCAACGTAGAGCTTTAAGCACTCCGCGAGGATGTGACTACTCACGGGGCCACCCTTCTCTCCTGCTGGGCCTGGTGGTCCCAGAGGGCCGGTTCGGCCAGTGAGACCGATTGGCCCTGCGGATCCGGCAGCCCCTCTTTCTCCAGGAGATCCCTGCAAAGGTAGACAACATCACCACACTCTGATAGAGTGTTATAAAATCAAGTTAACCTGCAAAAAGGCATCTTCCAGATTGCAAGCTCTTGATTGATAGATGTCTGTTGTAGGACAAATTCAAATCAAGGCAACATTAGTTTCCATCCAATCATTCCACAACTGTTAAAATTTCTGAGAAGTCAGAAATAGCAAATCAGTGTGCGTCCCCATCAACAACTGTTACGCGAGCATTTTCACAACTCGACAACATAATTACAGTAGAGTCAGCTTCCTTCACGCAGACTTGCTACAGTAAAAATAAGTGACTGACCCCCCTGTGACAAATGATTTATTACAAAATTCTGTTCCCATACATCTTTTTTACGTCTTTGTTTTTTCAATGAACTGAATTTTCTGCCTCAGCCAAGTGTGAAAACCTACAGTGATATTTTTTCAATTTATTTATTTATCTAAGCATGGCATTTTACAAAATATTGTACAGGGGGAACCAGCACATTTGTAAATGTTCATTGTTTGAAAGCACCGCATCAAAGCCTGCTTTGCTGATATCAAAGTTCCTCCTGGAGCCATGTGCTAACTTTCCTTCCTCCAGTGATGTGAAAAGGTCTTGTCAGCCATGATATGAAGTCAAGACTTCAACACAGCCAGGAATCATTAGAGGCAGCAGTGTGTGCATGCATGTTCAAAGCTGCCGTATGCATAACAAAAAACAAGTTGCTTATAAGTTGCTGTACTAGAGCCACTGTAACAGTCACATTCCATGAACTTCTGCTCGGCATCAAAACTAGCTTGAATAGATGCAACATTGTCGTTGCGTCAGCATAGCAATTTGTCTGCAAACTGCTTTTTAATAGCGCCCGACAGCTTTCAAATTCATGGTTAAGATATTAAATAATCAAATTTAACTCATGAAGCAGAACTTGAGACCATCTTCCGCTAAATTATCCATTCATTATCTTCTGTTAGCACTCTGTTAGCATTCTACATAAAAACATTGCCTATTGCGCTGGAATGCACACAAGCATAAAACTTTTTATCGCATTGGACTAATGCGTCTTAAAGCCAGTCCTGGGGTCTCTGTGTTTCTGTTCCAAGTATGAGCGCAATACAAGAATTTTAGAAAGGTGTTAATTTTTCTTAATTGCCCTATTCATTTTTTTCAGGATTTGTTATTCTTTGTAATCACATTGTCAGAAATAGCTATGCATGCCAGTAAAATGCATAAATTTACCTCAGCCAAGGAGGTTATGTTTTTGCGGGCGTTGGTTTGTCTGTCTGTCTGTTTGTGTACAAGGCAACTCAAAAAGTAATAATCGGATAATTCTGCAATTTTGTGGGTGGGTTGCTAATATATCAGAGATGGAAACTTTTGTTTGACCATGATCGTATAAACAATATGCACACCACAGCAGCCATCTCAAATTCCTATGTTACAGGTACCTTAAATGTCTTATGAGCCATGTTCGGACAGCAAGATTTCCATTGTGCTGCCTTGGCAGAGGTTTGCACTCTCGTGGTGCCTCTAGTCAAATTGTACTATATTGCAGAAGTTTTTTTACTGCATAGAAATAGGGGAAATTTTAGCAAATGAAAGTGCAGAATCAATTGACTTCTAATTGGTGAATGGGATAAAATGTGGTCTCTAAAAAAAATTAGCATCTAGTTGTGGATGACAAATTAACCCTATTGTGCCCACATACAGAAATTTTTATAGTATGATGATTGAATTCTCAGCCCAAATAGAGATTTTTCTGTGTTTTTTGATTGCATGGGGACATCAATCTTATTGAGAAAGGGTTTGTGTGGGTGCAGTCTTTCATTCCAACTGAGTGGATACACAACGGATTTGACGAATCAAGGTCTTCAGCAAAGATTCAAATCCCAACCAATCATGTATATCTGAATATTTGCCTTTGACATGTAAAATCTGGTATATTTTTCCATAAATAAATGCCCCCAACTGGTGTTGGAATGTATAAGCAACATTTAATTTTGCTATTAAATAACAGGAAATGCCATGGCAAACTCAGAATTCAATAAATGTTTTGAGCATATGAGATATCCGATCTGAATTAACTCGGGCAGAGCGATCGTGCTTGGTTTTGTAAAAGCTGGGAGTGAAAGGGTTACAACATCAGGAAAATATGAGCCGAACCTGTACTGCGCTAAATGGAAAAAAGTCACATTCTTGGCGAAGTAATCAGGACCCTATTGATTCGCCATCATCTTTAATTCAATCAGTTAGAATTGTTTCCAAAAAAGCGTGATTTTTCCCTTAAACGGCTCATAGCCACAGCTATATCAGACAACATGGCGAAGAGGGGTAAATAATCCCTTTAAAAATAAGAAGTGGCTATGTGTGCAATTGCAATTGCAGTCGAAAAAAGAATCGGCATACGCGTGGTTCTCTCAAAGACTGACGTTGAAAACCACAGCATTGGACACGTGTATGAGAAAAAGAGCTTTGCTACTTGGCTGTACAAATGCATAAGCGCGTACATGTGGACCACTCAAGCACACACGTGCATAAACACTGCAGGTGGGGTAAAAACAGTCTGTTGCAGACAAAGGTGCAATGCCGATGTGAGTCTGCTTGTGAGTCAGAAACACATCTGCCTCTCTTGCCACCACCTGGTACTCCTGGGCTCCTCTCAAAAATGCATCATTGCTGCCAGACCTCAGGGCTCAAAGCCAGACGCAGACGCCTCAGCAACACACACAGTCCCGTCTGCCAGCAGGGCGTCCATAACTAAATTTAATTGCTGTTTTCTGCGGATGCGGATGCACACTGAGTAATCTGCCCGCAGCACCTCAGCGGTATCATATGGGAATGAAAAATGAAGAGACTGAAGCATAAATACCACATAAAGGGCTTTGTGCAAATCAAGTTAACATATCATCAAGCTTTCTGTCTCAATAATTAGCACACGATTGAAAATAAAGCTTAGTTACAGTTCAGCTATGACAAAGGAACAGTGTTTTTTAATGACGTTGCTGCTCAGTCTAGAAACGCCAGGTGTATATATTGGGTACTTAGACAGCATTAGAGCGAATGGCAAGTGCATGTTTTCGAAGGGCAACAGACTGCCCTCTAGAGATCGAGAGTTTAATTGCATGCTGCAAAAAAAAAAAAACGGAGCCCAAAATATGACTGTTCCTGATTTAGGAAATAATTCCCCACAACACCCCTCCCCCCACCAAACACACAGACATACACACAAATTTTATCAAACGTATATGCAAACCAGAACACACCATGCACACATTCAGCAACTGCATGTTATCACCTACACAACAGCCAACATTATGGAGTGCATAAAGCTAAAGAATAGCTTTTGCTTTGACGCAGAGGCAAAATATTGTGACGGGTTCATTACAGTGCACCCAGATGGTACTGCAATACCCCGCTGGACCAATCAGGGGACTGTGAAATGATCAGCTGTCACATTACAGCCACCTGTTTTAAGCAGATTTAGATGCTGCAGCCCCCTTCCACGGCAAAAAACACTGCATTGTTCCCGCTATGTGGCCTGGTAACCATGGTGATGGAGTACTCACAATTGGCCCGGGCGGACCTTGCGGACCCTCTCCCCCCTTCAATCCACCTGGACCCTGGACAGAACAGCGAGGAAAAAAATAATTAAGGGCAATAATGAGGACACCACAGCACATTTGAAACATCTGCTCACTTCACTTCAAATCATCATATTTCCGCATTCAAAATGAGGACATTCAGGTCCCAGGATATGAAGTTTTCAGGTTAATTTTCAAACCCAAAGTTTCTGGTCAGATGTAATCAGCACTCATGAAATAGTTTTTTGTGATCAGAGTTGTGAAATCCAGGAGTCACGAAGGAAGCCTCCTTCTTACATGTTTAGTACACGACTGAATTGGTTTTCACTGACCTTCTCTGAACTTCTGGCACAAGGACTGAGCCACTGAGCAACTCCAGAAGATTCAATAAAACTACTGCGGAAGAATTTTATTTCTGAAAGTGAGACACCAACAGACTGTGCGTGTACAGGGGCCAACACATCAAAGCAGGGGAATGAGATCATTAAACTTTTTGAAACATGGCTTCTTCATTTCCTATAAAGTAATGTATTGCGGCATGGATCCAATTTTTACTTTCTTGAAGAGTATTAACAAACTCTGAAAGCAAAACTCAGTTTGTCAAATGTAAGGACAAACTGAATATCACTTACTTCCAGGCCACTATTCTCCTGAGCAACTGCTTTGACACTAATCCACCTTTGTTGCAATTTTCCTTTTGTTTTTGCCAGCTGCCCTGTATTAATGCCAGTAGCCAGAGGAGGTACAGAACCTCACAACAAAATGATAACAAATCTGACTTTAAGTCTCTCTCTGGGCCCTGTTGTTTTCATATAGAGTTATAAAACATAAGCAAGAAATGCAATGATACCCAGGTGGAATACCCTCCTATTGATGCCCATAGAAAGATGGGGGGAAAAAAAACTTTGAAATCGCGTAGCGCAAGACAGTTTTAGCGGCAATAGGTACTGGGTGATTTGTGTAGCACTAGGGCTGGTCGTAGTTCAGTTCAGATTATTCGGCAATTCAGAGTCTCTCCTATCATCCCTTGCCCTAATCTGATAGCACCAGTCCGAATCTGACTCGAAGTGCCCTTTTCAACACTCGCTAGTCATTACTCATGATTAATCCCATTCATTACACGCATAACTTTAGCCTAGTATTCAGCATCCATGAATCGCAATTTTTGGCACTCCTCAGATTTGCTTTCTTATGGACCCTGAGTCTTTCCACCACTCATTTGGTGTCACATTTTCTCTCTGTAACTGATTGGTTGCAGCTAGTTGTCAATTGTCAAGCTCAGAGACCAATCACAGTAGGAAAGCAGACTGATGTAAGCTGGAGATATCTAATTGCAACAACTATCGCGGCAGGAGTAACTTCCCAGAAAGTGACCAAAACCTCCACCCAGTCTGCCAGAAAGTTTGTGTGTCAGTAGTAAAAGTCATACGGTCCAAGTACAGACAACTCGCAAAAACACTATGCTGGAGATTTGAGGGCAAAGGACTCCATTTCTTTCACGAAGCTGGTTATTCACTGTGCATCTATGTAAGATGCTACTGCTTGAAGCAGAAGGTGGAAGATCCTCAACAAGTGATGCCGCCCTCATCAAACAGCCCATCAGGTATCTTGGACAGTGCCCGTCTGAAATGACTGCTAATGGATAGGCTTGCGTCCAGACCCTTATGAATCACCACGTTAATTTGAAGAGTGCTGAAAACTCTGATTCATGGAGGCTAGATACCGGGCTAGAATAACTCCACATCTGAAACTTAATGGTGTCTGGATCTCTTCTGTCTTATCTTTCTATACCGCGTGATTCTTGGCCAGCGTTGATTCGGTGATGGCCTGGATATTGTGGGCCAGCACAGTGGTGCTGTGTAGTACTGTCGCCGCACAGTGAGTAAGTTCTGGGTTCCAGTTTGTATGAAGTTTGCATTTCCTCTCTGGTTTGTGTGGGTTTCCTTCTGTTACCCTGGTTTCCTCTCACAGTCAGAAGACATGCATGTCAGGCCAAATTAAACTCTAAATTTCCCATAAGTACAGTATACGTTCTGAGAGAGAGGTGTGTGATCCCAGCAATAAATTGACAGACTGTCCAGGCTATATTCCTGTCTCTTGCCTGTTTTTTGCTGGAACAGGCCTCACGGCAACCCTTCCCAAGAATATGCCAGTTTCAGCGCTGTGAAAAAGTTGTTGCTCCCTTCCAGATTTCTTCTAGTTTTGCCTGTTTTTTTCATATTCAAATGTTTCAGACAATCCAATTAATTACCTCCGCCAAGGAGGTTATGTTTTTGCTTCCGTTTATTTATTTGTTTGTCTGCCTGTTCGGAGGATACCTCAAAAACAGTTGCAGAGAACTTAACCAAACTTTGCAGGATGTTAAAGTAGCACAAGAGAAACAACTGATTGAATGTTGGCATTTCTAGGCCAAAGTACACCAAAGCTATGCTGGCGGAGGTATGGGTTCTTGCGAGTCCACCTCTAGTTTCAATATAAGACAAAGATTACCTGAGTAAATACAAAATGCAGCTTTGTGATGATTATTTCATTTATAGAGAGTAGAGGTATTCAAAACCTTTATCACCCATGTGAAAAAAATAATTGTGGCGGTGGTGTGGTAGTGCGATGCACTGGGGCGGCTTTGTTGCTTCAGGACATGAGTGACCATTATTGATTGAATGTCTGGTCATAAGCATGCAGAAGAACAGTGGTATAAATCATACAAGTAAGACCACCTCTGAATGGCTCGAAAGAAACAAAATTAATGTTTCGGAGTAGCCTAGTCAGGATTTGAATCTGATTGAGATGCAGTGACTTGACCTTAAACAGGCAATTAATGCTCAAATACCCTCTAATGTTGCTGAATTAAAACAATTTTGCCATCTAGAGTGGGCCTAAATTCCTCCACAGTAATATATAACATTAATTTCCAGTTATCATAAACGTTTGGTAGCAGTTGTTGCTGCTAAGGGCAGCACAACTTGTTATTGAGCTTAGGAGGCCAGTTACTTTTCAGAAGGGGAATATAGGTTTTTAATCATTCTTCAACTTCAATAAATGAAACAATGATTTCAGAGCAGTATTGTGTGTTTACTCACGCGATTTTCGTCAAATTCAAATTGGTGGGATGGTCTGAAACATTTGCGGCATTGAACTTCCTTAACTTACTTCATAAAGCATGCCCAACAACATGTTTTTGGGTTGACTATTAGGTTTCTGATTTTTTGAATAAACCCAAACTTCAGCAAACGTTTCGTTTGTAGAAAGGGTTCCTCACCATGGCGCCGGGAAGTCCTCTCTCTCCAGGGAATCCTCTCAGACCAGATGGGCCACTTTTCCCAGATGCTCCCTGAGGACCTGGATCACCCTACATATACAGAGAACAGGACACCAGGGTAATCTGCTTATAATGATAATCCAATGAGCGTGACCAGAGATGACTAAACTCGCAAGGAAGGCAATGTGTAAATTTTATGGTAGCAGACTGTGACTGTTGCAGTAGCAGCTTGAAACATTTCTTTCCCCTCTCAGAATACTTGTTGGTCTGACTGGCAATCAGGTAAAAAGGGATAATGGACCTGGGGTATATACCTACTTGACAATATTACACAACATTAATAATGATAATACTGTTATTTAGTTTGAAATTCTATCCAGAGTGACATTGCAGTTGACAAGCATAGGTAATGTAGGGATTAAATCACCAAAATTCCAGGTGGCAGCAAAGCACCGAAAACACTAGGCTACAGGCTGTCTCCGCTTATTGATAAAATTTTCATGGGCTAGTTTTGCCAACTCAGATTATGTACAGTCCTAGATTCAAACCTAAATCCAATTTAACATTCAATTTTGAATGTATAGCAGAACTTTAGTGTATAACTTCATCCAAGGACTAAGCTTAATCTGTAAGTACAAAACCATCTCTAAAATGTTTGAAGGGTAGACCTGTGGAATAAAATTTACCATGAAAAATTTCATGTAGTGGCTGCTTGTGCAGTCGTTTTCATGCGATGAGGGGTCACTTTCATATTTGGACGGTGAGGTTACTGGGATTTATAGGGTACAGCAGAACGGGGAGGAACGATAGAATCTTTCCATACCTTTCCTCCTTCCTTCCCAGCCGAACCAGGTAGGCCCTGCTCACCAGGTGGGCCAGAGGGACCCGGGTGACCTCTCTCTCCAATGGGACCAGTTTCACCTGTAGGACCCTGTTGGGCCACATCATGGAAGCACAGTTCACTCAAAAACTGTATGAATACGGGTCCGATAACAAATACAGACCATGATTGGACTGTAAAAGCTTAATCCACATTAGTGAGGATGTTAAGTGACAAAACTAAGGACGAGTTGCAGTGTAATTCAACTAAAAAATGCTTTTCTAGTCTAATATAGGATACTGACAAAAATGTACCAGAGAGTTAACCTTAGCTTTTTTTCATGGCATAGATTTTTTTTGCTGCAGTGATCATTACATTACAAATATAACAGCAAGGCTTGTGTCTAGATGGCTAGTTGTCATGTCAGAATGGCATGGCCATTTATAAAGGAATGGTACTACTCACTGGTTCAATTAGTATATCAGGCTGATCCATTTATTAAAAAGTGCAAATATGCAGTGTAGATATGAAGAAAACATTGTCCATTTCCATAAGGACTTCAGCTGAAATGAGGGACATGCTTACTCGGTTTCAACTTGGGGATGGGGTGGGTGCGATGTACTCACCTGTGGTCCAACCACACCTCCAGGGCCAGGAGGACCAGTTTTACCTTGGAAACCCTGAAAAATGACAGCAAAACAGTTTAAAATATCCTGAATTAAAAAAATGAGCAATGCTATCAAAACCAATGAACTACAGTATGAGGGCTTTATGTGTCTTCAGGCAACAGCAATGAGGAGTATTTTATGCTTTACAAAATAAATTTTACACTTCCTACGAACATAAATGGTAAAAGTTTCGTCAATCAAACTCAACTAGTCTTTGTAGAATTTGGTTCAATACACTATATAACTTCCAAAAATAAAAAAAAACTGCCCAGTTAAACTGATGCCAGTTAACTTAATTACTTGCCAAATGTTCTTTCAGCTGATTTTCTTATATATTAACAGCTTTTTCAGTCCTTTTTTTAACCCGTGTCCCAACTTTTCTGAGAACTATTGCAGCCAGAAAATTTGAAATAAGCTCATTTTGTGGATATAAATGTAAAATGTCTCAGTTTCAACACGTGAAATGTTATCCACGTTCTATTGTAAATAACATATTGGCTCGTGATTTGAAAGTCATTGCATTTTGATTTATTCACAATTTACACTTCGTCCCAACTGTTTCGAAATGGGGGTTTTACTATGCTTCACTGGATGGCTGGCCTTCAACTGAAATCACAAAAAGCAGTCTGAATTATCTGTAAGAGAACACTTTCCCAAAAGAAAAACAACACCTCTTTGTCACTACAATCAATTCCCAAATCTAGGGCTGTTGAACTGTTTGCCGGCTAATAAATCAGGCATTACGAATATTGATTTGATGCCGCTTTAGTTTAGAGGAAGTGGAATTACCAGTTTTGAGGCTAAAAGACCATTAACTGAGGGGCAGTGAACAGAAACAGCAAGTGCAGATGCCAGTTTTTACAGTGTTTCATCAGGAGAGAATGCAGTAAATTGATACATAATTACATAATAAATGTTTATTTCTTTTTATTTAACCATTATTGAGCCAGGTTAGTCCCTATGAGATTAAAACCTCTGTTACAAGACAGACTTAGACAAGAAAAGCAGCACTACTTATAGTTCATGGAAGCACTCATATCAAGACAGACAAAGTAAACAGTGCGATACAGTACAAAGTCCAGCTGTGAAGACACAGTTAAAACTGACATTTACAGGTTTTGATGGACTCTGTTTTCCGCAAACATTATAAGTTTTAAATTCACTGATTGCGACCAGATCCCTAAGCTCGGTCTTCTGCCGTAGGCTTTTCAAGGTTGAGAGAACAAAGAACATTAAGGCTTTCTCGCCTAACTCGGTTCAAGCTTTTGGGATAGTCACTATTCTATAAGCACTATTTTCCAAGACTGCCACCCATGAGAGACACTTTTCCCAAACATGTAACAGTAACAAGGTAAATTTTGGCGTGCAGCCAAGACTATGGACAAGTCACAAGTCTAAAGTGAAATGACACACAGATCACACTAAGGCCTACATTCACACAATTACCCATTCTAAAAGCAAAATTATGTTGTATACCAATTAAAAGAGATTTAACTTTGGCATCTACGACACTTTTGCATCCAGTCCCTGTGATGACGTTAGTTCCCAGCATGTTGGCAAGGTGATTATGTCAAAGTTTTGCTCTTTGCAGAGTGCATTTCCTAGTAGTTGTGCGTTTTCGCTAAATATAACACTTAAGCCTCTGATGGTTGCTTTAAAGATATTCATATTTTTTTCTGAAGATCACTGACCAACACTTCTCTCCATAGAGGACGGGGAAAAATGCAGCAATATCATCAGGTATTTCCGCAAATGACTAAAATACTCTACCTTACATTTAACAGATAGGAAGCACGTATTAATCATTTAGTCATGAAATACATCACATCCTGCAGAAAGTAAATTATTCTGACAAGCAACGCTCATTATAATACATGCGATCATGGCATATATTAAGACATGTCACCCAACCACAGACTCTGCTTGGCTGATCTGCCCAGGTGACGTCTGAATCGTACGGCTTGCTTCAAAAGGGTAGAGCTGACCGCAATATTTTCATGCTGAAGAAGGCTGGACTACTGTTTTGAACTGCAATAAAAGCTGAGCGGAACAACAGGGGTTCACTTACGGTCTCTCCTCTTTGTCCTGGGTGACCAGGCAATCCATCCTTTCCTGCAGGTCCCTAAGATGATCCAAAATCAAACAATTACTAAGCACTGGCCATTTCGTTTGTCATAATAATAATAATAATAATAATAATAATAAACTTTATTTATCGAGCACTTTTCAAAGCAAAGTACAAAGTGCTTCACAAGAGAAAAGGATGGGAGAAAGCAAATACCAAGATACAAAGAAAAAAAAAAGGATTCAAGAATAAATAATAGAGGACTTACAGAGAAAATATTTCAGATAAATTACATTAAATTAGGGCGAGCAGCAGGTCAGATAAAATTGGGATATGCTTTCTGGTAAAAGTATGTTTTTAAAAGAGATTTAAAAGATGACACAGACTCCGTCAGCCTAATTTCCTCAGGCAGTTCAATCGAGAGCCTCGAGATTCAAATAGCAAATGCCCTGTCCCCTTTAGTTTTTAATCTACAGCTTGGAACAGATAGGAGGCCCTTGCCTGAGGATCTCAGACATCATTGAGGTTTATAAGGGGTTAAAATGTCTAAAATATAGTCAGGAGCGTGGCTGTGAAGAGCTTTTAAAGTGATTAATAAAACCCTAAAATCAATTCTAAAATAAACTGGGAGCCCGTGTAAAGACGCAAAAGCAGGTTTGATGTGGTTGTACCACTTGGTTCTTGTTAAAAGCCAAGTAGTTCTCCATTTACATGAAAGTACAGTTTCTTAGACACTTCTTACTATACACCCACAGACATTTGCTCTTCCTCAGGTCAACTGCCTCATGTTTACAAAGTCTTTTCAGCGACTTGATACAATGTCTGGTTAGACAATCAAAGGACGTGCCTTCACAGGAGACCTGACTTCAAAGGCTCACTCTAGGCGCATACTGTATGTACACAGACTCTACCAGGCTGCAGTGCAGTAAATTTTGGTAAATATCATCCAACAAGTTCTAGTGGCAAGAGGGCATATCAATCAACGATACTTACAGGAGGTCCCTTTGGTCCTGGGAAGCCAACGGGGCCCTGGGGTCCTTGAGGCCCCTACAAAACAGAATGCCGATAAGAAAAGCAAATTTAGGGTGCTGTTCGTGAGCTAGGAAAGTCATAAAGTGAGTGCTTGGCTAGGATGACGATGCGTGCTGAAATCTAGCTGTTTAGGAAACAAAGTGTCTTCTCCTGACTCAAGATGCCACAGGAGGAAACTCCAGGGGTCAGATAGAACCAATGAGACCTTGAGCTTCTTCCTCTGATGAACTGGTTTCACCAATTACTTCTACTTTCTGGCTGAGGAACTGCGCTAATTACAAATCCAAGGGATTGGTACAAAATATCGGGGGCAGATATTTATTTTAGCACCAGGATTCTTGAGGAGAGTTTGCCAAAACTGCAAAACAAAGTCATGCTCAAGAGCGAAACAGCGTTTCTGCACTTGTGCATTCCTTTCTTCCATATTGATTGATGGAAGATGGAAAAGAAGTCTGCATTTTGTGAACATCTGAGTGCCCCTGGGAGATGCTGTCTGGACTCTGCACAACAATCCGAGAGAAAATGTAAGCCCCTTGCCCACTGTATACATCAACTGGCCCCTGTAACAAATTAAGGTCACAAAGTAAACAATCAAAGCTATTAAGCTCTGAAATTATATAGGATGAGAAACGGGGGTAAACAATCAGCCAAAGTGCGGTGAACTCGGTGACTTCCCATTATGAGGCAGTTTTTCAGGGATAAGCAAATCGATTTGTGACTCACTTTTTATGACTCACTATGTATAAAAGCCCTTATAATCAGCAAAACGAGATGGCGTGGTATCCTTCCTGTATTACATGGTTTGTGGCACATCAGTTTAGTCACCAACTTATACAGGCAAGAACATTGTCAATTTCAGGATGTTTGAGTCGATCTGCGCATATAAATACATGCTGCAAGCGAAACATGCTTATATTTATCCCAGGTTGAGACGGCTCCATGGTTACTGCACTCACCCTCTCTCCTGGGCCTCCTGCTGGCCCATCATTACCAGCAGTGCCCTGTGCAAAAGAGAAAAGTACAGAGTCGTTAAGCACATCCTTACGCCTGCTGTTTTTTTTAATGCAATCATTATTAAAATCACAGGCATTAGTGCAATCTTCTTCTGGAATGCTAAGGGCTCTATTTTTGTGCCTCGCAAACACCTCCGCCTTAATTTTCATGTTTCATGCTACGAAATTAATGCATTCACGTTATGAGTTGATGAATAGCGCATTAAAGGAGTGTCAGTGCTTAACACTGGCACTATGGCAAGTTGGTAACACTTTACTTGAAGGTATCGTCATAAGAGTGACATGACACAGTCATGAACGTGTCATAAAGATTATGTCAATGTCATAAACGTTGTCATAAAGTGTCATTCGGTTTTTGAGATGACAAGTTGACATTGTTTGGGTTGTCTTGATGATGACAACTTCGTCATAAGTGTGACATGACACTTTCATAACTGTTACACGACACATGCTACAGTCATGACGGTGTCATGTCACTCTTATGACGGCACCTTCAAGTAAAGAGTAACCGGCAAGTTTTGTATTGAAAACGCTGTTTGCATTTTGAGTCCCTCACACCACCTTTTAACAAAAACGCTGTCGGTCTGCGGTAGTTTCGTGGGACTGAATCCCAATGGAGCTGTTCGCAAATGAATGCATATCATTCGTGTCTTTTTCCCTCTCAATTTTCACACTCATTATGTAACCTTATGAACAATACCTACAAAAAGATGGTGGGGTCTGATGGGAAGGAGGGGGTGTAGTGTATTTTCACATTTGTATAGTTTCTTTGTATGGGAGTGTAATGGGAAGGGGAGGGTGTCGTTTATATTTATATGCATATATTGTCTTTGTATGGGGGGAAAAGACAAATAATTAACTTCAGTCTCTCCCTTGTTTAAATACCATGAGCACTGGTTTAAATGGCCTATATTTTTTTACACAAAATGCATTACCTGGTGAATCAACCTCAATCCCTCAAACTCCTTCATGCTCAGCGTGGGGGGGGGGGTAGAGGCAGCTATATCCTCTGCTCCCCTCCAGTGGATCTGGTCTCCCTCCTGCCAGTTTTTGCTTTCCTTGTCACTTCAAATCACTGAACCACTCCACTCACTACATTGAAGTGCACGTCCAAGAGGACCGGAAGAGGTGATCGTAACGCAAGCTACTCGCTCGTTCCTCACCCGTCGTGATGAAACTGCCTGTTTGCTACGGCGTTCAATCACCAGTTTTCAAGGGAATGACAGCAATTGATCTGATCGGCCTGAATGGAACCACTCCCCCCGCCATAATCCCAAATAATTACTTCATCTTTTATCAACCCCTTTGACAACAGCACTAGAGTTTCGCTATTGCCTCGCGTCGCGAAATGATCAGAATGGAGTTAGACACTCCCATTTTCATCTGCAATACTGTTAGCACCAGTGTTTGCCAACTGCATTTAGGTAATCAAATCATGGCCTACAGAGTGTAATTGAAAATAAACATGGAGACAAAATAGGGCAATAAGTACTTACATCACCAATATCATAAATGGCAACACAATAAGCAGTTCAAATTAGAAATGCTTAGCCCTTTAAGAGCTGAAACCTTGAAGTCCGTGCTAAAGACTCACCTCTGTTCACTGGCCTTCAATTGAGTTCTGACATCCTGATTTCATATATTGTTGTTTGTCTTCTCTTGAATGCTTTGCTTGTGTATTTATTTTATACTTTGTCTGAGCTTGTAAAGCACTCTGGTCAACAACATTTGTTTTTAAATATCCAATATAAAAAAACCTGACCTGACCTAATTTACTGTGGAAATATACTGCCCAGCAATATTCAGGACTGAATGTTGCAGTAGAGTGTCCCCCTGGGAATTAACTCTAGTAAAAGGAGTCAGTAAAATTCAAAAAAATTCTCGTTCAAAGATACTTGATTATGTGCGGTTCTCTATGATTGGCTACTACTTGCATTAGTTTTTATATGGTTTCTCATTGGCTCAGGCTTACAATATCAAATTCAATTCAAATAAATAAATTAGTAAGACAAAAATATTGTTAATTAAGTGAGATAAGTGTACTCATTTCAAAATTTGCCAATGGGGTAAAAAATGGATCAATCAAGGAGCATCTTCAAACGAGGTAATACATATGAGAGAAAAAAATTATTTGTCTTATTAACAGTCTGATGTTTTCAGAATAAGCAAGCCCAGTGAAATGAAATGGTGGAATGAACTGTGTGTGCTACATCAGGCTTATATTGCGAGTCTGAAAAGCAAGTTCAAGTAAAACTAGGCCTATGCAGTCGGCGACCGACAGCAAGGGGTATATCCCCAAAATTCCCCAATCCTCGAAAGCCCCTTTATTAGATTTCCCTTTACCAGACCTACAATATGAGGGAAATTTGAGGTCTGTGTAAGTAATTGTTACAGAGCGCCACCTGGTGGCAAACCTAAGAGTGCATACTTGCCCAAAATCTAATCAGTTCATCCTCTCTACCATATCTACCCATAAGCTAAAAATGAGAAGCCAGTGTAAATTATTTTGTGAGTTATCGCGCTAATGGCTAAATTCTGCAGATGCGGCGGCAGACGCGGCAGCGGTGGTGGGTGGGGCGAAACCATGATATAATTAACAGTCAACATTCCTAATCAGGTCCAAACGGACTCCAGCGACAGGCTCCAGCGAATGGACATTAATTACCTTCGGACCTGGTTTTCCTGTGGGGCCCCTTGCACCTCTGCCACCACGCGGACCCTAAAATAGAAAAAGTAATACAAATAAAGAAGAGGTTGTAATTTCAACTCCAAAACGGCTGAACAGATATTAACACAATCACAAGGTAGAGTGAAAACAATTACCGTTGGACCTCGTTGCCCTCTGGGACCAGCTTTCCCCGCCAAACCCTTGAAGGAAACAAAAAAAGAATAAGTTGTTGTGAAATAATTAGCACTTCATTAAACACTGAAATGGCATGTTGGTCCCTTCATGCAGAAGATACAAAACAACCTCCTAAGTTTCAAAGAAAATTTCTGAATCCTGCTATTAAAAGATTGCTCTCCTTATATGTCACGTTCATAAAAGATAGCAGCAAAGATCGGCCATAGCATTTAACGAGCGTGTCACAAGTAACCATCATGCTTGCATATGTCGAAACAAACACTTCTGGCAAGAGGCTCCAGTCTATAAAATCGAGAACAATGCCATCCGACTAAAATTCACATATAAATAAATAAAAGCCAAGTTAAAAGATCTCCCTCTGCTGCCAGTTGATGGTTTAAACAATTTATAGGCCGACACGCAGTCTCCCAGAGAGATTCTTCAAGTTTGAAGGAAGAGGGCAAGTCTGACAGAGTGCAACAGCATGCGCCCCATGGGATTCTGGGTGATGGGATAAATGGCAGATCTCAGATGTGCGTGCTATATTGCATCTGGGGCCTGAGGGTGGATGACTCAACGTACATGCTGACATTATCACAGCTTGTTCCATCCAGCTGAGCCTGGGCCTTGATGGAGAAACACAAGACAGCCCTTTTGGCTGGACATCCCAAGTGAAATCAACAAGCATTCAAAGTATCACTGACTTTGATAAGATATAACTTATTAGAATGTGATTTGTATGATTTTGTTTTTTTTTTTTTTGCGAGAAAACAATGTAACCAATGTTATTTCTAAATTTAGCACATATTTTAAGTTACATCAGAAGCACAATTTTGATTGACTGATTTTAAGTGTATTTTCAACTGCCGTGAGCTCTAGCGTTTTCAATAACTCACTCGGATGGTTACATGTGGTTTATCAGTCTTTTGATATGCATTGTTCGATCACTAACATAATGATATTTCACACTCCAGTGAAATGATCCATCAGACCGATAAAGCATTCTGACTGAAACTGATGTTAAAGTGATTTCATCTTGAAGGCTCAAAACATATACAGTTAAATCCATATGTATTTGTACATTGGCCATGTTATTTTAGCTGTCGACCATCAAATATTGGAGTTGAAATTAAATAATAAATATGAGCTCAAAGTGAGGACATTCTGCTTCAATTTAAGGGTTAAACCATCAGAAATTGGGTGGACCCTGTGGGAATTTTTTGTACATCAATTTCTAAGAGGTCCTGCTTTTTAGGGACCAAAAGTAGTTGTAAATAAAAAAAGTTGAACGCTCAGCTGTTCCTACCGGTCTACAGTTGATTTCAAGAGTAACATTTTCATTTGAAACCTGCTGCTGTTAACTCCCCATATGAAATCCAAAGCAAGCCATTACAAGGCTGAAAAATCAATAAAAACCCAACAGATAAAAAAGCTAAAGCACCACAGACACAGCAGGCTGAACTACAGTACTGACCATTCCAAAGTACCCACAAAATTTGGCGAATATTCATGTTTTTTCATATATACTCAGCCAAAATAAAAGCTTCACATTTGTTTGGAGGTCGATAAGTTGAACATACTAGACCTGAGGTTTTAAATAATGATTTTATTTAATTCTGTACTCATTAAAGATGGTGTATCATAAAAATAATGTCCATAATGTAACCAGTTCCAGCAGAAATGCTACGGAAATGTCCAAGAGTAAAAATGGTAAGTTACAACTTGAATAAGAGCAGTGCGCAGGCGATTACGTATGGTTAGGGCAGTCACACGACCTCTAAACAATTCATTCCTAGTGGACGTTGCAGTGACAAATCGATTATGCAAATGGCGTAAGACAATTTGTCGGTCTTCTGCTTTTGACGTCACACGTGGGCTACCAGAACGAGGTTGGTCAGCTGTGGTGCCAGTTCGTTGGAGACGTGTCCGAAGATCATGGATAGTCCGTCGACCACATCCCATAACCCTTGCAATGTTAGTGACGGACGCTTCTGCATTCAGCATGCCAGTGGCACGTTCACGCTGAATGTTTGACAGCCATGGCATTGAAAATCAACGAATAATTAACTGTAAAAACTTGTTTTTCCGAGAGGTCACTCTAACGTGAGCTCAGTTGCACATCTCTTATATGGTCACGTGACTAGGAACACAAGAAAACATGGCTTTAGCTTAAAGTATGCTCGCACGTGCTACGTACCTGTACACGTCGGAGTTAATGTGTGTCATGATGTCTTTGACAACGCATTTACCCCTAGTGATAATAAAAACTCTTATTAAAAGTTTTAAGAAAATATTTACAAATTTATGAGTGTGGAGTTTCTTTTTTGACTCAGTATACCTGGAAATTGTTTGGTGGTCGACTCACTTCATTCAGCAGAGCTTAAACAGAAACATCTATTGAAATTCTCTGTACTAATCTTGAAGAACTGAGCGCTCTTTTCAAAACATTCACGTTTAAAATCTTAAAGATTCAGCAGACTTGAAGAAATTGAAAACAATAATCAGCTGTCGGACATGGAGTTAGATTGAAACCATCCGACTGTCGGACACGGAGATATATTAAAACCCTGTCCAACTTTCGGGCATGCAGACAAACCCATAGACACTGTATTGAACGCAATTTGTTGTGCGATAAATTTGTTTTGCATCCAGCGTGCAAGCAACTTAATACTACTATCATTCTCAATTAGGTTTTAACATTTTTATTGGGGGAAAGGAATACAGCCTGATTGCTATGATCTCGTACTGAGTTAAGATCAAATATTGAAAATAAATGAGTAACGTATCTTGCATTTTTGTCCATGCATGTTAATCCCAAAATTTTAAGCAGCAACAGGGTGTAATAATAGGAACACGCTATCCATCGTTTCTCTTCCCATTGATGCAGGCAGAAGAAATAAATGAGCAACGGTCAAATTTCATTCCAACTTCATAAGTTTGAATGATCTGATGTAGTTTCGTTTTGAAATTCCATTCAAGTTAGCTAATGGTAATAATTCGAGAATGCCCTAGCTCGCCAGCTAACTCATATTCGTAATGCTTAATATAGACGTAAGCGGTGCAGAAAACATTCCATTCTTACACCCCCAGTTCAGAAAAGGCTGGGATGTCATGAAATTGCACATAAAAACATTAACGCATCAGACAATGGCTTCTTTATTTAAATACTTTAAAGATGACGAGAGGAGCTCATTTTATTGGTGAAGATTTGACTCGGCTGTGTTATACCCAAACACGCCTTCTCTCCTCCCTCTTTGCCACTAGTGCCGGCAGGAGGGACAGAGGCGGAACAGAGGAGTAATTGCACCAGGCTACGCCGGGCACATAATTGCAAAATACGCCTAGATACACCCCGTTGGCGCGACGCGCACCCCATTTGCCACGCTTGCACCTGGTCAATGAATTTAAAGCTCATTATCCACTGTACCCCCAAAGAACTTGAAGCCAATTAGAATTTTTTTCCAAAATAAATGACAGGGATTGTTTTGGCATAGGCTAATTGAGCAGTGACAGTTGAGGGATGGCTCTGAATAGCATAGGCTGAGAATAGAATCAATATAAGAGCATTTATCGTATCAACCCCCGATGCAAAGTGATTCACATTGCAGAATTTGTTGCCAGTTCAGGGAAATGTACCCCAGATATTAAAAAAAAACCACTTACCCTCCCTCCTTTCTCCCCATTGGCTCCTGAGAATCCTGGGAAGCCAGTCGAACCCTGCAGATCAAAATGGAAGAAAAGGAGGGTAAGTGTTGCAAAGCTTATAATTCTACCCAGGGTTTTTACTCCTGGCCTTAACAGGCTGTGGTACCACACTGAGGTGGTCAAACTCTTCTGTAATAACGCCCAGGTTCATTAGGCTGGCAGAAAGTCACACCCCCAGCACCTTCCTGGAAGGCTTTCCCTCAAATGTTCAACTACTATCTAATGTAAACAGGTATGAACCCATACTTACTGTAGCAAGATGAAGTTATTGATATATATCATTGTACCTACACTATAATGTCATTATTATAATCATGTATAAATCTCATATTTCTGTAACAGGGATCTCTGAGGATCTTAAGTCATATTCATGAGTACAGTCTGAACATTTATTACTCTATATTAGCTAATGAGACATCATAGTAATTAGTCAAAGTGCTTTAGATAAAGTTTAATGGATTGCAATTATGGTTTGCCTGCGTAGAACAAATTAATGTTTAATGGGAGACTTACAGGGAAGCATGCTGGCAGGTCGGAGCACCTTCCTTATACATTGACAAGCAAAAGTACTGCATACACCTCGATCTTTACCTAACTGTTTGATATAGGTGTCCTACATGTATTCACATTGTAAAACTGTGGGGCATGTGACGTGTTTATAATCAAAACACCAGTGTAAAAGTGTAAAAACTAAATGCCTGGTGATTATTTTTGTTTGAGGCGTTCTCATTCAAAAAACTGATGTTTATTGGATGCTGCAATGAAGGTTTTTCAGATTTGTTGAATGCACTGTAAAACTGAATCTAAACTGTGACGTTTAAAAAGTGTTACAAAAAAGTGTAACTTAAACATTTGGTTTTACAGTGCGTCTATCAATTATTTTCACTGTATTCATTCCTACCTTTTCTGGTATGCAATGATATGATTAATATCAGTACACACTATTGTCAGAAGTAAACAAAGAGGGTAATTAAGTTCATGATCAAGCCGTGCATATTTTTTATAGCATTACGAGAAGACTGTAGCAAGAAGCCTTGTATAGATGAATTGCGGAACTAATTTCATCGTTTTCAGGGAGTGCAAACAGAAAAAAAAGCTTACCATTTTACTTTTGATCCAGGAAGCATTAAAAGCATTAACAATGTCATCACAGTGCAGCTATGGCTTTCAATACACTTTCCAGTACATACAGAGGCAGTTTAATTCACCAAACCCCAGCACAGAGGCCAGGTTTAGGTACATAAATGTCATTCATGCTTTTCACATTAAGCACTTGCAGGTGGAATCATGAGGCCTTTGACTAAGAAACTGTGCCGCACAAAATTCATTTTTCTGAAAAACACTAATCCGTAATTTAGAAATCCCTGGAGCTACACTTTTCAACAGCTTTTAAAAATTCAGGTATGCAGGCATGAAAATCTACAATCACCACTCTCATGTATGACATGTCTGGTGCGTTCAACACATACAGCCATGCTGTATGGAAAAAGTGTTTGACTTCAGATACTGCTTTTCCTTTTATTTATTTTTGTATTATTATTATTGTATTGTATTTACTATTTGTGCATGTCTATGTACAAAGGTCTAAAATTCTGGATTAGAAAAGAAAAGTCCTCAATATTTTGCTTCAGGTACATGTATTGGCTAATTAAAAAAAAAAAGGCTAATTCTAAGCAAGAAAGTAGAGCTTCGTAATCAGTAAAACCAGCTGGCAGATTTCAGGGGTGAAATAAACAGATGGCAGGACTTATACAGTCTGACACCTGAACCTTGCTCCTCTATGTTGGACACAGACACTCCAACAAAGGAGGCACTTTAATGGCATCCTCTCGCAACAGACTCTTTTTCAAGAATTCACAAAGTGGGTTGGATCAGGCCAAGCGTCGGTTAGCAGCCTGTGATTTTACTGAGAGTCTCTCCTTAGGATGACAATTCTCACGCCCGCCAATACGAATAAAATGCCCGGATGTTGCCATTTTTGGTGCATTATGGGATAGTTTGGTAGCCATGTCGCTTCCGGTCTAGTGTAAGGAATCCCTCTTTCCATCAAAAAAGCTTTAAACTGGGAAAGGTCATTTTCTGGAAGTTTAGAGAACGGTCTTCCATGGGGATATTCAGGTGATTGATATAATTTTAAGCATAGCTTTTGGCGTTGCCGTCAAGAATCGCAGATGGAGATGTGTGCTTCTCAAACCTCTCTCTGAGTACCACTTCTCCTGCATGTTTTAGATCTCCGCCTACTTCTGCAACAAGTGATTCAAACTCCCTCATTATCAAGCATCTTCACGGGTTTATTAGGAGCTGATCATTTGTCTCACCTGTGCTGGATCAGGGAGAGATCTACAACATCCAGGACAAGTGGCCCTCCATGAGAGGTTTGAGAAGTGCTGGCGTATATGATAAGATCGATATCGTTCAATGATATTACTCGCACGCGCGTGCAATAGGCCTAAGCGCTAGTGCACAAAGCACGTCGCAACGCAAGCAGCGTACCGGAAGTGTGGCAATCACAGCAGCGTAAGAAATTTCAGCAAAAAGCCACATTCGGGTATTTTTTGCATATAGGCCATGGCAAGAATTGGATGCGGCATTTAGGGATTGCATTCTCCATTGCTTTATACTCGAACGGCTCTGATTTCCTCTCAAAAAGTGGAAAATTTATGCCGAGGCACTATTATCATACCGTACATTTTGGATACCTCATGATTTATCAACACTTGCAAATAGTGTAAAAATCAAAGAAGGCCATTATTATCTTGTGTAACACCTTTGTCAGACTACACTTCGGTACATTATTTGCAGTTCTGGCAACCGTGAAACACGAAACATATAGAAGCTCTAAAAAAAATTTCAAAGAAGAGCCAAATTTTTTTTTCCTGATATAAAAGATAAAAACTACAATGAAAAGATCCAGCTTCTTAATCTTTTCATCTTTAATGTAAGGAGTCTCTGGGGTGATTTGATTACAGCCTTTAACTATGCGAAAGGGAGTAACAATGTTAACTATGCAGTATCACTTAGGTTAAGTCCTGTCCGCAGAACAAGCGGTCAGACATAGAGGTCATCCAAGTGAGTTTAGCAGAGAAATAGGAAATATTTATTTCATGCAGAGAGTGATCACAGAGTGACAAAAATTTTCCAGGTGACATCGAAGAGGCAGGAACTGTGAGAGATTTAAAGATCAAGTACTGGGTACAGCTAAGTGGTGGCAAGAAAAGTGAGCCTTGCTGGGGTGAATGGTCTGTTATTGTTCCTCTCTGTTATGCGAAAGACCGAATAACATTCACCAGAGATGTAGGACATCCAAGTTATTATGATAGAATGACCCCCCTCCTCAAAAAAAAAGAACCAGACTAAAGAAAGGCCTGAATAGCAAAAATTTTTAGCTGACACTGTCAGCTGTCTTGTTAGCTGTCCGAGGGCAAATGGCCCAAAACTGCACAGATCTGACTGTTTTTATACGGGGGCTTGAGTCACCAGTCAACCATGCTAGCCACTGATCTACAAGCGATCAAGGCAATACGTCAAAATGGTACGCACCCTGGTAGGCATTCATTGGTTATTTGTCAAAGTACTGCTATTAAACCCTATAAAAGACCAAAGCTCTATATTAAGGATTAAATATTATTAGAGGATTTTATCAATAACCCACAGACACAAAAAAATGCTCATATAACTTCAACATGTAGTCAACAGGGCGTCAGCGGTCAAGCATCACCCCACAAGTAACCTACTCTGAGCACTCATTCTAAGCTTACCGACAGAATGGGAATTTAGCAAAGATTTCTTTCACATGACCTATGCCACAGACTCAGGTGCACTGTACAGGGTAAAAATTTCAGGTTTTTTTAACGTTGTTTAAAAAAAAAAAAAATTTAAATAGCAGAGGTAATTAAAAGATTAAGATTGGGTGACTTTGAAAGAAAAAAGCACATCATGTGTGTTTTAAGAATTAAAGGATAAAAAGCTTTATATCTTTCACAGGGTAGTGCAGGGCTAAGGACTTGCCAAAGCCACGCAGACAAAGAGAGACATCTAGTGGTAAGCCAGCATTAACGCATGAATATAAAGGTTACTGTTCAACGCGGCATTGCGGCAATTGCCTTTTGAATATGCACCTAAACCAGAGGTGGTCAATGAGGGTCGTATCTGTCCAGGATTTTTTACACCAACCTCTGGCGTTAAATTGGTTAATTATCTCAATTAGTCAAACCACTAATGAGATCTGACAGTTCGGCTGCAGTTCTTCAATATCTCATGAATAACAAAAAAGACTGTTCTTGTTTCACGAAATTGAATATTTTTCTTTGATCTAATGCTTGAGCTAATGCATGTTTGTGTATACAATCAATTAGCTCATTTATTCATGGTAATTGGAAAACTCCAGGGCCGGAATTGCCCACCCCTGACGTAAACCTTACTTCGCAAAACACAATTTATCAGAATGAACCAAAATATGCCATTTTGAGTGTACTGTTGAAACACAGATTTGGATTTTGAACGTTGTCATTTCAGACCATCGAACAGACAGAGAGGTAAACATCCTTGGCGTTTCAAAAATTCAAACTAACAAAGAAAGCTTATTATTTTAATCAGGTGGTGTAACCATCTAGCAGAATGAAAAAAATCCTGTGAAACATAATGCAGAGACTGCAACCTTTGCAGCTCATCAGAGAGCCTTAATCTCCACCTAAAAAAAAATGCTCTGCCATGCATGCAACTTCATCCTCCGTTTACACACCTTTGGCCCCTGTCTTCCTGGGTACCCAGGTAAACCTGGAACTCCGAGTTTTCCCTGCCAGAAAGACAAACGACAGTGACTGCATGAAAAAGACTTTCTATAAATTTTTGCTCCATTGTGAATGCGAAGGAACACACTGTCCTCCAAATATACCTCTTTATTAAATCAGTTTTCCATAGCTCAGAAACCAAGTACTTAAACCCTTAAAGCGAGAGATACAAAATACAGTATGTGTTCTTATGCGAAGACTGTATCACTCAAGCAACAGTCACTATTAAATTGACAGTTACAAACTTCTATGACACTCACTTGGAAGTTGAAAAAAAAAACATTCAAAACCACTGCTCAAGTGGTCCATACGACGATGCACGAAATTAATCCAAAATATCAAGTTTTGACCCTACCTGTACTGGCTTTACCCTGATTAAGGGGAAATCAACAAATCTTCAAAAAGATAAAAGTAGTAAAACTGGCGTACAAACCTTTTCTCCAGCCAGACCTATGGGCCCAGCCTCTCCGTTAGGGCCTGAACGACCCTTTGGTCCTTCAGGCCCATCTTCCCCGCGTGACCCCAGCAAACCGGTCTCACCCTTCAAAAACAAAAGAAACAGAGTTCATTTTCTAAAAACTCAGGCAGACTTTGGCAATTACATTCTACTTTGCTTCACATAGGCTTGGTAGAGACAAGTGCTTGCTAGCTTCACAGATAATTTCCAGCTGGGCACTTTTCCCTACACTGAAAAAAGTGATTTTGACCCCTAGTAAATGTTCCATATATTAATTAAGCATATTTTAATAGAAGTAGGTGTGTTATTTAACTCCACTTAAAAAATATAAGTAATTTCAAATAGTCAACATAATAAAAATATCTAGCTTCAGATAAAAATATTTTGTGCAACCACTTACCTTAAAAAAATTATGTTCATTCAACAAAACATCTTTTTCAGTGTAATTGATTGGAATCTGATGTCATAAAACAAAATATGGGTGCAGCTAACCTATGCAGCCAGGACCTCACTTTACATTTTGATTGGCCCAGAGAGGTCTGTGATTGATATGTAAAGTTCCATTTATTAAGTTGTTTCACCTCTGCCTGGCCTTAGAGTGCGGTAGCAGTAGCCACCAAGTGGCCAGAGATTTGAACCTGAACTGTTTTATCTTACAAGCAAAGTCTTTTACCCTCATTCCAGATTGTCATCCTATTGGTGCTCTGGTGTATGACATTGGACAATCACTGTTCAAGGACACTCATGAATGGCATGTATCCTGGTATCAGAACTTACCCGGTCACCCTTGATACCCATGTCACCTTTGAAGCCAGGGAAACCATCTTCACCCTGGAAGGAGAGGTGAATTCATATTAAATTGAGATAAACATTATCTTATGACCTTGCTGTAACAAACCTTTAGTTTCCCTCATTGTTCAGGGATTCTGCTGGACAATCCTGTTCAGACTCTCTCGTAAGATCACCAGCAGAGTGAATGACACTGGATGTAAGTACAGACAAATGAGGGAGGCAGAAGTAAAAGCCTGTGTGCGCTTTCTAAAAATCAATATACAAAATAGTACTTCTTTATTTTGATCGATCGTCCGCATGGCGAGTGTGATTGTTTTGGCGAGGGTTTTTAATATGAATATGCTATGCAGACAGTGACGTACACAAGTCTAAATACATAAAACAAACATTAAAAAAACAAATATCCGTTCAAACATAATGATAAAAAAGTGCTTGTTGGGTAAATACAAAATGTATGAGGCACTTGTACTTATCCAGCATAATATTTGCCCGCATATCTGCTTTACTGTGTGCTGCTCCAGCTTCAGCAAAGCAGCAAATAATACATGCTCATACAAAGCTTGATTATTCTATACAACCCTTCTGCCACCTAAATGTTGCACTCTAACTAGTTACACACTGTTTAGACCAAAGGCACGGCTCAAACTGCATAATTTACTAAGTTTAATATTATGTGATTCCAATTTTGGTATTTTATGTTTTTAGTTCACTTGTTAAAAATAGCGGCAAAGCCACTGCGCCCGCTAGGCTGAACATGGCTAAATGGAACGCCCCCTATTGGCCAAAGTTTCGGTCCGATTCGGCCCAAAATCAAAATTAGTCTAGACCTTATGACCATATATATACATATGAAATATGTAAAGGGTAGGTCAAAAACTGAAGATGCTAGAGCGCTGTCAAGCCAAAAGTTTACACACGTACGACAGACCATCTCTAAAAACCCCAAGCATAGCATAAGCCCCTTGGGCCTTTCGGCCAAGCGGGCTAAAAATCAACTAGATTTAGTCAGTAAGCATGGCTCACAGGATACCCCCCCGCAACAAGTAGTCGGGCAGTACCACAGTCAATAGACCTTCCACCAAGAAAAGAAATTTTCAAAATCGGATGAGTAGGTTATGAGATCTAGGTCCGGACGTACAGACGCACGCACACACACACAGACATACGCACAGACACACAGACACACGCACGCACGCACACACGGACGGACAAAGCAAATCCAGTATACCCCTCTAAACTTCGTTGCGGGGGGTATAACAATGATTTGTACAACTATTAAAAAAAACATTGATAGCCTTTATGGTGCAAACAGACTAACGTTTCCGATAACGTTTTCTTATTTTTGCCTATGTCTTTGTCCTGTTTGACTCAGATGACGCTTGTTAGCACAATAAAGGCTGTTAATTTATTAGTGTGCTCCTGTCGCCTTCGTCCCTCTCTATATTTCTTGTCCTTGAGCTGTTTAGCACCCGATTCAGCTGACTTTTGCGGTATGTGCGGTGAACCCTTTTTTCCACCAAAAAAAAACAACAAAAAAAAACATTTTTGGTCACACTTTAGATGAAGTGTTGCTCATAAAGACTTTTTACAGCATGTATAATGCCTTCATAAATGAGCCATAATGTCTTTATAAATCATATATGAGCAAATGTCATGCTTTTTAAAAGGTGAAATATCACATCCTCATTCAGCCAGATGTGATGCCAGATGGACAATGACAATGTCACTTAGCTGACAATGTCACCCTTTATAGTATTTAGCCACTAGCTAAGTGACATTGTCAGTTATGTCACAACTGGCATCACATGCTGAATAAGGATGTGTTATTTCACCCTTAGCATGAAATTTTCTTACGTATGATTTATGAAGACATTATGTCTTATTTATGAAGGCACTATACATGCCGTATAAAGCCTTTATGAGCAACACTTCATCTAAAGTGAGACCACATTTTTTTAAATAAATAAAATGAACAGCTGCTATTATATTTAGGTTACACTTTGACTGCCATGCTTACTTTGTGGTGAATACTATGAATACCAGTATAAGTCACTATTTAAAGCAATCAATAATTCACCTACTCTGTCATCAAGTAGCCTAATTACCAGTTCAACAACAACTTAACCGAGTGTTTCTTTGCCTTCAATATCAACTGTGCCGACCAAATCTTCTCATTCAAAGGATTCAACTAAAACACTATTTTTGATACTTCTTAAGCAATGCCACTGTTTTTATAACTATTATCACAATCCCATATAATGTTTCAACTTTGGAAGCAACTTCAAGTTCAAAATTTCTAAAGCAAGCAAAAACCTTCCTCAGGAAAATGTAGCCTTTTCTAGTTCAGACTTTCTCTTCATTCTGATGCATGCTGACACCGTGTGGTAGCTGATTGAATTGCATGCAGATGCACAGCATATTGAGCTTCTACATCAGGGGTCCCCAGTCTTTCCCAGAAAGGGTCATTGTGGATGCAGACTTTCACTGCAACCAAGCAATTATACACCTGATACTACTAATCAACCCCTAGACTCTTTGCTAAAAAAGCTTGATGAGTAGCATCAGTTGAGGTGATGCTTGGTTTGAATGAAAGCCTGCACCCAGACTGGCTCTTTCTGGTAAAGATTGGGGACCTCTGATCTAGTTAATCAAACCAGTTGTTCAGAGGAAATGTAGTAGTTCAAAGGAAAGGAATATTGCCTGTTGGTGGATCCTCAGTAACTCCTGCAATATGGCGGATCTCCAATCAGCGACATATACCACTCAACATTCCAGTATGTGAGAGCTGCATTGTGTTAAGCTAAGAGACATCTGCTGGTGATTCTCATCTCTGCATCCACTGACAACAGCAAGCAGTTTATAAAGGGATTTGTAACATTACACAGAAACGTATAAACCGGGTGCCCGTGTGTCGATGAGATTAATATATTTTAGTTTAGAGAGCAAATATGGTTTATTTTAAGAGCTATTGTCAGTGCAGCAGCGATATTATCATGTGGGAATAATACATGGGTTGTAACTTGAATTCTTCAGTAAAAAGTGTTGTTTAGGTCATCAAAACAATAACCCTTTACATAAAATATGTTCAATGTATTCATGAAGCTACAGTGACAGGCAAAATATTTGGTGCAAGGATCTTATTATGTGAGCTCCCTTGACTATCATGTGAAATGTTGGGAATCATGTTTCCTTTAGACTGTAAATATTTCCATGATGTAAGGTGTATCACATTGTAAATAGACATCCCACATCCATAGACATTAGGAACATAGCTTATGACTCATTGGGCCAGGGACCTACATTATTTACGAGCTCCTGTCCTCAGAAGCAAATGTTCCCAAGATGATAACACTGCATATTAATTTACACAAGTAATGTTATCTGGATAGTAAAATGTAATTTAGTGACTACAGGAACGAGGGGTTCAAAGAAATTCTAACTTCATAGGTCTCCATGATATAAGCCTGTGTGTAAATGTATGGATCTAAGCTGTGAACAGAGAAATACCCAGCATGCAATGTGGAAATGACAGCAATCACATGACTTGAAAAAATCTCTTGAAAAAAATATGAGTGCATAATAATTTCCATTGGCTTGGGCATAGTGCCAAAGAACAACACAAAATCAGTTTTCTGGCAGAGAACTGCTTGAGACTGAAATGAGCTCAACCACAGAAATTGTTTTTCAGGGTTATCAGTTCTAATAGCACCGACTTCATGGCAAATTTTGCCTCAACTGGAGCAGCCAATTGCTTCAGTTGTGATGGACAGTTAACCTTAAGTCAGGATTTGGGCCAGAATATCTTCAATATAGCGCTGTACTGAATACCTACTTCATACACATCATTGTATTGTCCTAAAATGGCTCTTTTACACGATCGCTCTTACTGATGTCGTGAGAGATGCTCACGGTGAGAGATCATGCAGGCTGAGCACACACATAGATCTCAATTTTTAACAAACACTACTCTTACAGACCACAAAAGTTCTGGGCTGTCTTTTTCAACACAGCCAGGCTTTCCATGATATTGCAATGCTTGCCTTGCCATCAAAGAACAAACTGACTAACTGCCTTCAAAAGGGTAGTTTGTCAGGTGGCTTGTACAGTTAATCGAACAGCGTTTTAAAATGAAAACAATCCCCATCCATGCAAACATTTCAGCACCCTTTCAGAAATAATCAACTGTCTGCACAAACACGCCTGAAAATGCCTTATCGCATGATCACTCACATTCGCTGAGCGTGTGTGTGCCGGTGTAAACAGCAGTCAGTTTGTCCAGTCTGCCGCACAGTGTTATTGAAAGTCTCCATTTTAGGGGTGTGAAAATGCCGGTGTTCAATGTCGAAAAACCTTGCGCTGGAAAACCTTGAGGTATATCGGCACGCACAATGTCCCGTGCCCAAAAGCTTCGCGTGCCAAAAAGCCTCGTTTGCCCAGACGTCTCATAATGGGACGAGGCTTTTCGGCACGGCAAGGTTTGTTGGCACTGAACACCAGAGTCATCTGGACGATATTCAGAAATGTAGCAAAGTCATGCGTTTTAAAAAGAAGATGTATTAGTGTAGGCATAACCTTACAACCAGCATAACTGTTAATTTCACCCAATTAAAATGTTGAAACCCTCATATACTATGAAGCTGAGACCAAACCACCAAATAGAGCCACTGGATGAGACGAGAGGCAGTCAAGAAATGAACCAAAACACTGACTGAGTTCCTGAGCTCAGTGGCTGTAATGGAAAACTACCCAGAAATCAATACACTCTCCACCATATTATGCATTTTGCCTCTATTGCCCAGCTGGCACTATCCCAGAGCATCATGGTATGATAGCATCATACCAGGGCAGGTATTCTAAGGCTTATATAGAAAGGACAGGTGTGAAACAGGCTTTCATTCTAACCATGCAGCTAACTGATTCTACCGAGCAAATTTCTAAGCAAAAAACTTAGGGCATTGATTAGTGGTATCTAGAGAATCATTGCATGGCCAGAATGAACAAGCCGACACAGGGCACCGAGAAAACTCCACAGCACTTAACTAATTGTTAATTAATAGTGGCATACACAAATGGCAAGGCAGAGGTCACTGTGCCAAGGTAAAAAGTCAAATCCACTAATGACCCCATCATCACACATCTACCCTCACAAGGAATCTGCAAACCAAATTCTAAACTGCTGCGGTCAGTACTTTTGGAAATATGGCCCAGACAAAATTTTCAAATTCTAGGTTTCTGTGCCAAGGTCTAAGGTCAAATCTACTAATGACCTTGACCTTGCGCAACAAATCCTCACAAGGAACCTGCATATCAACTTTGAAGCTGTTGCAGTACATACTTTTGGAAATATGACCCGGACAAAATTTTTAAGTTCGAGGTCACTGTGCCAAGGTCAAACTTCAAATCCACTAATTACCCATCCGCCCGTCTATCCGCCTAGACGCCATAGGGTATAACAATCTCCCATCATCCCATAAAGGGCTGTGGTGCAAAAACTGTGCCCAATCAGGCCTTTCCTGGATAAGGCGGGGAACCCCTGGGTGGCTGTCCGGAGGTAGCTACTGAGAAGTTATTGCCATCAAAAGCATGTTGGCTGGAGCTAGATACAGAAGAAAACCTTGACCACAACCTGTTACAGATGAAAACAGATCTTCATTTATGATATATTCCAAAGATGAATGACCCAGAAAACTGGCCCAGGAGTACAAGAGTCTAAGTCCAGACATTAAAACTATTGAAAATCTGCGGCATGAGCTGAACATTGTTGTTCCCTGATGGCCCTTGTGAAAAAGTGCCAGAGCTGGAGAACGTTTGCATAAAAGAATGAGGAAGAATTCCAAAACACAAACATGCAAAATTCATCAGACAAACTCAATTCAATTCAGCCAATTGGTTTTTCCACAAAGTTAAGACCCAGGGTAAAATTTTGAAGGTAAGCTATGCAAGTGATCCATTTCTGAAAAGATGATATGTTTCGCGTCATGAATGTGTGGAAGTGGTTGTGGTTGCGAGTGGAATCTGTTTCACTGCATTTGGTACATTGGGACAAAATATAATTGTCATTACTGTATAAACACCATAGACACATTCATCAGCCAAGTAATTACAGCAAAATCCTCTGCCTGAAAAGAATTAACGTTAAGTGCTATGAAAACACAACATGGTGTATACTTAAGGCCATAATGTATGGGCAGCCTCCCAACAGCGGCAGTGCTTTGAGCTGCCTGTGGCGACTCAAAACACTAGTGCCGATTCCCCTTTTTCGCTGACTTGCATGGAAAATTCAAGAAGGGGCAGAGAGGACACATGCACTCCATGGCAAGAGCCTTCAGAAAACCACCCGGGGAAATATGCAGAGGCCACCATATCCATTCCCTCCCGAGAATACCTCCGGCTGCATGAACTGCAGCCTACCTCTTGAGAAACTTAGCACAGCACATTTGAGCCTAATTGACTAAAACTGCATCAGTTCTGGAATGAAAGCTAACCTCTCTCTCTTAATATTTCCATATGTCATGTGATTCATACCATTCTAAAATCCAACTTAGTTATAATATAAATATCCCTGGCAAGCATATTTCCTTACTAAAACTTTGACTAACACATTCATTGTGCTCACGTAATTGAACTTACACACGTACACACACACAAACACACACACGATGCTTGGCGGTAATTACCTTTTCTCCTTTCCCTCCCTTCAGACCACGAACTCCATCAGCACCCTGTTAGCAAGAGATTGCAGCGTCACCAACAGCAAAAATACCACTTAACGGCCGTTACATAGCAACCACCACAGAATTCAGGGGTACCTTTACTCCACGAGGACCTGGGTATCCGATGGGGCCATGGGGGCCGGCGTGACCCTAAAAACAATCCCAAAAACAAAGCCATAAGTTTGAGAGACACGTTAAAGCCAAAGAGAATATTTACGGCCACCTAAGCCCCACCCTGATGATAATAGAGTATACTGCAAACACACAAGTATGAACCTGTAGTATTTGCAAATACAATGATGCACACATTATAACAATAGCTCAAAGTGACAAAATACTTATTAAGTGACCATTATGAAAAGTTGCATAGTATTTCCTGGGTAACACTTTACAATAAGGGTACATTAATTAACATTAGCTAATGCAGTAAGAAGCATTAACTATCAGTTAATTAACAGTAAACTAATGAGTCTTCTAATCATGTACTAATGGTGTTCATGTTAACTAAGGTATTCATTTTTACATGATTCAATAGTCAGATAATTTGGGGTGTAACTTAAGAGATACTTAGGGAACGTTTTCAACTTCATAATAAGGATGTCAAAGAGCGTTAAAAAATGGTACGTTAAGGTTAACTAATGTTTATTTAACTCTCTGATGCATTAGTTAACAATTAATGAATTAGTAGTTAATGCTTATTACTGCATTAACTAACGTACCCTTATTGTGAAGTGTTACCATTTACTGTATTTCTATATACAGGATTTCAGAATGTTTACCTGTTCAAAAAGTGCTGCTTGATAAACTATCTAATGTTTCTTGAAAAGCAGCTCTTGTATATGAAGCAGAGATTAAACCATTATCGTTCTTTGCTACTTGAACATGGGCGCATTTTCCTCCTCTGTGTCCCCTTGATATTCTGAGGAGGTTTTTTTAATTTAAATTCACAGTTATGCAGAATTTTTCGCCATTGCGTCAACCGCAGTCCCTCCAAATGGAGATGTGCTTGTCGACAGGTGTACAGATGCGCTGGTGCTTGTGAGGACCACCCTGTCGCGCAGAAGCAAGAGAGCTACCACAACACTTACAACAGAGCTACCACAACACTTACAACAGAGCGACCACAACACTTACAACAGAGCTACAACAACACTTACAACAGAGCTACCACAACACTTACAACAGAGCTACCACAACACTTACAAAAGAACTACCACGACACTTACAACAGAAGTACCACAACACTTACAACAGAGCTACCACAACACTTACAACAGAGCTACCACAACACTTACAAAAGAGCTACCACAACACTTACAACAGAACTACCACAACACTTACAACAGCTCCCTTTTCGCCAGGTGGTCCTTCTTTACCCGGGTGACCCTGTGAAAAAAAAAAAAATCATTAGTGACCTATTAATTAATCAGATTATTCCCCACATGTCATCTCATTTCAGCTATGGTCATCCTTGGCGGTCCTGTGTGTGTTTTTCCTCCCAGTCCGGGTTCATACCTCATAAGCATTTCATCTTGGTTACAGTTCTTGCACCTGGGGGATATCCTTTTTAAAAATTGAGCATAAGGGGCACATTTTTACCATGTTTCATTTCTAAACCAGCATGAGAAAACTTTATGATACATGAGAGGGAAAAAAAGGATGTGTTTTTTGAATATTCATTTCTACTCTTTTCCTCACCAGTGGGAGGACAGCTGTCACTGCAGATGTAGGCCAAGGCTAAATATACAGTATACAGCGTATAAAAAGATCTGTGACATGCTGTCTTTGGCTTCCGGACCACCATTTGAAAAGCTCTGCTCTGCTTTTTAAGAAATTATGCACAAGGGTAAAGCCAAGGGATCACACCGCATATGGCACCCTCATACCCCATGGAGAATACAGCTGGCTACATTTTGCGCGGGACAAATTAAAGGGCTTAAAATCAGAGCGGTCCAACATACAGAACATTGTTTTTGAGACCATAGATGTTAAAGTTTTTAAAATATAAAAAAATGTAAAAATATCACTCACAATGTTGTTCACATGTATAATAGACATTGTGTCACCAATTTTGCGTAATGAGTCTTATCAACATCTGTCACAATATGATCCAAACTTTAATTTTTGGGGGGTTAAAACACTGGTTCTCAGCCTTGTAATTCTTTGTGAAACCCCTGTTTTCAAATTCAGCACAGAAAACCTGAGTCTTTCCACTCACCGCCAGAAAAAAAAATGTGGATTAAAAAAATAAATAAATAGGAGTATGCTCTATTGATGAGTTTAAATGGAGTCACCCTTGTGCTCAAAAGGATGACGTGGTAAAAGACAAAAAGTCACGTGAGGTGAAAAAAAGTAAAAATAATAAAAAATAAAAGGGTACTATAGTAAAAACCACATTACTCAAGAACCAAAGTGAGAGAGAGACTTACAGCAGGCCCGTCAGCGCCAGGCAAACCAGGGAGTCCACTTTTGCCCTGAGGACCCTGGAGAGAGAAATTGAGAGACCGTGTGAGTGAGAAACAATCAGTGAGAAAGAGAAGGTCAAAGGTCAGGAGCAGGGATTGTAGCTTTACTGCAAAATCAAACAAATCCTGAGCACCTCTGCAGAACAAAACACAATTCTCCTAAAACATTTGTTCCGATTAGGGTTGACATCTGATAAAAAAGAAAGAAACTACTAACATTCAGTTCTATCCATATTCTACTTAAATATTCTACATATCATTCTTGGCATACTCTTGTCGTTTGAAGTGCTTTGAGTCTCAATTGTGAAAAGCGTAAAACAAATACAATTTAATTAAAATGATACTGAATTGAATAAATAATTTCAGATGCAGATCATAATATGTATTAATTCTGACTGTCTTAAATGAAATACATGTCTTAACAGATTGCACATGATCCTACAATATAGAGTGTGTGCGTCAGTATGTGCGCGAAGGTGTGTGAGTGCGCCTACATTTATCCGCGTGTGTGTCTGCATGTGTGTATGTGTGTGAGTGCGAGCCTGCACGCATGTAAGTGTAAGTGTGTGTGTCTGTTCATGGTATGCGTGTGTCTGTATGTGTGTGTGTGTGTGTGTGTATGTCAGCCAATAGCGAGCCACAGCTTGAAAACCAATGAGTCTGTTAAAGCACTTAGAAAGCTGTAGAGTCAGGCTTCAAACTGCCTGAAATAACAGAGCCCACCAAGGACGGGGAAAAATCCTCAAATACTCACTTTTTCTCCAGGTGGTCCAATGGGGCCTTGTGGACCAATAAGACCCTAAAACACCAATTAAACAGACATGTTTGACATAGTAATGAATAAACAGTCTAATTTTAGGCACTGTAATGATATAGAATCCAGTAGCAAGAGAGGAGAACAGGACACATCCCTCAAAAGAAGGTAATTAAAGCTACCATTATGTTACCATTAAGGCTTTCTTTCAAAGATACAATCTATGAAATCTACAGAATTCCAATATATGAAATTACCATCATTAGGGAGGCCGTGGCAATCTGGCCCATAGGAGCTACCCTGGCCCAAAGCCTATCAGAGTTACATCAACCTGACTGATATGATTATCCATATTTCCCAGAACCGCCTAATGTGATGTTTGTATGCCCTACATACCTAAAGCAGGTGACTTAGGGAAAGAAAACCTTCATGGTTCATATGCACTCAAAATATAATATAGACCATCGCTAGTCAGGCGGACCCTGACAGCAACACATAAATAAAGTTTAATAGGTCAACGAAGATGAATAAACGAAATAACTCTTTCTGATACCCACCTGTCCTCCTGGGTTTCCTTGCTGGCCTGGTGCCCCTGATTCCCCTTGAGGTCCCTACAGTAGAAAAATCAGAGATTATGTTTTTCATGAATATTTGCCATGCATTTGAGAATGTTTCCTTTCATTCCAAATCAATGCCCATTACTGAAATAAAGAATAAATAAGCCGGGATAATTCTCTTTTGAAAGCACCTCAAACTGATTATTTTTAGAATGGATTTGAAAAATTGTAGATTAATAGTACAAAGGATGATGCAATAATACAACCAACAATCCTGCAAATTCAGCCAAGTGGGAATATTTCATGGAAAAGTGGAATTGTTCCACACATCTGTGAACCTGTGAGGCTAAGAGACGATGCCTTAAATAACACTGAGAGGTCACGCAGTGGTCCCTGGGGTTGATATTGACTAATCAGTCTTAAGGTATTTGAGCTGATATAACAAGCTGTTGCGTGCATTGCCCAGAAAAAAATAAAAAAGAGTGTGGCGCACACGACAGATGATTCATGTAATTCACTAAAATGCAGGTCAGGGACTAAAATTGTACATTTCGGTTCATGTCCTCAATGATATCAGCCCTGTTGCTACAGTAGGAATCACTCAAAGAGGCTAAGAGCAAGTCTCTTTAGGTTATGGTATACTGTAAAATAATATAATTAATGTTATGAAATCTGTTTATAATTTTTGCGGTGTTTACATGTTCTAAAATCTTGTTGCTCTCGATGTTTTACTGTATATTGATAATCTACAATCTCTTAATTGCGTTTTTAAACTACAGTGTTAACTTTATCAGTAATGGATGTAAGTATCTGTCTCCTGCCCAGGGACTACAGATGAAAATGAGCTTATAGCTAACTCCGATACAGCTAAGAGGCTGTGCACTGTTCCTGTAAAACAAACAAACAAAAAAAATAAAATAAAAACGGATATGAATCATTTGAAATTTTTAGTTTTGAACATTTTTGCTGCTGTCGCCAAGATTTTTAGGGAGTTTTAACTCAAGATGTGATTGTTAATTTTAGCTTTCAACAGAACCACAAAAAACCAAACAGCGCAATGAGAACAGGCTTGTGTGATAGCCACCTTCACCATTGTAAATATTCAGCTGTCTTCATTGGCACTCCGCTCCATGAGTCAGTGAAGCAGCACTCAGAAGCCAAAATGTATTTATTTTCTTATCTGTCACTGAGGAATACGTGCTAACAACATGCTACCTGATAGAAAAAAAAACAGTGAAATATCCTATGAATTTGCCTTGTGGCCAGATGTTTCAACCAACTGCTAACTACACCATTCCCTGCGGCACATAAATGATGTCAATGGAGTAGCATGTTTTGAGGTTGTTATTTCCTCTGTCAAGAAGGTGATGTTTTCATTGTCTTTGGTTTGTTTGATTATTGTTTTTAGCGGGATTACTCAAAAAGTTTTGATTGGATTTTGATTAAATTCCCTGGAGGATACGGGAATGATACAAGGAATAATCCATTAAATTTTGGTGGTGACCTGGATTACCATCCGGATCCAGAAATTTTTTTTAAAGGATTCTTTACCGTTGTGGGACAGCCTTGGCAGAGGTTTGCGCTCTCTGAGTGCCTCTAATCTGCATTTGCCTTAAAACTATGAGGGTGGAACTTTATGCCCCCATGTGGCAGGCAGGTAGAAGGATACAGCCCCATACATATGGAGGCCAGCATCATTTTCAAACTATTAACCTTACTTTGAAAGCAGGGATGTGAGCAGATGACCTTTGATCTTCTTGATAGAAAGCTTTGAAAGGGTCAAATATGTGACTACATATCTAATTATTTGATGCATAGCAACATGAAAAAAGAGTATTTTGATCACAAAACAGGTACCAGCAACATGAACCCTCGCATAGTTCCCCACAACTGCCTCAGGGGGAACTATAAAGCAATACAACAAGGTATATCATTTCTTTGTGAAGAAATAAAGGTCAATTTCCAAATATCCAATCATCTGAAATTACCATGTTTCCTTTTGGACCAGAAGGACCATCAATGCCAGCAACACCCTGTAGAGAGCAAACACAGTGGATGGGTGCAGGTCAGTACTCAGCCCTGGGAGAAAACATTTGACATTTTGAAAACTTTTAAAGTATTCTTACAGGTTGTCCAGGTGGACCAGGAGACCCTCTTGGACCAAGTAATCCTCTTGGGCCCTGAGAAAAATATAGAAAGACACTGGTTAAATATAATCAAACCCATGGAGGAGGCTTGAAAGTTTCATAAAACACAGTGTGACTTTGAATGACTCCAATGACTGATGCTAGTATTTACACACTGTATGTTCAATTTAAAATAATCTTCCCATTCTAGAACAGTTACACAACTGCTCCCCCTGGTGTTCACTGACCTGAAAACGCTGTGCTGCAAATATACAATTCACTACCAAAATTTCATTCAGTTAAGTCAAAATCAGGCTCGGGCTCAGGTAAAACCCTAATTGTTTGAAAACATAAAAATAAATCCCAGTTGTAACTCTTTATTGACTAAAAAAAGTTTGAAACAGTTTCATTGCTCCATTTCCTAATACTTGACATAACTCCCACATTTCAAAACATTCGCAACAGCTTTGCCTGTAGTAATGCAATGCAAAACAGTACCCATACATTTTGTCCTAATCATAAGGTTCATACTTTTTGCCAATCCCATAATAGCTATCCGATAATACCAAGAATATGAGTACTCTGAGAAAACATACGGTTGTCTTTTTAGTTAACCTCCAATACTGCATTTTAATCTGAGAGGAATAATGCCAGAGTGATGGAATATCTCCGTGCTCTCAGCCTTCTACCATCCCGCAGTTGAAAGGCTCATATTATGTCTTTTGGTTTTCCCTTTCCTTAAGAGTGGTTTTTTTTTTTTTTTTGGGCAAGAAAAAATGTTTCTTCAGTGAAAAAGCCCAATGCCCTCACAGAAGGGAGTTATTCTCTCTGACAGAAAACACAGCTCCAGAATTGCTTAAAATGCCTCAATCGCAGTGCAGCCTTTTCTGCCATACATTACTGCATAACGCTGCAACACATTTGCACAATGCCCGACTTGCAGCTAGACTGGCAAGCTTTCAAAAGAGGCTAGGTAGAGCACAGACTCGGAAGAGTTTGGTTAGAGCGTATTGCCATGTCAAGACAACGGAGTTTTCTTCTGTGCGAAAGAGAAGTCCCTTTAAATGGACTTCAGAAAGAGGACAACGAGAGCAATCAGTGGCAAAATTACAACCGCCTTTCCATGAAAGTTGGAATGCTGTGTAAACTGTACATAAAAACATAATGCAATAATTTGCTATTATTTAAGCCCCATATTGAATTGAAAACGGTACAAAGACAAGATATCAAATACTGAATCGGAGAAACTTTACTGTTTTCAAAAAATGTCCGCTCATTTTGAATTTGACGCCAGCAATATGCTTCAATAAAAATAAGACAGCGGCAACAAAAGACTGGACAAGTTTCATGATGCTGAAAAATACACCTGGTGGAAAATCTCACAGCAAATTAGATTAATTGGCAACAGGTCGGTAACATGTAAAGTCTGTCCCAAGCCAATTGCAGCTCATCAGGCGGGTGCTTAACTCAAGATTCCATGACATGGAGTGATTGGGAGTGTTTCTACTCCCCCTGGGCGGGATGTAAGTCTATCGCAGGTGACCCCCCGACATTTGCTTTCAGGTTTTCCCCAACAAGCTTGCCAGTACCCAATCACACACCTGGGTGGAGTGGGGCTTGAGAGGGAAATATTCTGTTCGAGAACACACAGCGAAAGCCATGCTTCGATCTCAATCGCAGGATCTTTCGTCCCCGAGTCTAGCGTGCTTAACCACTGCGCCTCCGCATATCTCTTCAGTAACATAACGAGGGTTTGGAGCACAATGGTAATATGTCCAAATTTTGTCATTTTGAGATTTTTATCTCCTGTCACACATTTCTATCAGCTAATTCTTGGAGCACAATAATTATGTGTCCATGCGCCTCAGTTTTAAACAGAATTCACATTTTCAAAATCTACTTATGTGAAGTAAACTTTGATATTTTGATGAATTAACATGAATAGTATTACAGTATCTTCTGTCTTCCATTGCAAACAAACTTAACCTTATTCTATCACCATTATGTTACGTCTCATCAAGTGCTAGAATTGTTGGAGCACGAAGGTGACATGTCCATTTTGGCAATTTTGGCCATGATGTCAAAATACCACACTTATGAAAACTTACATGTTCAGTATACTGCTGAACCGTGCAATAAAAGAGTGACTAATATAAAAATGATGTAAATGATGTGCTGTGGAAATGACCCCCAGATTTTTTCTCAAAGTTTAGAGAAAACAAAAATTAAAATTCACTTTTTGGACTTAATCTTTAAACTCCAGCAACATGCTTTCAGAAACAATGCTTTATGATGAAGGCATATGAACGCATAATATGAGAATTCCTCCGACATCTTGCTGGAGGTTTGGCCTTAAAAAGCGAACTTTAGCTGTTTTGGCCCTACTTTAAGGTCAGGTATCTCAATACTCCAGACAAAAATGGACCTTATGAATAGGTTGATTTATGCTTTACTCCATAATGGCTCTAGTTCTGTCCCCTGTCAAAGTTGCCAATACCTTAGAGAGACCTTCTCGGAAAATTTGGGATCATTTTCAAGAGTCCATAACATTTTACTCCAGCTAGATAGACACTTGAAAGTTGGAGAATCTGCTGACTCTACCACGTAAATTCAAGAAGAGGTGGAATTATTATGGCACTCTATAAGGCAAGTCAGATATTTGAAGAGTAGTCTCAGCTAAAACTGCCACAGATGGCGCTTTTGTTGATACCTTATTTTCCAGTATCTCCAGCATGCGCCACAGCAAAACCTTTGGAAACTTAATGTGTTAACTAGACTGATGAGAGAAAATAAGAATTTGTTATGGCATTAAGGTGGGGTTCTTTGCTATGCCAGCAGGGGGCACTGTCAAACATTCAAGCGCATAGGCAATTTCATAGGCAATCATCAATGACCTTAATTTATCTGCCATTACTGTGGCATCTCTCTGGAGTACAAAGGTCATCAGTTTAATGTAAATTCGTTCTAGGCTCGCTACTACAGTGCTGAAGAACCAGATACATGTATTCTTATGCATGAGATTAAGGATCGTGTCGTTGAACTCAAGCAGAATTTCAAAAGTCTTTCTTTCTTTGTTCCTATCTTCTTAGATAAGATATGGAACAATAGATACAGAATTCTTTCCACGCAGGAGTTTGCTTCTTCTTCTTTCTGTATATTTGTCTGTCCCTCTCTTGGTGAAGGACAAAACCACTAATTATCCTTTCTTTGTTCCATCGTTAACAAATTTTATGCACAAATTTCTTTTTTTAGCCACTAAAGTAAAATTTTGGGGTCAGATTGTTTTTCTCCTCTCATGGTATATGTGTAGCATTCATAGGATATTTGTATTATACTGTATGTTCAGAGACATGTATTCTTTATAATAAAAGTGAAAGTAAGTGGGAGTGACTGACATAGTTTTTGGTACATGCGCTTGAATAGAATTGTTCCAAGTGGGGTAACATGAGCCGGCCCGTGTGGGGCACCCTGAGCCATGGCTCATGGTACCCCACTGTACTAAACAAATTCGCCTAGTAAAAGCTGTACAATAACTTGTTATTTATTAAGATCAAAACCAAATATTTGTTGATATTTGTTGTGATATCTCTGTAAAAAGACGCAGGAGTAATGAAATGAATATTTAGGACAGGTAGGACACGTGGCAGGGAGAACTGAATCAATGCCGTCATTCCTTATTGACCTCAGGAAATACTCTTGCAAATAGGCCTCCCAACACAGGGTGTCATCATATTGCAATAAATTTATTTTCCTTCCAACATACAGGCCCCTCAAACATTCTGATTACAAGACAATAGAACAAACTTAGGGCCTTAAAGGTGCACTATGCAAGTTTGTTTACTTTCTGCGGTATGATATTTTTGTCTCAATTCGCTGACATCTCTCCATGATCCACGGGCTGCCTGCCCCTGAATTCACTGAAAAAAAAAAACCTGGGTGTCACAAACTGCAAATAAACACAAGGGGCACAGGCTGTGCCCCATAACATAACAAACCTTCCCGGCCAATCACTGACAAGAGTTGACAGGTATGGAAGCAGGAGAAGGAGGGAACTATGGGAGGGAGGGGCGGGCTACCTCTGTTTTGTTTGAGTTTGAACAACAGAAAGTGAACAAAGTCAACAGAAGTAATGTCAACGAACTTGCACAGTGCACCTTTAACACCTAACTGATATTGTCGAAGGGACTTCAGAGTATTCGTTGGTGACTAACAGTATTGTACTCCCTGATTTTAACCAAAAACCTAATTTGTTAAAGGATTTTAGGAAATAAATTGTGCTATTTCATTCACTTGGGGTACCTTGAGCCAGTTGACAAAGATTTTTTAACATCAGATTTCACCAGTTTTAATTACTCCTCTGGATTGTTATCATTTAGATTATATTAGAGGACATCCTTAGCAATGATAGTCACTTGAAAAAAGTCAGAATGATAACCACAAAACTGGCAAGGGTCAAGAATGTGAAAAATGGCTCATCATACCCCACTCTCCCCAACTCCAGAGAGAAACCACAGTAAAATTCACTTAGATCAGGTAAATGAAGGTCATTGATTATATTCATGAAGGTTTTCCTGTGGCACCTGCCTGGAGAAATTCACTATGCGCTTGAATAACTGACAGCACTTGCTGGCATAGCAAAGAACTCCATCTTGATTCCATAATAAATTCTTATTTTTCTCATCAGTCCAGTTAATACATTAAGTTTCCAAGGGTTTCACTGTGGCACATCCGTAAGGTATGTAAAATAAGGTATCAACGAAAGCGCCACCTATTGGCCGTTTTTGCAGAGATTACAATTCAAATATCTGATTTACCATACTGAGTGCCATAATAATTCCACCTTTTTGTGATGGTGGGATTTATGCCAAAATGCTGTGGCCGGAACGAAATGAAGATCCAGTCCGTGAAACAACAAGGAAGCAAAGCGAGTTCGACAGAATGAATTGAACTGGAAAAAATCTCAGAAACCGAGATAAAAAGAATTAGCACCAGATGGTGCCCAGAAAGAGAAAAAACAGAAAGATTCCCTTGCTAACTAGCACTTTCCTCTTTTGTAGCTAATACCTCAACATCTTTCTCACAAGAGTCATTACCGGCTGAAGTGCAAACACTGACAATATAGCAAGGGCAGTGAGGCGGAACTTGGGCTTAAATAGAATCCGGGCGATGCCCCCTATTAATGCCAGCTGGCCCAAAAATCTGATTGTGGGCAAACCGATATCATCCCGGATGAGGGCAACCAAGAAAGCTCTCAAAGCCACCACCAGCCTCCAAAACCATGACACTTTCCTTGAATCTACATGGTAGAGTCAGAAGATTTGAACTATCTATCTAGCTGGAGTAAAATGTTATGGACTCCTAACGATGGTCCCAAAACAGACAAGAAGGTCACTCTAAAGTCGTATTGGCAATCACTAAACTTCTTAGGAGTGCCAAAGAAATTTTTGGTACCTTTCATAAACCATGGTATGAGGTATAAATTAACCTATTCAAAAGTTCCATTCTTATCTGGAGTATTGAGATATCTGACCTCAAAGTAGGGCCATAACAGCTAAAGTTTGCTTTTCAAGGCCAATTAACCCAAAACTCCAGTAAGATGGCGGAGGAATTCTCACATTATGCTACTTTATGATGATAGGCCTTCACCACAAAGCAGAGATCCTCAAATCTGGACATCCAAATCCAAATCCATCCTAGGTTTTCTGTTATCCCTGGCAAGTAAATGAGCAGTTAGTGCCTCTGATTGGCCAGACTGTGTTAACACCTGACTCCCAGGTAAAGGGAGGGGGGAAAACTAGCAGTCCTCGGACCTTGTACGGTGTGATTTGAGCACCAGGGCCATAGAGCACACTTTCTCAAGGCATGTTGCTGGAGTGGATTAAAGATTAAGTCCAAAAAGTGGATTTTTCATTTCTGTTTTCCCTAAACTTTGAGCCCCTGCCACATGATTTTCCAAGTGACCACTTGGTGACGACTGATACACGTGAAAGTTCAAGTACTTATGTATACGTATCCATCAGAAAGTATGGCAGATTGAACAGATTTCCCATTATAATGCATCTCATAAGACTTGTTTTTTCCCACTTTTTTTCTTATCTTGGCCGTGACTTTTCAGCTTCCATGTGGTGCTGCACCAAAATGAAGCGACCAATGGCAAAAAAATTTGGGTATTTTCCTCGATACATGTGTATGTACCTACATGCAAAGTTTCGTTGAAATCTAGGGAGGTCATTTTCACACCCAGTTCTATTCCCTCAGACAATGGCTTTTAAACAACTAAAAAATCATTTCTTTTTGTTCTTATTTACATTTGACACAGCATCCCAACTTTTTTGGAAAATGCAATTTATTTCTCCATTCCTCAGCTGTGCAACGCCAACGGTTTTTGTGTTTCCCTTATTTTACACAGCTCACTGTCCCAAACTACGGTTAGAAAGTCATAATAAAGTGAGCGTTAAGGGCGGGAACCTTAAAGAGACAAAAGCCAAAACAGCCCATTTCAGCCTGCATGAGAATTAAGGGCTTTACACACAGCTTGTACAGCTGCGTCCACGTGCTTTTTGACTTTGACCATAAAGACGTCAAAATTTATGTCAATAGACCACAACAAAGAGAATATTATGGGGGAAAGTGGCATAGTGTGACCCCTTTAGCACAAAGTGAAGTGAGTGAAGTTGGTAGCTGAATGATCAATATACCTGAAGACTGAATTGGAAACCTGAATAAGTTCAGGGACGTAAAGCAGGACATTTTTCAGCCTGTATGCAAGAGACTGATCAGATAGCAGCACCGTGCAGCCATTAAAAACAAAATCTAACAGAAATTTAAAGTAGGCCGGCAAAGACTTGGCTGAGAGAAACTTAGCTGAGCAACTGTTCCAGTTCTCAGTTGACAACTCTACCATAAAACATGGCTTGCCAACACACCCTGCCATTAGTCTAGCTTAACAGCATAATGATGACAATGCGCAGTATTAACAATATTGTTCTGTGGGAATATACCACATAAACAGAAATGTGTAGAAGTATTTTAGGAAACGACAAAAAAAAAAAACAGAACAATATCATGTTGACCACAGAACAGGGTCATCCAGATAAGACCAAACAAAGACTCATTCAGGGCAGAAGTATTAAGAAACCTGTTTCTTTTTTCATTAAATAATAAAAATGTAGAGCTCTACAGCACAAGCGATCTGGTTGACTGCAACTTCAGAGTCAGATTAACTAAGATCTCAATTCTCACAACTACAACCCCAAATTAGAAAAAGTTGGGACGGTATGTTAAAATAAAAACTGAAAACAGTAATAAGTGAATTACCTTTGACCTGTATTACACTGAAAACAATGCAACAGCGCATTATGAGATGTTTCACCGGATGAATTTTATTGATTTCTCAGAATAAACACATTTCATTCTTTTTCTAGCAAATTGTTAAAAAATTGGGACAGTAAAACATTAACCTCTTTCTAATGTTGGCACTTTTTCACAACACTCAATAAATGCTTAGATACTGTGATTAGGGGCTCTATCTTACACCTGGCACAGAGTGGTGCAAAGAGTAATACAAGTGTCTTTGCTGGTTTATGTACAAGCACAGTTGTCATAATCCCAGCCAGCGCCCAGTTTGAATTAATTGCAAATGTATGTGCGCCAAACATGGGCGAGTTGGCCTTAAAATGAGGTGTAGTCAGCAGCACTTATGGCATGCTGCTATGTTGAGACTGCAAAAACCGCTTGCGCTATTGACCAGCAAAAACCTGTCAATGGTCGGTTTTTGACCGCTAATTTCAGGGTGCATAGTCAGATCGTATTATGCCATGTAAGGCGCCAGCCTGCACATAAGGAGCAGTGCCGGGGTCAGTGTCTTGCTCAGGGACACTTTGATATGCTCTCTGGAGAAGCCAAGGATTGAACCAGGCACCTTCTGATTCCTAGACCACCCGCTCTACCTCCTGAGCAGTTGGCAATTGCACAACGCATGCCTGCTCTGCTTGTTACCTGCTACACATTCAGCGACGAGCAGCAGCGCCCACTCATGGAAACAATTAAAAACAAAAAATTAGGATGTGTAAGATTATTGTGAAGATATTTTAAAAATGCTTGTCAGACTGGTTATTGCGACTGATGTCAGCACATCAGGGCATGCTGTGATGCACTTAATTCGTAAGTAATCCGGTTTCATCAGATTACTTGCGATTTAGCATGTGCGGTTATGCATGCAGGTATGCACGAATTATTCTGGATAAAGCCATGACTCCTTGATACTGGTGAGTTCAGTCATTCCTGCTGTTTTCCAGAAGATCCCTCCTAGAGGGGTGGCTAATTGAGGACAATGGTCAGCCTATAACTTGAATTCATGGCATATCATGTCTTAAACAGCTTGTGGATTTCTGTTCTATCACATGACACACAAACTGTAACAGAATGAATGTTTGAAGTGCTGGAAATGCGCTTCAGATGATCGGATAAGCCATGCATGAGAAGACCCGTAATCCGCAGTTATCTGACTGTGCCTGCAACCCATCTGTCCCACTTTTATTGTCAAATACGAAACTCCACATTGCATTTGAAATGTCTTTATTATTATGAGTGCAGTGCCCGTAGGAAGTATGTATTCCTACAGAAAAGTGGGAGCTTAAGTAGCTTTTTCATGGATGGCCAAATGAGGCTGTGTTAGCTTCTCAGACCAGTGTTTATTTGTCTGAGGAAGATAGGGATGAAATAAACTGCTTACGCAGCATTTCAAACGGTATCTAAAGTGGAATTAAAAAGTATCCCTTTCAGAGCAGGAAGAGCAACGGATGACATTGTTGTCACCATCTATAATGAATCAGAATTTCTTCCATATATCTGACTTGACCTTCAATCGTACACCAAGTGGAAGCAAGTTCTTTTGACTGCTGTCGGAAATTATTCAAGGGGTTACCATACCGTAGTCAAAATAAAATCATTTTGGTTCTTTCTTGCAGGCTGTTTTTTCACTTGTCTTAATTTTTCTCGGTGGCTCCCCACCAGCGCGCAATAAATTTTTTTCCCATGACCCTGAATTAGAGTGTTTTTTTTTTATTTGCTTGCTTTATGCACAAGTTGCAATGTAATACAAAGCTCAAAACCCAGGAATTCACTATGATGATTTATAACATCTGGATATGAATACAAAAATTTTGAACAATATGGAAAAATGTTCCTATAATATTTTTTAGATCAGTGTGTCCAGGTTCCCATACTTTCAGTAATGGTGTGCTCACGCGCTTCACAGACTCTTTCATCTGAAGTGCACAATTTTTTTTCCTGCGACTAGGCAAATATGCCCTTATTACTGCAATTTGCCAAGATACAAGGGCATGCATGGCCTTGATTAATTAAGAGATTACATCCAACTCTTTGAACCATGCTCCATACTTTGCATCCAGATAGCCCACCATTAAATTCGCAAAAATGGATCTAGACACATCCTAAATGCACTTGAACAATGCGCTTCAGACATTGTGCTTAGATTGTTAAAATAGGGCCCTAGGTGTTTCAGAAGTAACTCTGTCCCATTTTTCCTGTAAACATGTCTTAAATGGTGAAACAGTCTGTGGTCTTTGTTGTTGCATGTTTTGTTTCAAAATGTGTCATACGTTCTAAAATTCATCCACATGCAGCAATGTCTTTGTAATGCGTGCAGCAGATTGTAGCACGTGTTGCTCCAAATTTTGTGTCCTTTTCAGCATTAATAGTGCTTTCATTGAAGTGCAAGTTACTTTTGGTAAGGACACAACCGCATACCATGACAGAGCATGGCTTTTGAACTTGTAGCTGGTAACAGTCTGGATGGTCCTTTTCTTCTTTGATCGGGAGGACATAACATCCATTTTTTCCAAAAAAAAAAAAAAAGACCCGAAATATTCATTTTCTGACCACAATTCACATTTCCACTGTACTCTGGTCTATCTCTAATGCCTCCAAGCCCAGAGAAGTTTACGCCGCTTCTGGACACTGTGACATGAAGTTCCTTTTTTCACAGCAAAGCTTTAACTGGCATCGGTGGATGCCACTACATATTGAGGCACTTAAAGGTTTGCCAGAGTAATGAGCCACTGTGGTAATATCACTTGTATAAATGACAGTTCTTGACGCAGCGCCATAAGAATGATTGAAAATCTTGGGCATTTAGGCATCTTGGGCTCGCCTCCTTGTCCTGTACACACAGAAATTCCTCCAGATTCCTTGAAACTTTCAACTCTATTATGCACTGTAGATGGTGAAATATCCAAATCCGTTCATACTTTCTTTTGAAGACCATGGTTTTTAAACCATTTAGTGATTTTCTCATGTATTCAAGTGCAAATCGGCAATTCTCAGCCCATCTTTGTTCCTGAGGGATTAGGCTTTTCCTGGCAGCTGCTTTTGTATTGAATCATGATCACAATCACCTGCTGACATCAACTGTTTCAAATACTCTCATTTTTTGCCTCATTTCTATTCCCATCCCAACTTTATTTGGACTGCCAGGAACTTATTTATATCTACAAATAACATGATGTTGACCAGACAAAACACTAAATATCTTGTCTTCGTACTTTCTGGAATGAAATGCAAGTGAAGTAAAAGTAGAAGTCACTAACTTTCTGTTTTTTCTTACATTTTCCATACAGGCCAAAATTTTTTCCAAGTTTGGGTGTACATGAATGGCATAAATCTTCAAATACATTTAAGTGCGATTTGGAATCCTGACATCTATTGTGAGTCAGTGATGTTCTTAAATCTTCTGGAATCTAGAGAGCTATGAAACCACAGTGTTTTACAAAGTTTGATATATTCAAGCTGGTGTTTGGTCAAAATTTATAGCTACTCTCCATCATTAGAAATTGTCATCATGGAAGGACAAATTCAATATTGTGGCAATTTAAGGAGATGGTTACGTGCACCACTGTATAATGATACATATCTTAATACATTGCATAGAGCACAGCTACGCCTCTTCCGTGTCAAACTAAGTCAGGTTCAGATGCAGAAAGCACACTTACACTCTCTCCAGCAAGACCTCTTAGTCCAATCTCCCCATCTTCTCCCTGCAAAATTTAAGGGTATTGAGTCGTGAGATGGAGCAGAAAATATGCATAATGTATTATTTTTAATCACATTATTTAAAGTATTTGGGTATTACTCACTCTTGGGCCATCTTCTCCAGGTGGTCCAGGTGGGCCAGTTGGCCCAATTTCACCCTATAAGAGATTGATATAGAGAAAGGATATAGTTAAAAGCAAAAAAAGAAATGTTCAAGCTCATAAATGGAGTAGAAATGGCAGATCTGCAACAGAAACAAAACAACTCCCTGCAGAACAAAGCACAGATCCTCACATGAATGCTTATGTTTTGGGTAAGGTCCTAGACCAAAACAAATGTTTTTACACAGGAAATCCGGAATAGCTTGACACAGCTCTGTGAGATAAGTACTCATTAAAGTGCTTATTCCCTTTGAAACTACATTACCCCAGGACCCAGACAAGACAACATATAAGTGTTTAGTAGTTTAAATGGGTTGTCCTATAGCATTTTTAAGAAATATTTCTTATTCACAGCCCCAACTTTAGAAAAATGACAGCCAGGCCCCCTTTGGGTCGGCTTATAATTACACAGAAAAAGGTTGCCTCTTTGAGTCTGGAGCCAGAAATATCTCCACTTGAATTGAAAGCCCCTTTCTTCATCCTAATACAGTATCTTCTCAGGCCCAAAAGTTGTGCTACCGCCAGTGGAGGTGTAATGGCCAATCAAACTTCTGGGAAAGTTGCAGGGTCAGTGGATAGAGGGGAGATATTTATCACAAGGGTAGCTGTCATAATCTTTGGTGTTGCTTTGAATGCAAGCAAGCCAACGGCAAATGCAATGACAATTACAACGGTCCACTCAGATTTAGATTCCGATGAACTAATTACATTATTACCATTCATACAATCTCATATTGCCCCCTTCCTAAAACTTTCCCAGAAGCTGGACTATTAAGACGTCATCAATAATTTTGCTACCATGAAAGTCTGATGCATGGCATGTACATTTTAAATGATTTTAAATACATGACATGCATTGAACTTCCACGAAGCACTAATAACCAATCTACAAAATGACTCAATTACCAGCGCTCCTATGTAAGAAGCGTTGTTAATTTGATGAATTAATTATTATCGAATCATAGCAACCAGTGTGCAACTGAGCTTCCCCACAAAGGTAGCCTATTTTTTTGTAAGCTGAAAACATTAAGTGCAATCTTAAAATAAATAAGGTTCCAAGCTGAAAAAAATAGCCAAAACGGGAAATGGAATTCAGAGAACAAATTTGAACAAATTTTTGTAGCCCCCTTTATAGCAGTGGTGGGGGGCGCCATTTGCATGGATTTCTAGAATCTGTAACAGCACGATGCTCTAAAAGGTGAGAGTGCCTTTTTTTTGAGAGACACATTTTTATACAGCAATAAGAACAAAAACTGAAGATTATTGCATTATGAAATTATGTTCTTCTCAGAATGATGTCTTTTGTGCTTTCAACAATCTGTATACATTTATAATGGGATATACATATTTCGGGTCTCTGATGACAAAATAATTATTTTTCACAAGAATTTAGGCATTACACTTTCATTTTACACCGTATCCGATAGTAAAAATTAACTTACTTGGAAAACAAATTTGGGCTTTAATGGGCAAATAATGACAGCTGTATACATATTGGTCTTGATTATTCTACTGTAAATAAATTGTATGATTACTAATCAAGCGACCTTAAACAGGAAATACTTGGTAACAATTATGCATTTAAGAGCCAGAGGTGCATGGCACGCCATTGAACATCCTGTATCGCCGGCGTTACCCCTAGGGGGACTTTGGGCTTTAGGGACTTAAATGAACTTTTCCCTTCAGTGTTCCCTCAAGTAGGGTCAAAGTCAGAAAAAGCATTTTTTTCATATATTAAGAGAATGTCACATGCATATTATTAATCTAGTTGACTAGTTGCTAGTTGTTGCACTTCACAGAAGCTACATTACTTTTGTATTGAGAGAAATATTAAAATCCTGGACACCATGTTTTTAAGGGCACATTACATCCCCAAAACAAAACATTGCATAAAAAACAATTTTTAAAAATTGTATGTAAATATGGGGTGCAGGAAGATTGATCTAGGTGTCGGCTTGGACAATAAACATGACAGGGGTTGACATTAACCTTTTTTTCACTACCCTGCTTGGGCAAGTAGGGGGATAAGATTCACTTGCTCCCCCTAAATGATCACTTGCCCTCTGTACTTTCATTTTTTTTTTTTTTTTAAGTACTATTAACCTCTTTGCGCAGATATAAAAGCCGGTGTCCGTAAATTCCAACATTTAATTCCTAAATACAGTAATTCGGTAATTGAATTTGGAATAATTTTCCACAGCCTCTGTGACAGAAATACTGAGTTATACAGCTTAAATAGGCTCATGCACAACAGGAAAAGAAAGTCATTATTTGTATTCTGGGCAAAGGGCTTAACCAACAACATTACAGTGTTTCAATCACTAGTTATCTGTAAAACAAACCTCATGACATCGCATAAAAAAGCACAATAATACTGAACATAAATTGAGCTTCAAAGTTTAAAACAAAAATTTTCAAATAACTAGCTCAAAAGCAAACAAAAGTGTTAGATAAGATAACTCAAATGTAAATGTCAGATTAAAATAATCGGAGTAAATACCATAACAACCGAATGCTACAATGCAGTGTTATAGGAGACTAGATCTCTCAAGGACTGTACATAAAAAAATTTGCAAGCACATCATCTATCTCATCATCTGGTTGCGAGTTTCTCCTAGGAGAACTAGGCCGCATCAGAGTCAATCATAAAAGCGAGAACTTATATCATTATTTGAAATTTAACTATTTGACAGTCTAACTAGACCCAGAATTAAGATTCTTGAATCATTTGAACGCATCTGAAGCAGAAAGAAGAGACATGATAAAACCCAAAAGTGACAAGTGAGTTAAGAGCCCCCTCCCATTTATAACAATGCAGAGTAAAAGCTGAGAGAAAGTAAATAAATACCTGTGATTTAAGACCCACTAAATGAAAATTGTGCAACTCTTGGGTGTATCACACCAGAAAAATATCATATTCAGTGAGCAATGCATTTCCGATTTTTAGAATTTAAGTTTGGATTTGCAATATCTGATGTGGCAGGCGGAAATAGGAGATTTTACATAAAATAATTCAGAGCTGAGAGCAAAAGGCAGCTATCTGGCATTTTGCAAGTTTTGAGAAAATCAAGGAAGAGGTTCTCATTTCATTTCATAAAAATGAAAAAAAAATCAGTTTATTTTCAATTAAACAAATAAAGGAATTTTGCAAGGTAACAAATGAAATAAAGTTCATCCCAACAATAACCAACTAATCTAAGTGACACTGTTGTTAACTCTCGAATAAGCGGTTTGTGACGTGCTAACGGCATATAGATTGATTGAATGATTGATTGACTGGTGAGTGACGCTCGAGTCTCATCACAACACTCCTTCCAAAGCTTTACTAATCCAGAAGTAAAAATCAGTCCCTCAACAGGCTTTTTCAAAGACCTCTTTTGTGATTGTCGTGGCCGAAAGTGCTCGCTTTTGCGGCAGCTTATTCAAAAAGTTGCAATGAAAGTTGCGATGTTTTGAGGATAAAATTGCAAGGCCTAGAAAACTTTGTGGGGATTGGTTGAATTTCTGTTAACAGTTGGATCACGACATCGCAACTTCTTGGAGGGACCGAAAAATACATATGGCAGAAGCAGGTGATCTCGCTTTAGCCACTGACTTATCATCATAGAATCAAGTTACAGTGTCGTAGCCTCATTCCAGCTAGGCCTACTAATCTACTGTGTAGTGTACTTCACATTATGTAAATCTGGCATTTTTGAAGTGACCTGTTTATTAAAACTCACCATCATGGTCAGGGTTCATAGCAGGGATCATTGTCTGAATCATCAGCAACACTACTAGCATCTGAATCATTCTCATTTCTAAGCAGTCTGCTCATGGTACCTAAGCCAGTCCTTTCTCTTAGGGGCTGCCATCTTGAAATGTTCAGGTTTTTGTGTTCTGTGCTACAGTTTTCACAACAAGAATGTGACAGCCCTCTCTCGGAAGCTATAGTAACTTATGTCAGTTAGGTTTGTCTTACAAAACAAAATCAGGACTGAATTGAATCTGATTCAATTTTACCAGAAAAGTAAGCTGGCTGCCTTTTGCCCTCAGCCTCTCAATTATGAGCCACGTAGGTTACCATATATTCTGTTGTTTTGTTTTGATGAGTTCAGACAGCCGTAAAACAGCAGACAACGCCAGCAATGCGCAATACAATCACCTCCCAGCATACTGAATTCTGCATTTCAATGGGAATAGCTTCACAATTTTTTAGAAAAACTCTGTTTTGTATCAAACAAACTTTATTTGCTGCTATCAACGCTCATAAACCAGCTTCTATTTCTCAGCCTGGTGGGAATTATTTGAAATACCGAATGTCTTCAACATCTGTCTTGGCTAAAACTTCTTTACACCTGCACCTGTCGTCATCCTTTTAGAAGAGTTAGTGTTATTACATTTGACTGTAACCTGACGCTGAATCCTGTAAAGTGGAAAATGAAAAACTACATTTATTTGTTTATCTGTAAGCACAGACCTAATGCTGGCCAGTTCAACACGATCAAATGTTTGCTGTGGCCTGGTGATTTCCACCCTAGAAGACCCAGTGGTATCTAACTTGGGGGGTGAGGCAGACGTCTGCTCCAGTATTCTTGTTATTTTTGACGTAAGGAGAAATGTTTAAAAAAATAATAAATCAGTCCTAGTTGAAACACCAAGTTGATGATCAAGGCAGCTATTTCAGAGAGTTCCTCTGATCCAAATTCATTATGCATACACTGAATGAATACAAAACCCAAAGCCAGAGCAAGAACTGAAATCACCAAACCACACAGCAAAGAATCTCAGTCTGTGTGTGTCTGTGTTCCCTCAGAATGTCTCGAGAGCCAATCATCTGATTCATTTCACACTTGGCAGGTGTATTACTGGGGACCCAAGGACACGTTGAGCTGAATTTGATGTGATTTTGGACAACAACCCATTCGATTCATTGCAGTGCACTTTTGGAGCTGGATTTACGCGATGACTTTGAGCTGACACTGCACTAGTAATTATTCGTAGCATTGTCAGTGTCATTGACCAGTCTCCGTCAAACTAAATGCATTTCTTGTGCATTATTTTCAGATATAATACTTTTCTGGGGTCAGTTATAGGCCGGTATAATAATTGCATCACAGGCTTATACACGTAGAATACTACCATTCGATAATTGTAAAGAACATACCCGATGTCCTTTGATCCCTGGAAGACCAGGAAGTCCGTCAAAACCCCTGTCGCCCTGCAATGATGTGGCAACAGTGACATTTATCATCAAATTCACAATACCATGCATTATAAAGGCACATAGCAAGTCTCTTCGGCTTTTCTATCAAGGAATCAACGAAAAGGTCATGCTTTCAATACAGAGCTACATAAACAATCCATAGACTGCGTTTCAGTAAAGATCAGGCAAAATTTTTTACACAGTGCTGCCTTCATACAGTGATATACGCCAGAGGCTCTCTTTAATGCCATTATTCTATCATTTTCTGGAAAACGTCTAGAATGCATTCATATGTTCCTGATGGCAGAAACAATAACTACAGCAATATTATGCCTTATTGGTGACAGCTGTTACAATCACCCAGAGCAACAAGCAGGAAAATAACTGGACTCGAATGCCAGAAGGCAAACGCTGAAAGCCCTGACACATGGAAATAAGACTTTTTAATCATACCTTGGCTCCAGGCTCTCCTGGCATTCCTCTGGCTCCATCAGATCCACTGCGACCCTTTAGAAAAGTTTAGAATCAGAATCCGACAAATGCAATGTACATCGAAATCCCTAAAAGAATCAAGGTTGCGGCTATTAGCACATTATTGTGAATCGCTCGAGGTGTGAGCTGTCGTTTTCCGATGTTGCTAAATACGAGGACAGCTGAGGAATATATTTTGAAATTTTATCCAGCCCAGACCACGGACCTTCATAGTCAGATTGTCTGGCAGGCGAATGCAGTTCTGACTCAAGAATGCGTGTCCAATTTGAAGAGTTTGCCAGAATAAAAAGCACAAGTCCTGACGCAGGCCAGTAAAATGGCGGAGTGATTGACCATGCCTCAGTAGGTCAGGCCTTATTACAACACAAACTGGAAGCAAATACCCAAATAATTTTTCTTTTAAGAATATTTTCATCATGAACTCTTTACAAATTGGACGTCTTTTCACTTAAGCTGCTTTTATACCCGTAGCAGCAAATGAGGTAGCGCTTGCAGTGCTTAGTAAGTTGAGATTTGATGGCGGGAGCAATGTTTACGCTAACGCGAATTAGCCGAGCCGAGCAAATAAGCAGCGGTGAACAATGAAGAACTCAACACTTGTCAAAGGTGTCAGTGTCGGACACATCGTGTCGTATGCGTTTACCCTCTTTCCAGCTTTTCCTGTCAACCCTTGAGGTCCCTGGACACCTCTGGGGCCCTAAAACAGACAAACATTCCACTTTGAAACCTTCCTCAGTGATGAGCACCGATGATTCCTTTCAAATGGTCTTTTTAAAACAATATTTTATTGAATTTCAAAGGAAAGTATAAAACAATACACAACAGCGTACAATAATACACGTAGGTCACAGACCTAAAAAGGGTATGTATGACAGTGCAAAAGAGACAGCGTAGCATGTAAAAAGCATTATATAAATTTAATTGCTTAGATGGTAAGACATTATCCAGATATCAGAGATTAGATATGATACATGAATCAAATGGTCATTTTAACAGCGCCTCTACATTTTGTAATCAAGTTGTACTAAGTAGCCATGTATATTGAATTCACTCAAATCATTATTCATTCCCAATGTGAATGACAGACAATATAGATCAAATCACAGGTTTTTTTTTTTTAATAATCTTTTCGATGTTCCAAATGACATGCATATAACAAACTGTACAGCCAAAATCCATGGATAAGGCTTCACTTGACTGACAACATCCTCTAGTTTCTGGAAATGTGTGCAAGCTATATGCTACCAAAACACAGGATACATGACATCATGTCAAACAAGAAGATATTTTGCTCGGGTCTATCCGGTTCACTGAGGCCTGCTTTTTTAGCAAGGCTGTTTTAAGTGACACCAGTGTGACCTCAGAGAGGGAAGTAACAGATACATGCGCATTAAAAATTATTATGGAAGATCAGGAAGTCATAAAGTATCGCACACTGAGGCGTTACCTGGGGACCGGGATCTCCACTGTCACCTTTGAGTCCTGGAGCACCGGGACCACCCTACATGAGAGACAATACACAGTGATCTTCCAAATTTTGCTCTCTAATGCTACACAGCATTGATATGGGCTGCATACATACCTACGACAAGGGGGCATTATTCAACTGATTTTCCACTTCGGTGAGCATTTGGGAATAAGGGGGTCTGGATCATAAATCTCAACGTGAAACTTCCAATTTCCAGTCCACACAGAAAGCTGAGATCAAACAGCAGACTTAGGGCCAGTCCAGATACAAGCATTTAGAGGTAATTACCAAGCAAATGTTCCAACAGCACAGATGTTCCAGTGGCGTTTGATATTAAATATTGGGTAAAAATGTGTCCAGTGCCGTACGTTATTAATACAAAATGAAGTTGGATATCGCACTTTTAAGTACTTAAGTTAATTTTTGCTTTTAAAGTGAATTACACAGCATGTACATTAGCTCTCACTGAAAGGACCATAAGCACATTTACACCACCAGCTGCGAGGCGGACATACTTTGGCATGCTGTCAAACTACACTTGTGATACTACTATGTATAATAAATAATATAATTATCTAATTAAGGATGATAGCCACATAAGTAAATGACTATATAACTGAATACTAGAGTTATAATTTAAATAAATTTTCAATGCGTGGTAAGAAATAAAAATAAATAAATAGCGGCAAAGCCACGGTGCTTGCTTGGCCTGGCCAAAATCGAACTTGGCCTAGATTTTCATCCCATATACATGCATATGAAATGTGAAAAGGATCTGTCGAAAACTGAAGGCACTAGAGCACTGAAAAGGCAAAAAGTTTACGTACGCATGGACACATGACAGACCACCACAAAGGCATCTTACCACAGTATAAGCCCGATTGGGCAAAAGACCAAGCGGGCTCATCATGTTAAATGATCAAGACCTCAAGCGCCAGTGAGAATCAATGTAGCTTTGGTGATAGTATCTCAGCACAGATATAGCCAAGGGGCTCAACTTTGACGTCGGCCAAAAATATCCAAGCCAGCTGACCAAGAATGACTGCTAACTGGCTTTTAGGAGGAGAGGGGGTATGAGGGGTTACACAGATGGTACTCAACAGTAGCCTGGTCATTAGGGCCGAGGCGAACTAGTGTACGGAGCAGCATTTACATTGGAACGCATTGAGTGAGAACGAAGCGGGAGAAACCTCTGACAGAATTATGCGCTGACTAACAGCCATAAACCCACTGCGCTAAAGGAATCGGCACTCGGCTCATAAATAATGCGTGTATATGGAAATAACACATGTCGGCGAGGCGAGCTGGGCCTAGACGCCACGGACCGCTGGTGCTGGCTAAATGCTGGGGAACGGGGACCCACGCTGTGCAGACACAGGGGGTGTAATACGTAGTGCGTGGACAGAGACGGATCTCATTGGCATGAGCGGTAGTGGACGTGCCCAAGTAAACTTACCACAGGTCCAGACCTTCCTGTCAGACCCATTGGTCCTGGGGGACCCCTCATGGCGAGCTGTGGGAACCGTAAATAAGTTTCAGCACTCATTCTCTAGGGGTTAAAGGGGGGGTGACTCAGTGCAATGCATGCCTATCAGGCATGCATGCATGTGGGAAACTGCCTTCTGTCACGCAGGCCAAAACTCAGCCCGTTCCAACTAAATTGGATGCCCACAAGAAGGAACAACTACCCAAGACTGTTTATTTATACAGCCTGCATCCCTTTTACCGAGAAAATCTATTTCTTTTTGTGACCGTACACAAAATATAGACAAACTTGTATAAATTTGCGACAAATCCATGTAACTGAATCAGTGAGTTCAATAATGGCCCAACTCCAAGTTGAAAATGTGTGAAGTTGGGCCCTTATAAAATTCACCAATTCAATTATAAAAATTAGATATCTGAACATATGAGAAGAATTGCACACACAATGCATTTAATAAACTGTTTTATTTCATAGGTGATAACAAAAGCCAATATGTTTACATGATAGCTTTTCATTTTTGACAATGGCCTATCTGAACTACTTATTCACAATTAGCAAGCTTTCAAGACGCTTTCTTGACAGTTAACGTTTCATAAAGCTAGACGAGTTGAGTGGCCAATTCTCATAATCACACATTCTGATGTCATAATCATTAAAACTACTCTCCCCACACTATTGCTTTGAGAGTGCATCAATTGCATACGAGAGTGTAAGGGTATTATTTTTGCAAAATAGTTTGCTTGCTACCGCAGTGTGATTCTCTAGTTCCACTGGGATAGCAGCACATTCAAAATACCTCTAAACAGCAACACGTCTCGAAATCAGCAGTTAAAACTTGGAAACTGCCTGAGCTCCAGTGCTATGCTTTGCGTCAGTCCAACACCTGTTTCAGGGCCCCGCGTGGAGGTAACAGGCCCCTGCGGCATCTTAAACGACACTCTGAGCACGCGTCCCGCCCAAGGCCATTAAGTGCGCCTCGCCCTCTTCGAACTCAAGGCCAAATAAATGCACTGGTGCCAGAAGTAGCCAAGTCTCACCACTAATAATGTGCTAGCATTATCTTCAGACCAGGATTACCCAAAGTGCACTGGTACTTACCCGTGCCTGGGAGAGGATGGCCTGAGCCTGGGCCTCCTGAGGCGTAACCACCGGACCCTTCTGCCCATCGCCGCCAGCACGGAACTGTCCGGAAACAGGCAATAAACTCAACTCAGTCATTACCTTCCCCTCTAGGACAGCAGCCCCAATAAAGTTGTCATTAAGCTGCTTGGCGTCACATAGTTAATGAAAATAGATAGTCGGGAGAGGGGGAGCGCTTGTTTACTGCTAGCAACAACCTGCTTAATGAGAAGGCAGTTCCAAGAAAAAGTGAAGCCTCGGGGAAAGCCTGAGGTCGACTGAACGCATGGTTCATTTGGCCACCCCTTCAAAATAAAAGCCCTTAACCTGCAGTTAATTTCCGAATATTGGCAAAATGTATCAGGTATAGTGAGGATAAGTAAAAAAAAAATGTTCGGAAAAATATTTAGGTTGAATTAGATAATGACAGTGATGGTAACAGTAACACATTTTAGCATATACTGAGTAAAATAACTTTTTCTGAAATGGTGGAAGATCAATTTGCGAGATGAAAACAATGCAGACTAAAAGGCTTGGGCTGCGAGTGAGCTTCTCTTTCCTTCCTGCGAATTACTTAACCCAGGATGTCTCAGATCACATGACAGGATGTAACCCTGCAAAAAAGCATTTGTTTTCATAGTTTTCCTCTTTTCCGGTGAAAAATTTTTTTTTTTCTCAAGTAAAACTGTGGGATCCCGTCTTGAATTAAATCAAACTTTCTCACTCCATTCACTATCTTTTGCTATTTTCTAAAACGAGCAATAAAAACCAGATTTGGAATTTAATCGTAAGACTAAACTACACATTCAGACAGACATGTTTTGGTTTCTGCAGTGACGGTGGACTTACTGGTAGCATCATTATGGTACCTGGAGGTCCAGGCACGCCATCTACACCTGGAATCCCAGCCCTTCCAGGAGGACCCTGAAAGACAGAGGTGGGAGAGAGAAAAAGACTGTTAAATCACTTAGGCGTCGCAGCACTAGAAATGGCTATTTTTTTAGAGGTAAGAGAGCTAAAAAGAGCGAGAGTGAGAGAAGGATTAAAAAAGAGGGATGAAAAAATTCAAGAATGTACTTTAGCAGTGGGAATACAGAAATGCCTTGGCCATCGCATGCTGCTCTTCAGAACTGGAATACAAACTATAAAGCGCATATGCACACTTATTCATTGAATGCACTTAGAAAGGGAAATGGACAGAAGTTTTGCAATTTGATGAAATACTAAATGTGTGTAAAATATTTGGACCCTCCAGATGTTCCATCTTGCTGGAGGTCAGAGCACTTTCCAGAATAACATCCTTACTGTAACATAGCCAATTATGGCCATAATTTCCCAATTACCGAGGCACAATTAACCACAGTGTAGTATTTGGAAGCAAGGGCTTAACCCACTGGAGAAATCCCTCTCAAAGTCCAACAGTGACCCCTGTGGTTGATTGGGTGACTACAATAACTGTGTGTGCGATGCCTGCAGGGGTTCTACTGATAGAATGAAAATGAAAAGCAGTAACTCACAGACATGCATGCCAATCCACAGAAGCAACAGGAGTCCCCACCAATAATAATAATAATAATAATAATAATAATAATTTTTTATTATCATCATTATTATTATTATTGTTGTTGTTGCTGTTGTTGTTGTTATACAAACATAAACATACAAAATATAGAAAATATACATTTATACAACACCATTCATATATAACTAGCAGTGCTTTACATGAGGAACACACCATTAACAATGAAAAAGATTATGTAAATAAAGGGAATAGGACAGTAAAATAAATAAAAACAGAAGTAAAACAATAGAACACAATAGAAATAAAATAATGCCAAATAAATATTTTGTTAACTGCACTGTGCTTTCTCTGACCTCAAGAGTTCCAAGTACTGAGAAAACAAGGGAGCAATTTCCCAAAAGTAGGCGTGCACTTCTTTTTAAAGTCCCCATGATAATTCTAAGGAAGCTTCCTAGAAGATGACACACTTAAAGTCCCTTGCATTGAAAATCTACATAGCCTGGTCAAAAAGACTACTGAACCTAGTTGAAAGGACAATCTAGACTCCCCATAAGAAAGCGTGACCACACAAAAAGTCACAGCGTTGGGGCAAATATTATTTTTAATGAAATAGGAATGCCGAAAAAGAATGTTGTATATGGTAGCACACAAATTGGAGGAAAAGAATACTGATGGCCAATTCAGATTGAATAATATGCACATGAAGTTGAAAACAAATTTGTATTCTAAACATGGTTCCTCATCAATCCACTCAAAACTAATTGCTCCCATGTGCACTCCGTACTATAAAAGGAAAATATGCTCCAAGGGGTGAAATAGGTTACACAGTGCCATCTAGTGCCTTTGAGTTACAGTGTTTGGAAAAAATTTCACAAAATAAAAGGATGCAATTTCTGGCCCGAGTTTCAGTGCGACCGCACGTCAATGAAACCGCACGCTGCCTAAGTATCGGCCCGCCTACTCTCTCTCTCCCTCTGGGAATCGCCTGCTTCTCTGCCTCTCGTCAGGAAGAGGAACTTTCCATATAAAAAAGATACTTCCGTACTCACAATGAACTCATTGTTTCAGAGATTTTATTTTTTGTGTCATTGAGTGCGTTTAAAGAGTTAATCCTCCCATATTTTTCTTTTTTTCTGGGGGGGGGGTAAGTGATTACAGTCTGCAAAAACAATCTGCCCTCCTGCTTTCAGCTTCACTTAGGTGCTTCAAAATAAATCAAACAGCTTCCAGGGGCTTCAGAGAATGTTTTTGAGGAGTGAAGTAAAGTACCGGTCATGGTGATGTCATGTGAAAGTTTTCTCCATCGGGGCTCCTGCAGGCTCGCTCTGCGCTGGGCCAATCTAGCACAATTAAGCTGGTGTCCGAGGTAACATACAGTACTGTGCAAAAGTCTTAGGCAGATTTAAAGCAATTTCTTAAGGCAAATATGCCTTAAAAAAGTTTCTGATATCTGAGAAATGTACTTAACAGAGCAGTAGACGGTTTAAAACTAAATCAAATCAATATTTGGGGTGACTGCCCTTTGTCAAAAAAAACTGGGACACTGACCTACTGTGCTATAGTTTTATAAGATGATTGGCTTCTTGCTTGTCCCTAACAGAATGGAGAAGTAGCCTCCGTTCTTCTGCAGACGGACTGTCTCACTTGCCTCTATCCCTCCAAGAAATTAAAAACAACCATGATGATGACATGATGACATCAAGGCTCTGTCAAGACTATAATGTCTATATCAAACTATTTTTAATGGAACACAAACATTTATTTTTGAAACTTCCCTTTAAATTAGCATTTGGAATTTCTAATTTACTTTTTTTTATCTTCAGGAACTCTAATGTGGAAACTAACAGTAAACATCCAATACAGATTTGAATTTTAAAAAGTGCAGGGTGCCCAAGACTTTCACACAGTACCAGGCAATAATGGATATCGAATTCTCCACTGCCAAAGTTCTGCTGACAGTTTTAGAAACCAGGTCCAGTGGTGCAGTGCTCTTCTCCACTGTATGATTTTACTCATGACCAGGAAACCGGGCTGTGTCTGCAGATTATCAAGATACTGCGGAAATCAGCGCCCACCATTTTGGAATGCACAGTTCAAATTCACGTTACACAATGGACTGGGCACTCAGCTACCCAACACCTAGTACCACGACGTATTCAAGACTTAATCAAAACGAGCAGAAAACAAAATTTGAGGAACAAAATTTTAATTTATCTAACATCAGTACATCAGTACTAAGCCCATGAAATACATTAAACTCTGTAAATTAAAAAAAAAAAGGACGTTAAACCCTACAAAACCATAAAGGAAAAGATTACGAGGCAACATGCTGTGATGGAACCGTGTATGCATGCAAATATTAATATTTCTATTTATTTATTTAAGGCTAGAGGGTCACCTGGGATTACTTTTTTATTGACCAATCCCCCCCGTCCATTTTTGCGCCATTACAAAACGTCAGATTTAAAGAGGGGTTGACAGGTTAATAGCTGTGCAAACTTCTCACTCGCATTTGGAAATGCTCATTGGGTATAAAAAATGGTCAGCGAATACTCAAGAGGAGGGGGATTGAGTGAGCTGTTCGGGGAGACCTCCCTGATCGCTCCGGAGGGGGGGGGGGTCACAGCATATACCGCATGCCTGTGACTGGTCTAAGACGATGAGACCCTGGAAAACCTCCACTTACTCTTTCACCTGGATCTCCAGGGGGACCTGGGGTGCCTGGTAGACCAGAAGCTCCTGGAAGACCCTGAGGGGGGGAGGGGGGAGGGGAAAAAAAACAGTGCAGTCAATAACACCTCTAAGTGAATGGAAAACAATGGGCCGTCCAGTCATTCTATAAACTATAAGGTTACGGTCAGCCATGCGTCGAATGGCACGGGATAAGGTAATCTCCCCACATTTACTTTGACTGCGCTGTCCATGCTAATTTGGCTCGAGCCCTTTTTCCCTTAAGGATTTTTTTTTCCTCTTAGGTCCCTCCAGTTGAAGAAAAGAAAAAAGAAAAACAAGGGGGCTGGTTCTGAGAAAAAAAAAAAAGAAATTCGGTCGGCATGAATGGGATACTCACAGCGGGGCCAGGTGGTCCAGGGGAGCCTTCAACAAGCATTCCCTGGGAAAAAAAGAGCAAGCGGAAGCAAATATTATTAACGGCCAGCAGAAAGGGGAAAAAGAACTGAGACCATTGTGTGTTGACGGAGAGGCCGGTCCCTGCTATTCTTCTATCATCCAGACTCCTTCTGTCCTTGACATGCATCCTATTAATGGAAGTTAATTCAAATGATGACAAAGGTCATTATTCGAAAAATGACAGTGATTAAAATGAAAATTTAAGTTGACAAATGTACATCTGGAGTGAGTCCGAACGACAAACCTAAGCTTTCTTATTCTGCAGGTTCGCATAATGGATGAAATTTTCAATACAGCTGCCATACGTACAGGCTCAATACAGCGGCCATACGTACAGGCTCAATACAGCTGTCATACGTACTGCTGCCATGCGTACAGGCTCAATGACAGCTGCCATACGTACAGGCTCAATACAGCTGCCATACGTACAGCTGCCATGCGTACAGGCTCAATACAGCGGCCATACGTACAGCTGCCATACGTACAGGCTCAATACAGCTGTCATACGTACAAGCTCAATACAGCTGCCATACGTACAGGCTCAATACAGCTGCCATACATACAGGCTCAACACAGCTGCCATACATAGAGGCTCAATACAGCTGCCATACGTACAGGCTCAATACAGCTGCCATACGTACAGGCTCAATACAGCTGCCATACATACAGGCTCAATACAGCTGCCATACGTACAGGCTCAATACAGCTGCCATACGTACAGGCTCAATACAGCTGCCATACGTTTAGCTGCCATACGTACAGGCTCAATACAGCTGTCATACGTACAAGCTCAATACAGCTGCCATACGTACAGGCTCAATACGGCTGCCATACATACAGGCTCAATACAGCTGCCATACATACAGGCTCAATACAGCTGCCATACGTACAGGCTCAATACAGCTGCCATACGTACAGGCTCAATACAGCTGCCATACATACAGGCTCAATACAGCTGCCATACGTACAGGCTCAATACAGCTGCCATACATACAGGCTCAATACAGCTGCCATACGTACAGCTGCCATACATACAGGCTCAATACCCCTGCCATATGTACAGGCTCAATACAGCTGCCATACGTACAGGCTCAATGACAGCTGCCATACGTACAGGCTCAATGACAGCTGCCATACTTACAGGCTCAATGACAGCTGGTTCCCCCTTCTGGCCTTTTTCACCATAGTATCCAACATCGCCTCCGACCTGCAAACAACAGAAAACCAGGTCACCATCTGCCTTGACTATCAATCCACTTCCAATAGGCAAGGAAATGAATACTTGTGAAAGGAACGAATATTTGTATTCGCATTAAAGAAATAGTCCAAATGCGCTGTCTATGAAATAGTGACTACAGGAGACAAAGAAACAGGAACGTGATGTTCATGCTCGATGTAATATTGGGTGCAACCAAGACCCTGAGCAGCTTGAAACTGGCTGGATTAATATTTAATGACAAAATAAGCGACAATGTAACCTGTCCATTCAAAGCCTGTGTGAATACGTAACTTCATGCGGGACAAACATGAGAATCAATAATATTCTGTGAATGCATGAATACTAGCACAGCACCACTGAGAAAGATATCCGCATTGATTTTATACTCTATTTATGCTGCCCAGACCACTGAAAATGCCGTTTTTATTGTTGTTGTTGATACCGGCTATCTTTTGTAAATGGCCGAGGACATTTCCATCAAGAGAAAATAAATTGTTATTGTATTCTGTCAAATGACATGGTCTTGTATTGAAATGTGCAGTTTTTAAAACAGCAGCTAAGGCAGGCAATAAAAAAAACCAGTGGCTAGGAACAAAGTGGCAAGGTGATGCAGTTTTAACAATTACCTCATTATTGTGACATTCAAGAATCAAGCTATTCAGCAGTGAATGTCCTTGGCACGTGTCCGTCCAGGAGCTAAAACCATAGACCGCCCTGCGGTCTGGGCATGTGTTTGCATTGAGCAGTTAGAGGTTCACTAAGCATCACACACGAGCAGCTATAATAGGCAGCCTCAGCCTGAAATCAATATGGAGCTTTCGGGCAGACACTGACTAATTTCCTGTCCTGGAAACTCAAGAATTTCCAAAGGAAAGAATTGCTGGTAAAAGACGCCATTACTTTTTTCTCCGTAGCTATGAAATTCTCAGCTGCAGAGAACTTCATAAACCTTGTGTTCTCAATTTAAAGAACACAGGATTATTTAACCAAATATTATGACATAAAATTGTGTATTAAATATCCTAAGTCACTTGTAACCAGCAAAAGGTATTCAAATAAGATAATAAGAAATATTTACAACTTCTGCCTCTATGTAAACTACATGAAACAATCTTGAACTGACTGCAGTGAAAGGGGTTGCGAGTGGTTTGTAGGAGTTCTTTGGGAAAGATTATGCTAGCGTATAAAACTGTGTTGACATATGTTCATGTTTGAGCACATACTGCATATTAAATGGAAATCAAATTATTTTAGGGGCCCTCTTGTTGAAGAGGTCATTTTATTCATTTTTTAAAACGGCTTTCTGACAGAGGATCGCTGACAGTACATCTAAGGTGCAGCTTTTCAGAGGTACATCCTGAAAAAACTGAAAAACAGATGTGATGATGGGTTCGTAACAACTGCCAAATCACTGTATAACTACTTCTAGGCAGTTATCTCACGCCAATATCAATATTTAATACTAGTCCACCACGTGTATAGCAACAGTTCATGTGCATATGAATTTGTATTTGAAATAAGTGAAAATGGAATACAAAAACCAAAAAAAACACTGGACGCACAAATTTGCACGTAGAATATTGGAAGGTCAAAAGTGGATGCATCTTAAATGAGTGTAACTAGTTCAGGCAGGAAACTCGAGAAGAGCTTCATCAGCTGACAGCAGCCTGGTAAGTTACCAGCACGCCAGCATCAGCAGGCACACCATTGGAGGATACACATCACGAGGTCGTACAGTGGTCTATTTGAAAGACGTCAAGCTCACTTGCTTCCGCTGCTGTTTGTAATGACTTTTCATGCTATGCAACATGCTGTTTGGTTTTTGCTTGCCGCCTCCTTCCCAGCCTCCACCTGTTTGGTTCTGCTCACATCGGGGGGATTTTGATTTCGGTTCATGACTATGTTTGTATGTTTGCTGTGCCTAGGTAGGACATTCCTCCAGAGCAGAACCGCCGCCAAAATACAATGTAATGCTTGTACACATGAATAATTGTTCTATTTTATTCAAATGTGAGTTTTCCTGACTGAAATAGCAGTTCTGTTTGGATGCAGATTACACGACGGTCCTGTTGGGCGTAGATGCTGAGAAGGTTAAGCCGGAGAGGTCTCGATGAGAGGGGATGCTGCAATACTCACACTGCTCTCTGTGATGTCAGTCTCCGCTGGTTTGCCAAGCCCAAAGTCATCCTTGTAAGTGCTGGTGGTGGGCTTGAGTTCGTGAATCTCGTACTCGTCGTAGAACCCGTACTCGTACAGCTTTTTGTCTACATCACCCGTATTGTACTCCTTAAGATCGTACTCCTTAAAGTCATAGGAATCTGAATCCAGGTCCACTTTCTCCTTGGTCTCCACCGTTTCCACCACGGATGTAGATGGGCTAGGATCCGGACCGACTTGATCCACTCCAGTGATGTAGTCATCGATATTTTCCTCTTCAACCTGCTTATATTCCCAAAGCAATAATATACAGCATTGAAAAAAAGGAATGGACATGATAGTTAGGCATTTAAGTCATGGACACACATGTTCATGCTCTAGAGCTCAGAGGATGAACACACACAGACAATGGCAACACCATTTTTTGGCAATAAAGGGTAAACCACAATTACACAAGACATTTTGGCATAATCAAATAATTCAAAATAACAGGACAAAAATAAACATTATGCAGTCCCTAAAATTTGATAGGTGTTGTACACATCCTTTGACAGTTCAATGAATTTGGGAAATATTTTGCAAAATTTGGCATAATAAAAAAAAAAGCATGGAAAAATGCTAATTTGTTAGCATGTGACACACCTCTCAACAGTAAAAGAAATACAGTATATGTCATTTGCATAATTAACAGATTATATATAGGCTGCAAATGTCTGCAGTAATACTGATGATAGTTCCAAGAAAAGGATTAATATCTGAACTATTCAATCAATACACTGCAGCGCATTTGATGAGCTGCAGACCAGCAAAAAAGGATCAGCTTTGATGCCGTATCACACTGGAGGACAGACTGTGTCATTTGTGTCATTTGATTCAACAAAGCAACTATGTGTAACTATGTGGTTTACCTATCCTGTGAAATATTCTCTTTTCCAAAAACGTTTCAAAAACAGCACTTACTCGCCATATAATCATAGCAATTATGGCTAAAGCGGCACTTGCCAGATTCAAGCCAATTTTCTTCAAGGAGGGAGCAAAATAACTTTTGATAAAGGCTTTCTTTACCACTGTAATTCAACAGACTGGAGGCTCACTTGTCCATAAAGACAACCCATTTTTCTTCTAGCTCACAAAAATAAAACATTTGCTTTTCTTTGAATTGAAATGTGCCTTTTTACTTTGCCTCAGAATGGTTTTCATTACTTTATTTGCAGTGCTTATGCACGTTCTTGCTCAAATTAAATAGGCAGCTAACAAATTCTCAAAAACAAATATCGGGCTACTATCCAACGCTTTCCTTTTCCGTCATCTGTTGGTACTTTTAGATTATTTTCGGCTCCCCCCCCCTTAAGCTCACTAATCAGTGAACAATTACCAATGCAGATCAACAGAGGCTGAAGTTACACATGAAGGCTGATGTCACACGTTAAAGCCAACATTAAACTTTTTCATGCAACTTAGTCAAATGCAACGAGGCTTCTTAAGAGTCGCACAGTGTACCAGTCCTCACAATGAACTGAGAAGTGGCCAGATACGCAATTGCATCAAGTTGTAACTTTTTGAACTTACTGCAACAAAGTTCATGCAAGAGCCAAACAGAGCATACCTGTCGCTTGATGTCATGTCATGCCGCAGTTCTGAACTGTTCAGTTTTCTGTTTTCAAAACTCGACGTTAAAATGGAGAGAAATCTAACTAACACGGGTGCTTAAATATACAAGACAGAGCATGTACATCCACTCTAGTGCAGCCTCAGGACAAAGAGAAGATCCACAAATTGATATGAATAAAGCCGGCACACTGTAGGGCCTAATCCCCAAAAGTTTAATGTCGAGACATCAACAACGTTTCGGTCACGATCTTCATCCGGAAGTGTTGTGATTGAAACACTGATGATCGCCGTGTTTCCCAGCTAAGAGCGTTCTTAAGGAGTTAAGAAGGCTCCAAAGAAGAATTCAGCTACAAGCGAGCCGTATGGGCCAAGAACGAATCTGGGAAACGCGTTTGCTTCATACTGGAGCCTTTGGAATGATCTAAAGAAGCTCTTAGCGCTAAGATCTTCTTAAATGAATCTGGGAAACTGACTTAATTATATCATCTAACCAACATAGACCTTCCACACAAAAATTAGTTAAACCGAATATTTTGAAGGTGAGTTAATTTAATTTAATTGTAACTCTGTGTTTGGAGGAAGATTTGCCAACTGTGTTTATTTGATTAGCAATATTATCATCAATAATTAACGTTAATGTATAGAGCACTAACCTAACTTGCGACTGGTGACAGTAACCGACAATAGCGGCAAAGCCAACAGTTAAAAAAATCCTGAATTAAGCTGGTAAGAAACGTATCCAAATTTTCAATGAATGAGAAACAAGAAAATTAGAGGAATGTTCCACGACTATTTGACAGATGTTCTACATATGTCATTCTGGCAAATCTCATTGTATGTTGTATGTAGCTTCTGATATGTCTAAACTAGAGGAATGGTTTTGTTTCAGAAACAACATGCAACTTGCAGCTCATCAGTGCAACCAAGTAGCATGAACATGTTTCAGATGTAACGTCAGCCTAATGATTCTCTGAGCTGGGAATGGCCATCATGTCACGAGGCATGAGATGCCCAACAGTGAGAAAAGATGGATTCTTTCCTGTTGTCTGATTTATCTCTATAAATGACACCCAAATGATGAAAAGAGGCACCAAAATGGACTGTATCATGCACTGGAAGATCTTTTTGCTTCGGCTAGGGAACATTTTGGCCCCATGGCAGGGTAACTGACAACTTTTCATTAGCTTCAGTGTGAGCCAACTCAAGCCTATGAGCTCAACATCAGCTCTACCTTCTTCATTACTGTCACATCAGCTTCATGAAACACACTGGGCCTGATTTCTGGAGTAACAAGCGGCAAAGACTAGGAAATGGACAGCGAAATAGGGAGACTATAATTCAAACTACAAAATCTTATTTGTTTGCCGATCTTAAGCGCTTACGTAGGCTGCAGTAATTAATGCAGACATCTGGAGAAATGAGTAAGAGTAAATAAAAAGGCTAGGTTAAGGCACCATAAAATGAAAAATATAAAGGGCTTTGATAGAAATGAAAACAGGCTGGTGGTGCTCCTGGAACAAGAATTCCAGTTCTGACATGCCAGCTTATGTTCTGTTGGCTTTGATTTTCTCTTTCAGAGAGCTTTTTGGCGTATTACAAAGCTGGCCAATGCTGTATTTTCCATCCTAGAAACTCCAGTATGAACACAGTCATATTTCACAGCAGGTGTTTCACTGATTACACCTGTTGGATGTGTACTTCTAAAGACAGAATTTATTGAGTTTTTATCTTCCATTATTCCAAAACTCGTTGAAATTTATCATTTGCTAGATTTCCTTTCTGAATGAAGATTTAAGCCATAAGAGAGTTTGGACTGGCCTCAAATACTTGAACAAACAATGCTATTTAAAATTGATTATTAAAAACCAATCACAATGCAAAATACATATGCACAATGAAAAAATGTTCGTAGATGGGTCGCATGTTTTTTTTTTTACATTTTTTAAAGCCAATTTTTACCCACTTAACCATTTTTGACAAACAAAATAAAGCCAATACAAGCTGTAAATACAGGTTGAAATTGCTAGTTCCTCAAACATTAAATCAAATTAAAATACTGGTACGCCAAAATAATGTACAACATTTATACAAAGCACCAAAAGCACTATGTCATAAATTCAAGACAATGGTACTAACAGGGATTTTATGATATACTGCTTTATCTTCCTGTTGTGCAACACAAGGTTTCATCCAAGTGCTCTGCTGGGACCATTTCAGAAAGACGAAACAATAAACGACTGCTCTAAATTGACTCCGCATTTATCTTTTCATGCCACATACTCATTACATTGTCATCCATACCCATACTCTCCCAGTATGAAGTAAGATAGCTTCACTGTTTTTTTTTGTTTTGTTTTTTTGGTTTGAAAAAACAAATATAAAGCATTTTCTGGAACATTTACCTGTTTTGGTTTGACTGGAACCGGTGTCTGATAATCCTCCACAGTCGCGTAGTCAGTTTCAGTATAATACTCCCCGTCAACATTAAGCTGCATTGAGGTCATTTTGAGAGACAAGAAGACAAACAAACAGGGTTAAAACTGAACTTGTCTGTTGCTGGTATCAAGTAATGGTCCAGAGCTGAGCAGCAATCCTTGGAATATTCAACACATTTCTGGTTTTAATTATCACAAAGGTAAATCAATCCAGAAGTGCAATTATACTGTGAAAGCAAGCCAAACAGAAGGGAAAAAAAAATCATCCCAAGCCCAGATTTTTGTCATATCAGATCTCTCATCTAACATTTTACAGTCTAGAGCTGGTTAGTAAGATAACTTCAGTCTTCATCCAACATTTTCCTGATTTAGTCACAGAAATGGTTTCGTGCCTGTATGCGCCATTCGTGCGCAAAGCTTCACAGCTGGCATTAAAGGTGCAGTAGCTTGCTAGTTTAACATTGCTTGGGTCTTCTCAGCAGGTAACAATTTATCTCTTAGGGGTTTAGCCATGGCGTGAGAGGACTAACATTCTCTTCACTTTATGCTGAAGAAGTATCTTCCATTTTCCAAAAACAAGTGTGAAAAAAATAAATTACACAGTAAAGAAAGCAAAAAGAAAAAAAAAAAGACGGAAACAGATAGGAGGCAGACTGAGGAGCAAAGGGGAAGCAATAAACAGCCAGAACTTTCAGGTGGTCTTCCATCTGGGTGAGGGCATAGGGATGGAGTTACAACACATTGATGAACAGTGATGGATGGAGTGACAGACCACACACAGAGTGCACAGTGTTGCTTAAAGCCAATGAAACAGCGAATCCCATGAGCACTGGGTGCAAGACACTTATTTATTTATTTTTCTTTTTTTTTACCTCAGTTTTGGTAAAGGCCTCTTCAGTTGGGGAAGCAGCAGGACCCGTTAGATCACCTTCACTGTAGTCATAATATTCGCTGTACTCCAAGTCAGTTGTGTACTGAATTCAACGAAAAAGAAATTAAGCACAGTTAGCATCGGACACAAGGACCCCTCTACTTTTATTTATTTTAAGGAGAAAAAAAACCTCCTTGTACAAATAAAGTGCCTTAAAAAGCTTTTGCCACTAATTTCTTACATTTTTGCACATTTATCACGTTTTTTCTAGGTCTCCAAACTAATTTAACAACACTAAAAGAATAGTAAATTAATTCTATGGCTTTTAATGATGATTTAGTGTATCGACTGAAAATGATATGCAATGCTAACAGGTCTTGCGTGAAAATATAAATGCTCCTTTACAGTTACCCAATGAAAATTGAACTGATAGTTATGTTGAATGAAACTACTGTGAGCCCTGTTGATTGTATACACAACACTTTAAAAGAACCGTTCCGGCAATTTGAGGCAGGTTAAATGATCTCTACGAGACCACTGCTCCGTTGCAATCAAAAGAAATTTAAGGAACAATGAGAACAAATGTTATGGAAATACAGTGGTCTGGAAATGTTTAGAAAGCTATTACGAAGACTCAGCAAACCACAATGGGAGCTGTTATCTCCAAATAGATGCCAGAAAATCCTCGAGGAGAATTTCCGGTCATCAGTCTGCCATCTGAAGCTCAGGCATAATTTGGATACGCATTAAGACGTTTATCGGAAGCATACGAAGATGTCCACCTTTCAACGATTCAAAAGAAACAAAATGAGGATTTGAGTGGCCAAGTTCGAGTCATAACTTGAACCAGATTGAGGTGGCAAGCGATTACAATGAGCTTTTCATTCTAAGGAATCTTCCCAATGAGGCTGAATTAAAGCAATTCTACAAAGAAGGGTCAAAAAAACTTACTCTGCAATACAAGACTGATTTTCAGTCATCAGGTACATTTGGTTTCAGTTGTTGGTGTAAAAGTTGGCACAAGTAGTCAATAAGTAAGGAGTGAAAATACTTTTCATATGGGTGGTATACAGTAAGCGATGAATGCCCTCTGAAACCATTTTGAGAGGCAAATAATCAAAAATTTAGGAAACTAGTGCAGGCACTTAGACAGATAATTATTTGTTTGGCAATTACAGTAGGCTGCGCTTCATAGATGCCAGCATTTCTTCTGCGGTTATATTATAAATCTCTTGTGTTTTCACAAGCAAAAAAAAAAATGTAATTAAAAAAAAAAACAGAATAAATTCAATGCTGACAATGCATCTAAAGAGGAATGCAATGCAACACTATTATTCATGGACACCTTCTCCATAAAATAAATATTCAACCACAAAACATGTTAGTCACAAAAACGAAAAAATTCAGATTTTTGGTTTGTGCTGATCGACAAGCCAAATCACATAATCTGCAGAAAGCCCTGCGCTTGTCTCCTACCCTTCAGCAATCAAAAGTGGCAAAAGATCACAGCTGTAAATGAGCTGCCAGACCGGAAATTTGCAAGTGAGGATGGAGAATGACAGAGCATGTACGTATATGGTATAAACCAGCCTTATTCCATTTTCCAGGTCCAGATACAGTCAGTCTTTCAGTGTTACCAACATTTCTATTGGCCCATTTTCTCTGAGTCAGACAGCTTTTGGCCTCACAAGAGGTGTGAATTAAACACAATAATGAAGGTTGAAAAGGGCAGCCAACTCCTCAAATGGCAATAAAACAGCTTGAAATACACCTTGTACAGAATTTAAAAAAAAAAAAAAAACATGCATATGTTACAAAGGCAGAGAATTTCTAACAAAAAGGAAAACATTTCAGACACTTTATTAATTTTTTTCCAAGACTGCATATTTGTAGGGAGTTCCTTTTCTCTCCCTTCGTTTTTTCATCTGTTCTTTTTCAAAGAACATCAGCAGTCAAAACAAAGACAAAGTGGATTAAGTTAACAGGCAAAGCCCGATATCTCCACATCCATCAGGGATGAATAAATATTAGTCCCGATACAGCAGCTGAGCTAATAAAAAACTCAGGGTCTGCTGAGCTGGCCACCTTCCACCAGACCGCAGAGAAGGTCTGTGGAAAAGAGAGCCAGTAGAACACGTCAATTTATGTTTCTCAACATTCCTGGCCAAAAGCATTCACCGTGAGAGGCAGGGTGACTGAATGAAAGTCATAAATATCGAACTAAAATAATAACCTTTTTCCACCCCCACCCCCATGTGTGAGCAGGTATACTGCTCCAGAATGTGGCGCTGTGCACCAAAGCCCCATGGGAAGGCGTTGAAAGCTGAGCCATAAAGCGATGGGAGAAACGTTCTAGACATTTGAAAAGTCATCACGGGGAGCCTCAAAAGTAAACAATGAACATTTTGTGCCAAGCTGCAGGCATCAGACAGATTCGGCTGTATTCTGAACTCCTCTGCTATTTCCAAAATGATTTTATTAAAATCACATTGAACTTAATTAGAGGTTAACAAGCTAACAAAACATTCCCATCTGTTATTTGCCCCATTTACAAATGACTAGTTCCTTTTTATGAAGAAATTATTTGCTTTTAAGTATGGTTTTAAGCTGACTTTTATGACGATAATTGAGGCTTTCAGACTCGATCTTGCTTGAAGACCATGGAGCAGAGGGATATAGTTTCTGTATGAGCAGATGGAAGAACCTGGAGAACTCATTAATGGAATAAATCACAGACAACTGAAACTTCACAAAAAAAAAAGGTTTCCACAGTGATCTCATCCACAATTTGTGAAATACCAAAGGAAAATATTAGTCTGCAAGAGGAAAAATGAATACCAAAAGGCCAGACATAATCTCTATTTTGATTATGAAATCGGCTAGGAAGTTAAACCCCGCAAGAAAGTAAAACGAAAGCTGAGCGTGCCAGTCACCACAAAATTGCATGCAGAAATGAAATATTCGGACAAACACAAACAGAGATATTCTGCTGAGGACTCTTTTTTTTAACAGTTTAGTTCACTGCAGTGACCTGCTCCCATCGACTCAGGGGGAAGATGCCGTGGAACGTGATTCTTTTCACTGATGTGATGACAAACCCTGGCTCATTTACACAATGCAGTCGCACCACTGATCACGCACTGCCTATGCCATCAATGGATAACGCAGTCAACATATAATTTGCTTGTGTAGCTGCATGTGCTTGGCTGAACAGGAGTGGTCTCTAGAGAGAGACGAGGCTCACTAATTTTGAACAGATTAACACCTCCTATCCCCAGCAAGGCTGACCCAATTGATGCCTACCCATGTAAATTTCTGGTCATAGTTGGTAATGCCATGGCTGGGATTTGAATACCAGACTGCAAGGCTAACCTTAAATATTTTTCTTGCATATTATTTTTTTTCCCCCAATGCAAGGAGTCCTTTTTCACAAATCATAAAATGTGTTAACTCAGTGGCAGCTTGACCGAAAGTTCTGTTCCTCTCTAGCTGCAGAGACTGGCATCCCACAAAGGCTGCTCTCAACGTCGCAGGCACCCAAGAATGAGTGTGAGGATGTTTTTAGACGAATAAAGACCATGGGGCCCACCGATACTGACCTCATCCTCGGGCTCCTGGGCTTGGGGTGTGTCGCGGTGGGGAGTCTCGCAGTCGGGGCTGTAGTGCTCACAGTAGTCATAGGCCGCTCTGGGATCAGCCACAATGAGTAGCTGCTGGATGTCACCCTGTAAAAATCCACAGCATGGAACAAAACATTACCTCTGAGCTTCTGCATTGTGATTTAATGTATTGCTGCTTGTTTCTCCAAGGAAACATGGTCAACCTTAGCCAAATGAGTCAACACATCCCTACAAAAAAGTATACCAGCCAAATCGGTATGGTAGCCAAATTGTTTATTCTAATGGCATATTTATTTTACAGAACAGGAATCTAATCACATTAAATGTTGCTTATTTTCTAAGTTTTTAGAGTGTTAAACACAAATACAGAACAATTACTCATGTGGACAATTTTAGGTTAAATTATTTTACGATTGCCTTTTCAGTAAGGTTGGGACACTGTGTAAAATGTAATTTGAAACAGAATGCAATGATTTGCTAATCATTTAAACTCAATTTTTCATTGTAAATATAACAAAGACAACATAACCAATGTTAAGACTGAGAAATTTTATTGTTTTGCCTTTTTTTAAACACATAACCTCACTTTTAATTTGATGCCAGCAACACTTTTTTTAAAAGTTGGCACAGGGGCATGTTTGAAACTGCGTTGCATCACCTCTTCTTTTAGAAACTGTATATAAGTATTCAGGAACTGAAAAGACTATATCCTGCAGCTTTGAAAGCAAAATGTTTTTCCATTCTTGCTTAATGTAGGATTTCAGCTGTTCAACACTTTCACAGCATCCTCATATTTTATGTATCATAATACCCCAAATGTTTTCAGGGGGTGACAGGTCTGGGCTGCAGGCATGCCAGTTTAACACCAGGACTCTTTTACTGCATCGCCATACTGTTGTTACACGTGCAGAAATGGTTTGACATTGCCTTGCTGAAATAAGCAAGGCCTTGCATGAAAAAGACATTGCTGGATGGCGGCATATGTTGCTCCAAAACCTGTATATTTCTTTCAGCATCAATGGCATCTTCACAAATGTGCAACTTACTCGTGCCATGTGTACTAATATGTCTCCATACCATCATGGATACTGGATTTTGACCGTTGCGCTAATAAATAGCCAAATTTTGCCTCTCTTCTTTAGTCCAGAGGACACAGCATCCACGATTTACAAAAAGAACTTTACATTTTGATTGGTCAGACCACACGAAAGTCTTCCACATTGCTTCAACCCATCTTAAATGAGCTCTTGCCCAGAAAAGGCGGCAGCGTTTCAGAGTCTTGTTAAAAAACTGTTTAATCTTTAGAACAGTAGTAGAGCTTAAAAGGAAAAGAACACCTTCATATTAAGTGACCTGCAAATGACTGAACAGCCCTTTTGATGCAACATAATATGCTTTTAATTTTTTTTTTTTAATTTGGCACCTCCAATCCCACCCGAATGCCCAAATGCGGAACTATGTACAACACTTGCTCGTATGCGACCCCTTGTTGCCAATTCAGAAGAGTGCAGACAGTTCGCGGCTGTCCTCTGAAGCACGCGGCTCTCAGCCACTGCTTCTAATACACTCATTGGTTGAATCATCGCAAGTTCAGAGTGAGGGCGGAGGATACCCGGACAAGAACAAGCTTAGAATCTTCCTGACGAGCGCCTGTCTTGGCCGACAGGAGGTGCCTAAGCAATGAAAAACGGAACCATGTTATATAACCCTTCCCTTTTGCGCAAAGGCCAATTGTGCGCTACACTGAAAAAGCTGCCGGTTGGTAGGACCAGGGCTCGAACCCGCGTCGTGATAGTCATTTCTGCTTCACAGTGCGATGCTTTGCCGAGTGAGCTATCCGGCTGCTCTGCTTTTGATCATTCTAACATTAAGCTGAACTGAATAAGTAAAACTTAAATATCTGAATCAAAACACACAAAATCCTCCATTTTCGTGTTAACAACAACAGACGTCCTCGGCTCTTCAACCGCAAGGAGGAAATAAAAGCTCTCGCTGACCTGAAGTGTCTACTTTCCCATGAGATATCCAACAGCCAAAAGCACCAATAATTTAACGATCGGTGAGGAATCTCACCCATGAATATAATGAATGCTTTACTATGTAACCAAACATAATTTTTGTGTTCAGTAACCTGTTGCACATATCAAGCTTTAGCATTAGTTCGGTCCTTGACGGGAGTCAGGCTGGTCATAAGCCCGTTTCTGTCCAACCATTCTTGACTTTAGCGTCTCCCACCCAATTGGCAAGTTTTATAACCAAGACAGTTCATTCATTTCTCTGGCTCTGTGTCTTCCGCAACACTCCTAATCTGGTCTCCTAAGGTCTGCTTCTCACCTCTCCCACTTCCCTAGCCTCCTTCTTTATTAATAGCTTTATTTATTGCAAGCAACATCTGTTCATTTGAAATGAATCCATTAAATAATATTTGAGATATCAATCAGACAAATTGACATCGAACCCACTTTTCTAAGTCCAAAAACAGGAAAACGGCGGTATTTTTGTGAAAAATAATCCCAGATGGCCGACGATTTGCAGGGCACCTCTCCCTGTGGTAAAGAATATGTGCACCAAATTTGAAAAGAATCCAATGAATAATATTTGCGATATCCATCGGACAAATTGCCCTCGAACCCACTTGAAAATTTCTCAGTCTAAAAACAGGAAAACAGCGGTATTTTTGTGAAAAATCATCCCAGATGGCCGACACTTTGCACTGCGGTTCCACGACAATTGACTCCCAACGACAATTGACTCCCTACACAAATGACTCCCGCTTCATTTGACTCCCGCAACAAATGACTCCCGCGACAAAAAACCACCTGAGCCTTTCATCATTCCTTCTTTAAAATAAATTCCTAAAAATAGTCTTAAAATAAGCCTCTTTACATATGAAGACTCGCCCAAGAAAACTTCATAAACTTTTACTCCAATATCTAACCTTAACTACACTCCATGCCTAAACCCAACCCATCTCCTAAAAACTACCCCTAACTTAAACCTATCCCCTAACCTTAACCTTTACCATACCTCATACCTCATGCCTAAACCCAACCTAATCCCTAACCTCATACCTAATTATAAACCTAACCACAAAATCAACCTCATGCCTAAACCTAACCTTAACCTTAACCACACCCCGAAACATAACCTAACCCATTCCCCAACTCCAAAACTTAACCCTAACCTTTACCACACCCCAGGCCTAAACTTAACCCATTCCCTAAACCTAAAACCTAACCCTAAACTTAACCACACCCCTAACCTACACTTAACCTATCCCCCAACCCCAAAACCTAACCCTAACCTTAACCACGCCCTATGCCTAAACTTAACCTTCCCTTGACGTTAGGTCCAACCCAAAACCTTACCCTAACCTTAACCACACCACAGTCAAATGAAGCGGGAGTCAATTGTCGCCGGGAGTCAATTGTCACCAGGAGTCATTTTTCGTCACACCTTGCACTGCACCTCTCCCTGGGGTAGATAATATGCGTGCCAAATTTGAAAAGAATCCAATGTATAATAATACTTGCAATATCGATCCAACAAATTGACATTGAACCCACTTGAAAATTTCTGAGTCCAAAAACAGGAAAACGGCGATATTTTTGTGAAAAATTATCCCAGATGGCCGACACTTTGTAGTGTGCCTCTCCCTGTGGTAGAGAATATGTGCGCAAAATTTGAAAAGAATCCAATAAACAATATTAGAGATATCAATTGGACAAATAATGTCTTCAGACGGACGAATAGAATTCTTAGCAAATAATTATATACCCCTGACATTTCGTTGGGGGTATATAAAAGTAGATGTATAATGCTTTTGGGCAAAACAACAACAATTTATTCCAACAAGCTACAGTGTAGGTTTATGGAGGAAATTTATCAGCCATATTCCCACTCAGAAAATCAAACTGAGTTTGGACTTTAGCTTAGCACACAACAGCGGAATTATATTATGTTAGTATATTAACAATGACAATTAATTTGCAAACTGCTATGAATCTTTCTCTTTAATTATCCCGGACATTGACTGTACAAGACCCAAGACAATGTGCTTGACTTTATCTGGGTCCTGACAGACAGACTTGGAGAGTTGAGAGAGAAATTCCAGATTGTTGCCGTTCAAGTGTATATTGCATGGGTGAGGTCTGTCCACAGCTCTAGGGCTGCTTCACTGTGCTTTAATCCCAAAGCATTAATGAGTCAGAGTCATATTTCACAGTACATGTGTATGTTAATTGTAAAGGAATGGTAAGATAAATAACCTGAGACTGTACTTATGTGGAAAAAGCCTAAATGGTCTGTTTTTCATGCACATTCAGGGATGGAAATAGTTCCTCCACCCTAGATGCTCCACCAAAGCAAGGAGGGGGTGGTTAAAATCCAAAGCCTCACCAGGATCTTTTCAGCCACTGTAAAGAACGTAATCACCTACTAAAGCCTACAAAAATACCTTAGCTGACCCGCAGCAGCTCTGGGAGGGACCAACGTTTGTTCATCACGCCATAAAAATGACATGCTGACTAAAACTGACACCCTAAAAAAATATGATCACAAACCAGGTGGCCCTCAGAAACAAATTAAGATGTGCAATTGATGCCTAGCAACAGGCGTTCCATATGCATGAGCTGACCTCTCTGGGTGGTGTGTTCCACTCCGCTACCTGGTGCCTCATAAATATTTGTTGTGAAACACCATCACATAAATCTTCATGCAAAAAATGTAAAGTTGTCCATTTTTCTACGTCCCTTCTTGGTTCTTCAGCACATAATGAACGTTTCTTTTTGACCGTGAAACATGCAGTCACGAATGGCACATAAACGGATGTATGCTAATCAGAATTATTGTTTAAATGTACACACTGAAACTTACACATTCAGACTCATAATTCAAAGGCATATCACGTTTTAGATCTGCTTGGCCCCACACAGTGCACTTGCAGTGTAACAGGATATTTCCTTTTTTTCTTTATCTACATATGTTCTTTGTTTCCTTCAAGTATCTTACTTTCCCTAAGCTAGGATCATGAATATTCAGATAACATATTGCTCTTAATGTAATAACAACAACTGTGAACTACCTTAGTAAAATGATACATAAATGTTCATGAATTAATCAACAAATGGAATGACATAAGGAATGAGGAATGAAGTGATGCCTTTTAAAATTAAATCTTACATATATGTTCAAATGTGTGATCAGTGGAAGCAATAAAAAAAAAAATCAACTCACTGATAATGAAATGTCCCATTAAACCTTGGGACTTTGGAAAACAATTTCAAGATCATATCTGAGACAGAGTACACATACAAGGCCCTATTTTGATGACCTAAATGCAGTGCACAAACATAACTGCACCACAGATAAAAACTGGGCATGTATACCTCAATTTCGGATATTGTGTGAGAGATGGTGATAGCACAGCTGTGGTACTGTTATCATCAGAGTTGGACAAAGACAAATAAATTATCCATGGGTGTGGTGGGGATTTGGTTCTATTACAGCCAATCAGTTTAACTGCTGGCATTCCCTATAAAAACCAGTGCGTAAATGTCATTGCGAACTTGCAATTTCGTCAGGCAAAGAGCAAGCGTCAAACTTGCATTATCGTTGCCTCATTTGGTCCTCTGAGAAATGTGCTGCAATGTAGTGGCACTCGTGGTATTAAAACAAAAGCGAGAGACCGAAGTTAATTATCTGTATTTTCGCCACAAAAAAATTAAATATTCACACATGCAAGAATACCCCTTCCCTCCCCATAAGAACCCAATACCTTTTGTAGGCGTAATTGATAGGGTACACAATGGAAATGAAAATGAAAGGGAATGATTTGCAAATAGCCCTGCTGGCTGCGATGCAGTCTCATGAAACTACCATAGCGTGACAGTGGTTCCGTGAAACAGTGGTTTGGATGAGTCGAAATGCAAATGAGGTCTGTGACACAAAAATTGCTCAGCACCAGCTTTATGCATTGACATACCTCCATTTACACTGTCCTACCCCTTGAGACGCAGAAGCTTTTATTTTAGAGCAATAAACTAACAAAATGGGCGAAGGAGATAAATATTGTTGTTGTTATATTTCAAGTCTGACTTTAAATGTCCTTGCTTGAAATTAATTGTATTTTGGAGTTTCCAGAAAGGTTTCCATGCGATAGCTTGAGACATAGTTTGAAATTGTGACTCATACTACAAGCGTGATATTTAATGACTCTGATAAATTGCCGAAGAAGCTATTGTTAAAGTTTAGTGAAAATTGAACCACTGACTACTAAAACCCCACAAGTCAAGTCAAGTGTGACTTATGGGGTTTTAGTAATAGGTGCTTCAATTACAAAGTAGTATCCACAGAAACATGTCCAACTAGAAAGGCACTCGGTAGAACGCACACCTCCACTGCGCCATCAGTCAGCATTATTTGTTCTGGATGCTCAAGAATATTAGCCAGATCACTAACACTATGATCAAATCTATGAAAATCTGTTCATTACATATGGGACAATCATTCTATTCAGGTCTATTTTAACTTCTTCCAGATCTAAAATCCAAAATATGTTCCAGATCACTTCCTAAATTGAATCAGCTCATACTGGGACCACCACCTACCATCTTACCAAATTTCAGGCCAATCCATTCATAACTTATTGAATTATCCTGCCAACAGACAGAAAAACAGACAAACAAACTCGGGTAAATACATAACCTCCTTGGCGGAGATAATAAGGGTCTGACCATTTTGTACCTGACTGTGTGTTAGATAGACAATTCATACGGCATAGGCCATGGTATGCTCATACATTCCAGTTCTGTGTATCAAAGAAAATGGCTGAGACCAGGTGCGCAGTACAGTCAGCATCTTATGCTTAGGAGCATCTGGCAGGGAGCAAAGCATTTTTGTAGCACATGCTCAGTAGCAGTGGGGAGATTTTCACTAAGGTCACTGGGGAACGCCACAAGCGTCTTGGCAGCTGTGTTTAAAATTGCAGCACTTGTAGCTGGAATATAACAAGATTCTTCTTTTCATGCAGATCAAACAGAGGTGACAGTTCAGGTACGCAGCAGTCAGAGGGCAACAGGGAGTTACTCACACCTCATAAACTCAGCTAAAGTGTTTGGTTGAATGAAACGAGTCATAGCAGCAATTCACAAAAAGGCCATCTGTTGTCTGGGTCATTCAGACAAACACTTTCCTACGCCCCAGTGTTTCATAGAGATCATGGATGGTACGAGGAAATCATATCAGTTATGCAAGTCATATACCAGCCACCCAAGGTGTCCTAAACCTTTGGCAGGAGAGTTGTGAGGTCATGAACAAGTCAGGTATACTAGAACCAATATTTTGTGAAGTTATTCAGGTTTGTATTGACTGGATGTTAGTTTATTTACAAACATTGTTTATAGACAGGCCTGCCCTTTCTTGCTCTTTTGAAAAAATAATCATGCCTTTCTTTATTAGTGATCAGTAAAAGACTGACCTTTGTTTGACCTAAGCTCTGCTTGAGGTGCATTAAATTAAATTTGAGGGAAAAGAGGCCAGCTGTGTTCCACAGCCAAGTCCGGTCACAGTTCAGAGATAAGGAAGCTCAACCCTCGAATGGAAAGAATAAATATGGCAAGTTTGGAATTAAATACATATGGTAAAAATGGCATCATCACTCAGCCTACGCTGAAAAAAAAATTGGAGTGGTATTTACTTGGGAAAACCTAGGAGAGTTTTTGCACTTAGAAATTGTAAGTAAATTCTATGAGGGCGATCATCAAGTAAACTTTACTTGCGGATATAAGGTTTATTTAACAACAAGGTATATTCCACCCCAAGATTAAATTTTTGTTATCCCTTTGTTGATAAGAGGATTGGTGAAGTTTTGTTCGGTATCTTCACTTCAGACATCTAAAAATACATCCATTATCAATAAAATGTCTCCATACTGCTCGTCAAAAGTAATCCAAGTGTCCTTTAGCTCATACATGCAAAGACCTTTACTTACAATTTCTAAGTGCCAAAACTTTCCTAGGTTTTCCTGACTAAATACCGCACCTTTTTTTTCAGTGTGCAATTTCCCAGTAGAAAGTTACTGTAATAATTCTAAAAAGTCTGTTCCAATACACTTCATGTAAAAAACCTGAAGGAATCATAAAGTGGGAACCACACTTTTTCCTCCATTAACACAAAACAAAAAACCTACATTGCCGAGCTTCGACATTGAAGGGATCTTGGAAAGTACTGCAAGAAACATAACAGAATAGAAACTGTGCCCAATGAGCTCCAGTTAGGTACGCAGTACAATTATTTATGCTCCGTTTCTATTGACAGTTACAAATAAACTAATTACACCTTCACTTGACAGGGCTCTAGTATTTATAATTAGGAAAGACCAGGAATGATACAAGAGTGACAATAAATTTCATTTAATTATTATAGAAATGTGCTTGCCATACATAAGTGATGGTCTGACCTGAAAACTTAATCACAGGTGATGAAGAAAACCTCATTTTTGTGCCACGCAAGTAAACTTTTTCAACACATTTAAGACATTGTCCAATGGGATATGTACAAGACTGAGTAAAAAAAAAAACTATACACTTTTTAACGGGTCATTTTGTGATGGTGTAGCAATATACATGTATACAACATATTTTGTACTTTTGCCTCAGATCTTTCCGCTGATATTGGTACCAGTCACACCTCATTAGGTTTCAGGCATGACTGAACAGAGGACAATTAATCGACTCAAGTGAAATCTGACAAGTGCCAACTGACCAGGGCTGGATATGACATTGACCGTGCATGTCATAATGGGTCGCATAGTCATTTGAATTTAAAAACAGGCATATGAATCTTGCCAGTGCCTTGGTCGTAATTACCTGGCACTGCCAAGCATGGTGTGTCCACAGTTTATCGCCAGGCAAAGGGCTTTCTTGGTCACTGAAGATCATAGGACACGGAACGTGACAAATGTGCTGCGGAGTTTTCTGCGTCAGTTTCCTAACGAGCCATAAATGTTTTATGTTGACTTTAAACTTTCTGTTTTGTTTGCTTTGTATCAGAGCCTGATCAGTTGGCACAAGTGAAATTTCACTTAACTCCTTAAATTGTTCCACAGCAGTCATGGGTTTAATCTACCAAGGTGCAAACTGGTATGAAAAGAAGCAGAAAGAACTGCTGAAAACCTGCATGTAAAAAGGTGTTGTATACATTGCTACAGAATATAATAATTGGACATTTAAAAAGTGTATAGTGTTTTTAACTCACTCTGTATATAATTCCAGTTGTAGATATTAAGCTACTATCATCAGAGGGGTCCACATAATTAGAGACAGGAGCCTGCCACAGGGAATCTTGGCACAATTCGTGGAACAGTCGTGGCAAAATTGTAAGTAGTTAAAAACTTTTTTAATCTTTTTTTTTTACTTTTTATCAATTAAACCAATGAATAGATCTACCATGTACTGATTAAATATTAAATAGTGATTATTATTAACAATTATATTCTGTCATTGTTAAGTTAGCATACTGAATTTCCCTTTCATTGTTGCTTGAAGTATTTTATATCACCAGACAACACAAAAAATCAGACTACAAATGAAAAAAACTGAATTTCAATAGCTGTGCACCCCAGATTCTGCATGCATTGTTGTTGAATATTGTTAAAAATTATTCGCCCAAACAGCTTAGCAGGCTTAATAGGTCAACATTATCGTCCAAACAGCAAATATCATAAGAAAGCACAAAAAATGGGTAAAAACTCCGATTCTGTCACACCCATGATCTGCTTACAGCCTCAGAAGCAGTTCCTGCTACTACTTGAAATATGTTATTAAATGGTATAAATTATAGGGCTGATGTACAGTAATGATGGCTGGCCCAAATATAATGAGAAGAGATGTCTGCTTTGGCAACACACTGAGCCAGTCCTCCCTGGGACACATCCACTCCGCCACAAATCAGGCTGCCGACTGACGTTTATAAAATCCGGCATGCCACAGAATGATGGCTTCCTGCCCAACTTGGTCAGGTGACGTAAGCATACACACACACAGACAAAAAGTTCCATTCTTAACTGCTTTTCAATTTCCATCAAACGCTCCTTGATCATTATGGACAAAAAATGGGGAAAATGTTATTTTTAAACCCATGGGCCTTAATGGTCACCTGAGTTATATAAAGCTGATGTTATTGATGTGAATGAACCAAATATACCCAAAAGTATCATTATATATGATATATATATATATATCAAGTATATAAAGTATATTAAACTTCACCCCCTCCCCAGGGGTAAACATGGAGCCAGAGGGCCATGAAATAAACAATTTTGATAAAGCACCTGAACTTCCACCAATGAAGAGTATTGTTTTCCAGCATATCTGTGTCTGGAGAAGAGGACTGAAAATTTCAGGCAATTTGACCAATTTTAGCCCCGCCCCTCAGAGCCCCTTGGAGTGGGCACCATATAATCCACAATTTTGGTGTATATTTGACCAAGGAGGGTTCCCGCAAAATTTTATTGAAATCAGATCAGCAGTTTCTGAGAAGAAGTCGAAAATGTACTGACCAGTTTTAGCCCCACCCCTCACAGGCCCTGGGGGTGGGCACCATATAATTCAGAATTTTGGTGCATATCTGACCAAGGAAAATTCCTCCTAAATTTTATCAAAATTGGATCAGCAGTTTCTGAGAAGAAGTCGAAAATGTAAATTGTTTAAGGACGCACGAAAGGCGATTAGAATAGGTCACTTTGAGGCTTCGTCTCAGCTGACCTAAAAACGAAGTGCAAAGGGGAAGACTTAAACATAGTGTCCAGACGAGTTCACACAATGCAGTACCGCCACGGCAAAATTTGATTTCAGTATCTCTCAAGTACTCTCACTATCTCCATCGGTTTCCCCTCTCTCCCTCTCCAACTTTCATTCACGCTCTCTTCCTCCTCAATACAGCAGCTACTGAATTCCACTGACGCACCCCAGTGAATGCCCCTCAAAATAGTCAGGCGATACGTTATAGTTGTCAAGGGACCCCTTAAAGTAGTAAGGCATGTTTAGCCAGAGTTCAGGAGACAGAGCAGGGAGAGGGTGATGGGGGCAATCGGGGGTGTATAACATCCATGCATTTGACAAGAGATGTCAAAGCCAGATGAATAGTCAGTCTTATGGCTCCGTCTCCGCAGGGAGCATGGCTAAGGGGGACAGGAAAAAGAAGGGGGGGAATGAAAGGCCTTCATTCAAGGAGTCTAGTTGCTGAGGCTGACGGTCAGCCTCTTGAGTCAGCATATGTGCCATGAGCCGTTAGGATTTACAGGAAAAAAAGAGAATAACCAAACACTTTGTTAAATTCTTCCCTCAAAAAAAAAAGACACATGCAAGCAATGGCTTCAAAATATACCATTTATGAACAACAAAAAGTGCCTGACACTGCCAGAATAGCTCAGAACTGGATCCAAAAGGTACCCTATCATATGCAGCTGTCTAAAAGAGCTGTTGTTTGGCAAACCAAATTAATTGTCTGAAAAGGCATTAAAAGCAGCTAAGATTGACTGCGAAGTAAATACAAAGGGGATAGGTGTCAATGTCTGAGGCCAAAGGGTTCCCTCCCATCTCCCCAGGGGCGCACTGCCTGATGGGAACCCACAAAACTTCTCAATTTTCAGTCTGGCTGTGCAGCCTTCTAAAAAAGAAGAGATAAAACAGTTTGGCAGCATTGTGAAATGCACTAAGGGTTTCAAAGCACAAATTACTTGACCAGCTGTATTTCTAAAACAGCCATGCTACTCCCGCTTAAATCGCTCAAGATCACCATTCTTTGCTCTGGGGAAACACCACCATCTTATACCACTACTGAAGAACTGTCTACAGTCTCATGTGCAATTTGAGATTCAGCCTTATTTTAATGTACGCAAAAATAAGTAATAAACACTTCTCTCCTTCAAGACAAGGGTTTGAATGAATTTATTTCAATGAATTAACCAACATTCAGCAATGTTTGGCAAGTCCCCTCCCACACAAAATGTCCCCTATGATTTCCTTCAGGTAGATGTCTTAACAAAACCATTCAAGATGTTAATTTAGGTATTAAAAGCAATATTAATCCATTTATTTTGGTCAATTCTGTGCCATAATGCGTAGAGTGCCATTACAAAGCTATGCATAGCAGAATATGTCAGCATTATCATAATAATGGGATATAGTTCATGAAGACACCTTAGAACTTTAATTACCAGAACACATTGTTGATACACATTAAACGTGATGTGAGCCAAGCACAGGCTGAACACCATCAATTTGACCAGCTCAAAATAGCCGTCTCAACATGAAGGAAAGAATGCTGAGTCATCACGTTGAAAAAGCGAGCAGACTCCCACCGGCAATGACCCGTCGGATTTCACGCTTCTATTTCACTAAGAATGAGTCTTCAATGACCCTTGGGATATAACAAACTGGAGTGATGAGACAGCCACACCAAGCGTCTCCTTGAAGCCATGAAGTCATTCATCAGTAAAGCCAAGGCGAACCATGGGATAGGGTGGGCATTTGCGGTGGGGGGGAAGTCTCACAGGAATAAATTCACCGCTTCAAACAAACAAACAAACCGTCAAACAGTGACTGCTGGTTCCCAGATGTGCTGCCCCAAGCCCATGATAAATAGATTTTTGCTTACGGCCATGAGCATGAACAACCACCATGGATCTCACCCTTGGAGGCATGATGTGCTTAAAAAACCAGCACCAAACAGGCAGACAAAATTCTTCCATTAGGAACAAACTGAAAAAAGCACAGTCAAACATTTTCTCAATCTCACTGTGAGACAAAGTAAGAAATCACTTTCAAATATTATAGCAGATATTTGGTTAAGCGACTATCATCTAACCATATTTTTTTCCACACATTTTCTTGCCATCCAACAGCAATGTTTGACAAATCCATATCATCTCCATACGATAGATTTCAGAGTGATGCACAGTTGCTTGGCCGACCAAGCGAATATTATGAAAATCCATCTGTTCATTCATAGCAACGCATTAAACTGTATCATAAAAAAAAGAACGATCTTGGATGGGTAACACGATGTTAAGGTGTATCGCCGCTAATTCCTCTAAGAAAGACTTTGTTGGGCCACCACAACCAGACTGGATGCAGAGCAAAAAATCTTAAGCAATAAATAGCAGTTCAGTATTCCGCAAATCTGCAAAAGATCTTCGTAGAACCGTTATTTATCATTTTTATTCTCCATTCCGAAATAGTTGGGATAAAGTGTAAATTGTGAATAAAATCAAATCACACCAGCCAGTATTTTATTCACAATAGAACAGATATAACATAGCAAATGTTGAAACTGAGAAATTTTACAATTTTATCCACAAAATGAGCTCATTTCAAATTTGATGGCTGCTACAGGTCTCACAAAAGTTGGGACAGGGGCCTGTTTACCATGGTGTAGCATCCCCTCTTCTTTTTAACACAGAGTGGAGGCGTCTGGGCATTGAGGAGACAAGTTTCTTGAGTTTAGCCATTGGAATGTGATCCCACTCTTGTTTAATACAGGCTTCCTGTTGTGTTCCAGGGTTCTGGCCTTTGGCCAGAACAGTATTGCTCATGGTTTTAACAGTTTCATGTTCCAAGATTCCATAGTTCATAGTTCATGTTCATGTCATAGTTTTAACAGTTTCTTGTTTCAGGATTTCACATTCCTTGTCCATGTTTTTGTTTTTGCCAGGTCTGCCATGCCACTCCACCGCTTGTCTGCGTTCCGCCCCGTGCCTTCGTTGTTGCACATTTCTGAGCTATGGTTGGCTTTGGTATTTCCCCTTCCTTCTGTGCTGTGCTGATTCGGGGCTCTCTAAGCTTAATTGACAATTAACTGTTTTTAAGTTACTAACATTTACTAACACTCACTGGGTTGGTGTAATTCTTAGATAGGCACATTACTAATACTACTAATTTAGACAGGGAGTTTATTGTCATGATTCCTGCTTTGCTATTTTAAGATCTTGCTGTGCTTTTCTGTTCTTAACATTCATGCTTGCTTCCAAACTGCATACTTAATTGGTACTTAAGCTGAGCACGCTCATTCTCTTAATGAGCAGGTCATGTCATCCAATCTCTGTCCATGTCTTGATCTTGCCATGCCTCTTGTTTCTCTCTCTCCAGGTGTTACCCCTCATGTCATGATTGCCAAGCCTTTATCTGGATGCGGTGGAAGTTGGCTGGCAGACAGTGTCTCGCGTCTCATTGCATGTGCAAGTGTAGCCAAGTTCTTGTTGTCAAGATTCCCTAGCATTTCTAGTTTCAAGTCTTGTCCCAGCTTCTTGTTTTTCAAATTTATATATAGTCTGGTTATTTATTTTTCTTGTGCTTCTTGCCTGGAGTTTCCAGTGCCTTTTGTTTTTTGCCTTTTGCATTTATTGTTTGATAGCTCTGTGTAGCTTACCTCAGTTTGTTTTTGCAACCCTTTGGGCCAAGTTTTTTGTTGGCCCTCGTGCCTGTTTTGTTTTGTTTATTAATAAATCCTCATTCCCTTCTCCCCGCATCTGGTGTCTTACTGATCCCATATCACTTCCAGCTGCTGGAGAGTTTTTGGTCTCCTTTGACGGACTTTTCGTTCAATTATGCGCCAAATGTTCTCAATCGGTGAAAGATCAGGACTGCAGGCAGGTCAGTTCAGCAACCGGACTCTTCTACTACGAAGCCAATGCTGTTGTAATAGCTGCACTATGGGGTTTTGCATTGTCCCACTGAAATACAAGGCCTTCCCTGGAATATATTTTGTCTGCAGAGGAGCATGTGTTGCTCTAAAACCTTTGTATACCTTTCAGCATTCATGGTGCTTTTTAAAATATGCAAGTGCCCCACACCAAATGCACTAATGCATCCCCATACCATCAGAAATGCTGGCTTTTGAACTGAACGCTGATAACAGGAGGGGTGGTCTTTTTCCTCTTAAGCCCGGTGGACACAACGCCCATGATTTCCAACAAGAATGTCAAATTTGTACTTGTCTGACCACAGGAAACTTTGCCACTTGGCTACAGTCCATTTAATTGAGCCTTGGCCCACAGAACACGGCGGCGCTTCTGGATCATGCTCAACAATGGCTTCCTTTTTGCATCATAGAGTTTTAGGTGGCATCTGGGGATGGCACGACGGACTGTATTTACAGACAGTGGTTACTTGAAATATTCCTGTGCCCATTTAGTGATGTCATTGACAGAATTATGCCAGTGAGTGATGCAGTGGCGTCTCAGGGCCCAAAGATCAGAGGCGTCCAGTAAAGGTCTCCAGCCTTGTCCCTTACGCACAGAGATTTTTCCAGTTTCTCTGAATCTTTTGATGATGTTATGCACAGTCGATGATGAGACCTTCAAACCCTTTGAAATTTGATGTTGAGGAACATTGTTTTTAAAGTATTCCACAATATTTTTTTGCGCAAGCCTTCACAGGTTGAAGACCCACTGGCCATTTTTACTTCTGAGAGACTCAGCCTCTCTAAGATATCCCATTTATAGCCAATCATGTTTCACACCTGATGCCAGTTAACTTAATTACTTGCTAAATGTTCTTTCAGCTGATTCTCATATTAATTGCTTTTTCAGACCTTTTTTGCCTGTGTCCCAACTTTTCTGAGACCTGTTGCAGCCAGAAAATTTGAAATAAGATAATTTTGTGGATGAAAATGTAAAATGTCTCAACAACATTCAACATTTGAAATGTTATCTGTATTCTATTGTAAATAACATATTGGCTCGTGATCTGAAAGTCACTGCATTTTGATTTTATTCACAATTTACACTTTGTCCCAACTATTTCAGAATTGGGGTTGTAGATTACTGATAATCATTTTGATTGGAATCAAATAAATGACCCAAAAGCTTTGAAGAATGCGCTCAGTCAAAGTAAGTCTCTGCCAAAGCGCAATAATCTACTCTTTCATGGGGTGGGCACAGACAGTATCTTGCCAATGCAGTCATTACATTTCAAGATATAGATTGCCTATGGTGGTTCTTGATGCAATGCTGTTTGATACCCAAATGAACAAACATCACCCTCCCGCAGACAGGAATGGCAATTTTACAGCAATTAGTCAATTGATCATCCAGATGTGTCTGTAATGAACAGGCAAATGAACGGACTCACAACATGCTAACAGCCATCTTTAATCAAGAGCAACAGCAAAAACAAATAAAAAGAACAAATAAAAGTATGCGTTAGATGCCCTTGGCCCGTAAAATAAATGAGGCACAATGTGTAACCACATGTTCCCAGACAAATACTGATTGGCCTTGCCCCAGAAAACACCATATGCTCCTTAGGAGAGTGTTCCCACTCAAAATCTTTGAGAAAAATGATTTCAGCTTTCCCCTATTGTGCTGCAAAAAAAATTACAGATTTCCACTACTGTTTAATATTTCGCAGTCTCAGAGCACAGGGGGCATCCTGAGAGGAAATAATCAATCCCTTTGCGAAGAATACAAATGTCAATTTGTCCTGTTATTTATGAGCCTAATTAAGGATTTACAACTCAGTATTTGTGTCACAGGGACTGTGGAAAATTATTCAAGTGAACCAAGACATTTGGAAATCCAATTACAGAATTATTTTGCAATTAAATTCCAGAATTCAAGGACACCAGCGTCTAAATCTGCACCAAGGGGATCATAAGTATTGACATAAAGGCTTGATTAGACTGCTAAAAATCTGTGCTACTTGTGACCCAATCCCTGTAACCTGTTCTGAATCCGAAGTGCCTGCTATTCTTCCGCTACAGGCAACTGACAACTCATACAATTTGGTATAACCCAGGTGTCCATTTTGGAGGAGAATTAGTTGTGGCATGGTTCAAACTCTTGATTGCTCCATTGTAAACAGTAAACATTAAAGGTTTCATACATCATTATAAAAAAAAGACAGCAGGTCACCCCAGGAATTAGATCTGATTCAGCATGCCCAACAGTATCCTTGATATTCAGTTTCAATTACGTATTATTTAAAGGCTACATTATGAGAAGTAATTGTTATGAAAACCACTTTGTCTTCTCCCTGCACAGTCCTTCAACTAGCTTTAACAAGACGATGAAAAAGATTTCCTGACAGCCAGGTCTTTCTTACTTGCTTCTGTATAAGCATCCGTCTGGCACAACCCCCACAACTCCCAACCACCTTGGGGAGTCTACAATATTTCACTCAAAAACACTAAATACCTCCCAACAACTGAACTCAAACAGGTCACCACCGCGGACAACCAGAAGCAGACACCCAATCTCAGAGGAAGGGTCGACAGACAAATGGTTTCCAGTTACACACAGAGCCAGTAATATATTGAAATTAATCTAACCATGGCAGTGGTATAACTTATCACCCAGAAGGTGGAACGTGCTTTCTCAAAACGTACTTCAGTATGTTCAGACTCACACAGAAACAAAGCCATAAGTAAAGAAAATGCTGACCCAAATAAATACAAATGCAATTTAGAAATAAATTGCTGCAGTACTGCAGAATTATTTCCCTAGTAGAGTTGCCAAATACGGTAAGTTTTTCTTAGTCATTTTACCTTCTTTGTTCATGCAGGAATAAACTCACATGAGTGCAGCTGTCATTAAAATAAAACTGTCTTAAATATCAAGGCATCCCCCAGTGAATAAATATACGTCAACCAAATACCTTTCACTATTGGTGTTTCATACCCTTATTGGCTCTTCTATTCAGACTTATGTTCAAAGCTGGTATGTCTAAAGTCTAAAGAGATATTTGCAACAGATTATTCCTTAAGTGGTTGCTTATGCAGATAATTTATCCAAACCTTTCAAAAGTCAAAACAAGTGAATCTCGAAACGCATCAGGCAAACCACTGCCAGTGTTGTGCCCAGTGGCTCAGCCAGAACTGAAAATTTGGTAGGTACAGAATGTCCCTTTACAGCAATTATTAGTCTTGACTTGTTTTCTACCATTTTCCATCACTGAACATTTTCCAATTCTAAAAACAATCCACAGGCAAGACAAAGACAAAGCTTCTTTCTTAATGCAATCTAAGGGTGACTCAATGATAGGCCAAATTCATTTCAGAAACATAATGTACTCATAAGTAAGCCTATGCCTTACAAAATAGCTCAGCAGTTTGGCACATCATTCAATCTTACCTGTGTTTCGGGATTGTTTAAATTGTTTAAATTAAATCAAAGGTGAAGATTTCAAAAAACTTTACACAATTTTGAATAAGGTCAATTGAAATTTAGCGTAATTGGTATAAATCAATGATTGTCGTTGAAGAACTAGCAACATCTGATAGAACTACCAACATCTACTAAGTTTAATTAATTAGGCAGCCAGAGTTAAGTATGATTCATTACCCTTAATATATCGTGCTCAATTTTTAGTTCTGACTACGTCACTGATAGTGCCCTTTTCCCACTCCCTTACTAAACTTCACAGCCAGTCTGCATTTCTTGATGTAACAACATAATACCCAAATAAAAACTGATAATTTTATCAGTATCTCAAAAGGCCATTTATAATAGCCTATATAACAGGAAATAAGATTAATCACATCATGTATAACAAGGACAATAAAACAGTATGAAAAAATCTATAACAATAAAAAAATCTCATGAAAAAATATAGTCATTACAATTTATCTGGCTGTGAACAGCTGAGCAATCCAACATGCACTTTACACTTATTTATCAAAACATTATTGCATTTCCCAATTTCCAATAACTTCTGCAGATTTGGAGATAGCAACAATAAATGATCGACAAAATATACAAACCAATACAAACTGACAGTAACTTGAATTTCCCAATAATTTCTATGATATTCAACATTTTCTAGGGGAAAACATCTTATGGAGAACAGAGGAATTGCGAGGACTCTGAGCCCTGGGATTTTACAATGTTTCTTCACAACCCATCCAGCCCACCTGGAACAATAGCTCTATAATTGTCTTGGCAGTTCAGCAATCACTGTGTACAAAAGTTTGCTTCCAGGAATAAGTAGCTTACAATTTAAGCTACAATTTAAGAATGCATGTTGAGCAAGCTATACACCCTGGTCTGGACGCTGCAGACCTTACACAATGATGTTTCATGACTTATACATGCTGGGCTTCAACAGCATTTTAGCCGCCTCCTCGGTAATCTTTAAGCTACTGGTAATGTTGTGGGTTAAAGTGGCACTTTACCCAGATTTTGTAAATTTGTTTTAGTCATTGGAAAATCAATCCTTAAATCCTTCAAATTATGACAGCCAAAGCACCAGTTCAGAGCTCCCGCATCTGCTGCTTTTTTCATTATCACTCTGATGCCCATCATGTTTAAATAATGAGAGGATAAGGTAGAGTTGTCACTGCTTCGATTTTCATTCATAAACTTCCCAAATAATGCTGTAACGCGCAGACTGTGATCATTGTGATCCTCCAAGCATCAATGGCTATATCAACACGGCATATGAAAGACAGGGCAGGCACAACCATTAGTAGTAACGTCCCTAGTAATGGACGTTAACACCAGTTAAAGAATGCTACATACATTGTGAATGGACGTGCTGTGGATTATGAACTATAATTGGAGAGATTCATCGTAAAAATGCAATTAATGCCACTTTCAAAATTTTGGAACCACCACTGCAATAAGATGATTTATAGGGCAGTAATCATGCCAAGTTCAGCCCTTAACAACGCGGTATAGATCCTACTGTTTAGCATTCTAGAAAATCAGCTTTCATGCCAATACACAATACAAGCCAAGGAGTCCCACACTGCCAGCAAGCTCTGATTGTTTAGCGACTCTTTTTTTGGACAAAACAGAAATATGAAAGTTGTTTCTATGCTGCAAGCTCTAGGGAAAAAAAAGAATTCCTAATCTATCCATTGAGAATGCGTCTCCCAACAGTGGGCATAGTTTTCTTCCTGCTGACTGAGTTTTTGACGGCATTGAGCAGCAGATTTGCAAAAAGGACGGTGAGACTACACGCAGAAGAGTATTACGAATTATTACGGAAACATGGAAATGTTTACATCCGTGATATTGACTGGCAGGCATTTGCCTTCAAATCGAATATATCATTTTTTGCCAAATAATCACTACTACTCAGCCTACCAAGGTAAAGCTTATGTCAGAGTGCTGGAAAGGAGACTTCGCAGAATTTTTGAACCTCAGATTCAGTGGAGCAATGCGGGTTCCATTTTGGCCATGGAACAGTGGACTAGCTTTTTACTCTTGCATGGATACTAGAAGGGTTATGGGAGTTTGCCCATTCAGTCTACAAGTGTTTTGTGGACTTGGAGAAGGCTTAAGATTGCATCCCATGAGGGATCCTGCGGCAGTATGGTGCTCTCGGGCTGTTAGTTTAAGCAGTCTGATCCATATGCAACAAAATTCAGAGTTGTGTCCACATTCTCAGCACTATATCAGGCTTATTCGCAGTTGGTGTTGGAGTTCGCCAAAGAATATCTTTTTCATAAATTTCATGGACAGAATATAAAGCCACAGCCAAGGCTTGAACGGTATCCAGTTCAGTAGCGCAGAGTTGCATCTCTGCTATTTGCAGATGTTGTGGTCTTTTTAGCTTCATCAGGCTATGACATTCAGCATGCACTAAAGCGGTTTGCAACCAAGTGTATAGTGGTTGAAATAAGGATCAACATCTCCCATTCAGAGATGATGGTCCTTTGCCAGAAAAAAGGGGGATTATCCACACTGAGTGGGGGGCGAGTTGTTGGCCCAAGTGGAGGAGTTTAAGTATTTCAGGTTGTCGTTCAGGAGTGAGGATAGAGCAGGAGACCGACAGATCAGTGCAACGTCAGCAGTGCAGCAGGCATAGTACTGGTCTGTCGTGATGAAGAGGCAGCTGAGCCTAAAAATGAAGCTCTCTATTTACCTCTCAATCTATATTCCATCCCTCACCTACGTTAATGAAGTTTGGTGGAAATCAAAATGACAAGATTGCGAATACAAGCAGCCAAAATGAGTTTTCTCTGCTGGGTGGCTGGGCTTACACTTTGAGATGGGGTGAGAAGCTCAGACATCTGAGAGAGGAATAGAGTAGATTTGCAGCTCCTCCTCGTTGAGAGGTGTCAGCTGAGGTGTTTCAGGCATCTGGTCTGGATGCCGCCTGGACCCCTCCCTTTTGAGGTTTTCTGGGTATGTCTGGCTGGGAGGAGGCCATGAGACAGAGCCAGGACAGGCTGGAGGGATTGCGTCTCCCTGCTGACCTGGGAGCAGCTTTTGATCTCCCAGGAAGAGCTGGGGAGAGGGCTGCCTGGGTTACTTAGCTGATTCTGCAACCCCTGCAAACCGGCCCTGGATAAGTGGCTGAAAATGGATGGATGGATTTTCAGTAAAGTGAGTGTTTAAAGGTGTGTCCCCCAACTCACAAGCAGGTGGCAGCTTGAAATGAGCAGTAAGGGTTGGCCTACTTTTGTGGAAAAAAACATGAGTGCCAGTACTAAGTGCCAGTGAGTACTGGCTAATTTAACTTGAAATGTGGGCCAATTTCACGGTGATTTATCCTGGTTTTTTTATAAGGACATAGCCAAAATGTACAGTGATTCTGCAGTACCCCTAACCAGTCGTCCCATCACCCCGCAATGTCAAAGGACTCACTTTGGGAACCACTGCCTCATGGTCAGATTTTGAGACCTTTCATTAATCCATTCCAGTCCATTACTTTAATAGCACTGCAACAAACCAAATATGTAATCCATATTGTGAGAGTCCATGAAAGTAATTGATATCAAATGGATGTAATTTATCTTATGTTACTAATAGCACAACATTGTTGTCTAGCGAGATGAGGCCACAAAGGTAACCAATAACATAGTCGACAACATGTTGATAATTATACTGTCCAGAAGATGATTGCGAGATGTCGTGCAGGCTAGCAGTTATTGTACATAAAAGAGTGCTATACTGTTCCGTGGCTGCCTAGCAGCTGCAGAACGGTTCCACTGTCCCAAGGCAGTAGCGCAGTGCAATTTTTGTGTCCCAAGACAACGGGCTGTCATGCCACATCTCCAACAGTCCACATCTCCGGAATTCTGAGGGACCGGCTCGCTCCCGCAGGAACCATTCGTCATCTTCACCTGTCTGCAGTCATTCCATTATCCTCAGTAACCCCATATAAGACCACACTTCGCGTCGCTATGGTGTGAAGTCTCGTAAAGCTCTTTTCAAAGCACAGACTTGTACGTTAGAGTTTCACGTTCTTAACTGTAATTTTATCATAGCTGACTATCGTCAGTCTAGCACTTGTTTTCATCGCTCTTGGGAACTGCGATTCCCTGTTTGTTTCATTCCTGTAAATGGCCTTTGAAGCCCTGCTTCAAAGGCAATAAACAACCACACTTCTTTGCATTTGCATCCTGCCTTCCTTCTTTCCTGTTTTCAGTGCACATACAGATGTGCAATGGAAAACCCTTAAATAGGCTACAGTGCACAACAGCACCGTAACTACACCCTAATAACACTGCAGCACACTGACACAATGATGAGCACAAAAACGTTGCATTCAAAACCATGCATCTTTCACTGGATTTGCTTAATGTGGCAGATACATGGTGAAACCAAAGCAGGTTATTTCCATCCCCGTGCTTCTTCCTCGCCGGAACACCAGTATCCCTCCATCCAAAGATTAACGCGAGTAGAAGCATGCGAGGTTACAAACAATCTCTCTGATTCTGAAATTATGAACTTTATTAGCTGGAAACTGTATACTCCTATCCTCAATTAAACAGGGCCCATGAAAAATAGAGGTGGCTTGCTAATCAATAATACAATAGCGACAGTCACACAACACAGCACAAGTTATTTACAGCTAATCAATGATCAGTCAATGTACAGTATGAACAACACAAATGGTAAATGGACTGTTAATGCCCTCAAGTCAAGATGTCAGTTCAGTCCCATTTCTGATGGACAGCGACTATAGCCCTGTCCACAGCTCAAACACCTGTCCCTGTAATCAGGCAAACTTATAGACAGACTAAAACCCATTAATGCTTTGCTCGGAGAGAGCGAATGGCAGAAATTTTGAAGTCATTTTCCAGTGCCTGCTTTGGGTACAACACTGCATGAGTACAACAACTCGACTCATTTTATAACCTTCAACTTACACGCCCACTCTTGTAAGATCCTCTATATCTGTCTGTGTATGCCACAATTAACATCTACGTTGGCTGACAGAAATATGAAACGGGTTTGCCTTCTCTGCCCCACCAAGGCAAAAGGAAGTAAATCCATCAACAGCCATTTTGAGAAAGTTTGTTTTTGTTTCTGCTGCACACAAAGCATATCCACTTGCATGTGCCAAATCTCAGTAACTAGGGTGAATTTCGTCATGTTCACGCTTCTACTAAATCGAGTACCACTAGGTGTATGTTATGGTCTCGGATCGTATTTGACAGAAAATAGATTTACTTCCTTTTGCCTTGGTGGGGCAGTTCTGTACCGACAAGCAGTCTGCATACAGCACCAATGAGTGACTGAAAGTAGTTGCAAGAACACTACTCCACCTGAGTGACTTTATCATACCAAATATTATGGTCAAATCCACAGGTAACAATTCAGAAAATAAAATGTTACGGCTGCAAGTGCGCTAAACTCTTTGCCAGTGAGAATCAAAAGGAAACACCAAACAAAACATTGGACAGACGCTTTTGCATTAATTTTGTAATTTAGCGGAGAGTGGTACATGTAGTCATCTACAGGACGTGCCAAATGAAAGTCTGATTGTCTCAGGGACATAACTTGTTTATATTTTCTAATCTTATTTCATGAAGTTGAAAAAGATGAAATAGGTGATTCCATGAGTCAAAAGTCATCAAGGAATTTTTCAAAAATTTTTATGGTGTTGGAGGCAAACACAGTGAGACAACCTACCAATGAGACAATCTATGCATCTCCCCAGGTTTAGTTTAGGACATAAAGTAGGCTTATTCACTGCTTAATGCCAGCAATTTTGAGTCAGTTTAACAACGTAAACTCAGAAATGATAAAATTCAAGTTCTGAAAACCTGAAGAGTGAAATGGGAAACAGAAGTCATTACCTCATAGACCTCGTCATCGAGAATCCTGGTCCCAAAAACCGTGATTCCATTGGTGTTGATGGCTGCACGGTCACCTCTATCTAGTGGTTTTGAGAGTTTCTTTTTACAGTCCACAATCATGGTGGCAGTTTTCTTATGGACACTAATGGCTACTCGATGCCACCTGTTTAAAAGACAGAAGAAAGGGAATTAAGAATGCAAATTATTTCCAAGGATTCTGATGTGACATGCTCATCTTAGGGCAATCATTGTGACCAGCCGGCACATTAAAATGTTCCAGTCTGGCCAGTGGAATACAGCTGCATTCTTGCCTAGATACTGGAAACTCTTTTATGCCCAATCATTCTTGTTACAATCAAAATGTAATTCTAGATACCTCGCTTTTATAAGCAATGTAGAAAAAAAACATTGAAAAGTAAAGACAATTAAGAACACCTGAACTCTAGAAACGCTAGCAAGGCTATCACCAGCATTGGAATTCTTGCCTAATATCCCAAAAGTGTTTTAGATTACATTTTTAAATATATGTGAAAATGTGTTTTGCGAATGGTGACAGGAAGGGATCTCTCCCGAGTGTACATACAGCGCTATGAATAAATATTTGCCCGGTTCCTGATTTCTCAGATTTTTGCATATTTTGCATACATCGCCATTTCAAATCTTCAAACAAAAGGTATCACAAGAGAAAAAAAAGTTACTCAAATATTATCAGTCTGGAAAGTCTTAGAAAGGCATTTCTGTGGTCAAGCAAACCACAGAGAGAACTGTATCGCTAGTGTTTATCCATATGTTTAATTCTTTTTTCAAGGTCAAAGACACCATCTCTGGGGGGGCATCAGGTTTTACGCCTCACCAAAATAGAAGATGGGGGGGAAATGAACCCCCCCAATTCTGAAACTCCGTGGTCAGCCCCGTTGAATTGGCGCTGGCTGTTGAAATTCAGTCCCTCTTGCAGCGGCCCACGTATTGGCGATTACCAAACCATTCAGCTATGGGAGAAGTTTTGACAACTGTATGTAATAATTTCCCCCTCTCTGTGAAGCTCAAATCTTGAATTATAAAGCCTAAAGAAGTGTAACACATAAATAGGCATATTTGGCTTCTGCGCAAAGGGGCTAATCAAAGGGTTTAATCTAATACGTTGTGCTCAGTCTTTATCAACTCACTCAGCTGTTAACACAATTTAATAAGTTAGTTGTAACGTTATTCTTCACGTAAGAGGCAGTGGCTGCGCTAGCTAGCTAAACGCCCACAAGCTTGAATTTCGGCTTTCACCTTTTGCCTGAAAGTTTCAGGTAGCCAATTTTTGAACACGGCAGATGTGGCGATATTTGGGATGAATTCTGCAGGGTACCTGCGCACTTTGTGGATATATAAACAATGTATATAACTACATTTACAAAGCCTGTCCAAAAAAAAAAAGGAGCACACTCTAATATTTTGTTGGGCCACCTTTAGCATTGATTACAGTGCATATTCATTGTGGTATTGTTTTGATAATCTTGTATTATGTTTCAACTTTTTTTTCCAACCAGATTTGCATTCATTGTTGGCCAAGATTTGTATTGATGATGGGTGAGACAAAGCACTCTGTTAGTCTTTGGGATGTGTGGGAGAAGGGCTAACAAGTGAAAAAGTCAGCAGAGCTTACTAATGCCCCCGTTGTCCCCAATCATGCCTTTTCCGTTGGTGAATATAGAAATGATCACATTCCAAAAAATCAAATTTGACTGAAATAACAACAGATGTACGACACTTAGCACTGCACCTCTCCATATGTTAGAAACTATGTGTGGCAAATTTGAAAATGCTCCCCGGAACAAAGTACAATAGACTATCGGTTACTCTGGGGGCAACTTGTAGTGATTTGCCTGCTTGACAAGTGATGGAAAGGACCGACACGTACATGTTACCATGCAATGACACAAATGGAAAGACACTTCCACAACAGTGGATATAATGGGATTCGCTCAAGTCCCTATGAGTCAAGCAAGCATAGCAAATAAGCCATGGCTTTCCGTGAAAATCACAAGTTATGCTCAGAAACCTTTTAAGTGACTAAGTGTTAACTAGGGGTGTCAACATTTACAATTTTTTCTAAACGTGTACACGGGACTTCTAACTGACGTGTACCCGGTTACACATTGGAGATTTATGAGCTTTTTCTATCGCAGTTGCGCGATATAACCACAGAAAGTAAAATGAGTTGAAAATAAAATCCTCTATCATTTTGACAGATAAGAAAACGTACAAGTGAAAGCTGAAAAGGGTTTAACCCTCTTTTTAATGATTGTTTTAACTATTGCTCACTTTTGTACATTTTTTTTTTAAAACTTAAAGTGCAAACTGCATCCCTCTCTCGCAACGGAAGCTGCTTCTGAATTTTAAAATGCGTCTCATAGTAAAAGTAATGTGGAATTGGCGAGAGAAAGCAACTCAAGAAGCCAAAGTAAGCTGAAGTGAGAGGAAAAAACTTCACCTTTATTTCCACAAAGTTAAAAAGTAGAGGGGGACTATCACAATTATTCACTAAAATTGGCAAAACTAATATGTTTTCTTCCTCCTCTTTAGACGCTAGGATGCGTGATCAGGTCGTGAAAAGCCGACAGAACACCAACCAACAATATAACGTACAACAACACGCAACAATATAGGCTAAAATAACAGGCCATTAACAGTTTTTGTTTTCAGCAGCACATTTGCACATGGAGAAGATGATGAGCGCAGCGCTCTTCTCAAGTCCTCCGCACCCTATTCTTGAAGTGGCGCGACACTGGCTGTGGCTGCGGGTTTTTTTTTTTATATCAAGGTAACATTGCGCCCCATGCATCTGTATGCGAATAACTGCACTAGTGGGAACATTTAAGTGTATTGTTAGTTAATTTTATTATCTGAAGCTTTCAGGCAACATTATCACCCTTAAAAATTGGTGACTATATGTATTGGTGAGAAATGAACGAGGAGGAGGAAGAGGAGGAAAAAATGACGTGTACATGGTTACTGATTTTTCTAAACAGTTATGATTTCTTATCCGTGTAGCTGTTTACACGTGTAGATGTTGACACCCCTAGTGTAAACCAATGAAGATCTCTAATGGGGTAAAGTACAGTTATACACCAAGGAAAGTAGAGGCGTAAACTTCAGCGTGTTTTGCCTTGCGTCCGCCGGTTCCCTTCAGAAAATCATATAAAGATAAAAGGTAACTCAATAAAAAAATGAAAACGGTATTTCTTGAGGCCCAATGGTTTAAAGATTTTCAAAGCCATGTCTCTGGTTTTTGTGCGCCTGGAGCATTTATCAGGGCAATGTATCAGGGAAAGGAGTGACTTGCAATAAATACAGGCAAACAACACTATTGAAATTTTTTGATGAAGGCTAAAACTAGATCTTCTGACCGAGAATGGAAGTGTCTAAATGATATAAAATGATACATTTTATAAGTTTTGCCAATCATGTGTTAGTCAATTTTTAATTTGACTGGCATATGTAAATCCATTATTGCCATCACTACTGCTAGAAGGTGCTCGGCATCATGAGGTTAATTTATCTAAGACCAACCTTTTACCCTCCTGTCACAAAATAACCAGAATATAGTGAGACACATCCAGTTCAGATCTACAATACTGTTAGCACTTATGTTTTCCGACTGCATTTAGGTTGTCAAATTGCGGCCTTTAGTGCTTTTGCTGAAACCAAGGAACATGTTAATTTGAACATTCTACCCTTAAAAATCTGGTCTGAGTTAATTCCAAGTTCCAGTCCTTAAAAAAGACAAAGGAAATTCTCTGGTATTTCTCTTTTGTTACAAAAAGAACAAACAATAGCAGGGAAAGAGCAATTTTCTTTTTCCATTCATGTTTAGAACTGAAGTGACGAGGCAAATACTGGGTGCCCTTTAGAAATTTTTGCTACCTATCCAGCCTGAGAACCTGCAACAGCAGAAAGGATAAGCGATCGTTTGACTTACACGAGAATCTAGCAGGACCAACTCTGAAAGTGAACGTCACTACTGGATCAGGATTTAATTCTTCACATTTTTATTCAAGGCCCTTTGGCACATTATAATAACAGGTAAAGTCTAACAAAAGTCCAACATATGTGTTCCAAATTTAACTGAGAAATGAATCCTGAGCAAGTTCCCAATTTGATTCCTTGATAAATTATAAAAATTCTATTGTACATAGTATGTACATTACTACGTAAAAGTCTTCAGCAAGTTAAAATTACTCAGTGAAGAGGCTTCAAAAAATAAAGAAATTAAAAGTTTATTCTCATAAAAAATGTACCATAAAGAGTTATTAAAAGTTGATAGATAAATGTAATGAATATTTGCCATAACTACTGCCTAAAAATAAGTACACTGCCCTGTGGTTTAAAAGTTTTATAATTAGCTATTCAGTGTTTCAAGAATATTTGAGAGCTTGTCAAGGACCAACTTCATGTGGACTAACTTTCTCACTTACTTCTTTCTACAGATGTAATGCCATGCAGCCTTAATGCTGTTGAGATCAGGTCTCTGTCATAGCTATACCATCTGTTTAATCTTTCTTTGAAGAAATACATAAAATTATTTCTATGATTTAGCATTTGATATCACAGATGGGCTTTTTGTCTACAATAGCAGTGGCAGAAGAATAAAACAAGACACAATTTAAATAAAAATTCTGACCAACTAAAACTTTTACAACTTTTACAGTGCAATGTCCAGGTCATCAATGGTAATATAAGAAGACTAACATGACAAAACATGCAGATGAAGATGAATCTGTAGCTATCCCAAGAGTTTTAAATATTGGTTTTCCCATCCAAATGCAATCGAAATAGCACACACAGAAAATACTGGTTTTACATGTTGAAACTTTTATGTGACTTTTATTTAGTTGCTTGCAACTTGCAATCTTCAACTAGTGTGGAATTTCTCCATGAAAAGCCAGCCTAAGATACAAAAATACGAAATTGCGAAGCCAATGGTTAAGATTTGCACAACTTACTGCTCATGTTATGGATATTTTTTCCTTGATGGGGAAAAAAAGAGGTTATTATATATTTGACAGAAATGTATTGAGGAAAGCCCATTTGAAGCACCTATTACTAAAACCCCATAAGTCACAATTGACTTGACTTGACTTGTGGGGTTTTAGTAATCAGTGCTTCATTTCATTAATACTGCTATTGTCTGTATCTTATCTTTCAAAAAGTTTAGAACTCATTTTCCCCTTGTCGGTCATGTGTCATTGGTTTTAATCATATAAGTTCAACTATCCTATCACCTACAGTTTGAGACATTTTTTAATAAGCATTGAAGATCCATTTGTCCTCTGTGACTGAGGAGTCTGGATTTAATTAACATTGATTCCATTCTCCGGGTCGAAAGCTACAAGCTGTCTAAATCCAACTTTTTGGGTTGTAGTATGGAAAATCAATTACCTATGGATGAAGAGCAGATACTTAGCAGAGTGCCACGCCTGGTAAAACCAGAACCAGGTAGCCAAAAATAAAAACTTGAGATAATAAGCCCTGACAGATGAAAGAAATGCTTTTTGGTCTCCTTATGTAATAGTTATAAACTAACTAAAAGAAGCAAAAATAGTTCCCAACCTTCATCATGACTTTACATCATAAATGTTCAATGTTAGAGCTCTCTCTCGTTCTATATATATATACACATACATACATACATTTATACATACATATACACATACACAGTACTGTGAAAGAAGTATTTGCCTGCCCCCTTCCTGATTTCTTTTTTTTTTTGCATATTTGACACAATTAAATGTTTCAGATCATCAAATAAATGTTAATATTTGACAAAGATAACCCGAATAAACACAAAATGCAGTTTTTAAATGATGAATTCATTTATAAAGGAAAAAAAGTTATCCAAACCTACCTGGCCCTATGTGAAAAAGTAATTGCCCCTAAACCTAATAACTGGTTGTCCCACCCTCGGCGACAACAACTGCAATCAAGTGTTTGCGATACCTGGCAATGACTCTTTCACATTGCCGTGGAGGAATTTTGGCCCCCTCTTCTTTCCAGAATTGTTTTAATTCAGCCCCATTGAAGGTTTTTCGAGCATTAACGACCTGTTTAAGGTCATGCCACAGCATCTCAATCGGATTTAAGTCCTGACTTTGACTTGGCCACTCCAAAATCTTAATATAGTTTTTTTCAAGCCGTTCAGCAGTGGACTTGCTGGCATGTTTCGGATAATTGTCCTGCTGCATAACCCAAGTGCGCTTCAGCTTGAGGTGAAGAACTGATAGTCGGACATTCTCCTTCAGGTAGACAGCAGAATTCATGGTTCCATCAATTACGGAAAGTCGTCAAGGTCCTGAAGCAGCAAAGCAGCCCCAGACCATCACACTACCACCACCATGTGGGACTGTTAGTATGATGTTCTTATATGAAATTCCGTGCTATTTTTACGCCATATGTAACGAGATGCACATCTTCCAAAAAGTTCAACTTTTCAGTACATAGAATATTTTCCCAAAAGTCTTGGGGATCACCAAGATGTTTTTTTGGCAAATTTGAGAAGGCCTTTGTATTCTTCTTGGTCAGCAGTGGTTTTCGCCATGGAACTTGTGCTATCCTTGTCTGGCTGGATCTTAGCACAGCATTCAATGTGATCGATCATGCAATCTTGATGAATAGGTTGGAACATGATGTTGGCATCCAGGGTACAGTATTAAGTAAGTTTGCTTCCTATCTCAAAGAAAGAACCCTTTCTATCATTTTAGGTTGCCACTCCTCATCCTCTGCTACCATTAAATATGGAGTCCCCCAAGATTCAATCTTGGGGCCCCTTCTACTCTCACTTAACCTGCTGCCTTTCAGTTCCATATTAGATAAATATGACATTCAGTATCACTGCTATGCAGATGATACACAGATCTATCTCCCAATTACTCCTTATAATACCTGCACTCTCAATAAATTGTTTAACTGCCTCGATGACATTAAATCCTGGATGGCCAGTAACTTCCTACAACTCAATGACAATAAAACAGATGTAATCCTATTTGGCTTCCCCACCCCTCTCGCTGGCCTTAGCAATGCACTTTCACCCTTCTCTGCAAACCTGCACGCTGTGGTCAGGAACTTAGGCGTCTTGCTGGATATTGCACTGAATTTTAACAAGCAAATTAGTGGTGTGGTCAAAGGCAGTTTATAGCAATTTAGAATCATAGCTAAACTTAAGCCCTCTTTATCACACAATGACCTCAAGACACTTGTCCATGCTTTTATTGCGCCCAGACTTGACAATCGCAACTCCCTCTATGCAGGCCTGCCCAAGTCTAGCATTGCCAGATTGCAACTGATCCAGAATGCAGCAGCGAGACTCTTCACAGGGACTAAAAAACATGACCACATTACTCCCGTCTTGACCCAACTGCCCTAGCTTCCAGTCAAATACAGGATTGATTTTAAAATTTTACTCTTTGTTTTTAAAGGCCTCAATGGTCTAGCTCCCTCCTACATCACAGATATTATTTCTCCATATTCCTCAATCAGGTCACTCAGGTCTTCCTCTCAACAGCTCCTCACAGTTCCCCTCTCACGCCTGAAAAATAAAGGTGACCGGGCCTTCTCTGTTGCCGCCCTAAGACTCTGGAACACCTTCCCACCCCACATTAAGTCTTGTCCCTCTGTTATTAGCTGCAAAGCTAATTTAAAGACCCACCTCTTTTCTCTTGCTTTTAATTCCATCTAACACCCCCTCCCCCTCCATGCACTTTACACTCCGCACTTTAGTAGCTGTTATCATATCATTACTACTGCTTTTATTTATGCTCTCATTCTCTGTTCATGTTTTGTTTCTCATTGTTCCTAATTCTCTGTTTAAGAATTTTACGTTACTTAAATCATTCTTTTTTTTCCCCATCCTTTTTTATCTTGGGCTCCTGATGTGTGTACTTCTTAGCCCAACCTCTTGCCCTCTGAAGCACTTTGGTGGGAATACCTGTTGTATTTAAATTTGCTATACTGTATAAATAAAATGGCTTGACTTGACTTTGAACTCTCCCATGGATGCGATTTTTGCCCAGTCTCTTTCTTATGGCTGAATCATGAACACTAACTTTAACTGAGGCAAGTGAAGCCTCCAGTTCTTTAGATTTTGTTCTGGGTTCTTTCGTGACCTCCTGGATGAGTCGTCGATGTGCTCCTCGAGCAACTATTGTGGCTAGGCCACTCCTGGGAAGGTTCATCACTGTTCCAAGTTTTCTCCATTTGTGGATAATGACTCCCGTCCAAAAGCCTAAGAAATGGCTTAGAAACCCTTTCAAGACTGATAGATGTCAATGACTTTGTTTATCATCTGTTTATGAATTTCTTTGGATCGCAGCATGATGTGTTGTTTTTTTGAGATCTTTTAGCCTACTTCACTTTGTCAGACAGGTTCTATTTGAGAGATTTCTTGATTCAACAGGTCTGGCAGTAATCAGCCCTGGCCGCGGCTAGTGAAATTGAACTCAAAAAATGTGGTTTATCACAGTTAATTCATGATTTAACAAGGGGGGCAATTACTTTTTCACATGAGGCCAGGTAGGTATGGATAGCTTTTTTCCCTTAATAAATGAAATCATCATTTAAAAACTGCATTTCGTATTTACTTGGGTTATCTCTGTCTAATATTAAAATGTGTTTAATGATCTGAAACATTTAAGTGTGACAAATATGCAAAGAAATAAGAAATCAGGAAGGGGGCAAATACTTTTTCACAGCACTGTAAACATGAATCTGAAAGTTGAAATCTAAACGTTGAAAAAAGAGCTCTGAATACTGACAAAAATATTATAAGACAGTTTGCATGATCCTCTGTACTTCCTAAGCTGGTGTTCTTACTGGAGACACCAGGGTTTCTTCGCTCGATAATATCATCTATGACAGGAAACGACATTCTGAGAAGCATAACATCTAATTGGCTGAGGTCATCCAGGAAGTGAATAATCAGGGTTCAAATCACCCATCCTCTGTTTTTAATAACCCCAAATGAGGATTTATTTGTTGAGATAAGGCCTGCGTGCTAATATATGATGTCTCCTACAGCAACACAATCTCCTTACCGGATAAAATCTGAATAGACTACTGATAATTATGCAAGGAGTGCACTTATAAATATGTTGCCACGGCTGTGATTCGGTTGAAGGCAAAAGGCTCATGGCTGAATGGTGCAGAAAATCACAGCAATTGTGAGATTTGGTAAAACAGCACAACCTTGTGATATTGCAATTTTGCAGCAGTTCGATAAACGATAAACGAATTCAAAAATAACAAATAACTGGCATCCAAGACACAAAATGATCAAATATTTTATTTATATTTTGCTCAGCCAATGAAAACAGTTCTCAAAGACGACAACCTGAACAGAGCCTTGCCAGCTGCTGTGCAACACACAGACACAAATAGACCACAAGTTCCTTGTTCAATGCTTGTGGCCAGCTCAAATTGATTAGTAAATTCCACTAGAAGCTCTATCCATTGATAGATTAATTTGGTGTCAGGGACGGAGTTTTATGTTACACCTGTGGTAGCATGATTTTATTCTGGTCTTCTGATATTTCACTCCACAGTTGTTGATACGGCTAACTGTCCTGTAGTCTGCCTTCAATGTAACAAACAAACGGTTCCAATTAATATGAATTTTATGAAATGGATGCAGGCAAGCAAAGTGAAATATTAAGTAAAATGTACACTAAATATCAGCACTCTTTAAAAAATTCCCATCCACTTAGAATGCTCAACCTGAACCAACTGTTTTACAGCCCAGCTTGTACATTCTGTAAGCTTCTCACGATTCTATTGCCTCAATAAATCTGTTATATATTATATATATATAAGATCTATATTATCATATTATATTATAATAATGCACGGGCTGGGCGATATGGACAAAATCTAATATCTAGATATCTGTGACTGAATATCTCGATATCGATATTATCGGGACAAATGTTAATGCTTTTACAAAATGTTTACACAATAATATTTTTCATAGCCATTCATTAGTAATGTTGACATAACGACCAAGCAGGTGCAGGCAACAGCTACAACAGTCTTGCAAGAGCAGAAAAATGCAACCCTTTACTGTAATGCAGCTTTTAAAACCAGAAAAGCCAACACTTATCTCATATCACGACATTACATATCCTAAATCTGTGATGATATTTTACTTTGCATCACTATATAAATATGAAATCAATATATTGCCCAGCCCTATGTGCAAGTATAGCTGGGATTGCTCATGGATGTATGCAATCAGGTGTCATAAATTATAAGCAACTCTCTGAGCTAATCTTGTGCCTTAATCCATCCAGCAACTGCATATTACCTTAGCTGTCAATTACCAGCAAGTGCTACTTTAATTTCCCTCTAAACAAGTGCTTGCCAGAATCAACATTGTCTTCAAAATTGATTTTCACAAGGTAAATAAAATGTTTAATTCACAAGGTCAATTTATTGGGCAAGTTTTTGAAACTGACATACTGCATTTTCCAGGAAAATATCATTCTCGTATTTAATTTTCGGCCAAATTCAAGGGCAAATGTTGCTTGAAAATGTGCTTGATCACCAGTCACATTGCCTCATGATGGGCAAGATTAACTTTCTAAAGGCTTGCCGGTGGAGAAAAAAAAGGCAAAAGTTCAATTGTATTTTAATATTCAGGAAAGAAAATTTTCTTTAACTTTGGGCCATTGAAGTAATAACAAATATAGGATTCCTGGCACTTGCAAAGACCTTCCATAATGCGCAGCTGAAAGACTTGCTCTCCTCTCACAATGAAGACAGACAACTCAGGAAGCAAGTCACAGGATGGAAAGCAATTTAAGAGCTAAACCTACACATGTTTGTGGACCGGGCCAAGCCTGTACTTACTTTCCATCAGCAAGGTTAAAGGTTCGAAATAGGGGGTAGTCCTCTGGGGCAGGCTTCCCATGTTGGTCCTCATACAGGAAGACAGGAGATCTTCCCACCTCCACTCCCAGCTGCTGAATACCTTGCTCGTTGTAGATAGAAAGCAGGAAGGACTGAAGCCCAGCCTTGGGCTTGATGGTCATTAGGATGGAAAAATCCTCAGGGAAAACTCCTGCAGGGAGATGAGAAACCAATTCAAACACATGACACCATATTATTTGTATTACTCAAGCAATTATGCTTCAATTGTTCAATTCAGAGCCGAGTAACATTAAAAATAGAGCGCTCCACGGAATGCTAGTTGAACACCCACTGCTGTCACCTAACTTGCCCTAAAGACATGCAAAAGTGGATTATTGTCTGGGACACATTATTCTCAAGCTCTCAAGACAAAAGCATATTACAGCTTAACTATGTTCTTACCTAACTGAGAACAAAGGCTAAGGTTCTTGAACTGAGAAATCTAGGAGATTGATTAGACAGCTGATCGATCCAATTCTGAAAAGGGAATTAAATTTCAGATATTTTGTAGAGTATTGCAGCTTTATGAAGTACTCATCCAACCGACTAAACAAATATCAGTAGGAAGTATTGCTCAATCCAAACACAAATTTCAAACCAAGTAATCTGCCCCACCGTAGAAGAAAACTAGAGATCCTGCCTTGTCATCTCACACCTTTTTATAGCTTCTTTTATTTGAAAACACTACAGTTGCCAGGTCTGCTGTAATGGGTCATGTAGCAGACATTATAAATAACATCTTTAGTTTCCAAAATAAATGGAAATGAAGCAAACGTACTGGAGAGGAACTTGTCATTACACTCTGACAATTTGTCCGAAAGCTATCAAAAGAAGTTCTGCAATGAAACGTTCTAGTAATTATAAGTTTCCAGCCTTACAGCCACTTGTTTTTGGGGAAATTATTTTCTGCCAAAACTCACAGAAGCGGCGCTGTGAATTTAATCTCCTACAATTCACCATTCCAATTTTCCTGCACAAACTTGCCAATTTGATAGACAACCAAAAAGGCGACTCAGAAAATGTATTTCATAGCACTCATTCTGAAGTAATCGTGCATAAAACCAGTTCAGGAATGCAAGAGTTTTACCTTGTTATTTAAATAACTAAGCACACCCGCAACTCATTTCCAGCCATTAAACTCATACCTCAATGTAAAACAGACGCAGGTCTTAAAACTGTTTTTTGTAGACACGTTTAGTATTTTCAAAGGATGAATTCTAATAAAAAAGTAACAAAATATCTAAAAATGATTTAGAACTAAAAAATTGTCCTGCACGTCAGAAACAAAAGGATGCTGTCAAGACATGATATTATGAGTCAGATGAAATTCTGGTAAAACGGTATACTGTTTTGGTATATGGTGTTAAATTACTGTGAATTGTCAAATGCAGGATGAGCAGGGGTACATTGTTCTAGTGATGAGAAACTTATTTACTCTGCAACCATGATTGTTTACTGTCAAAACTTTTATCCGGAAATGAATATGTAGCAGACAGTAGCTAGCCCAAAGGAAACATTATCAAAGACCGTTTTTGCCCCTACTGATGGACTTGCTCCAGAAACAATATAAATATCAGACAATTTCTGACATCAATAGCCAGGCAATGAAAAGTAATGACTCACTGTGCATTCAGGAAAGATGAGAAGAAAAGAAAAAAGAAAACAGCTGTATTCTGCATTTCCTGCCAATTTCTCAGTTCCAGGACTCTCCATGAAAAGACAACAGTAGTCAGATGGAAAGAGGACCACACAGTGTAGGAGGCAGAACTGGAGTCTCTATGCAGGTTAGTTGGGTGAAAGTGTTTCACTTGCAGCAAAAACTAGACTCTCGCTCTCTCCGAAGTACATTTTTGTGAAAAATATAAATACTTAAAGTATGCAATCATCTCAAACTGGAGATGGTCAGAGCTGAATTGTTAAGCAAAAGCTTTGCTAGCCTACCTAAGAAATCCTTTCTGTAAACACTCCCTGTCGAGGAAACTTACTCAAACTTAACCGACTTGAATCACCCCTGAAAATGATGAACAGAAAAGGGGCTGAGGCTAATGTACAAAGGCCAAAAAGGACAGAAGAAGAGAAGGAATTGCTTACCAGGGAACAGTTGCTTGGTTGGGGCACTGATCTGCGCCTTCTTGTTCACTCGGAAGGCTGTGTCTGGCTGCGATGCTTTCCTATTTACACAAAACCCCGTCGTTTTCTTGACCCCTTCAGGATAGCGGTGAAACTCTAATACTTTAAGCACATCCACTGGTGCCGCTGTGTGGGATAAGAACAAAAACACAAGATGTAATGTTGTTGCATGCAGTGCATCCACAGGTATGCAGAATATTACATTTTTTTCCCCATGCTGAACATTATGTTTATAGTTTATACCAGCCAATTTCTGTCACTATCATTCACGAGCAGTGCCACTAATCTAAAACTGTCCAAGTCTTAAAGTAACTAGACGCTTTTTATTGCGAGCACATGGAAAAATGTCATAACAGCTGAGAAATACATTTTACATGATCTTACTCACACGATACTACCAAAAATTTTGGAATCACGTTTCACAAGTATTTCACGCTATTTTAATCAATCAAGGTAACTGCAAATTCTCTGAAACAAATATCAAGATGTATTTGTATTTTTTTAATTTAGTATTTCAAGTATTCGGAGGCAAAAAAGTTTTTAAATGCTAAATAAATACCACTTATTTACTTTATTGGTATCATCAACTTTTTTGCCGTGAAACTTAATTACTGATTTGTGCAGTCTGGGTATTCAAGATATTAATCTTACTAAAGGTACCATTTGCAATGGATTTCCAAGAGGCCCACAGTATTTTCCATGCATGTGTCTTTGAAGATGGACACACTACATGAACTTTATGATCAAGGTGATTCCACAACAGCTCTAAGGAGTTTAAAGCAGGTGACTGAGCAGGCAATATCCTTCATGAAAAGTCCCAGGAGAGTCTAAATTTCTGATTTTGGTCATTGGCTAGCAGTTACACAAAGTTCTTTTACACTCAAACTATCTGAAAAGCACTAGTGATAATAAATATGGTGCAATAGTGTATAACTATGCCAACTACACCTCTGTGTACTGATCGTGTAGCCATTTTTCCACAAATACCGCAAAGCTCCGGCCAGCATAGCAGTGTTTGAACCTAGAAACTGGAGAATTACGCGAGTCAGGTGGTGGACTGTAAGATCAGATTCTTGTACCTTCCCATCATTATATCTGCTCATACCAGAAATTAAGCCTGAACCCTCAACATAATATCCACCCATACACAAGTACTGTGTGAAGAGGCTCTGTATCATGCCTTTGATAACTATGTCTATAAAGCAGTCTACTGACACCAGTGTTTCACCAGTAATGTTGTAGTGCATTGCTTAGAAAAGCAGGTGGAACAATTGATTATCCTAAACATAAACTCATGAGAGAATATTCAGACAGTCTGAGGAGACACTTAGACTTTAAAGTAAACAGAGGGCAACATGCCTAACTATTTAAAGTTGATCTATTCAGTGATTAGCAAAGTTTCAGATAAATTAATTGCATTCCTGTAAACGATTCTCCACTTGGTAATACATCACTGTCAAAAAAATATTGAAATCATAGGGAAATCAAGTTCCAGTGTCATTCTGCCAAAGCTCCCTACAATCCATTCAGGCCTTTACTCAAGATGCTCATCATCCAACATATTACCCTGTCCGTCATTTCAAAATAATTAGATAGATAATTACTCTTCACTTTGGATGCTACCCTTGAGCAAGGCAAACTTCATAGCTGTGAAATGACGCCAAAGTTTGGTTTGGTGGTATTCTATATGCCAGCCAAGGTTCATGTGAATTAACCAAGAAAAGAAAAAATACTACCAACTTAAACTTAAGATAATTCTGACTGCGGTCATATTCCATGTATGATTTGCCACTGTGGGAAGTTGTAATTGCCAGCAAAAATAGTGATTTGTTCCTGATTTCATGAAGTTCTTAATAGATGCTCCAAATTAAACAGTAAAAGCGAAAACAAATCGATTCAATTTCTTCTTTAAAAACATATGAGGAACAAATTCATCAGCAAAATATAGCCAAGTTAGTGAAGGAACATTGCATGTATGATATTTACAAATACTGGGACATGTGCAAAAATCTCCCTCCACAGCTTTTTGCTGTGACAAGCGAATTTGTCACAGTACTCATTAGGATTCCCATACTGCCCTGAGTTTGTAAAGGAACACAGAATAGAGTTTCTGAATGACATTGTAGTGACCCAAAAAACTAATTAGAATTCCATACATCTTTCTTATCCCCAAAGTGCTATGTTGCTGTAGCTAAAATAAAACTTGAGTAATAAAAGCAAGAATATGTGGGACCATATCACAATATAAACAAAGAAACCAAAATGCAATGTTATTATAAAATGCCAAATTATGTGTTATTCAGTGTTATCCTGAAATTATTTATTGAGAGACACTGTATACAACCAAGGCAATACTAACTTTAATGTTGACTTTTATTTTGAAATTATGACTGCATAGAGTGTGGTTTGGTCTCATGGTCAGGACAGGGCTGATAGATGAGACCACAGAGAGACTAAGTGGCAACTACAGTCCATCCAGATCGAATTCCAGAGCCCTGCAGTTTACGGCTTTGAAACTCCCCCCAGGAACAGCAATGGCCCACTGACTCACAATGTGGAAAAAGGTCCTTTTCATCATGATTGCGTCATTCAGAGGAAGCCCTAAATCAGAGGGGCCAACCCACCCAGCTATTTGTGACCTCTTGTGTTTGATTCAACTTAACCTGAGCTGAGTAATTAACAAATTAATCAGGTGTTACAGAGCAGGGCAATACAGACATTGTTCCCAAACTGATACAGCATTAGTCCAAATATGTGATGCATTGCAGAGTCACAGGCAGAATGTCAAAGCAGGATGGCGGTAAACAATCGTATTTTACATGAGAAACGTGATAGAACGTGCAAATCCACAGACAAGTAACAGCTGACCGGCTTGTATTGCAGTATAATTCAGTGGGTGAGCGATATAATTTCTAGTTCCAGTAACTCAAAATAAATTGCTTTCCATGTAAAAGCTCTGACAGACAGACTGGCTTGATAAACCATTTCAGCATATTTCGGCTTTGTATTCGCACAAAAGACTAAGCAACACGCAACCCATAATTTCACTCAATCACCACCCTTGAAGTTGCATCCATTGCCCATCTTCACTAAATGACCTTTTGATAGTCTTTAAAATTCCTCGCACATTTTTACCAAAACAACCCTCTTTTAAGTGAAGTCAACAATGCTAAAAGATGCCCAGCAGTGACACAAACATTTCAAGTAGCTGACCAACCTAATGCACAATTATTACTATGAAGGCAACCAATTGCCTGTTTGATGCTTCATTCTTCCCTGGTCCCTTCCATTCAATTATCTTGTATCATGCCTTGTCAGTTTGTATAAAACTTTTTCTCATTAACAGATTACCCAATGGGAAAATGCCTCAGAAAAGATTATACTGTAGACCTTCTTAGATCATATCATTCGTCATCTTATACTATTCAGTCCCTGAAAATAAAAAGTAAAGACAGTTCCCCCAGAAGAAGTAAGAGGCAACATAGACTACAGGCCAAATACTTGACACACAGTCCACATGCAGTCCACAAAAAAATTCAATCACAAGAAACAGTTAATTTTTATATAATGCAAGAACTGTTTCTTTATTTAAGCATGGCTATAGACTAGATTTGAAAGGTCTATAATACTGTTTATGTAAGTTATGAAGTTCATTCACAATGTGACTTAAGTATTTCATTCCAGGATTTCATATATAATCCCTTATTTCCCTTTACTGCATGTGCATTTTTGGGAAATTCCAGAGATTCACTTTTATGGAACATTTGAAAAAATATGACTTGGATTCGGCATTCAAAAACTAAAAGTCATAATACAACCAGAATCTCTTCCAACTAAAACAATGGCTTCATTCATTATAAGAGAAAACGGAACTTATGCAACGGACACGGTAATCATGTCCCCTCTATTTTTCTATTGGAAACCTTAAAGCATTAACTCTAATTTGCCTTAACTTTTTTTTAAAAGATTATTTTTTTGGGAGTTTTTCTTCTTTATTGTGATAGTACAGTAGAGACAGTCAGGAAGATCTGGCAGAAGACATGCTGTATATGACCTGGGCTGGGGCTCAAACCCCGGTCCAGGCGAGAAGGACCCAGCCTCTGTTTATGGTGCGCGCATTAACCCGATGACCCACCGGAGTACCCAATTTGCCTTAATTTTAAATCACATTTCAAAAAATCACTGTTAAAAGGTATGGGCACCCGTTCATGTGCAAAATAATTTAAAAAAAAAATAAAATTCTCCACACTTTATCGTCTTGATCATTCATTAAAAATATTCACAAAAATCTAACCTTTAATTGAAGAAATATTCAATTATAATCATTAAACAAAAATTTTTTTCCCAAAAATATGTACACCGTAATTTTTCACACCCCATCATTTAATATGTTGTGCAGCCTCCCCTTGCCACTTTGCCAGCTCTGAGTCTTTTCCAAAAATACACGATGAGGTTGGTGAACAGATGGCACAGGATCTGAGACCATTCCTCCATAAAAAATCTCCAGATCCCTCAGATTCCTACGTTCATGCTTGTGGACTCCCCTCCTCAGCCCATTCACCAGATTTCCTGTTTGGTTTACGTCAAGGATCTGTGATGGCTATGGCTATGCTCTGAAATCTGTAAACAATTTTGAGTACATTTTGAGGTGTGCATTGGATCACTGTCCAGCTAGAAGGTCTAGCCATGGCCTATTCAAGCTTCCAGATAGGAGATGTCAGGTTTTCATCTAGTATCAGTTTGTAATTGATGTAATCCATGATGCTCCATATCATAACAACATGTCCAGGGCCTTTGTAGAAAAATGGCCCTGCAGCACCAAACCACATGCTTCAGCACGACCACCATGCTTCACAGTCAGTATGAGGTGCTTTTCTGTGTGACCATCTTTTTGACAGCGCCAAACCCACTTTTGATGTTCGTTGACATAAAGTTTTATTTTTGAGTCATTTGACAATGTAACCTGGTACCTCTGAGAGTACCAGCAAAGTTCAGCAAACTGTAGGCGCTTTAGTTTATTGCTGATTGACAGCAGAGGCTTCTTTTCTGGCAACCCTTCAAAACAACCTGTTGGGATGAACGTGGTGGTTTATGGTAGGTTTGGAGACTTTTTTGACACAAAGACCCCACTAAACACTAAAATTATCCAGCTGTAATCCCTGGAAATTCTTTTGCCAGTCTAACCATCCTCCTCGCGTTGCATGGGTTCAATATACACACGTCCTCTCAGAGGTTGATTCTTAACTCCCGTCATTTTGAACTGCTTAATTATTGCCCTGATAGCGGAAATGCTTTCAACTTTTTAGTGATTTTATCATATTCATTTCCTGATTTATTCAGCTCAACAACTTTTCATCCACCTGTGCTCAGGTCTTTCCCATAGTGATGAATGACTTGGGGAATGAGGCCTGCACCTCATTTATTTTCCAGTGAAACAGGAAGTCATGGTTGACCAACAAAGGGTTTCTTGTGGTGAACTAAAAAATGTAAACATGACTGGAAATATACTTTAGTAAGATTTTAATAATTACATTTTGTTGGGATTCCAGTAATTGCGGTATACACCTTTTGAAGAAAAATATTCAGTTAAACCCTTAAACTCTAATTTTCACTGGGGTTTTCCCTTTACTAGGTTAGAAGTCAGTAAAAGCATTTTTTTTAATATTGTCAAAGAAATGACTTATACGTATTCTGTATCTGCTTTAGCAGCGCTTCACTGAAGCTACAGCACATTCATATTGAGTGAAATACTCAGGGCTCCAGACTTACTTTTTACCCCTCAGCCAACTAAAGTCGTGGAGGGGTATTTTCATGGCAATTGGCGTCCGCCTGTCCGTCCGTTAACTTCTGGTTTCCGGACAATAGCTGAAAAACGCCCGGGCCAAATGCTCTCATTTTCTGGTGGTAGGTTGGGAGTGGTTAGAGGAAGCTCCCTATCGATTTCTGTCCCACTGTGAATATCAATATGGCCGCCACGGCAGGGCAAGTGCAAGGCTGAGGAGTCCCGTTCGCGACAGCACGCTATTTTTTTTTTTTACTAGGAGCACAGTAGCCCCTTGCTGAAAATTTTAGGAGCGCGAGCAGAAAATCTGGGGGCAAGACTTAAATCAAAGCAATTTGTCACATTTTCGCCCATTTTAACTGCATTACTGATAAACTATTTGATTATTAATAAACAATTTACAGAGTTTACAAAGTGCTGTTTTTTTTAAGTTCAGAACATCTCAAATTCAACAAATGTACTTTCATAAATGTACATAAAGTATGTAAACAAAATATGCGGTCAGTACCCTTTCTAACCTAACTTCTGTTACTTCAATAGAAAAACCTAAACAAAACCACATATACATTGCCCACACAGTTGACAAATTACAGCTAATCACTCACTCCTGGACCCTCCCCCTCTCAAACACATTAGTTTCCAGAGACAATTGGCATTTTCATCACTTCCGCTGTAGCGCAATATCACGTGGTAGCAGCTTATTCGGTATTGTAAATTCTTTTTCAGAGAAGGTGATTATAAAGCCATCTTGCTAGCTGGCTAATATTCATTATGGAAAATTTGTAAATAATCCTCATATTTAAGCAATGCCATGTGGTTTATGTCCTAACTTCACTAGCCAGTCGTAACAGCCATTGCATTTGAGCTAGCTAGCTAACATCCAAAAAATCTGAGAGTACAGTTGAGACGAACGAAATTATTAAGTTACAGCACCACTGAAAACTCTCGACATTGAGAGCACAAGAACAAGCAAGTATACGGGAGATGGATTAGCAATGTTATGGAGAGTTTCTCCTTGCATGCGCCATTCCACATTGCAAACGTTTTTGTTTATAGCCAACATGGCGCATCTCTATGGTGATCATCAAGCACTGATGTCACACTAACCTTCCGGACTCGCTCTCTTTTTTTCACCTTATGCTGAAAAACGAAAGTCTGAAAATTTGCAAGTCGCACACGTGCGAGTAATTATAAAAAAATACTTGCACTGTATCAAAAAATGGTCGCATTGGACACAGTCTGGAGCTTTTCATGACAGGAAAACTGCAGCAAGAATGAAGCCCAATATTAATAAATGGATCCTCCAGCGCTTTAACCAATCATTAAATATGGGCTTATGATAATTTTATGAAATATTCTAGCTCAGCAGGTTGACTAGACATCTGCAGAAATTGCTGAGCCTGCTGTTTCCGATCTGCTCCTATGTTGCCCAGGTGAAAGTCAGGTTGTCCTCAATGCATTTGGACACTAATACCACCTGTACGCGTCCAACTATTTGCCATTTTTATACTACAGATGTGCCAAAGGCCCTACAAAATAACCAAAGAACTCAAGCCCACATCCCCTATCCTGGCCTTGTCATCCAATTTAACATCCTCCAATCTGATTATAAAGGCAGAACAAATACTCTTAAATAATACTTTAACGTTCACAGAAAATGTTAGATACTTCAAAGAAAAATACACATTTACTCCTTTGCATTTCTGTGTTGTGGTAAGGAAATTAACTGGTCTGGGCAATGTGGGCATATCAATCATATTGTAACTATTTGATGAACGTGGTTGCCATAATGCCCTTGCTCTGTATGTATTGTGTTGATCCACACATTAATGTTCCAATACAGTACACACATTCTACATCAATGTATGAGGTTTTAATACCCCTGCTTATCTGAAACCATTTAATTTTTTTTTTTTTTTACATTTGCTCTTTTGACTTAATCTTGCCCTGCCATGGTCTTGGTCTTGGCTCGGTCTCTGCCTCTAAAAGTCTTGGTCTTGACTCTGTCACAATACACTCTGGTCTTGGCCATGTCTTGGTCTTAGTTTATGTGGTCTTCACTACATCACTGCCCTGAGCCCTACAAACTATAACCCATCCCCCAAACCCTAACACCTCTTCAGGTTTTTTGTTGAAAAAGTTAAATTTAACCATTACATTGCCGACTGAACGCATTTCATTTTGAACCAAAGCATTTTTTTATGTACCCAAAAAATAATGTTTCGGTGATATAATAGGTGTTTATTAAAAACAACTCAAAGTCCTTGAGTGGGTAACATCTATACCCAACCAAGCAGTTTTAGACCGTTTTCAAAGTCATAGGCGATGCTCCGAGACAGAATAACATCTCAGATTTTAGAAAAGAAAAGGGGAAATTGTTTCTGACTACTTGCTCTTGCTGTATATTGCCAAACTACACTGCTACCGGTTCTCAAAAAAAGAAAAAAAAACTGAACTAAAGGATCTCTTTGTGAGCTTCGGAACTCCTTTCTGCATACTGCATACCTCCAGGCTCATATATTCCAGATGTGCCGATTTGGCCTACGTCCACCCCCCCCCACCCCCCAACAACTGCGCTACAGCTCTAACCTCCTCAGCCCCACTGCTGACACCCAGCATCCCTCAGTGAAGTGAAAGAAACACCAATAGTCCCGATCCATTAAAACTCAGAAATGCATGCACAGTAGCCAGAAAAAATATATTGAAGAAATGCATTTAATTGATGAGACAGTGCTACACAGCCACATTCACTGCCACATTCACTGTTGAGACAAGAATTCAAATACGTTCAGCTTTAAGGGGAAACCCTAAATTTTCAAGCAGGAGGAGACATTCTAAAAAAAGGAAATGGTTCAAGCAGAGAGAGGCTTCCATGTTGGCTTTCAGTGATTGGTTACCCAAACACAGTGATATGAATTGGAGGTGGGGCAGGGGGCAGAGGATAGGGGAGAGCCTGTGCACATTTGTACAGTTGATAATAGTAGTTAATTGATCCTTGATTTAATTACCCTTAACCCTTAATGTGCTCGTCCAAAACATTGAGCAAGCAGTTAAAGAGTCACTTCATCAAACTGAAAGATGTGTTGAATTGAACTGATTGGATTTTTTTTTTAGCAAAACAGATCTCAACTCCGTACTACAAATGGCTCAGTCAGGTTGAGTTAAGATCACCACATCTTTCAATTACAGACAGCAACTCATAATGTGCTTTACCAAAAGACTGTGCAGGGAGTTTAAAGATTAAGTTAACATGCAGACATTACAGGCAGAATAGAAGACTACACCACCCAGAAATCCATGCATACGTCAACATCTGAGCCCCCTGATGGAGGAGTCTCCATTTTCACAAGGAATCACAAATATCTTATAAAATCTTCAAATTTTTTCAGAATTCTCAAGGAAAAAAATAATACCTATTCACCTCCTGGGCCCTGAGGCTCAGATAATCGGTTCAGCCAGAAAGCCACTCTTCATAGAGCAAAGGAAAGCAATACACACACAGTCAGGACAACAAATCCTTATACCAAAACCTATCTTTTTCTGACGATATCCTATGAGAAGTCTCACGCATTCTGTTAATTACAGGTTGTTCTAGTTATTTCGGTGCCAAACTATTTGAGAGCCAATAAATACAGCATAATTGTGCCGTCAGTTATCATGGTTATCACGGTTGTCTCACACAAAATTGCCAATTTAAGACATAATTACTTCTGAGGTCTTTTAGAAATGGTATAAAGGAAAACTTCATAAATCCATATATGCACCAGACTCATAAAATATGTAGCTGAAAATAAGTAATTTATGGACTGAAGGCAAACCTCTGTATTGAGCAGTTAATGAATTAGTCACTAATCTGACATTAAGGAACATATGAAACGAATATTCTGGTGTATATTGTCATTACAAATCAGTGGAAAGGGGGATAAATGCATTTGCCACAATTTCTGTAATTCAGGGTGGAAATTGAGCTGGAATACAAATGATGTATCCAGATAGGGTTTAACTGAAATGACCTAATATGCAACTGATGTTCCTTCACATTGTGAGTGCAACAGAACACTGGGCAGTAGGTAAATAAATAATGATGTCTTGTACTGATATTAAACCAATACTTTAGGCCAAGGATGTAAACTACGCAACATCGACAATCCAAATATCAAAATTGCACATGGTAAATAAACAAGAAGTAAATAAATACATGCATCACAATATTTGGTGGTGTTATTTTACCTATTTAGCGAAGCCACACAGAAAGACTCGCATACTACTCAAGCCTTTGTAATTATACCCAATTACAGTCAAAGAAAGAATAGAGGGTTGGTAACTGTGGCGCATCATTAGCTCACTGTGAACCTGCATAATGTATAAAGTTTTATTCATAAAAAGCCAATAAATTATGTTGGAAACTATGCAACCTAACCCAGAGAAATTGCAAAACGGTATTTGAAGCCCTCCCAATCCAGACTTCACTGAGAACCGGGGTAGAGCGATGAGAGGGCATTCTCTCTGGCCAGTCAAAGTAGAGTGAGACCTCAGGAATCAATCACTCACACACAATCACTCTTGGTGCCGCAAATGCCCAGGTCCCATTGCTCACCACACACATGGGATCACATTCAAACTGCGTTCAAAAGCATTATTTTTCGAAAGATTTCCGAATCGATTCTGTACAGATATCGCTGGTATCCTAACATAGCCTGTGCGCGTAACTGCGGAGGGGCGGAGAAGCCTACATCTCAGTATCAATCTCCCCTCCCCTCTCTCCTTCATCTCGCAAAATTTTGCGACTCGCAAAGTTCAGTCCTGGCGTCTCCTTGGTAGTCACCAAGACTCATGCTGTAGGTCTATGCAATCATACAAAATTGACATAGAACGTCTCCAGAAACAGCTGAACAAATACGTGCTTGAACCTGAAATAAATCATGCCGTTTGACCACTCATACAGAGGCTATATTTCAAATATATTATCAGTTTGAATTTTAAGACATGAACATTGTCTAATAATGCCACTTCGATACAAGTCAATAATAGCGCGTTCGTTCCACTCAAGGATAGCAGGATCGCATTCTTCCGTAACTTAACTGTATGATGATACAAGATTCCACTCTGCTATGAATGCACTGGATGGATCATACAAGGCAAAAGGACATTATTATGCCCCACATGGTTCAATATTTTAAAGCAATCGTGCAGTCCGTTCGTTAACGCATTTTGAGTTTGGCTCCATCAATACGTAATGCCACGTACCAGACGTGTGACCGCAGGAATCATTCGCGATGCTGAGTTTATGTCCATTCAACAGAATTTGAATGGAAACTGACCGGGATAACTGTCAATTTAGGCAACAAAATAAACTAAATATGTGGCCAGCAATGCAGCCTTTTTGTAAATGAAGTAAAATACTTCACCGATTCATCGCAGTCGATTGTAGATACACTAATATTAATTAATTCCGCATTAAGACTTAACGTTTTGGAGGTGTCTGTGTTTCGGTCAGTTCAAAGCAGTTTTGAAAATTATTCCGATGGCCAATGAAAAACCCAAATCTCTCACCTAAAGACACTGCCCATCTGTGTGAGATGCCCCGGGCTCTGAAATCTTAGGCACGAGCACAATAATCGACTCCAGAACTTTTACCGAGTGTCAATTAAAGTTTATCATCATAACAGTTGGACCCTCTACAGGCTTAGTAGCAGGTTATTACCAAATAGCCAATGTGTGTTTTCTCATGCATCCTTACCTGATTTTACATAGGTAGCTTGGAGAATAAAAATAAACGCGATAATTGTGGTTAAAGCCGAATCCAAAGGCCACCTTTTCGTTTTCCATCGCGAGGACCACATTGGCATTTCCATTATTGGCGCCCACGACAGTGACAAAAGCGGGATACTTTAAACAAAATGTAGTCCCCTCCACAGTCCCCACAAAAATGCGTCAAATCTGTTCTATGCAGCCATACGTGATATGCAATTTTTAATCATGCGGCCGGTCCAGGCCCTTCACGTCCTTCCTTCCCTGCGCCCAGCCTTCAGACTGAAGGTATTTGGGCTTCAGTCAAACTGCAGAAACCATTAGATTCCACTTGAGTCTCACCGTCATGAGGGCCGGACGAGCAGAAAACCAGACCCACGGCTGCGGGAAAACGGCAAGTGAAATACTCTGATTAGCGAATCACAGCCCTCAAATTTGCATGAGAACCACCCCTCAGTTGTTTTTTTTAAACTCGCCAAGGAGACCGACTTTGATTTAATCACCCGCCCCTGGGGGTCCGACAGGCTGACAGGGTGAATACCGGGGTGGGGGTAGGGGTAATACCAGCAGTAGTGGACATATTCGTCAATGGAACGAAATACGCACTCCGAGTATACGGCATTATTCCGCAGACTGAGGTGATGTTTGAGCATCATCACCTGGGCATTGCCCGAGTTTCATTCGGGAACTGAGCGCAACTTGTTGAATTCCCACTCAGCATGAACTCCTGTTGTTATTAATGAGTATGATGAGGATCAGAAAACCTCAAGCGTCTTGCTCTGTTGCATAAATTCCGCACGTAGTCGCGCAGCTAGACTGCGCCTGATCCACAATAATCGAAAGGGGCTGTTTTTCCCGGAGAGGTTAACTGAAGGGACAGCTTTGCACGCGAATTGTCTGGCATCATCCATAATAAAGTGAGTATACTCTTCGCTGCAGAAACTTGACAAAAACATCGGTTAGGGTGGGCCTACTTGGTCTGAAAGTAGGCTATTTCATCATGTCTGCTGCAGTTATGAGGATACGTTTGACTGTGAAGCATGAGTCGAACTTACTACTAATGAATGTCCGGATGATAATGTAGTCAGTGCAGGTGTCAGTTTTCATCCATGAAGCATCATTGATCTGATAAAGATAACTGCTCAATTCCATTCCCCTATATTTGAGTTCATATTTATTAACTGAGTCTGTATTTATTTTCACAATAATTGGTGAAATTCATCTTTGCATTTTTCCGGAATATTATTTCATTTGTGCAAGGGCTCAGCGTGATCTTGTCTGTTACCCGGAGCAAGATTACAGGAGCGCTGCTATGATTGACACAATGTTTCCATTAGTTTTCCCTTAAATGCCCATGTAGAAGGATGCAGCCCTAAAATTACTCTTGTGGCATTTACTGAGATCCAGTGGCTTGACTGTATATTTTATGTATGTGTGTTCTCTGCTGTAGATTGAGTAAAGATTCTGTGAAATTCTCAGGCTGTGCATAAAAAGTTCTTGAATTTCCACCTCAAAAAATATGTGCAGTAATACCCGGGAATAATAATTAAGGAGGTGTGTCACAATCACTGCGCGCACGCACAATTTTGAACGAAGTAAATCCGCTCGACTGCCAGTTGAGATCTACTTCCATCCTTGCAAATCCATCATTGTTTTGAATTGCACAAACATATTTGCACATTTTATTTACTCAGGCCTTATGCTTTTTATATTTAGGAGTTTTCTGAGGCAATTCAAGGATTTAAAACGGTATTTTGACGCTTTAGCCAAAGGATATGAATAATATGAACCAGTGTGTAAACCACCAAAAATCATAACGGATCAAGAAGATATTTTCCCTCTTCTATGATTACTGGTGATGGCACTGAAGCTTACATTCTTCATATCCTTCAGCTACAGCACTAAACAAAGCACATTGAAACCCCAAATTTCCAGGGAAAACTCCTTAATATAAAAAGCATAATGCCTGAGTAGCAAAAATACAACCTTGTGCAAATCAATTGTAAGAAGTAGCGAAAAAGGTGCTAAATAATGGATTATTTTCTATTTTAAACTATAATTTACGCATCTTTATGTACAATACGACCTCCTCAATTTTAAAGGCTGAAAAACTGACATCAACTGCACATGCTATGTCCCTATATGATTTCCTTGTGAGTTTGTGCAAAGTCACAATCTACATGGTGTTTCTCGGTGTCACATCCATCGCATACAACTTCTGATTCGCTGCTAACTAACCAGGGAAACAAAAGACCTCAAATAACCAGGTAACATACAGTGTAATACCCAGTGATGTAATAACTGGGTATGCGCAATTGTGGTGTCACCCACCCCACATATATGACATTTCTTATACTTTATGATTTTATTCTATCCTGTTGCAAAAAATGCAATGCAAAATGCAAACATAAAGATAAAAATACAGCTTTTTCTTGAGAACTTGCACTGTTATAAATGTACTGAATTTAACATTTAATTTAATACAGTGTCTTCTTGTTATTTTAACTGTAGGTAAAGTCCTGCGCGCATTTAACTCTGGTTTACAGGTAACATCGATGGAACCAAAAAATTGGCACGTGTCACTGCAGTGATCCAGGCTTTGCATGCAACAGAGGTTGGTGGGGTATGGTTCTGACCCTTTCAAGTGAAACAAGTGATATGCAGGAGCAAGATGATTTGAATCGTCATTTGTACTCTTATAGACTGATTGCCAAATTACTGTTAAAATGATTGGCAAAAAAGGTGCCAGTTAAAATAACTGGCAAAAAAGCTGCCAGTTTATAATAGTGTGAATTGTGATAAAGGATTTTTGAAAATGCCGCTTATTTCAATTAAATTGCACAAGGCTGTATATAAATAAAATACAAAACAAAGACGGATTGGCAAGGATGGAATCAGATTATGACATGCAGTCAAGCAGATTCACTTTCTTAGGATCTACAATCTGAGCATGGGTAGTAATTGCTTCACAGCTCCTTTAACTGCGACTCCTTTGGTTACTGTTCTGGAGCATAGAACCATATCGATGAAAACATGTCTCTCCTTAACAATTTGAGGGAACTTGCAGTCCAATGAAAGAAAGATTTTGCCTCTTTTCCTTCCTCGATTCTATTTTTGCATTTTTATCACACAAAATTGTATCAAATTTTCAAATAGAATTAAATACATATGTGACAAAGACAACCAGAGTAATCGCAGAGTAAAATTTTTGAAATAATTTTTATTCATTGAAGGAAAAATGCTACCCAACTCTAGGTGACCTTGTGTAAAAAAAGTAATTGGCCCCTCTGGTTGTCAATCAGCAAATTTACCAAATGTAATTGGTTAATCAAATAGATTTGACTTACCCAGGCTTACTAACAGTGCTATTTACTATAAATATAACAAATACAAAGTAGTGCCTGCACACCTCAAATACATAACTCTTTGTAGGTTCTGCCATCCAAAAAAAGTACATTTAAAATGATACTGTATAAAGAAATTAGAGTGACATTGCTAAACTTTACATTAGTGCATCAACTTTAAGAACTGGCATAACAGTCTTGCACTGTTTCCTTCATTTCATCGGAACTTTACTCTAAATATCACGTAAACAGACCTTTTCCAGCAATATGAAGGGGCCAAAAGGTCTCATCAAGTAGCAAATTACACCAATGAGCCAAAACATTTTGTTCACCCTCCTAATATGCTGTCGGTCCTCCATGCAACTGACACCCACATGAATGCCCCAACCAAGTGTTCCCCCGTGTAATGTGTCCTAGAGCATCACACTCTTTCCACCTACAGCGTATCCTGGTGTCACCTCTTTAGTAGGTAAATGGTGCGCACATACCCAGACCATACAACATGATGTAATAGAAATGGGACCAATCAGAGCTGGCGACCTTCTTCCTTTCCTCCAAGGTCCAGTTCTTCCAATGCTCGTGTGCCCACAGTAGGCACTTTCAATGGCAGAGAGGTGCTAAAATGGGCACTCTGATGAAACTGTGGCTACATACTGTCAGGTGCACTGTGTATTGTGACACAACCCTTTTGTTGCCGAAACTGAAAATTTCTGTGACTTGTGCCACAGAAATAAAGTACTTTTGTATATAAAAGTTAAATAAATAAATAAATAAATAATACCCAAGAACAGATCGCTATCTTATCACTTACCGCTTGGGGGCGAGCGCCCTCGTCAACTAATGTAAGCTCACGGCGTTCCGGACTTCACGGCATTCTGGACACCAGGCAATTTGACGGAAATAAATAAATAAATATCTACAGGTCACGAGTGAAATATACAGTTTATCTTTGTCAACATTTTTCCATCTCCACCAAACAAGAAGCACATACTTAATTCATTTGAGAGAAATTATAGAAGGTTTGCTATGTGTTCCCGTCACGGCATAAACGTGGTGGGTTGGCAGAATTGTGCGACAGGACGGTCATGCATGTGGTGGGGCCAGCATTGCGAAAAGACAAAATTCATGGTGCTTTTAATTTCAAGAAAGCAAATTAAATACAATAAAACTTTGTCTAATTGTCATAAAATATTTTAAGACTCACCGTTAATAAAGTTATTTAGCCATAAGTTTTAAACTTTACAAGTTCAAAAGTACTCAATCAGACAACAAATCGGTGTTACCACATCAATCCACTGAGGCGGAAATTACATTTGACCAAAATGTCTTGGCGCCTGTCAGAGGATAAGCTAATCAATTTTGTGTTTTTCATTGTATTTAAAGCATAACGTTATTGGCCATTTAACCCCTCTTATTTTCCATTTATATTTTTCTTAAGAAGGTTCAAAGTCAGAGAAGGCATTTTTTTCTTATTGTTGGACAATGTCAATTACATGTTCTCTATCAGCTGGTTGCAGCGCTTCACTGAAGCTACATCGTGCTTACATTGAGGGAAATATTCAAACTCTGGAAGCCAGGTTTGTATAGCCAAAGCATTAACGTTACATGATATGGAAAATATATAAATCTTGTTCATCATTTTGTACACATTTACCTGTAATTCAGCAGGACGTATTTGAGATAAATGGAAACCAAGGGATCTCCTCTAAAATTTTAAATAGGCTACAGCTGCAGCATTTGGCAAACCCATGTTTAGGTTAGTTTGGGGTCAAAACCATAAACCAGCTATTGTCAGTAGCCATTTTAACAATAATTCATCAGGAAAATGCAATTCGTGGTGGCATGGAGCATGAACAAACATGTAACTCTTTCTGGCAGATTTAGATTTGCTGTGGCCCTTGAGTGGTCCTGGGTTGCACCACACTGGTAGACATTAGGACAAATAGTTAAACACTAAAAGCACTAAACTGTTTAGCTAGCTAACTTGGCTATCCTCCATAGCATTCCCTGATCTATGGAATAGATTGCCAGTGGAGCACCCCAATTCCTCATCTACATTAATGACCTTGATAGGAATATTGACAGCAGATTAGTTAAATTTGCAGATGATACTAAATTGGGGCATTTGGCAAATAGTTTAAAGTCCACTAAAGTGATTCAGGATGATATGGATAGAATCCAGAATTGGGCAGAAATGTACCAAATGAAATTTAATGTACCGAAATGTAAAGTTGTACATGTAGGTAATAGAAACATAAGACGAGATTACTTCGTGGGAGGTTTAAAACTGGGATGTGCTCCACACGAGAAAGATCTGGGAGTGATTGTTGACCAAGCCCTCACTGGCTCTAGCCATTGTGCCGTAGCAGTTAAAAAAGCCAATCGAATGCTGGGATACATTGCCAAAAGTATCGAGTACAAATCTAAGGAGATGACTCTTTTGTACAACACATTCGTTAGACCAAATCTGGAGTATTGTGTACAGTTCTGGCGACCATACTTTAAGTAAGATATAGAGGCTCTAGGAAAAGTTCAGAGAAGAGCCACTAAGCTAATTCCAGGTATAAAAGATGAAAGCTATGAGAAGAGGCTGAAGATCCTTAATCTCTTTAGTTTTAGGCAAAGGAGACTAAGGGGTGATTTGATTGAGGTCTTTAAATATATTAAAGGGATTAACAAAGTCGAAGGAATCCTACATAATTCACTAAGTGTTGTGAGTAGAACTTGGGGTCTCAAATGGAAGTTGACCAAAGGTAAGTTTAGCACTGATATTCGGAAATATTTCTTCACCCAGAGAGTAATTTCAATGTGGCATAGGTTGCCTGACCATATTGTTGAGGCAGAGGTCTTGGGGGTTTTCAAGAGCAGGCTTGACTTAAAGCTGGGTACCATTGAGTCACTGAGTATCTGAAGGGATATATTCACAATAGTATAAAGAAACTGGCGAGCGTAGTTGGGCTGAACGGCCTGTTCTCGCCATTCATGTTATGTTATGTGATGTATTTTACACCAATTCTGGACTCAAGATTCTTCATCCCATGATTGGTTGAAAGCCTGTTTAACAGCATCTCTTCTTTGATTCTACTAAATGTCGCATTTGGTGGATTGCCAGTTTTTATTTGTAGTGAATGTCTGGTAACTAAGACTTAAACTAGCTAGCAAGCAATCCAGGTAGCTAGTTATATTCAGAGTAAAATTAAACACCAATTTAAATAAAGGCCAACATTGATTCAATATTCACTCACTAATATACAGTATACAAAGGCCTATACTACAAAATGTTATTCACAATATCACCGCTATGATATAAATAACTGCAGATTACAAGTACTTGTCTCTCACATGACTGTAGCCGATGCCACATGAACATGTTGGTGCTCTATAAGAGCAAAATTTGTCAACAAGTCCATGAGATATTGCTTAAATTAAAAAAAATATTGCAGCTTCCATGAATTCAAAACTTCCAAGCTCATCGAAGTTCGACGCGTGTTTGGTCGCGATAAACCGTAAACAGTTCATTGAAAACTGCTGGAGGACGTCAAGGTAACCACTTGATTCTATGGGCTCTGACATTTCCAACGAGCCCTCATCCACCATAATAGCATAAACCTAGCCTAAGATAGAGCCTTGCTTTCCCCATGCGTCTCTATGGGATTCCATGCTCTATTATGCTCATGTACTCAAAGTGCGCAGGAATGAATGCAAAAATATAGTCTCAAAACCGATTGCTTGTTGATAATATCACTATAATTGTCCACAAAATATTCAACAGTCATTTTCAAATTAGTCTTCACAGTTGCATCTGACGGAGAATTCTGGCGCCATTACTAGCAAGTACTAATGAGAGCACTGCTATACAGGCGCAGAACCGGGGTACATGATTTGTTATGCTGACTCACTGTTTAGAATTGTAACGTGAGCGTGGGCAGCTTGTCTATCCAGGTAGCTTAGTGGCTAAGGCACTGTGTGCTGGCCTGGGTGACTTGGGTTCTATCCCTACTGAAGTTGCACTGTTTTTTTGAACAGTGGAAGCATAGTTCTTGTGTAAATTATTGCTGAGGTGTCTTTTTTGCTTACCTTATTTTACCTTATGTTTGTATTTATTGTTCATTTTATTTGCTTGGTTTATTGAAAATAAATCTGCTCAAGTGGAGTCAAACTTCATTTCCTTTGTATGTATTTTCTTTGAATGTGAAATGTATACAGGGCTGATTACAAATAAAAAAATAAATGAATAAGAAATTATTCTAATGAGATGGAAGGTGTTCCTGCAGTGACATATACAGTAAGTGAAATTAAATTAGTTTTACAGTTTGGTAGCTGAGAAACCTCCAATGGCACACAATGCCCAATTTGGAGATGCCACTTGGACATGAACTAAAACCTCTCTAATTTTGCTCTGATTTACTTGATTAGAATAAATTTGGCACCGATAACGGTGAGGTTCTGTGCTGTAATTTTTTGCGGTTTCAGACTTCAACTTAGTAATTTCAAAAGGGAGAAAAGTAAAATTTTGTTTGGCGGAATGCCATGTTCCATCTATATTTACACTGACTCGGTGACTCGGTGGCCAGAAGTTTGGAAGCCAGGCCAATACAGGTCAAAAATATGGAAGCAACTTCAAGTTTCTGTTCACAATGCCTTTCTTAAAAACCAGTATAAAATTAATAGATTTTGGGATGTATTTACTGCATGATTAGACTTTTCTTTCATTGATATGCACAATTTTCCTCTATTTACCTTTAGATACTGTATACATTGATGTTAGCAGACCATTGCTGAAAAAATGTTAAAAGAAAGGAGGGGCTTAGTTTTTGGGTTGAGAAGATTTGCATGAGTAGTCCAGGCAATCTAGGACAAAAATATGCCAAACCTGGAACTAATTGGTACAGAAGATATCTCAACATTTTTTGACTCTCCAATCTTCCCTGTATAACATATCAAAATCCCCAAAAAATCCCAGCACGGCAACATTCCGAAAAATGCGATTACTTTGGGGCACCTCAAAGCGCAAATTCCACTACATGGAAACGAGGCTCATACAATCAACTCTGTTGTGGAATTTAAAAACATGATTGTACTTAAATGTAGCGCCTAGCGCAGAGCGAAAAAATGTTTGATGGTATGAAATAAAATTGTAAAGACTGTTATTGAAGCTATTTTTATTCTACAAACCCCAAAACCAGTGAAGTTGGCACGTTGTGTAAATCGTAAATAAAAACAGAATACAATGATTTGCAAATCCTTTTCAACCTATATTCAATTGAATACACTGCAAAGACAAGTTACTTCATGTTCGAACAGGTAGACTTTGTAATTTTTTGCAAATATTAGCTCATTTGGAATTTGATGCCTGCAACATAGTTCAAAAAAGCTGGCACAAGTGGAAAAAAAGACTGAGTGAGTTGAGGAATGCTCATCAAACACTTATTTGGAACATCCCACAGGTGAACGGGCTAATTGGGAACAGGTGGGTGCCATGATAGTGTGGCATAGTGTGGGACCCCCGTGTAAAGTGGAGAGCGTGGTGAGGCAGGGAGGGCATGCTGGGGGTGGTGGGAGCCGGGCGGGCAGGGCAGGGGTCCCGGGAAGGGCAGCTGAGGCAGGGATATTACTCCGTGAAATTTTATTGGGTGCCACACAAAACGAGCAGCCACTCGTCACTTTCCTAGATGAGATCTTCTTTATGCCGAAAGTTCCCCTCCGTCGGACAGAATCGTATTCCTCTAACAATTGAAGATCTGCCAAAATGTAATCATGGTAGTTAGCTTGTTAATATATTCTTTTGATTACTCAGTGAAAGTGACGGCAAAATAAAGAATAGTTTGATTAAATGAGTGTACATGTGCACGCGCTAGTAATAAATTTGATTTTAAAATAATTATGCCCAAACTTATTTTCCCAGTCTGCCTTTAATTAAGTTGCGTTTCTTTTGTTGTTCAGTATATCTGACTGGATAAACATCTCACAGACCACACTCCATATCTGCCAAGCCACGCATTGCGCTTAATGAAATTGATTGTAATTGTCAGCCGTCTGGCCTGACAAGCCGGTTGTCTCGAAATATGTTTAATTATTATTTATCAACACGGGTGTCTAATTTATCTATTTGGCCTATTTATTCATTTAACTCATGAAACCAACAACAGCATGATGTCCAAATCGCTGCATATGGTACATTAATGATTTTGACAGATGCACTCATTCCTGCATGTTGTACGATGAGCATACACCTGGTCAGACCTGGCGTGAGATTTTCGCGGACCATTCGCTCACGTTCAGATTGATAAATGTCGATCCTTGCGAGAGATTGGGTGTACACCCATTTTTGTGGTGTATGCTCGTCTGATAAATGAGGGCCAATGTGCTTTTGCTGGAGGCGAAATGTTTTTTTCCCCACTAGAGTTCCGGACACCAACAGAAACTCATTTTCATACAGCCAATCAGCGACTTTGTGCCGGACTTCTGAAGGAGTGTCTCGAGACAGTTAATTTTTTTCTCTATACTGGCCTTGCACTAATAATGTAAAAATAACTGAGATTGCATCAGCTTCTTCTAGAAAATATGAATGCTCTGAACAGATGATTTTTTTATCAATCCTAGCTGAAAACATTAAAAATGATTGGCAGGATTGGAAACAGCCACCACATTTTCAAATGAAGGACACGAAGAACTTGCTGGAGTTGTTTTCTGCCACTGTACCAACAACTATTCCGGATATTCTTTCACTGAGTTTGATGCAGAATTTTTCTTTTAGTCATATCAATCTTTGTCTCCGAAAAAAACAACCATGTTGAGTTCTGGAAAAAAGGCTAGCAGAGGGGAGAATCGAACCGCAAATGATCCATATGTAAGATATTTGTTTGGCTGAGTCATTTAGTCCAATGGAGATTTTAGCACTGGCGTTTCTTACATATTGCAACTTCTAACTCAAAGATGGTTAGTCCAATCTAGGAAATGGAGGTTCCATGCGAAAGAGGAGAGCCTGATGAGTAATATTTGTCAAAATTGTGTTCGTAGTGCAAAAATATGGAAAACGAGCAAGTTAGAAAACTGTGAATTTAGCCTTCGCAACCTGCATTTTCTTGTCGCATTTAATATTGGAATTAATAGATCTTCAGTGAGCGGTCCCGCTGCTTTCGGCTCATACAGCCAAAGCTGTTTGTCCAATTGCTTCCATAGTTACATTTTCATGACCAGCACAACTTTTGCTACAACTTGGAGATAAAAAATATTTATGCGGAGTGAAAACTGGGGGAGTTAGAGTAAGTTTAAGAGAAGACTTCTGGACTGTTTTGCTGATGTTCGTCACTCTAGCCGTGATATCTCCACACTGTAGGTTCCCGGAATTAATTGTAAAAAAAACTATATAAAAAAAAAATAATCAGAAAATTATAGTTAGAAGTTACAAAAAAGTTGAATTGTAAATAAATTATCCAAGCGTAGCTTAATATTTTACAGTTTGAATGACTTTTCTAGCTAAAAGTATGACAGCTGAAAATAGCTAAATTTTAAAAAATCTGTTTCATTGTTTCCTATGGGACAAACATATTGAAATAAAATTAGTAACTCAAAAAGTATGAAAGATATCAAGAAGGTAAATACAAGCAACCTAATTCAGAACAAGCTGAATTTTTTTAAGTTTGAATGTAGTTTCTAGGTTAAAGTATGTAGGAGTAGTGAGTCAGCACATAATATGGAGAATAAAGAAAGAAAGTAAGTCAGAAAGAAATAAATAAAGAAAGAAAGAAAGAAACTATGAAAGAAATAAAGTTTAGGAAGAACATGAGTGTGCAAGCTTCCAGCTTTCCCACTCAATAAAATTAAAACTGAAAGCAGTGATTTGTTAATTATTTTGACCTGTATAGGAATGAGAACTATACAATAACACAATACTAGATCTCCCTCAAGGTAAATTTTATTTATTTTTCAAATAAAATAAATTAAACTTTGATTCTAAAAACATATTTCCAAAAATTGGGGACAGAATTTTCCACTTTGTACCACTGCCAGTCCTTGTCAAAACACTTAAGTGAATACATGTTCAGATATAAATTTGTTGCCATTCTTCCTGCAAAGAAGTCTGAGGGTGTGCAACAGTTGAGGATCTTTTTTGTCAGACTTTATGTTGCTTAATGTGCCGCACCTTTTCTATTAGGGAAAATTTAGGGCCTCAGGTTGGTCAGTTTAGCATTCACATTCTCTCTTTTATGCAGCCATATCTTTGAAAGTGCGTGCATAATGTGGGTTTATATTGCCTTGTTAAAATATTCATGGGCCTCCCTGGAAAGGATATCAACTTTTTCCCATCTCTGTCGGCAGACCTCAATCCAATTGACAACCTGTGGGTTGAATTGAAGAGGGCAGTTGATAAATGCAAAGCCAAGTATGTGAAGGATCTTGAAAGGATTCACTGAGAGGAATGGTCCTAAATCTCCTCAAATGTGTGCCATAACCTTGTCAAACATTACAGGAACAGACTCCACGCTGTTGTCCTTGCCAAAGGTCATTCCAGTAAGTAGTAAATGAAGGGTGCCAATAATTACGAAACCTTGATTTTGTTGAAATTTATTTTGTATTAAATGACTGTTATAATTTTGGTTGTTTCCATCTAAATATTAATGAAGTATCTCACACATATTGGCATATTCGGTTTCTCTATAATTATATTGTTTTTTTTGTATTTTTTGTGCATTGCCCATCAGGGGTCCCTGTAATTTTGGAGTCCAATGTATTGTCCCAACAGAGGACGAAGAAGGCACCAGCATCCAGCTCTACCATCTCAAAACACACCCCAACAGGTTTCCCAAATGGCCTCTAAGGCCTCGGAGCAGGGCCTTTGCGCCAGCTAGGTACAACCCCAATACCAAAATAGTTGGGATGAAGTGTAAATTGTGAATAAAATCCAAAAACAATGACTTTCAGATCAAATGAGCCAATATGTTATTTACAATAAAAACAAAACTCACACCAACCAGTATTTTATTTACAATAGAACATAGATAACATTTCAAATGTTGAAACTGAGACATTTTACATTTTTATCCATAAAATGAGCTTATTTCAAATTTTATGGCTGCAACAGGACTCAAAAAAGTTGGGACACAGGCAAAAAAAGGCTGAAAAAGCTATTAGTATATAAAAGAATCAGCTGAAATAACATTAAGCAAGTAATTAAGTTAACTGGCATCAGGTGTGTAACATGATTGGTTATAAAAGGGATGTCTTAGAGAGGCTGAGTCTCTCAGAAGTAAAGATGGCCAGAGGCTCTCCAACCTGTGAGGACTTGCGTAAAAAAATTGCAAAATACTTTAAAAACAATGTTCCTTTAAACTTTTTTTTAAACTTTAAAAAAAATTGAAGGTGTCTTCCATCGACAGCGCATAACATCATCAAAAGATTCAGAGAAACTGGAAAAATCTGTGTGTGTAAGGGACAAGGCCGAAGACCTTTACTGGATGCCCGTGATCTTCGGGCCCTCAGACACCACTGCATCGCTCACCGGCATGATTCTGTCATTGACATTATTAAATGGGCTCAGAAATACTTCAAGAAACCACTGTCTGTAAACACAGTCCCCCGTGCCATCCATAGGTGCCACCTGTGGCATCATGGAAAAGGAAGCCTATCTCTATCATGCAAAAAGGAAGCCATTGTTGAGCATGATCCAGAAACGCCACCATGTTCTGTGGGCCAAGGCTCATTTACGATGGACTGTAGCAAAGTGTCCTGTACTCAGACGAGTCCAAATTTGACATTCTTGTTGGAAATCATCGGCGTCGAGAAAGACCACCCCTCCTGTTATCAGCGTTCAGTTCAAAAGCCAGCATCTCTGATGGTATGGGGATGCATTAGTGCATTACATTACATTACATTACATTACAGGTTCTTAGCAGACGCTCTTATCCAGAGCGACGTACAAAAGTGCACAAGATCAGTACAAAACTGCAGACATCCTAGGAGACAAGTACAAGTGCTAACAGTCAGTGACAGAACACGTTCCATTGTTACAGATCTAAACCAATAACAAAAGAGCAAGGTCAAGGTCAAGTGAACAAAATGGCAACAAGGTCAAGTGCAGAGGCAAGTGCAACAAAGGGGCGGAGTCAAGTGTAAGAAAAAGGCAATAAAATAAAATAAGTGCAATAAAAGGCCAACAGGTCAAGTGTAACAAAGGGGCAGGAGAATCAAGTAAACTGACAAAATAGGATGCAACAAAATGAAGGGAAACCAAATCAAGCAGTAACAATCAGGAAATAAGGTAAACAGAACTAAGTGCAACAAATCAAGGGAAGTAGGGACAGGATTCAGGGCAGTGGAGTAGGGGAAAGATGGAGCCTGAAGAGGTGGGTTTTATTCAAGGATTCTGCTGTCCTGACCTCGATAGGTAGATCATTCCACCAACGAGGTACCAGGACAGACAGCAGCCTTGAGCAGGAAGGGGAGGAGCAGAGAGGGGGAGGAGCCAGGCGACCAGAAGTAGCAGAGTGGAGTGCTCTGGCAGGGGTGTAAGGTCTGAACAGTCTCTGGATGTAGGCTGGAGCTGTTTTGTCGGCTCCCAGGTAGGCTTACACCAAAGTCTTGAATTTGATGCGAGCAACAACAGGGAGCCAGTGGAGCCTTGTGAGCAGGGGGGTGACGTGGGTGTGTCTCGGGAGGTTGTGGACCAGGCGAGCTGCAATGTTATGGATGAGCTGCAGGGGTCTGATGGCAGATGCTGGGAGGCCGGCGAGGAGGTAGTTGCAGTAGTCCAGGCGGGAGAGGATCAGCGCTTGGACTAGGAGCAGCGTTGAGTAGCTGGTGAGGAAGGGCCAGATTCTACGGATGTTGTAGAGGAAGAACCTGCAGGTGCGAGTCACTGCAGCGATGTTCACAGCAGAGGAGAGCCTGTCATCAAACAGAACCCCAAGGTTCTCCACACTCTGCGAGGGGGAGATGGTGGTATCCCCCAGGTTGATGGTCAGAGCATATGGTGTGGGACACTTGCATGCTTTAAAAAAAGAAAACATGTTTTAAAAAGCAACATTTAATTAATTTATTTATCCCTTATTTAACCAGGGAAGTCCCATTGAGATTGAAATCTCCTTTTAAAGGGAGCCCTGGGGGTAGAGGGAGAGGAGGAATTGCATAGCTAATTAGATCAGGAGATAGTTAGGTGGCAGGTTGAAAGAGCCAGGTTGGGACTTTAGCCATGACACAGGGGAACCCCCTACTCTTATAGAAGAATGTCATAGGATCTTCACTGACCAGTGTGAGTCAGGACCTCGGTTTAATGTGTCATCCAAAAGACGGCATCACCTTCAGTGCCCCCGTAATGGAGCATTGGGGATTATTCTGCCAGAGCAAAGATCACCACATACTGACCCACCAACACCTCTTCCAGCAGCAACCTGGTTTTCCTCTGTGGTCCTATGGTGCTGGCATACATGAATGCTCAAAGGTACACAACTGGCCAAAAGTTTGGAAGGAAGATCAAATTTGTACAAAAAAAGATCATAGTTTCTTTGGCATAGTTTGCAACAAAATAAACGTGATTATTATATATTATATAAAGAGTCACTTATCAGAATACATGTTTACTCAAATTATCAGGCCAACATTACGAGGCCCATGGTCTTAGCGCCCACCTGATTGCCGTTGGCATCCGGTGGACTGCAAACCATGACATAAAGTGAATAATGCAAACTGTGATTTGTTTTTTACTTTTGCACTGAAGTTGTGACTCTTGCAAATCTTCTCGACCCCGAAACTAAGCCCCTCCTTTCTTTTGCTAACATTTATTCAGCAATGGTCTTGCAACATCAATGTATACCCTACCTAAAGGTAAATAGAGGAAAATGGTGCATATCAATGAAAGAGAAGTCTAATCATGCAGTAAATACATCCCACAATCCATAGATTTCATACTGGTTTTTAAAGAAAGGCATTGTGAACAGAAACTTGAAGTTGCTTCCAAATTTTTGACTTGTATAGTCCTTGCTTCCAAACTTCCGGCCTGTAGTTTAGATTAAGGTTTCAGAGCAACATATGCTCCCCTCCAGATGACATCTATTGCAGGGCAGGCCTTGTGTATTTCAGCAGGACAATGCAAAACAACATACTGCAGATATGACAACAGCATGGCTTCATAATAGAAGAGTCCGCGTGCTGAACTGGCCTGCCTGCAGTCCTGATCTTTCACCGATTGAGAACATTTGGCGCATAATTAAACAAAAAGTCTGTCAAAGGAGACCCAAAACTCTCCTAAACTCGAGAAACTTGTCTCCTCAATGCCCAGATGCCTCATGTGTTAAAAAGAAGAGGGGATGCTACACCAAGGTAAACATGCCCCTGTCCCAACTTTTTTGAGACCTGTAGCAGCTATCAAATTCGAAATGCGCTCATTTTGTGGATAAAATTGTAAAATTTCTCAGTTTCAACATTTGCTATGTTATCTCTGTTCTATTGTGAATAAAATACTGGTTGGTGTGAGTTCGAAATCATTGTGTTTTGATTTTATTTACAATTTACACTTTGTCTCAACAATTTCGGAATTGGGTTGTAATTGGCCACAGCTGTGGTGATTGTTTGCCACATTGGACCTGGCTCCAGAAGGCTAGGTGGGACTTTGGCTCTGCCTCCGGTGGGACTTCAGGATCTGGCAGCAGCACAATAGCTTTCTTTGTGACCTCGAGGCCCTTGTTGGACTGTCCCCACAGAGCCAGCTCCAGAGCTCTATTCAAGCCGTTTTGCGCCATTGCACACATCGCAGCTGAAGTAGGGGCACCGGACACCGTCAGGCCACTTGTTCCAGCTTGGGCCAGTTTAGGGCTATGCTTGGGCTCCAAGAGACAGTAAGTTCCCAAAGGAAGCTGGCAGGCAGGCCTCAAGGTCCTCCTATTCCATTTGTCCAAGCAACCCATTGGTGAGCCAGGTAGCAGAGCAATCTTTAAGAAATCCATATTCAAGATAAAGGGAAACAGTAAAATTAATTGAATTATATGCCTGTCCTCCAGGGGGTGCTCTTTCACACCTTCTTTGCCACTGTAGTGCCGGACTGGGGTTGGCCACAGCAGCACTAGGCGGTCTGACAGAAAATAAATAAAAAATCAATTATCAATTTATTATCTGGCCAATTTATTATCTGGCTAACATCTGACCAAAAGGTCCATCGTTGATGTCCATACCAAAACTCAAAAAAGGGGGGTTCAAATCAGAAAATATTACCTAAAACTGGAAAAAGTAGGTCTGTGAAGACAACAGAAACAATCAAGCAACAAAGACACAAAACCCATGAAGGCCAATTCCCAGCCATATTTTACGCATAAAGTCTTTTCACAATGTCCTGAGTCATTTCCCAAACAATCTTCCCCTCCAGGCCAAAGCCCTAGGCCTTTCTAGGGACCCAAATCAACCTGCGCCTGCCTATGGGCTGAGTGCTGCCAACTGACAGCATCTGTATTGAACCCTTGTGGTCATCACAACATACTCATGTAATATTGCGTGAAACCCTAATTTTCAAATTTCCTTACAAACCAACGAGGAATAAGAAAACACCAAATTTAATTCATGACAGAATCCATGTTATGGGACCTCTGAAGGATCCTCTCTTTAGGCATAACTAAAAAATTATCAAAAAAAATTAAAATTATCATTCTGTGTAACCAGTAAATTCCAATTCCACAGTGAAATCAACGATTGCATTACCAATTTAAGGCATCTGGCTGATGTTCTATGCATAAATAATGCATTTATCTGCACTGGACAAAATAATAACTGCAACACTTTTTCATTACCTATGCCTGACAAGGCGGCGTGGGTACACACACAGTTTACCACCTTCTGTCTGTGTGTGTGTGTGCGTGTGTGTGTGTGTCTGTCCACGCGACAGCTCGGCCACCACTGAAGCTAGGGTGACCAAACTTTGTGGGGTAGATGATCCTAGGGTACCCTGTCCAAATTTGCATTTTGAGGTTGAAAGGTGAAAGGTCAAGGTCAACAAGAGGCATGGGTTAGCATCTCTATAGAGTGTGCAACATTTGGTTGTAAAAAAGAAGACCATGTTCAGAAACTCACTGTACTTTTTTTGAGAGTTTACAGACAGCATGACCAAATTGCAATACATTTCAATCACTGATTGAAACAGACAAATGCAAATTTCAAGGTTGAGTAGATGATGCATGTGTATTGTCCGAATTGCACAAATAAATATCGCGTATGTCTGCCGTTGGCCCGCTGCACTGCAATGCATCACCACCATATGGACTGTGCCCAGTGGTGACCTTGGGGACGTGTTGCCACTCCTCTTCAACAGCTGCATGGAGTCGGCGGATATTGGCCAGAATTGGGAACAGATGACGAACTAGTCAGTTGAAACATCACAAAGATGCTCGATGGGGGACAAATTCCAGGGAATAAGCTGGCCATTACACCAATATTTTCAGCCTCTAGGAACTCTGCATACACAGACGAAGTGTGGTTAAGTGTTGCCATGCTGGAATACGGTGTTGTTTTGACAGATGAATAGTAGGACAATAGGCCGCAGTATCTCAACGCTATATCACACTCCATTGAAGTTACCATTAATGAAATCCAGTTGGGTGCGATATCCATGGGTCATTCCTGTCCATCCCAGCATTCCTCTCCCACCTCTGCAAGCATTAGCCATCTAGGGCCAGATTAACACAGTGCTCTGGCCCACTGTGACCAATCGTGAAATGCACCCCCCCCCCGGCAAAAACATGGTCAAAATCCCACAGCGCACTATGAATCGGGCAAACGGGGCTGCCATTGCCGCTGGGAACATAATGTCAACCTAGCATAATATCGGGACATTTACGGCAGTTGCCCGAGGTTAGAATTGGCGCTCCAACTGCTTTGCAGTAATAAAGCGCTATATACAGCAGGGTGCAATGCAGTTTGTCTAAAGACACATTCATATATATACGTTTAAAAATGAACAGTCAGTATCGGGTGTGACTCCCATGAACATCCACGCAGGCAGTACAACGTCTCCTCATGGACCTTAGGTTGGGTTAAGTTGTCTTATGGAAGTTGATGCCACTCTGCCTGTAGTGCATTTTGGAGTTGCTCCCTGGTTTGAGGTCTGGGTACATTTTTTTAAAATATAAATTTGGCTCCAATCCCACCTGAATCTAGAATGCCCAATTGGTGAACTATGTGCAAGGCTTGCTCGTATGCGACCCCTTGCTGCCAATTCAGGAGGGTGAAGACAGTTTGCGGCTCTCCTCTGCAACCACGCGCCTGTCAGCCAATGCTTTTTATTCACTCATTGGTTGAATCTTCACAAGTTCAGAATGAGGGCGAAGGATACCCTGACATGACTAGGCTTAGAATCTTCCTGACAAGAGCTCGTCTGGCTAACAGGAGGCGCTTGAGCAACGAACAAGGCAACTATTATATTCCCTTCCCGACAGTCCCTTCCCAATTTGCAACCCTGTAGCAACGGCGGGGCTCGAACCCGGGTCTGGGTACTCTTGATGAAAGAGCTCATCCCAGTTGAACGTACTACACCCAAAACGGAGAGCCACTTGCCAGGCACTTACTCCTGCCTCTAGCAAACCCAGGGCCCTGTTCCATTGTTCAGTCAACAGAAGTGGCATTATGACACTTAAAAGCCACACAAAAAACAGTTTTATCATGCCTTTATATTGGGAAGACAACCCATCCTTCATTGCAACCACTGTACTTGCACACCTTTTAATCCCATATGTTGTACTCAATATGGATTGATGGGAGTCCAACTCACACTGTTGCGTTACAAGATGATCATTCATGAGTAATGAGGTATACATTGTGACCCCAATGGTCACTTAAGAACTCAAATTGGACTACTCAGGTCCTGAGCAAAAATAAACCAAAATTTAGAGTGTTGCATTTTCATTGCCCATTATATATACTCTACAGCTCAAAAGTTTGCGATCACTTGCAAATTTCTTTGTTTTCCAAAGATAAATGCATTTTCATGCACTTCACAAACATTTTTTTTCCATTTCACAAACATTTTTATCCATTTCACAAAAGACTAAAATTAATCAGATGATTTTCAAAGAATGATCTACATTTTTGCATAGAGGTCTATTATCAGCAACTGTCAGTCCTCTGCATCAATCTTCTGGTATGGCTGCTAATCCAAGTTAAGCATTTTATAAGGCTAACTGATTATTAGAAAACCCTTCTGCAAATGTGTTGCACAGCCGAAAACCATTGAACTAATAAGGGAGCGCAAAAGAGAGCATGGCATTCTTGAGGTTGGTTTAGTACCTGAAGCATCAGCAGGTATTTGTTTGTTTACTGGCTAAAAATGGCCAGGAAGAAAGAACTTCCTGTAGAGACCCTTAAGCCTATTGTTGTGCTTAGAAAAGAAGGCTGTTGAATACGAGAAATTAAAAACTTAAAATCTCTTACCATGCTGTCAACTACTTCCTTCAGGGAGCAGCACAAACTGGCACTAACAAGGACAAAAAAAAGGAGTGGGAGGCCCCAATGCACAACTGTGCAAGAAGATAAATATCTGACAGTGTGTAGTTTGACAAAGACACCTCACAGGTTGTCAACTAGCAGCTGTACTAAATAGTTCCCGTCAAACACCAGTTTCAGTATCAACAGCGAAGGCGGTTTATTTGATGAAGGCTAAGTTTGAAGTACATATTCATCAATTTCCATTAAAATCATTATTTGTAACTCAGACAATGTCAGCATGTTCTGCTCATTTGCTGTATTTCCTATTCAGACTAATGTCATGTGTTTCCATGGAAAAAAAGAAAATTTCCAAGTGATCCCAAACTTTTGAGCAGTTGTGTGTGTGTGTATAAATATATATATAAAGTATAAGTTCACTAAAATTCTTCATGACTTGTGCCTCTGTATACCCGGTTGGATCATTCCAGACATAATAGTCTTTGTTGCCCTATTGCATTGAGCCTCTAATTCCCTGTCACTGGTTCACGATTTGTCCCTCTTTAGACTGTGATTCGTAGGTAATCACTACTGCTGAATGAAAGCAACCCCAAAGCCCTGCCTCTTGGGAGTTCTCGACACAGCTGTCTTGCCATAATGATTTGGCCATTGTCAAAGACAGTCAGGTCCAATTCTCCCACATTCAACACACTGACTAAGAAAACCAACTCCTCGCTCACCATCTAAGCCTCCAAGGTCTGTCTGCAGACCTTCATATGTCCTGGCATTGCTTCATCTGTGAGTGGTTGTAATGTATGTGTTTACTCAGTGTAAAACTGTTCAGGATGTTGTGATGACAAAAACTGGAAAAAAGAGCTGCATGTCCATATTGTAGTAATGTAGTTTGCGTGTGTGTGCACGTGTGCATGTGTGTGTTTGTGTGCTTGCGTGTGCATGTGTGTGTGTGCGCCTGTCTTATCCAAGGATCTGGGAAGCAGGGCCTGACATCCCCCTGAAGCATGCAAACTCTAGTAGTTCTCATGTGCTTTGCTGTTTATTATGTCTGTTGAGCCAAAAGGCAAATTACCCAATTGAAGTCTATTCAAATCTGTGTGAATTTACAATGACAAATCGGTGCTTTTGGACTGTACTTGTAATATGTTACATTTCTTCATATGGAACCAATCATTCCTCAGAGACCTATTTTCTAGGCTGCATTATAGTTGACTGCAGACTGTCCTTTAGATTCCGATTCATCTTTTCATGTTTACATTGCATTAGGTACCTCGGTTTTAGGTACCTAGTGCTCTGGTGATAAAAAGCTACATAATCAACATGTGCTAAGAACTCGTTTCACGTTTCATTGGGCAGCTCTAATATCAAGTGATAAATCCTGTAAGCAGAAGCTGCCATCAGGTCATTCACCTGTAATTCTAGATTGTACAATCAATGTAGAAATCGACTTTTGCTTATCATCAGGCTGGGAGTCTAGTGAAATTTCTGCATTTTGTCATTTGTTCACCCATTGAATAAATAAAATGTATCAATTTCATGTAGGACATGTACAAACCCAAAACCAGTGAAGTTGGCACGTTATGTAAATCGTAGATAAAAACAGAATACAATGATTTGCAAATCCTTTTCAACTCATATTCAATTGAATACACTGCAAAGACAAGATGTTTAATGTTCAAACTGAGAAACTTCTTTTTTTTTTGCAAATAATCATTAACTTAGAATTTAATGGCAGCAACACATTGAAAAAAAGTTGGCACAGGGGCCTTTTTACCACTGTGTTACATCGCCTTTCCTTTTAACGACACTCCGTAAACGTTTGGGAACTGAGGAGACCAATTTTTGAAGCTTTTCAGGTGGAACTCTTTCCCATTCTTACTTGATGTACAGCTTAAGTTGTTCCACAGTCCGGGGTCTCCGTTGTCGTATTTTACACTTCATAGTGCGCCACACATTTTCAATGGGAGACAGGTCTGGACTACAGGTAGGCCAGTCTAGTACTCGCACTCTTTTACTACGGAGCCATGCTGTTTTAACATGTGCAGAATGTGGCTTGGCATTGTCTTGCTGAAATAAGCAGGGGCGTCCATGAAAAAGACGTTGCTTGGATGGCAACATATGTTGCTCCAAAACCTGTATGTACCTTTCAGCATTGATGGTGCCGTCACATATGTGTAAGGTGCCCATGCCTTGGGCACTAATACACCCCCATACCATCACAGATGCTGGCTTTTGAACTTTGCGCCTACAACAGTCCGGATGGTACTTTTCCTCTTTGGTCCGGAGGACACGACGTCCACAGTTTCCAAAAACAATTTGAAATGTGGACTCATCAGACCACAGAACACTTTTCCACTTTGCATTGTCGAGTTTTAACTTCCACTTGCAGATGTAGCGACGAACTGTAGTTACTGACAGTGGTTTTATGAAGTGCTCCTGAGCCCATGCGGTGATGTCCTTTACACACTGATGTAGGTTTTTGATGCACATAGATTGCACATAGTTTCATGTCAATTGGAGAAATAATCCAAAGATATAGCAAAAATTGTGAATTTGATGTGACAAAACTCCACCTTGTGTCAAAATATAGAACCAAACAGGTATAATGTCATGATGGGACACATCCTTAGGCTATGACCTTTCATTTGCACTTGATTTGAGGTCAATCGGACAAATATTTCCAGAGATATGATAAAAACAGTGATTTTTTTCAGTTTTTGGCCCCTAGTGGCCAATCTAGAAATAGTAAATTGTCCAAAATCGAATCAGTTCTTCCTCTTCATGATACTTACTTATATGCAAATGCTGGAATTTCTAATTGAAATATTTCTGAGGTTATCGCGTTATCACGTAAATCAGTTTTTGGCCCCTGGTGGCCAATCTATAAATTGTAAATAGTCCAAAATCTAATCAGTTCTTCCTCTTTATGATACTTACCTATATGCAAAACTTGAAATTTCTAATTGAATTATTTCTGAAGTTATCGCGTTAACACGTAGTGCCGCCAAAACAAAACATGGCTGCAGCTATCGCAGGGTTTGGAGGACTTATCGCACAACTTCGGCAAGATTATTGCATAATTTCTCGGGAATCTCGCACAGCCGGCTTACTTGCAGATGTGCTCGAATGCACCCTCTATACTAGGGGTTCCCAAACTCGGTCCTGAGGCCTCCCTATGTATGGTGGTTTTTGCTCCACCCTCGTTTGCAATCATAGGATTTTAACAAGCTGTTAATTTGTCTTAATTCGGTGCATTTTTGTTCAGCGCAGCAATTTATCCTCTTTTGACAAACAGTATTTTGACTGATATGCATACAAACTGAGGAATTAATTCCGCATCCACATTGCAATATATGAGTAACAACTGCATAAAAAGAGGGGAAAAAATGTACCCAATCAAAGGAAAAAAATCAATGGGTTACTAATTTGTGAAACTGTGGGCACATGGTTGCAAAAACCAACAATTTACTAAACAAACCTGTTTTATGTTATGTTTTTGTGATTGAGTGCAAGCAAATTATTTTGAAAGAATTCTAATCAGCTGTCTTTAGCAACCTAATTTGGAGGTTACTGATTTTCTCAGTCCCTGATTTGATCTGTTTAAAATTGTTATTACAAGAAATTGCTTACCACACAGAAAAAAAAAACTTTAAATGCAAGGGACTTTTATTCAGTCTTTTATTCTTCATGGCAAAAATTGATATTTCTATTAAAATTTGGCTTTAAACAGCAAATAACAACATATTTAAACACAAAGTGCAACCGATTGGACAAATTAACAGCTCGTTAAAGTCCTGTGATGGCAATTATGGTTGGGATAAAAACACAGGGAGGCCCCAGGACCGAATTCGGAAACCCCCGCTCTCTACACAAGATAACAATTAAAGTGAAAATTCTTGACAAAGCTTAGGAGGGAAACAAGGATGGAGGAAAGTAGAACTAGACAATAGTTAATAAATGAATATCAATAAATGAAACAATACCAAACCTGGCAAGGGCAGCTGGATTGCGGGGGAAAACAATTAGGGAAGAATTCAGGATATGACAGATTAAAAATAATGCAGTGGCTGTGGGCATCTTTGGTCTCTGCACCAGCGGTAGTCTACTCACATGTATATGAATCAATACAGTATAATCTGAAACTGAATATTATGACCATAATTTCAGGGAATCTCCTGCGCAATTTTTTTTTTCCATCCCCGAAAACATACATGGCGTAATCAAAAAATATAGGAAAACTTGATGGGTGTGGGTATGATGAGCCTCTCCTCCATTTTGAGATTTGAAATTCAAGCCTCCTTGCATGATGGCAATTTGCCAGAGTCTGGCAACTGCTGCTCCTCAATAAAGTTAAGCTCTCCTCAGCTTTTGGCTGCTTGCTTTGTCTACTTTGTGTTGCTTAGCTCTGCTTTCATCCAATATTGTACAGCGCAGGGGCTCAATACAAACGGAATGAGACTGTGAAGACTCCATCCTCCAAAATATTGTGCTGTGGTTCTGCAGTGTGTCCACACTGTTAATTACTCTTCCAGGCTACCACACAAAATTTTTTTTTTCTCAAAATATTAAAACAATCTAACATAAGGCTTTTTCTCACACTCAGGGATTTTTATTTTTTATAGTCAAAATATGTCTAGCGAAACAAAGTTTTTCATTGGCAGTTTTATTGTGTAAGTTGAAATACCAACTGGAGTGCGCAGTCCCTCAGAGTAATTCCTGAAAGCATGTGGAATCTGAAAATAAGATGGAAAAAATGGACTGTACGCGGAGGCAAGGCCAAATGATGGGGCAGATATTACACCCGCCAGGAGAAAATACTTTCCACATTCTCAGAAGCACTCTCTTTTTACAGTCCGTATTTTTTGGATTGAGGTTGCTCTCCCCTTCTGAAAATAATTAATGGAAAAAAGTGCCCTTGGCTGATGGAGAATGGAAGTACAGGTGGCAGCCATATAATTTTGTGCTCAGCGTTGTGCTTTTTGCCTCATTAAAACTGTCTGTGACTGTGTAACAATAATTGCTGTGTAAATGTAAAACAGATTTCACACACTTTTATTCATTTAAGTTCTTACTTTGTTACTTTATTCTATTTTTATTTTATTTTATTATTAGTTATCAGTATCTGTTCCTTTGCTACTGAACCTATAAATAAAGTAATTGTTCCACTGCAGTCCAACATACCTCTGGGGCAGGAAGGGGACATAAACGATGCACTCTATCCAGGATTGCCACTGACTGTCCTCATCTGTTTGCCTCTTCAAGTTCCTCTGGCTTTGGACACTTGGCTTGCATAAATAGACGTATTCATCGTGTATATTTTGCATTTTCCCGCTAAGTGAACTGTTTCATTCTCACGTTAATGGGAAATGATTCAAGGGACTGATCGCAGCAAATGCCTCAACAACAGGGATGTGAGAAAGTGGCTAATGAAACAGACACAGCAGCGAAATGTGTTTGTAATTTAGCCACTGTGCTGCCAATAACTTCCTAGTCTTTTTTTCACTCGTGAAACTCACTGTTGACAGCACTATTTACTGCACCTTGCTCTGCCACATCGTGTGCGACAACATTCTGGTGAATATGCACAGCTGTTTGACTTGAATGTTTCACCCTATGTGAGATTATTAAAACTCACTGAAGAGGCTATGCAGATACTCGCCTCAACCCTCATGTCTTTTTAATTTTAAATTAACTTTCCAGCAACCTGCATGTTTTTAGCTCGATTGTCTCCTGAATTGGGTTGGCATCTTGCCTGCCTCTTTTTTCCTGGTCTAATTCATCTGTATGCCGTTTCCTTGTGTTCCTGTGGAGAATATAAGGCTTTGTTCTGCGTTGCAGTGTTGGTGGATTGTCATTTTTTAAGCCCAGAAGCAACAATTGAGTTGGTGTCTTCCATTTCAGAACTGTATTACCATCTTTAGACATTATTGTAACCTTCATGTTTGGGAAATGCGCTGCTACTCTGGAACTTTATTAATAGGAATAAATCATTATTCCCAAGCGTTATTGACAGCCTCCATGATTGGAACTGCATTCCTGTTGACCTGACTTTCCAATTTTTTCCTCTGCTCAGTTTATTAGGAACACCTTCCAAACCTTCATCTGTTTCCAGGATTGGGACCGTATTCCGATTAAACCCTTTGGCCCTGCTGTTTGTCAGTCCTGCTTTGGCAAGGGATAACACCACCAGACTTAGTCTGGGCTTTGACCCTTCCCCTGTTGTTACTGTATTCCTATCATTAAACACCCTTACTGGATTGAATCTGAATCTGGATCCTTGTCTGAATCATAACAGATATTATGCTTATTATTCTTTGTTTGATATCAATACTACTTCACTACTCTAAAGTTCCTGGAGCAGCTAGAACAATACAATAAAATATCTGTTTAAAAAGAAAAAAAAAAACACCTTTTCTGAAGACAATATGAAGTGATACATCAAAACTGTTGCAGATGGCATTCCTGTTTCTTCTTTGGATTTCTCTGCTGTTATTTTTTGAACTGGATTAAGATCTGAGGACGCGCACACGACTGGCTGGAACATTTATCTGAACACTGATGTATTTGTTCAGTCGAGCAGTACATCTTTTTTTTTTTTTTTTGTTCAAGGATGATTTTCAGACCTGAATGAAACTACTTTTGTATAACAGGAGTGTCTCCATGGAATTAGTCTTGGAGTCATGGGTACTGTTGTAGCGATTAAAACCCATTTAAGATGATGACATTTTGGTTCATAGTACATTTCATTTGAATGGCCATTTATATCCAATGTACGAAGTGCAGACATGTCAATGGACTTTCTGTGGTGATTTATGAAGCGTATCACTTGGCATTAAATCCAAAGGGCTGGCTTTCAATGCAGCGATTTTTGCACCATGGCGGGTAATCAAATCCTGGTAATGTCTGCACTCGTGATGGCCAGGACTCCTGTTGCCAGGTTGGGGATGGGGGGAGGGGCATGACGGCAGTTTGGTCAGCAGAATAAAGCCTGCATCTCAGTGCAGTGTTACTATTCAGCACTACTTGTTCTGTGGGAAGGAGTCAAAATGTAGCATAAAGGTGGCTTTCTTGTTGCTTATATTTAGTGGTGATATTGTTTGCCACAAAAGTAAGATTACTGTCAAGGAAAAGTTATATTTTTAATGCAGAATTGTATTATATAATCAAGCAAAACATTTCTGGTAGAAAGAATAGTAATAAGCTATACTTTATGGAACTCCCTGGGGTAATTCTTCCTCTATATTTGACCTATCCTTGATCATTAAAAGCAGTGGGCAGCCACAGTGCGGCATCTAGGGACCAACTCCAGTTTGAAAGCCAGAGCCACGGCCAACGACACTGGAAGGAGTGTTCCTATTGAGAATGTCTTTCAGGGTGCCTGGAGGACCTAGAGGACACAAATGCACGCACAGGGAAGACAGGCAAACTCAATACACAGAGGTTCTGGCCAGCTGGGACTCAAAAATTGGAACTTCCTTACTCTGAGGCAACAGTGCGAACCGCTTTGCCACTGGATAGAAAAATACTGAATTCAGTAAGATAGAGGCATATAGAACTTCAAGGAAAATACTGAGAGTAATTTTTTTTTTACATGCCTTCATGAATTTTTCTTTATTGATATCAGATTTTTGTATTTTTCGGCGTTTCAGTAGCACCGTGGATAGCGTTGCCACCTCACAGTAAAGCTGTGGCTTTTAATCTCGCCTGGGGCCTTCCTGTGTGGAGTATTCATGTTCTCCCTTCACGCGGGTTTTTGTCGGGAACTCCGGTTTCCTCCCACAGTCCAAAGACGTGCATGTCAGGCCAACTGGAGACTTTAAATATAGTGAGGAAGAAGCAGTATGGTTGATTTAGTCGTTTGTTGGATAGATTTGACGGATTTCGAATTCTATAGCAGAACAATAAATCTTCGCAATGTGTGACTTCAGCATCACCGGACAACTACTTCCCGCACATTGGAAGTGACAGCCTGCCTACTTTGACCTGATGTCACTTCTTTCAGTCTGCTGTCTGGGATGCGTTATTCAGTCATTTAAATTCAAATACTGCCACAAGCGGTAATTATTGACGTCTAAGCAATATGAGCAGAAAAGACATGCAATGTGTGAATTTTTTAAACAATTTCTTGTTCATGGTACATAAGTATTCACAATATTTCTTGCCCTGCAAGTTTCACGATGATCTGGTATGTTCAGCTAATCAGATAGCTGCTAGTAGCTGATTGGCTGATGACATCCATATTCTTTAAGGTATCTTTTGTTCATTGCAAGGGCGGTTAGTGGCATTTACACAGATTTAGTGTACATGCAGTCAACCGCATTAATCAGTTGAAAAGATTTGAACATAAAAGCATTTTTGGGGCCTTTAAAGGCGACTCCAAAACTGACATACTTGATTGGAATCTCATACTTTGTCAGTGTGTTGAAGTTTACCAACTTTGGACAAAGACTTCACAATTCTAAAGCGATTTAAGATAAAGATAAAGTTATTTAAGTAAAATTGGCCAAGCCTACAAAATTTAAGGAAATGTTGACAACAATTATTGCAATACAGAATGGAAAATCATAATTCTAAAAAAAGTATGTTTTTCCCAACTTGGTCCAGGGATGGTCTATACCAAATATGGTGACTGTTAAAAAGGCCAGTGACACTTAGACTATTCCACCCTCCTTTACGGGGTGGTATATTCCACCCGCTATCTTTGAGTGGTATGTTCCAGCCCCCGAAGCAGACGGTCAAGGTTGATCAAGTTTGAGTTTCAGTATTTGAGCCTGTTAAGTGGTGTAAATCTATATACATGCCTTTCACCATTAATGTGGGTGGATTGCACTGTTTAAGAGGAAAAGTTTTACAAAGAATTAAAAATGGCAGAAATTAACATGTACTAATATGGGTGTGTCTTACATGGTTCAATTCTTCTGGACCCCCAAAATCCATCAAAAGGAGAATTTTATTTCTATGGCCAACGGGTCAGAAGTTGAGATCATGAAACACATTGTGCCTCCCTATAGTGCAACCATCTGGTTAATCAAAGTAATTTGCAAAAGGAATGTTCATGGTTCATGGTTTCATATCCTTAACAACACTCACTCAAATTTTCATGATGATAGGCGACCGTTAAAGTGAGTAGAAGAGCGACTGAAATTTCGCTGGCTGATGTTGGCTGATGTTGATCAAGTTGTTCGAGCTATCAGTTTGCCCTTGTAGATTTTCATGGCAACCTTGACCAATATGAAGCCAAATTTCAAGTTTATTGGACAAATGGTTTAAGAGTAATGACCATTTGTTTGCTATAGTGCCACCTATGGATGCATTTATACCAAATTTGGTGCACTGAAGTTGCATGGCTTGTAGATGAGGAATCTCAAGTTTGGTAATGATTGGACATTGCGTTAAGGAGTTACAGCTCCTTATATCATTATAAGCCGTGCCCACAAAATTCATTGGCTTACTGCAGCCACATCTTTCAACATAGCAACTGTCTTGATGTAAAATTTAAAGACCTTCATCAGAGGATCCCCTGTACCAAGTTAATGCAAATGGTTGCGTTGACTTGAAGGATATAGATTTTTAAAAATTTAGAAAAAAATTCAAAATAGCCAAAAGCCAGTACAGCACATCATTTTGGTCCTAGATGTTTTTTGTTCATATGGACCCAAGGAGTCGGAGGAAAAAAGAATTTTGATTTTACCCCGAACAGTTCAAGAGTTATAGCTCAACACGCGTTGTGGCTCTCTATAACACCACCATCTGTCCAATCTGGGTATTTTTTTCAATCTGAGGAGCAGGTTAATATAGAAACCTATGTACCAAATTTTGTAGCTCTACCCTCTACAGTTTTTGCTGCGAAAACACTTTTATGGGAGAAAAAAAATCAGAACAGACACAATAGGGCTCCAGCACTTTGTGCAGAACCCCAAATACTCATAATCCAAAGATATACAATAGGGTTCCAGCACTTTGTACTTCGACTCTTAATAATACTCCAAAGAATTGCAAATCAGGTTCCAGCCTAACCAGTTAGTGATACTATGCAGGTTTTGAGTTTGCAGTCAAATTTCATCTGATGTCTACTATTGTCATGGTTTGAGAGGTGTGCGTGTTCTTTGGTTCTTTCTTTGCGGCTCTCATCCCGCGATGATATCGAATTCCTGGGCCATCGAATTCTTTACCCAGCTGGTTGATTGAGCTGGGGCGGCGCTTCCCCAGAATCTTTATAAGCAGGATGTCCTGCATGCCTACTTCGCTAGAGTGTCTGTGTTTAGCTTTGCACTACAGCCAAAGATATCTGTAGTCAGGTTTTGTATGACTTTCTATCTTCTTATTTTTGGAGGTTCTTCTCCCTTTTTCTATCTCGCATTGCTTCCGTAGTTCAGACTACTATACTTCCTTTGGAAGTGCGAGTACTTGCATTTGTCCTTTATTTGTTGTCTGTGTTTGTACTGTGTTCGTGCTACTCTCTTTCTCGCTGTCATTGCGCTTGGCCTCCTTATACTACCGGCCATTACAACTATATCATAAATTCCATGTGAAAATATGTGCAGTTTGAAGCTTGGAGTTTTTTGTTTTTTTTTGAATATCATAAGCATAAATTAGTAATCTCTTTGGCAATGGTAAAATCTGTCGTGATGTATACTGAGTCAAAAAAGAAACTTCACACTCATAAATTTCTAAATATTTTGAAACTTTTAATAAGAGTTTTATTATCACTTAGCGTAAATGCGTTGTCAAAGACATCATGACGCACATCAAGTCCGACGTGCACAGGTACGTAGCACGTGCGAGCGTACTTTAAGCTTAAACCATGTTTTCTCGTGTTCCTAGTCACGTGACCATATGAGAGATGTGCAACTGAGCTCACCTTACCACGTTAGAGTGACATCTCCGAAAAACAAGTTTTTACAGTTAAATATTCGTTGATTTTCAATGCCATGGCTGTCAAACATTCAGCGTGAACGTGCCATTGGCATGGCTCCAACAAACTGGCACCACAGCTGACCGACCTCGTTCTGGTAGCCCACGTGTGACGTCAAAAGCAGAAGACCGACAAATTGTCTCAATTCATTTGCATAATCGATTTGTCACTGCAACGTCCACCAGGAATGAATTGTTTAGAGGTCGTGTGACTGCCCAAACCATAGGTAATCGCCTGTGCACTGCTCTTATTCAAGTTGTAACTTACCATTTTTACTCTTGGACATTTTCTTCACATTTCCTGTGGAACTGGTTACATTATGGACATTATTTTTATGATACACCATCTTTAATGAGAACAGAATTAAATAAAATCATTATTTAAAACCTAATTTCTTGTATGTTCAACTTATCAACCTCCAAACGAGTGTGAAGTTTTTATTGTGGCTGAGAATATTTAGCATGCAGACTTAATTTAAAAAAAAAATGGCAAAGAGGGAATTAATTTTGGTGAAATAGCCATACAATGACATAATTTAAAATGTTCAGTTTTTGACAGTTATTTCAGCTTTAACTAACTGAAAATTTCACTCTTCTACTGTCTTGTTAAAGGCTGTTGAAACTGCCACAATATCTGCTACACATGCGCACCATGCTGGAAAAGTGTTGCTTTTGTAACCAAAGGTGGATTCCAATGTCCCTCACAAGGGAATTGTCGGTTTGACCTCATGCCATGTGAAGCTAAATCTTTTTTTTTTTTTTTTTACCACCTCAAATGCGCAAGTCTTGGCAGTCTTGGGTAACGGTAAAGCAAAGATGGGAAAAGATTCAGATACAAAAGAACATGGTGGCATTTTCTTTAGATCCAGAGCATGCAAAACGTGATTCTGATTGGATGCACAAAATGACAAGGTGAGGTGAAAGTTTGTTTTAATGCTTTGAAAAAGAAGGCATCAAAGGCAATGAAACTGAAATACTTTGGGAAACTTGAACATTCCTATGAAACAATATAATTTTAAGGGATTGCATGAAGCATATTAAAGTAACTGCCAATTTATTGCAATTTTTTCCATTCTTTGGCTGTTATTAAAAGCTGCAATTGTTATTTGTGGTGTGATGCGGTCAGTTGTAATCTTATGTTTTTTTCCCCATTATATAATACAGGAGTACTTCTTTCAAAAAACCTCTTGCAGTGTTCTATGAGGATTTTTTTCACAAGTTGGATGAAGTAAGAATGATTCTTTTGAAATCTCACATGAGAAGCATTTTTCACAGACACATGCTACCTCATAGCTACTCTGTCTTTATGCTTTTTGGAAAAATCATAACAATTTAGCTAAGTACATTTTTTCAGCATAGATTTTAGCTTATTGCAACATTGGTGAACATAAGTTTTGATACACTTTTGGACTTCATGGTGACAAAAGACCAATCCCGTATGTAAAAATATGTAACGTACTGTATGCTGCAGGCAAAGTATGAAAATCATTAGATTTAAGTAAATGTTTTGCCTGGCTTGTGATTGCAGAGGCACGTCATTTTTTAAAAATTATTTTTCAGCTGACTACGGAATTTATGTTATATCTGTGTCAATAAAATTAACATATACACATATAGGAAACATGCTAGTCATTGTGTAAAAAAAAAAAAGCACTGAATACTGGATATTTGGATGAGTCACACAGTTATTCATACTGTTGTTTTATAGACAGTGAAGTAGGACTGATCTTAAGGGAGTGCTTCTGTGATATTTGGTTTGGTTGGACATGTACACTTAAATCATAGCACATTTAAAAAAACCACACTTTAATATGCTGCCCATGTTTTAAGTATTTGTACAAGTATTTATCTTCCTATGATTTCTTCTCCTAATTTGTTGTATTACATAATTGCATTTTTAATTGGAATTTTCGTGCATGGTTTTGTTTTCCCTTTTCTGAAAGAAGCACCATCCAGGTGACTCTGAGACAGAGAAACTTTGACTCACTATCTTGTTCAGGGCTGTTACCGAAAATATGGATTCTGTGTGTTTGGAATGAGCTTCTACGATGCATTCAGACAAATGACACTTCCATAAAATTGGTATGTCTGTGCAAGTTTACAATGGGGCTTGGGCAGTCAAAATCTATGCAAATGAAATCCACAATTTACTTATTTGCCTCTCCTTTCATTTGAATCCATTTGAACATACTTTTTGACGATTTTATAACATGCCTTACATGTTTATGTTCACCAAAAGTAAGAGCCCTTATGCATTGGTTTTTCAGTTAACCATAAACCTTGACTGAATCCAAGACTCATTTTCTCCCTGATATCTCAATGATTCAGGCGCTACTGCCTATGCGAATGTTAATGGGTGTAAGTATTTGCCACTAAGGTGTCTTTGTCCCCCGCCATAAGATGTGAAATCGTGTCAAAATGAGCAATCTCTCGGTGAGACATTGAGAGTGACGCGAAGGTCACCAAAATCGACTGGCGCCGGGGTATCACCCTAATACATGTTCAGATGAAATTTGAAGGAAATCCGTCAATTCGTTCTTGAGATATCTCGCTGACAAGGATTCAGGACGTACGGACGGATGGACAGCCAGTCGTGAATACTATGTCCCGCCGCTTTGCGTGTTCCACACGGCGGGGGACAAACAAAACAGCAAAACACCACAAGGCTGTATTTACATTTATCTTTTAGCATTATCACAAACACTAATGTTCATTTCTTCATGAAACACAATGTTATGCTTGATCGAGCCAATTAACTAGTTTTATATTAACAATTTTTGAGAAATTAAAATATAAATGAATTAAGGAAATGAAGATATTTAAGCCCGATCCACCTCATGTGATTGGTTGCTCCCTTTAGGCAATAAATCTGTGCTGTCAGTATCATGTACCTAAACCAAGGTTGTTTATTTTTTGTTTGTAAATACACTGAGACTGGAGTGTTATTTTTTTAACCTGAATAATAAATATTGTGTTATACTGTACATTTCTCATTTCTGTCTTCATTTCTCCAGACTTGCATAAACCAACCGTTTAAGAGTCCGTATTTGCATCTAAAACTTTGTGGGAAGATATTTGTTCCGTGGGCAGTTTATATCTTGTGTTGTTACTGACTATTTTAATTATTACACTTCTTTCCCATTTGGCTACGTAATATTTTGGGAAAAGTCACATTTTGTTTGTCAGTCTGCACTGTAATCCAGTAAAAGAGATTTGAATTTATGTCTTCCTTAGCTTATAAGGCCCTTTAGCTACAGAACTACTGAGCTAACTAGGGCCTCATTTCCCAATGACAAACGATTGTAGGGCTCTAAGAGTTTGTTGAGTGCGATCTTATGAGGGTTCTTAGTTCTTCACATGCGTTTCCCGAAACAGCACTTACAGTGGGAGAGCACGCAGGGCTGTCAAGTATGTCTGAACCGTGCCGCTGCCCACTTGAATGGAGCTCAGAAGTTTAATGAACTGATTTTAGGCTATAGTAACCGATTTTACTGTTGGCCTACATAAGTCATATGATATGCGCAGTGAAAATACATAAAACACAAAGCATAAGTTAAACATATTACACAACAGAAGTAGAAAGTAGAGTATGTATGCTTCGATTGATTGGTCTATTGTTTGAGGCAGATGTTGCCCTCAATCACAAAATAAGACCGAGGTTCAAATCATGATTCTTCTAATGTAATGTATAAATATGTATATAGGCAACCATTTATTTATTTATTTATTTATTCATTTGTTCCATTATTTGTTTCTTATGATCATTCCCATTATTTTTAATTCTGTAACTGTTGTTTACTTTGCTAGGTTATTGTTTAATTGAAAGATCACGATTCAAGTTCCATGAATTACCCTTTTATTCACAAACAGCACCAGTGGTCATGATGAAAGTTATAGCATCAAGAGGTGGAGGCAGGAGGTAACTGCATGTTAAATGTGCAAAAGCATGATTCATGTATGATTATTGATGTTGCTGTTTCTTCCTCACTGGGCCCCTGCTCTGATGACTTGGTGTTCCCTTTTATATTTGGGTGTCTGGCTGGAAAAGTGGAACAGTCCTGGGAGACTCTTTAATACAGGATCCTGTGCAACAATTGCACAGTCTTTAGTCATTTCGCTCACCACATCCTGCTTTAGGTTTTGTGATTCACAGTCTTTTGTAGAGAAATTACATTCATTTTAACCAGGTATTCCTTTTTGACTTTCAACTATCCTATGCACAACTAAGGATTTTCAGTTCTGATACAAGTGCACGTCATAGCATATATGGCAGGCCTTTTCGTGAAAGGCCTGCAATTGCGCATACGCGCCTTTGTGCACCTAAAATTGCAATTTAGCTTAAGTCTTAAGCATAATATTCGTTGATGAACAGTGTGGACATAAGTGTTTCTTGCTGATGGATACCCAGCCATGGGAGAGTTCTTGAACCAATGGGACGACGCGTTGCATCAGCCAGTAAAAGATGGAGTAGGGCATGTCGCCCAGCCTTCCACTGTGAAAAAATGGATGTGGAAACTTAGGGCTAAAAAGCCGTAAAAATTGTCAAAAAGGAGTGGAAGGTGCGGGCTCTGGAAGTAAGCTTCCTTTTATCTATCGTAAGAAAGTTTTCATTGCTGAATTTAGGTTGTTTTCACGGTGAAACTTGGCGAAATCAATCGGTTAATCCTGCAAATTTTTGCTGCCAGATTGGCTCGATTCACTTCTCGACTGCAGTTTTTGCTGTAATTTGATTATTAAATTACTGAAACAAATCTCAGTTGACCAACAGCTGGCCGTTTTTTTAATCTCGATTCATAATTGTTGAACTCAGTTCTGAGCCCTTGCAGATTCAGCTGTCGCACTTGAGAGGTAGAAGTATGACCCACACAATAGACTGATGCTTGTACTTCACCTTATCAACAAACATTCAACTTCGTAGGTAATGTATTTATGTCATAGACCTGGTTCATCTCATTTTTGTACATGAGAATTTAAGTCCCAGTATCATTTTATTGTTTGCTGTAGCAATCATGAAGTAGAAAATTCTCATGGACTACAATAGTGTGTCTCAAATAGGCACCATGAGGAAATAACATCAAATTAAAGCTGCAAGCAGCGTTGAACGGGCCCTCGCCCCCTTGCGCACATTGGGGCTGTGGTGAGATCCTGGCGGGTGCAGCTCTGCACTCATGAGCAATGGACAGGTCAAGTGCTGGCCCCAACCTGAGAGAAAGTGTCGAGTGAATCGGACAAAGCTGAAGGAGTCATGACAAGTTGATACTTCATCCACCTGGGGGCCCTCAGAGTGTAACCGAATGTGGGCAGGCACATTCAGGGGCAGACCCTAAGCACAAATATGAAGTTTTGAGCAAATCGGCCAATTTCAACGTAAAATGTGGCATTTCCTGTTTCCTCAAGGGGGCGCCATGAGTTAGATTGCTTAGCAGCACATCGAGGCATTCGGGGGGGGGGGCTTTTACCATGTACAGGAATTTTGAATCCATTTGGATGAAGTATGGGGGAGAGAGAGCTGCTCGAATGTGTTTGGCGAGGCATCTGAAATGGGGACACCATGGCGGCCATGCCAATTTTGCGACAGATATGCAGAGCACAACTTTTGATCAGCATGGTCTCTTGATGATCTGATATAAATATTAGGTGGAATCACTAGGAGGAGTTCGTTAAAATACAATGTGTGGAAATCGGGCCAAAATGACATGTTAAAATCAAAATGGCTGACTTCCTGTTTGGAGATGACCAATAGTGCCAGACACTTTTTGGTTCGTATCGGCAACATACACATGTGTACCAATTTTTATCTTCCTTTTCCGAAAAAACCCCTATGGGGAGGGGTTTTTCAAAATTTCAAGGGGCCGCTATCGAGGCATGTTGCAGCCCTCATGAGCAACGCCCCAATCAGATTGACCGGCATATCAATTTCAATGATGATGCGAATTCGTTAAGAACATCAAAAACCCAATCGTATTTTCATGGCGAGGGATCCATAGTCACCGCGTTACCACACGAACGCCATGACTCGAAACTTCACAGCATTCATAAGGTAGCTAAAACATTTTTTTCTACATGTTGTAGAGGGGGAAAAAAGTTGATGGGTTCAACTATATGTCATCAGTACAAGTGAAAGTAAAAACTGGTCACTTCCTGTTAGCGGCCACGCCCACTGACTTACAGACCTGCAGAGCACAACTTTTGATCAGCATGGTCTCTTAATGTTTACTGATAAATCTGGCTTTGATTGGATGAAATCTCTAGGAGTGCGTTAAAATACAATGCGTGGAAATCAGGCAAAAATGACACGTTAAAGTCAAAATGGCCGACTTCCTGTTTGGAGTGTGCGACCGCACAAAAATATCAAATTTCGGATGGGGCCGGACATATGTGAAAAGTTAGAGGCGTTTTCACCATTGGGAAAGGGACAAAATTGCCCTTTGAATTGTTGTAAGAATAATAATAATAATAAAAATAAAAATAAACAGTACGATTACAATAGGGTCCTCGGACGACTTTTAGTCAGCTCGGGCCCTGATAAAGAATTGAGTTGAATCAGCTATTTTTGTTTTCATATCTGCTGTTAATCATTTACGATTTCATATGTTGAGTTTTTCATTCGTGCTTACGGAAAACCGCTACGTTACAGTCCAATTCCAACAGACTATCACAACAGATACCTTGTTTTTCCTCATTACTTGAGACCACAAAACCAAATAAATTGCTTCGGTTGGAGTGTTGGGTCCTCAATTTATCATGGCAAAGCAACAACACTATTAAACACTCTTAGTTTCTAAATAAAAATCAATTTAAAAAAAAAAACTTCTCATCTCCTTTCTTCCCACAGTAGCAGAAGCATTCAATCCCTTGGTACATCAGCATTTTTCATTGTGACTTACCTGAAGCGGATATAAATATTGTCCCTCTTTCCAGATTAATAATATCAAAAATTCAAAATAGTTATTAAACTGACACCTACACTGCCAGACCAAAAAAATTCAATGCCTGGATTTAACTGAGTAAATAGGTACAAGCTCTCCATTGGGTAATTACTGCAGTGATTCATATGTTTTGGTTGGCAAAAAGTTATTTAACTCTAACTTATGCTGAGTTTCTTCTCATTTCTTGAACAACCATGTTGAATGACAGATCCTGTTGTTGTGGAAAAGATGTGACCCTGTTTCAGAAGGGTCAAATTATTAGCCTGCATAACGCAAACGAAACAACTAAGGAAATTGCTGAAACTACTGAAATTGGGTTAAGTCAAACGCTGGCTACTGGTTTTGCTTACTTGGTCAAGGCGCTGCAATTTGGAGCAGTAGTGACCACTGTGACCCGGGCTCAAACCCTGGTCATACAATGGCAGTGGCCAGCAGTGGTCGGTAAGCCTTTTCATAGCAACACACAATTGGCTGTGCACTGCAGGTAAATAAATTTGGAGGGGCTGCCAGTAAAATTCTTCGGGGTCATCCATTTTCTTCATCATTTTCAGGAGAATACAAAGAGTATTCTTTTCACTTAACCCCCTACCGCCTCAAAAGGGTACAAAGAGAAAGTGAGAAAATGATGATCACGTGACACCATTTGAGACCCATTCCAGCAAATGATTGTCATTTTATAATTATTTTAAAAAGCGTATGCTGGGTTCTGCTCAGCTTTGACTCCCTCCCCACCAAACTACTCATTATTCTTGTTCTGTATAGGTGAAGTGTAACGTCCACACCAAATATGAAAGTAATTGGTCAAAAATTGTAGCCTGAACTGCATCCACAAGGAAATCTCTGTTTTACCACTAATTTGCATATTATGCAGCCAATATTGTTGCCATGGAAACTGAAATCAATAGGTGTTATAAGTAAAGTGTAACACATGTCCATACCAAATATGAAATGAATCGGTCAAAAATTGTAGCCTGTACTGCATCCACAAGGAAATCTCTGTTTTGCCACTAATTTTCATATTACTTATTTTCGGCCAATACTGTCGCCATGGCAACCAAGATCGTTAGGTGTCATTAGTGAAGTACAACACAGGTCAATACCAAATATGAAAGAAATCGGTCAAAAATTACAGCCTGTATAGCTTACACAAGACAGTGTCTACAGACGTGGATGTGCATGCTGCGGCGGCGGCGGAGACGACACACGTGAATTTATAGTAGCCCGACTTTGTCCGGGGGCTACAATTACAACTCATTAAATTCTGAGATAGCAATTGTGGTTGGATCCAAAACCATTGGACACAGTGGGTCCCCAAGACCAAGTTTGGGGTGACCAAGCCACTGCATTATGGTTCTCTGATATAGGGGTTCTATGTAAAAAATTATTTATTGATGGTGAGACCAAATTTTACCAAAGAAACACTGAATGAAAGCTGAGAATCACATGCGCATAGTTTGACAACAAAATATACAAAAGTAAATTGCGTACCATTCAATTCGGAGCCAGAAGAAAGGAAAAAATATCTTTGCTCCAACTTTACATATCAGACAGTACAAATCTGATTGGGGAGTCAATCTCGCTCCCTCATTCTTCCGCACTTTTAAATGCTCTGCCAGAGCTAAAATAACTTGATGTCGTGTATTTTGGTTATTGCAAAACATCTGAGTTGAGTCACAGTAGCGGTGCTACATTTTTTAATGCCAGCCAAAATGAAGCTTTTTGAATCGAATTTCAAGATTAGGTCAAAGGTTGGTGATAATTGCTTCATGCCTGACAGTGATCCAGGAATTTAACAAGCATTCCTCTGCAAAGGAGGCCCTCCAATCCAGCCCAAAGCTGACATGCCAGACAGCCAGCAGAGGTGATAAACATCTAAATGGTGACCGACGAAAATTTTAAAGATATCCCTGTAGCAGAAAGCACTCATTGCCATTCCTGAATGACTGTTTTTTTTTTGTGCTCCAGGGGATACCAGCCAAATAAGTGCTGGGTTATTTCATTAAGAAATCTCTAATTTTTTAAGTTTTCCTGAATCCTGTTTTTTCATCGAGCATTCTAAGGAATTTTCTGTCTGACAGTCTAAAGGACCCACAAACAAGAAAACCTACCCATTTTACAAGGCTGGTAGTCGTCTTATCAGTATGCATGTAGTAAAAGAAGTTTGGATCCGCAGTGACTTTTTCATCCACGCCATTGCTCAACAGAGAAACTGCCAGTCAACTGAAGCGTCCATCTTCAGGGGAAATGGAAGTTGCTAGTCAACCATTTATCACCAATCAATTTTGATGAAGGTTCACTCCATGGAAACAGCAAAATACTTGGAAATTCCAATTTTCATATGAAGTGCCCCTTTAAAGAAATGCTTTCATCTGATTTTGCAAATACATTCCTCATATATCGTTTTGATCCAGACAAGGAACCAAATGCAGTCAGATTACAATCTAATGAAGGTGTTTATTGATAGGAAAATGGTACAGCGTAGCAAGAGCACAGTTTGTTTAAAATCGTTTAATAGGTTGGGTAGGGGGCATATCCAGGCGCTGAAGCCAGATGGTGTTTACCCAGAACTGTCAGAAAGTAGGTCCGAGGGCCTGAGCAGGAACGCAGTCCCAATACTGGTGACTGATGAAGGCTAGGGAGGTGTTCCTAGTAAACTGAGCAGAGGAATAAACTGGAGTGGCAGGTTAACAAGAGTGTGATTCCAGTCCTGATGACTGGCGTTAGGGCTTGGGAATTAGCCAATTAATAAGGCTTTGAAAGCACTTCTGAATTTTACAATCATAAAAGGAAGCAGCAATTTCCAAAGACGACTCTCAAACTAAAGAATAACTGACTGGTTGCTTTAGGGCATATAGCAAAAACAATCCAATCTGCAAGACTCAAAGTCAGGTTATGCACACCACAGGTACATGGGAGAAAGGCACACAAATGTATAACACCTGGAGAGGGAAGTGCGCGAGAGGCTGAACTAATTAAAGGAGATGAAGAACTAATTAAATAAACATGCAGATTTCCGGATGAGAGGAGGAAACAATTAAGCTCACATGAGGATTGTGACCTGCATTTTATTTGCAAGAGGTACATGTTTCACAAACTCCTCTTCAGTTATCATACGTTTCTTGAATGCTAGATGATATGCTCCCTATAATACTTCTCTCAAAGATCCACAGAAAATGTTTGTACCGTGGACCATTAAGGATCACTGTGTGGCATCTTCCAAACATGCTGTGAGGAATTACATTTATTTAAAGGTTGAGCTAGTAAGTAACAAAATGAATTTGTTCACCACCACACATAAGCAATGCCTTGAAAAGCTGATGAGGGCCAATTCATTTGAATAATATGAGTGACAGATTAGACCTCTAACAAAAAGTATCAACTCTGCACCTTTTCCTCTTTTTGCTTTACTTCCAGCGTCATACTTTTTTTTTTTTTTACAATGCATACTTGGGAATGCACATGGCTAGCGTTCCATCCCCTTTAAGTCTACCCTGGGGAGATTCATAGACTAAACAGGAAGCCCGGCTTGCTACCCGATCGGGAGAGACCATACTCATTCCTCATTCCAAAAACCAGGATGGCATAATGAATACTTGGGTAGCTCAGGAGCTAAAACTTTCCCACACTGAAATACTATACATGTAAAAAATTATTCTGCATTATCTGTTGAATAAAAAGTTTTTTTTTTTTATTCACAGACGGCTTGGTTTGTATTTCAAAGAATACTTAAATCTATACCTGTAGTATATTTGGAATGTAACAGAGTATTCTGTTGTTGTGCATCCACAGGAAAGGGAAACTCAGTTAATACATTGCCATAAGAATTCAACATATAAAATTTATATAGCTGTGAAATACAAAGCATGCAGCAGGTATTGTATGTCTCCTAAGAATGGGATGGAAATATAAAGCCGAGCCTTATTCCAAACAACAATAATAAATAATTTAACTATCAACCGTGACGGTATCCTCTGCTAAAATGCTTTTCCTGCCTTTCGCAGCCTAAAGGCATCTCCAGTGGTCTTTTTTCACTTTTGCATTTCTATTTATTTAGCTGTCCAGTCCATATGTTACACCATAGCACTGGAGACAGAGGGTGAAAACAATGCTTAGCTCTCTAGTACCGATGCAACACGGGCCTTCTTCCTTTTCTGCGGTTGTCGAGGCCACCTTTGTGCCCAATACACTGGCTAACTAATGAGATAATTATACTTTACTAGCCTCTCATTTTACTTAAATCTGTTGTCACTTCAAAAAATACATGAACAAACTAACGATGCTATCCTCGAAACAAAGAAATTACCCAAGAGTCTGTTTGTTGGGGTTTGAAAATTTCATTGATATCATTCCCATGGCAATTTTGTCATGCTACTTGTCTGAGTCAGCTCATGAAGCACTTTCTTGCATGCGCTTTGCACCCATTAATGATTTATTTCACTGTCGTAAGAGCACAACAAACATAACACAGTCTGCTTAGTAATTAGCAGAGCCTAGATTCATTGCGATTTCAGTATGCCTTATTCAATGAATTACGGCAAAAACATTACTGTTTCAAAAATCATTAAGAGAGAGGAAGCTAAAGCAAAGGACAAACGTTTGATAACACAAATTTGGCACCTGTCAATGATGAATTGAAACTCATTCACTGCAAATGGCAACATAAAATTAATCGTAAAAGCCTGTGATAGGTTGAACAAACAATGAAAAAGTGATGCTTATGGAGGAATGAAAAATCATGCACAGAACTTTGATACAATACCTCTTTCGAAAAAGGTGTAGTAATGATGGATTATTATATAGCAGCGGGATATGGCTGCATGTCGCCACTCATCACAACTGCAAAAACACAAATTCAAAACATCGTGACGTGATTCCCCAGCCATCCGAGTGAATCCAAGCCGAGCTCCAAGGAGGCCATTTTTTGGCAGGTGGGATCGGAAAAACAGGTGGATATGATTACAAGCCACAGTTCATATCAATTTCAACGGCAGGAAAATCAGCCTCTGTATTTCTACCTTATGCAGACATTTTAACTCTATTTTGTTTAATCCATAAATATTCATCCATTGAAAACAAGAATTTGTGTCATATAATGCTGTGGAAAAATATGTGGCCTCTTCTTGATTTCTCTGGTTTTTCTTATTTGTCATATTTAAATGATCCAGACCATTATTTTCATCTAATTATAGACAAAGACATGAGATAGCATAAAATGTAGCCGTAAAAGGATCATTCAATTTATTGAAGGTCAATATTTATTCAAAACATATACCACCCATGCAAAAAACAAATTATTTCCCCTTATACCCAATACCTGGCTCTGCCACTCTTGGTGATAAAACCAGTGATCAAACGTGCAATAACTGAGTATTTTCCATCACAGTGGACAAATTTTCACTCACTTCTCTCTGCAGAACGGTTTTGATTTAGCCACATTTTTGGGTTTTGACACATTTACTGCCTGTATAAGGCTATGCCACAGGACCTCAATTGGATTCAAGTCAGCAATATGACTAGGCCACCCCAAAATCTTCATTTTGTTTTTCTTGAGCCATTGAGGGGAGGGCATGCTTGTGTGCTTTGGATCATTATCCTGCTGTGCAAGTCAACTGCACTTGAGCTTTAGATCACAAACTGATGATCCCAATACCTTCAAGATTTTCTGGTAGAGGGCAGAATTCATGGTTCCATCTATTATGGCAAGCTTCCCACGTGCTGATGCTGCAAAGCCGCCACAGACCATCACACTTCAACCACTATGTTTGACTGTTGGTATGATATTCTTATTGTGGTATGAAGCATTTGCTTTACGCCTGATGTAACAGGTGTGATGGTCCTGCTCTGCAGTCCCTCCCCCCTTGCTCTCTGCACCTCCACTTCGAGCCATACCTGTTGCTCGTTGAGGTGGAGGTGCAGTGGAGAGCATTGAAGCACTGCCAGTTGCATTCTGATATCTAGAGCCCTGTCAGGGTTTGCTGCTGCTCTCCTGGTCGTTGAAGCTTTTGTTTAAGTTTTTATATTCTCATTATATTTTCGTACTCAGCCTGTGCATGTGGGTCCCTTTCTGTTCTGGGTTCATGGTCCCACTGCCCGCCGTCTTCTTGCCTTCTGCCGGTGGGACCAAACCATGACAACAGGACCCATGTCTTCTAAATTCTTCCACTTTTGACATTAGTTCACAGCATGAATTTTACCAAATGTAACACCAAGTGTAATGGTGCGATCAGGAACCAGTCGCGAGAACCAGGAATGCAGTAGAGCTTGTTTTATTAATAAAAGGGGAGGACCCCTGCAGGGCAGAAGGCAAAACTACAGAGTCCACAATCCAAAAGTCAAAAGTCAAAATCCAGTTGGGCAAAAATAGTATCAAAAACCAGGGCAGCAATCACAGTAATCGTAGTCAGACAGAAATGGGTCTGGTAGACAGGAATAGGAATCAGAGAAGCAAGCCAGAATCCACAGGACGTAATCCGAATCGTTACCAGGGCAGCAAACAGAGATCTCATAGTCGGGCAGAAAAATGGTCAACACACACAGATGCAACAGTAATCCAAAAACACAAAGCCAAAAATCAAAAGTCAGGCAATCCAGTCAGAAAGATTAACACTGAGAAATCAAGGCGAGAAACATGGCATGAGAAAACTAGGGAGAACGATCTAACAAGAGAGTGAAACAAACAGACATCTTATATACACATCCGGGGTAAACACATGACCAGGGAGAACAGGTGCAGTCAATGGTAACAATGATCAGGGAGAGACACATGAGGAATAAACTAATTACATGAATTTGGCTGTAGCCAAAACGCAGACAGGGATCACAAGACTAACCTAAGTACAAAACAACAGCTCCGGTTAAGGAGTACTAAAGTGCCAAGATAAAAGAAAAGGAAAGCACAACGTATCAGTGGAAATCCACAGAAACTTGCAGCAGAGATAATTAGGGATAGGCAAGGAGGCGGAGATTAGAATTGAGCGACTGCTGAGAGATCGTTAGTCAATTAGTATGTGCAGCTATACAATCCCGAGTGCATGTTAGAAAGTTAGTAAAAATATACAAGATTAGTGTGGTTAGTAATTAGCAAAAACAATAAACTGTTAGTATGTATGTTAGTAAGACAGTAAAAGAGAGAGGAAGGAAGAACACAAGATAATGAAAGAAGATTGAAACCCAGAAACCATTAAATCACTCGAATGAGTGGCACGCAAGACAAGGGACCGTGAGCAAAGATCCACACATGACAAGACAGGGGGGACAAAGTGCAAAGCATGGAAATGAAAACATGGCATGGAAACTAAATGATCTACACATGAAAAATAATAAACAGGAAATCTAAATTACCAAAACACAATACACAATCCTAAGAATGGTCAAAGGGCAGGCAGTGGTCACTAAAGACAGAAATCCTAAACATGGCTAGGCCAGGCACAGAACTTAAAACATGACATGCAGAAAGCAGAAATCACAACAAAATGTTTTTTGAGATAAGCCTTCATGATTTTTAATTTTTTTTTGCTCAGCAGTGGTTTTTGCCGTGCTGTTTTTCCTCGGCCTCTTCAATATTGTGGAATCGTGAACATTTATCAAAGCTCAGGCTAATCAGGTGTGACCTCGGAGATGAGCTGTCATTGCACTGTTGCTTGGAAGAATTTTAGTTGGCTGGCCATCATGGGAAGGTTCACTTCTGTTCCAAGAATCTCCATTTCTAGATTATAGCTTTCACTGTAGTTCAATTGAGTCTCGGAGCCTTAGAAATAGCTTAGTAACCCTTTCCAGACTGATAGACGTCAACAAATTTGTTTCTAAAATTTTTTCAGGTTGTACCATCTCATGCAACTTTTTGCCTGCTTCACATGGCCAGACAGGTTCTACAAATGTGATGCTGAGATTAAACACAGCTGGCAGTATTCATGCCTGATTGTGTCTATTGAAATTCAACGCAATTGTCAATTAAAGCTACACAAAGCAAAATTGTGTATCTTTTTTTTCCAGCCAAATGACCCTTACAATAATAATCGTGTTGCTCTCTTTCCACCATATTTTTTAGAGCCAACCAGCTATTGTTGCCTGTTTTGTGTTTACAAAATTTCTATGCCGGTCTGACAATAAGCTTCTCTTCTGCACCCTCATGTTGCCACTCCCATCTGCTGCACAGGACTCCTTAAAAGTTGGCATTTCATTCAGATGGGTGTGATTTTGCAAAACACAGTAGTGCACGCCTATGCAAGCTCTCTAAGCCAGTGCTCTGAGTGTGCATTCATACCTCTGGCTAGCTGATAAAAAGAGTGAAACTGATCCAGTAAACAGTAAGATTTAGTAGTCGGTAAGGAAGTAAAACAGCTGATGGTAACCTTAGACAACTGATCACTTGAACTGTAACTTTGCTTACTCACTACCGCAAGCTAAAGCAGCTGACCAGCCAACCAGACATGGCTACATAGCTCCCATTTCAAAGCACTCACAATACTTCCTAGCTAACACAATGGAATAACAATAATTCATATTTATTTTTTTCAATGGATAAGACTCAGAACTTGAGCGTTGCTTGAGCATGAACTCCTGCATGGTCCCAAAGGGAGAAGGGGAAGGATTGAGAAATGTCATTAAATTTACAAAAGTAGTTGTTTTGGGACCATCTAGTACTCATAAATCGCAAAGTGTACGTTTTAGTTTGTTTATTTAGTTGATGTAGTGACTAATTTAAAAAAAAAATTTTTTGGGGGGGGAGGGGGATTACTTTTTCAGATAGGGGCGAGTAAAGTAGGGTAGGTTTTAATTCTTCAATAAATTAGTTAATTGAATCATTTATTGATTTAAAAACTGCATTTTTTTTTTTGTTTTTTTTTTTTTTTTGCCAAAGATTAAATTCCTATGATGATCTTAAACATTTTAGCATCATAAGTGTGCAAAAATTGAATAAATCCAGAGGGAGGCAAATACTGTTCAACAGCCATGTATTTTCCCAAATTCATTACATCAACAGGACTTGGCAAAGATTGTCTGTGCAATGGATATTGCACAAAAAGAATGGAAATTAGTCCTGCGGCAAAAAAGCAGTGAAGCAGCAATAATTTTTTTTGTGAATTTCTGGAATGTTTTTGAGGTTCAAATGCTTTGCCCAGAAAAGGTGGGCGGCAAAAATAGCATAATGATATGTGTAAAAAAAGCCTTAAAATGATAGTTGACAAAATCCCAGTTGCTAACCACAGGGTTGAAACAATCATGGTTTTTAAATTACTGTCATGTGTAAACATTGCTTCCACATGTGCCCGCTGTTTTAATTGCTAAACCATCCTCGAGCATACTGACACCCAGCTTTCTTTGAAATGCTGCAAGAAAGGAAGGATCACCACACTGGTTTTCCATCAAGACTTTTTTCTTTAACGTTTCCACATTTACACAGGTCACAGACTAAAGCCAGCCAACTGTCATTCACAATAGCCGCCATCTCTGCACTATGAGTCAGTTCATTGATAATGCAGTTCAAGTCTGACAATTTGTTGTGATATAGTGTAGCCAGTTTGTTACCTCAAAGTACATTACTTGTGTGAACTTGCTGGAAAAGTGCCCATCACTCTCTCCAGAGGATCAAGCCTGAATATTATGTTTCTTTTGGGTAGTGTTTGAATAAAATTGTTTGAATATAATTTAATTTTTGGAGAGTAGACATATTTCTAGATCAAGGCCCTGCATAAGGCTCCAGAAGCATTTCTGAGTAAAAGCAGGGAGCCAGACTTTTTAGGTACGCTGAATTCGACTAGCCCTTTTCCCAAGCTGAATTTTGAGTTTTTGATCATCAAATTAGCGTAAACAAAATGGCTGCCAAATCATTATACCCCGCAGATGTAGATTCCTGCAGACAGGGAGCTACTCTATTTGTGCATGCAGTTACACTATTCTATCAATAGGTAGCACACCCGAACCAGTTATTGAATATTCACGACACAGCCATGCCTGTTACTGATTTAGAATATGGATGAGTTAAGTCCCATCCCTGTTTCCTAGGAATTGTACGAATTAAACTCCTCAGCCAAGCCTGATGTGCAAACTGCCTAAGATACAATGTATTTGCCCGTAGTATTTATCCAGCAGTTAACAAAAATGATCTCTTGTGACAGAAAAAAATCATTGTAATTTGTTGCAACCACTTCAGCAATAATAGGCCAAAGGTATCTCAATTAAGTAGTGAAAAAAAAAAATCATTTTAATGAAGCAAAAATTCAACATGGTATTGATACCATATCATTCTACAACCATTATTGTCATCAGATATTAAAAAGCACATGATTCCTCACCATTGAATTACACGTAGATTCACCCATCAACAAATTCAGTGGTTCCGTACAACCTCATACTATGCCTCACTGATCCAGTCTCTCTAATACTTGCTCAGTCTTATCTGCGTAAAGCACAGTCAGTATAGGTCACGCCCAGCAGAACTACAACCCAGTAATTATCTATTGATTGATGAGTTTTTATCCAATTCTGGACTTTCCATAGTAATTGAAAGGCTTCGATTGGACCCTCAGAAAACTATTAAAACCCTTGCGTAACAGCAAGTTAGGTTGTACTCTCTCAAGTGCGCTTAGCAGAATGAAGTGAGTACAAAGAAAAAAAAGACTTCTAAAACCAACCTAGAAGCGCCTAGGTTGCATTTCATTAACCTAATAGCATAGTTGCCCAAGTCATATTTGAACTTTTTTGGAAAACAAGAAAAAACACAATTTTTAGCAAGCACTTTGGTATTTCTTTTTTTGATTTTGCAACAGTAAGCCAAAAAATGACTTAGGCAATTATGGTATGAGGCTAATGATTTACACAATGGCAATTTGATTCCGATATGGATAATGGGAGTTCATCCGAGTGTAACAGTAATGGAGGGTCCCTCATACCAGAAGGCTCTGTTGCTCTGTTTAGCTGGAAGATAACTTCGAGAAGAAGTCAAGAAATTTGTTCAGGACAGGTTGATTGTGGCCGAAGAACACCTCAACATTTACCAAGTCATTTGAAGTTGTTAAACACACAAAGAGCAAAGACAAGATAACTGTTATGAAAGCAGGCAGAAATGTCCACCAACAACTAATTACTGCCCGTAAGACAGGTCAGCCAGTTGATTCACCATCTGTACTCAAGCAAGAGCATCTTCCAGTCCCTGTATCCTTTGCTGAAATGAATGGTACACTCCAAACTGGAAACATCACATTTGCTGATGTGATAACAGAAGACAGACTGCCCTGAGACAATTCAATTCATGACATATCATTTTACCTTATGGTGGACAAGCATTGGTAGTAGCTCTTAGGAAGCCTAATGCTGCTGTGACCTTTGTAGATCTGCATTTCCACCAATGTGAAAATAGTTCTGACAGCATGTTACAAATATACTCAGCAACAAAAGTTCCTGTGACGATATATAAAATTAAATGTTGAGGTACATACCTAAGTCTAAAAATAATTTGTGGTTCCAATAGAAAACAGACTCCTGTTACAAGTTCACAGGTTTAATAATCCAAATCGGTTACAGTTACGACATAATGACATGGGCAACATAGACAAGCGTAAATTACAATTCCCACATTAGTAAAGCATGCTACCTGCACCACTGTAGACGTAATTTTCAGTGATTGTGGGTTAAAATCAGACGTCTCGCGGATCTTCTGGCAATGATCCCAAAAAATCTGAGGCGGCGAAGTACAATCTGTGCCAATATTTGCCGAAGTCCTGGGATAGTTCTGGCAGTGATTTTTGCAGGTTGGAACAGATTTTGCAGGTGACGCTGGTAACTGATGGCGTGCCACATTAACGATGGTCTCTAAACAGCATTTTTTTGTTGCCAACGCTGCCATAAAGTCCAAATGGCATGTCTATGGACATTGAATTATCTTGCGACATCCCGTTGAGATGATCCAGCTTCAAGCATACCAACGGCTCTGACTTATTCATTTTCAGATAGGTGTGGCATCTTCAAACTTCAAGTATGGATGGACACGTTGTTTTTCCGTGTGGCAGTTGTCAACACTAGCAGGAACAATGCATATTGAATCCCTGCAACACATGTGCTTTTATACCCAAATTTAGGTCATCAAATGCATGATGTTTGCATAAAAGTCACCTTTTAGCGATCAAGGCATGCTTTTCTGCAGCTGATGTGTTTGTGTGACTTATTTTCATACTTTCATAACAGATTTGAACACCAGACATTTTTTTCTGCTGAACAACTCGAGAAAATTGGTGTCACGGTCACTTTTGTTGCTGAGTCTATTAAAGAATTGACATTGAGTGGTACAGGGAAGAAACAATCAAGGTTACAACCAGCATGCGACGCAGTAAAGCAGTGACAGCCAATCACACTGGTTGTGGAAGGTCGTGATGTACCTCTTCCACAGAATTAGTCAAATTTTCTGTCACTAGCTGATAATAAAGCCGATCTAGTACATTGAAAAACTGTGTTAGCGGCACCTAGGGTTAAAGACAACATAGTCGCCAAGGGATCTGGAGAGGAACTCGAGGTCAAGTCATCAAAAAATACAACTGATATGACACTTCTGAAATCAACACATAAAGAAGCAAACACAAGATTGGGGCTGCATGCTGTCCACGGCCACTTTAATACAACTGTTGTGTCTTCAAGGGACACTGATGTTCTCCTGCTTTTAGTATCTCACTTTCAACATACGTAATGCGAGTATCTCTGGATGATGTTGAGCACAAGAAGCAATTCTATATACAGTACCTATTGATGCAGTGTTCATTAAACTACCAAAGGGCTCAGCAGCATCCTTGCTACTATTTCACGCATTGACTGGGTGCGACACCTACCTTGCAAATCACACCAAATGATCATCATGAAAGGTCTTTAAAGAGCATCATGAATAGCTGAAAACTCGGTCATTTGTGAACTCGAGGGGGAAACCATCAAATCTTCAGAGAGATTTGTCAACAGAATTTTCATTGTGCACAGAAAAGACTCTGTTGATGCAGCACAAGATTTACTGTTCTTCAAGACGAGGAAACCAGAAGTCATGGCCTCAACAAGTGATGCGCTCTGTTTCCATTTGATGAGAGTATTCTATGAAGCAATGATTTGGAGAAATGCCCACTGCTTCCCCCTGAACACTGCACACCCTCTGAAAAGGGATGGAGTCTTGGGGAATCAGGAATGCAGTCCATACTGATGGCACTGATGGCCTATTCCAGGCAGTTGCCTCAAGATGGTAGTCTGTGCATGTCAGAATCAGTGCAAGACTTTATACTGCAAATGCCAGAATTCAAGATTATAATGCTCATCGATGTGTGCATGCCAGCAACAGATTAATGATCTGACTCACTGCATGATTACAATGCCTAAAAGATGTGAGGCATTCCTGAATATTGTTCATGCCGACTGAAATTTGTTTTGCAATATACAAAACCTAAAACCAGTGAAGTTGGCACATTATGTAAATCGTAGATACAGACAGAATGCAATGATTTAACTTATATTCAATTGAATACACTGCAAAGACAAGATGTTTAATGTTCAAACTGAGAAACTTTTTTTTTTTGCAAATAATCATTAACTGAGAATTTAAAGGCAGCAAAACATTGCAAAAAAGTTGGCACAGGGCCCTTTTTACCACTGTGTTACATCGCCTTTCCTTTTAACGACACTCAGTAAACGTTTGGGAACTGAGGAGACCAATTTTTGAAGCTTTTCAGGTGGAACTCTTTCCCATTCTTGCTTGATGTACAGCTTAAGTAGTTCAACAGTCCGGGGTCTCCGTTGTCGTATTTTACACTTCATAATGCGCCACACATTTTCAATGGGAGACAGGTCTGGACTACAGGCAGGCCAGTCTAGTACCCGCACTCTTTTACTACAGAGCCATGCTGTTGTAACACGTGCAGAATGTAACTTGGCATTGTCTTGCTGAAATAAGCAGGGGCGTCCATGAAAAAGACGTTGCTTGGATGGCAACATATGTTGCTCTAAAACCTGTAAATACCCTTCAGCATTAATGGTGCCTTCACATATGTGTAAGCTGCCCATGCCTTGGGCTCTAATACACCCCATACCATCATAGATGCTTTGAACTTTGCGCCTATATCAGTCCGGATGGTTCTTTTCCTCTTTGGTCCGGAGGACACGACGTCCACAGTTTCCAAAAACAATTTGAAATGTGGACTCGTCAGACCACAGAACACTTTTACACTTTGCATCAGTCCATCTTAGATGAGCTTGGGCCCAGCGAAGCCGGCGGCGTTTCTGGGTGCTGTTGATAAATGGCTTTCGCTTTGCATTGTAGAGTTTTAACTTGCACTTGCAGATGTAGCGACGAACTGTAGTTACTGACAGTGGTTTTCTGAAGTGTTCCTGAGCCCATGTGGTGATGTCCTTTACACAATGATGTCAGTTTTTGATGCTGTACCGCCCGAGGGATCGAAGGTCACGGGCATTTAATGTTGGTTTTCGGCCTTGTCGCTTACGTGCAGTGATTTCTCCAGATTCCCTGAACCTTTTGACGATATTACGGACCATAGATGATGAAATCCCTAAATATCTTGCAATAGCTCGTTGAGGAATGTTGTTTTTAAACTGTTCGGCAATCAGCTCACGCAATTGTTCACTAAGTGGTGACCCTCGCCCCATCCTTCTTCGTGAATGACTGAGCATTTCAGGGAAGCTGCTTTTATACCCAATCATGGCACCCACCTGTTCCCAATTAGCTCGTTCACCTGTGGGATGTTCCAAATAAGTGTTTGATGAGCATTCCTCAACTCTCTCAGTCTTTTTTGCCACTTGTGCCAGCTTTTTTGAAACATCTTGCAGGCATCAAATTCCAAATGAGCTAATATTTGCAAAAAATTACAAAGTTTACCTGTTCGAACATTAAGTAACTTGTCTGCAGTGTATTCAATTCAATATAAGTTGAAAAGGATTTGCAAATCATTGTATTCTGTTTTTATTTACAATTTACACAACGTGCTAACTTCACTGGTTTTGGGTTTGTATAATATATATAGCAATGTAGCAGCATGATCGAACTTTGCTTAGTGAGACAAAGATCAGACCAGATGGGTTGGGGTAGCTTTTTTTCCTAAATGAAAATGACTATTTATCATATTCAAAAGAACACCAGATGTGAACGGTGTGAACATTTTCATTATAACTTACCTAGATATTGAGATCTTGCTAAATGAGCATATTAATGATTTTGGACTAGCAATTATAACTTCTACATTTTATTACTAAACATCTTTAACCCAGTAAATATTCAAAGAAAATGCTTCAAATATGTCTTAAAATTTTTTTGACCGTACATCTTATTTACCAAGTTTGCCTAAATAAGAATAAAGTTACAGCAGGAAACAACTTTCCAAAAAGTGTCTAAAAATGGTCAATTTGGCTGCCATTTCGTTTGTGCTAATTAGAAGATCAAAATGTCAAAATTCAGCTTTGGGACAGGACTATTCGAATTTAGCATACCTTATTTATGTCATAATATCAGGTACTAGACGTATTTCTGAGAAATATGCACCCAAGAAGAATTTTTAGTGAAAGTGGAGACTTTTACTAAAAATTCTTCTTGGGTGCATATTTCTCAGAAATACGTCTAGAGTATTGGTTTCATGTGTTCCCAGCATTTTTGCGGATGTGATATGATAATTGTGACAATAGACAAATAAGATTGGACTTCCAGAACTAGGGGTGGTAAAAAAGAACTTCTTGTTAATTCAATATTTGTCTCATTCATAACCTCATCACAACTGAGGCTGGCCAAGATGTTGTGTCTATGGACTGAAGAAAATGGCGACTCTTGCATAGGTACCTCACTCCTTCAGTTTGTTAGCTTGTCTAATATTTTGGTCAAAAAAGTGTCAGTGCTTATTTTCGTGTCACCTCCTGATACGTCCCAGTTGTTTTAACAGTGACCCCACTGTCAATTCTGGGTAGACAGTGTCAGCTGCCAGCAACTAAACCTGGTCTGGAAATTTTTCTGTAAAGTGGCGTAAACATAATCCATAGGGCATTTCTGGAGTCATCTATTGAGGCACAAGAAAATACACCCACACATTTGGGCCCACAACGGTAATTACTCTATTGTTAGCAGACTGCTTGGATCTTTCTGTACTCCGCATTCAGGAATCATCTTTAAATAATTTGACGACATCAAACTGTCACTTCAAGGTTGGTGAAAAGATTAGGCATGATCATTAAATAGTCATAAAATTCTTCACAATCAGACGTCTGGCTTCCTGCACACAAGAAGCAGCAATAATAAGCTCGTTGTAAACATATTAAGTTGATGATACATAATTCAATGGAAGCAAAGCTAATAACAGATAAAATATGGACGCCGCAGTTTTCCACTGTCATCCATACATTTTTGCTTTTTCGATTTTTAGCTACTATGATAAGTCTTTTACAAGTGTCAGAAAGGGAAGAACACAGACACTGCTGAAGTCCTTTACATGTTCTAGATTAACGTGGCAGCGACTAACAATGCGTACTCTGTAATCCCTGATAGTGTGGTGAACTCGAATGTTTCATTGAAACCGATTACCTCAAAAAAATTTAGTATGCCAACTTAATGATCTTGTGTTCACAGCACTTAAAACGTCAAAAAATAACTTTACCTTATTTTCTTTAAGTTCCTTCTACACAGTGCAATTAAGTTGGCCTACACAATTTTTTTGAGGTAATCGGTTTCCACAAAACATTTGAGTTCACCTCATTATCAGGGTTTACAGTAGCATATAACCAGTGCCTGGAATCATTTAAGTACAGTGAACTGAACTGATTCTGCATGTGAGGTCATTTCTTCCCTTTTAAAATATGTTACCATAATACTTTAGGTTTTCCCCTTTTATGTGAATGAAAATGATTTATAATTACCATAGGTGCTCACAGATAACTTGTACATTGCTTCTCTTTCTGTATGGTTGACATAGAGTATTAAAAAATTCAGGTGAGTATGGGTGAGATTTTGGTTAATAGGTATGTGTAAGAACCTTTAAAAAACCTTCGCACATATGTGGAACTTAGTGATAATAATTTGATATAGTTTGTCTGTTGAACTGATTTACTGAGTTGAAGTCATGAAGGCATTCTTTTTAGGGAGCACCAAACTATTTTATAAATGGGGAGCCCTGCTTCTTATCCAGGGAAAGTCACATGACGGTAATTATGTAGTTTATCATCATGCATTTTTCACAATGCTTTTTTTATATTGGACATTTACCCAAGCACAAGAAGAGTAGACGGCTTCTTAAAATGTTGCAGCATATGCTTTTGATCAGACAGAGTCTGTCAATATGGCAAAACTGATGGATTGCTGAACATGGAGGAGATTATCTAAAGCAGTGATCGCCAGCATTTTACAGCATACAGCCCATTTTAGTACAAATTGATCTTATTCTCTAAACAGTGCTCCTCATTCACATTCATCTTATCAAGTTGGCATGTGTTTGTGGTGTATATTTTAAAAGTAAATAAATAAAATATCTGAAAAGCTTGATATTAAGATAAAAGCTGTGAAAATGACACACATGGGAAGGAATGGCCGCCAGAATAAATGAATAGTATTCATTTTACCTTGGGTGGCCCACACTATAAAAATGCTCATTCTCAAGTCCAAGTCTGAGCCCTGTGACTTAGTTTTGAGACTCAGGCCATGTCCGTACAACTTACTCACTGGCTACTTTAACTGTGTATATAAATGTGGATGACAATTTTGTTAGGACAAAATCTTGATGAGAGGCAAAATCTGTAAGTCCAAAACGATTTGGTCATGATCAAAGTTCTTGTACTTTTAGCTGTTTTTCTATCAGGGATGAGATTAGACAAATGCTGTCAGTGGACAACAGCAGGGTATACCCTTGGAAAAAATAGCTATGCTAATGTGAGCAGTGCCCCTCAGATCACATTGAGCCGTATATCAATGTGTAACTGTGAGTTTAATACCTACCACCATTTGGCATGAATTTCGTCATGAAGACAGTTCATTGATGATCAACTGTTTCGTGGAGCTTAGTAACTTTCTTTTGAGCGGGGACAACAAGATGATTTCAAGGCAAATTCAAGATGGCAGCTCTGACTGCCATATTAGATACTGGAGCACCACCAAAGGCTTGTGTAGCTACCAAAGCCCCAAGACTCACACTAAAAATGGCGATGATGGGCGATGGCGTTTTTTTTTATTTATTTTTTTTTTAATTTTATTTTATTTTTTTTTTTTAATTTGGCATCTCCAATCCCACCCGAATTTGGAATGCCCAACTGGGGAACTATGTACAAAGCTTGCTCCTATGCGACCCCTTGCTGCCAACTCAGGATAGTGAAGACAGTTCACGGCTCTCCTCCGAAGCACGTGCCTGTCAGCCACTGATTCTTGTACACGCGATGGCGTTTTTGAGTCAAAATGCGGAACTTCAAGATGACGGCTCAGACAGCTATATTGGACACCACAGTACCACCAAAATCAATTCTATAGCTATCTGACTCCGTAAATCACACCTAAAATGGGGTTGATCGATGATGGCGTTTGTGAGTTAATGCGCGTTGTAGGTATGTAAGGGACCACAGAACTACATTTCCCTTGCAGTCAACAGGAAACGGAAACATCCTATACAAAACCACCCGCTTTCCTTTCGTTTCTCCAATAGGATGAGCCTAAAAGCGATAAAATGGGAAACAGAACTCTTAGAATGAACTGGGTGTGGTCCCTAGTTCTCTCTTCTTGGCACACTTCCAACGGAGGAGGTCGCGCTGTCTCTTAGCGCATCTTCTCTCAAGGGGAGCTACCCTCCCCCTCCAGGGAAAGCCAGACTCTTTTCAAGCGAAAAGACGGCATTTGCATTGGAATTCACGCATCCTGCGAAATTTCATTTGGCCTATCTGCAGAGGGCTCACATCTCTGCGAACCTCCATTTAAGTTCAGGACTGCAGATCTCATTAAACTAGCTTATGCCCGGCGCTACTGCTAGTTGGACACGGAGCAACTCCGAAAAAGAACTTTTCCGAATCGAGTCAAAATAGCCTATGTAGAACTCCTATATTGCATGAGAATCTTTCACTTGGTGATACAAGCACCAAATTTGGCGCAAATGATGTCCAAGATGTACTTTTTAAGAAAAGTACATTATCCAGCTGAAAATCCAAGATTGCCGCCAGTTTTCAAGATGGCCGCCACGTTAAATGCAAATAAATGGTTTTTGAAGTAGAACTTGAACGAACAGAAATGTGTTAATGATCCGAACATCAAAATGAATGTATTCTGACTGGAAGAACTCAATGGTGTTAACTGAATTCCAATATGGCTACTAGTTTTCAAGATGGTGGCTATTACGTGACTCAAAATTAGCATTTTTGGAAGCTGTCTAATCACAAATATTGCATTAAATTGAAGGGCAACATCCATGATCATTCATTGAAATGCTGTGGTCAAGCTCTATTTGTTTGTATTATTTTAGAAGAATGATGTCAAAACACAACCAGGGCACTCTGGTTACATCACTGCTGTAAGACTCAGCATGAGGTTCAGTATTGGCTAGTAGTGTACTAGCTGTAGTTGTAGTTTACTAACTGTTGCAGTGGTGTACTCACAGCAGTTAGTATTTGTGACACTGAAGTATACTACAATCTAATAAGCCCCTGTATATATCTCACCTTGAAGTTTAGTTAGTTGTATCATTGTAGTTAGATATCTGCACCTGAATTAACAGGATGTGCCAGCGCAGGAGAGCCCAGCTAAGGGTAAAGGGGCTTCAGTTACCTGGATGGTGTACAGATCGCATGGAATTTAAATGGCACTGTATGAATGATCAGGCTAGGTGTAGGGTAGAATTTTGCCAGGGTCAGTCCATTAGGTGGTTGCCAATTCATGATATGGTGGTGAATCTTGACCCAGAGAAATCCAGTGGCATCCTATTGTTTCACACCTTCACTGGCTGTGATGTCGTGTCAGCTTTTTGTTGTAAAGGCAAGTGAGTGCCCTGGAGTGAGCCTTGTCTTCAAAAAGCTCAGTCAATACCCACCTATCATAGAAGATGGAGACCTCAACATCCTTGAGAAGTTTGTCATCACCATGTATGACAAGCACAGCACTACAGGCAAGGTTGAGGAGCCAAGACTGGACTTGTTTGCTTGGAAGCAAAGCTCTTGTGATGCCGACCGACAAGCACATCTCTCATTCAGCGTTTGAAACGGTCTGCCTTCCAAGCTGCCTGCATATGGGGCCAGGCAACAGTGTGCAGAATGCAAACTGAAAACCCTGCCAGCTGGGGCTGGCAAAAAGATGGTGAGGTCTGGCAAGTTCTCTGGACAATGCTTCTACCCATTGCTCAGACTTGTGAGCAGTTAACAAAATGTGGCTGCAAGACTGAATGCTGAGGACGATGCAAATGCTATTGCTTTAGCCTGATGTGTGCACAATTGTGTGCCTCCAAATATGAGGATATGTGAGGACTTCGGTAATGAATATGGCATGGAGTATAACTCGAAAAAATCAGTTTGTATGTGTTTTAACAGAAAACATCCAAAGGACCAGACATGAAACTATCTGGAAAGTTACTATCCTGGGTAAATCACGTGAAGCACTTAGGAAATCATATCTGCTATGACATCAGAAAAATAAAAAATAAACATGAAAAAGGAGATATGATTGGTAGAGTGAATGCTGTAGTAGCCAATCTGGGACATTCGCCAACCAGTGTATTATCTGCAGTATTTAACAGCCAATGCTGTCATTTTTATGGCGTTCAGGCTTGGGACTTGACATCTAAGTATATACAGCAGTTCTGGAATTGGTGTATGAGAAGATTATTGGGGTTATCGTATAGGACGAGGACACATTATCTTCCACTCCTGGTAGGACGTCCAAGTGTGAAATACCAAATCAGAGATAGATTTGTACAACAATGCAAGGTTTGGAAAATGTTTCTTATTTTTATTCAATCGATATCTCATTAAGTAACTCTATAATTGGAAAAAATCTTTATTTAATATGTTGTTTACTGAATTGTGACTTACAAAGTCTATAAACAGCAGTGCCAAACCTAGAAATCTAGTCAATATTTGTGATATAGACGATGTAAATGCAAATGTAATCGAAGAACTTTGAGATTATGTTGTTAACAATTCCATGATTGTTAATAATACGTCACAAGATGAAATTAAGTCTATGCTGGTTCAATCATGTGAAATGTGACTTATACAGTGTTTATAGTGGTATACAGTGCTTATGTGGTATATCTACCACTTGTCAGTCAGTTTTATTGTTTTAAAATGTCATGTACATGGTGCTTGGCTGTAAAGCCATACTACATCTTCTAGCACCGTTGAAATGCAATATGCACAGTCCTACCACGTCTCTACATTGGATGGTCACGTACCTAGACATCACATCGGAAACATCACCGAGAGTGTTTCTTCATTTTATTCTCATTATATCATCATACTATTCAATCATTTTGATTTTTTAAATGCTAAATTGGATTTCTCGCACTCAAAAACATATATTTTGATGTTTAGACCATCAAAATAGGATTATTCAATCAAAATATAGTTCAAACACCATTTAAAACCACTTCGAATGGTGGCTAGCTTGAAAAATGATGACCATTTGGTTTTTTCAAGTGGATAATGTACTTTTCTGAGAGAGTAGGTTCTGAAGCACCTGTGTGCCAAATTTGGTGCTAGTATCACCAAGTGAAAGATTGTTTTATCAATCTACCCCACTATTTGTTGCTCCGTCCATCCAATCGGGTAGCTGTGTTCCGCACATTTTGAATCCAGCAATCACGTTTATTTAGTTTGCCTACGTAGTGTCTTCTGAACCTCATAAGGGCATCCAGAATTCCAATTTGTTGGTTGGACATTATAAAGATAAGGGATGTGTCCATTCAATTCTGTGATGCCGTTCGTCAGGGCTTCTCACAGCTGGCCAGAGTAACTTAGGTATCAACCACTTCCACTCCGTAGTTGTCATCATAGGGATATTGGCACTGCTCTCACCTCGCCTTAAAGCGCATTATATCTCCAAACTCAATCCCATTTAGGCTTCCTAATTACAAACTAAGTGTTAATTTGTTCTGTAGCACGTATAAGTCCGTATCCCTTCAGCTTGGTTTATAGTTCATTGATATAATTATCTAGCATTTTCCTGTCCACATTTATGGTGACACAAAATGTCAATGTCTGTAGAAGCTTCAGAATTCCAGCAGCTGACAAAACTGAATATATTTATATCTGTGTCCATGTTCGATCGGCATAAAGAACGCCTCGAGGGCTCCATTTTCCCATCTTAGAAATATTGCCAAAATAAGAAAAATCAAGTCCATGTGTGACCCTGAAAAGTCAGTCCATGCTTTTATAACTTCTAGATTGGATTACTGTAATGCCTCTTGTCCAGATGTCTAAGACTGCCCTTAAGTGACTTCAGCTTGTCCAGAATGCAGCTGCCCAAACTCTAACCAAAACAAAACGCTTTGAGCACATTACCCCATTTTTCACAAATCTATCTACAATTACCAATTGAATTTTGCATAGACTTAAAAATACGTCTCCCCACCTATATAGTTTTAAATCTGATTTCCCCCCCACCTTAAGGTTGTTCTTTGCCTTTATACCCCTCAACCAACTCTTCATTCTCAAAAAGCTGGAATGCTGACTACTCCGATTGTGAGGAAAATTAATGTTGCCAGTTGAGCCTTCTCAAATCAAGCCCCTCTCCCATGGAACAACTTACCCCATTATATCTGGGGTGGAGACTCTCTCTCTGTGTTTAAGACCCAGATCAAAATGCACGCTTGTTCTAAATCTTATAGCTGAGGGATATAACTCAAGAATAATCTCTCTGGTCGGCTAAGAGGAAATCACAGTCACTTGATGTGGCGCTAGAACACCCATGTCAAACTTCTGGCACTAACTATGCATTTACAATAAAGCGCCAGTGGGGCTTTCTAAGGCCTTAGTCACTGAAGAGGTCTACATGATGGTGGTGGCTAGTGGTAAATAAGTCCACTTGGCACTAATGGCACTAAGCTAGCATTAAAATGTGCTTGTGAGACCAGTCACAGGCTTCGCCACTGAGGAACAACAAAGTGTTACTAAAGGTTTGCAGGTTCTTTTTTTGGCTATTTTTGAAATCTACACAGAACCAGTCGCACCAATTAGCCTTAACGGTGCCAGTGGGTTGGCTACTACTTTAGTCCCTGGGCAGGACCATAGGGTGCTGTGGGTGCATAGGGAGTGCAAAATGTCAGCTTTTTAGTCTGGGCAGTGGCAGTTTTGAAAGAAACTGCAGTAATCACATCTGATCTACTGAACAGCCTACATGGTCGTACAGGCCAGTGCACTAGGACTGCCCCCTGAGACCACCAACGCCCTATTCATGAACTTCACCTTATTTTTATTGATGTACTACTTGAGTGATACTCACCAGTTAAATCATATTCATTGCTCCTGAGATGTCTTCCCGTTGGGGATTTTTTTCTGGCCACTGTTTGGATTTTTAACCCTATTCAGTTTTTTTGCCTCATAAGTTATTTTTTGGATTAAAATCGCACATCTGTCCTACTGCTATTCTGTAAAGCATTTTTGTGACAGTTCTTCTGTAAAAACAGCTACACAAATTAGACTGACCTGAACTAATTGCAGGGTTCACCGATGCTGATACTGATAATCCAGTACTTATAATGGAGTTACATAGTAAAGAATTAAAGTCATTAGAATGCACTTATGAATCTAATTGAAAAAGCATCTTTCTTAGTACAAACACAAATGATGAATAGTAAAAGCATTCATTTTTAAAAATTTTCCGTGACATCTGAAGAAAGTTCACTCTCTTTTCTGGAACAGTGTGGTAAGCCTTGTGGTCAACTACGTCTTCCATCCCAGGCAGAATTTCCCATTCTTTTTTGCATTTGCATTTGCAAAGTTTGCATTTCATACAGAATACCTTCATGGAGGTGCATGTCAGCATGTACATTATTTTTATGTTATAATGGTTCTGTATGTACACAAGAGAATGTATTGTATAAAAGTACAACGAGAAAACACTGAAGGCTCAGCAAATTGGCACAAATTGTGAAGTTGCAACATAATATTTAATTGTAACGAGGGCTAAATTAACCGTTTTGCTGATTGTTGCAATTAAAAATAAGGTTTTAGGATAAAACATAATGCCTGCTGTAAATGTGATGTTTTTTGGTACCACTGCTTCCTACATTTCACTCACAAGTTCAGCGCATTTCACTCCAGTAGACCTCAGTTGTCAACACCGTGGGCTCTAAATTTGTTGACCAGGCGCAGGCGCGGCACCTGGTCAACAAATTTAGAGCCCACGGTGTTGACAACTGAGGTCTCCTGGAGTGAAATGAAGAATATCCATGAAAGATTTGCCGCGCCAACGGGGTGTATCCAGGCTTATTTTGCAATTTCGTGCCCGGCACAGCCCGCTGCAAGTAGTCCTCTGCCCTGCCTCGGTCCCTCCTGCCGGCGCAAGTGGCAAAGAGGGAGGAGAGTCTTAACCAATCAAATGAGCTTCTCTTCTCACCTTTAAAATGTTGGAATAAAGAAGCCTCTGTCTTATATCTGCAGGATGCGTTAATGCTGCATTTTACTTTGCTGCTTCAGGCATGTTTTCTGCACCGCTTACATCTACATTAAGCATTACGAATATGAGTTAGCTGGCTAGCTAAGGCATTTGTGGATTATTACTATTAGCAAACTTGAATGGAATTTCAAAATGAAACTACGTCAGATCATTCAAACTTATGAAATAATGGATAGTATGTTCCTATTATTACACCCTACTGCTGCTTAAAATTTTGGGAATAACATGCATGGACAACAATGCAAGATACGTTACACATTTATTTTCAATATGTGAGCTTAACTCAGTACGAGATCATAGCAATCAGGCTGTATTCCTTTCCCCCACTAAAAACGATAAAACTTAAGGGACAATAATAGTATTAAGCCGCTTGCACACTGGACACGAAACAAATTTTTTGCATGACAGATTACATTCAAAGTCAATGCAAAGATGCTATTTGCATCTTTTCATTGACTGTGAATGTAATTAGTCGTGCGAAAAATTCATTTCGCATCCTGTGTGAAAGCAGCTGAAGGACATATATACCCACATAGCCTACACACGCACTCATGGACACACATCTCTCTCTCTCGCTCTCTTTCTCTCGTACGTTGCCAACAGGGGTATTTGCGGTCAAAGCCACTACCGCAAAAAAGCGGCAGTTTGGCCTCTCTCTGTCTCAAGTTCTGTAATGTCTCCTGTGTGAGGTCAAAGTGACATCCATGGCTTACAGCTACTTTGTGTAGCACACAACATGCCACAGAGAATGCACTGACACTCTGAGGGCTGTCAGGTCGAGTTTCCACAACGCTTGCCGACCGCCTAAGATCTGACATCAGGACAATCATTATAGATACTATAGTTTATGTGCTGATTCTGTTAGTTACATTAAATAGTGGTTGCTGTAATTATTTATTGCATTGAAATATGCCTGACATTCTGGAAACCTGCCTGTGAGGTTTCGGTGACATGTGCACACCATGTGCCGGTCAGCCAAATGACAGCTGCACAGAAAGTAAACCAGGTTGGAGCTGGCAAGCTCTCTGCGCACTTTCGGCGGAGTCTTTTGCCACGAAATTGTCACTGCATCATGATCAATATGAGACATCTCCCCCTACTACGCCGCCACACCCATCTCAGTAACCAGACAACATCAAAGCATGCAAGGTACTCTGAAAGCTAAATAGTACCCAGAAATGCTTCTATTGTGCAATTCTTGATGGATCGCCTGTCTTAGCATTATTGTACATACTGTTTGCCAACCAAGCATGAAATTACAGTAAAAAAATGTACCAGTGCAAGTATTAATCTCATTGTCAAATGTAAGTCTACCGGCTTCAATTGTACAGGTATTTGGACTCTTATCACTCTCAATAGAAAAAAGTTGTAGCCAGCCAGCTAACCACTGTTTTAAATGGAAATGGCATTTTCGACAAATTTCAGTCTGGCTATTGACACCAACATTCTACAGAAACGGCTCTATTTAGAGTAGCTAGTGACATTATGATGGCTTCTGACGCTGGTAAATGCACAATTCTAGTGCAGCTTGATCTAACTGCCGCTTTCGATTCAGTAGATCATCATAATTTGTTAGGCAGGCTCAGAGATAGTGTAAGCATTTCAGGTTGTGCTCTTGACTGGTTTGCCTCTAATTTATCGAACTGGTGTTTCTCTGTGGCTGTAGAATCTTTTGCGTCAGAGACTGCGCCCCTTTCTTGTGGAGTATCGCAGGGTTCGGTTCTGGGTCCTATTCTTTTTATTCTTTATATTTTACCTCTGAGCCATATCATTGGCAGGTTCAAGGGAATCTCGTACCATCTGTATGCAGATTATTTACAGCTATAGTTTTCTTTTAATCCTGCTCGGCCCAATGTTTAATGTTTTACTCGATTGTATGGCAGCCATTAAGGAATGGATGTCTTGTAACTTTTTGCAGTTAAACACAGCCAAGACGGAGGTTCTTATTGTCACTCCAAATAATATTGCTGCTGAGTTGGGCTCCTGTATTGGGTCTCTTGGTCATAATATGCACTCTAATCTATGAAATCTGGGAGTTCTTTTCAATCAGGCCATGAACCTGGACTGCCACGTTAGGGCACTAACCCGTACATGCTACGCCCACCTACGCAATATTGCCAAACTCAGGCATATTATATCTAAACCTGAGCTTGAAATGATTATTCATGCCTTTATCTCGTCAAGGCTTGATTACTGCAATGCTCTTTTTACATGCCTCAAGGCTTCCATTGACTGTCTGTTGCTCGTGCAGAACGCTGCTGCTAGGCTCTTAACCAAAACTAGAAAGTTCGAACATTTTACTCCCGTTTTGGCTTCACTGCATTGGCTACCTGTGAATCTAAGGATTCATTTTAAAGTTTTACTTTTAACTTATCGGGTCCTACATGGCCAGGCACCCACCTATATTGCTGAGTTGCTTAAGCCTCATGTCCCAACCAGGGCAAAGAGATCAGCGGACCTCAGCCTTTTAATTGTCCCACGCACGAAAAAATCCACCAAAGGGGACAGGGCTTTCCAGGTGGTCGCACCCAGGCTGTGGAATGCCCTCCCACTGACTTTGAGGACTGCAACATCTATTGAGGCCTTCCAAACTAATTTGAAGACCCATTATTTCAGGTTAGCCTTTGGCTAAGTCTGTAAAGAGACAGCCTTTTTAGTGTATTTCTCAATTAAGCAATCGTTGCACTGTTTTTTTTTTTGTACTGTTTTTTTTTTGTGTTGTAATTTTACTGTGTGACTTTTGTAGTTTATTTATTATTGCTAGTATTTTACTGTTTGTGTTTTTTGCACACTTTTATACTGTGAAGCACCTTGTGAGTTTTATGCCCTCTGTGAAAGGAGCTATAGTTAATAAATTTTACTTACTTTTACTTACTTACACACCCTGGACATCCACCAATTCATTGCAGGGTTCTCACACCACTTACTTACATGCTCATTCCTGTGAGTCATTTGGAGCCTTCAATTGGCCTGGCATGCATGTCACTGGTCTGCAGGAATAAACCGGAGTACCAAAAAGAAACCATGGCAAACACTGGGAGAACGTACAAACACGGCAAAGAAAGCTACCTGGCTGGATTTTTGCCATGAAGCAGCAATGCTTCCCACAGCACCGTGCAGCATTATGAAGCCTTCATGACCATTGCATCATCATAGTGATGTATGAAAGAATGGCTGGGAAATAGAGAAATAGAAAAAACAGGGAAATGAAGGAGAGTACTGGTAAGAAGTGAGAAGAAATAGAAAAAAATAAGAAAACTTATTGATCTCTTTAGTCAGCAGCCAGCAAGTTCAGTCAAAGCATTTAGCTTTTAGTCCCAGCCTATGCGATGAAAGCATATATCTGCATGCAGTTATCTGACAAAACTAGCTTCCTCACCATTGAGAGCACAATAATGAAAGAAACAGCTATTCCAACTGTTTGATTTACCAGCTAGATCCAGGTACACTGCATAAGGTAACATGAGACCATGGCAGACAACCAAGTAAAACCAGGGGGCGCTCAGACTGTGAGGTTTTTACGAAATGAACCAAGAGCAAACTCCAGTAAAATGCAAAAGGAGGCTTTATTTCTGAAGGGGGTAACCCCCCAACAGAGCTGGCAACAGTACAAAGTCCGCAATCCAAAATCAGAGTCCAAGGGGCAAAATCCAGAATCATACACAGGGCACCAATCACAAAATTCGTAGTCAGACAAAAACAGGTAAAAAAAAACAAGAATGCGGTAACAGTACAGGGAATAGGCAAAGCTTGATATCAAGGACGGTCCAGTCAGAAAGATAACTCACTATGAATCAAGGCAAGAGAAGCGCGGCACAGGAAACAAGGAAGAACAATCTGACAAGGAAGTGAAACAAACAGACATCTGAAATACATTTCCGGGTGAGCACATGACAAGGGAACACAGGTGCAAACAATGGGCATGATAATCAAGGAGAGACACATAGGGAACAAACTAATTACATGAATTTGGCTGTAGCCAAAACGCAGACAGGGATCACAAGACAAACCTATGAACAGAACAACAGCTCCGGTCCAGGAGTACTAAAGTGTATAGATTAGAGAAAGGAAAGCACAAAGAATTTGTGGGGATCCATAGAAAATCGCAGCAGAGATAATTAGGGAAAGGCAAGGAGGCGGAGACTAGAATTGGGCGACTGCTGAGGGATCATTAGTCAATTAGTAAGTGCAGCTATACAATCCCGAGTGCTTGTTAGTAAGTTAGTCAAAATATACAAAGTTAGTGTGGGTTAGTAATTAGCGAAATCAATAAACTGTTAGTATGTGTTAGTAAGATATTAAAGTAGGAGGAAGGAAGAACACGAGATAATGAAAGAAGATTGAAACCCAGAAACCAATAAATCACCCGAATGAGTGGCACGCAAGACAAGGGACCGTGAGCATAGATACACACCTGACAAGACGGGAGACTAAGTGCAGAGCATAGAAAATAAACATGGCACGGGAAACTGATACATGGCAATGAACTGAAAACATGACAAGGAGACTATGGAAACTAAAACATGAAAGTCATAAACCAGAAATCCTAAATAACCAAAAACACAATACATAATCCTAAGAATGGTCAGATGTAGCAGAGGTCACTAAACCCAAGAATCAACCTAAAAATGGCAAGGCCAGGCACAGAACTTGAGCTAGGCATGGACATAAATCATGGGACACGGCATGGGAAAGTCGGAATCTCAACACAGGTAGCATATACTGTACCTCCACTGGCAGGTTTTGATCCACTAGCACTTATGATAAGCTGCAGAATGTGGATATGTATCTGAATTCATCTGGAAATTTTATCACTTCTTTCCATTCATATTGTTCAACTTCCCATACAATTTTGTGGTTTTTGAGTAATCCTACTTGACAAACACATACTTAAACACACACACAACTACACACACACACACAAGTGATCACAATACCTCCTGGCAGGAAGGTAAAAAGGTAAAGTCAATCTATTGCCTTCCAATTATTGTTACCAATGTCCCATACCCCACACAAGAGGAGGCAACTGACCTCGTGTCAACCTGAGACGAGTCCTTAGCACACAATACATTTACAATAAACTTTCATACAATTTAGTAACAAAGTATCCCCCCCCCCACCTTATTTCCTCGATTTTTGCCTATCTTGTGAAACAATCTGGTTTCAGATCATCAGACAAAAAGTAATACACGATAGAGCCAGCATGAGGAGATATGAAGACTTTTTTAACACTCATTTAATTTATTGAGATAATAAAAATTATGCACCCAACACTGAACGCTGGAAATTTTATCATCTACAACAGTGCTTTTCAAACCTATCCTGGAGTACTACTTCTCCTGAATGTCTTAGAGATCTGTCTGCTCCAGCACAGTGAGTCAAATGATCAGCTCATTACACCATGAAGATGTTTGATAGTGAGTAAATCATTAGAATCATCCGTGCTAAAGATAGAGATCTGAAACATGCGGGAGAGGTAGTACTCTGGGAGAGGTTTTAGAGGCACTGATCTATATCATCTACTGCAACTCGCACATGGCAGCTTCGCAGTAACAACCTTACTGACAACAATTCGGCCAGTCCTGAGAACCTGCAAAAGATATAAACACAAATTTCAAGACAAGAAGAAGTGCCGAATGCACAAAGAATTAAGTATTCGTAACTACGCGCCAAAGTAACCTTCTGCAGCTCCGTGAGACCGGAAGCAATTTGGCCACCAAACTATCCCATAAAGCATCAAAAATAGGGCGTGACTGCAACCTCAGGGCGTTTTCTTTGTAGTGATGATTGCTCAAATTGTGTGCTGCTCTGAAAAGGCTACTGGGCACGGGTGAAGCCCCGGCTGTGGTGCTCAGAACTACTCCGCGAAGCGTGCCTTAACTGGGTGAGCTAGCCCGGTAGCCAAACAATGACATACTTTTGGACAATCATAAATCTAATCCATTAGAGATAGAAAACAAAACAAGAGCAAGAAATAAACAAATTAGGACAAGTAGACAATGGTCAATGCACTCGACATCCTTGCCGTGAGTTCCTGTAGCCCATAAATTACGTCATCAGAAAGGGGCTATTTTCCCTCAATTTATTTTTTTTTTGGGGGGGGGGGGGGATGGGGGTGCTCGAGTTGAATGGGTGTTCAGAATGCCTCTTTTATTCTCGTTGTGTTTGAGTGAGTGTCCAGAGAGCTGATTTTATTCATCTGCTCCATGACCTTAGCTTTCCTTAAAGGTATAATTTGCCTTTTTTAAATGTGTGAATACATGTCTACTTTAACCCAAATTAAACAAACCAGACTACTAATTATCAACTCAACAATGTCTCCACCTGTTGAACAAGGCTTGTATTGCTAGTGCAGGATAGAAAATCTACAGGACGGTTGATCTCCAGGAGTGGGATTTGGTAGCCCTGATATAAAAACTGCATTCCACGCTTATTTAGGCTGTATTTCTCTGATATATATCCACTGTATATATTATAATTGTTTTGAATATTCAGACAAAAGGTGCGTCACAAACATACAAAAATAGAAAAATAAGGTGGGGGACAAATTCTTTTTCACAGCCCTGTGATTTTCTCAAGCACTATTATTTTGACCCGGGCGTCCTACATTTAAAAAAAAATAATACTGCAGTACATTTATGTAACATGCTGGAATTGAGCCATACTGCATAGCCATCCAGTAGCTAAGGGCTTGTTGAGCAAATACTAAACTTACCATTGACAAAGTATTTAACATAATTTAGGCTACAGACAACAAACATAGTCCTTGAGTAACCTCATTGTTTTCCAGGAATAAACTTACCTGTGAATCTGGTTTTCAGTTTAGCAGAAACTGGGAAAGGAGGCACTGAGGAGATCTGCTGGTGGCCAGTGTGATGAGGGACTGCATGAGGCAGTTAGAGCTTAACGGAGGCCCAAAGCAAATATTTCTTAGCCCCTCAGGACACGTATGCAAGTCTCTTCAGAGCTTCCATTTGTGAACAGTTTGTCTTCCATAGGCAAACTTTTCCATTTTCTTGGCACAGTCATCTGTCTAGCCATGAAATGACAGCTACTGTGTTAGTCCTGCATTGATGTCGAAGGTTCCAGTGTCATTGATGACTTCAAGTACTTATTGATGAGCTTTATTTAAAAAAAAAAAAAAAAAACATTGCTCACCAAACTTGTATTCCCCTGTGACCATAACCCTAACCCGCATCAGAAGTGAAATAAAATTTTGTTTCATCAAAAGAAAATGGCAGTCATCATGTCTGAGCTATCAACTTGTCCTTACAGATTTTATTAGGACCTTTATAGTTTACAGAATTGGAACTAAATTGTACCTAGCAAGCACCCAGTTTTTGTTCTAACAGAGTTGACACTGACTGATTTTATATTGCAAGTAATCGTTTAATAATGGACAAAATTAGAGTTTTGCTGTGCTATAAATTTGGGAGGGGTCAGAAAACAAATTCTAACTGTTAACTGTTGTCTAACTTATGTGGGATCTTAGTGGAATATTGGGCTTCATAGAAACTGAGCGAGGCATTTCCAAGTCTGATTTGTATAGCTGTTAATTGTTTTACTGGCATCAGACCGCAAATTTTGCTAGATCGCTACTTAGAAACCTAGCTAGCTAGCTAATATATCACAATATACAGATATATACAGATATGCAATATACAGTTGCTATTAATACAACATTCCATCATGTAATTGAGTTACTTATAAATTGTCATTGTTAGCTCCATAAGAAATGTTTGAAACATAAATATCAGTAGTTAAGTCTTATTCAGAGACCTCATTAAAATAATTTGGCTGCAACATGGAAAAACAATTTTATGAATATGGCTTCTACCGATGAAATTTACGGAGGCATCTCGCTAAGCACCACAGGAAACATCAAAGAAACACACAGTAATCTCTTGACGGAGAAGGCAATATTTGCATTCTGCAAAAAAATTTTTAGCTCCCGTGCAAATTGCACTGGCACTACTCAATATTATATTCATATATTCATAACATATTCAACCTACAGCCTTGGTCTGCGGAACTGCCTATTCCAGGACAACATGTACTTTCTCCTGTTCTATGCTGATTTCTTCCCAGAAGACTGTAACGCTGAAGAACTGCACTGAGGTTCGATGGAAATCACACTTCTCGGGCTTCAATAAGAGTTGGGTTTATTCCTCCAGGGTGCAGGAGAACACCAGGATTATAGTACAAATACACAAAGCTGGAAGTTATGTCGCAGATAACATCTTTGATCAGGTTCTGGAGTGCAGTGGGGGTGTTAGTGAGCCCGCTTGGTAGCACCAAGTACTTGTAGTGACTGGAGGGTGGTGTTGAATGCCGTCTACCACTCAGCTTTTATCCTCCTCTCCATGCTGCAAATATGGTCATCAGCTGTCAAGTTACTTTGGCCTTTAGTCTCAATGCCTGCCTAATCTCAACCCGATATATAGAAGACAACAGAGGACACTGGACAACTCCACTCATTTTTCCTTCTTTATTGGATCACTTAGTTCCAGAAAAAGAATCAGTGAGAGTATAAGGTTCATAGCCAATAGCATCCCTTTGGTCATCTAAGCATTGATGTGAGTAAACTTTTCCCTGGCTTTTCCCTCCCTGCAGAGGCCATATCAAGCAAACAAAGGACTCACACCTGCTCATCTGATCCTCCTAATCAATGCCTGCATCAAACTCACTATCTGCAAGCCAAGATCCTGAGCCTCACCTATTAAATGCTGCCCTCTAGTGTGCTACTTAATTACTTACATGATTCTAAACCAATGGCCAAAAGCATGAAAAAAGGAACAAACAAAAAAACAGTCCAGTGACAGTGCTATGACAGTTTGTAAGCATCAAAATAAGTTTTTTTTTTTTAAAACAAATATGAATATTTACAGAACTGTTGTGATCATTACTCATAATATTAAACCCTCCCATATTTTGTGTGTGGGGCAAGGTGCGAGAATAAAGGTAGCATGTATTCCATTTTACCAAAGAGGTGACTTTAAGCTCTGGCAGGGGATGGCAACTGAATCTTCTATTTTCTTGACACTTAGATGCTCAAGGAATGAATTAGTGTTAAAAGGGGGGTTTGCAACCAACGATGTTATGTAAGTTTCTTGAGAGGATCAGTCATGCAAAATGCATTGTATAAAAAAAAAAGAAACTGTTGTTGGCATTTTGTGAGGGAAAATAAAATTCCCCTGCTGGCAGTATTAAGCTTCCATACAAATCAGCTGAATAACCGGCCAGTTTTTTTCAGCAGGAATTTTTATTTGGATTACACAGTTGTAAGCAATTTTCATACCCACATTAATCATTATATATACATATATCTTTCAATGATTCAAGATTCTGAATTCCTATAGTTTATCAAAGCACATTTTTTTGCCAATGATTGTAATTCGATGTCTTTAAGATGTTTTCCAGTTTAAATCTTTTCTTTTTTACACAAAAAATATTTTGAATTTATTAAAATAAACTGCAAAGTACACTGCAAAGGAAATGCTAAAATGAGCAGAGGGATTGAATAAGTTTTTGAATAGTTATTTTAATTATTGCCATCCTTACAATATCAGATGCATTTACAGTGGTACAATTAGTGTAGCCTGTTGGTGATCTCTTTATAATTTCCAAATTAATAATTTCTTAATTATGAAAAGCTTTTGAATTTGTCTTTATTATTCAGTAAATAAAGTGTATGATTGTTTATCAGGTAATCTTATTTCTATGGGAACAGGCTGAGATCAAATATGCATGATTCTGTATAGGAGGCTTCTACACCTCTGACGGCATGAAAACAGAAAATCCATCAGAAAATCCAGGGTCATTCCAGTTGAAGTGGTTAAAGTGAGTCACAACCAAATTAGTTTATGAGACAAAAGAAACTCCCATAAGGCCCATTAACCACTAACAGATTCCTGCCAAGAGTTTTCCTCATGATTCCATCTCAAATTTGCGAGCAGAGCACTTACGGGTTAATTTTAAAGGAGTTGTGTCACGAATACAGCGCATACTTATAACTTAGAACATTCTTAGCCTAAAAAAAGACACCAAATGAAGAAAATCTGCTCGACTGCAAGTCATAATCTGATTCCATCATTGCCAATCAGTCCTCGTTTTGAATTGTATTTATACATTTTAGATACTCAGGAAGGACTTTAGCCAAAGCCTTTGAAACAAAACCAAATGACCGGCTGTTTTGCAACGGCATCCATGTACTCAAGCAAGAGTTTGGGGAATCATCCTGTGCTTACAGGAAGCAAATTGTCTGGACTTCATGTCGCCCAAAAATGTAGTTTACACATCTAAATTCAAAATGTGGTTGAAATTTTACTTACAAAGACTGCAAAAACACTGTGGCCTAAACAAAACGCAGACACCACTAAAGAAGTGCTTTGGTCTGCCGAAGCTTTCCGGCGGAAATACTTACTGAAGTCTCTAGTAAAACTATAATCAATACTAGCTGGTAGTTTTCACTTGCGCTCCTCTTGTTTACTCATTTGTATTTGTCAAATATGAGCATGCACAGTAATCATGGCACAGCTCCTTGAATGTATACATCTCTGAGAATGTAAATAGTTAAGCTATTGTATGAAAAAACCATATCAGTCAAATATTGTCAGACCAAACTTTAGCCTTTTGCTGCAAAAATCAAAGGAGGCTAATTGAAACAGGAATTTGTCAAGTGCAGTCAGAAGCCAAAGGACATCCCAAAGCAAATATATTGCTGCAAATATTTGTTGTTGCGATTGCAGTAAATTTGCAATTCATCAAATTTACATGCCAGAAAAGTGATTTTTTTTGTTGAAAAAAAAAATCAACAAAACAGGAAGAAATAATTAGGTGAATTAAGTCTTCCTGACGTTCATAAAAAACATAAATAAATAAATAGAAGATTTAAATGCACAGTCCATGCATTGTGTTTTCAATCTAAGATGCAATCTGGCAGATGTGGAGAAACAAGAAGCTAATGAGTTTAATACTGAGGGGGAGGGTGCCAACTAGAGAACTACCTAAATGTTTTGTTTCTTTTTTTTTGAAGACTGATACCGATTATGGGTAATCATATGGAGGGTGATTTGTGCCATAATTAAATACAATACACACATTGAAATACAATGCACTTATTGAAATACAGTACACATACAAGACAATACACTCAAAAATACAATACATGTGTAGAAATAAATACAATACAAAATGCTTTGTTTTTCGATGTGAGTCAGGAATATTTGTGCCAAAATTAAAACAATACAACTGTATTTTTGAGAAGTGTATTGTATTTCAAGATGTGTATTGTATTTTCAATATGTGTATTGTATTTCAATGTGTGCATTGTATTTAATTTTGTCATGAATAATCCTGACCGACATTGAAAAACAAATAATTTGTATTGTATTTATTGTTACCCATGTATTGTATTTTCGAGGCATGTATTGTATTTCGAGCTCTGTGCCAAAAATCTCGCAATGAAATACACCTTGTATTGTATTTCAATATGCAGTTTTGGCATGATGTAGGCTGGTTCTTGGCTAGATACGCCCTACGTGGCCAAGATTGGCCAGGCGCCCACGCTAGCGGAGGATTTATTTGGACCAACAAACCTACAAAAATGAATGCCAGTTTCCGTAGAGATAGCGAACTGAAATCAGTCTGTTGTCACAGCACTTAGCCAGCGAACTGTCAGCAGTCACTGACACATGAAGTGGACATGTTAGCTTTTTTTTTTTTTTGCAATTTTTATGGTCATTATCGCTGGAGCACCTATCGTTAACCGCCCCACAGGACGATCTCGCGTCTTTGCATTGACTTTGAATAATCGGTCGTGCGAAAAATTCGTTTTTCGTCCAGTGCGAAAGCAGCTTAACTTACTTCTGTAAAATGAGCGATTGTGACGATACGAATGTTTTAATGTCTTTTGTGTGTTGAATAGCTTTGTTTTGTTGCCAATCATAGTTTTAGCGCAGAGTGCACAGTGAACAAAGACTGCTTTTAATTAGCTAGACTGTATTCAGTTAGCAGCCTACTGAAAACGATACTAATGTGACATCGTACACCAATGTGCGCCGTGAATTTATGTCTGAATAGAAGTTAATGATCTACCTAATCAAAATTGTTTTTTTTTTTCTTTTTTCATTTAACGTTAACTTATTTCGAATATTTGAACGTCAAATAGCAAAGCAGTGCATCGCTGAGGTGTGAATTCTCAGGCGACTTCAAACGAACAGTGATGAACCGTCAGACCATGGTCGGACATCCTAGTTTTGCTTTATTGAAACACCTGACGGACATAGTCTGTCGAAGGACCGACTTTTCACTTGACATATGGTCTGACTCGGTCGGACAAGTAAAGTTTATTGAAACAGTCCCCTGATAAATGATAAATGATTATCTAGGTTTCTGTTATGCCAGTGCTCTTACATTGCTATGGGAATAGGTTGGCTAGCGGATGAATTTCGCACTTCAAACGGTGAAACTAACGTAGCTGAACTATACTCTATACTTCTCAGGCATGCTTTCAAGGACTGCAAGGGTGTCTTCATCTACACAAGGGCAGATGGCAAGCTGTTCAATATTGCACGGCTCCGTGCAAAGACCAAAGTAACTTCTCATTCGCGAATTGCTTTTTGCGGATGACGCGGCCCTGATATCACACACTTCTCTGATGCCTGCAAGCAGTTCGGCCTTATCATCAGTCTTAAAAAGACGAAAATCTTAGTGCAGGGCTTTGAACATCCCTCAACCATCTTAATTAACGGACAGGCCCTTGAATCAGTGGAACAGTTCACCTACCTTAGTTCTACTATTTCACTTTCTATTGATGCCGAGATAAATCCCAGGATAGCCATGGCTGTAGCAGTTATGTCCAAGCTAAACCAGAGAGTCTGAAATAACTCCTACCTTACAGTAGTGAACAAACTTCCCGTTTACCAGGCTTGCATGCTCAGTACCCTCCTTTACAGCAGCGAGTCATGGACTCTCTACGCAAGACACGAGAAGAAACTCAACAGTTTCCATCTCAGGTGCCTGCGTCGTATCTTACACATAACCTGGCAGGAAAAGGTCACCAACACTGAAGTCCTGGAGCGAGCAGGCATAAGCAGCATGTTTAGCCTTTTCAGTGAGAGGCGTCTCCATCGGCTTGGACATGTCAGGCGCATGGAAGCAAACCGCATCCCTAAGGACCTCCTTTACGGCAAACTGGCAGAAGGCTCCCGACCGGTCGGTCGCCCTCGTCTGTGCTTCAAGGACGTCTGCAAAAATGACCGGAAGTGCACTAGCATACCCTCAACATCCTATGAAGACATCACGGATGACCGTGCAGCATGGCACCTTGCTGTGAGAGAAGGGGTTGTCACTGCCGAGGCGGCCCAAACTAACGCCCTTGCCCAGAAGGGAGCTTCTGGGAAGCAGCAGTATCTTACACCCCGTGAGCCAAGCAGCAGGATCTTACACCCCGTGAGCCTTCAAGCTTTGTTTGTGCCACATGCTCGAGGGACTGCCACTTGCGTATTGGCTTATTCAGCCATTCACGGAAAGCGGTTCTTTGGCTGGTCGTGCTACACCATCGTCTAATTACACGGATGGATGCTGACGACGACGACTTAGATTTGTTCATGTATTGTCTAGTTTAGCTTTTCCATGTTTTGCATTTTACTATAGTTTCATTCCGGTCCATGTTTTGCTTTCTGCCATGGTTTGCACTTTGTCTCCCCCTGTCTGGTCTCTTGTCTTGTCATTGCTCACAGCCCCAGTATTGCGTGCCACTCTTTCGGGTGATTTAATGGTTTCTGGATTACACCATTCCTTCCGATCTCGTTAACTTCCTTCCACTTGCTTTTTCTATATTAGTAACCCATACTAACAGTTTGTTATTTTTGCAAGAGTTACTAACACTAACATTCTATATAATACTAACTTACTACCGAGCGCTAAGGGAGTGTATAGCTGCACTTACTAACTGATTAACAAGCTCTCAGCTCTCGCCGTGTTCTAGTCCCCGCCTCTGGTCTTTCCCAAATCTTCTCAGCTGCGTTTCTGTGGATTCTCAACACCTGCTCATGCTGTTCTTTCTCTTATTGTCTATGCACGTTAGAACTCCTTGACCGGAGCTGTATATCTGTCTACAGGATTGTCTTGAGATCCCTGTCCACGTTTTGGCTGTTGCCTATTTCATGTGATTAGGTTTTCCCTCATGTTCCCTCGTTTGTAATCAGTCTGACTTCCTCCACCTGTGTTGTGTTAAGCATGTGACCTCCTGTAAGGGTATATTAGGAGTCTTTTCACAGCACTTCCTTGTTAGAACGTTTCTCTTGTTTACCTGTGCTACTATTGTCTTTGCCTTGTACTCATAGTGTTACTCTTCTGACTGGACCGTCCGACTAACGATTTTTGGCTCTGCTCTTTGGTACTATTGTCTGCATCTGTTTAAGAATCCTTTTTGCCTGACTATGAATTTTGTGATTGTTGCCCTGGTATTCGACTCTGTTTACGTCCACTGGATTTTGGCTTTGCTTCTGGCATACAGTACCTGTGCCTGTGTTCTGAACCAATTTTTGCCCGACTACGAGTATTGTGATTGGTGCCCTGTTTACGGTTCTGGATTTCACCCTATGGATTCTGATTTTTGTATTGTGAACATTGTACCGTTGCCTGCTCTGTTAGGGGTTTCCCCCTTCAGTAATAGAGCCTCCCTGTTTTTGTACTCTCAGGTCCTCGCTTGTGGTTCCTATACATAATCCCGACACTTGGTTCTTTTCCGGTTGATGTGTTTGTTTACGTTTGCACAGCTGTAAAAGCCAGCTAATACAAATGGAAATAAGATGGAGGTGGATACACAGTACGGATGTTTTTAAAAAGTCATGAAGACAATTCCGTTACGATGCCTCACCCGCCACTTCGCACGGAGGGGGTAGATGACGTAAAACGATGTTAGCTGCATCTAGTTATTAACCTCCGCCAAAGGAAGTTGGCAGGAGGTATGTGTGATCAGTCCCGATGATCTGTTTGTTAGAGAACACGACTCTCTAACTCATAGTAATGAATGGATCTTAATGTTGTTGGTGGGTCGCTATTACATCAGGGATGGATTTCGACGGCAATCGGTCAAAAAATATGCCCACCACAGCAACCATCACAAAATCCTATGTTGCAGATATTCAGATCTTACTAGAGTGGGCGCGTCATAGGAAAGTTATGAAACAAGTTTAACGAGCACCAAACCTAAAATTTACTCAACGACTTTCATAACTTTCTCATTCTAATTATCACATAACTGAAATGGGTAATTTCATTGGAAAGCAACTGTTATTTCCCTTAATGCCCAATGTATGTTAGCACTCCGCTAACTACATCGCTCTTCTAACTCAGTCTTTGAGTCACAGACATTCATGGCTGAATGAGCACGCTTTGTAAATTCAGTCAGCTGAGTAGCTAGCTAATGTTAGCTTGCAGGGTACCAAACTACTGTTACATTATGGTTTTGAAAAATTATTGTGTGCATGCTGCCTAGCTAAGTAACGTGAACTTAGTAATGTTAGTGGCGCTTTACTTGCCCCTGCAGTACTGAGCCATAGCAATTCAACCAACGTTACACTCGATATTCATTTTGGCTTAATAGAAACAGTGAGAAGTAACTACAAGCGATTTCTTTCCCCTCATGCTCTCAGCCATGTGATCGCAAAAGTGAAATTCAGTATAATGTCAAAAATATGTAATGACCTGGACTATGAGAAAAGTACTTCAGTTATGTGATAAACCTTAAATTTCTTACGAGCCATGCTCACTCAGCTCACTGTGCTGCCTTGGAGGAGGTTGGCAATCAAGGAGTGTCTCTTAGTTACCTTGTGTTTTTTTCGAAGGCGTTGATGGCGAAGAATTGTGAAATTATAAAAGCACGCAGGCATATAATTACCTGCATAGTAACAAAACAGGTACTGTTCAAGAAACACAACGACCTCGACTGCTCATGTACTGCCAGATTAGGGAAATCATGTGGTCATGCAGCAGCTATTCTGTGGAAGACAGCGTTATTCATTAAACCAAAGCTCCCTTCAGTTATCCAAACATCAGAACAGTTAAATATATCTATAAAGACGTTACTCTGCTTTCATTGCCGAAGATTGTATGTGCTTATGTTCAGCGGTGAGTGGTAAAACGATGAACATCCTATTCAGGCCTACCAAAGAAAACGTAGCCTCAGCACACAAAAACTTTGAAATGCCTACATTAATCGCGGAAATAGCAACTGAAAAATAATACCCCGCTACCGAAACTGCAAAAACCGCAACATAAACTTTTGACTCGTAGCATAAGACTATGAAACTGCAACATCTTCTTTCACATCCGTCTTTGCCCTTTACTGCGCGTACCGGCCCAGGCTGCTTTCAGAGATAGCGGAATCAGGCGTGTCTCCTTCGGTTGGTCAGTAAAACTTCCAAATATGACGTTATTGTTAATGCAGATGTTTAACAATGAATTGTTAGACGTAGCCGTTACATCCACATTCTCGTAAATTAGCTTATTTTAGCATGTCACCCTGCCGAAAATGAACGATGCACTGTCGATTTCGCTATAGTCTTACAGTTGCCAACTTGACGACTTTCTCAAGACGTATACATACGTCTTGAGTGGACAAACAATCCCGATTTGGAAAATCGCCAGATTAAGCGAGAAAGTCGTTATTTTACCAACCGAAGGAGACACGCCTGATTCCGCTATCTCTGAAAGCAGCCTGGGCCGGTACGCGCAAGCGTAGTAAATGGCAAAGACGGATGCGAAAGAAGATGTGGCAGTTTCATAGTCTTATGCTCCAAGTCAACAGTTTATGTTGCGGTTTTTGCAGTTTCGGTAGCGGGGTATTATTTTTCTGTTGCTATTTCCACGATTAATGTAGGCATTTCAAAGTTTCTGTGTGCTGAGGCTACGTTTCCTTTGGTAGGCCTGCTATTGATGTCAATATTTCTCATGTTTTTGTTGGTTGGCTTGCTGGTTCTGTTTGTTGCTGTCATTGGCATCAAGGCTACAGGAAAAACAAAACCAAAATGCAGAAGAAGGCATTCTCTGTCATGGCAGAGCCCATGGGCATCTGGTGAAACTCGTGGATAGAACTTCATTAGAATACAACTCTACTTTCTTACCTAATTTATTATTTCAATAACGATATTGCACATTATTCTATGATATCTATCGCAAGTTTCAGGTCTCATTCGATATATCATGATGTTCATTTTTGTAAAATATGGTCCTCAATAGACTAGAATAAAGGATAAAGCTAGATTTACTTTGGGGACGTGGCTATCCTCTGATCCTCGTCAGATAGATCCACCCCTCGCTCCTCCTTGGATTCCAAGTCATGCTCTTGTCCAATAGGAATCACATCTGGTTTCGAAATGACAAAATGGCGCTGTTCAAATTGCCAAAAATCCAGGCTTCCTAAATTGTATGCTGAAACCAATGGGTGACATCACGCGTGCTTCATCTTTTTGTGAAGTCTGCGGTTTCATCATAGAATTCGCGTCTGATCGTTTTTTAGTGAGAAATAAGCTGTGTAGATTTCAAATATCGGCTCTTTTGTAGGAAAGGAAGCTGAATTTAAAACATGTTCCAATGTTTTCAAAGCGCTGAAGCTCTGCAAACTACATTGACAGAAAGCTAACGTTTACATTTTCCATGGAAACCAGTGACCCCGCACTGCCACAAAAAACCACGTTAGTCACATGACGCTTCCAAGATCAAGTATTTCTTTTCACGAAACCTTTTTAACGAATGGTTCCAAATAAGGCACTTATGGACTTAGGAGATTTGATAATCATAGCATGCTGTTTTTACTCGCGTTTTACACAACGTCCCAACTTCAATGGAATTGGGGTTTGTATTAAGCACTCCTACAAACAGGCAGCAGCCTTAGTTTTCTACTGAAAGGGTTGAGGAACAGTTTAATTGCTTCGATTGTTCACTTTTTGATATTTTGTGCTTCTACCATGGACAACCAGCCAATTTATTAATAAATGTTCTTAATTTCTTGTTTGTTGGGTTTGTCATTGGTTTGGATAGTGTTCTGTAGATCAGAAAGGGAATCGCAAGTTTCCCTGCGCACGCACGGAAGTAAGCGGAATGCATCCTGGGAAGGCTTGTATGTCTGTGCTCCAGAAAATACAGAAATTGCAGAACCTGATGATTCTCTGCGAATTTTGAACCCAGAACATGTGCCTGGCACTGTTTTCGCTTGCTGTTTGAGGCAGCCACTGTCACAGAATTGAAGAGATCACAAATTCGAAACACATATTTAACTGGCAAGAATAATAGTCTGTTCACCAGAGTTCTGCTTTCCAGCGCAGCTTACACAGGCCTACCAAAGAAAACGTAGTCTCAGCACACAAAAACTTTGAAATGCACACATTAATCGCGAAATAGCAACAGAAAAATTAAACCCTGCTACCTAAACTGTAAAAACAGCAACATAAACTGTTGACTCGGTAGCATAAGACTATGAAACTGCAACATTTTCTATCGCAGCCGTCTTTGCCATTTACTGCGCTTGCGCGTCCACGCCCAGGCTTCTTTCAGAGATGGAGGAATCAGGCGTGTCTCCTTCGGTTGGTAAGGAAAACTTCCTAGTATGACGTTATTGTTAATGCAAATGTATAACAATGAATTGTAAGACGTAGCTCCCCACGCCCCCCACTTTGGGAACCACTGCCTTAGCTTGTCTGTGAGTCGTTAGCTGACATACACTTCCCACAATGCATTGCGCAGATGAAAATCCAGTATGGCTGCTTGCAATCCCACTATTCTTCACAGGTATCAACAATCTGGATCTTTATTTCTAAAATCTGTATTTAAGTCATGAAAATCGCGTGTAATATCAGCAATGTGACCAGAAATTTTTTAATTCCTTATACGTGCTTTTGGCTTGCTGCCCTGTATACTGAATAAAATGTCTGTCTGTCTGTCCATATGATTTGAAGTTCATTCAAAAGAGATTTTTTGGATTTTACAACAGGTTAGCTCAACCGGATTAAGGTCATAAATTTATGCCACTGGATGTTTTTTTTTCTGAGGTAATTCCTGCACCCTTTAGTGGTACATTTAATGTCACTATCTTTTAAAAATAAAATACCCAACTAATAATTCTTCTTCCAGAAGGCAATACGTGCCTTACAAGAATGCTGTGATACTCCTTTCGATTCATGAATTTGTCCATTTTTATGAGATCACAAGCTCCTTAAGCTCGCTGAGCCCCAAACCATTGTATTGCCACCTCCTTATTGAACTGAAGGGGTTAAACAATCATTTTTGAGATGTTTTCCAACTCTACGGCGCACATAAGTTCTGTGTTTGGGGGAGATAATATCAAATTTTAATTAATCGTGCCAAAGGACTTTTTCCCAGTCCCATGGTGTCCTAACCTTGAGTTTCTAGGCAAACCCTAGTCATTTTTTGATGTTGCCTGCTCTTGGCAGCAACATGACCTATCAGAGCATTTTCACGCTGGCATCTGGTAAAACTATATAGGTAGGTAATGAAAACAAGTGATTTTTATATGATTAATATGCAGTTACCCAAAAGTTACAGCGTAGTGCAAATCATGAAAGACTCAAGGTCTCTGGTTAGATTTTTCTTCTTTCTCAGTTAATGGTCCGTTTGAGTCTAATATGAAGGCTGTGAGCACTGAAACCTAGCACTGTTCAGGTTAGTAAGGCAGAAATCCAAATATGTGCAGTGTTTCATGTAAATTGAGAGCAAATTCTGGTGAAAGAATTTCACAGTTTTGTACCGAAAAGTTACTTTTTTTTTAAACTTTACAATCTCCATGCAGTTCCATGTGATGGTATCAATTCATTTTATATTTTGAACATTTCAGCAGAATCTGAGAGCAGGTGACCCTTTGTTAACAATTCAATTATATAGAACGTTAGTTGATATATTGCAGCAAAACATTGCCAAAATCAGCAGGGTTTCCAATTTAAACAAAGTGTTTAAATGTTCACACACCACAGGGGAGGGCTCTTGTTTCTCATGAGCCTGCTGATGGGCCATTTAATTGCAAGCTGCCCTGACCGCAGTCTGACCACTCCTCATATGACAAGTCCACTCTCAGTCTCACGGCTGGCAGGGATGTGTGATTAAACCAGCAGTAATGTCCCTTCACCTGTAATTTGAAATTTCAGAGATGGTCTGTCAAGACACATTTTCCAACAGCTATCCACATATCACTCCATTTCACCTTCCTACCACCCCTAAAAGAGCCTTGCGGAAGTTAAAAAAAAAGGCATACAAATAAGACTTAGAAGTGTCCCTGAGAACAGAGGGAAGATTGCAAAACTTTGATATCAGTTTTCTCCTTTCTTGTTCCGCAGTTTGTCATCTGGGCAGGTGAAGTTTCCACATGATGGGGGGCCTAAAAGAATTACTTACTCGTAACTATTTAAGTTCCATTGAATAAAGTTTCCAGAGAGGATGAGTTGAAATGCCCTGCAGATTTGAAACTGACATAAAAATTGGCGACATCACACATTTGCATGCAAATTAGAATGCATTAGACCAAGGGACAGTTTGAAAGATGTAATTACATACATTTTCCACTGAGGGTTCTAAATTCGTTGACCAGGCGTGGCGAATGGGGGAGCGCTGCGCCAACGCGGTGTATCCAGGCGTATTTTGCAATTTTGTGCCCAGCACAAGTACTTCTCTGTTCCGCCTCTGTCCCTCCTGCCTGCGCAAGTGGCAAAGAGGGAGGAGAGAAGGCCTGAGTGGGTTTAACACAGCCAAGTCAAGTCTTCACCAATCATATCAGCTCCTCTCCTCACCTTTAATATGTTGGAATATAAAAGCCTCTGTCCTATATCTGCATGATGCGTTAATGTTGCATTTTACTTTGCTACTTCAGGCATGTTTTCTGCACCTCTTACGTCCATATTAAGCATTCCGATTATGAGCTAGCTGGCTAGCTAGGGCATTCGCAAATTATTACCATTAGCGAACTTGAATGGAATTTCAAAACGAAACTACGTCAGATCATTCAAACTTATGAAGTTGGAATGAAATACGACAGTTGCTTATTTATTTCTTCTGCCTGCATTCTAGGGAAGAGAAACAATGGAGAGTGCGTTCCAATTATTGCACCCTGTTGCTGCTCAAAATTTTGGGATTAACATGCATAGACAACAATACAAGAAACATTACACATTTATTTTCAATATGTGATCTTAACTCAGTACGAGATCATAGCAATCAGGCTATATTCCTTTCCCCCACTTAAAACGATAAAACCTAAGTGATACTAATGGTATTAAGCCGCTTGAAGACTGGACATGATACAAATTTTTCACACAACAGATTACATTCAAAGACAATTCAAAAGTGCGAATACTTTGCATTCAGTTTGAATGTAATCTGTCGTGCGAAAAATTCATTTCTCGTCAGATAGTTACAATAAATAGTGGTTGCTGTAATTATTTATTGCATTGAAATGCGCCTGACATTCTGGAAACCTGCCTATGAGGTTTCGGTGACCTGTGCGCACTGTGCGCCGGTCAGCCAAATTACCTCTGCGCAGAAAGTAGACCAGGTTGGAGCTGGCGAGTTCTCTGCACTCTTTCGGTGGAACCTTTTTCCACGAAATTGTCTCTGCGTCTTGATGACTATGTGACACCTCCCCCTACTACGCCGCCATACCCATCTCAGCACACATCCGTCTACCAAATTGCCAAAGTGGCCGTGCACGGTGTTGCACTGCACAAAATTTCCACTGCGCGAGCTGCACTGGACAAAATTACCACTGTGTGGGCTACTCCACGCTGCGCCACCCTGCTCTGCGCCAGGAAATTCAAGCCCTGAATCTTACATCTGGTTATGTACCCATGTACTGAAGAGGAAACTTCCTTTATGTAAGCACTGTAGTGCAATAGCTTGAGACCTGAGATGATAACAAGAATGTCAATGGTCAGGATTTCAGGTTAGGCAGTACTTTTGAATATAGGAGGCTTTTGTTATACCAATAGGTAATATGGGCTGTATGAATACAATTTCATATTTTCTTCTTGCTTAAAATTTTAAATGTTTAATACTGAAGCTAATATATAACAAGAGGCCTGTCGGCCTGGAGAACTCCACTGAGGATGAGTGAAATGTCCACGTCATAACTTAATTTCAGAAATCCTTGAAAACTATTGCAATTTTAACATATATGACAGGTTTGGTAACAGAATATGCTGTGAACCAGTTTGGTGTCTCGGTTTATGTCGTATAACAATAGAACCACACTGCAAATTGCAATCATTTATTTCAATCATCTTACCACCAAGCAATACTAACAACCAACTAATACCCTTCCCCCCAGTACATCACAGATATAGCAGTCATAATCCTTCTAACATTGTCATAGGACAATATGATACGGAACAATATGATCCAGAACAATTAATCCAGAACGATGATCTGGAACAACACGATCCATAACAATGATCCGGAACAGTGTGATCCAGAACAACATGATCCAGAACAATGATGAGGAACAACATGATGCAGAGTAACGTGATCTGGAACAATATGATCCAGAACAATATGATTGTCAACTTCTCATATCAAATTTGAATATCTGTATGGGGCGGGGGTATTCGTTGGTTGTTAGTATTGCTTGCTGGTAAGATGATGGAAATAAATGATTGCAATTTCTAGTCTGGTTCTATTGTTATACTACATAAATTGAGACAGCAAACTGGTTCACACCATAATCTGGTTACCAAATATATGTATCATATGTGTTTATATTGCAATAGTTTTCAAGGATTTATGAAATTAAGTTACGTCATGGACATTTCAGTCATCCTCACCGGTGCTGTCTAAGCCGACAGGCCTCTTGTTGAGATATTAATGAAAGACTGAAAAAATGAGCACAAACACTGATTTTCTAAGCCCAAAATGCTGAATTTCTCAAAAACCGGGATGTAGAATTTTCTAATTTTCACAGGGGATATTCAGGGCATCATAAGGAAGGCTCAAAACAAATTAGACAAAAACTTATCATACAGTTTTTGAGATATTAATGAAAGAGTGAAAAAAATGAGCACAAACACTGATTTTCTAAGTCCAAAATGCTGAATTTCTCAAAAACCGGGACATAGACTTTTCACAGTGAAAGTTCAGAATATCATAAGGAAGGCTCACACCAAATTAGAAAAAAAAAGTTCTCAGACTGTTTTTGAAATATTCAGTTTTGAAGTGAAAAGTTGACGCCGGACAGACGGACGGATGGACGGACGCCAGAGGACTCTGCATTAGAATAGCCAGATCACAATTTTTTTTTCTCCTGGATAGCATCAGGCATTAGACATTCTCAAAGAAATTAACATTCAACCTCTATCCTCTGTGACTTCATGATAATTTCACCATAGTATTTTCCAACATTCTTGTTTACCTGGAAGGTTAGGCACAAAGTTTATCTTTCCTTGGCAGCAAGCTCATTGTTTCCTCCCTCGCATGCTTGCCCAAAAAATCATTAACAAAAAGCGTGTTTGGTCAGACTCAGTTTCGGCCATGTAATTACAGTCAGGTGTCAGTCTAACTTGGGAGATCACAAAAACAGATTTTTTAAATATCATGAATTGTATTGTGTGTGGAGCACCCTACACATCCGCACATGAATGTGTATTTATTCATTTCTCTTTGGGGAACAAACAAGTAGGATGTGATTTCATGGGTTTTTATTGCATTTAAATTTTTTTTCCTGGTGCAAGGTTATATTTGCCAACTGATAGATTGTGTTAGCAGTTGACCCTGTTCATAATTTGTAGAAAATGTTCTAGAGATAAAAAAATCATAATTCCCATTTTCCACAAAATGTTATAGAGGGCCTCAATACCACCATTCATTTTGTTGCTTAATACTGACCTCTATTGTTCAAGGAATATTCAGCAAATAAAGGGATCAGCATAAGTCTCGTCTCACATTGGGCCGATTGATTTGTTAGCACCTTTATACATGTATTTTACGCTCTTGACCAGAATTAATTGCGGACGCGAGAGATATGTCAGAAGTATTCAACAATTTTTTTTAATGCATCTGAATTAGATCATGTTTAGGATGCAGCATATGTCCACAGCGTGTCGCTGCTTCCTAAATATTGAAATTAACAGTGTATTTCTGATGTCTCAAACAGAAACTCTTTTCCTGACAGTATGGGTCAATCACTGTGTGCTTTGCTGGAATTCTAACCTCAGCAGTGAAATCCTTGAAGTAACAAATCTTTCTCAGGTTAAATGTTTGTACGTTGCAGGTGAAATGTAGTTCTGTGGTCCAGAGGTAGAGAACTGATGTTTAAACTCCAGCTGAGCACGCTGAGATTGACACTTAAGACCTCTAAAATAAAGCAAAATTATGGCCAGCTATTATAATTACTATAATTATCAAAGGACCCATAATTACATTTTATATTCTTATTTGATAGTCTGTCAAACATCTCCAAGCCATGAATGTTATTGAAACTTCTTGAAATTGTGGCTAGTGTGCTGCTAATTTAAAAAAAAAAAAAAAACAGCATACTTTTAAAGTTTAGGTTGTAGAGGAAAAATTACCGTGATTATCAAGAGGTGCCTTAAAATTTTTCCAAAATGAAGATATTTACTTGATTCACACTTCAACCAATTGGGGGAGCTGCTGTCTTGATTAAATGACTGTGTAGCAGAATTTGTCTGATGGTCTTAATGCTTAAGGAATATACTTGGCAAAGAAGCATTGTTTTTCATGTTTGTTGCATTAAATGATTTCAGATCTTCATGCAAAATGCAATATAAAACAAAAATGAAGTATGCAGAATATCAATTAATCAAGAATTGTTTAGAATGTATTGCAATCTCATGGGATCATTAGATCCAAATTTCCTGAGACAGTTTTATTGCTCTTCTTATTTTTACCACCATTTTTATTAACAAAACTTACGATTTACAGAAAATATAATTAAAAAATGTAGTAAATTCACAAATGTGTGTTCTGCTATAATTTGCTATTTATGGTAGCATATGAAATAGTTCAAATTATGGAGAAAAATTGACTTAAAGAGTAACTGAACCCCCAAACCACTTTCATTTAGGTCAAAGCCAATCCATGTGGGTATTTAGTTGTGTTTTCAATTGATTAAGATGTGTTCTTTAGCTTCTAATAAATGCAGCTTTTTTTCTAAATAATATAGGACCACAATGAAAAAAAGAGGACAATCCAACCTTTAATTCAAGTGCATTTATTCAGTGGGGAAAAAAATCCCACATTAAGGAATAATTCTTTTACATCAAATCATGTGTGCCGCAATCATTAGCACCACTGATGTTAATACTTTGTACAACCCCTTTTGCCAACAAAACAGCACCTAATCTTCTCCTATAATGTTTCACAAGATGGGAGAATACAGAAAGAGGGATCTTCGACCATTCCTCTTTGCACAATCTCTCTAAATCATCCAGCGACCTGGGTCCTCTCCTCTGCACTCTCCTCTTCAGCTCACTCCACAGGTTTTCAATGGGGTTGAGGTCTGGGGGAGGAGCTTAATTCTGTGTCTGGTGAACCATTCCTTTATAGATTTGGCACATGTTAAGGGTCATTATCTTGCTGAAAGACCCAGTGACGACCCATCTTCAGATTTCGGGCAGAGGCCACCAGATTTTGATTTAAAATGTCCTGGTATTTCAAAGTGTTCATGATGCCATGCACCCTAACAAGGTTCCCAGGGCCTCTGGAAGTGAAACAGGCCCACAGCATCAGCGATCCTCCCTCATACTTCACAGTGGGCATGAGGTGCTTTTCTGCATACTCATCTTTTGTGTTCCGCCAGACCCACTTAGAGCTTTTTGGCAACAAACACTATCTTGGTCTCTGACCAAAAGCACACGGTCCCAGCTGAAGTCCCAGTACTGCTTAGCGAACTCCAGACGTTTGCGTTTATGATTGTGAGTGAGAAAAGTTTTTTTCCATGCATGCCTCCCAAGCAGCTTGTTGGCATGTATATAGTGTCTGGTGGATGTTTTGGAGACTTTGTGACCCCAAGATGCTACCATTTGTTGAAATTCTTTAACAGTGAGCTTTGGAGAACTTTTTTTTTTTTATTTCTCTAACCATCCTCCTCACTGTGCGTGGTGGCAAAATAACCTTGCGTCCTCGTCCAGGCTTGTTTACAGTTGTTTTAAACTACTGTAGAAATGACAGAAATACTTCAATTACATTTCATTCTTTGGGATTGTTAGGGGTGCCAATAATTGTGTAACAGGTGATTTTATGAAAAATTATTATTTCTTAGTCAGGGAATTTTTTTTCCCCTTAAAATTCACTTGAGTTGAAGGCTACATTTTTCTTCAATTTTCAGTGAGAGAGTATGCTTCTGCAATAAAAATTGCATTTATTTAAGGCTTTCAACTCATCTTAACCAGGGGTGCCTATAATTATTGAGGGCGCTGTAACATAACTAACATGAGTGGCGACAAGAGGCCATTCAGCCCAACTAAGCATGCCGGGGTTTTTTTTTTTCTTTTGTGAATATATCACTTCAGATACAGATAGGATCCAACCAATAGTGAACAAGGGTCAAGGACATTTGGAAAACTCCCAACAATAATTTATATATTGCAATTAAAATATCATTTTCCTTCTTTTATGTTATATTGTGTTTCTTATCAAAACACAGCATTTTGGGATGCAAGTACCATTTACCTTATATACAGATCAATATGTATTTTGTATTTTAACCCAAAATATGTTGTTAACTGTCCAGTAACAAAACCATAATAGTTGTGTGACATTCTGACGGAATTTGTGTATGCAGTCGCATTTTTAATTGGTATTTGTCCAAATACTTTTGACCAGTAGTGTATACTTATATGGCTAGCCAGCTTGGTATGTGTTTCCAATTTTTTTAAAATTCAAACTGAATTCCAAGTGTTAAGTTAGGTAAGTGTTAATGGCTTGGTTGTTGATGTAACTAGCTAGTGAGCTAAGAGCTACTAACTTGCTTAGCTACTTACTCCTCTAGCATGCAGGCATTACCTTTCAATAATGATTGTGTGGTTTATTTTCTAGCCAACTACTAAATTGACTGTGAAATTAAAAGCCGTTGCTAGTTCAGCCAGAAGCAATGTACAAGACATCGACAGGATTGATAGAGTGGGTGACCATTTTTAATCAAATTCAGTCCATTTTTAATGGAGTAGCCAGTGCAGTAAATTGACTGTTAACTAACAGTTGCTATTGCTTGTAACATGTCTCTGCCTCTGCTTGCAAGTTGTCCGTATACACTGTTCCAAATGAAGTTTTTTTTTACCTCTTAACATGAAATGATTGTGACAATGTGATTTATTCTTTTTTTAATTTTTTATTTGCCATCTCCAATCTGGAGTGCCCAATTCAAGAACTATGTGCAAGCTTGCTGGTATACAACCCCATATTGACAACCCGGGAGAGAGGGACAGTTCGCGGCTCTCTTTTGAAGCACGCACCTGTCAGCCACTGCTTATTTATACTCATTGCTCGAAACTTTGCAAGTTCAGAACGAGGGCGGAGGATTCCCCAACTAAGCAAAGCTTAGAATCTTACTGACAAGCGCCCAGCTAGCCAACAGGAGGCGCTGGAGCAACGAACAAAGCAACCAACTGGCAGGCCCATCCCAGTTTATTTCCCTGCAGGGCAAAGCCAATTGTGCGCTGCTCTCAAAAGGCTACCGATCACTGCTGGCTGTTACAACAGGGGATCAAACCCGCATCGTGATGGTCACTACTGCTCTACAGTATGGCGCCTTAACTGAGTGAACCACCCCGGCATCTAATGTAATTTATTCTTGATAGATAAAGTGTCTGAATACAAAATTATTTCAGATTTACAGGCAACAGTGTGGTTCTATGACATACTGTAGAACGTCAGGGAATTTTCACGCAAATACAACATGAATAAAGAGGGCCCCAGTTGAGACTTTCACAAATGCGTATTGCGATTTACCAGTAGTGCACAACATACAGGCAGAAATTTTTTACGCAGCTATAATATATGTTTTAAACAGAAAAAAGCTGGTATAATCACAAATGAGCCTTATTGTTAGGCCCACCAATACGTATAACAGTAGCTTCTACAAAGCTACACAATTTTGATTATTTTAGTTTCAAACCATTGGCCTGACAAGCCAGCAACCAAACTGTTACCTGTATTGAATAACTCACGCATTGCAACAGTTTAATTTTGCCATGGTTTTATTGGAGGCATCAGATGATAAATCAATAGTTTCAAACTGCTGCTTTGCTTGGGGGGAGGAGATGAAATGGATCTTCCAAATGTCCACTCCAAAATGAACCGTGCTAAAGCTGTTTTCATAATCATGGAACTTCAGCCCCTAGAGATGTTCATATTTCAAATGTCATGGAAGAAAGCTTGGGATCAGTGCACTAACAGATATAGGCCATTTAATAAAGCTAAAACATGAATACACATACCCAACATATACATAGTATATCTACTTATAGCCTATTTTTTATTGAAATCTACTTTACTAAGTTAACAATATGTCTCTCAAATGTAATTGCCCATTACAAGCTGTCTCTATCAAGCAATAACACCATAAACTTTCAAAAGCATTCAAACCTTCCTGTGGTGCATTAGGATTTTTTTTTCTGGGAGGGATGCAACTCGATCACGACCTGAAGTTTCAAAATGGTTTGGTTTAGTTTATTTTTATTTATTTATTCACGGCTAAAAAGGCCTGCAATTAGGTCAAAGCTGTTTCTCAGCAAGGCCGTGAGATGTTTAACAGAATCATAACAACAAAAACAACAGTACAGTATAACAAAACAAAAATACAATACAATTGTAAAATGAGACATATGAAAGATTATATATTTTTAAAAAAGGTACATACACAAAATCATAAACAATATGTCAAATTTTTAACAAAAGATTTTAAAATGGATAACATCATAATTATCCATAATTATCCTGAACTCTCAGATCCCTCAAAATGGTGCACGGTAAAATCATAGAATAATCATAAATTTAACGCAAACGCATGAAATTTAATATGAATTAATGATTTTGTGGTTGAATTTAGCATGAGTTTATTGATATAGGTGCAGTTGGACATCAATGGTTACCACTATCCTCTCCAAACCCAAGACATGCCTTTTCTCCATGACAAAGTTTAGAATTTTCCAGCACACACACTCAAAAAAACCAGTTATTTAACAGTCAGAACATTCACCCTGCAATGAAAAGCAAGCAGCATTCCCAGCAGCGATCCCGATGGGACCCTTCTTCCCACAGTGAACAGCACAGATGAGATCCCGCTGACTGCTTTTTGTGCTCAATCCCAAATCCATTCTAAAATACCTGATGTCCTTTCTACTGTCCTCACTTTAATAATTAGTATCTCCTGTGGTGCCTTATCTCTGGATTTCCAGGTAGCATTTGGTTTTATATCAGCCTTGCTGCGGTCATGTGTCTGCAGCCCCTTCAAAGTATTCCAAAGGGTTTGTCAGGCATGACCTTCCTTGTGAAATCGATGTTGGCTATCCATCAGGACACTGTGTTGTGTTCCGGGGTTCTGGCCTTTGGCCAGAACAGGACAGCATTTATGGTTTTAACTGTTCCATGTTCCTAGTCATAGTTCATGTCATAGTTTTAACAGTTTCTTGTCTCAGGATTACACATTTCATAATTCATGTTCATTGTCCATGTTTTCACTTTTCCATGTTTTTGTTTTCGCCTGGTCTGCCATGCCACTCCACCGCTTGTCTGCGTTCCGCCCCGTGCCTTCGTTGTTGCACATTTCAGAGCTCTGGTTGGCTTTGGTATTTCCCTCTTCCTTCTGTGCTGTGCTGATTCGGGGCTCTCTAAGCTTAATTGGCAATTAACTGTTTAAGTTACTAACATTTACTAACACTCACTGGGTGGGGTAATTCTTAGATAGGCACATTACTAATATTACTAATTTAGACAGGGAGTTTATTGTCATGATTCCTGCTTTGCTATTTCAAGATCTTACTGTGCTTTTCTGTTCTGAACATTCATGCTGCTTTCAAACTGCATACTTAATTGGTACTTAAGCTGAGCATGCTCATTCTCTTAATGAGCAGGTCTTGTCATCCAATCTCTGTCCATGTCATGATCTTGCCCTGCCTCTTGTTTCTCTTTCTCCAGGTGTTGCCCCTCATGTGCCATGATTTCTAAGCCTTTATCTGGATGCGGTGGAAGTTGGCTGGCAGACAGTGTCTCGAGTCTCGCTCCATGTTCAAGTTCTTGTTTCCAAGTCTCGTTCCATGTGCAAGTTTTGTTCTCTAGTTCACGTTCACGTTCATGTTCCCAAGCCTTGTTCTCGTTTTTGTATATAGCCTTAGTATCGTTGATTATTTCTGTTCTTGCTTATCTCCCTGGAGTTTCCAGTGGTTTTTTGTTTTTGCCTTTTTAGCTCTTTAGTTCTTTGCTCTGTGTAGCGTACCTTAGTTTGTTTTTGCAACCCTTTGGGCCAAGTTTTTCGTTGGCCCTCGTGCCTGTTTTTGTTTGAATAAAATCCTCATTCCCATTTCCCCACATCTGGTGTCTTACTGATCCCATATCACACTGTTTCTTTCAATCAATAATTCCAACGCATCGGTAATGATACAATTTAGTATATTACATGCAATTTAAGTAAAACTGACTTGCCTGTGGTTTCCTGGCTCAGTGCAGCCCCCTTTATGTATTGGTATTATATAGCCTTGCTTTCATTCATCTGGTATTTCTCCTCTTTCTAAAGACCACCTAGAATATCTTTCAGTGGTTTAAAGATGATCTCACCTACCTCCTGAAGTACCCATGGCTATACTCTTAAGGCCCACCCACTGCTTTATCAGTCTGAAATGCAATCTTACTTGTACATTATGCACAGTCTCAATATCTGGGAAAATCTTCGCATATTGGAAATGCCCTCTTGCCATATGAGATCCTCTCCCTGGTTAAACTCTCAGTACTGTTTTCCCTGTTTGACGGTTGTCACTGTTCATGAGAATTTTGCAATTTAAGTTGCAAAGTTGCAGTTTACTTTGGCAAAATGTTCACCATGTTGAAAAACCTTCTGCTCAGCATACTGTGCCATCTGCCGGTGAACAAACATGAAACAACTTTTTTAGGGAAAAAAAACAAGTATTGAGAAGTTCCTGTTCTCTCAACATCCAGAGAAGGTAAGAGCTTCTTACTGCACCATGGTATTCATTTTTTATTATATACTGAGAAAATAATTATATCAAGTACCATAGGGGGAAAAAAACAAAACAGAAATGTGTCCTAAATGATACTCATTTGTATATGGATTTCAGGTATTCTGAAAGATAGCTAAGTCTGATTGATCTTTTTTGTTTTGAAAAGGTTTTTTGATTGAGGGCAGAGCTGTAGGTTATTTTGTCATGGTGGAGGATTCCACTTACAGTAGTCTCTTTATAATTTTGAGCCTCAATAGTGATGCAAACTACCATGGTTTTAGCCATGATCTGCTGAGGGAACAATATTAACAAAAGGCGATGGAAGCAATTCTCAGTCTAAAGTAATAAGAGATTGAAATGACGTCCAGTTAAGATAGGGTAAGAAGCACTGTTGTTAGTTTGACAGTGATTTTTCGAAGAGCTAATTAAGGCATACGGTTCAATATAAAACAAGTGGAGAACTTATAGCAGGGTAAAGACATGAATTTCAAGTTTTGAATAGAAGGAAAAGCTATTTAAGTTCAGCAATGAGCATAAAATTTACTTTAATGCCTCAAGTTCCTACTGTATTTTCATTTTCCATTGACAAACAATTCATGCATGATTATCCAACATGCATGTGATTGATAGTGATTGTCCCAGATTTGGCCAGCTTTCCATATGATTACTGTAATTTTCTCATTTGGATCAATATATCGGGGGGACCATTATGACATGCTTTTTTCCATTAATTACCTGGAAATTTGCTAAAATAATATTTCAAAATGTAATATTGATATTTTTCAATGATTGTGCCCGTTCATGTGCTACTGCCAGGAGAGTGTATGCATTTAACCCGCATATGAGCCTAGCTAATATACGATCATGAAAATACTAATAAAACTGTCATATTGTTGAAGACTAAGTTTTGGTTGATCAAAGCAAAAGCGAGCTCAATTGCATCAAAATACAAATAAATCCATAATTCCTAAGACCAATCTCATATTAAAAAGCAATCCCGCTTGACATGTCCACGCAGTTGTAGACACCTGCGGACTTGGAGCTGTTCTACAATCCTATTTTTTTTTTAAAGTTGGGATGCTATGCAAGATGCAACTAAAAACAAAACAAAATTATTTTAGAATAATTTAAACTTTATATTTATTTCACAAAAGTACAAAGACAATATATCAGATTTTGAAACTGAAATATATATATATATATAGGAAAATAAGTGCTCATTTTTTTATTTGATGCCAGCAACACATTTTAAAAAAGTTGGCACAGCAGCAAATTTACCACTGTCTTGCATCACATCTCATTTAATCAACACTCTGCTAAGACTAATTAGACTAACTGCTAAGTTTTGAAAGCAAATTTTTTTTCCAGTTCTTGCTTAATGTGGGATTTCAGCAGCTCAATTAGTCTGACAAGCCAGACCATAACATCAAAATGTATAGTCTGGCCACGACCGGGCTCAATCCTAGAGGCGAAATCAGCAGTTGTCTTTCAAACTGCCTCTGCACGCAATAGGATAGCGCTACGATCAATCAGATCAACAACCAAGGTAACGTATTCAGAGCGGCGGAAATAAGTCAAGGGCGTACATCAGAGTACATTTTAATGTTAAAATATAACCACTCTGTCCACATTAATGACTACATCAATATGGCAATACATTCAACATCACTAAGTAATTGGGTCTGATCAAACTATCCATCTACGCTAGCGTCCATCCCCGTGGTCCAAATATAATACGCTACTTAAAAGTTTAACTCCAGCAGCAGAGGAGGATAAAATAGGAGCATTCCGACTTACAGTCTGCTGTGATTATAATATCACAATGGGTCCGTGTGTAACACAACTGTACATTCAGTTCACATTACTAGTAAATATTGAATATAGACATTATCGCTATTATGTAGTTTACTTGATGCCTCTTACCATTTGTAAATGAGATGTACCTCATCCACCACGATTCATAGGAGTTTATCTTGGAAGACCTTGGTAGCCAGCATGTCGTGCCACTTCCTCTGCATGAGCCAGGCTTCAGGACTACCGAAGACCAACTGACAATGGCCATTCTGAATTTCCTTCAATTTATGTACACCAAGTTGCATGGCCGTGAGTCCGAATTTGATCGCCTCTGTGACCTGGTCCTCCATAAGGGTGATCAACGGTGAGATTACAACCACCTGTGGGTTTTAACTGACTCCCATTTGTTTCGCTACCTGCGTAGCCAGCTGGTAAATTAAACTTTTGCCGTATCTCATCGGCAAAACAGCAAATACATCAGTCTTTGAAACAAATGACTTGAGTGCCTTTTTCTGCTCATCTTTCAAAGAAAAGCCCAAGTCTAACTTTTCCAAAGCAGGGTTTCCTCCAAGATTTTTTGAAACTGCGGCAGAGGGCTCCAGCGTCGGGTCAAAACTCAGCATTATCAGCTGTGGCCAGTTTTCATTAATCAGCAATGGCGATGTTATAACTGAAGTCTATGTGCATAGAGGTTTATCAGCTTCGTGTGCGTGATGGTGGATTTCACATGTAATATGAAAACCGATTATGACTCCCAACTTCGATATTGGAATTAAATAATCATGAAGATACAATTAGGTAGAGCAGGATGTGCTCCATCGTTTTGCAAAGTGAACAAAATATGTCTTTTCTAATCGTTGCATACATTGCATTAAGAATAAAGCAGCGCGTTTTACTTCCAATGGCTAATTTTTATTTACTGGAAAATGTGTTCATCAAGCAAAATGATTGAGAATGATTCAAGACAGGTCAAGAATGATTAGCGCTCAATTTAACTCAACAAGGAGAACTGGCGACACCTGATTGTCCTTTAGATTATTGGAGTTTATGTAAAGTCATTTTACATAGGCTTGGCGGCTTTTATTTTGCTGTAGCGGTGTGCCACGATCGATTACATGTAGCAGTGACCCTGCAAAGTCAATGCCAAAGCCGATTCAAACGAACAGTGTACCTTTGCCACAGCCATCTCCGTTGTTTTGCACCGTCGCAGTGTTGTCGTTATCATGCTAAGCCCGCCCTACGACTCTCTACAAACATGGAGAGTTGTGATTGGTCCGACCAAACCTTGGTCGGACCAATCGCTTGGTAGTACTGGGGCCCTATGGCTCGTGGATAGACGTATTGGCTGAGCACAAGTATTTGCTACCGCTAGGGTACGTCTAAATTTCTAGGCTGCTGCTCAATACTTTGCTGCCTCGTTTGTCATATTTTCTGTTTCATATCACGCCACTTATTGTCAGTGGGTGACAGATCTGGACTGCAGGTAGACCACTTTAGCATCCGGACGCTTTTACTATGGAGCCATTTTGTTGTAATATGTGCAGATTATCATATTTGGAGTGGTGATGCTGATATGAGTACGGCCTTCCCGTGAAAAGGCTTTAAGATGGTAGTAAATATTGCACCAAAACCTGTATGTATAGTTCAACATTAATGATGTCTCCGCGGATGCACAAGTGCACTCCCTTAGTATTATGGATGCTGGTTTTTGAATTTTAGCTGATAACTGGATGGCCCCTCTCCTCTCTATCTCAGAGGTTGTGGCGTCCATGATTTCCAAAGAAAATTTCACATTTTGATTAGTCAGACCTCAGGGCAGTTTTCCAAAATGCCTCAGAAGATTTAAAATGAGCTCTGGCCCAGAGAAGGAGGCAATGTTTCTGGATCTTGTTTGTAAGTGGTTTAATCGGTGTGTGGCAGAGTTTTAACTTGCATTTGTGAATGCAGTGTTATGGCCCCAATTTGTTATCACATTTAAAACAACAGCAACAGCAAGGGATGACACACAGTTTTTAAAAACTTAAACACATTTAATTAACAAAGACAATAACTAACAATAACCTACAACTAAATGACCAAGATTGATAAATCAAAAAAACAGAAATAATTACAGTCCCTTTTTGATCGGGTGGCTTGGTGATGTCCTGGATGAAGAAAATGCTCAAACACAGGCAAAGAAATCCACAAAAGAAACGTCACAGGTCTTGAACAGAATGGCAGGTCTGGTCATCTTCTTGCAATTTCTCCTACTACTTTACTGTCTCAATTCTTTTCCTTATATACTCTTTTGCAGACCCCACCCACATTTAGACCTCTTTTTTTTTACTTTCTGAGACTTGCCCCAGACATGTCCAGGACATGTCTAAACATGACTCCAGTCTGAGCTTTACAAAAAAAAGGTAAATACTGCCATCTAGTGGCCTATATTCACATTACAGCAGTGACAAACTGTGTTTACTGACAATGGTTTACAGAAGTATTCCTGCAGAACCCTGTCTGTTTTTAATGGAGTGCTTACTGAGAACCTTAAAATCACAGCCATTCAAATTTTGATTTTGGCCTTGTCCCATGCGCACAAAGATTTTTCTGGATTCTCTGAATTGTTTAATGATATTATGTACCATAGAGGATAAAATCCCCAAATTCTTTGCAGTTTTTATGTTGAAAGCATTATTCTTAAATTGTTAAAATACGTATTTCCCTATGCAATTCTTTCATAGAGCAGTGGAGCCTTTACCATATTTACTTAGGTTTTTGAAAGGCTTTTGATACTCAATTATGTTATTATCCAGTTGCTAAATAATCTGATTAGGTGTGAGATGTTCTGTCAGTTGTCTTTTTTCAGCATCATACAACATTTCCAGTCTTTTATTGTCCTGTTTCAGCTTTTTTGAAACATGTAGCTCTCATCAAATTCAAAATGAGCGCTTATTTTCCCAAAAAAAAATCTAAATATCTAATTTTGGACATCTAATAAATTGTCTTTGCACTTTTCTCAAATAAAAATAAAATTCAAATAATTTGAAATGCATTGCATTGTTTTGATTTACATTTTACACAGCGTCCAAACTCTTTTGGAAATGGGTAGTCCTGGGGCTGAGGGGGTCCTGTGTGCAATCAAATGTCCCCTCATTTTGACCCTTGAACCTGATAGTACACCCCTAGATTAGTAAAAAAAAAAAACTTGGTTGGAAGGTCTGGATCACGGGCAGGAGGGGACAAATTCAAGATGCATCCCAGATGGCCGCCATATCATAAAATCATCAATAACTCCTCTAGGAAAGGGACAAGAGAAATAATTTTGGTGTCTTTACCTATGTTTTGAGGGTCAAGGACTCCAATGAAGCCATATTTTTAGTCATCACCATATTTGATTATGGTGAAATCCAATATGGTGGCGTAAAGGGGGCCACGAGCTGTAACTTGTTTAGTACTTCGTCTAGAGTTACAAATTTGGTATCCTTTCCATGGTTTTTAGGGTCAAGGAATCAACTGAGACAATTTTCAGAAATGATAGTTTATCACTTAATGCTGAAATACAATATGGCTGCATGTATGACATCCACAGTTGGTCAGTAACAATACATAATCATTGTATTTTGGCAACATATGACATGATGGCTGCAAGTAAGCATTATCAGCTACCGGTATGTTGTTTGTGACAAGATAACAACTGCCTTCTCTTAAAAGTAAGCTAAAAATATTGAAAAATACCCCAAGAAACACCTGCAGTAATACTATTCGCACTACATGTAGTCCACTTTTTAAAGTGCAGTAAATTGATTGGCTCATTTCTTATCCCATTTCCGAGTGTTTAAACTTTCCACAGTAACTGAAACACATTTATTGGACAGTCAGAAAAGTATGACAAGCCTTTGCGTATCAACAAGCTCGGTGGTATCCTCTCAACGTTGCGCACATTGGGGTCTATTCTCCCATTAGCGCATAAGTCTTTTTTTACGCGCTTCGAGTTAAGCGCTTTTGAGTTACGCGTATTCTCCCCTACTCGCTTCGATCACGCCCACAGCGCTTTACTTCAGAATGTAGGCGGCCTTATGAAAGAGGTGTGACTCATCCAAAAGAGAGGCAGACTCTGTGCAAAGCTCATTGATTATGGCTATCAGGAAAACATGGAAAAAGGATTTTCTGATTAACCATGAAAACGCATTTGTGGTCCATGGAAAACGCAAACCAGACTTTAAATTTGAATATCGTCGGCCTGCTGATAAAACCTCGTATCTCCAAACTGATAAGAAACGAAAACTCGAATGTCCACTATTCTTACATGCAAAATTAAACATTTTTATTTTAAACTATATTTATCCATTTATATTATTATAATTATTATTATTATTTTATTTTATATTTATTTTTTATTTTCCTGTGAAGTTTGTCATTGTGAAGATACGAGGTTTTATATGCTGCTGTAATAGTAGGCCGTACCAATTTCAAGACGTAATTCAGACATCTCTTTATTTATCCCCCGCCGCGCGATTAGCGCGAAGCGGGGGATATAGCATTGGGCTCCGTCCGTAAGGACACATAAAATTGCGGCGGCGGGGAATATGTTAGTGACAAACACTTGTTATTTCTTACTCTAGCCACCATGGCATTAAAGCTATGCATACAAACAAATTGCCGCGATAATGAAATAACAAATACAGAATTTAGCGCTTCTCGATCAGCGCAATCAGATCATTGAAAATGTGCCCCTCCTACACCAGCCTGTTTGTTGCGTGGAAGACAGGGAAGAAGACAAAGGGAACATTCTAGTCACACAAAGACAATCAAAGACAGTTTATATGATCTCATTTAGAAATTGCGCACTTGAAAACTACTCCGATGTCAGGTTTGCAACTAAAGGACATGGAAACGCTTTAACAAGGATTCTTACCCCGCAGGCGGTCATCTCCCCGCCCTGAAACCGCCTCAGTAATGACGGAATTCCATATCCATAGCCTATCATCCTATTTGATTAGAGCGACACATTCACTTGAACTTGTGTCTAATACAATGGATTGTGCTTTGGTATTTGCCAGAGTAGAAAATCAATCCCCTCACTCGTGAGAATATCACAACTTTTTAGATTATCACGAACATACAGGGCAGTCGCATTTGTTAATAGAAAATGGAAGACAATGATGGCGACGTCGAGTCAAAGCCGAAAACCAAATTTCACAGATCTTGGATTTGTATGGCAGGCAAGCAATAAAGGCTGATCCGAGGAATTAAGCTGCGAATCGTTCTGGATGTGGCTTCGGTGGGGAGATGTAAACCGATATATGCGTGTTCGTCTTCGAGCTCGGCGCGCTCCTCTTACTCTTTCCCAATCACGCAAGAGTGCAAGCAAATGCAGGACTGGCATTTTGGCTTTAGATTTTGAGAGCATGGTAGAATGATAGTCTTATGTATACTCGTATTAATTAATTGTTTTGCGTTTGTAATTTAACTGATTGGAGAAGAGGCTGATGCGTAATATCATGTGATGATTTCGTTTGATAAATTATCATGGCTTTGAGAAATGTAGTTTAGAAATAAGGAAGAACAATCGAATATTAAATGTCTCAACCATTACGATGTTAAATAAAATAAAAGTAATGTTAAATTCGGCCTATAACCGACATTAAACGCAATATTCAATTTCGCCTAATGTTGGCGCTTGACCTTAATACAGCCCTCAAAAGCGCTTAACAGAAAAAGCGCGTAAGCCAGGGGGAGAATACGCGTAAGTGTTATTTGCATGAGAAACGCCCGGAAACGCCCCGATTTTGGCCTTGCTCCGCCCCAAGCGCGTAAGTGCCTTCAAGGCGTGTAATGCACAGACTTAAGTCGAGGGGAGAATACGCGTAGGCTGAAAAGCGCGTAGCTATGCGCTTTTTTCGACTTAAGCGCATGGGAGAATAGACCCCATTGTGCGGCTGAAATTGACGCGAATTATAGAGGGGAAAAAAAGACTCCCAAAACCTGAAGTGTTCAGTTACATTTACAGGATTTTAATGAGGTAAGGACATAGTCAATGGGAATTATTATGAATGAACCAGGACAGGAGGGTTCCTTTTACCGGATACATCGGTCTCTGGAGGAAGGATTCAGTGAAGATTAGGTTAGGCTGCTACTTTTGATTTTTTTTTGGAATGTATATCGTATTCAACAAAATCAAATGCCAAGGTTTTTTTTTCCCCTGTTTAAAACGTTAACTGGTCATGCATTTTGGTGGACCCCCTGGCTCATTCATTGCATCATTCTGTTGAATCTAGGGAGGCATATATTGTTTGATTTTCCCTGAAAGTGGAATGTTAGTTCTGTTAAAATAAGGTATATTTCAGAAATCAGTCATTACTGGGTTGGTGAGTTTTACTTGTTCCTCATAAGCAGTGCTTGAAGTGGACCCGAACGCAGCGGAACGCAGTTCCGGTACTTCTGTATTTTTATCATATGTGTTCCTGCACTTTGAAGTTGGCCAGAACGCACCGGAACACAGTTCCGGCACTTCTGTATTTTACATTACATTACACATTATATATTTTCATCAAAGATTGTGGTTCATTCGATAGCCTAGATTATTCCATTGTCTGGGTTGCTTGTCGTTCATTCACATGAGCGCACCAATAAAAGAAAATCCCACATTTGACAACAAATTGGTTGCCTAGCTACCACTTCTGAGTTATTGCCATAGGTACTGAGGGCGCGCTCATTCAAGTCTGCACTGCTGTGGTTGGCAAGTGGGACGTTACGGTCCAAACCACAGCTGTAAATGGTAAATGTTTGCTGCCAATATTAACTGCTGGATTGTAAAACACCTACTACGGTTATGAAGACAAGGAACACATCGTTGAAAAGACGAGACCGCGAGGATTCATCTGCAGTAAGTCGATCATAATTTTATAGGCACTCAGGGAATTCCTATGTGTTCCTATGTGTATGTGCACTCTATGGGACAGCTTTGAATCTCTTGTCACTCTGTGAAATGACAATAAAGGCGTTCTATTCTATTCTATTCTATTAAGTGCGACCAAGACGGGTCCAGTGTTGTTGTTTGTGCTAACATTAGCTAGCTAGCCACCAGCATGAAAAATAATTCAATGACTTGCCAACTGGTTCGCAAAACCTGCTCAACGAGCTCTCAATAAAGGATTTTAAACTAACATCACAATCTAACCAGCCAACACGCTGGAACAGTGTTTCGTCCTTTAAACTCTAAAGCACAAAACACTTCTCAGTCGTCGTTGGCTGGTGGTACGATTATTATCATGCAGTTCTGTGTTGCTATTAAGAGTTTGAGCAGGCTTTGCAAACTATCCTATGTTGTTTGACTGGTGACTTCTAGCCAGACAATCCAAACAATGACATGAATAAAGTGCTCTGATATATATATATCGCATGCTTGCATTCTATGCTCATTAAAGCCGCTTGCACACTGGACGCGAAACAAATTTTTCACACGACTGATTACAGACAAAGTCAATGCAAAGACGCGATAGTCGGACAGGGTTTTAATATAGCTCCGTGTCCGAAAGTCAGAAAAGTTCTAATTTTTCCGAGGATTCCTGGAATTATTAGATGTGTAAACTTGGCTATGTTTGTGTTCGACCTTCACAAAATGCAAATTGATAGCTATCGACTTTTCTTGGTCTTTTTAGCCTATTCGTCTGTTTTCGTTGAAGATAGATGGCAGTCTTTATTCGGTCTTCCTTTTGAAAATTAGTCAGATGGACCGAACAGATTCACGCTTTATTTCCACAGCAGAGATAAAATAGTGCTTGCAATCAGAGGGCAAATCAATTCCATGACCATTGACAGTGTGAAGAAATTATCGCATGCACGAGCAAGACTGTCCGCCAGGAAATGCAAAATACTCCATGTCCACCAGCCAGCAAAAAGTAAAAGTATTGATATGAGAACAGATTTGTAACGAAATAAAGAATAAAAACCAACGAACGGGATATCCAACAAAGATGACCCGCCAATAAATAAATCGCAGTGTTCATTGGATGTTCTGTTGTTAAAATGTTTCTTTTAATTCTTTATTTCGTTATCAATCTGTTCTAATCGTCTTCTTTTTTTGGCTGTCAGACACGGAGGCATTGTACATTGTCTCGCGCCAGTGTTGACTCACTTTATTGAGCGGAGCTTAAACAGAAACATTGATTGAAATTCTCGGTACTCATCTTGAAGAACTGAGCCCTCTTATCAAAACATTCACGTTTAATATCTTAAAGAGTCTGCAGATTTGAAGAAATTAAAAACAATAATAGACTGTCAGACTCGGAGATTGCAAAAAACTTAAACATCTTGACAATACGGTTGTGGTTCTTACTCCAGCTGCCCACATACTAAAGGTTCATTCAAAAATAGGCCTAATATCAGAATTATTGTGAAAACATATCTGTTCAAACAAGTACTGTAGCACAAAATGAAAAGAGTAGAGCATTGTCCTTAAGAGCCATGTTTGCTAAATGCATGAATGTAAAAAAACGTTTTAAGTTTCCAATTTAAAAAATAACGTGTTTTCAACTTTTCAACTAACCCTAAACCTTTTTTAATGACCGGGATGGTTCTCAGAAAATCAGGGTTCCTGCACTTTTTTTTCCCACTTCAAGCACTGCTTATAAGGTGTGAAAAGTGTTGATATAAGGTTGTGAGCTCAGAAGTGGCAACTGCTAGCTTTCATTGCAGGGTGAATGTTCTGACCATTTAATCGGCAGTTTATTTAATGAGTATGTGTGCTGGCTTGGGGGACTTTGAAGAAAAATGGACAAAACTCTAAACTTTAGTATGGAAAAAAGGCATGTTTTGTGTTTGTGAATTTATTACATACAATAATTAATTATGCTGACAAACATGTCATATGTCAAAAACATGTCAAAAACAACAACTTGAGTCAACATTTGCCCAATTGTGTAGCCCTACTGCAACCAGAACTAATCCGACAAGGGGGGCACTTGACAGCTGTGTAAGCCTATCGACTACCTTTAGTAGGCTAATAGTACACAACAATAAAAGTGAAAATAATAATAATGTTTGATATATGTAGCCCAGATCAGGTTGTGCTTCTAAAGCCGCGTTCACACTGCTCGCGAAACTAATTTTCCGCACAACAGATTACATTCAAAGTCAATGCAAAGAAGCAAATACAGGCGAAACGCATGTATTCTTGTCTTAGCATCAACTTCGAATGTAATCTGTTGTGCGAAAAATTTGTTTCGCGTCCGGAGTGAAGGCAGCTGAAGGACACATACCTACATAGCCTACTCATGCACTCACCCGCCCACATGCACACATCTCTCTCTCTCTCTCTCTTTCTTTCGTACTTTGTAGACAGGGGTATTTGCGGTCAAAGCCACTGCCGCAAAAAAAGCAGCTACGGCGCTCAAAGTAATTCAATATCAATACTCACGTTTTATAACAGAATTTCAAAACTTTGATATAATATAGAAGACACAGATTTAGAAAAAGTCATGGATGGATGGACTCATATCTTTTACTGATATGAAATACCATGCATTACTAACATCAGTGACGCATAAAAAGCAGCAGCCGTGGTTCTAGTGTTAAAGACAGAGCTGTCCAGCCAGGTGGTCTCTCCTCGTCCACGCACGCTGCTGCACTCCCTGCTGATACGGCACAAGCAGTTCGGCCTCTCTCTGTCTCAAGTCCTGTAATGTCTCCTGCGTGAGGTCAAAGGTTGAGTTTCCATTACGCGTGCCAACTGCCTTTGATCTGACATCAGGACAATCATTACAGATACTATAATTTATGAGCTGATTTAGATAGTTACATTAAATAGTGGTTGCTGTAGTAATTTATTGCATTGAAATGTGCCTGACTTTCTGGAAACCTGCCTGTGAGGTTTTGGTGACGTGTGCGCACTGCGCGCCGCTCAGCCAAATTACCACTGCACAGAAAGTAAACCAGGTTGGAGCTGGCGAGCACTTTCGGCGGAGCCTTTTGCCTCGAACTTGTCACTGCGTCATGATAAATATGTGAAATCTCCCTCTACTGCGCCGCCACACCCATCTCAGTCGGTCTACCAAATTGCCAAAGTGGCCGCGCACGGTGTTGTACCGGACAAAATTACCATCATATCATTTTAATCAGAAATCTGATGAAGAAATGGCATCAATATCAGAATGTTCATGTACGTACATTTCAACAAGGTTCTTGTGTAACACGACTGGTGATGCAATAGTAATTACCATGCCATTTTACAGATGTCGCCACTGTTTTAGGCCTAAGGGGCTCATTTCAAAGCTATTTACTCCAAAGTCTGCCCCAGTTTGAAAGGGAGATCCAAATTGGTTTGAATCTGCTTTCCAGTGGTGATAACTCCAACGGCCATGATCTTAGCCCATGCCAAGACAGGGATAGTAATAGCCATATTGGGTTTCACCATTCCGTAATGAACCATCATTTCTAAAAATGGCCTCAATTGATTCCTCGACCCTGAAAATCTAGGTAAGGACACCAAATTTGTAACTCTAGACCGCCATATTGAATTTCACCATTACCAAATATGGTGACGACCAAAAACATGGCTTCATTGCATTGCATTACCCCGAAAACCTTGGTAAAGACACCAAAATTATTTCTCTAGCCCCTTTCCTTGAGCAGTTATGGATGATTTTATGATATGGCGGCCATCTTGGACGCGACCCCTCCTGCCCGTGATCCAGACCTTCCAATCAAGTTTTTTTATTTACTTACTTAGGGTTCTATCAGGTTCAAGAGTTAAAATTCTATTCTTTCTATCAATAGGTATCAAATCCGAAATGGTTTTTGAATATTCACGAGGAAGTGATGCCTGTTACCGATTTGGAATAATGAGTGAAGTCCCATCCCTGTTTAACAGGAATTGAATAAATTAAACTCACCCAAACCTGATGTGCAAACTAAATAAAAATTACAGTATCTCTTGCAAAAGAGAAAATTTTTGTCCTTTGTTACAACCACTTCAGCTATAATAGGCTAAAGGTATCTCAATTAAGTAGTGAAAATACCTGTTTTCTGAAGCAAAAAAAAAAAATCTATATGGCATTGATACCATATCATTCTCCAATCAATTCTGGTCATCAAATATTAGAAAAGTGTGAATCCCTACCATTGATTTACGTTTAGATTCATCTCTTCACAAATTCATTGGTTCCTTACAACCTTATACGCTCTCTCACCAAAATATAGTCTCTCTAAGGCTTGCTCAGGCTTATCTGCGTAAAGCACAGTTGTAATTCACGCCCACCTGAACTATAACCCATTTATTATCTATTGATTGACACATTTTATTCAATTCTTGACAGTATAAACTGTCCATAGTAATTGACAGACTTTGATGGGACCCTCAGAAAAGTATTTAATCTCTACAGTAATAGCAAGTTAGGTTGTATTCTCTTTATTGTGTGCAGCTGAATGACATGAGTACAAAGCAAAAAAAGACTTCCGAAGCATATGCACAAGTGCCTAGGTTTCATTTACCTGATTTTAATGTGATAATGGGAGTTTTTCCAAATGGAACAGTAGTGCAGGGTTCCTAGTACTGGAAAGCTCTGTTGCTCTGTTTATTTGGAGGAGAACTTCAATGATGGAGAGTTTTTCTTCATTTTCAGTGATTACAATGGAGTAATATGGAGTGCTTATGGCAAGCAAGCGAGCTGCTTTTTATTTTCGGTTTACCATAACTATGATGATTACCACAGAGCTTGTTTGCCACATTGGTTAGTATGAGTCACTGTTAGCCTTTGCTTATAATACTGCACATGGTGGCATTTTGCTCAATGTAGTAATGTTTTCGAATTTAGACTTCATTTAAAGAAATCAAAAGCTTAGAATTTTTGTTCCTTTAAAATGAGAACAGCTCCAGGACCTCGGTAAATTCCCTGCTGTGTTCATTGCCCCCATTCTGTTCAATGTAGAGCAGCATATTGCCTGCTTTCTCCTGATACTAGAATGTCTGTTTCGTTAAAATGAGGTATGTTTCAGATTTGATTGTGTTGGTGAGTTATACTTGTTCCTTATAGAGTTTGAAAAGCGTTTATACAAGCTTGTGTTTGACTTAGATGACTGGAATTGTTAGCAGCAAGCTTTCTGTTGCAAGGTGAACATTCTGACTGTGAAATAAGCAGTTCCTTTAATGAGTATGTGTGCTGGGGGTTGTGACTTTGTAGAGAAATGCACAAAACTTGTAACTTTATCATGGAGAAAAGGCATGTTCTTGGTTTGGAGAGGTTACTGGTGCCTAATGTTGTCCATCTGCGCCTATATTGATAAACTCATGGTACATTCTGCTAGAAAATCATTAAAGGAGAATTCCAGTGTGAAATTGACTTGGGGTGTATTGAAACATGATAACGAGTACTAACTTTTGTCGAATACCCCACCTCCGTACAACGCAACATTTCAAAATAAACAGATTTTTAGCTGAAGCTCCCAACAGGCTTACAATGATAGTGATCGGGTATAATGTTGCAATGCAAAGAAATCACAATTTTTTTTATCATTAAAAAGGCTCAAAGTAGCTCCACACTTGATCGCTAGAATTACAAGGGCCCTGACATTTAAAACGAGGCACTTTGAAAAAGAACTTTGAAAATACACAGGTAGTTTATTAAAAAAAACTGTTTAAACAAACCTAACCTTGAGGTAGTTTCCAGTTGCCTCCATCTTTAAACTCACAATAAGTCAATTGACGACAATGAACGAATAGATTGCAATCTGTTCCCCTATCCTTCCTATTCATTTGTGCTCGTCAATCGCCTTATCGTGACTTTCAAGATGGGATGGGGGAAATGTTTGCAACATTTAGCTAAATATTTAAATAAATGTTTCACACATTAAGCTAAATGTTTTATACATTTAGTTAAATATTTAGCTAAATGTTTTATACATTTATTTAAATATTTCATTTAATGTTTAATACATTTGGCTAAATGTTTCATACATTTAGTTACATATTTAGCTTAATGTTTCATATATTCAGCTAATGTTTTATACATTTAGTTAAATATTTAGCTAAATGTTTCATACATTCGGTTAAATGTTTTATACATTTAGCTAAATGTTTTGAACATTTCGCCAAACATATAAGTAAAAGTATAGAACATTTAGTTAAATGTTTCTTACATGTAGCCAAATATTTGGCTAACTACTTTATACATTTATTAAAATGTTTATACTTTCAATCATATATTTTGTTAAATGTTTATACATTTAGTTAAATAATAGAAACTATTCGATAATAAAACTTTTATATATTTAATTTTGGAATAGCACATTTACCATTGATGAAACACATTAAACATCTAAGCTTTCCACTACACAGTTCATAAATGTGGGGAAAATGAACATTTCTTTCGCTAAATGTGAGAAAAAAGGATATTTTTTTTCTAAATGTGGGGAAAAAATGCAGTGAAAAATAATAGCATAAAATGTCCCATTCGGCACCCCATACTTTTTGTCTAATTTGTTGTGAGCCTTCCTTTTTGATGTTCTGAATAGCCCCTGTGAAAATTAGAACATTCTACATCCCGGTTTTTGAGAAATTCAGCATTTTGGACTTAGAAAATCAGACTTTGTGCTCATTTTTTCAGTCGTTCATTAATGTCTCAACAAGAGGCCTGTCGGCCTGGAGAGCTCCGCTGAGTTAAATGATCATATTGTTCTGGATCATGTTATTCCTCATCAGTGACCTGGATTATGGTGTTCCAGATCATTGTTCTGCATAATCTTGTGCTATGAAAGTGTTAGAAGGATTGTGACTGCTATATTTGTGATGTACTGAGGGGGTACGGTATTTGTTGGTTGTTAGTATTGCTTGGTGGTAAAATGATAGAAATAAATAATTGCAATTTGCGATTTGGTTCTATTGTTATACTACATAAACTGAGACACCAAACTGGTTCACAGTATACTCTGCTAACCAAAGGTGTCATATGTGTTCATATTGCAATAGTTTTCAAGAATTTCTGAATTTGGTTAATTGTTTTTTTCCTTCAATAAATTAAATCATGATTTAAAAACTGCATTTTGTACCTGTTTTATCTTTTTCTGATATTAAAATTATTTTGATGATCTGAAACGTTGAAGTGTGATAAATGTGCAGACATAGAAGAAATTGGGAACCAGGCAAATACATTCTCACAGCACTGTAGTTCAGTAATCATGCACATAAAATTACAATTATGATCTTGTATGGTGTTCACCAATACCATACGTTCAGCCAATCAAAGACAGATCTGAGACATTCATTTATTGAAAATTGATCAGCTGAAAAGGAAAGAAATATCTGATTGGCTACAGATGACTCTCCACAGAAAAAAAATGCATTTGTAAATCAAGTGGCATAAGAGGAAGCTCATAAAACGTGCACAAATGCGGTGAAAATCATAACAAGCAGTGGGTAATTGGAGGTTCATCAGTAGGGTAACAACATCCAAATGTGCTTTTTGACGAATATTGAAAATACTTTTAAATATGTGTATTTGAGGATGTCAGTTGCATTTATTACAAAAATATTTGTATGAGCATCAGAAATACGGTTGTGAAACTGTCTTTGTGTGGAATTTTTGTATAACATGTATATACAACAAAAAATATTTTTGCGTGCCCTGAAAAATATTTTTGATGGAGGGAGGCATTTATTGATAAATCCCACAATACATTTATGAATTAATTACCTGCCCCCTCCCCTAGAGGGGGGAGCCAGGCTAAGCAATGATCATGTCTGTGTGTGTGTGTGTGTGTGTGTGTTTCTGTCACTCTGTCTGTCAGCCCGTGGCCATTACCTGGCCCCCCCTAGGGGGAGCCAAGTTAAGCAATGATCATGTTACAAGGACAGTTAGCTAGCTAGCTAGCTGCCCGGGATAAACTACGCCATGCCACGGGGACCAGCGCATTGTTCGTCTGTCCTCTTATTAAAATGGAGGCTGCTGCGGCTCGTAGGCCTATTTGCTTGATGCCCGAGGAGCCTGGATTGTCGTGTATTATATTGTTTTCTATGTCTGCTTAGGTAATTTTTGTATTATTTTTTGCGAAATGAACATTACGTAGAATTTCTGTGAACGTTTGTGCTGTATGTAATTATTTCGTTATAAGTGTGTAGCTAGCATGCTAGCTAGCTACATGGAGCTCCGTGTTGCGACACGGACCCCTGCAAACCATAATCGCGATGCATTTTCATAAAACCGGATGCTAGTTTGCATTAAATAATTATGCTTCGTAATTGTGTGAGATTTGTCGCTTCTGATGTTTGGATTGAATTTGTGCTTTTATTTCTATTTGCGTTGCATTATTCCGCATACTTTCGCTGCATACTGACCGTTTCTCGTTGACGGACAAATTGATCGCGTTGACACGGATCTTGCATGGAATTGCACAGAGCACACGGGGTCCGCTTTCCAGCCAGCTGGGCTTGCTGAAATCACAGATTTTTTACTTTTTTTTTAAAGATGGTATAACGTGTTCTATTGTCTTCTGTGCCTAGTTAGCATTTTGTTTTACCTAGCTGGACACAGCTAAGCATTTTTGTGGTCATTTGTGCAGTATGAATGAATTTGACTTATATTACAAGGAGAGTTAGCCAGCTAGCTAGCTGCCCGGGATAAACTACGCCATGCCTCGGGGACCAGCGCAGTTCACCGCTCTTCGTATTTAAATGGAGGCCGCTGCGGCTTGTAGGCCTATTTGCTTGATGCCTGAGGAGCCTGGATTATCGTGTATTATATTGTTTTCTATGTCTGCTTTGGTTGTCTTTGTATTATTTTTGCGAAATGAACATTAAATAAAATTCCTGTGAACGTTTGTGCTGTATGTATGATCGTGTCTGTGTGTGTGTGTGTGTGTGTGTGTGTCTGTCACTCACTCTGTCTGTCAGCCCGTGGCTGGGGCCAGGTCTGCTATCTCTGATTGCCTTGTTTGTAATGAGGCTGATTTGACCTCAAATATAATGAACTTTGAAGTCCACTGGCACAGCTTTCATCATCATGTTGACCAGCGCCAATCACTGACTCCTAAGGCAAGTAAAAGCCAAGAATAAATACAATGTATGAAAATGTGTCTTATCTATGTAGCAAATAAGCAGCTGCACACCACTGACTGACCAGAGACACCCATAAAGCCATTTTTCTGAAATATGAGGGCACTAAAATAAAAAAATCTGAAATAAATTTGATTTGATTTTGATTTGAAAATGAAGCAAAATCAAGAGAAATATGTAATTATATTTAGATAATACAGAGAATGTGGACTAAATAAATTATATCTTGGTGAAAAAAATGACTAAGGGATGGTGATTTTGTTCACATTTGAATGACTGGAAAAAAGGAAAACATCACAAGTCATACAGCGTTCTCTGGGGCAAGCCCAGGTGTTCAAATGAAATATCCTTGGGGAAAGGCCAGTATTGCGTAATGAATAAACAGTAAGGGCATTTATCTTGAAGTAGCCCACTTATATTTGACCTCTCTGTATTTAAAGAAGCGTTAGATTGGGTGCACATTTACTAACGTCCTAATTTTTCAAGGTAACAACATTTTAGAGACATTGTGCCTGTATCTCGTGAATAATAATTTTTAAGGCCAGTGCAATTTTGAAATTGCAATTGCAACTATCTAATAATTTCACAATATGGTAAGCATAACCTTAATAGTTTTATGCAAATGCCAGATGAAGTCAATCCAAGCCTATTGTGAATTACCCCTATTTAAGGCTTTTTAACTGAGGATTCGAGTGTCACAGAAACTGGAAAAATTATATTAATGAAGCAAGGACACATATCAGTTGGAAATAAAACTTATTATTGTTTATTTTTATATATGTAATTCTGGGAGAAACACAAGGGAACTTCATGAAATTTTAACTCTGAAGTTGTTGAAGTTGATTTGCAATGAGATACAGAGAAATAAAAATAGCTCTAAGGTCAAACAATACATTTCCTGGATAATGAACTCATTGATGAGTAGTGTGCGACATCTGAGGGTGATATTCAAAACAACTGCTGTGAAGCCAAATATTGGCTACCCCCCTACCTCTCCAAACAGCCAAAAATGGGGGGATTTCTGCTTTGGTGTTAACTGTAAATAATAGTGTTTTATCACCAACCAACTGTTTCAACACATGGCAGAAACATCTGCATGAAATGCAAAAGGATATTAATCAGTGTTCCTGAGTCTGTGTACTGATTTTGTCTCCAGAACCCCTTCTGTTTTCAATGTAATGCCTGAAAAAGGCCTGAAAAAGAAAAAAAATCACTGCCATTTAATATTGGTTTTTGGACTTTATTTTGGACAGGGATTTCCTGGGTCCTCTGATGTTTATTTTTACGCTGCAGAAAGAAAGCACAACAATCTATTGAAAAATCCAACTGATTCGAATTCATAAATGTTAAACTTGCCCAATCATACTTGCCAACTATTTTTCACAGTTCAGTGGCAGGAGATAATTAAACGGTTCACATCATTCGTACTTTACTTAGTAGTTCAATTCTATCTGATTTATTTTCATTTTATATTCATCCAGTTTTGTTAGGTATCATTAACTAGCTCATTGATATGCATGATTAGTACAGTAAAAACCAGCAAGCTGCAGCATTGTCGCATTAATTGTAACTGACTCATTTTACCTGCTTGTAGTATTTTGAATAATTACATTCACAGTAATTTATTTATCGAAATGGCAGGCTTGTTAGATGACTTAGCCAGTTCTGCTGAGGGTAAGGCAGGCATTTACCATGTACCTGCAGTATTCCGAGCAAGGACTGGAAAGTCAATGATTCCGAGACTGGAGGTAACCGCTGTCTCAGGTCAGTAATTGCAGCACAATTCATGTGCCAGGGGACAGTGGCTCGCTGCCCTGACCCAGTCCCCTAATCGAGCAGGACAGTTACTGCACTGGCAAGCCACTGCCTTGTGCCAGTCTCCTAGTGGTGCGGGTCAGTAATTACACTGGCAGCTCAGCGCTTCGAGGCAGCAGCACAGTCCAGTACACCAAATGCTGCAGCCTCTACTGGAGACAGGACATTTATGCCAAATTGGGGGGCATTCTATTACTTTTTTCCCTGGAGGCCACATTTTCAATTGTAAAATTTTAATGGGGCTCAGCCATCTCCCTGAGACATTATTTGTCCCCGTTGAAAGCAGGCCTTTGTAAACTTAGCACACCCCAGCAGCATTTTTTTTTCTTACTTGAACAATTGTAAAAAATAAGTTCTTTAAGAAACAGTATTTTATAGAGTTCATCAACTAAATCCAACACTTTTAGGCCTAACACAGTTTTCTTCTTTTTTACTTTGCCATACCGAGTTGCTCTCACCTCTGGACTGAATTTCCCAGTTGATATTCCCCCTCTGGACCTAAATTCCACTCCTTGTTTTCCATCCATCCCACTCCAGGGCCTATACCTGATAGGACGGCTCTATTTAAGCTACTCCTCTCCCCTCAGTCTTCGTCTGGCTTTTGTCTCTGTGTTTAGCAGACCCTTTGTTACCAATTCCCAATTCTGTTTAATGATTATTCCTTTCTTTGTTCTTAGTTATCATCTGTGCTCCGCAAACATATACCTTTGGTTTTCTTTCTTGCTTAACCCTTTATTTAACTCTTGTTTACGTCTCGTTAGTCTGCTCTGTTCTCAGTTCCTGAACCCGCCGTTTATGCAACACATGTGCCATTCTGTTTATTATACCCTCCGCAACGAAGTTTAGGGGGGTATACTGGATTTGCTTTGTCCGTCCGTGTGTGCGTGCGTGCCTGTGTCTGTGCGTCTGTGTGTGTGTGTGTGTTTGTGTGTGTGTGTGCGTGCGTCTGTGCCTCCGGAATTACATCTCATAACCTACTCATCCGATTTTGAAATTTTATTTCTTGCTGGAAGGTCTATTGACTGTGGTACTGCCCGATTACTTGTTGTTGCGGGGGGTATCCTGTAAGCCATGCTTACTGAATAAATCTAGTTTGTAATGAAAAAGTTGTACTGTGCCACAGAAATGCATTCATTGCAAGCAGATACATTTGTTTCCTCCCCCCAATTTCTATAAATGCATTGTTATATTGGTGATTTTAACTGTCAACTTGGTGAGATTTTGCAATCTAGCTCGCGTACATTCAGTCCTATAATATAAAATATGAGTTGGATCAGCCAAGAGTTGATCAGTAAGCCAAACCCAGCGAGAGACGCAGTGACGGCATAAGTAAACCAGTTTTGTCTTCAATTGCGCTGAAGCTAATTTACCACTGCTAACACAACAAGAGCCATCTGGCAATGGCGGATCCCCCCGGCTGTAGGTTGTGTAACCTACAGGTTGTGTGGACAGACGGACGGACCGAAACCCCCAAAAGGCACACCTAGACTATAAGGAGAGGCTCCATACCAAATTTGGTGTTTGTAAGTGGTATAGTTTTCGAGTTCAGGTCCGGAAACGATTTTATTACAGACTGACGGACAGATGGACAGACGGACGGACGGACACACTGATTGCTATATCCCCCCGCATTAAATGCCGGATGGATGGATAAAGAAAGACATGTTCGTCTCAGCAGTTCTCTTTCCTCTCAAGGATCCTGTGGAGGTTGGATCATTGTACTGGAAGGCATGTGCATTTACTTTTTTTACATTACTCTGTGCATTTACTTTTTGCAATACAGGACGATAGTGGCTAACATGAAATCCGAAAATAAAGGAATCCCTCATCGAACATATTTTAAATGGCCAAAAAATGTGCAAAGAGAGGGAGTTTCCTGACGCTAGGTTGTTTTTTTATTTTCTTTTTTTTTCTGGAGGGCTGAAGAATGATAGAAAAAATAAACGCTGCCTTGTGATAGGCACTTCAGTATGAGTTAATAATGGTAATATTGCGTACTTTCATTAATGTGAAACGAGATTTTCATAGCTGACACAATACAGAATTTTATTGTGACTATTTTATCATTACCTAAGTAGCGTTGCACTACTAAATAGAGGTTGTTTAGAGTATACATGGGTTAAGGTTGCAGCGAGGAGAAAAGACAAATTTTTCACGATAATTTTTGAATATTAAATATTCCTTGGGAGTTTCTGTGGCCAGATAAGCCACAGAAGCCTGGCTCCAGATCAGGTTTAATAGGGTGATTCATGATTTACAATTCAAGATCAGAGCAATTTCTATACCATTGTCCCAAAGTTAAGAATTTCTATCCTTTCAGTCGTTCTAAGGCACCACCCTTTCATGAATTTCAATATACAGAATGTATTCCCTAAACAATAACAGCATTATTTAGGTACCTGCATCTAATTTTACTGCTCATGTGTTTTACACTTATGGGTCTTTTGGAAAGTATTATGCTTAAATAAACAGGCCAGCCTTGAATTGTCAATGTTTAACAAACCCTCTGATGAGAATTAAGCTACACTTTACACCTGTTAGCTAATCATGTCTGTTTTTCAGATTGAGATACTGTTGCTTCATTAAAAAAAAAAAATCTGACAAATTTCATTGGTCAGTGTGAATGCATTACTCTGTATATATATAGAATGCCAATTTCTTATACCCTTGGTAAAATGCCTTCCATTCACCAGGTGAACATGGCCATTCTCATTTTGGCAATAATCCTCAGTCTGTCTCTGGCACAGCATGACTCACACATGAAACACGGGAGGACTTCTGTGGTCCACTTATTTGAATGGCGCTGGGCTGACATCGCAGAGGAATGTGAGCGATATTTAGCACCTAATGGGTTTGGTGGGGTTCAGGTAAGTGCAATTGCATAAAAATCAAGCAAAATGTCATGAAGAGCCAGGATGTTAATACATAGAACTCCACATTTTAATCTGCTGGTAATCTAACTGGTTTTTAGCAGGGCAAAGAAATGCTTAAATCGTCCTTAATGAAACAGCAAGAATGGAATTCATTATTTGTTTTTTACTGGTAGATACTACTACTATATGTAAAATACTCGATCCAGTGGTTCCACTGGAATAAATTCCTTGCAATATACAGTATGAATACAAGAGTCAAGAAAGTACACACATGGCTTTGTTTTTAGTTGTTTCCTTGCGTGTGGGGTTGGTCATTCCTAGATCACAAACAAAAAACAATAAAAAATACATTTTCAAAAATTCATTTATTGATCAAAATTGTGTCACAGCCTCTTTCCAAATAAACGACTTAAAACAATAAAGTGGATGTGTCAATCCAATAAAATTTAAAAATCACAAAGTCTCAGTAATCTTCACCACAGGTACATACTTCACAAACTGAAGAGACAGCAAAAATCTAAAATCTTCTTCCAGTATCATCTATGGTATTGATTTTTTTTGTATGATAACAAGAAGCATGTCCTGACTCTACTTTTTCACTGTGGAGTTTTGTTGTTGCACAACTACAGTACCATTGACGGGCTTATCTGCTGTGTCAGATCTCCCCTCCCAGTGAGAGCATTGTGCTGTCAAAACCCTGGCGACCCTGGTGGGAGAGATATCAGCCAATCAGCTACAACCTGTGCTCTCGATCAGGAACTGAGCAAGAACTAAGAGATATGATCACCAGGTGCAACAATGTTGGGGTAAATTCATAATACACATGAATTTTTTCATAACAGAATGATACTCATGAGAAAGTCTTCAAATTCGACATTTGGAAAGCAGAAGTACTTTGGTAGAATATTCAGCATACAGCTGCCCTTGAAGTATTAGCTATTACAACCCAAATTCCAAAAAGGTTGGCATAATGGGGAATGTTGTTATGGAGTGATTCAAAAAGTCCATTCACCCTCATCGACATTGTAGACACTACAAAAGCACAATGTTTGATACTTTTACTTGTGAATTCAACTCCAAAGAAATTGGAACAGGGGTGGGACTAGGACTAATAAACTAAGTTGCAATACGAGCTGTAAGCCTTTTCTCAATAGGCTGTTTGGATATTGACAGTTTCCTATTTTTGTTGATTACTGCCCCACGTGAGTCAAATTGTACCACAGCTGGCTGAATGTGGCAGAATAAAATTTTGATTACGTGTGGGAGGTTTTTATCAGGATGTGACATTCCAGTCACAAGTTATGCTAAATTATGTCAACTGAGGGCAAGCCCTAAAAATTGAATGGGCCAAAAAAATGCATACAGTTTGATATCTCCATAAGAGAGAAAAATAGCCAATTACAGTCAGGGCTTGACATGATATGAGCCATATTTTGTTGTGATTGGGAAAAAATACTCTGAGAAATAATAATTAAAAAAAAACTGTTCTTCATAAAATTATAAATGGCAGTCATTGTACAAAGAAAATTAGCGTCATGCCTGATTTACTAAGACCTTTAGCACATGCAAAATCTTTTTGCCCGTGCAAAACCAATAACATTGCCCATGATTGGCCAGGGTGCTTGCCTTGCACCAATCAGTGGCAAGGTGTCTGGTTTTGCACGGGCAAAAAGATTTTGCATGTGCTAAAGGTCTTAGTAAATCAGGCCCATAGTTTTTAACATACGATTCACAATTTATGACCAGAAATCTAAGTGCAACCTTGGCTTGATGGTGGTACTAGAGGGAAACTCGTGGACTTAATAAATTTCCTGTCTGAATGGAAGATATAGGGCCCTATTTGAACGATCGAAGTGAATGATCTGAAACGCATGGCACAAATGCATTTAGGGCATGTCCAAATCCATTTTTGCCACATTAGCAGGGGCTAATCTGAGAGTAAAGTCAGGCGCATGGCTGATAAGGTTGTATTTAATCTCTGAATCATAGGCATGTTTTCGGCATAGCATGAAATCAAGGAGAGGTAAACACACGTACATCCTAGTTTTCAGGTGCGGAGTCCAAAAACATATTGACAAAAGAAGAGAAACGACTCGTGACACTGTTACAGCTCCCAAAATGGAAGTATGTACTTTATTCTAACGTTGTACTGGTCGACATGTATCCCAGGACCCCCTAAAGCGATCATTCCCAAAATTCAGAGGCATTGTGACCTTACCAAACACAAGGCCCCATACCCAATATGAAACCGCTCAGATGAAATTTGTGGCCTATAGAGTGCTCTCAAGCAAATATTTATGGAAATGGAGTCCATTATATCCCCAGCTTGTCGTTCGGGGATACAATTAAAATTTTTTGTTAAAATAATGTTCAGAATTGTTTTAATTATTTCCAGATGTTAAAAATCATAATTGTGAATTTTCAGGGCCAAATTTGAGCTTGAAATTATCTTTCATCACAACTTGCCCTCACCAGCTGAGTGTAATTAAAATGAGTGAGGAAAAACAGCCAGCAGAAATTAAATGAAAATAATGTTATTCAGATTGCGCTACTGTAGCTCCTTAAGTAATATCCAACTGGAGAAAAAAGCATTGGCTTTCGCTTAGCTGACGATTGAAGGTCAAGTCAGACATATGGAGGAAATTCGGATAAATTAATGATGGTGTCAACAAATTCACCCTATGCAGCTGCGCAAAAAGTGCTGGTTTTTAAGGCTGCTTAGTCAGCCAAACCGTAAACAATGGTGAACACATTTAAAATGAAATGCGGAGTTTTGTATTTGATAATAGAAGCGGGATGGATGGGTTGCAGGTATTGTATCAATAGATCAGGTCAGATTCAGAATTCATTTTTCAGATTATCTCGCACAGTTGGTTTTAAGGCCTTATCAGTTCAAAAAAAATCTACTGGAGATTTTCAGTGTTATGGGTTGCCTTCACCTAACAGATTGACATGGTGAAGAAACGAAAAAAATCAATTGGGAATTTTTTTTGTAAAAGTGACTTTTTTGAAATTTTGATATTTTGACATTATATTGCATAACCGATGGTTGAAATACTGGGCAGATGATTAAAATTCACAACGTTTCCTCATTTTGAAAAAAAAAAAAAAAGCTATTTGTACCATCATTGTCAATTTATCACCAATTGGTGGTGGCCATAGCAACCAATTAATTTTCCTAGTACCAGGTACAATTCAGAAGAGTCACTGGATCATGTAAATATAGTTTCATTTCCCATATTACTGATCACACTAAACAGCTTTCACCCTGTCATCAGTTACATCAGGAGGCCCACAATGTAATTTTTTTTCAAAAAATTCCCAATGGATTTTTTTCGGTTCTTCACGATGCCAATCTGTTAGGTGAAGGCAACCCATTTTCACTGAAAAATCTCCATGCAGGACTCTGACCAGACTTATCCAAGCATCTGACGCGCATTTTCATCACTTCAAACATTTGAGGACCTGTGTGCAAGAAGTGACTAAATAACACTTTTGAGATTTTGGGGGGGCGGGGTTCATAGTTTTCAAAACGTTGCAGCACCATTAGTTACGGTACTGTAATTAATGCTGGAGGGCATGTTTGAATTTTGGCGCAACATACGCTGCTATCTTGACATTGTCTGTTCCAGGATCGTCTCCCTGCATTGTCCAGCTAGTCAACACAAAACAATATTCAGCTTGAATTGCAAGTGCCTGACTGCGCAAGCAGAGAACACAGTGCTAGCCTTGCTTGCTTGCAGTCCTGTTCTGCCTTCATTTGACAGGGTGTGGCACATAATTAAGTGAAATACATGGCAAGAAAGACCCTGTAGAATTGTGCATAATATTGTGCATAATTATATTGTGCATAAAGGAGAAATTGGGAAAAATTAATACTCGCTGGATTTAACCAGCTGGTGAATTCAATGCTCAAATGCTTTGTGAGTGCGTTTAGGAGTCTTGGCAATGTTACAAAGAGGTTAACGGTAAACTGTACCAACTTTTTTAGACTCGTTTTTGCTGTCATTACATTGTTTACTATGGAAGAGGGTGAGTGGACTTTGCAGGTCTCTCCAGTTTGATTTTATTACATCCGCCAGGAGTTAGTGAGATCACTAGCGTGTGTGCATGTGTGTGCCTATCGGCAGGATTACTCAAAAACCATTCCATAGTTTACCGCAAAATTTTATGGAGGTTGGACTGTATGAAACAGAAGAGGTGACTAAATTTCCAGACCAATCCAGAAAAAGATCTAGATTCTGCAGCGGATAATAAGAGCTGGTGCGTCAAAACCTGTTGGCAGAGGTATACACTTTCTGAGTGCCCTCTGATTAAATGTGCCAACCATGATGTGCCAACTTTTCCAGAATTGTGGTTGTAAAAACACTATGATAATGCATCTCCCTACAAAGCCTGGTGGCTTTTTAGGCATGTTTTAAGAAATTATCATAATTAATATAATCTTTCTTTTAAATATGGACAGGTTACTTTATATTTAATGCTACAAATCTTTAGTTTTTAGTGTTTTGATGTGTAAAGACAATTTGTACCAGGAAATTATCTTTACTATTACCTTTTCTGAAGTCCTGCAAGTAAACAGTGCTGAAGTTCTATGTAGTGGTCCATGTAGCTCGACATGGTAAGTCCATTCAGTTAGCATGGCACTTGATGATGACACATTCCTCCAGGTGAATATCTATGTAGATGCAGTTATCAATCACATGAGCGGAGCGGGTGCCGGGGAAGGCACGCATTCATCCTGTGGCACGTACTTCAATGCCAACAAGAAGGATTTCCCCTCTGTACCCTATTCCTCCTGGGACTTCAATGATGGAAAATGCAAGACTAACAGTGGTGACATTGAGAACTACCATGACATTTTCCAGGTATAATTACACAAATTAAAGATGTCCTTGATTGTTTTAAACTGTTTTCTCTGTTATTGTGCTACTTTTAACACCTTTGTACCTTCATCACAATTTTAGGAATTTATGTTTGTACATATTATAAATATATATGTTCCATTATGCATGTTATAGTCAAAATGGTCACAGTTAGCATACGTATTTTTGAACTGTGAATTGCCATGATATTAGCATTCTGCGCGCAATATCAGTAAGCAAGTTGGATCAAAAATGTTGATCATCATGCATCAATGATCAGAACACAAATGTTCTAAAATGGTACGAGAGGCACCTTTTATCATGTTTTCTGCATCAGCCCACTTTGCTACATAGCTTACAGTAGATCTCTGTAATCAAAATCTAATGTTGAAAGTTTTTAAAATGCTAGATTTAGACAAAAACTACACAAGAATCATTTATGATGAGGAAATGCTTATTTAATGTGGGCCTACTGCCCCTTGATAACATGTTCAGACCAGGGCTGAAAAGTTGAAATCGTGATCAAACGTTACTATGGTCATTAAATGTTAAGACTGGAGAAATCACAACACAATGCCACCATAATGTGACAGGCTTTTGTAAACTTAGTTCTTGACAGTCGCCCTGTGCAAGCAAGTTAGTACTTGGCCAGAGTCTCTGTCTGGACAGTTGCCACAGGATGACTGATATACCCATGAAAAAAGTTTGTCAATTTGGACTTAATGACCACGTGATTTAGAACACTTGACTTATCTAGACTGCTGCAAAGGACATCTGACCATAGGCTGCTAAGTTATATTCCACTAGCCACAATCACAGCCAACACTCCTGCTGGCCAGTCAGCTAGCTACTGCAGCACTTTCCGGAGGAGAGCAGCATCGCTGATAAAGTTGCCGAGCAGTCCATAAACCCGGACCGCATAATGGATTTGAATGAACAACTGATTGTTTCTGCATGAGTTGAAAGCTTAGAACTTGGAGTTTTTATTGAATGTGTTGTGAGTAAATATCGGCCATAACAACTGTATGAACTTGAATATAAACAGGATGTTCCATTTTATTTGTGTTGATATTCAATGTAGGTGATCTCAGTGTTAACATAGGGGTTGCGACAGAACTTGGCTTTGTGGTTTGATTTGAGTTCATTCCATTTTTGCAGTCCTCAGTTTGCAAAGACACAAGAGTCCATACCAAGTTTCCTGATCTGCCATCAAACTCAGATCCCACTGCAATGAGCATCATAAGGGGTCCTTGGCTGTTTTTAATTCCTATGCCCCCTGGCATAAAATTTATGAAGTGCTAATGGCTGGGATTGTAACACTCGTAAAAGTTATAATGCCCCACAAACATAATAAACCACAAACTTAATACGAATCTACAGATTTTTTTTAATCCTGCCCGATGTGCACATGTGCTGCTCTCAACAAAGATGAGAAGAAAGCAAGGTGGCTGACTTGTTCACTAAATCCATTATTAGCTCTGAAAAAATTGTGTGTTTGATTCAGAATGTAATGAAGCCTTTCTTAAAAAAAATGTTAACTTCTTCTAGATGATGTCTGATGAGGTATTGAAATGTTTTCTCATAATGACAAGATCTTAATGAGACAATTACTCCTAATTACAATATAATGTATCTTTTTTTTTCTTTGGTGAATGCAAAGCATTACCATAGGTATGTAAACTGAGGTTATAGAGTTTATGTCCATATATGTCTTGAAGATATTTGCTTATATATGTGATATACGTAAGATTCACAAATCAACAGCCTACAGGCTCCTTCGCTTGCAATTACAAAAAATATTGGGAACAATATTTTGGTACTTAGACCTTAATCAGTGCATTACCCATTGAAGATCTTCGCGCAGAAATGTTATTATATATCGGATTTTATGTGAATGTAGGCAATTTGTGGGAGTCATTTGTTCTACTATAGTTGACTTCTGGTCTTCTGCTGCGCACCTGTTGATTTACAGGTGTGTAAAGCACTGCTCCTTGGCAAATCCACAGCCAATCATTCTGACCACGTCATTTTTTCTAGAGCTGATGATAGAAGTAGCTAATGAGAGAGCCCTCTTGCTTCTGTCTCTTCTTTGTTAACAGTTGTTCATACATAGTACCAATCGGGCTGGATGTCTGGATCAAGTACTAACATACAGCTCAATGGCCTGAACAGCAATAACCCATGAAATTACTATTTGGCATATTTGACCAAAATCAACCAGCAACTACCACAATTCATTGTCCTTACAATTGCTGATGTGTTGTCATGGGTAAAATAGTTAAAATTGTTAAAAAACATAATAAAAATAAAAATTGATTCATTAGTAAAAAAATAACAGCCCGAGAGGAACTACTTTAACTTTAGTAATGGTTCTATCTACAACCAGACAGTTTCCTAATGTTATGGTTCCCCAAACAATGTAAGAAAGCTGAATACTTTTGTACAAAAATTTAGACAAATTAGCTATTCAGGGATGACTATTAATAAAATATGAAAGGGAACATTAATGAACATGAATGCTTTTTGTCCTTTTTAGAAAATGGGGCAGGATAGTGGTGCACTTCAACTCCTTGTGGCCAAAATGAGTATTGCATTATAGCAACAAACATATGGGAAAATTCCTCACATTTTTTTTCCAACTACCTAAACTTTTTTCACCTGTTTTCTCAGAGGATTTGAAAAACAGAAACAAAACTCCCCCTGCTTCGAAGCAGCTTTTCCCTAGCCGATGGAATATCAAAGTGTGATATCAATATCATATCTTTGATATTTTTTTGACAGTCTCTAGTTTTGACAGGTACGAGACTGCCGGCTGGTCAGCCTCCTGGACTTGAACCTGCAAAAGGACTATGTACGTGGGAAGGTGTTAGAGTATATGAACACACTGATTGACATGGGTGTGGCCGGATTCAGGGTAGACGCCTGCAAGCATATGTGGCCTGGAGACCTGATCGCTGTGTACAGCCGCCTACATAATCTCAACAGTAGCTGGTTCCCCCAAAATTCCAAGCCTTTCATCTTCCAAGAGGTTTGCCTTATTCTATCCTTGACTCAGTGAGAGTATAAGATATCAGTACATGTTGGATGGAAGGATAATCCAGCACCTCCCTGCATTTCCCTTATTTTAGGTGATTGACCTGGGAGGTGAACCCATAAAGGCAAGTGAATATACTGGATTGGGTCGTGTCACGGAGTTCAAGTATAGTGCTAAACTGGGAACTGTCATCCGCAAATGGCATGGTGAAAAGATGGCATATCTGAGGCAAGATATATGTTTTATGAATAGCTCCAATACATCAGTGGCTGGAAAAAAAATTATCCATGCGTGTCTTCACAATTGAAGCAATAATAGTTGCATTAGGCCACACTTAAGAGATTAATTTGCTCTTAAAATAGAAAAAGAGTCGCAAGAAAAGGCTGTAATTGAATTTACATGCATAAATATGGCTCTGGATTTATAAGCATGCATGCATTTGTGTGTGTTCTTTTACTGCATATTTGAGGTTGTGCATATTGTTTCTAACTGCCCCTATATTATCCTGGGTCAATTTCAGAAACTGGGGCGAAGGCTGGGGATTCATGTCCTCGGACAAAGCACTGGTGTTTGTTGACAATCATGATAACCAGAGGGGCCATGGAGGAGGGGGAAGCGCAGTCATCACCTTCTGGGACCCCAGGTAACCGTAGGTGTCTCTCAAATATTTCGAGTACCATTGTTAAGAGTTTCTTCTCCTACACTGACTGATTTTATTCATTCTCATTGCTCAGAATTTACAAGATGGCCATGGGTTTTATGTTGGCCCATCCGTATGGAATAACCAGAGTGATGTCCAGCTACAGATGGAATCGACACATTGTGGATGGAAAGGTGATGTCAAAGGCTTTCCCAATGAGTAAAATAAACATGTAACCTCAACATGCATCAATACACTAACAAACCCCTCCAGTGATTATTGAATTGAATCAGGCTATGTATTTTACCCATAAAAGAGTAATGTTGTGCTATGACATTTCAGTTCCTATTCCCACCTCCTGGTACTATTTGCCCATTTGTTTTTAGTGTTTATTTGAAGACTATAATGCTATAATTAATGGGCTTAGGTCGCTTTTGCCTTTATGGACCGAAGATCAGTGCCTCAATTAAGTTTTCCATAACCCACTAGTGTTGGGATTGTCACAGCTTGGATGATGCCAGTGTGGTTATCAATCTCTAGGATCTTGGTGACTTTCAGCACATTTTCCGAAATTGTAATGAAATACAAACATATCAAAATGTCAGGGAAAAAAGTGATCAGTAACATGACAGCAACAAAAAAATTGTGTGTCGTAATTACAGTAAAAGCAGAAGAATACATTGAGTCTAAATACAAAAACTGTTCCTAGAAATGTTCATGCGATACTGATTTTATTAGGGTTCATTTAATGGTGCTTCTCACTGCAGTTAACTGCTAGAGTTCTAGTCCAATGGTGATAATAGTAGAAATCTACACTGAACATGTTCTGCAGGACCAGAATGACTGGATGGGACCACCAAGCTACGCAAATGGTTCTACAAAGCCTGTTCCCATCAATCCAGACAGCACCTGTGGGGACGGCTGGGTATGCGAGCACCGGTGGCGTCAAATCCGGTGAGCATGATTGATGTATTACCGTACTGAGTTGCATAAAGTCCCAAGGAACTCAAATTATCAATTCTCTTTTAGCCATCTTTTTTTGCCTTGGGGGTAACAGTACGCACAGTGTGTTAGCAGTTGACTACATTACAGTAGTAATAAATTAAAAGATTTGCCTTTCTGAGTGGCTGGTTTTAAATGAGGAGTGAGCCTTTTCATCCCAAGATTAGGAGCTTAGGCAATCACAGAAATAAGATAAATAACCTCCCACCTCTGAAACATTCATTACGGTCACACCCATACAGTCTGCGACAAAGCTCTAATGAGTCTATTCAGCTATGTTGGTTCCGCATTCTATCATATGTATTAACATTTTTTCCATTAAAACTTTGGTGGATGCTTCAGAACAAGATCAGTTTTGAAGAATGATAGTATTATTAATGATTGATTATGTTTCCGGAGACTTAAAATTAACTTTTCAAGTAAAACTCAAACAAAATTAGAGCAATCACCCTTCCCATTGTAGAAACATGGTCATTTTCCGGAATATCGTCAACACCCAGCCAATAACGCACTGGTGGGACAATGGGAGTAACCAGGTGGCTTTTGGTCGTGGAAACCGTGGTTTTATCATCTTCAATAACGATGACTGGTAAGGATAAGACCAAACTACGATGAACCTTTGCTAAATTCTGAACATATAAAACATACCATAATTTACCTGCACGTGAACACTGGTAACGATTCCTGAATCACAAATAAGTGCATGAACTCTGTGGCTGACAGGTCTCTCGACGTGAGTCTAAACACCAGTCTTCCAGGAGGAATATATTGTGACATCATCTCTGGTGAGAAGGATGGCGACCGTTGTAGTGGTAAGCAGGTGACCGTGGGCAGCGATGGGCAAGCTCATTTCAGAATTAATAACATGGATGAGGACCCCTTCATTGCTATCCATGTGGACTCCAAACTGTGAACAAGTTCGCTCAATAAAAATTTCTGACTCCTACATATTAGAGCAACTGTCATGCTTTCGTCACCTGCAAATGCATAAGAGTGATTGAGGAGCACGTGTAATCTTTTGCTCTTTTCAATAATGCTGTGGGGAAGTGGGGAACTACATAGAGTGGCAAAAGGCTCCCAAGTTGTTTCACAGTTTATTCTGAGCTGTACTAATAATCCACAGAAGAGGGAATCATTATGGAACATAATGAAGAACATAATGAAATTAGAACCACAGACAGTGAAATTAATGACTCTCATGAATTTTAGGCAAAATAACCCCTTTAAAATTTTTGAAAAGCTCACGAGCATGGCTCCATGAAAATGAAAAAAAACATTGCTTTGATATCTGGTGTGGGTTGAACAATATTATGTGGGCAGCTATCAAAATGTAATGAATTTTCTGTGCTGAAAGTAATGCACATACCTTGTTGATTCCCATGCTGTGAATATGCACTGGAATGCAGATGTCAGGGGACGTATAGACTTTAAAAGATTTTTGATATGGGTTTTGCAAGTATATTTTGTGCCTAACATGTAACACAAGTCTCAGTCAAGGAGAAGTAGGCAAAGTCGGTCCCGTGCCAAGTGGCTGATCAGGCTGGTGCTTAACCCCAGTTTCCACCCAAGACGTACCACAAGCGAGTTGCTGCAGGAACAGGCAGTAAACATGAGTGAAGAGTGAGAGAGAGCCCACCAGGAAACAGTAGAGTATTGAGTTCCGAAAGTATACTGAGTACAATGAAAACGCACCACTCACAAAATCTGGAATAGCTCCACGGATTGATATGTGAAGTATATAGGTATGATGCATTTGAGATAATGAATGATTTAAGAAGACATGTTAACATCATTCAATTTCATTCACGATAATGTTAATGCGCGAGTGAGGTTTAACTGGTGTAGGGGTCAAACAGGAAAGTCAATAACGGGTGTGACCGCCATTTGCATTGACACATGCGGTGCATCGTCGTCGCATGGAGTTGATCAGTCTCTGGATAGTGTTCTGAGGGATAGCATTCCACTCCTGAACAAGGGCAACCTCAATTTCTCGGATGTTGTCCATCTGGCGTCGACGTGAAAGACGTCGTCCAATTTCATCCCATAAGTGCTCGATAGGGGAGAGGTCGGGTGACAGAGCTGGCCATTGAAGCACGGGGATGTTCTGTTGTGCAAGGTACTGCATGGACACCCTTATAGTGTGTGCCCTAGCGTTGTCCTGTTGGAACGTGTGGACATCGTGGTGTTGGTTGAAGAACGGCCTAATATGGTTCTGCAGCACCTGGTCCCGGTAGTAGACGCCGTTCACCTTTCCTCTGCAGATATGGAGAGGGGTCCTGTGACGGTAGCTTATTCCACCCCACACCATAACGCTGCCACCACCCCAACGGTCCGTTTCAACGACGCAATTGGCGTTATAACGTTCACCACGTCTCCGCCAAACACGTATACGGCCATCTGCGTTCCTTAAGTGAAATCGTGACTCGTCAGAAAAGATGACACAGTGCCATTGTCGTAGTCGCCAATTCTGGTGCCCGTTTGCCCACTGTAGACGCTGGTTTCGGTGACGATCCGTCAATATGGGGCCGAAATAAGGACGTCGTGCACGCAGGCCTGCAGCTCGCAGACGGTTCCGTACGGTGTTGGGGTGAATCCACGTCGTCCTTGGACTTGAGCAGCCGTTCTTGTTGCTGGTAGTGTTCGGTTTCGGACATGATCCTGTACGATCTGACGGTCCTGACGTGCCGTTGTCACACGTTGTTGACCCGGTCGAGGACCGTCCCGAGTGTTCCCCGTTTGCAGAAACCTTTGATGGAGTCTTGCGATCGTTGTGTGTGCGCAGTGTAGTCATCTGGCAATTTCCCTGGTGCTGGCGCCAATTTGAAGCATGCCTATGGCACGTTCCCGTTCAGGGGCTGTAAGTCGCGGCATAGTGTTGACGTTTCACAAGTGTCAGTGAAGAAGTGAAATTTTATTCGGATTCACATGCTTTTAAAGGCAATGTGTGCACAAATTCAGAGTAAAATTCATTTTTCCCGTGGTGTGCGTGCCAGATGTTGCGTTTTTGCAAAAAATTGCCTAGCGTTACAATTAACTTGAAATTCTCGCATTTCTTGCACCTGGCATGTCGGGTGACGTCACTGAAGTGTTGTTGTTGTATAAAAATTATATTGAAGTTCATTTGAACTGAAATACTGACTTTTTTCAAGTGGTGCGTTTTCATTTGTACTCAGTATATAACTTGGTGTTACTCAAGGATAAAAAAAAATATTTGACAATGGTTTGCGTTTGCTCATTTCCAAATTGTGGCAACAAAATGATGCACCACATTTCATTAAGCTTTCTTAGACAAGCTTTGAGGCACAGGCTAGTTGTGCAACGCATGGATGAAGCCACTCCTTTCCGTAGGTCTCGCAGATCGCTGTGTTTGCAGCGACCATTTGGACCAGGATGGCAACTGCCTGTCAAATGGGACTGGAAATCAGACATGAAAGTTATTTTATCTCAAGAAAAAATGTAGTTTTAAGTACGGAGCGACCCGCTGCAGACAGAGAGGAAGTAATGTAATTGTACTGACAAAACGGTTTTGCCAAAACTATGAACCCATCATCGTCACCGCGCAAGCTGCATCTGCCGCAGATCCTTCATGTTAACATGTGAACTCAACTATTCTATTGATCATTTACAAATTTTATATGCCCATCAAGACTGGATTGATTTTGCGCTTTATGCTATTGGTCATTACACAATTATTGACTTCAGATGGGGTGAATCCTGTCCCTTCACACAAGGGTTGAAGCAACACAAAATATAGATACTGTCAGGCGCTCCTGTTGGGAAGCCTGTTCTATTTTTAGCTGGAGGTCATTGGATTGTTATATTCATCTCTCGCACACTTTCATGCGATGAGTATCACTGCTTATAGTGACTGGCGAGGCTCTTCTTCACCAATCAGGAGAGAACAAATCCTTATGTCATTTAATAAAATAAATTAATTAACCCATTAATTTCCTGGAACATCTGAGTTCCATCAGACTGTATAAGATAATGATGGGTTCAGTTTGTAATAATTTCATCAGACTGTGTGTGGCAATAGTTAGACTTTCTTTTTGGGGAGCTTTTGCCTGGGGCTTTCATCGATTTATACTCAGCAACGAAAGTTCCTGTGACGCTATATAAAATTGAATCTTAAATTTGGCACATCCCTAAATCTAAAAACAAGTGTTTGCCACTAACATGGCAATATCCATATCCATATCCGCCGACGGAGCCCAATGCCATATCCCCTGCTTCGCGCTAATCGCGCGGCGGGGGATAATTATTTGTGGTTCCAATAGATAAAAGACTCCTGTTGCAAGTTCTCAGCCATATAAATTACAGTTATGATGTCATGACATGGGAAACATGGGCAAGTGTAAATAACAATTCACACATCAGTAACACGTGTGTCCCCCTCTGGCTTTGATGCATGCAACGCATCTTCTTTCCATGGAATGAATCAGACGTCTCACTAAGTCCTTTGGGATACCATTCCGTATCTGTACGAGTCTGTCTCTTAGTTCCTCGAGTGTCTCTGGGGCACATGGTAAACTTTGGCAATTTTATTCTGTCTCATCCCGCATGTGCTCGATTAGAGAGAGATCTGGAGAGCAAGCAGGCCAAGGGATCGCATTCACGTTGTTCTGTTGAAGCATTTGTTGCATAACTCGAGCCACATGCGGTCAGGCGTTGTCATGTTGAAAGAGGATGCCAGGACCAAGTCGACGCAAAAACGGCTGAACAACGGCATGGATGATCTCGTCACGGTAATGCTGACCAGGGAGGTTGCCATCAACCAGTAACAAACAGGTTCTTTGTCTAGCTGTGATCCCACCCCATACCATAACACTGCCACCTACGAAATGGTCTTGCTCCATGACACAGTGCTCAGCGTTACATTCACTTTGACGGCAGTAAACATGTCTGCGTCCATCATTGTGGCTGAGGTTGAAACGAGACTCTTTAGTGAACAGAGCCTGTCTCCGCTGAATTGCTGTCCAGCGTATATGCTGCCTGCACCACTGTACACATAATCGTCAGTGATTGTGGGTCGAAATCGGACGACTAGCGGATCTTCTGGGGACAATCCGAAAACGTCTGAGATTCAACGTACAGTCTGTGCCGATATCCGCCGAAGTCCTAGGGTGGTTTTGGCAGTGACTGTTGCAGGTTGGAACCAATTTTGCAGGTGTGTGGTTTGAATCCAACGATCCTGTCTAACGCTAGAAATGGATGGCATGCCACATTGAGGACAGTCTCTGACATGACATGATCCAGTTTCAAGCATACCAATGACTCTGAGACGTTCATTTTCAGATATGCGTAGCATCTTCAAACTTTGAGTAAGGATGGAAATGTGTGGTTTTTCTGTGAGGCAGTTGTCAACACTAGCAGGAACAATGAATATCAAATCCTTGCATCACACGTGCTTTTATATCCAAGTTTAGGTCATCAAATGCATGATGTTTGCATAAACTTTACCTTTTGCATTCAAGTCATGCTTTTCTACAGCAGGTGTTTGTGTGACTTATTTTCATACTTTCATTACAGATTTGAACACCAGATATTTTTTTCTGCTGAACAACTTGTAAAAATTGGTGTCAGAGGAACTTTTGTTGCTGAATATACTATACCCTTTGCCGTTGATGGTGACAGCATAGGGTTTGTTTGCTAAAGTTATTGTGTTGACCTGGCATCAGTGCACATGAAAGCACAGGAGGAAAACATCAATAACAATCTCTCAACAAGCCATTAATATGTGCAAAATATTACTTCAGTTATTAATGATAATAAAATAACAATGTGAGCCTGTCAGTGGTAAAAACACTTTTGGCGGATGGAGATTGATGCACCACAATGCACAATTGGATGATATTGTAACCATTTTGGATGGATGGATTCTGGATGTTTTGACCCTGCTAAAGGATCACAACAACAAAAAAAAAGAGATTCCAAAAGGAAATATAAGCGAAAGGTATTTGTTTTAACCAAGCACGTGAAATCACTAAAGACAAAACAGGGAGACCACAGCAAAGCTAGGCACCGACAAGCATCCCCTTAAAATGGGAGAAGACATTTTAGTACATTCTATATTCATTAATTTGTCAGGAATACTGTAGACTGACCCATCTAAAAATCTTGAAATTTACTCCTCTTAAACTAATTTTTCACTCCGTTTTCCCTTCAGTTTTGTGTCAGAAAAGCACTTTCTTCATGTTGTTGGACAGTGTCATGTGCCTTTTCTGTATCTGCTGGCTGCAGCGCTTCACTGAAGCCACAGCTCACTTATACAGAGGAAAATATTCAAATACAGGTCACCATGTTTTTAACCCCTCTGTGCACATGTAGACGCCAGTGCACATGGAGCTGCAAATTTATGCATGCAGTCACACTATTCTATCACTACATTGCAAACCCGGATCAGTTACTGAGTATTCACTGGTAAGCCGAGCTCCAACATGGTTTAGAATATTGACCAGTTCACTCCCATCCCAGTTTTTAAGCAGTTGTAGGAATTAAACTTCTCAGCTAAGCCTGATGTGCAAACAGCTCAATATACTTGCCCATAGTATTTATCCAGCAGTTAAAAAAATCTCTTGCCACGACTCTGTTGCGACCACTTCAGCTACAGTGAGCCAATGGTATTCCAATTATTAGTAAAGAAAATTCAGTTTTCTGATGCTAAAATTAGACATGGTATTGATACTATGTCATTCTACTATCAATTAGAGTTATCACATATCAAAAATGTGTAGTTCTCCATCATGGATTTACGTGTAGATTCCTCCATCATCAAATTCAGCACTCTCTTACATCCTCCTAAGTACTCATGTTGATAGCCAATGACTATTGTTTACTTAGGCTCATTTGTGTAATGCACACTTCTGGTTCACGTCCACTTGAAACTAAAGTATAAACTTTCCACAGTAACTGAAAAACATTGATTGGACAATCAGAAAAGTATACAAACCTTTACATAACAGCAAGGTGGGCTGTATTCTCTTAACATTGCGCCCAGTTGTGCAGATGAAAATGATCCGATTTAAAGAAAAAAAGACTTCTAAAACCGGCCTGAAGTGTTCAGTTACATTTATGAGTTATAAATAAGCATGGTCAATGGGAATTACTCCAAATGAAATGTGAGAGTGTGGGGAGCCACCGGGATAACAGTCTTCTTTGGCTCCTAGAGAGTAGGCAGTAATGTGTAATGCTCCAATGAACTATAGTTGTGGTCAAGGAGTTTATGATCCTTGAAGTGTATAGTTTTAACCTCCAACCATTTTTCAATTCTCAGTATTTTTTTACAACTTCAATGCTGAGTTTTCATGAAGATTTTGAAGATGTTTGCAGCCCTCTTTCTCAGCCAAAATTCTGAAAATATACTGAAACACTAGAAGAGCACTCAGAGAGCGCAGAAACTCCGCCGCCAGAGGGCAGCAAAGCCAAAAGCACGGCAATTGGAACTCTGGCCCATTGGAAAGACTTGAAATCTTGAACTTTGGAGTATATCTCAGCAGTACTTTGGCCTAGATATGCCAAAATTTAATCACCTCTTCCTTGACTTTATACCCACCTACCCTGAAAAATCCAGCCATTAGTTTTTGAGTTATCTTGTACACAAACAAACAAACCAACAAACAAATGGCATCGAAAACATAAACCTCCTCGGCGGAGGTTTATAATGGAATTCTAAATGCTTCAAGTGTCTTGACTCTGTTGAGCCATTCCGTTCCTCTCTGTGAAGCTGCCATCTTGAATTATAGAGCCTAGTATATGGTAACACATGAATAGTCAGATTTAGCTTCTGTGCAAAGGGCCATGGCAATATATGAATTGGAAAAAATATGCATCTTGGACGTTGTTATATAATTTCAAAAAATTATAAAAATGTATAATTGCATTTCAGTGTGATTCAGCAGGACACACTTGGGATTTTTGAGAACCTTGGGATCTCCACTACAATTTGAAATTGGCCTGAAGTTTCACAGGTTTGAATACAGCAGCTGCATTTGAAAAACACTATTGATCCGTAGGTTTTATGGGGTTAAATGGTAATTGTAATTTTTAATAATTATTAAATTAAATCACATAAAGTGTTTAATGTTGGTAAAGTGAAGGATTTTAACAGTTGATGTACTTGAGTCCTATTTTGAGAGTGCCAGATGTTTAGAAAGGGTTTTCCCTATTAAACTAGCAGGATTAGGACATTGCAGCCAGTTCAATTAAACTTAATTGCCCCCACCATGATTTGGAAAATTGTGGGGAACAAAGGAGCAGAAATCCTTTAAGCAACAAAGTACACTGTTATAGATCGACCGAATTTAACAGTTAATTTAACACAGTGTTTTCTTGTTATTTTAACTGTAAGTAGAGTCCTGTGGACATTTAACAGTGGTTTACAGTTAACCTACACAGAACCACAAAATTGGCCCTTGTCACTGCAGCGATCGAGGCTTCACTCATAGCTGAGGTTGATGGATACGGCTGTACCTGGCTTGAGCGACAATTTATGCAGTTTCGACTCCTCTCATGTTTTACACTGGAGAGCAAGGATTTGAATCACCGATGGCACTCATGTTTGAAAAATTAGTTTATTGTTGATTTACAATTGATTTTGTAAAATTACAGTTAAAATGACTGGCAAAAAAGGTGCCAGTTAGTGTACAACACCTGAATGTATGGGTAGAATGTATTATCTTGCAACAATGAAGATTATTGTCACTGATAGCCCCATGAGCAGGACACTTAACCCCACTTTGCTACAAGATGGATTGATCGCTGCTTAACACATCATTTAGATGTCCTGCTTGACAAGTACTAAAATTCACCCTTGGTTCAGCAGTAATACAAATCATTCAATTTCCTTTTGCTGTCAAGACTAAAATATTACGCAGGCCCAAGGGACACTGACAAACCCACGTAACTTTGGGGTGAATTGGCCCCAGCAACATCTTAACTAAAACTTAACATCGCTTTGGAGAAAAGAAAAAAAAAGTGCCTGCTCAATAAAATTAATTTTCTTTTTCTATCAAAAGGTAGTGTCTAGATCCTGACTGTTAGATAGCCTTACACCTCTTCCTGAGGAGACTGCTGGAGGAAGGGATAGAGTTAAAGTGTCTGGGAGAGTAAAAGAGAGGAACTTAATGGTTTAACGACCTAAGGATGAGAGGGTAGGAATATAAAGGCAGAGAAGAAGAGAAGTTTTGAGAGTTGAAAGCGGGTAGATGTGATACACAGATATACTGAGGAGACCCTGGATTTTGTTGAAGAAAAGGTAATGAAGAGTAAAAACGGAGAGTTGAATAAGGGCAAACGTGATACTCAGATTTATTGAGGAGATACTACATTTGGACGAGGAGAAGGAAATGAGGATCCGAAGAGAAGAGAGACAGGAGGGAACAGGCTGTGAAAAGTAAGCCCAGCAGACTCTGAAGGGAGGATCCCTGAATTGTCAGTGCAGGGAGTGTCGGCATGTGAAAAACAGCAGAGGTGAAATCTAGTATGTCTTTGTTGTCATAGCAACTGTGCCTCTGTGATTTCTGAAATAAGTGTTTTCAGAAATACAGAAACAATGAGAGAAACTGGAATCTATGTTTTGCACCACGGGATTATGGGAGATACTGTAACATTTGCACTCAGGTACCAATGGCAGCTGGCAGCCAGAGGACAGGGCTGTGATTTTAGACTGGTTGCGCAGGGTGCGGCATATTGCGCCCACTGAATTATTCAGCCCGTTCCATCTTTTAGACGTGTTCCGTGGAGAGTGCTGTACCTACTGATTAGAAACTCACATGTCACAGCACCAGGTTGAGATTTTAGTCACTTTCACTGATACTTTCTGACAGGACTGTCACCAGAGTTCTTTTTCCTGCTGTATATTTAATAATGCCTGGTGCATGCCTCAAGGGCAGCCCGATGACATGGAACAGCAACCGAAGCCAGAAAATGTATTTCTCACGATCAATTTATCTTTCAAAAGTCCATTTCAAGATCTATTTGTTTGTTCCTTCCCTTTTGTCAAAAATCAGGAATATAATATTACTCTGATTATAAACTAAAAATATACAAGTGTTTGTAGGCGTAAACAGGCATTTTTGAAAGTTTTTTAAAGGTATAATTTCAAGCCGAAGTTAGATACATTTTTAAAAACATAAAAATTTGATTTAAAAAAAGATTTAACAGGGTAGTTTTTAAGTTGGGGTCAGATTTTGGGACAGCATTTTGCAAAATAAACACCCATCAAGAACATCATATTACTATGCTCACGCCTGATAAACTCAGTAAGCATTCTTTTCCACCTGAGAAAGTCAACTCAGCCAAGTGCCAGTCAGCAAAAAGAGATTTGCAGTCTTTTCCACTTGAGGGCAGTGCTGTAACATCTCTGGAACCAAAGTAGAATTGATTGAGTGAAGCTGTGAGTCTCATTAGGGGCTTGTCATTTCTGAAGTATGCCTGAGATAATAATGGTTTCAGACATAAGTTCTCTTTGTTACCTGGATATTACCAGAACAGGTGCTGCAAACGTGCCACATTATGCTCAAAACCACCATCATTTCAACCAATCTCTAGCATATGAAGCACCATAACGGCATTGAAGAATTTACTCCAGTCTCCCTGAAGCCTTATCGTTACACCAGCATTTTAAGGCCAGAATGAATATATGTTTGATTTTAGTTCAGTTTACGCTGTAATCCAAGCATGGCATTTCCGGGATGTTCTTGAGGAATATAGCTCAACGCCTTGGATGGCAGTGCTGATACACAGTGCAGTGATCAACTAACCCTGTAGATCCTGAATGTTTGGTTGATTTTGCTCATAACAGATATTTCAAATGTCAAAAATAATGTTGTTGGAACATATGCTCATTGTGCATGTGTCATCTGAATGTTTGGTTGATCTAGCCCCATTCAGGCCCAGCAGTAAGTTTTACAACCTGGATGTTCTTGGTGCCTGGCTGTGGGGGTAGAATCCCCTTTGTTCTACCCCGCAGGGGGTCGTAGCCATTAGTTCTAGCAGGCCCAGCTTCTCCTCTGAAACTTACCCCACTGCCCTCATTGAATTTAAAGCCCAGTTACATTAATCTGCTTAAAACAATCTAAATCTCTGTCAAATTCATAATATATTTATGTTCAATATCCTATAAAGAAACCACTTATATATTTATAACACAATTGGACTATAATACTCCATTTTAAGGCTTTTCCATGACAGCTGCATCATTTTAGCACATCCTATCATGTTTGGTCTTTTTATTGTCAGGGGAATCTAAGGAGTTGAATGGAACATGTTTCATTTCCCTTAAAATTATGAGTAATCCCATTTGGGAAGATCTTATAGTGGTCAAATCTCGCTCACCTCTCTCTATGCAAAATAATCTTATCACCTCGATGGGTAAAGCCCACTTTGTTCGGAGGCGTGGTTTGGAATCTTTAAAGGTGGGAGATTCTAACCGAAGGGTCTCTTCCTTTCGGCTTCTTCTTTCTGGATGGCTCCTCATCTTTCAAGACCTGACGCGCGAAGGGTGAGTTCTGGGGAATCGAGTTCCACCTCGTTCCGCCCATCCAGGCCTGTGCGTAAGCGAGGGATCTTGGTGGGTGGAGGGAGGTGGCCCGTGAATTTCTCCCCTGCCACGTGGTGCGGGCTGGCACCATGTGGCCTTTATCTTCTTCAGGTATGAATATATATATTTTCTCTGAAAATTATGGGTAACTGGTAATTGGCTTAACGTTGATTTGTTTGATCCAAGTTGTGCCTACCAGGTAATTAAATTATAGTTATTTCTTTAAGCTTGCGTGGTCTGTATGGCTCTTAACACTCATTTTTCTAGCTACTTCACGCCGGAGACTTAGGGGTTATGCTCAACCAAGGACTGGCTGTTCAGCGGCTTTGGGATGAGAATCGGTTTTAATCAAGTTAGATAGGCAGCCAGGATCGACCAACATGAAGGATTTATGTTTGCCGGCTCTGGGATTTTTAGCCTGAAGGAAACCCATGGACTAAAAATTCGGTTATCTGTTAAAATTCCTGTGAAGGAGCCCATGGGCGTACTGAATCTGGGTTCGCTGTAATTCAAGCCAAAAGATGCTGTTGCAGTGATGGCTGACTTCTAATCCTCTGGTATTACCGACGAACCTAAGCTGCGGAAATAATGCTTAAACCTGGGGGTATACATTTTAGTGATGCAGGTTGGCATCTATGAGTCCGGGGGGTTAATCTCCTCGAGATTCACGCATGCTTTCCGAAAACTACCAATTCTAATTCTAATTTGGAGTCAGATATTTAACGAGGAAACAACTAAATTCGGTATTCTAATTGTTTTATGGAGTCAGATTAATCGCAACCGTTGCGTTTCTATGCCCCGTCTTTGGACGGAGAAAAATATCCATTCTATTGTGATTCGCACTAGCCAGGAAAATGCTTGAATTAAAGTTAGTCAGTAAGAACACGTGAGTTCTTCACCTCGCTGCAATGTCCGTCATTGGTATTGTCTTGTGAGGCCTTAAAACCCGAAGCACATCCGTTAATTATCCTGCCGTTTAAACATACAGTGTGTAAAATATAAGCTCTGTAAATCACTCAGGGTACTTGAATTTCATTGTTGAGAGTGTCTTGATGATGAGAGAAGCCTCTTTTACGAATTAATGCATACGAAGAGAAATGAAAACCAGTTTTAGTCAGGTAGTACATTCACATCGCTGAACAAACATTTTGCACCAACAGAAAAGTATATTGCTGTCTGCAACATTTACTGTAGCATAACTTTGCACAACCTTGTAAAGCTGTGTCTGGACACTGAAGCACTTCTTCAACTTATTCACCCTACATCTGAATGTATATAAAAGAAGCGTGCTGGATGGTACACATTTTGTAAAATGAAAATTTATGGCAATAATACTGATAGCCCATTCTGATGCTGGAACATCAGTAAGTTTGAGGCAGTGCATCACATCCCATGACCTCTCTCTCTCTCTCTCTCTCTCTCTCTCTTTCTCTTCCATCACTCTCTCGGTTGCAGATACTCAAGTGCGCAGATGTGTGGAGTATTTGTCAGAGAATGGATGTGTTTCTTTTTTGTTAAAAGTTTGTCTTTTTTACATGTGTATTTCTCACTTTGTTTTCTCGGTTTGCACTTGCTGTCGCAAACCACTTTTGACCACTTTGGGGTACTGGGGAGGGAACAGGATGTAAACCATTGAAAGCTGGTTGTTATGGCCAGTGTAGGGAAAATGGGATGCAAGCAACTCAGCTGGCAACACGCAATAAAGGTGCAAGTCGGAGTATAATGGTTGGTCAAGGAGCAGTATCAAGTCAGCGTCTAGGGTGAACAGCGCAATCGTACTGTTCTTAGATTGTGTTGAAAAAGTCAATGCCGTGGTGGAACAAGGTTTAGGATTAGGAGGCTCCCAATAGACAGTTTTTCCACTTGCCAGTCCAGCTTGGAGGTCTTGGAGCTCGGTCAAAGGCTCCCCAATTTATTCAGGATGAGGTACTGGAGAGAGGACTGCCATGGCCAGCTTGTTTCGACGATGAGAAAGATACCATTGGGTTCAAATCACTGTTATTCACCCCATTCATGACTTTTGGGGTCCAATGGACCTCAAGCACTTTCATTTATTTTTATCTTTTTCATTTTAAATGACACGTGTCCGAGATTTCATGAAATCCTCCAAGGCTTAATCACCCAAAATACAGATAAGAATGGCATTGCTAGGGCATGCACTTTTTGAGTAAATTGAGTAAATATAATACAAGATTCAAAAGACTCATTCTTCTAAGCAAAGCAGAAGGCACTGTGCCATTTTTTCCCCTTGAAAAGTTCTGGATACTTCCTGGCTAGGAAGTATCAGCTGACACCCCTATAGGCCCTCATTTCAGCAGGTGCAATGATGCCAGAGACATTATGCAACAACTGAAACCAACCATGTGTGAAATTGATTACAGTGTGTTTGAGGTCATTCACGACAGATGTATTGAGGTATTTCCAGAAGTAGAATACCTCATATAAAAAATTCATACACAAATTAGAAAGTGGTCCTTAATTTTTTTTGAGTAGTATATATCACTCCATACTTAACTGTACAATTCACTGTTGTATAAGAATGATCAATAAAATTTTTTCGAAGAGAATTAAATGATTTTCATTGTTCATATTAATTCACTCCTGGATTGAACATATACATAAGAAAGAATCATTGGTCATCCGTCCAACAACACAGCAGAAAAAATCGTGTGCTGTTGTCAGCCAAGGCATTTTGAAGCGCATATTTTGTTACAAGATTTGGCAGCCAACTTCAGGAAATGCTCATGACATGTCTGCTTATACTTTGAAAGAAAGTAAAATGAAATATTTCAGAGAAATAGCCATAATAACGGTTTCAATTGTCTGCACAAAATTTTCGGGACTCGTCGGATGTACTCGTCGGGACTCGTCAAAAATGCAATTTCAAATGACCGTCATGGGCGCAACCAGCCATCTGGCATCCATTCCTGTGGGTTAATTTGCAAAATGTATACAAATGGCATAAAGATGACCTCAGCAAAATAAGGTACTCACTTCCTGACTAAAAATTTGACAAGGCGTCAGACAATCATATATACTATGCTTTTAAAAATAATGAAAATTTTTCCTTGTCCTAATATTGTGTTACGGCCAGAGAAATATAAACAATCTGTGTGCTATCGCCATAGGCTGTAGCACCCGGGTCTGAAAAGTGAGGCCAATGCGGAAATTGAATTCCATTTAATGGCCAGCAGATGGCGACGTCAGTGGTTGCAGAATTGGAAAAAGTGTATTTGAATTTTCATGAACATTGTAACACACTTGTACAGTTTAGTATGGAAAGAGCTATATATATATATATATATATATACACACACACATATGTATATATATATATATAGTATATGGACACACACACATAGTAGAGTGCAGTAATGATTACACACCACCAATTTCATCTAAACGGGGTCCTAATAGATTACTTCTTTGTAATGTTTTGCGCTTCATGCAAAATGCAGATGCACGGAGGACAGGAAGTTGTGGACTAGACTCAGGTGCAAGGATGGACTTGATTGTATTTATTAAGCCAACTGCATAGCAGAAGACACAAACTTAAAAATACCAAACAACAAGGAACAGAGGTTCCAAAAAATGAGCACTACGAGTAATACAAAGTCTGAGCTACACTTCAGTAACATTGTATTTCAAATAGGAAAAGAAAATGGAAACGAGGTTCCTTAAAGAATAACGTCCTGGTAAAACAATAAACACGATCAGGTTCTAGGTTTTAGTGCAAATTCATGAATGCAGAGAATAAGCCTATACAAGACTACTATGTAAAACAGTCATGATATTACACAGACTTCACAATGGGACTGAGGGAAGCTCAGTCTTAACTACACACTGCTACCACCCAGTAGTAATGAAAAACAGGCGTTGATAATAATTGAATAATGACTGAAGTGCGATCCAGGATTTAGTAGACTGGTGAGCTGGATGGCTAGAGGCGTGGCCTTACAATACTCTATAATTTCTTGGTAAAATGTATGGAAAAATACTGTTGTAGGCAATAAGAACAAAAAAAAATTCCATCAAGTATATTAACATAAAAATATGGGTAATAAGTAAAAACACTGAAAACATCAATTTTATAACAAAGGTTTCGCAATTTTTATTTTTATTTACTCTTACATAGCGTGAATGTATGTTTGAAAGCTCATTCCATGATTGCTGATGCTAAAAAATAGTTTCAACTGGTTTGAGGCAACATTATTTTTGTTAAATTACCTATATGGTCAGCTGTTCCTGAATATAAGGCGACATGAGCAGTGTCACGGTGTTAACCACAATGGCACAATGGAAGGAGCTCCCTGAGATTGCTTGTAGCTACATTGTGGCTTTTCATGCTGCTGGTAGATCACTTGAAAAATTTTCTGAAGATGTCAAATGCTGCCACAGCACTGTAAGAAACAACAAGCGTGTCAAGGTGATCGGTTTGCTGAAAACTAGTGGCAATGGAGGGGCAAACGGAAGTTAACCGAGTCTGATGTTCATTATCTGTGTGTGACGAGTAAAAAAAAATTGGCGGTTGACAGCACGACAACTGTGATGTTATTACTAGTGCCAGAAGTGAAGAGATGAAGGTATCAAGATCTCCTGTTTCCAGATGCGAAAATTGTCTAATTGGTCGAGTTGCTGCCAAGAGCTGGCAACATAAACAAAAAAAAGACTTTAGTTTGCCAAGAAATTAAAGGATTGGACACTAACAAACCCAACAAACTGGGAACAAGTCCTTTGGACAGATGAATCAAAATATGAAATTCTCTAATCCAAATGCAGAACTTTTGTGCGCCGTAGAGTTTAAGAACATTCCAAAAATGAAAGTTTATCCCCTTCAGTAAAACATGGAGGTGGTAATATTATGGGTTGGGGTAACAGTTGTTGCATTTTATCGTTTTAGCATGGTCAGCTTTTTTTTTCTAGCCTGCATGGTCAGCTTCATATCTGTTAAGTTGTACTGTGCGCTAGATGGAAAATTTTGCTAGTCATGTAATTTTGCCAGAACTGCATTAAAATAAAACAAGCGGGCAACCTGGGTAGCCAACCCTCCCACAACTCTGTCAGTCATCTTGTATTTTCCAGGTGGGGGAGGGTTTCAAGGGTGAAAATGAGTCTTCATTGATTGCTTGGGTCAGAAATTGGATGGGTTGGATGATCCAAGAAATTGGATCATTCAGAGCTAGTCAAGGGCGACAACCCAGTTAATCCAGTTGAAGACCTTTCTCATAGTTCTCAAGAAGACAACCCCTTCGGCAAACTCTAACATGTGTATACATATTTAAAAGCTTTTCTAATTTATATTTTGTGTTTACAATAGCTATTGCAATTCAATCACCCATACTGTATTTGCCAGTGAAGATTGAAAAATTACGCCCCTTATTTTGGTGTTTTTATAGCCCAATGACTTGAGCACAGTAGTTACATTATCGTCATGACAGATCCGCATGGCATCTTCAGAGTGGTGAGCTAGCGCAATGCATTGTTGTAATTGCCGTCTTTACAGTAATGCAAAGGGGAGCCATGGGGGTGATAAATATGTGAATATCTCGAGCACCTGCAGGAAAATGTTGATGGTGCATGTCCGACTTAAAATAGTATAAAATCTACAATTCCTAATGGTTTCATTATTGGCGGACTGCCACTTTCACAGTAAAGGTTTTTATTTCTTTTTTCATGTGTATTTAGATCTCGTGGCTGTAATAAAAGTTGGCAGTTATTATTACCTTCTGCTAATGTTTTTTAGCACTTCATCGGTTTAGCATCATCAAAGTAAACTTTCTTAGCAGTACTAATTGTACTAGCAGTAGTTTTAGTGGTAATAATAATAATACAACTATTTGTTATATAAATGATATTACAATGATATTGTAATGTAAAATTCTGAAAAGGAAGATGTAAATAGGGTAAAAGAAGGAATTATTTGAAACATACATTCACTCTGTGCTGTATTGAAAACACTACAAGAATAATAATTTGATGCTTTATCTACTGTTCATTGAAAATACATGCTTATTTAAAAAACGATAAATCCAAGAAGCGAGAGAGAGTCCAAAAATGTTGCTTCAGAGGCAAGTTAAGACTAGTACTGGTGTGGCAAGTTGCCATAATAAGGCGATGTGAAACAGTTAATGTGAAACTGGTGAGTAAATCCTGTTATTGATTTTGGAGACTTAAAAGTAAGCCTTGACCCCCAAGATCAAAGAAGGGTCAGGATCACCACTTCTCTGCCATTTCAATAGATTATAATGTGCTTCCACTTTGAAATGATCATGTCTGTTTATTCTCATTACCTTCTATCAGTAACCAGTGGTAACATTACTTTTTAACCCCTTTCAGCAGATGCAGACGCTCGCGTCGATAGACATGCAAATTTAAGCACTTAGTTACAGTACTCGACCACGAGACGGCACCCCCCGATCAGCTATTGAATATTCACAAGCAGGCAGAGCTGAAACGCGATTTAGAGTATGGAGAAGTTCCCTCCAATCCCTGTTTTTCAGGAGTAGCATGAATTAAACTCCTCAGCCAAGCCTGATGTGCAAACTGGTCAATATCCTTGCCCATAGTATCAATCCAGTAGTTTTAAAAAATTATCACTAGCGACAGAAAAAAACTTCTTCTGTAGCAACCATTTTAGCTACAGTGAGCCAACAGTATTTCAAATAGTGGTTAAAAACATACGTTTTGTGAAGCAAAAAATCCGACATAGTATTGATTCTCTCACATTCTACTGTCAATTACAGTCATCACACACAAAATATGCGTAGTTCCCTCCTGTGGATTAATGCGTATATTCCTCCATTGACAAATTCAGCGCTCCCTTCAATCCACCCAAGTACTGGTGTCAATAGCCAGCCACTCAATTATATACTCAGATTCATCTGCGTAACTCTACAGTTATAGTTCACGCCCTCGTGAAGCTTCCCTGGTAATGATGTATTGATAGACTCGTTTCTTATCCAATTCCCGAGTGTTTAAACTTTCCTCAATAACTGAAATACATTGATCGGACAATAAGAATATGATATAAAGCTAAGAGTAAAAGTAAGGTCGGTTGTGTTCTTTGAATGTTGGCCACGGTTGCGCAGCTGAAAATGATGCGATATCAAAGAAACAAAGACACTCGAAACAGGCCTTAAGTGTTAAGTTTCATTTATGAGATACATGTTGTATGGACGCGTTCAATGGGAATTATTCCGAATGAAACAGTGCTGGAGGGTTCCTTCTACCTGATACATCTGTCTCTGGAGGAGGGCATCAATGAAGAAAACAGGTTATACTTCTACTCTGTTTGCATTTTGCTCCATATGGCTTGCTGAATTTCATGCCCCAAAAGTTAATTTGTGTTAAATATATGATTAATGTATGATTTGACAGTGAACCATTTTGATGGATCTCAGACTTTGGGGAGACACCTGAATAGCTGTCTAATTTGGCTCAAAGCAAGCAGGTAATCTAGAATGGAATGTTCAAGATGAACTGTACTTGTGGTCAAGAAGTTTATGATCCCAGAAATGTATAGATTTAAGCCCCAGCAGTTTTTCATTTGTCAGTATTATTATTTTTTTTGCTATTTCAATGGTGAATTCTCATGAAGATTTTTTATGTTTGCAGCCCCTTTTCTCCACCAAAATCATAACAAGAGCCATCTGGCAATGGCGGATCCCCCTGGCTGTAGGTTGTGTAACCTACAGGTTGTGTGGACAGACTGACGGACCAAAACCCCCAAAAGGCACAACTAGACCATAAGGAGAAGCTCCATACCAAATTTGGTGTTTGTAAGTGGTATATTTTTCGAGTTCTGGTCCAGAAACGATTTTATTACAGACGGACGGACGGACACACTGATCGCTATATCCCCCCGCATTATATGCCGGGGGGATAATAAAAATAAACTGAAATATGATGGGAGTCTAAATGCTTCAAGTGTCTAGACTCAATTGAGCCAAAGTTTTTCAGTCTGTGAAGCTGCGATCTTGAATTATAAAGCCTTGAATCAGGTAACACCTAAAAAGCCAGATTTGGCTTCTGCGCAAAGGGGTAAACATTATGGGCTCTAATTTCTTGGCGCAGCGCAGGTGGCAAAGCGTGGTGCAGCCCACGCAGTAGTAATTTCCTCCGGCGCAGCCCGCGCAGTGGTAATTTTGCGAGGTGCAACACCGTGCGCAGACGAACGTGGGCCGAGATGGGTGTGGCGGCGTAGTAGGGGGAGGTGTCACTTATTCATCAAGACGCAGTGACAATTTTGTAGAAAAAGTCTTTGCTGCAGTTGCGCAGAAATCTCGCCAGCTCCAACCTGGTTCGCTTTCTGTGCAGTGGTAATTTGGCTGACCGGCGCGCAGTGCACACACGTCACCGAAACCTCACTGGCAGGTTTCCAGAATGTCCGGCGCATTTCAATACAGTGAATAATTACAGCAACCACTGTTAAATGTAACTATCTGAATCAGCACATAAATTTTAGTATTTATATCGATTGTCCTGATGTCAGATCAAAGGCTGTTGGCACGCGTGATGGAAACTCGACCTGACTTAATCAACGCAACTGAATCAGTGATGCAAATTAACGACTTCACATCTTTCTCTGCCAACCACAAACTGCCTCGGCATCAGGCAGTGCGTATATAACGCTTGCGTTCTATGCTCAGTAAAGCCGCTTGCACACTGGACGTGAAACAAATTTTTCGCACGACTGATTACAGTCAAAGTCAATGCAAAAAGCTATCGACTTTTCTTGGTCTTTTTATACATCTGTTTTCTTCCTTTGAAGATAGACAACAGTCTTTATTCGGTCTCTCTTTTGAAAATTAGTCAGATGGATCGAACAGATTCACGCTTTATTTCCACAGCAGAGATAAAATAGTGCTTGCAATCAGAGAGCAAATCAATTCCATGACCATTGACGGTGTGAATAAATTATCGCATGCACGATCAAGACTGTCCGACGTGAAATGCAAAATACTCCATGTCCGGCACCCAGCAGAAAATAAAAGTATTGACATGAGAATAGATTTATAACGGAATAAAGAATAAAAATACATATACATCACCAACCAACAGAACATCCTAAAAAGATGACCCGCAAATAAATTAATCGCAGTGTTCGTTGGATGTTCTGTTGTTAAAATGTTTCTTTTTATTCTTTATTTCGTTACCAATCTGTTCCAATCGTCCTCTTTTTTCATTTACTTTTTTGGCTGTCAGACACGGAGGTATTGTACATTGTCTCGCGCCAATGTCGACTCACGTTATTGAGCAGAGCTTAAACAGAAACATTGATTGAAATTCTCGGTACTCATCTTGAAGAACTGAGCCCTCTTATCTAAACATTCACGTTTAATATCTAAAAGAGTCAGTGGATTTGAAGAAATTAAAAACAATAATAGACTGTCGGACACGGAGATATATTAAAACCCTGTCAGACTTTCTGACACAAGACACTGCTTTCAACGCAATCTGTCGAGCGAAAAATTTGTTTCACGTCCAGTGTGCAAGGGGCTTAATACATGGCTACTATTATTGTCACTTGGGTTTTATCGATTTTAGTGGGGGAAAGGAATACAGCCTGATTGCTATGATCTGATACTGAGTTAAGATCAAATATTGAAAATAAATGTGTAACGTATCTTGCATTGTTGTCCATGCATGTTAATCCCAAAATTTTAAGCAGCAACAGGCTGTAATAATAGGAACACGTTGCTATCCAACGTTTCTCTTGCCAATGAGCAATATTTGACTTGGCTGTGTTATACCCAAACTCGCCTTCTTTGCCCACTTGCGCTGGAAGGAGGGACAGAGGCGGGACAGAGGAGTACTTGCGCCAGGCTACGCCGGGCACGAAATTGCAACATACACCTTGGCACACCCCGTTGGCGCGGCGCACCCCCCATTCGCCACGCCTGCGCCTGGTCTACGAAATTAGACCCCCCTCTGTGAATGAGTTCTGGTCTGACTGGACAGCTATTTGAGCTTATAGCCCCTTCTGTCAACACATATCTAGAATAGTTGCAGTCTCTAAAGACACAAGTAGAGAATGAGCATGGGAAGATAAAAGCTGCTTAGCCAGCTCACATTAGGACGCCACTTACATGCGCAACTAAGCAGGATATGCAGTCACCAAGCAAGTATAGTTTAGATACTACGGCCAGATTTTCATGTTAGCTGGCAATTTCAGCGTGCATTTTGGCAAACGGTTCAGCACTTGATTCCATGCACGGAAATCCCTTTCTATGTTTCTATGTAAGCTTGTCAATGAGCGTTTTTGTGTGTTGACAGACAATCAAGGAATGACATCCAACTTTACACACAAAGGAGGCCGTGTCATTATATGCCTGATGTGATGCTGCAATTGAACAAAAAAGGAAACTTTATATCAAGATCAACCAGATTTCATTCCCTTATGTAAATCATCTTTTCTGCACCTTTGTTGTTTTGCTGTTTTTTTGAGATATCTTTAATAAATTCTGAATTAATTCAGTGCCTATGTGACTAAAATTTGCGTATTATGGTGGGAAATACCCAAAGAATGTCACATTATCCACGCCATAACTAGCTTTTGGCACACATACTAGAATCCATGCATGGTAAATTCAATCCAGAATTCAGTGCATTGAAAACCTATATGTAAAGACATGTACACAGTTTAACATAGAATAGGCTACTCGGCAAGGAGACATGTCGCTGAAATGTGTCAGTTTCTGCTTACACGATCTGCGGGCCAATCAGGAATTGGAAATACTAAGCAAGCCACAGATTCCATAGGCCTCATTCAGAAAAGCTGCATGTGCTTACAAAGTTGGTTACTTCTAATTGTGTGTTTGCATCTTTTTATACAACATTCTTGATTTAGCTCACATAATATCAATCAAGTACGACAGTTGTAATTTCACCATCAATACTGATTTCACTGAATGTTTGTACTCTTGGTCAGATATCTTTAAAAAGGCAGTCTTTTGGTGTGCATAAGCACTTTAACCACTCTTAATATAAGTTTGATATCTTCCTCTATTTCAAGATTGTGCAAACAGAAGTGATAATGCATGCAGAATGCGCATGAGCCTTGGTCCCCTTGTCACTCATTCTCCAAGCCTTTAATATTGGCCAGCCGAGATGTCTGTGAAGGGCAATCAAATGCATTGCTCAAGGTGGCCCGAAGGCACAGACAGATTGAATTCTCTCGGTGTGGTCAGAAGGGGCGAATTTCCAGAAATAGTCAGTTATGAAAGAGATGCATGGAGCTTATAGCTAAGCCCACTCTCCAGACAAGCTAAATCAAGTTCACAGTCCCAAAGAGGCAAGAGAGACTGTTTTCAGTAATTTTTCGCCTGCATTCATATATAATTAGCTATCCTAACATCTGTCTTATTACTAATGGAGACACATTAATACGGCCGCTAAGCAGAAATGGAAAGGGTGGAATATATCTTTGAATACTGATTGCTGGCCTTGACCACTTAACATTAATTGTCCTTGATTTAAAATTCCATTTATCCCTAAATTTTTCACAGCTGTCAACACCATCAGATTGAGCCACTTCTAGATAAAGCAGATGTGCCTGTACTAAAATTGAATCAAAATATTGGTGAAATAATATTGAAGCAGTCATTGCTAGTTTTTAATAGAGGAGATACAGTACATACAATGCTGTGAAAAAGAATTGTCTTGTCCCGATTTATTCCATTTTTTGAATATTTGTCACATTTTAATGTTTCAGATTAGTTTGATTTTGGAAAAAGACAACCCAGGTAAACACAAAATTTAGTTTTTAGTTCATTTATTGAAATAAAAAAAAAGCTATCCAACTAATCCTGGCCCTATGTAAAAAAAAAAGTAATTGGCCCCTTGTTACTCAATCAATTTATTTAACAGATTAATTCGTAATTGGGTACAATTCTGCTGGACACGGCTAGACATGATTGCCAGTGCTATTGAATCTTAATAGCTCTTAAAAATAAAGACCAAATCTTCCAGATCACTTTTGAATGACTCAAAAGAAACAAAATGAAGGTTTTGGAGTGGCCTAGTCAAAGCCCTGAATTGATTTTGCACCCTTGCACCTTCCTCAAACTCTGACACTCAGGCCCATAGTGACGCCTCCTCCATGGCCTCGCTGAAGCATGAAATCCTGACCTGAGAACTTCTGGAGAGCTTTGGCACCCTTGTGGAGATGGCCATCCACATACATCACCGGCTATTACATCATTGCCATGAAGGGATGGTTCTACTGAAGGAGGTTCGAGAGGTCTACCGGTACTGCCAGATCCTTAGTTGTTAAGAGTCCAGAGACATCTGCTCCAGATGGAGGTTTCTGAGCCAAAGCAAGTGGATCACGCCCACCTGACACCCATGAAGTGTCAGCGCTGATTCCAGCCACACTTCTGTCTTTATTACGGTAAACCTGGCCATTTTGTGGCAGCGAGTCCAGTAAAAGCTCATGCTCAATGTTTACCTTTAACCACCGTCTACATTCCCGACAGTCAAGTCCTGTCTCCCCGCGAGCCCTATCCAGTCCCAGCCAGCTGAATCCAGCCTCCTGGCCGGTCCAGCCTTGTCCAGTCCTGTCCAGTCTAGTCCGGCCCAGTCCAATCCACTTCACGACTACTGCTACCTACATAACTGGAGATCATCCACTGCTGGGAGGCGGCCTTCACCCCATTTGATTCTGGTGCTCATGAAAACTTTTTTGATGGCTTACTTACCTCCAAACTGTAGTTACCCAGTCAGCTGATCTAGTAGCCCATTAATGCCCTGGCCATCACCAGAGTCCTTCTGGATTAATTTCATATTTGGCATGGATCTTGTGTGTGGTAAGGTCAGGGAGCCAACTGATGTTGGGAATGATTGATTTATTGTATGGAGGATGATTTTGTCGTTTTCTGATATAGGGCGTCCGGGGATACATGTCAGCCTGCGAATAATCAACCATCTAGTTAATCCATTGTGTTGGCGTATAGAGCCAAAATGAAGCACTGAGCACTCGGTCACTGTGCCAATACTTATGCACCTGACTATAAAATGAGTACATGAAATTTTGCTTTAAAGCTCTCTTTGCTCTTTTCAATCAGTGAAACTAGATCTCTCAAATAACCACCCCTGATATTTCTCAAAATATTTTTTGACCATTTTTGTTGAAAATAATGGCCACCAAAATTGATAAAAATTTTAATTCATTTCAATGGGAGGTGAATGGCAGTTATGGGGACATGCAAAGTTAGCTAAACTGTGATTGGACTGTCAATGATGAGAGGGCTAGTTTTAGGACAGGATCTGACACCTGAGCCTGACTGGAGGACCTTGAAGTGGATGTATGATGTGTTTTTTTTCCCCAAGATATAATAATCTTCCATGCCCAAATGGGAGGTTTAGAACTATTTACAAAAATAAAAAAGAGCCATCTGGCAATGGCGGATTGCCCCTGCTGTAGGTTGTGTAATAACCTTTAAAAGGCACATCTACACATCATGATTAACATGTGTGTGAAGTTTGGTGAAGCTCGCACATATAGTTTCCGAGATATGGCCCGGACAAACTCATGTTTATGGCCGGACTGACGGACAGACAGACGGACAGGGCGATAGCTATATCCCCCCGCATTATATCCCGGGGGGATAATAAATAATCATTAAAATGCCATTCTTTCTTGGAGATTGGATTCCTGTTATTCCTAACCCATTAGAAAATAGACTATTCCGTTTGGGTGTTCCCTTTATAAAATGGGCTGTGCACTGAATGGCCGGCAAACATAGCACCATGTCATTGGAGAGCCACGGTGTCCAAATCCCCCAGCTACTGGCACATCTCTAAAAATGGGTGAATAAGTAGCTTGGTAATTAGCTTGCTTTTGTACTAGCTACACAAAGAAAATAGAAAGATAATGTCTGCAGGCTAGGCAAGAATGGTTGTTACATGAATAAAGGAATGCTACATGCAGTCACCATAAAAGTTTAACTACACTTAGGATTCAGTCCATGAAGAATGGTTAGAATCTGTACAGACTCAACCATTAGCCAACAATCCTTTTCATCATTATTATTATTCATTTTTTTGAATAGCAGGGCTGCTCCATTAAAAACAGATTGAATTCCATTCAAACGTTTACCCATTCCTTGTGGCATTGTCCAATAAAATGAAAGAAATGCTTTCTCAGACTTCAGAGTTTGAGGGGTTATATAAAGTAAAAATTTTGGCTGTTATCTTGTTCAAAAGATAAACCGGCATAGTTGACTGAGTGCCATTTGCATGCAAGTCACAGAAATGGCACACACCATTTCTGAGATAAACTGCTATTTCTCTGCAAAGGCAATGGACATGTTGTTAAGCAATGTTTATGCAGGCAGTACAGAACATATGGATAAGAGGGGGATAAATACAACTGCAGAGATTTGATTCACAAGCATCCTGCAGCTACTGAAGCCAATCATCAACAAAGTTTTTCCAGCAGGGATCATGGCCATATATTATCCTCATGGCTGCATATATCACATGGATACAAATGAGTTGCCACGTTTAAATTGTCACTTTCAATGTAGATGTTCACAGTATAGTTATACATAATAAATGAGCTAATATGCAGAAATAAGCACTTAAACATTAAACATTATACTTGCATAATGATTAATGATACTGTATCCAGCTAATGTCTGATTTACATTCAGATTCCTGAAGTCAAAATCTGTACGAAACATTACTTCACAAAGTACATCACAAAAATCTGCTGGGGACTATTCTCCGCAAAGACTTACAAGTAAGTAATTTGTAATCAGACCAAAAAAAATAGATCAAATCCGAGTAATTATTACAAATGGGTAACCACGGCTGGCTCAGTCATGTGGCCACACATGCTCACAGTAGAAGAAAGCCAGGTGATCTCTCCCTCTGCCCACTTTATGCTGAAGCCAAAAGACCTATGGCCTCCACGTGTCAACGCTGCGTACGCAAAAATGTTCAGAGAATGTGCGGACCACAGTGCAAACTCTGGAGCAGTCATGAGAATGTGCAGGTGCTCTGCAAACTGTTGTCTGGGGTGAAATTACTATCTTTGATGCAAAGCTTGTTGAAATGTTCTACATGCCATATTGCATATAAACTACACTTGACATAAACCAATCCAATACAGATCATTATTTCCAATTTATAAGTTACTGGAAGAAAATAAAAACACTTTTTCATTATTGGTCCTAAATATGATATTTTATTATGATTAGCATGGAGCGCAGTGTAAACATACAATAGTAAATCACTGGTCTTGACAAAAAAAATTATAAAATGTATCTACATTTGCTTGGCAAAAGGTATTATTGAGACCAAAGGGGGGCGGGGGTGTCAAATAGATGGTCTTGGTTGGCTTGCACAACTACGCCCACCTAGGGCCTCTCACCCCAGGATATGCTGTTCAATTTAAAGCCTTGAACCTTACACCAAGACAAAAGGTTTTGTGCACACAAGTGCTTGTAAAAGTATGACAGAAACGATTCCAAATTGACAATGTTTATTCATAAATACACAGAAAAATACAAATATAAAAGCAGGTCTGCTGTAATTTTATCACAACACCCCTAATCCAAATCAAATCATACTACAAAATCTGCTAAAACAACACAAGATGGAGGGACAATGGCTGCCCCCATAAACTTGTCAAACACTATTCATTGCCACAAATTTACGATAAATAATGTGTTATTCTAGGCCACAAAAAAAGTACCTTAAGAATCTTGCATACAATGAATGAAAAAAGAAGAGTCGCTGTGCCCACTGCGAGAGAAGTTTCCTTTCCTGCCAAAAAAGACCAGCACATCACACGTGCTCCAGATTCAGGTGCCTAATCATACACACGCACCGACAAGAAAATACAGGCACACACACATGTGCTATAAAATAAAGTGAATTTGGCAAATGGTGAGGTGCAAGTTACCACAACAGTTACAGGAGTGCTTGGGGACCCAGATCCAGTGACCCGCCCCATGGGGGCAGCTCTGATGCTTCCTGTCTTAGAAAAGGCAAAGAAATAGAATTATAGAACCTCAGGCTTGCAACTAAAGCCAAGAGAGAAACTCAGGGCAGCCATTACCACTCCCTTGCTTCGTCACTACAAAGAAGCTACAAAACGCGATACGAGAGGACAAAACACAAAAAAAACCTCCCCAGGCCCACTCTCACTGGGCCTGCTCTAAAACAAGATGAATAAATTAAGCAAAGACAAAGTGTTTTGTTACACTAATATCACAGTAGGCAATTGATAAATCTCCCAACACAGACCTGGATTAAACCATAGACTGCATAAAAAGATGGACGCAGTGCCCTGATCTAAAAAAAGAAGCCCATGCGAAAGTACTGTAGAATGGCATTCTATTTAATGGCCAGCAGATGGCGATGTCTTTGGTAGCAGAAAGAAGTTCAAAGCTATAGAAGTCTATGACCGTACTTTACCACCTGATTTTTCATTAAAATAATGATTTCACATTATTTTATGGTAGCTATAGCAAGTTTCAAGTCTCCTTCGATATATCATGATGTTCATTTTTGTAAATTATGGCCCCATATAGACTGCAATAAAGGATAAAGCCAGAATATGCTTTTGGGGCGTGGCTATCCTCTTGTCCTTGTCCGATACGGTCAGATCCAGAGCCACGTTCCTCCCCGTATCTTCAGTTCACACTCTCCTCCAATAGAAATCGCAGCCGGTTTCAAAATGACAACATGGAGCAATTCAAATTGCCAAAATCGAGGCTTTCTTTATGGTATGCTGAAACCAATGGGTGACGTCACGGTAGCTTCGTCCATCTTTTTATACAGTCAATGATCAAAACGTTAAAATATGTTAAATATTGCATCAACTTCACACATACAAAACAAACAACTTATCCCTATAACAGCATATATCCCCCATAATAATGCAGATGGCAAGACAGCATATATCCATTTTAATAATGCATAGCGATGCGATATAATGCGATACCAAGAAGCGTTAACGTCTGCATGCCCTTTACACATTATCTACTCACAGGTTGCGTTCACTGTCCGTCCACCAACACGAGTCTTTTTCAGAACAATCTGATATACAAAATGCACTTGGTCAACAAGTAATGATGCAAGATAATTCAAGTCATAAATGCCAAGAATTAAGATGCAAGAGATACCTATGGTTGGGAAGACCATACAACCAGGAAGTGCTGAGGGAAATCGCAACTCGACTGGATCTGTTAAATGTTTCAGTTGAGTTCACAAAGACTAAAAATACAATTGAAATCAACATTAAACTGACATACCTTTCCAACAGTGGCAGATAGGGACCAAAGAACAAACAGAAAGAAAGCCAAAACCAATGGATTGGCAACCTGTCAAGGGTGGGTCCCTGCCTTTGCCCGTAGCCAGCTGGGATAGGCTCCAGCTCGCCCCGCGACCCTTGAGAGGAATAAGCGGGTATAGAAGAAGATGAATGAATACATGAATCATTTGCATAAATCATTCATTGTGCATGTATTATGGAACACATACAGTATATTCTGCTTTATGTTAACCTATTGCCATTTTGGCGTAGCATTATGCTGTTATATATTTTATTTTTTTTTTTTTTGGGCGAAAACGTCATGAAATATGAGCACTAGGTGGGGGGAGCACTTATTTTGCACTCTGCCGACAACAATGATTACCGTTGTTCATTGCCTCTGGAGAAGGGCACCAGGTTGCTGACCCGAATAGGAAGTATTTTCACTCCATCAATGTCCAAGTCATATGTGATGCTGAAATGCACAAAATTGCACGTCCAAGTGAATGATTGTCATTTTCCCTGAACAAAGTGAATAAGAAACACCTGATAGTTAAAAGTATTTACAGATTGAATGTATAGCTAATTCAAAAAAATGACTGCGATCGAGTCAGAACTAATAATGTTTTAAAGAAATGTTTAGTGCCCAGCCAACTTAAAAGTTCTGGTTACACCACTGATTCAAAAGATGACCAGCACTCATGAGAGAGTCCAACTGAATGAAAAATTTTCACTTAATTATGCGCCAACATTCTCAATCGGTGAAAGATCAGGACTGCAGTAAGGCCAGTTCAGCACATGGACTCTTCTACTATGAAGCCAGGCTGTTGTAATAGCTGCAGTATGCGGTTTTGCATTGTCCTGCAGAAATACACAAGGCCTTCCCTGGGATAGATCTGGTCTGGAGAGGAGCTTATGCTGCTCTAAAACCTTTATATACCTTTCAGCATTCATGGTGCTTTTTAAAACATGCAAGTGTCCCACACCATATGCACTAATGCATCCCCATACCATCAGAGATGCTGGCCTCTGAACTGAACACTGATAACAAGAGGGATGGTTTTTCTCCTCTTTAACTCTGAGGACACAGCGCCTATGATTTCCAGCAAGAATGTCAAATTTGGAAGATCACGGGCATCCAGTAAAGGCCTTCGACCTTGTCCCTTACGCACAGAGATTTTTCCATTTTTTCTGAATCTTTTGATGATGTTACGCACTGTTGATGATGAGACCTTCAAAGCCTTTGCAATTTGTCGTTGAGTGACTTTTTTTTTAAGTTTTAGAATTTTTTACACAAGCCTTCACAGGTTGGAGAACCTCTGGCCATCTTTACTTCTGAAAGACTCAGCCTCTCTAAGACATCCCTTTTATAGCCAACCATGTTACACACCTGACGTCAGTTAAGTTAATTACATGCTCAATGTTCTTTCAGCTTATTCTTTTATATATTAATAGCTTTTTCAGCCCGTTTTTGCCTGTGTCCCAACTTTATTGAGACCTGTTGCAGCCAGAAAATTTGAAATAAGCTCATTTTGTGGATGAAAAGTAAAATGTCTCAGTTTCAACATTTAAAATGTTATCTATGTCCTTTCGTCAATAATATATTGGCTCATGTGATCTGAAAGTCATTGCATTTTGAATTTTTACCAACTAGTAAAAATTTTTTACTAGTATTGGTATTTTTTTAGTTGGTATTTTTACCAACTAGTGCCAACTAGTTCGGAATTGGGGTTGTGCAACAGTTTCAATACAACGGGGACACATTGGGCTAACAATAGCTAGTGGAGATTTACCCTCAATCACAGTTTTTTTTAAATTATAAATGACACTTGGCCTACTGAGAGGGAAATGTAGCATTCTGGCCTGACTCCTGCTGGTGTATGTTAAAATTCTCCCACCTACGACACCCAGTCCTTTGTTCATCCACTCAACTTCCCTAAACTCCCTCACATGTGGTTCTCACACCGCCAGTTACGGAAATAATTTCCTGATTACCTGAAAGTAGTGCCGGCGGTGTCAGTGATTGGCAATCAGTGTACACCCAGATGCATCATTTCTGTGAATGGAAATCACCAAAACAAATGACATATGTCATATTATCAAGTAAGTATCATCTACTTAGGTGCTTCCCCTTGGCAATATTTTCCACAAATTTAACATTAATTTTCATGACTACGCGGATGACACCCAGCTCTACCTCTCAACCTAACCAAACTCCACCCTCTCGCCCACCACCCTCTCTGTGACTGTCTAAATGAAATCAAATCTTGGTTCTCAGTCAACTTTTCAAACAGTGATAAAACTGAAATTTTATTTATTGGCACTAAATCCACCCAATTCAGATCTGGTACCTTTTCCCTCACTGTCGATCAGTCTTTGATGTCCCCTTCCCCTCAGGTTAAGAGTCCGGGGGAGTCATCATCAATTTTTAATGACACTAAAAAGACTTTTTTCTAGAGGATGTGCAAAAAATAAGTCAGGCTGCAGGATATTTTGATTTAACATCTCCAAAAGAGTTGAAATCATATTACAGATCAATTAAGACTGAGAAAAAAGTTACAATCCTTTTGTAAATTAACAAATGCGTAAACATTACAACAGCATAGTGGAGAATAATTACATGGCTCAAGTTTTGACATGCAATTAGCCTATCGAAAGCAGCAAACAACTGTGCCAGGGTATTAATTCTGCAACTTCCAGAGGATATAGTATGGTTTGACAGTTGAAACAGCATTTGAAAAGGACATCATCATTATACTTAATAGGTTTATTGCAATATCTTGAACCATTTACAATTCAAAAATTGCTTCTCTGCAAGTTGATATTTTAGAGCTGTTTGTGGCAATATTTCATTCTAAATAGTTGTATAATTTTGACTAACGTTTATATGGATCTACATCTCAGAGCAGCATGACATAGAAATGTATGCATGTGTCTTAAAGTCCTGAAATATTCAATTATCTGCTTAGTCACAGGCTTATCCCCAGCTAAGCATGACAATGCTGTGAATCATACTTAAGAGAGGAAGTGATAGACCATTTATTCAATCCTCATCTGTCTCCAGTGCATACAGAGTAAAAGTTGGGCTGAGATATACAGAATACAAAATTGTCTTTCTGGAATGAAACAACCAGTATAGACTTAGAGCTCTGCATGTTTGAGCCCTATCAACTATTAATTGCATCACTGCATACCAGTTTTATTCCCTATTCAGCTTTACCAACAAGCTACATTTAGATGCACATTTTTTTTTCATGCAGCATGAAATTATTTCGACTGATGATTCCGAACAAGCGGTTTACATGAACACTACATAAAATGATTGGATAGATGGATGCGTGTACATGTTTAAAGCATATAACTGGAGTAGATCCTCTGATGTGCGCGTAGTGTACCCATATCCAGAATTCCGCATGACCAACTTCATGTGTGATGGATCTGCTGCATAAGAATATCAAGCTTTTTGCATTATTTTTCTCTTATATTTTACTTCAAAGAAATGAAAATTGGCTGGGGCTGCCCCACTTATATTTTGCAGTCTTTTGTTAAAATGCGACATGATTGTGTTTTACCTGCCTCGCAAATTTATAAATGAAAAAAAAAATTTGAGAAGTAATACATTAGGACCCCTTTTAGACAAAAGTGGTGATGTGCAATCATCACTGCACTTGACTTTATGTAGATCTACGTTATTGCAAAGCGCTCTTCTAATTAGCTCGCCAGCAAACTACCTCACCTCCGATAGTTTGTCACTTAATTTCTCTTTCTCACTGCTGTCATGTCATGACTTTACTTTGCTAGCAGGCCCGCAGTACCGTTCCATAACCATTATGTAACATTACTTTATTAGCTAGCATGCTAAAATTAACTAGCTACTCAGCTGATTAAATGTAAAAACCGTTCGTAGTTCAAACAAAAATATCTGTGATTAAGTGATTGTGCAAATTTATGTTATCACAGTGATGGAGTTAATGCAATGCTAACATATAATGGGATTTACAATCAAGGCGCTAAATTATTATCAGACTGCAGCTATTAAATAACACAATTCAGTTATGTGATAAACAGAATCTTGTACTCTTGGTCATGTCATATGAATGTTATGAAGCTAAGTATTTTTTTGGTTTGTTGCTCGCTAAGGCTTACATCAAATTCAAAATTTTCTCAAATTGTTTCATAACTTTCATATGACATGCCCACTCATGTAAGATCATCTATTTCTGTTAAATTTTGTCCTGATGCAATAGATTGCAGCCGGTGTTGCAGAGTTAACATTACAGCTAACTTAGTGATGCAGCCCTTACTGTTGTTGAGGTAGCTTGTCAGCTTTCCAATCATGTGAGCTTGGAGCAGGACATGAATGAAATGGAAATTAACCCATTTTACTGAACCAAGACTGTAGCAGCTGGCTCAGTTTCTCCTCTGATATTGCTGTTAATATTGTTGGTCCGTCCCTCTTTTTGACTTTGATCGGTCGGTGAGAGAGAAGTCACATTGACGAGTTAGGCGCTGTTCCAAAAAACGCTGTGAGCGGAGTGGGGGAAAAAGCTGAAAGGTCAAGCTGTTGCGCTACTTTACTGTAGAACTGTTAAAAAGTGTTTGGTTTATTTTTTGCCTATTTTTGATTATCAGGTTTATTTAACAACATTATTTAACACATTTTAGAATACATAATATTTTTTGGAAAAAATTTGCACATATTGTTGTATTGTTTGAGGGGGGCTTGCCTAGGGCACCAAATGCACTAGGATCGCCCCTGACAGTGATTTTATCAACGTATGTTTAGGTATTTTCAATTGATGTAAGAGATATGCCATCCCTCTAGTGCTCTATCATTAAAAAATGAATCTTCATTCCAATTGTGTTTAATAACCAAGCTAGGAAGCATTCTCTGAATGTTCGACACAACATATGTGGATTCGCCCATAATAACTCCGCTAATGTTGAGTCTAGTAGAGCTAACTTGAATGCGACGTCCACAAGTTAGTTTATTGATTCATAATTAACATAGCAGATTAGCAAATAATGTTCCTTCTTGCAAGTAACTTACAGAGGTTATAGTTGCTCCATCTCTGCCCACGACTGCCACTGAAATGTGTCCTTAAATGGTCTCAGACTCTATAGTGGAAGCTTCATCAGCCATTTAAACTGATTGTTACTCAAGATCAATCATCTGTTATTTGATTAATGATATTACGACCACTATTCAATTACAGCCAACTACGTATTGGGCAGAGGCCCATTAGTTTCCCTCATTTCGAGAGAAAAGGTATTCACAATTTAGGGGATATTTATAATGATACTGACCTACCTTCATTTCAGGATTTAGCAGACTGCTATGATCTTCCTGGAACTTCTTTCTTTTTTTATAGAAATCTGGGTGGCACTTAAAGCTCATGGGGTCCCATGGTAAAGGGCATGAAAGCTTGTAGATTCTTTAAAGTTAAAGGAACATCCAGGGGTTTTATCTCTGATTTCTATGATCTCCTACTTGATTTATGACAACCTTCTATTAGATACAATCTGGAGGAGAAATGTCCCTGAGCTGGACACTGATTTTGACTGGGATTTCGTTGGGGGTGATAGTCAGCTGTCCTCTCACAATCCAAACCATCAAAAAATACACCTGAATCATGTTCACAAGACATACTTAACTCCCTGAAGAATGCATTTGATTCTTGATGTACCTTATGTACAATAGGGGCCTCTAGTACATTCCCTCATATGTTCTGGGAATGCCCCACAGTTGCATGTTTCTGGAACAACGTAGGTTTTCAGTTGTCCGACATAGTTTCTTTGACAATTCCTGTATCTGCAACTATTTTACTCTTGAATGATAGGGCTCAGCTGCAGACTCCAGACTTTTTTTTCTGGACTTACTGCAGCCAAGATATTGATTGCGACAAGGTGGAAACATCCTAACAAATGCTCTGTGAGCAACTGGATTCCTACATACCTCGATGCAATTTAAGTGTCCACTGCACGTGTAATTGGAGTCAAGGAGTCCAAAGTTGCTTTGTGGCTCAAACGATATCGAGATACGGCTATTGTCTCGCCTTACTTTTTGTGATTATAAATTATTAAAATAATTTTGAAAAAAGTTCTCTTTCAATTAAACATATGCCCTAAGGCATTTCAACTAAGTTTTGTCTTGGATGTAATGTTATTCTTGACTTTGACACCAAGATTTTCATTTTTACTGCAAATATACAATGGTTTCAAATATTGCTTATTTGGACTACTTGATTAAAACCAATCAGTATTGATATCAGCTCTAGAATTGGTCGATCCCTATTCCCAATGACCCATATGAGAAAGTAATTGTCTCTCCACCGAAAAATTATGTTGTCATGGTTTCCTAAACTTTCCAAAAATTTGCACTCAAGACATGTAAAAGATCAATGATAATTATATAACTTAGCATATTATTATATGCAAAAATAAAGTTGCAAGTGTTTATTTTTGTCATGGCAATACACATGGATTTTTTCAACAGATTCTGTGGAGGACCGCTCGGTGAGCTAATGTTGAATGACCCAATAGCACATTGGTCATCAGTCCATGATCTAAAGCAAACAATTTCCTTAAGAATTTTCTGATAAAAAGTAAAATTCATGGTTCTGGCATAATTGCATGTTGTGCAGGCCCTGTTCGCAGCGAAGCATGCCTACACCATACCATGGTCACCACCATGTTTGACTCTTGGTTTGTTGTTTCTGTGGAATGCTGTGGAAGTTTTACGCCAGACAGTGTCCGAAGAAGTTACTCCTCAGTCAGCAAAATATTATTACAAAAGGCTTGGGGTCATCAAGATGTTCATAACAAATAATAAAACAAACCTTAACCTCTTAAACTCCAGGGTCCCCCAATCCTGAGACTCACCGCAGCAAAATACCTACAACGCCGCGCTAATTAAGTAGCAATATAGTCATATTACACATCAAATGAAACAGGAGAGCCTGTGCTACAAGCATATATAAGTCATTTTTACATACACCAAGCACAACTCAAACGCCAAGCATATTAATGTTCAAATATCAAAATCCGAGTAGCGTCAGAAAATCAACCCTCTCTCCACATTTCCATGTCTCCCTCTCTGATACTTCATGCTACACAAACAGAGATATACTCTATTCATTTTGGGTATGTCATTTTCAAACAGAAACCTAAAATGAGGCTGGGGCTTAAGAGGTTTATGTTCCTTGCAGTTAGCTTTAGTTTTTTCACTTTGTAACTCACCCATGTACTTAGATCTTCTCGGCCAGACAAGAAGCAGTCAAGAAGAGGTCAAGGATTGAATCAGACACAGTGGTTCCTTGAACTTGAATATTCAAATTAATTTAGTTTAATGAAAAATGATTGTGGCAGGAGCATCTGCCTCACCCCAAACCTCCTAGGAATGATTGCAACTCACCGCTTGCAAAAATAAAAAAATAAAACTAACAAAATCCTTCTTGGTCTGGCTTTCCACCAGCTTGTCCGCAATGTTCCCTGTCAGTTCCTTTGGATAGGATAGGGAAAAGATGAGGTTCCATATTCAGTAAATTCAGGGATTACTCCCCTCTTGGCTGCCGGTTTTTGTGCTTTTTTAAATTAGTGTTCTGTGGGATAACCAGCAGTTGGAGGCTCCTTTCTCTTTTCCTCTCTTACACTCAGCTGTAATGCCAGCTCTAATAATGGGTTTCAGCCAAGAACTTCATTATTAGCAGCTGGTGTGGGCATTGCGTCACTGTTCGCCAGATGAATGTCATTTTCCCCTCATCGTGGCCAACGGAGCCGTCTCCATGGTGCTGTAATTACTCTCCCTCTTCTCCTTTGGTGATTTCCCAAATCCTGGAATGGAGGTGTGTTGTGGGGAAATGGGGTGGGGAAATGGGGATACTTGCCCTAAATTACCGGCCCCAGTGGCTTGACACAGTGACGCTACCTGTCTTTGCAGTGGTGTAGGGGCACTGACGATCAGGCTGCCACAGGACACTATAAAGCTGTTTTTTTGGTTGTGGCCATAGACATTGTTCATCAAGCCACCAAAGATTTAAAAATTTGATGAAGGTACTGAAATAACATGCTCCATGATTAAAATGTTCTCCACCTTTAAATTTGTTCGAAAAAAAATCTGTTTCTGATTCAAAAGGCAGACCTTGTCCTCTGATCAATAAAAGGCCACCCCAAAAATTCCAGTTCAACTATTTTTATCCCCAGCATACCATATCGTCTGTTTTTCCTCTGTCTGTTCCGTTCCATCAGTCTGTCTATTTGTGGACATTTAATTTCCAGAGCAGAACTTGAGTACCATTCAATATTTTGTACCAAACCTTGCTGTGTGCATTCAGCAGGTCCTAGACTGCTGCCTTTTGATATTTTGAGCTTTCTGAGATTAGATTATGTGGGCCGGGGATATGTCATCTTCTGATGACTCTTGTTCAAAATTCCACAGATGATGCAAAACCTCAGAGAGCGTGCCACTGGAATGCTCAGAGCCATAAAGTCTCTCAGTGCTGTCTCAAGGGCTCTTGATGTCCTTTTTTTCAACAGTAAGTCACCTAAGACACTATTTTGATGAAACATGCACGACAGCAAACCACCTGCAGGCGTGACAACATCATCCGATGACACCCATCAAAGTCCGCCATATCTGGAATCTCCATCTGTTGGGATCCTGCATTTCAGCCATGTCTTTTGTCTAGTCCCATGTTTAAGTTTTGTGCCTGGCTTGCCATGTATGCTTTTTGTGTTTTAGTGACCACTGCCTGCCCCTGACCATCCCCATGATTAAGTATTGTGTTTTGTTGTTTGATTTCATGTTTTATTATGTTTCATGTTTTGGTATTATTTATGTCTTTGCCATGTTTTATAGTCTTGCCATGTTTCACAGTCTTGCCATGTTTCATAGCCTTGCCTTTCTTTCATAGTCTTGTTGTGATTTCTAGTCCTGCACTTCGTTTACCCTGTCTTGTCTTGTGTAGGTCTTTGCCCACGGTCCCTTGTCTGACGTGCCACTCATTCGGGTGATTTCCTGGTTTCTGGGATTTCAATCTTTCTTCATATCTCATTTTCTTCCTTCCTCTCTCTTTATGCTATCTACTAACCCTACTAACAGTTTATTGTTTTCGATAATTACTAACCCCGATTAACATTGTATATTTATACTAACTGACTAACTTGCACTCGGGATTGTATAGCTGCACATACTAATAGACTAACGATCTCTCAGCATTCGCCCAATCTGTATCTCCGCCCTCCTTGTCTATCACTAATTATCTCCACTGCGGTTTCCTCTTATATCTCTTGCTTTCCCTTTTCTTTAGACTGTACACTTTAGTACTCCTTAACCGGAGCCGTTTGTTCGTTCATAGGAATGTCTCGTTATCCCTGTCTGCGTTTCGGCATTCGCCAAATTCATGTAATTAGTTTTCCTCATGTGTCACTCCCATGTCATTGACTACACCTGTTTACCCTAGTCATGTGTTTAACCCGGATATGTATATAAGGTGTCTACACTTTTAGTTCCTTGTCAGATCGGCTTTACTCCTTTGTCTTGTGCTACGTTCCTCGCCTTGCTCACTGTGATATTTTCTTTCTGACTGGATTGCCCGACACTTGTTTTTTGGTTTGCCCTTTTGGATCTGATTGCCTTCGTGAGTTTTGACCTATTTTTGCCCGACCACGTCTATTGTCTTTGCTGCCCTGGTATTTGGATTCGGACTGTTTACGGCTTATGAGTTTGTCTCTCCACCAAACCCACGCCTGTGTACCGAACCATTTTTGCCTGACCTTGAGTTTTGTTATTGGTGCCCTGGTTACAGTTTTGGACTTTGCCCTTTGGATTCTGTTTGTGGATTGTGGACATTGTACTGTTGCCAGATCTGTTGGGGGGTTTCCCCCTTCAGAAATAAAGCCTCCATTTTGCATTCATCTGGTTCTCGCTCTTGGCTCATTTCGTAAAACCTCACATTACGATCTGACCATGACGGAGCCAGCGTCAGACCAGTCTCTGCAGGAGGCAGTGCACCAGCAGGGCACTCAGTTGGAGCTTCAGGAACGTCAGCTCCGTGCTTTAATGCAGCACATGCAAACCATGAGTCTCCAGATGGCGGATCTTACTCGCTCAGTACAGGAAGCGCAGCAACTACAGTCACCCCAGCCTACCGTCTATACTCCTCCTGCTCCCGCTTCCGCCCCGCCCCTACCCAGCTGCGAGCCACGTCTACCACCGCCGGAGAGGTACGACGGGAACCCGGGAGCATGTCGGGCGTTTCTCACCCAGTGTGAGCTCATCTTCGGCCTGCAGCCTTCGTCCTTCCCCACCGAAAGAGCGCGAGTTGCCTTTATCATCACGCAACTGACGGGAAGAGCTAAGCAGTGGGCTACAGCGGCTTGGGAAGCTGATCTCCCATGTGTACAGACTTTTCGTCTACTGGGTGAGGAGATGAGGCGGATCTTTGATCGCACCAAGTTGGGTCACGAGGCAGGACGAGAGATCCTACGCATGCGACAAGGTGGGCGTCCCGTAGCCGACTACGCCATTGATTTTCAGACGTTGGCCACCAACAGCAGATGGGGACAGAGAGCTCTGTATGATGCCTTCTTTGACGGATTATCCGAAGCACTTAAAGATGAGCTAGTGGCGCGGGAATTACCGGAGAACTTGGACGACCTTGTCGACCTGGCTATTCGCGTGGATTCGCGATTGGAGGAGCGCCGACGCCTCGCTTCCCGCAGACGACCATATCCAACTCCCCAGAGTACTCCGCCTCGCTCACCCCCTACTGGCAGCCGCCTCCCTGAGCCTGAATCCATGCAATTGGGACGTACGCGCATTCCTGTGGAGGAGAGGGATCGCCGCCGCCGTGATGGGGCCTGCTTTTACTGTGGCAAGGGAGGACACCTTATCGCTCAGTGCCCTAACAGGAAAAAAGAAAAGAAGAAAAGAGGTCCTCCTGGTGCCCGCATAGCAACAGTAATAGGGGTGACGCCGGGACAGGAAACTAACAACCGCACATGCGTTCCTGTAACTTTGGAATGGGGGGGCGAGAGCAGATCCACCGAGGCTCTCGTGGACACCGGAGCGGAGGAGAATTTAATTGATGTGGAGCTGGCCCGGAAATGGGGCGTTCCCACAGAGAAGATCTTCCCTGATCGAGTGGCCAATTCGCTCAGCGGCCAGAAGATCGCTCAAATAACCCATACGACCAGCCCCATCAAACTCAAGGTGTCAGGAAACCACCACGAAACCATTCAGTTCCTCCTGTTACACTCTCCCCATGCTCCTATCGTCCTGGGCCATCCATGGATGGCCAAACACCTACCAGAGATCGACTGGCGCAAGAACGAAATTAAGGGATGGAGCCCCAACTGCTCCCTGACATGCCTCCGCAACGCCCTCGACCCTCAACACAACCCATCTCCGGAGGAGATTCCAGACCTGGAAAAGGTTCCTCTAGAATTCCATGACCTCAAGGAGGTTTTCTCAAAGTCTCGGGCCACCAGCTTACCACCTCACCGACCCTATGACTGCACCATAGACCTGAAACCAGGTACTATGCCCCCTAGAGGTCGACTCTATTCACTCTCCAGACCAGAAAACCAAGCTATGGAGAAGTATCTCTCAGAGTCTCTCGCTGCAGGCCTTATACGCCCGTCATCATCACCTGCTGGTGCGGGTTTTTTTTTCGTAGCTAAAAAGGATGGATCACTAAGACCCTGTATTGATTACCGTGGCCTCAACGAGATAACTATTAAGAACCGCTACCCACTTCCCCTCATGAACACCGCTTTTGATCTCCTGCAGGGAGCCAAGATCTTTACTAAGCTCGACCTCCGGAATGCATACCACTTAGTGCGAATCAGAGAGGGGGACGAATGGAAGACCGCCTTTAACACTCCCACGGGGCACTGGGAATATTTGGTTCTTCCTTTCGGGCTTACCAACGCTCCAGCAGTGTTTCAAAACCTCGTCAATGATGTCTTAAGAGACATGATAAACAAGTTTGTTTTTGTCTACCTTGACGATATTCTGATTTTTTCTGAATCCCAGGAGGACCATGTTAAGCATGTTCGCCAAGTGCTCCGTCGCCTCTTGGAGAACCGCCTTTTCGTGAAGGCCGAGAAGTGTGAGTTTTTTGTTGAAACCACCACTTTTTTGGGTTACATTATTTCTCCGGGCACCATTCGCATGGACCCAGTAAAAGTGGAGGCAGTTACCAAGTGGCCCCGACCAGAGGACCGTAAGTCACTCCAACGTTTCCTAGGATTTGCCAACTTCTACCGGCGGTTCATCAGGAACTATAGTTCTGTTGCGGCTCCTCTTACTGCTCTCACCTCCTCCAAATTCAAGTTTCGTTGGTCGGAGAAAGCAGAGGACGCCTTTAAAGAATTAAAGACCAGATTCACATCTGCACCCATCCTCACTATTCCCAACCCAGAGCTCCAGTTCATCGTCGAGGTGGACGCCTCCAATATTGGAGCTGGAGCCATCCTGTCTCAGAGGTCCACGGAGGATGGGAAAGTCCATCCATGTGCCTTCTTCTCTCGCCGCCTCAGCTCAGCGGAGAGAAATTACGACATCGGCAACCGGGAGCTGTTGGCGGTTAAGTTGGCCTTGGAAGAATGGAGGCAATGGCTGGAAGGATCCAAAGTTCCCTTCATTGTCTGGACTGACCACAAGAATTTGGAGTACCTGCAGACAGCCAAGAGACTCAATCCGCGGCAAGCCAGGTGGGCTTTATTCTTCTCCCGGTTCAACTTCCACATTGCCTACCGGCCTGGAAGTAAGAATGTGAAGCCTGATGCCCTATCCCGATGTTTTGAGATCCAGGAGGAGGAACTTAACAATGACACTATCCTCCCTAAAGAAACGTTTATCAATGCCATATGTTTAGACATAGAGAGAGAGGTTAAGAATGCCCAGACCAATGCTGCTACCCCCAGTGCGTGTCCCACTAACTGCTTGTATGTTCCAGCTGCCCTGCGCCCCAAAGTCCTGGAATGGGGACACGCATCTAGACTGTCCTGCCACCCTGGGATTCGCCGTACCAAGAGCTTCATCCTCCAGAGATTTTGGTGGCCAGAACTTAGCCAAGATGTCCAGGGTTTCGTTACAGCTTGCTCGGTCTGTGCCCAGGCTAAGACTTCTCACCAACCACCACAAGGTTTACTTCAGCCCCTTCCGACACCACATCGTCCCTGGTCCCACATTGCACTAGACTTCATCACAGGTCTTCCCCCATCCAATCACCACACCACCATTCTCACTATTGTTGACAGATTTTCCAAAGCAGTTCACTTAGTTCCCCTCACTAAACTTCCCTCCGCTCAAGACACCACCAATCTGGTCATTCAACATGTCATTAGGCTTCATGGCATACCCACCGACATCACTTCTGATCGTGGTCCCCAGTTCACAGCACTTTTTTGGAAAGCATTTTTTAAAGCCCTAGGCACGACAGTCAGTTTATCTTCAGGTTTCCATCCCCAGACCAATGGCCAGACCGAGCGAGCTAACCAATGTGTGGAAAGTGTGTTGCGCTGTCTCTGCATTAGGAACCCCTCCTCCTGGAGTTATCAGTTGCCATGGGTGGAGTACGCCTTGAACAGCCACACCTCTGCTGCATCCGGCGTCTCCCCCTTCAAGGCCTGCCTGGGTTACCAGCCTCCGTTGTTCCCGTCCCAGGAGGAGGAGGTAGCTGTTCCCTCTGCCAGAGAGTTCATCCGTAGGTGCAGACGCACCTGGATCGCCACCCGCCAGGTCCTGCTCAGGTCGGTCGCCCGGATGAAGGAACAGGCCGACAAGAAACGCACAGCGGCCCCTACGTACCGACCTGGGCAGCGGGTCTGGCTGTCTTCTAGGGACATCCCCCTCAGAGGTAACGGGGGTAAGCTTTTCCCCAAATACCTGGGCCCTTTCACTATCGAGAGGGTCCTTAGTCCCACTGCCATTCGCCTCCGTCTCCCCCTATCCATGCGACGTATACACCCAACTTTCCATGTGTCACAAGTAAAACCTGCTGTAACCCACCACCTGTCCTCTGGACCTGATCCCCCTCCACCCGCCCGGATCATCGACGGAGGCGAAGTCTACACGGTCCGTGCCCTCCTGGACTCTCGTCGACGAGGCAGAGGTCTACAGTACCTCGTCGACTGGGAGGGTTACGGACCAGAACGACGCAGTTGGGTTCCTGCCCGACACATTCTGGATAAGACTTTAATAAGAGACTTTCATGCTGCATCACGTTATTCGAGGTGAACGCCAGGAGGCGTTCGTTGGGGGGGGGGTTCTGTTGGGATCCTGCATTTCAGCCATGTCTTTTGTCTAGTCCCATGTTTAAGTTTTGTGCCTGGCTTGCCATGTATGCTTTTTGTGTTTTAGTGACCACTGCCTGCCCCTGACCATCCCCATGATTAAGTATTGTGTTTTGTTGTTTGATTTCATGTTTTATTATGTTTCATGTTTTGGTATTATTTATGTCTTTGCCATGTTTTATAGTCTTGCCATGTTTCACAGTCTTGCCATGTTTCATAGCCTTGCCTTTCTTTCATAGTCTTGTTGTGATTTCTAGTCCTGCACTTCGTTTACCCTGTCTTGTCTTGTGTAGGTCTTTGCCCACGGTCCCTTGTCTGACGTGCCACTCATTCGGGTGATTTCCTGGTTTCTGGGATTTCAATCTTTCTTCATATCTCATTTTCTTCCTTCCTCTCTCTTTATGCTATCTACTAACCCTACTAACAGTTTATTGTTTTCGATAATTACTAACCCCGATTAACATTGTATATTTATACTAACTGACTAACTTGCACTCGGGATTGTATAGCTGCACATACTAATAGACTAACGATCTCTCAGCATTCGCCCAATCTGTATCTCCGCCCTCCTTGTCTATCACTAATTATCTCCACTGCGGTTTCCTCTTATATCTCTTGCTTTCCCTTTTCTTTAGACTGTACACTTTAGTACTCCTTAACCGGAGCCGTTTGTTCGTTCATAGGAATGTCTCGTTATCCCTGTCTGCGTTTCGGCATTCGCCAAATTCATGTAATTAGTTTTCCTCATGTGTCACTCCCATGTCATTGACTACACCTGTTTACCCTAGTCATGTGTTTAACCCGGATATGTATATAAGGTGTCTACACTTTTAGTTCCTTGTCAGATCGGCTTTACTCCTTTGTCTTGTGCTACGTTCCTCGCCTTGCTCACTGTGATATTTTCTTTCTGACTGGATTGCCCGACACTTGTTTTTTGGTTTGCCCTTTTGGATCTGATTGCCTTCGTGAGTTTTGACCTATTTTTGCCCGACCACGTCTATTGTCTTTGCTGCCCTGGTATTTGGATTCGGACTGTTTACGGCTTATGAGTTTGTCTCTCCACCAAACCCACGCCTGTGTACCGAACCATTTTTGCCTGACCTTGAGTTTTGTTATTGGTGCCCTGGTTACAGTTTTGGACTTTGCCCTTTGGATTCTGTTTGTGGATTGTGGACATTGTACTGTTGCCAGATCTGTTGGGGGGTTTCCCCCTTCAGAAATAAAGCCTCCATTTTGCATTCATCTGGTTCTCGCTCTTGGCTCATTTCGTAAAACCTCACACCATCTCCATGACTGTCTAAAGCCAGAAACTGCTACTGCAGGTGAGAAGGTCTCCACAATTGCCAGATTTCTGCGCAAAACGTGAGAAATTGTCTCTGGTAAGTCCGGTCACCCTCTTTGCGGATTGGACCTCACCCCTGATCAAGTAAAGAAATCGGCTTGACTGGGTAACTGGACATGTCCGATGGCCAATGGCACAATGGACGACTGTTCTCTTCACTGAGGAGTCATGTGTCCAGCTTCACAGAGCGGATGGACTGCAGTGTGTCTGGCGCCGCACGGGGGAACGTTATGCTGATGTCAGCATGGTGCGCAGGGTGTCATACAGTGGTGGGGGAGTGGTGTTTTTGGTGGGAATATTCCATGGACATTGCACCCAACTGCATGTCATTAACAGGAACTTAAAAAAATTGCGATATTGCAATAAAATACTGCTGCCTATTGTCCTACCATTTGTCTGTCAAAACAATCCCATATTCCAGCATGACCAGACCAGACCCCTTATCGCCTCTGTATTCATGGGGTTCCTTGTTCCTGAAAACATCTGCATGTTTGAGTGACCAGCTTATTCCCTGGATTCGTGCCCCATTCAGCGTCTTTGGGATGTCCTTGACCATCCAAGTTCATCATTTGTTCCCACATATCAGCCAACTCCGTGCAGCTCTTTTGGAGGAGTGGGGAGCACATTCCTCAAGTCACCATTGACCATTTGGTATGGTCCATACTGCAGAGATGGGTAGCAGAGTAGCAGGCCAATGGCGGACTTACCCAATATTGATTTGCGCAATTTGGATAAAAGACCACATCTATTTTGTCATCTACACCACCAGGAGATTCTTGTTGGTCTGTTTCAATCAGTACCTGAAATGTTTTACAGTATGGTCATTCAATCTGTCAACATTCAACGTAAGTACAGTGAGTTTCTGAACATGGTCATATTTATCACAATGAGCACGTCTGGGTTTTTATTTTTGTTTTGTGTAGTTTGTATAAATTAGAGAAATTAGTAAACAATAATGAAAAACTTCACTAAGTCTCTGTTTATCTGTCTCAATGTACACTACCGCTCAAAAGTTTGGAATCGCTTGCAAATTTCTTTGTTTTCCAAAGAAAAATACATTTTCATGCATTTCACAAACTTTTTTTTCCATTTCACAAACATTTTTATCCATGTCCCAAACAATTAAAATTAATCAGATGATTTTCAAAGAATGAGCTACATTTTCACATAGAGGCCTATTATCAGCAACTGTCAGTCCTCTGCATCAATCTCCTGATATGGCTGCAAATCCAAGTTAAGCATTTTATAAGGCTAATTGATTATTAGAAAACCCTTCTGCAAACATGTTGCACAGCTGAAAACCGTTGGACTAATAACAAAAGGGAGCATGGAATTCTTGAGTTTGGTTTAGTACCTGAAGCATCAGCAGTTGTTTGTTTGTTTACAGGCTCAAAATGGCCAGAAAGAAAGAACTTCCTTTAGAGACCCGTCAGTCTATTGTTGTCCTTAGGAAAGAAGGCTATTCAATGCGAGACATTGAAAAAACTTAAAATCTCTTACCATGCTGTCAACTACTCCCTTCAGAGAGCAGCACAAAAACTAACAAGGACAGAAAAAAGGAGTGGGAGGCCCCGGTGCACAACTGTGCAAGAAGACAAATTTCTGAGAGTGTGTAGTTTAAGACAAAGACGCCTCACAGGTTGTCAAGTAGCAGCTGCGCTAAATAGTTCTCGTCAAACACCAGTTTCAGTATCAACAGTGAAGGTGTTTTTTTTTTTTTTTTTGATGAAGGCAAAGTTTGAAGTACATTTTCATCATTTTCCATTAAAATCATTATTTCTAACACAAACAATGTCAGCATGTTCTGTTCATTTGCTATATTTCCTATTCAGACTAATTTCATGTGCGTTTCCATGGAAAACAAGAAAATTCCAAAGTGATCCCAAACTTTTGAGCGGTAGTGTCTCCACTAATCTCCTCTAAGATCACATTGTATGGCAGGAATCATCAAGGAGAAATTGCAAGTCAACAGGTGTTTGCTTGAATTCAGAGGCATGGCCTTTGCTGAAAACAGCCATCCAAAAAGCTTGATAATATAAAAAAAAAACCAAGGTTTGAAATAGCTCAAACATAGCCATTTTGGGTTTTTTTACATTCTTTCTTGTATCGGTGCTGAAGCAGATGGCTAACAGGTGATGGAGTCACTTTTATGTGATTGTTCAATGAAAATCCCACTTGCAGATGGCTTTTTGAAGCTCTTGTCGGGTTGGACACTTCGGACATACTGGCAGTGGTGTTGTCATGGAAACAATGGTGCGACCACCAGTGTGAACCCTGCCGTGCTGCACTCCGCTGAAAGAGCCCAGTCTTAAATACCTTCAGTGACAGGTTACATCTTAACTCACCGGTTTACTATTTTGAGATGCGCAACTATTTAGACAATTGTCTAATTTTAATCAGAGTAAAGAAGTAGTTTAAACAATCATTTTTGGCTTTATTTTGAATGATAAGCATTGCCAGCAAGGTTATAATTTCAGTTTGAGATATGCGAGGTACACTGGGGTATCATGAGCGTAGATGGTTGGTTTATATTGTTTGTTTTGCAGCCATCTGGAAAAATGCAGGGGAACTTTCCAGTCCACTTCACAATTTGAGCCTGTAATTGCGAACTTATCACTTTCTAAAAACTCAGATTACCACAAATGATGCACTGCTGAAATGAACATCCCTCTTATCTATCTGCTCCACATCGGAGCATGTTTTCTTCACCTTATTGGGTTTTTCTCTGCCATCTCACATTGAAATAACCAAGTCACAAGCATGCTTTACATTTATTGTCACCTTTTTTCATTCTTCATTTGCAAAGTCATATAGCGCTGGCTAGCAAGTGTCAGTGATACTAATGTATTTTTTAAGTTTCAGCATGTTTTAAGCTTGGGTCTCATTAAGCATTAATTTTGTCAAATTCCCACATTCCTAGCAGGTTATTCCTTTTTTTTTTAGCTCAGTGGACTATCCTTGAGTTTGGCTTCATTAAATCAAAAGTGGAAAAAGCTAAGAGAGCCCCATAGAGCTCAGATAACCATTGTGTTGCACACATTCTCATTCTGTTTTGACTTGTATTAAGGTCTTCTACTGGACGGGTCAAACATCTCAAATTTTAATCTGGGCAATAGATGAAGATGAACTCATGGCGGGGAGAGTGAGCATTTGGCCGCAGTCAGGGCTGTAGCTTACAATTCAGTTAAAAATGATTGCCTTAAAATATTTCGAGGATATTTCCCTGCATCCTTTGTTATTTTTATGGGCCTCACCAGCTGTGGCTTCTCCGAACCCCCAACCCAATCCTCCCCATCATTCTTGAGGGCCTCTCGAGTCTTTACCACCTTTCACTCTGCTCCTGATAGCCCAGGCTACATTGACACATGTAACTGGTGAATGAGTGACAGAATATTACTCACCAGCCTTCTCAATGTTAGAGCGCACAGAAGCTTCCAGTTCATGTATAACTGCATCAGTGGTGTGCCTACACTTCATTTACAGAGCTCAGTGCAAGGGTACGTTTGGGCAGATTAGCGCAAGTGCTCACTGGGAATGTTAGATACGGGGTGGAAAAACAAAAATAGTAATTCCATCCATCCATCTATCCATTATTTTAACTGCTTATTCCTCATCAATTCCAGCGGACTGTGGGCAAAAAGCAGGAATGCACCCATGACACCTCACCAATTCCCTGACTCAAACACTGTTCACTCGCGCATGAAAATCTATTGAAAATTTACTGTGTCCAATAAACCTAGCATGCATATTTTTGGGCTGAGGGGGGAAGACCAGAGTGCCCAGAGGAAACCCATGCAAATATGGGGAGAACATGCAAACTTCACACAGCAGGGTAAGAGAACAGTGCTGCCCACGGCTCCATCGTGCAGCCAACTCTAGGTAATACCCAGCTGCATTCCTTTAATAGGAGACTGATGTACAGTATTTAGCCATACTCATAATTAAAAAAAATAAATTCAGAACGGTGCAAGAGTCTCAGATGCCCTATATTCTTTAAAAATTTAAATCCGGATTTAGATGTTCACTTTTTATTTTTCACATTGGAGTTGCTGAAGATAAAAAGAGTATTTGAAGTTCCAAATGCTAATTTAAGAAATGTTTTTATAAATAAATGTTTGTATATCATGAAAATCAGTTGATACAAATAATGTAGTCTTGACAGAGCCCTGTCAACATCATCACGGCTGTCTCCAATTACTTGGAGAGACAGACGCAAGTGAGACAGTCAGCCCGCAGAATAATGTCACAAGTTTTCCACTCTGCTTGGAACAAGGAAAAAACTATTCCTCTTGAAAACCATAGTGCAAAAAGACAGTGTTCCAAATTTTTAGGTGCAGTGTAGTCGCACCAAATATTTGTTTGATTAGATTTTCAACCACTTACAGGTCTGTACAGTACCTGTAAGAGTGTTAACAGAAACACTCACCTCCATTATTTATTAATGCATATTTGCCCAACTAAGTTGCATTATATGCGCCTAAGACTTTTGCACAGTACTGTAATTCACTTAAAATTTCAGTTTATGTATCCTGGGTATTGAAAAATTTTCCTGTCCCATGTTGTAAAAGTGTACTGAACCTCTGCTTGGTTTCCACCCAAAGTAAACTTTGAGCCGAAAGCTTCCATGTCTTTTAGGAAGGTCACAACGTTCTTTCTCTTTGCATTTGCCAGTAACCTCAGGTACCAAATGCAGTGTTCAATTATTGCAGAAGGGAATTAATTCAGCCGTGTTTTGTTTTCATTCCAGGGCTAGGCGATTTCCCAATTTCCACAACAAGGCTAATGCTATTAACAGCGCTTACAAGGAGGGAGGGGGGATGTCCTCTGCGCAGTGTCCTTTTGCAGACACTTGAAGAACCGGGGAAGAGTCAAATGCTATTCATGTCTGTATTTCTTTTCTCTTTCAGATATTCACGGTGACAGGTTCTTATTTCATTTATATGTAATGAAAAGGTAATTAATGTGTTTGGTGAAATACAGGGCTGCGAGGGATTTGCGACACTCTGCTAAGAATTGAGAGATGTTTATCTGCAGTGTGTCCTGCGGAATAGTTTATAAAAAGGGTACCAATGAATAAATGGTGGACACAGTAAAATAAAATCAATCTCCTTGAAGTATTAGTAATTATTCTGGCAGCTGAAAAGTGAAGAATAAACTGTCAAATTGTACAGACATTTACAGGAACGGCCAGGAATGCCATCTGCACTTCCTAAAGGACATTTCCAAAATAATTAGGCAACATTTCCATGTGCACCCTACAGAACAAATAGTCATGATTGAAAGGGGGTGGTAATATTAAAAAGAGTAATGTTTTCACAACAGCATGAATCTATTACTTGGTCTGTGCACAAATTACGTTTTTCGTCTGACATATTTTACCAATATTTTCATGTAAAATATACTCCGGGTGTCCATTAGAACCAAGGAGGATGATTTAATTTTCAAAAAATCCGTTCTAAATGTCAGCTTGCTGGCAGACTTTTGTTTAGGTGGTACTAATTAAGATTCCTGCATTAGTAACTTCCCCGCAGTCTTAGAGAAATATACTAGGAAACCTAACATCCTTACCTAGTCAATTTTAAACTCAAATAATGTGAATTCTCATTAGTGACCTTTGAAATTCAAATGTGTTGAGATGATAATGCAGCTGACCCTTTTCACTATCCTGTCTTACTACTCCCCTCTCCCAAACATTATTTCCACCATTAACTATTAATTGTAATTTTCATCGGACCCACGACATACAGAGAGCACCATAATACATTGGACAGAGACACATTTTTAATTTTCTATCTGTACTCAGGCGCTTTGATTTTGAATGGATACGATACTGACTGACTGTCTGCTTTTATTTGAGGGCTTTTTCATCTATATTTGATGAAATGAAAGTACCTTTTGTCGACCCCCCTCATTTTCATGAGAATAAAAATATTGGACAGTTTAGCATGATGTAGAATAAAGTTATCATGTTTAATATTTAGTATACCTTTCACTTGCAATGACGACTTGAAGTCTGACATGCAGACTTCACCAGACGCTGGGTATCTTCCCTGGTGATGCTCTGTCAGGCACGCACTACAGCCATCTTCAGTTTGAGCTTGTCTCTAAGACTTTTTGTCTTTAGCTTTCTCGTGAGCAATTGTATTCAGATCTGTGTACTGACTCAGCCAGTGGAACCAAAAAAAAATGCATCAATGTCCGTAGAGTTATGGTGCAAACTGTGCGTAATATCACAGACAGGCATTCATTCCTTTATTTCCTCAAGCAAGTCACATGCTAGATTCTGAAGAAAATCAGAAAACAATTCCTTGCTTTGATACAACTGATTCCACAATATTACATATTGTCTTATTGGTCAATCCTACACGGATGAAATAGTGACCTTAAAGGATATGTGGCATTATATGGGTTGAAAAGTTTGATTCCATTCTGCAGTGTGTCTACCTGAATAGAATAGAAAGTTTTATTTATATTAGTCGAAATGTATCTTTTAATCGATACTGAGGTTTGAATTGTTCATTATACCTTCAAATCACTTGGCACATTTGGCAATTGTTAACTTGCTATTTACTTATACATCCACTTAGGATATGAGCCACTGCCAAGCCTGAGTCAACATCCGAATGAAAGATGTGTACCATTATGCGTCGACTGCATTTTTTTTGGGGGTTAGCTCCCCATTAAAGATGTAATAATAAAGAGTTTGTAAAGAAATTATGCTACTTCCTTCAGAATGCCTTGGACCCATGTCAGCATGAAAGCATAATTAATTTGTCATCATCTTCCAAAGCATCACTTGCCTGCTTTGTTGCCTTGACCTGCTCTTATCCATACAGAACCAGATCTCAACCCAATTGTCAATACATACAGTTCATTTCCCATACAGTTTATGTCTTTTTTCTTCATGGACTGAATTACAATCAACAGCACATTTGATTTCCGGACATTCCCGACCCACTGTGTAATTTAAATGAAAAACAGCAGGTGGCACCCATGAGTCAAGGAAGAAATTTATTCCAAATAATTTGCAGGACAATGCCCGCATTATGCTGTTGATATAACAGAGAAATCTGTTTCACATTGCTAAATTCCTAACAACAACAACAACAACAACAATAATAATAATAATGACATTCAGGAGATATTACTGTATTTTTGGATACCCTCATTCCACAAATAAGCATACACAGCCAAGGGATGGAATTGTTTGAAAAGTAAGAATTCAAAGAGACCTATACACTGTTCGTACTGTCTCAAAGCATGGATGCTAAATAAAAAGAAATATATATGCTACAGCAGTCAAGCACAGTTGTCCTCAGGGAGTTCCTGACAGCAATATAGGTAACGAGAAAGAATAATATCAGGAAGAACTTCAAGGAAGTGAACTTTGGTGTGAGAGAACTTGCACTTCTAGCTATCACTCATTCCTCAAGTGAACCATCAAGGGAATATAACTTGGGGTGCTGAGCTCAAAAGGCAACTCTCTGGCATTTTGAGAAAATCAAGGGAGACATTTTTATTTCCTGATAAAATCAGTTTATTTCCAACTGAACAAGTCAGGGGATTTTTCAAGGTAACTAACAAATAAAAGTTCATCATAACAATAACCGACTAAACCAGTGTCTCCAATATTTTGTGAACTTTTTTTTTGTGGTTGTGATTGTTCTGCAGATAGAAACATATTTGAAGCGCCAAATGTTAATTTAAGAAAAATTATGTTTCTTTCTCACTAAAGACAGTTGATACAGGTATAGCCTTGACAGAGCCATCATCTCAACATCATCAAGGCTGTCTTGGAAAACCTGGGGAGTCAGACACAAGTGAGATTGTGAGGCAGCAGAGGACCTAAGGCAAGTTCTCCAATGGGCTTGGAGCACACAAACAGCTGATGGTGTCATGGTTTGGGAGCTTTGAGAGCTGTTTGTGGCTCTCGTCCGGGACGATATCGTTTTGCTCCCTATCGGATTCCTGGGCCAGCTGGCATTGATTGGGGGCGTGGCCCGGACTCTATCTGAGCTACAATTTCGCCTCACTTCCGTTGCTAGAGTGTCAGTTTGGCGCTTTAGCCGGTAAGGTTCTCTAGAGAGACATAAAGAGAGTCAGAGACTTAGTTGCTGATCAGGAATAGCGTTAGTGAGTAAGGGAATCTTTGGTTTATTTCCCTTTTCTTTTGTTTTCCTCGAGCTCGCCTGTTTTCTACCACGGACGGCGGCAGGTCCGTTGGTAGCGCGAGTCTCCTTATTTAAGTCTGCTTTTAGTCTCTCAGCACGCTGTGAGTGTTGCCTTCTATTTCTGGCTGCTGCTCTTGGCGTCCACTGCCAGTACCCGTCACAGAATGGCCCATTTCCACAAACTAATTTCACTTCAGACTGATAGTATATCAGCTCGAACTGTAAATCAAACAACATCAGGATAAACCAGTGTTGAATTTCAAAATTAAAGCCCTCTGAAATGTTGTATTTTTGCCATGTTCACTCTCATTTCAGATTAGAATGAAAAATAAATCCCTCGTTGACACAAATTTCGCTATAATAATATAATCCTCAGGCAAAATCAGAACATTCTAATTAAATTCCCTGAAATGTCATAGATTGTCATTGTGTTCCCTCTAAATTCTGATAAAAAATTTGACTGACAAATTTCACAACACCTGCTTAGTATATAAATCAGACAGTATGAGGATATTCTGACGCAGTATTTTAAAAGTAAAGTTCTCTGAAATATCGCATATTTGCTGTTTCCTCTAAGTTTAGATTAGAATTGAAAGGAAATTCCCAATTGCCACAGACCAATTTCACTACAACATTTTACTACACTGCCTAAGAATGCTATTTGGACAGTATCAGGACATCCTGACCAGGGTTGGGCTCAGTTTCAAATGGAATTAGAATTGATAATTCAACTCAAATTCAGTTCCAGAATTGGATTTGGAATTGAAAAATTCCTGTCCTGATGGAACTGGAACTGGAATTGAAACTTTAAATTGAATGGAATTGATCAATTCCCTTTTATCTATTCCTCCTGCATTCTAGAGAGTTAATTAATCTTAATGCATGGGAGAGGCTTTGGAATGGAAAATATTGCTTAGGTGTATGTAAAAGCTGAAGTAAAAACTAATAAAAATATTATGTACAAAGAATGGTGTGTTATTGCCTTTGATTGAATTGACCAATCACAATGAAAAAGTTAGCTCTTATACCCTCAGACCAAAAAGAAACTTTTCATAAAATATGGTGAAATTTGGTTTGTTGGATTTTTTCTCCAACTGCCACAAAAAAACCCCCATCAGAATAATAAGAAAAAATGTAAAAAATTGAAATAATTACAAGAGGGCTTCTACCGAAATCAGTTTGAAGCCCTAATGAATTGTTTCATAACTCCTTTGTTAATACACGTAGAAGCACAAAACTCAATTCAATGGAAAGAGGGGTCTATGGTGGATCTTTCGATGTGTCTACTTTTGAAATGGTGTTGATGGTCGATTAAGGACAGACCTTCAAAGAGGATTACTGCCCCTAACTTGCCTATAGCAAAATATAGGGTTAACATCGGGTCTATAACAGCACACACACCAACCTTGATGTTTGAGTCATAACGTAATCAAAAATTTCGTTACCGTAATGAGCCTTGGTGTTTTCAAAGCGGCAAGATTTGTAGATTCTATTGATAATGACAATTTTGGTGTGGCAAACCATATAGAACGGCTCTCTGGGAAGACCGGGTCACTGATCCACTATTGATAATGCTGCACTCATCGCAAATGGCAGAATTTGATTCGCAAGGTGCAGTTAAGCTCTAGATGAAAGGTGGCGTTGGGGCGAGGAGGGTACCAGAGGGAAATTGAGCAGAGCGAACAGAAACACAAACCTCGGAAACATCCTCATCTGAGTGAGAGTTTGATGACATCGACAGTCAAGATGCGGAAGAGTATTTCGACAGTCCAGCCTCTACAACTAGAGACAGCGATTACAAAGAATAAGATGCACGTTTTGACTTTATCTAATCTTCAGAGTCTTCTATTTATACAACTCAAACCTGCAATATCTCTTTTTCAGTGCAATTTTATGGACCTTGCAGATTGCTCATTGTTGCCATGCTGGTTGCTGACTTGAAACAACAAATTTCTTTTATATTATGGGCCTCTAAGTGTCTATGTTGGTTGGTTTGTTCTTTGATACTGGTAAGCTGGTGTTTTTTAGTGTGTTTGGTCTCTGGCGCTATTAGCTGGCGCTATTAAGGCCCATTTATGCTCAGCGTTAAATATGCGGATATGGACAGAGCATTCTGTCCAAGCTATGCGTTCATTTCGTCTGTATTTCTGCACATTTCCACAAAGCTTACGGATATGGGCCAAACAAAGCAGTACCACTGGACACCGTGAGGGCAGTGTAGCTTTTGGTAAATGATAGCGTTATGTGAGCGAGAAGCGAAAAAGAAAACTCACCGAACATATGGCTGCGTCCGAATAGTTAAATTACAGGCTATCCACTAATTCCAAACTACTTTTCTTTAACCTTTGAGGAAAACGTCATAAGGTAAAAGAAAGGTGTAACGGGGAATTCCTAACTGCTTAGAAAGACAACCGCGCTAAGTAGAGAATATGAATGCATTTGCCCATCGTATACGTTTCTTTATGCGATTGGCCTGATGAATGGTCGCTGCTTTAAATATTGCTGCAGCGCAGAATTGTAGGATAGCATTATCTCCTTTTTTTTAAAGAAAAGGATGGTTCTGTGTACCCTATAGTAAAGGAGGTAAATTAAGACGCATTGAGACAACTTTCCTTAAAATGTATAGAATTCGAGTACACTTATCATGTCTGCCCAGTAATTATTTCCGTATCCCTTTTAGGAGTTAGGAACTTTCCTGGGGAAAAACAAAAATAAATAAACTATTCGGACTCAGCCTATATTTCTTATTGTCCGTAACTTTTCACTCTGAGTTGCACCCTAGTTGATTTACAGCTGAACATCCATGCCAACGCCAAAGACGCATGGAAGTACGAGGGCAGAGATGTTCGCGACGTTTCGAACGGACATCTCTATTTTCGTACATAAAGGGAGCATAAATGAGCCTTAAGTTTAAGCTCTTCCACCCTGGACATGCCATCAGAGGGAATATAGTCCTGCTCATACCTCGCCTAAAAGTGCATTACCTCTCCAAAACCAATCCCATTTATGCTTTATAATTAATAACTAAGTGTTAATTTGTTCACTTGTGAGGATCAGTGGGTTGAATTAATGTTCATTTCCCCTTAGTTTGTGTTATTATGCAGTCCAATACTTACTAAGCATTTTCCCATCTAAATTAGTTTGAGTTAAAATTTCAATGTCTCTCGAATCTTCTGAATTCCTGAAGCTCACAAAAAGGTGAGCTCTGTGTCAGTGTCTGTTCGGCTTGGTTGATCGTTTGAATCCAGACCTTCTTACTGCAAAGAAACAATGAAAAATGCAGTCCACTGAAAAGTAAACCAAATAGCCTATGCACAACCTAGCCAGCTAAGTCTCTCGATGTCATGAATATTCAATGTGATTAAAGAGAGCCTTTACATTAATTGCTTAACAGCTTTTTGGCAACGTTAGCCAGCTAAAGATGTCCGTGACCGTCTACACTTCATGGCTTTGCATTTATCAATTGCCCTCTTCAACTCAGCCCACAGGTTTTCGAGCAGATGGTGAGGTCAGCTGACTGAGATGGCCATTGCAGAACATTGACTTTGTTGTCACAGACCCATTTCTGTGTCGATCTTGAGGTATGCTTTCGGTCATTGTCTTGATGGAAAGTCCGCCTCCAGCCAAGTCCCAGCCTTCTTGTGGAGGCAACCAGATTGGCAGCCAAATTATTCTGATACTCGGTGAAATTCATTATGCCATTAAACTTAACATGCGCCCCTGTACCTCTAGAATTAAAACAACCCCAAAACATAACTGACCCGCCCTCATATTTCATTGTGGGCATGAGATGCTTCTCGTTATATGCATCTCTGTTTCGACGCTGTATCTCACCAAAGCACCTTATTCCAGTCCTAATTTAAATGACGTTTGGCAAACTCCAAGCACTTGCTTGTATGTCTCCTGGTCAGAAAATGCTTTCTTCTAGCAACCCACCCAAAGAGGCTGTGGTCGTGGAGGTGGTGCCTGATGATGCTTTTGAAACTTGGTGACCCTAAGATGCCACTAAGGCCTGCAATTCCTTCACTGTCATTCTTGAAGATTTGGTTGCTCCTCTCACCATCCTCCTCAGTATCATGTGGTGCAAAATGCTGTTGCGTCCTCTACCCTTGAGGCTGTAAAATATTTAAAATAATTGTCCTAACAGTGCTCAGTGGCATATCCGATTGTTTATTAATCTTCTTGTAGCCGTAACCGGATTTATGAAGTCCTGTGGCTATCTGCCTCTTTTGAACTGAGTTGTTTTGTTTCCTTCATGGTATTGGATGATAAAGAGATATTGCCTGTGCGTTATCACATTTTTATACAGGAAGAGATGTAATGGCTCAATATAGTTCCTTAAAAGTTAGATAAAACTTAAATATGTTGAATTTAATACCTGGTGTAATTTTGGTAGATGTTATTTACCAAAATTTTTAAGGGTGCTATTAATTGTGCAAACTTGATTTGGAGAAAATTTATTTTTAATTAAATAAGTTCATGATTTTGGTTGGTTTAATTTGAACAAGAATATTGTACAGTATTTCTCACATATAGCTATTCAGAGTTTCTCTATAAATATATTTTGTAGAATTTCTTGAAGTATTGTTTGTGTATTGCCAGTCAGGGGTGCCAGTAATTTTTGAGCCACTGTAACTATCTTAAATTTTTGGAAATATTTTATTTATCTTACTATAGGCAAAATGCATGTAGTCTGGACCCTTGTCATCACTAATTCACAAACATTGTTGAATAATTCTCACCAAATCCTCATTGGAAAGACTATGAAACTTCTATGCCATGCATCTGATATCCCATTCCCTATATTGCTGCGTTAAAGTAATTTTATTCATTTTTGGCTGTGCAGTTTAAACTAGGTGAAATATAACGCCAAATTAGGTTTTGGCAAGTTGGTAAATATTGCTGTTATATTTCTATGTAGCGACATTATATACATAGGATATTAATTTACTTTTACTGAACATTGTTCGCTGTCTCAAAGGGTAACAACATTTCCCCTTTCTCCCAATGGAGTTCAATTGTATGGAGTATAGCAACACACATTAATTTTACGAGCAGTTTGACCACACTTTTCTACAGAGCAGATAGCTTGACCCCTGAAAACTATACCCCATAGTGTTTCAAACTTTAACAAGAGCCATCTGGCAATGGCATATCCCCCTGGCCCCCCAAATTCATGGATTAACTGCTCAAGAAATTCCTAAATACCAAAAGGCACATCAACATATGAAACCTGACCTGCTTGTCAAATTTTGTGAGGAAATACTGAACGGTTTTCAAGTTATGCTCCGGACAAAAGAATGATTACGGACGGACGGACGGACAGACAGACGGACAGAGCGATAGCTATATTCCCCCGCATTATATGCCAGGGGGATAAAAAGCAACAGCAGCAGTCAGTGGCGTTGCATTTTGGGGCCCCTCCCTCAGCCCTATCTAAAACAATAATAGAGTGACATGATTTAGACATTGTGGCCACTTAATGCTTTTAAAAATGTTTATTTTTCAGGCATCACAAATTTTATTTCACAGTCCCACCTGTGCAGTTGTTGTCGCTGAGGGTGACACAATCAGTTATTAGGATTTAGGGGCAATTACTGTTTCACAGAGGGCCAGGTTGTTATGAACCTGGCCATGTCTGCCTTGACCATGTTTATGCCTTGCCAATTCTGACTGCCTCTTGTGTTTTTTTGTCTATTTTCCATGCCTGACTATTCTTTGTAATATGTATTGTGATTCGGTTACCTTGATTTGTCATGTTTAGTCATAAGTTTACTTTTCCATGTTTTGCATTTTGCCATATTATCATTCCGGTTCAAGTTTTCCATTTTGCTTTGCACTTTGTCTCCCCCGTCTGGTCTCATGTCTAGTCATAGCACTCAGCCCCAGTCTTGTGTTTCACTCTTCGGGTGATTTATTGGATTCTGGTTTTCAATCTTCCTTCCGATCTCGTTTGCTGGCTTCACTCTTCTATCTACTAACAGTACTAACAGTTTATTATTTTCCCCTGAGATTACTAACAACAACTAACCTTGTATATAATACTAACTTACTAACGAGCACCAAGGATTTGTATAGTTGCACTTACTAATTGATTAACAAGCTCTCAGCACTCGCCCTGTTCTAGTCTTCGCCTCTTTGCTCTCTCTGATTACCTTTGCTGCATTTTCTGTGAAAGCTCACACCTGATCGCGCTGTCCTGTTTCTCATTAATCTATGCAGGTTAGAAACTCCGTGACTGGAGCCGTATGTTTGTTTATAGGAATGTCTTGTGTTCCCTGTCCGCGTTTTGGCTTTGGCCAGTTCCATGTGATTAGGCTCTCCCTCATGTGCCTTCCCCTTGTAATCAGTCTGACTTCCTGCACCTGTGATTCTCCCCATGTGATCTCCCCAGAAGTGTTTATTAGGTGTCTTTTCACTACCATTCCCAGTCAGATTGTTCCCATGCTGCTATTCTTCTCGCCTTGTATTCATTGAGTTTCTGATTCTGACTGGATTGCCCGACTTCAGATTTTTGGTTTGCCCTTTTTGATTATTGTTGCATTTGTGTGTTTTGACCTTTTTCTGCCCGACCTTTTTTTTTTTTTTTTATGGATTGCTGCCCTGATAACAATTCGGACTGTCCTTTGGCTTATGAGTTTGCTTCTCCCTCAAACCTTTGCCTGTGTACCGGATCTATTTTGGCTGACTACGATTTTAATGATTGCTGCCCTGTTCACGAACTCTGCTCTGTCCCATTGGAATTTGATTTTTGGATTGCGGATTCTGTGCTGTTGCCAACTGCCCTGCGGGGGTTACCCCCCTCACTTAATAAAGCTTTTTTTTTTTTTTTTTTTTTTTTGCAATCCCGTGTCCTCGCATTTGGTTCCAGATCGCTACCTCACACAGGTAGGTTTGAATTGCTTTTACCCCTTCATAAATGAAATCATTTAAACTGCATTTTGTATTTACTCAGGTTGTCTTTGTCTTATATTAAAATTAGTTTGATCTGAAACATTTAAGTGTGACAATTAAGCAAAAAAAATCAGGAAGGGGGCAAACACCTTCACTGCACTCTATATATATATATATATATATATATATATATATATATATATATATATATATACAAATAAATATAGTACTTTTTGTAACCAGTCATGATAAATTTTGCTTCCTAACTGACCTGTGACAGCATCAGGTGGCTGGTGTTGATTTCGCTGGTGCCGCTGCTGTTGCCTCACTTGCAGGCGGCTGGTTGGTTAGCTGGCAGTGTTCCCGGCAAAGTTGCCGATTGCGGCTCATTAGCAGCCCCCGGATTTTCTGTCGCTACTGCTGATGGGTTTTCTGTCTTGTCATCCCTGCTTGAAGCTTTAAAATATCCCTTCACTCTAGGGATTTTTTTCAAAGGCTTTCACTCCTGTTGCAGCTTCTCCCATCAATTTCTTTCTGCGCTCTGCTGTCGCATCTTTTACTGGACTTTATTTTTTTTAATTTTATTTTTTTTTTCTACTTTATTCGTTTCAGATTTTGAACTCTGGCTATGAATATTTCAAGTGCAACAACTCATTCATTTCATTGGACAAAGCCAAGCACACGTCATTCATTAACCAATCACAATGACTTTTATTAAAGATATTTTAATATCCCTGCCCAGCTTAACCCCTTTCTGCAGAAGCCAAATTTGGCTATTTATGGGTTACCCACTTTTTAATGCTGTATAATTCAAGCTTCATAAAGAGGAAAAAGTCACTCAATTCAGAATAGACACTAACAGCATTTAGAATTACATTGTATTTCAGTTTATTTTCATGACTTTGGTAGAGAAAATCACCTGCAAACATAAATCTTCATGAGAATTCACCATTGAAATTGCAAAAATAATTCTGAGGATTGAAAAACTGCTGGGGCTTAAAACTTTACATTTCTGGTATCATAAACTCCTTGAGCACAAGTAGAATTCATCTTCAACATTACATTCTAGATCACCAACATGCTATTAGCCAAATTATACAGCTACCCAAGTGTCTCCCCAAAGTCTCAAAATCATGGACTGTCAAATCATTAAAAAATCATGTATTTAACACAAAGTCTTAAGGCATGAAATTTAATATGAACAAATGATTTTCTAGTTGAGTTTAGTATGAATTTATATCAGTGCAGATGAATATCAGTGGTCACCAGTAACCTCTCCAAACAAACAACATGCCTTTTCTCCATAATAAAGTTTAGAGTTTTGGCCATTTTTCTTCAAAGCCAGCACAAACACGCATTAAATAAACTGCTTATCAAACGGTCAGAACATTCACCCTGTAATGGAAGCTGCCAGTCCCCTCTTCTAAGCTCACGCACCCATTTCAACACTTATAAGAAACAAGAACACCTCACTAACTCAGTAATATCTGAATTCTGAAATATACCTTATTTTAACAGAACAGACACTCCACTTTCAGGGAATATCAAACATTCCATTGCCTCTCCCGATTCAAAAGAAACGTGCAATGAACGTACCAGGGGGTCCATCCAAATGCACGGGCAGTTCACGTTTTAACCAGGAAAAAAACCTCGACATTCGACTTTGTCGAGTATGTATACATTCCAAAACGAAACAAAAACAACAAAAAAAAAAAAGTAGCAGCCTGACCTTTTTCATGAATCCCTCCTCCAGACACCGATCCAGTAGCAAGAACCCTCCGGTCCGGTTTCATTCAAAATAATTCCAACTGACCATATCCTTATCTCATTTAAATCCTGTAAATGTAACTGAACACTTCAAGGCCAGTTTTGCGAACCTGTTTTATATAAATCGTGTCTATTTTGGCCGCGTAATGTGCATTACGTAGACAGGATACAACCGAGCCTGCTGATACGCATGGGTTTGTATGCTCTGTGTTTGACCAATCAATGTGTTTCACTTACTCTAAAATGTTTAAACACTCGGGAATTGGATAAGAAACGAGCCAATCAATACATTGTTACCAGGGAAACTTCACGAGGGCAGGAAGTGTAACTCTACAATTACGCAGAAGAGCTTGAGTGTATGGTTGAGTGATTGGCTATCAACGCCAGTACTCGGGTGGATATAAGGAAGCGCTGGATTTGTCAATGAAGGAATCTACGCGTAAATCCACGGTAGGGAACAACAAATTTTTTTGTATGTTACAACTGTAATTGACAGTAGAATGTGAGAGAATCAATACCATGTCGATTTTTTTGCCTCAGAAAACTGATTTTTCTGAAACACTAATTGGAATACTGTTGGCTCACTGTGGCTAAACTGGTTGCTACAAAGGATAACGATTTTTTCTGTGTCAAGATATCGTTTTTTTTAAACTGCTGGATCGATACTATGGGCAAGGATACTGACCAGTTTGCACATCAGGCTTAGCTGAGGAGTTAAATTCATGCAGCTCTCGAAAAACAGGGAGCGGAGTGAACTTCCCCATATTCAGAACCACGTTCGAGGTCTGCTTGCTTGTGAACATTCAATAATTGATCCGGGGGTGTCATCTAGTGATCGAGTACAGTAACAGCGTGCTTAAATTTGCATGTCTATCGACGCAGGCGTCTACATCTGCAGAAAGGGGTTAAGATCCTAAATTCACAAAGCAATCCGAGCACTTTACAAACATTACTAGTGTTTCACCTGATGGATTTTATGATCCTGAGCTTTGTCAGCTTGCTACAAAGGTAGTTACATGAAAACCATTGTTATCCTTGAACTGTCAGCTTGTTTTTCACGTAGGTCTGTGTGGCTAGCTTGCTTCTAAAGTCTATCAATTATCTTGATAAAACTAGCCAGCGAGTTCATAAAATTATTTGCGATCCAGTCAAAACTCGATTAAACCAATACAGTAATGCAAACGATGTTTGCTTTGTGTTTCTTGCTCCGATTGAAGGATGCTGCTCTAACATTACTAGCCAGCTAGCTACCTTCCTACAGAGCTACATGGATACAGCATTGTTTACTGTGGGTACACAAAGAGCTGCTGATTCTATTCATTTTCAGTGGACACCGGACTCTTTGCAGCATTAGCAGCGCTAAACGCTGGTGTCCATCTTTTATGTCTATGGGCGCGGAGCAACATCCAACGGACGGGGCCCCGCCCTCTGCGCCCTGCTTTCATTGACGGAAACCCAAGTAGATGGGTTTCAGTCAAGTAGGGCCCCCCGCACGGCGGGGTCTGCAGGGGCAGCCACTACACTAGTGGCAGCAGTAAAACTGCATATTACAATATCTTGGTTAAATTTATCAATTGATCAGTGGTTGACATGCGCACTGAACCACAAGGGAGGATCCTTACGGATCGATTGTACCAATATTGCGCAGAGATCCATGTCACTCAGTTTGTCAGTGAACAGAGACTGTAGCCTACAGTGTCATTGATGTAGGAAAAGTTTCTATCAAACTCCAAGACAGCAAATTCATGTATTCTTTCATAAATGTTTATTGAACTTCAGTGACACTCCTTGCACTCTCAGCTAACGTAGCTAATTCCCTGCTCTGCCTCTGTTCCGAACCCAATCACTGAACGAGGAACTGACGTTCTAACCGAAGACCCATGAGGGGACTGACAATTTCTATTTTCATTTCCAAGTTACCACACTCTGATGGGGTCAACAAGTATAATAAATGTAAATGCAGTGGACTCCGGGTGTGGTTTCGCTTACTGTATTTTAATATCCGCAGTAGTGCAAGTTAAGTCTTTGGAAAAATAAATGTCAAATGTCATTTTCAATATTATTTTCAAGCAATAAGGAATAAGGAAACAGAATTTACATTTTCATGTTGACCCTAAAAGAGCGTGCTGACATGTGAATGTACATGCAATAGACTGGGGGTGCTGTTTCTTTTATCACATTTGAACATTGTCCACTATAAAGCAGGGCATGACTTCGAAAACTGAAGGTCAAACAGCTTTTTCATCATCATTGAATGTGATAATTGGATTAATGCATTTTCAATGTTGTTGTGGAAATACATTTTCACTTTAAAGTTTACATAATCATTCTGATATTGTCCCCTGTGGGCTTCCATATACTTTATTTACTTTTGCACATTTATTTGAATAACATTGGAGCAATTCATGATCTTCCCTTTTTGGAGAATGTAGATATATTAAAATTGAAAAGAATAATTTTATGTCATTTCAATCAAGTGAACTAAATTGCCTCATGTTATTGCTTCTATTGAAGATCATATTTCTGTTTAATACCTTGAACAAGAATGACCTTTTATTCTCAACCTTGAAAATCTATGTAATAGTCGAGCTTCTGATTTTTTTTTTTCATCAGAAATAAGAAGCCAACAATTTTACTGTAATGTTTGATTTTCTGTTTTGTCACTCAATCTGTCCACTGAGACTAAAATGAACCAACTGACAAAAACTATGCTGCTGAAAATCTGATTAATGCTGTTTTATTTTCTAAATGGTTAAAAACAAGCCAGTGATTGATTAGTTCAGGTAACTTTGTTGACGCCATGGTTCAGCCTTTTGTCATATGATTTGAATGCTGCCATTTGAAAAACAAAAGAGACAATCTTGTCAGCTGGCAAACGGACGTCTCTATCTGGCCAAAAATCCTTCCCATTTCCTTCATCTCCAAATGGCATGCCTTATATTCTAACCAAACAGATGTGTTGGCTGTGGAAGTGGACTTGGGAAATTCAAAAAGAGGTTCTTCCCCACAAAAAAGGTAAGTTCCAGTGCTTTTGAACCTAGTCCACACAGGCGACATGAAATTTTATTGGTAGATGTCGAAGATGTCGAATCGCATCCAATTTTAACAGGATGTAACAGGGGTACTGTTACACCCTGCGGCATCTGTGTGGGCAGCGGCTCAATAATTTGTCCAGGCCATATCTTCGCAAGTGTTGGCCACAGGAACTTCAAATTTGGTTTGCAGGTTCTTTGTGATGGATAGGTGTGCAATGTAATGGTAGATTTGACCTTTGACCTTGGCACAGTGACCTTGAACTGAATAGTTAAGGGCTGTGAGGTTCTCGGGCTGCTCATCGTCGGCTTGTTACTTTTTCATTACCCAAGTGATTATTCTGCTAAACAATTGATGACCCCTGTCCCCTGAATGAAGAGTAAAGGTTCTTAGCACTGTTCGTTTTTAAATCAAGGGCAGGCTTAGGCAGCAACACTTTTTGCATTTCAAATTCAGGGACATATAAATGCACGAAGAAGTCCGCAGTTTGCAATGCAATGCAGCTAGTTTGTTGGGCTGAGGTGCTTATCCAAGTTTTTGAGAAATTGATCACATTTACTCAGACATTTTTTTTCATCGCCAATATTTTCATCACAAATAAACATTCGCTTTCAGCCAGAAGAGTCAAATTTTCAGTGGATAGGCTATGGGTTAAGCTGTCGTCCAGCAAAATGATGAAGTAAACATACCCGTCAGGACACCTACAGGGAGAATAAGAGAGAAGAGCAGCACTAAAGACATCAGGACAGGAGTAAAAATATTATAAAAATGAATGGATTTTTATTTCCAAATGATACCAGTGCATGAACACACATGAGCAACTATTGTACTTCCCACATGTATCAGAAAAACAACGATGGGATTTTCCGGTTTCTCAATGTGTAAATATACTGTAAATAATCTTGTCAAATTTAACACAGTGTATGATTATATGGCAAACTTATTAGGCCACAATACAAGATGGAACAAATCAGAAAAATACATTTTGTGGTCTATTTTTGATGAACACTTTTATACCAGTGCCAAACCAAGAGGATGATGAGGATGAAGACATCTGATGCACCATTAAGTTGAATTTGAAGGTAGAATAACTAGAAAGTCAAACCATCCACTGTTTGTGTAAATATGACTGCTAGTAAAAACGTCTTTTTTGAGAAACGTGATTTTTTTAAAGGTGGCTTTTGTTCACACAGGAGGGCGCCCTCCTCCTCCGGACTCACACTGGGGTGCCCTCCTCCTCCGCACACACACTGGGGCGCCCTCCTCCTCCAGACACACACTGAGGCACCCTCCTCCTCCGGACACACACTGGGGCACCCTCCTCCTCTGGACTCACACTGAGGCACCCTCCTCCTCCAGACACACACTGGGGCGCCCTCCTCCTCCAGACACACACTGGGGCGCCCTCCTCCTCCAGACACACACTGAGGCACCCTCCTCCTCCGGACTCACACTGGGGCGCCCTCCTCCTCCAGACACACACTGGGGCGCCCTCCTCCTCCAGACACACACTGGGGCGCCCTCCTCCTCCGGACCCACCTTGAGGCACCCTCCTCCTCCAGACACACAGTGGGGCGCCCTCCTCCTCCGGACTCACACTGGGGCGCCCTCCTCCTCTGGACGCACACTGGGGCGCCCTCCTCCTCTGGACGCACACTGGGGCGCCCTCCTCCTCCAGACACACACTGGGGCGCCCTCCTCCTCCGGACTCACCTTGAGGCACCCTCCTCCTCCAGACACACACTGGGGCGCCCTCCTCCTCCGGACTCACACTGGGGCGCCCTCCTCCTCCAGACAAACACTGGGGCGCCCTCCTCCTCTGGACGCACACTGGGGCACCCTCCTCCTCCGGACGCACACTGTGGCGCCCTCCTCCTCTGGACGCACACTGGGCCGCCCTCCTCCTCCGGACGCACACTGGGCCGCCCTCCTCCTCCGGACACACTGAGGTGCCGCTCTCCTCCTGGGCAGACACTGGGGTGCCGCCCTCCTCCAGGACACACACTGGGGTGCCGCCCTTCTCCAGGACACACACTGGGGCGCCACCTCTCCAGACCACACTGGGACGCCCTCCTCCTCCAGACGCACACTGGGGCGCCCTCCTCCTCCAGACACACAGTGGGGCGCCCTCCTACTCCGGACACACACTGGGGCGCCCTCCTCCTCCGGACTCACCTTGAGGCACCCTCCTCCTCCAGACACACACTGGGGCGCCCTCCTCCTCCGGACTCACACTGGGGCGCCCTCCTCCTCCAGACAAACACTGGGGCGCCCTCCTCCTATGGACGCACACTGGAGCACCCTCCTCCTCCGGACGCACACTGTGGCGCCCTCCTCCTCCGGACACACACTGGGCCGCCCTCCTCCTCCGGACGCACACTGGGCCGCCCTCCTCCTCCGGACACACTTAGGTGCCGCTCTCCTCCTGGGCAGACACTGGGGTGCCGCCCTCCTCCAGGACACACACTGGGGTGCCGCCCTTCTCCAGGACACACACTGGGGCGCCACCTCTCCAGACCACACTGGGGCGCCCTCCTCCTCCAGACGCACACTGGGGCGCCCTCCTCCTCCAGACACACAGTGGGGCGCCCTCCTCCTCCGGACACACACTGGGGCGCCCTCCTCCTCCAGACACACAGTGGGGCGCCCTCCTCCTCCGGACACACAGTGGGGCGCCCTCCTCCTCCGGACGCACACTGGGGTGCCCTCCTCCGGACGCACACTGGGGCGCCCTCCTCCTCCGGACGCACACTGGGGCGCCCTCCTCCTCCAGACACACAGTGGGGCGCCCTCCTCCTCCGGACACACAGTGGGGCGCCCTCCTCCTCCGGACACACAGTGGGGCGCCCTCCTACTCCGGACACACACTGGGGCGCCCTCCTCCTCCAGACACACAGTGGGGCACCCTTCTACTCCGGACACACACTGGGGCGCCCTCCTCCTCCAGACACACAGTGGGGCGCCCTCCTCCTCCGGACACACAGTGGGGCGCCCTCCTCCTCCAGACGCACACTGGGGTGCCCTCCTCCGGACGCACACTGGGGCGCCCTTCTCCCCTGGACACACAGTGGGGCGCCTTCCTCCTCCGGACACACAGTGGGGCGCCCTCCTCCTCCGGACGCACACTGGGGCGCCCTCCTCCTCCAGACACACAGTGTGGCACCCTCACAGTGGGTATATATACGCTGCTCAGTATCACATGTCATCACTCAAATATATTTTCAGAAAACTTGACGAGATACACCCAAACACCTAAGGACTAGTTGGAAGCAAAGTAATCCGCAAAATTATTTGACCAATAAATCTTTAAAGCTATGCAAAGCTGACCTGAATGCAAGGGCGTAGGTTTGTATATGGAAGGTCGAGACATGTCCCCACCAATATTTTGGGAAGCCAGATGATCCCTGCCAATATTTCAGCTAACTTGTTGTTACTATCTTCGCAGGCAGACAAGCCATTTAAGACCCAATAGTGGAGGCTATGTCTCCAAGACAATCTATTTATCCATTCTAGCATTTGATTGGTTGATAGGGCTGGGCTATCTGAAAGCTAAAAGTCAAGAGTAAACTGACCACACTATTCAGGTCACGAATATTCATTTTTGTCCAAAGTGGGGCTTGAGATCCGCAACTGGATTGCCAGCTTTGATTATATGTGTTTGCAATGGCTTACCTGTAGAAGAGAACCATAATTTGGCATTTGTTCCAGATTTTTCTTCATCACGTAACTATATCACTTTTTCCATGGCCGAACTCATGGCATAAATTGATATTACCTTAGGTACGTATCACTTTTGTGGAAATTTCATTGTCTGAGAGCATGAGGGGAAAAAAAGTCGCTCCATGTTAAGTCAGGCTGCTAATATTTTGCCAAGCTCAATGCCAAGTGTAATGTTGGTTGATAAGTGATCTAACTTGTCAGTAACAGATAGTTACTTACAGTGAAAACTTGCTAGCTACCTTAAGTTAGTTTTTACCAGAAATTAATGTCAACGAATGTTAATTAAACATGTTCGCTTGTTTCAACTAGCAAACTAAACCTGGTTTCTGTCACATGTTGGTTCGGATTGCAAGCAATAGTAAATATAAGCCAGGAGGATATGTTGAATTATGAGGTGAATTTCAGGGGTGATATCCCGAAAAGTCGCCATTATTAATTATTATTTTATGTGCAGGAACCACAGTAGCAAGCACCAGAGAAAAGCTTACCAGAGTAAGCTGTTGAGGTTATAAGTGTGTCAGGGCTTCAGGTGAGGTCATAATTACGACTTGTTCTGTGGGATTATAGAGAAAGCATTAAAGATGGTCTCATAATGTTCAGCAAATATAACCTTTGAAAGTCAAAATATACCACCCAACCCAGTGGGGGAAATGAAAGAAACACGTAATTGCAAATCTAACACGATCCAGTCCGCTTGGTTTGTGGCTTGTCCAATTCATAGTCGGTGGTCCATTCAGAGGAGTTTATCACGGCTGCAATTGCGTTACTGCTTTGAGATGCTTAATAGAGAGGATTGCGAGCTGGCTTGCTAACATAGCTATACATCCACGCACTTGGTGTCAATGTCCAGGGGCTTCATTTATGAACCTGTGCGTAGAAATGGTTTGAAATTCTTTCGTAGGAATGAAACTTAGAATTTGTGTAAGTACAAAAAAATCCATACTTATCAAACGTGTGGACTTCGCTCGTACGCACCAGAATAAGTAATCTGTGATGATAAATCCCACTTGTTCTAAACTACCATGCTCGTGCATGGATAGGCTCATTTGCATTCAGAAACGCCTCCAACTGACCATATATGGTAGCAGCAATCCCTTTAAAGAATGCGCGAATGGATTTTTTTCCCCTCACCCAAATCATGGCAAAGAGGAAGAATTTCTCTGACACCGAGTTTGAGTAACTTCAAGGAGAAGTTGAAACAAACCAAGAAATACTGTTTGGACACTCAATGCAGGTGTGATCAACAAAATAAAAAATGCTGCGTGAGAGAAGGTAACGACTGCTGTCAATTCTGTTGGGTCAGAGGAAAGCCCAATCTTAGAAATAATAAAGAAATGGCTTGACATTTAAGTCGGTGCTAAAAAACCCATCACACCCCACAGACACAAAATGTCTGTGAGTGGAGGAGGACAAGCAACAACCCAGCTTTCACCCATGGATACCCCTTAGTGCCAGCATCATCCTCAACAGCTCCTGCTTGGAGGCGCACACCCACAGAGCTTTTCTGCAGAATGGATAGGTCGTTCGTTCCTCCAGGCCACCAGGCAACAATGTTAAAAAGAGACATATTTGCATCACACATTATTTGTGCATTGATTGAATTAAGTCCTTTCCTGTTCACGTAACTGAATTAAATGTGTGATGGTGCTTTTATTGCGATATGGATGCGATCTAAAGCCTCGTTTAATTTCGGCTTGTTGGTGATGTCTGTATAGGAATTGGATGTGGGTTGGGGCCAGAGAAATTATTGCATCCAACACAATTCTGCTTAGTGTCGGCTGCGAAATGCCGAATATGTCTCCAATCTCACGCTGAAATGTTCCAGTGGCCAAAAATCCCAGGGTGGACAGGAGCTGGATGTGGACTGGGATGGCTTTGGTGCGTTTTGTCTCTCGCTCCGACATGGGTTGTAAATCATGACATATATCCATCAGTATGTTTTTGGGGAAGTGGTACCTGCTGAGAAGCCACTCTGTGCTCTCACTGAACAGATCAGCACGCTCTTTGAAAATGCGCTCCCTGCGGAGCGCACAGTGCTCTAAATCCTCCAGTAGTGCAAGATAAGCCATGGCACTTGCGTTTCAAGTTTTCTTTTCAGATTGCCCTGTCGCAGCTGTCTATTATAAATTGTCACACCGATTATTCAAATTGTCTGCTATATTACAAATTGAGAATTTTTTATTAATAAGAGGGAACAGGGAACGTGTGGCACCAGTAAGTAAAAATTAACCAGCAGTAATTACATACAGTAATATTCAATTCTATATGTGGTATAAAATTAAATGCCCTGGTAACATTTAGTTATCGTTGTAGTGTAACAAACTACCATTAACATTATTATTGTAATTATAGCATTTCAGCGCCCGTTTGCTTACAGTTAAATGCATCGTTTTTTTTTTCTGCCAGAGAGGCACGTGACTCGCAAGCGGTGACAGCGGGAGGCAACTGGAAGGGGCGCGGCCATGGATGACATACAAGAAGCTAGGCATATCATTTTATTAGGACCAAAGAAAATAATTGGTCAGACTTTTATCAGAAACATAGAATTAAATATTGAAGAGTTTCCACACCAGGGTCCTGTGTTCGAAAGCTTTGTTAAATTTAATCTGTGGTTAAGTCCAAACCACAGCATATATATCTTTGAATGCAAGCTCAGATGTTTGTGTGTTTTTGGTGCATTTTGTAGGTTTCCCCCTGATTAGTTTAAGTATTGAAGAGCATTCGTGAGAATCTTATATAGAGAGCAGTCATAATGCCAGGTGGTTAGTGCTAACCAGCAGTTAAATTAATAGAGCTTTGAACAACCAGGCCCTGGCGGATTTCTTTTACATTTTAGTGTGCCATACGCTTATTGGGAGCATTTTAAGATTACAGTAGAAAAGTTTCAAAATTCCAGAAAGGGAAGAATTGCTTTAAACCTACACCCTTGAATGATGGACTTAAAACCTCCGACTTCCAGCAGTATGGTGCTGATTTGAAAAAAAAAAAAACGAACACACACACGCACACACAAACACGCACACACACACACACACAGGTGTAGTATATATGTGATTTTTTTGATGACCACTTGCACATGCTGAGTGATAGAAAAGCCAATATGTCAGGTACAGATTTCTTCAAGCCATCTCGTTCTTAGCAATGATCAAGTCTCCACATGGCATGGGGCAGAAGTGACGGCAGACAGGAAGAGAGCAATTGGTTGCATTTGCTTTTCTAGTACAGGCCCAGTGGTGATTGAGTTTCTCTAAAGCGAATTATGAGCTCATTATGGGGAAAGGTGCACAGCACAAATTCCTTCAGATGCAGAGTGAGATTCCCATACTACTGCTTGTGGTAATAAACAGCTCTGTCTTTGAAGCATTTGTTACATTGATTTTCATTTAATGAAATGCCATTCCCAAAAAACTCATCACTTTCATTGCAACTAATCAGTCTATGAGACACATCTAACCTAGCCTATCTAGAAAATTTGTTTGCTACTGATTCTGGTTGTTAACGTTTTAAGTAAGCACATTTAATTAATCTTCATTGTCATTCTTATACAACTAATGTTGGCATAACTTACAAACAACAGCCTTTTTTTGGTTATTGTTATCTGCAGTAGCAATAATTCTAGACCCGACTGTAGGTGTGAGAAACAAGGTCTATTGCATATGCCAGAGTTACCGTAAGCAAATAGGATAATTGAGATCAACTGATCAGAATATAACCAACGTAAAATTTCTGGTGGACATTAAATTGAAAATTTGTAGAAAAATTGAGAACCGTATTGGACAATTGTGATGGCATATTTAATCGTGTCTTTATTTCAGGAGATTTTAATTTCCGTGAGATTGACTGGGCCAATGGATGCGCTCCTGGTGCAGGGGAAACCCAAAACTTTTGTGATTTAATTAATGATTTCCTTTTAATGCAGATTGTAGAAGGACCTACACACAGAAGTGGGAATACCCTCAACCTCGTTTTGACAGATTCCCTGGAATCTTTAGAGAGACTCAGACCACTTCCCAATTGTGTCATGTATTTTGTTACTTCCTGTACACAGCTATGGTGTAACGTGTGTTGTGTTTGATTATAAATCGGCAAATTTTTGTGGTCTAAGCGAGTACCTTTGTCAAAGGTTGAATGATCAATTGATTGAAAAACACAATTCTTCAGAAATTGACAAAATTTGGGAAGATTGGTGTGAAATAATCGAAGTTGGAATTGAATTATTTCTTCCAAAATGTATTGTTCGTGATCATTATTGTCCTCACTGGATTGACGCTGAGGTTAAACACTTGGCGAACCAAGTTAGAACCGCACGACACAAAGCAAAACGTACAAATTGACAATTGGCATGGAAACGATATAGACGCTTGAGGAATGGATTTAGGACATTGACCCGTGACAAATATCGGTCATACGCGGCTTTTTTGGGAAGAGAGATTAAGTCGAAGCCCAAAAAGCTGTGGTCATTTTATCGTGCCAAGTTGAATGTTAATTCAGTACCACTGATGGCGAGATTAGGTGGAAGTAGCACAATAGTGAAGCTAAAGCAGAACTGTTCAATGAGTATTTTCATCCAGTTTTCTCTCATTCCTCACCTTGCATACTTCCTGATATACGGCAGTCTGAAAACCTACTGCTGGGGAGTATTGATTTCTCTGCTCTTGAAGTTGAGAAAGTTTAGGCCAACCTCAATACTACTAAAGCAAGTGGTCCGGACAAAATTTCGCCTCTGGTCTTGCAGTGCTGTTCTGGCATTTTGGGTCAATCTTTGTCCTTTATGTTTAATATGTCTATGCAAAATGTCATGGTGCCATCAGATTGGAAAACTGCTAATGTCGTTACCATCTTTAAGAAAAATGATAGGGAGTTGGTTAAGAACTACTGCGGCGTAGCTCTCCTTTCAACGGTTTTGAAGGTGATGGAGAGGTGTCTCTTCAATCAAATTTACTCACATATTGACCCACTGTTGAACCCTGCTCAGCATGGTTTTTGAGTTAGCCGTTCAACCAGCAAGCAGTTCAGTTCCTCCATAAAATAGATCATGAGTTGGATGATGGGAATTAGGTTGACGTGCTATATCTTGATTTTTTGAAGGCATTTTACTCTGTGCCTCATTATTTTTTATGTCACAAAATATGTTCCTTTGGTATCCATGGCAACCTTTTAAAGTTGGTCGGTACCAAAGGGTTGTTATAGAGGGTGAGGAGTCATGCTTATTGGCGGTAACCTCCGGAGTTCCTCAGGGCTCGATCCTTGCCCCCCTTCTTTTTTCTATGTATGTGAACGATTTACCTTCTGTTTTGAGTAGTAGGACTGAATCTGGTCTGTATGCTGTTGATGCAAAATGTTTCACAACTATTTATAGTATGGCCGATTGTCTATTATTGCAGGAAGACATAGATTGTTTGTTGGAGTGGAGTATCAGATGGGGTCTTGGATTTAACATGGGTAAATGTCAGGTTATGTCAATTACAAGAAAGGTGAAACCTGTTATATTTCCCTATAATTTACAAGGATTTGTGGTAGAGAGGGTTGATTCAGTAGATGATCTTGGTTTAAATACTGAGTCAAATTTGTGTTTGAACAAGCATGTTGATCAACTTATTAGTAGTGCCAATGGATCATGGTACGCAGTAAGACGAATGACCGGAAACTGTCGAGATTTCAATATTTTAAAGATGATATACATGAGTGTAGTGCGTAGCAAGCTGGAATATTGCAGTATTGCCTGGAACTCCTTATTAAAACAAAACCTGTGTCGTTTAGATTATCAAGGCAGGTTAAAAGATTTAAATATATAGCCTCTGTCATACCGGAAAGAAGTACAAGATCTCGCCTTTTTTCACAGTTTTTTAATGGGGAAATTTGCAGTCCTGATTGACTTGATGCCGAACTGAGTTATTGTAAGCATCATATTTTAATAGAGTTATAAAACTTTGGAAAATACTGCCGTATCACTTTAGAGCCATCAGTAATGGCCATAATTTTAAAAATAAAGTGATTGAGTTTAATCAAATGAAATTTTCATCATATTTTAATGCTCATAATACGTGCTCCTGGGTTAGTATATGTAGGTGCACAGCCTATCGTCAGAGCTGACCGTGTTTTTATTTCCTGAATTTTATCTGGGTGGCCCATAAGAAGCAATATTTTTGCCTAAACGCTATCCCTTCTGTGCCATATATAAATCTTATTTGATTTGGGTCTTTGTCCCTGTTTTATTTTTGACATAATACTTTGAGATGTTAAAGTTGTATCTGTGTTTTTCTTTTGTTTTATTGCTAAATTGATTTATGCATTGATGTACAAGGCATGGAGAATTTGAAATAAATAAATAAAATAAAAAGTTAACAAGTAGTTTTTTTTTTTTAATTTAACCTTTATTTTACCAGGGAAGTCCCGTTGAAATTGAAATCTCTTTTTCAAGGGAGCCCTGGGGGTTGAGGTGGAGAGGGAGAGGACAAGTTGCACAGCCAACTAGAACGGGCACTCGGTAGAGCGCATACCTTCGCCGACGCCACTGAATCCCTCGCCACATAACTCTGAGGACCAATTTTTATTTTTTTAAATGATCGATGAATGACAAGAGTACGATATATTTCTTTTTACATCAATACGCCTTTAAGTTCTAAAGGTAATGACCCCCCTGACTTTTGACCCCCAACCGCTAAGAAGGGTATTGACCCCATTGTACCGTGTTTCACATCACAGGATCGGGTATATAATTCTGCACATTTTGGTGTTGGTTTCATGCCGATCGGATAATAATTGAGCGAGATATGGCCGAAAGTCGGTTTTGACCTTTTCGTGGCCTTGACCTTGACCTTTGACCCGATCACTCCCAAAATCTAATCGATTGATCCTCAAGTCATGCCAAATCAACCCACCAAATTTTATGAAATTCCGTTTGGTACTTTTTGAGTTATTCGATACACATACACACAGACAGACAGACACACAAACAAACTAGAACGGGCACTCGGTAGAGCGCATACCTTCGCCGACGCCACTGAATCCCTCGCCACATAACTCTGAGGACCAATTTTTATTTTTTTAAATGATCAATGAATGACAAGAGTACGATATTTTTTTTTTTACATCAATACGCCTTTAAATTCGAAAGGTAATGACCCCCCTGACCTTTGACCCCCAACCGCTAAGAAGGGTATTGACCCCATTGTACCGTGTTTCACATCACAGGATCGGGTATATAATTCTGCACATTTTGGCGTTGGTTTCATGCCGATCGGATAAAAATTGACCGAGATATGGCCGAAAGTCGGTTTTGACCTTTTCGTGGCCTTGACCTTGACCTTTGACCCGATCACTCCCAAAATCTAATCGATTGATCCTCAGGTCATGCCAAATCAACCCACCAAATTTTATGAAATTCCGTTTGGTACTTTTTGAGTTATTCGATACACATACATACACACAGACAGACAGACACACAAACAAACTAGAACGGGCACTCGGTAGAGCGCATACCTTCGCCAACGCCACTGAATCCCTCGCCACTGGCGTTGGTTTCATGCCGATCGGATAAAAATTGACCGAGATATGGCCGAAAGTCGGTTTTGACCTTTTCGTGGCCTCGACCTTGACCTTTGACCCGATCACTCCCAAAATCTAATTGATTGATCCTCAGGTCATGCCAAATCAACCCACCAAATTTTATGAAATTCCGTTTGGTACTTTTTGAGTTATTCGATACACATACAGACAGACACACAAACAAATAAATACACGGGGATCAAAACATTACCTTCGTCAGCGAAGTCGCTGGCGAAGGTAATAAATACACGGGGATCAAAACATTACCTTCGTCAGCGAAGTCGCTGGCGAGGGTAACTAGATCAGGAGATGATTAGGTGACAGGTCGAAAGAGCCAGGTTGAGAATTTAGCTATGACACCGGGGAACCCCCTACTCTTGTCCAAGAGTGTCATAGGATCTTTAATGACTGCAGTGAGTCCACCTCATCAGATGAAGCTCGATTCCTGTGGCAACATGCAGATGGCAGGATCAGAATTTGGCATTAACTACGCAACTTTGGCATCATTTAAATGCCACAGCCTCCCTGACTATTGTTGCGACAATGTGCATCTTTTTATGGCCTCAGTCAATCCATCTTTTATTGGCTACTTCCAGTAGAATAATGTACCAGGTCGCAAAAGCATGTCATCTAAATCTGGTTCCTTGAACATTACAATTTCACTGTACCCAAATCACCTTTTTTCTCACCAGACCAGATTCTCCCTCACCAGATTGAACCATTTTGACACTTTTCAACACGTCCAGTTTCAAATTTTCTGTCGTGAAAAAAGATTCCTTTACAACTGCAAGCCAACAGCATATCAGTATATATAAGTATTTGTATTTTATTGATGAGCGACAGTAGATATCAAGGAAATGACACAAGTCTGAAGTACAGTCCCCAAGCTTCACTTTGCATGCTGGAAACCACCAATGCACGGAACGATATAAAGATCTCAGTCCAATCCTTCACAACTGCTATAGCTGACAAGCCAAATATTTGCCACAAGAATATAGTCGACTAAAGATGAGGTTTTTTTACAAAAGCCAGGATTACGATTAAGCACCTTTCAATATTCAGTAATGTTACTGGTAAGCCCCTCCACTGCTCAATGTCAACTTGTTCAAAAGTTCTAACGTTAGCCTGCATAACTGCTCAATGTGTGGGTTTCAGTATACATCCCGCACGTGACTGAAGATGGCCACTAATTACATAGCAAACGCTGGTTACTTCACAAGAAAACTAAACTGACCACTGGCTGACAATACTGCTTTTTGTTCGAAAAAAGGATACTTGTTGGACGGATCTTTGAATTGACATATCAGGGGACTGTATAATGTATAATATAGTGGGATCAGGATGATCATTCCATTCGTCCGTCGGATGCTTTTTTACGAAATGTTGTGAGCATATGTATATCCTCTTGGGTGGATAATTCAGTCTTTGCGCAGCTAGCCACTCCAAGCGCCTACTTGCTGGCATCGAATGTAGACTGCCCTTGCCCAGCACCTAACAATCTTTCCTAATCACCTTGTAAATAAGGCACTCTGTTTCCATACAAATGTTTTATGTTTTTTGAGTTATTGGTACAACCAAAAACGGAACAAGTGAAGCCTGAACGCATTCAGCCTGCCGATCTCTCTTCAGTACAGCAAGCAATGACCAGAAGTAGGAGACCTTCAGGGTTCTCATGGCGGCGCGCATCGTTAAATGAAATAAGATCATTTGAAATGTCTTCATGCAATTGCATTGCTTCCGATGATCTTATTTCATTTTAAAAGTTTAAACAACCAAAAAACACATGCATTGCTTCCAACCCCTGAGTATGAGAATGTGTGAGAAGTCCGGAGTCATAACCAAGGCTGAATTATCCATATTATGACTGGTGTGCGTACACGGGGGCATCATGCTGGAGGGGGCATCACATGATTTACGAATCCTCAGTTTTTTTATTTAATCGGAAGAGATGCGTATGTACATTATGAATTAATTCAAACTTTACTGTTGATATCAAAAGAGAATGTTAAAAAAAAGAATATAAATTAAACTGTGATTTGGAACTGCCCTGCCAAAGTCACAGAAAGGCCAAACTGGTCCTAGATCAGTGTTGCAAGCTGAGCTAGAATCCCGCCATTTAGAAACTGCATGGGCACTGATCTCTAATCAGCTGTTGATCACAACGATGTGCTTTCCTTATGACATCACGTGCTGCAACACACTGAGCAGCGGGGGAAGTAACCGAGGGGTTGTGCTAATTGTAAAATAGCAGAAGAAAAAAGTATGAAAGATATCCATGCTACCAAATGTACCAGAAATATCTTGCTTTTTTAACGTGCGGCAAAGAAGCTGTCGGTAGAGAGGCAACTGTTCTGCCCATCAGTTACGTTCCTCCGGCGATAGCAGCAAGCGCTTACGTCACAAAAGTTATCAATGTACGTTAGAGGCTAGTGCTAATGAGGCAGATGCAGCAGCGCATAACATTAGCTGACGTTAACGGGAGCCTGTCGCAGGTGGGATGACGGCAACAGCTGCACTTGGAGACGGAGAATGTTAGCATGATCGCAGAAGCTGACAAAAGTGAGTTCACTGCACAAAGCCTTTCCCTTTTTAAAACCCTCTGCCATAGAATTCCAATTCTTAGTATTTAGTAAATGTAAATTTGCGGCCCTTGTTGCCATAAATTTCAATACCCAAGTTAAGTGCCATTTTAGTGACTGGATGGAAAGTACTCCATAATTAAGGGGTGATCTGGGGTTAAATGAAAAATGACACCAGGAAACAACTCAGAATTAATCTAAAGAGGTATATATAATAACCACCAAAAAAGACTAGTTGGCATTTTTCTGTTTATGCAGTTGCCATGGTAACTGAGCAAGGTCATTAAATATGCAAAAATTTTCTGGCACCAATTCCTCTTGAACTCTATGATAGAATTAAGTTCTTTCATCATTTAAAAGCCATTGCTTATCCAAATGCAATGACATAGCCATTCTTTGCCCACTTTATCAGTTTTGTGATTTTGGGGCAGTTTACTCACATTTTGAAATTATTTTGCGCAGAATCTGACGAATACTCAAAATGTTCAAATGTACCTCCTTTTGTACAGCAAATGCATTCTTTACTTTAGATCTCGGTAGCATAGCTGGCCAATGTAACTGCTAGAAGCAATGATGCTATTCACAGCAATATTTCCTGTATGTCTCAGATGCTATTTACAATCTCATTGCCCACCCAAGAAGCACTGTGAAGGTTCTGGTACAGTCCTGCATCAAGCCAGGTACTTGCGAGTACTTGACAGGTGACCCGCAAAAATAATTTTTCCTGGGCGGTAATTTGACTTTATTTTATTACCAGGTTTGCGTCAGGGTGAAACAAAAAATATGCGGGTTGGATCTCAGGTGTTGGAAAATAAATGGATTAAAATAAAAATTCAATGTAATGTTATAATCATCTGAATGCACTTTCCAGTTGCTAGGATGAAAATGTCATGGATGTGAGTATTTTTGTTCAAAGTTTAAGCGGACACAGAATTGGAGATTTTAGATTTTCAAGAATGCATTAAATGAAGAAAAATTAAGTTTTTCGAGTTTTGCTTTGTTATTCAATAAAGATGGTTTTGAAAACAAAATATTGGTTCTTCTTTCAAAAATTTTTAGCTTTAAAACTGTTGTCTAACTTATGTGGGAACTATGTGGAATCTTGAGCAACACAAAAACCAAGCTTGACATTTCCAAGTCTGTACAATCTTTAATTGTGTGGCTGGCATGAGTCCATAGCTAGGTCTCAAGCTAGCTGGCTAGCAAGTGATCTATCCAACCGGTTAATAAATTACTGCATAATGATAGCATAACATTTGCTAATAATACAATGTACTATTGTGTAATTTTGCAACTGATAAATTGTGAAGTTTTGTCAACTGTTTGATATTGTTAGGCTTCATAAATTGGGATACAAAATTGAAAAACAACTTTATCAATTTGGCAGTGCAGCTCTTAAATACTCTACTCTTCATCTCCACTTCAGCGAGCAACAGGTGTGGCTCGTTGAAGTGGAGGCGAAGACATCAGGAGGGGGAGGGACTGGAGGGCAGAACCATCACAGTGACAAAGAATGATAGCAAAATGGAGGAAAGCCTGTCAGTGAGCTGAAATGAAACAGGCACAAATAAGTTACATTAATAACAAAAATGTTTTTTTTTTCCTTCAGGGGTGTGGGCTGGCCCCCCAATTTAATGGTTTGGGAAGCAGGGGATAAGTTTCCTGCCTTTACTTGCAGTATTGCCATGGAGATCTGCAGCAGTGAAAGCCGGAAAAAAATGCTGACTCAGGTAAGAAAAAAGTTACAATAGCCTAGCTTTGAAGAAATTTAAGTGAGAATAAACCTATTCAGTGTCAGCGAAGGACAAAAATCTCATTCTTCCCAGGTTTGTAATCTGGAAGTAACAAGATTTAATCTTTTTTTCTGCATGGAGTCCAAAATTTACTGGATTCAAAAACAAATGCCACATTCCTGGATGCCATCACACATATGAGGCATGGGGATCTTTCTTTTTCCAAAAATGTATAGTTTTAACTCCGGCTCTATTAAAAAAAGAAATTCTGGGCCATCCAGAAATAATATTTATGAGTCAATCATGAGCAGCTAGGTTCTGAAAGGTTTGACAGCCAGATGCAGAAGTGCATAAAACATGCGTTTCACTCCTGCAAATGGCATGACTGGAAGGGAGCAAATGTTAAAGGCAGCAGTGGAGTCTAGTATGACTTAAACTGAGGAGTAAGCTTCAGCATTCCTGAGAAGACAATTTAGATAAAGCGGTTCCAGGGTCAAGTCAGATTTGAATTTTTCAGAGGTTGCATCTTTTCATTCAGGCTCATAATTCTGATAGACAACAATTTTTCAGTACTTACAACAAATTGTAACTTAAGTGGGTCACACTTTTTTTTTTAAGTTGAATGCTTAAAATGCTAATTACAAAGCGATTGCCTATTGGCTACGTTGATGTAATTGGTGTGACTCCGCAAGGATGACAATCTGCAAGTAAATCAGAAACATTCACAGACCCATTAAGAAATGGATGCTACTAGACCTCCAATGGTGTGCTGTAGTCTCTGGCACTGTAAATTGCAAGGTGGGGCCTCCAAAGATCGGACTTGTCCAGCCATCCCACAGAACCTCGATCGCATTGAAATCTGGGGAATATGGGGACCAAGTCAAGACCTTGAACTTGTTTTTACTTTCTTCAAACCATTCCAGAACCATTTTTTGCAGTGTGGCAGAATGCATTATCCCACTGAAAGAGGCCACTGCCATGAGAGAACGCCGTTTTCATAAAGCGGTGTTCCTGGTCTGCAACAATGCACCGAATTTTCGGCCACTGAAAATTTTCGACCGAAAAAGGCAAAAAAATGCATTTTCGGTTTTCGGCTGAAAGACTTTCAACACCGAAACAATACAGCCGAAACAGAATGTTGTGATGACGCAAACAAAAACTGTGGCCAGCACGCGCCTGTCTGTATGTTTTAAATCAGGGGGCGCGCGCCACCGTCACCACGTCATGGCACTAAAGTCCGCGAGTGCTGAATTGCAATTTCTGTTTGACACTGCCCTGATGAATAGTACAGCAGCTGGTATTGTGTCCCATTCGGTTGCACATTAAATACGTACCACATAAAAAGGCAAAGCAATGATATCCGTAAAAGGCAGGAATCATCAACACACGGACGATGTTAATTTACCTTTTTTCCTTCATAACAAAGAAGCAAATAACACATAATAAAACAATTATTGTTTATTAGCTTGATATGGAGGCGCCCTTTAACATTTCACTTTGAAAGTGAAGGCAAAACACGTAGCAAATGCGCAAATCGCTGGAGATTGCAGAGTATTAGAATATATCGCTTTACGATGTGTCATCTCATCTGTGATACCTTTCCCTTTCCTGAGAACAAAATGCTTCATCAACACCCGTAAAGTTACTCTCCGCGCAATTTTCGTAGAATAGGGGCAGCATAATAACTTTCTCAAGGGGAATTGGGGAAACAGAATTGGACACAATGCCGTTGCTTCTAATTTCGCTACGAACAGGATCACAGACAAAGACATGCATTTCATAAATGCAGCAGCTTCGGTGAATAAACGCAATCTTGTTTGAAAGGTAAGGCAACGCACAGTATATTTAACAGGCTACCTAAAACAACACACGTTTCAAAACCACAATCTGAACACCTGTCTCAGTGAAGGAATGTGAAGCCTGTTTCCTAGCGATAATGCGGAAGCGAGTTGTCTATCGCAGCCAATTCTCTCTGACCAATCAGTGGGCTGTTGTTGTCGTCTCGTAACATATTTTACAATTTTTCAGCAGCCAGTAATAGGGCAGTCACTCAAGACGAATTGATATTTTTCGTAGTAATTAACATGCGGAATAAAACTGTATAATTTCGTAGTGCAATGTATAACAAGGCTTTCAAAAATAAATTAGACTCTCGGTCGGTTCTACCTACCAGTCTGAGCAACTGTTGCTGATTGGGAAAGGTAAACTGCGAGAGGTAGGTCATTAAGTAGTGAAAGGCAAGGTTTTGCTGGCCCTGTGTGTCTGCCGACGGACCGCCACTGGTCATAGCCATAAATGTAATGGTACTAAAAATTGGCAAAATAATTTCTTGCGGTGTTTCGGTTTTCGGCCAAGCGTTTCTCATTTTCAGTTTTGGCCAAAATTTTTCATTTCGGCACATCCCTACAACGTACATTAAAAAAATGGATCAGATTTGGTACACTTCTACATGTGGTATATCGAGGGTTTGGAGCACAATATTGACAAATTTTGTGGTTTTGATATTTTTACCCCCTGTCACAGCTTTTTATCAGCTAATTCTTGGAGCACAATAACTACAGAATGTCACAAAATTGAGCACACCCCTCACATTTCGACAATTAATTTATTATTCAAGGGGCAATATTACAGAAATGAAACTTGAGTATATTCTACAGTAGTCATTGTTCAATATAAGTAGTTGCTGGGATCCTCCTCCACTCCTCCATGGCAACATCATGGAGCTGGTGGATGTTGGACACCTGCTGCTTCTCCACCTTCCTCTTCAGGATGCTCCACAGGTGCTCAATGGGATTCAGGTCTGAAGACATACTTGGCCACGCCATCACCTTCACCTTCAGCTTCTTCAGGAAGGCAGTTGTCATCTTGGAGGTGTGTTTTGGGTCGTTATCACGTTGGAAAACTGCTGTTTCTGAAGGGAGGGCATCATGTCCTGCTTCAGAATGTCACAGTTAATGTTGGAATCCGTTATTCTTTTAATGAAGCGCTGCTGCCCAGGACCAGAAGCACTCATGCAGCCTCAGACCATGATGCTGCCACCACCATGTTTGACTGTAGGCAGTACATACTTGTCTTGTTACTCCTTACCAGGGCACCACCACACACCATCTGAGCCAAACAAGTTTACCTTATCTTATCTCATCAGATAACAGAACATGGTTCCAGTGGTTCATGTTCTTGGACTGGTTGTCTTCTGCAAACTTTTTTTCAGGCTTTCTTGTGGGCTAGCTTCAGAAGAGGCTTCCGTCTTGGCTGACAGCCGTGCAGACCGACTTGGTGCTGTGCACCGCGTGTGGTCTGAGCACTGACAGGCTGTTCTTCCACTGCTGCAACCTCTTTAGCAATGCTGCCAGCACTCTTGCATCTGTTTTCTGAAGTCAACTTGTGCACAAGACACAAAGCATGAGGACTCAACCTCTTCGGTCAACCCTCACAAGGCCTTTTCCGAGTAGAACCCGTCTGGGAAAACCGCTGTAAAACCATGGCCACCGTGCTGTAGCTCAGTTTTCATGGTTGCGAGCATTGCACCCAAAGCACCACAATTTTAACCCTCAACATGTTACATAACCTCTTATGGCCCAGAAAAACAGATAAAAGCATGAACATGATGAATAAGACACATTTCATTGCTTGGTTAACCATTACTAATTGGGATGTGTACTCACTTTTGTTGCCACCTATTTTGGAAATAATGACAGTTTGTTCAGTTATTTGGACAGTGCAGTGAATCTACACTCCTACACATATTGTGCAATGACTATTGTAGAATATATTCAAGTTTCATTTCTGTAACGTTGCCCCTTGAAAAGATATAATCAATTGGTTGTCAAAATGTGAGGGGTGTACTTACTTTTGTGAGATACTGTATATGTCCATCTGCATTCATTTTTAATCAGAATTCACATTTTCATTTTGTGATATGTCCAACAAAATCTGCTTAAATGAATCAAACATTGAAATTTTGATGAATTAAAGATTTCTAACCGATGCAAATTGCGCAAAACAATCCAAGACACTTTGCAGAGAGAAACATAAAATCACATAATCATGCTCTGAAGGCCACGAAACTCTCATGGTAAGATGCCACAAAACATTTATGGGGGACAGCGCTTTACCTCAGAGCTACGGTGCACTTCACAGCTGTTTTTCAGATGAAGCAGAGTTGGACCCGAGAGACTTATTTTAACCCACACCGACTGCTCGGGCGCTCACACTCTCAGCAGAACTGTCTGGATGGCTGAAATGAATTTGTCGAAGAAACTCACCAACGCAATCGATCCCTTTTACTATTCCAGACTCTCTCCCAGGTTCAGTGCATCTGCTGAACAGGAGAGCATCTTAATCATCTGCTTTCAGCCTTGGTGGATCACTAATCACCTCCCCCTCAGCATACTCTTTATCACCCCACCTCTCCAGCAGTTCCTTCCGCTTCCTTAGCAGGCAGTGAATTGTCCCAGATTTCAGTGTTGTGTTGATATGCAGACGGCCTCTCTGAATCATCAGTGCTTCTGAAAGGTGGCTCCCAGTGGATGGTGGCAAATCATGAATACAAACAAGGCCTTTCAATTCTCAGCAAGTGCATCCCATACCTGAGGTGCCAGGGCTTGTTTCCCTGATGTGTTACTGGAGTTTGTTTGGAAGCCAAGTGGCAGTAAAAATATAAATGGAATGGATTACTCTATATCCACATTCTTATTTGGAGTGTGGTTCAGTTAGCTGAGAGAACATCAGACGGACAATGCCTGCACAGACAAAGCAATGTTTTGATATAGAAAATTCTCAAGATTAAGCCGGAATTTTAAATTTAAGCTCACTTTGGCAAAGCAATGACTCATTTTTAAATGAGGATAAAAATGCATATTCTTCTTCCTCTACTATCTCTACTTCCTCTTCCTTTTCTTCATATTATTCTGATGATGAACAAAAATGTCTGTACCAAGTATCAGCTATTCAAAGACATAAAGTACCATCCTTTTGAAAATAAAACCTATTTTTGTTTGAGGCCAATATTAATGCTATTTCTTGAAACAAATTGTAATAAATGTGATATGGGTGACCAAGTATCAGCAAATATAATACGATTTGCCAACAAAACTATTTGCAGATAAAATATTCTCGAAAGAGTTCATTTTTATTTAAAATGTGTTGTATTTTTCACAAATATCTCTTGTTGTATACGTTTTTACATCTCAGAACGAATATATTTTACAGTGCCTGCTGGTGGTCATTTGAAAGTATTAAGCAGAACAGGTGACCCAATGAATATCTAAGGGGGACATGCCCCCAGTGGAAATTATTATTTTTTGGTCACTTCTGGTGACTTGGCACTTAATTGACAAACTAAACAGAGACCTGTATCTCATCCCTGATTAAGCAATGCCAATTTAACCAATTTTATTCTTGGTAAAACAAGTTCCATTTAAACAATTCTTTGATCATAATTGAAAGTGCATCTCAGGTGAATTTATATACTATTTTCACATTAATGGAACAACTTCTTAATTGCAAGATAATCAGTCCCTTAGAAATTAGTCAGAATCGGTTATGTCGGAAACATTTTTTCCCGAAAATAATTCTAATAATTATTAATCAATCACAAAATAATCAAATGACCTATAGGCGTACCTATAGGGCATTATGCCGGGTTTACACATAATGACGACAAGTCAAGAATGCCACGAATCTAAATTTGTGACCGAGGATCACGAATTTGAATTAAATATGATAATTCGGGACAGAGGCGTCACGCGTCGTCACAAACTGTGGCGACCTATTACCACGCATTTCGATTAATGGCACGAAATGCAGGCAAATCATCACGAATCATTACGCACGGTCACGAATATTGCCCTTCGCTGTTTTGGGCGTCTGGCAGGCCTAATGCATCAGAGATGGATGTCTGGCATGAACTATTTTTTACCCAGTGTGATGTGTAAATGACCCTGAAATACATGGTGTGTGGTACCTCTTTATGTTTGATCGAGCTGATTTTTTTTTGCCTCTCTTGGGGATCCCCAGGGGCCAAACGCAGCAAGGGGTCCCCGGCAGACATCCAGTTGCCCAATCATTTGCTACATGATCCTGTACTCGGCAATTGGTACCAAGTTCGTTTAACCAAACTGCTCTTAGATGCTGGTCTACATGTTGCCATCTCGAAAGAGCGAGACAGCTCGTGGCCCTCAGCCACTCCCTCTTTTACACTCATAACTCAAAACTTTGCAAGCTCAGAACGAGGGCGAAGGATACCTAAACATGTTCAAGCTTTGAATTTTACTGACAAGCGGCCAGCTGGCTAACAGGAGGTGTTTGAGTGACTAACAATGCTATAATCCCAAACCTGCAGTCCCTCCAAATTTTTTTTCCCTGCAGGGTGAAGCGAGTGTGCACTGTTCTGAAAAGGCTACTGGGCACTACTGGCACTGGTACGACTAGGGCTCGAACCTGGGCCAAGGTGCTCACTACTTCACTGCAAAGCAGCACCTTAACCAAATGATCTTGTATCTTGAGTTGCGAACCATCCAATATTTGCTGGGAAATCCCATATATTGGGCTACTATGGAGGTCCCATTAGGGACAAACCAATGTACCATATATTGACTACTCTACTGCTTTTGAGTCCGATTTTCAAGATGCCCCTGCCCCGGCTCCATGACATGCAATAGCCTACTGTACCGGTCCCACCCCTGCAAATATGACCAATTAGTTCTGCAACCCAAAGCTACTCACCAATAAAGGATTCTTGGCCTGAACCGAGCCAGCAAATTTGATAATAAACATGCACATTTCATATAATTCGGTTGGGCAGCTCGCTAAAAGCTAAAATCATTTTGGATCGTTTCATATATGTGAAACTAAGATGATGTACGTACTTTACGAAGGTAATTCAGGAAAAAAAAAATATTTTCGTGAATTCTAATAATTCTAATAACTCACTCCCTGAGTGACTGGGGGAAAATGCATGACCTTCCCTCCACCATTAATGAATAGTATTGCTCGATGCAATGGGCAACTTTGACAACTAAGCAACTTTTCATTAGAAGTAAGCTAATCTTGAAAACAGCACAATTCTCAAAATTGCCAAGATGTCAGTCCTCCTTGACAATGGCGTGGCAACAGCTGCACTCGGTGAAAGCAAACTCACATGGTTGGTGTTTCCCCTATGCACTTGGATGCCAGTTTCTGAACAAAGAGGTTTTTTTCTACTATTTACGCAATTTGAACAACGGAGCCAAAGAGCCAGGCCAATCAAAGAAACAATAAGCTAACAAAGAAGCTAAACCTTCAGTGATCGGTCTGGAGCTGGTTTTACCATTAGGACACACTTCTTGCCTTTATAAAACCAAGTGCACCCAGTAGTTGTAATCTAAGAAAGCCTGTACAGGCCTCGCCGAAAGAAGGAGTCAAGTCAACTTCTTAGCTGTTTCTAAAGGAAACCACTTACTATAGAATACCTGATCGTGTACATAAAGGGTACCAGTCATCCAATGAAAACCTGCCCAGGCGCATGTATGAGTACCATGATGTGCCAGTAGCCACAACAAACAATGAGAAGCAATGACAGAGATAGGACTTGAACTTTTTGTTCTGCTAGACATTCAGTCTAGTAATCACTCAGGTTTACTAGTCCTCCCCATCTTTTTAGTAGACAGCCTTTTTCCCCTTAATTTACAGTGCCAATACGATACCTGTATCTCCAATCTTTATATTTGCTTTTTTTTTTACAACTGAAACTCAAACCTATATCAGTTTAACTTGAATTATGCTCTAATACTAGTTAATAATCAGTCATGCCTATAAACTTAAGAGACAGATGACAGAGGCCCTTCAGTAAAACAGAAAGTAATTTTTCTTCATAATTATGGACAAAGAGAAATCCCAAGCCAAGTGTTGAAATGATTTAAAATGCTGGTTTGTCATTTTGTTGGGTGAGAGTCAATGTTGCCAGCACTCATGTGTTTGAGCACTGCCCAATATTTGCAAAACAGTACACAACAGTGACACAACAATATAGCGAATAGCCAAAAAAATTAGCTTCTCAAATTATTACTTGATAATAGATTCAGAAAATTTAAGCTATTTTCTGATCGTCTGGTCCAACGTCGGTCGATCCTTGAATTCCACCGCTGTATGGTCCAGGCCTAGACTTTCACATAATAATTTGCCTGTGTTTTTTTTTGCGCAATTAGCACATCTGGAAATCGTCATTGTCGCCGTTGTTTTTATAGTTAATATCTGTGTTGGAAGACACCTAGCTAGATGATTGAGTGATAAAAAAAACACTATGTATGCAGTGGCAAACTGATTTCATATTACGCCATGTATTATATAATCTCTCCAGAAGTTGACCAATGCCTGCAATACGACAGTGCAAGCACAAACATATTTACGATTTATAGGGCAAACAATTCCGTGGTCATTCTCCATCAATAAGGAATGCAGTCATTACTTTTTCGGCTTACCTTGACTCATACCTTACTCATAAGTAATGAGTTTTATTTCTAGTGCTGATTGCTATACATGGTAATATCATATAACACCTGCAGCCATGTTACTGATGACACGCCAAGTTGCCAGGGCATGCGCAGCATATGCATTTGTGATGCTTAATATTAAATTATAAACCCCTTTTCTCATTAATATAACCCCAAAAATATATTGACGCCCCTTTTAAAATCGTTCTGGCAAATAAAAAGCCCAAAAAGTGGAGGTTGGATTCGAAATTCTTTCCATCGGTTTGTAATAGACAGTATTTTACCAGACACTCAGACCACTTTGAAGACATGTTTACTTGACTGCCATAATACTTATCAGTGCGTGCACTTTTTTTTACCTTTTTTGAAATTGAGTGGTGTGAAATTCTGCATTTTATTTGCACACAATGGAGCTCTCCTCATCCAGCTGTCCTACAAGGCAGGCCAGACTCCACTTGGGGAGACTTGTGGTACTAAAGAGGATTTTCGAGGATAAGGAAAAAAACTGGAGCTGCTGAGATTTAGCTGAGCTTTTTCCACAGCATGACTTGTGTTTTTGACCACCATGTAAAAAAGATTAAGCAAACAAAGCTCTGCATCACAGATGTTCACGAGTAAGTCCAAAAGTTCAAAAGGAAGATGCTTCAGCAAAGACGGGATAGCTTCTTTGGATACCAAACCAACCAGCTGATGGACAAACAAATGTCAGCACAAAGGTCCAAGCAGCAACAGGACTTAGTGAAGTTCTACGACTATGTCAGTCATTGTATACTTCGACAAGTGGTTTGATTTCTCCCCAGGAAATGTAATGGTGAAACTGAGACCTATCTGCTTCTATGAGGAGCCCTCCCTCAGTGACTTCGAGCAAGTGGTGGCTGCGCTGGAGAAGACACTGACAGTCAGTATGCACCAACCCTATCAAAGATTTTGTGCTAGCCTGGAGGAAATACAGAAAGCTGGACAGGATACCACAAAAATCTACCCTTGAGAAGTGGGTAACAGTTTTCCAAAACATTGTGAAAACCAACTTGTTCAATGTTTTCAGGATGCCTCATTTGTCCTGAGTGTGCCAGGCTCAAATGCCTTTGTTGAGAGGATTTTCTCCTCAATAACCATTTTATAATCGGACTCTAGAAAGAGATGAGGTACAGAGCTGATGGAAAAATTAATCTCTAATACCTGAGAACTGTGGCTTCTCATGTCAGGACTTCTCTGAGACTTTGCAAAAGGACAAAGGAGTAACTCAATCAGTCCAGAGCAGCGAAACATTAAACATAGAAAGAAAGGTGGTGAGTCACGCTTCTCTTTTCCTCATTTGCATTTGAATTTTTTGGCGATCCAAATTGCAATTTCTCTGATCATTTTTATTGAGGTTTATTCACATAAGCTGTCATAATAATACAGTTGTAGTAAAGCTATAGAATAAATGGAATATACCCATTTTTTTACTTAATTTCCAACTCAACAAGAATATGAATATACACTGCAGTATATTCACACAACACCATACCCAGACTGCCATGGTACCATGCTATAGACTATAGGTTCCATGCTTTTGTCCTGCATTTGGTAATGAAAAGGTTTGCAACCAGAGATATACTTTTCTGTTGTGCAGTGGTTGTCCTTCATCTTGCGCAGAAACACACAATGGTCCTGACATTGTTATGCGGTGCATACAGGGCTGTGGGCCTAAAGTGTTAATTGACCAATCAGAGACATTGGAGGCTTTGCATTTAAGTGAATTACACTATTTGATCAAACTCTACCACTTAAGGATATTTTCGCTCTGCAAGGTGTATTTATTTTGTTTCAGAAAAATTGCATTAATTGACAAAATGTAATTGTTGATATGAAATTGATTCAGATTCCATGTATATATGTTAGATACCCCTCCCCCAAAATCAGCATTAATGGACGAGCTGCCTCAAATATTCTGAGAAAAATGAAAGACTCTAGTCTCTTACAGGGGAATAAAATTATTTCCTTGATTTAAAGGGTGAAATAGGGACTGATGCAGTTGTTTTTCATTTACTGAGATCTATTTGTGTTACCTAGTGTTGTGTTTTTGTGTTAGTGCTCCCCTATTCTGGAATGAAAAATTTGGTGAACATCCCATTTACTGTAGTTTGCTGTTACATTTGTTTTCCAGATCACTCAATGCCCTTAAGGAAACAGAAGAAAATATATTTTCAAACCAGACATTGTATTAACTCTGTTAGTCTGCTTCAGAATCCTCTCAGGCAATGCCATTAAGCTGAAGGAAAAAGAAAATAATGTCATTTTTTGTACATAACTGCTTCTGAACTTTCAAATAAAAATAATTTTGTGAGAAAACAGCTGACATTCTAACTCTGTAAGTGGGGTTTGCAAAACAAAGTACAGGCAGGAAATAATCTAATTATGTGGCATAAAACATGTTATTCTGCCATTAGACAAAATGGCCAGCAAGCAATCAGCTTTGACATTAATGGAACAAAGAGACGAAACCCATATAAATCATGGACTTTGCAAAGGGAGAAAGCCATTTTAAGATGCTTGATGGGTTTTTTAATGCTCATTTTGAGAATGCAGTTCTGTTCCAGCACTACTTGTCAGAAAATACATGAAAATTACAAAAGGTATACTTTATCCAACCTTTTACCTGTTTAATTATGAATACAGATGTTTGCTCGTTGTGGTGCGGTCAATCATTTCTCTCTTATTAACTTTGTTTAGTAATTATTAATTATTTTCCATTTTTAATTGATAATTTCTTGAGCCACTATGCCCCTCCCCTAGACAACGTGTACATTGGGTAACCTGATCTTATACGTCATTGGCTGAACTGAACATTGACTGTCGAGGGTAATGTCATCTTTCTGCCGTCTCCTAACCTGACAGTCCGCCTTCCCCGAGCTCCAAAGCGTAATACAGATTATTAATGAATTATCTTGTCAATCATTCTCATACCTACAACCCAAACGCCGAAATAGTTGGGACAAAGTGTAAATTGTGAATAAAATCTAAATGCAATGACTTTCAGAACACATGAGCCAATATGTAATTTACAATAGAACATAGATAACATTTCAAATATTAAAATTGAGAAATTTTACATTTCATCCACAAAATGAGCTTATTTCAAATTTTATGGCCGCAACAGGTCTCAAAAAAGTTGGGACACAGGCAAAAAAAGGGCTGAAAAAGCTATTAATATGTAAGTAAATCAGCTGAAATAACATTTAGCAAGTAATGAAGTTAACTGGCATCAGGTGTGTAACATGATTGGCTATAGAAGGGATGTCTTAGAGAGGCCAAGTCTCTCAGAACTAAAGATGGCCAGAAGCTCTCCAACCTGTGAAGGCTTGTGGAAAAAAATTGTGGATTAATTTAAAAACAATGTTTCTCAACATCAAATTTGAAGGTCTCATCATCGACAGTGCATAACATCATCAAAGGATTCAGAGAAACTGGAAAAATCTCTGTGTGAAAAGGACAAGGCCGAAGACCTTTACTGGATGCCCATGATCTCTGGGCCCACAGACGCCACTGCATCACTCACCGACATGATTCTGTCATTGCCATTACTAAATGGGTTCAGGAATACTTCAAGAAACCACTGTCAGTAAACACAGTCTGCCGTTCCATCCACAGATGCCACCTAAAACTCTATCATGCAAAAAGGAAGCCATTGTTGAGCATGATCCAGAAGCGCTACCGTGTTCTGTGGGGCAAGGCTCATTTAAAATGGACTGTAGCAAAGTGACAAAGTATCCTGTGGTCAGATGAGTCCAAATTTTACATTCTTGTTGGAAATCATGGGCGACCTGTCCTCTGGGCTAAAGAGGAGAAAGACAACCCCTCCTGTTATCAGCATTCAGTTCAAAAGCCAGCATCTCTGACGGTATGGGGATGCATTAATGCATATATTGTGGGACACTGGCATGTTTTAAAAAGCACCATGAATGCTGAAAAGGATATAAAGGTTTTAGAGCAACATACGCTCTCCTCCAGATGACATGTATTCCAGGGAAGGCCTTGTGTATTTCAGCAGGACAATGCAAAACCACTTACTGCAACTATTACAACAGTATGGCATTGTAGTAGAAGAGTCCGCGTGCTGAACTGGCCTGCCTGCAGTCCTGATCTTTCATCAATTGCGAACATTTGGTGAATAATTAAACAAAAAGTTTGTCAAAGGAAACCCAAAACTCTCCAGCAGCTGGAAGCCTGTATTAAACAAGAGTGGGATTAAATTCCAATGGCAAAACTCAAGAATCTTGTCTCATCAACGCCCAGATGCCGCCACTCTTTGTTAAAAAGAAGAGGGGATGCTGCACCATGGTAAACAGGCCCCTGCCCCAACTTTTTTGATACCTGTAGCAGCCATCAAATTTAAATTGAGCTTATTTTGTGGATAAAATTGTAAAATTTCTCAGTTACAACATTTGCTATGTTATAACTGTTCTATTGTGAATAAAATACTGGCTGGTGTGATTTGAAAGTCATTGCATTTTGATTTTATTCGCAATTTACACTTTGTACCAACTATTTCAGAATTGGGGTAGTATATTCATTTTGCTTTCAACCTGCAGCTGTAGTACTGCTGAAAATACGGGGGACGAGGCTGAGAGGAGCTGAATAGCGGCGCACAGGGACATGAGTTAGGACTGTCTGGGTTGTAAAACTGTCTCATTTGCTCAGTCATGATCACTTTATGCACCAAGATTCCAACTCAGCTCCGACCCTCCTGACAGCTGAAACTCACTAAAATGCTGGTTTGCCAATTTGTTGGGTCAGAATCAATGCTATCAGTGCTCATGTCAGTGCTCACTGCTCAATATTGCAAAACAGTACACTATACTGATGTAACTATAAAACAAAGTGCCAAAAATCCCTTCCATTAATCCCTTGGTTTAAGTCCATGCATCACTTTAGAAATGACACCATTCTCTAATATAAACCGAATCGCTAATTTTTTGTATTCTGAAATTGTAAGCAATGTTCTGATCGTCTAGTCCAGGCATGAGGAAACTATGGCCTGCGGGCCATATATGGCCTGTTGGGCTTTTAAATCCCGCCCGCCGAACTTGTCCAAATGATATTATTAAATCAAACTATACTATGATTAAACCTCATTAATTTTGCCTTTTATCTGCAATGCCCGCGTTTCCCCAATAGATGGACAGTGCTTAATAAGGAGTGGACGACAAAATATTTTTTCACTGAAGTCTTATCAATGGCTCTATGCCTGATACACTTAGAAACTGTTGCGGTTTTCAAAGAATACCAACGCTAGCAAGCAGTCAACGCAAGAATGGGAGGCTACGGCTCAGAGGTTGACGGCTAATTTACAGACTTAGCAAAATTTTTTAACCGACAAACTGCGATTCAAGAGACAAGTACCAAGGCAAGTTTTTTGCTGGCATCAAAATTAGCAAACGCTAGCAAGCCTGTCTCCGAAGGCAAGTTTTTGAAAGAATCCATGGTAGAGACAGCAGGTCTCTTGAGTCCGGAGAGCAAAGGAAAGTTTGAAAAAATCAGTTTATCACACAGGACTGTGAATCACCGTGTGGAACTGATTGACGAAGATATAGCCAGCGAATTAAACAAAAAGGCAGAGTCCTTGAAGTTATATTCACTAGCGCTGGATGAAAGTAATGACAGAAAAGACACTGCTCAGCTCCTAATTTTATCTGAGGGATTGACGACAGTTTTGAGATAACAGAGGAGTTTTTGACCATGGCATCCCTGAAAGGAAAAACTTCCTATTCGTTAGTGCTAGTCAATCGACTTATTGTAACTTTGAAGATGGAGGATCATTTTCAGCTGCACCGGCTCCGTGCTTGATGCACCTTCACCTGCCACGGCATCTGAACTCCACTTTAACTAGCCTTTACAGAACGCTCCAGCCAGACATGGAATTGTCAGCTGCGGCTGCATTTGAGAAAGTGGTAGCTAACCAACAGGCTGTTCTTTCTGGCCATAGCAAAGGTCTCTCGGCTCTTAATGCTCAACAAACAGAGTTTGCAGAAAGACAAAGATTACAAAAAAGTAGCACTCAAAGAATGGAGGCTGCTTTACTCTCACTCACGGAGAGTGTTAGAGCCCTGTCGGCTCAAATTACACAAAAGCACAAGCACAATCTTTGAGCTCCTACCGAGAACCGAAACTGCAAATGCCTTCAAGATTTGGGGGTGAAGCAGGGAAATAGAAGGACTTTGTCGCGCAATGTGAAATTTTCTTTAAAGCCTAACCTTCACGGTTCGCTACTGAGGAGTCTCGAGCGTCATTTATTTTATCTATTTTGACTGATACTGCACTGACTAGGGTGGGTCCACTAATCCGATCTAATTCACGGGTCGTGAATACTGTTGAAGCCCTCGTTAGAGCTATGGGATCAGTCTTTGATCAGGATGTTAGTGGTCAAGACGCGGCAATGCGTTCAATGCATCTTAAAATCAGAATCCTAAGGTAATTTTATTTTTTATATTGCTCGGTTTTGGAGAGATACCGTGACTGTATATTGTTTCTGAAAAAAGCAGATAGATACGCGTGACAGAAAAGCCACTACGGTGATGTTATTTTACCGCATTCCACGGCTGCTGCGAAGCGTCGTAAAAACGCCACGTTATCGGGTCTGCTTCCGAACTCCGGTGCCTGACGTCACCCGTGGATGACAGCGTGCTCTGTACTGGATCCACTAGATCCAGACTGCATGCGCATGCATGCATTCAGGTTGTATCAGTGGCGTGCCGTCAGATGTTGGGAAGGCCTTCAGTAACATCACCCATTCCTGTATAATTTCTCTTAAACGGTTTGCGATCAGGTTTGCCTGATTAACAATCAGTTTATTAACTGAACAGCCACCGCCAATGCATGACACGTATTAATTAATGAATGACCTGTTGGCTATGTTGATATAATTGATGTGACTCCACAAGGATGACAATCTGCAAAAAATCCGGAACTTCCGTTGACTTCGCGGTAATTACTTTCGTTGTTATCACTCAGCTGTGCGTCTAACAACGCACTTGAGCTGTCACTACATTCAGACGAGAGAACGGATTCTCTTGGCTTGTTGCTCAGTTAACCTCGCAAACTAATTTACGCGAATCCAGAAATTATAAAGACGTAGGCGATTGATATTTTCCATCGTCATTGATGGGCGGAAGTAAACGGCGTATATATTCGTAGTGCTGTGACGGTTCGTCGGCAGACACACAGGGCCTGCAATAACCTCACCTTTCACTTCTTAATGACAGACACAGACTCTGGCAGTTTACCTCCCCGATTAGAAACAGTTGCTCAGACTGATTTGTGGAACCGAAGAGAATCTAATTTATTTTTGAAAGCCTTGTTATACATTGCACTACGAAAATATACGGCGTTTACTTCCGCACATCAATGATGATGGAAAATATAAATCGCCTACGTCTTAATCATTTCTGGATTTGCGTAAATTGGTTCGCGAGGTCAATTGAGCAACAAGCCAAGAGAATCCGTTCTCTCGTCTGAATGTAGTGACAGCTCAAGTGCGTTGTTAGACGCACAGCTGAGTGATAATAACGAAAGTAATTGCCACAAGGTCAGCGAAAGTTCCGGATTTTTTGCAGATTGTCATCCTTGCGGAGTCACATCAGTTAGCCTATATCAACATAGCCAACAGGTAATCGCTTTGTCATTGGTTAATTATTACGTGTCATCCATTGGCGGTGGCTGTTCAGTTAATAAACTGATTGTTAATCAGGCAAACCTGATTGCAAACCGTTTAAGAGAAATTATACAGGAAAGGGCGATGTTACTGAAGGCCTTCCCGACATCTGACGGCACGCCACTGGTACTGTGTAAATGCGTGTAGGATACAGTGTGGTGAGGAGTGGGAGGAAGGGTCGCTTATCAGTGATCCACGGGTGACGTAGGGCGTGTGGTCGGCTGTTTCCGTGACAGGCGACCTGCTGAATCGGAAACCAGATGTGCGCGCTATAAATAGTCGAGCTTTCTACATAACCAAGCCGCCTTACGGAAAACAAACCACACCAACCAAATTTATTTCGCATCTACTATCCAGTGTTGTGTATTGATATTTAACGTTAGATTCTGACTTTAAGCAAGGGTCTGGGAGTGTCGCTAACTTTTCCATCACATTTTGTTCTTTAGCTACTAAAACAGGCTGGGCGGAAGTGCCCTTAACTAGTTTTTATTCATGATCTGGCTGTTGTTAAAGACGCTTTGGTGGCATTGGAGCCTTGTGTTTCCCTAGATTTGTTGGTTTGTACAGCTGTGCGAATAATCGCCTCCATGCGTGTAAAAAGGAGAAACATTATGCATTGGATACTGTTGTTAACAGGGTGAGTATTCCCCGTAGCGTTCGCACAGTCCTAACTCCACCCACAGATACTTCCACTCCTGATGAATCTATGCATGTTAATGGCTTATTTAATAGTAGGGCTCGTAAGCCTGCTCGCTGAAATATAATCTGCCACAATTGTGGTAAGCCAGGGCATATCCGTCCACGCAGTCCTGAGCTTCAGGTAAACAGGAAGGCCCCCTAGTGGTATGGGGAGCAATAGAGGGTCAGAATCAATTTCCCCATCATACTTTACTTCCTTTAAAATTGACTAAGGTGACACAGAGAATTTTCATTAATGCGTTTTTGGACTCTGGGGCAGTGGACTGTTTTATGGATAGGGAATGGGCTGAGACACTCGATTCCGGTTCGGCCCCTTTTGCAGTCATGCTCTGTTAAAACATTGGATGGTCGTCCTTTGGGAGATGGAGTTATATCTGAAATCTCTGAACCTTTGTCTTTGTTCAGTTTCCTTGGTGGACACTCTAAGGAAATCTGTTTAAAAAAAAAATCAGAGCAACCATGTTCCCAGTTGCTTTAGGACATTCATGGTTACGTAAACACAAGCCTCGTATCCTTTGGGGGAATAAGGAAAACCCTGTTGCGCAGTGGGGTTCTGATTGTAGATCCCACTGTATCGATAGCTCTATGTGTTGGCCTGGACGTCAATCCATGAGAGAAAGTGATGCCTGGAGCAATTCAGGGGAGATTATCCCACACTGCCCTCCCAATCTAGAGAAGGGGGGGCCTGAATAATATTACTATTAAAAACCGATACCCTTTGATGAATTCCACATTCTTTCTTCTTTCGCCTGGTCACCAGCAGCCGAGGCTGCCTTTAAAGAGCTAAAGAGACTGTTTTGCTCAGAACCTATTCTTTTCTTGTCTAACCCCTCCCTCCCATTTGTGGTGGAGGTTGATGCCTCGGAGGTTGAGGTGGGTGCTATCTTGTTCCAGCACTCCCTATGGGACAATAAGCTACACCCACGCGCTTACTTCTCTAGGCCATTGTCAGCGGCTAAGCGAAATTACAGCATCGGTGACAGGGAGTTGTTAGCTGTTAAACTGGCGTTAGAGGAGTGGCGCCATTGGCTGGAAGGGTCTGAACAACCATTTGTAGTCTGGACTGATCATAAAAATCTCCAGTATATTCAGCAGACCAAGCGACGTAATTCCTGGCAGGCGCGGTGGTCGTTTTTTAACTGTTTTAACTTCACGTTCACTTCCTGCCCTGGCTCAAAGAATATTTAGCCGGATGCCTTATCGCAGATTTACGATTGTTCAGACCGTGATCCTATGCTGGAGCCGGTCATTCCGGTTGACCAGATTTTGGCACCCGTCCAGTGAGACGTGAAACTCGTGGTACAGGAGGCCTTAAGAACAGATCCTGGTCCTGGTGGGGAGCCAACCGGTTGTTTATTTGTCCCCGTTGTGGTTCATCCACAGATTCTCCAGTGGGGACGCTCTTCCCGTCTGGCAGGTCACCCGGGGGCCCATCGAACTAAGCACCTCTTAGCCCGATGATTTAGGTGGCCCAGTATGATGAAAGACATTTGGGAATTTGTGGCAGCATGCAGCACTTGTGCCATGAATAAGGTGCCCCATCCACCCCCACCCCCACCCCGCTGGCCTGTTGCGCCTGTTGCCTGTACTCAAACGCCCTTGGAGCCATATTGCGCCCAATTTTATCACGGGCCTGCCCTTCTCTGATGGCAATACAGTCATCTTTGTTTTGGTCGACCGTTTTTCCAAGGCCGCTCATTTTATCATGCTGCCCAAACTGCCTTCTGCACGGGAGACCGCCTTCCTAGTGGTTAATCACGTGTTCCGGCTGCATAGTCTCCCCCTTGATGTGGTTTCTCACAGGGGTCCTCAGTTTGCAGTCAAATTCCGGCGTGCTTTTTGTAAACAGTTGGGGGCCACGGTGAGCCTGTTGTCAGGGTTTCATCCTGAAACTAACGGGCAGACTGAGCGTACTAATCAGTCCTTAGAGCAGGGGTTCTCAAACTTCTCAGGCCGCGACCCCCAAAATGACGGAGCTAGGGAACCGCGACCCCCACTTGATTTTATAATTGTTTTAGTTTTCCCATCATTATTTTTTTTATTTTTGCCAATTGCCACTGTACAGCACTTTGGTTCAACTTCTGTTGTTTTAAATGTGCTTTATAAATAAACTTGACTTGACTTGACTAATATAAGTGTAACGTCCGAGTTTAGGGGCTTATAAGATCTGATCAACAATAACAAGGAACTTTAGATTGATTTGGGAGCGCCGCCCGTTTATTTTCAATCGCTCTCAATTAAGACTGAGCACTTCTCCCGAAACTACGTTGCCTGCCTCTGACGTCACCACAAGCTAGGCATAACAAGCAGAGAACAGAGTACATGAACCACTCGAGCCTACATGCGTCACCCCTTACAAAAGAAATGTCCCCATTTCCACAAACAGAGTGAGAATATGAAACTGAGAATTTTTTTATTATTTTTTTTTTAAACATCAATCCCCAAAGCCTGTATAAAAGGCACTGTAAAAAAATCCCTGACCATCCTGAGTCAGCATGTACAGACATAATCACAATACAACAAAGAAAAAAACAGCAGTAAGCAGCATCAGTTATAAGTGCACTGTAAACTGTAAGAACTGCAAACACTTCACACCATCCCACCGCTGCTACCAATGTAACGTCTGAGTTTAGGGGCTTATAAGATCTCATCAACAATAACGAGGAACTTTAGATTGATTTGAGAGCGCCGCCCGTTTATTTTCAATCGCTCTCAGTACTTCTCCCAAAACTACGTCGCCTGCCTCTGACGTCACTGCAAGCTAGGCATAACAAGCAGAGAACGGAGTACATGAACCACTCGAGCCGACATAAGTGATGATGGAAACATCCTAATGTACACACACACTAATAAGCATTATGAGGCTATTAACACAGAATAACTATTTAACACAGACAATAAACAAATGAATCACTGCAGTGAGTTTATTTAAGAGACAACTCACTTAATGACATGGGTGGGCAACATGCTTGGAGCACAACAAATCCAACCTGGGTTTAATTTTGGTGACAGCAACTCGGAGATCATCCTCCACATATAAACGAGATCGGTATTTGTTTTTTATATAAGTCAGTGCAGAGAATTTTTTTTTGCATAAGCATTTCTGATGCTTCCTCTCTCTCCTCCACCGGCTTTTCTGCCTCTTTGGGTGTCGCTGATAAGAGCGACGTTTCATTTTCGCTTTTTTTTTACTGCTAGCAACACTAATGCCGCGCTTGGTGAACTGGGCAGTTAAGAGTCGCGTGCGCAGTGAATTGCATGCAACTTTATGCTGTGACGTGTTGCTCGCTGGACGAGAAAATCAAATAGTAAATGTATAATTTATATTTGAATCTATGGTCTCTAATTTTACATTTCCAACACTTTTAAGCAATTAAATGAATATTTTGCGTATTTTAATCCTTTTCATTACTTTTTCACACATCCTGGAAATCAATGCTACATTCTGGAAACCATCTCGCGACCCCCCGTGGGGTCCCGACCCCCACTTCGAGAATCAATGCCTTAGAGAATACTCTTCGGTGCTTCGTAGCCGATAATCCTGCGTTCTGGAGTCGTTTTTTAGCACGTGCTGAATACTCCCATAACTCATTGTGTAACTCCTCTACGGGTCTTTCTCCTTTCAAGGCCCAGTTAGGTTATCAGCCTCCTCTGTTTCCGGAGTCTGAGAAGGAGTCAGAAGTTCCCTCTGTTAAACACTTCATTCAACGGTGCCGCTCTATTTGAACTAAGGTCCGTTCCTCCTTGTTGTGGACTAAGCGTAGACAGAAATCTGTAGCTGACAGACAGCGCCGTTTGCCTCCATCTTATCGAGTGGGCTAGAGAGTTTGGCTTGCCATTCGGGATCTCTCCTTGAGAGTGGAATCTCGGATATTGGCGCCTCGCTTTATTGGCCCATTTAAGATACTGCTGAAGATTAACCCTGTCACTGTGCGTCTTAAGCTCCCTAGATCCTTGCGGATCCATCCTACCTTCCATGTGTCCAGGCTTAAACCTGCTAGCACCAGCGTCCTGGCACCTGCCGACAAAATCCCCGCCCCCACCGCGGATGATTGAGGGGGGCCCGGCGTACACCGTACGTTGTATTGTGGCCGAAAGGCATGCGGGTCGGGGATTCCAGTTTTTGGTAGATTGGGAAGGGATACGGTTCTGAGGAGCGTTGTTGGGTCTCTGCTTGGGATATCCTGGACCCTGCCCTTATTTCCGAGTGCCATGCAAGGGGTTCTTTGAGAACATTTGGGGGCCGTCCCTTAGAGATGGGGTTCCTGTCATGGTTTGTGTATGTGCTCTTTGCTACTCTTGTCCCTGACGACATCGTTTACTTTCCCCATCAGATTTTTCACCCAGCTGTCTGATTATTCCTGGGCGGTCCTTCCCCGGAGTCTATTTAAGCCGGAGGTCGCCACGCCTCCTTTGCTGGAGTGTCTGATATTATGTTAGGCCCGGTCCACACTGCCTGCTGCTGCGTTGCGTCTTCCGCAAGCGTAGCACTGCAGCCGCTGGTCGCATGCGTCTTGGTGACACTGCCTGCGTGTCTGGTCTGCCGCGGGCTCCTCCGTCCAACTCTTGTTCTGCACGACTTTGTCCAAGAAATCACTATAAAATAATATATTATTTCGTGCTGCGCCGTTATAGCCTACTACACGTGATTTATATTTTGTACTGACAGTGGGGGAAGCATGCTTGAGCGTATCATACAAACAATCTAATTACACGATTATATTACAATACACAGTAAACCCCTTTAAATTGGTCTTGCTCTCTACTTTCGGGGTAGTGGGAGGGTGTCGGGATGTGGAGTGTGCTTTCAAAGGCTATCTAATATACATTAATCAAGGATGAAACAATTCGTAAAGGTTAGGTGCTGAACGACCGTGAAAGGAACAGTTCAGACAATTCAAAAACTGGCTGGTGTTCTGTACGTTCGTCTGGCCATTACATCCAAAGGATGTTTTGTAGGTCCATGCTGTATCCAGCTTAGTTTTTTTCTCTCTTTACAAGTGGAAACAATCACCTGAACTTGCTGATACAAGTGGGGAGTTCTACGTAGGTTCATCGATCGCCGGGGTGTCATGGCCAGTGAGAGATACGGAAAAGTACTGCTCTGATACTTTCTTCATCAACATAATCAGCTATGTTCATTGGCTTGGCACCACAATTAATGGCATATTCCCGCAAAGTCCAAAAATACGAAATAAAACGAGCAACGTCGTATTAAAGTTTTTAAAAATAAGTTGAGAATGACAGAATACTTTTCCATAGGCTATATACCCTTTAATGACAGCAGCCCACGATGAAAGTCGCGAATTTTCCACTACATGTTTCAATATGTCACGAAGCATTGCTGAATCGAGCGGAAGGTATTATGTCCATACAAATGGGCTTTTAATATGATAAACATGCCGGAAGCGTTGTTACATCCTTTGATTGTCTGCTTCATGCTTGCAACAGACACGCATCCTCGGCAGTTAATCGAAATTCATGTATTTATGGTGATATGACTGTCTCTGACAGTCGTTTTCAGCTCTGGTTTGCGGCAAGAGTCCGAATCTATATTTTCCGCATGCAAGCAGTACGTCTTCTGCATGCGTGACACGCGCAGCTTCGGCATGCAGTGTGGCCGCTCTCATTGAATAACATGGGAGCCGAAACGAAAAGATGCATGCGACCTGCGGAAGACAACGCAGCAGCAGGCAGTTTGGCCCGGGCCTTACTCTCTTCGGCTCGAGAAATCTTTAGTCGGGGTTTGTCAGTATATATATTATCTTTATTTCTGGGAAGCTTTGCTTCTTTCGGCTCTCTATGGCACAATTGTCCGGTGCCTTGTTAGTTTCGCGTTTATTGAGATTTCTTTTCCTCTGTGGTTGCTCGCTTCGTTTCTGGCACTTAGGTCTTCTGTGTATTCAGAAACGCGAGCTCCTTTCCCTTCCAATTTTCGCTCTATCACTTTCAGCTGCGCCGGCTCCGTGCTTGGTGCACCTTTGCCTGCCACGGCATCTGAAACTCCACTTTAACCAGCCTTTACACTGTTATAAAACTAATGCATTTGGAAATCAATTTGTATAATGAGCCTTGAATATTCATGCTTTGCTACCTGTTGAAGGCCAAATCCTTTCATGTAACGGCTTTTACATGTCATTTATATTAGTTCACAGAAACACTCCATCCATCTGTTCCTGGCCTGTCCCCTCAGTCAAATTTTTGAACCCATTGTGGCCCGTGAGTCAAAAAGTTTTCCCACCCCTGGTCTAGTCCAACGTTGGTTGATCTTTGAAATCCAACGCAGGAAGGTCCAGACCTCAACCGCAATAATTTGCAAGGTCTTTTTTTGTACAGTGAATACTTCTGGAAGTCATTGTTGTCGTCATTATTTTTGTCCCCCGCGCGCGGAACATAGTATTCACGTCCGTCCGTACGTCCGTACGTCCCGAATTCTTGTCAGCAAGATACCTCAAGAACGAATTGACGGATTTCCTTCAAATTTCGTGTCAACATGTATTAGGGTGATACCCCGGCGCCAGTCGATTTCGGTGACCTTCGCGTCACTCTCAAGGTCACACCGAGACATTGTGCATTTTCACACTGATAGCCTTGTGGCGGGGGACAAAGACACGTTAGTGGCAAATACTTGTTAAATTTTATATCTGTAAGTGGACACCTAGGTAGGCGCTTGCATGATGACAGAAACAAACATCGGAAACATGGGTATAGGATGACAAAGTATTTCAAATTATGCCATGTATTACATTCCCTCTCCAGAAGTTGACTTTTTGCTCACAATACCAGCACAAACATATTTACAATTTATTGGGGAAAGAATTACGTATTCCACCTCTATCATACACTCCATCTGCAGTGGGTAGGTTAACTCCATCTACCCACTGCACGCTTTCATACTCTTTCATAATAATGGCCACCAGGTGGCTACCGCAAGTCGAGGACAACTGAGGACAAATCAGCGCCGAGCTTTCAAATGCGTCGCCAGCAGCAGACGGAATAGTGGAAACAACATGTAAACGGTGAACAATTCCCGATATAAGATTAGGAAATACGTTTGCACGTGGAAGACGATGTGTGACATCACGTGGGTCGCCCGGAGCCAATGACAAACGATGTTATAGATTCTCAGCTTAAAGCAGTATGAGTGGGCTGATTGGATGGTTGTGATCATGTGACCCAGTGGCCATTATTATGAAAGAGTATGAAAGCGTGCAGTGGGTAGACAAAGTTAACCTACCCACTGCAGATGGAGTGTACCTCTACCAATACTGAATGTAATCAACCCCCAAGCTGAAACCAGGAGCAGTGCCACGCAAATTGCACAAACAGGATTTTGCTGGACCAATTCCAAGAAGGGTCAAGTACGAGGGGCAGTGCAGAAAAGGAAAAAGATCAGGGTTAGTTGATTGCTTTGTGCTGTTTCAGCTTACACCGGGTGTTACTGGCTCGCTGGTTGGGCGCGGGTGGGGTAGGTGGCTGACGGTGCAGCGCTCTTCTTCCAGTTGCTGCTGCAGCTGCAAGCGCGGTGACATACGATCTTCTACATCTACACCTACATGCTAATGCAATAAAAAACAAAATTGGCTGTTTAATTTATTGTCACCGTAGCCCTTTATAACTTGTCTGTCCAGTGGGGTAAGTAAAGTTTTTTTTTTTCTTTATACAAGTTACTATTTGACCTGACAAGTGAAATTTACTTACCCCACTGGCAAGCTAGTAAAAATTACCTCAAAACAAGAATTTTTTTTTCTTGTCTTACTAAGAAAAATGGTGATGGAAATAAGTGTTTTAAGTCTTAAAATAAGTAAATTCATCTTACCTAGTATTTTTATCTTATCATTTTTTGCAGTGTAACAAAAATTTAAAAAATTACATGTGTAGCTTCCTCTTCTGCCGACACCAGAGGATCAACACTGGGTGGCAGGATTGGTACTGAAGGTAGCCCAGCCTCTTTCGGATCGCTGTTCTTTTCATTCGGCCTGTTTGCGTATATTGAATAACACATGCACACGTTTGTGATGTGGACACTACCGTTCACAGCTGATCAATTAGCTGCAGTTAGCAGGCTACAAACTGGGGAGCAGTGATGGCGGACAGTCCGCATAGAAACTGAATTCTATTGATACCTATAACATCCTACACAGCCATGCAGCCAAAACTCTAAAATATGAAACCATGTGCACTCTGTGCTCTCCATATTTCTTTTTTCAGCAGGCTGTTAGTGCACGTCTTTCAGGTGAGTGGCTTTGATAAAAGGGTTCAAATGAGGAGGCAGGTATGCTGCTTTCAAAATCTACCTTGTTTTTGCTAGTTTCTCAAAATTTGTTTAACCCAGCTTTAATTGGCTATGGATCATGAAATTATAAACCTGTCACTACCTTTTTTTTACGCACTAATTTCAGGCATTTATTTAAAAGAAGACAACATACAGCTGTCCACCTCATAGTAAACTTCCTGTGTGATCAAAGCTGAAATTGGGGGGAGGAAAAAAAAAAAAAACTATCATTGATGCTCAAAAATGAGCAGTCATGGGATGATTATATGGATTTGTATTTGTTTAGTTGTTTCTCATCCTTCAGGTGCACTCTTAAGCCAGATTTATACTCGACATTAATTACTGTATGTTCGCACGTCCACATGATGGCTGCAGTGCACATCCTGCGGCTGTTCTATGCAAATGTCATGTACAGACTAGAAAGTGACTGCTACCCATACACAAGGTATAATACCAGCATAGGGACAGAATTGTCAAATGTACTGTCAAGAGAAATGAGCAGCAAAGTAGCAGCAACCAGAAAGAAAAGACAAATATCTTTGCTGTGAGTGAGAGGCGAGGTGATTTAAAAGTAGAGAACTCTGAAGAACTCTGGGAAGGGACAGGTATGTTTGTGCATGCAGGAACATGACTGACAGAAGGTCTGCCAGTGCTGTTTGTCCAGCCATTCTAAAAAGAATGAGCCAGATAAACAATGATATTTCCCTCTGGCAGACTGAGATTTGCAGAATGCTGGAAGACTACAGAAAATGACATCCATAAGCTACCCACATTTCACACATCATGTCTGCGCAAAATCCTTCATGCGTATATTCTGGCCCAAGACCATCTCAAACAATAAACTTCTCAACATTACCCAACAAGGAAACAAGTACAGCATAATCGTTTGGTGAAGGTGGTCCTGGATTGCCTGTGTCCTCAGGATGAACACCAGCGCTATCCCAAGAGTCGCTTTTCATTGGACCCCAGAAGGCAAAAGAAAGAAAGGGACATATGGTCCAAATGACATGGTGTAGGACCATAGAGAAGGAACTCCAACAGCACCACCAGAGCTGGCGAATCATTGAGAAGTTGACCAAAGACAGACAGAAGTGGAGTGACTTTGTTGCTGCCCTATACACCAGCCGGCGTAATGGGGATAAGTAAGACAGACAGACCAAGATGCACTGCTGCCAGGATATAATGTGGTATGTTTTGTTGTATAGATTTACAAATCCAGAATGCAAGCTCTGGTAGCTTGCCAATTTACCTTGTCTATCAGTGGGACACTGAAAATTGCATGAATGCTTGTAGCCTTAATGCACATTCAGGAACTGCGTGGTAAAAGTGAGCAGTTTTATAATGACTAAATTACATGTCATCTACTGCATAACAAACTCATGCTACACACACCTGTTGGGGTAGCTGATGCCTCCCACTAAACACTCCAGATGCTATTAGGACGTTAACCTAGCCCAACATCCCAGCTAACGTCGGACGTGGTGAAACATAGCAGGAATTTACTATTTTGGACACTAGTGACATTACCTAGTGGCAATGTTCTGATAATATTATGGCAGATATCAAATTCAAACTGATGTTATGTGGAAGTCGTGGTTGCATTCCTTCATAAAGTCTCCAAAAAGCCATTTCCCACCAAGCACACAGATTTGTATGGAGGTAAAGTCGATCACAGGCTGGCAACCATTTTAAATAACAAAAAAATTTGCCAAACGGCAAGGGCAGTTGGTTTAGCTAGCTAGCTTACAGCCTATGTGATTTCTGTATTGAAACCCAATCATTTATCCTTAGTGTAAGTTACTTATCAATATTTTGAACAGTTTCATTAAAACAGACCTGTGTTGGGGGTAGATGGGCAGAGTTTTATTTTTGGCATGGTTAGGGGCAGTGATTTATGATCAGAAATCTCAAAGTTTGTTCTAAATTATCAGTACTGTTGAGAAGTAAATGGTCATTTGTATTACTGTTCACCGCATTGTTTCCACCAAAGTTTATTTTGCTATTGTGAAAAATGCATGTTCTACCATATATGAAGGAATTTGCAAGACTGGGTTCCTCCCCTCCAACGAGAGTACCCGGGATGGATGTAGTGCAAATCATACAGCACTTACTACCAAAAAACGCACATTAACAATAATGAGATTTTACTCTGATAAAGTTCTTACTTCTGTGAATTCCTAGCGGGGTGTTAGAAGTGGGATGCAAAATGACAGCGATACTGAACGAGACAGAGGAACTCATCCAACAGCTGCAGACTGCCAAAGGTGGAGGCTCAAAGATGGAGGGGAACATGCACACTGCAGAGAAATCCAAACGAGAAGACAATGCCTTCCCACCTGCTGGAGCCAGAGCCCCAGGCCAGCAGCAGAGGATCATTCAAGGAAAAGACCAAGGGAGGGTGCTTCACACTCACTGCAAATCAACTCATCCCACCTAATAGTGGCATAAGGAAGCGGCGCTGCTGCCGTGTATCAGGCACTTACCATCGACACGTATACACTGATGGTTGTGCTTGGAAATGGCATTCCTTTCCTCTCACATCCAGTATTTCCAGTCTCACCAGTGCCACCACAAGGTTTTCAAAGATGTAAAGCTGCAGTGTAACAGTGGGGAAGAGCTACCAGAGACTTACCAGTTAGCTGCCCAACTCAAAGCGCGGTCAGCAGAGGTGACAGTGGTGCACAGCTTTGTAAGTTACAGGTCAGCATAGACTCACAGACCAACAATCAGAAAGCTATTTAACTGGCCTGCAGTTGGGAGGGAATTACAGTATCATTTTGACCACCATGTTTACTGCTAGTCAGCTGCCAAAGGGAGTGATTCTGAGTGCCTACGCAATTGATCTCTGCCTTTATCCACGGCATATGTACCCCAGCTTTGATGCTAACAAAGAAAAGATGAAATATTGAGGTGAAACTGAATATTTTTACCGTAAATGTTTTGGGGGAGGAGGATCTGAAAAAATATACTCTTTTTATACTTTGTACACTTGTGAAAATGTGAATAGTGAACAACCCCTAAAAGAGGGTTAATTTTAAGATGAAAACTGAAGAAAAAGACTCAACATTTTTTTTTTATGAAGGTATACTAGTTCCATTATGAAATTTTTTTTTTTTTTTTTTTGGCAGTGCACATCAAGAGCTTTCCAAGAATATAGGTTTCATTAAAATTGAAGGATACCCACATCCTGAAATAAGGGGTCGAAAAAAGGTCACCCCCCACAGGGTGGTAAAATAAGGGTCAGTATTACCAAAGAATTATAAATGCAAGAGGATATTAATTGGTGGCTATAGAAAACTCTTGACCATTACTGATAATTCATATTACCACAAATCCATATATGACATCAGATGGGCGTGAAAATTGTATCCATAAATGTGGATGTTTTGATACTGGTTCGTAAAAGTAGCATTTTTGGGAGCCTATAAAACCGCAATAAAAAGGTTAAAATTACTTTGGTTACCAATAAAGGGTAATATAGTGCCTACAGAACAAGTAGGCACTGTATCACCCAAAATATGGGGTTAGCTTTATTACTTCAAGAGTTACAGCCTGTTAAAAATGGAAAAAATGGTAATTTGGCCAACTGGGTAACAAGGCCACTTTTTTAGCTAAAACTGCTAAAACAGCTAAAACTTGGTATTTTTTCATTTCGCACCCAGTAACATTCTGTCAAAGTTTAAAGAAAATTTATGACTATGCCCATGGAACTTATCTGAAAATTGGTTGATTTCATATACAATGACCCTTAATCCATTTGCACAGAGGTGCAGACCTTAGACGCTAGTGTCAATGGACCTGCTCAAGTGATGCATTCAGTTGCAGTATGATATCCTTTTTTTTTTTAAATTTGGCATCTCCAATCCCACTCGAATCTGGAATGCCCAATTGGTGAACTATGTACAAAGCTTGCTCGTATGCGACCCCCTGCTGCCAACACAGGATAGTGAGGACAGTTCACGGCTCTCCTCCGAAGCACGTGCCTGTCAACCACTGATTCTTATTTCACTCATTGGTTGAATCTTCGCAAGTTCAGAACGAGGGCGGAGGATACCTGGACATGAACAAACCCAGAGTCTTCCTGACGAGCGCCCGTCCGGCCAACAGGAGGTGCTGGAGCAACGAACAAAGCTGATTTTTGCATCCCAAATCCGGCAGTCCCTTCCTAATTTGAAACCCTGTAGCGCGATGGCCAATTGTGCGCTACTCTGAAAAAGTTGCCGACCCCTGGCAGTGGGTACGACCGGGGCTCCAACCCGCAACGCGATAGTCACCTCTGCACTGCAGAGCTGTGCCTTATCCAACTAAATATTTAAGTATAAGCCGTGCCTGTAAACTGTTTGGAATAGGGTCGTTTTTTTTGTCCCCTCATTGTTGCTCAGTAATTGTTTGAATAAAGTGCCTCGACCAAGCCTGATCTGCAAACAGCCTGACATATTTGCCGATAGCATCCATCCGGCAGTCAATCATCTTTAAGAAAACAATTCCGTTTCCGTCATAGCAGCAAACTAAAGCCACAATATCCCAAAAGTATGGTAATTTAATAGTGAAAAAATTAGCTTTCTGATGGAAAAGATACAATGTGGTTTTGATACTATGCCAAGCTACTGTCCAATATAGCTTAAAAAGTGGAGAGCGCCAAGAGATGTATATGAGTCTAATAAGCCTGACCCAAAATATTTTGGGGTTCTTTTTTGCATTACTTTATTGTAAGTCATCTAAATCAGTATTTTTGGCCCAAAACATACATCATATGCTCGTGCCACAAAGCTATTATAATGTTAACCTGCTAACTAGGTGAATTTTATCAATCACTCCTCATACCTACAGTATGAGACTTATGACTTGTGCTTTTCATGAAAGGTGGCAGGTGGTAGTTATATTGATGTGGATCGCTTCTTGGTGGCAGTGTTGAGTGTAAAAACTGTGTGCACCATCAATATAACATAACCCCGCTTTGAGACACTGGCCATTCATAATAGTAGAAATTATTTTTAGCTGTATGCAGCTTTTTGAAGATGTTGCTTTCAATACAGCCATTTTCCTCAGTTGTTGATTTATTACATCAACATCAGAAGCATGCAAGCACAAGGAGATCCTCAAGTTTAGATACACAACGAGTGTTAACAATTTAAATGGCAGTGCATTAGTCATGGAACTGATTTATGTATGTTCAAGTTTTAATCGCTTCAATATTCTAATCTGACTGGGGCCTTCCATGTCTCCTAGATGACATTACATAATTGGAGATTTTACTATACCCAGATAATTATCAAAAACATTTTAAAAGATGCCAGAATACAAGGAATGACATCTTATCTGTCATCCACTGAACATAGCCAAGATCAAGTTGCAATTACAGTTCAGGAAGTATTATGATGGCACATAACAGCAAAAAATTATGATAATAGTTGTTTAACTGTATTGCAACAGTACATACAATTGAGTCTATAACACTTTTTACCCCATGTTTTTAATGACCTGTAATATAGTGTGAAATTAATTAAAATGAATTATTTAATGTGTTATTGAATTTCTAGTTATAGACATAATTTCTCTTGGATACAGACAAAGCTTTAAATTTATGTTAATACAATATCCATTCAATTTAAAATGTTCATATTTCCATTCTTTGTTTTCTGGCTTGAATGAAGCAAATTGTTCCTATGAACTAAGCTATGGGTATGAGGGCGAAAGCAGCCATTTGTATGACTTTTCATAAAAATATATTCTGTGTAATAATATATGTAAAAATCTCATAATTACATTTTCTCTTCCACCACCAGCATTTATTCCCATCCAGTACTTCAGACTGATGCTGGGAAACACCAATTGATGTGTTGATATTTTAAAGTATCGCCTGCTGTCACTGGTGCTGCAGACTGCAATAGAAAATCTTCAGTGTCTTCAGTTAAGGATTGGGTCATGAAATTTGAAAGCGTGAAAGTATACATAGAACATACTATACATTCACTTAAAACAATAAACACCTCAATAACAATGACTTTTAACTTTGGCTATTTTGCACTCAAAGGGTTCTCTTGATCTCGGCTGAGCTGACTTTACTCCAGAACCACAGACACTGCATTAAATTGACGTACCCATTTTTATGCTTAACCTCTCTACTCACCCCATGTGATCAACCTGCTTTTAAAAGTCATTATGTTAGCTTCAGGTAGTTGATAAGTTAATTATTCACTGTGTTTGATCTCATTTTAAAGAGTCAGGCAGAAGGAGAAGCTGAGGGAGAAAAGGATCAGCAGGAAAGTTGTTTGAGTCAGTGAGAGGAAGGAGATCCAAGATAGAAGAAGAGCAAACAGTCCAAGAGAGGGAAAGTGACCAAGTAGCTGCAACAACTCCTTCCCCCAGTGTGTTTGATTTAGGTGATGACTACACTGAGCTGAGACAAGTGAAGCTTAAGAACTACCCACAAGATAGTTTTTGGTACGCAGAACAGAGCATTTAATTTCAGCTGGTTTGAAAAGCGCAACTGGTTGGAATATTCAGTCAGCCAGAATGCAGCTTTCTGCTTCCCATGTACAGTGTTTGGAAGAAGGATCGAAAATGATGGTTTAGTCACTAGTGGTTGCAAGAACAGGAAGAAAGCTTTATTTGTCTTAGGCAAGCACGAAATGGCACGAACACATTAGAACAGTGTTGTTGCAGACAGGGAAACGTTGCACAGTTGATAGCATCTGCAAATGTTAGTGAGATAGCAGTGAGAAGGGAGTGTATTAAGCAAATTGGTGCAGTCACCTCCATGTTAGGTAGACAGGGACTCCCTTTTCGTGGTAATGATGAAGGTGAAGACAGCAAAAACAGAGGCAACTTTTTTGAATGCATGGAGGTTTTGAAGGAGTTTGATCCTTTTCTCCAAAAACATAATCCTCCATCAAATGCTACCTATACCTCGCCAACATCTCAGAATGAGATGATTGACTGTGTCATGCCCAGGAAGTTGCTAGTGTCATTGTATCTGAGATGACAGAGTTCAAAATCTATCTGCCATTATGGCAGGTGCGTTGTTATGCTCATGAATTAAACCTAGTGTTGTGCTATAGTTGCCAGGCTGTCGCAGAGGCTGTGGAGCTTTTCAGCTCGTTGGAATATGTGCATTCTTTCTTCAGCACCTCTCTAGTCAACCACTATAAGTTCATTGAGGCTCAGTCCAAGTTTGGCTTGACAGCAGTTGAGCTTGTGCACCCTAGGATATGTGCATAACCTCCTTGATTCAGACATGTTTCCTTCTCTGAAGGCAGCCATCCAAGTTGCCCTAATAGTTCCTGTGAGCAGCTGCTCTTGTGAAAGGTCCTTTAGTGCACTGCGATGGCTGCACTCTTGGCTGCCTAGAACAATGGGGCAGAAAAGGCTTCACAGTCTTGCAGTGATGTCAATCGAAAAAATGACACACTGCAGCTGAGTAAGAACAGAATGATAGATCGATTTGCCACTTTTAAAAACAGAAGGCATTCTTTGATGCTTCCACCCACCAAGTAACCTGTGATTTCAGCCATCTCAATTAAACACTTTGTGCAGATGTGTCCGCCCATGGACATGGCGCTGCAAATTTTTGGAGACAGAATATTCTATCACTAGATGGCACACCCGGATCAGTTATTGAATATTCACAAGCAAGCCGAGCTTGAACACGGTTTAGAATGTGGGCGAGTTCACAATCCCTTTTTTCAGGAGTTGTCTGAATTAAACTCCTCAGCTAAGCCTAATGTGTAAACTGCTCAATCTACTTGCCTGTAGTATCTATGGAGCAGTTCAAAAAAAGATCTCCTGCTAAAGAAAAAAAATCTTTGTCCTCTGTGGCAGCCACTTCAGTTACAGTTGAGCCAAACATATCCCAATTAGGAGGAAAGAAAAATCAGTTATCTGAAGCAAAAATTCAACATGGTATTGATACTATGTCATTCTGCTATCAAGTATAGTTATCACGTATGAAAAACCCGTTGTTCCCAAGCAGACTCCTCCTTCGACGAATTCATCACTCCCATAGTAGAATGGTATACTAACCTGTGCGTAAAAGCAAGGTCGGTTGTATTCTCCTAATGTTGGGCATGGTTGTGCAGCTGAAAATGATGCGATTTCAAAGAAAAAAGACATCCAAAATTAGCCTGAAGTGTTCAGTTACATTTACGGGATTTAAATGTGGTATGGACATGGGCAATGGGAAATATTCCGAATGAAACAGGACTGGAGGGTTCCTTCTACCTGATACATCTGTTTCTGGAGGAGGGATTTAATGAAAAAGGTTATACTACTCTGTTTGCATTTTGCTTACTGAGGCTTTTTGTGTGAGAATTTATACCGTGTACAACAAAATCGAATGCTGAGGTTTTCATTTCTTCGAAATGCAAGCAGCTCACGCACTTCGGAAGACGCCCTGGCACATTCATTGCACCATTCTGTTCAATTTGGGTAGAAAACTTCCTGATTATTCCTGATAATGGAATGTCTTTTCTGATAAAATGAGGTATATTTCAGATATTACTGAGTTAATGAATTATACTTGTTCTTTATAAGGTGTGGTAAGTGTTAATATATGGTCACAAGCTTGGAAGTGGGGACTGATAGCTTTTCATTGTAGGGTGAATGTTCTCACCGTTAAATAAGCAGTCCTTTAATGAGTATGTATGCTGGCTAGTGGAACTATGAAGAAAAATTGATAAAATTCTCAACTTCATCATACAGAAAAGGCATGTTTTGTGTTTGGAGAGGTTACTGGTGACCATTGATATCCAACTGCACCTATATTGATAAACTCATGCTAAATTCAATGAGAAAATCATTACTTCATATTGAATTTCATGCATCAAAAGTTGATTTGTGATAAAGATGTGATTATTTTATGATTTGACAGTGCACCATTTTGGGGGATGTTAGTTTGGAAAGCCACCTGGAGAGCTGTCTTATTTGGGTCCAAGAGAGTAGGTAATGGAGAATGATCCCAGAAATGTACAGTTTTAAGACCTAGCAGTTTTTCAATTCTCTGCATCATTATTATTATTATTTTTTTCACACATCACATCACATCACATCATCTTCCGCTTGATCCGGGGCCGGGTCGCAGGGGCAGCAGTCTAAGCAAAGATGCCCAGACTTCCTTCTCCCTGGACACTTCCTCCAGTTCTCCCGGGGGTATCCTGAGGCGTTCCCAGGCCAGCCGAGCGACATAGTCCCTCCAGCGTGTCCTGGGTCTTCCTCGGGGCCTCCTCCCAGTGGGGCATGCCCGGAACACCTTTCCAGGAAGGCGTCCAGGGGACATCCGATATAGATGCCCGAGCCACCTCAACTGACTCCTCTCGACGTGGAGGAGCAGCGGCTCTACTCTGAGCTCCTCCCGATGACAGAGCTTCTCACCCTATCTCTCAGGGAGCGCCCCGCCACCCTGCAGAGGAAACCCATTTCAGCCGCTTGTATGCTAGATCTTGTTCTTTTGGTCATGACCTTAAGTTCCTGACCATAGGTGAAGGTAGGATCGTAGATTGACTGGTAAATTGAGAGCTTCGCCTTTTGGCTCAGCTCCTTCTTCACCACAACAGATCGGTACAATGACCGCATTACTGCTGCCGCTGCACCGATCCGTCTGTCAATCTCACGCTCCATCCTTCCCTCACTCGTGAACAAGACCCCAAGATACTTAAACTCCTCCACTTGAGGCAAGAGCTCTCCTCCAACTCGGAGGGGGCTAGCCACCTTTTTCCGGTCAAGAACCATAGCCTCGGACTTGGAGGTGCTGATTCTCATCCCAGCCGCTTCGCACTCGGCTGCAAACCGCCCCAGTAAATGCTGAAGGTCCAGGTTCGAAGGAGCCAACAGAACAACATCATCTGCAAAAAGTAGAGATGTGATCCGCTGGTCCCCGAATCGGACTCCCTCCGGCCCCTGGCTGCGCCTAGAAATCCTGTCCATAAAAATGATGAACAGAACCGGAGACAAAGGGCAGCCCTGCCGGAGTCCAACATGCACTGGAAACAGGTCTGACTTACTGCCGGCAATGCGAACCAAGCTCCTGCTCCGGTCATACAGAGACAGCACAGCCCTTAGCAGAGGGCCCCGGACTCCATACTCCCGAAGCACCTCCCACAGAATGCCACGAGGGACACGGTCGAATGCCTTCTCCAAGTGCACAAAACACATGTGAACTGGTTGGGCAAACTCCCATGAACCCTCAAGCGCCCCGCGAAGGGTATCGAGCTGGTCCAGTGTTCCACGACCAGGACGAAAACCGCATTGTTCCTCCTGAATCCGAGGTTCAACTATCGGCCGGATTCTCCTCTCCAGCACCCTGGAATAGACTTTACCCGGGAGGCTGAGGAGTGTGATCCCCCTATAGTTGGAACACACCCTCCGGTCCCCCTTCTTAAAAAGAGGGACAGCCACCCCGGTCTGCCAGTCCAGAGGCACTGTCCCCGACTGTCACGCAATGTTGCAAAGGCGTGTCAACCAAGACAGCCCTACAACATCCAGAGACTTGAGGTACTCAGGGCGGATCTCATCCACCCCCGGTGCCTTGCCACCAGGGAGCTTCTGAACTACCTCAGTGACTTCAGCCCGAGTGATGGATGAATCAGCCTCTGGGTCCCCAGCCTCTGCTACCTCTGAGGAAGGCGTGTCAGTGGGATTGAGGAGATCCTCGAAGTATTCCTTCCACCGGCCGACAATATCCCCAGTCGAAGTCAACAGCTCCCCACCTCCTCTGTAAACAGTATTAGTGGGGCACTGCCTTCCCCTCCTGAGGCGCCGGACAGTTTGGCAGAACCTCTTCGGGGCCGACCAATAATCCTCCTCCATGGCCTCCCCGAACTTTTCCCATGCCCAAGTTTTTGCTTCTGCCACCGCCCGGGCCGCAGCACGCTTAGCCTGCCGGTACCCATCAGCTGCTTCAGGAGTCCCATGAGCCAACCAAGCTCGATAGGACTCCTTCTTCAGCTTGACGGCATCCCTTACTTCCGGTGTCCATCACCGAGTTCGTGGGATTGCCGCCACGACAGGCGCCGGAAACCTTGCGGCCACAGCTCCGAACGGCCGCATCAAAAATGGAGGTGGGACGCGAACGTGGACACAGGGAGTGAGTCCGAATGGGACAGGCCAGGAAAGTCCTCTGTGCCTGATAGCATTGATTCTCTTGAGAGGAAGGTCAATCATGGGGAGTTTTTCTCCTCAATGTATTAGTAGGCCCGTTATTTTTTGCAGTATTTCTGTTACTTAGCTAGTAAGCTGGCGGTTGGATATTTGTTTCTGCAAAAATAAGTTGTATTTTGGATATTCACGTGTTTGTGAGTTATACTTGCTCCTTACAGGGTATGGAAAGCTTTTAGAAAACCTTGGGTTTCACTTCTGTGCTCAGCGGTGGCAAGAGCACACTGTCTACTTGCAGGACAAACATTCTGACTGTAAAATAATTGTTGTTTTTTAAGGAGTACACATGTTGGCTGATGGGGCTCTGATGAAAACTAGACAAATTGCAATACTTCATGAAGGAGAAAAGGCATTTTTTTTACATGAAGAGGTTATTGGTGACTCTCCTATATTGATTAACATGCTAATTCCAGCTTGAAGATTTTTAATTCGTCAGAAGCTTCACGAGTCAAAAGTTGATTTATGTTATGATCCAGATGACGAATGAGGCAGGGAAGCAGAGAACAATCCAATAGATATTCATTGGGGACGGTATCCCAGAGGAAGCAATGGGGAGAGAATCCCTGAAAGCACAGTTCAAACACAGATGTATTGGTAGAAGCAGGGCCACCAGTCACTGGCCAGTGGTTTCCAGAATGACAGACAGCTGGAGTACACACTTTGCCAAAGCCGAGCTGTTCCACAGGAAGATGGAGTAGCTGGAGTGGAACTTCGTTCTAATCCTGATGACCATAGAAGGATTGGGAGCTTTTTCCTAACAGACTGGTCAGATGAACAGACTTAAACAGAAGGGTTAACAAGAACATGGTCCTGATCCTGGACCCTGAAATAGGCTTGAAAGCATGTTCCTATTAATCTCAACAGAGGAGCTGACTTGAAAATGAACTGAAAACTGCAGGCATGACCAGGGCCGGAGTGGGACTCATATTCAGCCCAGGATTTTCATGCCAAAAAAAAAAGAGCTACCAGTTCAGGCGGCCCAGGACAGCGTTAGCAGCTTTTGTATTTCAACCCAGTGTTATGACTGGACACTGGGCGTCGCAGCCCCAAATCCGACCGGCCCACCTGGAATTGTCCAGATCCTCCTGATTAGCCACTCCAGGCCTGGGCCTGACTCGCTTGCCTTGCTTTAAGATGTGTGTTCCACAATTAGAAAGAGACCGGACAGCAATTGCATGCATGCGAGGCAAAAACAGTGCTGACCATAAAAAACACAAAGGCTTGTCTCACATTCACCAAAAAAACATTTCAATGACCCTCAAGAACTTTAGAATAATACTCTGTGGACTGATAAGTCAAAAGTGGACCTCTTTGGACATGTAGGTTAGAGTGCATCAGGCATAAAGCTACCTCCAGAACAAGAACATCAAACCATGGACCAGTTAACTCTAATCAGTAAAATGCAGGTCAGAAATAACCCAGAGCAGAAAAAGTTCATACCGAACCAAAATTTTGTTGTTTTAAGGTGTGTAAAAAAATTTTAGGATCACTCGAGCAGTTTTTATGCATTAATAAAATTGTCAACCGGCTTAGTACTGACCCGAGCGACTATCGACACTTTTTTTATGCTGAAATTCTGATTTTGTCATTGGTTTTATTTTGCAGGAATGTAAGGAAGTGAACCATAGCAAGTAAAAGAACAAGATATACAACCCAAAATAATAGTCATTGTTACGTGCCACGTGCTTGTATTTTTTTTTTTTTACTTCCCTGCCTTCATCTGCCACCATCTTCATTTGCTGTGCTGCCCGTCAAGTCTTTATTTAACAAGTCCCGCCTTCAGTAACCACAGCCTCTGCAGTCCCGCCTTCACAAATCCAAGCATTCTGTATCATTCTACAATCAATCAGTCCTAATCCATTCCTCCAGTTTAAAATCCTGGTCTGTTCGCCATTCTGGTGGCTGCTCATTTTTGTTTGTTCATGTAGTGTGTACTGCCCATTCCCATTCAGTCTTTATTTTTCTCTGTTTATCTGAAAGTGTTTTTTTTTTTTTTGGTTTGGTTTGGTTTGGTTTCTTCCAGGGCTTCGGACAGGTAAGGAGCAATACATATACACATGTATTTTTTGTGCTAGTTAGAGTAGTCAGGCTTTTGTTTTGTGTACGGGATACACTAGATTAGATTGCTCTGTGTGTTAGCTAGCTTGTCTTTCTGAATGTTCTTTGGACAACATCCAGCGTCCCTTGACCTTGTTTGTGTGAGTTTGTCTTGTGAGTTTGTTGTATTTGCACCCTTGGACCCCAACCTTTGTCACAGTAAAAACCTCAGCACTGACTTATTTTTGCCTCCTTGTTTTATCTATGCTGTAACCTTTACATTTTACATCTCCCGGTACATATAACATCAAGTTACTCGCCCCATGCACCCCAGGCCATGGGGGGGGGGGTTGTAACAGTCATGCTTTATCTAACTGTGCTTACAATTATAAAGCTAATTGTGACAATCAGTTACTATTGATTCATATTCAGAGGATTATCTCGCTTATTACCTCATTTCATTCAAGCCGAGTTATTAAAAAGATTGTTTAAATATTTGAGAAAAATAAACCTTTTGTTTACCTTATATAAATGGTAATTTTCATACAATGGTTTGACTGGTATGAGGTTCAAAAATCTGTCAAAATTGTTGCTTTATGTTACTTAAACATTCATAAAAAAGCAACTACTTTTTTTGCTAGTCTTATACTGTATTTTGTATTTAATTTCATTATTAGTGTACCAAGCATGAACAAGTTTGTAATTTCAATGTTTGAGTTAAGTAAAATGAATGTTCAGTTTCACACTTTTCTACATATACGGAGAAATGGGAACCTTCCATATGGTTTTAATCCCATTTATTTCAAGTATTCATAAAAGTAGAGAGTTTATCCTTTCAAGTGAGCTATTGATCATTAAAATAGGAGCAGTATTAGATGTTTTTTTTCCTGAATTTTTTAAAATTCGGGTCAGTTCTGACCCAAGTTTTACACCAACGTTAGTTTTTAGGTTTTACTGATGAGGGTTAAAGATGGTGGTGGAATTATAATGGCCTTGGACTACTTTGCTGTCTCAGGATCTGGGCGACTTGTCATCATCAATGGAACCACGAATTCTACTCTCGACTAGAAAAACCTGAAGGCAAGGCACCTGTTCAGGCACCAGTTTGTGACCTAAAGCTGCAGTGCAGTTGGGCTCTGCAGCAGGACACTGATCAGAGGCACAAAAGCAAGCCCACCTCTAAATGGTTCCAAAGAAACAAAGTGAAGGTTTCAGAATGGCTCAGTCCAAGTCCTGACTTGAATTCAATTGTGGCAGGACCTTAAACAGGCAGATCATGCTTGAAAACCCTCAAGAGCGGCTGAATTAAAACAATTTTACTAAGAGAAGTGGGCCAACATTCCTCCACCGCAGTATAAGACTCATAGCCCGTTATCACAAACTTGTGACTACAGTTGTTGCCACCAAGAGTGGCACAACCAGTTATTAGGTTTTGGGGAGCAATTATTTTTTTTACAAGGGTAATACAGGTTTTGAATAAGGCTACCTTCAACAAACTTATTTTGTCTGCCAGTTTAGTTCCACAACTGTGTCTACACTTAAATTGCTGTCCTTGGATTCTTTTAACACAAGTGAATGATTTGAATGACCACATGAATGCTTTGTTTGCGTTTATATTTAAACAGTTAGCCTGCAAAGTGTTTTTTGTTTGCCTCAGGCAAAATCCTGAGAAATGAAGTCAAACATAATTACACTCCTCTCATCATTGCTCGTTGTGATGAAGGAGCGCACAGAAAAAAATCTGCACAGTTCTTAGGGCAAAGATCATTTGCTATGAATTAAAGACGAGCACTAAACAGTCTTGGCTCTTATTGATTTTGAGGAATCGAAGGACAGTGTTGGAAAAAAAAAGGGTAGTGTGGAAATCCTACAAATAAAATGAAAGGACTTGGTGAAAGAGCACTTGGTAAAACACCCAAGCAACAATCTGACAATTTGCAGAACACAATGTATCGTTTCTGTCCCAATTCCAGTGACTGCACGCCTGGATTAAAACTGAATCCAATGTGTAATATTGTTCAGTCTATTTGACTGTAAATGGAGTTTGTTTATGATTACTTCTGTCAAATGTTAGCTTAAACTGAAGAGTTTGCTCATCATGCTTTTCAAAATTACAAGTTTTTAGAAAATAAAGCTCAAGCACATAATATCATTGTATCAGTACTAGATTAATTACCGGGGTGGAATGCGTATACACAGGATAGTTCATGGTATTTTGTCAATTTGTATTGTTTTGTGCAGGCTGGGTTTTGCCCATGTGTCTGAGAAGATACACAAGCAAATGCCCAGTATTAAATTGACTATTACACAGTGCCCCCAAACTAGCAAGTGGGCTCAAATAAACTGAGTAACAGTTCACTGAGATTTGAATATCTTACTGTGTACTTGACCTTTGAACAGCCTATATACAGTATTATGTAGTTTACTATGTAATGATGCTAATAAATAGAACAGCTGAGAATGAGCTGGCTCTTTCCTCCGTTTTTCTACTGCAACTAGTCTTTTACTTCGCTACTGACAGATTCAAACAGCTTCATTCATGGAGGTTATTTTCTTTTGACAATCGCGAATTACCTTTGTGTGTGCTCGCATTCTGAACATAAGAGTTGAAATAACAATGATGACATTGGATGTTGGCACTTCTCGAGGGAAAATTAACAGAGCACAGCTTTTCAAAACAAAATCAACATACGGTATGAGGCTAGGAGGTGATGTGAGACAGAACATATTTTCATCAGCTGGTAAACATGGATTGAAATAAAAAAATCTGTTCTACTTTTAATTTTGATGTAGATTTTTTTTACTCCTGCATTTTCAGTTTGAAAGGATAGAATGACAATGAGGTTGGAGTTCAGATGGTCTGCTTTAATTTGAGGGAGTTCTCATCCATGTACGTTAGACATGACAGCGTCTTTATTTCATAGTTCCCCCATTTACAATCACATAAAAAATATTGGAACTATGTTGAATAAACAAAAAAATTCCTGTATGAAATATTGCATCTCATATCCCAATCGTATCTGGAATGTTCAATCAACAAATATATACGCAAGCCATGTTTCCATTTCGGGAGAGCACTGAAAGTTTGAGATTCTCCACTGAAAAGTTGACTTGTCAGCCATCATGTTGTTTCACTTGTAGTTTCAAATCTTGCGTGCACTGAACAACAGCGGAAGAGACCGGTGCATCTGCTTGTTTAGACTGCAAATAAGCAGTGCTGGATGACCAGTAGGAGATGCTTGAACAAGGAATTATGCCAAACCAAACTATGCATTTGACTAGCACGGAGCCAGTTGTGCACTGCTGTCAGAGGGCTGCAGGCCATAATCGGAACTGGCCTGGCTGGATTCAGTCTGATGCCGTGGTGTTTTTTTTTTTTTTTAAACAAATGTTTTTATTTAAAGTAAGGAGAGGGCACAAGAAAATGAAAGGAGTTGAGAACATAATAGATTACGCAAGAAACACATGCCCTCGCTTCTCACCCCCAACCTCCCACCCACCCCTCGCTTTGATGGCGACAGTGGAAAGATGATAAGTCAAAAGTAATAAAACAATAAATAAAGAAAAGCATTCTTTAATAAAGGGTTCAATTACTTTTGCTGGTTGTAAGACGGACTTTACCATTGAGAAGGCTTCCCTACAAGCTTGAAATGAGCTGCCTTTAGCCTTATGAATACGGGCTGTCGATAGTTCCATTGCAAGGATATCTATAAGAGTTAGAGCCTAGTGATTTCAAGCTAATGAAGGGGCCGGATTCCAGCGGTTTACAAGCAGCTTTTTGGCAGCAGTGATACCTGCGAGAGGTAGTTGTTTATTCTGGAGAAAAATGTTGAAAGAAGAGAAGTTATTTTGTAAAAACAATGAAGGTTTGCATTAAGTAATTCTCTGGATAATAGGAGAACCTTGGTAATCATTTTTCAACTGCAAATGGCAGCTTTACTGAGTGAGCCAACCCAGCAGCCTTGTGTAATCATTTTAAACATTTGATAACGTCCTTTGCATCCAATGACTGCTTGAAGGCTCTGCTGCATGGACATCATGCACACTGAGTAACTTCCCTGGTGATTTTCTCCCAGCCCTGGACCACAGCCATCTTCAGTTCTCGCTTGTTTTAGCATCTTTTTGCTGTCAGTCTCCAGTGTAGTATTTAAAGTGCATGTTCGATTTCAATTCAGATCCGGTTATCGACTGAGCTAAGAGACATAAAATAACAAGAAAATGTGTCTCTGGTCAATAAATTGTGGTTTTAACTGAATATAGTTTAGCTAATTCAGAACAAATGAAGGAACAGACTGGAGCACTCGAATCACTTGCATCAGTTTATTGAGATGCCAAGACTAACGTTTTGATGCACAGCGTTGAAACGATAGTCTTTGCATCTCTATAAACTGATGCAAGTGATTTGAGTGCTCCAGTCTGTTCCTTCATTTGTACTCAACTTGTCCTTTTCTGTGAGCACCGACCTCTGGCAAGAGAGGGGCTGAAGCGCAAGGGGTTCCTTTATTTCATAGTTTCGCTAATGTTTGTTATAATTTGGTATTTGAAAATTAATCATGAGCACATTTGCATGTTGTAAAGATGACCCTTAATGACATGAACATTTGTTTTCTTTGTTGTTGCACAGTCATTTTTTCATTTCCTGAATTCACAAGAGAAGAAGGACATATTTTTATAATTAGAGGGGAGCTGACATGCTGATCCTTCTTTTAATACATATTAGTTGTCCATGCTCAACCCTTGAAAAGTTTCTAAACATAAGATACAGGGATTTTGCCGTAATCCAAGAACGTGATTTTGTGAGCGTGATTTCCTCTCTGAACAGCTCCTCCCGAGATCTTCACGAGATCTGGGGAAAACCTGACGTCAGATTGTGCCGTCCAATTAGTACAGACCTATAGCCAGAGCCAACCACTGCGCTGGACCTGCCCACACCGGAAACTATTCCAGCAGGCACTAACGACGGCAGATCATACTATGCCTTAGTAGCGTTGACACTTTTGGAAATACAAAAGAAGAACTGCAGATCATTTGAGGTGCAAGTCTGTTAGTATCTCTCCCAAAGCTGCTTGTCTGTTTACTTTTGGACGCGAAGAAAAACAAATATATTCCCAAAAGACGATGCCACCAGAAATCAGTGAGTAGTTTTTTTTTGTTTGCTGGCAGCAAACAGCCACGGCCAAAGGGAACGTTAGCTGCTTGTGCTCAGCATTTTACCAAAGACAGTTTTGTCAATAACCAACCCAGGATTCGACAGTGGAAAGATGATAAGTCAAAAGTAATAAAACAATAAATAAAGAAAAGCATTCTTTAATAAAGGGTTCAATTACTTTTGCTGGTTGTATGACGGACTTTACCATTGAGAAGGCTTCCCTACAAGCTTGAATTGTGCTGCCTTTAGCCTCATGAATACGGGCTGTCGATAGTTCCATTGCAAGGATATCTATACAAGTTAGAGCCTAGTGATTTCAAGCTAATGAAGGGGCCGGATTCCAGCGGTTTACAAGCAGCTTTTTGGCAGCAGTGATACCTGCGAGAGGTAGTTGTTTATTCTGGAGATAAATGTTGAAAGAAGAGAAGTTATTTTGTAAAAACAATGAAGGTTTGCATTAAGTAATTCTCTGGATAATAGGAGAACCTTGGTAATCATTTTTCAACTGCAAATGGCAGCTTTACTGAGTGAGCCAACCCAGCAGCCTTGTGTAATCATTTTAAACATTTGATAACGTCCTTTGCATCCAATGACTGCTTGAAGGCTCTGCTGCATGGACATCATGCACACTGAGTAACTTCCCTGGTGATAAGCGTTGCTGCTGCTTCTCAAACCTGAAGCAGTTGCATCGATCAAGCGCTCGGAGCTACAAGCTGTAAGTAACCATATAACAGCAAATAATGTAAGTGAAGCTAACATGTTACGGGTGGCTAGCAGGACCGCTAACGATTGTTAGCACTATCAACTGGCCTCAAACGCAGGCTTTGTAAAATATCTGGTGATAAAGCCTGTATCGGTCGCAACTGTCCATGACTCACAGACACAGAAGCTGTAAGTTGCTTTTACTGCATAAGCCAACCTGACGTGATAGCCAGTTGATTGTAGCTGTAGCACAGCAGCTAACTTAGCCAAGTTACTGCTGCTAATGTTTGTGTCCTAAATATGCAAGAGTGATATCAGGGGAAATTCTACAGAAGATGTGTGAATATAAACCTCATTTGAAGCTAATTTTTAATACTTGTTTGTAATTTGGACGCTTGATACAACTGTTCGCAGTAACAGAACTTGCTGTCTGTAAAACCTGTATTGCAAGGGTTTGTTTCTGTCGTTATGACCGCTCGATTACCAGCTACTGCATGTTAGTGTATGCTTGTGTTACTTCGGAAAGCATCAATGTGGCAGTTTCATAAAGTTGCCACCTAGTTCAACTTCAGGTGTGACATGACCAAAGGAAACACGTTGAGCCTGATTTCAAGATATTTGGCATTGAAAATTATGAAAGTTTTAATGCATGTTTCATAACATAATAGCTAGAGATCACGACACTGAAAGCAGCTTGCAAATATCTCGTTCCTGACAAATTTTATGACTTATTATGTGTTCATTTTTGGGAGAAATATGTTGTTATATTTTTTCACTTGAAAAAAACTGATTTTTATTTCCTCTATATAAAGACAAATATCAATGCACACCACAAATAACTAATGGGTTTTGAAAATAATGCTTGTCCTTAATAAATTAAATGCATTTCAATTCTGGAAACATTGTTCATTTCCAGGATTTGGCCACATTAAGTACATTGCCTTGCTGTTATATGATTTCAAAATAAACCCATATTGTGAAGATTTAGAGTCAAATCATATTTAATTCCTGAAATGAATGGAAATCTTCAACAATATTATCATTGTTAAAGGGTTTCTGAAATAAATGAACCCAATTATGATGGGAAAATAGTGGGAGAAGTTGATAAACACTGCTCAAGAAGAGGCATCACCTTTGTGTCCGAAAAGTTATGTAGTGTCCTTAGACAATATGATTTCCAAACATTCAAAACATTCCCATAACACATTTATATATTTTCTTGTAGCATCAGATGGTCCTATAAGATAAACAAAACAATTGATCCAAAATTCAATAGCATTGGAGAAATATAAGAGATTATAGAACCTTGATGTAGAGTCCGTAGACAATGTAGTGTCCGTAGACAATAGCTATAGATGAATTGTATTGCTGTTTATCGATTCATCTTGATACAATTGGCCATCACACTGGGAGAGGGAAAGAAAATAAAATGATAAATCACCAAGTGACCTTGAATTTGACCTTTGGATCTATGTCATTTATCTGCATACACGTGCAGAGTCGGTGCTTCTCTAGTGATGTTTACGTATTCGACTTGTTGAGTGCAGACTTTCATAGTTTTGCTTATTATTGTAGTGAGAGCAAACGTTCTACATGGGAAACATCATAATTATGGTGGATCACCTGGTGACCTCAAAAAATGGGTCATTTCACCTATATTGTGACCTTCAATATCTAGACTGGGTCACGAGAGAGATCAAATTTGTCTTTCATCAAGTATGTACCTGTGGGTAGGTGGCGGGTCGGAGATTCTAACATGACGAGTTGTCTTGTATGTATTTGACTTCAAATATGTCATGATATCATGTATATTGATGTTGCAAGTGCAAAGGAACATATACTCACAGATGATTTGGCAGTTGATTTATCAGTTTAGGCCCATTAGGCCTAGGGTCATTGGTAGTACTTATTTTCATGTTGACTTCTGTTGAATCAGATGTGATTCCAAGTTGAACTGTCCATTTTTATGCTAAATGGAATTTGTATATTGCTCAAAAAGAGCAATATTTTTTTCTGTTTACCATTATTCTTTCATATATATGGACGATGAACAACTGAGGGTGCATCACTGTAAACTCCTTGATATTAGCTTTGATGTTGGCCTCCAACTAAGTATGTTGAGTCTGTTCTATCGCAGAATTGGAGATTCACGACACCAAATGTAGCTTTTGTATTCTGAAATTGGTTATCTATGACATATTTAATGAGGAGTCTACAGGAGTCAGAATGATTATGATCCAAGCTAGTTGTAGCCAAGACTCTATTTCACCAGCATTCAAATGTTTATTTGATATATATATATATATATATATATATATATATATATATACATTTTTTTTTTTTTTAAATAATAATATTTGTATTCATGTGAATAATAATCTTTTGATACTCTCATGCTCTTAAATGTGTAAATTAAGATTTTGTCAAGATTTGGCTTGTTTCATAGCCATAATAGTAAGGTGTGTGACTTGGAATTTAGTGTCCATAGACAAAAAATGATATGCTACATGCTTCAGTCTAATGACTGCCAATCAAAAACTAGCACATGTTGTGCTCTGAAATTTTAGAATATTATTCCCGAGAATCAGAACTAACTTTTGATAAATAAAATAATTCCGAATGGAGCTTCTCAAAAATTTACCTTGGTGCACCATCTATAGCACACCTGATTGTGAACTAGGTCTGCCTGATTGTAGCCACAACAGTTAGTGATCGCTTCACTTATCCATGACCGGGATCAGCCGGATACTTCACAAATGTCTGAGCAAGCTCTCTGGTGCTACCATGAAAGCAATGCGAAACGCAGAAGCTTTACCGGTTTACAAATGATTTCTCTGCACTACCTTGACATAATTTCATCCCCCTTTAAAAATTGTTGAGGCTAATAAAAAGCCTTTTTTTAATAGGTAATTCTTTCCTGCAGAAGTGATCGATTCGCTAGCTCCACATAAGTAACTTGTCCGTGCTAATGGAACTTACGGTCTCCAAAACCTGTATTATGTTCATAACATAACCAAGCTCTCTGTAGCTGTTGCGTACTATCCATAAAGCTTTCACATCAGACACGAAACAAATTTTTCGCACGACAGATGAGCCTGCATTTAAGTCGCATTTTCGCACTGCTTCCTGCTCTGTTTGCATTTATTTAGAACAAGTTCATTTCATTAGATCTATATTCAAGTATAACGTTAGATTGGGGAATTTGCCCGCCGCTTTGTTGTCAGATGGCAGCCATGTCTCTCGTTTCATTCTGGGGAAGCAGACTCGGAAAACTGCATTATGCAGCCTCTGCAGCCTCTTCCGGCCCAACTCCCTCTTCCCGCCCTCCACAGAGCTGGCCAGTCAGAAGATAGTGGGCACACGGGGTGTGGGGGCCATAGCGGAAGAGCCACCCCAATGAGGCCTTTCAGGCAGAGACCACAATAAACTACAAATGAGGTTTTTTGAGGATGGCAGTATGCGCGAAATAAGTACCTTGTTTTTACTTTGCGCGATCAGGAGTACTCTAGGGGAGTCAAAAACCAAAATATTAACTTGGAAAAATAGCAAATTAGGTCCCCTTTAAATATATTCAATAATAAATCATTAATAAATAAATATATATATACTTTTTTTTTTTATTGTTGACTAAAGCGCCAACATCATTCCAGATTAGTGTGAAAAATTTGCCTTCACTTGTTTCCCAGCCTGATGGGATTCATATGGTACGAATGATTAAGGGTGCTTATCAGAGGCAGGACTGCAAACAGATCCTAACATTTAGTGCTGGGTGGAATCACTTGGTGTCTTTCTTATCCAAATGCCGCATTTTATTTTCAGCAAAATTGCACCACACCAAGTGATAAAAATCAGCGTGCAAGTTCAGGGAGGTACCTTGGAACAGGGACAAGTTGAGTCGCAATGTTCAGCAATTATACAAAGCAATTACTCCTCTGACAGCACTGCTGATGAAGTCAGTCTGAACAAATAAATTCGACAGCTGTCCTCTTTGAACAATTTGAGGCCCTGCCTGAGGTGCGCTGATTTATTAACACGGCAACAAGCATTCGTAAATTCCACTCTCTAACCACTCAGAGTACCCTCATCGACAAATGTTTATTGGCCATTAAAAATGCCAAGAAACAGAGTTTAAAGAAGTTTGCTTTTGAAACCAATTATTGACACCCTCTTCTCATTTCATCTCAATTAGAATACCCAGTTATGTTTTCATGACCAGATTATGCACCCCTAGAGCAAGCAAGTTCTGTGCCATGCCACTGAGGAGCACAGGAGGAGGTTGGAAGCATTAAAAATATACCATATTTTCCTTCAAAGAAGAATTAACCTGAAAAGGCAAAAAAAAGAGAAAGTGTAAACAGAGCTTGGCGAAGTTATAGTGTTTTTGTCTAATAGTAATGAAAACAGCTGAAATAATGAGTGTCAGAATCCAGCTAATAAATCTGCAACAATCTGAAAAGTAAGCACCGGTGGATAGCAGCGTTATGACACAAATGAAACTTTAATGGAAATTGGCTACATTTGAAGGCATGCATGGAGGGATGAGAGCATCAGTGTATGGTTGCTGTTTCAAAAACAACTCCGAACTGATCTAAAAAGCCATAAAGGTAGCGATGGCAATTTCACATTCAAGTTTGTTTCGTTTGGAACACATTTGACTATTCTCGTATTGACATCAGTTTACAACCTCTTTTCAAAACGTCGGTCAAGTAGCAGTGCAACATCCTCCCCAGAAACGAGCCCCTACACAGCTCAGGAAGATTTGAATGCTTGTTGAGAATTTATGGTGTTACTGCTTAACAAAGACAGCTTGTCATTGGCAATTAAACTTGGGTAACATTAATTTAGTTAGTGAAATAGATATGATGATGATGATATACAGGTACATCTAGATATGTATGCACAGACTTACATGTACATGTTAGCTTTATTAAATGGCCAATGTCCATTGCTGCAGTGGTCCAAAAGCTTTCCTCCTGTTGCCAAAAAATGTGGAAATTGAACATCTCTTAGAGCTTTGTTCCAGTAATACGAAAACAACTTCACCACTATTTATTTTTGAGTGATGAATCTCAAGTTGTGGAATTTCCATACCTCAATCATCTCCCTCCAAGCAGAGCAGCAGTTTAAAAGTTTAATTTATCTAATGATTCCACCTATAAGAATGAATAATGGACAAGTTAAACCGTTGCAATGTGTGAATTGTTCAAAAAAGTAGCGTTTGGGTCTTGACAGGATGGACAAATGGATTGAAACTAAAATAAGCCACTTCGGTGGGATTCAAATGTGCATGATGTGAATATCAGCACATCTCGATTAAATCAAAGAGATTAATCAAATTAGCCTATGATGTATTTCTTTGTAAATGCTATAATGATAAATTATACTAAAACCATCAGTAATACTGATCTGTTGTTGAGGCTCATTGTTATGCAAGCTTTTTTCAGTTTAAGCATTTACAATAGCTGCAATAAATGGAGAGCATGTCATACGTCAAGTAATTGAGCTGTGAAATTAATCTTAGCGCCCCAAACAGAATCAAATTTTACAGATTATCCCCACTGGTTCTACTTAACTTTCTCCATATTTAAGCCTTAAAGATGCCCAGGGGGCAATCAGTGATTTCCACTCCAACAATATTGTTCTGCGGTTTAGTAAGGATCCAAAAGCAATTCTAACCAGTATTTTCCTCCTAATTATTTGATGATCTCATATACTTGTAAAACGGTGTTTTCTGCACATGATATCAACACCATATAAAGAGCTTCAGCTGATATTCACTCGACTTAGTGCACCGTCCCAGTCATTGTCATCTATAATTTCGCCAAGTTCATCTTACCAGTCTTTTTTTAAATTTCATTCATTAAATAAGGTGTCTGTAAAATGGGAAATGAAGATGTACATTTTTGAGATTAGGCCTTTCTAATTCATGGGGATGTCCAAAATTGAGTCAATTACCAAGTTAGAGGGAATAATGGAAAATGAGGCACTATTTAATTTAACAGTTACAGACTTGAAAGTATCAAAAAGGTGAGATTTCAGGTTGTTGAATTTTCCAAACAGATCACTGAAACTAGAGAAAGTATTGTCAATGTCAACATCCCTTATTCTAAAAAGGCCCATATTTGCTGTGGAGAAAAAGCTACGTCAGAGCTAGGAGGAAGGAAGAGGTGATTATTGCAAATGGGCTATAGTTAAATGGTCCCCGGAGACCTCAAGTAGGTCTAAATTTAGGCCATATGCCATTGGAAAAAACCAATACGTTTGGTTTTATAATAGCTATTGACTGCTTACCTGGGTCAGTACAGTGCAGCACTGGCAAAAAAATTATATTAAAGGAGGGCTACATATATATTTATGAAAGATACAAGGAAGTGGTGGGTTTCATTTGTTTTCAAAGAGAATCTGTGGCTAGCAAACTAGCAAGGAATGTCTTTCCAATTTCTGTTATACTTGAAATTTACTTCAAGTATTAACTTTTGAAAAACGTGTAGCCTACGCCTAAGTTGTTGACGTAAGTTACCTCGCTTGCTAGCTAAGCGCCACTGTTAAAAATTCTTGGCGAGCATGCACGCATTACATTTCCATAATCACTGTGCAGTTTATTAGCTGGGGAACTTGCTTCTAAAGTGAATGAGAATTTAGAAAGTGTTGCAAATTTAGCCAGAGGCAATGCATGAGGCCTGTTGATAGGAACAAATAGAATGGGTGACGGTTTTCAATGGAGTTCTGTCTGTTTTTATGGAGAAGTACAGTAAATGGAATTTTAGCTAACAGTTGCTACCATGCACATGCTTTGCTTCAAATCTTTCATAACATTGGAGACTTAATTGCTAGCGTGGTCAAACTTTTATGGTGACTGCATGTCACAATTCTTCGCGAATATAACGTCCATCCTTACTGAGCCTGCAGACGTCAATCTTCCAAACTCATTGTGTAACAGATAGTTCAATAGCTAGATGGCTACCGAGACTTGCCAGTCGTAGGGGGGTTTTAAATTGTCGCTTTCCATTGACACAGTGCTCTGCTTGCTGGCAAATTAGAACAGAGCTCATTCCATAGAAGAAATGCCCACTCTGAACAGCTAATGTGAAATGGGGAATACTTGAAATACTCATTAGGGATTTCATTACCCCCATCTGCTTAATGTGCTAAAAAATGTGACTCAAAACCAGCTTATTCCAAAGGCTGGAGAATGTAGCTTATCAGAAGTGAAATGTTTTAAACAGGCCTCTCATTAACTTTTTTTTTGTTCATATCCTCTAAAAAAGCCACAGCCCTTCATGAGCAAGAGACGGCAAACCTTTCAGTTCCTGCCCAAAGAAATTCAGGGAACGCCGGCACTCCGTTTACACGTGGCTGGCTATTTTCATAAACGAACATTTCACCGTCTCCGTTTTCAAAAATAATATAATGCACACGTATCAGTTTTCAGAAAAGTTTTAGTTTATGCGTACCCGTATATATATGCCATCAAGAGCATATCAAACCTGTAGATGGCAGTGTAACGATAAGATCAAGCCCACGTTAGCCAATCAGAATCCCGAAAAATAGCAACAGCAGAAACGAATTCAATCACCACAGCTAAATGAAAATGTAAACATTCGTCGCACTTTTGGCCCAGGTGCCAGTTCTGGCGCATACTGTGACGTTGGCTGCCTAAAACTCAGTTTTCTCAGTTTCCATGCAAACTTGCAGCCAAAGTTTTCCAAAATCTCCACTCTGGCTGGTGTTTAAAAAAAAAAAAAAGTTTTCAGAGGCAAATTCTCCATTTGCATCATTAGCCTTAGTCATCATGGTATAACACCAAGCGAGGTAAGCTTTGGTGAAGTCAATCAGTTCATTTTAGAAGCGCCAGTGATTGTGAATCAATTTCATCTGCTTTGGCGCAAACAAAATTGACTTCAGGTGCAATGGAGAGGCTAAAGCAAGACAACCCCAATAAATGGAATGGTTGTGCATATGATGGCCACAGACAGTTGCTCTCTCTGTAGCCTTCCTTACAGATTATTATTCTCTAGTGTCCTTGTCACGACTGGTAGTGAGGCGGTACCAACAGCCCAATCTGCCTGCAACACAGGTTGTCGAGCTCCTCCAGGATGGCACATCAATACATGCAGTTGCAAGAAGGTTTGCTGTGTCTCCCAGTCTCAAGAGCTTGGAGGAGATACCAGGAGACCAGCCGTTACACGTGGAGAGTTGGACAGGACTGTAGAAAGGCATCATCCCTGCAGGATGAGTTTCTGCTCCTTTGTGCGAGAAGGAATAGCCGTGGCACCCCCTGAGCTCAACAAAATGACCTCTAGTAGGGGTGCGGGGTGGAGTCTCCATGGTCCAGAATTTTTTGGCCAGCACATTTCACAGATGTTCTACTGCATTGAGATTTGAGGAATTTTGAGGCTAAGTCAACACCTGGAAGTCGTTATTGTGTTCCTTAAACCACTCCTGAACCATTTTTGCTGTGTGGCAGGGTACATTACCCTGCTGAAAGAGGCCAATGCCATTCAGGAATACCACTTCCATGAAGGGGTATACTTGGTCTGCAACAATGTTTAGGTGGGTGGTTCATATCAAAGTTACATCCACACAAATGGCAGCACCCAAGGTTTCCCAGGAGAACATTGCCCAAAGCATCACACCACTTCCGCTGTGCACCCTGGTGCCATGTCTTCCCCAGGTAAGCGATGCACATGCACCCAGGCATCTACATAATGTAAAAGACCATGTGATTCATCAGACCAGGCCACCCCTTTCCATTGCTCCGTGGTCCAGTTCTGATGCTCACATGCCCATTGTTGGCACTTTTGGCGTTGGGCAGGGGTCAGCATGGGCATCCTGACCGGTCTAAGGATACGCAGCCCTGTAAGTAACAAACTGATAGAAAGGTGTCAGAACACACAGTATATCACTACAAGCATGAACTGTTTCAGAAATTTGAGCAACAGTTGCTCTTTTTTTGGATTAAACCACACAGGCCTGCCTTCGCTCCCCTCATGCATTAATGAGCCTTGGTTGCCCATGAACCTCTCTTTGATTCACCGATTTCCTTCCTTGGAGCACTTTTGGTAGGTTCTAACTACTGCAGCCTGGGAACACCCCACCAGGGGTGCAGTTTTGGAGATGCCCTGAGCCAGTAGCTCAGCCAGCACAATTTGGCCCTTGTCAAAGTTGTTCACATCCTTGCGCTTGCTCATTTTTCCTGCTACCAATTCATCAACTTCGAGGGCGAAATATTCACTTGCTGCCTAATATATCACACTTACCGACAGGTGCCATTATAACAAGATAATCAGTGTTTTTCTCTTTACCTGACAGTGGACGCAATGATATGAGTGATAAATCAGCCACACGATTAAAACCTGCTTTATAGAGGGAAGGTCACCCTTGTGCTGCCAAAACAGCTCCATTAAACTGATGTCACTTGAATTCCCAAACTCAGGAGTTCAAACCAGAACGTATCTCAGAGTATCACACTCCCTCCACCAGCTTGTCTTCTTCTCACAGTGCTTCCTTATGTCATCTCTTCCCAGGTTAATCATACACACAAACCTTACCGAAACACAGGATGTATAAGAAAACTGGACCAGGCAACCTCCTTCAACTGGTCTGAGATCCAGTTCTGAGGCTTGGGTGCCCAGTGGGAGAGCTTTTAATGGTGTATCGGGGTTAGAGTGGGCACTTTGACTAGTCTGCTAGCTTAAAAGTACAAAAAAGGAGTCTCGTGCACTATCTTGTGACACAATTGTAATGTACTGTAAATATTATTTAAATTCTCAGCGTCTCATGCCGCAGTCGCCCTTCTGTTGGTTTGGACCAGACAGGATAGCCTTCATAGCTCTCAATTTCCTGTCCCTGGTTTATGGTTTATCCATCCTTGGACCACTGTCAATAGGTTTACACTTCTGCAGACAGGGAACACCCCAGAAGTCTTGCCACTTCAGAGATGCTCTAACCAATTTGTTAGGCTATAATGATTTGGCTTCGGTCAAAGTCACTCAGTTCTGATTTCTATCACATCCAATTCAAGAACCTTCTGTTCAGTTACCATCTGCGATCTTTCTGCAGACCTTGACATGAGCCGTTTTTCTGAGAATTCACATTATTCACTGCATCAATGAATGGTTGTAATGTTTACCATGTTTTCAGGGATTTGTTTTGAGAAGGTGGAGCGGAGCACCATCACAGATTGTGGATGTGTTGATGGCAGACATCGGTTCTTTCTTGTGTGGTTGGTTTGATGTTGGTATATGGTGTCCTTTTTTTGGTGTAGAACGTTAAAAATGGCCAGGGTTTTTTTTTCTCTCATTTTCAGGTCTTGATGTTTTCTGGATTGTTCATGGGAGTGGAGCAGAATAGGAAAGCAGAGTGCAAGGAATATATGCAGGGCTGTGTGTGCAGTGCCGGGTCCCTGTTTTTTGGATTGGGCTTTTTGCAGTCCTTCCGGTGTGCTGCCGCGGAGTTTTTCAAGCAAATTTGAACACCAAGAAGTCTATGGTGAGCTAGAGGGACACCTCTGTGGGTTTGTATTCCTCAGGTTGTAGTGGCGGATTTTCGCCCCTGGGGGTTTGGGGGACTTGCCTGAGGTGCTTACCTGGATGTGGCCATATGGGGGTAGCTCCTGAGGGGGTCACTATTCGGGAATGGCCAGAACTTTGTTGCAAAGGTATTTTTTTGTGACAGAACTATTAGGAGTTGAGAGCTGGAGTTTTGGTTTGATTCTGTTGGGAGGTGTGTGCACCTGCTGGAGTTTTTGCAGCCGGATCTGAGATGGCCAAGATGGAAGTTTTTCTGAAATTCAGACATTTGGCATGGAATGACCCAATATGTAAATATGTTTGTATGTGTTCACAGACTCAGGGATGCTCTCATGTATGTACAGTTATATGTGCATAAGGAAATATGTATTTTGTATTATGTACGGTGACATATGTTGAAAATTCTTGATTAAAAAAGTAAAATTATGTACAAGGTATATGTGAATAGGGAGCTGCCAGGATGATTATGATTAATTACTGTTGGAGAAGGGGTGGGGTATAATAAGTTTTTACTTCTTTCCACTCCTTTACAAATGTATAAATTGAACTCATGAAATTATCAACTTTTTCCGCATGGTTTCTTTCTATCCTTCCTGTTTTTGAACCTTTTCTGTTATCTACTTGTTTGTCTTTTTACATGTTCGAAATAAACTTTCAAACTAAACTAAACAAATGTTTTTGCTCATCGGTGTATACATAAATAATAGGAGTTTAAAATCTTAAACCCGAACGCCCATCGTACCGGGGGCAATAATTATGCATTAGAAATACAGCATGTTTTGGTAATAGCAACATGGCATCTTAACTTAAAGGAAAGAAACTCCGCTAAAAGCTCACGATGACCATTTTTTTCTCAACCAAACACAATTCAAGCACCATGCAAGTAAATAAGTATGTAGCAAAACATTGAATAAAATAATATCAGTGCTCAATCCCTAGCGTTTCTACTGAGTTTGTGCTATGCATACAAACGATACATTAAATGAAAGAGGAAAGTCCACAGAATCTAAGGATATAAGCCGTGTCATTTTAAACTGACACCACGCTCAAAGAACATACATTTTACATTCTACAGCGATGTGTTAAAAATTTTTCTTACCTTTGATATTTTGTGATAAAAAAATGTATTCAAGGGAAAATCTGCACCGGCTATTGTAAGCCCAATGTGTCCATGTTATATTGAAACTAGATTTGCCAGTCTCCATTTTGCCAGTCTCCATTTTTTTTTCTGGGAAATGTATTTTCTCCTCTGTGATCTGCTTGTGATGCTGTCAGTTTGACTTTGCGGTGGCCCTTTGATTTTATGGGCTCTGACTCCTATGGTTCTGTGTTTTTGCCATGTCTTCTTTATTCATTTTGCTCATTATACAGTTTATATAGTTTAGGTCCTCCCCGTGTGTGCTTCCCTTTGTAATTAGTTCTTATCCAATTCACCTGTTCCTGCATAGCATGTGACTTCCCTCTTGTCTATTTCAGGTCTTCTCTGCAGTTTGTTCCCTGTCAGAACGTTGATCAATTTTCACTTGAGCTGAGCTCCTTATATGCCTTTTGATTATTGCTTCTCCTACAACATTTTTTGTACAACCTTGAGATTGCCCTGCCCTTGCTGTTCTTGTTTGTTGCTGTTTGGATTTAGACCCATTTTCTGTACGACCACGAGTCATGTTTTTGATGCCCTGTGTATGACCTACCCTTCTGGATTCTGGCTACGATTTTGGATTACTGTTTTATGTACCGTTGCACATCTGCTTCTCTGGTTCTGACCACTGCCTGTTATTTTGACTTCGCTTTTTGGCTTGACAATTCCTGTGTCTTCTGGTCTCGACCCATGTTTGCAATAAAGGTTTACGATTTTTGGAATTTCGGTTCTCGCGTGTGGTTCCTGAAAGCACCGTCACACTGACATTTCCAATGAGCCCCAAAGTACTGTAATTGTGCAAACAAAGCCTGAGATGCAGCCTTGTGTTCCCGTTGCTTCTATTGGAGAGTCCACGTGCCATGACACACGTACTCTAAGAGCTCAACAGTATAATTGTTTTAATGGTTTGTTGAATATTTACTGGTTATTATAGCGTAAATACTAAAAATAGTCATTTTCAAAGTCTTTTTCTGACTTTGGGCTCAAACCCCGCTTACAGACCCGACCTTAGAGCACAGGAAGTATGGTTTTTGTATAAATAATTGCTGCTGTGGAGTCAAACCTCATTTTGTTTGAATGAGAAAATGTGTACAAGGATTGGCTGAAATATTTTTTTTAAAAAAAAGTAATTTAAAATGGGGGGGGGGATTCTATTTACAACCCCAATTCCGAAATTTTTGGGACGAAGTGTAAATTCTGAATAAAATCAAAATGCAATGACTTTCAGATCACATGAGCCAAAATGTTATTTACAATGGAACATAGTTTCAACATTTGAAATGTTATCTGAGACATTTTACATTTTTATCCACAAAACAAGCTTATTTCAAATTTTTCCGGCTGCAACAGGTCTCAAAAAAGTTGGCAGACAGGCAAAAAAAAAGGACTGAAAAAGCAATTAATAAGAGAATCAGCTGAAAGACCATGTAGCAAGTAATTAAGTCAACTGGCATCAGGTGTGTAACATGATTGGCAATAAAAGTGATGTCTTTGAGAGGCTGAGTCTCTCAGAAGTAAAGGCTCTCCAACTTCTGAAAAAATTGTGGAATACTTTAAAAACATTTTATGGTTCTGTGCTTTGATGTCATGCCTTATGTTTATTCTTTTTGTTTCATATACATTCTGGTTTTCTGTTCTTGCCATTTTAGTTTTCATTGCACTTCTCTCCCCTGTCTTGTGATCAGTTGGTTCAGGCCGTCTTCCCAATCTGTGTGCTTACCTGCTTCGGGTGATTTCAATGGTTTCTAGTGTTTCATATTATTACTTCAATTCTCGTTTACTTCCTTCACCTTGCTCTCCTAGATTACTAACAATACAAACGTTTGTATTGTGTATCATAGTCTACTAACTTAACTAATCCATGTATATACTTTTGTATTACTAACTTACTAATGAATAGTTTGGTTAGTTTGTAAAGCTGCACCTCTACTAATTATTACTAATTCAATCTCAGCAATAGCCCTGTTCTGGTCTCCGCCTCTTGCTTAGCTTTCTCTGCCTCATCCTGCGTTTCCGCGAGATTTCTCGCACGTGCTTAATTAATTTCCTGCACTCAATATCTGTTCACTTAAAACTCCTTGACCGGAGCTGTTTATCTGTCATAGGTCTTCTGCGTTGATCCCGACTGGGTCTTGGCTTTTGCCAGTGGTTTTGGCTTAGGACTTCGCCATGTGTGCTTACCTCTGTAATTAGTTCTCATCCGATTCACCTGTTCCCTGCATAGCATGTGACTTCCCTTGTGTTTATTTAGAGTCGTCACTGCTGTTCAGCCCTTGTCAGGACATTGATCATTATTCTTTTATGCAGAGCTCCTTGTCTGCCAATTGATTATTGTTTCTTCACAGCTGTTTCGCCCGACCTTAATATTGCTGAGCCCTTCTTTTCTTGTTTTGGATTTTTGGACCTATTTTCTGTACGACCACGATTACTGTTTTGGATGCCCTGTATATGACCCTCTGTTCTGGATTTTGACTACGATTTTGGCTTGCTCTCTATGTACTGTCGCACACCTGCTTTTCTGGTTTTGACCCCTGCCTGTCCAGTCGACTTCGCTTTTTGGATTTTGTTTTCAATAAAGGCTTACAATTTTGGAATTCCTGTTCTCGCGAGTGGTTCCTGAACGCACCGTGACAAAACAATTTTCCTCAACGTCAAATTGCAAAGGCTTTGAAGGTCTTATCATCGACAGAGCATAACATCATCAAAAGATTCAGAGAAACTGGAAAAATCTCTGCGTAAGGGACAAGGCCATAGACCTTTACTTGATGCCCGTGATCTTTGGGCCCTCAGACACCACTGCATCACGCACTGATATGACTCTGTCATTGACATTACTAAACGGGCCCAGGAATACTTCAAGAAAACACTGTCTGTAAACACAGTCTGTTGTGCCATCCACAGATGCCACCTATAACTCTATCATGCAAAGAGGAAGCCATTGTTGAGCATGATCCAGAAGCGCCGCCATGTTTGGTGGGCCCAGGCTCATTTAAAATGGACTGAAGCAAAGTCCACTGGACTGTAGCAAAGCAACTTGGAAGTTTTAAAAGCACAATGCATGCTGAAAGGTATATTAAGGTTTTAGAGCAACATACAGTATGCTCCCCTCCAGATGACATCTATTTCAGGAAAGGCCTTGTGTATTTCAGCAGGACAATGCAAAACCACATACTGCGGCTATTTCAACAGCATGGCTTCATAGTAGAAGTGTCTGTGTGCTGAACTGGCCTTCCTGCAGTCCTGATCTTTCACTGATTGAGAGCATTTGGCGCATATTTAAACAAAAAGTCTCCAGCGGCTAGAAGGCTGTATTAAACAAGAGTAGGATCAAATTCCAATGGCTAAACTCAAGAAACCTGTCTCCTCAGTGCCCAGACGCCTCCACTCTGTGTTTAAAAAGAAGAGGGGATGCTACACCATGGTAAACAGGCCTCTGTCCCAACTTTTTTGAGACCTATGGCTGCCATCAAAATTGAAATGAGGTCATTTTATGGATAAAATTGTAAAATTTGTGTTTCAACATTTGCCAGGTTATCTCTGTTCTAAATTCAAAATACTGGCTGGTGTGATTTGAAACTCATTGCGTTTTGAATCGATTCACAATTTCACACTTTGTCCCAACTATTTCGGGATTGTGGTTATAGATGGAATGTCTGCCAGTTGTGACACATGAAATTAAATTAGTTTTACAGTGAGGTTCCTGTTTGGCACACAGTGACCAAAAAGGTGCCCGAACTGCCATTTGGAGACGCCACCTACACATTCCGGAACTAAAACCTCTCTAATTTTGCTCTGATTTACTTTATTAGAATAAACTTTGGCATAGATAATGCTGTAATTTTTTTTTCCAAATCAACAAAGTGATTGCAGTCATTTCATTTTGGGCATGTGATTTTCAAGCCGGAGGCTCAGGGCTTAAGAGGTTAACAGTGCTTTAAGCAGATGTGCCAAAATAAAACGCCTGATAGGCTATTACCACTCTGGCTCCTTTCTCAAGCTTTTTGTATGTAATAAGTGCAGAAGGAAAACCTATGCTTTTGGTAGTTTTCAACTCTGCTAATTATACTGAGCAACAAAAGAAACGCAAGTTAGCTAGATAGTGAATGTACTCTTATGGTTACTCAGTCAAAGTGACCGCAAAATAGAGAAAAGTTTGATGAAATTGGTGTAAATGTGCACACGCGAGTAATAAATTAGATTTTCTAAAATAAGTACGCGCAAACTTATTTTCCAGTCTGCTTTTAATTAACGTGCGTTTCTTTTGTTGTTCAGTTTATTTCATGTATATTTTATCAGGGTAAGCGGAGGTAGGCAGAGAAGGAAAATATTTTCCTTTTGATCACTATATCGAAAAGTTTGAGAATGTATCGCAGAATATCTATGAATATGAGCAGTGTGGAGCATCAACCAGTCATTTTTAGTACTTTAATCCCTGTTAAGACTGTCAAATTCAGATGCATTAAACATGTATTCATTTACAAGCAGATATGTCAGTCACCATAAAATCAGTGATTAGTGACATGAAAGAGTTCGTCATGTTCAAGGCTTGTTCTGTCCGCTGTCTTTCCCTCAAATAACTGTCTCTCCCCCTTGATTTTCATTTGACTCTTCTTGCTTCTCTTCCTGGGAAGTTCTTGGCACTTAAGCCATCTTTTCAGTTGTTTTAAATTGTAACATTCCACATCATTGTAAGCTGTGCCCGTGGACCCTTGCCAGTTGTTTATAGGATCTGATGTTTAATATGATCGCTCCTTGCTCATTAACAGTGATTGTGATAAAGCTGTTTCTAATGTCTGAGATCTGGGTTGATTGGAGAAACGTGACGTCTTGCATGACACAATCGGTGTGGAGCACCATTGACTAAAAATTAGGCAGGGACTTTTGTGGTGAAACTAATGTCACTCAGCTTCCCAGCTCAAAATTAGTTTTGCATTAATTTTGAAAGGCTTCATTTTAAGCTTGTTTCAACATGCGCTTTTGATAATTTGCAGTAATGTCAGTGAACTCAATAAAGATGGTTTTGAAATCCTGGGTTATGGTTACGAAAACATGAACTGTGAGTATATCAGAGCAAAATAATGTCTTGCATTCAGTCTGTTCTCCCATCTGTTTTTCATCTTTATTTGATGTCACAGCAGCAGCGTCGGTGTGGTAAAAGTCTGGGTATTGTGGGAAAGATACAGATGATTGCATGGTGACAGGCAGAGCAAAACCGACAGTGTTGTGACTCATGGACCAGCAGCAATCAATATCTTTCCGGAACCTCTCATGCCCTCACTCGTTCGCCACGCAGCCAGATAACATTTTCATATGCATTGAAATGATTTCTTTCAAAGAAGTCATTAATTTCAAGGCATTTCTCTGCAGCACTCTGCACAAGTGAGCTTAATCCTCCTCTCTGCGATCCTCCACATCAGCAGTCCCCCCCAAACCAACAGCAGCTCCAGTCCCAGCATGTTGAAACACATCCCCCGGTGCATCTTAAATAGGAACTCTGATTAACCTGCTCCTTGAGAAGCAGCATTTCTCAAGGTCCAGCGGTATGAATCTGATTATGGTTTAGGTGTGCTTCAAAATAAATGTTGCATCTAAAATGCATGGATGCTCATGTAAATATTTTTTCTCTTTTATTCGCGGAACGCATATATTTACTTTGCATAAAATGTCATAATAAAGGTGCATATACTGAACCTATTTCTGTATCCTGCACTTTTCTTGTGTTATTGTATGGAACTGTTTGTGTTATTGAAGGACCTTAAGATTTGGACATATACCACACTCACTTAAGCCTGCCCCAGACGGAGCAACTTTGCCTGAGGCAAGTGACACGCGTTTATACTGCATCAGGCAATGCTGCAATGTGTGGGGATGGTTTTTGCTGCGTAACTTCATCGCGTGACAGTGCTGCAGCGTATCTAGCATGCTAGATATTTTCACGTCACGCAAGGAAGTTGCACCGTCTGGGGCAGGCTTTATATACAACAACAGCTTCATCTTTTTTATGCGCCTGACCTCAAAGAGTCAGTCGGGGGCATTATGTTTTCATCCCTTCCGTCTATCCGTCCAGGCATCCTGTCATAAACTTTTACTTTGTCGCACTCTAACGTGAACACCGCTCAACAGAGGTTTATGATTTTTGGTGGAGTGAATGGTCATACATAGAGGATGATGCCTATAGATTTTTAGCTTGCTCCACCAACCAATATGGCCGCCACAGCAGCCATCTTGAAATCCTTTGTTGCGCTCTAACGTGAACACCGCTCGACAGAGGTTTATGATTTTTGTTGGGGTGAATGGTTGTATATAGGGGACAATGCCTGTCAATTTTGACCTTGCTTTGCCAACCAATATGGCTGCCACAGCAGCCATCGTGAAAGCCTTTGTCGCTCTAACGTGAACACTGCTCGACAGAGGTTTATGAGTTTTTGGTGGGGTGAATGGTCATACATAGGGAATGATGCCTGTCGATTTTCAGCATGCTCCGCCAACTAATATGGCTGCCACAGCAGGCATCTTGAAATCCCTTATCACGCTCTAACGTGAACACGGCTTGATGGAGGTTTATGATTTTTGTTGGCGTGAATGGTCATACATAGAGGACGATGCCTATCGATTTTGAGCTCGTTCTGCCCGCCAATATGGCTGCCACAGCAGCCATCTTGAAATCCTTTGTCGCGCTGTAACATGAACACCGCTCAATGGAGTTTTATGATTTTTAGTGGGGTGCTGTGGCAGCTATCTTGAAATCTTTTAGTGGACTCGCCAGAGAGTTTTCCTTTTTGGTGACCTGAATGGTCATACATAGCAGATGATACCTAACACTCGCTTTCTGTACATATTCTTCAACTGTTTCAGTTGGGGGCACATACCACACCTTGCGTTGCTCTCGTCTTGATTTTAACCCCTTTCTGCAGATGTAGATGCCTGCGTCTATAGACCTGCAAATTTAAGCACGCTGTTACTGTACTCGATCATTAGATGGCACCCCCGGATCAGTTATTGAATGTTCACAAGCAAGCAGACCTTGAACGCGGTTCTGAATATGGGGAAGTTCACTCCACTCCCTGCTATTCAAGAGCTGCATGAATTACACTCCTCAGCTAAGCCTGATGTGCAAACTGGTCAGTATAGTATCGATCCAGCAGTTTAAAAAAACGATATCTTGACACACAAAAATCGTTATCCTCAGTAGCAACCAGTTTAGCCACAGTGAGCCAACAGTATTCCAATTAGTGGTTCAGAAAAATCAGTTTTCTGAGACAAAAAAATCGACATGATATTGATTCTCTCACATTCTACTGTCAATTACAGTCGTCACATACAAAAAAATTCTTAGTTTCCTACCGTGGATTTATGCGTAGATTCCTTCATTGACGAATTCAGCGCTTCCTTATATCCACCAGAGTACTGGCGTTGATAGGCAAGCACTCAATCATACACTCAGGCTCTTCTGCATAATTGTAGAGTTACACTTCATGCCCTCGTGAAGCTTCCCTGGTAACAATGTATTGATTGGCTCATTTCTTATCCAATTCCCGAGAGTTTAAAAGTTCTACAGTAACCGAAACACATTGATTGGACAAACACTGAGCAGACAAGCCTATGCGTATCAGCAGGCTCGGTTGTATCCTGTCTACTTTGTGCACATTAGGCGGCTGAAATTGACGCGATTTATAGAAAACTCGTTTGCAAAACTGGCCTTGAAGTGTTCAGTTACATTTACAGGATTTAAATGAGATAAGGACACGGTCAATTGGAATTATTTCGAATGAAACAGGACCGGAGGGTTCCTGCTACTGGATACATCGGTCTCTGGAGGAGGGATTTATGAAAAAGGTGAGGCTGCTACTTTTGTTTTTTTTGTTTTTTTTTTAATGTATACGTACTCAACAAAATCGAATGTCGTGGTTTTTTTCCTGTTTAAAACACCAACTGCCTGTCCATTTGGGTGGACCCCCTGGTACGTTCATTGCACGTTTCTATTGAATCCAGGGAGGCAATGGATTGTTCCCTGAAAGTGGAGTGTCTGTTCTGTTAAAATAAGGTATATTTCAGAATTCAGATATTACTGAGTTAGTGAGTTGCACTTCCCTCATAAGTGCTGAAATGGGTTTGTGAGCTTACAAGAGGGGACTGGTAGCTTCCAGTACAGGGTGAATGTTCTGACCATATAATAAGCAGTTTATTTAATGCATGTTTGTGTTGGCTTGGGTGACTTGAAGACAACTGGCCAAAACTCTAAACTTTATTATGGACAAAAGGCATGTTTTGTGTTTGGAGAGGTTACTGGTGACCACTGATATTCAACTGCACTGAGATTGATAAATTTATTCTAAACTCAACCAGAAAATCATTTGTTCATATTAAATTTCATGCCTTGAAACTTTGTTTGTGTTAAACATGATTTTTTAATGATTTGACAGCACATCGTTTTGAGACTTTGGGGAGACACTTGGATAGCTGTATAATTTGGCTAATAGCATGAAGGTAATCTAGAATGTAATGTTGAAGATGAATTCTACTTGTGGTCAAGGAGTTCATGATACCAGAAATGTATAGTTTGAAGCCCCGGCAGTTTTTCAATCCTCAGAAATATTTTTTTTTGCAATTTCAATGGTGAATTCCCATGAAGATTTTTTATGTTTGCAGCTCATTTTCTCTACCAAAATCATGAAAATAGACTGAAATACAATGTAATGCTAAATGCTGTAAGTGTCTTTTCTGAATTGAGCCACAATTCCTCTTCCTCTTTATGAAGCTTAAATCTTGAATTATACAGCATTAAAGTGGGTAACCCATAAATAGCCAAATTTGGCTTCTGCACAAAGGGGTGAAAGGAGCTGCATAATGATTACTGCACATCCTCAGAACTTTGAAAACTGTCATCTCAACACAGTGAATCTGGTCAACTGCAAGACATAATTTTATTCCATCCTTGCCAATCTGTCTTTATTTTGCATCGCATTTATATATTTTAATTACTCAGACATTGTGGTTTTTATATTTGGGAGTTTTCTATGGAAATTTTAGCATTCACAGTGCTATTTTAGCACTGTAGCCAAAGGATGAGGAATGTACGCTGGTTTGGCAACCACCAGTAACGATCATTGAAGAAGTAGAGGATAAAAACTATATATGTCTGCCCAAGGCCAGAAACAAAGCAACTCCAACTGAGTCTGCAATTCAGGGGATCCATTCACAATTAAAATGGCTGTGGCAATCTGATCACTGCAGTAGTTGAAAAATGTGAATATGAGAATGACTACATTTTAAATTTTTTACTATAAAAAACAACCGCAAAGACAAATAAATCTCAATTGTGGGAAGTGACATTTTTTGGATTTCATTCTGTCAATATTTAACATGAATATATGTAGGGGACTACATTAGATGATTACATTTTTTATTGAAATGGATGGATGCATATTTTCTGTTCATACAATGGACAACATCATTCCACTTGCTTTTGCTGAGATTTATGGGAAACATGATGACCAATGAAACTGACCTCTGTAAAAATGCAGTCTTCTGAGAACAAACACAAAAATAGGACAAAATAAAAGAAGGAGAGTGGGAGATGAGGCGAGGGTATTACTGCCTAAAGTAAATTAAAATTTTTGTGGTAAATAGAACCCTTGAAGAACATTACCATGGTATCTAGCTAATTTAGCTAATTAACCAACTTTTACTTTTAACTATAACCCCAGTTCTGAAATAGTTGGGGCGAAGTGTAAATTGTGAATAAAATCAAAATGCAATGACTTTCAGATCATATGAGCCAATATGTTATTTATAATAGAACATATATAACATTTCAAATGTTGAAACTGAGATATTTTTACATTTCTATCCACAAAATGAGCTAATTTCAAATTTTCTGGCTGCAACAGGTCTCAAAAAAGTTGCGGCACAGGCAAAAAAGGGCTGAAAATATAATTAATATATAAGAGAATCAGCTAAAATAATATTTTGCTAGTAATTACATTAACTGGCTTCAGGTGTGAAACATGATTGGCTATAGAAGGGATGTCTTAGAGAGGCTGAGTCTCTCAGAAGTAAAGATGGCCAGAGGCTCTCCAACCTGTGAAGGTTTGGGTAAAAAAAAAATTGTGGAATACTTTAAAAACAATGTTCCTCAACGTCAAATTACAAAGGCTTTGAAGGTCTCGTCATCCACAGTGCAAAACATCAAAATATTCAGAGAAACTGGAAAAATCTCTGTACGTAAGGGACAAGGCCGAAGACCTTCACTGAATGCCCGTAATCTTAGGGCCCTCAAACACCACTGCATCACTCACCGGTGATTCTATCATGATCCAGATGCGTTTTAAAATGTGGTAAAGTGTCCTGTGGTTAGATGAGTCCAAATTTGACATTCTTGTTGGAAATCGTGGGTGTTGTGTCCTCTGGGCTAAAGAGGAGAAAGACCACCCCTCCTGTTACCAGTGTTCAGTTCAAAAGACAGCATCTCTGATGGTATGGGGATGCATTAGTGCATACGGTGTGGGACACTTGCATGTTTTAAAAAGCACCACTAATGCTGAAATGTATATAAAGGTTTTAGAGCAACATATGCTCCCCCCAGATGACATCTATTCCAAAGAAGGCCTTGTGTAATTCAGCAGGACAATGCACTACCACGTATTGCAGCAATTACAACAGCATGGCTTCATAGTAGTAGAGTCAGTGTGCAGACCTGCCTGCAGTCCTGAGCTTTCACCGATTGAGAACATTGAGAACAATGCACTACCACGTATTGCAGCAATTACAACAGCATGGCTTCATAATAGTAGAGTCAGTGTGCAGACCTGCCTGCAGTCCTGAGCTTTCACCGATTGAGAACATTTGACACATAATTAAATGAAAAGTCCACCAAAGGAGACCCAAAGCTCTCCAGCAGCTGGAAGCCAAAAGAGTGGGATCAAAGTCAAATGGCAAAACACAAGAAACTTGCCTCCTCAATGCCTCCAATCTGTGTTAGAAAGAAGAGGGGGGCAGCCCAGTAGCTCATCGGTATTGGCACGCATACCATATGGGCTATGTCCTTCCAGCGGCGACCTGGGTTCGATTCCTGCTTGGGTCATTTGCTGCATGTCTTCCCCCATTCTTCTCCCCAGCTTTCCTGTCTCTCTACACTGTATAACTGTCAAATAGGGGAAAAATTCCCAACAAATAATCTTTATATAAAAGAAGAGGGAATGTTACACCATGGTAAAAATTCCCTGTCCCAACTTTTTTGAGACCTGTAGAAGCTGTCAAATTTCAAATTAGCTCATTTTGTGGATAAGATTGTAAAATTTCTCAGTTTCAACATTTGCTATGTTATCTCTGTTCTATTGTGAATAAAATACTGGCTGGTGTGATTTCAAAGTCATTGGGGTCTAATTTCGTAGACCGGGCGCAGGCGCGGCAAATGGGGGGTGCGTCCAGCCGTATGTTGCAATTTCGTGCCCGGCATAGCCTGGCGCCAGTACTCCTCTGTCCCGCCTTCCAGCACAAGTTGGCAAAGAAGGCGTGTTTGGGTATAACACAGCTGAGTCAAATATTGCTCATTGGGAAGAGAAACGATGGATAGCGGGTTCCTATTATTACAGCCTGTTGCTGCTTAAAATTTTGGGATTAACATGCATGGACAACAATGCAAGATACGTTACACATTCATTTTCAATATTTGATCTTAACTCAGTACAAGATCATAGCAATCAGGCTGTATTCCTTTCCCCCACTAAAAACGATAAAACCTAAGTGACAATAATAGTAGCCTAGTGTTAAGCCGCTTGCACACTGGACGCAAAATGAATTTTTCGCTCAACAGATTGCATTGAAAGCAGTGTCTTGTGTCCGAAAGTCTGACAGGGTTCTAATATATCTTTGTGTCCGACAGTCTATTATTGTTTTTAATTTCTTCAAATCTACTGACTCTTTAAGATATTAAACGTGAATGTTTTGATAAGAGGGCTCAGTTCTTAAGATGAGTACCGAAAATTTCAATCAATGTTTTGTTAAAGCTCTGCTCTAGAAAGTGAGTCGACATGCTCGAGACAATCTACAATGCCTCCGTGTCTGACAGCCAAAAAAAAAAGGAGGACGATTAGAACAGATTGATAACGAAATAAAGAATAAAAAGAAGCATTTTAACAACAGAACACCCAACGAACACTGCGATTAATTTATTTGCGGGTCATCTTTTTTGGATGTTGTTAGTTGGTGATGTGTATATATATTTTTATTCTTTATTCCGTTATAAATCTGTTCTCATATCAATACTTTTATTTTTGGCTGGGTGCCGGACATGGAGTATTTAGCGTTTTGCGTCGGACAGTCTTGATCGTGCATGCGATAATTTATTCACACTGTCAATGGTCACGGAATTGATTTGCTCTCTGATTGCAAGCACTATTTTATCTCTGCTGTGGAAATAAAGCGTGAATCTGTTCGATCCATCTGACTAATTTTCAAAAGAAAGACCGAATAAAGACTGTTGTATATCTTCAAAGAAAGAAAACAGACAAATAAAAAGACCAAGAAAAGTCGATAGCTCTTTGCGTTGACTTTGACCAAATCAGTTGTGCGAAAAATTTGTTTCGCGTCCAGTGTGCTAGCGGCTTTACCAAGCATAGAACGCAAGCATTATATATGCACTGCCAGATGCCGAGGCAGTTTGTGTTTGGCTGAGAAAGATATGAAGTCGTTAATTTGCATCATTGATTCAGTTGCGTTGATCAAGTCAGGTCGAGTTTCCATCACACGTGCCAACCGCCTTTGATCTGACATCAGGACAATATGATACAGATACTATAACTTATGGGCTGATTCAGATAGTTACATTAAACAGTGGTTGCTGTAATTATTTACTGTATTGAATTGTGCCTGACATTCTGGAAACCTGCCTGTGAGATTTCGGTGACGTGTGCGCACTGCACGCCGGTCAGCCAAATTACCACTGCACAGAAAGAGAACCAGGTTGGAGCTGGTGAGCTTTCTGCGCAACTGCAGTGAAGAATTTTTCAACGAAATTGTCACTGCGTCTTGATGAATAGGTGACACCTCCCCCGACTACGCCACCACACCCATCTCGGCGCACGTTCGTATGCGCATGGTGTTGCACCTCATGAAATTACCACTGCGTGGGCTGCGCCACGCTTCGCCACCTGCGCTGCGCCAAGAAATTAGAGCCCATTGTGTTTTGATTTTATTCACAATTTACACTTTGTCCCAACTATTTCGGAATTGGGGTTGTACTTTATTGTTTCCAGCTCGACTATTTTGCCTATGCAAGACATAAGGCAACTGGATCTGAGGGCCTAGCTTGCATACAGTTTCTGTTTTAAGTCCAAATGGATTTAAATGATTTAAAGTGCACCTTACTTAATCTTTCATCATTTTAATGTTGTATTGTGAATAAAATAGTTTTTATGTGCATAAAAAGGTTTGTGTTGTTATGGCCCCAATTTGTTATTATATTTACAACACAATAGCAACAGCAACAGCAAGGGATGACAGACACAATTTAAAAACTTAAACGCATTTAATTAACAAACGAAGACTAACACTAACCTACAACTAAGACCAGGATTGATTAGAGAAAAAAAACTGAAATATTTACAGTCCTTGTGGGTTTCCTGGTGATGTGCTGGGTGAGGAAAAACGTCCTAACACAGGCAAAAATCCACAAAAGAAACTTCACAGGTCTTGAACAGAATGACAGGTCTGGTCACATTTATCCTTCTCCTTTACTGTCTCAATTCTACTCCTTATATACTCTTTTGCAGACCCCACCCACATTTAGACCTTTTTTTTTTTTTTTAATTTTTGGGGACTTGCCCTAGACATGTCTGAAACATGTCCAAACATAGCTCCAGTCTGAGCTGAAATAAAAAAAAAAAGGTAATTACTGCCATCTAGTGGCCTATATTCACATTACACCTCCATTCCAAAAGGGAAAAATTTTGACTCATAAAGGCAAAATTTTTCTTTTCAATACAAAATGGTTAAGTGGACACTTGTCTATATGTACATATCATACAATATTCAAATAAACACGTGATATAGATATATACATATTCAAACACGGGATAAGCAATCAGCAATTACATTGTCTGTACCCTTCACATGCTTAATTTCCAAGTCAAACTCCTGTAAAATCAAACTCCAATTCAACAATCTCCGATTCTTGTTTTTCATCTTACTCAAAAACATTAACGGATTGTGGTCTGTGTACACAACCATTGGCTTTTGCCCTGTACAAACATAAACATCAAAGTGTTGTAAAGATAGAACCAGAGCCAACAGCTCCTTCTCTATTGTGGAATAGTTCCTTTGGTGGGGATTGAAGTTCCTGGAGAAGTATGCCATGGGATGCTTAATGTCATCAGAGTCACTTCTCTGTAGCAGCACAGATCCACAAGCTTGGTCGCTAGCATCGACCGCGATGGAGAACGGTTTGTTGAAGTCAGGAGATTTGAGCACGGGGAAGTGACACAGCAGAGACTTCAGGCGATCGAAGGCTCTCTGGCATGCATCATCCCAAGTGAACTTTACGCCTTTCTTCAGATGGTTAGTTAGACTGAGAGCAATCTCAGCAAAGTTCTTGCAGAACTTGCGGTAGTACCCGATCATTCCAAGGAAGCGGCGCAAAGCTTTTTTGTTGTCAGGAACTGGAAAGTCCATGATGGCTTGGACTTTAGCATTTATGGGTGACACCTTACCCTGGCCTATGACATAGCCAAGATAGGTGACAGTAGCACAACCAAAGTCACTCTTGTTCAGGTTAACAGTCAGGTTAGCCTGGGTCAGGCGCTGGAACAACATCTCTACATCTTTTAGATGTTCTTCCCAGGAGTCACTCCATGTAATCAGGTCATCGATGTTTGCACCCGTGTGTGGCAATCCGGCGATTGGAAACTGTATCATCCTTTGGAATGTGGCTGGGGCATTTTTCATCCCAAAGGGTAGGACTTCATACTGGTTCAACCCAGATGGTGTGGCCAAAGCAGAGATGCTCTTGGTCCTCTCAGTTAAAGGCACACACCAATAACCCTTCAATAAATCAATCTTGGTCAGAAACTTTGCTTGCCCTACTCTATCAATACAATCATCAATCCTAGGTATTGGAAACACATCAGTTCTAGTTACAGCATTGACTTTGCGATAATCTGTACAGAATCTAGTACTTCCATCAGGTTTTGGAACTAGCACACAGAGTGAACTCCAATCTGAGTTTGAGGGTCTGATAATATCATGTTCTAACATGTACTCAACCTCTTTCTCAGCAATCTTTCTCTTTTCAGGACTCATCCGGTACGGATGCTGTTTTATTGGTTTGGCATCACCAACATCTACATCATGAGCGGCTATAGAAACTCTCTTTGGAACATCAGGAAACAGATCCTCATATTTCTTGATCAACCTCTCAAACTGATCTCTCTGTGAGGGTTCTAAGTGCTGGAGTTTTACATCAAGATTTTGCAACACTTCAGAATTTGACAATTTACATGAAAGAACTTCAGCTTTAATTCTAGGTTCATCATCTTGAAACTCCCCCTCATCTTCACAATTCTCGGCCATAGGAGAATCTGAAGTGACAGCTGCAACCCTAGCATTTCTGTCATGATAAGGCTTCAGCACGTTAATGTGACACAATTGTTTTGGTTTTCTCCTATCTGGAGTCTTCACAATGTAATTGAGATCATTGAGTTTTGTCAGAATTTCAAAAGGACCATGAAATCTAGCCTGCAATGGATTGGACTGCATGGGAAACAACACAAGGACCTTGTCTCCTGGTTTAAACTCACGGCTTCTAGCCTTATGATCATACCAAGTTTTCATTTTTCCCTGACTTGATTTCAAGTTCTCTTTGGCTAGGTCACAAGCAGCATGCAATCTGTCCTTGAACTTGCTAACATAGTCTAACAGACTGATGTGCGGCTCTTCCTCTTGCCATTGTTCACTCAATAATAGCAAAGGTCCTCTCAGTTCATGACCAAACACTAGCTCAAATGGAATGAATCCAGTAGACTCCTGCACTGCTTCTCTAGCTGCAAACAACAGCAAATGAACACCTTCATCCCAGTCTTTCTCATGGTCATAACAATAAGTCCTCATCATTGTCTTGAGAGTGGAATGAAACCGCTCTAAGGCACCCTGACTTTCTGGATGATAGGCACTAGAAAGAATCTGCTTTGCACCTAGTTCATACACAACCCGCTGAAACAACCCTGAAGTGAAATTGCTACCTTGGTCTGACTGAATTTCTCTGGGAAGGCCAAACAACGTGAAGAACTTTATCAAAGCCTTCGAGATTGCAGTTGCCTTGATGTTACGTAGAGGTATGGCTTCGGGGAATCTGGTAGATGCACACATGATTGTCAACAAGTACTGATTTCCAGATCTAGTCTTGGGTAATGGACCAACACAATCAACAATGACCTTAGAGAATGGCTCCCCAAATGCTGGGATAGGCTGCAATGGAGCTACTGGTGGGTCTAACTGGTGTTTTCCAACTACCTGACAAGTGTGACAGGTTTTGCAAAAGTTGGAAACGTCTTTCCGAAGCCCAGGCCAAAAGAAGTGTTTCATGATCTTATCAACAGTCTTGTTAACACTAAGATGACCTCCTAAAGGTAAACTATGAGCCATTGTTAAGATCTCATTCCTGTAGACCTTCGGAACAACAATTTGCCTGACCACTGCCCAATCTGCATTAGCAGGGATATCAGGAGGGCACCACTTCCGCATCAACACACCATCCTTGAGATAAAGAAATAGACGCAATTCCAGTTGGGTATTATCAGGAAGGGCTCTCCTCCTTAGTGCACAAATTTCAGGATCATTAGTTTGCTCCTCAATCAACCGCTTTCCGGACAGAGACAAGTCTCCAGACACATCAGAATCACCAAACCCATCTGCCTGGCTGAACAATGAACTGATAAAAGTGTCTGATAAGTTCTCAAATGGAGAAACCATAGTAGGCCAATCAGAGTCATGAGGCAAACCACCTGAGTCCTGACTATTCAATGTGCTGGACGGCACCACAACATCATCTTCTTTAGCCTTCTTGGCCATAGCACGAGTCACTGCGCAAGAAGGATACAGAGATGGGTCCTCATCCCCATCTTCAGTGCTCGGCTGTGAAGTAAGATGTACAGGGGGAACTACTTTGCCCCCAGCCAGGTCATTGCCTAGCAACAGAGAAACACCCTTTATAGGTAGACTTGACATAAGTCCCACCTTTACCTGTCCTGTAACTAAATCTGACTTAAAGAATATAGAGCGCAGGGGTACAGATACAGTCCTCCCTTCAATACCCTGTACAAGTATGAAATCCCCTGAAGCGGTCTCATCACGTAACTCCAAGGAGTCCATCAACAAAAGTGACTGAGAAGCTCCGGTATCCCTTAGGATATATATGGGGACAGAAGTAGTATGCTCATTCAGAGCCACAAATCCCTCTGACACAAATGGAAGAAATTCCTCCCTCACAAAGTCTGCAGTATCAGGCTTTTTAGCCCCACAAGAAGCAGGCAATTTAGCAGATCGGTTATCTACTACAGGGGTTTCTAACCTTGTTTTCACAAAGGCATTTGGTTTGGTATCCTTTTCTTTTTCTTTCTTAGCTTTAAGGAACCAACAGTTAGTTGTGACATGGCCAGATTTCTTGCAATAACTGCAAACTAGACCACTTTTGTCACTGTCAGCTTTCACACTTTGATCAGACCTGTTACTGGATTTCTGAGCACCATCACCAGATTTGTCTTTGGGTGAGGAATCTTGGGTATCACCGTAACCCTTTTTCTGAAATTGGGACCATCTATTGTTACTGCTAGACTGAAATTTGGACTTATGTGTGAGAACATATTCATCTGCAAATTTGGCAGATGATTGCAAATTCAGTGCTTGCTTCTCATTAAGGTAGGTCTTAACATCATCCTTAACACAGTTCTTGAATTCTTCAACTAACACCATCTCTTTTAGTGAGTTGAAATCATCCTTGACCTCCATAGAAGTACACCAGCACTCAAAGCAAACCTTGTTCTCATTAGCAAATTCCACAGAAGTCTGATTTTCAGATTTCTTCAGACCTCTGAATTTCTGTCGGTAAGCCTCTGGAACCAACTCATAAGCTCTCAAAATAACCTTTTTGACAACCTCATAATCAGAGGAATCATCTGCAGACAAAGCCGAATAGGCTTGTTGAGCTTTACCCTTGAGGACAGTTTGCAACATCAGAGGCCAGTGTTCCTTTGGCCACTGGCAACTCTTTGCTACCTTTTCAAAACACTGGAAATAGTTGTCAACATCCTTTTCTGCAAATGGAGGCACCAGTTTTACCTCCTGGCTAGCCCGAAATTTATTTTCTGTTGCTATTTTTATTTTTAGTTGCTTCATTTGGAGTCTTTCTTCTCTATCGAATTTCTCAAATTCAAAATCTCTCTGTCTGGCAAATTTTTCTAACTCAAACTGTCTTTGTTTTTCTTTTTCTTCCCTTTCAAATTCTCTTTGTTTTTCTTTTTCCTCCCTTTCAATCTCCAGCATTTTTAATTCAAGTTCCATTTCTATATTTGGATTTTCCACCGGAAACTGTTCCAGATCTCCTGGTGCAAACACATTTTCATCAATGTAATATTCAACTATCTCTCTAGCCAGTCTTTCTTTTCGCATGGCTGGTTTTACCTCTGTCAGCTCTAAATTTCTGCAAATTTCTAGCAGTTCTGTCTTTTTAAAAGACTTCAAAGCCTCAACGGTAGGTGATGCCAAGAAATCATCCATTGCTGATGTTGATCTGTCAATATATTTATATAGGAAAATTCAAAACAACAATTTTACAATTTGAAATGTTAGATTTTCAATAAATTACTCACACAATGGTCTATCCCGGACAAGCCCCCAATTTGTTATGGCCCCAATTTGTTATTATATTTACAACACAATAGCAACAGCAACAGCAAGGGATGACAGTCACAATTTAAAAACTTAAACGCATTTAATTAACAAACAAAGACTAACACTAACCTACAACTAAGACCAAGATTGATTAGAGAAAAAAAACTGAAATATTTACAGTCCTTGTGGGTTTCCTGGTGATGTGCTGGGTGAGGAAAAACGTCCTAACACGGGCAAAAATCCACAAAAGAAACTTCACAGGTCTTGAACAGAATGACAGGTCTGGTCACATTTATCCTTCTCCTTGCAATTTCTCCTACTACTTTACTGTCTCAATTCTACTCCTTATATACTCTTTTGCGGACCCCACCCACATTTAGACCCTTTTTTAATTTTTTTATTTTCGGGGACTTGCCCTAGACATGTCTGAAACATGTCCAAACATAGCTCCAGCCTGAGCTGAAATAAAAAAAAAGGTAAATACTGCCATCTAGTTGCCTATATTCACATTACAGTGTCAGAAGAAAAAAAAAAGATCATATCCAGAAGAAGCGCTTTCTGCCGCAAAACACACTGCTCTGGAGCTGACTGAAACAGCCCAATAGCTTCTGGCCGTTTTTTTTCGGCAGTAGGTGATTTAACCATTTGAATTTTTTGTGCCAAGCGGATAGTTTGCCTCGGCCTTGAATCACAGTTACGCTCGCAAGGCTACACCGGTATTTGTTTCTCAAGCTCATTTACATTCAGTAACGGAAATCCATTTATGGTAAGGGGCGAGACATTTTCCGACACACGCACAAATGGCGGAACAATCTCAAACGAATGATCAAGTTGACCAATCACAGCACGCTGGTCTTTTTGGGAGGGCAGGGGCTGGACCTGAATGCAGCGTTTCACAGACAGGTACTGCAGAAATGGTTGACATGAGAAAACTCATGTTTTTTTTTTAGCAATGATGCATTTTAAAGGATTAGAGTGTAAGATTTAGAGCCATCTAGTGGTCAGAATGAATATTGCAACCAACTTTCCATTCCTTTTCTCAAAAAACCTACAGTGGCCGCAAAACTTGCGAAAACGTGAAAGGCAGCACTCTCGTGTCAGTATTTTATTCATTTACTTTTTTCCCGTTCTGGGCTACTGTAGAAAAAATGGCGGCGAAATATTGCGGCCTCCACGGAGGTGGACCCGCTCCCATGTAGGTTGAAGGAGCTTATTCTAAGTGAAATGGAACACAAATTTTATTGTTTTCATACGATTATACACGACTAAAAAAATAGTTATGAATGTTATATTCCATTTCTATCAAAATATCAGTCTAAATTCTACACACTGCTCCTTTATCCTTTTTTTTTTTCAAGACTTCAAGAATACAAGAATGAACAATGAAATGCTACACAATAAGTACACTTCAATTAATGGTGTGGGATAGAGGTAGACCGATTGATTGGCAGGCCGGTTAATCATTGCTGATTTTTGCTATTTTTAAATAATCAGCATTGACCGACGCTTGAGTTTGTTTAGCCAATTAACATGCAGGCATATCTGCAGGCAACCCAGTGTTGGGATATTTGACGAAGAGTGGAATATATCTGTGAACAACATCAAAACTTCCAAGAAGAAAATGGTAAGGCTTAAATTCTTATCTTTCAAACCCCAATGTATTTAATTGGATCGATAAGTTTCTTTTGGAGAGAAAATGCGAATGACTCATTAAACCCCATGTTAAAAAGCCCAATTTTACAGCAAAAATAAACATGTTAACAGCCTGGTTCAAATTAAGATTTTGATCTCTATGGCTAATTTTCCCTTCCGTGAAAACTGTGGAGGGAGTAAATTTTTTTGTCACACTTCTATTTACATTATATAAAGGCGTGGCCACTTTAAGTGACAGAACCTTGAATTACACAGTGTTCTGGGCAGGAGTCGTCTCATCTGGTTATGTTGTGGCTAGGCTAGAGCACAGGCTTACATGGCCCTGGGCAGTACAGTAGGAACGCCAAGCCCTACCACTAACCGCAGGCGTAGCCTTGCTGTCTGGGGGAGCGGGGTTACTACAGCTTGGCTAGCTTAGTTGCTAACCCTTGGCCTTTTCTAGTAGTCTGTAGACCGTTATCCTACCTAGGCACATTCGAATAATGGAACTTGATCCATTGGCCGCATTTCTGACCGGAGATTATTAATCGAAAAATCAGGATGATAATGCCTTGCTGTGTGGTTAGGAATCTGTGGTCTATTTTCTAAGGTGATGAAATTCTAATATTATTTCATAAAACATTAAATGACGACATGAAGAAGCGTTTGTTCGTTCAATAGCCAACTAGCCAGAGAATGAATACAGTAATCGCACCCAGTAAGTTTTTGCCAGCTGTGTATGCTTACCACAGTTATTATACTGGCATGCAGCAAAATAATAGCGTAACAGAAAGCTGTCTGAATTTAGGGTGAACATTCTTTTGGACAAAAGCTGCCAGTCAGGGGTAGGAAAACCGTCAGGGATTCCCCAACAGGTTGCCAACGTAACTAGCTAGTCAGCTACAACATTAGAACCACAATAGCATGCTACCAAATGACAGGGTTCTTTAGCTGATTCCCCGGGGTATTTGGAGGGTTTGACCGAAGATTGCCATGTTTATACACTCAATAGACTCACACTGCAGTATCTTATAGAACTGCAAGCCAATGGATTTGTTCCATTTTCAGCACAATGACTAATGCGGTATCACTGTAAATAGAAAGGCTGGCTAGCTGGCTATATAGCTAATTTAACATATCCCACATTACCTAGCAAGCTAGCAATTTTACGATGCAATAAAAAAGTTGCGTATTGCAGTGGTATTGTTAATATAAAGGTCAGAGATAAGCTGGGCAGCTCATGAAATCACCATGGAGCATAAGAGCCAGACGCCCAATGTGTGAGCATTGATGAATCCACGTATGCTGGCTACAGTAACCAATTAATTCAGCATTCACCGAAGTCAAAATGTTGGGTGATACAGTAGTACTTCATATCAAAATGTGCAAGTGTGAGGTACAAAAATAAATATCTGTTAGGTAATGCAGTGTTATCGTTTAGCTGGTCATACTACCATTAATAATGGGACCTGGCTAAGGTGCGTACAAGAGCTAAGCCAAGCACCCGCTCGCACTCTGAGGGGGTACTGATATTCAGTGAGCCAACCACCGCAACTTCACAGCAGTATACAGTGCAACTGCCTCACAGATGCGAACAACGTTCCTCTTTCAACTGCTTCACGAATATGACCAGTGTTTGACCCGCCACCGCAGGTTACTTTGCAGGATCTGTTCTTTTACTAGGACAGATATGACCCCGCATCTCGGCCTTAGCGAACCATGAAGCATTGAGCTGAGGTAGCTTTTTAGTAGAGTATGGAAGCCGTAGCTAGCTTAGTAGCTAGAGGTTTGGATGACCTGTTTCAGAAAACCGGCTCCATTCGGCCCGCCCACTGGGCTCGCGTCAGCTCCAGCAAGGGCCCACCTTTTTGCTCATTTTTGGATCAGCCAAGAGGTAGGCGGAGTCAAATAAGTGCCAAGATGGCAACCAAATTTGCTTCAAGATGGATATTCAGAAACTTATAGGTGACGTCATGGAGGCTATGTCCATGTTTTATACAGTCAATGGTTTGCTCAGGTGACCAGCAAGCAAACTTGTGATTCCTGGGAGAGGTTTTCGTGTCTTTGCACTGACTTTGAACGTAATCTGTTGTGCAAAAAATTTGTTTTGCATCCAGTGTGAAAGTGGCTTAATAGTTGAAAAGAAAAGGAAAGGAGCGTGTACGAGGGGGTATCAAAAAGTTCTTATCATCACCGAGACATATTCAGGGTAGAAAATTCATTTTGCTTTCTTGTCCTTAAGACTTCTCTACAATCACCATCCAGTGTTACACATTTCTCCCACCGTTTCTTGACCTTGCGCAGACCTCCTGAATAGAAGTCCCCCGATTTCATGGAAAACCAACCCTCCACCTCTTGAATGACCCTACAGAAATTTCTTTTCCATCTCACAACAGTGCCATGAGGTGGGCTATCATCACCATAAACAGATTGCATCTCATCATGAATCTGTCAGGCAGTGCAACCCTTCGAGTGCAAAAAATTAATTGCACTGCGCGTCTCAATCTTCTCCATACTTGGGGTTACTTGTGTTTTGGATCAACTAGAACATGATTGAATAAAGTGAATAAAGATAGTTCTTGGTCCGTTAACTAGATAAGGATCACAGATGTTACAATTAAAATTTCATCCTGATTGCTCAATAACTTCTTAGGGTAATTAGAACTTTTTGATACCCCCTTATATGTCACAGCTTTTATACCATCTGGGAAAACGCAGTACGACACTTGGGGATGTAGGGAACTCAGCGTGCGAGCAGTCGATGTGCAGTGAAAAAGCCTAGCTCGCAGTGGACACGTAATGAGAACTCCGTGACAACGCCATTGATCCAAAAGGTGAATGCTGTGGGAATGCATTTGCCTGGAAAAACCAGACTCTGCTACTTCGCTTTGCTTCATAGAGTCTGAGTAGTCATCATTGACAAGTTTTTACCTTCTGGTGGTTGGGCCCTCATCAGAAGTTTAAAATCATTGATGTACCTGTAAACTAATCACTAACGCTTGGCGATGACGTATGTTATGCGCCGGCTCAGCTGCCGAGAACTTCTGCTGGAAACTACAGTCCATACCCGGAGTGCAGCGAAAACAAACTGATCAGTACATTAAAGTTAATACTGTACCCATTCATATGCCCATCTACCAAATTTTAGCCTTCACTCATTCACTTAAAAGAACCAAAGGTGCTCTCTCTGTTCTCCTTACAAGAAACAAACTGTTGAGCTACTGTTTTTCCTGCAGATACCGCTGCTGTTAAAAAAAAAAACATATAATTGGCGAGACTAACGCATTATTTACATCAGGACGAAATCTGCATTGACATGAAAACTGAACCGTTAACCATACTTTTGCTGATGTCAAACCAAGCTTGCTATCTAACCTTATAGCAACACAGTTTGGGTCTAAGCATTTGGCTGTCTAAGACAACCATTGCATTCATGTGTAATGTGAATGGAGGCCACTGGATGGCAGTATTTACCTTTTTTTGTTAAGCTCAGACTGGAGCTAGGTTTGGGCATGTTTTGGGCATGTCTGAAACAAGCCCCAGAGAAAAGAAAAAAAATGTCTAAAAGGTGGGAGGGGTCTGCAAAAGAGTATATAGAGGGGAGAATTGAGACAGTAAAGTGGTAGGAGAAATTGCAAGAAGAGGGATACATGTGACCAGACCTGTCATTCTGTTCGAGACCTGTGAAGTTTCTTTTGTGGATTTTTACCTGTGTTAGAGCATTTTCCTCACCCAGGACATCACCAAGCCACCCCACCTAAAAGGGACTGTAAATGTTTCTGTTTTTTGTCGTTTTCAATCTTGGTCAGTAGGTTAGTTAGTTGTTTAGTTGTCTGTTCATTAAATGTGTTTAAGTTTTTAAAACGGTGTCTGTCATCCCTTGCTGTTGCTGTTGGGTTGTAAATGTAATAACGAATTGGGGCCATAACACATGGATAATGACAGCATAACACTGAGACAGCAAATAGGTCTTGTGACATGGACAAAAACACGGCTTTTAAAAAGTTTACAGCTAACTTAAATATTGTGAAATTTGCGGGCAATGGAACGCTAGAAGCTACAAGCTAGCTGAGGTGGTTTGGCTGTCTCGCACAGAGATGAACAGGGTGCCTATTTCATGATGGCTGTTAAGTAGATATGAAAATCTGTAGGGAGTAGCGTTACAACATCATTTCCATTAAAAAAACTAACCAAACATTCATCTTGTTGTGGCTATAAGTCGCTGATAGCCAGCATTTTCTCCATGACAGAGCGAATGGCCTCCAGTGTATCTATGTCCTTGGCAATTGTTAATTTCGGAGACTACAATTTCAAACTCGGCGCAGTGGCTACATCATGGCTCTCGGCCACGCCTTCTGTTCGTTGGTTGGTCCGGCATACTTTCTGCTGAGAGATCAAACTGAATACTGAAATGCAATGAAATAAGCCGAAGTACGAAGGCTGGGGGAGTCAGAATATGAATGCATCAGCACGCCGCGGGAACTCAGTAGGAACGCCTCAATCGCTGTGAGAACACCCTGAGATCTCCAGCTTGTGAAAATGACAAATAATTTGCAAAATGATTTCCAAAATTTCTCTGTGATCCCATGGAGTTCTGATAAGCTTCAGATCACGGTGACGACTCTGTGGGAACTGTCTGGTGTGACAGGGGTATAACCGAGCCAGACAAATCCAAATCTAATTTGTACAGAACAGATACTGGTGAGGCTGGCATCAGAATGTTACTAAGTTTAGATCGATATCGAGCTAGCAAGTTTGTGAGCCATGCCACGCAAATAAATAACCATACAATTATTATAACATCTGCGAATAATACCACATACCGTTATTTAATTTAGTGACTTATAAATTGGGAAGAGTATTTCAATTGTTTGGTATCATTTAGCTTCATAATAAATCTTCATAATGTAAATTACAGTTGTAAATTTGCATTCAAGCATCAAATCAAAAGTGTTTGGATACAAAATTAAAAAAAAAAAATTCATGAATGCGGCATCTAATGTGAAGGCACCTCAGCATGATGAAAAGCAAAGAAACTCTCTTTAGGATGATCTCTGTATATGAAAATGGCAGAATTTGTTCTCAATTATTGCAAAATTTTTCCAGCTTGCCCACCATGCACTGTGGCATGTCAGATGCATCCCCAAAAACATTGAACCTATGCCGTTTCCTGGTACCCTGATATTTAGTCAAAATTTCTGCATTTTCATCAGCTATAAAATCTGCTAAGGTTGAACAGATTCAGCAGACACTGAGTATCAAAGCTGTATTTAAAACCAGCAGAATGAACAATGAACTTGGTAATTAAGCCAGTGATATCAAAAAAGCTGTCATGACAGTTCATTTTTGGCTCTGCTGTAATGATAGTCAGCAGTCAGCGGAGCTTTTCTAATGCTTAGTTGTCTGGCGTCCGTCTGTTGGCCTGCCTGTCTGTCCGTCCAGCGTCAACTTTTCACTTCAAATTTGAAAATCTCAAAAACTTTTTTTTCTAATTCGGTGTGAGCCTTCCTTATGATATTCTGAATGTTCACTGTGAAAATGAGAAAATTTTACATCCCGGTTTTCCAGATCATGTTATTCTGCATCATGTTGTTCCTCATCATTGCTCTGGATAATGTTGTTCTGGATCAGGTTGTTCCAGATCATTCCGTAGCGGAGCTAGAACTAAGAATTGGAGTGGCACAGACACGTCTCTTTATGACAAGAATTAGTCCTGGCTAGTTCTCAATCATTCTCCTTTCATTGACGCATTTTCCAATTATCATAATTGGCCACTGAATACAAGGTTTCTCTCCATATGCGATATAACAGTGATGAAATCATGGGCTAAATTCAGTACAGTGGTGGAGCCAGAATCGAGAATTGGGGTACTCAAAACATCTGTTTGAAACAATTATTATTCCTGACCTGTTCTCACTGATTTTCATAAAAAACAAAAGGTTCAACCCAAGAGCACTCCACACTTAACAGGTGCTGCTTGTTCTCTTTGATTAGGGAAGACACAATCATTCATCAGGACGAGAATTTGCTAGATTTGAATCAGCGTTATTCAAAATTGCTTACGTCCCCACACGGAAAGAACCTGTATTAACATAGGTTTTAATATAGGGCCTCATATAGGTTTCACATATATGCGACATATATAAAATTGGCTGTTTTCATATATACTACTCAAAATTTGATGGGGATCATAGGAATTTTTTTTGTGAAATGACATGCAAATTTGGTAACTGCCACTGATGAGCAATGAATTGGATAAATGACCTGCTGTCAGACACAAAATACATTTGCACGTGCATATCATGACATTAAATGAGCTAGAGCCTCACATTTTGGCTTTGACTAACACTTCACCATTTCAACTCAGGCGTGTGTGTTGCTTGTTGGTGAAAATTTGGAAGTTCCCAAATTTTTTGCATTACATTTAGCAATGTAAACCGTGTGTTCAGTTGCCAATTACGATAATTGGAAAGCGTCAATAAAGGAAAATGATTGAGAACTAGCCAGGACTAATTCTTATCATAAAGGGATGTGTCTGTGCCACCCCAATTCCCAGTCCTAGCTCCGCCATTGGGATTATTGTTCTGAATCATATTGTTCCCAGATCATTGTTCTGGATTAATTGTTCTGGATCATATCGTTCCACATCATATTGTCAAGGCAAAGCCCGCAGCGTGCTGAGAGACCAAAAACAGACTCTCGCTACCAACGTACATGTCGCCGTCCGTGGTAGAAAAACAGGCGAGCTCGAGAAAACCAAAAGGAAAGGGAAATAAACCAAAGATTCCCTTGCTCATTAACACTAATCCTGTTATGCAGCTAAGTCCCTGACAATACTCTTTCAAGAGACCTTACTAGCTAAAGCGCAATAGAAACACTGACACACTAGCAACGAGAGCGAGGCAGAATAGGAGCTTAAATAGAGTCCGAATAATGCCCCCAATCAATGCCAGCTGGCCCAGGAATCTGATAGGGCGCAAAACGATATCGTCCCGGACGAGAGCAACAAAGCTCTCAATACCTCCAAACCATGACAAGTATTGCTTGCTGGTTAGATAATGTAATAAATAATTGAAGCACCTATTACTAAAACCCCATAAGTCACACTTGACTTGTCTTGTGGGGTTTTAGTAATCAGTGCTTCAATTGCAATTTGCTGCGTGGTCCTATTGTTCTACTACATAAATTGAGACACCAAACTGGTTCACAGCATATTCTGGCTTCCAAATGTGTCATATCTGTTAATATTGCAACAGTTTTCAAGGATTTTTAAAACTGAGGTATGACATGGACATTTCACTCATCCTCAGTGGAGCTCTCCAGGCCGACAGGCCTCTTATTTTATTTATTTATTTTAACACTGACATGCAGTCTTTGTGAAAAGATCACAACAGTGGGAGAAGAGCACCGGATATGGCTTCTCAGACAAAGGCCCCCCAGATTGAGTGTTTGTGCTGAGAATTTGTACTGACATCTAACTCAGTGTTTTCATCACAATTCAGTGCATGAGGTTTTTGATGTTTTTGCAATGCCCAATAGATGGAAAAGGCTGGGATAAAAAAAAAAAAAAGACTGAAGATGGTGCAATATGTATGACTGTTGCCTCAACTGGCAGAGGATTGTGGATTTGAATACTGAAAACCATAGATATCTCCAGATGTTCTTTTTTCCCCTTAGTGATGCTCTGCCAGTCCTTCGTTCTATTCAACTCCTACTTGCTCCAGGGTATTTTGTCTCCAGATTTGCCTTAAGCAAGTGAAATGTATGCTCAGTTGGATTCAGTTTAGGAGACTGACTGAGCCGCGGTGGAACATTCCCCTTCTTTGTCATAAATACAGTTGTGAGTAGTGATCCTTACATATGTATATACAGTATAGCAGTAATGAAGACCAATCAGAAACCAAGTACTCTTCAAGTATTTATTTCATATTTCATATTGGATCATATGTATTTGGAGCCATAAAAAAACTGTACAGGTGAGGTATGTATCGTATTTGCTGCAAATAGAAGAATCAATCAATTATTTATTGCTTTTCCAATGAGATGAGATGATAAATCCAATGAGAAATAAAGAAATGCGTGTGGTATTGTATTCCTGATCCGCACCACATGGATGTGCCTAGCACTTCAGAAACTAGAGGTACTCCTTGAGTGCAAACCATTGCAAAGCAAAGTGCAAATTTTGTTGAGTGGGAGCAAAGTTCAGGTATCGCGAGCCACTGAATTTCAAGATGGCTGCCATGGCGGCTAAAGTGTTTGACTGATCGCGGTCAAAATCAATAGGGTCCATCCCTGATGTAATAGCGACCTACCCACAAAATTTTAGATATCCATTCAGTACTTTTTTAGTTATCTTGTTCACAAACAAACACACGAACGGCACGATCACATAACCTCCTTCAAACCTTCGTTGGCAGAGGTAATAACGCACATTCAGTTGTTTTTGATGTGTAGAGTGATGCTTGACTTGTTTTTTTAGGTGTGTTCAATGGCTTGCACTTTTGTAGAGGAATCGAATGCACAAACCTGGCTTTTAAAGGTTAGCTGTGGATTATAGCCTGAGGTAAACCCCTTTGATTTATGGTGCTGAAGTCTTCTCTTGATCGTTGATATTGGCACAGAACAGTCTATTGCCTGCAAGGTCTTCTTGATTTGGTTACCGTTTATCCTTCTCCAGGGAAGGTTTTCCCAAGCTCGCCAGAGTGCTCTTCCTTTTAAACGAATGTTCCAAATAGCCAATTTGGCCAAATATTTTTGCTATCTCTTGTTTAACCTTATGTTAGCTCGCTGAACTGGCAGTGACATTTTTTGGACTTTTTATTTAGAGTTAACAGCAACCATTTCTGAATGAAAATGCCTTGTGGGACACTGCTCTGGCTGGTTTGAGCTCAATTGCTTTGTGGTAGATTTGGAAGGGAGAAGCAAAAGTTGTCTGGAGTTCCTGGAGAGCAGATAAGGATTTACCTTCGTTTCTTAGGGTTTGGTTGGGTTTTGTCGATATTAAATTGTGTTTAATATCATGGTGTTTAAGAAAACGGTGAATAAGCTGTTATGTTTCTGCCTCGTGTTGTTTTGTCATTGTGCTTTTACGTTTTTCTTTGTGCTTGTCCCATTTTTTCCGAGCCTCACTCCTTGTTTCTGTTTCAGCTTTCTTCAGCCGTCTGAGGATGATTCACTCTTGCCCAACTCCCGTGATGTGGATAGACAGCCTTGAGTGTGCCTGCGTTGCGTTGTCTAATCACACTTCTTCATTCAGAATCGGCTTGTGGTATTTGACTCGTTTTTCCCACCTGTGCTTAATTCGGGGTCTCGCTAAACTCCGAGTAAATGTGTTCTCTGATAGGTTCATTACTAACCCGTACTAACCAGCATTATTGGGGGTGATTGAATATAATTGTCATGTATAATTAACCTGAATTAACTCATTAGCGTGTGCAAGCGCTACAAGCTTTTGTCATTTCTCCCTAAGCTTACCCTGTTAACTACGTTTATGCAATTCTTTCCTTCGCTTCTCTCGTGGTGTTTTTATGCTCGTCACGTTTAGATTACCTTGACCTAAACTGTCGAGTTTGATTGTCTCAGCTTCTTGTCTTGTATTTATTGCCATCCCGGTTTTCGTGTGCATGTCTAATCCCATATATTTCTTTTTACCTTGAGATTGCCTTCCGAGTCCCTGCCTCCTTTCGTGTGTATTTCAGTGGGCAAGAGTGGAAAGATCATCAGACAAAACTTTGTCAACACTCGCTACATTGTGAAATCTCTGCTCCTAACCCTTCCAAGTATTTTTCCTTGAGCCATTCCCGAGTCCTGTGTTTTGCTGCCTCCCTGTCTTGTCTCCCCCCTTTGTCTAAGTCTCCCAGTGTTTCCGCCAGTAAGTTAGGTGAAGTTTTTGTTTTGTAGTTTAGCCACTGATTGAGTGTGTACTTGCGTTTCCCCCTGCCTTGGGCAGTGTACCTTAGTTTTTCCCATTTGTTCAGTGCATTGGCACGGTGTTTTGTTTCTGGCCTGCTTGCCTGCTTTTCTCCCTTAGTGTTTAGTGTTTGTAATAAACTCGTTTTTTCCTACATCTGGTATCCATCTGACCTCTTCTTGACACTGTCAAAAATGCAGAGATAGTTGTGAGGCTTTATATCACCAATACCTACGGTTCAGGCAAAGGCTGCCTGATTTACAACAATGCGGACAGATTCTGTGTCACCTGGTGTAATGTACTCTTTTTAGAGTACTGAGGTGACTGTATCACAGCTACTTAGATTTTGGTGTCAAGCAAAATCCCAATGGAAATTTATAATGCGATTTGGACACTTTCCGGCATAAACCAAACTCAAATTAATTTTATGAGTCCGTTAAATCCAACATCAGCCCACGGGGATTATGGATTATCTTATTCAATGATGTTTATTGGCAGTTGGAAAATTTCCGTAGAAAATTCCTTAATATAAAGAGCATAATGCCCGAGTAAAATATATAAATACAATGCTAAACAAAGATGGATAAACAATGAGGGAATCAGATTTTACTTGCAGTTAAGCAGACTCACTTAGTTTGATCTCTTGAAGTTTTCATAGAATTGGATTGTTAATTTACTGAGCGAAGAGGCTACATATAAGCTGCATTGCCATTACTGATTAAATTATGTAGCTTCGCATCAAAGAGAAAGGCTACTATATGAGATTGCATGAATGGAAATTAACCTCTTCCATCCTGAGCCTCTGGGTCAGAAAATGCTGAAAATGACATGCCCAAAATGAAATGATTATATCGCTGCGACTACTTGGTCTATTTGAATACTCTTATTCAATATATATAGAATACTCTACCATAAAAAAGGTAACACCTAAAGGATTTTCTTTGTGGAGTAAAAATCAGTATATGTGTCAGTGAGTCAGAGTAAATGAAGATGGAACATCGCGTATATGAAAGATTTCATTTCTGCCCGATAAAAAATAGGTGGAATGTCCCTTTTGAAATTATGTAGTTGCAGTCTGGAAAATTACAGCACAGAATCTCACCATTATTTGTGCCAGAGTTTATTCTATTCGAGCAAAATTAGAGAGGTTTTCGTTCTGGAATGTCTAGGCGGCATCTCCAAATTGGCAATTTGGCAACTTTTTAGGCATTGTGTGCCATTTCAGATTTCTCAGTTACCAAACTGTAAAATTCAGTTAATTTCACTTATGTCATCACAGGCATACATTCCATCTAAATACAACCGTTTTTTAATTTTTTTTAAAAAAGCAACCATGTCTAAGCAGCATCTCAAAATTGGCCATCTGGGCACATTTTAGGCATTGCATGCCAATTGAGATTTCTCAGGTACCAGTCATTTAATTTCACTTATGTCACTACAGGTGTACATTCCATCAAACTACAACCACTTTTTAACTTTTTTTTTTTTTGGCTACCAGTCCTGTATACATTTTCCCATTCAAAGAAAATAGATATAAAGGAAATGAAGTTTGACTGCACAGGAGCAGATTTGTTTTTCAATAAAACAAGCAAATAAAATTCTCAATGCAACGATAAGGTAAAAACAACAAATAAAACACCTCAGCAAATATTTACACAAGAACTGTGCCCCTACTGTTCAAGAAGACCTCAAACGCAACCGAGATTTGAACCCGGGTCTCCCGGAAGATAGCACAGCACCTCAATCACTAAGATAGCAGAATAGACAGTCTGTTGGATGTTGCATTGCCAATTTCATGAGTGAGTCAGCAAAAAACATCAAGCACCCCAATTTAGCGCTTGTATTGCTGAGCTCTTTTAGTACTTGTGAGTAATGGCGCATGTATTCTTTCAAAAGACTACTTCAAAAACGACTGTTGAAAATTTTGTGGACGATCATAGTGGAAATATCAAAAAGAAACTGGTTCAGCGGCTGTATATCTGCGCTCATTGCTGTGCTCTTTGAGTCTTTGTGCGTAATATTGCCTGGCAGCCTGTAGTGTTCTCAGCAGAGTGTAAAAACTCAGATTAAACACCAAGCTAAACCGTGGAGAATGAAGACAGAGTCGAGGTGGCGTTGACTGTTTACTCACAATCTTCAATCATGCATATGGTGAAAACTGTAACAAGGAAATACAAAACTCAGAAATAATATGTACACATTCAAAATAAAACAACTCAATGGTGAGCCTCCGTCACTGTACATGCTAGCAACATGAATTATCATTGGCACCATGTTTTTTAAATGTATTAACTGCATGTCACCAATGTCCTTTTCCACCACAAATATAAACATCTTTAGATAAATTGTCACTATACCTTTTAATATCTCAAACATTAAATATATGATCTTACAGCGTTGCCTGGACAATGTCTCACAGTGGATGGCTATGAATTCCATGTCAGACATGACATGTTTTTAACATTTTTACTGCCATCATGAACTAAAACACATATTAATTATTTTTAAAGCAACATTATACTGAAGGATAATAAATGCCTTCGAGGCAACACACAGCCAGAACACAGAAAAAGGAAAAACAGCAATCACAACAAACACCCATGCAACTACATATACAAAAACTGTTTGGAATGATGTATGCTCAATTATGTATGCTCAAAATGCAGGTATATACGACTTTCACCCGCATAATAGCTCAGTGACTTAACCACTAAGCTTTCGAGGGACCCTTTTCACAATGTTTCATCGCCAAATAAAGAGTCAGTCGTCAAGCAATAAAAACTACTTATATGACGTCTGCTGAATATTTATTGGATAATTATAGTGGGAATACTAGAAACAAACCAGTTTTGAATTTATATTGTTGTGCTCTTTGAGTGCATGTGCTAAATGGTGCATGGACTCTCACTTAGACGCACCGCAAACGCAAGGCTCTATTCTGGCTAGGTTTGTGCGATTACAGTGGTTGAGGCCTTGTTGGAAACATTAGACCCCAAAGAATAAAATGGCCACCGCCATAATCAAATTGACAGCATCACAAGCCAATCACAGTGAAGAGTATACATTGCGTGCAAGGGGCTGACCTCATTGGAAGCCGTGCCCCATAAAAAGACATGCATGGAGACTGGAAGGTTTAGTTTCAATACAATATGGATGTGTTGGAATAGCAATAGCTAGTGTAAATTCACCCTGAAACAAAGTTTTTATTACAAAATAGCAGACGAAAAACTTTTGCTCATCACTGCATAATGTAAAGTGTATGCCTGCTGTTCTTTCAGTGTGGTGTTGATTTAAAATGACAAGACTTTCAGTACATCATTGGATTCTGTAGATCAGAGGCGTCAAACTCATTTTAGTTCAGGGGCCACATACGGCCCAATTTGATCTCAAGTGGGCCGGACCAGTAAAATCATAGCGTAATAACCTATAAATTATGACAACTCCAAATCTTTGCCTTTTTTCGCACAAAGAAGAACAAGTACATTCTGAAAATGTTCACATTTAATGAACTATCTTTTTACAAAACATATAATGAACCTGAAATTTCTTAAGAAATATAAGTCGAATTTTTTATCAATCTTATTCCTCAGTTTATAATTTGCAAATGTGCATTAGAACTTACAGATTACAGTAGACGTACAATGGCAAAAAACATTTATTCACAGGGATCTGGAACGGAACAATATGGTGTAGAGCCTGAAAGTTTGATTTGGCTCACAACATACGTCAAAAATCATATTGTTGGAACACATGCTCATTACGTGTGTAAAATCTGAATGTTTGGGTGATCTGGCACAATCCAGAGCCAGCAGTAAACCTTTACAACCTGGATGTTCTTGCTGCCTGGCTGTGGGTGTGGAATCCCCTTTGTTCTCGGCATGAGGCCAGAGTCATTAGTTCTACCAGGCTCAGCTTCTCCTCTGAAACTTCCATCAATGTTCTCATTGAAATCTAAGCCCAGTTACATTAATCTGCTTAAAACAATCTAAATCTGGTCAAATTCATAATATGTTTATGTTCAATATCCTATAAAGGAACCACTTTTATATTTATAACACAATTGGACTATAATACTCCATTTTAAGGCTTTTACATGACAACTGCATCATTTTAGCACATATTCCTATCATGTTTGGTCTTTTTATTCTCGGGGGAATCCAAGAAGTTGAGTGAAACATGTTTCATTCCCCTTGAGATTATGTTTCACTCTCTTTTTGGAAAGCTCCTGAAAAGCTGATTAGAATTTGCGTGGGCAATTGCCCTGGTGGTAACACCTTCGCGAGTGCAACTCTGATTCGGCTTCTACCTTGTTCGGAGGCGTGGTCTTGGTTCTTTAAAGGTACGAGATCCTAACGGGGGGGCTCTTCTTTCTCTCTCTTCTTAGTCAACATCTGACGTGCGTAGGTGAGTTGGAGAAAGTCACATGACGCCTTGCTCTGCGGAGCGAGGGGGCATCCGAATTCTCCCCGGCCACGTGGGACGGCTTTAGTTCCGCGTGGCCATTCATCTTCTTCAGGTATGAAAATATCATCTAAATTATATGTAACTGGTAATTGGCTTACATTAATGTAGCGGCGGTGGTTGTCTGTTAGGAATTCAAGGTATAATCACTTCATGTTTTTCCTTAGAGTCTGAGTAACTGGTTATCACTGCCTCGAGATTCACGCATGCTGTTCCAAAACTATCAATTCTAACACTAATTTGGAGTCAGATACTTAACGAGGATACGACTAAATTTGGCATGTTAACTCTTTAATGGAGTCAGATTAATTGTAACTGTTGCGTTTCTATGCCTCGTCTTTGGACGGAGAAAAATATACATTTTATTGAAATTCACACCAGCCAGGAAAGTGCTCGAATTAAATTTAGTCAATAAGAACACGTGAGTCCTTCACCTCGCTGCAATGTCCGTCGTTGGTATTGTTTGTTGAGGTTTTACAATGGTATTTTACTTTATGAATAAAACAACTAGTCAAGATCTTCAAATTATTTTAATTTTACATACATTTCTACATCTGTGTTGTAATCCTGACCACCAGAACTGAGTCACCACACCATACAAACTAAAGTGGGAGCTATTAAGGGAGAAGGTTAAATGATCCCCCCGCCTTGAAAATTAATGAAACGTATAAAAATACATAAAACTTGTGGCAATGCATGAACAATAGGGTTCCACCAAACCAAAAAATCTTTTGTACTGAAGCTGCTGACTTATATTGCTCAATGTTCAGTGTCTTTTAAATATTTTTCACAGTATGAATTCATTTTCACAGAACTATATTTTTTCAGGGTGCAAAAGTGTCTGAAGCAGCATTTTACATGAATTAGGCTTACTCATTGTTTAATTAGCTCCTGAAACTTGGCATCTTTTAGACTTCACAAGTGCATCAACATCAGGTGTCAGATCCTGAGTAGCAGCCAATTTCAGAATGTAATTTAAGTGCTTGTGTGTGAGTCTTGAGTGCAGCTTTGTTTTATTGATACTCATTACAGAGAAAACCTAGTCACAAAAGGTAGGTAGTCCTAAACATGCACAAAACTTTTGCAGCCAGGGCTGTAAATTTGGGGTACCCTGGCAAGAGATACTGATAAAATGTGTCCAAGCCCGCCGAGGCAAATTTGTCCTTCAAATCTGAATCACACAGCGAATCAATTATTTCAAGTTGGATGTCGACGGGCATATCAGAAGCCTTGACTGTGAATGGCGAGCGGAAAACTGCGAACTCTGTCTCAAGTTTGCCAAAGACCTGAAACTTTTGCTCAAACTCTCGCAGTGATCCCGTTATCTTGTTTTTGTACCGACTCATGTCAGCATTAACTCCGGTTGCACGTACATCTCTTAGACGAGGAAATAGAGCAGGATCGCCACTTGACAGCTGTAACATGAACGCACGTATGTTGTCATAATGCTGTGTGACAACTTTTTTGCGACCTTGAAACATTTTGTTCAAATTATTCAAGTGCTTCGTAATATCCACCATAAATGCAAGGTCCTGCAACCATTCTGGGGATTTAAATTCCAACAATGGTTTGCCCTTTTTCTCCATTAACTGTCCAATTTCCTCTCGTAGATCAAAAAAACGCTTCTGCACGACACCTCGGCTTAACCACCTTACCTCCGTGTGGTATGGCAGTCCATAGGTAATGTCTTTATCACTAAGAAGGCTGTCAAACTGACGGTGAGTTAAACCTCAGGCTCGAATGAAATGAACTGTTACGAAAACCACTTCCATGACGTGATCCATTTTTAACGACTTGCAACACAATGCCTCCTGGTGCAAAATACAGTGAAATTTCCAAAAATTATGTCCTCCATTTGCGGCCTGTACTTTCTCTCTGAATTTTGTCACAACACCTGCTTTTTTCCCAATCATTGTTGGCGCGCCATCTGTAGCCAGGCTGACAGCGCGGGCCCAGTCCACGCCGACCCTGTCCAACCCTCCAACTAGAGAGTTGAAAATGTTGACTGCTGTTGTGGTGTCCATCATAGGCACCAACTCAAGGAACTCCTCGGTGATGGTCAAAGTCTCATCAACACCACTAACGAATATGGCTAGTTGCGCAACATCTGTAGTGTCCGTGCTCTCATCAATTGCGACCGGAAATGCAACAAATGACTTGACTTTCTGCTTCATTTGGTTGTCCTAATCGATCGAAAGATCTGAAATCCTATCTGCCACAGTGTTTCTCGTCAGACTTATGTTGGCAACTGTTGTGTTCCGGGGTCCTGGCCAAATTGTTTATGGTTTTAACAGTTTCATGTATCAGGATTTCATAGTTCATAGCCATAGTTCATGTCACAGTTTTAAGTTTCAGGATTTTCCACTTCATAGTTCACATTTATTGTTCATGTCTTTACTTTTCCATGTTTTGCTTTTTGCCAGGTCTGCCAAGCCACTCCAACGCTTGTCTGCGTTCCGCCCCGTGCCTTTGTTGTTGCACATTTCAGAGCTCTGGTTGGCTTTGGTATTTCCCCCTTCCTTCTGTGCTGTGCTGGATTTGGGGCTGTCTAAGCTTAATTGACAATTAACTGTTTTTAATTTACTAACATTTACTAACATTCACTGGGTGGTGTAATTCTTAGACAAGCACATTACTAATACTACTAATTTAGACAGGGAGTTTATTGTCATGATTCCTGCTTTACTATTTCAAGTCTTGCTGTGCTTTTCTGTTCTAAACAGTCATGTTGGTTTCAAACTGCATACTTAATTGGTACTTAAGCTGAGCACGCTCATTCTCTTAATGAGCAAGTCTTGTCATCCAATCTTAGTCCATGTCCAATGATCTTGCCATGCCTCTTGTTCTCCTTCTCCAGGTGTTGCCCCTCATGTGTTCTGATTTCTTAGCCTTTATCTGGATGCGGTGGAAGTTGGCTGGCAGACAGTGACTTGAGTTTCATTCCTAGTTTCTTTGCCAAGTCCACGGTCTAGTCTGCGCTTCATGATCATAGTTCTTGTCGTTTTGTATTCCTAGCATCATTGTTCTTTTCTGTTTATGGTTATCTTGCCTGGAGTTTCCAGTGCCTTTTGTTGTTTTTTGCTCTTTAGTTTATAGCTCTGTGAAGCTTTCCTTAGTTTGTATTTTGCACTCCTCACTCCTCAAACTCCTCATTCCCCTTCACCTCGCTCCTGGTGTCTACCTGATCTCGCATCAGCAAGAGCCTGTCGCTTTTCAGGACACACGATTTCACGAACTCAACCCTCACAGTATGGCTGTGATGCTGATGCTATTTCGTGTGCAATAAGGTAGCTAGCTTTCACTACTGCGTCACTGATCTCTCGGTTATGAGTAAAAACAGACTGTTGTTTCCTCAGACCTGCTAACAATTCATTTATCTTATTTCTACTCCATTGTCCTTGCAAGCTGTTGTATTTTTCGCTATGATTAGTCTCATAGTGGCGCCAAATATTATATTCTTTGAGCACTAAAAGTGGTTGCGAGCACACCAAGCACACAGGTTTCCCATTAACCTCTGTGAATAAATAGGAAAGGGTCCATTTTTCTTGGAAAACTATACACTCCGAGTCCACTTTTCTCCTTTAAGACAAAGCCATTTTGAGTAATGTGGGTGCCACAGAGTGTAATTTTGACAGCGAAAAAAAGAGTGTGACACCGAGTGGACAAATTAGGAATAGCAGATACTTTAATTGAAAAATTGTAGTTCATGTTTTTTTCTTTAATTTTTATACATTGCTAAGTCATCCTGCGGGCCGGATTTGACCCTCTGGCGGGCCAGTTTTGGCCCCCGGGCCGTACGTTTGACACCCCAGCTGTAGATTTTTCTCTTTCTCTTTCACAAGATTTGCAAGGTCACAATGATACTTTGATAAGTTTCACACTGAAGTCCCTATCCACAGCATATCACAAAAATCCAAATATTTGTCCCCTGCTGTGCGTAGCACAAAGCGTGGGACATAGTATTCAGCTCCGTCTGAACGTCCGTACGTCCCAAAACGTTGTCTGCGCGATATATCAAGAAGGAATTAATGGTTTCTTTTTAAATTTGATGTCAACATCTGTTAGGGTAATGTCCCGACACCAGTCGATTTTGGTGACCTTCGAGGTCACACCAAGTTATTATGGATTTTCTCACTGAGATCCTTGTCTGCGCCACATCTAAAGAAGGAATAATGGATTCTTTTCAAATTTGATGTTAATTTCTGGTAGGGTAGTGTTCCAACCTGGCATTACTGTCAAGGTCACACTGAAAAAAAAATAATTCAAAATAAAATTAGTGGATTATTTTACAAGAAAACCAAAATACACATGAGGTTGTTTCCCAACATGAATGGATGGATCATCTTCAAATTGAATGGGAAAATGTATGAGGATGATGTCTTGACACAAGATAACCTTGATGCCCATTGATAATTAATTCAACCATACACCGTTGATATTACTTATTAACATGCCGCGGGGGACAAAGCCACGTTAGTGGCAAACACTTGTTTATTTGCTTGGTCCTTGAATTTTGTTCAGTTGAGGTTAAATTGGTAATCGTGAGCTTTTCGCCAATTTTCTTCCCAATAAGACATGCCGAATGACAATGTTGCTATTAGGAAACATGCTGTATTTATGATGTTTATTGATTGCTCTCAGTATGGGGGTGTTAAGGCTTAAGAGGTTTACTGAAATTTTCAAAATTCCATCATGAAGTAGAGTGATATGTAGCAAATGAAAATGATATATGAGGTTTAGATTTTGTCTCAAATTAACATCCTCCACCTGGGACTAGCCATCGTAGGGATTAAAGCCTTGCTCTCACCTCTCCATAAAGCACTTCACCTCCCCAAATCCATTCCCATGTACATCTCCTAATCAGGAACTAAGTGTTATTTTGTTCAGCTGCGAGGAACATTCAGTACAATTACAGTCCAATTCCCCTCAACTTACATTATTGTGAACTGTAATAGTTATCAAGCATTTTCCTATCCACATTAATGGTCTCATAAATGTCGATGTCTCGCGAAGTCTCTGAATTTTTGTAGCTCACAAAATGGTATTTTTTTTTACCAAAATAAATCCAGATCCATTAGTCTATCATTCTTTTTAATTCCAAAAAATCCTGTCTGTGTACACTTATAAAAATCATATAATCTCACAAAAAAAAATCTGTATTTATGAAGAATAGGGATGTTTAGGGAATTCAAATGAAAAAAAAAAAAAAATATATATATATATATATTTGATTGAAAATTATTGTGTCCACACTAAATGTTCTTATCACTGTTCTTTAAAATTCAAAATAACTCCCATGATGCATCACGTAAAACAGAAGATTCAAAATAGACACCTAAAATGGGTTTTCTGTAGGGGCCGTGTGCACTCATGTTTTGCTCACGTAGATGGCATCAAACGGTACTTGTCTCACCCTATATCCTCTTGGACCCCTCATCTCAAGATCAGTTTTGGTTGCTGTCCGGAATCTGTCACATACAGGCTGTAACCAGATGTGGCGCTCTTGAGCTGCCATCGTTACTCGTGGCTGCCCTAAGCGGGGTCGGTCAGTGAGAGTGCCTGTGTTCCATTCTCGGACAGACTGGCAACTGATTGCTGAGCGTGACAGTGCAAATGACACACCACCTCTTGGCGGCTGAGATCTGCCCGTAACTTGCTCTTTTTCTGTCTCCTGTGTCACAAGCCGTCCCATTTTCTTGACGCAGTAGCATTTTTTGTTTTTTTTTGTTGGCTTTATGTAGGCCATTGATCACACCTAAAAGAACGAGTCAAGTGTTACTGTACACATCACGATCAGCACAATGTTTGTTATTACTGAAGTGCTTGGCGCATGCACGTGGTGCGCGTCAGGATTACAATACCAAGCGGTTTTTTTTATTTCCTCTCGTGCCCCACTGGAAAAGCAATAAAAATCAATAGATTCTTAAATTTGCTGCAAACACAGTTCATACCTCACCTGTGCGTTTTTAATGGCGCTGAGCAAATAATAATGTTGCACGTTTTTAATGACTTTTGCCAAGACTGCCAGAAAAGTGGCACAAGATAGCTGCAGCGAAAGCTAGGGTAAAAAAAATCACTGGGAAAAAATATATGCTAATCCTGGAAGAATACAGGGTAAAGGAGAGAGCCAGGTGTAGTTGTTCTAAAGGAAAATATTTTCACACTATTGCCAGGCTGATATATCTGATCAGATATACTGTGGTCATCAAAGATATGTTGGTTTCATACTGGTATCAATCAATGTATTACCCAATATTTTTCAGCATGAGAACAGTTTTTACAGTGTATTAGGCTGAAAAAATGCTTGTGGTAATAAATTGGTGTCACCATAGTTTATCTGTTTATCCAGCAGTAATGAGTCGAGTCAAAGAAAACAGCCTTCTGAGCACATTTTCACAGTCCCATTGCTGCAGAATTAAGTGCACTTGCCACCAAGAAAAGATGTCATCTGCCACTACCTGTGACTTCTTCAGCACATCATCTTTGCGTCTTCTCACGAATTTGGGAGAAGTACACGAAAAAACTGAATAACCTTAACTCGGTTTCCCCATCAGTTCCTGGTGATTTCATTTATTCAGAAAATTAATTCTGTAATTGGTAATCAAGATATTCAACACACTAACAACTTCTAAGCAATTATGCATTTAAGGATCAGGGGCTCATGGCATGCCATTGAAAACCCCATAGCACCGCTGTTACCACGAGGGGAACATTTGGCTTTAGAATGTTAATTAATTAGATAATTGCCATTCTTACAATTGCATATTGTAGCCTTTCTACCACTTTTTCAGAAGCAGGAGCATTAAGACCTGATTCTTGATCTTTCTACTCTGTAAGTTCAATACATGGCAAACATTTTAAATAATTTTAAATGCATATCATGCATCAAACTTTCACAATGCACTAAATACCAATTTTCTAAATTAATCAATTGGCAATGTTTCAATGTAAAAAGCACTGGTAATTTAATAAATTAACGGAAATCAAACCCTAAAAAACGAAGATATTTCAATTAAAAGAGGGATTCTTCCCCTACCAAAAAACATTAGAGAGATATATAAATCATCATTTCCTTGTCGTAATTCCAGCCCTCAATGTGAACTGGAGACCACCATCTTTGTGGTTTCCCCCGAATCTGTGATATATTGAACATAAATGCGTTCTTCACCCCATAATGAGTTTTACTTTAGGACAACTGTTATAAGTTAACAAATGAAAATACCGCATTTCCTAATACTGCAAGTTAATTGAGTTATTATTAAATATTTATTAACCAAAGACATATAAAACATTTTTTTGGAAATATTAAGCAATATGTATTCTGCTATTTCAAACGTCTTTTGAATATGGAAATGCAATATACCCATGCAAGTGTTTTCCGAAAAATATATCCAAAGATTGAGCTCAAGATATCAAAATTATGCAGCACAGCTACAGATTCTCATTTATTCTGAGCCTTTGGCAAGAAATGAATGAAAGTTACTTATTGAGATATATAAAGTTGATATCTGAGGCTCACAAATTTGAGATCACATTTATCCAAAAAATATCAGCATCCTATTATTTGGAAAATGGTAAAATAGCGTTTGCTTCTCGTTTGTCTATTCAAGTCAATGGGATGAATACTTCTCAAGCAAGCTTGCCAAAGATTTTAACAATCGAAGGTTGGTTCTCAACCTTTTTTGAGCAAACGCCCCCTCACCTGACCGTAATTCTCTGGCGCCCCCCTCCACACACACACTCGCACATACACCTAGGGATAATGGTTCACTTTATTCCTTCTTTCTATATCAACCATTTCAATACAATATAAAAATATGTCCATGAGAAAGATTCTGCGCTGTATTATGACAACCAGAGGCAGCTGACATCTGAAATAACATTGCCCATGTGTCATGTTTTGCGACAGAAAAATCACTTTCCTGAAACATTCCAAATATCATCAAATTTTCATGATTTTGGTGGAAATTGAAAAAAATGGTGGGGGAACAGAAGGGGTTAATCTCATATTCTTACTATATACTTTGTACATAGCATTTTTTTGGTATCAAAAACTTCTTAAGAATGTACTCTACAATCTGAGTTGTGTTATTTCTTGCTTTGTCGCTGCATAAGGTATATTAACCCTTTCCCGTGCGACCACACCCGGATTTTCACTTTTCCATAAGGTTCATGACCTTTGACCTCTAGTGACGTCATCAAAATTTGCATACCACAAATAGAAAGCTTATCCCAAGGCCTTTCTAATGATACCCCATATACTGTTGTGAATTACGAAATGAGCCAATAGCGACAACCAGATAAATGCAAAAAGAAGGCTTTATTTCTGAAGGGGGAAACCCCCCAACAGAGCTAGCGAGGGTACAGAGTCCACAATCCAAAAACAGTATCCAATGGGCGTAATCCAGAATCGTAATCAGGGCACCAATAACAAAGTTCGTGGTCAGACAAAAAGGGTTCGGTACACAGGCCTAGGTTTGGAGGAGAAACAAAATCATATGCCAAAGACAGTCCGAATCCAAAACCAGGGCAGTAATCACAAAATCAAGGTCGGGCAGAAAAAAGGTAAAATTCACAGATGCAACAATATCCAAAAAGGGCACACCAAAAACAATAGTCGGGCAATCCAGTCAGAAAGATAAACACTGAGATATCGTGGCTAGAAACGTAGCACAAGAAAACTAGGGAGAACGATCTGACAAGAAAGTGTACCAAACAGACATCTTATATACACACCCCGGGGAAACACATGACCAGGGAGAACAGGTGCAATCAATGGGAACAATGATCAGGGAGAGACACATGAGGAATAAACTAATTACATGAATTAGGCTGTAGCCAAAACACAGACAGGAATCACAATACAAACCTAAGTACAAAACAACAGCTCCGGTTAAGGAGTACTAAAGTGCCAAGATAAAAGAAAAGGAAAGCACAAAGTATAAGTGGAGATCCACAGAAACTTGCAGCAGAGATAATTAGGGATAGGCAAGGAGGCGGAGATTAGAATTGAGCGACTGCTGAGAGGTAGTTAGTCAATTAGTATGTGCAGCTTTACAATCCTGAGTGCATGTTAGAAAGTTAGTAAAAATATACAAGATTAGTGTGGTTAGTAATTAGCAAAAACAATAAACTGTTAGTATGTGTTAGTAAGACAGTAAAAGAGAGAGGAAGAGGAAGTGGAAGAAGATGAAGAATGAATTTAAGTAGTAGTTGTTACAATAGTTGTAGTTATAGTTGTTATAATAGTTGTAGTTATAGTTGTTATAGTTATTATATAGTAGTTATAGTAGTTATAGTTGTTATAGTAGTTATAGTAGTTGTAGTTGTAGTTTAACCAGGGACTGGAAGCCCCCACAAGGATCTCTCTCAATGCCGTCCACTTATTAGACGGACTTCATTCTTGAATGATGATGTCAACGAAGAAGAGGAAGTGGAAGATGATGAAGAATGAATTTAAGAGTGGAAGTAGTAGTCTAACCAGGGACTACAAGTCCAACCCCCCCAAGCATTTCTCGCAATGCTGTCCACTTATCAGATGGACTTCATTCTGGGAAGAACATGAGATAATGAAAGAAGATTGAAACCCAGAAACCAATAAATCACCCGAATGAGTGCACACAAGACAAGGGACCATGAGCAAAGATACACACATGACAAGACAGGGGAGACAAAGTGCAAAGCATAGAAATGAAAACATGGCATAGAAACTAAATTACTAAGACATGAAAAAATAATAACACAATGAAATCCAAACTACCAAAACACAATACACTATCCTAAGAATAGTCAAAGGGCAGGCAGTGGTCACTAAACACAGAAATCCTAAACATGGCTAGGCCAGGCACAGAACTTAAACATGACATGCAGAATCCAGAATCCCAACAGAACCCCCCTCCGAACGAACGCCTCCTGGCGTTCAACCTGAAGGTCGTGGATGAGAAGCGTGATAGTCCTTAATCAATTCTTTGTCCAGAAAGTGCCTAGCTGGCACCCAACTGCGATGTTCGGGTCCGTAGCCCTCCCAGTCGACGAGGTATTGTAATCCTCTGCCTCGTCGACGAGAGTCCAGGAGGGAACGGACCGTATAGGCTTCGCCTCCGTCGATGATCCGGGCGGGTGGTGGGGGATCAGGTCCAGATGACAGGTGGTGGGTTATAGCAGGTTTGATTTGTGACACATGGAAAGTGGGGTGTATACGTCGCATAGACAGGGGGAGACGGAGGCGAATGGCAGTGGGGCTCAGGACCCTTTCAATGGTAACAATGATCAGGGAGAGACACATGAGGAATAAACTCATTACATGAATTAGGCTGTAGCCAAAACACAGGCAGGGATCACAAGACAAACCTAAGTACAAAACAACAGCTCCGGTTAAGGAGTACTAAAGTGCCAAGATAAAAGAAAAGGAAAGCACAAAGTATAAGTGGAGATCCACGGAAACTTGCAGCAGAGATAATTAGGGATAGGCAAGGAGGCGGAGATTAGAATTGAGCGACTGCTGAGAGGTAGTTAGTCAATTAGTATGTGCAGCTTTACAATCCTGAGTGCATGTTAGAAAGTTAGTAAAAATATACAAGATTAGTGTGGTTAGTAATTAGCAAAAACAATAAACTGTTAGTATGTGTTAGTAAGACAGTAAAAGAGAGTGGAAGAAGATGAAGAATGAATTTAAGTAGTAGTTGTTACAATAGTTGTAGTTATAGTTGTTATAATAGTTGTAGTTATAGTTGTTATAGTTATAGTTGTTATAGTAGTTATAGTTGTTATAGTAGTTGTAGTTGTAGTTTAACCAGGGACTGGAAGCCCCCACAAGGATCTCTCTCAATGCCGTCCACTTATTAGACGGACTTCATTCTTGAATGATGATGTTAACGAAGAAGAGGAAGTGGAAGATGATGAAGAATGAATTTAAGAGTGGAAGTAGTAGTCTAACCAGGGACTACAAGTCCAACCCCCCCAAGCATTTCTCGCAATGCTGTCCACTTATCAGATGGACTTCATTCTGGGAAGAACATGAGATAATGAAAGAAGATTGAAACCCAGAAACCAATAAATCACCCGAATGAGTGCACACAAGACAAGGGACCATGAGCAAAGATACACACATGACAAGACAGGGGAGACAAAGTGCAAAGCATAGAAATGAAAACATGGCATAGAAACTAAATTACTAAGACATGAAAAAATAATAACACAATGAAATCCAAACTACCAAAACACAATACACTATCCTAAGAATAGTCAAAGGGCAGGCAGTGGTCACTAAACACAGAAATCCTAAACATGGCTAGGCCAGGCACAGAACTTAAACATGACATGCAGAATCCAGAATCCCAACAGAACCCCCCTCCCAACGAACGCCTCCTGGCGTTCAACCTGAAGGTCGTGGATGAGAAGCGTGATAGTCCTTAATCAATTCTTTGTCCAGAATGTGCCTAGCTGGCACCCAACTGCGATGTTCAGGTCCGTAGCCCTCCCAGTCGACGAGGTATTGTAATCCTCTGCCTCGTCGACGAGAGTCCAGGAGGGAACGGACCGTATAGGCTTCGCCTCCGTCGATGATCCGGGCGGGTGGTGGGGGATCAGGTCCAGATGACAGGTGGTGGGTTATAGCAGGTTTGATTTGTGACACATGGAAAGTGGGGTGTATACGTCGCATAGACAGGGGGAGACGGAGGCGAATGGCAGTGGGGCTCAGGACCCTTTCAATGGTAACAATGATCAGGGAGAGACACATGAGGAATAAACTCATTACATGAATTAGGCTGTAGCCAAAACACAGACAGGGATCACAAGACAAACCTAAGTACAAAACAACAGCTCCGGTTACGGAGTACTAAAGTGCCAAGATAAAAGAAAAGGAAAGCACAAAGTAAAAGTGGAGATCCACAGAAACTTGCAGCAGAGATAATTAGGGATAGGCAAGGAGGCGGAGATTAGAATTGAGCGACTGCTGAGAGGTAGTTAGTCAATTAGTATGTGCAGCTTTACAATCCTGAGTGCATGTTAGAAAGTTAGTAAAAATATACAAGATTAGTGTGGTTAGTAATTAGCAAAAACAATAAACTGTTAGTATGTGTTAGTAAGACAGTAAAAGAGAGAGGAAGAGGAAGTGGAAGAAGATGAAGAATGAATTTAAGTAGTAGTTGTTACAATAGTTGTAGTTATAGTTGTTATAGTTATAGTTGTTATAGTAGTTGTAGTTGTAGTTTAACCAGGGACTGGAAGCCCCCACAAGGATCTCTCTCAATGCCGTCCACTTATTAGACGGACTTCATTCTTGAATGATGATGTAAACGAAGAAGAGGAAGTGGAAGATGATGAAGAATGAATTTAAGAGTGGAAGTAGTAGTCTAACCAGGGACTACAAGTCCCACCCCCCCAAGCATTTCTCGCAATGCTGTCCACTTATCAGATGGACTTTATTCTGGGAAGAACATGAGATAATGAAAGAAGATTGAAACCCAGAAACCAATAAATCACCCGAATGAGTGCACACAAGACAAGGGACCATGAGCCAAGATACACACATGACAAGACAGGGGAGACAAAGTGCAAAGCATAGAAATGAAAACATGGCATAGAAACTAAATTACTAAGACATGAAAAAATAATAACACAATGAAATCCAAACTACCAAAACACAATACACTATCCTAAGAATAGTCAAAGGGCAGGCAGTGGTCACTAAACACAGAAATCCTAAACATGGCTAGGCCAGGCACAGAACTTAAACATGACATGCAGAATCCAGAATCCCAACAGAACCCCCCTCCCAACGAACGCCTCCTGGCGTTCAACCTGGAGGTCGTGGATGAGAAGCGTGATAGTCCTTAATCAATTCTTTGTCCAGAATGTGCCTAGCTGGCACCCAACTGCGATGTTCGGGTCCGTAGCCCTCCCAGTCGACGAGGTATTGTAATCCTCTGCCTCGTCGACGAGAGTCCAGGAGGGAACGGACCGTATAGGCTTCGCCTCCGTCGATGATCCGGGCGGGTGGTGGGGGATCAGGTCCAGATGACAGGTGGTGGGTTATAGCAGGTTTGATTTGTGACACATGGAAAGTGGGGTGTATACGTCGCATAGACAGGGGGAGACGGAGGCGAATGGCAGTGGGGCTCAGGACCCTTTCAATGGTAACAATGATCAGGGAGAGACACATGAGGAATAAACTAATTACATGAATTAGGCTGTAGCCAAAACACAGGCAGGGATCACAAGACAAACCTAAGTACAAAACAACAGCTCCGGTTAAGGAGTACTAAAGTGCCAAGATAAAAGAAAAGGAAAGCACAAAGTATAAGTGGAGATCCACGGAAACTTGCAGCAGAGATAATTAGGGATAGGCAAGGAGGCGGAGATTAGAATTGAGCGACTGCTGAGAGGTAGTTAGTCAATTAGTATGTGCAGCTTTACAATCCTGAGTGCATGTTAGAAAGTTAGTAAAAATATACAAGATTAGTGTGGTTAGTAATTAGCAAAAACAATAAACTGTTAGTATGTGTTAGTAAGACAGTAAAAGAGAGTGGAAGAAGATGAAGAATGAATTTAAGTAGTAGTTGTTACAATAGTTGTAGTTATAGTTGTTATAATAGTTGTAGTTATAGTTGTTATAGTTATAGTTGTTATATAGTAGTTATAGTAGTTATAGTTGTTATAGTAGTTGTAGTTGTAGTTTAACCAGGGACTGGAAGCCCCCACAAGGATCTCTCTCAATGCCGTCCACTTATTAGACGGACTTCATTCTTGAATGATGATGTCAACGAAGAAGAGGAAGTGGAAGATGATGAAGAATGAATTTAAGAGTGGAAGTAGTAGTCTAACCAGGGACTACAAGTCCAACCCCCCCAAGCATTTCTCGCAATGCTGTCCACTTATCAGATGGACTTCATTCTGGGAAGAACATGAGATAATGAAAGAAGATTGAAACCCAGAAACCAATAAATCACCCGAATGAGTGCACACAAGACAAGGGACCATGAGCAAAGATACACACATGACAAGACAGGGGAGACAAAGTGCAAAGCATAGAAATGAAAACATGGCATAGAAACTAAATTACTAAGACATGAAAAAATAATAACACAATGAAATCCAAACTACCAAAACACAATACACTATCCTAAGAATAGTCAAAGGGCAGGCAGTGGTCACTAAACACAGAAATCCTAAACATGGCTAGGCCAGGCACAGAACTTAAACATGACATGCAGAATCCAGAATCCCAACAGAACCCCCCTCCCAACGAACGCCTCCTGGCGTTCAACCTGAAGGTCGTGGATGAGAAGCGTGATAGTCCTTAATCAATTCTTTGTCCAGAATGTGCCTAGCTGGCACCCAACTGCGATGTTCGGGTCCGTAGCCCTCCCAGTCGACGAGGTATTGTAATCCTCTGCCTCGTCGACGAGAGTCCAGGAGGGAACGGACCGTATGGGCTTCGCCTCCGTCGATGATCCGGGCGGGTGGTGGGGGATCAGGTCCAGATGACAGGTGGTGGGTTATATACGTCGCATAGACAGGGGGAGACGGAGGCGAATGGCAGTGGGGCTCAGGACCCTTTCAATGGTAACAATGATCAGGGAGAGACACATGAGGAATAAACTAATTACATGAATTAGGCTGTAGCCAAAACACAGACAGGGATCACAAGACAAACCTAAGTACAAAACAACAGCTCCGGTTAAGGAGTACTAAAGTGCCAAGATAAAAGAAAAGGAAAGCACAAAGTATAAGTGGAGATCCACAGAAACTTGCAGCAGAGATAATTAGGGATAGGCAAGGAGGCGGAGATTAGAATTGAGCGACTGCTGAGAGGTAGTTAGTCAATTAGTATGTGCAGCTTTACAATCCTGAGTGCATGTTAGAAAGTTAGTAAAAATATACAAGATTAGTGTGGTTAGTAATTAGCAAAAACAATAAACTGTTAGTATGTGTTAGTAAGACAGTAAAAGAGAGAGGAAGAGGAAGTGGAAGAAGATGAAGAATGAATTTAAGTAGTAGTTGTTACAATAGTTGTAGTTATAGTTGTTATAATAGTTGTAGTTATAGTTGTTATAGTTATAGTTGTTATATAGTAATTATAGTTGTTATAGTAGTTGTAGTTGTAGTTTAACCAGGGACTGGAAGCCCCCACAAGGATCTCTCTCAATGCCGTCCACTTATTAGACGGACTTCATTCTTGAATGATGATGTAAACGAAGAAGAGGAAGTGGAAGATGATGAAGAATGAATTTAAGAGTGGAAGTAGTAGTCTAACCAGGGACTTCAAGTCCCCCCCCAAGCATTTCTCGCAATGCTGTCCACTTATCAGATGGACTTCATTCTGGGAAGAACATGAGATAATGAGAGAAGATTGAAACCCAGAAACCAATAAATCACCCGAATGAGTGCACACAAGACAAGGGACCATGAGCAAAGATACACACATGACAAGACAGGGGAGACAAAGTGCAAAGCATAGAAATGAAAACATGGCATAGAAACTAAATTACTAAGACATGAAAAAATAATAACACAATGAAATCCAAACTACCAAAACACAATACACTATCCTAAGAATAGTCAAAGGGCAGGCAGTGGTCACTAAACACAGAAATCCTAAACATGGCTAGGCCAGGCACAGAACTTAAACATGACATGCAGAATCCAGAATCCCAACAGAACCCCCCCTCCCAACGAACGCCTCCTGGCGTTCAACCTGGAGGTCGTGGATGAGAAGCGTGATAGTCCTTAATCAATTCTTTGTCCAGAATGTGCCTAGCTGGCACCCAACTGCGATGTTCGGGTCCGTAGCCCTCCCAGTCGACGAGGTATTGTAATCCTCTGCCTCGTCGACGAGAGTCCAGGAGGGAACGGACCGTATAGGCTTCGCCTCCGTCGATGATCCGGGCGGGTGGTGGGGGATCAGGTCCAGATGACAGGTGGTGGGTTATAGCAGGTTTGATTTGTGACACATGGAAAGTGGGGTGTATACGTCGCATAGACAGGGGGAGACGGAGGCGAATGGCAGTGGGGCTCAGGACCCTTTCAATGGTAACAATGATCAGGGAGAGACACATGAGGAATAAACTAATTACATGAATTAGGCTGTAGCCAAAACACAGACAGGGATCACAAGACAAACCTAAGTACAAAACAACAGCTCCGGTTAAGGAGTACTAAAGTGCCAAGATAAAAGAAAAGGAAAGCACAAAGTATAAGTGGAGATCCACAGAAACTTGCAGCAGAGATAATTAGGGATAGGCAAGGAGGCGGAGATTAGAATTGAGCGACTGCTGAGAGGTAGTTAGTCAATTAGTGTGTGCAGCTTTACAATCCTGAGTGCATGTTAGAAAGTTAGTAAAAATATACAAGATTAGTGTGGTTAGTAATTAGCAAAAACAATAAACTGTTAGTATGTGTTAGTAAGACAGTAAAAGAGAGAGGAAGAGGAAGTGGAAGAAGATGAAGAATGAATTTAAGAAGTAGTTGTAACAATAGTTGTAGTTATAGTAGTTATAGTTGTTATAGTAGTTATAGTTGTTATAGTAGTTGTAGTTGTAGTTTAACCAGGGACTGGAAGCCCCCACAAGGATCTCTCTCAATGCCGTCCACTTATTAGACGGACTTCATTCTTGAATGATGATGTCAACGAAGAAGAGGAAGTGGAAGATGATGAAGAATGAATTTAAGAGTGGAAGTAGTAGTCTAACCAGGGACTACAAGTCCCCCCCCCCCCAAGCATTTCTCGCAATGCTGTCCACTTATCAGATGGACTTCATTCTGGGAAGAACAAGAGATAATGAAAGAAGATTGAAACCCAGAAACCAATAAATCACCCGAATGAGTGCACACAAGACAAGGGACCATGAGCAAAGATACACACATGACAAGACAGGGGAGACAAAGTGCAAAGCATAGAAATGAAAACATGGCATAGAAACTAAATTACTAAGACATGAAAAAATAATAACACAATGAAATCCAAACTACCAAAACACAATACACTATCCTAAGAATAGTCAAAGGGCAGGCAGTGGTCACTAAACACAGAAATCCTAAACATGGCTAGGCCAGGCACAGAACTTAAACATGACATGCAGAATCCAGAATCCCAACATATACGTGCTTTTGATGAACCTAGATGGCCTAAACTGACGTTTGTATTTCCCCTACCCTTAAAATGAGGCTTGAAAACTTGGGTGCTCACAACTCAGATTTATTTATTTATTTTTCGTTTATTTGATAGGGACAGTTGTGTACATTAAACATGTGACATACTACAACATTTACAGCCAGGGCTAATTTGCAATGTTTGTCCCTATAAGGGCTTTTACAAGAAATACAATTTCATAAAAACATTATCAATAATTTAGAGGTATATTAAAAAAAAACATATATAAACCTTAATACTTGAGGGCAGACCAGATCAGATTGTTCACATTGTCCTTTAGTGAGAAGATGTCTGGCTTTCCTTCAAAAAGCGCTTCAGTGAATTTTTAAAACCACTCCAGTCCAAGTCCAGTTTCAAGTCCGGCCTCAACTGATTCCAGAGTTCGGCAACCTGGGTTGTGAACGCCGACTGTCCCAAAGATGTTTTCCTCAAAAGGCACTTCCACATTTCTGTTTGAGGCTCCTCGTGTGGTTGAGCCCACAGCTCTGAGTGGGACAATGAGTTTACTGAGGACTGCAGGAGCTCCATTGTGCAAACACTTGTACATTAATTTTAAATTACACATCTTTATAAAATTTTCAAAACTAAGAAAGTTCAACCTCTGCAAAACCTGACAATGGTGGGCTCGAACAGGTTGTTTATCTAAAAACTTTAATAGCTCTATTGTAGATCATTCTGATAGGTTTAATTGCTGTGGATGATGCCTGTGACCAGCAGGTGACACAATAATTTATTTGTGAGAAAATCATAGCATACAGGAAAACATTTGCAGCGTTAAAGGGTAAGCAATCTCTAATGAGTTTAAAGCTGTAGAGACTCGCTTTAGATTTTTTAACAACCTTTTTAATATGACTTTCAAATGTTAAATGAGAGTCCAGAATTAAACCTAGGTATTTGACCTCTGTTATTTGTTGAATATCCTGACCATCAATTTTTTTAAACTTAAATCTGCAATAGGGAGTGCTCTGGAAGAAAAAGAAACAGAGACTCTTTTAGCAACATTTAAAACTAAACCAGAGTTTTTCAACCAAAGGGCTATTTGTTCAAGATTGTTTTGAAGCTGCTGTGTAATCGTTTCAATATTTTTGCCACTTACAACTGCATCATCTGCATACATTTGGAAACCGGCCACACACGTGTTTGGTAAGTCATTTACATCCAGTGAAAAGAGGAGTGGACCAAGCATTGATCTCTGTGGCACTCCTTATTGTTCTTATTGTTAAAAAGGATGAGTTTTCATTATTGATTGAAACACATTGCTGTCATTGCTGTCAGATAGGTCTGGAACCACATTATTGTTGTTTTTTCGAATTTCAACAATGCCAGTCTTTGCAATAAAACTTCATATTGGAGTAGATCAAAAGCTTTTTTCAGATCTAAAAAAACTGCACCAACCATTTGACCTTTATCAATTGCAGATTTAAGTTGTTTAATGAAATCACAGTTGGCTGTTTCTGTTGAATGTTGGGGCCAGAAACCAAACCGCAGGGGATGCAGTATGTCATTTAGGTGCAGAAATGACAATAATTGATTTGCCACAATCTTTTCTAGCACCTTAGAACAAACAGGCAGGATACTTATTGGCCTGTAGTTGCAGGCTTGGTTTGTTTTTCCTGATTTGTATATAGGTATGACCTTTGATTTTTTCCATTCATATGGGAACTCTCCAATTTTTAAAGAGAGGTTTTTTAAATAAGTAAGTGGTTTTACCAGAATTCCCTTATTTCTTCTTAAAAAAGAAGTGTCAAGATGGAAAAGATCTTTAGTGTGGCTGTTTTTAATTTCGTCTATTACAGACAGAACTTGTGATATGAGGCCATATAGTGAATTCGCAGGGGATGCGGACATCTTAACAAGTAATTTCCTGTGGAGAATCATTATATCCATCAAATAAAACACGTAAACAAAGTATAGCAGACCGTGCGAACCCCTTCAGAATTTCACTGCCTTGGCTCCCCTACTAATCGTTGTTGGGCGCACAATCGCCCACCATGTACAACTTATGACGTGACCAGGCAGGGGAGTGCCAGAATCGCTTTCTGTGTTGCTCAGAATGTTAGTTAATTAGGGGGGCGGGGCAAGTTAAAAAAAAAAACAATTAAAAAAAAAAATTATGTTCTACATTTTTTCTCAGGCAGATGATGGGAATGCTTTTAATTGTACCCTTTTATATTCATAAACTTGCTCAGTGCATGTCCTAAGCTCTTTAAGAACTTTTTTGAGTGGACTGTATGATTGAAGACCATTTCATCCTCAATGTTTCATGGGAAGAGTTCTTCCAAAAAATTGATGCATAAGCAGATTAATCAATCCTATTGCATGGAATCAATAATTTCCGATTTCCTTGTTAGCATTCTAATGTAATGTATTCCTTTTTTTTTCCAGAACTGCTGGATTTATTTCAGTTATCACAAAAACGATGACAATACTGTGTTAAGTGAAAAAGAATCGTCAAATAATTACAGGAATCAATTTCTATCAAATGGCCTTTTGGATTTTCTACAGACTTAATACCCAGTTTTGAATGAGTGCTCATCTCCCACAGCAGTTCAATGCGTATTCCAATGTAATGGATAAGGTAATGTGGAATGTGTAATGTGATTTCAGGTTGGAGAGCTTCAACATTGTGCCCATTATTTTACCATGGTCTTAGCCTATGCTCAAGAGACTCTGCTCACAAGAATGCTGAAGGTGAACAGATTATTTTATTTTTTATTCATGAAGCTGGCAGCCAACCTTCTGCCGTGGAGAAATATAGCCATAGGAGGTCATTGACATGCAGGGCAATATGTACTGTTGGTGGAGTTATGATGAGGGACGTAATAGTGCCGAAGAATTTCCATAGTTGCAGATTGAAGTCTCTCTCATACAGTTGGGTGAAGACAACTCATGAATCACAGGTTCTGCTCCCATAAAGACTTAAGATGCCTCATCTCCCACAGTCAGGCTTTATACTGCATTTCAACTGTGCTTCACTCTTGCTGCGGCGTAAAACTCCTGCTGAATTCACAATGCATCAGATACTCACAAGTTCGGCTGCGAACAGAGTGAAATTTGACTCTTTAAGGCAAGGTAGATATTTGTCACCGCGAACCAGTGGTAACAATTGCCATGAGAAGGATTTTTTTATTCACAAATTTTGCACAACTGTGGTTGATAATGTTTGAGATGCAATTCAAGTCTTGTTTGTGTACTTGCAGAAGAGTTTTTGTAATCAGTAGTACTGACAATACGATTTGACTGGCAGAAACATTTCATGCTCTGACATTTTTGAATGATGGTATTCTCAGTTTTTGTAGTTGCAATGTCATGAATGTGCGCTTGGGAAGCCATGATAGGCTGCTTTTAGCAATGTCTTTAAGTTTTCATGAACAAATTTGCCAAAATATCAGTTATAGTTGCACAAGCATAGGTGTAACATTAGAGTACTAGCAAGTGTTAAAGTAACCATTCAAGCTTTCCTGAGTCCCAGGGTCTATTGTGCCACTCCATAAACTTCCAGTTTTTTTGGTATTATCTTCTGGATTTGTTGGTTTTATCCAACAAATGAATTATTGGGTAACACTTTATTATAAGGGGAGATGAATCATGTAGTTATCATGCATTACTTCATGCATGATTCACTTATGAGTTCATCATGATTTCATCCATGAATGCACCATGACACATCATGAGTTAAAATTAATTCATGCTTACTCATGCCTGAATTTATGCAATGACATCATATCAACTAAGGCATTACTTATTGTAATGAATTCATCATGAATCAAAAGTAATTAAACATGATCATGAGGAGTTCAAGGTTCATTAAGGACAGTCGTTTCACTTTTGGCAGAATCGAAATAGACATTTTCATCATGTTTGTGCCCCCTTAAATAAAGTGGTTGGTATATTAGCTTGTCCTTTTTGTCATTGAATGCCATGAATTAAAGCTTAATTTCTCATGAATTAATCATGTTTGTGTCCCCTCAACTAAAGTGGTGGGCAAATTTGTGAAATGCTATTGTGAAAGAATCAAGGATCAAGGATATTTATTTGTCATATACATTGAGATACTCGGGTAAAATGTAGTGAAATGATGTAAAAAGTCCAGAGCAAGAAAGAAAGAAGGGTAGGAGATGGGGGATTTACAGTTCAGATCAGTCTCACTGCTCATTGATCCATAACCGCATGCCAGGAGTCATCTTAATGTAGACTAGCCTAGCCCAGGCCCAGCAGCCAAATCATGTTACATGAAGTAATTGATGAAAATGTCTATTCTGATTTTGACAAAAGTGAAACGACTGTCTTTAATGAACCATGAACTCCTCATGATGATGTTTAATTACTTTTGATTCATGATGAATTCATTACAGTAACTAATGCCTTAGTTGATATGATGTCATTGCATAAATTCAGACATGAGTAAGCATGAATTTATGTTAACTCATGATATGTCACCATGAATTAATGTATGAAATTATGCATAAATCATGATGAACTCATGAGTAAACCATACATGAAGTAATGCATGATAACTACATGATTCATGTCCCCTTATTATAAAGTGTTACCAATTATTGTTCACTTCCTCCATTATAGGCTATGTGCAATATCTTATCCTCAGTACTATCCAAAGCACAGTGAAAGAGGCATTTTAGTGCTGATAGAATGCGTCTGATCGTTAGATTTTATGTCCTTGCTGTACTACAGATAATGTTTACTGCATTACCTCAGGTTATTTGCAATATTTTATACTATTTGCAGTATAATCTTACCATATTTAGTCGTGGGTAATTAGTAGGTAACGTGTGGCTGTAAGTCTGCATCACTGCATTGCTGGTCAGCTAGGATTACATCAACTGCTTATGGTGACTGCACCTATGTGCAGTACTTTGACATATATACAGCAGTGATAGCATTATATGTCTTCTTTTATATTTAATTTTTTTGCACCTGTATTTTGTAATGTTTGTCTTTGGGTTATATTTAACTGCATATATAATATTGCCATGTTTTGCCTGGATGCTGCCCTGTGTAGCACTTTTGCCCAAGACAAATTTCCTTTGAGACATTATGAGTTATTCCATGAGAGATTCACATTTGATGCGCAGTTGACCCCCCTGGAATTGAATTAGGCTTGGCACAGAGGAACATATGGGTGTCATACAGGAAAAGCCAAATACCAAAATACTTAAGGGATTACAAATTTTATGTATAACTGTGCATGTATTCCATTTATTTCAAAAGCCTGAACTTTGGTATATGTCTGGGAATATAGAATTTTAGGTCAGTAGAACACTTGCTCTTTTCAGCGCCACTTTTAGCCAGAAAGCTATCTACCTTGCATAGTACTGAACCAAACTCCTCATCTTCTGAGAAAACTAGCTGTGTATATCACAAATTTAAAAAAAATTTCTTTGGAACATTGTTGGTGATAACCAGTCCTTACGTACAGGTTGCCGCACCCCCTGGGGGTGACACTGTCAACATTTGATGTTAAATATCATTGACACTGAAAATACCACCATTGAAATGTGACTAATGCTGTAATGCACCCAAAAGGGACTATGTATCCAGAAAATTTCAGATCTCTATCTTGCTGGGTAAATAAAATAATGCCACCTAAACATCGGCACAATCTGCAATGAAAAGGTCCGTTTTGAGTTTTCCTCCAACTTTGGTTCCGTCTTGCTAGAGAGTATAGATACCACCAAAGAAATGCTTAGTATTCTTGAAAATAGAGTTACAGAAGCACAACAAACTGCATTTAGCACCACTGTACATATCTGGGTTACTGAGAAAATATGCAGCAGACATGCACCAAAAATCATTTTCAACCATCTTTCCGTTCATCAATTGCACTAACCCAGCAAGACAACAAGGTACTAATCACTGAAAATGATAGTCTTGTTGTGAGTAAACACATAATAAATGATTCTAGATTGGTATATGTCTGGTATATTATGTTATTTCCATTCCCATTTTTAATTTTTACTGTCATTTCTCAAATAATTGCGGCTCAATAAAGTACTTACCCATCTTGGCGCTGATGTGGTGCTTATGCCTATCCAGAGTATGTCTATCTTTTAGTTATTAATTTGGTCGTACTTGACTAGCGCTCACCTCAAAATGGATGACTGGACTGATTTGCGATTACAATCATCAACCTATCTGCATTGAGACCCAATGATCAATTTTAATGATTCATTTATTGGCCTTCAGTTCATGCTGCAGTGCAGATAATTTCACAAATACAAAATAGCAACAAACCTTTACACTCTGGCTAGCTTCAAATCAATGATCGCTGTATATCTATGAGTGAATGTAACAACTGAACATCAGGCATAAGGATATCGTGGAGCATGCATCCGGCAGACCATCTGCACATTATTAGCTGCGCTGCACTGCATGCACTGTGTATGCTGTGTGAGGAGCCCGAGTGGACATGTGCGTACGAACAAGCAAGAGCACAAGGCGGAGAATTTGGACCTGAAATTCAAAATTTAAAGGGAGAAATGTGACAACAGCACCAGAGGGACACTGAAACAGAATATTTTGCTTTTGTATTGTCAATATAGTCCATGTGCATTTAAAAAAAAAGTTTGTTTTTTTTTTTTTTAGTTTTTCCCTTTTTATTTTTTGATATTTACCAAAGCAATAGCTGGTAACTTTGCGTTTAACAACCGGAAAAAATAACGGATTACCGGCTATTAACAAGAACCCTGGATAGTTGATGTGGAATGTGGTGTCCACAGCAAAACTGAGCCACTTTAGTGGCTTCCAGCCGGCGCCACCAGCAAGCACAGTGAGATAGGGACCTAAAAATTTAGCTTTGTCCATGAGACACCCATATGTAGCTATGTGCCAAGTTTCATTCTATTCCAGGGGGGTGAACTCCTCAACTTCTTCAAAAAGTGCCACTTTCTAATAAAATGGCTCTTAAAATGTAATTCGTGGCACATCAGGACACAGTGATATGGAGAAATACAAACTTTTCCCTCTCCAAAAATCCATAAATTTACTGACTAAAATTTTCCTTGCAGTCAGTTTTTCTGAATAACAGTGCGGCATTCAGCTTTGGCTTTTAAGTGGTTAAAGAGAGCTCCATGAGTCATTAAGAGAGGAGACCATATGGCCCAGGACTTGTCACTGGAGACTAGATTAGATATAAAAATAAGTACCTTTGACAACATGTGCATTGATACTGCACTCTAGTCAAGAAAAGCCAAATGATTGAAAATCTAAAGCCTTCTGCATGGATTATAATGACAAACCTACTATGATTCTAAGTAGAAGTAATTCAATTTGTCAAAAGAAACTATGCTGACAACCTTGTGGTTCTCTCCTCAATAACAAGAGACAGCAGTGGATGTGCTGATCAGAGCCCGAGGAGTAATCATAATTGTATCCCATTTTATCAGCCTGAAATGCCTCATGATTGTTGGCACTGGAACCATAAGTAGGTTACTATTATGGCCAAATAACAATGATTTGAAAAATAGGTAGGGTAAATAGGCATTTTCTTCTTTTTTTTTTTTTAGCAGAAAGTTTTTTTTTTGTAACATATTTTGGGTAAGTACGTGATCTGTCTTTTATTTCTCCATCACAACAATATGTTGGTCACATGCCAAACCTCAGAGATATGCAACCAGTAAATGATTTTAGTGTATGCTACATTCAAAATATTAATATGCAAAGACTGACATACATGTACAACACTTTAATAAACGGAAAGAACAAGAGAAGTTGTCATAAAAAGTTTTCAAGATTAGGGATGCTTAAGGTCTGCGGCTGGGGTTCATGTTGGCAGTGTTATTTAGTGTATGGTATATATTTTTTTTCTGTCTTTTACTTCCATGCATTTATTTGGTTGAGGTGGAACCCCAAGTTAGGCATAGCGGTGTGTTTCCTTTGAGGCACATCAATGCGTTTGTATTTTTAGTGTTGCGGTGAAGGTGGGTAGTAGCGGTTGTCTCGGGAGTACATCTATGGATTTGAAGGCGTCGCTGATGTAGTCAGTTGCGTTCTCAATCCAGTGGGCTTTAGCGTGTAATTACCCCTCATCATTAGCCGCATGAAGACTAGGGTTGAGGTGAGTGAGGCCTAGTTTTCTGGTTAGGTAAGTTAGGTGGGGCGAAACTTCAAGCTGTTTGTTTGCACGGTTAGTAATTTATTTGTATATTTTAGGTCTAGTCCATTTGTTTAATATGCATGTTGAGGAATTTGTTGCGTCTCCTTCTTGGGATTTCATTGAAGATCGCACCAAAGACCAATTGCTAAAACTCGCAGAACTTTTTGGTATAACTCTGGGAGATTAAAGTGCATTTAATATTCTCTTTAAGTCTTTTAAGGCGAAATTGATTGAGTAAGGAATTTTTGATGTGCCAGTGGGTAATCCAGTTGTCCTGAATGCGGGCTTGACTTATGAACAACAGAAGGAGCTTTGTTGTTGCAAGTAGAGCACGATAGGATTAATTTGGAATTAGAGAAGGCACCTTCGACCACTAGTGAATTTTTACGGTGTGCTCTTCGAACGTTCAGCATAATTTGAAACTGGTGCCTAAATTTAATGAGACAGATACTGACACTTTCTTTACCCTATTTGAGCATGTTGCTGTGGCCAGGAATTGGTCTGAAATTAGTCATTTCAACCATTTTGTTGCAATGTGTTCTTACAGGCAAAGCTCAAGAGGCATATTCTTCTTTGAGTGATGTAGATTGTTCTACTTATGATAGGTTCAAATCTGCTATGATGAAGGCATATGAATTGGTGCCGGAGGCGTATCGCAACCGTTTCCGCGCCTGTGAAATGAAAATTAGCCAGACTCATTTAGAGTTTCTGAGGGAATTGGCTAAACATTTTCGTCGTTGGTGTTCAGCGCAAGAGATTAAAAGTTTGGAGGAATGATCGGATTTAGTGGTTTTGGAACAATTTAATTCCTGTGTACCGGATAGGATCGCAATGTTTATTAATGATTGTAAAGTGAAATCTCCAGGGGAAGTGGCTGCTTTAGCTGACAACTTCGTTTTCACCCATGCAGGTAGTTTTGCGGAGTGGCGAACGGCTGGTTTGAGTTATAGACAAGGTTTTGATTCTCAATTGGCCTCTCCCAGAGTAGATCGTCATTTTAATAACAATTTTGGCATTGGAAGAAAGATTGTCCTGTCATGAACGCTAGATCGAAACGTCCCGCTGATAATGTGCAGGTTAAGCCTGTCGCTGCAGCGGTGCGGGTGCTTCTGCTGGGGCACTTGAAAGCAAAGTAAACCCGCAAGTGATCGAGTCTAATTTGCGTTCTTACTTGCCCAATATCACAGCGGGTACTTTGTCGCTTGCAGGCAGTGATGAAGCTGTGCCAATTAAGATCTTGAGAGACACGGGAGCCATGGATTTTTTTGTGTTGGTGTCAGTTTTGCCTCTTTCAAATCAATAAAATACCGGAGTTAGTGTTTTAATTTGGGGAATGGGGCTACAGACGTTATCCGTGCCTCTTCATAGAGATTACCTCAAGTCTGATTTGGTGCAGGGAGATGTGGTCTTGGATTTATGTCCGGAATTGCCTGTTGAGGGGATGCACGTTATTTTAGGTAATGGGTTGCTGGTGAATGGGTGTGGGCCAGTTCATCTCGTCCTGTCGTTGCTGTTCCTCAGAATCATGTCGGAGTGGCCCCGTGTGCTGAGGCTGCAAAAATTGACGGTGTGTGTGTGATAACGTGCTCTACAAGTCGTGTTGCTGATATATTGAGTATGGGGCAGAATAAAGATGGGAGCAAAAACATTGTGTCATTTTTACCTGACTTGTCTAATATACTGCTTTCATTTTCTGTTAAGTATTTGGGTAAAGCTCAGTAGGAGGATTCTTCTCTGGTATAATTGTTCAGTAACGTATTGTCTGATAATCCAAGGCACTCTGCTCTGTAGTGAAAAAAGTCAATAAAAAGCCTTTATTAAGACATGACTAAGTAGATAAAAACCAAGGCATTTCAGTTCACAGAGCCTTCTTTTGCTGCCTGATGATTTGAAAATCATTGCATTCTGTTATTATACACATTTTACCCAGTATCCCAACTTTTTTGGAATTGGTGAAGTACATTTAGACTGGACTCTGCTGGAATATGGTACAGTGAATTTCTAGTTCGGTAAGATATTGCAGGAGGATCAAACAGGAACTGTGCACTGAGCCTAATGGAAGGAGTTTCTCTTTCTGTTGTACTTTTCCCATAGCCATGACATATTATTAACTCATGACATATTATTGATATTACCCTAGGGAGCAAAAACATTGTGTCGTTTGCACCGGACTTGTCTAATCTTTCATTTTCTGTTAAGTATTTGAGTAAAGCTCAGTTGCAGGATTCTTCTCTGGTTGAATTGTTTAGTAACGTATTGTCTGATAATCAGCTTTCTAGTGCAACGCGGGGATACTTTGCTCAGGACGGGATTTTGATGAGAAAGTGAGTGGCCCATACTGAAGATTTTGTTGGGGATATCTCAGGTGGTTGTGTCTCTTAAATACCGCCCATCCGTAATTAAAATGTCTCATGATCAGAGTTCGGAGTAAATAATTACAAAGTGACTAATTACTGTAATCAGATTACATTTATCCTTAAGGCAGTGATGTAATGCATTACTTTGATTACTTAAGTAATCAGATTACAGTTACTAACAAATAAATGATCTAGTTACTTGCATTACTTTAAATTCCTCAACTACCGGCAGGACGGGTGGCCAGAAAAACGTATTCGTCCTCTTGTTGTTCTTCGTTTTGAGTATATTGGCGATTGAGACTGAGGACAGAAATCAAATCAAACGTCCTTTTTTATGCGTGTTCATGCCAGTACTGTAGCCTTTTACTTGACTCACTTTTCTGTAAAGTGCTGTTTGGGCAGATTTTTACGACTTTGCTGTTGGCTCTGCTGTATTAAAGTGCATGAAAGACAGATCTTGTATGTGCCCTAGAATAAAGATTAATGAGGATCTGGGCATATACAAGGTTTTAGCATGACATGGTTTATTAATTAACTTATGGTGAATTTCAGATGAAATCTGAAATTACGGTGAGTAATCCGAAAGTAATGTAACTAGTAGTGTAACTATTTAAGCAGTGAGTAATTAAGTAAAGTAAGGGATTACTTTTTTAAAAAGTAACTAGTAATGCGTAATGCATCACTTTTTTAGAGTAACTAGCCCAACATTGCTCATGATCAAGGTGGGAATTTGGGGCATACAAAAACGTATGATCGCATATTACAACTTTTTTTTCCTGGCCACGCTTGAAAAAGAAGGTTTCTGCTTACATGAAGTCCTGTCATACATGCCAGCTGTCAAGTAAACTGAACCAAATTCTTAAGCCTGTTCCTCTTCAGCCAATTGTCACGCCGGGAAAGCCTTTTGAACACCTTATTGTGGATTGTGTGGGTCCTTTGCCCTGTTCAAAATCTGGCAATTGTTATTTGTTCACCATAATGTGTATAAATATGCATTATCCTGCTGCCTATCCTCTTCGTAACATTACATCGAGATCAATTTTGAGAGCTTTGTCTCAGTTTATGTCTGTGTTTGGAATTCCCAAAATTGATCAGAGTGACTGTGGCTCTAATTTTACGTCTCATCTTTTCGCACTGGTTTTAGAGCAATTGCGGGTACAGCATAATCGAGCTTCCACACTCAGAGCCAGTGAGCGCTTGAACGTTTTCATGCAATGTTGATGTCTTTGTTACATGCCCACTGTATTCAGCTTGATTGTGACTGGGAAGAGGGCTTGCCTTGGTTGATGCTGGCTGCATCAGAGGTGATCTAAGAAAGGATTGGGTATAGTCCAAACAAGGAAGTTTTTGGTCATAAAGTCAGATCTTTTGGCTGTGTAAAAAGAGGGCAATAAATCTGATCCCTCCAAGAACTTATGGGCTTACATCCATGGCTTCAAAGAAAGATTCTTGCAGGCTAGGGAATTGGCAAAATTAAAGCTTGAGAAAGCACAGAAGAAAATGGAAACTGCTTTATGATTGTTCTGTTGAAAAGCACACACTTGAGCTAGTTGACCAGGTGATAGTTTTACGGCCATTGGTTGGTGCCCCATTTGAAGCCAAATTTGAAAGCTCCTATGTAGCGATAAAACAAGTTTTCGACAAGAATTATTTAATTTCTACTCCCTCCCACCAAAATTCCACACGTTTGTGTCATGCTAATTTATTAAAGCCCTGTTTTAGTTCTGACTGTCAAAATTCCAAGCTGGGTAATGTGAAAGCTACCTTAACAACTCATAAGTTGTCTTATAGTTCAAGTCCAGTGGAGGAGGTGGAAGAAAACTTCCTCCCCAGGTGCAAAGGCTTGCGTGGACATCTGAAAAATACTGAGATTTTGGCCAACTTGGATGTTTTCCTCAGTCATTTACCCTTGTTTGAACAAAAGGAATTGATTGACCTCATTTCTGTCAATCCAGCTGTGTTTGCTGATGTTCCATCCCAAACGAACTGGATAGAACACGATATTGATATTGGTGATTCAAAGCCTATTACTCAGCGCTTTTACCGCATGTCGCCTGAAAAGAGGAAAATGCTAGATTCTGAAACAAAATTTCGATGGCCCTTTTAAACTTTAGGCAGAGGCTAGCAACGTAGGTGCTGGTGCTGTCTTCATTCAATCTGATGCACAAGGTGTTGATCACCCTGTTAGCTTCTTTTCCAAAAAGTTTAATTCATATCAGCGGTATTATTCCGTTGTTGATAAAACTCTAGCCTTGGTGTGGGCGTTACAGTATTTTGACTCTTATATATATTCAAGTTTACCTTTGGTAGTTTTCACAGATCACAATCCCCAGTCTTTTCTTAATTCTTTACAGTGCCTGAACCAGTGGTTAATGTGTTGGTCTTTGTTTTTACAATCATATTGCCTTGACAGTAGACATAAAGGGATCTGACAACGTGGTAGCTGACGCACTATCTAGGGCTTGATTGGTGGCTCCTAAATGTTTATTGTCATTGTTTTATAGGTGGGTTTTTCGAGGGCCCGGAGGAATCAACCAGGAGTGGAAGGACTCAAGGAGGGCTTTATGTTCTATGCGGGAGGTTGTGATGACCAAGAGGCTTGTCAGCTCGGATTTTATCCCTCTTAATTGGCTAATTAGATAATTGGGGACTGGATCTGTCTCTTCCTGATTGGGTTTGGGGGGGGGTTAAAAGGCGGTCTTAGTCCAGCAGGGCAGCCAGTTTGGGGTTCCGCTTCTTGCTTAGTGGCTGGCCTTGTTTTGAGGTTTCTTTAATTGGTTTGGCTTCTGTGAAGTAGGCATTGTTTTTTTTTCTTCTTTTGAATACATTTTTAAAGCTTTCTTGTAAGTGGTGCATATTCCCTCTTTTTGTTGTTTCCCCTTGAGCAACTCAGCAACTCAGTGACTAAGTTAGCAGAGCAATAGAGTTAGTTTAATGCTAACATATGATGGGTGCTAGCAGAAATTAGATTTATTTTATATTAAATTACGGAATTCAGTTCTGCTATTAACAGAATCTTAAACCATTGGTAGTATCACAAGAAAGTTACGAAATCTTTCCATAACCATTGTGTCACAGTACTTTGTTAGCATGCTAGCTAACATTAGCTAGCTACTTTCTTGACTGTGAATTGAGAAAGTGTTTCTAGCTTGTTCAAATACAAATATCTGTGACTCACTGAGTTGCAGACCGATGCAGTTGGTGCAATGCTAAGATATAGCTAATGGGCATTACAGGTAAGGCACTAGAGTATAGGTTTTTTTTTCTTTTCTATAAAACTATACAATTTAGTCATGTGGTAAATATAATATTATACTTTCGGTCATAATTGTGGGCTTGTTGCTCACAGAAGTTTGTTAGAAATGCAAAAATGAGCTACTCCACGTGTGTCATAACTTTACTATGCGACAACTGCTCATGTAAGATTGTCTATACATGGAGCGGTTGACTTGAGGAGACCTACACAGTCATCTTGCTGCGAAAGACGTCTGGGCTTAGAGATTCTTGACTATTTTAACTTACCAGTTGCAATAAGCTCCCTCTTATGAACTGTAATTTCAGCTTTTGATTGAGAAAAGCTGTTGTGCCATTTTTTCTCTACTTCCTCCAGGGTTTGCTTCACAGGGGTGAATCAGGCATTCAGCCTTTCCATTATCAGGCTCCACATCGCCTTTTTTTTTTTTTTTCCAGAAGTCAAGGTCGGAATCAGCCTCCTCGCAGAACGTGCTTATATTCTGCCACATATTTACTGAGCGCCAAACACTCGTCACCTGCCCTCTTTGGCTTTCGCTTGTCTTCCATTGTCTGAGTCGATTGTAAATTCAGACAAGTCATCTGCATGCTCCGAGCAAGTGATTCTGCAACTGAGTTTCGGTAGTAAAACTATTTTCATTTTTAGAGAGCTCTTTCATTAAGAAAAGTTTCACAATCAAAGATACTTCATTTAGATAAGAATTCCATAAATAATTTTGATTTTAATAAATTCTAAAAAAAGTATTCAACTAAAAATGAATTCTGCTCTTAAGTATTAATACACAACAGAATTCTTAGAGTCTTTATGAATAGTTAATTCACGAACAGAGATGTGTGGCCAAACCCAATTACAAGACCTATTTGTAATGACGGTGCCGTGAATCCACCAGCACTGTGGTAATGAGTGAGAGGATCCATCTACAAAGTACAATTAATTGCCCTTAATCGGGCTGACCGATAGTTCAGCGCCACAGGAACAATACAGACTTAAATATTTACAAGCAGAATCACAAGACGGAGACACAGTCTTGGAAAAATCTGGAACTACAGAGAGGATTTAAGTAAGGCTTCGTGCAGAGAACTGAAACTAAGGGGCATTATTAGTGAGACTAATCAATGAACACAAAATATAAAAAAGTTGGGACAAGTAAAAGGGGAAGCAGGAGCAGGCCGACTAGTATTTAAGGGAGGCTGACTGATTAACTGGGCAAGTATGGGCTGTGACTCTGATGCCCATTTAAGATTGACCAACAATCAGTAATCTGCAAGACTGCAGGTTGACGCTACAGTCGTTTTTGAAATATAGAGGAATGAAACAAACCGAATTTCTCCAGCGAAGGCTACTCCCATGCCATGAGAAAGTATTGACTTTCTCCTTTTACCTTTATATGTAAAATAAGATGAGCATGAAAATTCCGTTTTCATTGCATTTATTGAGGGGGAAAGGATTTTACAATGTATGTCTCTTAATAATGGAATTGTGGTGGCACTTCATTTTGCTGTTTATAAATAAGAGGATAATGACTTAGTAAAAAGCCAGCAGCAAGTTGTCGGCATCTATAATTGAGGAGTGGGCAGGTGCATTGCAATCTTGTCAGTCAAGCGTTTGACTAACAAAAACCTGGTCTTAAGTTAATGCTCAGTAGCTTTCCGTTACTTCAATAGTGCATTATTAACCCCTCTGCACAGAAGCCAAATCTAGCTATTTCGGTGTTACCTTATTTAAAGCTTTATAATTCAAGATTGCAGCTTCACAGAAAGAAAAACTTTGATCCAATTGAGTCTAGAAACTTGAAGCATTTAGACTCCCATTGTATTTCAGATTATTTTTATGATTTTGGTAGAGAAAAGGTGCTGCAAACACAAAAAATCTTCATGAAAATTCAACTTTGAAATTGCAAAAACAATAATACTGACAATTGATAAACTCCTGGGGCTTAAATCTTTACATTTCTGGGATCATTAACTTCTTGACCAAAAGTACAATTCATCTTGAACATTCATCTTGAACATTCTAGATTACCCACTTGCTATGAGCAAAATTAGACAGCTATCCAGGTGTCTCACCAAAGTCCATCAAAATGTTGCACCGCCAAATCATACTGTCATGGTTTGGGAGCTTTGAGAGCTCTGTTTGTTGCTCTCGTCCGGGACGATATCGTTTTGCTCCCGATCGGATTCCTGGGCCTTCTGTCAGCAATTGGGGGCGTTGCCTGGACTCTATTTAAGCTCCAGTTTTCGCCTCACATTCCTTGCTACAGTGTCAGAGCTTCTTTGGCGCTTTAGACAGTAAGGTCTCTTGAGAGATTATTGTCAGTGACTTAGCTGCATACAGTGTTAGTGAGAAAGGAAATGTTTCATTTATTTCCCTTTTCTTTTGTTTTCCTCGAGCTCGCCTGTTTTCTACCACGAACGCTGTCTGATCCGTTGGTAGCGCGAGTCTCGTTATTTATACCAGTTTTTAGTCTCTCTACACGCTGTGAGATTTGCCTTTTAAATTCGGCCGCTGCCCCTGGCGTCCTCTTCCAGCAGCTATCACAGTCAAACGAACTGTCAATTTGCATGGGCTCAACCGGGGTACAATTTTCAGTGAGTGGAAAAGGAGCCGTATACTCGTTCGCGAATGCGGTTGTCAATTCACACAGCCATACGAACTAACGAGTCTAAAGTCGAACTGGGTTCTAAAGTAGCCAGCATGTCCTTAATCTCCTCCGTAAGGGCATGGCTAAATACCGACATCAGAGTAGCCTCCGGCCAGCCTGTCTCTGTGGCCAGAGAGCGAAAACTCAGTTGCACTTTCTTTGCCCTGTTTTAGGTGCATTAAACGCGTAGCTGCGTCTTGACCACAAATGTCTTGATCGAATACAGACACCATCTCCCAAACAAGGGCCTCTACAGAATCTACGACCGGTGAGTTAGATCTAATTAGTGGGCCGACCCACCTGAGCGCTGTGCCAGCCAACAGGGATAATATAAATGCTACCCGAGAATCCTCATTAACAAATCGTGAAGGCTGAACCTTAAAAAATATTTCACACTGGGCGATAAAATCCTTACACTCCGGCCTCGCCACTATATCTTTGGGGCAGTTGTAAGTTAGGTTTTCGGGGAGGATGTATGAATGGTGCTTCTGCAACTTTGTGAAGCTTGTATCGTTAGAGATTTAATACTTTAATACTCTCCTGATTCTGAAGAGCAGTCTCTTGTAGGTAGAGTCTCTCAACAAGTTCAGATCGCTGACTGCCAAAACCAGAAAGTGTTTTCGCGAACGCAGTGAACATTTCTTGTTGGCTGGCGATAGCCCTCTTAATTTCGGCTACCGCTGGCGTCTCCATGGTGGCTAGAGTGTACTGTGATAGCTGCTGGAAGAGGATGCCAAGCGCAGTGGCCGAATATAAAAGGCAAATCTCACAGCGTGTAGAGAGACTAAAAACAGATAGAAATAATGAGACCCGCGCTACCAACGGATCGGACGGTGTCTGTGGTAGAAAACAAAAGAAAAAGGAAATAAATCAAAGATTCCCTTACTCACTAACACTGATCCTGTATGCAGCTAAGCCCCTGACAATAATCTCTCAAGAGACCTTACTGGCTAAAGCGTCAAAAAAGCACTAACACTCCGGCAAGGAACGCAAGGCAAAACTGGAGCTTAAATACAGTCCGGTCAACGCCCCTAATTGCTGCCAGCTGGCCCAGGAATCCGATAGCGAGCAAAACGATATTGTCCCGGACGAGAGTAACAAACAGAGCTCTCAAAACTCCCAAACCATGACACATACATTAATCATATATTAAACACAAATTAACTTTTGGGGCATGAAATTTAGCATGAACCAATGATTTTCTGGTTGAGTTTAGCATGAATTTATCAATATCAGTGCAGTTGAACATCAGTGGTCACCAGTAACCACTCCAAACAAAACATGCCCTTTCTCCATAATAAACTTTACAATTTTGTCAATTTTTCTTCAAAGTCCCCCAAGCATTAAATAAAGTGCTGATTAAACAGCCAGAACATTCACCCTGCAATGAAAAGCTAACTGCTCTCACATAAGGTGTAAGGTTATGAACTCGGATAAGGGTAAAAACTCAGTAATATCTGAATTCTGAAATATACCTCACTAGCCGTCAAGCCCGTCACTTGTAACTTGTACTTGGATGAATTTGATCCCGTAGCGCCAAGCCCATCAAGTTGATTGATCAAGCCGTTTGGCCAGCATGGCACCTTCTCCGATCGGGAGGGGGAGGAGGGGGTGGGGGCACGTCATTGAAACCTGGCTTAGGTGTTAGTTTGGAAGCACAGGTATCACTGTGTGAAATTAGAAAAAAATCCATGCATAAATATGGCCGTGCATGGCGAACACACAGACACACACCGTCTTCCTTATATAAGAGATTTTAACAGAACAGAAGTTCCACTTTCAAGAAAAATCAAACGACATATGCTTTCATATTCAACAGAATGGTGTAATGAATGTACCGAGGGATCTACCGACGTGCGTGGGCTGCATGCATTTGTAGAAACGAAAACCTTGGCCTTCGATGTCTTTAAACGCGGTATAAATTCTACAGCAAAAAGCCATATTGAGCAAAATGCAAACAGAGTAGAAGTATAACCTTTTTCTCTATTAATACCCTCCACCAGAGACAGATGTATCGAATAGAAGAACCCTCCAGTACTGTTTCATTCGGAAAAATTCCCATTGACCGCGTCCTTACAACATTTAAATCTCGTAAATGAAACTGAACACTTCAGGCCGGTTTCGGGTGTCTTAGTTTCTTTGAAATCGCATCATTTTCAGCTGCGAAACCGTGGCCAACATTCAAAGCATACAACCGACCTTTCTTTTATGCGCAGCTTTGTATTCTATTCTTATTGTCCGATCAATGTATCTCAGTTATTGAGGAAAGTTTAAACACTCGGGAATTGGATAAGAAACGAGTCAATCAATACATCGTTACCGGGGAAGCTTCACGAGGGCGTGAACTATAACTGAGCAGCTACGAAGATGAATCTGAGTATATAATTGAATAGATAGCTATCGACACCAGTACTTGGTTGGACACAAGGGAGCGCTGAATTTGTCAATGGAGGAATCTACGCGTTAAACTATGGGAGGGAACTAGGCATTTTTTTGGTGTGATGACTGTAATTGACAGTAGAATGCGAGAGAATCAATACAACGTCGGATTTTTTGCTTCACAAAACGTATTTTTTAACCACTAATTGGAATACTGTTGGCTCACTGTAGCTAAAATGGTTGCTACAAAGTTTTTTTCTGTCGCTAGTGATAATTTTTTTAAACTACTGGATCGATACTATGGGCGAGGATATTGAGCAGTTTGCACACCAGGCTTAGCTGAGGAGTTTAATTCATGCAACTCCTGAAAAACAGGGATTGGAGGGAACTTCTCCATGCTCTAAATCGCGTTTCAGCTTGTGCTTGTGAATATACAATAGCTGATCCGGGGTGCCATCTCGTGGTCGAGTACTGTAACTAAGTGCTTAAATTTGCAGTCCTATAGACGCAAGCGTCTACATCTGCACGAAGGGGTAAAAATAGTGATATACACCTTTAATAGTCGGGGTGCATACCGTGCCTACACTGTACTTTAGATTTTTGGAGAAAAGGGTGTTTTCACACTTGGTCCTTTTCAGCCCTCAAAACAAACTCAGATTGATGACTCAGCATTTTTTGTCCATGTGTGATCTCAACAACTGCACTCAGACCCCTTGAAAACAAGCCGTACTGAGACCACCACGGGAGGTGGTCTAAAAAAACTCAGTTAGCGATGGATTCTCCTCAAAAATAAACTATAACCTTCCCTTCTTTGTATCTTTGTATCTCAATAACCACAGATGGCTTTGGAGGCGGTCCTAATAATCTGGACTGAGAGGCAACCTCAAGAGTGGTTGACAGGAACAAATGGTCTCAATCCTGGAGACTGAGAGAAAGGCTTGGTTGCTTGTTCCAATTAATAAGACATGGAAGAGTACTTCTGTATGAAAGAGTTATGAAAGATTAGGGTTTATCGTCTTCAGAAATTATTCGTAGACTAGGAAGAAATTGGTTTGTTTCTAGCCAGTGACAATCCGACAACTTTATCACTCAAAGGAATGAATATATATACACCATGCACAGGTAAGGGAGTGGGGAAGGCACGCAGGACATAAAACCAATTAAAAGTGACAATATATCTAAAAGTCTTACAAGCTGCTGGATGGTAGGAGACTCCAAAGGAATTCACATGAGGGTTGTGACAAATTTTGTTGCCGGTTCTCCATTGTACTGATCCTGGTAACAAGTACAAAGCAGTCACTCAAAAAATGAATTGGGCTCACACACAGTATGGGCTTCTGTCCATTGAAGCTGTGATGTTGCCATAAAAAATAACCCGTGGGTGGAGAGATTCAGGTGAGGGGTGGACCAACTCTCATGAGCTGGCACGCAACGTAAGAAGGGGAGCCAAATCTAAATGGCAAACTCAATCCCATGTTTTATGCAAAAGACAGCCCACAATAAAGTATTATCATTCATTTTGCCTCTTATTTACCTCTACACATTGCAAAGTCCTGTTATTTTCCAAAACCAGAATAGCTAAGTGCTCTTATCACCATAAGCCAATTCTGTTATTCGATGGAATTCACTGCAGGCAGCAGTATGATATGCTGTAGTGAGCTGTCACACTCTCAGTTGAGGCACAGTCAAATCTCCCGGTGAGATGAAGTTATTTAGCCTTCTTCCAAAACCAGCCACTGGTGGCTTCCTTTTGTGCATGTCACAATATTGAGGACGTAGCTAAAACTGTATGACTGCATAAGATTTTATCTGGCTCTAACACATTTGCATACCTGCTGAGAATTCCAGGAATGGCTGAATTCCACAAGTTTAAATACAAACCCCAATTCCAATGAAATTGGGACTTTGCATTCCGTTTTTATTCACGTTTTACACAATGATTTGCAAATCTCATAAGCCCACATTTTATTCACAATAGAACATAGACAGCATATCTGAGATTGAAAGTGAGACATTTTACCCTTTCATGAAAAATATTAGCTCATTTTGAACGTTCCAACTTCATTGGAATTGGGGTTTGTAGTTTACATTTTCAACATTGCTCTGAAAAACTACACTTGGTGATTAGAATGTTTCCTTTGTTAACATTTGAAGACCACAATGGTAAAATGATCAGAGTCACAATTTCAGGTTGTGGAGATATGATGAGTTAAAAATTCAAAACATTCTAAGAAACAAAGCACTGAAAAAATATGCTATATTATAATAGAATATAATATTATTATGTATTATAAATATTATAATAATGAATAATATATAAAATACACAAAAATGCTAAATTTGGACTCAGATTTTTTTTCCCTTTGTGGTTTACTTATTGACCGGGATTCAAATAAAATCAGAGTCTTTTTTCAACATCGGACAAAAGTCAAATAAATTTAATAAATAAAATAATACTAAATACTACTAATAATAATAATACTAATAATACTAATACTAAATAATACTAATACTTGGGCTAAACCAAGACACCATACACTAATCTGAATGTGCAACATTAAACTGAAAATGATTCGGAGGCAGATTAATCACTCATTGTACGTTATTATGTGGCCAGTTATTTGAAAGCCTACATTAGTCAAAACTATCTGCACTATACACTGTACCTTGGAATATCAAATTCAGACTTAATCAACATTGCATTTCAATATTTTCCACTCCATATGAATACTTTTTCAAAGTACAGTGAGAGTTGTATCCAAGCCAGTTTGAAGCCTTCAATGAACTGCATTGTTAGAACCACATAAAACCCTCAGGTTTCCTTTTATATTTCAGTAAACTTTTGATGAGCACAGTGAGAGAAAGATGCTGTAGCAGCAGTTTTTGGCTGGTGCCAAGCTGCTTTTTTCTACATTTCCGTAATATCTGCTGCCAAAAATCCACTTTGTATGAGGAAAGCAGGTCATTGAATCATATGAAAATATAAATAATCATTGGTCCACCTGTGGTTCACTGAATCTCATGTATATAATATACAAAATTGGAGAGTTTGATCATGAGAACAGCATTGATGTGGTTCTGTTGATATAATCAATGTATATGTGCAAAAATAAAAATTTATTGACTGGTATTTTTTGTCTTGCTCTTGGTCTCAATTTTACGGAAGCTTATTGCTGCCAATGAAAAAAAAAAATTCTAATTTTTTTTTTTTTTTTCCACAGCTTATTGCTGCCAACAGGGGGGAATTTTTTTTTTTTTTTTTTTTTTTTTTTCACAGCTGATAGCTGCCAACAGGGGAGAATTTTTTTTTTTTTTTCCAGGGAACCACCAGTGACCAGCTGGGATTAGTTTCAGTAATGGAAAACTTTTGTTTCTTCAGTAAACTAGAATGCATGCTACTTTTATTTCTTTTCTCTTTGCTTGCTACACACCCAACATATTTGACGGTGTATGGTCAAACATAATGAATAATGAGGATCAATCAACAGCACTGCTTTTTTATGGTAGAGAAGTGCAGTACCATAAAATGGGGTAATAAGGGACGGCCGGGTAACAAGGGACAATTTTCTTGGAAAGTTTTCAAATGCAAATTCAATTTTTTTTTTGACACTCCCTGTCACGATACATTATTTTTATGATATTGGTAGGTACTGGAAAATTGCAAGTTGAGTTGAATATGATTCTATTGTTCTTTTATGATTGACAGCAATAAACAGATTTGACACATACTTGGCCAGGATGCTTTGGGAGGAATCATAAAAAATATCTAAAAAAAATGTCTCTTATTACCCAATTTTACGGTATGTTGCCAAATGTTCGTGGTGACTATTTGGTCTAGGCATCTTTTTCATTAAGGCTAGACCTCTTAATTCTGCTGAAGGAAAATCTAAATGCTGTATCTATCCATCAATCAATCAATCACATACCAGATTATTAAGATTCGAGCGGTTTGGTGAAGGCCTTTTCTTGTCACAACATTACTGCAGTGCTCAGAATGAGGTGCATATGTGGTTTGCTGCCATCCCTATGCAAACTCTTAAATGCTTTTGGGGACGGAATGGTTACAAATATCAAGCGATGCTTTAACATCTAGTGGGAAAGACTTCCCAGAAGAGTCTGCCGTAGCAGCAAATGGGGGACCATCTCCTTCTTAATGCCCAAAATTTTGGAATGAGATGTTGGATGAGCAGATTTCCCCATTCTTTCGTCAACTCAGTGTATTAATACACTGGTGGTTTTAAATTGCATGCCTCGGGCCAGAATGAGGTGCACATTTCTCTTCTTACTCAGTGCTAACACACAAGATGCGCTGATCACCTAATGACAAAGCCCCTGATTACCAAAATCAGGCTGCTCTCAGATAGTCCTAAAGAAAATTGTTCATTGCTTGGGTCCCAGCATTGAAAACCATGGTTCTAGATTTACTCCTCCTTTCTTAAGTACAAAAATCAATGTACAACAATAATCACTGAGATGTGCACGAAGACGGAGATGACTCAATGGCAAGATGAATATCAAAACATTCCTTTCTGAACATAAACATTTCTTCAAGACATTGTATTACTAATTATGTAATGTCTCTGTGACATGCCTACCATTGAATATACCAACATACACCAGGATAAGTACCTGCAGATAGTGTGGCATGCGTAATATGCCACCATATTTCGCCACCAGGCGAACCTTTTTTTTTTTTTTTATCATGAATGTTGCTGCCAGGTGTAAAAAAAAAAATTTTTTTTTTTTTTAAATCACGAATGTTGCTGCCAGGTGTAAGAAAAAAAAATATATTATTTTTTTTAATCACGAATGTTGCTGCCAGGTGTAAAAAAAAAAAAAAAAAAAAATTTTTTTTTTCAACCATGAATGTTGAGGCCAGGCGGAAAAAAAAAAATTAGCTTAGCAACCAAGCAGGCTAATTTTTTTTTTTCCACTTTCAGTGTTACTATATTTAGAAACAGGACCATGGCCCTCTAGTGAGTCAGCTGAGTACGGTATTCTTACGTCTGAATGGCAACCACGTCGTATGCTCTTATGTTTAGCAGTAGCTGGTGATGACAGCAAGTTTTGAAAATGTTATGTGTTAAAATGTGCAGCGCTTTCGTCCGTCTGAACTATACTTACAGGTTATCTGGGACGTTTTGCTAATGAGGTTAGGGCAAAAACCAAATGATGTCGCTGAACTACAGCGATTATTTACATAGATTTTCCCGAAAACCCGTGAGCTAGCTAGCAAGATGGCCATACAGTCTGAAGAGAACGGTAATATGCGATTGCATACGCTAGCTACATAGCTCAGCTGCAATTAGCAATACAATATAAGTCTCAGCCCGAACTGCCTGTTTGCTCCGCAGTTAACAGAACCTGTTAATCAAGCCTGAAGCAGGTCCACGCGTAGAAGTCACAGGGCTATACGGCTTTGGGTTGAAGGAGGTTGTGTGGGTGTTGAATGTGACCGGTCAGGATCGGTAAAACTTCTCCCATAGCAACCTTGCTATCTGGTTCGCGTCTCAGTGGACGTTAAACGTGAAGTTTGCTACGGCTCTCATCACCCACACTTCCTCCCTAAATCTCGATTAATGGCTTCTGTCGACTAAAGAGTATGTAGACAGTTTGAGCCGAGACGCTATTATTGCATCGCAAATTTCAACTGCGTTACAGTGCTTGGATAATAGTCCTATTTAAGCGATATCATTTGATTTTTGCCCTAACATCATCAGCTAGCTAGCTGTAACCGAGGCTGGTCTTGAGCTAGCTTGCTAGCAGGGTAGGCAACGTCCCGAATGTCTGGAAGTTGCGTTCAGAAGTATGAAAGCGCCCCAAAACATATCAGAGAAAGTCGTGACAATTATAGCCGTTACTGTCTATGATAACAGCTGGCTGAGCGCAGTCCAGTCACCATGGCTTCATCATTATGCCTCCCCAGCGCGAACACATCGTTGGCTATTGTCTTAAGAGCAATCACGGTTACAGCTAGCTAGCTGGTGAGATTAGGGCAAAACCCAAATAATATCGCTTAACTATGATTATTTACAAATATTTTCCCAAAATACCATAAGATTGTTAGCAAGCTGGCCATATAGTATGATGAGAAAGGTATTACGCGATTCCAAAAGTTATATAGCTCAGCTGCAATTAGCAATACAATGTAGGTCTCAGCCTGAACTGCCTGCCTGCTCCGCAGTTAACAGAACCTGTTAATCAAGCCTGAAGCAGGGCCACGCGTAAACGTTATATGGCTGTTGGTTGAAAAAGGTTGTGTGGGTGCTGAATGTGATCGGTCAGGATCATTAAAACTTCTCCCATAGCTAGCTAACTGTCTGGTTAGCGAATCCCTACTTCGCGTCTCAGTGACCGTTGAAATTGAAGTTAACTATGGCTTTCACCACCCACACTACCCCTTGAATCTTGATGAACGGCTTTTGTCGACTGAAGAGCATGTAGACAGTTTGAGCCGAGACTGTATAATTGCAGCTGCGTTTCAGCACTTGAATAATCGTCGTATTAAAGCGATATTATATGGGTTTTGCCCTAATCTCACTAGCTAGCTAGCTGTAACCGTGATTGCTCTTAAGACAGCTTGCTAGCAAGGTAGCCAACGACGTGTTCGCGCTGGGGAGGCATAATGATGAAGCCATGGTGACTGGACTGCGCTCAGCCAGCTGTTATCATAGACAGTAACGGCTATAATTGTCACGACCTTCTCTGATATGTTTTGGGGCGCTTTCATACTTCTGAACGCAACTTCCAGACATTCGGGACGTTGCCTACCCTGCTAGCAAGCTAGCTCAAGACCAGCCTCGGTTACAGCTAGCTAGCTGATGATGTTAGGGCAAAAATCAAATGATATCGCTTAAATAGGACTATTATCCAAGCACTGTAACGCAGTTGAAATTTGCGATGCAATAATAGCGTCTCGGCTCAAACTGTCTACATACTCTTTAGTCGACAGAAGCCATTAATCGAGATTTAGGGAGGAAGTGTGGGTGATGAGAGCCGTAGCAAACTTCACGTTTAACGTCCACTGAGACGCGAACCAGATAGCAAGGTTGCTATGGGAGAAGTTTTACCGATCCTGACCGGTCACATTCAACACCCACACAACCTCCTTCAACCCAAAGCCGTATAGCCCTGTAACTTCTACGCGTGGACCTGCTTCAGGCTTGATTAACAGGTTCTGTTAACTGCGGAGCAAACAGGCAGTTCGGGCTGAGACTTATATTGTATTGCTAATTGCAGCTGAGCTATGTAGCTAGCGTATGCAATCGCATATTACCGTTCTCTTCAGACTGTATGGCCATCTTGCTAGCTAGCTCACGGGTTTTCGGGAAAATCTATGTAAATAATCGCTGTAGTTCAGCGACATCATTTGGTTTTTGCCCTAACCTCATGAGCAAAACGTCCCAGATAACCTGTAAGTATAGTTCAGACGGACGAAAGCGCTGCACATTTTAACACATAACATTTTCAAAACTTGCTGTCATCACCAGCTACTGCTAAACATAAGAGCATACGACGTGGTTGCCATTCAGACGTAAGAATACCGTACTCAGCTGACTCACTAGAGGGCCATGGTCCTGTTTCTAAATATAGTAACACTGAAAGTGGAAAAAAAAAAAATTAGCCTGCTTGGTTGCTAAGCTAATTTTTTTTTTCCGCCTGGCCTCAACATTCATGGTTGAAAAAAAAAATTATTATTTTTTTTTTTACACCTGGCAGCAACATTCGTGATTAAAAAAAATAATTTTTTTTTTTTTACACCTGGCAGCAACATTCGTGATTTAAAAAAAAAAAAAATTTTTTTTTTTTTACACCTGGCAGCAACATTCGTGATTTAAAAAAATTTTTTTTTTTACACCTGGCAGCAACATTCATGATAAAAATAAAAAAAAAGGTTCACCTGGTGGCGAAATATGGTGGCATATTACGCATGCCACACTATCTGCAGGTACTTATCCTGGTGTATGTTGGTATATTCAATGGTAGGCATGTCACAGAGACATTACATAATTAGTAATACAATGTCTTGAAGAAATGTTTATGTTCAGAAAGGAATGTTTTGATATTCATCTTGCCATTGAGTCATCTCCGTCTTCGTGCACATCTCAGTGATTATTGTTGTACATTGATTTTTGTACTTAAGAAAGGAGGAGTAAATCTAGAACCATGGTTTTCAATGCTGGGACCCAAGCAATGAACAATTTTCTTTAGGACTATCTGAGAGCAGCCTGATTTTGGTAATCAGGGGCTTTGTCATTAGGTGATCAGCGCATCTTGTGTGTTAGCACTGAGTAAGAAGAGAAATGTGCACCTCATTCTGGCCCGAGGCATGCAATTTAAAACCACCAGTGTATTAATACACTGAGTTGACGAAAGAATGGGGAAATCTGCTCATCCAACATCTCATTCCAAAATTTTGGGCATTAAGAAGGAGTTGGTCCCCCATTTGCTGCTACGGCAGACTCTTCTGGGAAGTCTTTCCCACTAGATGTTAAAGCATCGCTTGATATTTGTAACCATTCCGTCCCCAAAAGCATTTAAGAGTTTGCATAGGGATGGCAGCAAACCACATATGCACCTCATTCTGAGCACTGCAGTTATGTTGTGACAAGAAAAGGCCTTCACCAAACCGCTCGAATCTTAATAATCTGGTATGTGATTGATTGATTGATGGATAGATGCAGCATTTAGATTTTCCTTCAGCAGAATTAAGAGGTCTAGCCTTAATGAAAAAGATGCCTAGACCAAATAGTCACCACGAACATTTGGCAACATACCGTAAAATGGGGTAATAAGAGACATTTTTTTTAGATATTTTTTATGATTCCTCCCAAAGCATCCTGGCCAAGTATGTGTCAAATCTGTTTATTGCTGTCAATCATAAAAGAACAATAGAATCATATTCAACTCAACTTGCAATTTTCCAGTACCTACCAATATCATAAAAATAATGTATCGTGACAGGGAGGGTCAAAAAAAAAATTGAATTTGCATTTGAAAACTTTCCAAGAAAATTGTCCCTTGTTACCCGGCCGTCCCTTATTACCCCATTTTATGGTACTGCACTTCTCTACCATAAAAAAGCAGTGCTGTTGATTGATCCTCATTATTCATTATGTTTGACCATACACCGTCAAATATGTTGGGTGTGTAGCAAGCAAAGAGCAAAGAAATAAAAGTAGCATGCATTCTAGTTTACTGAAGAAACAAAAGTTTTCCATTACTGAAACTAATCCCAGCTGGTCACTGGTGGTTCCCTGGAAAAAAAAAAAAAAAAATTCTCCCCTGTTGGCAGCTATAAGCTGTGAAAAAAAAAAAAAAAAAAAAAAATTCCCCCCTGTTGGCAGCAATAAGCTGTGGAAAAAAAAAAAAAAATTAGAAAATGTTTGTTTTCCATTTGCAGCAATAAGCTTCCGTACAATTTCATGAAAACCAGTCTTAATTTTTTATTGCATTTTTTAAAAGATTTTTTTATTGTTATCTGCATCATACTTCCTTCTACCAGACAAAATCCCTTGGTCAGTCTCTGACTGCTGTAGTTAAGTGAAACATATTGACAAATACAAACAGATCATTTGTAATTGTTTGCAATTAGACAGCACTTATACCACATGAGAGCAAATTTAGTCAAATGTGTATCTGTAAGTTTCTGCCTTAAATTAACCACAGCCTATGTTAAAAGTCAATTTCATTCACAGGAATTGTATTCAAAGCATGCGCCTCAGATAATAATACAGAAATTCCTTGAACTCTAGCAATAGTAATTGGTGTGAATTGTAATTAAGGCATGTACAAGTCCAATTAAGTACTTTTGTGTCTAGAAACTGTTTTGCACCCGCAATATCCCTGTTAAAATAGGTTGGTCCCCAGTAACTGGCAATTTCATCATGTTTGCTAATAGCTTCTTCCCCTGAAGATGCATTGTCACCTAGTGGACACTTACGGCATCTCAAAAATGCCTCAAACTATTCTGTCAAAAAAGCAGAAAAAGATGTAGCATGAATTTGATATAAAATAGTGTATTTTTGTCTTGGATGAGAATAATCCCTAACTTTAGATTTTGTGATTGATATGCTTTTATTCATTATGACTGGTAGTACTAAGATCTGATTTATAGTGCTCTGTCCCTATGTGACCATTGATGATTTCATACGATACCCATATGTGTATTGTTGCCTCTCAAAAAGCACAACACTTCTGCTGGTGGTGTTAAGCGCAAATAATTTTCCTTGAGCGCCATGGTACATTTTTGCTCCTGTCCAAAAAAAGATAATTCATGTCCATAAAAAAACTCCTAACTGCTATTTGTGACTCAATACTTGCAATTTATCCTACATATTATTCAAAGTATATTTTAAACAACAGCCTATTTCTTGTGGCAGCCCAGGAATTGTCCTTCCCCCTGGAAAAAAAAGCATATTCAGAACTGCAGATTGCATCCCAACCCCACCCAGATGATTACCAGAAGAAAAACATTATTTTCCTCCACACAACTGCTCATATTCAAGGTAATGAAACTGAAACTGTACGACTACTGTGAAAAAGTTTACTAATTACTGTTAATCAATCCGTAATGGTGGCAGTTCAGAGGGCACCCTGCCGTGAACAGCTGCTAAACTAACAAATGAACAGGTTTAATACTTTTTCCAATTGTTGTGCGTTTCAACATGTCAATCACTAGCAGTCAATTGTGGCCCCTCAAATACATATGGGGCTCTATCTTACTCCCAGCGCAGAGGGGTAGAAAACATAACCCCAGTGTCTTTGCTACTTTATGACCAACGAAAATTCCTGTCCAGCATCCACTCTGCAAAAACAGCCAATTCTTTTGCGCCTAATTGAGCACCCATGGGCATGTTGGTCATAAAATGAGGTGTAGTCAGGCTCAGTACTGGCCTGTTGCTATCTTGAGGTCGGGCAAAAGTCTTGCACAATTGACCAAAACCTGGTCTACAGTCAATAGTAATTTTTTGCTGCAATTTTTAGGCCCATTATTATGATTGTAGCCTGTTATGCACTTTTGTCGGCAAGTTCATAACACACATCCTCAGCTTGATATATTTTATGCAAGGACGAACTGCAGCACCCACACAAGCAAATAAGAGCCATCAGGAGATGGCATATCTCCCCAGCCTCACATCATCAACTTCGGATTAGCAAAAGGCACCACGTCAGGAAATGATGAATATGCCCACGATATTTTGGGAGAAAATATTAAACGGTTTTCAAGTTGTCCTCTTGAAACTAAATGTTCACAGATGGACATTCGGACAGATGGACAGACAACCTCACCCATGACTATATCCCCACATTATATGCCAGTATAAATTATACAATAATATAACAATTATAAATAAAAAAAAAATGAGAGATTTGTTGTGAAAGATTATTATCAAGATATTTAAAAAACGTGTCAGAATTGTGAGTGAGATCCCTGTATGTACCTATGTCAGAGCATGCGGTGATTCAGGCTACTTCAATCGTAAGGGAATCTATTCCATTTGGTTATTTCCGATTTATCATGCAAGGTTATACACATGAGGTATTCACAGATTATACTGGATAAACCCACAACTCTTTAATTCTGGCGAAGTCTTTGATTCATGCTGTCTTCCAGAGGATCCCCCCTCGGAAGGATACTGTTCGGTGACAATAGTCGGCCAAATATCGAATACATGGCAAAAATGTCTGAATAGTGCAAGGATTTCCATTCTATCGCTCAAAACACAAACTGTAACTGAACAAATATTTGGTGTGCTGAAAATGTGCTTCACAAGTTTGGTTAAATCCTGCATGGGTCGATGAGTAATCAGCAATTATCTGAAAAACTAATTTTGAATCCAACCGGATCCATTAATACAGTGCCTGCTGTCCCAGTTCCGTAACCAAATGCAAAATCCCACATTTCATTTGTAAATGGATTTATTATTTACAGTTTGGCTGTCAAATGAAGTAGCCCTAAAAAGCATTACTTTTAAGCATAATTATTACCTGCCCCCCCCACCCCCAGGGGCGGGAGCCAGGTTAAGCAATGATCATATGTGTGTGTGTGTGTGTGTGTTTCTGTCACTCAGCCCGTGGCCATTACCTGGCCCTCCCCAAGGGGGAGCCAGGTCAAGCAATGATCATGTTACTCGGAGAGTTAGCTAGCTAGCTAGCTGCCCGGGATAAACTACGCCATGCCACGGCCGCTGCGGCTCGTAGGCCTATTTACTTGATGCCTGAGGAGCCTGGATTGTCGGGTATTATATTGTTTTCTATGTCTGCTTAGGTAATTTTTGTATTATTTTTTGCAAAATGAACATTACGTAGAATTTCTGTGCACGTTTGTGCTGTGTGTAATTATTTCGTTATAAGTGTGTAGCTAGCATGCTAGCTTGCTACATGGCGCTCCGTGTTGTGACACGGACCCCTGCGAACCATAATCGCGATGCATTTTCATAAAACAGTATGATAGTTTGCATTAAATAATTATGTTTCCTAATTGTATGAGATTTGTCGGTTGTGATGTTACGATTGAATTTGTGCTTTTATTTCTATTTGCGTTGCATTATTCCGCATACTTTCGCTGCATACTGCCCGTTTCTCGTTGGCGGACAAAGTGATCACGTTGACACGGTTCTTGCATGGAATTGCACAGAGCACACGGGGTCCGCTTTCCAGCCAGCTGGGCTTGCTGAAATCACCGATTTTTTCTTTTTTTTTTAAAGATGGTATAATGTGTTCTATCGTCTTCTGTGTCTAGTTAGCATTTTGTTTTACCTAGCTGGACACAGCTAAGCATTTTTGTGGTCATTTGTGCAGTATGAATGAATTTGAATTATATTACAAGGAGAGTTTGCTAGCTAGCTAGCTGCCCGGGATAAACTACGCCATGCCTCGGGGACCAGCGCAGTTCACCGCTCTTCGTATTAAAATGGAGGCCGCTGCAGCTCGTAGACCTATTTGCCTGATGCCTGAGGAGCCTGGATTGTCGTGTATTATATTGTTTTCTATGTTTGCTTAGGTTGTCTTTGTATTATTTTTGCGAAATGAACATTACGTAAAATTTCTGTGAGCGTTTGTGCTGTATGTATGATCGTGTCTGTCTGTGTGTTTGTGTGTGTGTCTGTCAGCCCGTGGCTGGGGCCAGGTCTGCTATCTCTGATTGCCTTGTTTATTTATTCATTCATTTATTTTTGCTAACAACCCTGCATAAAATTTTTTTTTGTTTGCTTGTTTTATACACAAGTTATAATGTAACGTAAAGCGCACCTGTGGCTCAGGGAATTTATGTTAAGATTTTTAATATCTGGATAAGATTAAAATTATTTTGAGTAACACTTTTAAAAAATTTAATGACATTTTTGGAGATGACTTTCAGGTTTCAGGTTTCCATTCTTTAAGCAATGTTTTACTTGCGCGCTTTCACTTTGCAACTCAATCCGACACTGTATGTGTGAGATATACATACTTTTATACTTATGAAAATGGCCGCTTTGTTGTAAGTTCATCACAGCCAGACCCAATATTTAATCAAAAATGTAAATAATAACTTTTAACCACAAGTGTGAGTAGGTGATTTTCACCAAGTTTGGTGCAAAATGAGATGAAAAGCCTAGGAGGAGATGTTTGAAGTATATCGGGTTATACGTCCACACTTCCGCCCAATATGGCCGACTTCCTGTTGGGTTTAGGGTGGAGCCATAATGTAATTTTTCTGCTTGTCTCAACATGGGCTATGTCTCCACCAAGTTTCATTTTTCTACCTGGAAAAAAAATTTGAATTTTGATTTTTGTCAGGGCAAAAATCATTTTTCGATATTTTTCTTGGGGACTTCAAATGAAAAAAATTTTTCACCGGGCTTGAATTTTCAGTCGAATAAAATGTACTTTTTGTTCATAACCTCATTTCCAGTTTGATGGCTGCTACACGTCTCAAAAAAGTTGGAACAGGGGCCTGTTTACCATGGTGTAGCATCCCTTCTACTTTTTAACACAGAGTGGAGGCATCTGGGCATTGAGGAGACAAGTTTCTTGAGTTTAGCCATTGGAATTTGATCCCACTCTCGTTTAATACAGGCTTCCAGCTGCTAGAGAGTTTTGGGTCTCCTTTGACATACTTTTTGTTTAATTATGCACCAAATGTTCTCAATCAGTGAAAGATCAGGACTGCAGGCAGGCCAGTTCAGCACATGGACTCTTCTACGAAGAAGCCATGCTGTTGTAATAGCAGAATGTGGTTTTGTATTGTCCTGCTGAAATATACAAGGCCTTCCCTGGAATAGATGACGTCTGGAGGGGAGCATATGTTGCTCAAAAACCTTGATATACCTTTCAGCATTCATGTTGCTTTTTAAAACATGCAAGTGTCCCACACCATATGCATCCCCATACCATCAGAGATGCTGGCTTTTGAACTGAACACATAACAGGTGGGGTGGTCTCCCTCTTTTGACTGGAGGACAGGAAAGTGAAATATAATTAATGATTTTCTGGTTGAATTTTGCATGAGTTTATCAATATAGGTGCAGTTGGACATCAGTGACCACCAGTCACCTCTTCGAACATAAAACATGCCTTTTCTCCATGATAAAGTTGAGAATTTCGAATAATTTTTCAGAGTCCCACAAGCCAGCACTCATTCTCATTAAAGGAACTACTTATTTGACGGTCAGAACATTCACCCTGCAATGAAAAGCCAGCAGTTCCCACTTCTGTGCATGCAACCTAATATAAACAGTTTCCACACCTTACATGGAACAAATATAACTCACTAACTCCGTAATATCTGAAATATACCTTATTATAACAGACCAAACATTTCATAGGACTGAAACACCATAGGACTGACCGCCCTGTTTTCTCCGAAACAATGCACTTTGTGCGCAAACATCTTCTATACAATCAGGATTAACTGCCTTGGCTAGACCATCCTTCATTTCTCCTTCCTGTGACTGGGTCATGTCCAGTTGCAACTGTATTTCAAGGCCTAATTTGAAAGAGTTGAAACAATAGATGAGGTTTACCACAGTTTACTCACAATTGTATTTGGATAGAACCTCCAATATGTCAGGGAAGTGAAGTTTAATTGCATTGTTCGCAATGGCTGAATCCAGCAGTTTTAACGGGTAGTTGCCCTCACTTATCATCAGGCAGTCTGAATACCGAGGACAAGTGCATCCACCGTTAAAACCCCTCACTTATTTAACATGTAAAATCAATTTATACAATTAAATTTAATAATTACCACCAAAGATATTACCTCATTAAATTGCCGATTTGTTGATAGGCAGAGCAAACTGTTGGATCAACCTTTATCAAAAAGCACAACTCAGAGCGAGATTCAAAAGTAGGAAATTTAATAAAAGTTCCAAAAGAATATATAACGCATATGTCTACAGACGAGTGTCTACTACCTTAAACAAGAATTAAAACAGACATGAACAATCAAAGATGAAGGAGAATAGGATAGGAAAGCCATACACAACAAATATTATGAAGAGTGTCGGGTATTCTGCCGGTGGGGAGGGGAAATGCGCAGCGATGGTAAAATCAAAGAGGTAGAGGTAATCTGAGTTATGAGCTGTGTTTGAACCCATGCCCTGGGGGAATGGATCACTGGCTGTGCAGCGGGGTCCAATGTGCTGTCAGTGCGCATCTGCTATGGATGAATGAAAGTGGATGGATGAATGACTGAGGTGAGTCATACAATGTACTATGGTCACTTGAGAATAGAAACTATGAAAAAAAGAAAAACACCTGTGAAATAGCTTTTCTGTTTTCCAAACACCAAAGCATTGTTTCTTCGATTTCTTTGGAATTTCAATTGCTTATGCATGCATTTTAATGTTGTTACATAAGTACTTCACGTACACATAGGAAAAATGTGGCTCCAGTTAGGTGTAAACCATCATTGCAGCAGAAGCTGTTGGTACAGTCAGAAATTACCCTCAGCAATCCTCAAAAGTGGAGCATATCACCTCTCCTCCATCTAATGAATCAAAAATGCACTTTACAATAACCTAATGCAATTACTATGGCAATGTGATGGAACCTCTATGTTTGAGTTTCTACTATTTTGGTCTGCCAAGCAGCTTTAGTGATTTCATTCTGAGTGAGAAGCAATAATATGCAGAGGTACTCCTTTTTCAAAAAAACTGGTTTAATGACTGATTTTCAAAGCCTCGCCACACAATAGACTCATGAGTGACATGAGAGGTCTTTGGAATATTAATATTATTATTGGCTCTTGAGGGTCAGGTCCGGGGTCTCCACTGTCGTATTTTGCGCTTCATAATGCACCACACATTTTCAATGGGAGACACGTCTGGACAGCCAGGCCAGTCTACATCCCAAATTCCGAAATTCCTGGGCCCATTAAGTAATGTCTATGACAGAATCATGTCATTGAGTGATGCAGTGGTGTCTGAGGGCCCGAAGATCACGGGCATCCACGGTCTTGTCCCTTACGCACAGAGATTTTTCCAGTTTCTCTGAATCTTTTGATGATGCTATGCACCGATGAGCCCTTCAAAGCCTTTGCCATTTGACTTGGTGAGGAACATTGTTTTAAAAGTATTCCACAATTTTTTTTACGCAAGCCTTGACAGGTTGGAGAGCCTCTGGCCATCTTTACCTCTGAGAGACTCAGCCTCTCCAAGACATCCCTTTTATAGCCAATCATGTTACACACCTGATGTCAGTTAATGTAATAACTTGCTAAATGTTCTTTCAGCTGATTCTCTTATATATTAAGAGAAGCTGGCTAGCTCCACAGACTTTGTTTCCATGGTAACTAGTGCCATGGCTCAGCTCACATGCTCTGTGCAACCGAAATGGGGCTTCAGATCAGGCTAATCTCATGCCGATCCTGGGATAATCCCTTATCCTGCCTTTGTGCAATAGGCCCCAGGGCCTAGTAGTTCAAAGCTGCGTTAATTTCAACCGGTGGTTAAGTCTAAACTACAGCATCTATATCTCCGAATAAAAGCACAGATGCTTGTATGTTATTGGTGCATTTTGTAGGTTTCCCCCTGATTAATTTAAGTATTGAAGAGCACTTGTGAGAATCTTCTGTACAGAATGGTCATAATGTCAAATGCTTAGCGCTAACCAGCCGTTAAAGTTAACGCAGCTTTGAACAACCGAGTCCAGGACAATTAGCTGTGATGTTGTGAAGCAGGTGGGGGTGGCAGCTGCCTTCTCAGCTGTTGATAAAACGGGTATAATTGTCCCTAAATAGTTCAATATAACCCCATCAGGCTGCAAAAGAAATGTGATGTGTCAGAAAGAGTCAGCAATTGGGAATGTGTTAACCTTTTTCCTTTTTGTCAATTTTGAGAAGCTCCTATTCCCCATACATTTCTCATTCAAATTGCTGTCAGATGAACTCCATGTCATTTTCTCATCCTTCACTGCTCCTCGAGAACACCTTGAATTCTCATTTCCACCTCTGTCTCTCTCATTTCCACCTCTCTGTTTCAAATACAAAGGGAATGTAAACTACCTGTAAACTCTTCCCTTGAGAAACCCCCCATGTTGTTGCAACATTTTTGGGATGTTTGGGGACATGTTCTGGCAGCATTAATTTTCCCCAGCTAAAAATTCAAACTGACAGCTTTGAGAACAGTGGCAGTTTGCTTGGTCTACATGGAATTTTTATTTTGATACATGGTTTTAGAGACCATTTCAGAGAGGGAATCTGCAACATTTTGCCAACTCAGGAGTCATTCCTGATAATGTGACCCAAATGTGAGCTTCTTCCAGGTCTTTGTGTCGCTGTCTGTGCTCCTTCAGTGTCGAGGATCCTGGAGATAATTCTTTCCGCAACTTTTGTAGAATATATAAGTGACAAATGGCTGATAAGCTCAGTCCAGAGCCAAGCCAAATAGCAATAAAAGTTTTGTAAACTTCCCCCCAGGATGCTCGCTCAGCCTGCATGTGGAAGGTGTCGATGGTATTTCTGTGACTCGGTACGGAGGGGGTAGTTGCAAAGCTCTAGCTGACACAATGCCCCTGTGGGAGTCATGTTACTATCCTCGGTCTTATGTTTAAAACCAGTTATATTAATTTTTTTAAAATAATCTAAACCTCTGGGAACTTCATAATATCCTACTAAGAAATCACTTCTGCACTTATAACCCAATTTACTTATATACTAATTCATCTTAAGACTTTTTTATGACAACTGCATTATATTAGTACATTTTCATATCATTTTTGGTCTTGTTATTCTCAGGCGAATCCAAGGAGTTGAATGGAGTATGTTTCATTTCTATTGAAATTATGGTTCATTCCCTTTTGGAAACTCCTGAAAATTGGTCAGAATCCTCTCGGGTAATCACCCTACTCTCCTCTCTCAGCTAAATGGCTTTATTACATCCTCCAAATGGTGAAAACCCAAAAACCTGATTCGACCCTATTCCAGGGTGTTTATGGCCATACCGCCTGGATCAAAGACGTGGTTTGGCTTAAAGGAAAGAGAAACAATCTATTCGGGGAGAATCGTATCCAATCTCTCCCCACGCACCTGAATGTGTGTGTGTAGTACCCAATCCATTCTGGGAAGCTCATACCCGACTTCCCACATTTTTGTCTGTGCGTATTCTATCTTAGTGAAGTTTCCTAATCCGGATTTCCCGCACGACTATTTTGGTGGAGCCTTTTCCTCCACGTATGACTTTATTCTCTCTTTCTAAAATGTGTGTAACTTGTAATTGGCTTAATGTTGATTTCTTTGATTTAAGCTCTTGCCTACCTGGTGATATGTAATAAATATTGTTATTCTTGTTAAGCTTGCGTGGTCTCCATGACTCTTAACACTTGTACATTCTTTCTAGCCGCGTTGTTATGGATATCTAGGGGTTTAATCCCAACTGAGGAACGACTGACCAGCAGCCCGGTGTGGGAATTGGTTTTATTAAGTTGGAGAGACAATCATGATCTACTTACATAAAGTGTTTATATATTGCTGGTTCTTGGATGTTAGCCTTAACAAAACCCATGGACGAAAAGTTGGTTATCTGTTAAAATTCCCTGAAGGAACCCATGGGCGTGCATAAATCTGGGTTCACTGTATTCACGCGAAAAGATGCTGTTGCAGTGATGGCTGACTTCCAACCTCTAATCTAACCTACGAACCTGGGACCCGGACATGATGTTAAACCCGGGAACATTAATGGAGTGACTCTGTTGTCTTTTAAGAGTTTGCGGTATAATTGACTCGAGGTTCACGCATGTGTCCCTAAACTATAAATTTTTATCCTAATTTAGAGTCAGATATTTAACCAGGGTAAAACTAAATTTGGTATTCTAAAATTATTATGGAGTCAGATTAACTATAAACGTTGTGCTTTTGTACCCCGTTCTTCGAATAGAGAAAATAGATCCATTTTTTTGTGATTCACACCAGCCAGGAGGTCGCGCAAGTTAACGCCAACCAAAAGAACACATGGACCCTTCGCCCTCTGCCATCTCCGTCATTGGTATTGTTTTGTGGTGTCTTACACTTTCATGGAAGTGTGCTTCCGAACCAGCAGCTTTTCATCTTCCTTCTTTCCAGCACATTCCAGAACTGTTCTCCATGCATCAGTCATAAACTTTGATGGCATCTAAGACGTCCAACATCCAGATTTTTTCACGGAGATGCTGCATTCATTATTGCAAAATATACAGTCTTTGGCAAATAATTTTTGATCACTACTTCTCCATCAAGACGCGGTTGCTGGCCCTGGAGTAGGCCCTGATTGTTGCAATCTATCAATGTGTTTTGTGGAGTGCTGATAGCAGTCTTGGTGATAGTCATGCTGTTCTCAAGCTTCAGATGGAATTTGCTGACTCCATTCTGTGCACATAATCAGATGTTCACATTATCAGAAACTGTAATATCATTGAGATACAGTGCTGTGAAAAAGTATTTGCTCCTTTCCTGATTTTTTTTTTCTTATTTGCCGCGCTTAAATGTTTCAGATCATCATACTAATTTTAATATTAGACAAAGATTACCCGAGGAAATACAAAATGTTGTAAATGATGATTTTATTTTTTTAGGGAAAAAAGCTATCCAAACCTACCTGGCCCTATGTGGAAAAAGGAATTTTTTTTTTTTTTTGGAAAAAGGAAACAAACCTTCCACAAAAGCACGGAGGAGCAGCAACAACACAAAACACCAGGGCTGAAAGCAGAATGCAGCAGCTCTTAAATACTCTACACTTCACCTCCACTTCAACTAGCAATGGGTGTGGCTCATTGAAGTGGAGGTGAAGACAGCAGGAGGGGGAGGGACTGCAGGGCAGAACCATCACACTATCAGTCTGGAAAGGGTTACAAAGCCATTTCTTGGGCTTCTGGACTCCAGCAAACCACGGTGAGAGCCATTATCCACAAATGGAGAAAACTTGGAACAGTGGTGAGCTTTCCCAGGCGTGACCGGCCTACCAAAGTTACTTCAAGAGCGCATTAACTACCTATCCTGGAAGTCACAAAAGAACCCAGAACAACATCTGAAGAACTGCAGGCCTCACTTGTCTCAGTTAAAGTCATTGTTCAGGATTCAACAATAAGAAAGAGACTGGGCAAAAATAGCATGCACGGGAGAGTTCCAAGGAAAAACCACTGCTGACCGAAAAGAACACAAAGGCTTGTCGCACATTTGCCATAAAACATCGAAGACACTGCCAAATACCGCACGATTGACAGCAGAAAGTAGTGGATTCCGTAAGTTAGAGCCACTCGCAAGTGCATTTCATGTTTCGGTGGCTAAATGCTGTTGGTGAATTATCTGCTATCGCTAGCTCCCTAACAATGAAAATCAGAGTGTTTAGTATAGCTAGCAAGAGAACACTTTAAGTAAATCCGTTTTGGCGCCGTATATCAGAGAATTAAGACGGTGTTGCTTTTGGCTGTTGCTATTCGCACAGCGACTGTGCGTATGAGCATTGTTGCAGTGCTTATTTGCAGAGCATAACCATAACCATCATTGGTTCATTTTTGCTCTGCAAATAAACATGTAGGTGTCGATTTTATATACACAGCCGCCACCAACCCTAGCCCTAATCGGCATCAGTTCATTTTTTGCTCTGCAAATAGGGGAATGGATGTCGCTTACATGTAACACGTCACAACTGCTGTGCAAATAGCCAGTCCCAACTACTAAATAGCTGGCTGGTGGGGCTATATGAGTCAGCTCAGCCCTTCTGCATGCTTTTGGTGTAGAGTTGTTTACTACCTTGAAGAAACACATTATGACGTGTATTATCTGATATGAGCTCGCAACTGTCCAACGAAGATCATGCCGCATATTCCCTTGCCGACCGGGCGAAGAAATACAGTAGTCTGAGCTTATCCGACAGCCCTAACGGACGTTGGGCGAATTTTACATTATTTTTAAGCTACTGTAATGTCATGTTATGAGACCTGCTTTCAGACAAGGGTTTTATTAAGGCTCTGGTGACACATTCTGTAATTTAAAATAAAAAATATATATATAAAAGAGCATGAAGTAATAGTTTGTTGAGCCAACATTGCCCTAGATAGAATTTTGGTTATTTGTATGAATAATATTAATTGTATTTTTTACCCAAAAACTGTGTTTTATCTGGTGGACATATTTTGTCCTAGATCTCAAGAATGACTGATATATATTGCTGTTGCAGGAGACATTTGTCCAGGAATCTTTACGACGACTGCGGGAAAGACTGGAGTGGGCACTTGGTGCCAACCCTCCAGATCTGAGCTACTTGGATTTCATTGTGGTCCAGGAGAGGGTTTTGCTCAGTGCAGTAAATTTAGAGCTACCCATTGCCATTAGAGAAGCACTGCAAGACCTCAGCTGCTAAATAGAACAGTGGAAACAGCCTCCTCCCCCATTCTCCGTGTTGAAGACCTTTGGTCCTCATGGATGTCTGAGACTGGAGATCTCCAAAGACCATATTCAAGGTCTTCTCCAGCTTGGTTTACCAGCTGCATGGGCAGTAGACATTCTTGGAGTGTCCAGGAGCACCCTTTACAGGAGGATGCAGGACCACCAAATTTCAGTTCTACTCAATACTCGAACATGACTGGCAACGAACTGGATGAGGTAGTAAAGGCCATTAAATCCAGAAATTTACATGCTGGATATAAGGTCATCAGGGGATGTCTTAAGTCTGAGGGCCATCATGTGCAGTGGAGCAGAGTAAAAGCATCAATGCACCGAGTTGACACAGAAGGCACCATGTCAAGGATGATTAATCTTGGCTGTGTAGTTCGGAGGAAATACACTGTTCAAGGACCTCATTTTCTCCAACACATTGATTCAAACCACAAACTTATCCGGGATGATGTATTACCTTGAATTCTGCATATTGTCTATTATGTGAACATGAGCTGGTGTTTTAACTTGCCCCTTTTCACACAGATATAACATGGTAATATTTGGAGGGATTGATGGCTTCTCCAGGAAGGTAGGTTTTCAGACTTACAGTTGTGCATTACTTACAGTTTAGTCCAGTTTCACATTATTTACTTACCTTAGTATGAAAAATTATGTATCAAGTACATATTATTAAAAGTAATAAAGCAATGAATGTACAATGGGAAATATCACTGGTAAATCTGGCATGAAATTTAACACGAGGGTATTCAGTTTCATAGGAAGACAACAGTAGGCTTATCAGTGTAAGTACAATAACTGTCATTATACCATGGTCTTGGTGAATACTTTTTTCTTATTGGCTGGCAGGTATGCATCAAAACCATGGAACGGCACAGGTAGTACGGCCACGGTAGTTTCACCGTTCAACATTCATCCACTAGCCAGCCTGTAACCATGGTAGCGTTAGAGCTGGAATTTGTCTGGGTATAACAGAAACCTAGCTACTCATTTATCTCCAGTAAATTTTGTGACGTCATATAAGTTGCGTCCTGCGGAGCTGTTAATCATAGGTGCCCAAGCGAAAATGACCGTAAATATTAAGGCAGCAAAATAATTACGCTTCATTCATTGGTAACTGTGAACGGTTACAAAGGAAGCTAATGTGTCCACTTCATGAATCTGCAGTTGCTGACTGTTCGCTAGCTATGTGCTATGCCAACAGGCTGATTTCAGCTCGCTGGCTCTCCGGAAACCGTCTTAATTTCATTGTAATTATGGGTAGCAAGTTAGCTACAGTCTGCATAATCGCGCATAATGTTGTATTATGTATTATCTGTTTTGGCTGGAATCCATTACCAAATGTAAGCGTGCGCAAAAAATTCTTTCTTCTTTAACGTAAGATTAACTAAGATAGCTGGTTCAATTAAGCTTGGCCTATAGTATTGGGTATGAGAAGATGCGGCACCTGTTTAATGATACCAGCTTTTTTTATTGCAAAACTTTTGCAAAAAAATTTCTGAATGGTGTGATTTGATATTGCTGCCAAATGACCATGGTGTAAGCGGGATGATCAACTCGTAGGTGAGCATTTCATGGTTTTAAGGCACTTCGTGGAGGCAACCATTATTCACCTCCGTGTCATGCTTTAAAGCCGTGTAATGCACTCCTACGAGTTGATTATCCCTTACATGTGTGTGCATACTGTTCCCATAGCCAAGGACAAAAGTAACAGGCTATACTATTAAAGGACTGTCTGCACTATGCATCCAATAACAAGCTTAATTCTCAAATTTTGAGGTCAAAAATTTTGTACAATCATCACGAAATTTTGCACATGATCTCCAGAACAGCGTATAACCAAACATGATTTATAATGGCAATTTTTTCAATTGTACTTTCATTTTACCCACTTTAGGTAATGTACCATGATGCTGCAACTGACAACACTGCTAACACCGCTCTGCAGTTTTTTCTTACCTGTTAGCTGTTATATTGGGTATAGAATAAATGCTCGCGGTTCAACACTAGGTAAGTGAGATAGCAAAATAATGGATTTTTTAATCAATTTATTTTAAATTGACATCCATGCACCAAACTGTTGACTAGCTAAGCTAGCGAACTTGGTAGCTAAGGAATCAAACTAACATTAGCTTGGTAGCCACCGTATACTTCCGGTTCCTTTAAAATAAAATGTTTTATGTTGTGTTTTACGACCTGAGGTTGTTTTATCTGAGGTCGTTTTTTGACGTTGTTTTGTCCAATTATTTTCATTTTTAAGCCGTTTAATCTGAGGCAATTTTATCTTGAAGCCTGAGACTGTTCAGTTTGATGGAGGTTTGTCTGAGACGTGATGCCAGGGGGACGCTAGTCTGCAAGGTTGGCATCCATTGGTACCAATTACATCACGTTTGAAATGCCCACACTATAATTGTGCCCGATTTTTTTTAGTTTAGTTAGTTTTTTAGTTTTTAGTTTTCTTCATTGATCATAACCTCAGCAAACACAGCACATTTAACTAAATGGGAAAGTCGGCTTTTTTGTAAAAAGAAAAAGATATATTCATGGTTAAGATTCATATCTATTGCCGCCTAATTTATTTTGTCCCTGGACAGCTGTGAAACGTCTGTCAAATTTTATTTTTTCTTACATTTAAAGGAACAGTCCACCATACTTTCATAATGAAATATGTTTTTCTATGAAGTGAGACGAGATGATACGTACCTCTCCGAGCTTTGAGCGACCACCCAGTCAACCAGATGGGCTGCCACTCCTGTTAGCATTTGTAGCTAGACTCATTGTGGTCAACGGTATTTTTCGGGGCTGTGGTTAGATGCGACCAAAGTCTTCCACGTTTTTCCTGTTTACATAGGTTTATATGACCAGTGACATGAGTTCGGGTTCGGGTACGCAAATCCAAAAGTGGCTTTTTCTATGCTGTGGGAAGTGCGTACTATAATGACAGGCGTAGTAACACCTTCTGCGCACTTCGACAGCGCATTGATACCTTCACTTCTGATTTCTTTTCACTCCCACGACCCCCCCTACTTCCGTAAATACAACCAACGTGACTGCACTGCACTACTTGGTACACAGTCAGGAAGCCAGAGCTTGCCGAAAATGATAAGTAAGGGACAATTAACGAGAAGGTGTGCATTCCAGGGTTTTAATGCACAACGCGGAGTTCGCGTCGGGTGGTTGCCACCGCGAAGAGCATTGAAACCGGAATGCTCACCTTCGAGTTGATTATCCCGCTAATACCATGGTCATTTGCCAGCAATATCAAATCGCAGCATTAATCTGAAACGGAGATTATGCATAACCCAACATTATGCGCGATTATGCGGACTGTAGCTTACTTGCTACCCACAATTACAATGAACTTATGACGGTTTCCGCAGTCAGCGAGCTGAAATCAGTCTGCTGACATAGCACGTAGCTAGCGAACTGTCAGCAGTCGCTGATACATGAAGTGGACACGTTAGCTTCATTTGTAACCGTACTCAATTACAATCTTTTAATGGATAAAGCCTGATTTTTTTCACTGCTATAATATTTATGGTCGTTATCGCTTGGGTACGAGTCAGCGAGGTGAAATCAGTCTGCTGGCATAGCACGTAGCTAGCGAACTGTCAGCAGTTGCTGATACATGAAGTGGACACGTTAGCTTCATTTGTAACCATACACAGTTACAATCGTTTAATGGATAAAGCCTGATTACTTTGCTGCTACAATTTTTATGGTCATTATCGCTTGAGTACCCATTGTTAACCGCCCCGCAGGACGCACTTATATGACGCCGCTAAATTTAGTGGAAATAAATGAGCTGCTAGGTTTCTGTTGTACCCAGTCAAATATCAGCTCTAACATTGCTATGGTTACAAGTTGGGTAGTGGATGAATTTCGAATGGTGAAACGATCATAGCCGAACTACCTGTGCGGTTCCACGGTTTTAATGCATACCTGCCAGCTGCCAGCCAATTAGAAAAAAATTAGAAAAAAGTATTCACCCAGACCATGGTATAAAAGAAAATAATCAAGTGTGCTACTATGGAACATTTTCAAATGGAGGACATAGATGCCGACGACTGGCTTGTGGCGGAGCCGGAGCCATATCTATTTGAACCGGAATATACCGAGGAGGAGCTAGCCGAAATGGACCGTGAGAGGGAAGAAGAAACGGACGAAGATGAATCGTCTGTGAAGAAGTGAAGTGAAGGTTCGCAAGCTACGTGCTTTGCCAGCTGACTGATTTCACCTCGCTGACTCGTACTCAAGCGATAATGATCGCACGAACTCCGCGTCGTGCATTAAAACCACGGAATGCACACCTTCTCGTTAATTATCCCTTACTTATAATTTTCTGCAAGCTCTGGCTTCCTGACTGTGTACCTAGTGGTGCAGTGCAGTCACGTTGGTTGTATTTATGGAAGTAGGGGGGGTCATGGGAGAGAAAAGAAATCAGAAGTAAAGGTATCAATGCGCTGTCGAAGCGCGCAGAAGGTGTTACTACGCCTGTCATTATAGTACGCACTTCCCACAGCATAGAAAAAGCCACGTTTGGATTTGCGTTCCCAAACCCGAACTCATGTCACTGGTCATATAAACCTATGTAAACAGGAAAAACGTGGAAGACTTTGGTCACATCTAACTACAGCCCCGAAAAATACCGTTGACCACAATGAGTCTAGCTACAAATGCTAACAGGAGTGGCAGCGCGTCTGGCTGGTCGCTCAAAGCTCGAAGAGGTACGTATCATCTTGTCTCATTTCATTGAAAAACATATTTCATTATGAAAGTACAGTGGACTGTTCCTTTAAAACATTCCTGTACACCAGAGAGAGCCTGAAGGCTTAAAGAGTACGGATGCCTTATCAATAGAGACTAACAGTTTCACTTCCGGGGCGCTCCACAGTGTGCGACTCGAGTAGCCTCCGGCGTCGGTTGTCTGTTCACAAGCTGTGTTTTATTGTTTAGATTTATAATGTGTTAGCGTGTGACACTCATCTATACGGCAATGGGGCCATTGGTGGACTGTTTTTCGGTCCTGTGTGTCTTGTGCGTTCTGCAACTCGGACTTTGCGCGAGGCTTGAGAATAAATATGAAAGGACCAGGACCGGGAGAATTACTTTTAGTCGGCAGGCTCTCCTGTGATTCCGGTACTCAATTGACGGGTCTACTGGATAGTCTATACCGCGCTGTATCCCACCAGTGCTTCGCAGACCGACCGTGAAGCCCGCACGGAAGAAAAAAGGGAGAAAAGGTGGACTACGTCGGAGACTCAAGAAATTAAGCCTTCAAGACCATCGCAAGCTACCTGCCCTGCCTTCTGTCCTGCTCTCCAACGTGCAGTCTTTCCGCAACAAGCTTGACGAGCTGGAGACGCTGTCTGCTTTGAATCATGAAGTGAGGGACACCTGCCTACTTGCCTTTTCAGAAACTTGGCTTAATGACTGGGACCAGGACGCGGACCTGTCGCTGAGAGGATTCGGCACTCCTTTCCGACTGGACCGGTCTCCGGAGATCACCGGCAAGCAACAAGGAGGTGGCGTTTGTTTTTATGTGAACCAAAGGTACTGTAACTCCGTTGTGATTCGGGAGAGAATTTGTACTCCTGACATTGAACTGCTGTCGATATCACTCCGGCCTTTTTACCTGCCTCGTGAATTCCAACAGCTATTTTATACAATTGTTTACATTCATCCCCGCGCTAACGCGGCTGTCGCTGCCCAGCTGATTGTTGATGTGTCACACAGACTTGACGCTATATGCCCCGACGCTCCGAAATTCATCCTCGGGGATTTTAACCTTTGAGAACATATGAACAGTATGTGACTTGTGCCACCAGACAGAGGAACTCAATTTTAGATCTGTGTTATGGTTCAGTGTGTGGTGCCTACACGGCGTTGTTGCTGCCTTCTCTCGGAGCGTCATACCATAACAGTGTATACCTTATGCCACAGTATATACCCTCTTTCAGACGACTCCCCTGCTATGAGAAATCTGTGAAATGTTGGTCAGAGGACAGCATCTCTTCTCTTCAGGCCTGCTTGAATTGTACTAACTGGCAATGTTTTTATGACGCATGGGGGATGATGTTAATGTACTGTGTGACACTGTTTCTTTATACATCACTTTTTGTGTCGACTCCTTAATTCCCACTAAAAAGGTGGTTATTTACCCAAATAACAAACCATGGATAACAAAGGAGCTTAAAACAATCATTAACAAAAGAAACGCGTCTATTGCACGGGAAATCCCTTGGAAAAAAAGGCGGTATCTAGAGAAGTACATAACGTAATAAGAAAGGCCAAATACAAGTACAAGGAGGAAATTGAAATGCAATACAGCAGTGGAAATCTCAGAGCAGCCTGGCAAGGTATTAAGAGTATGGCCTCCATCAACCAACAGGTTAGTGAGACCAAAAGGTTTATTAGGGAGAATGGAGTGGATAATTCTGACTTGCCTTTCTCTTTTAACTCCTTTTTTTCTCGTTTTGAACAGCCTGATTTCTCTGAAAATATATCTGAATGTAAAATCTCTATCAAGCCTCCGAGCGAAATTGTGATATCTGAGGAAATACTTAGGAGGGTCTGGCACTGAATGCAAGTAGAAAATGCCGACCTCGGATCTTGCCCAATAACTACGAAGACACTGCTAAATACCGCATGATTGACAGCAAAAAGTAGTAAATTCCGTAAGTTAGAGCCACTTGCAAGTGCATTCCATGTTTCGGTGGCTAAATGCTATTGGTGAATTATATGCTATCGCTAGTTCGCTAACAATGAAAATCGGAGTGTTTAGTATAGCTAACTAGGGAACACTTTAAGTAAATCTGTTTTGGTGCCGTATATCAGAGAATTACGATGGTGTTGCTTTTGGCTGTAGCTATTCGCACAGCGACTGTGTGTATGAGCATTGTTGCAGTGCTTATTCGCAGAGCATCACCATGACCATCATTGGTTCATTTTTGCTCTGCAAATAAGCGTGTAGGTGTCGCTTACATACACAGCCGCTACCAACCCTAGCCCTAATCGGCATCAGTTCATTTTTTGCTTTGCAAATAGGGGAATGGATGTCGCTTACATGTAACACGTCACAACTGCTTTGTGAATAGCCAGTCCCAACAACTAAATAGCTGGCTGGCGAGGCTATACGATTCAGCTCAGCCCTTCCGCATGCTTTTGGTGTAGCGTTGTTTACTACCTTGAAGAAACACATTATGACGTGTATTATCCGATATGAGCTTGCAACTGTCCAACGAAGATCATGCCGCATATTCCCTTGCCGACCGGGCGAAGAAATAGTCTGAGCTTATCCGACAGCCCTAACGGACCTTGGGCAAATTATTTTTAAGCTACTGTAATGTCATGTTATGAGACCTGCTTTCAGACAAGGGTTTTTTTAAGGCTCTGATGGCACATTCCATCATTTAAAATATAAAAAATATATATATATAAAACAGCATGAAGTAATATTTTGTTGTGCTAACATTGCCCTAGATAGAATTTTGGTTATTTGTATGAATAATATTAATTGTATTTTTTACCCAAAAACTGTGTTTTACCTGGTGTAAATATTTTGTCCTAGATCTCAAAATGACTGATATATATTGCTGTTGCAGGTAACATTTGTCCAGGAATCTTTACGACGAGTGCAGAAAAGACTGGAGTGGGCACTTGGTGCCAACCCGCCAGATCTGAGCTACTTGGATTTCATTGTGGCCCAGGAGAGGGTTTTGCTCAGTGCAGCAAATTTTGAGCTACCCATTGCCATTAGAGAAGCACTGCAGGACCTCAGATGCTTAATAGAACAGTGGAAACAGCCTCCTACCCTATTCTCCGTGTTGAAGACCTTTGGTCCTCATGGACGTCTGAGACTGGAGATCTCCAAAGACCATATTCAAGGTCTTCTCCAGCTCTCCAGCTGCATGGGCAGCAGACATTCTTGGAGTGTCCAGTAGCACCCTTTATAGGAGGATGCAGGACCACCAAATTTCAGTTTGTTCTCAATACTCGAACATGACTGACAACGAACTGGATGAGGTTGTGAAGGCCATTAAATCCAGAAATCCACATGCTGGATATGAGGTCATCAGGGGATGTCTTAAGTCTGAGGGCCATCATGTGCAGTGGAACAGAGTAAAGGCATCAATGCACCGAGTTGACACAGAAGGCATCCTTCTCACACAGATATAACATGGTAATATTTGGAGGGATTGATGGCTTCTCCAGGAAGGTAAGTTTTCAGACTTAGGCTAGTGCATTACTTACAGTTTAGTCCAATTTCACATTACTTACTCACCTTAGTATAACAAATTATGTATCAAGTACATATGATTAAAAGTAATAAAGCAATGAATGTACAATGGGAAATATCACTGGTAAATCTGGCATGAAATTGAACACAAGGGTATTCAGTTTCATAGGAAGACAACAGTAGGCTTTTCAGTGTAAGTCCAATAACTCATTACACCATGGTCTGGATGAATACTTTTTTCTTATTGGATGGCAGGTATCCATCAAAACCATGGAACGGCACAAGTAGTTAGGCTACGGTAGTTTCACTGTTCAACATTCATCCACTAGCCAACCTGTAACCATAGCAGCGTTAGAGCTGGAATTTGTTTGGGTAAAACAGAAACCTAGCTACTCATTTATCTGCAGTAAATTTTGTGACGTCATATAAGTTGCGTCCTGCGGGGCGGTTAATCAAAGGTGCTCAAGCGAAAATGACCGTAAATATTAAAGCAGCAAAATAATTACGCTTTATTCATTAGTAACTGTTAACATTTACAGAGGAAGCTAATGTGCTATGCCAACAGGCTGATTTCAGCTTGCTGGCTCTACGGAAACCGTCTTAAGTTGTAATTATGGATAGCAAGTTAGCTACAGTCTGCATAATCGCGCATAATGTTGTGTTATGTATTATCTGTTTTGGCTGGAATCCATTACCAAGTCATCAGCTGGTAAATGGATGTAAGCGTGCGGAAAAAATTCGTTCTTCTTCAATGTAAGAATAACTAAGATAGCTGGTTCAATTAAGCTTGGCCTATAGTACTGGGTATGAGAAGACGCGGCACTTGTTTAATGATACAAGCTCTTTTTAATGCAAAACTTTTGCAAAAAAAATTTCTGAATGGTGTGATTTGATATTGCTGCCAAATGACCATGGTGTAAGGGGGATAATCAACTCGTAGGTGAGCATTACATGGTTTTAAGGCACTTCGTGGAGGCAACCCTTATTCACCTTTGCGTCATGCCTTAAAACCGTGTAATGCACTCCAACGAGTTGATTATCCCTTACATGTGTGTACATACTGTGCTCATAGCGAAGGACAAAAGTAACAGGCTATACTATTAAAGCACTGTCTGCACTATGCATCCTATAACAAGCTTAATTCTCAAATTTTGAGGTCAAAAATTTTGTACAATCATCAGGAAATTTGGCACATGATCTCCAGAACAGCTAATAACCAAACATGATTTATAATGGCAATTTTTTCAATTGTACTTTCATTTTACCCACTTTAGATAATAACACTGCTAACACCGCTCTGCAGGTTTTTCTTGAAGGAGTGAGGAAATTTGGATGGCCTTACAAGTGAGTAATCAAAACCGTAAACTGTTAAGAAATGAAGCCGCAAATAGCAATGAGGGGGCTATTAGCGTAAAAGGCCAGAATGAGTAACAATGGCAACATGATGGAACTGTAAGAGACAAGACTGTAAGCATACTTTAAAAAAAGCTATCACATATCTGCCACCATGTTGATGAAGAACATCCTTGTGTTTAGGTGAAATATACTTTGCCCTTGCTTAACATGGAAAAATGATTTGCCTTCAGCAATATTTCTTTTGGCACAGTAAGTGTCTAATGCAGGGATGGGCAACTGAAGGCCCAGGAGCTGCATGCGGCCCGCCACCTCACTCTGTTTGGCCCTCAGCGGCCTGCCACCTCAGTCTGTGTGCCCCTGAGACAAACTTTGGAGAACCAGAGCAATCACAATCAGTGCAAAGAGAATATTTCACTTGTGATGGGAAGCAGATTATCTTTTCACAGAATAAAGGCCAAGTGTTTAGAAACCCTGCATACAGCGAGCTAGCTAGCGAGCAGTTATATTTGGTATAACATAAATGATCGCGGTTCAACTGTAGCTAAGTGAGATAGAAAAATGATGGATAATTTTTATTAATTTTTTTTCTTATGAATTCTGTGCACCAAGCTATTGGCTAGCTAAGCTAGAGAACTAGCAAGCTAAGTAAGCAAATTAAGGCTAGTTAGCTGTTATATTTGGTATAGAATAAATGCTCGCGGTTCAACTCTAGCTAAGTGAGATAGCAAAATAATGAATTTTTTAAATTAATTTATTTTAAATTGACATCCGTGCACCAAACTGTTGGCTAGCTAAGCTAGCAAACTTGGTAGCTAAGGAATCAAACTAACATTAGCTAGGTAGCCACTGTATACTTCCGGTTCCTTCAAAATAAAAAGTTTCGTGCTTTACGACCTGAGGTCGTTTTATCTGAGGCCGTTTTTTGACGCCGTTTTGTCAGATTATTTTTAAGCCATTTAATCTGAAGCCATTTTATCTGATGACATTTATTTTGAAGCCTGAGACCGTTCGCTTTGATGGAGGTTTGTCTGAGACGTGACGCCGGGGGAGACGCTAGTCTGCAAGGTTGGCATCCATTGGTACCATCACGTTTGAAATACCCACACTAATTGTGTCGAATTAGAGTTTTCTTCAGTGATCGTAACCTCAGCGAACACAGTATATTTAACTAAATGGGAAAGTCGGATTTTTTCTAAAAAAGAAAAACATATATTTGTGGTTAAGATTCATATCTATTGCCGCCTAATTTATTTTGTCCCTGGACAGCTGTGAAACGTCTGTCAAATTTTATTTTCCTTACATTTAAAACGTCCAGCCTGTAGATACGTAATTCATTCCCGCACACCAGAGAGAGCCTGAAGGCTTATAGAGTAAGGATGCCTTATCAATAGAGACCAACACTCTGGCATCAGGGGATGTAAGATGTCCAAGTGATCATAAAACATGGAAGTAATTAAACAACAATCATCAACTGCTTTATTTTAATGGTGGATAAGTCTAGAGTGCTACTATTGTTTGTTTGTTCTGATGTACAGGTACAACTTTTCCTGGACAGTATTACGGCCGTAGGCCTATGTTGATCTTAAAAAACAATGGATCACCACGCGTTTTTGATTAGCATATATTTTATTTCTGTTAGCATTTTTGATTAGCAGTTATTTGAACGATAGTTCACTGTTGCAGATTTAGCAGTTTGATCATTTCCTCAGCATACTGTCTTCTAATCCAGTGAAGGTAACCTGCCTAGCTAATTCTCTGGGCTCTGTTTATTGAAACTGGAAGACCTAGCAAAGCTAATTCACCAATATTTATTCCTTTTTTAAAAAGTTGCTTTCTGTGTCAAACCATTGAACGCGAGGAAAACATTTGCCGGGAAAACGTTAAAAATAGAGACATGATGTTAATGAATTCAATATGCCACAGTGCAGTCTACTTTAAATGAACATAACTAGTGTTTGTCAAATGCAATAACTCTAGCTTTTTACTTTGTGCAAAAGGAAAATGAAACTGCCAGGTGCGTGTTTTTGTAGCTATGGTTTGCCACAAAAGAATACAGTATGGCAGTAATGGGGGAAAAAAGTGTGAGCTCGCCATCAGTCTGAAGCCTATCACAAGGCTGCTCTTCACGCTATTCAGACGTCTCTTCGCTCCTGGGTGTGACAGCCACAGCAACAGCAACACAGGTTTAACAATTCATTGCTGTCCGTGTGTGCAACCAATGTTCTTTTATAGCGAAACAGGATCTCTCACTGTGGTGTTATAAGTTTAAATATATAAATGCACAGTACAGGCCAAAAGTTTGGACACACCTTCTCATTCAATGCGTTTCCTCTATTTTCATGACTATTTACATTTTAGATTCTCGCTGAAGGCATCAAAACTGTGAATGAACACATGTGGAATTATGTACCTATGTATCAAACAGTTGTCCAGTAGGGCTGTCGGTTGTGTATCAACCTGACCTCTGCACAACACAACTGATGGCCCCAACCCCATTGATAAGGCAAAAAATTCCAATAATTAACCCTGACAAGGCACACCTGTGAAGGAAAAACCATCTCAGGTGACTACCTCTTGAAGCTCATCAAGAGAATGCCAAGAGTATGCAAAGCAGTAATCTGAGCAAAGGGTGGCTTCTTTGAAGAAACTAGAATATAAGATATGTTTTCAGTTACTGGTATTTCACACTTTTTTGTTAAGTACATAATCCCACATGTTCATTCATAGTTTTGATGCCTTCAGTGAGAATCTGCTATGTAAATAGTCATGAAAATAAAGGAAACGCATTGTGTCCAAACTTTTGGCCTGTACTGTATATGTATATATATATATATATATATATATACAGTATATATATATATATATATATATATATATATATATATATATATATATATATATATAGAAACGTTGTATAGATGGTTGATTATTTGAAAGAGTAAAAACTGAGACAAGCTTTGCAAAATTATTATAATTATTATTACATCCTCGCTTCCAAAAAGGATGGGATGCCGTTTTGAATGTAACTAAAAACAGAATGCAATGATTTGCAATCCACTTACACGGTTATTAATAGACTGAATTTAACCGTTAAATTAACGTGTTATTTTAACTGTAAGTAGAGGTGCCCAATGTCTGTGCATAGCCTACCTCCTCTCTCACCTCATGCTCGGAAGGCCGACAATGCTCTACATGGAGAGCAAGAATTTGGAGCGGGTAAAATATGTGGCACGACTGGCACACTGCCTTTGGCATGTTGCTGAAAGATCGCGAATCAGGAGGGAGTGCTGTGACTGATAGTGTTTCTTGTATCGGAATTATATATAGAATCGCTTTTCCACCATTAGAAATATTTCTTAAATAGACCCCAGAATATTCTGAGTCTTCTGGGGGAATCATATTTATCCTTTGCGCTCCCCAGCCACCTGTCAAAAGAGATGCAAGTAATGTGTGAATTCTAGTTACATTACCATTACTGATCAGGGCGCAAAAAAAGCTTTGTAAATTGTTCAAATGCACTTATACCTCTTTGAGTTTATCACCTACCTTCAAGAGAAACAAATAAATATAAATGCACACACACTCATATAGTTACAAGCTCTCATAATTACATACCAGCACTCAGCATGCTAAGCCAACATTTGAGGAACACCGCCTCACCTCATCATGGGGGTACTGCTCCGGAATGACAACAGATCGACGGCCTAACCCAGCTTGTAGGTGCAATATTTCATCATTTTCTTTTGGTGTCCTCTCAACATGGCACGGAAGTAGATAAAAGGTTATGATGTTTTCTTTATGTTTTTGGATAATGACCCCCGCAGACATTTTCTTTTTCCCCTGGCCCCAGAAAGGGCAGGAAAAGACCTGTGATTGAACTTGTTTGTTCATGGCATTGCCAGTGCAAAACACATATATATTCATGAATTTAAAGGGGATGTTTGGTTAATTAAACTGCTGCATCACGCGCCGTCCATAGAGAAAAGAACAAGAAATTTTGGCACAACATTGACTGAAGTGGCAGCTACAGCTGACCTAATGAGACATCTCTCCTTCATTTTCAGTTTCATGATAACCCAGCTAGATTTTGGTTTTGGTGGGACAAGGACGCTGACGCTGTTTGTTCGCCGCTGCGCCGCCTGTGATTTGATTGATTTTATATTTTATCCGCTGTTCTCAGCCGCTAGTTTTGAAAATACTAAATGTTTGAAGCAGTGGCGGCTCAAACCTCTCACTTTTCTGACTTCTGATTTGTATGATTACCCATTTTCTACTGGTCGCTGTCTTACCTACCTGCTACCGGCTACCTGCTCCAGCTGTCAACTCCACCTCTCAGGGAATTCTGCTCAAGGGATCCGTCCATCGAACCACCGCTGACGGACAGCTGTTCCCCAGCGGCTGCTGCGAGCTTTGCCACCAACCTATCTTGCACAGTGACATCAACAGCCTGGCTAGCTAGCGTTGCTAGGGCTAGCTCACCCTTCAGCTGTTGCAAGTCCGAGTGGCTGGCTGTTAACATCAGTCCAGTCAAGTTCATCGTGTCCTGTCATGATTTGGATTCTTCTCCTCAGCTTGTCTGCTAGTCATCTCTGGCACCCCTGCCCAAGTCCACCGGCTACCAACACCGCTAGTCTACCGGCCAGCTGGCTACTAGCTAGCGAGCTCACGGCTAGCTGGCTATCGGCTAGTGTTAGCATTGCTTGGCTAGTTGCTACTAACTGTGTCAGCGGATCTAGTGATAACATGCCGCTCAGTTATTCCTCCTCGAAACGCTGCCTACTCAACTCCGCAATCACTTCTAGATTTAATATCCCCATGATCAATAAACTCGGACTTCTACGGCACCCCCTTTATGTCCACCGAAATATCCGCAAAAAGTTTGTTTACCACCAGCAGTCTGATCAGTGCATTCCTTCCATCTGGACTCCCGTCGCACAACTGACACGTCATCAGAGCGCTGCTACTGCGAGGCAATTTCACACCAAGCTGGACAGAAAACGTGGGATGGATCACAGCCAACTCCGGCCCCTACAGAGACACTCCACCACTACCACTCCAGCACCAACCGTCAAAATTGAACTTCTAAATGCGCAATCCCTCAATAACAAGGCATCTTTCATCCATGACCATATTATCAACAAGGAGATTGACTTCATGTGCCTTGTTGAGACCTGGCAACAACCAGAGGTCTACTCTGGTCTTAATGAAGCCTGTCCCCCGCGCTACAGCTGCCTGAACAAAGCCTGCACCACTGGCCGCGGTGGTGGCCTTGCTGTTGTACACCGGGGACACTTTGATTTATCCCCTCTGTCCCTGCCTGTCTACACCTCTTTTGAATACTTTGCATTCAAATGCAAACTCCCACTTTCTACTATAGTTCTCCTGATCTACCGGCCCCCCAAACCAAACCCAGCCTTCATCCCTGAGATACACAACCTCTTCACAACACTCTGCACAACCCCAGGCAATATCATTATACTCGGTGATTTTAACATTCATGTAAATACTCCCTCCTCCCTCTCTGCAGCTGAATTCCTCCATCTTCTTGACTACCTCAACCTCACTCAACATGTCAATGTCCCAACACACACCGGGGGCCACACTCTTGATCTACTCATCACAAACTCCGCCCCCATCAGCAATCTCTCTGTGTACGATTTGAGCGCATCTGACCATAAGGCCATCTTGATTGAGTTATTTACTCTGTCCCTCCTCAATAAGCCCATCAGACAAATCAGTTTTTGGAACCTTAAAAACATCAACCCAGACATCTTGAACCATCGATCTCTACCATCTCTCCGCTGCCAATTTCTCATCAGTCACTGAATCTGTGGATTTCTACAATTCTTCATTGAACACCCTCCTGGACCACCATGCCCCAGTCAAGACCAGAACCGTCACCTTCACGTACTCAGCCCCCTGGTACACCAGTGAGTTGCGGCAACTGAAAAGAGAGGGGCGTGTTCTTGAATGGCGTTTGAAGGACACAGAACTTGCTGTTCACAAACTAGCCTACCAGGAACATCAGAAGGCTTACAGTAAGTCTCTCAGTGACGCACGGTCCCGGTTCTACTCCCACATCATCAACAATAGCCCTGGTAAATCCAAGCAACTTTTTTCCACCATGAATCATCTCCTCAAACCTCGGACCCTTCTAAACTCAGACAACACTCAGGAGCAGTGTAACAGTTTCATCTCTTTCTTCAGAACGAAAGTTGACAACATCCACTCCTTTCCCTCCAGCCCCTCTGCTCCCCCTGCACCTCCACTCCCAATTGTTGACCCTCAGTCCGAGACAACTCAGCCCCTGTGCTGTTTCACGGGCATCACTCAGCGAGAAGTTTAGGAAATCTTGAGGAAGATGAAACCCTCCACTTGTGCCCTGGACCCGTTTCCCTCAGCCCTGATAAAAACTCACTCCTCTGCAATAAGTCCTATGATCACCAAAATCATTAACCACTCCCTCCAGGCCGGACATGTCCCTACTGCCCTGAAAACTGCAGTCATCAAGCCACTTCTCAAAAAGCCCAGCCTTGACCCCGAAGTATACGCTAACTACCGTCCCATCTCCAACCTTCTTTTCCTCTCAAAGGTGTTGGAAAAGGTAGTTTTTGCCCAACTTCACAATCATCTCAGGTCAAACAGTCTATATGAGAAGTTCCAGTCTGGTTTCCGCTCTGGCCACAGGACGGAACCTGCTCTGGTCAGGGTCACCAATGACCTGCTGATGATGGCTGATGCTGGCTCACCATCTCTTCTCATCCTTCTTGATCTCACAGCAGCATTCAACACTATAGACCACCACATCCTTCTACACTGAGTCCAGTCCTCCATCAAACTCTGACTCTACCCTGTTCTGGTTCACATCCTACCTCAAAGACAGAACCAAGTACTGTATGTATCCCTAGGAAGAGCTAAGTCGTACATGCACTCTGTCACTTGTGGTGTCCCTCAAGGATCGGTCCTTGGCCCCACCCTCTTCACTTTATACATGCTCCCCCTTGGTCGTGTCATCAGCCGGCATGGAATATCATTCCATTGCTACGCTGATGACACCCAACATTACATTAAAACCAATCCAACCCCCTCTGCAGCCCTGCCCTCTTCCACACTCTCCACTTGCCAGTAGGAGATAAAGGTGTGGATGACGACTAACTTCCTGCAACTAAACAGCTCAAAAACAGAGGCCATTCTTGTTGGCACCCCACACCAGATCCGAACATCCACCGTCAACAGCATCACCTTCGCTGGTCACGACATCCACCTCTCATCTTTAGTCACTAACCTCTGTGTCAGACTGGACCCTAACCTGACCTTTGAGGCTCGCATTAAACACTTATGTGAGACCTCTTTCTTCCACCTCAGGACCATTGCGAAACTCCCCCCTGTCAGATGCCGAAAAGCTTGTCCACACCTTTGTCTCCTCCAGGCTGGACTATTGCAACGCACTCCTCATCGGGATCCCCACTAAGAACATCCAGTAGCTGCAATACATTCAGAACAGTGCTGCCAGGATCCTGATGAGACAGCAAAATTATACCCTCTACCCTGCACTACGCTACACCCTTTACCTCAAAGAACTGCTCACCCCCCATTCCTCTCCACGCCATCTCCGCTCTGGACAGGCTAACCTCCTCCAGCCTTCGAGGACAAGGCTCAGAACTATGGGTGACCGCGCTTTCAGCTCAGCCGCTCCCAGTCTGTGGAATGTTCTCCCTGACCATCTAAGGGCACCACAGACTGTGGATGCTTTTAAAAAAGGCTTAAAAACTCATCTTTTTAGGAAAAAAAATTGACTGTTGACTGTTTTTAACTATAGCCTCTCTGTTCTTTTTTATGTAGCTTCTCTCTGTCTTAGTTTTAATGTTGTTTCTTAGATGTTTGCTGTTTGTTTCTACACTGTAGCACTTTGAGATCATTTATTTGATGTAAAGTGTGTTTACAAATAAAATGTATTATTATTATTATTATTATTATTATTATTAATGATATTATTATTATTATGCTGTATGCCCCATTAAGTCAGTTTTAGCTGCTTGGCCATAACATAGTCTACATTGTGCAAAATTTGTGCTCTTTTTCATATGGACTGCATGATAGACTCAATCAATAGGGTCAAATAACACCAAATTTCCCCTTTAAGGAACCAGCCACTGTCAAAACATCAAAACCAACAACCAACCTGGACATTTCACTTTGGACACTGGTGTGTCCTTGCAGTGTCCTTCCTAGTCTGCTAAAACGATACAAGATGCAGCATGAGATATATCACAGCTATAAATCTGTATTTACATGTATGCTATAGGCCTAAATATATATGTATGCTACCAATCTATATTGATGAATTTACTCAGTCATTGCATCTATAAACTCTGCTTAGTTTGTGTTTTCAAACTGTGCATGTAAACGCTGACACACTCCAGGAGAGAGGCAGACTTTATGCTGCCAATGGCTTGTACCTTTCACTCCTACAGAGCCAGGTGTTATGTATGTAGAATGATTATAATTCCTTATTTGGATGGCCGTGGTAAGTGGACTTTCAAAGGACTTTCTGTTGTTCGACTTCATGATGTGCTGTCCATAGGTAAAAGAACTAGACAATTTGGCTAAACATAGACCGAGTTATGGTCAGGCTGCTAAAGGCATCTCTCCTCATGGGATACATGAGGAGATATGCCCCATTAGGCCAGCATTAGCGGTCTCTCCATAACTCGGTTAATGTTGTGCCAAATTTTGTCATTCTTTTCCCAATGGACAGTACGTGATGAACTCAAATAACAGAGCTAATGGTTGAATAACACTGGATTTCTCCTTTAAGTGCCTCGTCAAAACATCATTAAATGCCTGTTGGAATTGGTTGTTTTACCGGCATCTACACAATTTTAACCTGAAGAGGGCACAACTAGCGGTTTTTAGCCCCTAGAATGTGTCACAAACCCGTTTTTAGCATCGAACCTGACTTTTGTTCAAATAGACACTGCTGCTAGTTTGTTTCAATGTGTGGAAGTTACATAATTACGTGAACTGCTAAAAAAAAGAAAAAAAACTTTGGGTGTAATTTCTTTTTAAGGCCAGTATTTCAAAAACATCAAAACCAACGACCAACCTGGACATTTCACTTTGGACACTGGTGTGTCCTTGCGGTGTCCTTCCATCTCTGCTAGAATGACACATATGAAGAAGATGCAGCATGAGATACATGACAGCTATAAATCTGTATGTATGCTATCAATCTATATCTATGCTAACTATCAATTCTGCTTCTTCTTCTTTCTAACGCTACATAAATTTTGCTGAATTAGACACTGCTACTAGTTTGTTTCAATGTATGGAAGTTATATGATGACGTGAACAGCTCCCAATAAAAGAAAAAGAAACTGGGCCTGTAGTTACTCTTTAAAGGATAAGTACCGTTTTTACAGTTTCAACATTATTTGCGGTATAAAGTACAATCATTTACTCATCCATATAACTTTCATGGCACTAGAAGTCCTTCAGAAGATATTTAGATCCAAAGAAAGCTGCGTATATCCGTATAATGGGAGTGAACGGGGCACAGAGAGCGTAGCCTCTAATGCCGCATTATCTGTCGCGAAACTCATTAATTTTACCAATATTTTGTTATGATTCGCTAGTGTTGTTCCTCTTTTGAGTTTGGGGCTTCCTGTTATTGTCATCCGGCGTCTGTAGCTTAACGTACTAACCTCTGAACTGGATGTTGTCATCTCAGGTGCCGTGTGCAGGCACAATACGGCTCCTTTGCAGAGTAGCCAAGTCCGCTTATATTGGGCTTGTTTTTAAAAATATGGTTGCTTGTAAAAAAAGTGTAACAAGCGACGTACTTCTTTTACACTTATGGTTGCTATTTCCCCCAATTCATTGACACTTTCTGCTCACAGCCTCAAAAGTAATGGCAGAGAACCCGCCCTCCTTCCAAGCCCCTGGAGCAACTAAACGAAAGATAATAAATATAAGATCAGCGAAGGTCAGCAGCTTTACGTGCAGGTAAAACATCATGCTTCATGTTTGCATTTTTCCAAGTTATTGCAACAAAATGACCAGTTGGACAACGTTTAGCTTCCATAGGTTACCTTTATGCAATTTGGAAGTGCTAAACCTCTGGCTAGTTGCGCTGAAAATAGACCCGAATACTCAAGTGGAAGCATTGAGATGTGCGGACCTTCAGGTTTGCAGTGCTCACTTCGGTACGAAAGACGACCTGTTCAGAGGTTAGTAGGTCAAGCTACAGACGCTGGATGACGATAACAGGCAACCCTGAACTCAAAAGGGGAACAACTCTAGCGAATCTTGATAAAATGGTAAATGTAAAATGAGTTTAACAACAGATAATGCGGCATTAGAGGCTACGCTCTCGGTGCCCTACTCACTCCCATTATACGGATATACATTGGATCTAAATATCTTCCGAAGGACTTCTAGTGTCATGAAAGTTCTACGGGTGAGTTAATGATTGTATTTTGTTCCACAAATAACGTCTAAACTGTAAAAACGGTACTTATCCTTTAAGGAATAAGCCAGTATATCGAAAATATCAAAACCAACAACCAACCTGGGCATTTCGCTTTGGACACTGGTGTGTCCTTGCGGTGTCCCTCCATCTCTACTAAAATGACACATAGGTAGAAGATGCATCATGAGATATAGTCTAGGCAGAATTTTAGAAAATGCGCTTATTTAAAGGATGATTCCAGTATGTTGCCCATTGAGGTTCAATTTAAACAAGGCCATAGAAACAAGGCAGTGGGTAGTAAGCAAAAAAAGTCCTGACAGGACTTTTCGTCCAAATTTTGATGGATATAATATCGCCTAATATCGCCTAATGCCCAAAAACATGAAATGCCTTCAGGATAAATAGGGCACTCTGCATGTTGATACTAAGGCTTATACATGTTACACTGGGTGCATGTTACTCGTTACAGAAGTATACACCTGGGGTTCAAGTGGCTGTCAGCAAATTGAGAAGATGTCGAGCTGACCACAGAATCTCAGACTGCTGTCCCTGTCAGAGGTTAAATACATAAGCAGTGAGTTAGGAATCGGGTGACCACACTAAATTCAAGCTGTTGTTCCGAGTCCCGAATTTTTTTTCTAGTTGTCCTGAAAATCACCCATGTCTTGTCGAGTTGCATGAAAACATCAGAAACTAGCTGTGCATTAAGTTCTGCATCCTTAAGTTATCATTCGCACATCCTCTCTCTACCTCTCTCTGCCTTGGCAACTGGAGACACGGTCCCCCCCCCACTCACCAAAATAAACCGCGTCTCTCTCCCCCGTCAACAAAAATTAATCGCGTTCCCCCACCCCCGCTCATCAAAATACACGCCGTCTCTGCCGAATTTCGCCCCATATATCGCCACCATTTACAAGCAGCAAATTGAAAGAGAGCACGTAAAATTTTATATGACAGCACACATGTCCTATTTCCTGAATTTCAGTTTCTTCCCTCTGGCCAATAACTGCGCACGCCGATATTGAGAACAAACAGGGCCCGTAATTCTTTCATCCCAGCAACCATTAGTGTTTTAAATGAAGTATTTAATATCTCTTAAGCATTTGAAAGTGTTTTATCAATTGTTTAAATAGTTACCTTAATATACATTTAGTACAAATGTTCCTCAGCTTAATTTTAATGTTGCCACTATAGCTTTAATTTAATCTATTCAATTTATTGCCCATTTATTTTTATTTTACGTATCGCGCTTGGTCGCCAGCTGTCTTAGTAACCGTCAATATTTGCATAGCTGTTTTGTTAGCTCTAAAGTATATGTGCGTGTTGTTGTTTTGTATTTGTTATTTTTGTTTATCAACCCATCCATCCATTTTCTATACCCGCTTATTCCTCACTAGGGTCACGGGGCGAGCTGGAGCCTATCCCAGCTGACTACGGGCAAAGGCAGGGACTCACCCTGAACAGCTTGCCAATCCATCGCAGGGCGCACACACCATTCACTCTCACACTCATACCTATGGGCAATTTGGTGTCTCCAATTAGCCTGATATGCATGTCTTTGGACTGTGGGAGGAAACCGGAGTACCCGGCGAAAACCCACGCAACACAGGGAGAACATGCAAACTCCACACAGAAAGGCCCCAGGCCGGATTCGAACCCACGACCTTCTTGCTGTGAGGCAGCAATGCTAACCACAGTGCCACCGTGCTGCCCCTGTTTATCAACCGTGTAAAGCAAATTTCCTTCGGGATAATAAAACATCATCTCATCTCATATTACTGGAACAAAGAAAATATAACAAGTTCATTTTTTGTTGTGTGGGTGAACGTAAGAAGATGGGCAGAGATTATGTAAATTTATCTGGTTAGGTAAAAAAAACTCAATGCCTTTTGGTTAAAATAAAGGCAGAGTGATTCCCAATTAAACATTTTCATGTAAAGATACAAACTTAGATTTCACTGTAATTATCACAGCTTGAATTATGCTACATTTACATGTGCTTGGATTTATTTTTTCAGCGTGAGCATGGTTGGTTACATCACTTCTATTAACGTTTGAAGTATTAAGAAACAAAACAGTCAGCTCTCCCCTTCCTCTTCCTCTTCCCCTACCTCTCCCTCTCCCACTCCTCTTCCCCTCCCTCCCCTTCCTATGCTTCCAGAAACCGTAATGAAAAAACGAAAACCCCACCCCCTCATCCCTCTTGTCGCTGACTGGCTGGATCGACCAGGCTGGACCAGGTTGTTTTTAAGGCAGTTTTTGGAGCCTGGGTTGTCCATAGGGTTTGCGTTTCTTTTACGGGGTATCCAGGGGACAGGCAGCTGGGGTATCTTGAAGAGATGTTTGCTGTATGTTACGAAAAATGTTCTAGCTTAAAAACCACATAAAAAGACTTAGAACACCTTTAAGTTTTCCCCTAAATTGGTTCAAAGTCAGGAAAAGCATTATTTTTCCATATTGTTGGACAATGTCACATACATTTTCTGTATTTGCTAGTTGCAGCACTTCACTGATGCTATATCATACTTATATTGAGAGAAATATTGAGACCTAGTTTGCCATGTTTTTATAGCCTCAGTTTTACATCAAATGAAAAACAGATTTTGGGGGGGACAGGGCTCAGTCAGTGCTCAGCTGAAGAGAGGAGAGAGAGAGGGAGTGGATTGGGAAACTGCGCTAGAGAGAGTGGTTAGCACAGGTGTAGTGGGTTGTCTAATTACTCTCCCCTTCTAATATGCAGTAATGCGCTGGAACCTGACATGGCTTAGCCTCCAACGCGCTAGCAGACGGACACGTGAGCCTCCCAGTGGAAAAAAAGAATGAGAAGCCAGGCATCGTAAAAAGACCGTTGTGCATTGTGCACTCACATGTTGCCTAATTAATGTCGAGTTTTTTCCAACAGTCACTTTTCAGCCATTCTGTCGATGATCGAACGATGATTGAACCTATGTGATAAGAGACTTGTTATACTGGTGCCCGAACAGGGACTTCAGTGGAAGATGATGAACAACCAGCAATTACAACTAGTAACTTCGCTCACACAAGTGCTGGGGGAAATAGCTGCCATCCACAGGGAACAGTCAGTAGTGAACCGTCAGCAGATGGAAGCCTTGCAAGCTGAGGTGGAGAGGCAGACCAGAGTGCTGGAGAGTTTGTGGACAGGCAACATCAATTTCCTCGTCTCTCACAAGTTTTCCACAAAAAGTTTTCTACAAAATGTCAGAGGTGGAAGATCTGCAGGGCTTGCTGGAGATGTTTGAGGCAACAGTAACAGCATGCAGCTGGCCAGTGGTGGAGTAGGCAGTGTGTTTGCTTCCCTTTTTTCATGGGAAGCGCAGATGGCTGCCCTTGCTCTACATGCTTCCTCTCAGGAGAGTTTCAGGGATATAAAAAAAGCTGTCCTGGTCCAAATAAGATGATCCCCTAAACACCACCGCTGCCGGTTCAGAACCTCCAGGTTGGGTCCAGCCGACCATCGCTTTATCTTTGCTCAGCAACTGAAGAACACGGCATCCAGGTGGGTGAATGCTGGAACAGTTTACGGAGGGACTTTCGGTCGGGACGTTGGAGTGGGTGAGCTGCCATTGACCCATAAATCTGGAGACCGTCATCACCCTAGCCAAAGACAACCTGGCCCGTACCCCAGTGGGAGGAAACCAGCAGCCACCACCAGCACAACCCAGTCCAACTCCCCAAAGGAATACCCAGAATGGCTCTGCAATTCCTCCACTACCTGTGGTCAGCTCTAACATCTCTCTCTCTTTGCTTGCCCACACGATCCAACTGCTATGAACGCTGCTCCCAACCTACAGACGACCACTTGAATGCCACGGCAGGAATATGGGAGGTGTGAGCCGCCTGGGCACTTCTGGAAGGAGTGCTCCCTCATGGAGGTCAGCCGAGTGATCCAAGTCAACAGTCCCCCAGCACCCTCACCCAGTCCAGGTGGGTCATACAGTGTTCCTCTGAGGATCTACGGGGGCATATATCAGGCAATGGTGGATTCGGCCTGTATGCAGTCCATGATTCACCAGAGTCTGATTTGACCCAGCGTGTCGGTTGAGAGACAAAGGGTGAAAATTAAGAGTGTTCATGGGGGCATTCAGGAGTATCCCATTGTGCCAGTGGAAATTCACATTAAGAGCAAAAAGCATAGTATTAAGGCTGCAGTTAGGTTAGCCGACGCTGCGGATGGAGTGGGTGAAACCGCAGGATCTTCTCAGGAAGTACTGCAGTTCTCCAGATTTCACTCCCTGGAGGATTTTTCTCTGACGACAACCTACACTTTGCCTTCAATCTAGTGATTAGGATTGATGTTCGTCATTTGGTGTGTACTGTCTCAGCACATTAATATCCTTATTTTTCAGTAATTAGGGACAGATCATACCGAGTGAGCCATGACACTCAGACAGGAGAAGAAACCACCACATGCTCTCACACCACACATGACATTTCTCATGCTGAGAAGTGATAAAGCTCGCCGCACATTAGTAACATAAACTGTAAAAGAGATAAATAATCTAGGAATGGATGAGGCAAAGGCAGGCAAATCAGCAACCTATCAGCCAATCTGAAAATATGATTTCTTGTTGCCAGGTGAAATAGCGCCGTTATCACGTCTCCCACACGCGCACGAATGCTATTGTGTGCACACGTCAAAGAAGAGCTGGAAGTGGAAGCCCGAAATCAGGTAATCACTTCATGTGCAAACTGGTCTATATCCTTGCCCATAGTATCGATCCAGTAGTTTAAAAAAATTATCACTTGCGACAGAAAAAAACTCAGTACTCTGTAGCAACCATTTTAGCTACAGTGAGCCAACAGTATTCCAATTAGTGGTTAAAAAATATGTTTTGTGAAGCAAAAAATCCGACATTGTATTGATTCTCTCACATTCTACCGTCAATTACAGTCATCACACACAAAATATGCGTAGTTCCCCTCCCATGGATTAACGCGTAGATTCCTCCATTGACAAATTCAGCACTCCCTTCTATTCACCCAAGTACTGGTGTCGATAGCCAGTCACTCAATTATATACTCAGATTCGTCTGCGTAACTCTTCATTTATAGTTCACGCCCTTGTGAAGCCTCCCGGTAACGATGTATTGATAGACTCGTTTCTTATCCAATTCCCGAGTGTTTAAACTTTCCTCAATAACTGAAATACATTGATCAGACAATAAGAATAGGATACAAAGCTAAGCGTAAAAGTAAGGTCGGTTGTGTTCTTCGAATGTTGGCCACGGTTGCGCAGCAATAGTCTATCCTTTCTCAGCCAGTCTGTCAACGCTGATCGAACCCACGTGACGAGACTTATTCCAAGATCTTTAACATCATTTTACACACATTTCCCTGTAATTCAGCAGGACATACAAACCCTGGAGCCCTGCTATGTGGTTACGTGCGCTGCTGCTCCCCTCTGGGTTTAATTTTGTAATTTAAATAAAACATTTTTTAATAATCATGTCTTATGCCGGCGGGGACAAAACCATGACACTACCATGCGTACCCACAAAATATAGTGGTAGAACAATGAAACTACAAATAAAACGCAGTAAGAGAGTCACAGTGTTCAGCAATCTTTAACTTCACACGTTCCTCGTTTCCTCTTATTAATAAAAATTCTCAATTAGTAATTTAGCAGACAATTTGAATTATTTGTGTAACAAGTTGTAAAAGACAGCAGTGAAAGGACAACCTGAAAAGAAAACTTGAAATCCAAAAGTGCCATGGCTTATCTTGCACTATTGGAGGATGTGGATGACCGTGCGCTCCGCAGGGAGCGCGTTTTCAAAGAGCGTGCTGATCTGAGAGCACCGAGTGGCTTCTCCGCAAGTACCGCTTCCCCAAAAACATACTGATGGACTTATGCCGTGATTTACAACCCATGTTGGAGCGAGAGACAAAACGCACCAAAGCCATCCCAGTGCACATCCAGCTCCTGTCTACCCTGGGATTTTTGGTCACCGGAACATTTCAGCGATAGATTGGAGACACATGCGCCATTTCGCAGCCGACACTAAGCAGAATCGTGTTGGATGCAATATATTGCCGGATTCCCGAACATAATTGGAGCCATAGATTGCACCCACATCGCAATAAAAGCACCATCACACAATGAATTCAGTTACGTGAACAGGAAAGGTTTTAATTCAATCAATGCATAAATAATCTGCAATACAAATATGTCTCTGTTAAACTTTGTTGCCCGGTGGCCTGGAGGAACTCCAAACTCATTCATTCTGTGGAATACAGTACAGCCGTCGTTAAAACCAAAGAGACGGCGTTAGTTCACGCCCCGTTATCTCGAACATTTCGCCCTTCTTACCCATTTCTAACCACGATCTAACCAATGAGCCGTATCACAGGACAATTTACCGCCAGCAATAACCACATGTGGCTCCGCGGAACTGAATGTAGTACCGCGTGTAAGTTATAGAATAGAGGGCATTTTGACCGTTAGAATTACGTGTATTTGCCGTTATGTATTTTAACATCTTTTTATTTTCTCTTGCAGTGAAAGTGCAAGTGAGAGCTTATGCGACCTCTGGAATGTGCATGGCTGATCATCTGTTTAAAAAGCCTAGCATGAACAAGAAAAAAAAATAGCCAATTATGAAAAATTTGACAGTGAAATGAAATTGTGTTCTTGAAAGAAATTTTTTTGGTATTTTAAATATGTATTTTTATTGCAGAAACTGTGATTCTGAGAGTTTGTGGGTAGATCTTCAGCGAAGTTCGCCGCAATTGATTTATTGGTTTTGAAAAGCCAGCCGCAGTATAAATAATCAAATTGGGAATATACAACTTAATAGCCTGTGAGCTTATGCTCACGTTATTCTCCGAGGTGTGAGGTTGTCTCTCGCCAAGGAGTCAATCTTTGTCCTAAACTTTGGGGAAATGCGTCGTATCGTGACAGGTTACATAGTTGTGAATGTGACGTCAGTTTATGGTTGGGCATTTTGTAGAAAATTGCTGCCACGCGCTGACCAGGTCATAAATTCTTAAATAGGCTACAATGAGCTTAAAGGAAATATTAGGGTGACAATGAGTGTTAAACAGAGATGACACGAACTGAGCTGTATTGAATCAGTGACAAGTGTATCTGCCTTTAATTCCGTGAATTCAGTTTACGAAAGAGCCATTCAGTTTTAAGTGACAATGTCCTTTAGAGAAAAGATATTGAGCAGATCTTTTTTTAAATTCCGTTTCCTTATTGATAGATATAGAATAAACGTACTATATATCCTGTTTAAGGTTCCGCAAATAGTTTATTTTGCTTTTTTTTAGTGCATTCAAGAGTCGTTATGGTCGAACTGAATTCATATTGTACGCAATTATTTTATAGTTGCAAGCTTTGCGAACATTATGTTTGAGCATCTGAATGGTTACGCTATCTGAATGGCTATGAGAAGTCATTAAAACAAATACAGACGATGCAAAACGTTTTGAAAAATTGGTTAAAAATTGCCAATAAGCATTTTTAAACGAAACAGCACATAAATCTAAAAAAATTCAAGTTCTTTCCCTAAATGAATTTTACTGAGACAGGGTGCGAGTAATCTTCGATATACAGTGGGTTGAACGGTTCCGCAATTTGACCGATTCCGCAATTTGCAGAAATCAAACTTTTTTTTTGCGGGAAAACGACTTTGCTGTCAGCCTTGAGTTTGACACCGCTAAAACGGTAAGTTATTGTGGATTTAACTCTTAATTATTGTTTCGAGATATTCGACTTTATAGAGAAATTAATGCCCGATAACTGTTGCTCGCCGTTGCAGCAGTAGGCTACCAAATCAACGCTTGTGATAAGGCGCACTGTGCAGTGTGTGGCTGTTAAACACGTGTATTCCTTGGATTCATTACATTATTAGTGTCATTATGATCGTAAATTATCGTGTAATTGACCTTATAAATCCCAATGTCATACTAGTGATACTTCTTCATCAACTTCTTCATTAGTGACTGCTTGTCATTTTCCGCAAATGCCATTTTGTAGGTTTTCAAACTTGTTTATTTTTTCTGAAATAATTTTATGAAAGTTTATTGTAGTCAGCGTGAAATAAAACATTTTCCCTCTCACCATAACTGTTTTTCTGTGGCTCAACGGGCTGATCATGACTCATGTCCTGTGTTAATCTGATTTTGTAGTCTCATCCTGATAATTTTAACGTATACTTGGCATTTACTAGGCCTACTTGAATTGGAAAGAGTAGAAAGAATCATCCGTAGTCTCTGATAGCAGTTGAATATCGATGGATGCACAAATCCTCGTGAACTGAGGCCAGCGCACGTGGATTTCAGCTGACACAATGTCGACACACGGAACAGTTAGCCATAAATTTGACCAATTATTGTGATATCCCCTATAGAGTAATGCTGACTTAAATTGGTGGAAAATACATGTGTCTGTTTCGTTGTGGCCAGGGGCACGCAATAATGCCAATAAACAAAGAATAGCCTATCATAATTTCGGCCTGACAAAGGGCGCTGTTTGCGAAACTGGAAATTATTTGCGGAACCAATCAAAGGACGTGCCACTGAGAAATGACTGAGCAAGGCTTTATTCCTAATGACTGAAGAAAACTAACTGATCCACAAAAAGCGTGAGTAATTTCCGCAAATTCATGAACAGATAACTTTCCGCCAGCGAATTCTGCATCGATACCAGACGCTTCAAACAAATTCCATTTGCGGAACCGGTCCACGTGCTGTAGGAATGAATAGGATATACTAAATTTCAGGTTTGCAACAGGAAAAATAATCTTTTTCGGCACTTGAGTGTAAAATAGGCCTAATAGTACATAAAAGCATGTATTATCTCCGAATATAAAATATTGCAGAAATGATACCTGACAAATAAAATCCTCACCAAAAATAGTATGATATTTAATAATCCAATTGCGTAGGCCCTATTATACCGTGCTTCAGTTTTAAATAGTAGCACAGGTTGAGCAAACTGTATCGTCAAATATAAAAAGGTTTGCAGAAATGATTACCGGCAACATCACCCCCGCCAAAGCAAATTAATATTTTATGTAGGCTTACGTTTCTTTTGCAATCATATATGGAAATAAATCGCCAACAAGCTGTGCCATTATCTACATGTACGGACTACTGTCAAAACGACCGTCCCAACCGCCTTCGTGGCTCAGTTATAATCGCCCAGCTACCCCGTGCGCGATAGGCGGCGGGGGGTCTTATTTCGTCTTCATGCGCGTCAATACACCGGTCCTACTGCACGGCTGACGACGAGATTTCACGGTCCTACTGAGAGTTTAATGCCCCCGTACTGGCGGATTAACAACCTTTTTCTTTGGTTTTAACGGCGGCTGTACTGTAGCTCTGTGGGTGTGTGCCTCCAAGGACGGCTGGCTTATTGGTGAGTGTTACAACATTTTGAAATTATTTTCTGGGCTTCGTATGGTTCATTATAACATCTCTATCGGTGATCTGGGATATCCACTGAAGCACTGGCGAATGACTGAGACTGCTCTTTCCGCTGACCCAACAGAATTAACAGCAGTCATTACCTTCTCCTACCCAGCATTTTTTCTTTTGTTGATCACACCTGCATTGAGTATTCCAAACAGTATTTCTTGGTTTGTTTCAACTTCTCCTACAAGCACCTCAATCTCCGTGTTGGAGGAATTCCTCTTCTTCGCCCTCTTTGCCATGATTTGGGTGAGGGAAAATAATCCATTCGCGCATTCTTAAAGGGATTGCTGCTACCATATATGGTCAGTTGGAGGCGTTTCTGAATGCAAATGAGCCTAACCATGCACAAGCATGGCACTTTAGAACTGGTGGGATTTATCATAACATATTTATTACTGGTGTGCGTATGACCGGTGTCCGCATGTTTGATAAATACAGATTATTCTCTACTTACACACATTCTAAGTTTCATTCCTACAAAAGAATTTAGAACATTTTCTACGCACAGGTTGATAAATGAGGCCCCAGGATGTTTCCGCTGTAAGAAAAAAAGCCATATTTTTATTTCAACCTAAAATTTCCTCAAGAGTATAGTGTAATGCATTCTACAAATGACTTGGTTTTTTTGATATATAAATAGCATACAGCACTTGAGTCATGATAAAAAGTAATTTGCAAGTGCATACCTACTGTGCACATTTAATATTTATGGTAGGATGCAATGCCTTACTTTAGAATTACTTTAATTACATTTGGCTGCAATAGAAAATTCATTAATTAAATTCTAAATTAAATCATTAATTACCTTACACTTCCTAGCGCTGTATGTGAAGACTACTGGATTCTCTACCTTAGTCTTCCCAGTTCCTTAATTATACCTGATGTCACCTGATGGTGATTTGAATGTGGGAGGCGTAATAAATTCAATTAAAAAGTTTTTATTTATGTATATTGCGCTTTTAACAGAGACTGTCACAAAGAACAGAATCAATTAAAGGTCGAATTCAAACTCAGTGCTATGCTCGGACTCCTGTCTACAAGAGTGCTTTGCTTTCAAGAGATAACCTAAGGTTGAGTAAAAAGGTTTGGACTTAGGAAAGTGAGAAGCTCATGTGGGTTTAAGTTGTGTGGCAATTATCTAGAGGTGGAAGGTCCCAGTGCAGAACATGTTCCAAGAAGTGAGAAATTTTTAATACATTACATTTAATACATTTAATACCCTGTCCTGGGTATGACGTTAAACTACATCCAGTGGAGAGGCCGCTTTTCTTCTTTGAGTGGCTGGTGTGTAGTTGGAGTGACCACTTTATTACCACTACTGCCTGGAGAAGGCAACGGGAAACCACTCCAGTATTTTCTCCCATGTCTAGTCATGAACATTCGAATAACTGACCTACTGAACGACGTGTATGAATCCCAGCAGCAGAAGGGAGCCTCGTCCGGCAGGGGAAGGTGCAAGGCCTCCCAGGTCGATATCATGCGAAATCCTTGCAACAACAGCACCTTGAGGTTAGGGACCTGGAATGTGCGCAGCATGCTGCGACCTGAGAAATTGGAGAACATCAAGAGAGAGATGGAGAGGAATAAACTGAACATGCTTGGACTGATTGGAGTCAGATGGAAGGAGAAGGGAGATCCCTTCAGCGACAAGTATAGAGTGATCCATTCTGGGGGAGACCAGAGCCAGCATGGAGTGGCGCTTGTACTGGACCATAAAACCAGCCAGAACGTGAGTGAAGTCGAATGCGTAAGTGACTGACTGATGAGAGTGCGAGTGAGTGCAGCCCCAGTGGATATCATGGTGATTTTGGTTTATATGCCAAAGACAGACCATGAAGATGAAGACGTTGGAAAAAATATACGAGCAAATAGAGGACGCCGTCCGAGAAGGAAAAGGGTTGACTACGTCATCGTGATGGGTGACCTAAACGCAGTAGTCGGAGATCAAAGAGAAGATGGCGTGACCGGCAGGCATGGTCTGGGAAATAGAAATGACAGGGAACAGATGCTGCTAGACTTTTGGAAGAGAAACAAGCTGTGGATCACAAACACATGGTATTAGCAGAATAAGCGCAGAACATACACTTGTAAAGCTCCTGGAGACCTGAGACGAATGCAGCTGGACTATATCATAGTAAAGCAACGTTACCGCAACAGTGTGAAAAATGCGCATGCCTTTCCTGGAGCGGATGCAGACTCAGACCATAACCTTGTTGTAATGAAAGCCAGGCTGAAGCTGAAGCACCTAAAGAAACCGATACGTTGCATCAAATGGAACATTGAAGCACTTAAAGAAGAGACAGTTAAAGACAATTTCAAAGACAGAGTCAGAACTAAACTGCAAAACACCACAGCTAGAGGGACTGGCTTCAGTCGAAAGTGGAACATACTAAAGAATGCGATAAATGAGAGTGCAGAGGAGACAATCGGCAGAGAGAGGAAGAGGGCAGCAAAGAAGCCCTGGGCGACTGAAACCATACTTCGAAAGATGGCCGACAGGAGAAGGTGGAAAATGGTGAACACTGAAGAGGGAAGGAGAATGTATCGAAAGCTCAACAAAGAACTGAGAAGAGAGACAGATCAAGCAATAGAAAAGTATTGGGAGGAGATAGAGAATTTGGAAAGAACTGGAAAGGTGGACAAAATGTATCGGAAGGTAAAGCAACTCACATGGAAAAACAAGGGACAAAAGACGAAGAGCATCATGAGCAAGCAAGGTACACTGCTGAGAGAACCCGAGAAAGTCAACCAGAGATGGAAAGAATGTATTGAAGAATTATACAACAAACAAGATAAGCCAGAAGTAATAGACATGGAGGAGGAAGAAGAAGTGGGCAGAGACCGACTTGGCCCAGACATCCTAACAAAAGAAATTGAACGAGCCACATAAGACCTGAAGACCGGCAAGGCAGAAGGAGAAGATGGCACACCAGCAGAGATGCTGAAGGCACTAGATGATACAGGAGAACAACAACTAGTGCATCTGTGTAAAGCCATATACAACTCCGGTACTTAGCCTGAGGACTTCCTGCACAGTACCATCGTGCCACTGCAGAAGAAGCCAAATGCACAGAGATGTGAAGACCACCGAACAAATAAGTCTCATCTCCTATGCATCCAAGATCCTACTGAAGGTGATTAACAACAAAGTGACAACTGCAACAAAAAACTTCATCGGATGGGACCAGTTCGGTTTCAGGGTAGGAATGGGAACACGAGAGGCTATAGCAATTATAGTGGATTGGACGAGTGGACTGGACGAAACTCTTGGCTATCCTAAAAGACCTTATAGTTGATTGGAAGGACAGGAGATTAATCGCATCACTGTTCTTGGGGCAGACAGCAACAGTAAGGACAGAACATGGGATGGTTGGACAATGTAATATTGGTGGAGGAGTATGAGAGGACTGCTTGCTGTTGCCGTTTAACATCTATGCAGAAGCGATGACGAAAGAAGCCTTGGAAGAAGTGGAAGAAGGTGTGAAAGTGGGTGATGGACACCAGATCCAAGCTATAAGATTTGCAGATGACTAGGCAATGATAGCCAGTACAGCAGAAGGACTTCAGACCATCATGACAAAGTTGAATGAGATTGTGGAGGAATACAAGATGAGAATTAACAAGGCCAAGACTAATGTGATGATGATAGGGAAAGGCGACCCGGAGCAATTACGAATTGATATCGGGGGTAACATCCTTGAGCAAGTCCATCAGTTCAAGTACCTTAGTAGTCTGCTGTCCGAAGATGGAGGAAGTGAAAAGGAAGTGAAGAAAAGAATAGCCATGGCAAAAGATGCTTTCAGCAAACATCAACTGCTGCTCACCAAAGGCATCAACACCAACCTTAAGAAAAGAATGGTCAAGGCCCTAGTCTGGAGTGTGCTCCTTTATGGATCAGAGACCTGGACACTGAAGAAGGCAGAAATCAAGAGACTGGAAAGTTGTGAGATGTGGACATGGAGAAGGATAGAGAATATAAGCTGGAAAGAGTGAACCAGGAATGAAGAGGTGTAGAGAAGAGTTGGAGAGGAGAGGAAATTAATTGATACCATCTGGTAAAGAAAGGCGAGGTGGTTATTGAGGGAAGAACAGAAGAGAGAAGACCCAGGGGGAGAAAGCGAATGTTGATGTTGGATGACGTCAGACAAGGCCAGAAATACCACATCATGAAAGAAATAGCGCTAGATCGAGAGAGGTGGAGACGACTGACATGCACAGGACCTGCCCCTGGGCAGAGCACTTGATGATGATTGTTTTTGACCCCAACACTGGAACCAATGCCATGGCTATCAAAATAAAAGTCAAATATCAAATCTCTTAACTTACTTGTAGCAGTTTGAAATTAGAAGTTGCCTTGGTAGAGCCACAAATTGGAGGATACCAGTACTTGCAAGATAGCTCAGTGGTTTCCTGGTGTCCTAGCAGGAATTAGCTCACCAAAATAATCTAGTACAGATGGCCTTTTAGGTCTATTATCCTTTCCTGTGTTGCCATGATCACAAACTTTGGAACTTTTTCTGGAAACTAGCTCTGACCATCAAATTTGTCAACAGAGAGGCTTTCAAACAAATGTCCTGACATGGCTTATGCTGCATTCATGTGCGATCGGGAAGATAATACTTTCCATTTGTGAATTCGAAATTACCAGTGCGTTGTGTTCAAGTGCTTGTGTTGTTGGAGCGAACTTAAAAATGGCGGACTCATTGTTTACCATTGGCGATGAATCCTTGCTCGCTCTCCGCCATGTTGAAAAGGTAAAAGGTTATTTCATCTCGGCAACTCGTGTATCAAAATTTTCTATGAGTTGCCCAGTGGAAAATACCACATGGGAGGGTGTTCATGTGAACTTTTCACGTCGGTTTTTGGTATTTACCATAATTCCCATACCACATGAATGCAGCATTAGCAAGGAGTTTGAATACTTGGATAAAGTAAGGCATTCTGGTAAATGAAGTATTTTCCCACCATTTTCCATAATTTGAAAGTTATAATACATCAAATTAAATCATCTGTTTTACAGACAATACTTTTATTCTTATTGATGAAAAACATTCACTGTAATTAAAATACAATGTGTACATGAAGTTCAAAGTAATAATATTTGCATGAAATATATAAAACAGTCGTGTATGGAATATACTGAAAAGCATGATTCTGGAATACACCAAAATTATCAATTGGAGTTTCATGGAATTTCAATTGTACTTCCTTCAATTTGAGTTTGAATTGCAATTCTATTTCCTGTTTGAATTGAGGTTGCAATTTCATGGAATTGAATTGGAATTTGGGAGACTCAATTCAATTCGGAAATTTTGCCCAAGCCTGATTATCACAGCGGATGACTAATTTAATGCTTCAGCATTTTTAAGAGTACTTGAGAATTAAAGAAGACAAGATTTATTAACCAACGTCTCTCCCTCTGCCTGGCCCAACCCTACTGCAATTGTTCTCAGCTGAGTCTTTTTTCCCAGCCAGTACTTAAGCAACTCTGTTTCACTCACTCACTGCCAGATTGTTATTGCAGCATGCACTACTCTCCAGCCTTTGCCTTCGGTCTGACTTCCTGGAATCAACTCTGCCTGCCTCTATGTCCTCCTGTTCCTGCCCCGGTAAACCTGATACCCCTCTGCCTCTGTCTTGCCGCTCTGCTGCCTGCCTGCGTGGACGCTATCCTGTCTGCTGAGCCTCAAGCCAGCCTGACCCGGTGGCCCTGTGGCAGCCCTCCCACCCGCTGGGCAGACGACCTGGGCTCAAATCCCACCATCGGCGCCTGCTCCCTCGAGTCCCCGGCTGAGCTCCACCCACAATCCGCAAGCCCCTGGTCTGCACCAAGCTACCCTGCTCTGCCCTCTGCTCAGAGATCTTTTAAAAACCAGAAAAGCTTCACTCGTGTCAATTGTATTGTATTTGGGTCCTGCCACTCCCCGTGATGAACCAGCATATTTCTAATTCAATTTTGCATTGCATTTTAACAAAGGAGCAGTCATAACACTGCAGAGCATGATATCTGTAGGGAATACGCCTACCCTAGTCTACAGAATAGTTAATGAGGGAAAATGTCAAGGCTGCTTAAGAACTCATATACTTACAGCAGGGCTGGCATTAAGCAAAAATAACTGCGTAGCGAAAACGCTTTGCAACCCCTAGAAGTCTGTAGCATTTTTTCAGAACTGTGTAACAAAAATGTTTGCATATGCACTTTAATTTTCATCTCTGAGAACACTCACTCTTTAGCTATCAGTCCGAACACAAATTAACAGCGCCTAATGAAGACTTAAGGCAGTTGAGTTACAGTAGCATTGCAGTGATAAAACTACTTGGGCTTAGCAATTGGGACCCACTTATAGCTAATATGTAATAACGCGGGAACTGATTTGGAAATACTAAATTTAAGTTGGTTCTACCTTAGCCACTCACCTGGCTCAGGCAGTGAATATTGAGGACAGAATTTTATCATACATAATTAAAAACATAACCGAGGAGGTTATGTTTTAGGCAGCGTTTGTTTGTTTGTTTCTTTATTTGTTTTTTCGTTAGTTAGCAAGATAACTCAAAAAGTAATGCACTGATTTTGATGAAATTTTCAGAGAAGGTGGGTGTTAGTCAAAGAACAGGTGAATAAATTTTGGCATATCTAGGCCAAAGTACAGCTGAGATGTATGCCAAAGTTCAAGATTTCAAGTCTTTCCAGGGGGCCGGAGTTCCAATTGCCGTGCTTTTGGGTTTTGGACCTGGCGGAGGTCTACGCTCTCTGATTGCTTTTCTAGTAATTTTACTGTGAAAGAAATTAATACTGGTAATTATCAACCAAGATGAACATTTCAATATTAAAACTAGAAAAGCACTCACCGAGCGCAGACCTCCGCCAGGTGGCAGCAAAACCCTAACAAGGGTTGGAACTCCGGCCCATTCGCTAGGTGCACAACAATTGAAATAGAATTTCAGAGTTGTCTGCAGCTATGTTTCCATCCATTTGTCAATCGAACTATCTGGAGTTCGACAAAAATAATAATGCGAAATAAGCAGGTGAAAATGCGTTTCCATCTAACGTCATTAAAGCGAATTAAAAGTTGTGCGTAATGACGTCACATGCTGTTATGCGGTCAAATTGGTGTATCGAAAGGATTTCTGACATTTTAAGCTGTTTCCATTCATTTTCACACTGAATCGCAGAACCTTCAAGTGAACAAAAGTAGTGTGTTAGCTGACTCATTTAGCTAGTAAGCCAAAATGGATTGTGTCTACCAGGAGTGTCTATGCAGGAGTGTATTGGGCATAACATGAAATGGCAGAATGTTGTCTCCCTTTCCCTTTAAAAGCCAAGTGAGCTTGTCCTTTGGCAAATCGCAATTATAAGGGCGGATTTTTTGAGTATCAAGAAAAAAACTCTTCTCTGCTGATGAAACAGGTTTTCTCATGCACAAAGTGAAAGCGTGTGAGCAAAACAACTGCTGACAGTATGGGAACCAGATCATAATGATCTCCAAAATGTGACAAAAATATGTCTACAGTATTGTTCAAAATTGTTTTAATCACATCCAGATGTTAAAAAGTCATCATTGTGAATTCCCAGGGCTGCATTTAAACTTTACATTACATTGCATTACAACTTGTCCATAAAACAAGCAAATGAAAAAATAAGGCTTTAACTAAAAAATTATTACATGCGTGTCACCATCGGCTGAGATTAATTAAAATGAATGAACAGCCAGTGAGAAAGAAACACAATTTTATTTTGATTATGCTACAGTAACCCCTTGAATAATAGGAGTGAAAAGGACTTGCTTCTGCTTTGCTGATGATAGAAGGTCAAGTCATATGAATGGGAGAAGTTCAGATAAACTATAGACGGTGACAAAAATGTCATTAGTTCCTTTACTGCTACTTAAAACTGTTGCTTTTTAAGGCTGCTTCATTTGTCAGGTAAAACAATGTAAAACATCCTTTAACAATAAAGATCGAATACCTTCAGTATCCCTCAAGATAGCAATGGGCCTTAAGTTAGCTTCATTTATTTTTTTTAATTGTTTGAAGGATAGTCCCTTGAGATGAATCATTTTGTTTTTAAGGGAGTCCTTAACATGTACACTAACAGAAACAACAAAACATTACAACAATATTGCATTACTTTACAGGATATACACGAGAAAGACAAAACAAAACATTACGACAAAACGGTACATTACAAGACGATAACACAGATCCTTTAGAAATGAAAGGTAGATATTCCACGCAAGCAGCAGATTGTGGTTATCATAAGAATTTCTCAACAGAGCCACCAAAATGGAACGCCTTTGGATCTTCCTCAAATCCATCACACCTAACTGATTTTTATGTTTAAGTTTATGTCATTCAGAAATCAAATGTCCTGCTTTCTCACAATAGTTAAAAACAGTAGTTGCGGAGTTATGGGTGGGATTAACGGGCCTGGACCCACTCACTTGCACTACTGGCCCACCCCAGGGTTCCCGTTGGGGCTCGTTATGATCGTCATTGATGAATGTAATGCATCATGAGGAGAAAAATACAATAAGTTGTCACAGAAGTGATGTAATGCTTTTATGATGAATAAAAATTCATTGACAAACTGGCATCAACTGCCCAGGGCATTCAAGCCTGTAGCGTGGAAAATTTTTTTTTTCTTTAGCCCTGAATAATTCTTCACTTTGAGCAGTTTGTCACTACGTAACGGGGCATCAGTAAACCAAGACTGCAGTGTTATATTTATTTATTTATTGTCTTCAATGAATTTGAGGCAAGAAAGACCAATCAGAGTAGGTTCATTACAGGAAAATATGTCCAAACACTGTATTATTGGGTGACGAGTTACTGGAGTTACGATGCCCAACGCTGTTCTCACATAGTCAAAAATGAATATGGGCTTTTTTTTTTAATCTGTAAAATGTGTGAAGCTGATGCATGAAGGTCCTGTCGAGTTGAACCAAGCAAACGAGGTGTGTAATTCTGAGTCCAATCTGATTTACTTTTACTGCACATCTTCAAAAGACAAATGTTTACCAAAGTGCTGCACAGTGGTTAAAAAACAGCATGAGACACAATAAAAACAGATAAACACATAAAAGCGAGTGTTAAGAAAGTAAAACTGAGATAGAAACAGAGATCATTCAACCCTCATACTGTGTTAAAAGCCAAGGAAAAAAATAAGATTTAAGGCGCAATTTAAAAATAGGCAAGATCTTATTTCAAGGGATAATCCGTTCCACAATTTTGGAGCCGCTACGGAGAAAGCTGAATCACCTCTTGTTTTTAATCGAGTCTTGGGAACAGCTAGAAGAAACTGATCAGCAGACCTCAAAGATTTCCACGGCGAGCAAACTTTAATTTCAGAGATGTACTGAGGTGCCAATCCATGAACAGACTTAGAAACAAACAATAAAATTTTAAAACGAATTCTAAAATGAATAGGGAGCCAGTGAAGGGAGGCCAGGATGGTGGAGATATGTTCATGTTTTTGAGTGCCTGTTAAAAGGTGAGCAGCTGCATTTTGGACTAACTGGAAACATGCAATGGAGGCTTGGTTAACTACAAAGTACAGTTCATGACAGTGGTCCAAGCGTGTTGAGAGAAAAGCATCAATCACTCACTAAAAATGATAATAAGCCAACATTGATTTCATCTGTCAATCATCTTTTCATCTTTTCATCCAATTTGAAGTTGCTGTCAATTTTAGCGCAAAGATTCTGAACTGTGAGCTTGAAATACGGCAGAAGTGGGTCCAGGTCCGTGAGAGGGGCATCACAAACTCCACTAGGGCCGAACATGATGATTTAAGTTTTAATTTCATAAAAATTTAAAAAAGCTTTAAGCCATCCAGGCATTAATGTCCTTTAGACAATCATCAGCGGCTTAACAGAGCTTTCATAAGGGAGGTAAATCTGGGTATTATCTGCATAAATATGGTATAATACTCCATGTTTCTTAAAAATCAAACCCAGAGGGAGGAGGCAATGAAAATAGAATGGGACCAAAGAGAGTACCCTGGGGGACACCACACAGAAGACGGGCAGAAGAGGATGCAGTCACCTAGCTGAACTTAGAAATATCTGTCAATCAAGTAGGACCTGAACCAATGTAAAACTGTACCTTTTAAACCAACAGTGTTCCAAGGGAGTGATGAGAGTAGCGCAATCAACTGTATCAAAAGCAGCTGTCAGATCTAAAAGCACTGAAACAGCAGAGTCGCCAGAGTCAGTTGTGAGTAAAAGACCGCTAAAAATTCTTAAAAGCACAGACCCAATACTGTGGAAAGCCTTGAAGCCAGATTGAAAAATATCAAGAATACTATGCACCTTGAAATAAGACTGAAGTTGAAAAAGCACAGCATTCTCTAAGATTTTCAAAATAAAAGGAAGCTTCGAAACGGGTTTAAAACTAGACCAAACAGTGGAATCTTAGTGAGGTTTTTTAATCAGAGGTTCCACAACAGCTGGGTTAAAATAAGCTGGAACAATCCCTGAAGGTAGACTGCTGTTTATAATATATTATTTTATATAATTACAGGATATCATTATAATATTTAATATTATAATTTGGACGTTGGTCCAATGATCTCCCAGACCTCCTCAAAAAGACGAGGTGGGATAATGTCAGTGGGACAGCATGCAGATTTAAGTTGTTTTACAGTTCTTTGACGTACAGACAGAGACACCGGCTCAAACAGGACAAGTCACTGCTGTGGAAGGATCAAAAGAGGGAGGAGAGATGTGGGCTCTGATTGTTTTAACTTTATCCAATAAGAAATTTCTCACAAACCTCTGGTGAAGCCTCCAAACTGGTGGATTGGGCTGCATTTCGAACAAAATCAATTGTTTTAAAAACAACATGCAGTTTACAAAAATTGTTGGAAATGATATTAGAAAAATACAAAGTCTTTCACGCTTCGACAGTGTTATATTTCAGTGACCGGTAAATCACTGCACACAGTAATGGGCAGGAGTGACCCAGTTCAAATATATACAGTTCAAGTATCCTCATAATAAGTGTCTATACCATATTTTGAACAATAGATCTATTTTGAATGTCAAAATAGCCTATCTGACACGAGTAAATGGATGATTAATCCTTAATTGATGTTTCAGAGAGCAAGGAAAGTCTATTTTCTAAGTTGTACAACACTTTTTTTGGAGAAAAACATTTAATATCATACAATATCTTATCTTTTCATGTCTTCGTTAAAACAGGATAACAGCCATAATGACTGAAATTGATTTTATTAAAAGTGAAAATGGAAAGAACTTTATGGAACTGTTAGGATATATAATACAACCATTGCAACCATTAAACACTGTCCTCACTGCTATATCATAAAATTCACGATTTCAAGAGTCACAAAATCACCATTATCAATATTGATTCAACATTAATTGACATTCAAAACACAAAACATTAAAAAATACTTACTGCAAACTAGTAAACTAGTCTGTGCACTGAAATAAAAACCATGCATGTGTGGATGGATGGATTTCCCACATTTGCAGTAGGTTGTCCATGTTTTGCGGTCCTTTTTTCCAGATCAGAAATTGCTTCCTTCCTTCTCTTCTGTCCCCTTGTGTTGGCTTTTTGTGTGACTTGCTGATCAGGGCCCCTCACCCTGCCATCACAAATGGATCATAATTTGTTTATTTTTAGATAATTTTGTTATATAGCAAGGGCTTGCAGCTGCAATTTTCGTGTCTGTCTGTGTCCTTATGTGTATCATACATGATAACTCCTGTGGTCTCTTACAACAACCCCAATTCCGAAGTAGTTGGGACAAAGTATAAATTGTGAATAAAATCAAAACAAAATGACTTTCAAATCACACCAGCCAGTATTTTGTTCACAATAGAACAGTGATAACACAGCAAATGTTGAAACTGAAATTTTTACAATTTTCTCCACAAATTGAGCGCATTTCAAATTTGATGGCTGCTACAGGTCTCAAAAAAGTTGGGACATGGGCCTGTGTACCATGGTGTTGCATCCCCGCTTTTTCACGCAGAGCGGAGGCGTCTGGGCATTGAGGAGACAAGTCTCTTGAGTTTGGCCATTGGAATTTGATCCCACTCTTGTTTAATACAGGTTTTGGGTCTTCTTTGATGGACTTTTTGTTTAATTTTGCGCCAAATGTTCTCTATCAGTGAAAGATCAGGACTGCAGGCAGGCCAGTTCAGCACATGGACTCTTCTACAACGAAGCCATGCTGTTGTAATAGCAGTATGTGGTTTTGTATTGTCCTGCTGAAATACACAAGGCCATCCCTGGAATAGATGTCGTCTGGAGGGGAGCATATGTTGCTCTGAAACCTTTATATATACCCTTCAGCATTCATGGTGCTTTTTAAAAAATGCAAGTGTCCCACATCATATGCACTAATGCATCCTCAAACCATCAGAGAGGCTGGCTTTTGAACTGAATCCTGATAACAGGAGGGTTGGTCTTTCTCCTTGTTACGAACCCAGGTACCTAGGGTAGCTTGGGTCGCACTTAGGCTTTAGTTGGTTAGTTGTAAAATGGATTAAGCCTGAAGGGGCCACAACTGATCACATATGAAAGGGGGGGGTGCAAAATATGCACAGAGTCCAGAACGAGTGCAGTGCAATGAGGTTTACTGGTGCAAAAAGGTATATACAATATTTACACTATGTACAGCACAGAACACAGACAAACGAGACACATATCCAAGGTCCGGGGACATGTGTGTTGCCCAATGAAAGAAAGGAACAAAACCAAATACCGCTTGCTAAAAACCAAAGGGGAAAGCCAGCTAACTGCTTTATCATATATATACAAAAGAAAAAGCCTATCTAACTACACTAGCTACCCAAAACAAAATACAGCGGTTGGCAAGTACTCCTAACCTAGTGTGTCTAACAAGAGGTCTTCCTACATGCAAGTGTATAGAGGCCTCTGTCTAGCCCTTCCCCAGCCTCAGTGTGGTCGACACAAACCTCCATACACAAAGCAAGATGTAGACTGGAACTCAAAAAAAAAAAAAAGAACTAGACTCCAAGGCTAAGAAAATAAAGAAAGCACACAATACAAAATGACAGTAACAAAAAGAACACCTCTCTTCTAGTCACAAGATCTAGGTTTAAAATAGCGGGTGGTGAAAGATGATTTGTTGTTCCAAATGAAGGGCTGAAAGATGATTGGGTGAACAAACAGGATCCCTCTGACTGGTGGAGGCGGGACTTGGGATGATGATGACTGGCAGGGTTCTGGACCAATAAAGAACACAGCAGCACAAGGGAAAACAAGGGAACACAGAAAAGGAAGAGAAAAAAAAAACATGGCACGCAACACTCCTCTTTGGCCCGGAGGACACAATGCCCTTGATTTCCAACAAGAGTTCAAATTTAAATTTGTCTGACCACAGGACACTTTGCCACTTTGCTAAAGTCCATTTTAAATGAGACTTGGCCCACAGAACCCGGCGGCGCTTCTGGATCATGCTCAACAATGGCTTCCTTTCTGCATGATAGAGTTTTAGGTGGCATCTCTGGATAGCACAGCGGACTGTGTTAACAGAAGTATTCCTGTAACAGAGGTAGTGCCGACGTCAGTGAGACGTATGCGAGCTGTCTGGGTAACCACTGTCCTTGAAACGCCACCCTTCCAGGGGGGATCCTCCGGAAGATGGGAGGAATCATTCGGGAATTCAGGGGTTTGCCAGTATTTAGGAGTCATGGCTTTATTCAAAATATTTTGCGAAAACCAACATGTGTTGCCACACTTGTTGAATTGCATGGATGAGATAGCTTGATTATGATTTGTGCCGCCTACATCAGTGCATTCTCTGATGGGGGGATGTCGATCGCACTATTTTTTAAAATATCTTGACAATAATGTTTCTCATTTTGATCTTTTTATTTTTTATCGTTTGCATGTGTGGACGCTGCTGCTTGTCCCCGTGTAGTATGTAACAAGCAAAACATACGCGCGCTGTACACTCACCTACAAAGATTCACAATACTGTCCTATTAAGTACCCTGAAATTAGCAGTCAAACACTGACTACTGACTTTAGACCAGTCAATCGTGCAACCGCTTTCTGCGTTCTCAAGATTCATTTTAATTCTCCCTGATCCGGATTCCAGAATATGTCCTGAATTACTTTCAAAAGTGAATCAACCCATCCCTGGACTCCTAATCATCCCTCCAAATTTCGTGCCAAACCATTCATAACTTCCTGAACTATCTTGTTAACAGACAGACAGACGGACAGGCAAATGATATCGCTCATAGAGCAAGGACATGCTGAAATCTTCTGGGTGAAAGGTCAGGTGCCATTAATTGATGACCTTGACTTTGAGGCTAGAGTCATCATTTTCTATAGTCCTAAACTACAAGCCAGTACCAACAATATGAGGGGGGATTTCTCGCACAGTGGCTCGGGGCTAACAGCCCTTGATGAAATCTCCATGTAACTGCCAAATACTTTTTCAAATGCGCTTTGTGTTGTATGTTACTCTGGATAAGAGCTTTTGTTAAATGACAATAATGTGATGTAAAAGGATTAAGAATTACAGCATTGTGGTTGGGGGATGCCAGTTCTTGTTTTCAATTTTGAGAGGATTAAACTTTTTACTCAGGCCGGTAGGCCATGAGTGTAAGTTTCGGCTCCGTTCTCCTTCTTCTTTTTTTTTTTTTCAGGGTCACGATTGTCCTGCTCATGTGCGCACGCGGTTTTGCAATTAGCTCATAAATGAATATATAGACCACTACATTGCTGATAGACGCTTCACTTGAGGGTACCCTGTTCCAGGAGTGTACACCCCCATTCATTTTCGCCTACTGTAAAATTATATTTTCAAAAACATTTGCGTGCGAATCGGGGAGATGTTGGTATCGCTCTGCAGAGCAACATTTTCTCTCCCTCAATATGTGCTTTTTTGGAGGGTGGAAAGCGGCACACTTACTATTGGGAAGATCGAAATGGGACTCGGTGTCAACGTTTAAGTGTAAGCAGAAAAGTTAACATGAAGAGGCTTTTAATTACCCTCAGATAACATTATTGCTTGGAAGTTTTCACCGTTTCAGAAACGTTGATGATTGTCCAATTACTCTCTGGTTTCCTCACTTCATTGTACCCTGGTTGAGCATATTTGCCATTGACCGAATAGTTCATACTGACTCATATAGCTAATGCCAACGTTATTAAAAGGAAGTGCTAGTTAACTCTGGCTACTCCTTTACAAAGCGTCATCTTAGCCCTTGTCCCATTATAACACTGCTCTCAAAAAATAATCACTGCACAGCATGGATCAAGGGGATAGAGAAAGGGTTTTTTAGCTGCGACCAAGCAGCTCTATGAACACTTCTGTCTGTCTCTCCGTCTGTCTATCTGTCCGCCTGTGCCACCTTTTTGACCACGTTCCAGTCGTCGTATCATCATGAAATTTTCAGAAGTTATTGACCTTCACCAAAGTGATGTCCTTGCACAAGGTCGAGGTCAAAGGTCAAGTTCACAGAGGTCACAACCTTGTTTGCGGGTTTTCGCGCTGTAACTCCAGTTAGAATTCATGGATCGCTATGAAATTTTGGAAATAGCTTCTAGACATACAGGAGGTGTTTTTTATTGTTTTTCAAGGTCATCCGTCAAATCCCAAGGTCAAAAAGGCAAAAAAGTGTCAATTTTGCCTGATTTGACGGTGTTCGCACCGTAAATCCACTTTAACTTGATGGATGGCTATTACATCTTAGAACAAGCTTCTTGGTACAGAGGTCAAGGTCATTTGCCAATTTCAAGATCACACTTGTACAAGAAACCACCAGTCATGGACACGAGGCCACGCGACGGATGCTAGGCGAGGTCGCAGCAATTAGATCCTTCTGATCTACTTGTTTTCTCCTGACTTCTAACAGCCAAGCCTTTCTCCCCTCCTTGTCTTTTTTAACTGTATGAACAGACAAAGCAACTTGTCCATTGTTTTAAATATTACTTTTGTACAAAACCCAAAACCAGTGAAGCGGGCACGTTTGGTAAATCGTAGATAAAAACAGAATACAATGATTTGCAAATCCTTTTCAACTCATATTCAATTGAATACACTGCAAAGACAAGATGTTTAATGTTCAAACTGAGAAACTTTATTTTTTTTTGCAAATAATCATTAACTTAGAATTTAAAGGCAGCAACACATTGCAAAAAAGTTGGCACAGGGGCCTTTTTACCACTGTGTTACATCGCATTTCCTTTTAACGACACTCAGTAAACGTTTGGGAACTGAGGAGACCAATTTTTGAAGCTTTTCAGGTGGAACTCTTTCTCATTCTTGCTTGATGTTCGGCTTAAGTTGTTCAACAGTCTGGGGTCTCCGTTGTTGTATTTTACGCTTCATAATGCGCCACACATTTTCAGTGGAAGAGGTCTGGACTACAGGCAGGCCAGTCTAGTACCCGCACTGTGGCATGGCATTGTCTTGCTGAAATAAGCAGGGGCCTCCATGAAAAAGATGTTGCTTGGATGGCAGCATATGTTGCTCCAAAACCTGTATGTAACTTTCAGCATTAATGGTGCCTTCACATACTGTATGTGTAAGTTGCCCATGCCTTGGGCACTAATACACCCCCATACCATCACAGATGCTGGCTTTTGAACTTTGCGCATATGACAGTCCAGATGGCTCTTTTTCTCTTTGGTCCAGGGAACAAAAAAAAGAATTTGAAATGTGGACTCGTCAGACCACAGAACACTTTTCCACTTTGCATAAGTCCATCCTAGATGAGCTTGGGCCCAGCGAAGCCAGCGGCCTTTCTGGGTGCTGTTGATAAGTGGCTTTCGCTTTGCATTGTAGAGTATTAACTTGCACTTGCAGATGTAGCGACGAACTGTAGTTACTGACAGTGGTTTTCTGAAGTGTTCATGAGCCCATGTGGTGATGTCCTTTACACACTGATGTCGGTTTTTGATGCAGTACCGCCTGAGGGATTGAAGGTCACGGGCATTCAATGTTGGTTTTTGGCCTTGTCGCTTATGTGGAGTGATTTCTCCAGATTCTTTGAACCTTTTGACGATATTACGGACCGTAGATGATGAAATCCCTAAATTTCTTGCAATAACTCATTGAGGAATGTTGTTTTTAAACTGGTCGACAATCAGCTCACGCATTTGTTCACTAAGTGGTGACCCTCGCCCCATCCTTGTTTGTGAATGACTGAGCATTTCAGGGAAGCTACTTTTATACCCAATCATGGCACCCACCTGTTCCCAATTAGCCCGTTCACCTGTGGGATGTTCCAAATAAGTGTTTGATGAGCATTCCTCAACTCTCTGTCTTTTTTGCCACTTGTGCCAGCTTGTTGTGCCAACATGTTGCAGGCATCAAATTCCAAATGAACTAATATTTGCAAAAAATTACAAAGTTTACCTGTTCGAACATTAAGTAACTTATCTTTGCAGTGTATTCAACATATTCAATATATAGGTTGAAAAGGATGTGCAAATCATTGTATTCTGTTTTTATTTACGATTTACACAACGTGCCTACTTCACTGGTTTTGGGTTTTGTATTCAGGTAAGAAATATTGTCCTTGGATGTCAATTACAAGTAGCTAGCTTGTTAGCCACCTTGTTCATTTTATTGACTGCTTAGTCAATGCTGTCCCCGCGACAGTAAGAGTACCAAGCTAGCTTGCTGGAGACCATTACTGATCGCTTGCGTCTGCGGCTTATTTAAGTCAATGGGATGGCCGATTACCTAGCTAGCTAACGCGATTTTTTCTATTAAAGTGACAAATTTGCACTTCTACTTTAACTTACGCATGAAACATTTTATTACAGCCCTTCTGACTATTGCTGCAAAAGGCAGCCGCACATCTTGGCATTTTAATGCTTATATTGACTTAATTGAAATTCGCCTCATGGGAAACCATTCATTTTTAGAAAGAAATGGATATATTAATATGACGGCCGAGTACTTCACTTTGGATAATGTAAATATGACATCATCAGCAATCTAATGTTCTAAATACATATATCTATGGATTGGCTCAGGCCTAGACCCGGCCCGAGTACAGGCTCTTAGGAGCTTCTTGTCTTGACATATATCTGTCTGATCAGAAATATTTAGTATTTTAACCTTTATGACTAAAAGGTTAAGGTCTTGCTACAGACATAATTTTCTTGATCTTGAAAAACTGTGTCAAGGTCGAGACACAGCTGGAAGAGCAATAAAGCCGAAACGGTGAAATATTAGCTCTCTTTGTTTTCTTCAAGCAAACAATAACAGACTGAAGATAGGGTTATTTAAGTCAGTCTCAATGATTGCATAGAATGAGAAAAACTGTGTTATTGGTGCCAGGTTCTCACCTATCAAGCAGTTTTTAAGGCTTCCTGTTGCACTGCAAGATGTGAGCCACACTGTTCCTTTGTGTATTATCCCCATAACTGAATTCCACACAGACTTGAGCTCCAGCATCAGCAATCAGGCGATTTTAAAATTAGCAACATCATAACTATTAAAATTCCAATAGCCAGTCCAAAAAGAGTACGACAAAGAGTGCACATCATCCATGTTATTAATTTCTTATTCACAAACAAATGTAAGTTTGTGTCTGTTTTATTATATATTGGACATACAAAACACATTGCACATCTTGTTCTTAAAATGCATATTCTATGTCCAATAATGTGGCTCCTCCAGCCTCGGGAGAACTTTGCCTGTTTCATTCATGCTGGGAACCATGCAAATGCAGACCAAGCTTATTTTAACTTTGAAAGAAATCCTCCATCAAACAAATTGCTTTGTGCGAACCCTTGCTTGAGAAAACAGGGGGAACCTGCACTCGTTCTACCCAACGAGACTTGCATTTGTGATTGTGTACACTTATTTCACAGACAGCAGATGATCAGAAAAATGCCCCCTGGAGGATGCAGTTGTGACACTGAGCAGAGCGTTGTGGCTCAGAGGAGCGGAAAATCTTATTAGCTAATCCCAGTCTCTGATGTGAACAGATGCGCAGCAGGTTGAAATGGCAATTTAAGCAGTGATAATTAAGCATGAGAGCGAGTGAGAAAGGATGTGCTGTTCTTAATGTAATTGACCCATCTTAGACTCAGCAATGTACTGTCAGAAATACCATAAAATATATATGTAACAAAACACAGCATGGTTGCACAATTTTTAACTCATTCCCTATGGCAGTGGTTCCCAAACTTTCTCTGCTGGGCCCCCTTTGGTATATAAGAAAATTTTCGCCCCCACCCACACAAAAAAACAGGTCCATTGCAGTTTATTTCACCCATTGTTATTAATATAAACCTCAACCATTTTTGAAAAATAAAAGTAAACTGCCATAAACTGTAGGTTGTCATTAACTACAACCAGGCTACTTTTAGAATGAGAAATAAATAATAAAATAACAAACCGCCACAGTGTAATTATTTTAAATGTAACTGTTTTCAAGCACCTTAACTGTGTAATTATGTACAGTGTAACAGGATTCTTTTTTTTAATATTCAACAACATTGCTATTCATGTATTTTCCGGACACCAACAGAAACTTACTTGCATACAGCCAATCAGCGACCTTGTGCTGGACCTCTGAAGGAGTGTCTCGAGACGGTAAAATTTTTTTCCCTTCACTGGCCTTGAAGTAAAAATAACCAAGATTGCGTCAGCTTATTATAGAAAATATGAATGCTCTGAACAGATGATTTTTGTCTAGCTTAGCTGAAAACATTAAAAATGATTGGCAGGTTTGGAAATGGCCACCGTAATTTTCAAATGAAGGACACGACAATTTAATAATTCAAAACCTCTTTTAAAGTATAGAATCATTAGGCTGTATCACACCCCTCTGCCTGAGTATCGCCGTCTACTGAAAATTATGTTTCTATGATGCAGAAAGAAAGCACCATCATCAACCAACATTAACAGCCGACAGCAAAGTGCGAAAAAAAAATTAATGAACACCACTTGCCAAACCTGCCAACATGTTTGTAACATTCAGTGGCTAGGCTGGATAAAAATGATCTGTAGGCTTACAGAGCATTCATATTATCGAGAATAAGATGACGCAATCTCGGTTATTTCTGCTTTATATTCATTTGATTTTATTCGGTGTGACTTTCTATTTTATTATTAATATGCCAGATCAGTGCAGGATAAAAAAGCGACGAGCTGGGTATCGCTAGACTACATTGATTGTAACCAGCTCATTTTACCAGCTTCAAATATTTGAAGAACTACGTTCATAACAAATTATTTATGAAAATGGCAGGCTAGATGAATGATTTAACCAACAGTTGAGAGTAAGGCAGGTATTTACGATGTAATCGCAGTATTCTGGGCAGCGAATGGACTGTGCAGTCAGTGGTTCTGAGACCGTACCTAGTCAGTGGAAGGTCAGTAAAGACAGAAAAAATTCAACTGTCTCACAAGACTCCTTCAGTGGTCTGGACAAGGTTGCTGATTTGCTGTATGCAAATAATTTTCTGCTGGTGTCTGTAACTCTAGTGGGGGAAAAAAATCCGCTTCCCGCACCCGCGCCCCCCCTGCAATTGCTCTGGCGCCCCCCACTTTGGGAACCATTGCCCTACCGCAAGCTGCTGCCAACGGCGCAGCGAATTCTACCATTCCCTATGGTAAGCCGGTGCCAGCGTCGTGGATGACCATTCGCAGTCCGATTAAAACATGAAATCAGTCAACAATTGTGGTCATGGGCCACCTGTACTTCAATACTTTATATTGTGTAATTTTCCAGAAAAGTATTCCGTACAAACGCAACAATTTTATATAAAAGTATTCCGTAGGGAAGGAGTTAATGGATCATAAATCACCACCAAAACCATCGTTGCAGCATCTAATGTAAAACTATTCCAGTTCCATGGAAAAGTAGTGGCCATCCTCTTGATTGCCAAGAAATGACGTGGAATCATTTTTATTATGTACCTTCGAAAAATGTGTAGTGGAGGGTTAGTGACTATAATGAGTTGAAAAGTATCTCAGAAAACACCAGCACCAAAACCTTCATGGGCTTCCAGGGCAGAAGACGAGGTTCTGCTCTTGTTGGCCAAGAACAAAAATCTGAGGCTGGAATGGGCATCGGCTCACTTAGACTGAATCTTTGAATTCTGGAAAAATGTTGCTTGGACTGATGAATCTGATTCAGCTGTGAGACAGATGAGATAGCCAGAGTTCGAAAGCAAAAGCCAATGCAAACAGGCCTGCCTTGGGTCAAAAGTTCAAGCTGGTTGTAGTGCAATAGTGTGGTTATTATTTTCTTGACACACTAATGGCCACTGAATACCAATCAATCATTGTTTTAATGGCACAGCCCACCAGAGTATTGCTCCTCACCATGTGCATCCCTTTTTGGCCCCAATTTGCCCATCTTCTCAAGGCTATTTCCAACTACATGATGCACCATGTCATCAAGCAAAAGTCGTCTAAACTACTTCATGAACATGACAGTGAATCCAGTGTATTTAAATGACCTCCCTTGTTAAAAGGTGTGAGTCAATACAGCACCTTTTCAATGTTGTACAACAAGACATTTACTACTCAATCGTGCTTCTGATAAATCTGCTGAGATTTTTCAAGGATCTTGCGGAATCTATGCCACAGAGAATTGAGGCTTTTCTGAGAGCTAAGAGTGGCCGTGCCCAGTATTAGTATCATGTTTTTAATAAAGTGGCGCATGAGACTATGTTGCCTGTTGGTAATTCAGAATAAACCTAAGTGCTAAATGTGTAATATGTAATATACAATTTAAAAAAAAATTTTTTTTCTTTTTACAACACTGAAGTTCACATAATTCCATTTGAAAAGCCCTGGTCCTTTAATAAATATAAAACATAAATGCAAAAATGCAGCTCGAGTTTACATGAGAGCTCATTGTGAAATCCTAGACAGTTTAGTGAGTAAAAAGGATGCTGTATGATGTCTTTGTGCAACCAGGACAAATGCTGAATTGAGTGCTTGTGTATAACACCTTTCCCCTTTTAGAATCTTTTTGCATGTCTGCCACATTGCTGTCTTGGGTCTGTCAGCATTAGCAGCAGCTGAGAACAATCCTCATGGGCTATAAAATTTCAATACAAGCCATGCTTCTGCAGCTTACACCCCGAGGGCCCATATTGTTGCGCTGCTGAAAGTAGGAAATGCACAGTATTGCCAAAAATTTCTGGACATCTTTTGATTTAACACTGCTTTCAAAAATAAATCGGCATTAACACAGAGTTAACTCACTCGCGCTGACTACCTCTACTCTCCTGGGAAGGCTTTTCGCTAAATGTTCCAGCATGCAGGATTTAGTTTGCATTCCCGCCAGAAAAGCAATAATGAGATTATACCTCGCTCTAAGTTGGCTTTACTGTTGATTCCAGTGGTGTTCAATGGTATGGAAGTCAGGGTCAAGTTATCCTACAGTGATTCCGAGGCACTTTACATTGACCTCTGTAGGTGAAAGACAGCCCATAGTGTTGTAATAACTTAAATCATAAACTTCAAAATTGCCCACTTTGGCTGCATCTGTCATTTTCACATCTGCTGTAATTGGCTTGAGGGGCTGCAGATGCTTCTACATGCAAGTATTGCTGAAGAACAACTGTATCCACTGAGTATATCCTCAAGAGCCATGGCAGTGTAATACCATTGTAACTGGTAACATGCTTGGGCACAGATTTTATGGGAATAACAATGGGTCCTTTGATTAGCTACAACGATATTCAAGGGCAGCACACCCTAGCTCAATCTCAGATCATCCATTACATCCTAACCCGACCCACCGTATAGCACCCTTAAAATGTAACAATTACCCACTAATGTACAAATCCCAATTAAAAGGAAGTTGGGACATTGTGTAAAACGTGAATGAAAACAGAATACAATGATTTGCAAATCCTTTTTGACCTACATTGAATTGAGTCCACAACATCGACAAGATATTTAATGTTGAAACTGATAAACTTTATTGTTTTTTTGGAAATATTCTGTCATGTTGAATCTGATGCCTGCAACACGTTCCAAAAAAGCTGTTTCCCAGTGGATGAAGGCAAGTGCATCCCAAGGATCGCAAGTATACTTAACCCCTCCCCCCCGATGAAGAGAGGTCTCCATGTCAACGACGGAGACTTCACTCAGTGTGACACCCGGCAGTAAAGAGCGAGCGGGAAGGGATTGGTTTATGAAAATCCTCCAGTGCTTCACAAATTTAGCTTATCCCAGCCCATTTTCAACTTGTGCAATGCACTTTGTGTCATCTGCTTTTCACCACTAGTCATGACAGTAGTAACATTCATCAGCCACTGCCAGCATGCCCATACGCCATACTGCATTTACTGGGAAAAATATTGCCCTTGAGGTTTAGCACCCGACTTCAGTTTAATGCTACCAGCAAAACATGGCTGATTAATAATACTTGCATGGTGTCAAAAATATATTATGAGTATATTTTTAAAGATTCATGGGCATATGTGGTTCTTTTTTTGTTATGTGATGAAAATGACAACACCCTACCTCCGTATAAATATGCCACTGGAAATGGCGTTCTAACCAACAAATTGTTGGGTGAAAGGTTTCAAGGGGGACAAACATTCCCTGGACTGAGCAGTCTTCATTGGCATGTTTGCTGGGGCAGCTCAGAGTTCTCAGGCCTTTCTTTCCCCACACCAGGCATGGCCTCAGGCAATCTTCTTGCCTGGCAATTCCCAGACTGCATTCATCTGATACAAACTGTGAACAGCTATCCTTGCCGAGCACTGACAGTAAGGGGCCTGGCCACGCTTGCCTGTACTCAGTTGAGCTTCCCGCAAAAGTGACTTCCAAAATATTGACTGTAATGTAGTCACTACAAAATAAACCTGGAGCAGCAATTAAATGGTGAAAAATAAAGGACCTTGAACAAGAAGTTTTACTATCATGTCACCTGGTGCACAGCCAATTAGCCATTACAAGCCACTTCAAAAGCCAGCCTCCCTGAAATCACGAGGGCCAGTTTTCACCCTGAATAATGAAGGAACTGATTAAAGGGTTTGCTGAGGTTGATCAGTCTGTCTTGCCTAAGGGCAGTCACTTTCCCATGTGGTGTTAAAAAGGAAATTTTAAACTGGCTTGTAATGCTTAATTTGCTGTGCATTGGGTGATTATAATAGGGGACGTTTGAATATTATTCTCTATGCTTGTCCATGATGACATCTTACTTAATGCCAATCACCCAATAAGGATGCCAAAAGCCACACTTGGTCAGGTAGCATCATTACTGTCTTGTGTCAATTAATTGGATAAAGCAGTCTGGAGTGGAAAATACCAAACAACAAAGGTTTTCAGGCTTTTTATTACTTTAGCATCTATATTCAGTTCTCAGTACGAGATGTGTCCTGTACGGTTCATGACAAGCTGCTCCACCCATTTTGGCATGGAGTTGACCAGGTTTTTGCAGGTTGCCATGAGTTCTTCATCGCAATGCCACAGCTGGACAACTGCATTAATGACTTTGGCTTTTGTGGGGCAGTCCTTTTGCTGCAGCCCTGACTTGATGATGGACCTCAGATTCTCAGTGGGATTGAGGTCAGGTGAATTACTAGGCCAGTCCAACACAGTTACAGTACTGTGTTGATGATGCAATCACATTAGTTGCATAACACAAGTCAAGGAAATTAATGAAACATGGCTAAAAGGTACTATGCAGTGATGTTTGAGGTGGTCATGTAAACGTCCATCACTTGGCACAGCTATTTGTACTCCAGCTCATTCCATTTCAGCACATTGATCCTTGCAGAGATTAGGTTATCACTCACTATTTCATCCATTGCATATTTTTCGCTTTTTCCCAGGCAAATTAGTGCTTTTGAGAAAGATAACTTCTTTCAGCTTTGTACAATTGCCAAGCTTAGACTGCTCTTATCACCCAAGGACTTGGAGATGAAAATCCATGCCATAAAAACATCTTGCTGAGATTACTGCTGTGCCCTTAATATGGGGGTGGCAAAAACCTCCCTGTCTTGGCTCCATGTCATGGAGATTTTTATCTGGTACTAAGAAAAAAAATTCACATAACTGCTATGCTGGCTTCACTCCATTGGTACTAAATTCCAAATTGATTTTAAAGTATTACTTTTTGCTTTTAAGGCTCTCTGTGGTCTGCACCTCAGTAAATTTGTGACCTCATATGACCATGTTCTGCCCTAAGGTCCCTCAGGCTATTTAATCAGCTATTATTTTCGGTGCCCTGCTAACGGCTGAAGCTAAAGGGTGATTGGACCTGTTCTGTCACCGCCCCTAGCCTTTAGAACAGTCTCTGCATCCAAATTTGGTCTTCCCTCACTTCTGCCACTTTTAAATCTCGTTTAAAATCTCGTTTTTATGCTTTAGAATTTTAGGATGCTTGAATTTTAGTATCCTGAGCTATGTCTTGCTAGCCACTTTTATTTTGTCTTATTTCTTCTAACCGTTTTATATTGTACGTGTATTGTATTGTTTCAATCGACTTCTGTTGTGTTTAAATATGCTATGAAAATAAAGTTTACTATCGAAAGTTGAAAAAAAAACTGCATAGCTAGTCATTTATTTACCATTGCATTTAAATTAGTGCTGTCAAACGATTAGAAATTTTAATCAGATTAATTACAGATTGCTGTGGATAAATTTCGATAAATCACAATGAAATATCATTCATTTTTAATCTATATTAATCGTGATTCATTTTGCATTGGTAAAGAGATTCAAGAAAGAAGGGAATATATATGCACTCAACCCCTTTGCGCAAAAGCCAAATCTGGCTATTTAGGTTTTACTTTTGTACCTTATTTAAGGTTTTATAATTCAAGAGTGCAGCTTCACAGACAGGGAATTTGATTAAATGATTAAACAGTCAAGAAATTTACCCTGCAATGAAAAGCTATCAGTTCCCATTTCTGAGCTCAGAACCTTCATACACCTTATAAAGGCACAAGTAAAACTCAATAACTGCGCAATATAAGAATTCTGAAATATACCTTATTTTAACAGAACCACTCTCAGGAAACAAACAATATGTTGAGGGCTGACTGCAATAAACAGTTATGTCCAATGTGAAACCTCTGGACATAACTGTTTATTGTAGTCAGCCCGCGATATGCCTCCCTCGATTCGATAGATAGTGTTCCAGCTCGGCTTGCTTGCGAATATTCAATAACTGATCTGCCATCTAGTGATCGAGTACTGTAACTGCATGCTTAAATTTGCAGTTCCATGTCCGCGAGCGTCTTAAGCGTCTTCCATACCAAGTTGCTTGGTTCTGCCTTGGGTTCTGCTGGATCGACGGCCCATTTTCGCATGCGCAACCGTAACACTACTTGGACAAACTGCCCGAAATGTGACGTTTCAGGGATTTTGAGTCATTCTGCGCTGCAGATGGATTAATTGCGTTAAAATTTTTAATCAGATTAATAATGATGATGGATTAATCCGCGTTACCGCGTTAATTTTGAAAGCCCTAATTTAAATCAATGGCAGATACGCATACTTGATGTCATAACTTTTCAGCAACATTTACGATAAGATACAAAATATTAAGTTTCTATATTTCATGCATGTGCAAAATTTTCATGGCAGCACTGAAGAAACAGACACACTATCTATAGTTCAGCCTTTATTAGCTAGAGGTTTTGAGTGGGTTGGAAACACTGTACAAGATGAAATGTGGACGACACACTGTTAGTGAGCAGCATCAGTGCGCAGGAGTGATGCTACAGAGATTTGATGATGCAGCTGAACTCCATCTGCACGAAGACAATACGACAGTCCCAGAAGAAAGAAACAGATGAGCATGAAACGAAGATCGACTTTATGTACATTTATTAATTGCGTTGCTGATTAGGAGATGACTTAACAAATGTCCTGTATAAGGGAAAGAATTTCGTATTCAACCTCCACTGAAAGAAATATCGAATATCGATTAAAATCAGCACTTTTTCTGCTTACTGTGATGCTTGAGTACCCAGAGAAACATTTTAGGCGTGCAAAATCATTCCCAACGACCCTGTTTCCTCAGCATCCCTTGTTCAGAGTATGCTTCTGCGGCTATGAGTGTAGAAGTCGTGCAGCTGTTGACGACAAAGGAACTGTAAATGTAGCAAGATGGAGAAATATCCTTGTTTCTGGATTCACAACTATTGGACAGTGGTAGACAATGCAAAAGGTTATTTCCTGAGTGGAGCGGAAACAGGTCGCTGAAGCATGACCATGTGTTTGGGAGCTTTCTGAAGCAAACTGTCTTCATGCAAGCTCAGAGTGGCATGCTGACATCTTCCGATTAGGAGTCTTATTAAGCATATGACGTTTGGGCCAGTTGGACCATATAGGGAATGGCATCATTCATTAACATGTGCTACTGAGTCGTATTTCAGGGGTTCAGCATTTGGTTACGCAGCATATAAAAATCGCTAAAATTCGCAAAAAACATTTATGGAACGAGAAGTGTTGGCTGGTACTGAGCTCAGTATTGTAAAAGGATGTGGAGCCACGTTGTTCTCTGTTGCACTGCAGAATTGACTGCCCTCATATCCCTTACAAATCTCCATGTGCCATCAGTTTTCTTGAGGGGTCATCTTGGGTTAAATGAAAAATAACACCAGGAAACAACCCAGAATTAATCTCAAGAGGTATATGCAATAACCACCAAAAAAGATACAAGTTGGCATTTAATGCGGTTGCCATGGTAACCAAGCAAGCTCATTAAATATGCAGAAAACTTTTGGCACCAATTCTTCTTCAACTCTATGATAGAATTCAGCTTTTCTTTCATAATTTAAAAGCCATTGCTTATTCCAAATGCAATGACATAGCCATTCTTTGCCCAATTAATCAGTTTTGTGATTTTGGGGCATTTTACTCAAATTTTGAAATTATTTTGCGCAGAATCTGATGAATACTCAAAATATTCAAAGTATGTATCAGATAAACAATATTTCCCTATGTTATTGCATTTCTAATGAAGTAAAGTCCTTGCAGCCCAAATTTCATTGATTTTCAATGATAAATAAAAAAGGTTATGGTTGCCACAAACATGAGAAACGTGGAAAAAGTAATACCTTAGGAATCAATGGAAAATGCATTAGATCGCATTGAAAAGTTGAGTTCAGTCTTAGTCTGGGCTTATACCCTTTTTTCAGACTTTATCATCTGATTATTCAAATGTTTATCACTTTCCTGAAGTTAAAAGCATAAATTTCATCATTACAGTTGCTTTTCAATCATGATTTTATGGCAAAATTCAGTTTTTAATCCTTGTAGCAATTAGTGATTATTGAAGGTGGGTTGTTATGGAATATTTTTCTTAAAAAATGGTTTTTGAATAAAAATAATTAAATTTTGCCCATTTAACCCCAGATCACCCCTTAACTGTAAAAATTAGTGTGATACAAGGTGAGTCAAGGCAAGGAACCAGAATACCTTTATCTAGAAATTCCTGAAACACTGATTCTATCCCAACATCAGCTTTTGGTCTCAACGGATACAGCTTTATTTACTCTGGCGATAAGCCCTCTTTTGGGTTATTGTCAATGGCTGCACTCCTTCAAGCAATCCTGTGTCAGCTTGTCACAAATCTGGATTTACCAGGGACAGTGTTTCTGTCAACATACAGAACTTCAATGAGGCTTACTCCTCGAACATAGTCAGGTCCCTTTCAAGCAATGATGTATCATCGCTCTGTAAACATTTTGTGGTGGAAAAGGATCTTTCTGCTTCTCCATAGCCCAGTCTGTAGCCTTCCCACATGCTTTAGTTAACCCCTTTCTGCAGATGTAGACGCTCGCGTCTATAGATATGCAAATTTAAGCACTTAGTTACAGTACTCGACCACGAGATGGCACCCCCGGATCGGCTATTGAATGTTCACAAGCAGGCAGAGCTGAAACGCGATTTAGAGCATGGAGAAGTTCCCTCCAATCCCTATTTATCAGGAGTAGTATGAATTAAACTCCTGTGCAAACTGGTCAATATCCTTGCCCATAGTATCGATCCAGTAGTTTTAAAAAATTATCACTTGCGACAGAAAAAAACTTAGTACTCAGTAGCAACCATTTTAGCTACAGTGAGCCAACAGTATTCCAATTAGTGGTTAAAAAAATACATTTTGTGAAGCAAAAAATCCGACATAGTATTGATTCTCTCACATTCTACTGTAAATTACAGTCATCACACACAAAATATGCGTTGTTCCCTCCCATGGATTAACGCGTAGATTCCTCCATTGACAAATTCAGCGCTCCCTTCAATCCACCCAAGTACTAGTGTCGATAGCCAGTCACTCAATTATATACTCAGATTCATCTGCGTAACTCTACAGTTATAGTTCACGCCCTCATGAAGCTTCCCCGGTAACGATGTATTGATAGACTCGTTTCTTACCCAATACCCGAGTGTTTAAACTTTCCTCAATAACTGAAATACATTGATCGGACAATAAGAATAGGATACAAAGCTAAGCGTAAAAGTAAGGTCGGTTGTGTTCTTCGAATGTTGGCTGCGGTTGCGCAGCTGAAAATGATGCAATATCAAATAAACAAAGACACTCGAAACCGGCCTGAAGTGTTCAGTTTCATTTACCTGATACATTTCGTATACACGCGGTCAATGGGAATTATTCCGATGAAACGGTACTGGAGGGTTCCTTTTACCCGATACATCTGTCTCTGGAGGTGGGCATCAGTGAAGAAAACAGGTTATACTTCTAATCTGTTTGCATTTTGCTCAATATGGCTTTTTGCTGTAGAATTTATACCGCGTTTAAAGACATCAAATGCCGAGGTTTTCGTTTCTCCAAATGCATGCAGCCCACGCACGTCGGTAGATCCCTCAGTACGTTCATTACACCATTCTGTTGAATATGGAGGCATATGTCGTTTAATTTTTCCTGAAAGTGACATTTCTGTTCTGTTAAAATAAGGTGTATTTCAGAATTCAGATATTACTGAGTTAGTGAGTTTTTACCCTTAAAAATTGTAAGGTTATGAGCTCGGATGTGAGAGAGGTTAGCTTTAGCGTGAATGTTATAGCTGTTTAATCAGCACAAGGCATGTTTTGTGTTTGGAGAGGTTACTGGGGACCTATGATGTTGTCAGATGACACGGTTAATGCTTTGGTCAACAAATTCTTACCACATTTCTGTCCACTACACACTTTGTTCACCATGTGCCAATGTCACAGGTAATCTACTTTTGAGTATTAGATCAGTGACACTTCCCCATTGAGATATAGGACATTGCAATCTTTCCAGCTACTCAGCAATTTCCTAAATCTATGCCATTCCTAATTGCTTTCTCTCGGACCTTTGTGTGATGAATGTTATGGGAAACTTTGACTACATCTTTGCTGCATTAAAAATTTTTGCTGATAATTTACAAACAAGGACCCTTCCTTATAACTTTACTGGACATCTATGGGGGAAAAGGAAAGGATGAGTTACTACAGTCATGTCATTGACAGATGAATCAGTCACCATCAGTTCCTCAGTAAATGTTTCCTGATAACAACCTCCAAATGCATCCATACTATACATGGTCTTACAACTCATTTTGGGGAAATTTCCTGCCCAGCCCTGTACTCGGTAAGAAAGTTAGAATCTGCCCACTGTTGAACTGTTGATTGTTGAACTGTAAGCAAAGCCTCAACAGACATCTTCATTCTTTGGAATAACTGGAGCTCAGCTGACTGGGGTTAATCTGTTCTTCTTCGCACCCCTAATCAAACCCTCCTGGGTTCTGCATGCTCCCTTGTCCTTGTGGGGTGTAATCCCAGTCGCATCTGCCCCGTCTGGGTTCGGGACAGTCTTATAACTAATGTCCTTGTCTCCCAAAATTGAAGCACAAATCCGAGCCCGAGGGCACAAATGGCCTAGCTTGTACCCCATGCCTCATTCTGAACTGCGGCCTTGTTCACTGCCTGTCCCTTGGTTGCACCCCTGACTTCTTCCTGGATTCTCTGTCACATTCCTGGGACTCTGGCTTTGATGAGCCCGTAGCTGTGACATCTGCAAACGTTCCATCCTCTGCTGTCTATATTCTTTTTCTGCCCCTGCTGTTTTGCCCACTAATCAGTGTGGATAAAGCCATGCAAAATCTATGCATGCCTGGAAAGACACCATCCATCACAGGACCTCTTTGCTGCTGCTGCGAAGGAAGGTTTGACACCTTGTAGGCAGAGAGAAGTTAATTGTGATTTATATTGAATCATGCCAGGCCCTGGAAAATCCTCTATTTTCTGAACCCCACCCGCCATAATCGGTAAATACCTTTGCTAACCTATGTGCAAAGTCCATAACTGTTTTGTCCTCACTTTGTTTGGTGCCTTGTAACCGAACCCTGTCATAATATATTGCCCATTCCCGACTTACTGCACCACACAAGGCTGCCATCTGATTATTATGAGGGCTATTTGGTGCTGGGTCCCACGTGATGTCAGGGTCAAATAGGGTGGGTCTACCATCATCATCAGGTGTGCCAGCCTTAGATGCAATTCTGAACTAACTTAGTCCAAGTGATTTACACATTATAGTTTGCAAATCTTTTGCACCAATGTCATAAGCTTCAAATACTTCCTTTAATTTCTCCATAAATGCTGTACCTCCTACAACAGCTGGTTTTGGTCATTCTTTTCACATTTCCTCTAATTTCTGTTGAAAGAATGGACAATAAACTCATACCACACCCGGAACCTGTGGATTGGGGGACTGGATTATTGGAGCCATGAATTCCCCTGGACCATGGAAAGAACTCTGCATCTAGGATAGGGGTGCCATCACTCGGCTCGGCCACATTGTAGTCCTCAGGTGCAACATCTCTCATTTCATGTTCCTTCTCCCAGTGTTCTACAAGATTCTCCTCACACTTAGGTTCATCTGTCAGACCAGTGCCAAGAGCTGCCTTTTTTACATCTTGGTAGACCACTGGGTGGCACCCTTGGCCTCCCCGATCTGTTCTTTGGAGGCCCTGGGACTCTTCGTCCCCCGACTTTTTGTCCTCGAATTTTTTATCCTAGGACTTTTTGTCCCCCCGGAATATTCGTCCTCGGACTTTGTCCCTGGATTGTTCATCTCCAAAAGTGCTTTGCCCTCTTCCTGCATTTTTAATGCAAACCCAAACTCTAATCCTGATATCATGGTGATCTGTTGTCATCCCTCCATCCACCTGTCTGTCAACAATGGTGGCACGTTTCGTTATCATTAGGGGGTTGAAATAATCCGGGGATGAAAAGTGCTCGGGGACAAAGAGTCCGGGGAGGAAAAGTCCTGTAAGTGTTCTGTGGGGGATCATTATTCACCAGTTCTTCTGGTTTTGCTAATCTGTCTGCAACAGCGATCGATGGTGAGGGTGGAGGAGTTGAGTGTCAGTCTTTTGTGTTAGGAGATGGCTGTCTCTGGGCGACATTGTTTCCTGGTGATTTTCCCTGGAGTGGTGAGGTTGGGCAGCCCGCAAGGCAATCTAAGTCTGAATATAGATTAGCATGATCAGTAGACATTACTGGACTGGTGCTGCGGGAGGTGGATTTGGCCATGTAGGTTGTGTGCTTAAGGTTGCTGTCTCTTCTCTCTGTCCTTTATTTTTTCTATTATCCCTAGATCCTGCTTCCTTTTCCTATAATTTTAAACTTTCCCGGTCAGCCCTGTGTTTGTTCCTTTTCCTGTCTTCTTGTTTAATTTTTTCCCTAAGTTTCTGCAGCTGTGACAGGCTGAAACTCCTTCTCTCAGGGAAACCCTTCCTCTCTCAATCTGGGCATGATCGCGGTTTCAGTTCTCCATATTTAGTATACAGTACTTTTTTCAGGCCCTGATGTTCTATGGGTTCCGGACCCTCATCACATTTTGAAGTCTTCTGCCCCATTATCCTGTTACTTGCAACTTATCGAGTTAGCTACCATTATTGTTGCTATTATGCATTTATCTTTGTTCTGCTGTATTCCCTTTCTGGTACCACTCAGATCCATCAGTCTCGTTAACCCACCGTAAAATAACCCCCACCTCATACTATGGATCAATCTTATTTGCCCTTATTATCCCCGCCACAAAGTGGGACCGGGCAAGATTGAATTGGGGTCAGTCCGTCCATCCGTCCTTATAGTGTGTGGGTCTCTCACCAAGAACTCGCAGGCGAGCATCCACCTGGTTTTTTCCCCCCCTTCTGAATCCCTCTACCTCTACCTTTAACAGTTGGAGTCAGGTTTTCCTGCTGTCCTCTATCACAGCACCTTGTTGCTCTGTCAAACGAGAAGCGCTGGGGTAGAGATGCTGCTTGCAGCACTAAGTTTAGTGTTGAGGAAAAATTAGGACACGTTCACAAAGCATGAGAACACGATGGATATCCTTTAAGACTTAAATATTGCCGCAATATAACAATGATTGGAGAGCATCGCTTGAATCACTAAGAGTTCAGGGAGATTCTCTCCCTGAGGCACTTTCTCAGCTTGCTTAACCACCATCTTGCAGAGTTGGGGGGCAGGCTGTCTGTTGCATACTCATTATCCAGTTCCTCATTATCTGTCTAACTGCTGATGCCAGGTCTCTTTATCTTAGCCACAAGATGTGCTGTGCCTTTATTCTGCTTTACATGTCCCAGATGTTTGCTTTTCCTCTCTGTAAACAAACAACACACACAAACACACACCTTCATCGCGGCACTTGATTTCTACCACTCAATATCCTCCACTAATCAGAAGACACATTCCGAGCCCTAGTGCTTCACCGTTGAACAGAGCACAAAACCGACTCACTGTGAGCTTGTGCAGTTCACTCTAAAAACAAATGAAGAATAATAATTTTCTCCCACATGAAGCAAACTCTTATTTTATGTTTTGATTATGAATGCGCAGGAAATCAGTTTTTTTTATTTCATTCCTCCTTCTTTCATTTACACAACCTTATAAGCCACAGCAACCAGTGGTATGCTATCCAACAGCACAGTGTTGCATTGGAGAAATAATGCATCTGAATCTGTTTAGATTCAGTTTTTTCCTCCGTATACACTCTGATCGCACTGAAGATTAACACCAAACCATTCCCAAATGCATAAATTAGTTCCAACTTTAACCACTGTGGGCCGTAATGTCGAAACCCTGCTTGAAGAAATTGGAGATGACGTGTCCATATATTATTTAGCAACTGCCATACTGAGATTAAAGTTTTTGACATGATTAAGGCTTTTGAGGCCCATGACTTTGACAAGGTCATCAGTTCATTCACAAGAGACTTTCCTCCCATGAGCATGTGTTCCAGCTGCTCCTGAGCTGGGCATATGCCTGGGTTCCATTGTCCGAGTGCACATCCAGTTTGTTTCTGAGTCAAAAATGCAGGACTTCAAAATGATATTCTAAAACTGTCATGGTTTTGCCCCCGCCGACTGAAGACGACAAGCCGGCGGGCACTGGTTTAGGGACCCACACGCGCAGGCTGAGTAAAAAATAAACTCGTAAAAACACAATATAAAACTCAGTGGAGCAGCGGCACAACAAAACAGGGCTCAGGCATCAGAATGCAGCTGCACTGCCAAGCTGGCAGTGCAGCTCTTAAATATCATACACTTCACCTCTACTTCAAAGAGCAATAGGTGTGGCTTGTTGAAGTGGAGGCAAAGACAGCAGGAAGGGGGAGGGACTGTAAAAAAAAAAAAAAACTGCTGGGAAAAATACTGAACTGGGAAGTTAAAGACTATTTTTACGCCAGGGGTGGGCAATCACGGTCCTGGAGGGCTGGTGTGCATGCAGGTTTTTATTCCTATCAATTACCCTGACTAATTGAGTTAATTGATTGCATGCACAAATATAGATTTTCGCAATGATTCGATCAAAGTAAAATGTTTTATGAAGGGAGACAAGACTAGTCTGTAGTTTCATGATAATTTAAAGAAATGCGCATGAAACGTTCGTGGCTAATTGAGACAATCAACTAATTAAAGACCAGACGTTGGTGTGCAAAAAACCAGGGACAGATACGGCCCTCGCTGCCCACCTCTATTTTACGCCTTCACAAATAGAAATGCATGTTGCAGTGACTTTACATCATTATTATCAATTTTGCTGTTTTTATCTTTATGATTATTATTATTGGATGGCAGCATGTGTAAAGCATAAACCATGAGGACACGCTCCTTAAAGAGGGGTAGAGTGATGTGACAGTTGATGGGTTCTGTCCCTAGAAATAGCTCCTAATGAGTACACGCCATGGCCAACGAGTCTGGCTCTTTGGCGATGTGGTCAGCGAGTGTGACTCTTACCCGGGAGCCTGGGGTTCGATCCCCTGCCCGGGCCCTCCTTCGGCCTGCCACAGATACGTGCAGTTGCAATGCCTGTATTCACGATTGCATTCTGAATATTATGACTTTGGGAGGACAAAAATAATTTTTCGAAATCAAATTGCGTACTATGAAAGTATTTAAACAAAAATCACACAATGAAGGCATTATGAGATGTGTAGAATTAAGGAATCTACATTCTTTCCATGTCTTGCTACCTTACTGAAGTGAATCTTTTGCTCTCATCCCATATCTTTGTCTTTACTCTCCCAAGCTGCATGCACTTGAAGGTGCATGCCGGAATAATTTGCAACTTCTTGTAGAGCTCATCTTCAGCTGAGGTCTGCCTGTCACTGTCCTTTTGAGTAATGGATGGCTTCAATTTCTTTCCTCCCTCTCGTAATAAGCGGAAGATGGGAGCCAACTGGCGAAAATGAAAAATTGCTCGACATAAATTAAAAATAATGACAATGAAAATTGGAACCCCAAAAAAGGTCCCAAATGAATCAACTTGGCACATTTTTAAATCGACTGTACAATGACTCTGAGTAGGACTAATGGACAGTATTGTAACTGTATTATGTGTCTGACAAAGTGGATCTTGAACCAATTGTCCATCTATTCCTCGAATGTCGGTATGTGTAGGTGGATGCTGCATAGATCAAAGAATACAATTTGCCCATATTGTCAATACACTACACTAGACCCCACAAACTGCACAGAAAAGGGATAACAATCTGTTATCAGCCCTCACTGCGACAAAAGAAATAACAAATGATCGGACATAATAAGTACCTATGCTGATTAGTCCTTTGCTCTATACCACAGATTTTCTGCATAATTACTCATAATTAGCTGTCATTCTGTTTTGCCCGATCACAATGAACATGGCCTTCAGCTGAATTTAACTACAAAAGCGGATGATGACAGTACTGTATTTGGACCACGGTACTCAATAGATGTTAGAACACTTCCTGACAACACCTCACAAAAGAAAATTACCGCTACACTTGCCCACTGAACCCACCATTCCCCAATGCTCACTCAGTCTCTCACACAGTGAGATTCTCGGAACCCCAGCTCCCCAACTAAAAATCTATCACCAACATCCTTTTGCTTGAGCGTCCATAAACATCATCTTTCTCAGCAAGGAATGTTTTGTGAAGTCTACCGCTGAAGCAGTCACACAGTTTGGAAGCATAACATGGCTTCCATTTGCCCAATAAGCCTTCTTTGTGACATCAGTAAGAAGGACCTTGGATCAGGAGAGTGAAATAATAAGTATGACTCAGTTTTCCCAGTGCTCCAGTTGTAAGAGCACAGCAGAGGCAATGAATCATGGCATTAAGTAATGAGTATGAGCTGAAAGGGAGACACGATTGGGAGGTTGTCATAACAGCATTTTTTTTTCCTGGCAGGAATACCATGGTAGTGAGCACATTACAGTTTCAGATTTCCAGAGTTTTTGTGTTCGGCTTCATTGCTCTCATGGTCATCCATCCCTCCATTCATTATCTATACTTTTTCTTGCTCACTAGGATCAGAGGGAAGCTGGAGTCTCTCTCAGCTGACTATAGGCAAATGGCAGGGACCCACCCGGGACAGCTTGCCGGTTCATCGCAGGCCGCACGCACCACTCACGTACCTCTGGGTAACTTGAAATCTTTAAGAAGCCTGACAAGCACTGTGGAATGAAAGCTGAGTATCCGGAGGTAACCCACGCAAACAGCGGGAGATTAGCATTCGTCACACAGAAAGGCTCGTGGCCAAACACATGACCTAATTTCTATGAGACAGCTGTGCTACCCTCCCGTGTGCTTCATGTGCTTCACAGAATGGCAATGCATTGAAGATAATTTATGGCAGGAAATAACGTGATCCACTTCAATCTTTATAAGCCAAAATGAGACTTCTTGTGGTTATTACTGTATAAATTTACAATAAAAGTGACTTTTGTGCGATCTGTGTGTATTTCTTTGCTGTTTTATGGCGCACAGGCAATAGTTTAGGATAACTTTCCGGGAAAACTTATTTTGAACCCCCTCCCGACGCCCAGAGTACTGTAATCAACTTGGTTCATTTATTTATTTATTCTTTCATTTGTAAACAAATTTGTTAGCAAGATTAAGAGAAAACCACTACCTCCAAATTTACCCATAAGTGCATTTTTTAAAAAAGATTTTCCTCTGAGATCCAAGATGGAGCAGCTTTATGTTGTCTTACATCTCTGTTCTGAGTTTGTTTTAACCAATTTTTTTTTATGTTGTAAATATTTTCTCCCTTACGCATGAAATTTTAAAATTCGCAGAGGACTTTTTATGAACTACTGATGTAAAAACCCAAAACCAGTGAAGTTGGCACGTTGTGTAAATCGTAAATAAAAACAGAATACAATGATTTACAAATCCTTTTCAACCTATATTCAATTGAATACACTGTAAAGACAAGTTACTTAATGTCGGAACAGGTAAACTTTGTTATTTTTTGCAAATATTAGCTCATTTGGAATTTGATGCCTGCAACGTGTTTCAAAAAAGCTTCAATCACTTATTTGGAACATCCCACTGGTGAACAGGCTAATTGGGAACAGGTGGGTGCCATGATTGGGTAAAAAAGCAGCTTCCCTGAAATGCTCAGTCATTCACAAACAATGATGGGGCAAGGGTCACCACTTAGTGAACAAATGTGTGAGCTGATTGTCGAACAGTTTAAAAACAACATTCCTCAATGAGCTATTGCAAGAAATTTAGGGATTTCATCATCGTCAAAAGGTTCAGAGAATCTGGAGAAATCACTGTACGTAAGCGTCAAGGCCAAAAACCAACATTGAATGCCCGTGACCTTCGATCCCTCAGGCAGTACTTCATCAAAAACTGACATTAGCGTGTAAAGGACATCCCCACATGGGCTCAGGAACACTTCAGAAAACCACTGTCAGTAACTACAGTTTGTCACTACATCTGCAGGTGCAAGTTAAAACTCTACAATGCAAAGCGAAAGCCATTCATCAACAGCATCCAGAAACGCCGCTGGCTTCGCTGGGCCCAAGCTCATCTAAGATGGACTGATGCAAAGTGGAAAAGTGTTCTGTGGTCTGACGAGTCCACATTTCAAATTGTTTTTGGAAACTGTGGACGTCGTGTCCTCCGGACCAAAGAGGAAAAGAACCATCCGGACTGTTATAGGCGCAAAGTTCAAAAGCCAGCATCTGTGATGGTATGAGGGTGTATTAGGTCCCAAGGCATGGGCAACTTTCACATATGTGAAGGCACGATTAATCCTGAAAGGTACATACAGGTTTTGGAGCAACATATGTTGCCATCCAAGCAACGTCTTTTTCATGGACGCCCCTGCTTATTTCAGCAAGACAATGCCAAGCCACATTCTGCACGTGTTACAACAGCATGGCTCCGTAGTAAAAGAGTGCGGGTACTAGACTGGCCTGCCTGTAGTCCAGGCCCGTCTCCCATTGAAAATGTGTGGCGCATTATAAAGCGTAAAATACGACAACGGAGACCTCGGACTGTTGAACAACTTAACCTGTACATCAGACAAGAATGGCAAAGAGTTCCACCTGAAAAGCTTCAAAAATTGGTCTCCTCAGTTCCCAAACGTTTACTGAGTGTCGTTAAAAGGAAAGGCGATGTAACTCAGAGGTAAAAAGGCCCCTGTGCCAACTTTTTTGCAATGTGTTGCTGCCTTTAAATTCGAAGTTAATGATTATTTGCAAAAAAAAAAAAGTTTCTCAGTTTGAACATTAAACATCTTGTCTTTGCAGTGTATTCAATTGAATATAAGTTGAAAAGGATTTGCAAATCATTGTATTCTGTTTTTATCTACGATTTACATAACGTGCCAACTTCACTGGTTTTCGGTTTTGTACTTTATCGATTAAATTTGAATTTTTTTTTTTTTTTTGGGTCACGGAGCATCAGGTTTGTTTCAGCGACGTCTTGGATTAACCTAAAGCTGCGTCCAACGCGCAATGCTGCATTAAGATTTCCATTGATTATGACCAGGTCGGACCTCCAGCCGCACAGAATGGCACCCCAGACCATCACCGAGCCTCCTCCAAAGCGATCTGTCTCAGCAATGCCGGGGGCTGCGTACCTCTCACCACATCGTCTATAGACCCTCTGCCTTCCATCATGTCAGTTCAGACGAAATCTGGACTCGTTAACGAAGACAACATTCCTCCAGAATTGGTTGGGGATTCGCCTCAGACCATATTCTTCAGCCCAGCGAAGTCTGGTAGCCCTGCGCCGTGCATCAAGCTGCATTCCAACACATGCCCTGTGGGCTCTGATCCCTCGCTCTGCAAGTCGGTGACTTACTCTTCTTCTGCTGGTCCTTGGCCTGTGAATTCTTAGGGTCTCCTGACCCGTCCTGGTGGAGGTTCGAAACCAATCTCTCAGGTGGACGTGGCAGATCTGATTGTCCTGGTCTGGGGTTGTGACCCTCGGCTGACTAGGTCAGGGTCGATCACTGGTGCTTCCAGACTCCTGGTAATGAGCCACAAGGTTAGAGATTGAGGGTTAGCTTACCCCAAAATGCTGAGCGATGCGATTTTGGGATGTTTCAGCCATCCACAGCCCAAAGGCTTAATCACGTTGGGGTCTCGAAAGGCGAGGCATGGCGCACGTAGTGTCTTTTGAAAAAAAGCTCTTGGGTTCTGGCCTTAATGACCTCAAGGATTGTTTTAAGGCATTTGACAACAATTGCAATTGTGATCAGTGAAGCCGGACGAGGTTACATCACTAATTCCTAAAATCCTGCTCCACAGACATGAACAAGGTCATGACCTCAAGCACTGTTGTGTCTCCTTATTCAAAGACAACAGCATATCAATTATGTAATCATCAAATAAAAGTTCCCCTAACTCAACTATACTATTTCTTGTCTAGTCAGACTTATACGTTTTTAAAGTCCATCAGAATATAAATTTGTAGGATGTGAACTCGCGAGTGTGACTAATGTTAAACAAAAACAGCCATTAAGAAAATTCATCAACTTTATTGCAAACTTGTCTTCAGACCATACAGGAGTGGCAGTTTTTTGCACGCTTGGCGAAAAGGCCCCCAGGGGCTTATGCTGTGCTCGAGGTCTTTCGTGGTGGTCTGTCGTGCATGCGTGCGTAAACTTTTGGCTTGTCTGAGCTATAGCATCTTCAGTTTTTGACCAGTCCTTCTCATATTTCATATGTGCATATATGGTCATAAGGTCTAAGCCAAGTTCAATTTTGAGCCAAATTTGACTCATACTTTGGCCAATAGGGGGCGTTACATTTTGCCCATGATTGGCCAAGCGGGCACAGTGGCTTTGCCACTATTTTTTTTTTCATTCCAAGATACAAGGTAACATGCAGCCAAAATTCTTGAAATAATTTTGATGTTCCAAATCAAAAGCCTTATCAGGGTAGTTACACAATTTGGCGTGACTGACATTATGTGACTGATGTTACAGAGAATGGATTTCTGTTGATAAAACAAGATAATTTGTCAAGCAATTGCCACATTGTACATATTCATTTAGTTACTTAGCTCATTACAGCTTACTAAGTGGTAATGATGGTATTTTAATGTTTTCTAGACCATAGCAGGTGCAATGCTGACAGTACCTTCTGGCTTCAAGTGAGATGTGAATACTGTCCCTTCATTGGCACAGATTTGATGAGTGGCATTCACTAGCCTGACAGGCCTGATGTAAAGCTTTAAGCAGTTTTTTGAAAAAAATTTAAGGCTTCTCAACTGATATTGTAACTAACAACTACCACTGGGTGGTAGGGTCAAAAAACCCCAAAATAATGGTGAGGGAAAATAGGCTGCAAAAGACAGAGTTTGGTGAGTTGAAAAGCCCAGAATTCCGATCTGAAGTCATTCTGCTGCTTATCAAGAATAGAGGTAGATTAAAGAAATTTTTCTGCAGTCTCCTCCTGTTTTTTTTTTGGATGAAGTGAGGAAGAGGAAATGCATCATGGGAAAATTATGAACATTTATGTTGATGTAGCTGCCATCTAATAAGAATAAACAACACCAATCCTTTGTTTTAAAAAAAGCTAGTCAAATGTGTTTTTTGGTGCAGAACTTTGTTGTATCTTGTTGCGCTGAACTGTGACTGATTTTACAGACCTGAGTTTACTTCTAACTTAATTGCATTCTCAGGGAAGATTGAAACATGAAAAGCAACAAATGAATTGTGCTTCAAGGTAACACTGACTGACTCCAACAAATGTGTGGAAGATACTTTGGAATATTCAAACTTTTTTTTAAACAGCATTATATACATTGCGACTGACGTTAGCCACAAAACTAGCTTTTTTCAAAGGAAATTTGAACCTAATGCTTTGAACAAGCCATTTTCTGCTGTTGTCACCTTGTCAATGTAGACACTAGTATGACAAAACTAAAGCACAGGATAAGAAACAATTTCACACACTAGATATAAAGTGTGACTAATTTATGCATATTTTGATGGTGCAAAAACATGAATAGGCATGCCCTCTTTGAAGTGCCATAGCTGCCTTCACCACATCATCCCAACCAAAACAACTGTTGTTCCACAAAGCTGAACATCTGTTCTGTTCAATTCAAGCACTTTTTTCCCCAATTTCTGGAAAATAATTTTTGGCAAAATTGAATTGTCCTAGACCTGATTACAGACCCTAAAAGCGCTGCATCATATTTTACAGTAGTAGTCTTAGAGGGAGTTAAGAGATGTGAAGACTAATGGTTCTCAGAAAAACTGTCTCATTTAATTCATGAGCAAAATGTAGCATGGGCAACTGCAAGGAAGTCGAAGTGCCAATCAGACTTGATACATTTTAGACATCTATGGAACGAATGTTATTCTCTGATTCACAAAGCTATGCTAATGAAACAACTGGCTGAGCATAAATAATTCCTCAGAATTATGGAAGGTAATCAAGGATACGTCCAAAGGCGCTGAAAAAAAGTTTCCTGCACCATCATTGAGAACTGAGATTATAACAAATAAAATCTATTTGTGAAATGCCCTCAGCATTTTTTGTCTGCTGGCCTATTGTTTATAAATGAAACAAATCTCCCCTGAAATTCTTCTCATGCCAAAGAAGAGAAGCATTTTGATTTTGACTTTAATTTCAGTCCAATGGAAGAAAATGCAGTTTGTGATGCTTTAAAAATTATGAATACAAAGAAATCAACTGGTACTGATGGTTTAGACCCATACTATTTACTAATTGCTGCTGAGATTATTGCTAAACCATTAAGTAATATTTTTAACACGACTCTAGGAAGTGGTAAAATATCTGAAATCTGGCAGACAGCATATGTCACTCCAGTGCTAAAAGGTGGAGAACCATCTTCCCCAAACAATTACAGACCCAATTAAAAACTCATCATTTTTGCCAAGGTCCTGGAAGGGTTTATTAGCACTCAGTCAAAACATTTTTTCGTAACAAAATGGTACTCAAAATGATATGTAGTCTGGGTTCAGGAAAAACCCAGTGTCACTGTCACCATGAAGGTCCTGACTGACATCATTAATGCCATTCTCTTTAAAGAACACTGTGCTGCACTTTTCTGAGATTTATTTAAGGCTTTCAATATTGTTGACCAATAAATTATCTTATAGAGGCTACTGTAGCTATCATAGGGTTATCTTCAAAAACCGTTAACTGGTTTGGTAATTACATGAGCAGAAGAACATAGTGTGTTCAAGTTGGTGGTTTGTTTTTAACTTTTTTAATTATAAAAATGGTGTCCTGCAAGGGTCCATACTGGGTCCCAATTTAATTATTCATTTATTATTTATATCAATAATTCATGTAAAGAGATGCAAAGTTCCATTTTTATGCTGACGATACAGATATATACGGTCATTCTGCGTCAATTCAGGCAACACAGAGAATCGGCCCTGGTGAGGGGTCCCAGAATTCCTGAAAAAGTTCCTAAGAGTACATTAACATGTTTTAGGAAGAACCCCCAAGTTTCAGCACTTGTAACCCATGATGGGAAGGCAGGGAGGACTGCGTGCACTCTGTCACGGCGCATGCTGGTAAACTTACAGTATGATCCTGCTCTAGGAAGCGCTTCTTGAGTTTAGGCATAAAGGTAGGAAAACAAACTATTCAGGGAAGACCATAACCGACTTCCCACGTGTGCATATCTGCGCCGTGTATAACCAATAGTAGTTATGGAAGATCGCAGACAACATCCCATACATACATCTGTATGTGTGCAGTCGTTATCTCAATGGAAGACTGCATTAAACTTCCCCCACGTGCATCTCCACGCCGTGGTTAGCTTTAATCTAGTCATGGCAGATCTTAGGCGATTTCCTACACGTGCTCCTGCAGCCATGTGCAGACGTGATATAGCTTTGGAAGCTTGTATTCATTCTTCCCGCATTGTACCCTTTGTGTATATTTGTAGTTGTAAGCTGTGTCAGGTATGATTTGACTTCCTTTTTTCTGTAACGATGTGATTGGTTCTTGTAATTTAAGCTTGTGCCTGCCTGGCGAAATAAATTAGTAATTGCATTGTGTTTTGTGTTTCTGACTCAAATTAACTCATATCCTTCCAACCCCGAGTCCTGTCTCCTAATTGAGTAACGTAGGACTGTAGTTGCATGCCTGATCAACACGCTTGGTCTGCGTTATCAGTTGGATTTTCCACGCTGCGATTGGTGTTATTAAAATTGGCTCCAAGGAGATTCCGTTACACCGACCAGGAATCGGTCCCTGATCGGAATCTTAAAATTAGAATATCTTCCCTGCATGGACAGGATTCCGACACACCCTGGTGTTCCTCGCATTGGGCCCCGATAATTCCTAGTCATAGCTATTTTCTATGTCCAATTATCGTGCTTAATAAAACCACCAGCCTCTAAGTTAATCCACTGGATTGGGCTGTACTGATGTTTCTGGTCCGGCAAAGTAAGGTATAGACCAGTTACGAGTCCGATGCACTACAGAGCTGTAAATTCATTAATTAAGTATTTGGAGCGAAATCAATTTTATGCGAACGCATAACTAAATCGTAACCAAAAGGGGTTATGACTGAATTGTGCATCCTAGATTTAATATGGAGTCAGATGAATTGCAACCACTACGATATTAGGACTGCAGCATCCGCTAGACTACAAAAGTAGTTTCAGGCCAGTTAAAAGCAGAACGTGAAGGACGTCATCACGTTTGACCAAAGGCAGTGGCCTAGCGCTAACGCTGTAACCAGACCATTATTATAATGGAGACCGTTATGACTTTATTTTCCCTGGTAGTTTAAGCAAACACACTGAGACCTTCCACCTCATTAGGACTCTCCTTGGCTTTGATGCACGGTGTTTTCTCCCTTAAGTCCCAATAGTTTTGATGATATGGGCATTTTAAAAAAGTTGTTTTGCTGTTTTTCAGCACTCGTGAATTTTGATGGCTTATGACTTTTGAAATATTAATGCCATATGGCTGAACCTCAGTAGATTAGCTCATTCTTACCCAGTCTTTCAGAATCTGACATTAGATTGCCTCTGTCTGTCATATTTTCTGCGCTGCAAACCTCTGAAATCTCAATTATGACTTGTGACAAAATAAACGCCCCTCTAAATCTAAACTATATGGATCAGGGTCCCAATACTTAATCTGTGGTATATTTATGCGGTAAAGTCCATAAGCACAAGAAGTTTTGCACCTCTCACGGCATGTAGAAGGAAATTATGAGGTCATCAACTTGGTTCTGCAGGTTGTTGACAAGGAAAAAGCCAACTTCATGGACCTAGTTAGCCATGTGGGCAATTATTCAGAGCCACTACATTTTTACCAGTGAAAGGTACATAAGTCATCTCAGTAATATGCTAAATTCAACTTTCAACCGTCACTAATTTTTTTTTCAAGATTTTTCAAAAATGTTTTTTTTCCACCAATTCCTTATCCAAAAACCATTAATGCTATTATTATCTTCAGTAGTTCTGTCACCCTTTGCATATTTTTTGCTGTCTTGCGAATCAAATAATATTAAAAAGTTAAATTAACCTGCAAAACTGCATAAAATTACTGATTTTGCTGTGGGATGGAGTAGAATGAGGGCCAAATCTAAGTTTCAGGCATAATATAAATCATGGGCTTGTGCATGAAGATAATTACACCTAGATGTACAAAAGTAATGATAATTACCTTTTACTGCAGTATAAACATAGACAAGAAAAAAGGCCATAAGCACTTTCATTCCACCTTAAGTGAGAAGAGTATCAGAGGGTATTGTATTCACAACTGTATCTATGTGTGATATCCCTGGATCCCAGCGTTTCAGACACATCCAAATATCAACCTTGCCAGCACATTGCCTGCATGTATGATCTCATTACATCAGCCCCAAAGCTTTAAATGATTTTAATTTGGGAGTGCCTGACATTGTCGAGCCAGTTTTTATTCAGTCATCTTCAGTGAGCCAGTTTTTATTCAGTCATCTTCGGTGAACTCCCTCACTGAAAATTTTAACAGTGCGCTTCGAGGCCTGCTGGATTCATTGGCCCAAGTTAAGACTCGGAAGTGCTTTTCAAAGAGTCTGTTGCCTGGCTAAATGATGACTTACTGACATTGAGAAAGGACTCTAGAAAGATAGAGCGTCAGTGGGGTCATTTCAGACTTGAAGTGTACTATCAAGCATGGCAGGATAGTCTGCGTACTTACCAGTCTAGAATTTCAGCCGCAAAGGCAGCTTACTACTCCGATCTAGTTACGAGCAATAAGCATAACCCTAGACTGTTATTTGATATGGTATCTAAGCTCACGCAGTGTCATCAGTCAGTAAGTAGCACTGATCTGTCAGCCCATGATTTCTTGGTGTATTTTAACAATAGGGTTTAAGACATCAGAATCAGAATATCTCAGTCCTCCACTAGGGTCTCAGAGTGTGTTTTTGCCATGCCAAATTACACTGTACTGGGTCTCTCACAAATTACAGACCTGTCTCAAACCTGTCTTTTCTGTCCAAGGTTTTTGAGAAGGTGGTGTCTAACCAGCTCCTGGAGTACTTATCTGCACAAAATCTTTTTGAGTCATTTCAGTCTGCATGCCGAGTGAATCACTGCACTGAAACAGCACTGACTAAGGTGGTGAATGATTTACTATTAGCTGCAGACTCAAACTCATCATCAGTTTTATTGTTACTGGATCTCAGTGTAGCCTTTGACACAGTGGATCACTGTATATTGAGAGACAGACTGGAGAAATACTTTGGGATATCGGGTCAGGTGCGTCAATGGCTGAGGTCTTACCTGTCAGAAAGATCTCAGCGGGTTTTATTTTATAACATTGTCTCGGAGTCTTGTGATGTAAGGCATGGGGTTCCTCAGGGGTCTGTCCTAGGCCCACTGCTGTTCTCATTATATCTAGCACTACTGGGTCACATTTTGTGTTCATATGGGATTGAATATCACTGTTACGCAGATGATTTGCAGCTATATAAGCCGATTGTGGCAGGTAATGACTCTGTTGCATCGTAACTTGAGTCCTGTCTGGCTGCTGTTAGAGGCTGGTTGTCGGGTCTGCCCAAGAAGAATTTGCGAGGGCTGCAGGTAGTGCAGAATGCAGCGGCTCGCCTTCTGACCGGGTCAGACAGATATGAACGCATAACTTCAGTGCTCTTCTCTCTTCACTGGTTGCCTGTTAATGCCAGAGCAGATTTTAAAGTGCTACTGTTGACTTTTAAAATTGTAAATGGTCTGGCACCCTCTTACCTCATTGATATGGTGGATCCATATGTGCCTGCTCGGGCACTTCGTTCTCAGGGGACTGACCTTCTGAGTGTCCCTAAGGTCCACAAAAAGACTATTGGTCAGCGGGCCTTTTCTCTCTGTGCTCCCACCCTATGGAACAGTCTCCCTGTCGACATTTGGTTAGCATGTTCGATTGATGTATTCAAAGCGAAGCTGAAGACCCACCTGTTTACTGTTGTTTACTGCTGATCTTACGGTGTGTTGTGTCTTTGTTTGTTATTTGTTTTTAAGCTTTGTAAAGCACTTTGACTGAAAGCGCTCATTAAATAAAATAATAATTATTATTATTGTTATGACGAATAGTATATTGGAAATATAGTTTGATGACCATAGTGATTTACTAATGAACTTCATGAAGCAGTATGAACTCAATCTTACATCGCCTCCTGAATCAAAGAAAGACATGTGCCACATAGCATTCCATGACATAATATGCTGGGTCAAAGCGCCAGAAATTCAAGGTCATGTTGCTCATCAGTATAGGTTGTGTTTTGAAGATTTTGAAAAAGTTCAAAAACTTCTGAAATACCAATATAGAATAGACATTTACATTTTTGGTGATGGGATTTTAAAAAGGAACTGTCTGCACATTTGACCCAGTTAGGGGTACCATGTAGATCCAGTCCACTAAGTTTGAAGATGTTACAATTTATCTCAACTATTAGACTGTAATTTTATGTCTGCTGAAGTTCTGTCAAGTTTTTCCTGGATGTTGAGAACAAGAAAGAATTTGACTATTCAAGTTAGAATGGTGTTTGACAGAACTACTGAGGATACTGATGTAGGGGTGTGAGGAACCACAGAACTACATTTCCCATGCAGTCAACTGGAAACAGAAACATCCTATACAGCACCACCCGCTTCCTTTACGTTTCCCCCAATAGAATGCATCTAAAACCAATAAAACGCACAACAGAACTTTAAGAATGGGGGGACCGCACCCAATTCATTCTCTCTTCTTGGCACACTTCCAACGGAGGAGGTCACGCTCTCTCTCTTAGCGCATCTTCTCTAAAGGGAAGATACACTCGCTTTTGGGCCATCCCCCCTCCCCAAAGCCAGATTCTTTTCAAGCGAAAAGACGGCATTTGCATTGAAATTCACGCATTCTGCGAAATTTCATTTAGTCTATTTGCAGAGAGCTCACATCTCTGCGAACCTCCATTTAAGTTTGGACTGCAAATCTCATTAAACTAGCTCATGCCCGGTGCTACTGCTCGTTGGACCCGGAACAACTCCAAAAAGAACTTTTCCGAATCGGCAAGGACATTCCAACACACCGGAGTTGCACGCATTCCTCAAGTGGACACAGAACTTCGTATCTGCGCACCCAACAGGACTTCCTCGCTAGAACTGCGATGCTCAATGGACCCAGAGAGGAATCCTGAGCTAGGAACTTCAGTAAGACTAACTGAACATTCCAGGCAGTAATACATTTTCGCGATTTTCAACTTAAACTGTACCACATTTAAGTTGTATATTTCTGATGTAATTGTGTAATTGTATTGTGTCCGATTTTATATTTTATGGAGTGGAATAGCCATTGATTGTTTGTTTTTACATGCATAATCTTTTTTCTGGCTAACTTTCTAATGGTGCAATTTAACACAGACAGATATTGAAAAATAAATGACAGAGGTTACCTCTGTCATTTATTTTTCAATATCTGTCTATGTTTTCTTTATCATTACTGGTATATTTGCTACCGCATTCATAGTATATGTGTCACCTCTCCATTTAATTTGTTTTACAACCATTTGTCGGTATTACTTCTGTCACCTCTTCATTTTATTGTTCGATTATTTTTGTTAACTTTAGTGTTATTTGTGTCCTTCTCCTTTATCAGTTATCAGGTGACACTAATCTGATTGTCTATTGGTTGGTACCGCTTATATACAGTGGCGCTTGAAAGTTTGCGAACCCTTTAAAATTTTCTAAATTTCTGCATAAATATGACCTAAAACAACATTGGATTTTCACGCAAGTCTTAAAAGTAGATAAAGAGAACCCAGTTAAACTAATGAGACAAAAATATTATACTTGGTCATTTATTTATTGAGGAAAATGATCCAATATTACATATCTGTGAGGGGCAAAAGTATGTGAACCTCTAGGATTAGTGATTCATTTGAAGGTGAAATTAGAGTCAGGTGTTTTCAATCAATGGGATCAATCAATCAATCAGGTGTGAGTGGGCACTCCGTTTTATTTAAAGAACGGGGATCTATCAAAGTCTGATCTTTACAACACATGTTTGTGGAAGTGTATCATGGCACGGACAAAGGAGATTTCTGAGGACCTCAGAAAAAGCATAGTTGATGCTCATCAGGCTGGAAAAGGTTACAAAACCATCTCTAAAGAGTTTGGACTCCACCAGTCCACAGTCAGACAGCCTGTGTACAAATGGAGGAAATTCAAGACCATTGTTACCCTACCCAGGAGTGGTCGCCCAACAAAGATCACTCCAAGAGCAAGGCGTGTAACAGTCGGCGAGGTCACAAAGGACCCCAGGGTAACTTCTAAGCAACTGACGGCCTATCTCACACTGACTAATGTTAATGTTCATGAGTCCACCATCAGGAGAACACTGAACAACAATGGTGTGCTTGGCAGGGGTGCAAGGAGAAAGCCACTGCTCTCCTGAAAGAACATTGCTGCTAATCTGCAGTTTGCTCAAGATCATGGACAAGCCAGAAAGCTATTGGAAAAATGTTTTGTGGGCGGATGAGACCAAATAGAACTTTTTGGTTTAAATGAGAAGCGTTATGTTTGGAGAATGGAAAACACTGCAAACCAGCAAAAGAACCTTATCCCATCTGTGAAACATGGTGGTGTTAGTATCATGGTTTGGGCCTGTTTTGCTGCATCTGGGCCAGGACGGCCCGCCATCATTGATGGAACAATGAATTCTGAATTATACCAGTGAATTCAAAAGGAAAATGTCAGGACATCTGTCCATGAACTGAATCTCAAGAGAAGGTGGGTCATGCAACAAGACAACGACCCCAAGCACACAAGTCGTTCTACCAAAGAATGGTTAAAGAAGAATAAAGTTAATGTTTTGGAATTGCCAAGTCAAAGTCCTGACCTTAATCCAATCAAAATGTTGTGGAAGGACCTGAAGCGAGCAGTTAATGTGAGGAAACCCACCAACATCCCAGAATTGAAGCTGTTCTGTACGGAGGAATGGGCTAAAATTCATCCAAGCCGATGAGCAGGACTGATCAATGGTCACCGGAAACGTTTACTTGCAGTTATTGCAGCACAAGGGGGTCACACCAGATACTGAAAGCAAAGGTTCACATACTTTTGCAACTCACAGATATGTAATATTGGATCATTTTCCTCAATAAATAAATGGCCAAGTATACTATATTTGTCTCACTTGTTTAACTGGGTTCTCTTTGTCTACTTTCGAGACTTGTGTGAAAATCTGATGATGTTTTAGATCATATTTATGCAGAAATCTAGAAAATTCTAAAGGGTTCACAAACTTTCAAGCGCCACTGTATGCCTATCTTTACTCATGTGACTTGTTACGCCCTGATGAAGACCGTGTAGGTCGAAACATGTTAATTTTTTTCAGCCATGCTTTAATAAAGGCTTTTTATCTTAGGCTTTGTTTGTACTCCACTTTTTTCTGAGTGCCTGGAAGACCGACTATTTTTGATTGTCCTCTCGTCCCACTTCTTCCAAAAGCACCAGATTCATTACTTTAACCTATAGATTTTTTATCCCATGAGCGCCTAATATCCTTCTCTCTCTACCTTCAAGATGAGTACCGAGAATTTCAATCTATGTTTCTGTTTAAGCTCTGCTCAATAAAGTGAGTCGACATTGGTGCGAGACAATATACAATGCCTCCGTGTCTGACAACCAAAAAAGAAAAAAAAAGAGGACGATTAGAACAGATTGATAACGAAATAAAGAATAAAAAGAAACATTTTAACAACAGAACATCCAACGAACAATGCGATTAATTTATTTGCGGGTCATCTTTTTTGGATGTTCTGTTGGTTGGTGATGTATATGTTTTTTTATTCTTCATTCCGTTATAAATCTGTTCTCATATCAATACTTTTATTTTTTGCTGGGTGCCATACATGGAGTATTTTGCATTTCGCGTCAGACAGTCTTGATCATGCTTGCGATAATTTATTCACACTGTCAAATGGTCATGAAATTGATTTGCTCTCTGATTGCAAGCACTATTTTATCTCTGCTGTGGAAATAAAGCTTGAATCTGTTCGATCCATCTGACTAATTCTCAAAAGAAAGACCGAATAAAAACTGTTGTCTATCTTCAAAGGAAGAAAACAGACGAATAAAAAGACCAAGAGAAGTAGATAGCTCTTTGCATTGGCTTTGACAGTAATCAGTCGTGCGAAAAATTTATTTCGCGTCCAGTGTGCAAGCGGCTTTTTCCGAGCATAGAACGCAAGCATTATACAAGCACTGCCTGATGCCGAGGCAGTTTGTAGTTGGCTGAGAAAGATGTGAAGTCGTTAATTTGCATCATTGATTCAGTTGCGTTGATTAAGTCAGGTCGAGTTTCCATCACGCGTGCCTACCGCCTTTGATCTGACATCAGGACAATCGATATAGATATTATAATTTATGTGCTGATTCAAATAGTAACATTAAACAGTGGTTGCTGTAATTATTTACTGTATTGAAATGTGCCTGACATTCTGGAGACCTGCCTGTGAGGTTTCGGTGACATGTGCGCACTGCGCGCCGGTCAGCCAAATTACCACTGCACAGAAAGTGAACCAGGTTGGAGCTAGCGAGCTTTCTGCGCAACTGCAGCGAAGACTTTTTCCATAAAATTGTCTCTGGGTCTTGATGAATAAGTGACACCTCCCCCTACTACGCCTCCACACCCATCTCGGCGCGCGTTCGTCTGTGCACGGTGTTGCACCTCACGAAATTACCACTGCGCGGGCTGCGCAGAGCCCAAGGTCGCAAGACTTCAGAAGGCTGCATCTGACTAAATATTGAAGATATTTCAATATTTAGATAGATGGCTAATAACTAGAGATAGCCTCGAGTTGTTATTAATCACTGATACGAACACATATTTGGTAATCTCAATGGTACCATGGCATTCGACTTGGAAAGATCAAACCCCAGACTACATGTACTTGAAAACAGGACCAAATCATCAAACTGCTAAGAATATGTGCGAGGGCCAGGGTTAGATATTCCTGGCATTGCTTGTTTTTGTTGTGATTCTGCTTTTTGCTTGTCATGTTTAAGTTCTGTGCCTGGCTCAGCCATGTTTAGGATTCTTGTGTTTAAGTGACCTCTGCCTGTCTGACCATTCCAACAGTTTATTGTTTTTGCTAATTACTAACCACACTAATCTTGTATATTTTTACTAACTTTCTAACATGCACTCGGGATTGTATAGCTGCACATACTAATTGACTAACGATCTCTCAGCAGTCGCTCAATTCTAATCTCCGCCTCCTTGCCTATCCCTAATTATCTCTGCTGCAAGTTTCTGTGGATCTCCACTTATACTTTGTGCTTTCCTTTTCTTTTATCTTGGCACTTTAGTACTCCTTAACCGGAGCTGTTGTTTTGTACTTAGGTTTGTCTTGTGATCCCTGCCTGCGTTTTGGCTACAGCCAAATTCATGTAATTTGTTTATTCCTCATGTGTCTCTCCCTGATTGTACTGTACTGTTGCTGTTGCTTTTTGCTCTGTGGGGGTCCCACCCCCCCCCCCTTCACCAATAAAACAAGCTCTACTGCACTTCCTGGTTCTCGCAATTTTTGTTTGCGTTGCTCTGTGTCCATGTGTTGTGTCTTGTCTGTCTTTTCTCTGGTTTACTTCCTTTGTTTCCCTATATTGTTTGATCAGTATTCAGCCATCAATTTAGCTCTGATAGCTGTGTATTCCTTATGGTCCATCCCTATTCAATAAAGTCTATCCTGCAGCACTCATTCCCATTGGTCAGTATAGACCAGGGCAGTACCCTCATCAAGAACTGCATTCTTCCTCATTGCGTCTCTGCTACAAACAGTTAATTTTCAATGCAAAGAACAAATTCATTGTCATAGAACAGGGGTGTTCAAAAGCAGTCAAAATTCGAATTGGTGTATAACCCTTTTGGTTAGTGGAAACTGCCAGTCACTTTTTTTTTTTATTAATAAGAGGAGGATGAATTCTGCCATTGGATGGAGGGCTAAAATTACTCAGAAGTGAGAGACCGAACATCCAAAGTGAAAAAGACATCCAAGCTGCAGTCAAGCAGCTGATCGCCCTGACACCCGTCTGCTAATGTTAATTTAATGTCCCTGTGTTTGGCTCCGGAACGGATCTCGTTGGCTGTCTTCATGATACATTGAAAAAAGAACCTAACACAGTATTATTCATAAAATGAGGTGTCATCAACCTTCGGCAGAAATTTTGGATCAGGCCAATAAAATATGGCTGAACTTAGATATCAATTATGCTTGAGGACAAGCTGATGCTGCATAGAATTCAGGAGTTTTTCTGGCTGAAAAATAGGCTTTGGAGATTCAGGGGACCTATAGCTTAGCAAAATGCCAATTTTGGTTCAATTTTTTTATTAGTAGTTTTGACGTAAGAACATGAAGTGGTCCTTCAAATAGTCCGTAATATGGAGTCGTGGTCCAAAGGAAACATTTGTCACAAACACTGTCTTCAAGGCTGGAACAACTTTGCGTGTGGTGACTTTCAATGATGGCCAACGAGGAATTGCCTCCATTCTTATGAAACTTGGCATAAAGCAGGGGCACACTCAATGAAAGGCTATCACAAAATGGACAGAAAACATGTGAAACAGAGTGAAAAACGCGGACTACAACTTGAAAAAAGAAACGAGAGCTGCCGGATAGCTCACTCGGTTAAGGCACTGCGTTGCAGTGCAGAGGTGACGATCACGTCGCGGGTTCGAGCCCCGGCGTGCCCACCGGCAGGGGTCGGCAGCTTTTTCAGAGTAGCGCACAATTGGCCATCGCGCTACAGGGTTTCAAATTGGGAAGGGACTGCCGGATTTGGGAATACAATAGTAGCTTTGTTCGTTGCTCCAGCGCCTCCTGCTGGCCAGACGGGCGCTCGTCAGGAAGACTCTGGGTTTGTTTATGTCCGGGTATCCTCCCCCCTTGTTCTGAACTTACAAGGATTCAACCAATGAGTGTATAAGACTCAGTGGTTGACAGGCACGTGCTTCAGAGGAGAGTCGTGAACTGTCTTCACTATCCTGAGTTGGCAGCAGGGGGTCGCATACGAGCAAGCTTTGTACATAGTCCACCAATTGGGCATTCCAGATTCGGGTTGGATTGGAGATGCCAAATTAAAAAAAAAAAAAAGAAACAAATAGACACTCAACAAGCAAATTAAACTAGGGAAGAAACACAGATTGAAGAAGAGGGAGTTACTCATGAGGCTGGCTGCTTTTAAGGAGGAAAAAAAATCCTAAAAACCCCTAAAGCCAAAATACTAAAAGTGGCAAAGTTTCCTGTGGTCAGACGAGTCCAAATTTGACATTCTTGTCGGAAATCATGGGCGGCGTGTCCTGTGGGCTAAATGCTCCTGTTATCAGCATTCAGTTCAAAATCCAACATCTCTGATGGTATGTGGATGTGTTAGTGCATATGGTGTTGGACACTTGCATGTTTTAAAAACCACCATGAATGCTGAAAGGTATATAAAGGTTTGAGAGCAACATATGCTCCACTCCAGAGGACATCTATTCCAGGGAAGGCCTTGTGTATTTCAGCAGGACAATGCAAAACCACATACTGCAGCAATTACAACAGCATGGCTTTGTAGTAGAAGAGTCCGTGTGCTGAACTGGCCTGCCTGCAGTCCAGATCTATCACCGATTGAGAACATTTGGCATATGACTAAAAGAAAAGTCAGTCAAAGGAGACCTAAAATTCTCAAGCAGTTGGAAGCCTGTATTGAACAAGAGTGGGATCAAATTCCAATGGCTCTCAAGAAACTCAAGAAACTTGTCTCCTCAATGCCCTGACGCCTCCACTTTGTGTTAAAAAGCAGAGGGGGATGTAACACCATGGTAAATAGGCACCTGTCCCAACTTTTTAGCAGCCATCAATTTTGAAATGAGCTCATTTTGTGGATAAAATTGTAAAATTTCTGTTTCAACATTTGCTATTTTATCTCTGTTCTATTACACCAAATTGCCCATAGGTATGAGTGTGAGAGCGAATGGTCTGTGAATGGTGTGTGCGCCCTGCAATGGATTGGCAAGCTGTTCAGGGTGGGTCCCTGCCTTTGCCCGTAGTCAGCTGGGATAGGCTCCAGCTCGCCCCGTGACCCTAGTGAGGAATAAGCGGGTATAGAAAATGGATGGATGGATCTCTGTTCTATTGTGAACTAGAAAAGCACTCAGAGAGCGCAGACCAGGTGGCAGAAAAACCCAAAAGCACAGCGATTGGAACTCCGGCCCATTGGAAAGACTTGAAATCTTGAACTTATATACAGCTGTATATCTCAGCTTTACTTTGGCCTAGAAATGCCAAAATTTAATCACCTCTTCCTTTTCCTAATACCCATCTTCTCTGAATTTCATCAAAATCCATGCATTACTTATTGAGTTCTCTTGCAAACAAACGAACAAACAGACAGACAGACAAACAAACAAACGCCAGCGATGACACAATTTCCTGCCAACTTCCTTTGGTGGAGGTAATAAAATACTGGCTGGTGTGATATGAGAGTCATTGCATTTTGATTTTATTCACAATTTACACTTTGTCCCAACTATTTCAGAATTGGGGTTGTACTTAGTAATTCATGTCACACAAAATTATCTATCCGCTTGAATTACGCCTAAAGGCTATGTGAATATTGGCATTGTCCCATGACTTTTGCTTCAAACCAGAAAGGAAAAGGATGGAATATACAGCGCCCTCAATAATTATTGGCACCCCTGGTTAAGATGTGTTCTTTAGCTTTTCATAAATTCAGTTTTTTTCTAAATAATATAGGACCACAATGAAAAAAAGAGGAAAATACAACCTTCAATTCAAGTGCATTTATTCAGTGGAAAAAAGTCCCACATTAAGAAATAATTCTTTGACATCTTATCATGTGTGCCATAATTATTAGCACCCCTGATGTTAATACTTTGTACAACCCCCTTTTGCCAACAAAACAGCACCTAATCTTCTCCTATAATGTTTCACAAGATGGGAGAATACAGAAAGAGGGATCTTCGACTATTCCTCTTTGCACAATCTCTCTAAATCATCCTCAGCAACCTCTGCACTCTCCTCTTCAGCTCACTCCACAGGTTTTCAATGGGGTTGAGGTCTGGGGACTGAGATGGCCTTGGGAGGAGCTTGATTCTGTGTCTGGCGAACCATTTCTGTGTAGACTTGGCCACTTGTTTAGAGTCATTATCTTGCTGAAAGACCCAGTGACGACCCATCTTCAGCTTTCAGGCAGAGGCCACCAGATTTTGATTTAAAATGTCCTGGTATTTCAAAGCGTTCATGATGCCATGCACCCTAACAAGGTTCCCAGGGCCTCTGGATGAGAAACAGGCCCACAGCATCACCGATCCTCCCCCATACTTCACAGTGGGCATGAGGTGCTTTTCTGCATACTCATCTTTTGTGTTCCGCCAGACCCACTTAGGGTGTTTGTTGCCAAAAAGCTCTACTGGGTCTCATCTGACCAAAGCACACGGTCCCAGTTGAAGTCCCAGTACCGCTTAGCGAACTCCAGACGTTTGCGTGTATGATTGTGAGTGAGAAAAGGTTTTCTCTGTGCATGCCTCGCAAACAGCTTGTTGGCATGTAGATAGCGCCTGATGGTTGTTTTGGAGACTTTGTGACCCCAAGATGCTACTATTTGGTGCAATGCAGTGAGCTTTGGAGAACTTTTTATTTCTCTTACCATCCCCTCCTCACTGTGCGTGGTGGCAAAATAACCTTGCGTCCTCCTCCAGGCTTGTTTACCACTGTTCCAGTTGTTTTAAACTTCTTAATGATTCCTCTGACAGTAGATATGGGCAGGTGGAGGTGAGAGGCTATTTTCTTGTAGCCATTGCCTGACTTGTGAAAGTCGACGTATCTGCCTTACTTGAATGGTGTGTTCCTTTGTCTTTCCCATATTGAAGAGTGGATAAGAGAAATGGCCTCTGTGTCACGTCATATTTATACCCCAGGGAAACAGGAAGTGATGATTTACTAATTAAATGTTCCTTGATACTCTGATCAACTTTGTGAACTATTGTAAAAATGACAGAAATACTTCAATTACATTTAATTCCTTGGAATTGTTAGGGGTGCCAATAATTGTGGAACAGGTGATTTGATGAAAAATAATTATTTCTTAGTCAGGGATTTTTTTTTCCTTAAAATTCACTTGAGTTGAAGGTTACATTTTTTCTACTATTATCATTGTGAGAGTATGCTTCTGAAATAAAAATTGAATTTATTTTAAGGCTTTTAACACATCTTAACCAGGGGAGCCAATAATTATGGAGGGCGCTGTAATTGATCAGGACCAGACTGTACCAACATATAAACTCCACATTTGGTGCTTACATTCCACTCATTTAAATTTCTTGAGCAGTGGTGGCTATTCATTAGTTTTATTCTTTGTTGTTTTCTCTACATCCGGAAAAAAAAATGGAAACTTGCAGCAAGACCATTAAGCACCTTGATTCTTGTGACAGAAGTTTGGAGTCTCTCCGTGTGGATACCATATATCAAATACTAAGGGCTTCAAAATCCAGCGCTGTGCATTTAGATAGAAGGGGTGGTCTGAATTTACCTGCTGCCAGTTTTGTTTTAGCAACCTGTCATCCAACTCCTCTTGGGAAATCTCCAAAGAGCAGCCTGGCTTATAATTGTGCTTTTCTGACTCCCTCTTCGACCACCCTGTCCACTTTAAATGACAGGAATAAAGAGAGCAGGTAATCTGGCTTGGCTTTCTCTAAATTAAACTCCTGCCCTGGCACTGAAGAGATGCATTCAGGAAGATTCCTTGCACCTTAAAATATTACCGCAGCACATCAACACCAATGTTGTATGTGTTGGTGCGAAAGTCAAGCGTTAATTGGGTTGTTTTCAGCCTTCAAGAAAAAGAAGGCTGCTGTAATGATTCGGAGGATCAAGCTGAGGTTTAATTCCGAGACGCAGTCAGTTTAAAGCAATGTATGACAAGGGTGCACGTGATCTAAAAAAAAGAAAATTCAGTCAAATATCACTTATGTAGTTATTTATCACGTAGGTGTAGAAAGTGTTTGCCTGCTGTCATTATTGGAAATTTATAGTTACAAATGGCTTTCACAAGATTTCAGCTTTGTTAAGAATTATGCCAATTAAACCAGGCACAGATCAACAGAGGATGTCAGTTGGATGATTTCATTAGCCAAAACAGCAAAATCCACAAAGGTAGCAACTTGTAGGAGGGCACAGGCAAGGGCAGTGGTGGAGAAGTCAGAGTCAGAATCAGAGGGGGCAGTTCCAAGCCATGGTCAGTAACAATCTAAGGGTCAGAAGCCATTGACTGTTGATCTAGCTGATTCGCAGTGCCCCCAGAACTGTGCTTTAGTGGGGTCTGGCTCAGTTTTGAGTATTTTGGCTAGAATACTTCAGACAGGCAGAAAAATCCAGCGAGGAATGACACAACAACTTATATTCACAAGAAACCAATCAACAAGCGGCCCAGGGGCACGATAAGAAACAGGGATGCCAGGGTATTATATGACACAAAAATTAAATGTTTAAGGAAGATGAAACGGCAAACTGACGCCAGACAGCTAGACGAGGGAAAACAGTTAGAGTAACAATTAGAACATGGCAAGCTCTTGATCAAAGGAAAGTATATTCTCAGTTTTGAAATAAGTTAATGGAAAATGGCAAAAATACTAACTATCCACAGAACTGGCCTTCGTTTTACAAGTACATCTTTAATAGTCAGCGTACAACAGACAAGCCTGACAAATATCTCCGTGAGATATCAAACCTGCATCCATAATGTTTTACTGCTGCGGAGCATAGGGTGCCTGTATCTATTGTTACTTTAAATCTGGTTGCAGACAAAAAGAAATATCAGCCTAGTACATGTTCCCATGTGGTTTTTGTGACAGCAGCTTCCCTGCAAGGCGTGGTTGCCTTAGATGCTGAAGTGTTAGGTTCAAAAATCTCAACGGGAGCAAAACCCCACAGACTATATCAGCCACTGACATACCTGTCACTCTCCTTGCTTTCTGACTAAGAATTTTTGCCATTTATACACCCATATGTGTGTCAGAGTTGAGTCCAACTGTGATCTTGTGCCTTTTTTTTTTTTTTTTTCAAAAAAACAACTTTATTGAGGTGTGTATCAAGGGTGTTTAAAGTTCTGAATGCATATCTTTCATTAAATTGCTTGTAGGCATTTTAGAAAATTCTGAAAAGATTTAAAGCTACATTACACAATAATACATGTATGTTTTTTCAGGATAATGACCCCTTGCAGAGCCCATTCTCATCCCGACACGTCATATATTGACGCGACCTGAGCAAGCCTTGATATACAAGGCGTAAGGTTGTTTTTTTCTTCCTTTATTGATGGCAGTTTAAAACGAACCCTACCCCCTAACCCTTAACCCGAACCCTAACCACAACTCTCAAAAAATGATGGCAAAGGCTTCCTTCTGCCTCGTATATATCAACGTTTCGTCAGGTAGCATCAATAAATGACGCGTCTGGGATGACTCGAATGTGTTGCCAAGCAATGTGAGACTCATCATTTGTAGGAATCTCTCCTCCAGTTTACTCCTGACCTGTGGATGATGCCTGAATTTTGTTTACAAAATTTCTTTACCAGCCCGACAACAAGCTCTTCCTTTGCCCTGTATGTCACCACTTTCCTCTTTGTTGCATTGGACTCACTGAAAACATGATATTTCACCCAGATGGTTGCCGTCTTGCAGGGCGTTGCAGTGTATGTCTCAGCCATAGATATATATAGAGAACACTAGGTTGCTGATAGGGTGCACTCAAGTGAAGCATCTGTTCTAAGAGCCTGTACACCCGGAAGTAAAATTCGCTCATTGACTCCCATTCGCCTACATTTTCGCCTACTTTAAGAAGTCATTTTCCAAAACACTTGCATGCGAGTCGGTGTTATTTTGGTATCGCTGAGCAGAGCAGCAATTTATCTCCCTAAATATGTGCTTTCCGGAGGATGGAAAGCGGCACACATTTTTATTTCATTTTATAGGTTGATTTATTATTAAATAAATTAATACAAAGTGTATATATGATAAATAATTTAATTTCTGATCAAATAAAATGATATTCTTAACACTTCTTCCTCTGTAAGATTGCTATATTGTATTTGATAAAAAATTACTGTAACACTTCCGAATTCATAACATACTTGAATTTTTGGCCCTATTAATGTTGTAATATTTCAATATATAATTACTGCATATGGGTTATTCTTTAAGTGTAAGTTAACATTTATGAAATAAAGCACATTGTTGAGTTTAAGCTTTCTATCATTATCTATTTGCATTTTATAAAATAATGTTTGAATATGCCTTTGATGCCATTAAATGCTATGTCCACAAAAATACCAAATTTAAAAAAATTTATTCTGATAAAATAAAACAGAACCTCATCTCAAATTCTGGATATGTTAGTAACAGACATCTGATCTTTCTAAAATTATCCATTTGATGTTAGTGGATGTTGTAATTTCTTTGGTATAAAATGTTTAAAATAGCACCATTTTTTTTTTCATTTTCAAGCCTTAATATTTTCTAGATTATTCATAAGAGAGGGTCAGAATTAGAATACAAAATACACTACATATCTTAGAAGCTGTATGTGCAAAACCAAATCCCCGTCTTTGACATTAGGCTTTGTACAGTCCTTCAAATATGCTACCGCAGAGCGCAGAGGAAAACTTTTGAGCAATTTTAAGCACCCAGAAATATATGATGAATTAAAGCGACACATAGTCCATATTCCTCAAGTTAGAGTAGCAGATTTTCACTCCTCAAATTCGAACGTCCTAGCTGAAATACTTTTCTAGATATAGCCATGTGAAACCCCAGAAATTGCTGTTCAAAAAGGGCCCGAACTTTGTTTAGTTATAAATAATAGTTTTATCACTAAACAATTTGGAGTGGAGAGCTAAGATTTTGGATTTCTCCTATAAGGAGGCGTATGCACCCGCTGGAATTTTTTTCACCCAAATCTGAGATGGTCAAGTGGGAAGTTTCTCTGAAATTCGGACATTTGACATGGAATGACCCACCAATCAGACAAATTCAGTGATACGTTTAGTGATAAACTTACTTAGTTTAGTGTTTAAATGTTAGAGGAAGATAGCAAAGTCACTCTTCAAGCGAATGGCAAAGTGCAACTTGCTAAGGTAGCCAGCTAATTATGGATATAGCTAGCTAGCCAGCAAGCTCCTCTTTCAATGCACTACTGTTAATTGCTGGCTAACACTGGAAAACCCAAACCACAAGATTACAAATAATATATCAAAAGTGAATCACTTTAATGCCAGAATAATATTGGCTTCCCCTTCATGTAAGAACTATTTCTTTTAGAAATTTGCATTTTAAACTAGGTTAGAGTGCCTCAGTCACTTTAACTTGTGAGGTCATGTGTGGCAGGTACCATGAATCAGTTATAATCATGCAAGAAATGAGAGGGTGAAGTTCAAAAATGTGTTGGGGTTCTCTGGCAAGCAGCTGTTCAAACTCAAATGCAGATGGAGTGACCATCTGTAGATAGCCTAAAACTTAGAAATTTGTGTAAATATGGACTTATTTCATCATGCCATGCGTTTTTCAAAAGCCTAGTTGCTAACTACACTAGCAACTTATATAGTTTGACCATATACAGTCAGTGGTTCCAAGTTACCATCTGTGCTTTTGGGAAACATACCCCAGAATACTACAGTATGGAAAGATCCTACTGAACACTGTGCTCTGCTCATCACTATTTTCTCACAGTGCTTTTGAACAGTGCAGTGTGGCGATTGACAGGATCCGCATTTGTTTGTAGATCTAAGTCAAAAAGCGGCCAAAGAAGCCATAGCGAAGGACCTGGAGGATTCTGATCAAGAGTCAGGACTTTTGAAGATCCGAGCTTAAGTGACACAAGTTATCTGATTGTCATGTGATTGATTGGATCAATTTGTCATAACCAAGACATAGAAAACTAAATTGTTTGGGTGGTAGTGAAGTGCAAAATTTTTAGGTCACCTGAGACGAGGTCTCAAGTGACCTATTTTAATCGCCTTTAGTCCGTTGTTGTCCGTTGTGCATTATGTGTCGTCTGTCGTGTGTCCGTAAACAATTTCCATTTTTGACATCTTCTCAGAACCCACTGATCCGATTTTCAATAAATTTTGCAGGAATCTTCCTAGGTCAAATATGCACCAAAATTGTGAATTATTTCTTCACATTCTTCTCTTCCTGTTTGTTTTCAAAGTTATTTTATGTCCAATGTTTATATTCATACGCATTTTACAAGACAATATAATAATCTTCACATTCCATTCTGCAGGACTTCTGCTGCCAAATTTTCTTTTACTTACCATGGTGCAGTGATATGGAATGATATAAAATACCTGACTGAAACATGTTTCACTTTAAATGCCTTTAAAAGCAAACTTAAAAATGCATTATAGTTATCATACGACCTGTGTACTTTTGTGCTTATTTTATTTCAATGTAATTATTTTTCTTTAAATTGTTAAAAAATTTTTTTTTTTTTTTTTCTCTTTAATGTATCTTGCGTGAGTGTTGGTGAGTGAGTGTACTGTGTCTGTGTGTGTGCGTGTGTGGAGGACTAAGTGAGTGTGTCTGAGTTAGATGTATGGATGTTTAACTGATGTGTGCGTGTTTGGAGAGGGGTGGTGTAGGGATTAGATTTCTTGTTTTCCTTTTTAATTGTCTTAAAGAGGAAGGTCGCTTATAAACCTTACAGGTTTTTTGACCTTTTCCTGCACATTCTCAATCTTATCATATATTGTTTTTTTTTTTTAATTTATTGTGTGTTGTAAGTGCAAATAAAATAAAATAAAAAATTTGGTTCCCATCCCCAGAGGCTCTGAGGGGCAGGGTTAAAAGTGGTCAAATTGAAATTTTACAAATCTTTTCCAGACCCAGATATGCTGGAAACCAATACTCTTCATAGATGGAAGGGGTCTTGAGGTGCTTTATCAAAATTGTGAATTTCATAGCCCCCAGGCTCCATGTTTGCTCCTGTAGAGGGGATGAATTTTACAATAGTTTATGATACTTTTGGGTGTATTTGGTTCATTTTCGAGGGGAAATGATTCAAACTTGATAGGCAGGCTGTTGGATACTTTGACAGTTTGGGCCCTGGCCCACCCCAACGGCTGAGGGGCGTGGCTAAAACGGGTCAAATTGGCCTTTTTGTACACAGTTCATTTTTGTACACAGATATGAACACAGTAATTGTATGAAGCCAGTTAATCATTGTACTTAATGCCTGTTTCAAAATATCATGCCACTTTCTTTCACAAACAAATGTATTACAAGAATATGATATTACTAAAATGTTTAAAGTAAACACAATATATGTGTTCCTTGTTTGTTTAACTGTGCATCAAATATGAAAAAAGAAAACTATGCATTAGTTTGCTTCTTTGAAATTGCATTTGAGCAATTGCAAATAAAGAAACATATTGAGCGAAATCTTAAATGCATGCTGTGGCAACATCAATTACATCAGTTTTTATGCAACTCAGGTGAGCGTTAAGGCCCATGGGCCTCTTGTCTTACAATTAAATTTATTAGTCTTGCATCTATGGGGGCATAGTAATCTATGTGAACGAAAACATAAATGTACTGGAAATTCCCGAAATTAAACATTCCTTGCCCTGTGAAGATATCTCGGTCAGACTCATTAGCAAACACAAGACAGGTTTAAACGTAGGAGTATGGTATCGACCACCAGCTTTGGACAGTACAGTCAATGAAATGCTTTTTCAGAGGATTACGCAAGCTTGTAGAGGTGGAGGGACTATTATTATGGGAGACTTAAACTATCCTGGTATCGATTGGGAAATGGTGAAAGGACGGGGTAGGGGGGAGGAAGAATTTCTAGATGTTATAAATGTAAATTTTTTGGTGCAGTATGTTCATAAACCTTCAAGAGAGAAGGCAATTTTAGACTTAGTGCTCTGTAATGACCCAGATAGAATTAGCAATGTTGAAGTACTGGAGCCACTTGGGACAAGTGATCACTCTGCTGTTAATTTTGATGTTTCATGGGCAGTTAAAAAGGTGTATTCAAAAGCAAAAATTTTCAATTTTGACAGGATGCGCTCATATCTAAGTGAAATAAAATGGGAGACACTCCTGGACTGTGAATCTGTAAATGAGATGTGGGAAAGATTTAAGGGAGTTTTACTTGATTCTCAATGCAATTTCATTCCTAAGGTGTCCAAAAGTAAGCTGAAAAAGCAGAATCCTCAGTGGATGACCACAAGTATTCCTAGGATTTTGAGGGAAAAGAGGAGTCTTTATAAGATGTACATAAAGGATAACAATGAGAACACTAAGGCTGAATACTGTAAAATGCGAGCTGTGGTCAAAAAAGAGCTGAGGAATGCTAGAAGACAGTATGAAAGACAAATTGCAGAGGGGGCAAAAACTAATCCCAAGCACTACTTTCAATACTGTAGCAGAAAAAGTAAAGTCAAAGAGCAGGTTAAGTGCTTAAAGAATAAAAACAGATCGCTGCTATATGATAACAAGGATACTGCGGATGCCTTTAACAGTTACTTTGTTGAGAATTTTACCTCAGAGGGGGTCTTTATTTGGCAAGAGGGCATGTCAAATGCTCAAGATTATTTAGCGTAAATTGGATTCGGGATAACAAAGTATTAGACAAGGTGCATAAACTAAAGGCAGATAAGGCGGTGGTTCCTGATGGCTTATAACCTAGAGTGCTCAGGGAAGTTGGTGAGATCATCTTTAAGCCGCTATCCGCCATCTTCAGATGGTCTTTAGAAACTGGGGAAATACCAAATGATTGGAAACAGGGCAATATAATACCAATGTATAAGAAAGGGGACTGTACTGAGACAGGGAATTACAGGCGAGTCAGTTTAACTTGCATTGCGTGCAAAATAATGGAATCTATCATAAAAGATGAGCTGGACTTATTTCTCGAACGTAACAGTATCTAGAGGGATAGCCAACATGGTTTCCGTAAGGGATGGTCATGCCTGACAAACCTTCTGGAATTTTTTGACGACACCAGCAAGACTTATGACCAGAGCAGGGCTTATAACGTCATGTACTTGGCTTTCCAGAAAGCATCTGATACAGACCCAAATAAGAGACTAATTTTTAAAATGAGCTCCATCGGAGTTACAGGAGGTATTCTGGAGTGGATTCAAAACTAGTTACTGGACAGGACCCCTACAAGTCAAGCTATTCTACTTGATGTATGTAAATCACCATTGATGGCTGCTGGACTTCGGTACGTTTGACCCTGGCACCCTTTTTAAAGGGTTCCAAAAGGGGTTTTATTCATGTGAAAGCCGACAATGAAATCAACTACAAGGGCTTGTGGGGTGATGATTAAGCATCATAAATTTGTCAATGCCAGGAACTTCAGCTTGAACGCTTGCAGGGACTGTGAGCCTTTAAGGAGTAAAAAATAGCCAAATATTTATGTGAAGGTTGACAAACACGTGGTTGACCTTTTCTTGAAGCTAGAAGAGCCCGCTACTTGAAAACCGAAGTGCCAGCAAGCTTGGACTGTACCAAACCCTAGCCAGCAAGACCCGTTTTAAGGGGTGAAAAAATCAAAATATTCATGCGAAGGCTGATAGACACGTGATTTACCTTTTCTTGAAGCGGGACGGTCTCCTATTCGAAAACTGAAGTGCCAGCAAGTTTTGAGTGTACCAAACCCTTCCCAGCAAGACCCTTCTTTTTAAAAGGGTGACCAATTTCAACTCGGTCATCACATAAAAAGTAACAATATCTAAATTAACCGTCTCATGCATGAATTATGATAAACAGGATTTTTTTACTAAGTAGTTTCATACATCCTTAGGGATGCAACACATCTTTATTCTATAAATGACTGCTTTTTCTCATTGCAATGACCTGCCAATGGGATTTTTTGTATGGGATGATGCAAAAGCTTCCACTAGAGTGGCCTATATGCAGCAGTTCCCAAAATATATATACATATATATTTATACAAATATACATATATAGAGATAAACCACTTTTAAACAGCTGTACACTGTAGCGACCTCCATGCATGAAAGGGTTCATTTTCAATCAGTACTGTATTTAGAACATAAAATGCCTTCATTTTTATATTGATGACATTACAGAGATGGAAAAATAAGAGCAAAATAGGGATCATAATCATAATAAGGAGGCTTACAACATTGGAACATCAAGAAACATAAATTTTATGTCCAACAATTTCTAATATACACGGTTGTGGGTGATTGTACATGATGACTGACGATAGAAAAAAGAACAGATGACATTCACAGGTCTCAGAATAGTTAAGTGGCACGACTGGCCATTCAAGTACCTTACTTACATGTAACAGGACAATCACTAAAATAATAGTTGCTCCTGACAGGGCTTGCCTATGATTATTGCATTCATTTACATGTTCTCATCAGTCTCGCTGTCATCACTGTCCCTGCAGCAGAGTGCTCACTAACAGTGGGGTGGTTGCTGGGTAATGCTCACTAACAGTGGGGTGGGCATTGGGTAATGCTCACTCGGAGTGGCTTGGGTGTTGGGTAATGCTCACTGACAGTGGGGTGGGTGTTGGGTAATGCTCACTCAGAGTGGGGTGGGTGTTGGGTAATGCTCACTAACAGTGGGGTGGGTGTTGGGTAATTCTCACTCAGACTGGGGTGGGTGTTGGGTAATGCTCACTAACAGTGGGGTGGGCATTGGGTAATGCTCACTCGGAGTGGCTTGGGTGTTGGGTAATGCTCACTAACAGTGGGGTGGGCATTGGGTAATGCTCACTCGGAGTGGCTTGGGTGTTGGGTAATGCTCACTGACAGTGGGGTGGGTGTTGGGTAATGCTCACTCAGAGTGGGGTGGGTGTTGGGTAATGCTCACTAACAGTGGGGTGGGTGGTGGGTAATTCTCACTCAGACTGGGGTGGGTGTTGGGTAATGCTCACTAACAGTGGGGTGGGCATTGGGAATGCTCACTCAGAGTGGGGTGGGTGTTGGGTAATGCTCACTAACAGTTTGGTGGGTGGTGGGTAATGCTCACTCAGACTGGGGTGGGTGTTGGGTAATGCTCACTAACAGTGGGGTGGGTGTTGGGTAATTCTCACTCAGACTGGGGTGGGTGTTGGGTAACGCTCACTAACAGTGGGGTAGGTGTTGGGTAAACCCGCCTTAATACCAATATTTTTTCTTTAGCCTTTTGTCATCATCCGGAGATATTTGGTAATTTTTTGACTTGTATTTGTTTTTTATCTATTGGTTGTGCAGTACTGTTAATGGCATGATTTGATTTGCTTTTACCTATTTTTTTCTACTTATTTATCATTTATGTTTTTATATTTGATTGTTCCAGTGTTTTAATCTTTACGTGAAGCAATTAGTCAACAATTGTGCTCGATAAATAATTTCACTTGACCTAATCCTGTTTCTTTGATGTACATCTATTTACCATGACCTGTGATGCCCACTTGCATCTACCCCCAGGGGTCTAATGCTTGCTACACCCAGACTGTCCAGATTTTCCCTCTTAGCCCACCTGACTTTTAACAAAGCCTAACCTGTCACACTGAATTTCATAACAGCCCCAGATAAACGCATATGAGACTCAATGTATTTAACTGATACCACAGTCATTGCCGGGTACAAGAGCTGGTTTGATTAACATTTTACTCACCAGCTCTTGCACTTCCTGCTCAGTGAGCTAATCTCAACCAAAAGAAACCGCAGCAAGTAACTTTAAAAACTTGCTGTATTTTGAGTTCACCCACAGTACAAATTTGAATATGTCTCATTTGAAAATTTTTGCGAGCAAAGTGAACGTTGCTCCACATCAACTCAGTCCTTTGGGGAACACAGAGTAAACAGATATGCTCTGCATTGCTGAATGAACAGAGTAGGGATGTCTCATTTGTCCTTTTCTGGATAGCATGTCAGTCTTCATTAATCAGGCAATATGAAGCATGGTAGGTGGTCTGGAATTTTCTGTTTGGCAAACTGCACTTCTGCCCAAATGAAAAGTGGTAGCAACAACCATCACTTCATGTAGAGCCATTGCATTTAAAGAACATTTTTGGTAACTTAATTTGTTCAATAAGACAGCATACACCAGCCTCAAATGAAGCAGCATTACTGTGTGAGTTTATGTCAGATTTGCAGAACACTGCAACTACGATTCATTGTTTGTATTTTACCATGATAAACAACTTCTAAACTAGTGGTGGAAATTCACCATCTTGTCTTTCGAAAATTAAACTTTAGAAAGGTATGTAATACAATGTATATTCATAATATTTTCTGGTCCTATTTGGTAATGACTTGCAGCAAAAGCAATTCTAATCAAATTGACAGGAGAGACGAGAGATTTAGAAAACATGGTCCTTAATTTTGTATCGCAAATAAATACAACGGTCTGTTTTCCTTACACATCAACTATATCCTACTACAAAACCCAAAACCAGTGAAGTTGGCACGTTATGTAAATCGTAGATAAAAACAGAATACAATGATTTGCAAATCCTTTTCAACTTATATTCAATTGAATACACTGCAAAGACAAGATGTTTAATTTTCAAACTGAGAAACTTTATTTTTTTTTTGCAAATAATCATTAACTTAGAATTTTAAGGCAGCAACACATTTCAAAAAAGTTGGCACAGGGGCCTTTTTACCACTGTTTTACATTGCCTTTCCTTTTAACGACACTCAGTAAACGTTTGAGAACTGAGGAGACCAATTTTTGAAGCTTTTCAGGTGGAACTCTTTCCCATTCTTGCTTGATGTACAGCTTAAGTTGTCCAACAGTCCGGGGTCTCTGTTGTCGTATTTTACGCTTCATAATGCGCCACACATTTTCAATGGGAGACGGGTCTGGACTACAGGCAGGCCAGTCTAGTACCCGCACTCTTTTACTATGGAGCCATGCTGTTGTAACACGCGCAGAATGTGGCTTGGCATTGTCTTGCTGCAATAAGCAGGGGCGTCCATGAAAAAGACGTTGCTTGGATGACAGCATATGTAGCTCCAAAACCTGTATGTACCTAGTTTTAACTTGCACTTGCAGATGTAGCGACAAACTGTAGTTACTGACAGTGGTTTTCTGAAGTGTTCCTGAGCCCATGTGGTGATGTCCTTTACACACTGATGTCGGTTTTTGATGCAGTACCGCCAGAGGGATCGAAGGTCACGGGCATTCAATGTTGGTTGGGCATTCAAGGCCGAAACCTCGTCGCTTACGTGCAGTGATTTCTCCAGATTCTCTGAACCTTTTGACGATATTACGGACCGTAGATGATTAAATTCCTAAATTTCTTGCAATAGCTGGTTGTGGAATGTTGTTTTTAAACTGTTCGACAATCAGCTCCCGCATTTATACACCAAGTGGTGACCCTCGCCCCATCCTTGTTTGTGAATGACTGAGCATTTCAGGGAAGCTGCTTTTATACCCAATCATGGCACCCACCTGTTCCCAATTAGACTGTTCACCAGTGGGATGTTCCAAATAAGTGTTTGATGAGCATTCCTGAACTCTCTCAGTCTTTTTTGCCACATGTGCCAGCTTTTTTGAAACATATTGCAGGCATCAAATTCCAAATGAGCTAATATTTGCAAAAAATTACAAAGTTCGAACATTAAGTAACTTGTCTTTGCAGTGTATTCAATTGAATATAGGTTGTTAAGTATTTGCAAATCATTGTATTCTGTTTTTATTTACGATTTACACAATGTGCCAACTTTACTGGTTTTGGGTTTTGTAAATCAAATTTTACAGTCTGGTGAGAAAGTAACATGCAAGGGTATATGATTTTTTTTTTTTTTTTTAGTGAAATGCTCCATGATTGTTTTATTTTGTGACAGAATTTAGGTTCACATTTCGATGTAAATTTTGATGACTAATGCACAATGCACTCATTTTTTTAGGAGCAGAATTAGATGTGAACTTCACAATAGAGAGAGAGAGAGAGAGATTGATAGATGGTATTCTTTTATGCAGGAAGGGTAGGTGATTCAAGGTGATTATTAATTGAAATTTGGAAAAGGTGCAAGGCTGCCAATGTGCACTGCTGGACTATTGATTAGGTTCCTGTGGGTGGCATAAGAAAGGGAAATATCTTGCAGCTGTGCAATTTACCACAAGATATACTCACAGCAAGGAAAGAATCATTCAAAATAACAAAATTATTCTTCTTGCTGAGACTCAAAGCAGCATTAATGGTTGGAACGTGACAGAACACTAACTTCAACAACTACTGTTCTGCGGGGACTCCTTGATGGCACATAACCACCCATTTTGAGCTGAGCAGCTTTCAGTATTTATCATACACACTCTCTGTGTGACTGAAAAGCAACTATCACTCGATGAGAGAGGACCAAGAGAGGACTGCACTTTTTCTTTTCCGAGACAAGAAACTGATGGATAGTTCAAGCTATACTTAATATTATTTTACTGATACCTCACTTTAAATTAAATGAGCCTGCATCTTCACGTAATACACTGCTATTCAAGCCCATTCTCACTCCCAAGGCGTCATTTATCATCATTTGGGCTGATGTAATGGATGTCACGATACAACAAAAAAGTAGTCTGTTCACATTGCTTTCGTGGGCATCCCCATAAACATCAACACACAGCTGACCATGTCAGTATTAGATCCCCGGCTCTTTCCCTGATGGAACTGGCGTCCTGGAGATATACTTGAAACCAAACAAGTGTCACTGGAGTGATGTCAATCAAAGCAGCTGGTTCTTGAACCACAGCTTTAAAATGTCGCAAATGTTAAACGTGAAAGTTCATAGGGATGATATCTTCTGTGACAGCAACTACAAATAAGTCTAAATGTCTTACTTTTCGGATTATTTGCACTCATTTATCTTTATGGGTTCACACGCTGATGGATGGATCAATAGAAGCTTGAATACATTGAGAATATTCGCAATTAACTCTGTAATTCTGTATTTATGAAGAACAACTTTCCGTGTAAAGAGGACAAAATGTAGCTGCCGGGTGGCTCACATGGTTAAGGCACAGCTCTGCAGTGCAGAGGTGATCACCACGTCGCGAGTTCGAGCCCTGGCGTACCCACCGGCAGGGGTCGGCAGCTTTTTCAGAGTAGCGCACAATTGGCTATCGCGCTACAGGGTTTCAAATTGGGAAGGGACTGCCGGATTTGGGTATATAATATATATATCAGCTTTGTTCGTTGCTCCAGCGCCTCCTGTTGGCCAGATGGGCGCTTGTCAGGAAGACTCCGGGTTGGTTCATGTCTGGGTATCCTCCACCCTAGTTCTGAACTTGCGAAGATTCAACCAATGAGTGTATAAGAATCAGTGGCAGACAGGCATGTGCTTCGGAGGAGAGTCGTGAACTGTCTCACTATCCTGAGTTGGCAGCAAGGGGTCGCATGCGAGCAAGCTTTGTACATAGTTCCCCAATTGGGCATTCCAGATTCGGGTGGGATTGGAGATGCCAAATTTATTTATTTAAAAAAAAAAAGAGGACAAAATGTGCGGAACCCCGTTTTTAGAAAAACATAACAATCTAGAGACCTCTATCTCTCTCCCCATTCAAATACTTGTTCTAATACGCACACATTTGTGTTCTCTCACAAATGAATTACTAAGTAAAAAACTGCCAAAATAGAAAAAACATCCTCCTGCATAATCTCTTTCTTCTCGTGCAGCTTGATCAGTGAGGCCTACTGTTAAATTTCAAGCCAGCGGTAGTTTGTTAGACTCTCTCGTGTGCGAGCTGTGTAAAAGCTGCTAGTGAACGCATATAAGAAGAAATAAAAAAATCATCATCAAATCTTCACTTTCCCGCTTCATTATGTAATTATCAGGCACTGTGTTTTCAATGTATTTTGCCCTGGCCCCCAAGAGACTGTGAGCCCTTCAGAGGGAGCCTCTGTGTCTGAGTAAAGCCAGAAACAATTCAAAAAAGGCCATTTCACAAATGCAACTGGAATTTGGTTTGATTATCATAGTGCTTGAGGAAACAAGTTAAATCAAAATCTATTGATAGGCTCCCCCCCCCCTCAACAAGGGAATTTGTTTCTGTAAAATGACGCCACAGAGTGCAGGAAAAGTGATTTTGCACAGAGATCAACTGATCTTACTTGACCACCATTATGCAGCGGCCAAATCATTTGACTTTTGTTCTGCTTGTTCCATTAGCTGAGAATATCCTGATGTCAAATATACATCTCCATTTCCAAAACAGTTGGGACGCTGTGTAAAATTATATAAAAATATAAAAAACAACGCACTGACTCCCAAATCACTTACTCCCTATATTTAATTGAAAATGGCACCAAGATAATTATCTTAGTCTAATATGAAAATTGGTTTAAAGATCTGAAACATTTAACTGCGACAAATCTGCAAAAAAAATTGGAAGTCAGGAAGGGGGCAAATACTTTTTCACAGCACTTTATAGACAAGATATATAATCTTCAATTATAGTTTTTTTTTTTTTTTTTTTGAATATTCACTCATTTTGAATTTGATGTCTGCGACACGTTCCAAAATAGCTGGGACAGGGGCATGTTTACCTTTGTGTTACAGCACCTGTTTGGGAATTGAGGATACTAATTGTAGAAGATTTGTAGGTGGAATTCTTTCTTTTTTCTTTCTTCTTACTTGAGGTACGACTTCAGTCACTCAATATACCGGGGTCTCCGTTATCGTATTTTGCAATTCATAATGCGCCACACATTTTCAATGGGAGACAGGTCTGGACTGCAGGCAGGCCAGTCTCTTACCCGCACTCTTTTACTGCGAAGCCATGCTGCTGTAACACTTGCAGAATGTGACTTGGCATTGTCTTGCTCAGATAAGCAGGGATGTCCCTGAAAAAGACATCGCTTGGATGGCAGCATATGTTGCTCCAAAACCCGTTTGTACCTGTCAGTATTAATGGCGCCTTCACAGATGTACAAATTACCCATGCCTTGGGCAATAACACATCCCCATAACGCTGGCTTTTGAACTTTGCGCTGATAACAATCTGGACGGTCCTTTTCCCCTTTAACCCTGAGGACGCAATGTCTATGTTTTCCAAAATCAATTTGAAATGCGAACTCTTCAAACCACAGCACACTTTTCCACTTTGCGACCCGAACAGCTCATCGCTACAGCACTCAGTTAACTTTGATGCGCGCGCGAAGGACTACGTCAGTTGGTTATTTCAAGAGCAACCGTGTTTTTTCCCAAGCAGGTAAAGCGCTGTGATTTTTAAAAAAATGAAGAGTACAATTGAAATGGTGTATTATTTTCAGGTAGGACCTCTTTTAGGCCGCAAAAGTACAGTGTTTCCCTGGTCCCGTTCACAACAGTGTATTGTCTGAATTTCCACCCAGCACTAAGCGCTGGTGCAGCTACCAGGAGGAGCACGCTGTTACTGAACTCGATCACTGGCACCCTCGGATCAGTTATTGAGTGGTCACAAACAAGCAGACCTCGAACGCGGTTTTGAATATGGGGAAGTTCACTCCACTCCCTGTTTTTCAAGAGCTGCATGAATTAAACTCCTCAGCTAAGCCTGATGTGCAAACTGGTCAGTATCCTTGCCCATAGTATCGATCCAGCAGTTTAAAAAAAATGATATCTTGACACAGAAAAAATCGTTATCCTCTGTTGCAGCAAGTTAAGCCACAGTGAGCCAACAGTATTCCAATTAATGGTTCAGAAAGATCAGTTTTCTGAGGCAAAAAATTCGACATGGTATTAATTCTCTCACATTCTACTGTCAATTACAGTCCTCACATACAAAAAATTTGTAGTTCTCTACCGTGGATTTACGTGTGATTCCTTCATTGACAAATTCAGCGCTTCCTAATATCCACCCGAGTACTGGCGTAGATAGCCAATCACTCAATCATACACTCAGGCTCTTCTGCGTAATTGTAGAGTTACACTTCATGCCTTCGTGAAGCTACCCTGGTAACAATGTATTGATTGGCTTGTTTCTTATCCAATTCTCGAGTGTTTTAATATTTTAGAGGAAGTGAAACACATTGATTGGACAAACACAGAGCATACAAACCTATGCGTATCAGCAGGCTCGGTTGTATCCTGTCTCCGTTGTGCACATTACGCGGCTGAAATAGACGTGATTTATAGAAAAGGCTTGCAAAACTGGTATTGAAGTGTTCAGTTACATTTACAGGATTTAAATGAGATAAGGATATGTTCAATTGGAATTATTTAGAATGAAACAGCACCGAAGGGTTCCTGCTACTGGATACATCGGTCTCTAGAGGAGGGATTCATGAAAAAGGTGAGGCTGCTACTTCTGCTTTTTTTTTTTTTTTTTTGGAATGTATACCGTACTCAACAAAGTGGAATTTCGTGGTTTTTTTACTGTTTAAAATGCGAACTGCCCGCGCATTTGGGTGGACCCCCTGGTACGTTCATTGCACGGTTCTGTTGAATCCAGGGAGGCAATAAATTGTTTGATATTCCCATGAAAGTGGAGTGTCTGTTCTGTTAAAATAAGGTATATTTCAGAATTCCGATATTACTGAGTTAGTGAGTAGTACTTGTTCCTTATAAGTGTTGAAATGAGTTTGTGAGCTTAGAAGAGGGGGCTGGTAGCTTCCCTTGCAGGGTGAATGTTCTGACCGTTTAATAAGCAGTTTATATAAGGCGTGTTTGTGCTGGCTTGGGGACTTTGAATAAAAATGGCCAAAACTCTAAACTTTGATATGGAGAAAAGGCATGTTTTGTGTTTGGAGAGGTTACTGGTGACCACTGATGTTCAACTGCACTGATATTGATAAATTCATCCTAAACTCAACCAGAAAATCATTTGTTCATATTAAATTTTATGCCTTAAAACTTTATTTGTGTTAAATACATGATTTTTTTATGATTTGACAGAACTTCATTTTGAGACTTTGGGGAGACACTTGGATAGCTGTATAATTTGGCTAATAGCATGTAGGTAATCTAGAATGTAATGTTGAAGATGAAATGTACTTGTGGTCAAGGAGTTTATGATTCCAGAAATGTATAGTTTTAAGCCCCAGCAGTTTTTCAATCCTCAGAATTATTAATTTTTTTTGCAGTTTCAATGGTGAATTCTCATGAAGATTTTTTATGTTTGCAGCTCATTTTCTCTACCAAAATCATAAAAATAAACTGAAATACAATGTAATTCTTAATGCTGTAAGTGTCTTTTCTGAGTTGAGCCACATTTTTCCTCTTTATGAAGCTTAAATCTTGAATTAAAGCATTAAATTGGGCAACCCATAAATAGCCAAATATGGCTTCTGCACAAAAGGGTTAAGCAATATCACACGAGAGGGCTGTTGTGATGAATATCAGCACTGGTGTACTTTGGTCGTAGGCACGAGGGTGAGCGCAAGTACCGTTTGACGCCGTCTACATGAGCAAAACATGCATGCACACGGCTCCTACAGAAAACCCATTTTTTGCCCATCAACAAGAGTATGAACTCTTCCCTTCTGACTGTGGGCACCTGCCTCTGCCTAATTTTTTGGCACTTTATTTTCCTGTTTCTCTCTGAGAATGGAAAACAGGGACTGTCGCTGACCGACTACGGTAAGGGCAGCCATGCGTAAATGGGCAGGAACTGGGTTTTCTGTAGAGTTCATGTGCACACGTGTTGCTCACACGGACGGCGTCAAACGGTACTTGCATTCACCCTAAATCGTCTCGGACCCCTCATCTCATGATCAGTTTTGGTTGCTCTCCGGAATCTGTCACGTACAGGGTGTGACCAGATGTGGCGCACTTGAGCTCCCATCGTCACACGTGGCTGCCCGAAGTGGGGTCGGTCAGTGACACTGCCTGTGTTCCATTCTCAGATAGACAGCGGATTGTCGAACAATGACAGTCCAAATGGCAAACCACCTGTCTGCGACTGAGATCTGCCCGTAACATGCCAAAGGCTCTTTTTCTCTCTGCTGTGTCACAAGCCGTACTATTTTCTTGATGCAGTAACATTTTTTGTTGGCTTTATGTAGGCTATCGACTACACCAAAAGGAACAAGTCAAGTGTCACTGCACATATCACGAACAGCTCAATGTTTGTTATTACTGAAGTGCTTGGTGCGTGCACATGGTGCGCGTCAGGATTACAATACCACGCGCTTTTCTTTATTTCCTCTCGTGCCTCACAGGAAAAGCAGTAAAAATCAATCGATTCTTCAATTTGCCGCAAATACAGTACATACTTCACCTGTGCCTTTTTAATGACGCTGACTAAACAACAAACAGAAATGTAAGAGAGTCAAAATATGAAATCAGGAGAAGATGTGCTTTAAGGATGTGATTAAAGAATAGTACTATAGCTTTTAGGATTTCACATTAGACATGATTTAAAATCAATTCTCAACATTAAGAATATAGTTTTTCAGTCATAAGGTAGAATAGATGGCCTGAACTATAACCTTCTTATTTGGATATGTAATATTCCCCATGCTGATTTAGGTGCATGCAGTTATGTAAAAGTCGTGGATCTGATGCTGCCCTCAGATTGTGTTCTCAGATTTTCTCACTCTGTTTCATTTAATTTCTCTCCATCACTCTCCCGCTCATATCCTCTCACAGTCGCTCACACTTTCGCGATCGCTTTAACTGCCTCTGGAAAAACAGTGCCATTCCTTCTCAAAACTCAAAAAAAAAAATCTGCCAAACAGGACAGCCTACATTTTCTTCACCACCTAGAATCACGAGATCAGTTCCTCTCCCTTTTCCTTTTTTGGTGTGACTCGTTCCACGCTCTCTCAGCAGGCCTCATGAAATCTGCTGCAAGGCCTTCAAGCAGAGGTCATCAAGAAAAACATGAAAGGCCAACATCCCTTCCCCACATCAAAGCAGCACACAAGGAACAGCAGGCACCACATCCCACATGTAGACTCCTGCCTCCACGTCCACCACGCCTTTAATCATTTTAAACTGATCCTCACTCCAGCACAAAGACCTGCAACTGCATGCTGTGCTACTTTTCATTTAGCCAGACCACACCACGATTGGACAGTAAAAGCAGAACCTAATGACTTATATTTTATTTGGTTATTCCAAACCTGCCAAGAAGCATGACATACTATGATTGTAATTGAAGCTTGCAGTGCCTATTTATGTCTATACTCATGTAGTTGTGGAAGGCCACAAGTGGTAGCTCAGCTTTAAAAAAAAGAACAGATTTTTTAATGGATATTCTGTTAAAATGGGGAAACCAAGGTCACTAAGACCACTGGTGTTTTGAGTGACCATTGATTTCGGTTTCACTTATACTGCAAAAGGTCCATTTGCATTGGCATCTCCCTTCTTCAATTCCCTGAAGGTTTTGTGCTTATTTAGATTTCCTGTAAAGACAGATTGAAATGGCGACAGCCTAGCACTCAAATGCCATTGATGTATCTCCCCATCACTAAGCGGCTCCCCTGAGACCCCCACCATGGTACTGTCGCTGGCCTCCACATTATAAATAAAACAGAAATAGAATATCCACAGAGAGGAGGTCAGAGGGGGGGGGGGACCCTCTTCTATCCTTTGCGGAGCCAGAGCAGCTCATCATGGATTTATAAAAAAAAACACTGATATAATTCAAATGCCAAAGAGCCTGTCAATGCTCTGTAGCACAAATGTGAATTTAAATGCTTTAACATAATTATGCACTTCCATACACGCCATATAAACAGCCAAAATAAAACAGGAAAGACATTTACAAGATGACCAATATCACCGCTTATTACGAAGCAATGCAGAGTGAGCATTACAATTAATTTGACAGTGATATAGTTTTAATTTTTGTTGTGTTGGCAAAGTAAATCTTTTTTACCTTCAGCAATGAAGTGACATTTTTTTGAAGATGGCTGCAGTACAGGCCTTCCAGAGCATCGTCGAGGAAGATACTCACTTCAAGGAGTACTTTTTTCACACTGTGTTAAAAGGGTACTCCACCCAAAACATGGTTTGGGCTCATTCATGTTAATTTTTTTTTTGAGTTCATTAACTCCTTCAGTTCTGCAAGCTGTCCTTTCTATTGTAGGTTGTCATGTGATAGCCTGTCAGCAGCTTTCATGCAAGCGGATTGACTCCAGCGGCCGTATCATTACTGTTATCATCAAACATGACTTTAGCATTCTAAGCAAAGGAATCATATGAATTATATTTATACAAACAAAGTGTGTTATTTACCTGGTTGCTTTTTATTATGTCTGTTGATTCAAGTTTCAAAAGCACAAAAAATATTGGAAGCTGTCTTGATTTTACTTGCCAGTGCAACAACCTGAGCGCAAGTCATTCGCATTCGAGTGAGTGACCAGCATTCTACAATAAATTTATATCGTAAGGACAGTTTTCAAAACTTTTCGGGGGAGCTTACCCATAAAATTAATGGAAATGAGTTCAAGTTGTGGAATAACTCTTTAAACTGTTCTCTATGTTTGAAAAATGGGGGTAGTATGTTCAAGAGGTGCAGTTGTTTCCATTCGATTCATCTGATTTGGATAAGAACGGCCTCAAATTAAAACTGACAGTCAGCACTAAAACATCATTGTCTTTGTATCCTTTCAAAGTGCAGGAGCACAGAACAAATTAAAACATGTCTCTGTCCAATGAATTACTTTGCTCACTGTATTTGATATTCCAAGAGTGTTAGTCCTCCAGCAATATAATTTCCCCATTTTTGAGCATAAAGCTATCATTACCATTCAAATAATTTCATACATCCTCTGATGTTCCTTTTTTTTTTTTTTTGTTTTATCTCAGCCGTACATAAATTTAGCAGGCAATGAAAAAATAAATAAATCTCATGAGTCATGATTTGGTGTAATAAATCGCAAACATGCATCACTAGATGACATGGTTGCAATTTCAGAGGATTTCAGATCAACAGTGGGCCGTGGTAACACAGGAAATGCAGAACTCGTGTTTTTCTCAGGTATGCAGGTAATCCGTCTTGGTTTGGAAATTCCTGATTAGAATGGGCAGGTCTTTCTACACTGTCTCAGCCAAAGGGACTACAATCCATCATTCGCAACCGAGGAGAGAAGATGAAGCCGCGATTCTCGTTTTGCAAGGCAGCAATGATGTAGCGCTAAAGCAGGGCACTGTAAACTAGTAGAAGGGACACTCAGGGAGACTTTCTGGCCTTCTTTGATGCCTTGACCTCAGCATTATTGAACATTTGTGGTAGATAACACTCTTGTCGGGTGCGGTCCTCAAGATTAATATCAGAAGTACGTGGGACTTATCGATGAAAAGTGATCTGTTGTAAACCCCAGCGATATAAAAAAAGTTACCCCAGAGAAATTTTCCTGTCACCAGCTTCTATATTGATATGTTGCAATTAAATCAGAAAAAAACTATACAGCAGTTCGAGGTGAGCCATATGAAAGCAAATGTGAGAACACGTGTGCACGTTGCAAAAACTTTAGCTGTCCTGAGAGAACTCTTTTTCTAGATATATGACCTACATAGGATGCATTTTATCTGCCCCGGGGAATTGTGAAATACTATTTCTCTGAAGCCAATGAGCCCTTTCACTGTCTGGGAGAAGACGTATTTGTCACACTCCACAGTATTTATACCCATGGAATATGGATAATGCAAGCCTTGTTGGTCAATGTAAGGGCACGCTGAATTGCGTTACCAAAATTTCAATTAATTTTGCAAAACATGCATGCTCAGGCGACTGCAAAAGATTAATTAGACAAAAGTTTATATGGGATCCTACAGTTGTGGTATGTCTATCTGTTTGCCACTGGTTACTGTTGTTCTAACAATTCAAAATATGGGTACAATGAAAACAAAAGGGAGTACCTGCCTTGATGAAGAGACAACTCTTCATCGTTGCATGCCATATAACAGGCTTAGTAATTGGGTTATACGGCTCTGCATCCGCACCTGAGTAAAGAAACTTGTACTCGCTGCCCAACAGGGGGATGCATCCAGTCAACAACCTCCTCCTAGAAGCCCAGTGCTCCGCTGCTTGTCTCTATATTGGGTGCACTGACCTACTGCAGTAAAGTTAGTGTCAAATCAGGATATTTGGTCTTCAAACTTCAATGGGTCACCATCAAAACGCTGAAATACAACAAATTAAATATGGAACTGTGTCAATTCAGACAGTACAATACAGCCTCTTTTTTTTTCTCTGAAGTTCATGCGTTTGGTGAACTAAAAATTGAGCAACGCGTCCGTTCAGACAGGCAACGGAGTCGCGCCTTTAACTTAAATCCCCTGGGTAATGGCCCATCTGGCACAGCTGATCGCTCAGCCCAAGCTGTTCAGCATAACCAGCCATTGGTTGGCTCGGGGCCTAGCTGACTGCCTCGGTTGATTGCACGGCCCAAGCTGTCTTGCCTAGCTTACTCACTGGTTGAGGTAAGTGCATCTGATTGTGGCTGATTGCCAGACCTGATTGTGCAGGCTAGCTAACTACCCAAGCTTCCCAATTGGATGAGAGCAAGTACAGCGCTTTACTAAAAGCTAGCTGCTGCCTTCCACTCCTAAGCCTTTCGCTGCCAGCACTTTTGAAAAGATTATCGTGAGACCACTTATGCAATAGGATTACTGAGTTTACTCACCCTGCTCGCCATGTCTAAGCCATCCAGCGAGGATGTGAAGTAGGCCGGAAGTTCAGTCTCTACGCCACCAGCTGCACCCGATGCCCTAAGTAACGGTGTTTCCAATCGTCGAAGACCACGTATTGGAAGCACAATCCCAAGGAAGGCAACAGAAAAGCATAAGCTCTGCAGCCCTCATGGCACTTCACCGCCCTCCAAGAAAACGCGCCCCTCCAAAGTGCCTGCCGCTGTCATGGGAGACGTCCAATTCCTGCCCCTGCTAGGCGCCATCCAGGTATCACTCTCCAATATGGATTCCAGGATCAAGTCCCTGGAAATTCCTTATGATAATCTGCCATCAACGTCAGCTGCGGCTCTGGCATCTACTCCCCCGGGTCCAGTCACAGCTGCTTCTCCTGATCCTCCTGCTGCTACTGCTGCTGCTGTGCCTGCCCCTCCTGCCGCTGCTGCTCCAGAACCTGCTATAGCTCCTGCTCCTGTGCCGGGTCCTCCTGCTCCAGCGCTTGCTATTTCCCCGGATCTCGCCATTTCTACTGGCCATCGACCGGCCCCGTTTTCAGGGCCGGTGCCTCCTCCTCCAGCAACTGGCATCCACAAGACGGATGAACCCGATGCCAACAAAACCGGAAGCCTCCTCCTCCAGCGGAGAACGCTGGGGTCAGCCGTTCCTCTGTGTTACCAGGATGCCTTTCTTCCCCCCGGCAGCCGTGATATCTACACAACTGTAAAGACTTATTAAAATTCTGCTATGTTCCGATACTCATGATAGCGCGTTGTGGATTGTAGAGACGTTACAGGTACACCTAAAGATAGCGACCCCCGTCTCTCAAAGCCGCTCACCTTAGCAGTGTTCATTGTGGCTTTTGTCATATTTAGCGATGTCATCTACGAGGTTTACCCTGGTCGTAGAGCCGAACTGGACATCAATTTAGCTATTATAGCAGATCTGGCCATGTCCTATGGTGGGACTTTGTTTTATGATTATAATCTGTCTTTTTCCGCCAAAGCTGCGATGTTCATCCAACGATTTAATCAGGGACTGGACTGGTCAGTAGCAGATCTAGCCCTGATGAGCCATCATCTCATGGGCCATCAAGTGCTGGCCTGTTCACTCTGCGGCTCTTTCATTCATTCTACTCACCTCTGCCCAAGTCTGTCTTGGAACCAAATCCGGCCCAGTCATCAGGGCCGCTTCAGGTGACACTCCCGGTTACTTCGTTCTGCTATAATTATAGTAAAAATATTTGCAGATTTCGTAATTGTACATTTATTGATGCGTGCAGCTTTCGCGGAGACGGGCGCCCAAAATCTCAGTGTCCCAGGCGTGCCCATCCTCCAAAGAGGAAATAAAACCGTCTACTCCCATCATACTCCCATCGTCTAATCCAGAGTTGGGGAAGGCTCTCAAGAAACATCCAAATCGTTGTTTTGTCGATTATTTACTGATTAGCTTGGTGCAGGGGGTTCATGGCTGGTTTGATCTGGTTACCTAAAATGTCCTTCACTTGTAAAAATTTGCTTTAAAGGAGCCAGAAGTGGTAGATGCACTGCCAGCCAAAGAGGTTCAAAAAGGTTTTATGATGGGTCCCCATAAAAAAATCGCACTTCCCAGTCACCCACATCAACCCCATTGGGATAGAGACACGGCAATACTCCGGGAAAATCATTTAATCACTGACCTATCAGCCCCCCATCATGACGGCGCTTGAAGCATAAACAGTGTTATACCTTTGGAAAACTTCTCTTTGTGTTATATTACAGTAGATAATGCTATTAAGTTGATTAAACAAGCTGGAAGGGGTGCTTGGCAAGCAAAAGCTGATATTTCAGACGCCTTTAAGGTTATGCCTCTGCACCGTTCGCAGTGGCATCGGTTTCGTGTGAAATGGCGAGAACTTTAATTACTCCGTGAGACTCATGCTCGGGTGTCATAGCAGCCCCATTATATTTGACACTCTCTCGAAGGCCCACTACTGCTTAATAATTGTAAATTACCTTTTTTTCTCCATCAACTTGATGAATTTCTCCTCTTTAATTATCCTTACGCCATTCCAAATGAATGTATCAGCTCCTTATAACAGACGTTTAAAATTTTAGGTGTTCCTTTATCAGAGGAAAAAACCTTAGGCCCTGATAAATGTTTAGAGCTTCTTGGGATTGATTTGGATAGCAATCTCATGCAAGTATCCTTGCCTTTCGAGAAATTGGAGAGTATCAGAGAATGCATGAGGCAAGCCTGCTCCTCCTCCGGCATGTCAAAAAGAGAATTGCTTTCCTTGCTTGGTCTTCATAACTTCGCAATGCAGGTCATTCCTCAGGGGTGTTCGTTCGCGTCTTGACTTCAGGATTTGGCGAAATCTGCAGAGAAACTTCAAGATCAGGTAAAATTTGATGTTGGTTGTAAATCCGAGATTCATTTTTGGTCCTATTTATATGATATTTGGAAATTTCTTTCTTTTACGGAGACGAGTTGGAATCCTCTGCTGACGTTAATTTGTATACGGATGCGGCTCCATCTGTCGCTTTCACAGGATATTTTAGCACCAGTGGTTCGCAGAGTAATGGCCAATTGAGTTATCTTCTCCGCCCTCTAATACTTTTTCCAAAGCCCTGATGGAACTTTATCCTGTTGTTGTGGCTTGTCCATTGAGGGGAAAATTGTGGTTCCAGAAAAGTATTTTGTTCCTTTGCAAAAATGAAGCCACTGTTAAAATAATTAACAAAGGATGGTCATCTGTCCCTTTTATTAACTGATTTGTGAGGAGGCTTACATGGTCTGCAGTTCAGGGCAATTTTATCATTCAAGGTCCGCTGATCCCAGGTCAGATAATGAAATAGCTGACTCTCTATCCCGTTTTGATTTTCAGAAATTCTGCAAACTTTGCCAGGGAGCGGAACCTTTCAGCCAGACCTGCCCTCCGTTTGCCCAGACAGTGTTAATACTGGAGAACTGGACCTAATATATCTCTCCTCTGCCACACAATACTGTATATAAGATCTAGCTTATCAAAAATACACAGTAAAAATGTATGATTCTGTATGGTCTCAGTTTTCCTCTATCTGCTCAAATTTCCCCATAGCAGTATTTCCAGTCAACTATTCCATGGTATGTGCCTTTATTGTCCATTGCTTTGAGTCCCGTAAGCTTCAGGTATCGTCCATCAAAGGTGCAATCGCAGGCATTCAGTTCCACCTACATTCTCTGGACCTTCCACCGCCAGCCTGCTCAGATACCCAGCTATCCGACTTCTCCTAAATGGTCTTTAGAAAACCAAGCCTCAAGGCAATGATCGTCCTCTCCCTTTCACTCTCCCACTTCTTAAAACTTTAATCACTCAGTTGAGAGGGGGGTGTTTTGAGCTCAAAACTGATTTAATGTTAGAAAGTGTGTTGCTCACTGCATTTTACGGGTTTCTTAGAGGGGGGGATTCAGTACACGCTCAGGAGATTTCAATCCTTCCCACAATTTCACCATCTCTGATATCACTATTCACCCTCACCATTTTTCTTTATTTCTTAAACATTCCAAAACTGATAGAGATTTGATTGGTACATCTATCCACATCTCAGAAACCAATTCCTCTTTTTGTCCTCTCTCCTCCTTGACTCGTTACTTGGGAAGCCGACCCAATGCCAGCCAGCAAGAGCCTCCATTTGCAACCAATGAGGAGAAGCCCAAATCCAGGGCCTGGTTTGCATCTCGCCTTTGTCTCCTGTGCCAGTACTGTGGACTTTCCCCAGACCGCCCCACTCACTGCGCATTGGAGCAGCGACAACTGTGTCTACTACTGCTCCAGTGCAAACCCTGAAAGCTATGGGTCAGTGCTCCTCAAATGCCTATATTCGTTATTTATGCCCTGATGCTCAAGCCATTCTTGAGGCTCAGAGAATTATGGCTGGCTTTAAATAAACAAGCATTTAACTGGCAACCCTTGAATTGTAGTCATGCTTCCCCTTAGTCGTTTTTCTACGGCTAAAGGTTGCCAGAGTGGTTATCTGGGGGGAGAAGTATTTTTCTCTATTTCTGACATTTAGTTGTTCGACCTAGTTTAAAGATTACTTTGAACCTCCAGTTGACTGGAGGTTAGCCGGTATGGTTATTTTGGGCGGGTTTCATTTGCTGCTCTCCCTGCCTTGGGGCATTACATGTGTGCATATGGAAGGGCAGGGAGCTCCAGAACAGAACTGTACCCAAATACATTAATTCCAATTCTAAATTAATTTTCTTGGTTGACAAAGTCGTCCTGAAATTAAATTGATCTCAATGGGAACCCACGACTTTAGGGACCATCAAGAAAGCACAGTGACCAGAAATGTAGGAGACTCAAAATGTGAAATCAAGGAGTATACACACTCTAACCGTACAATGGTCTGATTAAAGAATAGTACTATAGCTTTTAGGATTTCACATTACACATGATTTGAAATAATAATAATTCAATAAAAAGATGATATTTTTTCAGTCATAAGGTGGAATAGATGGCCTGAACTATAACCTTTTTACTGGGATATTTAATATGGATTTACTCAGATTTGATTTTTTCAGAAAAAAAAGACGCTTTTCAAATGTGCAAATGGACTTCGCTGAAGTCACCAACATGCTTTCTGTTTTTCACCGTTGACAGCATTGCATCTTTTAAATTGAGAAATGTTCATTCAGTGGTTTTCCCTTGTTGCCCCCAAAACATTCCCCACCATGTTGCTGTTGATTTGCAGGGCATCCTGGGAGATTTCTCCTACCCTCTGTCTGGATTGTGCCTTAGAAAAGCCTCCATTTGTGGGGCCATAAAGTCCTAGTACTTCGCCCTTCTGCTCCATCTCAACAAGAATGGACACAAACTCCTACCCATGAACGGGCAGAATAGAGGGTTAGGGCTAAATGTTCGGGGTAAGGAGTGAATCAGGATTGGCCCCAAATTCCAATATTAGAGGTTCTGACCCATACCAAAACTGTCAGATCTCTATTATATTGCTCTGTTTAATTTTGAAGAATATTTGCAAATAAATTAATTGCGTGTCTTTTAATCGCAATCCAAAAACAAATTCCGCAACTCAGAGTCCCACCTACGACTGATAGTGCAACTTTTAGAACTCTTTAGAGAAGAGGTCTATACATGCACTCAGAGAACTGGATTCACATCCGAGTAACTTCTACTGACTCAGTGTAGCATGACATTAATATCCCTTGATTATTCACGCAGATGGCAGCATAGCCTAGTGGTATTTGGCTTGACTGGTTACTACTGGTTTTTAGAAGTGAGGTTGGGAAAAATACTGTGCTGTTGGGCCCTTAAGGAAGAATACCACTTAGGAGATTTCTTTTTTGCCCTCCCAACTACAGGTCTTCGGAAAAATCCAACAGCACGAAAACTCGAGGTTCCAACCCGACCCGGCTCGGGTTTTGGGTCCATTCACAAGAAGTGACTCCCAGGCCGGGTCGGAACTGGGAGAGTTTGTCTTGGGTCTCGGGTCTCTTATAGTGAAAGGCCGGGTTGTGTAGTACCTGAGAGAACCCGGCGATTGGCGGTCACAGCTTTCAATCATCCCGCCCTCCCCTTTTCCCCCCTTCCGTCTAATGCTGCGAGCTGCCTGTGTGATTTTAGTAAGGAAGTTAAAACAACTACATGATACAGTCAACGACAAAAAAAGAAGGCAGTGGATATTTTGCAGTCGGACGGCGTTGTTTGCGTTTCGCTATTTAACCAGCACTTCTGGTGGACATGCGCATCATGTCCATCATCAAAATTCATCGTGTTTTCTCGTCTTAGATCACTTTCAAAGTCAATGCAATCATGCGAAAAATTCCTTTCACTTTTGGTGTAAAAGCAGCCTTACTCCTACTTCTGACAGAACTATGAAGATTTCTTATCCCGTGCAAATAGGCCATTCAAGCTATTTGACGTTAACCGCCGTGGGTCAAGAGGAACTAGCTACGTTTCCATCTAAAAATGATACGAATCTTTGGGAAATGCGCATATAAGAAATGTGAATCATGCGTGTTTCCATTAAATGTGTGAGGGGGGAAAAAGCGTGAAAACTACAGCAAGAACTCAAGCAAGTTAGAAGATTACCTGACCGTAGAACCAGAACATATAATTGGAGTAAAGGAAAAAAGGCAAATTTCTTCATCCAAAACTTCAGGGCGATGCGTCCAAAATATTTTTTGCCAGTTAATTTAGTTACCGGTATACAATTTGCATCAATCTGTAGCTAAGCCCCCTTAAACGTTTTTCTCGTCGAATCTCAATGTAATTTTTTTCTTTTAAATTTTCGCATGCCGTTGTCTCTTTTTGCAGCACGTATGGAAGATATTCCTTCGGTAGTTGAGATTTAATTGGAGACTAACTTGGCCCGTTCCCTTGTTCTCAGAACCTCGGCCATCTTTCATGCATTTAAACTTGCATATTGATACCGAAGTTTGTCTTTCGCGGCTTCATCAACGATAAACTTCTTGAATATTTTCTGAGCACCTTCGATTGTGCGGCGCCAGAACAGTATAAACGGCTCTTTTTCAGAGACTTATTTGCTATTTCAACATCTGAAAACGAATCGGACTCATCTCCAATGGAGAGAGCCATACTCCCGAAGTAAACGTCAGACTGTCCGGTCAAGATGAAGTATTAACCCCAAGTGCGCATGTCCACAGGAAGTGCCGGTTAAATAGCGAAACGCAAACATAGCTGTCAGACGGCAAAATATCTACTGTGGTTTGGTTAATGGTCCAAAATGGTTAAACAATAGCACAATGGAAACTCCAAAATTATAACGTTAATTTAACAAAAGAAGATATGTTATACTGACCGGTGGATTAGCGTTAGTAATGTCTAAGGAGAAGGATTATGGTACATGGCCATCTAAACAAGAAAATGGCAATGTGGATTTATTTTTGTTTACATCACATTATGGCCAGGGGGGCTGGCAGTGCCCGCAGCAGGAACCAGGTGGAAGAAGACTACTTTCGGTAAGAAACAGAAAGTAATAAAAACAAGTCTTATTTAACGCTAGACAACTTGTATTAAATCATCAAGCAACTCGGGCATTTAGGGTCCATGGGTTTTATAAGATTTGGGGCTGGTATGTCACGGTTCTATTCGGAGCAGGATACGACATATCTCGGTGCCGCTCGGGTTCAGAACTCAGATTTATAGTAACTCGGGGCCAGTCGGCTCTGGGTACAATTTTCACGGGTCCGTTTGGGTTCGGGTCCGTCAAATTGGACCTCCGAAGACCTCTACTCCCAACCAAACATCAGAAACATGTTTTCAATAACTAATGCCTGTTCAATAAACGTACACAAATATTCTGAAATAAAATAAACATGATTGCCGGTATTGTACAGCACAATTTTCACACAATCTGATATTATTATGTGGTTCTGGGATCAAAAAAATAACGCTTGTCCAGTAGTTATACTCATGTCCACCAATGACTAGAGCTTTGCTTTGATGAAATCATGGAAACAGAAAGTACTCAAAGTCTTTACAAGTGCACATTGCACGCAGCAAGTACCTTCAGCCAGCAGTTTCAGATAGATTAGTACCCAAAGGTAAGCAATGTAGGAATGATGAGGAAATTACACAAAATTAAGAAGGCAAAAACTATTTTTGGTTTTCTTGATAACATAAGTATGCATAAGTATTTTGTTGTTTATAATGGAACAGTTCATCCCACTTTATCGCCTCCTTCAATCCCCATCTATTGAGTATGTGTATTCTTCCCACCCCTGTCTGTCCTCTTTCCAGGTCAAGGTGGGGAGAGGATGGAGCGGGGATTTAGATCATCTCGGTCTTTCTTAGGTTGAGCTTCAGGTGGTGGTTGTCCATCCAGCTCTGGATGTCCCGCAGGCAAGCAAAGATGTGAGTGGAAACCTGTGCATCAGAAAGGGGAAAAGAGAGAAAGAGTTGTGTGCCATCAACATAAAAGTGATAAGATATGCCATGAGCAGAAATGACAGGGTCAAAAGACTAGATAGAGAAGGATAAGAGGAGTGGACTGAGCCTTGGGGTACGCCTGTGGTAAGGGAGCGAGGTGTCGACTGCACCAGCCAAGGCAACCTGGAAGGAGAAACCAAAGAGGTACGACTTCATCCAGTTGACCAGTTGACGGCTGTACCGCAGATCCCCAAAGTGGTTATCACCCTGGGAAAAGCCACTCTATCCCCATTGCTACCTGCGAAGAACCTTAGCATGCTGTTCGACGATAGGCTCTCCTCTGCTGTGAACATCGCAGCAGTGACCCAGGCCTGCAGGTTCTTCCTCTACTACATCCGGAAGATCCGCCCCTTCCTCACCAGCTACTCAACTCAGCTTCTGGTCCAAGCGTTGATCCTCTCCTGCCTGGACTGCTGCAACTCCCTCCTCGCCGGCATCCTAGCTTCTGCCATCAGACCCCTGCAGCTCATCCAGAACGCTGCAGCTGGCCTGGTCCACAACCTCCCTCGGCACTCCCATGTCACCCCCCTGCTGACGAACCTTCACTGACTTCCTGTTGTGGCTCACATCAATTTCAAGACATTAGTGCTGGCTTATCAGACAGTCAAAGGAACAGCTCCAGCATACATCCAGAAACTGGTTAGACCATGCACGCCTACTAGAGCACTGCGCTCTGCCACTTCTGGTTGCTTGGCTCCACCTCCTCTCCACTCCTGCTCATCCCGCTCAAGACTGCTGTCTGTCCTGGCTCCCCGTTGGTTGAATGATCTTCCTGTCGAGGCAGAACATCAGAGTCTTCAAGTGCACCTTCAAGTGCAGCCTGAAAACCCAGCTCTTCAGGCACCACCTTTCCCCTACTTCACTGCCTTATGTTTGACTCTCCTGACGTCACATCCATGTTTCTTTGTTTCTTGACTCATTAGCTCTCTTTTTTTAACTTTACTGGTCTCTTTTGTTGTCTATTTTTGTTTTTTTTGTCACTTGAGCTATTGGCACTTAACTTGCCTTCTTGGAGCTCTGTACTTTTGTACTGAACTTTTGCACTTTTGTACGTCGCTCTGGATAAGGGCATCAGCTAAGTCCTTGTAATGTATTGTAATGTAATGTAATGGCACAACTTTAATAGGTATGTATCAGATTGTGCACAATTTTTAAAGATCCACCATAAGACTATGGTACCTTACCAAGTGACCCCTTGGCTCATAAAATTCAAAATTAAGAGTAAATTAAAATGGATAGAAGATATGACATAGCTGCTTTCCATTACAATTCCATGCATTATCAGCAAATGGCTAATATATTTGCTCAGGTAAATAACCCATACCAATGACATCAGCCATCAAAGTTAAAAAAAGTGTTACATTTTGAGACAGCCCTCATTTTAATGTGGGTGCAAGAGAACTGAGAACTTTGGGGGGGGCTGGCACTGGAATAGAGTGGCAATGACACCCCCCTGCGACACATGTGACATAGACCAGTGTTTCTCAAACTTTGTTGAGTCACGGTCCAGTAATTCATGGCCTTCTGTGTCCCAGAATCACTTCAGTCAAATATTTTGAAATTTAAAAAAAAAAATTTTAATTGGTCACCTAATTGTTGGTATGGTGATGGTATGGTTTACAGTGGATTTTATGGCAGTCCACTTACATCACTTTGCACCCAGATCCAAAGCACACATACATCAGCACTGCTAAAAGATGGCACTTGCTTCCCCAAAATTAAGCAACAGCCAATATGCAATTTGTTGCACACATTTGAATATTAATCCTGCATTGCAAAAAGTATCTGCCTTGAAAAGCAACTTAATCTTTTTATTAGAATTAACTTCTTTTTCTTCTCTCACAGGTGGAAAATATTGGCGTATTCCACATTTTCATGTGCTTGAAAAGTGAAATTTTCTTATCCCATCACCCCACAGACAAATCTAGAAAACTGTCAAAATTATTTCTCACAGAGGCAGAATTCAAGGTGATAGAAATAGGTGCTATAAGTGTACATTGAATGCAAAAGTTCTTGGTAAGATGTTTTGGAGTGTGCAAATTGCATTTTGCTTTAGACCCTAAACTATGCAAACAATATTAGAAGTAAAACTTATTCTGTTGAAATACTTTTCAATTAAAAAAGATGTTATTCTTCCAATTACTTCCAGGCATATTCACAATGTTGTAAAAATGTCTGCCCCCTTCCCTATCTATTATATACTGAGTCAAAAAATAAACTTCACACTCATAAATTTGTAAATATTTTCTTGAAACTTTTAATAAAAGAGTATTTATTATCACTAGGGGTAAATTCATTGCAACTGAGCTCACGTTAGCACGTTAGATGACATCTCAGAGAAACAAGTTTTTACAGTTAATTATTCGTTGATTTTCAATGCCATGCCTGTCAAACATTCAGCGTGAACGTGCCATTGGCATGCTGAATACGGAAACGTCCATCACTGACGTTGCAAGGGTTATGGGATGCAGTCAACGGACTATCCATGATCTTCAGACACGTCTCCAACAAACTGGCACCACAGCTGACCGACCTCATTCTGGTAGCCCACATGTGACATCAAAAGCAGAGGACCGACCAATTGTCTTACATCATTTGCATAATCGATTTGTCACTGCAACGTCCACTAGGAATGAATTGTTTAGAGGTTGTGTGACTGCCGAAACCATATGTAATCGCCTGCGCACTGCTCTTATTCAAGTTGTAACTTACCATTTTTACTCTGACATTTCCGTAGCATTTCTGGTGGAACTGGTTACATTATGGTCATTATTTTTATGATACACCATCTTTAATGAATACAGAATTAAATAAAATCATTATTTAAAGTCTCATTTCTTGTATATTCAACTTATCGACCTCCAAACGAGTGTGAAGTTTTTATTTTGGCATTATATTTTAAGTATATTTTTGCATATTTTCACCATTGAATGTTTCAGATCATAAAACTAATTTAAATTCAAGACAGACTTAACCTGCATAAACAAAAAAATGAAGTTTCTAAAGGATTATTTCATTTATTGAGTGAAAAAAGCTATCCAACCCACCTGATGCTTATTGAAGACTAGTTATCAAGTCAAACAAATGTAATTGATCACTGGGTTCAATTTCACTGGACACACCCAGAAATGATTACTATCAGTGCTCTAAATCTAAATATGATTAAATGGAACCTGTCTGGCAATGTGAAGTAGGAAAAAAGCAGCACACGATGCCACGATAAAAAATAAAAAAAACAACAACAATGACTAACACTCTCATTGATATGTATCGGCCTGGAAAAGGTGTCAAAGCAATTTCCATGGCTCTAGGACTCCAGTGAACCACGGTGAAAGCCATTATTCGAAAAAAGCAGAAAAAGGAGCACTCTCAACCAGTCCAATACTTTCAGGTGCAAGACCACAAAAAGCTTTACACAAGAATGCATTATTATAAAATGCATTATTATTATTATTATTATTATCATTAGATAATGATGAGTTTTTAATCATTCATGATTTATTAATAAATGTTACGATCATTTACAAGGTGAATTTTTCTTTTACTCGTGTTTTCTTTGTCTTATATGAAATTAGTGGGATGATATTAAAACAATGAAAGATGGAAAATAAGTAAAAATATAAGAAAGGGAGTGCCCCAGTGCCACATCGGTCTAAGCACGTGCACCACAAAAGGCTAAGTGCTTCCTGCGGCTGCTCGGGTTTGATTCCAACTCAGGCCTGTTTGCCGCATGTTATCCCCATTCTTGTCCCACCTTTCCTGTCTCTCTCTACCGTGCACGGTCTAATGAAGGGAAAACCCCAAAGAATAATCTTTAAAAAAATGGAAGAAAATAGGAAGGGGGCAAATACTTCTTCACAGCACTGTAGCTTATGATTAATTTCATAATGAAATGCTGCATTCTACTGTGTATGAATGTTCATCAAGCCAGAATTCACAAACCAATAATGATTGTGCTGCATTTATTATTGATGTAGTGTCATGATTTCACTTTAATAATGCAATGTCACTACAATGAACTAAAATGTGGAGGGCTCATGCATTTATTTTGATTGCACAAAAATAAAATACATTAACATAATAATACTATTCCAGACACGCAAACAAAGGCAACAAGAAATATATTAACAGCATTGTGCTTTTGAAGAAATGTAGTAATAGCTTCTATCACAATTTTTATACATTTGTTTCTGAGCACATTTCAAACATGAGCATGTTCAAACCTTTACTGTTTCTTACTGAAATAAATCCAATTTTTATAGATTTCATATATTTCCTATTTTGACATGAATTACTTTTTCATGAGGATTGGCTCCACAAAAGCAGTTGGCCTGAAATGTTTCTTATAACATATTTTCCATCATCCCAGTCATCTCAAAGCGCATTATTATTCACCACGCAGGCTAGGAATAATCTAAACAGCCTTTCCACTGTGCCCGTCCAGGCCCCCCTGCTCCCTGAGCCCAGACAGAGGGCCACATGGAATCCCGCTGCCCTGTCGAATGATTCATCTTCACGCCTTACTGAGCCGTGTCACCTACCTTTACCTGAAAACCACACACACTGCTCCACTGGCCATTGTGATAGTTGAGGGGGAGTGTGGGAGGGGCCTCAGCAGACAATCAGAGGTGACTTGCGAGCTGGATCCCTGGCTCTGTGGTGGCACTGGCCACTGAGAGGGAATGTTAAATCAGTTTTGGGTAATGGAAGGTTGAATCTACGCTTAGCGGCCTGGCCTGGCCTTGATTCAGGTACGCCACAGTGAACACTTCAGCAACTATTGTTTTTTTTTTTTTTTAAAGCGGACTTGCAGCGTGTAATATGTTTGCATGTTTTGTTATTTCAGCACAGCTTAAGTTATTAATTCAAACAAAAATGATACAATTTTACTCAACAAAATGGAGTATTTTATATTAAACTTTACTCCACATTAGCTTACTGCTTCAAATAACATAAATAACAAAACGAGCCACCGTTTTTGCAGTAGCTTCTTGCCTTTTTAAGAAGCGTCAAAAGTTTTTGAGCCCGTCCAGTGGCGTGCGGTTAACGGATAACTGGAGGAAAACATCCCTTGAAACGGATGAGATTAGTGGCCAGGTTTCAATCATTGTTCTTGGTCAACATGTTAGTTTCCCTTATAATGAAATGTTTAGGCGAGTGAACAATAAATTCTATTAAATATTTAATTCACATGCCTTAATAGGCAACTCTTCACGAAAAAACCATGGCGGATATCCCGCGTTAAATTTTGTCTCATCCTTAGCAAGTCGTCAAACCTGTGTGTAATGATTGTTTAATTGAAAAAGATTGAAATGCGCTCTTTTTTGTGTTCAACTGTTGTGTTTGATTTCTCGTCTTAACGAAGACAATTAGCTAAGCCTGAGAGGGGAGTGCGTCAAGTGTCTTTTACCAGGGAAATTGACTGAAAACAGATAAAGACTAATAAGCAGTTTAAAGACATGTTTATCGCCCTCCTTGTTCACTGTCCACTGCCCGCCACAGTGCCCATCTCTGTATATGCCAGTTTCAGCTTTCACCCATTCTGGATGTCTTGCCTTTTCTTAATTAGCAACCAAATCATCAGGATAAACTTAACTTCTGCTTGATTGAAAAAGATCCAGAGATGGCTGCTAGCTGAATTGAGTTTTCTCCTTTAACAGACCTGTGGTATTTCTTTTTGTGTGTGTGTGTGTGTGTGTGTAATAGCAATGAAACAGAATGCCCAGGTGAATAGCCTGCTATTACAATTAACCAGAAACAGCATTCAAATACCAACACTGGCATGTTGAGTACAGTGAATGCTAAAGTTTCCCTCACATGAAATTGCCACACTTATCCATAAATAAATACTTAAATGTGATATGCAGTGTAAGATTAATACACCGTCACAATTCAATGAGACCGCACATCAAATCTTTCAGTTTACTATGATCCCTTTATGGGGCTTTGGTGAGAATTAATGGAAACTGTAGAAAAAAATAAATGCTCTCCCCGTATAACGAGACAGCCTTTCATCTCTTTGAATACTAAATCGAGAAGCGGGGAAAAGTAACAATATTATCAGGAATGTAGTGCCTGTTTGCATACCTATACATATTTTCAGTGGAATTTATGCTTGACGCAATGACTTGAGTGGAAGATACTTGAAAAGGCTTGTTGAGAGGTTTTTTTTTTTTTTTAATGAAATGCCTAAGAGTGGAAGTTTTTTTTTCAATGCAGTAATAGATTTTCACCAATGCCTCGGCTGCGCACTTTCACCCATTTATCGTACACAGAAAAATGTCAGCTAACTTGTCAGTGACTGTTAAACAGGCAGTTATCTGTGAAAGCTATCTGTTGCTTTGATTGGAACACTGGAGGAGCTGCTAAGGGTTATCATGTTATTCCTGACAGATGTAGAGCACCCTCACAGTCCCAAGTCCTTTTTCAAAACTAAACATTAGAAAGCACTGGAAAATACCTGCATACAGTATATGTGGTACTGTCAGTTCACCTTCTAAGAAAAATACAACACTTCTTATTAAATGTGTACAGAATTCAGTGCTATTGCATTCAATCAAAGTATGCTCTTAAGTCATAGATTAGTGTTAATTTTGTGATTTTCTTTTTGTGGTTTCTTTTTGAGCTGAGCTCTGTAATCTGTGTAATTTCACCAATCGTCGCCTATATTTGTGAATTTACATTAAGGTAACATATTGATTGAACGCCTGCCAGGAACTCTAATTTTGTGGCAACCATTCATTTTCAAACAGTCATTGGATTTGATTTGATTTGATTTAACACACCTGTTTGAGCTGGCATATTGAACCATCGTTTTAATCAAATAGAAGACAGCCTAGTTTGACACATAATTGCATGGTATACCTGCATAAAATGGCTAAATGACAGATGTTTGTAAACATAACGTCTCAGACATGTCATAGTCATGCAGCACATCTCAGCATTAATAAGCATTTCAATCACAAAGACTCCGGATTTTAAGGAAAGGAGATTTATTAACAATGTAATGACATGAAAGAAATTCAGGATTTGGCGATGACTCCGTCCTCGAGGACCCTCTAACGAGGAGGCGCTGATCTGCCTGGGTAGCAGGCAGGGGCGAAGCCATCCCCCGTTGGACAGAAGGGTCACACGGATGAAGTAGATGCTGAAGAGGCCGGAGTCGCGAAGTTGGTGGTGGTGGGGAGGCGGTGGGCGATGCGGAATCTGTGCAACAGCAGACAGGAACACGTCAGAAGCATATATAGAGAAGACCGACGGCGCTGATTGGGTAAGTGTAATTGCAAGAGAATCCTACTTTTCATGATTGAACTTTCGTTTACACTTCCATTTCAATCACGAAGACTCCGGATTTTAAGGAAAGGAGATTTATTAACAATGCAATGACATGAAAGAAATTCAGGATTTGGCGATGACTCCGTCCTCGAGGACCCTCTAACGAGGAGGCGCTGATCTGCCTGGGTAGCAGGCAGGGGCGAAGCCATCCCCCGTTGGACAGAAGGGTCACACGGATGAAGTAGATGCTGAAGAGGCCGGAGTCGCGAAGTTGGTGGTGGTGGGGAGGCGGTGGGCGATGCGGAATCTGTGCAACAGCAGACAGGAACACGTCAGAAGCATATATAGAGAAGACCGACGGCGCTGATTGGGTAAGTGTAATTGCAAGAGAATCCTACTTTTCATGATTGAACTTTCGTTTACACTTCCATTTCAATCACGAAGACTCCGGATTTTAAGGAAAGGAGATTTATTAACAATGCAATGACATGAAAGAAATTCAGGATTTGGCGATGACTCCGTCCTCGAGGACCTTCAAGCGAGGAGAGGCACTGATCTGCCCGGGTAGCAGGCAGGGGCGAAGCCATCCCCAAAAGAGAATCTGCAGGACTGAGGAGTCATCAAGGTGGATAGCGCGGAAATAAATAAATAGCTTGGTGTCATGCTCCTTTACGAAAGCGCTAGCTTAAACCTAAAAAATGACCACAGCTAGTGGTAAGCTGCATGTATTTGCGGATGCATATGCATATAGACACTTTCTGCTGGGACTATGGCTGAAGCGTGAATCTTGCTACAGCGAGTGGCCGTGAGGAGGATACGCATGCAGTATCTGTGAATGTTTGCCAGCCAGGCAAAGTGCACCCATTGCTGAATCACTAGCTAACCGCCAGAGTGATGCGCCACAGCGAGTGATCGTGAGGTGGATACGCATGCAGTATCCGCAAATCTTTGCCAGCCAGGCAAAGTGCGCTCATAGCCGAAGCGCTAGCTAAGCGCTAGAGAGATGCGCCACAGCGAGTGGCCTTGCGGTGGATAAGCGTGGAGTATCCGCGAATGTTTGCCAGCCAGGCAAAGTGCAGTCATAGCCAAAGCGCTAGCTAAGCGCCAGAGTGATGCGCCACAGCGAGTGGCCATGAGGTGGATAGGCGTGCAGTATCCGCGAATGTTTGCCAGCCAGGCAAAGTGCACTCATAGCCAAAGCGCTAGCTAAGTGCCAGAGTGATGGGCCACAGCAAGTGGCCGAGAGGTGGATACGCGTGCAGTATCCGCAAATCTTTGCCAGCCAGGCAAAGAGCACTCATAGCGGAAGCGCTAGCTAAGCGCCAGAGTGATGCTTCACGCGAGTGGCCGTGAGGTGGATACTCATGCAGTATCCACGAATGTTTGCCAGCCAGGCAAAGTGCACTCATAGCCGAAGCGCTAGCTAAGCGCCAGAGTGATGCGCCACAGCAAGTGGCCGTGAGGTGGATACGTGTGCATTACCGCAAATGTATGCCAGCCAGGCAAAGTGCACTCATAGCCAAAGCGCTAGCTAAGCGCCAGAGTGATGCGCCACAGCGAGTGGTCGTGAGGTGGATACGCCTGCAATATTTGTAAATGTTTGCCGGCAGGGCAAAATATGCCTATGACCGAAGTGCAAGTGAACGGCGCTACTGCGAGTGAGCGCGAGGTGGATTCGCACGCAACGCACTAGTGAGCTGCGCCACTGCAAGTAGGACCACCTTATGAAAGCTTAGGACGCCGGTTAGAGGAGTTCATGCGAACTGCATGATGATTATGGTTGAAACTTTGGGCTGCATTTAGCAGTACCTGCTAATGACCAACATCTATGCTTGTAAATTGGAACTTCCCCTCTGCATGGAGCTGCGGATGTAGCGCTCGGAACTTGAATGAGTGTCATGAGTGGGTAGAATGAGACCATGGTGTAAGATTACCACTTGTAAGCTGAGCCATGCAATGCAAAAGAGAAAATGACAGATCATTCGAATGCTACGCTAACTTGAATCGATGCTTTGTCATGGACACAGCAATTCAACATTGGATGACCATCCACTTACCAATGCAAATCACGCACATTTATAACTTGAAAACGATCCAGATTCAGACTTATGCAATTATGCATCCCCCAACACCTAGTTTAATGGAATATGAACATTGAATGGGTACAAGCAAAACCACCACCAACCTTGAAGTAAGGTACGGATACCAGTTTGATGAGGCAACTGAGAGCAGCACATAAACTGTGGTTTAGGCAAAGGGCCACGTGCAGACAGACGCCCATGATTTCCAAATTTAGCACATTTAAATCAGCATTGGAGAGGTTTGACTCAAAATTAAGTCCTTAAAGCACAAACCAATGAAACTCCTCACCGCAACCCTGATCTAAATGTATGAACAGTGCCACTGCTAGCATCTGAGATAACTTACCCATATAAATTCTTACTGACACAATCATCTAAATGCACTAGCATTGCCGTTGCGAGAGGATGAGGTAGATATTGGGGTAGTACCCATGACTGCTTGTCAGCTAGGAAAATGTGCCTATAAAAAGCTAGCCAGCACTTGCGTGCTAACTTACCAATATAGATACTTACTGTTACAACAATCGTCTAAATACGTGAGCATGGCCACTGCTTGTGGACATGAGGTAGATACTGCATAGCATCTGTGACTGCTTGCCAGCCAGGCAAGGTAAGCCCATAACCCAACCCTAGCCATCGATTGTGAGCTGTGCCATTGTGAGTGAACAGGTCATGGAAACGAGTATCTGAGGTTAATTAGAAAATAGATACTTACTTACGCAACCATCATCTAAATGTATGAGCCTTGCAACTGCAAGTGGACGTGAGGTAGATACATGAGTAGGATTTGGGACTGCTCGCCAGCTAGGCAATGCATACCCATAACCAAATGGTAGCCAAGTGCTGGTGAGCTGTGCCGCTGCGAGTGGACGAGATACGAATAAGCCCGTAGTATCCATAGAGGCCAGCCAGCGAGGCAGCACGTGACCTTGGCGCTAGTGTATCACATGAGAACATGCCCCTGCGAGTGGACGTGAGGTGGATATGCGCATTATTTGTGATGGCTGGGCAGCGTGTGACCTTAGTGCCGAGTAGCACGCAAGATATCCACTGCGAGTGGATGAGAAAACATACCATAGTATTTGTAAAGATTTGACTACTTCGGAAGAGCATTGCAATCATTATGACAAATAATTTGCAGTGAACACACACCTTGCACATTTAACATTAGAAACCCATGCTATGCCGGCATTAATAATATCCAACTACAGTGCACATCTCATACCTCAATCAGGCCACGAACAAGGCAAGCATGCAGAGAGAGCACCCACTTCTGTAAACTTAGGACGTTGTTTGAGACCATGAAAACTGCAAGTTAATTGTGGTTGTGGCTGAGGGCTGCATTTATGAAGTGCCCACAGATGACCAACGCCCATGCTTGTAATTGGAATGTCCCATCTGCCTTGAGCTGCGGAGGTGAGGTATGGATATCATTTTGATGGGGCCACTGAGAGCTGCACATTAACGAAGGATGAGGCAGAGGGCCACACGCAGAGACAGATGCCCATTTCCAAAATTTACCACACTCAATCCGCATTGGAAAAGGTTTTAATTAAAATTCCTTAATGCTCAAAACAAAGAATTGCAATACAGATTGGGAGTCTACCAACAAGGGATGACGAATTGATTCGGTCTTAATTTTTACGTAGGATAAAAACCGGAACACCCAAATTTAGGGTCGAACCATGAAACTAGATTCTCACCCCAAGCTGTTTGATAAGGTTGCGCATAACATGCATCGCAATAAATGCAACAGTGCAAATAAGACTGGATACAATAGCATACCTTGGAAAACCAACAAAATTGAGAAATGACATTAAAGCTGAATCACAAGGTTTAAATATAAAAAGGAGCCACCCCAGGAGCTTACTTTCTGTGAAATAATGATCAGGCACCAATAAGCCAAGTAGACCTGTTCTTAGATACAATGACTAAATTTGGGAATTTTTTTTTTTTTTTCTTTGCGAATTGTTGGAGAACTATTGATTCCTGAGCGATCAGAGCCGTTTGACTGCCAAGCAGCTTGTTTGACCACTGGTCTGTACGAACTGCGCAATGGAATGCCTTTACACTTATGCCAACTACAGAACGGTCCCATAAAAAACAGATTACTCTAAATGATTTGTCATTTTATCAAGAATTGGATTACGTTCTGTGGCAAAGTGTTTTTTTTTTTTTGGTCCCCCATTCACATGGGTCTACCTAGATATTGCAACAACGCTAAAGCAATTTACCTTAAATGAGGAAGCCAGATTCTATGGAACTATTTCATTCTCCCCCCCAAAGATTCCGTGGAATTGGGGCCGATAGTTTCATCCAGTCAGGTTTCATCCAGTTCCAAAGTGCATTTTTATGATGAATGAATGATATGGATTCACACGCGACTTCTTACAGTACTGCGGACACTCGAACCACCCTCAGGGTGATATGCAGTAAACTAATCTTTTGACTGATACTGTGGGAGATCGACCTGATGATGGGATAAAATGTTTCAATGACAGACGAATTTATTGACTGAAATCGATGAGTGACAGCCGCTGTGATTATCGAATGTGCTGACCTTCAAAACAGAATCACGAGATCTAGGAGATATGTAACGCAGCTTCAGCACAAGATTTAATATCCGTAGAACAATGCTCGACTGAATGAAGCTGCCAATTAGCAATTAAGGGAGATTATCCCTCTTGACACTCGAAATAAACAGTCTCTATAAATTCCAAAGCCACTGCGAACTTCGCAATTGTTAAACACCAAATGATACAAAATTGACTCAACAGAGAAGTAACGTTAAACCATGCGTATGCTCATTCGGAAAACAGCAACAGAAAGAGACTCAACACATCCTATCATGTAGTACTTGAGAAGGATTGAGGATAAATCGATGTAGCTGGTAAAATGTAGCCTACCGCTCGATGACAGGAATAACGAAAGCAAAGGAAGAATTGACAATACTTAGGAACACTGCGGAGTTCCGATACTCGATTTTCTCACGATACTCCGATACTCACGATTTTCACCAGGGTTTTTTTCCGGCAGGTGTCCGGAACCAGGACGCGACAGGCAGCCAATAAAAAAAAAAAAAATTCTCTCTCTTCTTCCCGGAGGCCTTTGAACTGTATCGAATTTCGAACTCCCTTGTGGTGGGGAGGATTCGCGTGCATTGGACAGAACAGGAACATTAGTGACTTTGAACGAAGAAGTTCCAGGTTGATACAAACTTGAGTTCGACTGGGAAGATTTGCTAAATAAAGCTTGAATCGAGCCGGAAGCTGCGCGATGCGGAATCTGTGCAACAGCAGACAGGAACACGTCAGACGCATATATAGAGAAGATCGAAGGCGTTGATTGGGTAAGTGCAATTGCATGACAATCCTACGTCTCGTGATTGAACTTTCGTTTACACTTCCATTTAAATGCAGGCACGCACTAATGCAACTGGAAGTGTTCTTGCTTAAAGGAAAAGAGGATCCTTTTTTCAGCTCTTACTGAAAAAAGTACGTTCTTCTAATTCCGTGAATATTTTTTGCGAATTTTTGCTATTTTTATATACCGATTAATCAAACCTCTAACCTCTGAAATATAACTAAGTAGCTCAAGTTCATGAGTGCCGCCATTCCTATATTTTAGCCAATCCAAAAATACTTTGTGTGGCTATGTCCCAGATGCTTTGACACGCTTGGACACCTGGAAACCAGCTGATTAACAGTATATAAAGTGTATACAAATTAGTCTTGATTATCAATTGTGCTGCAGCTTCATTTTACGCCAAATGATCAAGGTCCGATGTTCTCAATCATTATGAGAACCTGAGCGACAAAATCAGTGGTAATGCCTCAGTGGTGTGCGGCAGTTGATTGCTCCAAGGAAATGGGAAATGAGGACATCCCCGTAGGCATAAGCCTGCACTGATTTCCCTTGATGATGCCTGACTTGATTGGACATTGTTGTTACAAGGGAATGTTCTGTGGGCACCAATTAGTCCTGGCCAGTTTACAATAAATTATATCCCCGAACAGCGTTTCGGGGATATTATGTTCTTGGTCCGACCGCCGCCGCCGGCTTCAGTAATATTTCACTTAGAAATTTCATGTTTTGCATATAAGTAAGTATCATGAAGAGGAAGAACTGATTCGATTTTGGACAATTTACAATTTCTAGATTGGCCACCAGGGGCCAAAAACTGAAAAATCACTGTTTTTATCATATCTCTGGAAATATTTGTCCGATTGACCTCAAATCAAGTGCAAATGAAAGGTCATGACCTGTGGATGTGTCCCACGACGACATTATACCTGTTTGGTTCAAAATTTAGGCACAAGGTGGCGCTTTGTGATGGAAAATTACCATTTTGGCCATATCTTCAGAACCATTTGTCCGATTGACCTGAAATTAATTTCAAATGAAAGTCTATTCAAGGTCTATTAAAGGATTGGGGGCATTCGGGGATATACCCCAAGCCGTCCCCTCCGACGGCATAAGCCTAGTTTCCTTTATTGACACGTTTTCCATTTATAGCGATAGTCCATTGGTCACTGAAGACACAGCTTCTCTCCTCATGCGATCTAACAGTGACAAAATAATGGGATAAATTCAATAGAGGAAAGTGATTTACTCAAAAAGAAATGACAAGATCTAACAACAGAATTGAGATATGAAGACAGACATGATTCTGTAATGATCCAGATGAAGAACCAGATGCAGAGATAAAGGACAATCCAGTAGTTGGGTTTAGGGTCATTCCATGCCATTTGAACAATAGGCTTACGCCACACCATCTCAGATTTACTTGAACTTTTATTGTGGCAATCAACATGGTATTAGATGAATAATCCCAAAATTTTAGCTTCCTACTCCAATAATTTCCCATGTTGATTGCAATTTTAGTGTTCGGAACTAAAAGTTAAATTGAGTCCTGTTGAAATTTTCCAGAAATCAAATGTTAATAACTCAGCAATGAAACATGATAGAGACCTGAAATTTCACTTGCTGACTCAGAATTTGTTCCCTGGTGATCATATAGAGGGCCATAAATGTCTAAAATCGATTAAAATATCAATCTCGTCCATATATAGAAGTCCAAAAAACCAAGAAGATATTCAAACACAGATCTGTTCTTTATTGTGCTTGCACATTTATAGGTATATTTTCATAAAATATAACATAGATTATTATAAACCCATTCAAGTTCAAAAATGGAAAAAGTGTAAATCATGCACAATCAAATTGTGAATTTTTCGTGTGTACATTACTAACATCATAAACAACAAATGTATGAAATTTCAGATTTGTGTTCGTCTTGTAACCATTTTTATAGTGTGTGACATTTCTACATATTTTCGAGTGCACAAAAATCTAACAAACTAGCTGTATGTACATAGTACGATTACTTTCATCCTAATAAACCTTATAAAAAGTCATAATCACTTAAATATGTAAGCAAAATCATTATGAAATGATTATACAAATGATCACTATCAAAAATGTAAATAAAATGAGCAAGATATTTGCTTTAAATGCACATATTGGGATACTTTGGCCTATAAATCAAGTATTATTCTTCATGAATCCCTCACCAGAACTCTCAGTTACTTCATTCGCATTTGAGGTGATCTTCTCTCCACGTGTTGGGCACAATTTCTGTCCTGGTTGAACTGACTTCTCAAAGCGGTCCTGTATCTGCATGGCATAATCAATTTGCATATTTCTCAATGGGATTCTTATGGACAGCGAAAGGATCACAACAGATAACTTGCAATGAAGTGTATTTCAGCAAATATACTGAGTACAAATGAAAACGAAATATTTAAGTAAATATTTAAAGTCAATATTTAAGTTCAAATGAACTTCAATATAATTTTTATACAACAACAACACTACAGTGACGTCACCCGACATGCCAGGTGCAAGAAATGCGAGAATTTCAAGTCAACTGTAATGCTAGGCAATTTTTTGCAAAAACGCAACATCTTGCACGCACACCATGGGAAAAATGAATTTCACTCTGAACTTGTGCTCACATTGCCTTTAAAAGCATGTTAATCCGAATAAAATTTCACTTCATCACTGACACTTGGGAAACGGCGACACTATGCCGCTCCTTACAGCCCCTGAACGGGAACGTGCCATAGGCATGCTTCAAATTGGCGCCAGCACCAGGGAAATTGCCAGACGACTACACTGCGCACACACAACGATCGCAAGACTCTATCAAAGGTTTCTGTAAACGGGCAGCACTCGGGACCGTCTTCGACCGGGTTAACAACGTGTGATAACGGCGCGTCAGGACCGTCAGATTGTACGGGATCATGTCCGAGTCGGACCACTACCAGCGACAAGAACGGCTGCTCAAGTCCAAGGACGACGTGGATTCATTCACCCCAACACCGTACGGAACCGTCTGCGAGCTGCAAGCCTGCGTGCACAACGTCCTTATTTCGGCCCCATATTGACGGATTGTCACCGAAACCAGCGTCTACAGTGGGCAAACAGGCACCAGAATTGGCAACTACAACAATGGCACGGTGTCATCTTTTCTGACGAGTCACGATTTCACTTAAGGAACGCAGATGGCCGTATATGGAGACGTGGTGAATGTTATAACGCCGATTGTGTCATTCAAACGGACCGTTGGGGTGGTGGCAGCGTTATGGTGTGGGGTGGAATAAGCTACAGTCACAGAACCCCTCTCCATATCTGCAGAGGAAGGGTGAACGGCGTCTACTACAGGGACCAGGTGGTGCAGAACCATGTTGTGCCGTTCTTCAACCAACACCACGATGTCCACACGCTTTAACAGGACAACGCTAGGGTACACACTGCAAGGGTGTCCATGCAGTAGCTTGCACAGCAGAACATCCCCGTGCTTCAGTGGCCAGCTCTGTCACCCGACCTCTCCCCTATTGAGCACTTATGGGATGAAATTGGACGACGTCTTTCACGTCGACGCCAGATGGACAACATCCGAGAACTTGAGGTTGCCCTTGTTCAGGAGTGGAATGGTATCCCTCAGAACACTATCCAGAGACTGATCAACTCCATGCGACGACGATGCACCGCATGTGTCAATGCAAATGGCAGTCACACCCGTTATTGACTTTCTTGTTTGACCCCTACACCAGTTAAACCTCTCTCACGCATCAACATGATCGTGAATGAAATTGAATGATGTTTACATGTCCTTTAAAATCATTCATTATCTCAAATGCATCATACGTATATACTTCACATATCAATCCGTGGAGCTATTCCGATTTCGTGAGTGGTGCGTTTTCATTTGTACTCAGTATAGTACTTCTCATGGTGTAAGCAGATTGATAGATTAGGTTCGTTCTTCAAATTTCTCAAATCAGATCTCCATAATATCAGTGACCTGTCCTCTTCAAATAAATCTGAGAATTGTCTAATTTGTTGTTTGGCTTTGGTATATGATGTTTTGTGACGTGCCGTATTCAATTCTAAACCAAATGAACAATTGGATTAAGAGTGACTAGTTGACGGCGTAGCCATATTTCAGTGCTATTCTTCAGCTTTGTCTCCATTCAAAATGAGATTTAATTTATGAACAAGAGTATTTATATCATCAAGGATCAAGGGAGTGATGTCATTCCATAGATGCTGATTGTGCAAATGACTGGACTCCAGAATGACATCAGCATGAGTCATTAATGTGTTTGGACATGTATGCATGTTGAGCCATGCATGTTACATCAGCACTGACATGCATGTTGCTCCATATGACCCAATGGATAGTTGGATACTTTGCTCATATTCTGTGAAAAAATATAGTTTTTTATAAAAAATATAAAAATATATATATAATAATAATCTGAGAAAAATTTTCTGAATACATGTACATCTAATATATTTGGATATTTCCAGTGGACGATTATAAGCTCAAGATCAACAGACCACAAAAGTGTTCACAGAATGAACGCAAAATTGAAATTTCTTATAGTATATCTTTAGGACCAGAAGAATACACAAAAAAACTTTCAGGAATGTATCACCCCTGCTACCTCTTGAAAATCATGTTTTTATCATGTACGATTGGCACATCTTACATTTCTGTCATGCCATCATCCCCAGGAAAATAATTCTCCAGCTACTTCTGTTGTATTTCCTAAAACTACATGTACAGAGGTACATAGAAAATAAGTAACAGATCTGTGTGGAGGTGATATCATAATTTTTGGGGGCACAGAAAATGGACGAAACTCTAAATTATACTAAATTTGAGCCCTAATAAGACTTTCAATAGTCATGCTAGAAGCAAATGGTTTGTTTATTTGCAATCTACAGTAGCTTCTGAACAAGCATGGAAAACTTCAAGTCTCTAGAATGATTATTGCCTGATGTATGAAGAATTGAAATATGAAAATGTCTCGCGGTGTCAAATTCAATGATACAATCCTTGTTATTTTTTAAGATACAATTATTTTTTTGGATGGGTTGTAGTAGGGGTAGGAAGCTGAAATTTTGGCATTTTACTAGTTATGACATACATTTTGAAATATAAAACTATCAGCCATATCTGAGATGGTGTGGTGGAAGGATTTTCTCAGATTGGTTGATTTCACATGGAATGACCCTTTAGTGATATTGTACAATTCAATGGAAGGGTTTATTGATAGTCATACAGAAATGACTTCAAGGTTTAGCAAGGGTGCAGTCTCAATCCTGAAGACCGCTGAGGGCTTGGGAGGCATACCTAATAAATTGAGCAGAGGAACATACTGAAGATTGGTAAACAGGAATGTGATTCCAATCCTAGAGACGGAGAGAAAGGCTTTGGAGCTTGTTCCTATTAATAAGAATAGGAAGAGTATTTCCGTATTTAACCATCGTTCAAGGTTACAACTAATTTCCGAAGACGATAAACTCTAGACTAAGAAGATACTGAGTGGTTGCTTTAAGGACGTATGGCAAGTGGCAAGCTAGCGACTTGCACACTCAAAGCAATGAGTTATACACGTCACAGACTCATCTGGGAATGGGGAATTCAAATGCATAACACCAGGCAGGGGAGGTATCCAAGATGTCAAGTCAATCAAAACGAGACACTACATCTTAAAGACATGCTAGTTGCTGGATAGGAGGAGGAACAAATGGAATTTGCACAAGGGTTGAGACAGGCTACATGGAAGATATGTCTTGAAAAAGATATGTCTACATCTCTTGAACACTGCAGCATTCAGAAACTCACTTAGATAATATATTTGGACATCAGTCTTCTGTGATTAAATGCCTGGTTTGGGCAAGTACTAAAGGCTTCCTCCAGGTCCCAAACCATGTGAAGGTCCCACCTAAAAGTTTCTCTTCAACATCAATGAGTGACAAAGTGAAATAATTTTTGCCATTTTTACTCAGAATGTTGGGGCCGTCATTGCAAGCTGCTATGCAGTATTCATGTGCATTGTACTAAGGGAAGAAAGGGTAGTAACTAACATAACTACAAACAAATATTCAAAAACTTACAAATTTAAAATAAAAAAAATCAATACTGCACAATATCATATTTGTAAATTGCTTCAGAGTACAGTATACACAGTTGTTTTCAAATCATATTGCCAAATTTTTTCAGATATCACATGTAAGAGTTGGCTGGTGATAAAAAAACATTCAAATCATATTTAAAAGTAGGATACTATTTGGCTGGGGAAAAAACTCAGACAGGGACCACCTTCCTATTTGTTTTTCCTCAAGTCTCAAATGAGAAACTTGGCACCACAATTCCTGGCAGTTTGTTTCAGGAGAGATGGAAAATTGCAGAGGGTAATTTGGGAGCGAGGATCATCTTCCACAAACGTTCAATAATGTTTAAAGACCATTTACCGTTAACACAGTTCTCTGCACCCAGGATAAATATTGCCGGAAAGCTAAAGTTTATTATCAGAGTACAGCTTTAACTGTTAATGACTGATTTCCTTGCTTCCAAAATAACTTCAGCAATTGTGTTGATACATGTACAGTATATGAAGTGGCATGAATGCATTTATGCAACAATGAAATTAAGCTGCTGGGAGGCACAATAGTCACGGTGCAATGATCAACCAGCATGTCTTAGAGTAGCAAATGGACACAGAGTGTGCTCCATGAGTAAGGTGTTGGTGATCCAATAATATACTGTAACTAGAGATGCTTTTTAAGGCAAAAAAACAAATGTCTCCACCCACCCCAATACAGCCACCCCTCATTGATGTTCAAAGACATTTAGGAAGATACTAAAATAAGTTAACATCTCAAAATAGAGAAAGGAACATCTGCATAACCTGATGCAAATGTGAACAAATGTTCATGGAAATACATCTAACGGTTTCTGATTTATGATTTGGAAATTGTGGCATCACCGATGCGCATGTGCAGGGGAAACGCCAGACAAAAACAATATGTCCCCCCTTCCTTTGGGGGGAGACATAATAATTTTTGTCATCCAGTGAAAAGATTGTGTCTCATCTTTCAGTTTCTAAAACTTGTAATTTAAGCCAGACAATGTGCCGATGAAAAGATAAAGCTGGCACCAGAATGCATGTCGATATATCCTTAATTAGTGGTAGGCCATATATTGTCACCTTTCTTTGCTATCCTTTCAGCAACATTTGCTTCTGGCAAAGTTGAAATAGCCTCCACCCTAATGCATAAAATTGTATGCTTAACACATTCAGTGCTCACTATTCTGATTTTAAAACTTTCTTTGTAACAACGGGAAAGAGGGTTCGGTGAATGGATGGCTGTCAACTATCACCTCGAGTAGTCTCCTCTGATTCCAGTAGCTCAGTTCCCTGTAGCAAAACTCCTGTGTAATCTCTTCTCTGTTTCACCGCCTCCCTGCCTTTCCTCTGTTAGAAATAAGTAAAAAATGTATAAAAGCTGAATTGTCTTAATAAAGAATTTGTGTCCATTGCTTGTTTATTACCCCTTCCCTCCTGAAGGGGGAGGGCAAGGGGTGTTGTTTTTGGTTTGGTTTGTTTGTGTGTTTGTTTGTTAACACTTTAACTGCAAAACTAATGGCCAGATTCACCCCAAATTGGGTTTAGGGATTGCCACTGACCCAGAATAGATGCTTATTGAATTTAGGAAAAGTAGGTCAAAGTATGTGCGAGGGGCGGGGTTTGTTGTGCCTGGCACCACTTGTTTCATAATAAATTTAGGTGCATCTCTTTTAAAAAAAGAAACGAAAGTATGTTTTCAACCAGAGTAATGCTGATGCAGATCGTCCTGACAAGTTTTCCAGATTCAAAGATTTTTTTCAGATGCAGCTCACCGAACTATCAAGGACCTCCACAGACCTGTTTTAATAGTGCTCAATGCGCTAAAAATGTCCCTTCATCAAGACACACTTCTAGTTAAGAAACCTCTCCAGGACGAAAAAAAACGTTAGTTGGGGTAAAATTCAGAGAATTTTGTTGAAGTCTCAATGCACAAACTTGCCATCGAATTTTAAATTCAAAACAACTTCCTCGTCTCCTTCTCTCTCTGAGGTGAAGGGTGTGCCAGCTGTGTGGCTATTTTTCTATTCTTCATTGTTTTATTTCCAAAATTTCTTCTCGTTGTTCATAATATATTATTTGTTTCACGATGGTGTTATCTGGGGGTTTGTATATACGGCATGGGCGTTAACGTTTTTGGGGGGGATTTTTGTGGTTTTTGTGACGGAGAGACAGGGATAAGGTGTGCTTGTTGCTATTTTAGAGCAGGCAGGGGGTGGAAATATTGACTCTGCTTCACGCATGAATAAAGCAGCGGTGGTATTTTGAAAAAGACCAGTTTGACGGCAAAGTAAATTCCAAGTGGTTTGTGGGTGAAGGGTGTGTTCGTACAGGTGACCCCGTCAGTGGCACCTGCAACTAAAGTTGTTATTTCAAATGTTCCTCCGTTTATTAAGACGGAAGCGATTTAAGCCGAACTTGCGTTCTTTGTTAAATTTGCAAGTCCAATGAAAATGACTTGGCTAGGATGCAAAATTCTGGAATTAAAACACGTTCTCTAGTTTCGGAAACAGATTTTCATGTTTTTGAATTCTGCTTCGCAAACATTGGACGTTTCATTCCGGGTGAAGAATGGGAAAGGTTCCTATATTGTTTTTGCAAGTACTGAGAGTTTGCGGTGTTTTGATTGTGGGGATATTGGACATATGAAGTGTGCTTATCCATGTAAGGCTAAGGATAGAAGCTTGGTTAGTGAAAGTTAAAATGTACTGAGCAAAAATGTAATTGAAAAGGCAGTTGGGGGGGTGGATGATGAGACTGTTTTGGAATCTCACAAGAGGGCTGGTAGGGTGAAGGAAACAAGTGAGCAGAGTGGAGAGAAGGTAGTTGGCACACAGTCATCTTTCACTTCGAGGCCCCAGTTGACCGATTGTTTGAGGAGGTCAGAGGACAGTGTTGAGGCTGGTACGGCTGTGGACAGAAAATCTGGGCAGTTTAACAAGCAGGTGAACTACGGAGATGCAGGTAACGTGTCTATTTCAAAGAGTGCTCTGGCGTGTGGCCAGTTAATGGAGATGCTTAGCCAGCCTCCGAGTGGTCATGAGGGGGACAGTGCAGTTGTGGAAGAGGTTGAGATTCAGGATGTGAGATCTCAGTTATACAAGGGTACTAATGTGCTGGAGGAAGAGAGAGAGCTCTCTGACTCCTTGGTATTCCTGACATGAATATGAGTCAATAGAGTGATGGAACTATTTACAATTTCACCAAAATTAACAATTATCTAGATGTGATGAAAGGAAAAATAGTTACGATTTTTACCATCTGCAGAACATTACATGAAGACGTTAAGCATAGATGTGCTGTCTGCACAGAGGAGATTTTGACTTAAAAGACAATGTATTGTTGATGTCACTAAAGAGTTGAATGGAATTGTTAGCCTTGTTAGGTCTAAATTTTTTTCCAGTGTTATTTCCTATCTATACCTTTTACTTTGTCTCTAATGGAGGCAAAAGGCATTTTAATCTTACTGGTGTCGGAGACGGGTTGAAGAGGGGCTCAGTATTGGAGGTTGAGAAGGAAAATAAATTAAATGTAATTTCCTTCCAGGAAACACCTAGTGACGTGAGCGATGAAACGAACGGGTAACTTTGGTGAGAAGAAGGGGGTTTTATGAGCCATGGGTCAAACATTAGTGAAGGTGCTGCAATTTTATGAACACCTGACTTAGAAGGTGGGGTCCTGCGAAGTGAAGAGGTTGTGAAGGGACGTTTGGTGATTGTGCGAATTAATGTTAGGGGTCTATATCATCACCAAACATCATTTGCCATGGTGTGCTCTTCCTTACTTCGTCTTTCAGGATGTTCATAATGATAAACAGGAACGGGGTCCACGTTGATCCTTGATCCACTCCAACCTTTACGGTGAATGGCTCAGTGGTCCCAGCAGCACACCTTACTACCGTTTCACTGACCCCGCATGTTTTTTTTTTTTTTTTAATTTGGCATCTCCAATCCCACCCGAATCTGGAATGCCCAATTGGTGAACTATGTACAAAGCTTGCTCGTATGCGACCCCCTGCTGCCAACACAGGATAGTGAGGACAGTTCACGACTCTCCTCCGAACCACGTGCCTGTCAACCACTGATTCTTATACACTCATTAGTCGAATCCTCGTAAGTTCAGAACGAGGGCGGAGGATACCCTGACATGAACAAACCCAGAGTCTTCCTGACGAGCACCCGTCTGGCCAACAGGAGGCGCTGGAGCAACAAACAAAGCTGATTATATATCCCGAATCCGGCAGTCCCTTTCCAATTTGAAACCCTGTAGCGCGATGGCAAATTGTACGCAACTCTGAAAAAGCTACCGACCCCTGCCGGTTGGTACGCCGGGGCTCGAACCCGCAACATGATGGTCACCTCTGCACCGCTGCGCAGTGCCTTAACCGAGTGAGCTATCCGGCAGCCCCCGCATATGTCTTTCACCAAACTATTGTACTTCTCTGCAACCTCCCTCCTCATGCAGTCAAACAATTCATCTGAAGGCACTCTATCGTAAGCCTTCGACAGGTCGATGAACACACAAAATTTGTACATTCGTTTCTTAAAATAAAATTGCACTAAATTGTTCTTATGTTGTTTATTGTGAGCAAGACCAATGAGCATTAACAATTTCAAAATGTCTTTGCAGCATTGTAATCACTGAAAGAAAAGTGTATTTCAGCTTAAATTTATTACAGACAGTGTACATTTTCATAATCATTTTCTAATGTGTACAACCGCAATTCTGAAAAAGTTGGCACAACTTGTAAAATGCTGATAAAATCAAAAAAGACTAATCTGTAGCATCAATTCACCTTCTGCTGCACTGAAAACACTACAGCACATCATTTGATGTCCAAACCTTTGAATTTATCTACTTGTTAAAAACATTCAATATGATGTATTTTGCTTCGTAATGTGCCGTACATTCTGGATCACAGACACATCATCACTGCAGGCAGGGAAATTTAGCACCTACACTCTCTCTGCATGCAGCTGTGCTTAAGCTGAGACTTCATAATGTGGTTTGGTGCTGGCTTGCTGGAAAATGCAGAGACTGCTGCGAAACATGCAGCGTCTAAATGGCAGTAAATGATACTCCAAATTACGTACACATCTTTCTGCATTGAAGGTGCCCTCAAATGGACAAGTCACCCATGCTATCTGCAGTGACTCACCCCATACCAAGACAGAGGCTGGATTCTGGACCTGTCGGTAGTAACATCTTGGCTTGTCTTTGATCCAGAGAACTCGGCAGCTAATTTTTCAACGAAAAAAAAACAAAAAACGCTCGACCGCAAAAGACGCTGCCACTGAGCTACTGTCCATCTCGGACCATTTTGAACTCAGATGAGTCAGAGGTACTTTGAGACAGTATTGATCTATGACTTTAACTTGCATCTGTGGATGCAGCAGCAAATGGTGTTGACTGACAAAGGTATATAAAATTATTTCTAAGCCAATTTTGTGATATCAATAACAGTCACAAAACATTTCTTAAGACAATGACATCCCAGCGAAGGGAGATCATGTGCATTCAAAAGTGGTATTTTCCCTTCTCGCTCCAAGATTCAACCAGATTCTTTTCATCTCTGAATTACATTATGCATGGTAAAGTGTGAAATGCCAAAAATCTTACCAATTTGTCTACAGGAAATAGTGTTCACAAATGGATGGATCATAAGCTCACACTCATGCCGGCAAACTGGTAAGCCGAGACACCTTTGTTCCGTAAGGAACAGGGCATTTTCCGAGGTTCTTTTTACAATATAACATGATTAATTCACCTGCTAAAAATCACCTGTTTCACATCACCTTATTATTGCATCTTTTCGCATTATTATTAATCAAAAATTGCCCATGCACCAACCTTTTTGGAATCTGCGGCAGTGTTTGAAATCAGACTTGTGTGTATTTTTGATAAACTATCACATCCATAAGTTAAAGCATAAAATAACGCTTGTTGTAGTGTATTCAAGATACAGCAGTAGAAGGTGAATGGACTTTAAAATCACATCTTTTTGATTTTATTTGCATTTTCCATTAAGTTATAACTTTCAGAATTGGGTTTCTCGATCCTAAAATGATGTTCAAGTTTTCTGCTGTGCACTTCGAGCAGACATAAATAGGACCGTCGTCAAATTAGAAGGTAATCAACGGATAAAGTTTCAGATGATCTTTCTTTTTTTTTGAAGAGGAACGTGATCTCAGCCAGCCTCGCAAACCAGGGGGGAAATAAACCTGTGCGTATAGGCACACTCACAAAGACATTTCAACCAGGCAGGACTCAAAAACTCATTTATATCCAGTGTAGTAAACAGAAGTAAAATGCGAACTGTTATTTGCATGAGGACATTCATGAGTTCACATTTATGTGGAGACGTATCAATACATATGAGCATCAATAGTCCTTCTCAAGTGCACACCAGCATGAACATGCAGACTTGGCAATGCATCATTATATAAGGAAACAGATAAAGTACATACCTGTAACTCGCATATTTTTATTTCAATAAAATGTATAATGGGTGCAATTACAGGACACCCAAAGTGAACATGGAACTGTGCAGTACGCCAAGACAGTGTATATAGCTCAAAACAGGTTCAGATAAATGTGACCTCTAAAGTGGTAGTTTTTGCTTTCAAAACTAAGAGATACCACCGCAGCATGCAGTTGTGTACTTACTGGCTAGGAATGCTATAAGATCATCAAATTGCAATACAATTTTGGTCAGCAGGTGGATAGATTCTTATTTCTACAACAAAACTGTGACTCTGCGTAAGAAAGCAAAGCCTACGATACACCGCACTATAAAAACGCTTGGATGACAAATTTCTTTATTTAAATATTGACGTGGCATATTCCTCTTCCCTTGACTTAAGCATTAAACAAAAATCAATGATTTGCCCAAGTAAAATGTCATTCAAAAAGAGCTTCTGTTCTTGTTTCTAGAACATCACTGATGGTCTATCTCTGATGGCAGACAGTACTGCCGGTCAATATGATTCTCTTCCACTTTTCTTGCCCGCCAGCTTCTATTAGAGAAAAACGAGCTCTGAATGCAGATTTTATAAACCTACCCCAGCCGCAACCTTGCACTCACCTACACATCGTATCCCTCTTCTGCTTGCCTCCCTACCTCCCACTTCTGGTCATCCTGACAGCCTTTTCAATATTTCACCACAAATCAACTTCACTGTAAATATTTCACCAAAATGCCAATGAAAGCTCTCCTCAGAACAGAGAGGAGCCAGATATTGCTTCTGTGGCCTTCGAGCTCAGACTATACAGGCATTCCCTGAACAGCAAAACAAATACACTGGGGAGGCTGCAGTGGATTAATTTTATGCTCTTCCCATTCTGTCCTGAACTGGAAGCTCATGTGCTGATGAACTGAATCTGGTAATGGCTGCATTTCTGCAGAAAAGTCGCAAGAAATGAAAGCAAAATTAACCCTCTATTAATCACCGTAACATATCTGCTACATAAAGTGAAAGAGTTAACAGCCTGGACACCCTGCTGGTTTTGTTTCTCATTGCCAAATAAACATTTGAGAATAACTTGAATGGTCCATCACTTTAATTTTTCCCATTCGCATTATTACCCAATGTAGCAGATCTGCTACATTTTGGAAAGGTGGGCCAAAGGGTCAAAAAAAATTTTTTTAACTATTTTTCCAAATATTGGCCCAAAATCAACATACTTACCTCCGGAAATGATTTTTACGCAGTTGGAAAGGTACCTGGTTAACAGAAGGTTAAGATAAATTAATTAACTAAAGCAGATCAAGAAACTAAAATGCAGTGACATATAAGAAAAATACAAAAGTATACTGCATTCCTGAAATGTGGATTATTCTGAGGTGTTCTCAAGATTACAAAGGGCGATGATACAAACTAGAATAAATAGAGCTGATATCCTCGCAGCGTTTTCTGGGAGCCTTGGCAGCAGTCAACATCACTGGATGAAAGCAATCTCTGAGATCCATCACACGAATGCTATGGTTCTAGGCACGCATGGTCACGTGGCGCGGCTGTCCAGGTTGCAGACGATCTTGGGTGCTTCCTGTCCACCTATATTGAATTTTTCGGCATAAAACAGTCGCACAGTGCACTCAAAAGTGTGCCGCAACTCTGGCTACATTCTGCCATCTGCATTCCAATCACCTGATCGCTGGTTTGTGGTGTCAATCGTGGCATCATAACTTTTCACACGCACAACTTTTCACAAGTTTTTAAGCCAGGATTTTTATCCCCAGAGTTGATTTTGAGCAACGCATACCACATTTTTTTGCTCGCTTTCCTTCTAGTGGATTATTTGGAGAGTGGCTCGTGTATCGAACTATTGTTGTCGGCACATGGTCTGTCAACTTACCCATTTGTTAGAATTCACCATTTTTGAGCTAATACTCGACTTAAAATATCCTTGTATTTATTTTTTCCTTATTATTTGCACAAAATTTTGTACATTGTTGATTGTTGCATTTTTAATGCGTCTTAGTATTTTATTATTTTTGCAAGTATGTTTACTCCAAGAATGCAGCCTGACGTGAAGAGCTTACCATATCTATCTCAATAAAAATAATGTTCTGTGTTGGTATTCCTGAGGTTGTAACCTTGCACATAAGTTCAAAATGTCATGATTCAAAATCATGAGCATGCATTGATCAGCTCTGCCTTAACCACAAGTAAAATGTAGTGAAATGCCTTTCTTGAATGGCAATTATAAAGCAAGAAAGGAACTGTGAGTAAAATTAAAGCTATAATATCTTGGCAGAGTCCAGGTAATCCAATTTATGATAGCAATGGTCACTATTCAGTTATTGCTGCTAGATTTGATGAGTCTTTCTATTGTTTACTACACTCTACACAGGGGTGGTGCTTTGCATTTTTTAATTGTTTTCCCCTTTCTCACTGATGTGTTTTCTTGCGGTTCTTGCTTGTGGACCATTGGTGAAACTTATGGCAAGTTTCACTAATGTTCAAACCCAAAATTTTATATATAGCTATCTGTAATTAATTTTGTTGATGAGGGAAAATGTTTATGTCATGTTACACTTCTATTATAAATGTTTTCCTTCAAAAAAAAAAAAAACCCACTTTGAGGGTGCAGATGATAGCATTGATCTCTATTTTATAGTGTGATTTATGTTCAGATCCATGTGCAGTGGGTATAAATAGTTTTCATATCCTGAATAGGAAAGGGTGCATGATCTGAGCATAGTGTGTAGTGTGGTGTCTGGAGGGGGAGCTAGAAGCAACAAATAGTGGCCTCCTTGGTGCTCTGAGAGAGAAGACAGAGATCTGTACCCGGTTTTTCTCAATTTGGCTAACGCAATTGGCTTAATGGCTCACAAGCTATTGTAGTTTGCATTTAAAGAAAATATCCAGGGTCTACTTAAACAGTACAGCAAAAATATAAATGTGCTTTCTACTAAGGATTTCACAACTCATAAGCAGCAGTTGGAGGTAGGTATTGTGTCTAGGCGGTCTGTTTATTCTCTGTTGTTTACCATAGCTATAGAGGTCATCATGAAGGCCTCTACATGAGTGGCTGGTGGAGAAAGACATGAAGGTCAGTTGTGCTTGCCACCTGTGAGGACATATATGGATGATCTAACCACAATCACTGCTACAAGAAGACAGCTCAGAAAAATGAATAACAGGTTAATGTGGACAGGATGAAGGCAAAGCCTAGTAAATACAGAAGCGTTTCTTTACGCTTTACGTAAATCAGTTGATAAAAAGATTCAGTCAGATGAGGAAGTGATTCCCACAATAGTTCAGATAAGAGCCTTGGCAGGTGGTATAGCGCAGCCTTGAATGATAAACAGCAGGTTTAAGAACTTAAACTGCACATCAGGCCCGACAGCTGGGTCAGTTGCCCCGGCTTCCATCAAAACATTTGCTGGAATAATTTTTCAAAATTGGTTTCTTAAACAATTTATTTTATTCATGTCACAAATAATGCTTGTGCCTTATAAAACATCTTTTCCAAATTTTACTTGATATTGAGGTCAAAATCATTTTTACTTTCCCTCCAAGTAAAAATGGTTTAGCCTATTACACTGCGCAAATTCAAAAGTTCTTTTTGCAAACCCCTGCCCATGGCCAGCTGCGAAAAATTAGCAATACAGAAAAGGTCAGAGAAAAGACAAAGAGAGAATGAAACGAGAGGTGCAAGGATTTTATGACCAAATTTTAAACAAAGTGTGAAGTTGACAATAAGCCCTCACCATATTTACTTAGGAAAGACTTTTTATACCCAATCATGTTACTGAACTGTTGCAAAGTCATCTAATTAGCTGAGATGTTCTGCCCACTTTCTGTTTTTTTTAGCATCGTACAACTTTCCCTGTCTTTTGTCCTGTCCCAACTTTTGAAAGACATTTTGCGGTCGTCCAATTCAAAATGAGCGGTTAGTTTTCAAAAAGTTTCAACATCTGATATATTGTCTTTGTACTATTTTCAAATAATCATAAGTTTCCAATAATCACAAATGCTTTGAAAATCATTGCATTCTGTTTTTATTTACATTTTACACAGCATCCCAACTTTCTTGGAAATGGGGTTGTATATACAGTATATAAACAATATAGTTATGGAGAAACGGTACCAGCATTTGTGAAATACTATATTAATACTTTAACCCAAATCACAACAATCATTCAATTCAAAATAAATTTCAACAAAATCAAGGTATCGTGATTATTATTGGAACCCATCATTTGCTACTTAGTGGAACCAACTCTGGAAAGCATAACGGCATGGAGTCCCGTCATTCTAGACAAGGTTAAGACACATATTTGGGGCATTTTGGGCCATTCCTTTGCGCAGATCCTTTCAAGTACCTTCACATTATTGGGTTTATGTTTATGAAATGCCCTCTTCAATTTAGCCCACAGGTTTCCAATTGGATTGAGGTTTGGTGACTGAGATGGCCATTGCAGAATGAATGTTGATTTTGCTGCCACAGAACCATTTCTGTGCGGATCTTGAGGTATGCGTTCGGTCATTGTTTTGTTGGGAGGTCCACCTGAAGCCAAATCCCAGCCATCTGGCAGAGGCAACCAGATTTTCAGTCAAATGTCCTGATAGAATTTATTATGTCATTAATCTTAACCAGTGCTGCTGGATCTCTTGAATTAAAACAGCCCCAAAACACGACTGACTCACCATCATATTTCACCATGGGTATGAGGTGCTTTTCCTTGTATGTATCTCAGTTTTGACGGCAAACATGCCAATGCTGTATATGACCGAAACCTGCAATTTTGGTCTCATCTGACTGAAGGACCTTGTTCCAGTCATAATTTAAATTACGTTAGGCTAACTCAAAGTGCTTGCTTCTGTGACTTCTGGTCAGAAAAGGCTTGATTCTGGCAACCATTCAAAAGAGCCTTTGGTTGCGCAGGTGATGTTAATGTTGCTGATGATGCTTTTTGAAACCCAGTGACCCCTATATGCCACCATTGCCTGCAATTTCTTCACTGTTATTCTTGGGGATTTTGTTGTTTCTCTCACCATACTCCTCAGTATCCTGGGGGTAAAATGCACTCGTGTCCTCTACCCTTAGGGTTGTCTACAGTTCCATATCTTTGCAACTTTTGAATCATTGCCCTGATAGTGCTCAGTGGCAAATTCAATGGTTTGTGAATAATCTCCTTGCCACTAGAATATTTATGAAGGTCTCTGACCATCTGCATCCAAGTTGTTTTTTTACCTGGCCCCTTCCCTAGGAGGCCAGGTTAAGCAATGATCATGTCTGTGTGTGTGTGTGTGTGTTTCTGTCAGTCTGTCTGTCAGCCCGTGGCTGGGGCCAGGTCTGCTATCTCTGATTGCCTTGTTCTCCATAGTGTTGGATTGTTCAGCGGTGCCAGTAATTTTGGAGCCCACTGCATAAACAGATAAACTGAGCTTTCATGCAATGCCATTTTAAGGAGCTACTGTATCACTGTGCCACCGTACACGCAAAATTATTCTTTATAATTAATTACATTAACTCTTGTAATTGTACTTGATGGGGAAATTTTCATCAGAGTGACCTGACATTAATCTGTTAATGTGTGTGTGTTGGCAGAAAGTGATAGATTGTGGCTGAATGGAAACACTAATGATGATAAACATTGTGGTGTAGATCATTTATTCTGTTTGCTTCATTTATGTAGCCCAAAAAGTGGCATTTCCTGATGTAAAGAATGCCAAAAAGATGCAAATGAGGATGTTTTTTGTTGCAGAGCTGGAACAGATCACTTCTGAGCAGATGAAGGTGAGATCCTGAACGTTCTCAGCTGTTGGCAGCTGTCTATCGCAAGTGTGGCATTCGTATTCTGTGCTTAAGATCATAACTTATGACTCATGAGAAAAACATGTCTGTGACACTTCATGCTGGATATTTAGACCTCCCAATCAATGCTTTCCGGCTGAATCTCCTTTGCTGCCATGCCGGACACATGTAAGTTTTTGATTAAGTGTCATTTAACTGTCCACAGTAAATGGTAATAAACTGTTTAATGAGCATTTTGGAGAAGCAAACTTAATTGACCATGGAGTGGAGAGAACAATCATTCATGCAAATGAGACAATGAATATTCATTTTGTTTACAGATGAGCGAAGCTGAACAGGTGTTATTGTTCTTAGATCAACTGAATACTGTTTCCTGGAGATGCTGGTGAAAAACAGTCGATACTGAGCAGCAATTAAAAGCAGCTTATGATGCCGTCAAACCATTATGCATTCAAGTCATATGCAATGCTGCCACACAAAACTGCAACCTGCAATCACTGCTTGCAAAGAGCTGTATGATACCAGATATGGCAGCAAGTCACAGAAACTTTTCTCAGTGTGAAAATACCAAGAATACTTTCAAAATACAAATTTTCTCTGCATCAAGGTCATAGCGCCATCATATAGGGTCACTTTTGCTTTTCCCTCAACTCTTATTGTGGACAAGTAATAAATGATATCCAGCATTTTCTGAAGCCAAAGGCTTAACCTCTAAAGGATTATAATGTCTTGTGGCTGCCGAGCACATTTAGAACTGAACCAAAGTTCAGAGACTGGTCAAAGATAGGATGCTATGCTGGCGTTTAGGTAGTTATTACTGTTTTGTATGGCAGCCACCGGGGAATGAAGTAGAGGAGAAACTCCTGAACTCTGCTAAGGTGCTAAGATACTTGCACTTTGGTCAATCAAGGCCACGAAAACTTTGATGCTTGACACCTGGCTATAAAGTGAATGAAAAACAAAGACTTTCCTGATCCCTTTGGAAATCTCTGTCAAAAAGAGCATCCCGGTAATTTCCCAGAGGAGTTTACAGCAACAGCAATTAAAAAAAAAAAAAAAAAAACATTTCAGGGACAGTTCAGTATCCTTCCCAGAGGTGTCAGAAGACCTTATATACAAGACATAATTTTCCAAGTAAAGTTCACTCCACCTTTTTCAGTAGCACTCCTAGAAGAATAAATGATATTCACTATTGTGAAAAATCGTTGGATTTACTGTGATATTTAAAAACATTTAAATTAGCAGTGTAAAACCCCAACGAAGCAATAACCAAACGGCGGATATTGCCAACAACCACAAAAGTGATATTATGCCTTAGTGCCCCTTAAGCAAGTGCTATTTCCATGAAAATTCTAATAAATGTACAAAGTAATTGTAATCCTCTGGAAATTTCTCTCATTGCCTCATTGCAGGTTGAGCAATGTGATACTGGCGCAATTGATGGAAGACAAACATAACCTGCGCCTTTTAATAGTTTTTTCTGGAATAAGTGAGGTTAATAATATTTTATTGTTCAGAGGTACTGGAATGTGGTGCAAACAAGGCTGGATTATAGACTCTCAAGGGGCCTCCGAGCCTCAGGCCACGCGTGCCGTGAGGCCAAGGACTTCTGTCGGATGTTGAGGGCCATGGTCATCAGTACACAATACATTAACTGACTTAAAGCTACTTAAAGCATGAGCTAACCACTTGGAGCCCCAATCCACAGTCTTGGTAATATCAGGCCCCGGGCCCCTTGCTGTTTACAATGTAAGACTCCCCGGACCTCTTGAGCTGACCCCTAGGGTCCCTGGTGCTTAAGCGCTTTCAGTGTTAGGACCCAAAAGACCCCTCCAGTTGGATGCTTTCCATTGCGGGCAGCCAGTGAAAGTATAAGGCAGAGCCTTTTATCAGATCGTCCCCCCCCCCCCCCCCCCGCCCCTTCACGCGTCATATCTCCATAACAAGTGGGAACCCGCTAGGACCCACCATATTCTGAAGAGAGTGTGAATAGCCAGTTAGCTTACATGTAATAAATAAATGTAAGCGGTAGTATCCCAGATGAATCGTCAACTATATTTGAACCAGGAGGCTGGAGTTTTCTGGGAATGCTCTGAATCCCTGCCCTGAGGCAAGGACTAAAATCATTCTTGGAAAAAAGTCTCGAGACCACTCCTACAGGGCCATTCCTGCTAGTGTAGATTTGCAAAATGACCCAGTTTCTGTTAAAAAGGTTCTGTAACTACTTGTAATGGAGACCTCCTAAGTATTCCGGCCCTGAAGGCCCCTTGGCATTTAAAGAGTGAACTGACCGCAAGGAGCCCTAGGAGGCCTCTGGACACCTAGCATGTCGAGGATGGAGGCTAAGACGAGCAAGCCATTTTCTGTTGTAGTTTTTTCCCCTCTAAACCCCTGCACTATCTTACGCACAGCAAAATGACAAACGAGTCTCACCCAAGAAAATTTCACTTTAGAAGAATCTTATTTCGAAGAGAACTAGCTTTGCTGTAGGTTTGTTTTCCCAGCTTCAATATGGTTAAGCAAACTGCTATCTCCAGACTACGTTTTAAAATGGATAAACCGTATTGTTCAAGTATTACAATGCAGCAGCGTGTCTACATAAGCCGGTGTCTCTTTTTCTTATATGCTTTGGCACACGAAACTACACATTTATTAAAGCTGCAGTAGGTAACTTTGAGGAGAGAGAGGACTTCGCACAAAAATTTGAAAAAAGCAACTTTCAGATCCCTCCCCCTCCCTCTTCACTGCACTCCTCAGACCCCTCCCCAAGAAGCTACCGTGCACGCGAAGGCACGGGAACTGTTGCATGCAACTGCAGAGAGATTTTGCACGTGCGCATAATGAAAATGGCCAAGTTGCCGAGGCGAGACATTACTGTTGTGAACAGTCAACACTGCTGGCCAACAAACCAGCGCGTCGTTTCACCTGAAAATTCCGGGGCTAATATCCCTCCTTTCATTGAAAACAAGTGTTTGCCACTGACATGGCAATATCCCCCACCGCCTCAATTTTATGTGTCCGTACGGACAGAACCCAATGCTATATCCCCCGCTTCGCGCTAATCGCGCGGCGAGGGATAATAATTAGTCCTGGCAAATTCTAGATGGTTTTCCTTCATTCACACGTTTACCAATTCAAGAGTAGTCGAGTGGCAGTTGAAGATATGGCTTCTCTTCCCCATGCAATCTAAAATCGACAAAGTGATAGGCTACATTCAGTAACGAAAAATAATTTGAAAAATAATTAGGTCTATGCACCGTCACTCGGCGATGGCATTTCATAACTCTTCAGCGAATTAAGGTAATTTTGGTGACAAGTATATACACCTCTTTATGCAGCACGGTCGCTCGATTCGTTGTAAAAAAAAAAATAGATAGCTGTCCGATTGGAAAATGTAAAAGGACAAGACCCCTTACTAGTCTGAAATGCCGTCGCCGAGTGCAGGTGCATAGACATAAATATAATTAAATTATTTTTCTGTCCTGAATGCAGCCCATTACTTTGTGGCTTTTAGATCTCATGAGGGAGAGAAGCCGTGTCGTCAACTGCCACTTGATTATTCGTGAATTGAAAAACTTGTTAATAATGGAGACCCATCTAGAATTAGCCAGGATTAATTATTTTCAAAAAAAGGAGGGATATTAGTCCCGGATTTTTCAGGTCCAACGACATGCCTGCCAACAAACGAGCAGAAATAAATCATATCGACATGAAAGGTAATCTACAGCAGTATGTATTTATTAAAAACCCAGCACACACTTTAATTCAGGAAGTTACCCGTTTTTTTAGTACAGAAACTGTCGTGAATCCAGCTGAATGGCCAGTAAATCATGTATGTAAGCATTTAGCTGTGAGAGCACAGAAACGTTACACATATTTATAAGGACAACAACACGATTGATAAGACTGCCAGGTCACTTCATAAAGAGATTTTCTGCTGCTTTCTAATAGAACAATGCCAGTAACATTAACATTTTTGGCTTTGACTCAGACTCCAATAATGGCATACATTTTTTGGATTTCCCTCTCTTACGCGTGGTTCCTGAACACACCGCCACAAAGAGGTTGAATAGATGAAAGGGGCAGTGCCCAGCCTAACTATGAGGCAAAAAAATGAGGCAAAATAAATTCCCAGTAGGGAGAAAAATCCTCAAACAGTGGTGAGAAAAAACTCATCATTGTGAAGAAATATCAGGAGGAACTATGCTATAGTGGGGAAGCCCATCCTCTGCTGGCTAGCTAATCAATATTAAAAAATGGTAATAGACTTCAAATCAAGTCCATTAAACCATGTAAACAGTGAAATCTGTTGCTCCAGGAAGTGGCCTTTCAAGGATGGAGCTGAACTGGATCAGGCATGGAGCAGGACAGCAGCAGCCAGCACTCATGTTGAAGGACAGGGCGTGGACGGTCCAGGACTCCAGGCAGCGGAGGGAAAAGATCATCAGGGAAAAACAAAAAAACAGAAAAAAGGGATGTGAGGCACTGGATAAAACTACTGCATATTGATAAAAATCCTGCCCAATGTCACATGCAAAGTAAGAATTTAGGAGCAATTGGTCAGGAAACAGTCAACATGCCTCCATCCGCTTATTGCAGCCCAGAGGCCCTACACTTACACAGGCTGCAAGATCACTTTGATTCTCTAAACACTAGCCACCACAAGTACCATGTTGACCTCCTTGAAGTCTAATTGCGCTTTTCCACTATGCGGTTCCGGCTCTACTCTACTCGCCTTTTTTGCTTTTCCATTAGGAAAAAGTACCTGGCACCACCTGTTACCTGCTCTCCTGGGGTTCCAAAAACAGTCGACTGGGTACTAGTAGGTAATGAAATGTGACGTGACAACACCGCAGCCCACTGATTAGTCAAAGAGAATCGTCATTGCGAAAGACAACTCTGTCGTTGAACTCAAGACATCTCTTTTGAGTTAGATTGACGAATCTCAAGATTAGCGTAGTTATCATGGTCATTGGCTTATATTGTTTTTGGCGACTTTTTCAATACACTGTGCATTGCCTTACTTTTCAAACACCATTTGCCTTCTTCACCAAAGCTGCTACATTCATGAAATGCGTTTCTCATTTCCCATGACCCCTTTTGTGGTGAAATTAATTGATGGTATTGTGTCCAGTTATGTTCCCCTTACTAATTCCCCTTGAGAAGGTTATGTGATGCTACCCCTGTTTTAAGAAAATCGCGCTTAAACACAAAATTATGGGTGTTGACGAATCATTTCTCTCTCAAAGGTATCACAGATAAGATGACGCATCATACACCGATGAATTCTGATTCTCTGCCATCTCCTGCGATTTGCGGATTTTCTACGAGGAACTCGGCTCAGCAACGATCACTTAATTATACCATGCTTTAACAATTTGTTTGTTTGCCGTAAAATTCAGAGTGAAATATGCATTTGCTCTCCATGCCTTTTACGAATACCATTGCTTTGCGCTGTTAGGTGGCACGCAATTTTATGTGCAACTGAGGCCATGTACACACGTAGCCGGGTATTTTTAAAAATGAATATTTCTCCCCCTCCGTTTATTAAAAAAAATGTATCCACACGACCCCGTCTCTGAAAAAAATTCCTTCCACACATAACCGAACATCTGCGTTTTCAATAAGCCTCCAAATCTGTAGATGGCGTTATTTCCCCAAAGAGTGGTAATGATGGGGTAAATCACCCACCGCAATGTTGTCTGTCGCCTGTGCTCTTGGAGCAGTAGTTGGGCTTCTAAAATTAAACATGTATAAAGCGCCTGCACAATAATTAACGCTATCACAGCTTTCAAGGCACTACTCCGATCCATTACTCTTTGTCCATGCCTCTACTCTGGCTTCTGCAGTAAACAAAGGTCTCGCGTTTGATGTCAGAGCAGATTTGTTGTCATTTTGGCGCAGGTTGTGAAGTTCGAAAACCCAAAACTCTGGTTATCTCTGTCTACACGCAAATGCATAAACGGAGTTTTCAAAAATCTTCACTTTGCCCGGAGTTTTTTTAAACATTAGTTTTTGATGCGTTGTCATGTGGATGACAGGTCGAAACGTAGGAAAATATCTTCGATTTAGTAGATACTCGGCTACGTGTGGACAAGGTCTGAATCAGACACAACAATGTCAAACAGAAAATACAATTCAACACTCTCCGGACTTCAGTGCCATAACGTAGTGACGATAGTGCACGTCTCCAACAAAATTGATGGAATAAATGTAAACTTCATATAACTGCAGTTACATTGTGTTTCGTGTTGAGGAGGGTGTCGCGGAAGTTACGTGCTGTGCCGCTATGATGACCAGCTACACTGAGGCAGTACTATCCTCTAGTGGAAAAATGACCCCCCAGAAAAGTACTCGGCACCAAGCTGGGTGGAGTAGAGTACAGTAGAGCCAGTATCACATTGTGGAAAAGCACCATAATGTCATGGTTATGGTTTTGGGTTCATGTTTATGCTCTATTTCATGGCTCATGATTTTGTCTTTTATTTATTCTTTTTGGTTATTGTGATTGCTCATGTTTTTAGTTCAGTCCATCCTTCAATTCCATTGCACTTATCTCCCTTGTCTTGGGATCTGGTTGGTTCAGTCCGTCTTCCCAGTCTGTGTGCTCACTGACTTCGGGCGATTTCAATGATTTTTGGTGTTAAATATATTCCGTCAATCCTCATTTACTTCCTTCGCCTCACTGTTCTGATTACTAACAAAACTAACATTTGTATTTTGTATCATAGTCTACTAACCCAACTAACCCAGGTACTTTTGTATATATGTTACTAACTGACTAAAGAGCACTCTAGTTAAATCTGTAAAGTTGCACCGCTACTAATTAATCACGGTGTCCAGCTTCCTGTCGGACTCATTTGAGCTGCACACTGGAAGTGTCAATGGCTAACAGGGGAAGTGATGACTCCACAGCAGGTGATACACAAACGTCAAGGTGTTCTACGTCTATTCTTGTGAATGAATTGCTGTGCTTCCTGCAAAATAAGGTTGACCTGATCGCCCATGACGAACTGGTGAAAATCGCTGTGGACTTTTATACTTCCACAGAAATTGAGACCGCTAAGTCCGCTGTCTTTCAATTGGATATTGTCAGTCAGTCCTTGCTCCGTTATGTCAAACGACGGGGTGATAAGAAAGAGGTGAAGAATGTGCAGGATATTCTGGCTGTTTTTCACAACTGTAAGGATATCCCTGTGTTTAGCGCCTCGAACCTCTCTTGGATACCACCAGTTGACATGAACTCTATCGACCTGACCTCCATGCTGAAGAAGTTCTGCATGATGAGGCAGGAGTTCGCTGACATGAGGAAGCAGATCGAATCCAGTAAGCTCCCTAGGTGGCCCCCCCCCCCAAGCTGAGGAATGGCCTATGCCTAGCCGCATCGCCGAGAAGCCTTCCGATTTAAGCCCTACACAGCAACTGGCCGATGTTAATATTCTGGACCCTCCTACGTCGACGAATGAGAAACCTGAGAAAGCGATACCAGTGTCAACTACTAACTTTGTAAAACAGCCTCAGACACAAGGACATGCCAAAGTGGACAGTTACAGGTTTCAGGTTGTTGAGAGGAAGAAGAGGAAATCCCCTATCATCGGAACCTTTAATGTGCGGACTAACCTAAAAGCCATGAGAACTCGTCGAACCTCCGTGTTTATGTCTCGATTTAGCCCCGAACTCACCTGTGATGACATTGTGAAATTTTTAAAAGACTGAATATTTCCGTGAAACGTGAGAAACTGAATACCAGGTATGACAGCTATGCATCTTTCAAAGTTGAAGCTGCATGTGATAATGCCTCAGAGCTGTACAGTGCTGAAATTTGGCCTGCTGGCGTATTAGTTTGCAAGTTTTATGTTCAAAAATCATAAAAATAGCATCACTATGGATATTACAATATTCTCATATAACTGTAATGGTCTTAAAGGCAAGTTGCCTGTTATTGGCGAAGTATTATCCAAATGTGATATTTTATGTCTACAAGAAACAATGCTAACTAAACATGAATGTGGCATTCTGAATAGTATTAGTGATAAGTTTTATGGTGCTGGTGTCGCCCCTGTGAGTGCAAGTACTGTATCTGTCAGTTGTTTTGGCAATTCTTTTTTCTGCCATTCTTGTACATGGATATATCCCGAACTATCTGATAAAAACTGTGATTGTTCCCATCCTTAAGGATAAAAACAAACGTATCAGTGACAAAAACAACAAAGCCCCGTTGGCTTGTCGAATATTATAACCAAGGTGTTGGAGGATATAATTCTTCACAGGATAGAAGCCTACTTATATTCAACATTCAACCAAACATGGTACTGACCTGTGTGTTTATGCTTTGAAGGTGTTGATTCAGTACTATATAAAACATGGATCTCAGATGTTTTTAGCTTATCTCAACGCTTCCAAAGCGTTCGATCGACTCGCTCATTTGAAATTATTGTCAAAAATGACCCACAGTGGAGTCCCAATGTATACTCAGCCAAAATAAAAACTTGTTTGGAGGTCCGTAAGTTGAACATACAAGAAATGAGGTTTTAAATAATGATTTTATTTAAATCTGTACTCATTAAAGATTGTGTATCATAAAAATAATGTCCATAATGTTACCAGTTCCACCAGAAATGCTATGGAAATGTCCGAGAGTAAAAATGGTAAGTTACAACTTGAATAAGAGCAGTGCGCAGGCGATTACGTATGGTTTGGGCAGTCACACGACCTCTAAACAATTCATTCCTAGTGGACGTTGCAGTGACAAATCGATTACGCAATTGACGTAAGACAATTTGTCGGTCTTCTGCTTTTGACGTCACACGTGGGCTACCAGAGCGAGGTCGGTCAGCTGTGGTGCCAGTTTGTTGGAGACATGTCCGAAGATCATGGAAAGTCCGTCGACTGCATCCCATAACCTTTCAACGTCAGTGATGGACGTTTCCGTATTCAGCATGCCAATGGCAGGTTCACGCTGAATGTTTGACAGCCATGGCATTGAAAATCAACAAATAATTAACTGTAAAAATTTGTTTTTCTGAGATTCACCCTAACGTGCTAACGTGAGCTCAGTTGCACATCTCTCATATGGTCACGTGACTAGGAACACAAGAAAACATGGTTTTAGCGCAAAGTACACTCCCACATGCTACATACCTTTGCATGTCGGAGTTGATGCGCGTCATGATGTCTTTGACAATGCATTTACCCCTCGTTATAATAAAAACTCTTTTGTTAAAAGTTTCAAGAAGATATTTACAAATTTATGAGTGTGAAGTTCCTTTTTTGACTCAGTATATACAGTATTGTTAGAGTCATTGGTTATTGGTTCTCTAATCAGGTCTATTGTGTACATTGGGGTTCAGTACTCTCTGAGGATTTTGCTGTCATGAACAGTGTCCGACAAGGTGGGAAACTCTCCCCAGTCCTGTTTAATTTTTACACTAAATTTTTGAGTTGTGAACTGAATAATGTCCTTGTTGGTTGCTGTTGCTCAGGAATTGTTTTTAATCATCCGATGTAGGCAGCTGATATAGTTCTAATCGCTCCATCTGCCAAGGGCGTCCAGCAGTTGCTTAACAATTGCTCCCATTACGCTCAGTCCCATGATATTTTATTAAACTCTGATAAGTCAAAGATTATGTTATTTGACACAAATTGTTATAATGTAAAAACTGAACTTGAGCTGAATAATCTCCCATTAGAATTTGTCAAAACCTACAAATACCTTGGACATACTGTAACTGATGATCTTAGTGATGACAATGACATTCAAACTAAAGTTAGGAGTCTTTATGGCAAGAGTAATTTTATCTCTAGCAGGTTTTATTTTTTCTTTCAATTCTGTCAAGAATAAAGTGTTCATATCTTTTTGCTCGAATATTTATCTCTGCTACTTATGGGTTCATTTTAAGCGTTTTGGTTTCAACGATGCATTCCATATTATACACGGCTTCTATCGTAGCTGTGGTGCTAGTGGTATGTTCTGTTTCAATAATGTTCGCTCTTATTATGAGATGTTACGGAAAGCAATTTGGAATTTTATAATGCGCTTAATTCAATAAAGAAATGTTGTGATTTTTATGATTGTTAACTCTGAATTTTATACTGACTCTACCCTCTTTAAATATTGGCATCACGATCTCCACACTTGCTACTGAAGATAGGGTGTGTATTTGTGTCGTCTTTTTGTACATTTTTTTTTACATTTATATTTATTATCCTTTGTTAGTCTATGGACTTTAATTATTTACATGTCTGACACAAATAAAAAAATGAAATAAAATACAAATTCCCTCTCAGCAATCGCCCCGTTCTAGTCTCCGCCTCTTGCTCAGCTTTACCTGTCTCCCCCAGCGTTACTGTGAGATCTCTCGCACGTGCTCAATTACTTTCCTGCACTCATTTTCTGTGCACTTAGAACTCCCTGACCGGAGCTGTTTAAATTTTGTAGGCTGTTTGTGAGATAACCGTCCGTGTCTTGGCTTTCGCCAGTTTTCGTGGTTAGGGTTTCCCTCATGTGTTTCTCCCATTGTAATTAGTCTGATCCAGCTCACCTGTTCCCTGCGTAGGATGTGACTTCCCTCCCGTCTATTTATGAGTATTCACTGCAGTTCTGACTTTGTCACAAAGTTGATCAATATTTCTTTGTGCAGAGCCTGTATTGTTTTCCCTCGACTGTTTCGTTCAACTTCAATTCTTGCCATCATCCTTTTTGTATTGTTTTGTCTTTTTGGATTTCGACCTATTTTTTGTATGACTACGATTCCTGTGTTTGGATGCCCTGTGTATGACCCTCGGCTTTGTTCATCGACTAGGACTTTTTGCCTACCGTCAATGTACTTTTGCTCATCTGTTTTTCTGGTTCTGACCCCTGCCTGTCTAGTCAACTCCATGAGGATGGTATGAGGGCCCGGCGTCCACGGGTGGGGGTTGTAGTTACAGCCCAAAACCATGCAGAACGTTTGGCATTTGCCAGAGAACACCAAGATTGGCAATTTCGCCACTGGCGCCCTGTGCTCCTCACAGATGAAAGCAGGTTCACACTGAGCACATGTGACAGACGTGACAGAGTCTGGAGACGCTGTGGAGAACGTTCTGCTGCCTGCAACATCCTCCAGCTTGACCGGTTTGGCAGTGAGTCAGTAATAGTGTGGGATGGCATTTCTTTGGGGGGGCGCACCGCCCTCCATGTGCTCACAAGAGGTAGCCTGACAGCCATTAGGTACCGAGATGAAATCCTCAGACCCCTTGTGAGATCATATGCTAGTACGGTTGGCCCTGGATTCCTCCTAATGCAAGACAATGCTAGACCTCATGTGGCTGTAGTGTGTCAGCAGTTCCTGCAAGAGCATTGATGCTATGGACTGGCCCGCCCGTTCCCCAGACCTGAATCTGATTGAGCACATCTGGGACATCATGTCTCGCTTCATCCACCAACGCCTCGTTGCACCACAGACTGTCCAGGAATTGGCGGACGCTTTAGTCCAGGTCTGGGAGGAGATCCCTCAGGAGACCATCCGCCACCTCATCAGGTGCATGCCCAGGCGTTGTCATACAGGCACATGGAGGTCACATACACTACTGAGCCTCATTTTGACTTGTTTTAATGACATTACATTAAAGTTAGGTCAGCCTGTCGTGTGTTTTTCCACTATAATTTTGTTTGACTCCAAATCCAGACCTCCATGGGTAAATAAATTTGATTTCCATTGATAATTTTTGTGTGATTTTGTTGGCACATTCAACTATGTAAAGATAGTTGTATTTAATAATATTTCATTCAGATCTAGGATGTGTGATTTTAGTGTTCCCTTTATTTTTTTGAGTAGTGTATATCCTATATACTATATAATATCCTATAATATTTGGCAATATTAAATTTGACCTCATATGATTTTCAAAGGTCAAACTCAAGGTCAGGGCATATATTAACAATGCTAAAAGATAAATTGATTTCAAAAATTTCTCAAACTTTTTTTCTAAATCTGGCAATCACCTCACCTTGATACACTTTATGTACAGTGTCAGTGCCATTTTGATTGAATCGACGGAAGTGGGTCAAGTGGGGACGCTGTACTTTAAAATCAGATCTTATGGAGAATGGGCCAAATCACCTGTGGAAGCTAAATGGTTGCACATACAGATTAAGTTTGTATTGCTGTAATACATGACCTATATTTTGGCTGTGTTAAAGTTGATCTCAGATGACCTTGGAAAGTCAAACTTGAGGTCAAGCAAAATGTTACAATTTTCAAAGATTTCAAGACTTGAAAATATTGAATATTGGGAACGCATATGGATTGAACACTTATAGGAAGTCATGTATAAACTTTCATTTGGTGGCCTTGAACTTCGGTGACCTTCAAAGGTCAAACTTCACATAGAAGTCATTGAAATTTCACTATCACCAAAACTATTACAGATAGAGCTTAGGTTTGTATTGTGGCCATATAGGAAGTCATGTATATATGAAGTTTCATTTGGTGACCTTGAACTTGGCCTTCAGTGACCTTCAACAGCCAAACTAAACACTGAAATTTCAATGACTTATCTCAGCAAAATGGTCACAGATTGAAGCTAAGGTTTGTGAAGAGACATTTAGAAAGTCCTATATGAATCCATTTGCTGACCACAACTTGACATTCTGTGACCTTTAAAGTTAACAATTGACATATTGGATACATATTGACATATTATTATGACTTGTATCACCAAAACTGCTTCAGAGCTTGGAATTGTATGACAGAAGTGTAATGGTGCGATCAGGAACCAGGAAAATGCAGTAGAGCTTGTTTTATTAATAAAGGGGGAGGACCCCCTCAGGGCAGAAGGCAAAAGTACAGAGTCCACATTCCCAAAGTCAAAAACCAGTTGGGCAAAAATAGTATCAAAAACCAGGGCAGCAATCACAGTAATCGTAGTCGGACAGAAATGGGTCTGGTACACAGGAATAGTTCTATCAGAGAAGCAAGCCAGAATCCACAGGACGTAATCCGAATCGTTACCAGGGCAGCAAACAGATCTCGTAGTCGGGCAGAAAAATGGTCAAAACACAGATGCAACAGTAATCCAAAAACACAGAGGCAAAAATCTAAAGTCGGGCAATCCAGTCAGAAAGATAAACAGTGAGAAATCGAGGCAAGAAACGTAGCACAAGAAAACTAGGGAGAACGATCTGACACTAGAGTGAACCAAACAGACATCTTATATACACATCCGGGGTAAACACATGACCAGGGAGAACAGGTTTAATCAATCGTGACAATGATCAGGGAGAGACACATGAGGAATAAACTAATTACATGAATTTGGCTGTAGCCAAAACGTAGACAGGGATCACAAGACAATCCTATGAACAAACAACAGCTTCGATTAAGGAGTACTAAAGTGCACAGTCTAAAGAAAAGGGAAAGCCTGAGATATTTGTGGAAACTGCAGTAGAGATAACTAGTGATAGGCAAGGAGGGTGGAGATACAGATTGGGCGAATGCTGAGAGATCGTTAGTCTATTAGTATGTGCAGCTATGCAATCCCGAGTGCAAGTTAGTCAGTTAGAAGAAATATACGATGTTAATCTTGGTTAGAAATCTATCAAAAATAATTAACTGTTAGTAGGGTTAGTAGATAGTAAAAGAGAAAGGAAGGAAGCACACGAGATAATGAAGGAAGATTGAAAACCCAGAAACCAATAAATCACCCGAATGAGTGGCACGCAAGACTAGGGACCGTGAGCAAAGACCTACACAAGACAAGACAAGGTAGACGTAGTGCAATACAAGGAAATGAAAACATGGCATGGCTGAAAATAACTGTGAACATGAAAAAATAATAAACGAGAAGCTAACTCACCAAAACACAATACGTTATCCTAAGAATGGTCATAAGGCAGGCAATGGTCACTAAACACAAAAAGCATACATGGCTAAGCCAGGCACAGAACTTAAACATGACAAGCAGAATGCACAGATCACAAGAAGGTCTTATAAATGTATGTGAACTTTTATTTAGTGATCTTGAGTTTGATTTTTATTGATTCAAATGTCAAACTTCACATGAAATTTTCATAACTTGTATCATTGCTGTAAGACTGCTTGCCGGTAAGCTACAGACCCTTGGTCCAATTTTTTTTACATTAGTTTTAGGACAGTAAAAAGTGGGGGAGTCCAATGCCGCCTTTTCAAAAAGTGCAGTGGACATGTCCCCCGTGTCCCCCCCCCCGAATAAATATGTGTCATGGTTTAGAAGCTTTGAGAGCTCTTTTTGTTGCTCTCGTCCGGGACGATATCGTTTTGCTTCCTATCGGATTCCTGGGCCAGCTGGCATTAATTGAGGGCGTTGCCCGGACTCTATTTAAACTCCAGTTTTGCCTCGCGTCCTTTGCTTGAGTGTCAGTGTCTTATTTGCGCTTTAGCCAGTAAGGTCTTTAGACAGAGTACTGTTAAGTACTTAGTAGCATATTTGAGACTTAGTGATAGTTAGAAAGGGAATCTTTGTTTTGTTTTTACCTTTTCTTTTTGTATCTTTGAGCTTGCCTGTTTTCTACCTCAGACAGCGTCCAGGTCCGTTGGTAGCGCGAGTCTCGCATTTTTAGTATGAGTCTCTCAGTTCTCAGCTGTTGTTGCCTTTTAATTCTGGCCGCTGATTTTGGCGTCCAATATTCTACAACCATCTCAATATATATATATATAAATAAAATTGATTTTTGCTTAAACAGCCATGGGAGCAGGCAGCGGGCTGATCGGCCAGAAGATTCACACTTCAGCGCTGTCGTGGAGAATAAAACTTCCTCCCCCAATGATACTACAGCCAAGAATGTGTCGCCCCAATTATCCGCAGGTACTGGCACAGTGTGGACATTTTTTAAAGACAGTTATACGTTGTACATCCTTATAGTGATTACACCGGATAGAGTCAGAAGGTATTTTACTGTCAGGCTGCATGTGTTTTATTGGATCACTGAATATCAGAACTCCTCATTGGTGCCTTATCACAAATTAACTGCTTTCTCACACAGTCCTATGAATAATGATTACTGTTAATTCGATGGCCCTTTCAAACCTGAGGTCAATAATTTGCAGGTCACTCTGTGGTTCCAGCAGGCTGATTTCTTTCATGGCCTTTCTGACTGCCTGCTGTAAGCAGAGTGCTTTTTCTATGGTGAAAGTTGAGTGTGTGATCTTCCCTCTGAACTGTCTGTCTCTGGAGGCCGCCAGCTGTCGTGACTTAAGTGGATTATCCCACACAGTTTCTACTTGACTTTATTCAGCTGTGTTCAACCATGGGCTAACCTTAGTTTTAGTGTTCAAAGGAGACCATTGGGGAGTTTGGCGCAAAAAAAAACACTGTATTTATACAACCCTTCATTTATTATTAACAATAATAATAATAATAATAATAATAATATTAATGTTACTACTACTACTATGACGAGTAACACTACTAATAACAATGATAATAATACACTTAAAATTATTGTTTGCAGGCTGTTTAGGGGGTTGAGTGGGCAGTTTGCTGACAGTAGTTAGCACACAGCAGGCTTCACCACAGTCTCCCAATTTGTTTGCCAGGAACAGACAAGATTATAAGTAAACCCGCATAAATTTAAGTGACATACTTGGAAGTAATGTGAAATTTTCAATACTACGCGCTTGTAGGGAGGTATCAGCCTTCACAAAGCGTTGGTATTCCGTCTTGCCACTGGCGGGTGCAAATCAATACAAATTCCTGGCATATGAACTACATGCAATCATGTGAGATCTGTCATATAGATAGTAAAGGCAGAGATATGCAGTGTATAATTTGAAATAGTGTAATTACACCCCCAGAAGATTTACGGCATATTCTCAAGCGGTTATAAGCTTATATGAAAATAACCAGTGTGAACAATCCACTGTTTTAATTATATTGAAACAGTACAACAATTGAACAGAACTGAAGACAAAAAGTGAGGCACATTTTCATGGTGGCAAAATGTAATTAATGCTTGTTCCCTCAGATTGTGTTGTTCAGTGAGGTAATAACATGAATTATTAAGCTTTATTTTCTAGGCATATTTCTGGACCGAAGACCCAGTTTTCCATCCATGGCTGAGCTTACACCGAATGACTTTTCAAGCAATTTCAAAGTCACAGACAAATAATAAAGTCCGTATGAAATCATAGGAGTTTTGCTGCAGTTGCAGCCTGCTGGCGTGATCTTGGTCGTTAGATGTAAGATGGTCATAAAACTCTGACTAAGCTGTTTTAACCCGATCTTTCCCCCATCTTGGCATTACAACAATATCAAATGTTTAATATTATCGGAAGTCTTTAGTCAAGTCTAAGGGATTAACAAAGTGAATTATGTAGGATTCCTTCGACTAAGTGTTGTTAGTAGAACTTGGGGTCACAAGTAGAAGTTGCCCAAAGGTAAATTTAGCACCTATATTCGGAAATATTTCTTCACCCAAAGAGTAATTTCGATGTGGAATAGTTTGCCTGACCATATTATTGAGGCAGAGACCTTGGGAGTTTTCAAGAGCAGGCTTGACTTAAAGCTAGATACCATTGAATCATTGAGTATCTGAAGTGATGTATTCATAGTATAAAGAAACTGGTGACCCTAGTTGGGCTGAACGGCCTGTTCTCGTCATTAATGTTATGTTATGTTAGTTAAGTCTTATGCAAATTGCATTGTTTAATGACGTGACCATTATCAACGACCAAATCGAAACTCTCTTCCCAGCACCAAGCAGGAAGCACTAGGTGCAGGATGAAAAACAATCTCAAAAGGAATCTAGTTGTAGTCTTGCAAATAGTGACCCTGCTAGATTCCCAGTCTGAGTGATTTGCTTAAACGTTGTCTTTAGATTTGAGAGGGTGTCAGATGTTAGTCTTTTTAAAGCCTTCTTAAAGTTTTGTCAAAGTTTTCTGGTGTATAGTAGGCACAAGTCGATTAAATCAGTTTTTTTAAATCAGATTCTGTGGGAAACTGATCAGTTTGCTTTCATAAGTCCAGCCCATTTGCTGTCCAGCCCATCATCGTGTTTGTCTGTTTCCCAGCCCATTTTCCTGCTTGTCTCAACTTGTTACCGTGTTGTCCTCCCTGCTCACTGTGGTTTTCTGGTGCAAGCTGCATAGAGCTTCTGCTGTGCTTCTCTCCACGAGCCAGGCTTAAGCCTTGCATATCTCATCCGGTCCCTGTGAGCCCTCCAGAGCTAATGCTTTGCTTGCTATCAGTTCCTGTTGGTGCTGCAAACTTTCCCAAAATGGAAACTGCATACATCACTTCCTGAAGTTTCTGTGTGTTGCATACAGCTTCTTCTGTGCTCATCTTCACAAACCATCCAATGCACAATGAGAGTTCATGGGAGGGAAGCATGAGTGGCCTGTTGTATTTTAATTTACTTTGTGGACTGTGTTATTTATTTGCTGTGTTCATTATTTATTATTATTTTATAATTTAATAAATAATTATTTGAGCTGAATGATGATCTCTGATGGTATGGGGGTGCATTAGTGCATATGGTGTGAGACACTTGCATGTTTTATAAAGAGATTACGATGCAAAAGATTTTTATCAGGATATTCAAAAAATGCATGTCAGAATGGTTAGTGCGACTTACATCAGTACAACAGGGCATGCTGTGATACAGGCTATTTAATTCGAAAGTGAACCGATTCTATCAGGTAATTTCCAATTCAACATGTGAGGTTACGCATGTAGGTGTTCACAAATTCTTTGGGATAAACCCATGACTTCTTGATATTGGCGATCTCTGTCATTCCTGCTGTTCTCCAGAAGATCCTCCCTGGAGGGGTGGCTGTTTGAGAACAATTGTTAGCCCATGTATTCATTACATGACACGTCATGCCTAAAAAATTGTATGGTTTTTCCTTCCATTACACAAAACACAAAATGTAACTGAACGAGTGTTTGAATGCGCTTCAGATCTTTGGATAAGTCGTGCATGGGATGACCCATTATCTGCAGTCATCTGAAAAATCAATTTTGAATCCGACTTTATTCATTAATACATTGATTGCAAACCCTCTTGAAATGCATTTCCCAAAAGCGTTCTTGCAAAGTAAGTGAGCAACTTACATAGTTTGAACTATGCAGTCGCGACGTCGTTTCCCAAAACCATCGTTCGAACTGTCAAGGTAACTGACGTAGTGCAAGCCATCGTTAAATGACGCAGGTGTTCCCCAAAACCGTAGTTCGAACAAACGTTTGCAACCACTGTCGTTAAGTTGTGTAGTTCGAACTGTGGCTCTCGAGACACGTGATCAACGGCAGAAAATGCAGTCCACAAAGGGTAAACAATTGTAAGGTGAGTAAGCTGGGAATATCCAACAATCTTGCTGTACATGTCTGGATGATAACGTAGAGACTTCCAACAAAATTTACAAAGCAAAGTACTTTTTCAATGTGTTTCTCCGTTCATTGGTATGATTGCACCTATCGAGTTAGCTATATCGCTAGTTACCTGTGTGTGCATTGCTTGAGCGATTTTAGGTGACGTTAAATCATGCTCTTCTGATAATTAAACATCTTGTCACTCCCTATGGGCTTTTATGGTGCAACTAGTAGACCGGAGCATGGTTAATTAAGTACTTTGCAATGGATGGGTTCACCGTTTGTTTCGGGCGTATGATTGTAGAGTAAATCGTTCAAGATGACAACTTTGGAAGCTAGTTCTAGGGAGGACGTGTTCCTACTATTGACCGCAATGTATTAGCCCATGTACTTTTAATGTATTTGACTAGAAAGGATGTTTACTCACTTCTTACCATGCGTATGTTTGAAGTCAATATGTATTCACATCTATTTAAGGACTTCAACTCTGCATATTATTAACAATGTGATTTCTGGCCAAATGATAGTGTAACACAGCACTGTGATTATAATGGAATCATTAATTTTGTTAAACAAAGACTAGTTTATTGAAGGTGCAATAAAACTAATTTATCACTAAATAAATTTATTTTGTTCTTAAACTATTGTTAAGTCAGAAATGACACCAAAAGTAATACATGCAGAACTGAAGTCCCTATATATATATATATATATATATATATATATATAGAAATGGGAATTGAAGGCTAGGAATAATGGGGAATAATAATAATTATAATAATAATAATAATGGGGGGTGAGGTGTCTGGGCTTAAGGGGCAAACATGTTTTGAACTAAATTTCTTCGTACTTCTAGGCCCGCAGGATGCGTTTCATCATGCTGTACATAATGTTCAGCATCCTCTGTGAAGACCTCCTCATCTTCTGGCAGTGGGACATTGGTTTTGATGGCTATGTAGTATAGCAGTGCTGTAACCACCACCAAAGCACAGCATTTTTGTTGGGTGTAGTGGCAGGCCTCCAGCAGATTTGCTGACGCACTGGAAATGCTGCTTCCACACCCCCATGGCCCTCTCCATGACAGCACAAGGTCTGGTGTGAGCGCTGTTGAATCCGACCTTCGTTTCGGTGTTGGCCTACTGGATAAGGGTGAGCAGGTAGGGGCGCAAAGGATAGCCACTGTCTCAGAGGAGCCAACAACCCCAAAAGCCACCATCTTCAGCCACCTGGTAGAGAGCAGAGTTGGGCCAGAAAAAGGAGTCATGGATGCTGCCTGGCCACTTCGCGACAATGTCCGTGAACACACCCTGATGGTCGCAGATGACTTGGATGTACAGCGGCGGATAGCCTTTCCTACAGATGTAGGCTGGCTCATTACTGGCTGGCTTTGAGATGGGAATGAGGAAGCCGTCGATAACACCAATGACTCGGGGAACCTCAGTAATGGCATAGAAGCCTCAGTTTGCTCTGGTGATCTCCCCCGGTGCGGCGGGGAAGGTCATCCTGTCAGTGAGCTTCAGCAGTACCTGGGTCACAGCAGTCACAGCTCTACTGATGGATGACCTGCTGAGACCTAGGCCATCTCCCAACACCTCAAAGAAGCTGCCGGAGGCGTGAAAACACAGGGCAGCCAAAAGCTGCGCAGTTGGGCTCAAGGAAAAGTTAGGCCTTGTGGCTCTCACCAGATGAGGATGAACAGAAGTAATTAACTCCTCAATATTAGCTCAAGTGAGGTGATATTTTCTGATTATGGCCTCATCTGATAAGACCTGGAGGGGGTTAAAGGTGGTGGGTATGTAGGCATTCACATAATCCTCCTCGCCACGATGCCTGCAATGCCGATTCAACTCAATAATGCGCTGTAACACTGCCATAGTGCTTAGGGCCTCAAATGTTGCCACAACATTTGTAGAGGGCAGGAAATGGCATACTCATTGGAGTAAATTGATCTGCAATTTTCATTGGTGGCCATGTGGAATTGTTATTGGCTGCAGTGACTGAAGTTAATGACTAGATATGAGTTATTTTAAACACCTTGTCCTACAATAGATCAGTCTCAAGTACTCAATCATGAGAAACCTGTGTCCAATCTCTTAATTTTACTGTTTTTATTTCCTGCTGTTTCAGAACTGAGTGACCATGAGGAAATAAATGAAGTTTGCTGACCAATAAATGTAAAGGGAACAGAATGGCAAAAACTGCATTATGTTTTTGTTTTCCAGCTGTTGCATTTCTCATCTTGTTCCAACATTGTGTCATAGCTACAAGTTTGGGGTATAATTAAAATCCAGTACTTAAAGTGTCTAACAAGTGAAGGTTGATGAAATTACAATGAGTATTTTAATCCACTCAAGTAATTGGCACTGGTGTTTTAATAGATACAGATGTACAAATGCAGCAATGCACTTGGTACATTATGCAACACTGCTTCACCAAAGCCCCGTTTGCCAGACTACGTCTGTTTCCACCTCCCACGACTGGGAAGAGAGGTTGGATTTTTTGGATGCATGTTGGCCTGGTTTCCAGGCCTTTCCTTTTTTAAAAAAGGAAGTGGGATGTTTCACTCAGGATCTGTTAAAGGAAAAAAAATCACCCCTTAAGTAACATGCACATTATACAGTATAATGCAAATAAACAAAATGAACTCACTTTCAGAGGTGGGGAGATATATTGTCACACTGGGCTTATCGACCTGTTGGGCAAGTCAGGCCAGTTTTTCCCTCCGGTACGCCATGGTCTCTTCATGCTGGCATAGATTGTATTCCTTTAGGGCTGCCAGTTCCTCTCTGATGCCCCTCAGAACAGAGATCTTCTCCTCCGCAGACCTGAGGAGCTCCTCTTCGCACTCGCAGCGGGATTTTCTGCGCCGGCGGGTCTGGGTGCGTGGGGGGTGCAGTGGCGAGGCTGCTGGGTGAGTGAAGGCGGATGAGCTCCCAGACTGAGGGGAAAAGGCGGCCCCAAGGGCTGATGACCATGCTGGATGGGACCCTGATGTTGATGCGGGTGATGTGGGGGGGGCTGAATAGAAGCTCCTGATGCAGGGGGTCCTAATGTTGAGGCGCTTGATTTTGGGGGGCGGGCGAATAGAGACACCTGACGCGGGGGGTCCTGATGTTGAGATTGCCAATGTTGAAGGGTGCTGGGGCTCCAACTCCTGGGGGCCAGATGTTAGTGGACCCAGAAGAAGTGGGCTAGAGGTGGAAGGCATCAATGTCTGAGAGCTGCACGCGCCATAGACATTGATAACCCCCAGGACTCCCTTCAGCGCTTCAGAGCCCTCTCCTCCTCAGAAGTAAGGGGAGACAGACTGGTGCTGCCACCACCTGTCCTCTGTTGCTCCCTCCTGAGAGCTGCAGCCATTTACTTCGTGACACTTGCACAATCCCTCCATTTTCCCCCCACGTCCTCTGCCGTTCGTCACCATCCATGACCAACAGAATTTATTTTTTTCTGTTTTTTCTTGCCACCCTTTTTCTTTTCAGAATTTGTAACTGAACTCTTTAATTTAGAAAAAAGAACCAATTTGTTTTGGTCGACTCATTAGCCGTAAATTGTGGCTTTCATGTCACTTCTAGTGTGTGCCTAAAGTATATGCCCACTTGTACAAAGGCTTAAATAGTGTGGAGCCTCTATAAGCAGCAGGGGCCTCATGTACAAAAAGTGCGTGCGCACAAAAACTCGGTGCACGTATTTTTCCATGGTCACGTCCAGATGTATCAAAAATGAAGTGACCGTGGAAAAGTGCGGCGGTCCACGACAGCTTCATTTCTTGCGCACGTATTTTTTTCCTGCTTTGAAGCCGTTGGTGAGACGTGGAGGTGATGCTGGGAAACTGTTAATAATGTGAAGAAGATCATTCCTTATACTCAGATGATCAATTAACACACACAGGTGTTTGTAATTAGAATTGTGTATATAAAAGTAGGTGTAAAATGGTGCAGAAAATACCGTTAACAATGGCAGTGTTGGCACTGTTAGAAGACATTGCAAATGGAGCAGAGCGAAGAGAAAGAGTTTTCAGAGAAAGGGAGGATTTTCTGGCACAGGAGGACAACTGGCTCATCAGCCCTTTAAGGTTCCTGAGGGCAGTCCTAATGCAGCTGCGCGCAGAGCTGCGGCCATTCTTGGAGCGCAGCCTTGCCCGTGCCAATACAAGTGTTGACTACACTGGGCTTCCTAGCCACAGGGTTGTTTCAGAGAGAGTTGGCTGACCGATCGGAACTGTGCCCGTCGACACTGAGCCGAGCCATGCCAGCTGTGTGGGATGGAATTATCCAAATGTCAGCCAGGTATATCAAATTCCCATACACTGCAGTTGAACAGGCTAACATCAAAGCGCAATTTGCAGCAAGGGCCGGTTTTCCTAATGTAATCTGAGGTATTGACTGCACACATATTGCTATAAAGGCACCGTCACAAGATGAATTTGTTTATGTGAACAGGAAGCATTTCCATTCCATCACTTTACAGATCATTTGTGATGCGCAAATGCATATATGTAACGTTGTTGCAAGGTGGCTTGGATCAACACACGATTCATTCATCCTGACTAACAGCATGGTTGGAAACAGGCTACAAGCTGGAACGGTGCGGGATGGATGGCTTCTTGGTAAGTAAATCATGTAAACGTCCCAACATTAATCCCCCGACGCCGCGTTGAGTGTGCGCCCCCCAAATATCATTGTATCATTACTCAGTGAGTTGGAGTTGGTGACGTCCTGTTTTTTTTGCTTCTTAATCTACAGTCGGAGCTTTTCAACAAGCTCTTTATTGTCTGAGTGTAAAGTACGTGTGTCAATAAACACGTGTGTAAAGTTTATCGTGACAGCCTCACATTCTCCCGGGCGCACAACTACATTGGTTTACAATAGTGTGTGGTCCATGTTATTGATGTGTTAAATCACCAAATGGAAACTGAAAATTCATTTCATAATATACAAAATATGGACTCTTAATTCACCACAGGGGACCGTGGCTACCCGTTGAAAACCTGGCTGATGAGCCCTCTCACCAACCCCCAGACAGACCAAGAGCGGAGGTACAATGATGCCCACTCGCGCACATGATCAGTCGTTGAGAGGGCAGTCTGCATGCTGAAGGGGCGGTGGCGCTGCCTGGACCGGACTGGGGGTGTGCTGCTCTATAGACCTGAAAAGGTGTGTGTGATGGCATGTGGTGTCCTCCACAATGTGGCACAGTGGCACGCCATCCCACTACCAGAGCAGTACATTCCACCACCAGACGAGCCAGACACTGGGCCCATCGATGCCCATCCTGCCCGGGAGGCCATTCAGGCCTGGCAACGTGTGATTTCAACCATATAAAAAGGCAAGGACATAGAATTTACTTGTTGGCTAATGCATTTATAGCGGCACTGATATTCGTTATAACATTTATCGAGCGGCCCAGGCGCTCATTGATGCCCTCTACTCCCCTGACTATATCTTGTTGTGACTGCAGGACAGCTTGAGTCAAGACACGGCCAGTCCGACAGGAGCAGCAGCTGGCTGTTGTGCTGGACTTGATCGGCTGACGCCAGGGAGGCTGGTTAAATCACCCGGGTCTGTGACAGGAAGCTGGGACTGGGAGAGGCTGTGACCGGCTTCTCCTGCCTCATGATCCGTTGGAAAAATAAATGTAATTCAAACATTTGTCAAAGCCTTTGATTTCCTCTTTCATATCCTGGTTTAAAGAAACTTTTATCCTGCTTGACTGTGAGCCGATTATCGTATGAACCTATGATGAAAAAAGTTACACAAATATATATTTACGTTGGGGGTGATCCGGGTCACCCACATGTGCGCCCACCATCCCTGTGAGAGCAGTGTCCCCCACAATCGCGGCGACCCTCTGCTCAAATGGGCCGAGTTCCTCCTCTTTTCTGCCCCCGCCTGTTTGGGCCACGCTTTGGCGGTGGGCAGCAGTCTTCCGCTTCACGTCCATCTTCAGGTCAGACCACTTCTTCTTGACCTCTGTGGGTGAGCGCTGCTCCGACCCAATAGCATTCACCGCCTCACACACCTTCTCCCACTCGTTTCTCTTAGGTTTGCTGTTAATTCCCGATGACAGCCTGCCAAAAAGAATGGCTTTACGGCCCTCAACTTCAGCGATTATCGTCTCCATCTCACAATCGGTGAAATTCCGTTTCTCAGTTCTTTGACTCATTGTGAGGAATACCCACCGGCAGGCCCTGTTTATACTAATTTGCGTATGTATATGGGGGCGTGGAAAGGGAGGAGTCTCGTTGTCCGACATCTGCTGTAAATTCCACATTGATTGAGATGTACAAAGGAACTGTTTTTGGATTAAGGTGTGCGCATAGTTTCTTTCATCAGGATTTTTTTTATATGTGCGAAGTTTTCTGCATGAAATCCATGCAATTGTTAGTACCTGAGGCCCCAGGTGTTTTCTCATAGATTTCTGACTTGTTCAAAATACTCCAACAAATAAATATAATAAATAGTCTAATAAATATAGACAAAACAAAGCGTGAAAAAGCTCATCTTTCAATACTCCCTTCATGCATGCGTGATTCTCGGGAAAATGAAGATACAGAATTCACAAGGTAGTCTTTTTTTGCTAACATATTGAATGAAACAACATAAAAATCTCTGGGTAATTAAGAATTACCGAGAACTTTTGTTGCCAGAATGGGGAAAAAAATGTATAATTGTGCACCCGGGGGATCGAACCCATGTTAGTGGGGTAACTCAGAATGAGATTACAGGTGCCTGTGTCACTTTGTATGAGCCACTGAATACTGAACAATTGGACCAAATAATATTTTGGTCATTATAGCATTTAAATCGAAGAGCCAATTTAACTGCTGTGAAATGGCTAATAGTTATATTTTTTTCTCCTATTGTCAGTAACGTTGTCTCTAAAACCTATCATTAGGATATTACTATTTTTTTGTCTTATAATTTTTTATCAAACCAAAAAAGATTTTTTGAAAATATATGTATTGTTGTTGCCGTTGTTGGTAAATGATTGCAATATAAATTGGCAAAATGACGAATAAGTATTGTCGATCACAACTGTGGTATTTAGGCACAATATTACAAAGTTTGTAAGCTTCACGGTGTGAAAGTCAGACTAGCGTACTCCTGGAAACATTGTCAGCAGAACGATAATCGGTCAAACCAACATGGTTCAAACTACTGTGGTACGAACAAGGTACGATGGTTTTGGGAAACAGTCATTGTTCTGATGTTAGTTAGTTTAACTATGCATCGTATTATGTCAGTTCAAAGCTGATTTCCGTCATTGTCCGGGAAACGCACCCCACATTGGCTGTAGTTTGGCTGAAAAAAATTACCCTTTTAGTGGCAGCAAACTTGACCTTCAATCGTCAGCCAATCAGAAGCAAGTTCTTTTCACTCTTAAAAATAAAATATCATTATTTTCATCTCTTTCGTGCAGGTTGTTTTTCACAATCGTTTGAATTTCTGTCAGTTAATCCCCACTGGCATGTAATCATTTTTTTACCTGCGATTTATAATAATTTATTTATTTTTTTGTTGTAAGCCTGTTTTATCCAAAAGTTGCAAGTGTAATGTAATGTACAGTTCAAATGCAACCAAAATTCACTATGATGATTTGTAACACCAGGTTATGAATAAAACAATTTTGGAGATTACTGTGTTCTGGTTTCCATACTTAATGTATATTTACTTCTGCAGCATAAAGTGTTTCTTTTCCCTGCTCCAAGGCAAGTGCGCTCTAACAATCTTGGGAATCTTGCTTTTCAAGGATTTGGGAGTATTGTACAGTACAGTCGTCGTTGAAACCAAAGAAAAAGTCATTAATCCGCCAGCACGGGGGCGTTAGGCTCTCAGTAGGACTGGGAAATCTCGTCGTGAGCTGTGCAGTAGGACCGGTGTATTAGACGCGCATGAAGACGAAAGAAGACCTCCCGCCGCCTATCGCGCACGGGGTAGCTGGGCGATCAAAACTGAGCCACGATGGCAGTTGGGGCGGTCGTGTTGACAGTAGTCTGTAAATGTAGATAATGGCACAACTTGTTGGCGAGTTATTCCATATATGAATGCAAAAGCAACGTTAGCCTTCATAAATATTGATTTGCTTTGGCGGGGGTGATGTTGCCGGTAATCATTTCTGCAAACCCTTTTATATTTGACGATACAGTTTGCTCAACCTGTGCTCCTATTTAAAACTTTAGTGTGGTGTAACACGCAATTGGATTATTAAATATCATGCTATTTTTGGTGAGGATTTTGTTTGTCGGGTACAATTTCTGCAATATTTTATGTTCGGAGGTAATGAGTGCTTTTATGTGCTTTTATTTTACACTCAAGTGCTGAAATTGGCTATATTATTTTTCCTGTGACAAACCTGTAATTTAGTAGCTTATATCCATTCCTATATAGAAAATTACTCGCACCCCGTCTCAGTTTAATTCATTTACGGAAATAACTTGAATGTTTTTCGATTTATACATGGTTTTGTTTTAAAATGCTAATAGGCGATTTTTAACCAATTTTTCCTGACAAAACGTTTTGCATTATCTGTATTTGTTTTCATGATTTGTGATAACCATTCAGATGTTCAAGTATAATGTTCGCAAAGCTTGCAACTAGAAAAGACGTGTGTACAATATGAATTTAGTTCGACCTAAACGACTCTTGATTGCACCATAAAAAAAAAAAAGAAAAAAGTAAAATAAACTATTTCCGGAACCTTACAAGGGTTATTTTTTAGTAAGCTGGCTGCATATCGATCAATAAGGAAAACGTAATTACTAAAAAGATCTGTTCAATATCTTATCTCTAAAGGACAACAACTTAAATGTCACTGAAAACTGAAAGGCTCTTTCGTAAACTGAATTCACGGGATTAAAAGCGGATACACCTGGCACTGATTCAATACAGCTCAGTTCGTGTCATCTTTAGGCTATTTTTTACTCATTTTCACCCTAATAATCCCTTTCAGCTCACTGTAGCCTATTAAAGAATTAATGACCAGTTCAGCGCATGGCAAGGATATTCTATAAAATGCCCAACCTTAAATTGACATCACATTCACAACTATGGAACCTATCACGATATGACGCATTTCCCCACTGTTTAGGACCAAGATTGACTCCTTAGCGAGAGACAACCTCACAACTCTGCAGGCCCGAAAAGCATAATTTCTGAGAATAACGAGGTCATAAGCTCACAGGCTATTAAGTTGTATATTGCCAACTTGTTAATTCATATTGCCATTGGCTTTTCAAAACCAATAAATCAATTGCGGCACACTTCGCAGAAGATCTACCCACAAACCCTCAGAATTGCTGACAGTTTCTGAAATAAAAAGATGTATTTAAAATACCGAAAAAAAATTCCATCAAGAATACAATTGCTAAATATTACACTGTCGAATTTATCATAATATTTTTTTTCTTGTTCATGCTAGGTTTTTAAACTGAGGAAATGATCGATCAAACGCTTTCCAGAGGTTGCATAAGCTCTCACTTCCACTTTCACTTCCACTTTGCAAGAGAAAATAAGAAGATAAAATTTGCCTACATAACGGCAAACACAAAAGTAATTCAAACAGTCAAAATGCCCTTTATTCTATAACGAATACGAGGTACTACATTCAGTTCCGCGGAGCCACATGTGCTTATTCCTGGAGGTAAATTGTCCTGTGATACGGCTCATTGGTTAGATCGTGGTTAGAAATGGGGTAGAAGGGCAAAATGTCCGAGGGAACCGAGCGTGAACTAACGCCGTCTCTTCGGTTTTAACGGCGACTGTACTGTATTTTTTTGTTTGTTTATTTATCTTTGCTATGACATTAAATTTTCTTCAGTTTTACCACTATTATGCCAGGATTAATATATCTTGGCATTGTGGTGTCAAAAAGTCATTGACTTGTGTGGGGAATAACACAGATCATCTCACAAGATGACAGCAAAACCTGATTCAGTTGTGGTCAGTGACACAAAGGAGAAAAAAATAAATTAGTAGTGTAACAACCCTTGTGTGAATGCCTGCTGTTTCTCCTCCTATCCAGCAGCTTGCGCATCTTCTAGAAGTATTGTTTCTTGTGATTCGTTTTCCTCTTGCGTGCTTCCCTTTTACCGGCTGTATCTCGTCTCATAGTTGCCCCTCTTCATGTGCATGAGAGGTATTTATACTCCTTTTTTTCTCTCTCATTTTCCCGCCACCACCCTCCTCATGAGAGGTCAGCTTTATTTATTATATAGAAAAAAAAAGGATTAACCCAATCTAGGGGGGGTAAAACAGTAACCCCCTCCTTTGAGTTGCAATTTGCTGGATATATTCACTTGATATATGCACTTTAGCACCAGTCAGCATTTGCTCATATAAATCTTTATCTTTTGAAAATGAGACATAATCATTAATGATAGTAATATGCAGGATTACTCTTCCTTGTTCAGTTAATACAAACAAGCTCCCAAGCCTTTTTCACAGTCCCCAGGATTGGAAAAAGGCTATGGCAGCACGGCTTAGGTTTGCAAAGTTGCTTCTGAATAAACTACAAGCCTTCTGAAACAATTACCGTTGGAGTGACAAGACCAAAGTGGAGTTGTTTGGCCATAATGCACAGTGCTGCTTTTGGAGCAAACCAAACCCTGCAAATCAACACAAACACCCTATACTAGCTGTCAAGGTTAGAAATAGAATTTCTGTCTAATCTGTATAAATATGTGTGTTTGACTTATACGCCACATACAGTATCTCACAAAAGTGCGTACATACTTCACATTTCGACTATTAATTTAGTGTATCTTTTTAAGGGACAACGTTACAGAAATGAAAACTGAATATATTCTAGAGTAGTCATTGCACAATAGGTGTAGAAGTGTAGATTTACTGCACTGTCCAAATAACTGAACAAACAGTCACTATTTCCAAAATGGGTGGCAACAAAAGTGAGTACACCTCACCGTCAACATGCCAAATTGTGTCCATAGTGTCAATATTTAGTGTGACCGCCATTGTTGTCCAGCACTGCCTTGATTCTCCGAGGCATGGAATTCACCAGAGCTGCACAGGTTGTTGCTGGGATCCTCCACTCCTCCATGACAACAACACGGAGCTGGTGGATGTTGGACACCTGCTGCTCCTCCACCTTCCTCTTGGGGATGCCCCACCGGTGCTCAATGGGATTTAGGTCTGGAGACATACTTGGCCATACTATCACCTTCAGCTTCTTCAGGAAAGCAGTTGTCATCTTGGAGGTGTGTTTCGGGTCGTTATCATGTTAGAAAACAGCCGTGCGGTCCAGTTTCTGAAGGGAGGGCGTCATATTCTGCTTCAGAATCTCACAGTACATGTTGGATCCATTATTCCCTTAATAAAGTGCAGCTCCCCAGGACCAGAAGCACTCATGCAGCCCCAGACCATGATGCTGTCAGCACCATGTTTGACTGTAGGCAGTACACACTTGTTTTGATACTTCTCACCAGGGCGCCGCCACATATGCTGGACACCATCTGAGCAGAACAAGTTTATCTTGGTCTCGTCAGACCACAGAACATGGTTCTAGTAGTTCATGTTCTTGGACTGGTTGTCTTCAACAAACTGTTTTCGGGCTTTCTTGTGGGCTAGCTTCAGAAGAAGCTTCCATCTTGGCTGATGGCCATGCAGACCAACTTTGCGCAGTGCATGGCGTATGGTCTGAGCACTGACAGGCTGTTATCCCACTGCTACAACCTTGTTAGCAATGCTGCCAGCACTCCTGCGTCTGTTTTCTGAAGCCAACTTGTGCACCTCGCACAGAGCACGAGGACTCAACCTCTGCGGTCGACCCTGATGAGGGCTTTTCCGAGCAGAACTCGTCTTGGAAAACCGCTGGATAACCTTGGCCACTGTGCTGTAGCTCAGTTTAATGGTTTCACAGATCTTCTCGTAGCTTAGACTATCTTTGTGGAGAGCAACAATTCTCTTTTTCAGATCCTCAGAGAGTTCTTTCCCATGAGGTGCCATGTTGACCCTACAGTGACCAGAATGAGAGCATTGCACCTAAAGCACTACAACTTAACCCTTCAGCATGTTACACAACCTCATATGGCCCAGTCGAACAGATAAAAGCATGAACATGATGAACAAGTCGCGTTTCATTGCTTGGTTGACCATTATCAATTGGGATGTGCACTCACTTTTGTTGCCATCCATTTTGGAAATAGCGACTGTTTGTTCAGGTATTTGGACAGTGCAGTAAATCTACACTGCTACACATATTGTACCATGACTACTCTAGAATATATAGAAGTTTCTCTTCTGTAGCATTGTCCCTTGAAAAGATATAATAAATTAATTGTCAAAATGTGAGGGGTGTACTCACTTTTGTGAGATACTGTATATAGTTAGAAAATAAATGGCCATATGAAATTGTAACATATATTTACACATATATGTTACATATACACATAATATATCTCAAGAATGTATAGGTTCCCATATTTCTTTGTGTCTTGGATATGATTATTGATATCTCATCCATTCTCTATACCCGCTTCTTCCTCACTTGGATTGTGGGAGGAGCTGGAGCCTATCCCAGCTGACTGTGGGCGAATGGTAAGGACCCATCCTGGACAGCTCGTCAATTTATCACAAGGTGCACACACCAGTGACACTCAATTCACTCTCACACCCATACCAATGGGCAATTTAGCATCTCCAGTTAGCCTGGTGTGCATGTCTTTGGGCTGTGGGAAGAAACCAGAGTACCCAGAGGGAAACCTACACGAACAAGGGAAGAACATGCAAAATCCACATAAAAAGGCCCCAGACTGGATTCAAACCCTTGACCTTCTTGATATGAGGTAGCAGAGCTAACCATTTATACATATTCAAATGCTACTATGGAGTTTCCGTATAATTTTTAATCATTATTTATAATTTACAAATCTACATCTTCAAATATCCTGAGGACATATATATGAGATGTAACACATATGGCAACATCCTTTTTGATAACATGTATGGTTGCAGCATATGATACCATATGGGTCATTCCATGTCAAATCATCCACATTTTGAGAAATTTTCCGAGTCACCTCAAAAAATTTACAGGAGTATATTCACACAAAATAATAAATGCCAAATACTAGGCCAGTATCTCAAATAGATTTCAAGTTATAGCTCTTCAAAATTTGAATACTATTTTGAAGCAACACTTTGTAGTTTTAAATTTTCAAACTATATTTCCAAGATCACTCTGGTGATACATCAACTCAGAATAGGTTGAATGACACCTTTGTCATGCTCGATGGCGCCTGCATCGCCTTCACTGGCACTATGTAACTTCGGGTAGAAACCCTGGCCCAACAAGAACTACAAAACATACTTACTGCTTTACGGCATACATTACACAATCCCTCTCCCCCCCGTCTCAAGACCAGCGAGCGAATGTAGAATGAAGCTGAGTTGGAAGTGGTTGTAATGGCTGAATTGACGAGGAAACCGAAGAAAGCTAAGGTTTTGTCCGAGGAGACATTTAAAAGGAAACAAGAAAGGGATAAAATAAGAGCCAGGACTAGGGTCAACACTGGACCAGCTGTCACTCACTAGCGAGAGCTGAAACAGGAGAGATGTCTGACTGATGGCGACCTGGCGTTGTTACCTTTGGACAAGTAAGTACAAATTGTCATTCTAGATCTAGTTCTCGTGCATTTGAACTTGCTTTGTGTCAGGCTGTGTCCCTGAAATAATCTAGTACCCCATTTATGCTCTGTCAAATAATCGTCTACAGTGATTTATCTAGCTAGCTGGAGCTAGATAATTCTGACATCTTAGCTAGTTGTCATGCTATCAATAGCATAAATGTGTACTTCACTCCTGTACTAAAGGTGGAAGATTTTTTGTGTTTTATTTCAGAAGGAAAAGGTAATGATGTGGGTTTACATGTACTCATGGTGTTTCAGGGATTCTCTTCACATAAACATTTCATTTCAGTCACAAACAATGCCTGATAGAATAGACATTTCCAGACGTCCGGATATGGCCAAATTGAAATGAAATTCAGCCTCCGAATATAAAGCAGCTATGCTACGGATATAATGATATCTGTCACATGTCCGTTGCATTCCCATTACATATTTGTCTCATGTCTCAGGTGTAAGTTATTTTTGCAACCTTGCAGATTTACCTGGGATAACTTACATTAAAGGCTATGAAGATGATTATCTTTGGAGTAGTATTCCATGACAGTAGGACTAACAAAAATTAAAACACTAACCTATGTTACCTAACAAGCTTTCCGATGGTTTTTTTGTGTAAACAATGATGTTGTGTGTTTCAGCTGTGTCAGTGCCCTTTTTTTTGCTATGTCATCTGCCTTGTTGAATGAACGCGACGCCTGGTAAATTCAGACTGATTTTGATTGGCGGTCAGTTTTTCTACTGTGCATAAAATTGCTCTGAAAGTCACCGCTACAATGTTGTTTGCCATTATCATTGTCGTTATAGTTGTAGCGTGGACTTCGCCGTCTACATGAGTTAGACCGATTTTTAAGTCTTTACCTGGTCTGAAGACATGGTTGATCGGATCGCTCATTATATGTCCTGCTTCAGAAAGTTTGCTGGTGTTATTGGCTCATCAACAAATGCACATGTAGATAGATTTTACGATAGTCGTTGCAGACAATACCGTTTTTCAACTGTAGGGGGACACCGCGAGCGAATACTACAGAGTTGCTGTAAGTTTTTTGGCAAACCTATTTTCAGCCAACTTTGGCAACTTATTGCTCCAAATTGATAGCTTAAACAAGGCTGAAATTGAGTAGCTAACCATATTCATCCCTTAAAATCTGAAAATAGCCTTAGCTTCTGTGTATCTTGATCCACTTTCGTATGGTAAAGCCTTAAAATCAGCCGAAAACACAAAATGCCCAAAAACGACACCACATTATATGTAACTCTGGAGCTAAATAAAATAAAAGGCTAGAATTTTTTTTATGATTTCATATTATATCTCTCTGTAAAAATGCAGTAATCCAAGTGATATAATTTTTAGAAGTTTTTTTTAATTAAATAATTTCTATGCACATTTTTCTGGTTTTGCCCCAAAATGCCATTTTTTGGGGCAAGAAATGACCATGTCATCAGTTATTCATCTCTCTGAAACTTTTACTGTGCAATCTTATAAATGTGAACAGTGTCTGACAAAAAATCAAAATGATGTTCAGCTTACTTTTTTTTTAATGAATTTTAAAAATAGGTTCCGAAATTGTGTATTTTTTCATGGACTAAACAGGGATAGGCCTGCTGCAACTGCTGTTATCTACTAAATATAAAACAAAACATTGATTAAAAATATTTTTTGAACATGATGCACCATCTAATACATGAACATGATACAACATTCCACAGATTTATTCCTCAACGTCATTGGTTTGATTGTTTTCGTTGGGGATGACTGTTCGGGGATGACATCAGTGCCTCAAACATGCCATGACTTGACTGATCACAGGCTTCTGAAGTAATCTTAAATGAGCCCAAACTTGTATTACTGAATTGCGCAATAATAGTTCACAAAGAAAGGTAGCAGTCCCACTAGGGGATTATTAGATCATCATGAGCACTGAAATGGAGGGGAGTAATTTACCTTGGTGCAGTATTGGAATCCATTTATATGATGCATGTCATTCAAGGAAATTTACAAGAAAAACTGAACTATTGGGACTAGATGCTTTCTCAAGTGAGGTTACTGCCTTAAAGCAGTGGCGGTCTTGTGTTCTGCAGATTGATTCTGTCTGTTGAAAATGTTTTTAACTTGCTATGAGAAGAATCAAAATACTGCACAGATCCCAAAAACATTCACCTCAAAAAACAGCAGGCCTATACCTGTTAAGGTCACGAAAATTTTGGAACAATTTAAAATTGATAACAAAAAAGGTAAGCCGAACATCATTCTAATTTTTTTTGTCAGTCTTTGTTCACATTCATAAGATTATACAGTAAAAATTTCAGAGAGACGAAAAACTGATAACATGGTCATTTTTTTGCCCCCAAAAAAGTTCATTTTGGGGCAAAACTGGAAAAAATTTACTTAGAAATTATTTTACTGAAAAATTTCTACAAATGATATTACTTGGATTGCTGCAATTTTACAGGGAGATATATCACAAAAATTGTAAAAAATGAATTCTAGCCTTTTATCTTACTTAGTTACTGAGTTACAGGTCATAACATGTGGTCTCGTTTTTAGGCATTTTGTGTTTTCGGATGATTTTGAGGTTTTACCATACAGAAGTGGATCAAGATACACAGAATCTAAGGCCATTTTCAGATTCTAGGGAATGAATGTGTTTAGTATATCCAATTTCAGCCTTGTATAGTCAATTATTTTGGAGCAAAAAGTTGTCAAAGTTGGCTGAAAATGGGTTTGCCAAAAAACTTCAAATTTTCAAATCTCAAAGGGCTATAACTTGAAAACTATTTGAGAAACTGGCTTAATATTTGGCATTTTGTGTGAATATTTGCTTGTGTGAATTTTTTCATAGAATTTTGAGGAGGTGATCTGGCACCCCCTGTAAATGATTTGACGTGGAATGACCCGTATACAATTTCATGATATAAATATTTTTTATACGTATACATATGCAAATTCTAATATGGAATCTCCATATTAGATCTTCTATATATTTTTATATATCTAGAGGATGTATAAATGTGATAATAATGTATGACCATATATGTAACATATATGGCAATATCCCTCTTGATATAGGGGCATATATGTCATATATTAGATTTCTGTATGGATCCAGACCTCAACCTGATTGAATTGCTGGGGCGGGACCTTACGAGAGCTGTGCATAAACAACTTCCCTCAAACATCAATGAACTGAAGCAATGTTGTAAAGAAGAGTGGGCCGAATTTCCTTCACCACGATATAAGAGACTGATAAAATCATATAGAAAACAAGTTATTGCTGCTTAAAATGGTTCTACTAGCAATTGAATCATGGGGTTTACTTAGTTTTTCACAGGGACTTCTACATTTTGGCTGAATTTTATAAATAATAGCACAGTGGAGTCCATTGTGTTTTGTACACCTGAAATTAGATTTACCTATAATTTTAGGAACAGCTGTTTTTTTTAATGTCCTGATACATAGAACTATACAGTGGAAAGAAAGTGCACTTTCTTTTTCTCATGACCGTAAATACTTGAAAATTTCCACAAAATTTCATTCGCAAATCTGCTGAGATATTGCATCAAAGCTTTAGTATCTCTTTGAGAAATATCTTGAACAGGAGAATGGGGAAGATAGTAGTTTATCTCAAAGTATTGTTGACATTGTCAGCCAAGTTGTCCAAGCAAATCTGCATGTCTACTTTAGTTTGTTTACAGCTGCCTGGAGAAATTGTTCATTCCACTCCGATGGCATTTTTACAGGTTGAATTTTATTAGTGTTCTTATTTAGCCATGATGATCCATTCAACAACATCACAAAGAAATCACTCACCAAATGTGAAGGGAAAGTACTTAACTGAAAGCTGTGTTTAGTGGCTGTTATAGCAGTATTCAATTAGATTTACCAAGACCCCAATTAATCAACAGTAAATTATATGTTGGGCTTGAAACCAAACTGCTAAGGCCTGAGACGCCTTCTAAGAACTGTATGAACAAGTCTGCTTTTCCTTCGACCTTTAATTTGGGCTGAAGTCAGGTAATTTGGGGCATCAGGTAAGATGAGACTAATTAGGTTTTATTTCTTTAGCTCTTTAAATATTCGCTGCCCATCGCTAAGCATGTTATTGCATTGTTGCTACAAATGTCCTTTACATGAAACAGTCATTTTGATTGATCTGAGATTGGATTAAAATTGAAAAAAAAAAAGAAAAAGAAAAAAAAACCATTGGTCCCTGAGCTTGTAAAGTAAGTCATGTGGCATGTTGATTTTTTTCTTTTCGGTAGTACGAGTACTGCAGCTAAAACAATATGAATATAACATTAAAATGGTTGAAAGATTTTGCATTTTATGAACTGTTTGACTTATAATGATAATGCTTTCATAATACACCTAACTTTTAGCCTGAATGCAATAGTATAACAACAAATAATAATATATATAAACATAATAAAGTTTGTTATTTTATATATATATATATATATATATATATATATATATATATATATGTATGTCTTTACAGTTTACAAAGTGCTTCACAATTTAACCCATATAAAACAGATTCACAGAAAAACGAGCAATTGAGATAATAAGAAATAAAATGGAAAAAAACCCTCCTCAAAAGTCAAAATAGCGCCAATAGTAAAACAGATAAGATAATAAAACAATAAAACAAACAAGACATGTTGGCAGTAAGATAGTATACTGGACTTAATGAAATCATCTTATAAAACTATAGCAAAACAGGACAGTGTCCCAAACCTTTTGAGAAACAACCATGAAATACAACTGTTGGTGCCCTTTTTAACCATTAGTAACTGTCTCATTTTATATTGCTAGCTGTCCCAGTTCGCATGAACATGTCACTGCTCCTAACTATGGGTCATGCAGAGGACAATTTTTTTCTCAAGATGGCCTCATTGGAGTAAGGTAGTACACACAAAAATTTTACTTTGGATCAAGTTGGAATATTTTGTCAGGATGTTACATCAAATTCTTTTAAGTTTACACAGGCAATTTTTTTTTTCCAGCAAATCAACTTAGGAAGCACAGAAACTCCAGGTTTGGCTAAACAGAATTATCTCCTCATTAAAATAGCAACCCATTATCACTTTTTTCAGTGCATGGATACTCCATGCATTACCTCTATTAAAAATAGTTTTTAATAGTGTGGGTTTGTTAAAACTGTCCCAACTAAAATATCTTAGTTGAGCAGATTTAATAAAAAATAATAAAGAAAAATCAAGACACTCAATAACATCTTAAAATGCTGGATAAACACTTGACAGAGACAATCATAGATTGAAAACAAAGCCAGATACAATCCTATATAGCACTGCACTATATTAAAAAAAAAAAACAAGAGAATAGATAGGAATTTGCGACTGCCTTGTATTATTCAGCAGGGAGAAAGTACTGCAGGTGGAATTCTTTAATATTTAAGAGGTTTGCAGGAACCCAGAACATGCTTTGCATGCATAAATAAGTTGTGAATGTCAACTGACCATTTCTGTAGACCCTCAGAACTGATCCCATCTTTATCTTCAAAAATCAGATGTGTAGATGTCATTTTTCAGCAGACCATGTGGTGGATAAATTTCTCGGCAATCGTCTGGTGCACACAATATATTCTCCATTCATACCCCTATCCCAGAGGAAATGTCAGAATTGTATTTAGAATCTAATTTCACACCTTGAAATGGCAGGAAATACATTGTTGAATATTCATAAGGAGGTGCACAAAGCTATGACTGCATTTCATTTGATAGGCAAAATTATAGGTGTGTTCTCTGATTTCCAACAAAGCCCTAGGTGTGGACAGATTATGAAACCAATCCTATATTGACAACTGTAGCATCTACCAATAATCATTTTGTTCCAGTAAGGACAGTGTTTCCCTAAATAAACTTACTGGCAAAATTAAGGCTCATTTACACCAATCTTTCATTGCAATGGATTGAGATAAAGTACGCTCCAATAGAGGTTGTGAGAAAGCAACTGAAATGACAGTGTTATTGTGGTGCATAGCTTTACTGCTATTGAACAGTGCTCTCCCTGCCCCAGCACAGGTTGTTATCAATCCATGAAGGTGCTTGTTAACAAACGCATTTTTTGAATCACCTGTGCTGGAGCAGGGATATATCTGAAATATGTAGGATAAGTGTTAGTCCAGGAGAGGTTTGAGAGGCACTGCTTCAAATGGGAACAACAAGAAAATAACAAGCAGGTATGTGGTTCGGTATCAAAATACTTTGGGTGACTCAGTGGACGGACTAAGGGCCCTATGTTAACAATCTAAGCGCATGGTCTAAAGCGTGTGGCACAAGGGGTTTTAGGGCTATCCAAATCCATTTTCGCTAGTTTAATGGTGGTTAATCATGGCGCATTGAATGGCACAAGGTTCAAAAGGGTTGTATTTAATTTCTTAATTAATCATAGGGGTGTTTTGGGCGTAACATGAAATAAAACAATCAGTGTGTCATCTCCCATGCCTTTTTAAAGCCAGATGCCCTTGCGCTTGGAGAATTGTTTTTGTAAGGGCAGATTTTCCGAATCTTAGGAAAATAGCTTCTCTACAGAGACAGGTCTGCTCATGCACAAAGTGAAGGCGTGCCTGCAAACCACTGCTCATGTAAAAAAATGTTTACTAATAGGACATTAGTTTTTTTATTCATATTCTGATAAAAAAAGGCATCATACACCATAGATCCAAGTGTTGCATTTGAATGTGTACATAAAACAAGGAAATTCATTTTAAAAGTGTTCACGCAGGGTCGCGGGCTAAAAGAAATTAAACTAAGTGAGGAGAATAAGAGCTTGGGAGAAAGAAATGAAATAATTTTATTCTGACAATGCTATTGTAACCACTTCAAAAGTATCCAGCAGGAGTGAAAAGAACTTTCTTCTGCTTTATAGACTGTGCAAGTGGTAAAGAAATTGATGAACCTGGATGACATAACAACAAAAACAAATGCTGATGAACATTGGTGTCTCTGGAGGTGATAATTGGTGGAGCCCGGACCATGCCTTTGCATCAATGATTGTTCCTGGCTTGTACTCAGTAATTTTCCATTATTAACACGTTTTCCAATTATGACAATAATCCTCTGGCAATCAAAGTTACGGTTTCTCTCTCCATGCAATCTATTGACGACTAAATAATGCGATAAATTCAGATCAGAAAAATTATTTTGGCCACTCAAAAATAGTTCAACGCTTTATAAAAGACAAACTGCTCTCAAACGTCTGCGCTACCTTTTCCACACATCAAGTGATTTAACTGGCGCTTCATGATCCTTTTGCTTGAATAAAATAAAAGACCATTTGAAACGTCTTTGTGCAATTCTGACCAACGCTGATTTAAATGCACAAAATTACGCGTCCAGATTAATGATTGTCACCGAACCATACCGGCGTGTTCTCGGAGTGAATCAACTGCTCAGTCCCTCAAGGAAGTTCCATGTCGCAATTGCAACTATTAAAGCAAGTTCAACCAATCCACGCAAATTTCTCGCGGACAAAAAAATAAATCGCCAAGACATTGCAACTTTCATTGCCACTTTTTGAAAAAGTAACTGCAAAAAATCTATAAAACAATAATAAAGCTGGGAAAATCCTGGAAGGATTGTTCGTCAATTATGTGAATGATTGCTTGCAAGTCAGGGTTAGTAATTGTATTAAAGGGGAGGGAGCTCTGGGTCCCACCAAACGTCATTCCTAGAGACGTCCCAGTTGATGAATACCAGATTGTCAATATCTCTTCCTTGAAGGCCATGTCAGATGTAAGGGAGCAATTCCGATTAACCCCTTTCTGCAGATGTAGACACTCGCGTCTATAGATATGAAAATTTAAGCACTTAGTTACAGTGTTCGGCCACGAGATGGCACCCCCCGATCAGCTATTGAATATTCGCAGGCAGAGCTTAAACGCGATTTAGAGTATGGAGAAGTTCCCTCCAATCCCTGTTTTTCAGGAGCTGCATGAATTAAACTCCTCTACTAAGCCTGATGTGCAAACTGGTCAATATTCTTGCCCATAGTGTCGATCCAGTAGTTTTAAAAAATTATCACTTGCGACAGAAAAAACTTAGCTCACTGTAGCTAAAATGGTTGCTACAGAGTACTAACAGTATTTCAATTAGTGGTAAAAAAAAATATGTTTTGTGAAGCAAAAAATCCGACATAGTATTGATTCTCTCACATTCTACTGTCAATTACAGTCATCACAGACAAAATATGCGTAGTTCCCTCCCATGGATTAACGCGTATATTCCTCCATTGACAAATTCAGCGCTCCCTTTTATCGACCCAAGTACTGGTGTCGATAGCCAGTCACTCAATCATATACTCATATTCATCTGCATAACTCTACAGGTATAGTTCACGCCCTCGTGAAGCTTCCCCTGTAACGATGTATTGATAGACTCGTTTCTTATCCAATTCCCGAGTGTTTAAACTTTCCTCAATAACTGAAATACATTGATTGGACAATAAGAATAGAATACAAAGCTTAGCGTAAAAGTAAGGTCGGTTGTGTTCTTCAAATGTTGGCCACGGTTGCGCAGCTGAAAATGATTTGATATCAAAGAAACAAAGACACTCTAAACCGGCCTGAAGTGTTCAGTGTCATTTACGAGTATGGACGTGGTTAATGGGAATTATTCCGAATGAAACAGTACTGGAGGGTTCCTTCAATCTGATACAAATGTCTCTGGAGGAGGGCATCAATGAAGAAAACAGGTTATACTCCTACTCTGTTTGCATTTAGCTCAATATGGCTTTTTGCTGTAGAATTTATACCATGTTCAAAGACGTCGAATGCCGAGGTTTTCATTTCTCCATATGCATGCAGCCCACGCACATCGGTAGATCCCTCGGTACGTTCATTACACCACTCTGTTGAATATGGAGGCATATGTCGTTTGGTTTTTCCTGAACGTGAAATTTCTGTTCGGTTAAAATAAGGTGCATTTCAGAATTCAGATATTACTGAGCTAGTGAGTTTTTACCCTTATAAGGTGTAAGGTTATGAGCTCGGATGTGAGAGCAGTTAGCTTTTCATTGCAGTGTGAATGTTTTAGCTGTTAAATCAGCACTTTATTTAATGCTTGGGGGACTTCGAAGAAAAATGGACAATATTGTTAACTTTATTACTGATGACCAATGATGTTCAACTGCACTGATATTAATAAATTCATGCTAAACTCAACCAAATGCACCAAAAGTTAATTTGTGTTAAATATATGATTAATGTATGATTTGACAGTGAACCATTTTGATGGATCTCAGACTTTGGGGAGACGCCTGGATAGCTGTGTAATTTGGTTCATAGCAAGCGGATAATCTAGAATGTAATGTTCAAGATGAATTGTACTTGTGGTCAAGAAGTTTATGATGCCAGAAATGTATAGATTTTTCATTTGTCAGTATAATTTTTTTTGCTATTTCAATGGTGAATTCTCATGAAGATTTTTTATGTTTGCAGCCCCCTTTCTCCACCAATATCAAAAAAATAAACTGAAATACGTTCGGAATCTAAATGCTTCAAGTGTCTAGACTCAATTGAGCTAAAGTTTTTCTGTCTGTGAAGCTGCAATCTTGAATTATAAAGCCTTAAATCTGGTAACACTTAAAAAGCCAGATTTGGCTTCAGCGCAAAGGGGTTAATTAAAGACAATGACTGCAGTTTCATTCGTCGTTTTCATGTTCACAAAGTTCTGCATTTTATGTTTGCTTAGTCTGTCAGCCAAACTGTAAAAAATAATAAACACATGTCTGTCGAAAAGCGGAGTTGGTTAAAAAAAGAGACAGACAGGTAGCAGCTATTGTTTTTGTGGGTCAGTTCAGTTTAAAACAGATTTTGAGATAAGTGTAGGAAATGGGTTGACCCATGCCAAAATTACCCAAATGTCTGAAGCACTCCCAACTCTATACTGAGCAACAAATGATATGAAAATTAATAAAATGCTGACCAGAAACTAAAAATGTGTGTAATTATTATATAAATCTCATTTATTATTAGCATATGCACATTTAGGGCTCTAATTTCCTGGCGCAGCGCAGGTGGCGTTGCGAGGCGCAGCCCGCGTAGTGGTAATTTCGTGAAGTGCGCAGCCTTCGGTAGACGCAGGTGCGCCGAGATGGGTGTGGTGGCGTAGTAGGGGGAGGTGTCACATATTCATCAAGACGCAGTGATAATTTCGTAGAAAAAGTCTCCGCTGGAGTTGCGCAGAAAACTCACCAGCTCCAACCTGGTTTAATTTCTGTGCAGTGGTAATTTTGCTGACCGGCCCAGAGTGCGCACACGTCACCGAAATCTCACAGGCAGGTTTACAGAATGTCAGGCACATTTCAATGCTAGAAATAATTACAGGAAGCACTATTTAATGTAACTATCTGAATAAGGACATAAATTATAGTATCTCTATCGATTGTCCTGATGTCAGATTAAAGGTGGTTGCCACGCGTAATGGAAACTTGACCTGGCTTAATCAACGCAGCTGAATCTGTGATGCAAACTAAGGACTTCACAACTTCTTCAGCCAACCACAAACTGCATATATATTAATATATAGAATGCTTGCGTTCTATGGTCATTAAAGCCGCTTGCACACTGGATGCGGAACGAATTTTTCACACGACTGATTACAGACAAAGTCAGTGCAAAGACGCGATAGTCGGACAGGGTATTAATAAAGCTCTGTGTCCGAAAGTCATAAAAGTTCTAATTTTTCGGAGTATTCCAGGACTTATTAGACGTGCAAACTTGGCCACGTTTGTGTTCTACCTTCATGAAATGCAAATTGATAGCTATCGACTTTTCTTGGTCTTTTTAGCCTATTCGTCTGTTTTCGTTGAAGATAGACGGCAGTCTTTATTCGGTCTTTCTTTTGAAAATTAGTCAGATGGACCGAACAGATTCACGCTTTATTTCCCCTGCAGAGATAAAATAGTGCTTGTAGTCAGTGATCAGTGACTACAGTGATTGTAATCAATTCCATGACCATTGACAGTGTGAGGAAATTATTGCATGCACGATCAAGACTGTCCGACACGAAATGCAAAATACTCCATGGCCACCAGCCAGCAAAAAGTAAAAGTATTGATATGAGAGCAGATTTATAACGAAATAAAGAATAAAAACCAACCAACAGGATATCCAACAAAGATGGCCCGCCAATAAATAAATCGCAGTGTTCATTGGATGTTCTGTTGTCAAAATGTTTCTTTTTATTCTTTATTTCGTTATCAATCTGTTCTAATCGTCCTCTTTTTTTTGGCTGTCAGACATGGAGGCATTGTACATTGTCTCGCACCAGTGTCGACTCACTTTATTGAGCAGCTTAAACAGAAACATTGATTAAAATTCTCGGTGCTCATCTTAAAGAGCTGAGCCCTCTTATCAAAACATTCACGTTTAATATCGAAAAGAGTCAGCAGATTTGAAGGAATTAAAAACAATAATAGACTGTCAGAAACGGAGATTTATTAAAACCCTGTCAGACTTTCGGACACAAGACGCAATCAGTCGAGCGAAAAATTCGTTTCGCGTCCAGTGTGCAAGCGGCTTAATACTAGGCTACTATTATTGTTTTATCATCTTCAGTGGGGGAAAGGAATACAGCCTGATTGCTATGATCTCGTAGTGAGTTAAGATCACACATTGAAAATAAATGTGTCACGTATCTTGCATTGTTGTCCATTCATGTTAATCCCAAAATTTAAAGCAGCAACAGTTTGTAATAATAGGAACACGCTATCCATCGTTTCACTTGCCAGTAAGCAGGATTTGACTCGGTTGTGTCGCCTTCTTTGCCAACTTGCGCTGGAAGGAGGGGCAGAGGCGGGACAGAGGAATACTTGCGCCAGGCTACGCCGGGCACGAAATTGCCACATACGCCTGGACACACCCCGTTGGCGCGGCGCACCCCCCATGCGCCGCGCCTGGTCTACGAAATTAGAGCCCTTAATCTCAATGGTTCTGTAAGAAGGGAGCCGGAACATCAGGCGCAGGATGCAGAAGTGTTTATTGAACACAAAAACACCAAGGGAAAAGATGGCTGGTACACCAGAAACAAAACACCGTGCACATGCACTGAACAGAAGGGAGAACTAAAATACACTGCCAAAGGCAGGGGGAGAACCAAGGTACACACTCAATGAGTGGCAAAACTAAAAAACAAAAACTGAACCTAGCTTACTGACGGACAACACTGGGAGACTAAACAAGAGGAAGACAATACAAGGGCGCAGCAAAATACAAGACTCAAGACAGACTCAAGGAAAACACTAGAAAAACACAGGAGCAGAGACATCACCATGAAGACTGAGTCAAACAAGGATCCGTCTGACGATGGCTTCCAAATGCTACCACATTTACGATCACGAGAGGAGGCGGGGACTCGGAATGCAATCATCGACTGAAGCAGAAACACATGCGATTAATAAACAATTACACGAGAACCGGGTAAACACTAATGACTCGAGACAAGACGCTGAGACGAGCAATCAAGCTAGACGGTTTAGATTAGGGCAATCTAAACGTTACAAGTAAAAAGCACCACAAGAAAAGCGAAAGGAAAGCACAGGGTTTTAAATGCAGTTAATCAGAAATCTCAGACTGAATGCAGAGAAGCCAGAAACGCACACGCTCGCTAAATGAGTTAATCAATGTTAATACTACGTGACAAAATATTTACAATCACCCTTAAATAAGAGCTGGTTAGTACGGGTTAGTACTCCTATCAGAGAACGCATTCACTCAGTTTCGCGAGACCCGGAATCAAACACAGCTGGAAGCAATGAATGAAATACCAAAGCCAAACCGAAAGTAGAAATGTGATTGGACGACGAGACCCAGGCATGCTGAAGGCAGTCACGCACATCACTGACGGTAGATTGGAAGTAATCGTCAGACGGCTGAGCTGAAGGTTGGAAATAAACAAAACGAAAGAAAATCACAAGCACATATGCGCACGGGACAACACACGAAAGGGCAGAATCGTAACAGGTTCTAACATTTCTTGGTTTTACAGTCACTTGTACTTAGTGATCATGCGAGTACGTTTAACCGGCGTTCGTAATCTTCGATTTAAGAGAAATTTCTGCAGTTTTAGACATGATATTTTATGTCTTTAATGGCCTTCTGACTGCAATCCTTCCAGGGGGATCGCTAAGAACACAGCAGGAATGACAGAATTTGCCAGTTTAATGGACTCATAGCTTCGTCCTGAATAAAATGCGAATGCCCTAATGTGTAATCTTGCATGTTGAAATCACGAATCATCTGTATGTTGATGGACTATGTTCTCTAACAATTTAAATAAATCAGAGCATTCAGCGATCAGGCACAGTTGTACGGGTCTTCAAAAGGTCGCACTCACCATTATGACATCTATTTTTTTATTTCTTGATGTACTTGATAATAATTTTTCACAATGTAATCTTGGTTTGCTGCTGCTTGTTCCTGTGTGTGTAACAAGTACAGCGGATGCAATTGTGCACTCACCTAGAAGGGCATATCATACTATCTAAATAATGTGCCTATAAATTAGCGGTTAAAAACTGGCTATTGACTTTAGACCAGTTTTTTGGTGGTCAATCATGCAAGAGCTTTGTGCTTTCTGAAGATGGCGACATGCCAGATAAGTGCCTGACCACACCTCATTTTAGTCTTTGAGTTCTCCTGAGAAACGTCAATCCATTTCAAACTCAAAATAGATCCTGCACTGAAATGCAATTTATTTAACTATATCAAAAACATGATGAGGTTATAAACAGCTGGCTCACATCACAGGACATGCATCCTGTCGCTTCTGAGAGTCGGTTGGCTCAACAACCACTCCGCCTTCCTGGCATTCTCCCTTACTTGGATAGAGCACCCTGGCTCAGACCTCTATGACTTCATTGGGTTTTTCAATTTGGAGTCCCCCAACCATGGCGTTTCATCGATTCGGCCATGACATTTCAGGAGAGCTTGACAACAGCCACCATCCTGGACCCTCTTCAGATCCACCCACATCTCCCAAACACCTGCTGTTGCCAGGATCACTGTGCCCCTACCTTCTAGCCCAATTTCTCCCCTGGCCTGTGGAAATCGATGAAGCATGGGCCTCTCTGAGAATAGCCCTAGATTTATTGTTACAAATACATTCAAAGAAGCTGAGCCATTAATTGCATTTGCTGTCTCAACTCTCACAGATTGTGCTGTTTGGACGACCCCTATATGGCTGATACGCCCATGTGTATTGACACCTGTCACTGTGCACTTGCCTTAATAAATGAATAAGTTCCTTCTTACCACCTCTCTTACCATAGGTCTCCTATTTCTTTTCCCCACAAGCTATGTTTGTGCGTGTGCGTTTTTGGGAGTGTGTGTGAATTCATGCAGGGAGGGTGTAACTGTGTGGTCTTTTGTATGCATGAAGGCCAATCTATGGTGTTATCAAAGCCATTTCACTGGCTGCTTGAGGGGTAATACAGCTTTGAATAAAACTGCCCCTGATTTTTTAATTAGATTTCACTGCTGGGAAATGATAAGATTATCTGATGCAATAAGATGCAGAGCTAAGCGCACCTACCAATGAAACACTGGACTGATGCAATGTGACCGTGCATTAAGGGCAGGATTGCAGACATATGTTCGGAGTGGATTGCCGCTGACAGTAGGTTGGGTCCCATTGCAGCCTTAGTTTTTTTGCACATGGGGAGCAGTCTTACAAAAAGGCCATTTGTAATGCAGCTCTCCAGAAAAAAATGGCTCATGGCCTTTTAATAATTCTCCAAGAGGAGACCGAAAGCACAAAAAGATAAATGAACAGTCTCCTAAAACTCAGACATGGCCAAATCTTCAGTGACCACAATGACTCCTATCTGATCTTGGGGGCCAATTAACAGAAAAGGCTATGTCTCAATCGCTCAAAAATCATCAAGGTATATATAATCAAAAAAATGGTCCATTCTTACACCCCCAGTTCAGAAAAGGTTGGGATGTCATGAAATTGCACGTAAAACCATTAAAAAGTGATTTATATTTTTACTTTGACTTCCTTGTAGACTGTATGGAGGAAAGATGTTTCCTGTTTTGTCTAGTTATCATTATATTTGTAAATATACATCCATTCCTTCCACTCAGGCCTGCAACACAGAAATATAAGGCCAAAGTAAGACACAAGCACAAAATAAGCTCGAGACAACACACAAAAGGCAGAATCATAACAGTACCCCCCCTAAGAAGCGCCACTTGGTGCTTAAACAATGCAACAAGAACTAAAAAATACAAGAAACACCAAAAAAAACTAAAGGCAAAACCCCAGAAGACTAATACAAAACAAGGAACACCTACAAAATACTAAACACGAAAACCCTAAAGACTAACAAGAAACATCTAACCAAATACTAAAAACAAAACCCGAAAGACTAAGACACAAAACACCAAACCAAATACTAAACAGCACAAGAACACGGAACACTAAACATAAACAAGAATACTCAAGGGTCTCCAGCATAAGCTGGGGCTATGGCTTAGGGTGAGTCTGATGGAAAGCGACTCGAAAGGATGGTCTTGGGAGAGTTTTCGGGAGCGGACCTCGTCACGAATCGTTGAGAAAGGGCATCAGCCTTGGCATTACGGGACCCGGGCCTGTAAGCCAAGGAGAAGTTAAAATCGCTCGAAAAATAAGGCCTCTTTGCCGTCTTCAAGTAATCGAGGTTCTTGTGGTCCGTCCACACCAGACTCCCTCTAGCCAGTGACGCCATTCCTCCCGTCCTTGGTGGACCTCTGGGACAGCACCGCTCCAACGCCCACGTTGGAGGCATCCACCTCCATGATGAACTGGGACGCCGGGTCCGGAGTCATCAAGATGGGGGCAGATGTAAACCGCCGCTTGAGCTGCTGGAAGGCCTGGTCCACCTGAAGGTTCCAGCGGAATGGCTGCTTGACGGAAGTCAGCGCGGTCAGGGGAGCTGCTACCATGCTGTACCCTCGGATAAAGCGTCAGTAGAAGTTTGCAAACCATAGGAATCCCTGGAGAGCTTTGCGGTCTTTGGGCTGGGGCCATTTCAGGATGGACTGCACCTTGGCAGGGTCTATTTTCAGGGACCTGGGAGAATTGATGTAGCCTAATAACGTTGTGGAGCAGGTGTGGAACTTGCACTTTTCGGCCTTCACGAAAAGGCAGTTCTCCAACAACCATTTCAGGACTTGACGCACATGCTGAATGTGCTCCTACCGAGTGCGTGAAAAAATGAGGATGTCATTCAGGTAGACATAGACAGACCAGTCGATCATGTCACCCAGGACATCATTCACCAGACGCTGGAACACAGCGGGCGCATTGTTAAGGCCAAAGAGAACCACCAGGTATTCCCAGTAGCCACTGGGGAAGTTAAGCGTGGTCTTGACCTCGTACCCCTCGTGTATCCAGACCAGGTGGTAGGCGTTCTGCAGATCCAGCTTGGTGAACACCTGGGCCCCCTGGAAAATGAAGGTGGATGACATGAGGGGAAGGGATAACGGTTCCAGACCGTTTTTTTTGTTCAACCCTCTATAGTCTACGCAGGGCTGGTGAGCACCATCCTTCTTTGCCACGAAGAAGAACCCGGCTGCTGCTGGCAACGTGGAGGGCCAAATTATCCCAACCACGAGAGATTGCTAGAGGTACTTCTCCATGGCAACTCTCTCAGGCTGAGACAGGGAGAAGACCCGCCCCCGAGGCGGCACTGCTCCCGGCAGGAGGTTGATCTCGCAATCATAGGGCCGGTGAGGGGGCAAGGACACCGCCCTAGACTTGCTGAATACCGCACCCAGGTCATAGTATTCAGCAGGGACTCGGGAGAGATCAGGGGTTGGCTCAGAAGATACCTGTGCCCCAGGCACAGGTGAAACCGTGTGGCGAAGGCAGCGGGCGGAACAGGAGGGCTTCCACTCACGGACCTTGTGGGTGGACCAGTCCAAAACTGGAGCCAGGGGTGTCCCAGAACCACCGGGGATCCGGGAGACCGAATAATAAGAAAGGACATGGTCTCATGGTGGTTGCCAGAGACCAGATGCTGGACTGGAGTCATTTGTTGTTGAATCTGAGCCAGTCTTTGGCCCCCGAGGTCCAAGACGGTCAGAAACCGTGCCAGTGGGGAGTGAGGAATACCCCAGGAGGCTGTGGCTTCGGCGTCCAGAAAATTCCCCTCCGCTCCAGAATGCACCAAGGCAGAACTGCGACAGCTCTGGTTGCCCCACGAGAGGGTCACCGGGATGATTCTCCAGCTGTTGGAGGAGACTTCAGCACGAGAGGTGCCCACTAGTGCTCCTCTGGTCACTAGCAAGCGTTGGCTTTTCTCAGGGCAGTTGGCGACAAAATGCCCCTGCTGACCACAGTAGAGGCAGGCCTTGGACTGCATGTGGCGATCCCTCTCCGCCTTCGTCAGGCGACTGCGTCCTATCTGCATGGGCTCAGGTTGATGGGCTCAGGTGGATGCTTGACTGGGAGGAGCGGGTGACGGAGGTCGGGTGACCGGGGCATTGGAGGGGTTAAAGGAAACTGGCCGACTTCGCCCCAAGCCAGTGGCAGTTCCCGAAGAGAGCTAGCCAACGTCGCCCCAAGCTAGTGGCAGCCTCCTCCAGACAGTTGTAAATCCGGATTGACAGATCCGCCACAGCCTCGGGAGCCTTGAGCAGCTCATGAAATATCAGGTGATCCTTGATATAATCCGCCAAACCTTCCACAAATACATCATGGAGTGCCTCGGAATTCCACTCGGACCTGGCCGCTAGGGTCTGAAATTTGACGGCATATTCCGCCACCGAGCAGCTTCCCTGACGGATCCGGGTCAGGTCTCTCCCTGTGGCAGCGCCGCGCCTGGTGGGGTCGAATAATCTCCGCATCTCGGAGGCCAGGGCGGAAAAGGAGGATACACAGGGTTGGCGGGCTGACCAGACAGCGGTTCCCCACTGGAGGGCAGGACCGGTCAGTTGGGAAATCACAAAAGCCACCTTAGCAGGCTCCGTGGCGTAAGTGCTGGGTTGTAGCGCGAAGTGCATCTCACTGGTCGTAAGGAAAGGTCTGCAGAATCCAGAACTGCCATCGTATCGCTCGGGTGGTGGTAGCCGAGGCTCAAGACCAGGAGGAGGTGCAGCAGCTCCGGCAGGAGGATGATGTCGCACCACGCTCCCAGGGATGGTGGCCTGCTGTGCCGCTAGAGCAGCAGTCAGGTGCTGGATCTGCTGTCTCTGGCGCTGGAGCTCTGCATGGCTGGTGTTCGGCAGAGACGGATCCTTCAGTAAGAAGAGGTCTGGAGAACACCAGGTGCAGGATGCAGAAGTGTTTATTAAACACCAAAAAACACTAGGAGAAAACTTGGCTGACACGCCAGAAATAAAACACTGTGCACATGCACTAAACAGTAGGGGGAACTAAAATTCACTGCCAAGGGCACGGGGAAAACCTAGGTACTCACTGAAGGAGTGGCTAAATTAGAAAAAACAAAAACTGAACCTAACTAACTGACGAACAACACTGGGAGACTAAACAAGAGGAAGACAAGCCGAGGGCGCAGCAAAAATACTAGACTCTGGAAAAAGCACAAGGGAAATACTCGGAAGACACAGCAGCAGAGATTTCACCATGAAGACTGAGTCAACTCAAGGATCCGTCTGACTTCTGCTCCCAATACAGCGACATAAATAGTCACAAGAGGAGGCGGGGACTCGAAATGCAATCACGGACTGAAACAGAAATGCATGGGATTAATAAACAATTACACGAAAACCGGGTTAGCAATAATGACTTGAGACAAGACGCTAAGACCATCAATCAAGCTAGACAGTTTAGATTAAAGTAATCTAAACGTGACAAGGAAAAAGCACCACAAGAAAAGCGAAGGAAAGCACAGGTTTTTAAATGCAGTTAATCAGAGATAGCTCAGGCTGAATGTACAAAAGCCAGAATCGCACATACTCGCTAATGAGTTAATAAGGTAAATACTACGTGGCGAAATATTTACAATCACCCGAAGATAAGTGCTGGTTAGGACGGGTTAGTAATATCCTATCAGGAAAGCATTCACTCAGAGTTTCGCGAGACCAAGAATTAAACACAGGTGGAAGCAATGAATGAAATACCAGATCCGAAACCGAAAGAGGAAACGTGATTGGACGAGGAGACGCAGGCTTGCTGAAGGCAGTCACACGACATCACTGGAAGCGGATTGTCAGATGGTCTTACTAAAAGCAGAAATATAAAGCAAAAGTTTTGTAAGACACAAGCTCTAATAAGCATAACACACAAAAGGCAGAATCATAACAGCATTAGTACCTCAATAATAGAAAAAAAATGAGAATGTCCCATACTTCAGGGATGTTTTCAACTTCACATAAGGGAAGCACAGAAAATTAAAAAATGGTCAATTATGGTTGCATAACGCTTATTCAGCTATGTAACACATTATTCACCTGATAGTTCATTAACAATCAATTAATTAACGTTAATTAATGTTAATTATTGTGCCCTTATTGGAAAGTGATACTGACGGGACAGAGCGAGGCCAGATGACAATGACCAAAAATGTGAAATATTCTGGACAGAGGGATATAAAAATAACATAGTCCAGATCTGTCAACACAAAGCTAGCCTATGTGGCAAGCAAATGAAGTCCGGATCTGACAACATAAAGCTAGTCGACATTGCGTAAAGCAAGCCCATAAGGCTAGACTATCCAAAGTTTTATTTTTTAATAAAAGAGGATAGCAAAAAAAAAAAAAAAAACAGATACGATGTGAAAAATGCTGTCAAAAACTTCAGGAAATTACATTCCCAATTCCAAAATAGTTGGGACAAAGTGTAAATTGTGAATAAAATCAAAACCCAATGACTTTCAAATCACACCAGCCAGTATTTTATCCATATTAGAACAGAGAAAACAAAGCAAATGCTGAAACTGAGAGATTTTACAATTTTAGCCACAAATTGGATTTCATCTCATTTCAAATTTGACAGCTGCTACAGGTCTCAAAAAAATTGAGACAGGGGCCTATTTATCATGGTGTAGTATCCCCTCTTCATTTTAACGCAGAGTGGAGGCGTCTGGGCATTGAAGAGAGAAGTTTCTTGAGTTTTGCCATTGGAACTTGATCCCACTCTTGTTTAATACAGGCCTCCATCAACTGGAGAGTTTTGGGTCTCCTTTCACAAACTTTTCATTTAATTATGCACCAAATGTTCTCAATCGGTGAAAGATCAGGACTGCAGGCAGGCCAGTTCAGCACACAGACTCTTCTACTAAGAAGCTTTGCTATTGTAATAGCTGCAGTATGTGGTTTTGCAGAAATACACAAATTCCTTCCCTGGAATAGATCCTCCATAGGTCCTCTGGAGGGGAGCATATGTTGCTCAAAAACCTTTATTACCTTTCAGCATTCATGGTGCTTTTTAAAACATGCAAGTGTCCCACACCATATGCACTAATGCATCCCCATACCATTAGAGGTGCTGGCTTTTGAACTGAATGCTGATAACAGGAGGGGTGGTCTTTCTCCTCTTTAGCCCAGAGGACATGACGCCCATGATTTCCAACAAGAATGTCAAATTTGGACTCGTCTGACCAGAGGACACTTTGCCACTTGGCTATAGTCCATTTTAAATGAGCCTTGGCCCACGGAACACAGTGACGCTTCCGGATCATGCTTCTTTTTTTGCATGATAGAGTTTTAGGTGGCATCTGTGGATGGCATGGTGTACTGTGTTTACAGACAGTGGTTTCTTGAAGTATTCCTGGGTTCATTTAGTCATGTCAATGACAGAATCCTGCCGATGAGTGATGCAGTGGCGTCTGAGGGCCCATGGGCATCCAGTAAAGGTCTTCGGGCATGTCCCTTACGCACAGAAATTTTTCCAGTATCTGAGTCTTTTGATGATGTTATGCACTGTCGATGATGAGACCTTCAAAGCCTTTGCAATTTGACATTGAGGAACATAGTTTTTAAAGTATCAAAGGAAGAAGTCCTGGAGCACACAGTTATATAAGGCGATTTATCAAGGTGCAGGTGACTAACGTTTTGACACAAGGTCTTCTTCAGAGTGTAAACACCGTGCAACTAGGCCAAGGAGGGTCCTAGCTGAGGCGGATGGTCTCAGCGTGTTTGGGGTCAAACTGTTGGAGTAATGATTATTGCGCCAGATAACCCAGCCAGATAATCTTCTCTGTTTTTTCCGCTTACAGAGTCAAACAGGGGGTCAAGACTAGAATGAACATTGAAATCTCCCTCCACAATGGAGTGGTAATTTCCCATTGGATAGAGTTAACACATTCGAATAAAATAGCCAATGACCTGAGTGCACACACTCACATATGAATGAACACATTAGAGAGCCCCTCCCATTGTCAAACAAAACATTTCATTGGTGGGAGAAAAAATCATGAGGAATGAAAAGAAAAACAATGGCACAGAGGATAATCAATTAAAGAAAGCAAGACAAATTCATTTCTTCATTTAAACCAAAAGGTTCCACAGTGTTAAGTGTAAAAATCCAATAGACCTCTCTGCGTAGGAGTTTATTCACAATATGCCCGCCTCTTGGCGGTGGAGTGATTTTCTCTATCCCCCGGGGAGGGGCTCTCTTATGTGTTCATTCATTCATGAGTGTGTGTACTCGAGTCATTGGCTATTTTATTCAATTGTGTTAACTCTATCCAATGGGAAATTACCACTCCATTGTGGAGGGAGATTTAAATGTTCATTCTAGTCTTGGCCCCCTTTTTGACTCTGAAGAAGACCTTGTGACGAAACGTTAGTCACCTGCAGCTTAATAAATCGCCTTATACAACTGTGTGTTCCAGGACTTCTTCCTTTGATATTTGCATTTTTATCCCCCTCTTTCTGAGAGGCACCAGTTTTTGGCTATAACTCCGCCAGCAGATGCGTGTATTTCCATCCTATTGTTTTTAAAGTATTCCACAATTTCTTTTATGCTAGCCTTCACAGGTTGGAGAGCCTCTGACCATCTTTACTTCTGAGAGACTCAGCCTCTCTCAGACATCCCCTTTTTAGCCATTCATGTGACACATCTGATGCCAGTTAACTTAATTACTTGCTAAATATCTTTCAGCTGATTTTCTCATATATTAACTGCATTTTCAGCCCTTTTTATTGCCTGTGTCCCAACCTTTTTGAGACCTGTTTCAGCCAGAAAATTTGAAATCAGCTCATTTTGTGAATAAAAATGTAAAATGTCTCAGTTTCAACATTTGAAATGTTATCTGTGTTCTATTATAAATAACATATTGGCTCATGTGATCTGAAAGTAACTGCATTTTGATTTTATTCACAATTTACACTTTGTCTCAACTATTTCGGAACTGGGGTTGTACTAGGGCCAACCAAACAGTGCAAAAAAAAAAAAAAAAAGATTCAGAAGCACTGCCATAAAGGGACTTGGCAAAATTGAACATCAAGCAGACAGGGACCACACTTCTGAATGAATATTTTCTGGATAAGCCCCCAATTGTTTTGTCCAAGGTTTTGACTGATTGACTCATAAGATCTAACACGAACAAGTCCCTTAAGCCCAAAAATGTAAATACTAAGACAAAGTTCTCCTACAATTAAGTTTTTAAAAAAAGACAAATCCATCATACATGCAAAATTTATAGGGTGTGCAACTGGCAAAGTTGGGCCATAGATCTCAAGAATTTCTGGTTTCCGACAGAACCAAAATTAGTGATGTTAGCATCTGATGCCGATGCTCCACCACTTGTTTCAAACTCAAAGATTTTTTTGAAGCCACTGTGCTGAGGCTTGCTTCAATTTGGGAAAAACCACACAACGGTTTAATCACTTAATGACTGAACCATCTGACTGCTTCAGTTTGACAGGCGGGCCTTTGAAAATTCTGGAAAATCTTCTTTAATTCGATCAGTTGAAGGACGTACCCTTTTTGCCGTAAAGCACAGTTTTTATCCCAAATGTAGAACAACTATTGCTATTTCACACAATGGGTTCTAATTTCGTAGACCAGGCCCAGGCGCAGCGCAGGCGCATGTCAAATGCGAAACAAATTTTTCGCTCGACAGATTACGTTTAACGCAGTGTCTTGTGTCCGAAAGTCTGACAGGGTTTTAATATATCACCTTGTCCGACAGTCTATTATTGTTTTTAATTTCTTCAAATCTACCGACATTTTTAGGTATTAAACGTGAATGTTTTGATAAGAGGGCTCAGTTCATCAAGATGAGTATCGAGAATTTCAATCAATGTTTCTGTTTAAGCTCCGCTCAATAAAGTGAGTCGACACTGGCGCGAGACAATGTACAATGTCTCCGTTTCTGACAGCCAAAAAAAAAAAAAAAGAGGACAATAAGAACAGATTGATAACGAAATAAAGATTAAAAATAAACATTTTAACAACAGAACATCCAATGAACACTGCAATGTATTTATTTGCGGATCATCTTTTTGGATGTTCCGTGTGTTGGTGAAATATTTTATTCTTTATTTCGTTATAAATCTGTTCTCATATCAATACTTTTATTTTTTGCTGGGTGCCGGACATGGAGTATTTTGCATTTCGCGTCGGACAGTCTTGATCGTGCAGGCGATAATTTATTCACACTATCAATGGTCATGGAATTGATTTGCTCACTGACTACAAGCACTATTTTATCTCTGGTGTGGAAATAAAGCGTGAATCTGTTCGATCCATCTGACTAATTTTCAAAAGAAAGACAGAATAAAGACTGCTGTCTATCTTCAACGGAAGAAAACAGACGAATAGGCTAAAAAGACCAAGAAAAGTCGATAGCTATCAATTTGCATTCTGTGAAGGTCGAACACAAACATGGCCAAGTTTGCACGTCTAATAATTCCTGGAATACTCGGAAAAATTAGAACTTTTATGACTTTCAGACACGGAGCTGTATTAATACCCTGTCCGACTATCGCGTCTTTGCATTGACTTTGCCTGTAATCAGTCGTGCGTTTCGTGTCCAGTGTGCAAGTGGCTTTACTGAGCACAGAACACAAGCATGCTATATATATATATAGCATGCTTGCATTCTGTGCATGCATGCTTTACGCATATTTTGTGTGTGATGACTGTAATTGACAGTAGAATGTGAGATAATCAATACAATGTTGGGTTTTTTGCTTCACAAAACGTATTTTTTAACCACTAATTGGAATACTGTTGGCTCACTGTAGCTAAAATGGTTTTTTTCTGTTGCAAGTGATCATTTTTTGAAACTACTGGATTGATACTATGGGCAAGGATATTGACCAGTTTGCACATCAGGCTTAGTATAGGAGTTTAATTCATGCAACTCCTGAAAGACAGGGATTGGAGGGAAGTTCTCCATACTCTAAATCGCGTTTCAGCTCTGCCTGCTCGGGAAAATTCAGTAGCTGATCCGGGGGTGCCATCTCATGGTCAAGTACTGTAACTAAGTGCTTAAATTTGCAGGTCTATAGACGCGAGCATCTACATCTGCAGAAAGGGGTTAATATTCAAATAATATCAGATGCATATTGTCACTTTCTGAACGATGTGGCCCATTGGCCAGGGGTAGCATATTTGTGATGCAGAACAACTCAGTAAGTGATTTGTGGAAACAACGATTCAATTTAACTTTCAGAAAGCCCCAACTTTAAATTTTACATGGATGTATATTACATGGATGAACAAGGTGATGCCCTGACGTCATAGGTCATGACCCTGCTCGCAAACCCCCAGACCAGACTGGCGCATTTTAACAACCACCATCACACATGCACTTGTTCTGTGGTAGAGTGCACAAATGAACTGCTGAAGACCAGGTGGATGTGTCTTAATGCCGCCAGTGGAAAGCTTCTATACACCCCGGAGAAAGCTCGTCAAATCACAGTGGCCTGCCGTACAATGTGGCCATGAAATCAGAAACCCCTTGTGAAGAAAAAGCCAGATGACCCAGTGTATGTACCTCATGCAGATGGCAGAGTCATTCGACTGCAGTTAATTGACCACTTATGAGGTAGGCCAGCGTATGGTTTTATATACCTGTGAACCTCTAAGGCCCTTTCAGACTGCTAGTAGTAATGCTGGGCTTTAAATAAACCTGAATGTTGAATGGAGGTCAGTCAAAAATTCGGAAATTCTTTGCAAGCTAGTTTAGGAGTCAGATTTTATTTCAACTTCCTTTCAGGCGTTTTATCAATCCTTCCAAGTTTTTGGGCTCGGGCTTGTTCTTAAAAAGCAAAAAAAGCATATTGACTACCACAGACAGAAAGAAAGTTACAGGTTAAACTTAATTTTCAGGTGTTTATGAGTAGATATCCAACATGAACATGCAAAATGTAAATTCAGCAACTGATGTGTCTGTAAATGCTTTTGCTGTTTGGCGCATTCAGTCCCTGATGTGCCTGACAGTGGATCACCGTCTGTGTCGAGAACTTCAAAAAAACTGATTCCTCGTGCAGCATGGCTGTCAAGGGGAGCATCCGACTGGACGCCTGTCAGTGCCTCCTCACTGATTATTTCTTGTATTCTTTGGTCTGTTTGTGAGACCGCCACCTTCTCCAGTCCTCCTCCAGTTGTCATCAAGGAGCGCTTGGCTTTTTGCTTCCGTATCCCTGTCAAACTATTTTCTTTTACTTTTCATTGCCGTGTGTCCCTTACAGCATCAGAAATGTTTTGCCTATGCTGGTTTTTTGATTTTCCAGCTATGCCAGTGCTAACACTGTGGAAAATCATGGTTACTTTGTTTATGTAACAATGCCATGATTTCATTGTTGCTGAAGTTTTTTTTCTCCTTACAGTCTGAATTTTGGTGATCTCTCTTCAACTTTTGGCTATGTTCCAGAGTATTACCACAGGGCACAACACCTACGCTTATATAGTGTTTATGTGTGATGGGCCACTGCACTGTGATAGGACCCACAATGTTTTAGGTCTTTTGTTGCAGAAATGGATGCGGTGTGATCCTGACCAGAAAAATGAAGGAAAAAAAAAAACCACCCAGGCTGTTACCTGCAACAAGTCCAAAAATCATCATCTGTCAAAGTAAGTGGTTGTGTCAGTGCCCTTGACAAGGGCATGTTGCACTTCTGTAAGGACACCATTAATGCTGAAAAGTCCACTGAGATTTTGGAACAACATATGCTGCCTTCAAGACGATGGGCTCTAATTTCTTGGCGCTGCGCAGCGCAGGTGGCGTAGCGTGGTGCAGCCCGCGCACTGGTAATTTCCCTCGGTGCAACACCGTGTGCAGCCACTTTGGCAATTTGGCAGACGCACGTGCGCCGAGATGGGTGTGGCGGCATAATAGGGGGAGGTGTCACATATTCATTAAGACGCAGTGACAATTTCGTAGAAAAAGTCTCCGCTGGAGTTGCGCAGAAAGCTCCACCTCCAAACTGGTTTACTTTCTGTGCGGTGGTAATTTGGCTGACCGGCGAACAGTGTGCACACCTCACCGAAACGTTACAGGCAGGTTTCCAGAATGTCAGGTGTCCTGATGTGAGATTAAAGGCGGTTGCCACGCGTAATGGAAACTCCACCTGGCTTAATCAACGCAGCTGAATCAGTGAAGCAAATTAACGACTTCACATCTTTTTCAGCCAACCCCAAACTGCATATATTTATGGCAAGCTGTATAGGAAATTATTATTATATATGGAATGAAAGTATGAAAATATGGAATGAAACTTGAATATATTGAATGAAAGTCTGAATACATGGAATGAAATCTGAATATATGGAATGAAAGTCTGAATATATGCAATGAAATTCTGAAAATATGGAATGAAACTTGAATATATGGAATTAAAATCTGAATATATTGAATGAAAGTCTGAATTTATTGAATTAATCTCTGAATATATGTAATGTAGCATGCCGTAATCTGCTGTCAACAAGTCCACATATCATATTGAGAAACATCAATATTTAAAGAAACTCACCTCAAGCTAAATAATTCAACATTATAGACAAGTTTTATGGCATGATTGAAAGAAATCCACCATAGGGGAATGTTTAGATTCCAGTATATTCACATTCACTGCCTTTTCAATTTGTGGATCTTTACTGTCACTTGCAGAGCACTATGGATTCGACTACCATACGTTCATGTAAATTTACGCGAGCCAAACTCATTTTGCGGAACTTTATAGCATAGTGGATCTGCCCTACCAGTAATGGGCCCTTAAAATAATAGCTGAAAAGGATTGATTTAAGACCAAACACGGCGGGGACATCAGTGCAAGTCAGCTTCATGCAGGCGGTTGCGTACGATTTGGTCGCTAATCCAGTTCCGGTGACGACCTCTGGTCTGAGCAGCAGTGACTATAGCTGGCAGGAAGTGATTGCGCAGGTGCTGGAGGCGAATATGGCGATCCTGCTGAGGGGTGGTGACACGTGGTCTAGGGGCACGTGGTCGATCACCGGTACGTCCTGTTTCATTATACCGGCTCCAGAGACGTGATATGGTCGACACGTAGACGCCCAGGTTCCTTGCAACCCGTCTTTGCGACATTCCAGCAGTGAGTATACCAATGGCTCGCTCTCGCTGATTTTGACCTAGGCGCGGCATGGTCACACGTTAGCCCAGGATAATGCAAAGGAATATTTAAGTTCTCTAAGGATTGGTCAATGAGTCCTACTCAACCTGACGGGATAGGCAAAATTCTAAACGATGTGCAATCAAGCGGAACGAGCTGCCAACACGACAAAATCAAAACAATTTTCTGAGCTTTTAAGTTGTAGTTGATGTATCAAGGCTCAAAACCAATATCCCATTTTATGTACACCAAATATTTCAAAATTGTATGTGTTGCGTTGGAAGTTTAGGTCAGTATACATTGTTGTCTACAGTTGATATAAAATCACAAAATCAAATACTGTTATTTTGTAATAATCAGTGTGAACTGACCAACGGAATCCTACATCAGCTGTGCCTTTTAAACAGTGGTGAGGGAAGTACTCAATCTTTTACTTGTGGGCATGTTCCAAAAAGGTGTGACATTTCGTTTAAAAAATAAAGTAGTATGTAACAGTTAATTTTCGGGGCAAAACACCTTCATATTTCACTCTTAGAAGTGATTTTTGGGCAGCACTGTTGCATTATTATGTATTATGAATCAAGTATAATGGTTCCCACTTTAATTTTATCCTTTTTTGTCCACCTCTGCAACACCAATTTTGATGGCAATTCATTATTTCCGAGTAATATCTGCCCTTTTTTTGCCTGTAGTAGAACACTGGCAACATAAGATACAATTCTTTGTGATCTGAGTCATGGCACTTCACCAAAATCTTACGTTTCAATTTGCACAAAGTGCCAACTATTTAGTGAAAAAAGAAATACATACTAAACATTTTAAAACCAAATTATGGAAGTTGATCACAGTTCTTTTCTGAACAAAATAAATGCATACTTTCATTGAATAAACCTTGTTATTTCTTTCCACAAGATGGTTCTTGACAGCAGTTGCATCACATGACTTTGCTACAGTGCTATCCGCTGTATTCGCGCAGCAATTTTATTGCAGTGATAGTTTGACCGGCGTTTTTCGAACTGGTGATAGCTTGACCGCAGTGCACCAGCGAGGGTGAAGGCAAGTTTCTTCCAGGATTAACGCTGGCCTGAATTCCCTGACGTATGGCACTGTGGCCTGTGGCGCTCCCTACATTATGAAATAAATAATATGTTAATATAATAAATTATGTTAATAAATTTCTTTATCAGTAGAACGATTTAGGATTTGGTTGAGTGTTATGGCCCGTACATGTGTTCGCTGAAGTGGTGATTATATCTACATTACTTAATATTGGTGAGACCAGATTTCGTGCTGACTATAATGTCGCACTCGCTTTTTCAAGGAACTAATCGTCTCAAAACACAAGATAGTCACGTCAGTTTCCATTCTATATTCTCATGTTTCATTTCATGTATTTTCATTCCATATATTCAAGTTCCATTATATATATTCAGACTTTCATTCCATTTTTTCTAGTTTCCTTCCATATATTCAAACTTTCATTCAATATACTCAAGTTTCAATCTATATATATATAATAATTTCCTAAACGGCCTGCCATATTAATATATATAGAATGCTTGTGTTCTATGCTCAGTAAAGTCGCTTGCACACTGGACCCAAAACGAATTTTTCGCACAACTGATTACGGATTAAAGTCAATGCAAAGACGCGATAGTCGGACAGTTGTGATGCGCGGGTCGAGGTTTTTTATCACCCGCACCAACCCAACCCGACCCGACGTGACAGCCAACCCGCCCCGCCCATCCGCCCCGCTAAAACTCGCACTGATTTACAACATGAACCCAACCCGACACAAAAAGAGAAAAGGAATACAGTGGGTCTGTGTGACATGATTTGCAATGAAAAAAAACGATTCCTCTGTTGCGCTATGGATTTGTGTGGAGAACAACATACAAAACCCAAAACCAGTGAAGTTGGAACGTTGTGTAAATCGTAAATAAAAATGATTTGCAAATCTTTTCAACCTATATTCAATTGAATACACTGCAAAGACAAGTTACTTAATGTTCGAACAGGTAAAGTAATTTTTTGCAAATATTAGCTCATTTGGAATTTGATGCCTGCAACACGTTTCAAAAAAGCTGGCACAAGTGGCAAAAAAGACTGAGAGAGTTGAGGAATGCTCATCAAACACTCATTTGGAACATCCCACAGGTGAACGGGCTAATTGGGAACAGGTGGGTGCCATGATTGGGTATAAAAGCAGCTTCCCTGAAATGCTCAGTCATTCACAAACAAGGATGGGGCGAGGGTCACCACTTAGTGAACAAATGCGTGAGCTGATTGTCGAACCGTTTAAAAACAACATTCCTCAACGAGCTATTGCAAGAAATTTAGAGATTAAGGGGTCCGTAATATCGTCAAAAGGTTCAGAGAATCTGGAGAAATCACTGCACGTAAGCGAAAGGCCGAAAACCAACATTGAATGCCCGTGACCTTCGATCCCTCAGGCGGTACTGCATCAAAAACTGACAACAGTGTGTAAAGGACATCACCACATGGGCTCAGGAACACTTCAGAAAACCACTGTCAGTAGCTACAGTTCGTCGCTACATCTGCAAGTGCAAGTTAAAACTCTACAATGCAAAGCGAAAGCCATTTATTAACAGCACCCAGAAACACCGCCGGCTTCGCTGGGCCCAAGCTCATCTATGATGGACTGATGCAAAGTGGAAAAGTTTTCTGTGGTCTGACGAGTCCACATTTCAAATTGTTTTTGGAAACTGTGGACATTGTGTCTTCCGGACCAAAGAGGAAAAGAACCATCCGGACTGTTATTGGCGCAAAGTTCAAAAGCCAGCATCTGTGATGGTATGGGGGTGTATTTGTGCCCAAAGCATGGGCGACTTACACATATTTGAAGGCACCATTAATGCTAAAAGGTACATACAGGTTTTGGAGCAACATATGTTGCCATCCAAGCAACGTCTTTTTCATGGACGCCCCATCTTATTTCCGCAAGACAATGCCAAGCCACATTCTGCACGTGTTATAACAGCATGGCTCCGTAGTAAAAGAGTGCGGGTACTAGACTGGCCTGCCTGTAGTCCAGACCTGTCTCCCAGTGAAAATGTGTGGCACATTATGAAGCGTAAAATACGACAATGGAGACCCCGGACTGTTGAACGACTTAAGCTGTTCATCAAGCAAGAATAGGAAAGAGTTCCACCTGAAAAGCTTCAAAAATTGGTCTCCTCAGTTCCCAAACGTTTACTGAGTGTCGTTAAAAGGAAAGGCGATGTAACACACTGGTAAAAAGGCCCCTGTGCCAACTTTTTTGCAATGCGTAACTGCCTTTAAATTCTAAGTTAATGATTATTTGCAAAAAAAAAAGTTTCTCAGTTTGAACATTAAACATGTCGTCTTTGCAGTGTATTCAATTGAATATAAGTTGAAAAGGATTTGCAAATCATTGTATTCTGTTTTTATCTACGATTTACATAACGTGCCAACTTCACTGGTTTGGGTTTGGTACATTTGGCTTTTGGCTGGAATTCTTGATCCAAAGTTTGGGCTCTGTCTATTATTTGAACCTTACCGTGATTTCTGATCTTTGCAACCAAACGGAAAATATTGCAAACAGGCTGTTTTATTGGAACAAAATTAACATGACAGTGGCGCACTGGCGCGATCGCCTACTCTTTACAGTGTTGCCATATCTGGTCTACGAGGATTTTTCCCCCCCTCATGTATTTATTTGAAGATTTTTAAAGGGGGGGGGGGGCTTTTAGGCTATTTTTTTGAACACAGCTTATAATGTAGGCCTAGGAGTATTTTTTTCCCAAACTATGCAAAAACAAAATCGCGTCAACAGTGCCAGGGTTTAAGCAATTACGGCGCGCTTCCAGGACACGGCCAGCCGAACTGACGGTTCGCTCGCTTGTTGCGCTAGTTGCTGGGACCCAGAGGACTGCTTTGGCCACCATGGAGTTTTACACGATTATTCTTTGTCTCATGGTATGGTAATTAATGAGAGCAAGACTAAGTTTATGACGATACATGCTCCAGTAATGAGAAGTTACCTACAGTATTTGTTGGGGTGATATGTGTATGGAATGGTGTTATACTGTAGATCTGTAGCCTATATCTCAGAAGTGTCTTACTGCCGATGGCAGCACACGCTCTGCTGTTAGAGAATTTCAATTTCAATTTCAATTTCAATTTATTTGTATGGCGCTTTTCACAGATAAACTGTCACAAAGACGCTTTACAGTGAGAGATGAAGTTACAGAAAGGGCAGTGCCTAGCCTATTCCCCACTACAGCAAATGAGGCAACTCCCAGGGAGAAAAATCCTCAAACAGTGGTGATTAAAAACTCCCCAGTGGGAAGAAATCTCAGGAGGAACCCGGCTATAATGGAGAAGCCCATCCTCCGCGGGCTAGCAAGTTAATAACAACATAAAGCAAAATAGGATAATGACAATACAGTTCCATTAAAGTCCATCTAAACAGTGGCATCATTTGCTGGAGGAAGTGGCATGCCGAGGATGGTGCAGAACTGGATCAGGACCGCATCAGGACAGCAGCAGCCAGCGCTCATGGTGAGGGACAGGGCTTGGATGATCCAGGACTCAGGGTTATGGAGGGAAAGATCCTCGGAAAGAGACAGAAAAAAAGTGGGGTGAGGCACTGGATAAAACTACGGTGTATTAATAAAAATACAGTCCTGTGTCATTTGCCAAGTTAGAATTTAGGAGGAGACTGGTCAGGAAACAGTCAACACCCCTCCATCCACTTCCTGCAGCACAGAGGCCCTACACTTACTCCAGGCTGGAAGATCACTTTAGATTTTCTAAACTCTAGTATCATATGGACCTCCCCGGTGACTAAGGCTGTAGCAAGCCCAACTGGCACCGTTAATGCATGCTCAGTGCCACCGGTTCCACATGGATTTGCTTAACACTACACCAGTACCATATGGACCTCCCCAGTGACTAAAGCTGTAGCAAGCCCCACTGGCACCGTTAATGCATGCCCAGTGCCACCGGTTTCACATGGATTTACATAACACTGGCTTCCAATATCGTGAACGTATCATAAAACAAGGTTGTAGTCAGTCCCACCAGAGCCAAGACATAACTAATCATGAATTAATCATAGGCTTGACTAAAAAGATAAGTTTTCAGCCTACTCTTGAAGATAGAGAGTGTGTCTGAAGCCCGAATTTGTTTTGGGAGATTGTTCCATAAAATTGGTGCATTGTAAGAGAATGCTCTGCCTCCAATTGTAATTCTAGATATATTTGGAATTTTCAAGTAGTCAGCACCTTGTGAACGAAGTAATCTTGGTGGGGAGTAAGGAATGAGAAGACTGCAAAGATATTCCGGGGCCAAGTCATTTAAAGCTTTGTAAGTCAGTAATAGTATTTTGTACTCAATTCTGAATTTTACAGGCAGCCAATGAAGATTTTTGAGCACCGGGCTAATGTGATCATATTTCTTAATCCTAGTCAGAACCCTAGCTGCAGCATTCTGCACTAATTGAAGACGTTTCAGGGCCGAGCTAGTGCAACCAGACAGTAAGACATTGCAATAGTCCTAAATATCTAAAAGAGTCAGTAGGTTTGAAAAAATTAAAAACAATAATCGACTGTCGGACACGGATATATGGGTAGTCTTACAGTCAGGGTACATGGCTGAAAATCACACTTGTGACACAATTACATTGGTGGATTATAATGGTACTTAAATACAGCTGTGTCACATTAATAGGCTCTCCCAGTTCTACCTACCACATCGAAAAAATTATTCAAAACGCATAATTTATGCCAAAAATATGCTAAAATGTGTCATTTTGGGATGATTTTGCCAGTCTCATCTCATTTTCTCTAATGTTTCAACACCTGCAGCACTGGGTTTATGAATGACATACAACAATGGTGCGCATTATTTAATGGTCTAGACCCAACTTGTATGAAATAAAAAAATTGGTAATCACACAAACAGTCGGTTGATCACGAGACCGTCTAATTAATAATCATGTCATTTCCGTCAAAAAATGTCTTCTCCGAAACAGGGGTGTCAGTTTTATAATAAAACTTGGCCAAGGAATTCAATAACTGCTGATAAAATTCACTAAAATAGTCAGCACAAAGTTACCTCATTCATTTCCTCTGTACTCGCACAACCATTCCGTGCAGGCAGATTTGACTGCATGGAGGTAGCGATTCCGTCAAAAAATGTCTTCTCTGAAAAAAGGAACATCTGTCCATTTACTCCACAGCAACCATGAACATTTCAAATCCTGGTGATGCTTTTACTAGTGTTTGTCCTTATGTACATGCACATCAGCAGACTGACTGATATTGGAGTGCATTTTTTCTTCTCAAGAGGGTAATTTAATAATGAACATAGTTTTCCATTTTTCAGCATATATCCGAATGTTGGCAGGCCCTGCAAAATATTTTGGCACCTGGATGCCTCAAAACACCAAAAACATGATGAGGGACCTCTTGGCTTCGAAAAACCATCAAAACTGTTCTGATTAACCCTCTCCAGGCTCATGTTGCAAATCTGCAACAATAAATCAACTGATGACTGATTATGAAATATAAACCACTTTTATTTTTGACCCTCCTGAGCCTGCATGGTGTACCCTAACTGTAAAACGACCCATATATTAAAACACTGTCAGACTTTCGGACACGAGACACTGCGTTCAACGCAACCTGCCGTGTGAAAAATACGTTTCGCATCCAGTGTGCGAGCAGCTTAATACTAGGCTTCTATTATTGTCACATAAGTTTCATCGTTTTTAGTGGGGGAAAGGAAAACAGCCTGATTGCTATGATGTTGTACTGAGTTAAGATCACATTTTGAAAATAAATGTGTAATGTCTCTTGCATTGTTGTCCATGCATGGGAACGCACGGGAAACCTCCACACACAAGGACTTCAATTCCACACGAGAATCTCTTACATATGCGTTGATTGAATAATTGCTGACTACAGCAGGGGAACGTAAATGTGCCACTTAAACTCATGCCAAATGCATGAGAGTTGACAGGTGTGCGTTATTAATGAAAACTGACCACAACTGATAATGTTGAGAGTTTTCGCAGTTTCTGTAATGGTAATTTAAATGAATGATTAAATACAGGTCAAACCAATCATTATTTTTAAGGGATGGTTTGAGCTTCCCCTATTGCCAGTTCACCAGCCACCACTGATATGTACATATGCATGTTTGTTGTGCATGCACTCTTGGTAATTTTGGATCCCTCCAGAGTTTTTCAAAGAATTTACATACTGTTACAGTACTATTTATCATCCAAATTCTGAATATATGTCTGAATAAACAAGCCACAGTTTAAACGGACTAAAACAACAAATCTGAACATATAAGTGGGACAGCTTTTACAAAGGAGACATAACAGTGACAAAGCGAATGACTTCACACATATTATCTGAAATTTGAAGTTGGTTTGATATTTTCAAAAATCATTTTTCAGTGCTTTACATGAGGTATTCATCGAGGGGCTGAGCACAAAAGGCAGCTATCTGACATTTACAGTCAAATTGTGTTAGCTGTGTTCTCAGATTCAACTCAATCCTAATTTTGTTGCGCACGACACACCTAACTGATATTAGATACAATGGCTTCCAAAAGAGAGTTCTCACATTCTTGAACAACAGAGCCCTGTGAAAACTGAAGTGCTAAACACAGCTGTCTGAACATTTCAAGATGGCTGCCCCCAGGAGGGACGATGAAGTTATCGGCAGACTGCTTGGTGATGAGGATGATACAGAGTCAGAGAGTGTTGTTGATGATTCAGACAATGATCCCTGCTATGAATTTGACAAGGATAGTGAGTTTTAATTGACAGGTCATGTCAAAAATGCCAGATTCAAGCTACATGAAGTACCCTGCATAGTACATGAGCCGGCCTACCTTGAATGAGGCTGCGGTGCAGCAACTTGATTCTATGATAAGAAGTCAGTGGCTAAAGCTTCTGCTACATGTATTTTTCAGCCCCTCCAGGAAGTTGCGATGTCACGATCCAAGTATTAATGCAAATTCAACCAATCCATGTAAATTTTGCATGGCCTTGCAATTTTCTTGTAAAAACATCACAACTTTCATTGCATCTTTTTGAAAAAGCTGCAGCAAAATCAGACAGCAAAATCGGGCAGCAAAAATTGCAACAAAAAAAAAGCAAAATCCTGGAAGGACTAATTTTTAGTGGGTTATTGTGATGAACTTTCATTTGTTAGCATAAAAAATTCCTTTTCCTGCTTAATTGGGAATAAACTGATTTTATTGTGACATAAGACTTCCTCCTTGATTTTCTCAAAACTTGCAAAATGCCAGATAACTGCCTTTTGCGCTTAGCCCCTCAATAAGTTATTAGTATTATTGTGGTTGGTGATGACCCCATGATCCATTTTAAAACAGAAGGGTGCTTTGGTGAAGGGTTGCTTCAATTTCCACAAATTTTTGATTTCTTAAAAAAAAAAATGAAGAAAAACTAGAAATTTTCTCTCAAGATCTGACCCCTAATGACCTGCTAATGTTTGATATATCTCAAGGTTATTACTTTTCCTGTTATTTTGCTGACAAGATTCCAAAGCAACTTTGCAACAATTGATCAGACTTACAGTGCTGTGAAAAAGTATTTGCCCCCTTCCTGATTTATTATTTTTTTGGTATATTTGTCACACTTAAATGTTTCAGATCATCAAACAAATTTAAATATTAGACAAAGATAACCCAAGTAAATACAAAATGCAGTTTTTAAAGGATTTAATTTATTGAGGGAAAAAGCTATCCAAACCTACCTGGCCCTATGTGATAAAGTAATTGCCCCCAACTGGTTGTGCCACCCTCGGCAACGACGACTGCAATCCAGCGTTTGCAATAACTGGCAATGAGTTTTTCTCATCACTGTCGAGGAATTTCGGCCCACTCTTCTTTGCAGAATGGTATTAATTCAGCCGCAGTGGAGGGTTTTTGAGCATGAATGGCCTGTTTAAGGTCATGCCACAGCATCTCAATCAGATTTACGTCCAGGCTATGACTAGGCCACTCCAAAACCTTAATTTTGTTTTTTTTTAAGCCATTCAGAGGTGGACTTGCTTGTGTCTTTTGGATCATTGTCCTGCTGCATAACCCAAGTGCGCTTGAGCTTGAGGTCACAAACGGATGCTCGGACATTCTCCTTCAGGATTTTTTGGTAGAGAGCAGAAGTCATGGTTCCATCAGTTACAGCAAGTCGTCCAGGTCCTGAATCAGCAAAACAGACTATCACACTACCAACGCCATGTTTGACTGTTGGTATGGTGTTATTTTTATGAAATGCAGTGTAATTTTTACGCCAGATGTGACGGGGTGCACACCATCCAAAAAGTTCAAATTTTGTTCCATCAGTCTTGGGGATCATCTAGATCAGGGATGGGCAACGAGGGCTGTATCTGTCCCTTGTTTTCCCTGGTGTGGTTAATCAGTTAATTCATGATTTAATGGGGGGGGGGAGGGGGGGGGATTACTTCATCAATAGGGCCAGGTAGGTTTGGATAGCTTTTTTCCCTCAATAAATGAAATAAACATTTAAAAAATGCATTTTCTATTCATCCGGGTGATCTTTCTTTAATATTAAAATTTGTTTGATGATCTGAAACATTGAAGTGTGACAAATATCCAAAAAATAAGAAATCAGCAAGGGTGAAAATACTTTTTCATGGCACTGTGGCAGGGGCCAATTTACCCAGAAAAAAATATGGGGCTAATGGCCCTGCTCAACAGCTGCACTGATCTTACAGTAATCTTACTGTGAATTGCCAACCTTCCAGATGCCAGTCCAGCATCTAAGCCATAAAGCTAAAAGCCACACTGCAACTGCCCCAATACTGTGTGTTCCTAACAAACACAGCATTGGTGGATTTAATCTTCAAAATATATGACTGCAAGAAGATGGAGTTTCCTGCTACACCCCATGTGAAGCTGATTAAATACAGAACTTTAATCACGTGCCTTCATGACATTCTGACTTTTTCATTATGCTGCTTTTGGGGAAAATTGTAAATGCCTATACAAGTCTAAGTGAAATTGTGCTTTTGGAAAGATGGTAAGACTTGCCGATGATTGACACATTGAGTTGTGCATATTAGAGCCTGACTTGTCTGCTCTGAAGCTGCAGATTTCATTGAAAAAACAATATAAAAGAGTGGCACGGTAATATAAAGAATAACCGGATCATAATGCAGAATGGTTTGAAATCAAATCCAAATAAGGCAGGCACAATTTATACCAGGAAATGACATTTTGACATACTGGAATAAAGGAATAATATCCAGCTCTAAAATTATCTTATTTTTCATATATCTGAAGATGACTTCCAATGTGTGTGCGCCTTTTAAATGTCTGGAAATAAAATTCTGTCACCAATAAACTGATACATTTTATACCCTAATAGGCCAATCAATAGCTTATGCCCCTGTATGGATGTCTGTAAATTTTCATCAGCAGTAATACTATTTTCCTCTTACTGTGGAAAAAGCTGATAGCTGACTTTCCTACAGCCATGTTAATTGGACCAATAATGATTCATTTTCTACATGAATACAGAGGCAAACAATTGAATATCTGTAACTATGAAGTTAAACAGAGATTGCTCTGATTCAATGTTCAGATTCATTTAAAGCAAGTACAACAACTCATACGCTGTTACATTCGCAGAGGGACAACAGTAACGAGTCAATCCAAAGAATGATTTTTTAGTGAACAAAATTTTCCAAACAAATAAGGCATGTGAAACTTCACCAATGAACAGAAATAGTACTGGGGAAAAGGAGGGCACAAGGCCAACAAAAAACTACCCTCAGTGAGCTGAAACAAACAGAGTAGTATAAACTCGATTAAATGATCAAGAGCATGAATCATGCACAATGAGAACAGGCCAGGGGCGGATCTACGGGGGGGCAGAGGGGGGCAACTGCCCCCCCACTGTCGAGCCTTGCCCCCCTAGCTGCCCCCCTAACTTTAATGTTCTTTAAACTATACTTGAGCAGCTGCCGGATAGCTCACTCGGTTAATGACTATTACGTCGCAGGTTCAAGCCGCGGTCGTACCAGCCGGCAGTGGTCGGCAGCTTTTTCAGCCTAGCGCACAATTGGCCATCGCGCTACCGGGATTCAAATTGGGAAGGGACTGCCGGGTAAGGGGATAGAAATAAAAACAGCTTTTTTCGTTCCTCAAGCGCCTCCTGTTGGTCAGACAGGCGCTCGTCAGGAAGAATCAAAGTTTGTTCATGGCCGGGTGTCCTCCACCCTCGTTCTGAACTTGCGCAGATTCAACCAATGAGTGTATAAGAAGCAGTGGCTGACGGGCACGTGCTTCGGAGGAGAGCCGTGAACTGTCTTCAGTATCCTGAGTTGGCAGCAAGGGGTCGCATACGAGCAAGCTTTGTACATAGTTCATCAATTGGGCATTCCAGATTCGGGTGGGATTGGAGATGCCAAATTTATATTAAAAAAAAATATATATATATACTTGAAAGACAAATCACCATTATTTCTAAAAGCCCCTCAAAGCATCAAAATAAAAGATGAATTCACCAAAAAAAATGTATTTAAATTTAATAATCGGCTCCTCAAATAGCTGCAGTCCTGCAGTGCGGAGTCTGCGTGACCAACCTCCTGCTCCGCGCTGGCGTGTGTCAGTTGTCATGGACACAATGTTGGAGTCTGCATGCAGCGCAGCAGAGTGGGGCCACTTAGCCACCGAACTTTCTCCAGGTGAATTCAGTTTCCCCCGATGACGTTTTAACACACAAAGTTAAAGTTAAGTTCAATTTGTAATTTGATGGAATGTAAACCAAGGCGATGGTTCAATGCGCTCATTAATCGCTGGTCAAAAGTGACTCACTCCCGTGTGATTTGTTGGAGCATTTTTCCCTTCGGTTGGTTTTGATTATAGTAAAAACGATAACAGGTTATGATGCATTTAGCTAGATATGAAAAACAGGAGTGATTGAATCCAGAGGGTCACTGTTTAGTTTCGGTGTTATGAGAACAATATTACAGCAATGAGGCTGCATAATAAAACCAGGTCCTCACTGTCAGGGCAGTGGCTACGGGCCCGGACCCGTACCTCTAGCCTGTATGCTAAAGGTAAGGCAGCGGTATTATTATCCTCTCGTCTCATTCTATCTCAGGTAAAGGTACGGGCGGGTCCCTACCGACTACCTCTAGCCCTTTTTCAAACATACGGATGGTGGCTGTGCCTGTGTCCTAATGAATTTGGCATGTGTCAGCCGAACCAGGAAAATTTCTTAAAATTCCATTGATACTTGAAATATACCGTATATATGTTTGTATAGATCAGGCAATTCCGTTTCTTGACATAGCTCATAAGTACTCGCGGCAGGAGCAATATCTGACTCGGCGGAAATTCCACCACATGACTAGAGGTCTATGTTGCCTGATAATCATCAGACGATCGTCTTAGAAATGTAGCTGTTCTCAGTATTGAAACAGCGTGCAAAAGAGCTAGATATGGATATGTTTACGAGACGCTTTGCTGCAAAGCACAACAATCGTCGACTGAAGCTCTCTTGAAAGAGATGGCCAATGTCAGTCCTGGACTGTGACTTTTGCTGTATCTATTTCGACTTTAATTTCATTAGGCCCAAATATTCACTGGACTACATCTTGGAAAGCATAATAATACAGTGCGTCCAGAAAAAAGGGAAACTGGGAAAAAATGAGATGTATTCTGTTGAAACTCAGTATCTATAAAACTAATTAGGACTATTAATTTCACAACTGTGTACTTTTTCACATCATTCAAAGAAAGAAAAATTAGTCAGGCATCGCTGTCAGAACTCATTTTTCTGTTGTCAGCTACATGATTTGTGCACATCTTTCATGCAGCTAGTAGGGTTTACAGTTAAAGCAGTACACATTACACAACCTAAAGCACTAATGGCCCCGACAATGAGAAGTTGAAACTGATCATCCTGGTTCATCTGTGTTTAGGCCTGTCATCATTTCATGTAATCTGGTGCAAAGTGGTCACTGACTTACTCCAAAAGTGTCATTGTTGTTCAGTGGAGTGCGGCACAAGCTCCACTTACTTGACATCATTAGACAGAAGGCATAATTATATAACACCAAATGCCATTTTTAATCAAATAATGTTAAGTAATTGTTATAGAATTAACCATTTATTCTTGGTTTCCTTTTTTTGGGACACACTGTAAAATAAATGCATTGAAGAATATTTTTCTGAAATTGTTCCCCAATTTTTAGATGCAGTTTTCTGGCAGATTGGTGAACCTCTGCCTGTCTACTTACCACATCTGATATGTTGTCTATGCTCTATTGTGAATAAACTATGGGTTATTGAGATTTTAAAATCATTGTATTCTGTTTTTATGCACGTTTGACACAATGTCCCAACTTCTTTAGAATTGGGATTTCCTAATACTGCACTGAGGACGTCCAATGCCACCTTTCCCAGACCTTTTGCCACCCCATGTAAAATTTTCTAGATCCGCCACTGGAACAGGCATAGAACTAACATGGAAACAACAGACCAACTGCCAACTGGAATGCCTCCACAGAATAAGAAGGTACAGGGAAGATGAGGGAACGAGGAACACCTGAGCAGAACAGGGAGGGAGCAAAGCATGAACATGAGACATTGGACAAGGCTGAATGACATAAGAAGCCCATTAAGAACATGGGCGTGCTCAGCTGTCTACTAATGAAGTATGCAGATTGAAGGAAGCGTGTAAAAGTTACGCAGCAAAGTAAAGCAAGATCTGAAATAATATTGAAGCGGGAAATCATGACAATAACACTACCTACTGTAAATTATTAACCCCTGTACCAGGGCGTAGTATTACGCATTATAAATACAGCATTTTTTCAAATCGCCACATTGTCATGCGGCATATCCACATTTCGCGAAGAAACTCGGCCAAAATCTCATGTAGACCATTTTTACCTCAACCGAACACAATTCAAGCACCAAGCAAGTAAATACAGAAAGCATGCAGCAGAACATAGGATAAAATCGTATCAGGGCTGAATTGCCAGAATTTCTGCTGAATTTGTGCTATACATAAAAACGATACCTCAAATAAAAGAGGACAGTCCACAGAATGCAACAATATGAGCCCTGTCATTTTAGACCGACACCACATTGAAAGAACAGCAGGAATACACTTTACAGTCTACAAATATGAGCAGAAAAAAATTCTTACCTTTGATATTTTGCAATAAAAAACCTGCTCGAGGGTAAATCTGCGCTTGCTATTGATAGCCCAACGTGTTTGTGTTATAACGAAACTAGATCTGCTGGGATCCTAGCATGTTCTTTCCCAGGGCGTTGCTTCAAATATCTCAGCTCCGTAGCATTCAGCTTCCTTGCAATGTATTTTCCTATCTGCTTTCAGCTTGTGATGCTGTCAGTAAGACTATGCCGGAAGGAATTTGATTGTATGAGTCCTGATGATTCTAACGAACCCTAAACCACCTTGATCGCAGAAACCTAGCCTGAGCTACAGCCATGCGTTCCGAGTGCGTCAAACTGAGTCCATGGGACATATGCATGTTCTTGAATAGCGCGACAATATAAAAGCATAACTAGCTTGTTTGAGGTATTGTCTGAATAATTATCTGCTAAATATTCCACATTCATTTTCAATGTCGTTTTCTGACGGAATCTTCCGCACAAATACTGAGACCACAATAGTAACCTATAGTAACCTGTTAGTAACCTAACCTACAATGGGAAATTTGACCATAGACTGTTGTCGATTGGCACAGCCTATTGGATAAAATGCCGCGCTGCTGAAAGGAAATTGTGAAGGTACGATTCCTGATAAGGGTACCTTTTTTTTTTGGAAATAATCGCAGTTGCCTTCTACAAATAATTGCTGGGGTTTTTGTTATTCTTACTTTTCTTGAACATATTTTCACATTGCGTCTGTATTTATCATTTTACTTATTTGTCTTGTTTATTAATAAATATGCTCCAGTGGAGTCAAACCTTACTTTCATTGTATGTATTATCTTTGAATGGGAAATTGTATAGGCAACAAAACTGGCAGAAATAATAACAATTTTTTTTTATTCTAAAAATTAAAAAATATTGTATTTGGATGGAATGGATGCCTGTAGTGATATATAAGTGAAATTTTATGGGTTTTACAGTTTTGCATCTGAGAAATCTGAAATGGAACACAAGGTACCTAAATTGCCAAAATGGAGAAGCCACCTAGACATTCTTCTCTAATTTTGCTCTGATTGACTTGATCAGAATAAACTTTGGCACAGATAATAATGACATTCTGTGCTGTAATTTTTTAGAGGTTTCAGGCTGCAACTTAACAAATCGAAGTAAAACTTTGTTAGGTGCAAAATGAGATCTTTCATTTACACTGTGTTCCATCTCCATTTACTCTGACTCAGTGACATTTGTAGTGATTTTTACAGCAGGGCTGAAATCCCAAACGGTTTTACCTTTATTACGATACCAAGATTATTCAAATGGACCAAGCAGTCACAGAGATATACTCATTTCATTTTGGGCTTGCCATTTACAAAAAAGAGGCTCGGGCCTTAAGGGATTTGCTAAGCGCCTAAGAAAAATAATAATATGTTAGTAGATGTAACCAAAACCCGTTAATTGACATAAAGCTTAGAAAGATCCAAAACTAGAACAGCGCTGAAGGAAAATGGAAATGCTGCAGCCAGAAAGAAGCAGTGCATGCACTCGAGAGAACAAAATGTGGACTGGATATGAGGAGGATTCCATTTGGCACTGCGGGACAGGACCTGGAAACAGACACAAGGGAGACAGAACAAGAACATAACAGTACACATTCATCACACCTGAGGAGTTGCTCGGAGTTGTTTAAATCTGTCAAAGCAATTACTCATTTCATTTGGTGGATTTGTCCAAATCGTCAATTAGTAACTGCTGAATAATTGAAGAACAAAAATTTCATTGGTGGACCTAATCAGTCAGTGGAGTCCCTGGCTGATTTTATATTCGTTTTACAGCTGTTACTCAAATGAAAATTCCTCAGTGTCACTCCTTTTGAAGATTTACATGATTTGTGCTTCAGACACCTTTTAGTTGGTTTCCCATATTTTCCTATCTGAAACAAAGAAACAGGGAAACATCATTGATTAAGATGATTTTTAAATACAAACAATCAATAGATATTACATTGGTGGCACTGACATAAATGATCAAGGACTGCAATTTATGTATGAATAAGAATAGAAAGAAAAAAACCCATTTTATCACGCCCATTATCCATAAGATCCATAAAGGCTGTATCTTTTAACACTAAGACAATTCTGCACATTTGGGAACCAGGCATTTTTTTGACCAAGGGTACCAGTTGGCATCCAGAAAACTGAGGGGAGAGGTAAACCTGCATCGCAAAACAAACCACAATGAGTCTCCCCAGGAAATGTTGCCCATTTCTGAAGTAAAGCCTGCTTTTGGTGTTCCGGTGACTCAGCTTCTAAGTTCCTTATGAGCAGGGCTAGAGACCTTTTCATGTGTCCATCCCCTTATCTCACTTGAATCTCTCTGTATTGAAGTTGAAGAGGCCCTATAAATACAGTATATACTTTTGAATAGCAGGCTTTCAGAAATAGTAAGTAAAAGAAATAAATGCCCCAGGAAAAGAATTTCATGGCAGTAGTGCAGACCGCGAATGTTCCAGAAATAAAACCTGCCGAATGATAAAAATAAACTTAGCTGTGTTGTTAAAACTGATAATTTTTTTGGTTAATTATCAACTATCATTAAACTTAGATGGAAATCCAAGTAAACTGCAAACAAGACGAAGCTAATGTGCTGTATATTGTGAATATAATATTAGATGCAGGCAGCTGAAATTTGCCAAGCAAAATGAAGAAAAATGGGAATTTAAATGAGGTTTACTAATAAAAGGGTGCTGCATTGGGATAAACAAACAGAGTATGTGAAGTTTGTTTTCAAAGTATGTAAAACAACCTTGGAGAAAAAACAGTTATACAAATGTCAAACTTTTAAAACTGGCTCGGTAATTAAAATGCATTGTCACTTCATGATCAACGTAAAACCATTTCAAAAAGTTTCTATTTCAGTTTTGCCTTACAATTCATTGTTAGTATCCCAAGTGTTCCTGTTTGCATTGTTAATTAAACAGGGTGAGCACAAGCCTGAACAGTCTGCAATCAGCATACATGATCCTGTTTTCATTAAGACTCCAGAGCAATGACCCCTTGCTTTCTGGATATCAAGTCACAATGTCGGCAAATCACAGCTCAGATTTTTTTTTACCGATTTAAAATGAATGCACTGAGTATTAATTGGATTTTGCTGAGCATACCAATTTTTCAGCAGGCAAAACTGCAGATAGAATACCTCATGAGAGCAATGCAATTGATTACATGATGGTTAGAATCATAAAACAGACCCTCTGGGAAAGCAGTCATAATTACTGCAATAGTTGATGAATATGGAGACCGTTAAAGATTCAATGCAAGTTCCTGGTCTGTGGTTTGTACAAAAAGTTAACTGTGCAAAAATTGTTACAATAAATTTGATTGGAAAGGTACAAATGACATCACATCAGCTCTCTCTTGCTATAGAACCAAAGAAGTAGGGTAGAATAGAGCATGTTGCAGTGGCCTCCTCTAATATTGGCACCCGTAACCAATCAACTGCTCTCCAAGCTCGTAAATAATTAAATACAGAGCGCAGGGTGGTAACAAAAACAAATAAATAAATAGCGGTGTGTATATGTGCGTTACTGTTAAAAGAAAAAAGTTTCAACACACTGGTTTTGTGTCCTGAGGCACCAGATCGGGCGGCTGGTGAGTGAAGTCTGGTGTTTGAAGGGTGTTTGCTTTGAAACCCAATGTTGGTGTTTCAGAACACTCAAAATTTATTTTAAACGCTAAAAACAGGTTTTCTTCCAACTCGGGAAGTTTACTGCTGTTCCTGTCGAAGTGCAACATACCATAAAGTCTAAATCAATAAATTTTGGTCTCATCTGACCAAAGCGCCTTGTTCCAGTCATAATTTAAATGACGTCTGGCGAACTCCAAGCGCTTGCTTCTGTGTCTCCTGGTCAGAAAAGGCTTTTCTGGCAACCGTAACAAAGAGCGGGTGATTGTGGAGGTGGCACCTGATGGTGCTTTTTGAAATCTGGTGATCCCAAGATGCTACCAAGGCCTGCGATCCCTTCGCAGTCATTCTTTGGGATTTTGTTACTTCTCTCACCATCTTCCGTGGTATCCTAGGGGGCAAAATTGCAGTTGTGTCCACTATGTTTGAATATATTTGGAACTGTATGATAATTGCCCCAACAGTGCTCAGTGGCATGTTCATTTTTTTAAAATTTTCTTATAACCATTACTAGATTTATTAATGTTTATGACCAACTGACAGTTGTTTTGTTTTCTTCAAGGTGTTGGATGACAATGGGACTTTGTAACTGTGTTATGTCATTTTTATACCAGAGTAAAACAGGAAGTGATGTAATGGCTCAATATACTTCCTTAAAACATAAGAAGCGTGCACCTAATAGTGCGAGGTGCAGATTTTTAGGATGTCACGAATTAAAAAGAATGAAATGATCACACACTGAAATACCAGGCAGTTTAATATTACCAACATTTCACCGGACAAGCTGGCTTCATCAGGGTTTGTGGCTAATTTGAACAATGTGCAAAAGATTTAATTAAAGGTTGTGGTCATCCAGGTATTCTCAATCAGTTGTTAATCAGCCATAGTCACATCCATCAATCAGTGTAGTTCAAACAGATACCGATTTCTACATCCTATACTAAAACACAACAAAAAAAGCCTAATTTACACATTAACACTGTCATGATCAGTTTTTATGTACGTTCTGGTTTTATGTTTTATTAGCTCCCGCCGCCCGAGCGGCACGGGAGCTATGGTATCGGGCTCTGTCCGCATGTGCGTCCGTCTGTGTGTGCGTCTGTCAACAAAAACTGACATTTTGCTTTGGCGGGAGACTCTGGGGCCGCCAGTGCCCTACATTTCCACTTGGTTTATTAGTTTATTGATTCTGTTGAATTTTGTATTATCTGCCACACCATTGCCGATTACCAGTTCCGTGCACATTATTCTGCCTGTGATGTCTTGCCTTTCTTTTTGTCTACTGCCAGTGCACCCCCCTGTCTGCGAGCTGTCACATTTAGGTGATTTCGGAAGTTTTGCAGTGTTTCACAAGTTCCTTCACGTCTTGTTTACTTCCTTCAATACCAATTACAACACTAATTACTAATTAAGTATTAATACCCCTAACACCCCTTGTGTTTGTCTATTTTATCTACTAATCCATATTAATATACTAATCCTGTAAATAACATCATACTAACTTGCACCATTTGGGTACTATTATTACCGCACAAACTAGTAACTTTACTGATTGGATCTCTTCACTTTCCACACTAATCTATAACTCTGCCTGCTTAGCTCCATCAGTCCTTTGCCTTATTTGCAAAGTATTTGCAGAAACTCTCCATTGCTAATCTGTTTCTCCCATCTTTCCCCACTCAGGCTCTCCTTGAATGGAGCTGTTATTTTTTAAGGATGTCTCGCGAAACTAGGCTTTGTCATTGTTTCTCATTTTGTATTGTTAATTACCTCTTGTATTTTCTCCACAGTAAATGTTTAGATTATCCCTCACACCTGTTGCCCCACCTCACTCGTTACTTCCCTTGTGTATAAGAGTTCCTCACTTCTGCTCATTCTTTGTCAGAACATGGATCCATTTTTCCTGTGCGGAGCTACCTGTATGCTAGTGATACCCTTCTGTCCGATTCCAATACCTGTCTGTGCCTGCCTGCCTCCTGTTACCGACCCATTTCTGTACAACCATGATTTCTGTCTTTGGCTGCCTTGGCTTATGACCTCAGATTTCAGACTCTTCACTATCCTCTGGTTTGCGATTCAGCGCTGTGCTCTGTGCCTTTTTTTTTTTTATCTTCTGCCTGTTTATAGACCCTGTTTTGGATTACCCCTCTGTCCTGTGTCATTTTGGATTTTTTTTTTAGGGATGATACAAAATTTTCTGAGAACATTGAATTACACCTAACTCATGAAACAGGGGGAAAAATGGCTTCATTTTGGGACCAAAAGCATCTCTTTAGCCAAATCATAAAAGATTTTTATGGTCAATTTTCTACCAGGATATTGATACCTTTTGAGTTGGGTGGGTATTTTTTTTAACATTAGGTGGCAGAAAAAGCTGTGATCTAATGTACTCTTAAAATACACAGCTGAAAAAATGGGAACAGATAAACAACACAATGTAACTCCAAGTCAATCACACTTCTGTGAAATCAAACTGTCCACTTAGGAAGCAACACTGATTGACAATCAATTTCACATGCTGTGGTGCAAACGGAATAGACAGCGGGTGGAAATTTTAGGCAATTAGCAAGGCACCACCAATAAAAGAGTGGTTTTGCAGGTGGTGACCACTGACCACCTCTCAGTTCCTATGCTTTCTGGCTGATGTTTTGGTCCCTTTTGAATGCTGGTGGTGCTTTCACTCTAGTAGTAGCATGAGACGGACTCTACAACTCACACAAGTGGCTCAGGTAGTGCTGCTCATCCAGGATGGCACATCAATGCGATCTGTGGCAAGGTGGTTAGCTGTGTCTGTCAGCGTAGTGTTCAGAGCATGGAGGCGCTACCAGGAGACAGGCCAGTACATCAGGAGACGTGGAGGAGGCCGTAGGTGGGCAACAACCCAGAAGCAGGACTGCTATCTCCGCCTTTGTGAAAGGAGGAACAGGAAGAGCACTGCCAGAGCCCTGCAAAATGACCACCAGCAGGCCACAAATGTGCATGTGTCTGCTCAAACGGTCAGAAACTGACTCCATGAGGATGGTATGAGGGCCCGAAGTCCACAGGTGGGGGTTGTGCTTACAGCCCAACACCGTGCAGGATGTTTGGCGTTGCCAGAGAACACCAAGATTGGCAAATTCGCCACTGGTGCCTTGTGAAAGCAGGTTCACACTGATCAGACGTGACAGTCTGGAGACACCGTGGAGAACATTCTGCTGCCTGCAATATCCTACAGCATTATCGGTTTGGCAGCGGGTCAGTAATGGTGTGGGGTGGCATTTCTTTGAGGGATCGCACAGCCAGAAGGAAGCCTGACTGCCATTAAGTACCGAGATGAGATCCTCAGACCCCTTGTGAGACCACATGCTGGTGCGGTTGACCCTGGGTTCCTCCTAATGCAAGACCTCATGTGCCTGGAGTGTGTCAGCAGTTCCTGCAAGACGAAGGCATTGATGCTATGGACTGGCCCGCCCGTTCCCCAGACCTGAATCCAATCAAGCACATCTGGGACATCATGTCTCACTCCATCCACCAACGCCACATTGCACCACAGACTGTCCGGGAGTTGGCGGATGCTTTAGTCCAGGTCTGGGAGCAGATCCGTCAGGAGACCATCCGCCACCTCATCAGGAGCATGCTCAGGCACTGTAGAGAGGTCATACAGGCAAGTGGAGGCCACACACACTACTGAGCCTCATTTTGACTTGTTTTAAGGACATGACATCAAAGTTGGATCAGCCTGTAGTGTGTTTTTCCACTTTAATTTTGGGTGACTTCAAATCCAGACCTCCATGGGTTAATAAATTTAATTTCCATTGATAATTTTTGTTATTAATTTTATATATAAAATATATATATAATTTTGTTGTCAGCACATTCCACTATGTAAAGAACAAAGTATTTAATAATAATATTTCATTCATTCAGATCTAGGATGTGTTAGTTCAGAGTTCCCTTTATTTTTTTTGAGCAGTGTATATTTTCTTTAGTGAAAAAGGCATATATACATGCAGAAGAACAAAAGAAAATATCAACCCTTTCCACAACCCATCTCTCCCTGTAGTAATGTTTATCCAATTCAGGTTTCTCAATGTGTTGACTGTGTATGGTTACCATGTTAATCCCATTATATTAATTGCTCAATTAAAATTGCCACAGATGATCAGGACAAAGCACGCAGCAGATGCAGAAAGGCCGAGTAAGAGATCGATGTTGACTACGTTTCAGAGGCTTCCACAGGGAAGAGAAAGATAAGGTACATCTGTGTATTACATCGGCTTCTTTAGAAAGTTTTGAAACAGAATATTCCAAAATTGCCAAATCCGTGAATTGCACACAAGTTATATGTACTGCATCAGGCTTTATTCATATTGATAGGTTACATATCATCGGTTGGGTGATAAAACCGATCACCCTGTAACAAGAGGTTGCCACCAGAGGTTGACAGAGGAATAAAATATTTGAAGAGTTTCATCGCAAAACAGGTTAAGTGCCATTTTAGTTAAATTGAGATAATTGTAATTGAAATTGCTAAAATATAAAGAAAATAATCAGAAAATATTTCATACTGATGATATTGTTTTAAAAAATATCTATTTTATATGTAATGAGTGAGGTATCACCTGAAAGGCATTTTTTTTGTATTTTACAAAGGGGGTGTTACTAAAAAATTTTCAAAAATGGCGCTTCCCTTGTTTTGTGATGAAACTCTTCATTTGTAAGATTTCTTTGATGATACCTAACCTGGCCATTGGAATGATGAATCTTAAAAATAATTCCTTTCAAATATTCAACAGTGGTGGGGCAATACATTGTATAAAATTGTTCTTTGCTAGAATTCACATTCTTATATGATCAGTACTAATCGTGTTCATTCATTTAAATATGTTTGCAACATCAAAAGATACACAATGTTTATTCCTTACCATAAGCTATATATGAATAAAATGGAATAATCCATTTAATCTGTGTGCAAAGTCTTCATGCCAAGAGATAATTAGTGCCTATAAATTTTATATTTTTAAGAAAGCTGTAGAAATATTTTTCTCTAAACATAATATTTCTTCTCATCATTCAAATTTGACCTTTTAAAAGGGAGAGACTACCTTTAAGATGTACGTTTATGGACTTTTACAAACAACATACTTTCCCTATAAGAATTCAGTTCACTCACGAAAGTCTGAAGGCCTACAAGTCACTGAAAGCCTATGAGTATGTCAACAGTGGCCATGTATTCCCGATCATGTACCACGATGTCGAGAAATCGCCATATTGTTTGATGAAAACAAAGGTGATCCCATCACAACGTCTTTGTGACAAACCCCACCAACCCTGGGTGTGTGTCAGGAAATGGGAAGGGACTGTTTACTGTGCCCACTGCACCTGTATGGCAGGGTAAGTATCTATTTTAATAATTTCGATTTCCATCAAAAAGATATTTGTATAAGCATTGTTTATTTCATGGAAAAATAACACCATGCTGGAAAATGACTGGGCTTCTAACCATGCATACATTTTGGTCGATTCTTACTTATACAACCCACCTCCAGTTTCCTAGCTCACAAAATATTTAGTTCATTATCATGGTGTTCGGAGTAGGTAATTTTATAAATTAATAATGTATTAATAATAAAAGAAAATTTAGGAAGGTTGTAAACAAAAAATATTTCAAGCCCCCCCCCCCGCCGCCACACACACACACACACACACACACACAAACACTTGGTTCTTATATGCATTTGGTAGGACATATATTACTTCTTCATTACAACTAGCATGGTTTATCTATTTTGAGCAAGTATTATAAATAAGGTCCATAGATATGTATTTTTCTTATCAAACAGTTGATGTCCCCGCCCCCAAATGTCACAATACCGTAAATTTTCAATGAGGATAAAATAAATATAATCGGCAACAAGTTCCATGTGCATGTACAACACCTTGGTAAGTCGTACATCGAAATTCACGCATATTTTGAAGGAACTAACTCAAAATAGCTGAATTAAAATATTGACATATCAGGAAATAAATAATTAAAAACAAACCTGATATGAAATGCTCTACACAAACACGATCTCCGCTGTGTTCAGGTGTCCAATTTTCGCAGTTGATCGCCTGAAGCCATTATTGCCTTCTCCTTTCTGCGAGCGGTATACGGTGAAATTTCAGGCCTTGATCCTTTCTCAAAATGGTTTGCACAGCCAACAACTACACATGAGATTACCATGGTTGTAATTATGAGGCTTGTTTCATTCATGAATTCTGAGAAACTTAAATGGAAAACAAAGGTGATCGCAATTTCGCACTGTGAGCTGCACGGTTCACAAGATCTCTTGCCTACCGGAAGTTTCCGTGTCCCACGTGATCACCACAAGTGACGTCACGCCGACATATCTTATCAGGATTTGTATGTTAAAATTTCTGAATCAATTCTGTTAACCTATTCTGAATCAATCACTGCTGCTCTGTTGTAGGCCAAATCAGAGGTATCAGTCAACTGAATTAGAGAGTCGTGAGTCGGATGAAGAGTCAATTCCAAAGGCGAAGAGGTTGAAGGCTTCATATCCACCACCTCCGGAGATTTCCTTCTCACCAGGGTTGGTATTATGTGTTATTTTGAATCATCCTATAAAATGGTGAACCATTAATGAGATGTAATCTGAATTATAGCCCTTTGCTTTAACAGCATGAACAGGTGTTGATATTTTTGAATGTACTTGTATTTAAGTGGATATCCATTGACAAGTGGCTAAAAAGAGGTACTTCCTGTCTGTGGTTGAAGGACCAATCTTATTGATTACTAAAAGCTATGCATAATAAGTTGGCTGCAACTAGCATAAATCCCAAATGGGAGATTCTGAGAAAAGCCATCATGAAGCACTGTACAGTAAGTTCACAATGAATGGCTAATCAGAATCACATTATAATCAAATGATCCTGCAGCAGACTGTGAGGGAGATGAATCGTGTGCAAGAACTTCTGTTCCACAAGGCCCACTTGTCATTTTTTCTTAAGGCAATTTTAGGGAGCTTGATTTTTTCTTCCATGTGTACATTCAGACTAGTAATTTAATTCAGCAAATCAAAGCCTTTTCTCTCCCTGTATCATACAGACCAAGCACCCCAGCATCCCCAGGGTCCAGACCAAGCACCACAGGCTAAAGACTAACGCCCCCAGAGCAAAGACCAAGTACCCCAGTGCAAGGACCGAGCATCCCAGTGCAAAGACCGAGTGCCCCAGTGCAAAGACCGAGCGCCCCAGTGCAAAGACCGAGCGCCCCAGCTTCTGTACATTCTGCTGCAAATACAGGTATTTAATTTTATTTTATTTAAACTATTTTATCAACAGGACAAAAAAGGAAATTTTATAGTTATCTAAAGGGAATCAGCAGAAGTTGAAAGCAGAGTTCTCCCTTGGAAATCTGGAGGTGTGGTGGAAATCTTCATTTACAAATTTGATGTTGAAAAAGATGTGGTGCTGGTTGTCCCAATATCTAGAAGACAAAAAAAACTTCAATAATTAAAAAAAAAAGTGTGGCTCAAAAAACGGTTTCCTGAAAAAAGGAGTGCCAGAGCTTTAACATGTGGTTAGTTTGAATGGTGGAGAGGCTGGAACATGATGGTGCAGTTGAAGACGCTCAAGTAGGGCTCCCAGAAGACATGCCAGCTCTTCCCCTCAATAAACAAAAAGACTTAGAAGAGCTGGACAGAGTCCTACAGCAGGTTCCCGCGATGAGAAAACAGTTGGTAGATATCATATTTCATGCAAAAAAAAAAATAAAAATTATACAGAAAGCGGTTACCATTTTGATATGTTTTTTGGAAAATTAAAGGGCATAGTCCCATGCCATTTACTGACATAAGAGCTGCACCATCTTACCAAGCTGGTTTTGAGGGTATGTACATATGCACCTACGAAAATCCAGTAAATGAAGTGATCGCTGCAGATCGCATTGTACCTGCTGTACTTTGATTGGTGAAATTGCTGAAACTTGATGGCCTCCACCCATTTCATAAATAAATCCTGGTTTCTTTTCTGTTTTAGGCAAAGGGTGCAATGACTTTCCTAACCCTTTTCCTGTCTCATTGTAGCGATGGAAGACCTGGCAACACAGCGTCGTTGGCCCTTTTTTTCATCCTATCCGCGTGTAATGTATGATTTGTACACATAAAGTGCATTTGGCGCGTACTGTCTGAGCAAGAGTCAAATTGTTCGCTTTGCGAGTAGAGCACAAATACGTCACATTTTCGCAAGTCTGTCATCGTTTTCTACAAAGATAGCGACACTCTGTAGAGTGAATACGCGAGTGGTAGCATGTTGTGTTCCGTGGTCCTGGGCCTTTGGCCAGGACAGTATTTTTATGGTTTTATCGGTTTCATGTATCAGGATTTCATAGTTCATGTTCATTATTCATATCACAGTTTTAACAGTTTCTTGTATCAGGATCAAGCATTTCATTATTCATGTTTATTGTTCATGTTTTTACTTTCCCGCGTTTTGTTTTTTGCCAGATCTGCCCAGCCACTCCAACGCTTGTCTGCGTTCCGCCCCGTGCCTTCGTTGTTGCACATTTCAGAGCTCTGGTTGGCTTTGGTATTTCCCTCTTCCTTCTGTGCTGTGCTGGATTCGGGGCTGTCTAAGCTTAATTGGCAATTAACTGTTTTGAAGTTACTAACATTTACTAACATTCACAGGGGGGAGTAATTCTTAGGCAGGCACATTACTAATACTACTAATTTAGACAGGGAGTTTATTGTCATGATTCCTGCTTTGCTATTTCAACATCTTGCTGTGCTTTTCTGGTTTAACATTCATGCTTCCTTCCAATCTGCATGCTTCATTGGTACTTAAGCTGAGCACGTTCATTTTCTTAATGAGGAAGTCATGTCTACCAATCTCTGTCCATGTCCAATGATCTTGCCTTGCCCTGTTTCTTCTCCAGGTGATGCTCCTCATGTGTCCTGATTTCTGTTCCTTAATCTGGAGGCGGTGGAAGTTGGCTGGCAGACAGAGTCTCAGGTTTCTTTGTGAGCTTTTCATGTCCAAGTTCTTGTCAGTGCTTTTCATGGTCACAGTTCTTGTTATTTTTGTATACAGTAGCATCCACGTATCTTGTCCTTGCCAAGTCTTGTTTTGAATCCTTAGTTTGAATCTATTATTCTTTTCTGTTTATGGTTATTCTGCCTGGAGTTTCCAGTGGCTTTTGTTTGGTCGTTTATGGATCTTTTCGTTATTAGCTCTGTGAAGCTTTCCTTAGTTTATTTTTTGCAACCCTTTGGGCCAAGGTTTTTTTTTTTTTTGTTGGCCCTCGTGCCTGATTTTCTTTATTTTAATAAACTCCCTATTCCCCTCCACCTAGCGTTTGGTGTCTAACAGGTCTCGCATCATAGCAGACAACATTGGTATTTTCAAATGGGGATAACTTGGGCAATTTTAAACCTACAAACGTGCTGCATATCCAGAGGTGGACAATCCAGCTCCAGAAATTAAGTCGCCCCCCCAGTATTTTATTGCAACCACCTGGATCGAAGAATTGCTGCAACTCTCCAGCCCAGAGGTTGAACTAATTAGGAAAATCAGCTGACTGAGCTCATGGCTGTTGGTGAAACATGGCCAGACTTTTACTCTCTGACCCCTGGAATGTCCACCTCTGTCCATATCAAAATGTAGGATTAAGTGTTGGCTATACAAATAATGAAATTCGTTTTTTAGGTTTTATTCTAATTTAATATGTGATTAATATTTTCTGTATTTCTACTTCCATTCAGAACAAACAATGTGAATGTGATCTTGAAAGAATTCTGTGTCCTTAACCGGAACTGTAGGCCTACTATCCCCTTTAGATGACATTTTAAGAGACTTTGATCATAACATGTTTTCCTTGCTTTCTTTCTTAGGTGCATTAGTTGAGGAGTAAGAGTGGGGGCACGACAATGCAGACAGTTACCCGCATAATGAAGTGCCTGGTGGAGCCTGAAGTGGCCATCACACACAACTGGAAGGGACAGAGGGGCTCAAAGAGGAGCTTTTCTTCTTTGAAGTCTGTAGTTGACCTCATATTTGGTGAGTACTACAACTTTTCATGTCTTGCAAGGGGTATGGATCCTTTTCTTACTGATGCACGAGTGAGTTCTATAGGCATCTTAATCTCGGCAGTAAGATGGCTCTTTTGTGACCTCATACCATATTGCTTTTTGATCATTTGTTTCAATAAGAGTTTAAAAGTAGAGATTTCATGGTAGAAGAGGATAAAATACACTCTGTTAATCTGATGGTGGGTGAGTTTCGGTTCACTTTATGAGCCAATTCTTTTTGTTATGCTGCACGACATTTTATCCACTCCATGCATGTGTATGAATTGTACTTACCGTAGTAGGATAGGAAAGAGTGCAATTGCTGCATTACATTGTTAACAGATAAGTACTCAAAAAGGTCCCCATAAGAAGATGAGAGTTGATGGATACCTAGTTGATCTGCAAGTATTTTCGACCGAGCCTTTTGACAAGGCCTAGTGACTGGGGCTAATTATTCCTACCGACAGACAGCATGTGATACAGAGGAAATTGCGGGAGTGAGTGACAGTCATAAGGCCTTCCGGATCCTAGCGCTATAAAAGATATGCCTATATGCCCTTTTTGGAAAATTGAACCAATGAGAAACCCAGTTAGTGTCCTGCAAATTGACGATGCGTGCTTAATAACGGGTTTGCCGATTGGTCACTACCTTTTTGGTAGGGAAAATGAAGATTAACATTAGAAATTCATGCCAGGATCCAAAAGGCCTCGACTGCACCGCTTATCCCCGCGATGTGTGTATCGTGGACTGCTCGCTCTCTCTAGCTCCCTCCCCCTTGCATTTGCCTGTGGGGAGAATGAACCTCAGTCACAAGGCCTTGTCAAACAGCTAATGACCAGGGTTATAAATGTGTAATTGCTTACAGATAAAACTCCATCGAATTCGGTGCTATATAATTTGGAATTATTATTATTATGTGTATATGGGTGTGGAGTTACCCTCGTTGAAGGAGATTCAGGTTTAACTTTCAAGATACAAGGTAATCTGGCCAATGTGAGTTTAACTTCCATGCTTTTGCATGTAGCATATAAGTTACGTAAATGTTATTGTTCAGACAGATGCAGTTAGGGCCGATGCACTGACCACAGCGATCACAGATGTTGAAGGGGCCATGAAGAACTACCTCAAGTATGTGTATCAACGGGTGCCGAAGAAACGGCAAGAAGCAGAACTGCCTTCGGAGGATGAAGTAGATTCTGAATAAAAGACAACACCATGCTTGTCAGGTTTTGCTTTGTTTTTTTTCCCCCCCTTTTTTTACACTTCAACAATTCATTATGTTTTCAATCTTTTTTTTTTTTTACCTGTTCAGTCTAAAATCCTGATTGTTCATATTTATGTGTCAAACGGAAGTCCAAGCAGATAAGTTTGTTTGAATAGAAGCACAAAAATGAGAGGAACAGATTACTGAAAGTTTGAGCAAATTACAATTCAAAATATGAATTTGTGAAGTTGTGATCAAACACAAATTGTTTACTCTGCAATGTATCTTATGAGCTCTCCTCCTATTACCACAACATCGGAAAAATCCATTCCATCATCAGTGACACAGAAAATGAAATTACGAAACTTTTTGTACAGAGAAATTGGAAGGTGAGCTCACAAGATGCATCACAGCGTTGTCAGTGTGTGATTAATCTCCATTTAAAAAAATTCATAACTTGGAATTCACCCAAACTTTCACCGACCTGTTCCTCTCATTCTCCTTATCTGGGTGGACTTCCCCTTTAAGCCAAGGAAATGCTACCTGAAGGTCCTTGTGTTAGGGTTCTCATTGTACCATTTAGCTTAAATTTTAGGGATACGTTTTTCTTATAGGAAAAGTCAATTCTGTTTGATTGCCAGGTTAAAATCCCTTGGTTACTTGAGGTGTGTGTGTGTGTATATAAGTTGTATGCAGTTTAACGTGTAGTAGTTTTCTCTCATACATGTATGTTAATATTCTTTGAGTTATGAACTAAAAATGAGTAATGAGCTCACGTGTTACACTCAATATGACGTGTTTTCATTATTGCAATATCGGATATTAAGTTAGTCAAATCTATTGACATATTTTCCAATTTTCTTGAAAAATTTTCATTGCCTTTACACCAATGTGTTTCCATTCTGTTATCATACTTTGCAACATGTTTTGTGTAGTGACATTTTGTAAAACTTGTTGGCAAGAATAGTGTCACCTCATTTGATATCTGTCTATCTTGTTTCTGATAAGTTTATTTTTACTATAAATGTGCAGCTGAAATTTGTACATATGTATTATTGTTGCTAAAAATGTTCTCTTAATTTACAGTACTGACTTAACAATTATTGATATGGGATCAGTAAGACACCAGATGCGGGGAGATGGGAATGAGGATTTATTTCAAAACAAAACAAAACAGGCACGAGGGCCAACGAAAAACTTGGCCCAAAGGGTTGCAAAAAACAAACTAAGGTACGCTACACAGAGCGGGGAAACTAAATAGCAAAAATGGTAAGAACAAAAAACCACTGGAAACTCCAGGGAGATAAGCAAGAAAAATAAACAAGACTATGGCTATATTTACAAGGGCTATGAACATGAGCAAAGACTTGAACATGAAATGAGACTTGACTAGAACCAAAACTTGCACATGGAACGAGACTAGGAAACAAGAACTTAAACATGGAGCGAGACACTGTCTGCCAGCCAACTTCCACCGCATCCAGATAAAGGCTTAGTGATCAAGGACACATGAAGGGCAACACCTGGAGAAGCAGAAACAAGAGGCATAGCAAGATCATGACATGGACAAGATTGGTTGACAAGACCTGCTCATTAAGAGAATGAGCATGCTCAGCTTAAGTACCAATTAAGTATGCAGTTTGGAAGCAAGCATGAATGTTAAGAACAGAAAAGCACAGCAAGATCTTGAAATAGCAAAGCAGGAATCATGACAATAAACTCCCTGTCTAAATTAGTAATATTAGTAATGTGCCTATCTAAGAATTACACCAACCCAGTGAGTGTTAGTAAATGTTAGTAACTTAAAAACAGTTAATTGTCAATTAAGCTTAGACAGCCCCGAATCAGCACAGCACTGAAGGAAGAGGGAAATACCAAAGCCAACCAGAGCTCTGAAATGTGCAACAACGAAGGCACGGGGCGGAACGCAGACAAGCGGTGGAGTGGCATGGCAGACCTGGCGAAAACAAAAACATGGAAAAGTAAAAACATGGACTATAACATGAATTATGAAATGAGAAATCCTAATACAAGAAACTGTTAAAACTATGACATGAACATGAACTATGAAATCTTGAACATGAAACTGTTAAAACCATAAATGCTGTCCTGGCAGAACACAACAAATGATAAAATTAAGACGTTTATTTTTTACCAATATGACAAAAGTATGACGTGATATTTACCAGTAAGAGAGCTTGTTTTTGGTCTCAAAGACGTCATAAAGATGAGTGGTGTGTTTTTTTTTTTTTTTTACCAAGACGACATAAGATGTCTGACAGGTCATAAAAATGTCGTCTACAGGACGTAATATTTGCCAGCCTCTGCTATCAGGGTAGCTGTTGAGTGTTTTTCTCTATATGCATGCTGAAAATCAGTAAATAAATTATTATTGGAAAAGTAATACTGAATTTGCTCATACACAATTTGTTCCATCATCTTACTCAGAATTGGTAATAAATGTACTGGTTGAATGTTAGATTCAGAACACTGCAACTTTTTATTTTTTGGTATTGGTATTATTCTTGCAATTTTCTGTGCTTGTGGGCATTTATTTTTGATGAAATACTGATTAATAATGTATGCAACTATTGGAGCAAGTACTGTTGCAATGGGCTTGAGCAGCCTGCCATCAAGATAATCAACTCCAGGAGGTTTATTTTTACGTCATCAACATTAGTTGAACCTTAGGTACACAAACACCTTTAAATTCAAAAATACACTCTTACCCCTCCATAATCTGATCAATTATTTCAACAGATGAATCAATGGTTTTTATGCTGGACAGTACTTTTTAGTTTATAAAATAATTATTTAAATGATTTGCTCTATCTTTGGGTTTAGTTAAAACTCCTCCCGTTTCTAAATAAGATGGCACAAGCTTAGTATTTCCCTTCAATAATCCATTCAGAGTACTCCATAGACATTTACTGTCCTGTTTTATATCCTGAAGTATGCTTTCATTATATTGTCTCTTTTTATTTAATTTAGTAACAAATTCCTAAATTTACAATAAACCTGCCAGTTAGATTTAAGACCAGATGATATAGCTATTGATTTCCACTGATCTCTTCCTATCACGTATTTTTAAAGTTCATTGTCTAGCCATGGAGCATTGACAGATCTAATAGTAAATTTCTTTAGTGGTGCATGATGGTCCACAATATTCATTAAAATTTTGTTAAAAGCTTGAAATGCTTCTTCAGGATCATCTTGTGTGAACGCATTTGACCAGTCAACGTGTGTTACATCCCTCACATATTTTTCTTGATCAAAGTTCTTAAATGTTTGCCTTTTTCTTATTTTAAATCCTGCCTTAGGAACTTTAGTTTTCCTAACTATTGCAATAAGATTATGGTCACTGCATCCTGCAATGATATAGGTTTAGAACACACCTCTGGAGGGTTCAAATAAATATGATCAATACAAGTTGCCACTTGTTTGCCATTTTTTAAACTCATTCTCAGTGGCGTGTTTACTTGTGATAGGCCAGATGCTGCACATATATCCATCAATTTCTTTTTCAATGGACAACATGAAGAGTTCCAATCAGTATTCATATCACCCATAAAATATAACTCACGACGAGTTGTACAAGTGTAACCCCTCCCTGTGCCTATCACTTTAAGACAGCGTCAAATATCAAACTGGAAAATGAGGGTCGACTCTAACTCTAGACTTGATGAGGAGACTGCTGATATTTACCTGACTAATTTTTGATTTAGACCTGTAAATATCTACCCCAAATAATACATGCAACAACAGACTGAAAATTTAAAGGAGGTATATTGAGCACAATAAAGATCCTTCACAACACAGTATCTCAAAGAAAGGTAAGTAAATTAAAATGAATATCAGACTGAAATATCATAGTACCTGTATCATTACTCAAAGTCGGATTCACCATACAGTTTTTTAAAGTACCTTTGTTGTTTGGACCGCAATTGATCCAAACATATAAAATTTGAGAGAACATTTAGAACATAAATACATAATATACAGATACATTTTCAAAACAACTACAAATAACCTGGGGTTTAACTAACCTTGGTTACACAAGCATAATCTAACATACAACAGATTTTGTCTAAATATTCACAATTAGCACTGGGGGCTCGATAACCACATCCTATCAATATTGGTTTAAGATATTTCAAGTTAACTTGCAACCAAAGAACTTTGATGTCTGATGACGTTAAATCATGCCTAATTTTAGCAGGTAAATGACTTTGCACACAACGCGCAATCCCCCCTCCATTAGCATTCCTGCTTTTTCTAAAAATATTAAAACCAAGAGTCATCAAAGATGCATCTTCAAAAGTAGAGTCTAAATGAGTCTCAGATATTGCTAATATATGAACATTCTTAAGTGTAAGATGTCTTCAATTTCAGTTAATTTATTCCTGAGAGAAAGTATATTTATATGGGCCATTCTAAGGCCTTTCTTAGGAAGTTCACGTTACATCAAACGAGGTTTGCATTTCTTTTAATTTAATCTTGATAGACTCACGGTCGGAGTGACATGAAAAATATTTAAGAAAAATGTAATGAATACAGACAGACATTAACATACATACACACATTACTCGAATTTTCGCAACAGTTGTCAAGCTTGCAATCCAAGTAGGCCGACCTCAATAGTCACCTTTTTATTTATAATACAACGCTCATTTTGTTCTTAGTAGTTCAACATGCATCTTACAGCAGCCTAACCCATGAACATTAAGTTCAAAATATTAAATATTTAATTGTACACTGCCCGGCCAAAAAAAAAGTCACCGTTTGGAAACTAATGAACAAATTCTATAATTGGATCATTATTGCGGTTATTAATATGTTTCAGCTGGAAATAATCATTTTAACCCTGACTGATGAAGCGCGTTGCTACTCATTTCTTAAAAAATCATGTCGGAAGACACATCCGTTGATGGTGGAAAAGATGTTACAGTATTTCAGAACGGGCAAGTTATTGGCTTGTATTTAGCAAAGAAAACCATGAATGACAAAAACAAGTATGAGGAATCATCTTCACAAACAAATTTGCCACTACAAAGTCCTGACCTTGAACACATCAAAAGTTGGGATGTGCTCAAGAAAGACCACCGAGTGGTTCAACCATTATGTCGAGAGGATAAGATCTCGGCCAAAATTTGTGGCATTTCTGATAGAAGATAAATGTTCTGGCATAGCATATAGCTGTCAAAACAATGACGAGACGAATATGCTGTAATCAAAGCCACTGGGGTTCCAACTAAATATTTGAGTGAGCAGTGTAAATGTTTCAAGTCTTAAAATAAGTAAATTTCTCTCTCTTGAAAATCACTTTTTGCAGTGATGTAATTGTCACCTCTCATATGAACATAGAACATTAATTGACTGTAGATTCTGACCGATCATTTTGGCGTGTCTAGAGATTTAAATCATCTGTTATGTTACACTACTATGCCTCGCGGGTAATTATGCACGGACTAGTGTCTCCCCATCATGTAACCTACTGGGGGATTGCTGCTAGTATTTAAGCTTAAAATATGCTCATGTTGTAGAGTATGTGATTAATATTTTCCTCATTAATAAAGTATTAATGGCATGTAATGAGCCACTGTGCTTTTCTCGATGGCTATTTGTTCTATGCTTATCTACATATTGTTTCTAAAGCTATTTCGGATATGTGGTAGTTGGAGAAATCAGGCTGTGGTCTTTTCATCTGAGTCCAATGCAGGCTGTTAGATTAGCGTCGATTATTTTGGCACTATCTCTGCTGTCTGTGGTGCTAATTAAAGGCAGGTTTGCAGAATGAGACTTGCATGGTGAACCTCTCCATGGCGACATTGCTATTGTCTGCTTTTGTGCGCACGAGCGTGCGCTTGTGTTTGGGGCAGGGGGGCCCAAAAAAATTTTTGCACTGGGGCCAATCACAATTATGTTACGCCACTGATTGGACAACAATGGACATTTTTTAAAATTTTGGTTCAGTACTCAAACACTGAGTTGGGAAGGACACAGTAGCCGTATTCAGATAGGAAAAAAGTGTATCTGAGGCGGTTCAAGGCAGTCTTGAATCGCTTCGGAAACCTCTTTCAGACGGTGAAAAATAGGAGTAGCAGCAGCGCCTTTTCGCCATCTTCAACCATTCACACAGCGAGTCGTTGCCACAGCAGCGGATACTTTCGAAACTCCGCTCGTCTTGCGATACAGGAACGGGAAATGTGTAGACTGTATCCCCTTGTCCAAAATGGCGCCACCCTTGAGAAAATTACTGTTTTTATCTCTGCTTGCGTTGTTACGCGTTTTTTTCCACTCCGTACTCTATTCTGCAGTTTTGATTACATAAATTGCAGAGGTCTTTAGGCTCTCGAATAAGATAATGCCGTTGGATATTTCATGCTGCTAGGACCTGACAATTGTTGCGCTATCGCCGAACACGACGCACTTTCGCTTTATCGATGTTTGGTACCACTGTGATCAATGGATGTTCCTGTGATCGGGCTCTGTGGCGAAAGGAGCAATGGCATGGTGAATTTTTTTTGGAATGTAACAGTTGCAAATTACTCAAATTACGACTGGAAGCATAACTTTAGGAATAAACTCCATCCATTACTTGAGAGAAAGAAAACAAATTGGAGGAATCCTATTGATTACAGATGAAGGTTTACTGCTGTGTTGTGGTAGCTTGTAACACCATCAGAGTATCTTAGCATAGCCACTATGTTTGGGATTGGAGAATCAACATTATGGACTCTAATTTCTTGGTGCAGCGCAAGGGTGGGGCAGCGTGGCATAGCATGGTGCAGCCCACACAGTAGTAATTCGTCCGGTGCAACACCGTGCACAGCCACTTTGGAAATTTGGTATACCGACGTACGCCGAGATGGGTGTGGCAGCGTAGTAAGGAGAGATGTCACATATTCATCAAGACGCAGTGACAATTTCATCGAAAAAGTTTTCGCTGAAGTTGCGCAGAAAGCTTGCCAGCTCCAACCTGGTTTACTTTCTGTGCACTGGTAATTTGGCTTACCGGCGTACAGTACAAACACGTCACCGAAACCTCACAGGCAGGTTTCTAGAATGTCAGGCACACTTCAATGCAAGAAATAATTACAGCAACCACTATTTAATGTAACTATCTGAATCAGGACATAAATTACAGTGCCTATATCGACTGTCCTGATGTCAGATTAAAGGCGGTTGGCACGCATAATAGAAACTTGACCTGGCTTAATCAACGCAGCTGAATCTGTGATGCAAATTAACGACTTCACATCTTTCTCAGCCAACCGCAAACTGCCTTGCTTGCGTTCTATGCTCAGTAAAGTCGCTTGCACACTGGACCTGAAATGAATTTTTCGCACGACTGATTACAGTCAAAGTCAATGCAAAGACATGAAAGTTGGACAGGATTTTAATATATCTCTGTATCCGGAACTCATAAAGTTCTAATTTTTCAAGCATTCCAGGAATTATTGAGGCGCAAACTTGGCCATGTTTGTGTTCGACCTTCACAAAATGCAAATTGATAAATGCGACTTTTCTTGGTCTTTTTATTCGTCTGTTTTCTTCTGTTGAAGATAGACAAGTCTTTATTCAGTCTCTTTTTTGAAAATTAGTCAGATGGATCGACCAGATTCACCCTTTTTATCCACACCAGAGATAAAATAGTGCTTGTAGTCAGTGAGCAAATCAATTCCATGACCATTGAGAGTGCGAAAAAATTATCCCATGCACAATCAAGACTGTCTGAGGTGAAATGCAAAATACTCCATGTCCGGCTGCCAGCAAAAAATAAAAGTATTTGTATGAGAACAGATTTATAACGAAATAAAGAATAAAAATATATCACCAACAAACAGAGCATCCAAAAAAGATGGCCCGCAAATAAATAAATTGCAGTGTTCGTTGGATGTTCTGTTTGTTGTTAAAATGTTTCTTTTTATTCATTATTTAGTTATCAATCTGTTCTAATCGTCCTCTTTTTTGTTTGGCTGTCAGTATTTTGCATTTAGGGGAGACTGGGGTTACCTCATCATATTTTATTTGGCTTCATAACTCTTTGTTGCTAAAACTTAGATAAAAACCTTTATGGTCTATGTGTAGTGCAGAATGTCGCCTACAAAAGTTGTATTGATACAATCTTAATATAACGTATATTTTCATCAAAATATTCAATTTTTGAAATGTCACAAACATGCCAAAGTAACCCCATACCCGGGGTTACTTTGTCAGATGGGTGGGGTAAAATTGTTATAGTTGGCAATCAGCTGAAGCTGAAAAAGACAGTCCAATATTCTCAACAGAAATAGCGAGAACTGTTTTATTTTTAAAGCGGACCAAAACAAGCTATGATTTATGCATAATCACCATCAGAGAAGCAGTTATGACACATGTAGGTGAGCACACTGACATTTTCACAGTCCTCATGTGCCCACCCTTTGCATGAGAAGCAATGGACCCACTCCTATCCGCCTTTGGATGATGAGTAAGGACCACGGCACCAAAGAGGAGCAGCAAATATTCCCACTGAAAATGGAATGAAATGGGGAGGCCCCAGGGCTGGCACCTGCCTACCCTAAATACTCTGCCAACACCTCCACTTTAATGGGCCCCACCTGTGGCCAGTTAAGGTGGAAGTGAAAGAATGAGAAAGGGGAGGGGTTGCAAGGAGCAAACCCTTAAAAACTCATACTTGTGTTCTCCAAACAAAGGCACTAATAGGTCCTCTATCATAAACATAAAATAAATGCAAATATTAGAATTATTAAGACATTATAGGTGTCTGAAAAACAATAAATCGGCTCCTATATTTGACTTTGGAATATTCTAATATAGGCCTAGCACAGGACTTATAAGAGGTGCAACCTCAGCACACTGACAGAGTAACCCCATGCTGCTTGGCCAGTGTAGCCCCATGCTCCCATTTTGGAAATCAGGCCGCATATCTCATCTCATGATCACAGCAGGCCTTTATCTTATGTGTTGTTAACAACTCTAGTTACATACGTTTATGAAACAGTAAAAACACCATGGAAATATTTGTCTTCAAAGAATCCAGACGCATTACTTTCAGAAAGTAAAAGTTCGGGATTTGGGCCAAAATTTAGTTATTTATAATAACAATAATCCACTGTCGGGCACGGAGTTATATTGAAACCATTCGACTGTCGAACACAGAGATATATTAAAACCCTGTCAGACTTTCGGACACGTAGACACTGTATTCAACGCAATCTGTCGTGCGAAAAATTTGTTTTGCGTCCAGTGTGCAAGCGTCTTACTACTAAACTACTTCAGGTTTTTATCGTTTCTTAGTGGGGCAAAGGAATACAGCCTGATTGCTATGATCTCTTACTGAATTTAGATCGCATATTGAAAATAAATGTGTAACGTTTCTTGCGTTTTTGTCCATGCATGTTAATTTCAAAATTTTAAGCAGCAACACGGTGTAATAATAGAAACACGCTATGCATCGTTTCTCCTCCCAATGATGCAGGCAAAAGAAATAAATGAGCAACAGCCGTATTTCATTCCAACTTTATAAGTTTGAGTGATCTGACGTAGTTTCGTTTTGAAATTCCATTCAAGTACGCTAATGGTAATAATTTGCGAATGCCAGCTAAGCCAGCTAACTCATATTCATAATGCTTAATATAGACGTAAGCAGTGCAGAAAACATGCCTGAAGCAGCAAAGTAAAATGCACCATTAACGCATCATGCAGATATAGGCATGGACGGCACGTATTGAAGGCTAAGGAAGGCTCAGCCTTCCCAAATTTTCTGCTGGAAAATCATATATGTGAGCCAGGTCACAAATCCAGTCATAAGTCGCACGAGCCCATTTTGCACTACAGCCGTCGAAGGTTTACATTAAAATAATCGATTTTTCGATTTGTGTATTAAACTTGAAAGAAATAACTTAAGAAACAACTCCAAGAGTATTGCGCAAAAATCTTACCATAGGTGCCTCCAAACTTGATTTTGGAAAAGTGGGTGGTGAAAATCTTTGTGTAAATAGCCCAAAAACAACGAAAAATGTGCCGACAAAAATCGCTTCCAGCACAGCGCCAGTTGGGGATTCCCCAACATTATTGGTATCATTGCAAAGCAGGGAATTCCCCCTACTTGATTATTTATGAGATCACTACTAGTTTCAAACGTGCAATAGGAGACGTCAGAACAAACCGCACTTGGCATAAACAAAGACGGGCTTTCCCTAGTGTAATGCGAATAGAAGCCACTAGATGGCAGTATTGACCTTTGTTATGTTAATCCCAGACTGGAGCTAGGTTTGGGCATGTCCTGGGCATGTCTGGGACAAGTCCCAGAGAATTAAAAAAAAGAGGTCTAAATGTGGGAGGGGTCTGCAAAAGAGTATCTAAGGAGGAAAATTGAGGGAGTGGAGTAGTAGGAGAAATTGCAAGGTGAAGGATACATGTGACCAGACCTGTCATTCTGTTCAAGACTTGTGAAGTTTTTAGTGGATTTTTTCCTGGGTTGGAGCACTTTCCTCACCCAGGACATCACCAAGCACCCCAACCAAAGGGACTGTAAATATTTTTGTTCTTGTATTTAATCAATCTTGGTCTGTAGAGTAGTTTGTTGTTAGTTGCCTTTGTTTAATTAAATCTGTTGAAGTTTTAAAATTTTGTCTGTCATCCCTTGCTGTCATAAATGTCATAACAAATTGGGGGCCGTAACACTAGAGACATCGTTTTTTTTTTTTTTTTAAACGGGACTTTGAATTCTACTATATTTAAAAAATAAAAAGTATGCTTTTACTTTTTTACTTTGACACTGGCCACTGCGTTACTTGTTCCAAATTAAAATGTTAATATAATTCATCATTTAAGGATTATCTGGATGTGGCGTGTTCGAGAAGAACAGCGGTGCTCTGCAGCGCTTTGTGCAGATGCATCTTCCAGCGGACATGGAGCTGCGAATGTGTGCACCCGATTCCAATGGTTCTCCACTAGATGACACCCTAGCCTCCGTTGCAGACGTCTTATGGTGTTCGGTTAATTTCCCTTACCCCACAACGTCTGTGCACTCGAGCGAGGTTTTGTGTTCCGTGACGAAATGTGATTGTGCTTGATGAGCCAATCAGAATGCTTGTTATATGTTATGATCTCTGTCATTGCTATGGCTTTTCCCAGCAGCTTGTCAAAAATAGTGAAATGGCGGGTAAAGAAACTCCTAAAAAACTTGGAGAAAACGACATTTATTTTGTGTGTAAAACAAAAATCCTCTCAAAAAAAGACAAGATACGTGTGCATGGAAAAGGCAAGCTTGATATCGCTGCAGTAATAAGCTCTGCCATCTCTGTTAACACAGCGGTATACACGAACGAGTTATTTGTCTGCCGAACGGGCTGCTACATTGACATCTTTCCTCTGGATAACTAAGTTGTTCATTGCTTGTTCTTGTAAGCTATTCATACTTTCAATATTGAAGGTTTTGCAGATTTTATCCAAAGCTCGAGAGAAAACATGTTCGCCATTTTGGCTTTATCTGTTTCTGCATATATAATTAGCTCCTGGATTTTAGGAGCTAGAATCTGATTGGTGGAACACAAAACCTCGCTCGAGTGCGCAGACGTTGTGGGGTGAAGGAAATTAACCGAACACCATAAGACGTCTGCAACGGAGGCGAATGACACCCCCGGTTCAGTTATTGATTATTCACAAGCAAGCCGAGTTCGCTCCAATGAAGGGCTTTCTGATTAATTCTCTCCCCCCACAGCAACAAAGTCTAAAGAGGAGGAAAGAGAAAAAGAGAGACAGACGATTCCAGCTGATTGATTAAATGAAAGTAGTGTTTTTGAAACAAAAGCCTTGTTGTGGTTGACATTATATTGTTTATTCTTTCTGAGACTATTGCATATAGATAATTATATATTTCAAGATGAGTAGTTTCATCAGGGCGCTGTGTATAAAAGTTGGTCAGATAGCTTTCCCAAATGTCAGGCTCACTCGCCACCAATGGATACAGCACAGAGGCTTCTATATTCCAACACATTAAAGGTGAGGAGAGGAGCTCATTTGATTGGTGAAGAATTGACTCAGCTGTGTTATACCCAAACACTCCTTCTCGCTCCCTCTTTGCCACTTGCGCCGACAGGAGGGACCGAGGCGGGACAGAGGAGTACTTGCGCCAAGCTACGCCGAGCACGAAATTGCAATATACGCCTGGACACACCCTGTTGGCGCGGCGCACCCCCCATTCGCCACACCTGCTCCTGGTCTACGATTTTAGAGCCCAATGCCTGCTTGTTCGAGAAGTATGCCATGCGATTAAAGCTCTTTTGTACTGCCAGTACATTTCTCTTCCAACGGGGGCAAGGTTGGCATTTGATTATCATGCAAGCCGTTATGGATCACCATTACAGGTAAGCAGTTAATCCTGCAAGATCAGCATTTACTCCTGTAAGATAAATTGGGCATATTCAGCATGCTATCCATATTACACGTTAGTGTGACCATTTCTTGCAAAAACTTCAAACTTTTGATGCAAACTGAAAACATAAGTGTTGCGTTTGGGGAAGAATTCTGAACTTTTGACAAACTGTGAGAGACATCACTAGCATCTATGTGACAATGTTTCTGTACTTAAATTCCTTCACTCTCAGCTTCACTGACATTTACGTTGGCTGTCCTAGCAGAACCCATGACGCGAGAGTCTTGGCAATCTCGGATCTTTTCACCCTTGCAGAAAACCAACTTCAGGGGTTTCTATTTCCACCAGAGGTCAGTTGTGATTGATTTCACTGGTGAAAACCTGATAATGACAGTATGATATCAAGACCCTTTCTTGGTATCAGCAAGATGATGTTGCTGCTATCAATAGGTTCAGACCTCCCAACATGTACGAATTAGCCGTATTTTTTACGAATTTTGGGCCCATTTACGAAAATACGCAATCAGTTCCAATTTTTACGAATTGGAAGATCGATTTTTTCAAAAATTGAAAACCACCGTTTTCGCGCGCTTGAGAATAGCAGACGACAAGCGGACCCAACCCCGTCTCCAGGGCACCCATCTGTGCTGTACTTGAGAGTACAGTGATTGTATCCTACAGTACAGTCGCCGTTAAAACCAAAGAGATGCCGTTAGTTCACACCCGGTTATCTCGAACATTTCGCCCCTCTTACCCATTTCTAACCATGATCTAACCAATGAGCCGTATCACAGGACAATTTACCGCCAGTAATAACCACATGTGGCTCCGCGGAACTGACTGTAGTACCGCGTGTAAGTAATAGAATAGAGGGCATTTTGACTGTTAGAATTACGTGTGTTTGCCGTTATGTATTTTAACATCTTTTTATTATCCCCCGCCAACAAGTGGGAGGGGGATATAGGTTTGACCTCCGTCCGTCCGTCTGTGCGTCCGTCCGTCCGAGATAAAGGGGACAGCTTTACTCAGAAACTACTACAGATACAGCAACCAAATTTGGTGTGTAGCTTCAGACCATAAAGGCCTTGATTGAGTTCGAAAATGAGAAGCGCACGATTGGCGGGGGATGTTGTAGACCATGTCGACTTGTTTTCTCTTGCAGTTAAAGTGGAAGTGAGAGCTTATGCGACCTCTGGAAAGCGCATGGCTGATCCTCTGTTTAAAAAGCCTAGCATGAACAAGAGAAAAATAGCCTATTATGATAAATTCGACAGTGAAATAAAACAAATTGTATTCTTGAAGGACATTTTTTTTGGTATTTTAAATATGTCTTTTTATTGCAGAAACTGTGATTCTGAGAATTTGTGGGTAGATCTTCAGCGAAGTGTGCCGCAATTGATTTATTGGTTTTGAAAAGCCAGCCGCAATATACAACCTAATAGCCTGTGAGCTTATGATCACGTTATTCTCCGAATTTATGTGTTTTCGGACCTGCAGAGGTGTGAGGTTGTCTCTGGCCAAGGAGTCAATCTTCGTCCTAAACTCTGGGGAAATGCGTCGTATGGTGACAGGTTCCATAGTTGTGAATGTGATGTCAGTTTAAGGTTGGGCATTTTATAGAAAATTTCTGCCACGCGCTGACCAGGTCATTAATTCTTTAATAGGCTACAATAAGCTTAAAGAGAATATTAGGGTGACAATGAGTGATAAATAGAGATGACACGAACTTAGCTGTATTGAATCAGTGCCAAGTATCCGCTGTTAATTCCGTGAATTCAGTTTACGAAAGAGCCATTCAATTTTAAGTGACATTGTCCTCTAGAGAAAAGATATTGAGCAGATCTTTTTTTAAATTGCATTTCCTTAATGATAGATATAGAATAAGCTTACTAAAAAATCCTGTGTAAGGTTCCGCAAATAGTTTATTTTGCTTTTTTCAGTGCATTCAAGAGTCATTATGGTCGAACTAAATTCATATTGTACGCAATTATTTTCTAGTTGCAAGCTTTGCGAACATTGTTTGAACATCTGAATGGTTATCTGAATGGATGAGAAGTCATTAAAAGAAATACAGACAATGCAAAAAGTTTTAAAAAATGGTTAAAAATTGCCAATTAGCATTTTAAAACGAAACCGTATATAAATGGAAAAACATTCAAGTTCTTTCCCTAAATGAATTTTACTGAGACGGGGTGCGAGTAATCGTCGACATACAATGGGTTGACCGGTTACACAATTTGACCGATTCCGCAATTTGCAGAAATCAAACTTTTTGTTGCGGGAAAACGACTTCGCTGTCTGCCTTGAGTTTGACATCGCTAGAACAGTAAATTGTGGATTTAACTCTTAACTATCATTTCGAGATATTCGGCTTCATAGAGAAATAAATGCCCGATAACTGTTGCTTGCCGTTGCAGCAGTAGGCTACCAAATCAATGCTTGTTGAGATCTAGGCGCACTGTGCAGTGTGTGGCCGTTAAACACGTGTATTCCTGGAATTCATCACATGTTATTAGTGTCATTAGTGTCTGTGTAGACTGGGGGATCCAGGATTTTTAAATTTCCAAGTTTACTGAAGAAATGAATCTGTGATTGGAGGACAGTCACTAAGTAATTCTGTTGGATGACATTCCACATTGAACATGGTCAACTGTCAGCTTCTTTGGATGTCAATTTGTTGGGAGAGAATTCTTCTATACTTTTATTAAGAGTTTTAACATGACTGTCCACTTTGGCACTACACGCGGTCGGGTTATTATGTCGGTGTAGTTATCCCGGTATAGTATTAGGATACTACGGCAAAAAATACTAATTGCAAAATCCAAATGTTGGGAGGTCTGTAGGTTGCTCCCTGCCCAAAGATTCACACGTGCAAAAGTTATTTTAGTATTAAAAAAAATTGAATTCAGTGCCTGTGGAATCATACACAATGTGATTAAGCAAAGTTTAAAGATTTTTCCATGCAAAAGTATAAAACATTTCATATTTAACTCTTAAATCCAGTTATTTCAGCTCTCATTCTAGCCGTCTGATGTTCAATTCTCTCTTTGCCCAACTCCAGTGATGTCGCCTGATAGCCTTCAGCATGCCTGCATCTCTTGTCTAATCACATTTTCTCATTCAGAATCGGCTGCGGTATTTCATTCATTACTTCCACCTGTGCTTGATTCTGAGTGTCGCTAAACTCTGGCCGTTTCTTAATATGCGTTCTTCTCTGTAATTCTGTACTTGTGAACTTGAGAAACGTCATCCCCCTGAGACCATGTACTGTCTCAATTCAAAGTTTGCATCTCGACGAGTACGGTTACCAGTCCTGGAAGTGTTCTTGATACGCCCAATTTTCCTAGGATGCATCAGATGGTAACTTGTGTGAACTTGACAGCACACATATGCCAGAATTCTTTTCGGCATCTAAGCGGGAGCGGGAAGCTCCTGAGAGAAAGGCAGGGTTAAGTTTCCCAAAAGCGTAGTTGCTAACTAAATTAGCAACTTACATAGTTCGTCCATTCACAGTCAATGGGTCTTAGTATGTTAGTTAGCATCTGTGATTTCGGGAAATGCATCCCAGGATCGGTAAAACTGCTTTCACACCGGACACGAAAAAAATTTTTCAAACGACAGGCGCAAATTCACGTCTTTGCATTGACTCTGAATGTAATCTGGCGATATTCATTCACTGTTTCTTAGCTATATACTATTCTGCTCATTTTCAGGCAAGGAACTATTATCAGAGTACATTTGGAATATTGGCTGCTTTACGATGTTGTATGTCGAATATGCTCCAGCGTTTTTGTAGAAGAGAAACAACAGCCGGCGGAGCGTAGCTAAGCTAAGCACCTTAACTAGCTCACGCTCACAGACCCCTCTTCCCCCACAAATAAAATTACTGGGAATAAAAAAGGATGAACGCGGAGGAAGTCGCGGCTCACTGGCTGGCGTATTGCGTAATACCAATGAGAACGCATCGTCTCAAACCATCGACAGGGTTCTGAGTGCTCGTAGTCTTAGAAGTGCACTCTTCCTTGAACGACTAGTGAGAACGTTCCACCCAAGAACGCAATTTCGTTCTTAGCATTCTTAGTATTGAGAAACGGCCTCTGAGTGAATGCGTTCTCTGATAGGATAATTACTAACCCGTACTAACCAGTACTTATTTGAGGGTGATTGTATATATTGTGTCACGTAATATTAACCGGATACACTCGAATTCGCTCATGAGTAATTCTAGCTTTTGTTGATCTTGCCTAAGGTTTCCCTGATTAACTGCGTTTAAAGCTATGCTTTCCTTTGCTCCTCTCGTGGTGCTTTTTACTTGTCATGTTAAGATTACCTCATTCTAAACTGTCTTGCTTGATTAATTGTCTTAGAGTCATTATTGTAACCTGGTGCTCGTTAATTTGTTTATTAATCCCATGTGTTTCTGTGCCGTTTGAGATTGCATTCCAAGTCCCCGCCTCCTCTCGTGGCTATTTCAGTGGGAAAGTGAGAAGAGACCGTCAGATGAAGCTTTGTTTTGTTACTAAATCTGCACAGCTCTGCATTGCCTATTCTCAGCATCTGTGCCTTCCTGAGTTTTTCCTTTGTGTTTTTTCTCGAGCCTTGTGTTTAGCTGCGCCCACGTCTTGTCTGCCCTTTGTCTAAGTCTCCCAGTGTTTACGTCAGTTTAGTTCGATCCAGTTTTTTTCTTTTTTTTTTTAAGTCTTGCCACTCTAGGAGTGTGTACTTCTGTTTCCAGTGTACCTTTATTCTCCCAGCTGTTCAGTGCATGTGCACGGTGTTTTGTGTCTGGCCTGTCTGGTGTCTTTTCCTTCATGTTTTTGTGTTTGGATCTTGCACTTTGGATCCTGCATCTGGGGCCTCATGTACTAATAATTGCTTGGATTTTATACTTAAATATTGCGTATGTTCATAAAAAGAAAAGTAGCATTTTGTAAAAAGTATTAAATTTATAATATAGTGGGCTACCAATTCAGCTTGCAAATTTGAATGAAAAATCTGAATCAACTTTAATTTTGCAAAAATGATAAATTCTATTACTTTTTTGCATTTTTTCTAAAGTCACGTTTGTTTTCATAAATTTGACATCTGCAAAAAAAAAAGTAGCGTACGCATCTTCTCTGTTCGTACGCGCTCTTCATACATGAGGCCCCTGGTGTCCACCTGACCTCTCCCAAACAAAATCCCATGGTACTGCATTTCCTGTGGATTTAATCACGCTATGGGGGGGGGGGGAGTGTCAAGCTGTGTAATATTGATCCAACTATCCAATACATGCGATTCATTGCACATTTTGAATTTGGTAGATTGTAAATTGAGTAACCAAAAATGAAGTCCAGTAGAGACAGCTCGACTCCCAGGGCACCACAGCTGAAAGTAAAGTATTCTGATATTACTCAGAAGAAATGTCAAAAACTATTTTATCATTATTTGTGATCATTACATTTGTAACTTATCTGGATTTTTGTCCACAATGCAGTTTCTGCCCATATTGGTTACGTTTTATTTTTGTTTACACCTAGAGATCTATGTATTTTTCTTTTCCTTTTTTTGCTCAATTACAGAAGACATAGATTGTTAATGGGATTGAAGTACCTGTTTTTCTGATCGGATCTTCTGCATGTCTGCTGAAGAAATGGCTGATGAAGGGTTTCCCCAAAAACCAAAGGCTGACTGAGGAGCAAAAAAATGTAAACTTTCAATTGAGTTGTGGAAAATGCATTTGGCAGATTGAAAGGGAGACAGCGATGGCTCCTAAAGAGAAATGATATAGATGTGGCTTGTGTGTCAGATGTAGTGGCTGCATGTTGCGTGCTGCATAATGTGAGCGAAATTCATCGAGAAGAGTACTACCATGGATGGAATGAAGAATGAATGGAGGAGGAGCATCGTCAAGGCATTCAGCAGCCAGGACAGATTGAGATCCCAGATGGACAAAATGATGTGTCTAGCGTCAATTTAAGGAATGCAGTGATGGCATCATTACGTTAATGTACATGATTAGGCAGAATTCTTTAGAAGTAATGTTGTCAAACCAGAAACATGTTGCAATGGTACAAGTTTGAAACATGCACAAACAAGTCAAATGTAGGTGATCAGTTTATTACTCCTTTTGGGGGAATCGGTGTGACAGGAGATTACAGCAATTCTATGCTTCTTTTTCACAGACCCTTTTCTCTCTTTTTTTTTTGGCGATTGGACTTTTTTTTTCCATTTCAGACAAACATGTTACATGTGTTGACTCGGAAATAATCAAATGAACTACGTACAGGAGGGATAGCCATGTTCAGAGATTTGTAAAAAAAGGTTTTAAAAAAATTGTGTGCATTTTTTAAGTTGGCATTTTTAATTTGAGGTGGGTGAACCCATTTGTGATAAAATGTTTACAAACTATGGCAAGTACTACTCCAACAGTCATTGGACAATCAGAATACATGATGTTATATATTGCATGAAAGGCAAGATGATAATAAGCCAGTTGGGAGTTACATTTTGCAGATGTGCAGATAAAGGTCAACTGCACCAAATTAGTATGAAAAGTGATTTGAAACAAAGTAGTCTGTTCTAGCAACACCATGCATGCAGCCCTCCATTATTTAAACAACGCTTGCTCTGAAATACCTCACCAAAAGACTTACTAACTCATCAAAGAGTGGTATAATCACAGGGTCATTCGTGACATTTACTAACTCCGAACTGGCTTGTCGATTGCTCTGAACCAACATCCAATAAATGACATTATGCAATTAAGTTGTTTGAATACTTTTCATCCACATAAGTATTAAAATAGTAATAAAACAATATTGCAGGATAATGGCTATGTGTTATGATTCTGCCATGCCTGCCTTGATCTTGCCATGTTTTGATATTTGCTTTATTGTTTTCCTGACACTTTGCAATGCCTGACTATTCTTTGTATAAGGTATTGTGACTTGTTACTTTGATTTGTCATGTTTTGTCTTAGATTACTTTTCCATGTTTTGCATTTAGCCATAATCACATTCCGGTTCATGTTTTCCATTGTCTCCCCCGTCTGGTCTCATTTCTAGTCATTGGACTCAGCCCCAGTCTTGTGTTTCACTCTTAGGGTGATTTATTGGATTCTGGTTTCCAATCTTCCTTCCGATCTCGTTTGCTGGCTTCACTCTTCTTTTCTATCTACTAATAATACTAACAGTTTATTATTTTCTCCTGAGATTACTAACAATAACTAACCTTGTATATAATACTAACTTACTAACGAGCACCAAGGATTTGTATAATTGCACTTACTAATTGATTAACAAGCTCTCAGTACCCGCCCTGTTCTAGTCTCCGCCTCTTTGCTCTCCCTGATTACATTTGCTGCATTTTCTGTGAAAGCTCACACCTGATCGCGCTGTTCTATTTCTCATTATCTATGCACGTTAGAAACTCCGTGACTGGAGCTATATTCCTATGTTTGTTGATAGGAATGTCTCGTGTTCCCTGTCCACGTTTTGGTTTGGCCAATTCCATGTGATTAGGTTCTCCCTTATTTAACTTCCCCTTATCAGTCTAACTTCCTGCACCTGTGATTCTCCCCATGTGATCTTCCCAGAAGTGTTTATTAGGTGTCTTTTCACTGCCATTCTCTGTCAGATTGTTCCCATCCTGCTATTCTTCTCGCCTCGCATTCATTGAGTTTCTGATTCTGACTGGATTGCCCGACAACTGATTTTGGGTTTGTCCCTTTTTGATTACTGTTGCATCTGTGTGTTTTGACCTTTTTCTGACCGATCTCGATTTTGTGGATTGCTGCCCTGATAACGATTCGGACTGTCCTTTGGCTTATGAGTTTGCTTCTCCCACAAGCCTTTGCCTGTGTACTGGATCTATTTTGGCTGACTACGATTTTGGTGACTGCTGCCCTGTTTACGAACTCTGCTCTGTCCCATTGGAATTTGATTTTTGGATTGCGGATTCTGTACTGTTGCCAACTGCTCTGCGGGGGTTACTCCCCTCGCTCAATAAAGCTCCTTATTTTTGCAATCCTGTGTCCTTGCATTTGGTTCCAGATCACTACCTTACACTCTATTTACAAGACCAGTACGATATTCTTAATCAGAACATTAACAATAAAAAAACAATCACGAAAGTGTCAAATACATAACATCACATGAATAAAACACCTTCACATTGCTGGGCAGCATGGCACTGCATCGGTCATGCACATATTTATAACTGGAATTGTGACCCTGCCCATTATATTATGAAAGACATGAACTGTAATATACTGCTGAACACTTTAACATTGATACAAAAATTACAGTATATTTGAAGTAGCTTCAGGAAGAAAATGTGTATTGAGAGCTGCTGGATAGCTCACTCGGTAAAGCATTGCGTTGCGAAGCAGAAGTGAATATCACAGCGCGGGTTCAATACCCGCCTCATACCAGCCGACAGTGGTTGGCAGCTCTTTATAGAGTAGCGCGCAATTGGCCAATGCGCTTCAGGGATGCAAATTGGGAAGGAGTAGGGTATTGCAAAGAAGTTCTCAGGCGCCTCCTGTTGGCCAGATGGATGCTCGTTAGGAAGATTCTAAGCTCGTTCATGTTTGGGTATCCTCTGCCCTCGCTCTGAGCTTGCGAGGTTTTGACCAATGGGTGTATAAGAAGCGGTGGTGACAGGCGCATGCTTCGGAGGAGAGCTGCGAGCAGTCTCACTCTCCTAAGTTGGTAATAGGGGGCCGCATATGCGAAAAGCCTTGTACATAGTTCCCCAACTGGACATTCCAGATTCAGGTGGGATTTGAGATGCCAAATAAAAATAAAAAGAAAATGTGTATAGGACTGTATCACACACTACAACAATTTATAGCCAATTTTTTTTTTTATTGAAAATGGCATACTAAAATGCATATATGCATAAAACTTGTTTTTCATAGATGCTTAGTTGTGACATCACTTTCATCATTGCTGGTGTTGCTTGGATTTGGTGTGGAAGTATTCATAGCTCATAGATGCTGGTGGAGGGTGACTATAGGTGAAGTTGTGTGGATGAAAGTGTGGTATTGAATTAATCTGACCGTGAGGCACCTGTGACTGTACAGTTGTTAGAAATGTCACAAAATGCTGCAACATGTCTGCCTGCGCAGCTTGCATTTCTCGCACAACTTCAAGCTGTGCATATCTGTTCTCATGCTCAAGACACATCACCCAATCTCTTTGCTCTTGAGTTTGCCTCTCCTCAGCTCTTTTAAATCTGTGGTCGTATCTCTCTAGCTAATTGGCAATCCCGTGTGACATAGCTTGTACAGACTGCTCCAGCTTTGTCTTTTTCAGTCGTTTCCTTGGTGGTTTATCTAATTCAAATTGATGAAACACATGGGAAAATCAAGTGAAGCAGATTGTCACTACTGCAAATTCCGTCAGCCACAGTTACCAGTATATTGAATGCAATACAAAAAACCACAAGCATTGTGATATGTGCTATTTGTCCTGATAATATTGATAGTTGGTCTTGGTCTTGCTACTTACCCATTACATACTGCATAGGTGTTGGTACATAATGCATTTTTGAAGTAATACACGCGTATTACACCAGGTATACAAATTACATTGCATTTCTACAGATACTTCAGAAGCTGGGTGAAGAGCGTCACTGATGTATACTAACTGCATCTGCAGACTGTTGTATAGGAGAATGCTCTGTGATATAGGTTTAAAAATTAATATAACCGGTTCAAAAGTCACAACCCAAAAGGCCTTGTACCTCTCAGCGGCACCATGTGGCCAACTGGGAAAGTTTTTTTTCAAACCTGAGTAGTGGATGACAATAGTGTTGGGAAACAGAATTTTTAGGTGTTAGCAATATGAGGTGAGCCAGACGGTTTGATCAATGGGTAATGAATGTGAATTAGGAGATAAAGAGAAGCCGTCAGGTCCGGCAGGACATATCGCCTATTTGTGACTTCCAGCTGGGATCTCCGTTTGTCTTCAGTTCCGACAGGACAATAGGCACTAGCACCCCTTAGTTGGAGGTTCCGTATGCCCACATATGGAGCTCATCTTCCGAGGGTTGGGAATCTATTGAACCAATTAAGTTGGGTGGTTCAGGAGAGGCCCAATTGTAGAGTATTGCTTTTTATCAATGTGTAAACCCTGGAACCAATCAGCAACAACTTCTGAGAACATTAAAGAAATCATGTGCAAATGTCTGTACTTTAACATGTATAAAGTTTCTTACAAAATGAAGGAATTTTAGAACTCTGCATCACGCTGTTGTTCCCATGGCCGGCTGTGTAATAAATTTTTACCTGCTTTTGACACGAACAATCGGACTCTGCTTCTTCATCGGGACAACGTTCTTGGTTTTTTATTAATTTACCAACAAAAGATACCTGTGTACCAAATTTGGTATGTCTGTCACTTACAAGAAAAATAGTGAAAATTAGAACAGATACAATAGGGTTCCAGTACTTTGTGCTTGGACCCCAAATAAAATGGGGGGGAAAGTAATAACTAATGACATATTCCTGACTAAAGCAAATAGTGTTTATAAACAAATTAAGTGTGTCATCAACATCATGCCTAGATCCTGAAAAGGTTTTTCTTGATTACATTGAAATGTAAGATATTTTCCAACCTACATGAAATGACCAAACAGTTGGGGTGTATGTTTAACCCCCTACCCCCCCCCCAAAAAAATAAAAGACACATGAAAAGAATTCTCAGTGCTCAAATGTTCATAATCTGCAATCAAACACCAACAAAAATACATAACTGACTAAACAAATACACTGCCCGGCCAAAAAAAAGTCACCGTTTGGAAATTAATGAACAAATTCTAGAATTGGATCATTATTGTGGTTACTAATATGTTTCAGCTAGCAATAATCATTTTTCCCCTGACTGATGAAGCGCATCGCTACTCATTTCTCAAAAAATCATGTCGGAAGACACATCCCTTGCTGGTGGAAAAGATGGTACAGTATTTCAGAACAGGCAACTTATTGGCCTGTATTTAGCAAAGAAACTCATGAATGCAAAAACAAGTATGAGGAATCATTTTCACAAACATATTTGCCACCACAAAGTCCTGATCGTAGACACAGTAAAAGTTATTGGGATGTGCTCAAGAAAGACCACCGAGTGTTTCAACCATTATGTCGAGAAGACAAGATCACTGCCAAAAATTATGGCATGTATGATCGAAAATAAATGTTCTGGCATTGCATACAGTTGTCAAAACAATGACAAAATGAATTTGCACTGTAATCAAAGCTACAGGGGTTCCAACTAAATAGTTGAATGTGCGACTTTTTTTTTGGCCGGGCAGTGTATATGAATGTATAAAGAAAACAAGCAAGCAAGAAAGAAATAGAAGAAATGAATAATTGAAAAGATGTACCTATTTGTGAGTGTGACTGTCGACTAGATTAATAATATGCTCTCAAGACTCAACTCACCAGAACTTCTGCTGTTGTCAGATCCACGGGTGCATCCCTCTCGATTCTCGGCTGTTGCAATCTCACTTTTAGTTTCATTTTCCAGTCTGACATCTTCATCAGTACAACAACTAGGCAGAGGTAATGAAGCAGTGCCAGTTTCTTTACAGTCAAACCTGGCAGAACCATTGTCTTCAAATTCTTCAGCTGGGAGAGCGTAAAATGCAGTAGAAACAGATGGTGAATCGCCATTGTTGTTGGAATTTTCGGCTGCTAGGAGGCCACTAACAATTTTCAAGGGGTTCGCACTGGGCTCATGGCCCCATATTTGTTCATAGAGATCATAGTTGGTCCGTGGCTGCTACTGTGGTCGTGGTCCTTAATTTTGTGGTATTGGCTCTTCAAGCTCTTAAAGCTGGAGTTTGCAATTTTTCAACAAATCACTTTTTGTCATACTTGTTAAAACTGTTACTATGACCTGACAGTGGTATGTGAGTCAGATGATCTTTGAGAAAATCAGAGTCATCTGGCTCAATCTAGTGCTTCTAATTCCTTCTGCAAGATTTCACCGCAACCGGGACAAAACAACCAATCAGAGCCAAGAGAAGTGACTGACAATGTCAATCATTTCTTGTGCACATGCGATTCAATCTGCTGTGTAGCCTTGTTGTGGATGTTTCTTTACAGCTGGACAAACGCTAGCCAGCATAAGCACTGCCATTTGTCACGGACTCCCATATTTGTGAGTTCAAACTTGAGAAGTTGAACGGGAGTACAAATTTCCAAGAACGCGAGGACACGATAAGCTGAATCTGCAGCTTGACACAGTTGTGTTCTTGTCTACTTAACATTTCAGCGCAAGAATTTATTTGTTCACCTTTCTCTCAATTTTAATATTGTTAAAAATAAACAGTTATGTGCTTTTTCCTCGGCGGATGCTGTTGTCGCTGACTGTCACCAGAGAATGCTGTCACCAGGGGCTCTGCTGTCACATTAGCTGCAAAAGCCATAGGGAAAAAGGAGGCTACACTTGCCGCCGATAGGCGTTGCAAACTCGGCTCATAACAATAACTTCATCGATAGTTGCTCACTAATGCAAGTGGGTGGCTGGTAGATACATCGTATATCACCACAGATGTATTTTCTGGTTACAAAACCTATGTTTTCATATTTAAAAGTCAACATTTCTTGTCTGGTTTGAAAACTATCAAGTCATAAACCCAAAACGTAATTGAGCCCAGCTTCCGGAACATCGAACGTCTGAGTACCGTCTGCTTAAGTATGAGTAACGAACAAAAAGGCTGAAAAACATCTGAATTACGTCTATCAACATCCGGTTTGCTTTTTATAAAAAGCCGAGCAGTCATAGCTCTTGGACGGTCCACATCGCTTTGACCATTATTCAGTCATGGTCTATCCATATCCATCTGTTTCTACCATAACGAGGACCGTCTTTGGCCTGAAATCCGGCTGTCATGTATTAGTTAAGTGAATGTTTCGTTGATGTTATTCAGCTGTTTTCTTGCTGGTTACACTGTTCCATAGATGTATGGTGCGTTCCGTGGCTGGAAGTGGACCGGCTGTCTGTCTGCCCACCAGCCATAAAAGTTTAAAAACCAGTAAGATTACGCCCGAGTAATGGTAAGAAAGTAAAAAAAAAAACGCCAGAGTAACATATGAGAACCGCCAATCGCTATCCAAAGCTGGCCATCGGAAATTTTGAACATGTCCAAAGTTTGAAACAGCTAGTGCCGTCTGTCAACGTCTAAATATTTCTGTAAACCAGCTGAAAAATTAATTTAAAAGTCCAATGAATGTACGCCTTCGTTAAACAGCACAGTGGGATATAAATAACATATTGGCTCATGTGATCTGAAAGTCATTGTATTTTGATTTTATTCACAATTTATTCACAATTTACACTTAGTCCCAACTTTTTCTGAATTAGGGTTGTATATTAATGGGTCGTTTCCAATAACACTCATAACAGCATGACTGCAGTCCACTTCTCTGTCACAATTATGACGGATAGTCGTGCTGATATGAACTAGTCGCGGGGATGTACGGTCAGGGTAGGCAGCGACTTCTCTCCTTTTTTATCCCCCGCCGCGCGATGAGCGTGAAGTGGGGTATTTTAAGTTTGGTGCACTGAGCAATAATGACGTGGATGGAACTGGCACGCCATTCTGCCGTTGATTCTTGTAAATTAGTTAATCAATCCTCAGATTTCTAGTCAAGCAAAGTAACAGAGTTATTGTTTTATTAACTGTGAGGATTCTGCGTGCCCTAACTGACCTCCGATGGCCACGTCCCTGACTTGTCATGCTGCTACTTGTGCGATATGAAATGACCCATTTATTAATATATACTTAATATAGTGAATGCATGCTGCGCATGCCCTAAATAGCAACAGCAGTGGGACGTCTTTTTTCGTCACCAAGCGAGGACAGACACCAGTCGAAAGTGAATATTCATGACTATTTAACGTTGTGACATGCACATTGGTGGGTTCATAGAACACTAACCCCTAACCTTAACCCTGACTCTTAAATGGTCCGACTGGTTTTCAGCTATTTTATATTCTTAGCTTGATAACGAAAAAAAATTTTGGAGTCTCATCAGTATCAGAGCTGCTGCCATTATATGCTATTGCCTCGTAGCTACAGCAGCACTACAAATTAAACTCGTCAGGATGTAAGCTTGACTTTTTTTGCACCCAAATGGTTTGGTACCCAAACATTACGGTAAGTCAAAAAGGTTCTTATTTTATTTGATATTGATGGAGGCTAAATATGTTACTATTTCTAACACTGTTGCTCCAAAACAAACCAGAATCAGCGAGAATCACGCTATTTACATTAGCACGAAATCTGTGTTTACACGAAAACTGAACAGTTAACCATAAAAAATGTTGCCAAATGAATAAAATTTTACATACCAAGAAGCCACTGCACCTGCACAGCTAGTATGAACAACATTTTTGGCGCAAAGTCGGGTAACTCTGACCTATTATGTATGAATCACTGCTGCGGCGTAGCCCATTCAGACTGAAGGTGATGCATATCAGCTACTCTTTTTCGCCAGTGCTGAAAGGCATTGGAGGTGTTTTAGAGCCGGCTTACTTTGGTACCCCTTTCCGAGACCTTGCACTATTCAGACAGAAAGTGGAGGGGTTGCAGAGCCGGAGTAGTCGCTCTGTCTGAATAGGGCTAATACCAGTGAGTTTGAGGTACAGACTGTCAGCGATAACTTCAGTGTTCTCATCCATATCGGACAAATCATTTAGATGTATGCATAATAACGCAGAATAAAATAATCATTTTTAATATTTAGTTGCTGTTGTGATCTGCCATTCTGCATGTCATGTTTAAGTTCTGTGCCTGGCTATGCCATGTTTAGGATTTCTGTGTTGAGTGACCACTGCCTGCCCTTTGACTATTCTTAGGATTGTGTATTGTGTTTTGGTAATTTAGATTTCCTGTTTATTATTTTTCATGTGTAGATCATTTATTTTTCATGCCTTGTTTTCATTTCCATGCTTTGCACTTTGTCTCCCCTGTCTTGTCATGTGTGTATCTTTGCTCACGGTCCCTTGTCTTGCGTGCCACTCATTCGGGTGATTTATTGGTTTCTGGGTTTCAGTCTTCTTTCATTATCTCGTGTTCTTCCTTCCTCTCTCTTTTACTGTCTTACTAACACATACTTACAGTTTATTGTTTTTGCTAATTACTAACCACACTAATCTTGTATATTTTTACTAACTTTCTAACATGCACTCAGGATTGTAAAGCTGCACATACTAATTGACTAACTACCTCTCAGCAGTCGCTCAATTCTAATCTCCGCCTCCTTGCCTATCCCTAATTATCTCTGCTGCAAGTTTCTGTGGATCTCCACTTATACTTTGTGCTTTCCTTTTCTTTTATCTTGGCACTTTAGTACTCCTTAACCGGAGCTGTTGTTTTGTACTTAGGTTTGTCTTGTGATCCCTGTCTGTGTTTTGGCTACAGCCTATTCATGTAATTAGTTTATTCCTCATGTGTCTCTCCCTGATTATTTTTCCCATTGATTGCACCTGTTTTCCCTGGTCATGTGTTTACCCCAGGTGTGTATATAAGATGTCTGTTTGGTACACTTTCCTGTCAGATCGTTCTCCCTATTTTCTACGTTTTCTACGTTTTTCGCCTCGATTTCTCAGTGTTTATCTTTCTGACTGGATTGCCTGACTTTTGATTTTTGCCTCTGTGTTTTTGGATTACTGTTGTATCTGTGTGTTTTGACCATTTTTCTGCCCGACGACGAGATCTCTGTTTGCTGCCCTGGTAACGATTCGGATTACGTCCTGTGGATTCTGGCTTGTCTCTCTGATAGTACTATTCCTGTGTACCAGACCCATTTCTGTCCGACTACAATTACTGTGATTGCTGCCCTGGTTTTTGATACTATTTTTGCCCAACTGGATTTCGACTTTTGGATTGTGGACTTTGTACTGTTGTTCGCCCTGCGGGGGTCAGCCCCCTTTACCAATAAAACTAGCTCTACTGCATTTCCTGATTCTCGCATCTGGTTCCTGATCGCAATACAACAGTTGCATATCCTTTGCAATGACTGTTTGAAGACTATGATGCACAGAAACTACTGGACAGTGTGTATCTTCCATGGTGATGATCTGCCAGGCCTGAGCAGCTGCTATCATCACTGGGACTTTTTGGCATCAGTCTCTTCTTCGGAATGTGAAATGTATTTTCCAGCAAGATTCAGATCCAGTGGTTAACTTGGTCAACTGAACCAAAATAGTAAAAAAAGTGCCACTGTCTAATAAATTATGGTGCTTACTGCATGTGTACACCCTGTATCCGCCCTCCCCACCTACTCCCGAGGCTCTAACCCAGGATAAGCTGATTGGATATAATGTAGATACATTTATATTCGTGGGGTAGCGGCTAGGAATGGCTCCGAACGCAATTGGAATCTGAATAAGATTCTGCGAACAGGCTGTTTAATTACTTCATCATAAAACAGCCCTAAGCATGCCTATTATCAAAGACAATTTCAGCATTTGTGGAACTTTGATTCAGACTTGAATGAACAAATTAGAGCGATAGTATCTTGTCTTGAAGCATGTTTTGGCTATCTGATGTTGACGTATCCAAATCCTCTTTGGTATTTGTCTGGATTATACTGATCAATACTGACTCAGACAACTAAGCAAAGACAATGCAGACGGATGGTCCTTTGATTTCACATTGACCTCTGGTCATAGAATGCTAATGCTGTGGCTGTATTATGTGATAAGTTTCATAGAGAAAGAGAGATTTGTGGACAGACAGACATCCCATTTGATTAGACCAAATGTGAACAGCATAAACAAGCAAAAGTCTGATTTGTAGCCTACCCCAGAATATAGCAACATGTAATGAAAATAGTCAAAAGCACGATTCCACTTCTTATGATTGTCTTCCTCAGAAAAAAATCATGATGTATTTCCTAGATTTTCCTCATCTTTCTCCACTACTATTTTAACACAAATTTCCTTCACTTTTTTAAAGGAGAGGCCATGATACTCCATTAGATTGACGCAGCTCATTCTGCAAATAGAAGCAGTGTTCCTGGCCATCAGCTGTAGGATGCGGCATTTTGGCTTTTCTATTCCAGGGGCCTCAGGTGACAGGCAGCACAAGCGTACCACTCCAATATAGACTAAAGATAAACTGGGGATTTACTGCACATCCATTTACAATCATATTCTGGCCTGCCTATACTGTATGTCTGTTTCTCTCTCTGGCAGAGTGAGTTTTAAAGTGTTTAAATTTATTCAATGACTGACTTTTTCACTTTTTCTACAGTCATTGATTTTCAGAATCCATTACACGTATTGTGCTTACCCTGAAAAAAATGCACAAACACATTCACGGGCACACTCAGTATTTGCCATTTAGGGCAGGGGTCTAACAGAATTAGCCATAAAATGGTTACAAATCTCATTGCAAAGTGTCATCTAAGACAAGGAAAACATGACCAAACACAAAATACAGTTATATTTATTTATTTATTATCTTTTTTTGTTAATTGAATTTGGAAGGTTATCCAACACATATATAACGAATTAGGATGAGTAATTGTCCCTCTATACTTAATTACCGCAAGTGCCAGAATTTATACCAATAACTGCAACTGAATGCTTCCAGTGGGAGGAGGCCTGTCTTTCACACTGCTGTGGAGAAACTTTAAGCCGCTCCCCCCCCCCCCCCCCCGCAGAATTGCTTTAATTCAGCCACATTGGATGACGTTCGAGTATAAATTGTCACATCTCAATGAGGTTCAATCATATCTTACTTTTGTTTGCTTGGAGACGTTTAGAGGTGGACTTGCTCTTTTGTTTTCTGCATTACTAAATTTCACTTGAGTTTCAGATCATTTTTGGATATTCTTGCAAAGAACGAAATGAATGGTTACATGATTAATGGTGTTGGCCTGAAGCAGCGTTGCATCCCCGGACCATCATATTCCAACCACCATGTTTGATAGTTGGTGTGTTGCTACTATCATAGAATGCTGCCCAACCTTTATGCCTGGTGTAATGCAATCCAGGCATTCCACAGCGTGACTTTTTAAGTTCATCAGAGCTAAGAACACTGTCCCAAAAGGCAGAGGGGGTCATCAAGGTGTTTTGTTTTTCAGCAATCGCGAAACTAGCCTTAAATTTCCTCTTTGCTAACAGTGCTTTAGTCCTTGCAACTCTCTCATTAAAATCAACTTCACCCTGTGTCTTTCCAATTTTGGATTTATAAACACTAATCTGGGAGAAGTGAGTCCAGCAGTTCCTCTGACATTAATTTCGGTTCTTTTGTAATAATATGTGATGCAAAACAGGTGAAGTTAAATAGTTAAGCTAGTTGGGTGATAGCATAAATGGAGCCAATAAAAAGGGCATATTCTCACAAGTGAGAAGATGGGTTCAGGCTCACCAATTTGCCTACAGATGTTTCAGCTTATAATCATCACCTTGAGAAGAACATTTCCTGAAGACAAATGGGTTACACATTGGCATTACCGAGGAATTGTCAGCTTGCAATAAGGTGGTTCGAGGTTCAAGTCCACGCGTGGAATTCACATGTTCTCCCTGTGTACGAGTAGATTTCCTCCTGGTACTCTTGTTTCCCCCACCAGGAAAGACATTTTTAAGAACACTCCTACCAGTGCTCCTGACCAAGAAAATGAGGTGCAGCACTGTGGCTGCCCACTGCCCCTAAGTCACTAGAATGGGTCAAATGCAGAGTATGAACTGCCCCGCAGAGTTCAATAATGTATATCTTAAATCAGAAGGATCTTGGGAATTTTATCCTCCTAAATGCATCGTACAATCAAAAGATGGAAGGAATCAGGTCAAATCTTAGTGCGTAAAGGACAAGGCCAAAAATCACTTCTGAATGCATATGATCTCCAATCCCTCAAATGTTACTCTCAAGAACTGACTGCAATAGATATCATGAAATGGGTCCCTCAATACTTAGTAAACCTTTGTCAACTCCATTTGCTGCTATTTTCACAGATGCAAGTTAAAGCCTTCCTATGCAAAGTGGTTCATTAACACTGCACAAAAGCACCAGAGACTTTTCCAGGTTCAGTGTCATCTGAGATAAACATTAGCTCAAAGGAATCATGTTTTTTGGTCAAATCAACATTTCAAGTGGTTTTTGGAAAAAACAAAACAGCCACTAAGTCTAGAGGCCACTGGCAAAATACTGCCTGCTATCAGCACAAGGTCTAAAAGCCAGGATCTGTCATGGAATGGGGGTGTGTCAGTGCAGATGGCATGGCTGACTTGTGGATTTGTGAGGGCACCATTATTGCAGAAAGATAGGTACCAATTTTGGAGCAACATGGGCAGCCAACAAGATGTTGTCTGTTCCCAGGACATCGCTGCATTTCCCAGCAGGACAACACCAAACTGCATTCCGTGCGGATATCGAGTGCAGGACTGCATTAGCAGGGAGTGCGGGTGCAATCATGGCCTGCCTGCATTTTTGATCTGAGTTGAATTGAGAATGCATGGCACATTATGAAGTATCATCTACGGCAATAAAAGCCCTAAATAATAGCATGGCTGAAGGCCAACTATTTGGAGGAAAAATGGGGAATGATTTCACTTGTTGGACTTGATGAATCGTTGTCTTTAATGCCCAAATTCTTTATTAGCATTATTAAAAGATATGGTGGTGTTACAAAGTGGTAAACTGGTGCAGTCATCAGGTTGTGCATTTCGAAAAGTAATTCAATACACATTACAAATGTTGACCTGTTTTCAATATATTACATCATGAGGGAACTTTTCAAATCAGTCCTTTCTGATTTTAGTTGCATTTTCCATGATGCACTCACTTTGAGTTTGTATTATAAGGCTCAGACAAATTAATATGAACCTATGAGCTTTAGGTGACATAAACTATGGACTAGAATGACTGGACTGCAAAGTAGTTATTTAGCTCTTATTATTGCATTTCCCCTATTTCCCATGGGTGTCATCAATTTCCACTTTCCCTAAAATACCCAACACACGGCTCAAATTTTTTCATAGTTACACGCACTGTGGCTTCCTGTTATGTTTTATTTTTACATGAATCAAAAACGTTCCTTGTGAAGATTTTGAAAAAGTTTTTTTTTGGCAAATGAAGCATTTAAAAATGAGGCCCCAGGGCTAGCAGTAATTAGCCGTCTTTATGTCTAGTCTACTTTTGCCCAATTATCAATTAAATTTGGTAACTTGGCTGGCTAAGTATTTAAATGAGCAATTACTTTGTCAAACGGGGCCAACAGTTGTATAATTTTTTTCCTTCAAAAATGAATTGATCATTAAACAGCAGCATTCTTTGTACTCAGGTTGTCTTTGATTTAAATTCAATTTTGTTCAAAAAGCAAACAAAGCATGATAAATACACAAAAATTGGCCTGAACTTGTAGCTGTCGTTGTTTAGTCATTTGTCCTCATTCCGGTATTAATTAAATATGGGAATATGAAAGCTTTTGTGTTCAAGGAGAGGGAGAGAGGCACCGTAGCTTCTCACCCTAATAATGCTCTCTGAATTTGGAAGAGAGTCTGGAGCAAAGTATGAAAATGCCTTTAAAATTGTTTCAGATCTTTGTTTCAGTGCTGTGACCTGGCCTCTCTGCTCTCCTCTTCATCTTCTCCGATAATAACATAATCATAAAATAAAATTGCATCAGGTGTACACTTATTTCATGCAGTGTACACCAGTTAATTTCTAAAAATCTTTAATGTTACCCTGCTGTGATAAAAGTACAAGATAATGCTGAATATGAAAATTCAAGATCAAACAATTACTGTGTGCCAAAACTGCATCAGCTAAAAACAAAGATTGTAATGTATTAATTTGACCTGACTCAAGAAGAATACATCTTTGTTTACTTCAGATGGCATCCATAGCTTTGCTTTTACTCCAGAGTTGTAGATTTTGGCTATTATTTTGACCAATTACTTCGCAGAATGTAAGCAGTGAGCTATAGCACCGCGCTGCTAAAATAGGGAATTATGCCCATTAGTGTTGATAAGTTTAATGACCATCTGAAAAGGCAGCAGACATTAAATGTATAATTGCTCTAAACTGGGAAGATTTATCTCATAGTAATAACACTGATGGTCAAATTCCAAGGCAGGTTTTGGATTAATTTTACAGAAACCTATAATAAGTATTCCTCAAAGATGGTACTTTTTTTGATAAATGCAATAAATCAACAAGGTATTAGACTGTTAAAAGGTTCTTTTTAAAACTTATCAGAATGTGATCTGGGTCATTTCATCCCATCCAGCTGTGACCCCTTCCAGAGCACCCAACATTTGGAAGGCAATACAAATGTGATTTCCCACCCGAGTACCCATTATTAAAACTGCCAGAAATGAAATCCTGGAGTGCGGGTTTAGTAGTGAGTGCTTTCACGCAGATGAATTGAGACATCATTCACGCTTTGATGTTGTGTTGGTGGAGTATCAGCACATCACCTCTGCGCGATGTGTTTTCCAATTGTTCGGCTCCCTGCTCTTTCATTCATTATTTACTTTGGCGACATTTAATTCTCTCTATTCTAATGACTGCATCTTTTCAAGGGCTGGCTTTCTTTTATTCATGGCCTTCGTGGTCAAGGTCACCCTCTTTTTCTATGCAAATTGTTGGCTGTTGACTGCTCTACAACCCTTTTCTGGAGAAAAACCGCTAGATTTTCTCATTAATTTTACATTTTTTGGGTGACTAAGAGTTTTTCAGACCGATCACTCAAAGTTCAACATATATGAGGTTTTAGAGTTTATCGCATGGGAGAAAAAGAAAGATGAAAGATAGAATGAAGATGAAAGTAGAAGAACAGGAAAAAGAAAACAAGGTTGATTTAAATAGACATGATATTGGCTGCTGGGTTTACTTTCTTGGTAGAGGTACTGCTTGCAGTGCATGTCTCACTACCAGAATATGAATCAAATCTGAATAAGCCAGTCCCAACTGTGGCCAGTAGCAGGTCAGGAACAGTGTGTAACGAGCTTGGTGAAGCTCAGTCAGATGGAAAGGATAGTCAGTTGGGCCAGCATTGTTCGCTGTGCTATAGCACTTCGTTCTGTCTTACAATCTTAACGAGCCGGAACAGGTTTCCTCCTTTCTCATTCTGTGCATGTGAGAGCTGTGATCACGGTGTTAAAGTAAGCAACAGCAGGAATCCCGAACTCAATCAGACTGCAGATGTCATAGCAAAAATTTGAGTATTAAAATCATGGCACATTGAACCAGTCTTCAAACAAAATGATGAAATAAAGTCCGCACACTGAAGGACAATGCTCCCCAAAAAGTTTATTCAAAATATCAACGTTTTGATCAGAACGATCTTCATCTTCCTCTGACCGAAAGTCGATATTTTGAACAAACTTTCTGGGGAGCATTGTCCTTCAGTGTGCGGAGTTTATTTAATAATTTTGTTTTGAGGCAGATTCTGTGTTTGTCCCGCGCCTCCATTAGAGTGGTTGTGTATGCTCAATTTTTGTAAATTTTAAACATTGAACCAGTCTTCTCTCTTTTTATCCGTCCTGTTGAATATCCTTAAAGTGGAATATGTACGTAGCACACAGTACTGGATGGCCATGTTCCCCTAAAGTCAAAAGAAAGATTATGCCCCCACACTCAGCAAATGCAGTTGAGATGCGAGGTCACAACATTTACTGCTCAAAATTGGGAGTAGCAGTGACAGAAATTACACACAGAGAGATTACATTTATCAGCATGCCCCCCCACCCAAAAAGTGGTGGTGTTGACACACTGCCATTTCTGTTAAGGTTACCATTGAATCATAGGTCTGGCTTAATGTGGTTAGGCTCTGAAAAAACATCGGCAAGTTGACTGCCCCCTTTTGAGTTGCAGAAGCCAGCTGAAACCATTGAGTTATTTTTGTCTCCAGGCTGAAGGAGAAACCGCATCCCATTCACACTCTACCCTCCAAAAAATGAAGTGATAATGATTAAATTAGGATATATTCTCTGCAGCCAGTATCAGAAATGCGCTGTTTCATATTGTGAGAAAGTTAAAATGGCTCTGATTTAAACTTTCAGGAGTGATGCTGTAGTCCCCATTCATTAAAAAAACATACAGGGCCTAAAAATGGCTGGTTTTCGGGGTGTCCAAGTGGGACTCCGTGTTTCTGTTTGGCAGTGCATGCTTTGGCCTTATAACTGTGTAAAATGTAAATAAAAACAAATGCAATGATTAAAGCTCTATATTTAATAAAAGACTGTACAAAGACAACATATCAGATGTTGAAACTAAAATTTTATTGTTTTCTGGAAAATATACGATCATTTTGAATGTGATCTCATCACACATTTTTTAAAAGTCGGAATTGGGGCATGTTTACCACTGTGTCACATCATTTCTTTTAAAAACACTCTGTAAGCATTTGGGGGCTGAAGAGCTCGAGTTTTGAGTGCTAAATTTTTTTTCCCATTCTTGCTTGATGAGGATTTCAGCTGCTCATCACATCATGGTCTCTTTTGTCATATGTTTCATTTAATAATGCACTGAATATTTTATGCGGGTGACAGGTCTAGACGGCTGGCCAGCCAGGTACGCTCAGAGTACGCGACGTCCATGATTCCCGAAATGAATTTCACATTTTGATCGGTCAGACCACAGGACAGTTGTCCTCTTCACCTCAGTCCATCTTAAATGAGCCAGCCTGTTTTTAATGCAGTGCCACCTGAGTACCTGAATTTCATGGCCATCAGATGGAAGTAAATGTGGTAAAAGAACAAGAACTCTTCAGATTTCGAAAAAGGGATACTACTTGATCTTCTTGAAAGAAACAAGCACGTACTACCAGTGGGATAAGCGTACTACAAGTTGGATCAATGCGAGAAAGGAAAAATGTTGGGCTTCGATAACAGCGCAATACTATGCAACGATGTCAGCAAACGTGATGTGAAGCAGTTGAAAGGCCTGTGGAAAAATGCAAAGATAAGAACAAAAAAAGACTTCTTCTGTGAAAAACATGAGGTAACCAAAACCGGCGGAGGGCCACCTGCCTCTGAAACGCTTTCAGAAGAAACCCTGCGGATTGCTTCCATCATTCCAGTGCAAATCAAACCACTGAAAAATCTGTTCGATGACAACGCTACCTACGATGATGATGTCCTCAGGGAGTCAATGAGTCACTTGTGTATGGTAAGTGTACTGCAATAACTACAGGACAGAAGTTTGGAAGCAAGGTCAATACAGGGCAAAAATTTGGAAGCAGCTTCAAGTTGCTGTTTGAAATGACTTTCTTAAAAAGCAGTAGGAAACCTATGGATTTTGGGCTGTATTTACTGTATGATTAGACTTTTCCTTCATTGATATGCTCCATTTTCTCTATTTATCTTTAGGTACTGTATACATTGATGTTACCAGACCATTGCCGAATAAATGTTAACAAAAGAAAGGAGGGGCTTAGTTTTTGGGTTGAGAAGATTTGCAAGAGTCGCAACTTCAGTGAAAAAGTGAAAAACAAATCACGGTTTGCACTATTCATTTTATGTCATGGTTTACAGCCCACCGGATGCCAACAGCAATCTGGCCAGCACTTAAACCATGGGCCTAGAAATATGGGCCTGATAATTTGAGTAAAAATGTATTCTGATCATTGACGCTCTATATAATAATCATGTTTATTTTGTTGCAAAGTATGCCAATGAAACTATGATCTTTTTGTGTAAGTTTGATCTTGCTTCCAAACTTTTGGCCTCTAGTGTATAAAAATGATGTTAGACCAACAATCACCTCCTCGCACTCCTCCTTTAAAAGAGGAAGGAACAATCTCTTTTCAGGAGTCATTCTAACATTTTGCAGTAGTCACAGTTTGGTACTACGCCATGAATTATTGTGCCTGAATTTCATGGGAGGCTCAATGATTATAACGAACTCCACAGGAGTTTTATTTCTTTATTCTTCAAATCAGAGTCATAAAAGGTAAGAATGGCGTTGGCAGTTGGAAGGCCTGTGTTGGTGCATCTGCTGCTCCAAGATATGACAAGACATGGTCGCAAGGAAGGAGTCCTTGGAATGTCCATCTGGACTGGGGAGGGGAGGAATAGGGGCCCCCAGAAAAGGAACAAAGAAAGTAAGTCAGGCACGGTGGATCTTAGCACATAGTCAGATACAGTCCTTGTATCCCTACCTCATTTTAGATTGAATTAGACCAAGATGTCTTCCTCCTTCCATGTCATGGCCCAGCCTATAGAGCAGGCATCCAACACACTCTCGGCACTTTCCGGCACCACACGGTCCTCCCTAATGACTAGGGCTGTAACGAACCCCACTGGCACTGTTAAGGCTCCTCAGTGCCACTGGTCCCAAGAATATCGAACTTGCAAACCTGCAGTGTGCCATGCGGTCCCCTCCAGTGGCCTTGACCTTGACTGGGTTCAAGCTGCCAATGAACAGTGATAAACAGAAGAGAAATGGAAAGAAAAAAAAACAACTAAAGTGTCAACCTGAAACAACAAATGAAGAAATGATAAAATGTGGGGAGAGAAAGGTAAATATGGGGAAAGAGGAGTTTTATAGTATTATTACTATATAATTATTATAATCATTGCCAGGTTAAGTAATGATCATGTCTGTGTGTGTGTGTGTGTGTGTGTTTCTGTCAGTCTGTCTGTCAGCCCGTGGCTGGGGCCAGGTCTGCAATCTCTGATTGCCTTGTTTTAAAGGGTCTCAAAATCAACTTAGTGGTAAAGGCATATTTGTTTTAGTTTTGTACTTTATTTTTCATTCCATTGCATTTTATATTATTATATTTGAGAAAATTTTAGTTTTAGCCATGGTATAATTCAAGTGGATATAAAACATTACATGCAACTTGAGGGTGGTTAACAGCCACTGATCATCCTCCTCTAATGCTATGTTTTTGCATAGTTGTGGCATGTTGTGGATATTTATACAACAATTTGAAAATTGAAAATATAATGCAAATTTTTGACCAGTATTTCATGTTTGTTTTGCTGGTGCTTTGCTCCGGAGTCTATTATAAACTCAACAAATCTAAAATGATTCTTGCATATATATCAGTCTGAATAATAGTTTTGTGTTCTGATCCAACTGCATATATTTTAGTATGTTCACAATAATTTTCCAAAGGGAATGTATCCAGGAATAGATGAAGAAAAATAGAGACAAATTTTGCTTCCATTACAGAATTTTAAATTAAGCTTCTTTACAGCTTCTGGGCAAATGAGGGAATAAAACCAACTGAAGAATATATCTATGAAAGCAATCCAGCCTTTTTTCAACTGATCAGCAAAATTATACTGTGACTTGAATGGGTTTAGGCATCTTCAATAAGTTCAGGACAAGAAATTACGAGTGCTTGAAATTAGCTTGCAATTCAATCTAAGAGTCTTATAATTCCATTATATTTAATGTCACTAATATAGTCTTGCATTAATGCCAAAATACATGACACAAAACAGGACAGAATATCTCTTTCAGGTCATAGAGAAACACACCAGCCCAATGCTCAGATACAACTTATCAATGGATGATGATTTCATGAGTTTATGGATATTATTGTGAGCCAGAAGGCAACCTATTTTTGTTGGTGTGGCTTCTAGCACTTATGAGGGATCAGTAATTTAATAGTGTTGTCAAGTGTTGCATTTACTGCAAGAAAACGTGGATGGTATGCATTGAAATGTCTTACGCTGAGTAATTCAGCCCAGTAAAAGTCATTCAGTCAGTTGTCATTTGCCAGTGTGAAATCCCATTAAAAGAAACAGAAATTACATTGCAGCCTTTAAATGAGAAGCCAGCAATGCATAGTAATGGGACCGAAAATCAATAACTGCTGGTAACAGTTGTGAGTTATTCTGTGTTCATTCCAGAGTAATGACATGGGTGGAGAAGACTAGAATGTTAAACTTTCAGTTCTAAAATTGCTGGTGCCATGAGGTTAAAGTGAAGGGGGAAGAGATAGGGGTGACACGACAAAACAACCTTCCTAATAAAATAACAGGCTTGACTACAGATAAGATAATTAAAGGTCCCTGATCATGTCACCAGATAAATAGTCAACAAGCCATAAAAGCCATTTAAAAACTGTTCTTTGTGACATCATGGGGGGGGAAGTGACCATCCAATATAATTAAGGAACTGACTGACTGGTTGGATGAGGTTGATCGGCTCTTCACTGCGGAAACTTCACCATATGATATCATTAAGAAACAGATTTTGAAATGGATTCCGATGGCTGATTGGCTGTGCATCAGGTGACATGCTAGGGGACCTTTAAGTGTTGCGACCTAGATTGGGTCGAGAGCAGCAAAGAGGATTATTCTATGGAAGCCTCCGCGAGCCTGAGAGAGCTTCATTGACCTCCATTGCTAATTATTTTACATTAGCCAAGACATCTGTTGGACAGTTTTAAATATACAAATTATTTTAGCACTGATTAGATGGATTTCAATGGAACTCTTGTCATTATCTTGTTATCAACTAGCTAGCCCGCGGAGGATGGGCTTCCCCACTATAGCCGGGTTCCTCCTGAGATTTCTTCCCACTGGGGAGTTTTTTCTCACCACTGTTTGAGGATTTTTTCTCCCTACTGGGAGTTTTTTTTTTGCCTCGCTGTAGTGGGAATAGGGAATAGGTAGGGCACTGCCCTTCAGTAACCCATCTCTGACTGTAAAGCGTCTTTGTGACAGTGTATCTGTAAAAAGCGCTATACAAAATAAATTGAATTGAATTCAGGACCATGGACAGCGTCAACAGTGAGCGCACACAACTGGGGTAAGTACGGATACGTCTGTATCTTTCAGTTCATTTATTCTGTAAAAAAAAGAATTTGAACTTGATTTGCTGTATTAAATTATCTCTTTTAATTTGATTTAGAGTTAAAACTGGTGGTTCAGTTCAGCAGACAGCTGAACAGCTGGGGTTAATGGAGGGCGCTTTTAGTTCCTTTAATACTGCCATAATAGTTCACTCTCAGCATGAATTATAATGCGGGTGGCTGAGGTTTGGAAGACAGTGTGTGTCAGGCCTGGCTCTTTCCTCATTGTGCAGTAATGCTTTCAGCTCAGGTCAGACAGACCACGAAACTAAATCAGCTTTAAATATACGTTGTAGCCACTTATACCAACAATCAATTAAGCATATATTCTATGTGCCATGACAGAGAGCACTATTGACAGAGAAGGGAAAAAATATTATTTTATATTAAATATTAAATATCATATTAAATATTATATTAAGCATGCTGTAAATGTAACAAATGGATATATGTGGAAATTGGTTGATTCCAACTGGTTGTAGGAATGAGGTTAGAACCAACTGGCTCTGTAATTCGTTGGAACATGCAATTGTCAGCCTTTATAAATAAAACCATTTAACTGCTCGTACTGTTATGGCCCCAATTTGTTATTACATTTATAACACAACAGCAACAGCAAGGGATGACAAACACAGTTTTAACAACTAAAACACATTTAATTTTTAACGAAGACAAAGACTAATAACAACCTACAACTAAAGACCAAGATTGATAAATAAGAAAAAACAGAAATAATTACAGTCCCTTTTTAGTGGGGTGGCTTGGTGATGTCCTGGATGAAGAAAATGCTCAAACACAGTCAAAGAAATCCACAAAAGAAACGTCACAGGTCTTGAACAGAATGGCAGGTCTGGTCATCTTCTTGCAATTTCTCCTACCTACTTTACTGTCTCAATTCTTTTCCTTATATACTCTTTTGCAGACCCCACCCACATTTAGACCTCTTTTTTTTAACTTTCTGAGACTTGCCCCAGACATGTCCAGGACATGTCTATACATGACTCCAGTCTGAGCTAAACAAAAAAAAGATAAATACTGCCATCTAGTGGCCTATATTCACATTACACCTCCATTCCAAAAGGGAAAAATTTTGACTCACAAAGGCAAAATTTTTCTTTTCAATACAAAATGGTTAAGTGAACACTTGTCTATATATACATATCATACAATATTCAAACACATGATATATATATACACATTCAAACACGGGATAAGCAATCAGCAATTACATTGTCTGTACCCTTCACATGCTTAATTTCCAAGTCAAACTCCTGTAAAATCAAACTCCAATTCAACAATCTCCGATTCTTGTTTTTCATCTTACTCAAAAACATTAACGGATTGTGGTCAGTGTACACAATCATTGGCTTTTGTCCTGTACAAACATAAACCTCAAAGTGTTGTAAAGAAAGGACCAGAGCCAACAGTTCCTTCTCTATTGTGGAATAGTTCCTTTGGTGGCGATTGAACTTCCTGGAGAAGTATGCCACGGGATGCTCAATGTCATCAGAGTCACTTCTCTGTAGGAGCACAGATCCACAAGCTTGGTCGCTAGCATCGACCGCGATGGAGAACGGTTTGTTGAAGTCAGGAGATTTGAGCACGGGGAAGTGACACAGCAGAGACTTCAGGTGATCGAAGGCTCTCTGGCATGCATCATCCCAGGTGAACTTTACGCCTTTCTTCAGTTGGTTAGTTAGACTGAGAGCAATCTCAGCAAAGTTCTTGCAGAACTTGCGGTAGTACCCGATCATTCCAAGGAAGCGGCGCAAAGCTTTTTTGTTGTCAGGAACTGGAAAGTCCATGATGGCTTGGACTTTAGCATTTATGGGTGCCACCTTACCCTGGCCTATGACGTAGCCAAGATAGGTGACAGTAGCACAACCAAAGTCACTCTTGCTCAGGTTAACAGTCAGGTTAGCCTGGGTCAGGCGCTGGAACAACGTCTCTACATCTTTTAGATGTTCTTCCCAGGAGTCACTCCATGTGATCAGGTCATCGATGTACGCACCCGTGTGTGGCAATCCGGCGATTGTAGACTGTATCATCCTTTGGAACGTGGCTGGGGCATTTTTCATGCCAAAGGGTAGGACTTCATACTGGTACAATCCAGATGGTGTGGCAAAAGCAGAGATGCTCTTGGCCCTCTCAGTTAAAGGCACACACCAATAACCCTTCAATAAATCAATCTTGGTCAGAAACTTTGCTTGCCCTACTCTATCAATACAATCATCAATCCTAGGTATTGGAAACACATCAGTTCTAGTTACAGCATTGACTTTGCGATAATCTGTACAGAATCTAGTACTTCCATCAGGTTTTGGAACTAGCACACAGGGTGAACTCCAATCGGAGTTGGAGGGTCTGATAATATCATGTTTTAACATGTACTCAACCTCTTTCTCAGCAATCTTTCTCTTTTCAGGATTCATCCGGTATGGATGCTGTTTTATTGGTTTGGCATCACCAACATCTACATCATGAGAGGCTATAGTAACTCTCTTTGGAACATCAGGAAACAAATCCTCATATTTCTTGATCAACCTTTCAAACTGATCTCTCTGTGAGGGTTCTAAGTGCTGGAGTTTTACATCAAGATTTTGCAACACTTCAGAATTTGACAATTTACATGAAAGAACTTCAGCTTTAATTCTTGGTTCATCATCTTGAAACTCCCCCTCATCTTCACACGTTTCGACCATTGGAGAATCTGAAGTGACAGCTGCAACCCTAGCATTTCTGTCATGATAAGGCTTTAGCATGTTAATATGACACAATTGTTTTGGTTTTCTCCTATCTGGAGTCTTCACAATGTAATTGAGATCATTGAGTTTTGTCAGAATTTCATAAGGACCATGAAATCTAGCCTGCAATGGATTGGACTGCAAGGGAAACAACACAAGGACCTTGTCTCCTGGTTTAAACTCACGGCTTCTAGCCTTATGATCATACCAAGTTTTCATTTTTCCCTGACTTGATTTCAAGTTCTCTTTGGCAAGGTCACAAGCTGCACGCAATCTTTCCTTGAACTTGCTAACATAGTCTAACAGACTGATTTGCGGCTCTTCCTCTTGCCATTGTTCACTCATTAATAGCAAAGGTCCTCTTACTTCATGACCAAACACTAGCTCAAATGGACTGAATCCAGTAGACTCCTGCACTGCTTCTCTAGCTGCAAACAACAGCAAATGAACCCCTTCATCCCAGTCTTTCTCATGGTCATAACAATAAGTCCTCATCATTGTCTTGAGAGTGGAATGAAACCGCTCTAAGGCACCCTGACTTTCTGGATGATAGGCACTAGAAAGAATCTGTTTTGCACCTAGTTCATACACAACCTGCTGAAACAATCCTGAAGTGAAATTGCTACCTTGGTCTGACTGAATTTCCCTGGGAAGGCCAAACAACGTGAAGAACTTTATCAAAGCCTTCGAGATTGCAGTTGCCTTGATGTTACGTAGAGGTATGGCTTCAGGGAATCTGGTAGATGCACACATGATTGTCAACAAGTACTGATTTCCAGATCTAGTCTTGGGTAATGGACCAACGCAATCAACAATGACCCTAGAGAATGGCTCCCCAAATGCTGGGATAGGCTGCAATGGAGCTACAGGTGGGTCTAACTGGTGTTTTCCAACTACCTGACAAGTGTGACAGGTTTTGCAAAAGTTGGAAACGTCTTTCCGAAGCCCAGGCCAAAAGAAGTGTTTCATGATCTTATCAACAGTCTTGTTAACACCAAGATGACCTCCTAAAGGTAAACTATGAGCCATTGTTAAGATCTCATTCCTATAGACCTTCGGAACAACAATTTGCCTGACCACTGCCCAATCTGCATTGGCAGGGATATCAGGAGGGCGCCACTTCCGCATCAACACACCATCCTTGAGATAATACCCAACTGGAACTGCATCTATTTCTTTTTCAGGAAGGGCTCTCCTCTTTAGTACACCAATTTCAGGATCATTAGTTTGCTCCTCAATCAACCGCTTTCTGGACAGAGACAAGTCTCCAGACACATCAGAATCACCAGACCCATCCGGCTGGCTGAATAGAGAACTGATAAAAGTATCTGATAAGTCCTCAAACGGAGAAACCATAGTAGGCCAATCAGAGTCATGAGGCGAACCACCTGAGTCCTGACTATTCAATGTACTGGACGGCACCACAACATCATCTTCTTTAGCCTTCTTGGCCATAGCACGAGTCACTGCGCAAGAAGGATACAGAGATGGGTCCTCATCCCCATTTTCAGTGCTCGGCTGTGAAGTAAGATGTACAGGGGGAACTACTTTGCCCCCAGCCAGGTCATTGCCTAGCAACAGAGAAACACCCTTTATAGGTAGACTTGACATAAGTCCCACCTTTACCTGTCCTGTAACTAAATCTGACTTCAAGAATATAGAGCGCAGGGGTACAGATACAGTCCTCCCTTCAATACCTTGTACAAGTATGAAATCCCCTGAAGCGGTCTCATCACGTAACTCCAAGGAGTCCATCAACAAAAGTGACTGAGAAGCTCCGGTATCCCTTAGGATATATATGGGGACAGGAGTAGTATGCTCATTCAGAGCCACAAATCCCTCTGACACAAATGGAAGAAATTCCTCCCTCACAAAGTCAGCTGTATTAGGCTTTTTAGCCCCACAAGAAGCAGGCAATTTAGCAGATTGGTTATCCACTACAGGGGTTTCTAACCTTGTTTTCACAAAGGCATTTGGTTTGGTATCCTTTTCTTTTTCTTTCTTAGCTTTAAGGAACCAACAGTTAGTTGTAACATGACCAGATTTCTTGCAATAACTGCAAACTAGACCACTTCTGTCACTGTCAGCTTTCACACTTTGATCAGACCTGTTACTGGATTTCTGAGCACCATCACCAGATTTGTCTTTGTCTTTGGGTGAGGAATCTTGGGTATCACCGTAACCCTTTTTCTGAAATTGGGACCATTTATTGTTACTGCTAGACTGAAATTTGGACTTATGAGTGAGAACATATTCATCTGCAAATTTGGCAGCTGATTGCAAGTTCAGTGCTTGCTTCTCATTAAGGTAGGTCTTAACATCATCCTTAACACAGTTCTTGAATTCTTCAACTAACACCATCTCTTTTAGTGAGTTGAAATCATCCTTGACCTCCATAGAAGTACACCAGCGCTCAAAGCAAACCTGCTTTTCATTAGCAAATTCAACATAAGTCTGATTTTCAGATTTCTTCAGACCTCTGAATTTCTGTCGGTAAGCCTCTGGAACCAACTCATAAGCTCTCAAAATAACCTTTTTGACAACCTCATAATCAGAGGAATCATCTGCAGACAAAGCCGAATAGGCTTGTTGAGCTTTACCCTTGAGGACAGTTTGCAACATCAGAGGCCAGTGTTCCTTTGGCCACTGGCAACTCTTTGCTACCTTTTCAAAACACTGGAAATAGTTGTCAACATCCTTTTCCGAAAATGGAGGCACCAGTTTTACCTCCTGGCTAGCCCGAAATTTATTTTCTGTTGCTATTTTTATTTTTAGTTGCTCCATTTGGAGTCTTTCTTCTCTATCGAGTTTCTCTAATTCAAAATCTCTCTGTCTTGCAAATTTTTCTAACTCAAATTCTCTTTGTTTTTCTTCTCTTGCTAATTTTTCTAACTCAAACTGCCTTTGTTTTTCTTTTTCTTCCCTCTCAAATTCTCTTTGTTTCTCTTTTTCGTCCCTTTCTTTTTCTCTTTCTTCCCTTTCTTTCTCTTTTTCCTCTCTTTCTTTTTCTCTTTCCTCCCTTTCAATCTCTAGCATTTTTAATTTAAGTTCCATTTCTATATTTGGATTTTCCACTGGAAACTGTTCCAGATCTCCTGGTGCAAACACATTTTCATCAATGTAATATTCAACTATCTCTCTAGCCAGTCTTGCTTTTCGCATGGCTGGTTTTACCTCTGTCAGCTCCAACTGTCTGCAAATTTCTAGCAGTTCTGTCTTTTTAAAAGACTTCAAAACCCCTACGGTTGGTGATGCCAAGAAATCATCCATTGCTGTTGTCAATATATATCTAGGAAAATTCACAAAGGCAATTTTACAATTTGGAATGTTAGATTTTCAATAAATTACTCACACAATGGTCTATCCCGGACCTTGAGCCCCCAATTTGTTATGGCCCCAATTTGTTATTACATTTATAACACAACAGCAACAGCAAGGGATGACAAACACAGTTTTAACAACTAAAACACATTTAATTTTTAACGAAGACAAAGACTAATAACAACCTACAACTAAAGACCAAGATTGATAAATAAGAAAAAACAGAAATAATTACAGTCCCTTTTTAGTGGGGTGGCTTGGTGATGTCCTGGATGAAGAAAATGCTCAAACACAGTCAAAGAAATCCACAAAAGAAACGTCACAGGTCTTGAACAGAATGGCAGGTCTGGTCATCTTCTTGCAATTTCTCCTACCTACTTTACTGTCTCAATTCTTTTCCTTATATACTCTTTTGCAGACCCCACCCACATTTAGACCTCTTTTTTTTAACTTTCTGAGACTTGCCCCAGACATGTCCAGGACATGTCTATACATGACTCCAGTCTGAGCTAAACAAAAAAAAAGATAAATACTGCCATCTAGTGGCCTATATTCACATTACAGTACTAAGTCTTTGTTGTTATTTGTCCGCTGTGTAATTGTTCAAAGTGCTGTTCGTAAAACAAATTGCCTTTCAGAGACAATAAAGTTTGACTTGACTTGATCTGCGTGCCCTCTGTGAATGGGATCTTGAGGAAACTTCAAATGAATTCAGTCTGACCTTTCCTGGCTAAATTTGGTGATTGGAACCTATCACTAATCATCACCCAGTTTAATTGGTTTATGTCTAACTCCGCTACTCTTTGGTGAGCATTCTGGCACAATAACATGCTACACATCGACCAGGTGAGTTCTACCAGTTGATAATGATTGAGATGTAGGCCTCTCAGTAAGCTCAAATATGGCTCAAATGCCAGAGCCCTTGTGTCTTTTAAATTGTTTTCTCCCCCTTCCCAGCAACCTGCATGTGTTTTGTGGTATTTTCTCTGTCATTTGATGTATTGTATCGTCTCTTCCCCCACGCCCAGGTGTAGCCTATGATATGTCTCACGCCTTATGAGTGTCGGCTGTGTACATAAGTTTTTATATTGTCTTGGAGTGCTGCTGGATTTTCCCGCCTACCTGTCAGTTTATCTGCTAGTACTGAGGAAAACTCCTCTGCAGTGTATCAGCACTTTAGTGATGGATAAATTTGTAAATACACTACGGAGAGTAATGCACATTTTTATAGACACAAGCTCCCAAGCCTTAATATCTGTCTTCAGGATTGGGATTGCATCCCTGATAATCATCTGTTCCAGTCTGTTCATCTTAGGCAGTTTATTAGGCACAACTCCCAAGCCTTCATCAATTTTTAAGATTGGGCCTGCATTCCTGCTAAGCACATCGGTCTTGCTGTCAAGCAGTCCTGTTTTGGAGAGGGGGGAATTACGCCCTGGCTTCTGTCCCGGGCTGGTCTCTGGCTGGGTGAGGACACACCTCCTACTCTCTCCAGTTTACGAAAACCAAGCTGGACAGCCCCTCTTCCAATCTGGGCTTCGGCCTCACCACTCCCATTACCATACTCTTATTGAGATAAACATTTCTTTGGAATGTACCCTGTGCCTCCATTCCGTTTATTATCTGGCTCATAATGTAGAGTGGTTTTTGGCTACAATTTCAGCACACAATCAATAAGCAGTCCTGACGACAGAAATGAATCCCTCCTCATTCTGTAAGACATTCCTGAGTTATATTCCCTCAGCATGGAGCTGCTGGATAGCTCACTTGGTTAAAGCGTCACACTGCGAAGCAGAAGTGACTATCACGGCGCGGGTTCAAGCTCCGGTCGTACCAACCAGCAGTGGTCGTCAGCCTTTTCAGCGTAGCGCACAATTGGCCATTGCACTACAGGGATGCAAATTGGGAAGGGTCTGCCGGGAAGGGTAATATCACATGACTCTGTTGTTCGTTGCTTAAGGGCTTCCTGCTGGCCAGACAGGCGCTCGTTAGAAAGGTTCTGAGCTTGTTCATGTTCAGGTATCCTCTGCCCTTGCTCTGAACTTGGGATGATACAACCAATGAGTGTTTTAGAAGCGGTGACTGACAGGCACGTGCTTCAGAAGAGAGCCGCGAATTGTCTGCACTCTCCTGAATTGGCAGCGGGGGGGGGGGGGGGGCATATGAGCAAGTGTTGTATAATTATTGGCACCCCTGGTTAAGATGTGTTAAAAGCCTTAAAATAAATTCAATATTTATTGCAGAAGCATACTCTCACACTGAAAATTGTAGAAAAATGTAACCTTCAACTCAAGTGAATTGTAAGGGGGAAAAAAAAAATCCCTGACTAAGAAATAATTATTTTTCTTAAAATCACCTGTTCAACAATTATTGCCACCCCATAACAATTCCTAGGAATTAAATGTAATTGAAGTATTTCTGTCATTTCTACAGTAGTTTAAAAAGTTGATCAGAGCATCTAGGAACATTTAATTAGTAAATCATCACTTCCCTCGGGTATAAATATGACGTGAAACAGAGGCCATTTCTCTTATCCACTCTTCAACATGGGAAAGACAAAGGAACACACCATTCAAGTAAGGCAGATGTGTGTCAACCTTCACAAGTCAGGCAATGGCTACAAGAAAATAGCCACTCGCCTGCACCTGCCCATATCTACTGTCAGAGGAATCATTAAGAAGTTCAAAACAACTAGAACAGTGCTAAACAATCCTGGACGAGGACGCAGGGTTATTTTGCCACCACGCACAGTGAGGAGGATGGTAAGAGAAATAAAAAAAAAATGGTAGTATTTTGGGGTCACAAAGTCTCCAAAGAACCATAAGGCGCTATCTGCATGCCAACAAGCTGTTTGGGAGGCATGCTCAGAGAAAACCTGTTCTCACTCACAATCATAAACGCAAATGTCTGGGGTTCGCTAAGCGGTACTGGGACTTCAACTGTGACCATGTGCTTTGGTCAGATGAGACCAAGATAGAGCTTTTTGGCAACAAACACTCTAACTGGATCTGGCAGAACACAAAAGATGAGTATGCAGAAAAGCACCTCATGCCCACTGTGAAGTATGGGGGAAGATCAGTGATGCTGTGGGCCTGTTTCTCTTCCAGAGGCCCTGGTAACCTTGTTTGGGTGCATGGCATCATGAACACTTTGAAATACCAGGACATTTTAAATCAAAATCTGGTGGCCTCTGCCTGAAAGCTGAAGATGGGTCATCACTGGGTCTTTCAGCAAGATAATCTCAGTCCCCAGACCTCATACCCATTGAAAACCTGTAGAGTGAGCTGAAGAGGAGAGTGCAGAAGAGAGGACCCAGGTCGCTGGATGATTTAGAGAGATTGTGTAAAGAGGAATGGTCGAATATCCCTCTTTCTGTATTCTCTCATCTTGTGAAACATTATAGGAGAAGATTAGGTGCTGTTTTGTTGGCAAAAGGGGGTTGTACAAAGTATTTACATCTGGGGTGCTAATAATTGTAGCCCACATGATTTGACGTAAAAGAATTATTTCTTAATGTGGGATTTTTTTTTTCCCATTGAATAAATGCACTTGAATTAAAAGTTGGATTTTCCTCTTTTTTTCATTGTGGTCCTATATTATTTTGAAAAAAACTGAATTTATTAGAAGCTAAAGAACACATCTTGACCAGGGGTGCCAATAATTATGGAGGGCGCTGTACATACATTCCCTCAGCATGAGATATACATAATGGTGGTGTTGAAAACTTGCAGGAAAGTAAAATGCACTCCTGTATCACATTGAAAGCAACATTATACTAAGTGATTGCGACAACAGCTAGCAAAATAATCTCATATAAATCAATATAAATACCTTTTGTATATGCATATTTTGAGCTTGCCGCCCCTCTCAAAAATGCAACAACGCTCAGCTGTAAAAAATCACACATTCTAATACTTTTTTTGTTGGCCTTCAGCTATGATTACAGCGCGCATCCGTTCTTAAATTGTTTTGACAATTTTACACATTGTTATGACATTTATTGCCATACAGAGTTGCATTAATTTTTAGCTGAAATCTTGTATTGATGACAGGAGAGTCAAAACGCTCTGGAAAGCCTTCAACACATCTAAAAGACTTTGAACTGGTTAAGGTCAGGGCTCTGTTATCGCCTATTCCTGTGTGAAAATGATTTTCACTGTTTCAGCCTGGTAAATCTTAAGCATTGTCATCCTGGAATATGGCTGTGCTGTCTGGGATTTTTAAAAAATCTATTTATGGGACAACCTGGTCATTCAGTAGATTTAGGCAGTCTGCAGACATTTTATTGCTTCATAAATTTTCTGAGCCTAACTTGACTTAATATCGTAACACTACATGCAAAGGCTTATACAGGGGCTGCCACACATGACAGGTGCACCGCTTCTTGGACTTCCTCTCTTACCCTGATACAGTCATAGCCCTGGAATAGGGTAAATTAAGACTCATCTGACCGAATAACTTTTTTTCCATTGATCCACAGTCCAAACTTCATGCTTCATAGAAAATTTAAGTAGAAAATTTAGAAAATTTAATTCAGCCAATTAACCTGACTAAGCCGTGGCTTTCTTGTGGCTATGCAGCTGTTTTGTCCCAATCCCATAAGTTATTGTCACATTGTGCATGTGGAATTGCTCTTACTTTCAAAGGCATATCGATGAATTCTGTTGATTTTTTTACAATGTGACTGAATCAGGCATTTTGGCAATTTTTGATCACAAGCACTAACTTTTTTTTGCAGCGCATCTCCTCCATAAATTTGATGGTTCACCACTATCCCTCTTAGTTTTAACAGTGTATTGGACAGTTCTCACCCCAATTTAAACAGATCTCTTTTTTTGTTTACTTTGTTTGATTCAGGTAAAAAATTTGCTCCTCTTGAAGCACAGTAACATTTTTACCACAACCACGGGATACACGTTCCGATATGGTTCATGAAGAATTGAGAAGCTCCACACTGCATAAGTCAAGCTTAAAAGAATTACAGCCAGCTGAAACACATTCATCACGGCAGTAATGATTCACTCATTGGCTTTGAACTATTTGCTTATTTAAATCCAAACTGCACCTTTTTTTTTTTTGGTGAGGCAGTGCATTAACAGAACCTCAACATCAAGAACCAAGAACAAGGAAAAAGATAGCATCATCGAACAATTCCTGTTGAGCATGGGTCCTTGTACAGCATGGGTTGAATCATGCTTTTAATTTGATTTACATGAAGTATCATCATTTCATAAATCAGTCAGTGTTCATTTACAACTTCAGGAATGCAGCAGCGGTTAAAGCTGACGCTGCTTGAGAAACTGTTTCAGCTGATGAGCATCATGGCTGCAATGGGTCCTCTCAGCTTCAGACGGCAAACTTTTTAGAGCACTGACATTTGAAGCTGTTACTTACGCAATGGCATGATGCCTTTCTCATGCACTTCCTTTTAACTAAATAAAATGTGGTCTTCCATGGCAAAAACGCAATGTCCAAATATAACATTTTAGAAAAACTGGTTAAGTTTATGCCTGTCATATGCTACATTTTTCACATTTTACAGAATACAATTGATGGCATTTAAAATAATATGTATTTCATGGATTTTTTCAAACTCATGACCCACTGGCAGCTGTGCCAATAAAATGTGTAAACACTCCTGTGCTCTTATGCTGAAGTACTTCTCTGGTGCTTTATAAAACCAGGAAAATAAAAAGCATCACATCAGACAAGTAGAGGTGTGAATTCAAGGGCCTGTGCCATGAAACTTGCTATTTTTAGTTGCACGTTGTTTTATGTCACCAGGCTTGGCCTGCCTTGAGAAGGTGCTGTATACTAATTACGGTCACGTTTAGGCATTTAGCAGAATATCTGTTTGGTGTTCTCAAGTTTTAGTCTATGGTGAGGTTAAAAGGGGTGTTCAGGGACAAAAAATACCCATGGCTGGGAAGTGACAGCGATTTAAAGAGTAAATGACACCTGGAGTCAATGTTGAACACCATCATACATTCACAAAAAGCCACAAGTTCCTGAATCATAAGTGCAATTATTTCACACACAGTATATACATTTCACAGAGAATGGTATCTAATAAGTGATCTTATACACATTGTATATTTTTATATTTTATTATGTTTATTATTCACCCACAATACATGTAAAGACATCCACACAGCTGACAGAAACCAGTACATTTTGCAGAATAATATACAGTATTTTAGGCTCTTTATAATATTTCAACTTCAGTCATGATGAAAGCACATGGACAGATAAAGGTTGTGAAAAACTATGTGCAAGTTGTGTTTGGTGTTTTAACACTTAAAAATGCAAGTTGTCATCATTTTGTCTCAGGTTTGTTTGGGCTGTGATTATGGCAAGAAGTATTGAAGGCTGTTCAGATGAACATTATATTTTCCTCACAAATAGTAATTCTTTCAGTCGATGTCTGTTGCCTTGTTGACACAATTCCAACATGAATGCTTGCACAAGTGAATGTGCCAATCTTGGGTGGCCACATTCGTCTCTGAATAGTACATTTTAATCATGATCATTTTGCAGGTTTTATATGAACAAAAAAGAAACTGTGAGTCCTTTGTTCATCAGCAGATGAGGTGCATGACCACAGGCAGAGAAGTACTAAGAGGGTGCTTATATTCAATATTTGATGGCCAATTAATACAAAAAGTGTGGAGGGACTGTCTTGAGCTGTGCAATTCTCAAATGAAAGGCACAAATGCAGAGCCTGTTAAAAACATGCATTTTTAATAAAGGCTTATTGCTTGGCCTCTGGTATTACTGCATGCTTGCAGCTTCTTCTTGATCCTCTCATCCAAACAAATTTTCACTCTGCTCTGCACTTTCCTGGGTCCTCCGCAATACACCTGCCAAGTGTGAAGTTGATCGGATAAATGGTTGTCAAAAAATCAAAGGTCATGCATACTTGTCTACATCAGTGAGCCAAAACATTAAAGCCACACACAGATGCCACAAATAATGTTGTGCAGGTCTGCTGTCAGACCTTACACCGCAAGTGAGCAGTCGGTTCTAGTAGTTGATGTGTTAGAGAAATGGGACCTGCGCGAGTTTGACTAGACATAGGCTGAGGATTAACTGGGCCTATTTCCACTTTTCATCAAAAATGATTGATCTTAGAAATAATCTCTGTATTAACAGGTAGTATATCCTGATGTAATTTTCAATAATACTGAGCAACTGGAAGAAATATCCAGAAAATGCATAGCACTTTGTAGAAATTTTCAGTCCATTTCAGTTTAAAAAGTCCTATGTCCATTTTGTCAAATCAGGGAGCAGGATATAGGGTCACATGATCAGGATGACAAGCTGAGCAAAGGCCTCATCACTCGACCATTTCAAACCAAAAACCCTCTAATATGCCAAAGGTTGTCAGATGATGAAATCTCGGATATTTTAGACAAGTAGGTACTATAGCACTTGTTTGAAGCATATATCTGTCTTAAAACCCTTGAGACAGATTGTTATCATCATTTTCTGCAATAGCACTCAAAGATGTTTGATTTAGAACTAGTTCATTCTTTGAGTTATGGTAGATGTTTTAAGCCTTGAACTCAAACAGGAGGCAGCTGCCCATTTTCTGTGAGTATTATTGTCAAGTACTCTGTTTTTCTGTCAAATTATGTCTTAGCTTTTGCCATGAACATAGGCACATATGTTTCAACCATTTCAGTTGAAATGGGCCCCAGCCTCTAGGGGGCCCCCAGCTGCCAGGCAAGAATTAACATCCTATACGTTGACTGTATGACAACATGCGGAGGCGCACAGCCAGTAAAGGCAAACCGGGAAAATATTTGAGTTCCCCCAAAAAGGCAAAGGTTTGGGATCCCTGATGGCCACTCAAATTGGCACATTTTGCAATGACTTCTAAAAACCCCATTAAGTCTTCTATGAAGGCATTGTAGCGCACTCCCGGCCAATGCCTCCAAATCCTCATAGACGGGGCCCCTTCTCTGTGTTGCAGCGAATGCGCAGAATATACGGCTTGTGGCGGTCATAGTTACGGGCTTTCTCCGTCAAATTATGATAGTTGCATGGACACTGAGCGAGGAAGAGAAGTGTAGCAATTATTCATTGTCTACAAATGATGGCAGCAAAAGAGCAAGGGTAGCTGATGCTCCAGGAATTTCAGAAATACAGTCCTTACTTCAGTCCAAGGTGCTAAGTTAGCAACATTGGCTGATCAGTTGGCACGTGAACAAATAAAAAAGTAATTTGCTTGCTGCATTCCGGGGGTATTTAATATTGTATATACCAGTGAGCAGTGATATGTACATTTAATTGTTTGCATTTTTTACACATTAAATTATCCACGAACATTATGGAAATGTCATTCGGGCCAGGCTACGGTCTGGTTGCTTCTGGAACAGACCCAGTGAAAATAGTTTCTGATTGGTAAAATGTGATGATTATTTGCAAAATTGAAGTTGCAACGTAAAAGAACTCCTCTGCTTTCCTTTTACTGGTGTTCGATGTGTTCTTGACGGAAATTAGGCACCTTGAGAACGAACATATGCTTCCAAATTCCAAGAAGTTATGGCTCTTAGGTCACTTCTGGCTACTCTACACCCAAGGAGTTTCGGGACATAACCCAACCAAAATCAACGATAGGTGATTTTTCTGGGACAAGTCAGAGTTCAAGCATCTCCTCACAGAAACAGCGGGCAAAAAATGACCGGTGCGGACCTGTTCAATTTTCGCCTATCTGTCATCAATGCATAACATTAACGTTACATACTGTGCTGTGTTTTAATATAACGTTAGCTACATGTACTTTGTGCGAAAAAAAAATGCTCCTTAATTCCCATGGCATCGCAATTGAATGAAAACATTAAAACGGTGAACAAGCTTGTAGTGTCGTGGTCAACCAAGACGCGGCAATGAACGAGAGAGACCGTAGTAGCTAACGTCTGGCCGCAGCCTGCTTTAACGATGTGCTGCATACTATGCCAGTCTCCTCTAGGCGGCATGCCCTTACATACTGTACAGGCGCCCTTTAGGGGCAGTAGTAGTAAGAACATCCTTATACAGGACACAAAGCTGAAAACGTATTGGTTTTATACAGGGTAGAGTGGGGTAAGACACCCCCGAAGGTAAGATGCCCTTTGCTTATAATTCAATCTCAGCTTAGCCCAGTATCTGGCTCTTGACTTAGACAAATGCACTTCCACCTGGAGGGAAATCCTGAGCAACAAATGAGTCAACAGAGCAAGTGATAAGTGAGTACTCAAAGTGGTATGGAATCAGTTGACACCAGATGCGGGAAAAGGGAATGAGGATTTTAATAAACCAAAACAAAACAGGCACGAGGGCCAACAAAAAACTTGGCCCAAAGGGTTGCAAAAACAAACTAAGGCAAGCTACACAGAGCTATAAACAATAAATGCAAAAAGGCAAAAAACAAAAAGGCACTGGAAACTCCAGGCAAGAAGATCAAGAAAAATAAATAACAAGACTATATATATATATACACACACACAAAACAAGAGGCTAGGACAAGACTTGAAACTAGAAATGCTAGGGAACTTTGACAACAAGAACTTGGCTAAACTTGAACATGCAACGAGACGCGAGACACTGTCTGCCAGCCAACTTCCACCGCATCCAGATAAAGGCTTGGAAATCATGACATGAGGGGTAACACCTGGAGAGAGAGAAACAAGAGGCATGGCAAGATCAAGACATGGACAGAGATTGGATGACATGACCTGCTCATTAAGAGAATGAGCCTGCTCAGCTTAAGTACCAATTAAGTATGCAGTTTGGAAGCAAGCATGAATGTTCAGAACAGAAAAGCACAGCAAGATCTTGAAATCGCAAAGCAGGAATCATGACAATAAACTCCCTGTCTAAATTAGTAATATTAGTAATGTGCCTATCTAAGTATTACACCACCCAGTGAGTGTTAGTAAATGTTAGTAACTTAAAAACAGTTAATTGCCAATTAAGCTTAGAGAGCCCCGAATCAGCACAGCACAGAAGGAAGAGGGAAATACCAAGGCCAACCCAGAGCTCTGAAATGTGCAACAACGAAGGCACGGGGCGGAACGCAGACAAGCGGTGGAGTGGCATAGCAGACCTGGCAAAAACAAAAACATGGAAAAGTAAAAACATGGACATGGAATGTGAAATCCTGAAACAAGAAACTGTTAAAACTATGACATGAACATGAACTATGAACTATGGAATCTTGGAACATGAAACTGTTAAAACCATGAATAATACTGTTCTGGCCAAAGGCCAGAACCCCGGAACACAACACAAAGTATTTGTGTTTTCACTGTCTTTTTTGAAAAAAATTACCAAATGAATAATTTTGCCACAAGTACTTGAATGCTCCAGGAGTCTGCAGAACATGTTAGTGTAACTCTCTGATGCCTTCTCTTTGTATAAAAGGAGGTCCTGTGTGATGATCCTGTTCTTCCTGAGCATGTTTTTGTTTTTGCCTGACTCTTATGTTTGATTACGAATTCTGCTTTGTCTGACCATGCTCTGTGTTTTGTATTGTGATTTGGATTCCATGCCATGTTTTGTTTTTGCCTTGTCTTTGTCTGTCTTCCATATTCCACTACTGCAGTTATATTCCGGTCCATGTTTTGTGTCATACCATGCATTGCACTTTGTCTCCCCCTGTCTGGTCTTTTGTCATGTGATGGCTCACTGCCCCAGTATTGTGTGCCACACTTTCAGGTAATTTCATGGTTTCTGGGATTTCAACCATTCCTTCTGATCTCGTTTACTTCCTTCACCCTGCTTTTCTATATTACCGTATTGATCCGAATATAAGACGATATTTTTTTCCTTGAAAAATGCCTGAAAATGACACCTCGTCTTATATTCGGGGTCTAAGGAGTTACCCATGTAAAACAATATGTGGTGCCATAAGAGCGCTTTTCTCTCTGTCAGTGTTTAGAGCAGTGTGACCCTAGCGTGATCGTGTAAACAAGTCGGCTGGAGTGCGTGTGTTAGCTTACATTTGCATGAGCTACTTAATGACAGAAAGATGCAACCAAGGCACGAAGATCCACTTGAAAAAAGTGCTTCCAAAATCAGTAAGGTGAATAAAAATTAGAGGAGAAGTTATGATGTGAAATTTAAACTTACGGTTGTAAACGAAGCTGGGAGAACGAACAACGTGAGGGCAGGAAAAAGATGTATGACAGAGTGCAACGTTATTATCGTAATTGGCAACCGAAAAATTAAGCAAACGTTTCCAGATGAATGATTGTCGTCTTACCTAATCGGGGAGAACAAGCAGCACCTGTTAAGTGCGGAGCGCTCTCGGAGTGAACATTTTGTTAATCATGAAAATGACTGCGAACAGGTCAAGACTAATAATTCTTTAAAACAGATCCACCCCAATTCTGTTTTACGGAATTTACCCCATGACTTCATCGCTGTTAGATCGCATGAGAAACCCTGTCTTCAGTTGCCTATTACGATAATTGGAAAACGCGTCAATAAAGAAAAATAATTGAGAACTAGCCAGGACTATCCTAATTGTCATAAAGGGACGTGTCTGTGCCACCCCAATTCCCGGTTCTAGCTTCGCCCCTGTACAAAACCTCCGTTTAAAACAATTATTAGTCCTGACCTGTTCTCACTCATTTTCATAATTAACAGAAGGTTCCCTCCGAGAGCACTCCACAGTTAACAGGTGTTCCTTGTTCTTGTTGTTGTGGGACAACAATCATTCATCTGGACGCGTATTTGCTGTATTTAAATCAACGTCATTCAGAATGAATTTGGAAAAAAACTGTTCATAGTGTTTTTGGATGTTAATGCTCTTACATTTTGCAGACTTTTCTGACAGTGTTTGTCAAGCGAATGAGCGCCGTTTATTGCACAAGTTAGGCCAGTAGGCCTAAGCCCGTTTTATTGCACTGTTTTCATGGCATATAACCGTGAAGTGCATTCTGCGCTTTTCCTATTTGCAGGGCTATGGATGATTTTATGATTTTCTCCCCCATGATAAACACCAAAGATGTTGAAATGTGCGAGAAAAACAATGAAATGTTTTTTGAAATTTTGTTCAAATAAAAAGTATTTTTCCAAATAAGGGTCTTGAAAAGAGGAGTCGTCTTATATTCAGGGTCGTCTTATATTCGGGTCAATACGGTACCAACAATACTAACAGTTTGTTGTTTTAGTTATTCTTACTAACCAAGAGTAACATTGTTTATAGTATTAACTAACAAGAACTAGGGATTGTACAGCTGCACATTATTAATTGACTAACAAGCTCTCAGCACTCGCTCTGCTCTTGTCTCCGCCCCTTGCCTTAACTCAATTTACTTTTCTGTGCTTTAAGCAGATTTCCTGCTCCTGGCTCATCACTGTTCAGCCTCTCACTCTGTGTACGTTAGAACTCCCTAACCGTAGCCGTATGTTTGTTAGTAGGTTGTTTCTCTGATCCCTGTCTGCGTTTTGGCTTTTGCCCATTTCTTGTAATCAGGAACTTCCCCTTGTTCATTCCTTTGTAATTAGTCTGATCCAACTCACCTGCATCACAGCATGTGACTTCTCCTACGTGTATTTAAGCAGTCATTTCACTCACAGCTCTTGTCAGAACGTTTTCCCTATGCTGTGATTGTTGATGCCTTGTACTGTTAATGTTATACTTCTGACTGGAACGTCCCCTATTCTGATTTTGGCTTTTCCTTTGATACTTATCTGCCCGTGTACCATACCTGTTTTTCCTGACTCTGAGTTTTGTGTTTGCTGCCCTGTTAACGGTTTGGATCACGCCCACTGGATTTTGGCTTTGGTCACTCTGACAAACTCATGCCTGTGTACCGAACCTGTTTTGCCCGACTCTGATTTGTTTGCTGCCCTGTGTACAATTTGGATTACGTCTTTGGGATTCTGATTTTGGATTGCGGACTTTGTACTGTTTCCTTCTGCCCTGTGGGAGTTAACCCCCAACTTCAATAAAAGCCACTTTTGCTGAAACTTCCTGGTCTCGCATTTGGTTCCAGAACGGTACCTCACAGTCCTGTGTGGTGATAATAGGAGAAATTGGGGTTAATGAGCCATGACCAATGTGGTAGTGCTGGGGATAAGATGCCCTTTTTAGTTTAGGGTAAGATGCCCAACATCTTACCCCCACAGGAAGGCATCTTGCCCCATTTTGAGTCGTATTCATTCTGTTTTTTGAATTTTTTTCTCAAAATTATGTTCTCACCATAAGAAATATATATCAGACATGATGATTTTTATAAAGAACTTGGGAATGGAAAGTTAAGTGTATCCATGCATGTTAAAAGTGGGGCCATTTGGAGTTACTCAATAATGAATCATATACGTATACATCAATACCCATATGAACCTAAAAAGAAATGTATTGGGTGAAATGCATTAAGGTCACTCTTAATTTTAAAGACTTCTAATGGATACTCATATGCGTTCCATACTGCTAGATGTTTATCTAATGTGGTGTCTCATATTTTTTAGTAGTCCACAAGATATAACCATCTTTTCCTTGATGCATGTAATGCCAACAGTACCTTGCCATCACTTGTGCCCTAGTTTTTAGTCAGTTAATTAAAAGTTAGGTTTAGGAGCATGTACCCCTTTCTTTCCCCATTTTTTTTTAACAAGAAAATTTCTATAAAGATGTTGATCTTTTTCATGATGTGTACCTGCCAATTAAGACAGCTATAATACGATAATTACTCGTGAAATGCAGTGAAGCCAGTATGTATTAGGCTTTACAAGTTATTCTAGATAACATAAATCAGATGCCCATGGGGGGCATCTTGCCCCAGGGATTATGTAAGATTACCTTTTAAAAAAAAAAGTAATTAAACATTTTAAAATATTTCTATAGTGACTAAGTCATAAATCTTTCGAGGTGTGGTAGCCAAATTCACATACTATCCATTCAAGCAAAAAAGATTATTAATTCATGTTGCTTACCTTCAGTTATGAAAATTCCTGCTTAGGGGAGGCATCTTACCCCACTCTACCCTACATCTTCATGGCTCTGGCAAAGCCAGCCTCATTCTCTAACAAAGCAGAAGGATACTGCATCACCCAGTGTTGCATAATGTTTATAGCTATGCAAATTTGAATTCAGATCTGGCAATATGAGTCACCGAATGCTTCTGAACCTATAGTCTACTCAAGCGATATTAAATTATGTTGATGGGATTTTGAAGTTTGAATTACATCCAAATTTTACCGTATCATTATCCCAGCAGTTATGGTGTTGAGCTATCCCGTATCTCCGTCCCCTCATAAGAAAACAAAGAATAGGAGCTTTTCGCGCCATTTGTCTTTAAACCTTTGATCATTTTAGGTGGAAACTTTTTTACATTTCTAATTCAGTGACACATAAAGTATATGAAGATGTCAGCAGTTTGCAATGCAACTAGCTTGTTGGGGAGAGTTACACATTTCAGTTTTTGAGAAATTTATCACATTGACACATGCATATACTTTATTGCCAATATTTTAATAAATCATCACAAATAAACGCCAAGTTTCATCCAGAAATGTTGAAATTTCTCTGGATAGGCTAAGGCAGTGGTTCTCAAATTCGGTCCTGGCGCCCCCCTGTGTATGCTGGTTTTTGTTCCAGCCACAACTCCAATTCCAAGATTTTAATGAGCTGTTGATTTGTTTTAATTAGGCGCATTTATGCAAATATCCACATTGGCGTATATTGGCAGAGGGAAATAATTTAACCAAACATTTAATCAACATATATAATCAAAAGGTTCCTCATTGGTGAAACTCTTGACACATGGTTGCAAAACCCGACAATTTACTTGGCAAACAATGGAGTCACACCTGTTGTGTTTTCTGTTGATTTGATTTGGTTCAGGCAGGTTATTTGGGAAAAACTCATAACACCTGTATTCAGAAACCTAATTTGAGGCTTATTTATTTTCTCAGTCTAATTTGATCTGTTTAAAAATGTTTTCACCTGAAAATCCTAGCAATATTGAAAATTAAGCACAATGTGTTCAATGGTTTTTATTCTTCATAGCAGAAAGCATATGTCCATCCACATGTGACTTAAGATGGTAAATAACTACTCTAAACATGGAATGCTGCTAATTAAGACAAAGTAACAGCTTTTTAAAATCCTAGAATTGCAGTCGTGGCTGGAACAAAAACCAGCATACACAGGGGGGCGCCAGGACCGAATTTGAGAACCACTGGGCTAAGGGGTGAGCTGTCATTCAGCAAAATAATGAAGCTCTTACGTTTTATAGGGCCCCACATTTGCTTTTGAAACGGGCCCCCAGATGCTTAAGGTCGCTACCGACCATGAACATGTAATTTGCTGATTTGGGTAGAGTTACATTGTTGTGTTCTTTTTTAAAAACCACAAGGCTGGAAATAGAACTTTGCGGCTAAACATTAATGAAAATACAAGGAGCAATATAGGCGATAGAACAATATACCTGCAAAATGTATGACATTTTGAAAATCCCAAAGGTCTGTCACCATTTACTTTTTCCTAGATCCCCTATCTAATATATTTCTACCAAAGGTAGAACTTCATGATATTTTACCTTTCAGCCCCAATAACTCCCCTGAATATAAATATCTGAAAAGTATACTTGGAGTGAGAAATTATCATACAGCAAAATTTCACATCCCATTTTCTCAATTTTGTAAAAAGTGGATATAGGTCCAGTTAAGTCTCAGCTCACAATTTGGACCAAAACATTATGGGCAGATTAGTGGGACAGAGCATATCTGAAGTGACAAGACTTCTGGGGTGCTCCCAGTCAGCAGTGGTGACAACTTCCTGATGTGATCCTTTAGGAGGGACTAACCATGAATCTGAGACAGCATGCTGGGTGTCCAAGGCTCAAGGGCAACTGAGCTGTTCTGGCAGGGCAAAGGGGTCCTATGCAGTATTAGGTGGTGATTTTAATATTATAGCTGATTGGTGTACATACTGACAGAATGAGACTCCTTGTGTTTCAGTTCGACTGCACCTCGCATTCAATCAGGCGGCAAAAAATGCAAATAAGAGACGTGTGGTATTGGTCTGTAGTTTTTTTTTTTCTTTTATGTTTACACTAGTCATGTATAGTTTTGTTCAACACCCTCCTCCCGCTCAAAATCCGACTGCATGCGCAACACACACACGCGCGCGCGCGCTCACACACCCACACACGCACACAAACTCACATACTACAACACACGTGCGCGCACACGCAAACGCACGCTTTCTCTCTCACACACAAACACACACCCGTTCAAGTGATCTCCTCAAAGATTACTAGTGGATTTCTGCATATTGAACCACTACCTCTGGAACACGCACTTTTTTGTACCGCCATTTCCGCATGTGCACCTGAGCGACTAGTTCAGCATGGAATGACTTAATCTTACATGGGACAAAGCCCATTGCATGGGATCGAGACAATGGTGCCACCCTCCTGCTCAAAATTAAAAACTAAAATCAAAGTTTGCCGGCAGCAACCTGTCCCGCCATTCATTTTCTGCGAAGTTCCCATCGCTGGAGTGGCGATAGGGGGCTTTTATGACTTCATTCCACCAGAATCGCGAAGAAAAGTAATTTAGTTTGTCTCTCTGACTGCGGTTACACGACTCGCAGGTTCATGTCGGACACAGTTTGCACCGGCGAATGTCGGCGGGTTATCTTATTTTAAAAGTGGATTGGATCGTATATGAGACAGGTAAGTGCAAATATGTTGATGAAGAGAGCTTCTATGGTTACGTAAATGTCTTTGTTAGACTGCAAAGATACAATGCAATTGATCGTTTTTCTTTTTAATTTTACAAAATAAAAAGCCTAAAAACAAAATAGGCGCAGTCGTGCAAGAAATGTGACAAACAGATTTGTGGTTTGTTGACTAAATTAAAGTGGCGCGCCTTCACAGTTTTAGGCTACCAATTAAATGTTTGTTCCACTTATTTTGCATTTGCAAGGCGGTATTAGCTATTAGTTGATATTAAATGGCCCTATTTTAGTGCAATATTTTATCAACTAAATGTTGAAAAAAAGAACTGGTTTAGTAAATGTTTTTTTTTTTTTTTTTTTTTTTGTCAATTTCGGGGGAAGAATCCATTATTGGCTCCCTGAAAACTCAAGAGTTTGTTGTTTCGAGGAGACTTTTCTCATATGCCGTGCTTTAGTTATTGTTTTGCTGACTTTCTCTTCAGAGTTTTAAAGCTGACCTTCACGTGTTATCATTGTTTGGCAGGCTGTACAAACTGGGTTGAGTATAGCCTGCTGCCGAACGTCACCTGTCTACATATCTTAGAAAAATGAGTTTTAACTGACTGATGCGCGTTGGCTTTTCGGGATGAAAATGAAAAGCTGAACTCGATGTGGTCGCAAGAGTCTTCCAGGAATATGAAACGCTTAGTAAATGATGGAGGCTTGAAGAGCAAAAAAAGGAATTCTGCAATTTGCCTCCATTATCCCCTGCATCAGCGTCTACCACATGAGGTTGGCCACCTTATTAGGCCTACTAATTTCCTCTAAAATCAGCCATCATGCACATAACGTAACCACAATCTAAATAAATTTCATAAATGTGTGCATTGCTGTCTAAGTTCTATTTTTTTCAATTCATCATTGTAGTTATACCAGTTGAATTTATTCAATTATTTCTGCCTATTCTTACATTCACTCATTTTGAGTGTGCATATGTGTGTGAAAACTGTAAGAATTGTATACCTAGGCTACGTTTCCTTGTAAAATCAAAATTTAAATCAACAATTATGTCTTCTTGCTGAGCTAAATCGGTAGAATATTAATGTTTATTGATTCCTGCAATCACAAATCATTAACTATGATTGATTTGCTCATTGCTCTGTCAGCACCAGGCGAACTTCCAGTAAGGCCAGTAGCCTTAGTTTATTTATTTGGCCATTTTGATCTTAAATCAACCAGGCCGCATGCACAACTTGAATTAACTTTGATATGAAGGCAAGCTAACAAGGGCCAGGTTGGTTTATGCGGGCTCACTCAGGTTACTGTTGCGCATTTCAAAGCTGGAATTTTTACAAGTTGGCCTATTCACTTCTGGTTGTTCTCCGCTCGAATTGATGTAGAAGCAAGTGCAGTGCATCGAAAAATAAACTAAATAATAGTAAAACAATAGGCCGATTGCACGCCATGAAATGAGTTCAATTTATTTGACCAGATAGTAATTTAACAACGGTGTGGAGGCGATAGTGTGGAATTGGACGAACATTATCCTGGTTAAATCCAATCTCTTGTTGGACCCGTTTCTTGAATCTGCTTCGAAGACCAGCGATTGCTCCTGCATTGAAACTTGATGAGAATGATCGTCATGTGGGCCCACGAACAGCTCCTGCCCAATTGCAGGTCTTTGGTCGAAATTGCAGATACTCTTATTAAGCTTAAAGGCTATATTTTCAACGTCTGCGACAAACAGTACTGCGGCATCGTTCAAGTCCACGCAAACATAAAAAAAATCATTTTAATCTCATTGGGAGGAGACATCGACAGACAGGAATTTCGACAGTCATACCCGTGCATGCAGCCTATGCATGGATGTTACACAGCCTGTAGGCTATTCTAATTCGACAGTTTTATCAGTGTCATGATTTAACAGCTCCTGTTCTGTCCATGTCTATTTTGTGATTACAGCCGACAAAATGATTCAATATCGTTGATGGCTGCTTCTTTTATGTGATGGAAATTAGTTTCCTTCAGTTTATTTTTACAATAATCACGTGTAATCATAATTAACACTTTTGGGCTATCTTTAGGACCCAGCGGAGAACAGAAGTATTGCGCCCGAAGAGGGCTTGCAATCGTGGGTTATATTAGCTCACATTTGAGGACAGTTTATCCATCAGTAATGCTTGGTTGAAAAAAAAAGCTGCAACTTCCGTCCTCTCTGTTTTGTTGTATTTGTCCTGCAATTGTCCCAAAGAAAAATAAGCTGACCAGTGTGGGCGGAGATGGTGCGCTTGATACCTGAGAATTCGGGATTTTTGGGGCGATGTTTATCACATCATATGGACTCACCGAGTGCTCCGACTGCGAGATCATCCATGCAAGAATATTCAATAGAGTAAGACTGAGCGGAGGAAGTGACTATTGAGAACAGGAGATCTTATTTTCGGCAGTGGAGTAAACTGAAGTGAGTTATGCTCTCTTCTCTATTTGATAGGCTCCGTGTTCCTAATAATTATTGGCGGAGACTGTGACTTAAGGTGAAAAAAATAAGACACAAGTTAAAGTTTACTGATGACCATTTGAGAAGAGAAATGGACAGTGCTATTAAGAGCGCCAAGGATAAGAAGTGGTGAGTGTTTCTTACAATTTGCGCATGGATGTCATTGTAAACCCCTTTATTGTCCGTTACTATGCTTGTTTATTGATTACGCTGCTCTCAAGTAAATTCTGGAATTTTTTTTTTTTTTTTTTTGCATACGTTGCTTTTGCTTGCAAATGGGGTATGGTGCGGGTATTTTTGTGAAGATAGACACGGGTCGAACAGCTCAATGAATTACGCCTTACTCTGGTCATTTACACTTTTTTGTGAAGTGCTCCATCCCCGAGTTTGTCAAATTGAGATTAGCACGTGTATTTTACAGCATTCAGGGTTTCTGAACTTGTTGAGCGCACAGAAAACCGTCTCTGTACGCCGCGGATATCTAGGTCTGGGGAAGATGAAGTGTATAGCTACTTTGTCACATGCAAATATCGGACACATTGTTTACTTGAATTTGAATGGACTAGAAGGCATACGAGGAAACGGTAACTTAGATAAGAAATGCAACGTTATTAGCCATTATTACTATTATTATTATTATCATCATCAACCCCACCATTAGGGTGGTATTGCCAATGAACCCTATTATAAATCACCATACTCATTACTGTCTACATCACCATTATCACCACCGCCACCATCATCGTCAACGTCATCGTAATCATTTTCCCAAATCTCATCACATTTGGTGACGTTACCTTCAGGCTATGTCTTTGATGATCTTTTTTTGCAACTCCTTTCGTTCTCGCTGTCTATCCGGGAAAAGTGAAACCGTGTAACTTTTGGAAGGATTATAGCCTTACTACGTCTTGTATCTGGACTCAATTTATGAAAGTATTTTCGATTTCATTAATGGAAGAGTTTTAATTGCAGAGTGCCGTAAGCACATCAACTGGGGTACAGCAGGTTGCGGAAATGTTATCGCCCTCTGGTGGGGGTATTAAAATATTTTATGGGTTTGCTCCCTCCTTGACACGCTTCTCTGAACCATCGATTTTTCTCGCCGATATTTGAGGACTAGAATAATGTTCTACAAGTAACTTATTGGCAAGCGTAATGTGCAATGAATGGCAATGATGCGGTTTGGTTCATGTGCGATTACCTGGGCACTGAAACCTCATTCTGAATCGCAAGCCCGACCTGTCGGTGAATCAGAAATAGTTTGTCAGATGTGCTGAGCTAATTCCGTAACTTTATAATATTCCCGCGTATTTTCCTCATGCAGAGGAACTTCACGTATTTTATGCTGTTCTACGTATATTATGTAGCACACTAAAGAATGTATCAGGTCATTTGATATAGCTAATATATACAGATATACCTGAATGAATACAGACAATATTGACTTGACTCTCTCCCAGTGAATTCATGCTTTGAATGAATTTGGAAGGTTAATTACGCCGCTATAAATAACTAATAATACTTGTGTCGGAGGTTGAAGGTCTAATCTACCTCACTCACTGAATGAAGCCAAAGAGAATGCAAACATTTTCCCAATTGAATTCCATACTTTTTACTCCTATTATTTATTTAGTCTAGCCTAATGGAGTTTTAATTATTTGACTATCCACTGTGCCGAAGGTCTATTTTAAATATTTTTACTGTTTGCATTGGCTTGCATAAAAATGTGAAAGTGATTAATTCTTAATTTCAGAGATACATGCTTGGCAGCTGAAATTCCAGAACACTGATGGGAATAAATGTCAGAAAAAATGAAAGAATGAAGTCTCGAGCATATGTTTTGTATTAATGCCAAATTCATATCTTGTGTCAGTATGGAATTGTAGACAGTTTAATTTTTTGTACTTGAGACAACCTGTGCTAACAGTGAATTTGCTGTTCCACTTTGGGGGTATGTTCTGAAATGTGATCTTTCAACAGAACATGGCCAAGTCATTGAGAAAATTGACCCTTTTCCCCCAAATTCACTTCTTTTTACATTATACTTGTCATTCTTCATCTTTCTTTTATCATTCCTAACTATTTTACATTACCTTCTTCCTTGAGAATCATTTATCATTAAAATTGCAAATTTGGTCGGGGATACAGACCAACCTCACTCTGTACTGTTCATGTTTCTGCCAAACAATTCATAGCATACTACATTCAGTACATTGTATATGTGTGTGTGTGTGTGTGTGTGTGTGTGTTCGTTCAAGTGTGCATGTGATAGAGTAGTTTTACTGTGTGTTACATTATTTTCAAAGTAAAGACCCTCAGATGAATATAAACACACATACACACATGCACACGAATGCGTGCAAGCATACACACACACACACACACACGCACACATTCATGTGCTCAGTAAATCTGACTGCATGACTTCGCCAAAAATGCTGGCTAGTTTATACATACACAGTGATGCGCAATCATTCATCCATTATTAAAAACATTTCTCCTCATCAGGGGCGGGGTTAACTCTATTATCTGAAGCCTAGTAGCTTATTTCACCAATGTGACATGGTTGCTGAGCAAATTACCTATGTCAATATATGGTACAACTTGAAAAAATGCCATGAAGACAATGCCCAAACTGCCTGTTTTGCTATTGATGGCTATCAATGTTACCCTTACATAGGTCTATAGGTAAAATATGAAATGACACTCTACTCTCTCCTCTTTTCAGTTCAGAAATATTATTCAACATTTATGACCCCAGACATTATTACCAGACAAAATTTTTTTAAATAAAAATGGCTTGTTCTTTTTTTTCATTTGAAGATGAAAACTAAGAAACCCTTTTCCCTTCAGATTATTCTTACTGTGACTGCATACATAGGGTGTTGACCGTGAGCATGAACTCACACAAAATATGAGTTTAACTTCTGAGTTAGTTACCTCTGGTGGTGGAGTAATGTGCAGTGTGACAACTTACCCATGGGACAACGTCACACCTTCTTCCCTGTATACAACAGAATACAAGTAGGCATAGTGCAGTTGCATCCTTAAACCTAACTGATCTGTAGATGGCTCATGGCCAACTATATACCATCAGAAAAACCTTTGTTTTGAAATATGGGTTCTTCTCTTCCATCCAAGGGAGAACCCTATTTAGTGCTATCTAGACCTTACTTTGATTAGTGTGAAGAAAAAAATCCCAGAAAAAAAAATGTAAATATAAAAACAAAGAACACCATCAGATATGCTAACTCTGTAATAGAGCTCATTTTGGAACTATACTTTGTCTGTGTAGGAATGAGACAGCAAAAAATAATTTCATTCGGAATGCTCTGTTCTTTTCATAATGAAGACGCACTGTAAGTCTGAAAAAAAGGATGCTTGTGAGATCCAGTGCATACTTGCAGAATTGGTTGTTATATTGATGTCAGATAGGTCCTTGACCAAATGTCCCCTGATTATTTTTTATCTTCACAACATTGTGGGTACTAAAGTAAGTTTTTTTTGGGGGTATAATTTGTTCCTCGGCTTTTCTCAATTGCTTAGAAGTTTGCAGCTTTGCTGACCCCATCCAAGAAGCAATATAAATAGGTTTGAATGCTCCAACAGAAGCTTTGCAATGACATAGTCTTGCAGGAAAGATTATTCTAATAATATGTCTAGCACTCCCATATGGTGAGAAAATGTCTGTACAAAGCAGGGAACAGTGTTTTGGTGAGAAAAGAGCTCCCTTTCTGCACAACTTTGCTTTATGATTCATTTGTGGTGTAACTAACTTACTTAATTATTGATTTGTACATAATTTATTTGTGTTTAAGTTTCTGTCCATGTTTATAATTTACTTACTTGCTTAAGTTGCATAATTTACTTGATTTGCCAGACCCTGCCATCACTGATTGATAATAACGCAATGCTTCCCTTTTGGACGATGGCTATTTAGCGAATGAGGCTTTCAGGGGATGAACGACAATAATCTTTGAGGAACTGCTGTCTTCCGCTCAATGGAGCATTGATATGGATAAACAATTTCCTTGTTTATTAACAGATTCATTGGCGCCATCTGTAATAAATACTCATTGGATGTAAGTGCTTGTTCAGCAAGTAAACAACACAGTAGGCTCTTATGGGAGAATTAGTTCAGTATGGGTGTCCTCCTTTGAAGCTACAGTACATTTTGTAGCATGCTTAGAGATGAATTTCCATTTGTGCTAGTTATTAATGATTTATCCCTTCATGGAAGATTGATAAATTTCTGCAGTATTCCAGCACATGACACCCCAGCATTTCTGTGAGTTTTCAGTAATGAAGTGTTTGTATGTGCACGGCGTGCGGGCGCGTGTGTGTTTGCGTGTCTAACTGTCTGTGTCCAAGTGTGTTTGTATGTATTTATGTGTGGATTCTGAGGCCAGAGAGGACGTACTGTTCATCTGCTCCCTGCTGTCGGTGCTTATATGGATGGAGGCAGGGTGGAGAGAGAGTCACTGAGACAGAGACCTTATTGTAGCGCAATGCCTGAGTGGCCCTGCAGAGAGAAATAATGAGAGAATGAGGGGAGCACAGGGAGGAACAGAAAACTTTAGCATCACAGTTAGGAAGTAATTTGTGACCTCACTAAAGAGTGAAGAGTGAGAAACCCCCAAATCTTTACAGAGGTGGTGGTAATAGTGATGTAAATTAATAATGCGCTGTTTACTGAATCAAAGTGAGTGACAGTTGAAGCCGTGCGTGATGGCCTGCCATGTTTCAAGCGACCAGCCGCGCTCCAAAATGCAAGTGTGTGCAGGGGAGCGTTTCACCGACAACGAAAACGGAAAGAAGCCTGGCTCTGCACTGCTTCTTTTCCTTGGCCGCGCAGCACCGTGAAACATTTATGTCTCGGGTCACGAACCGGGGCCTCTCATTTCTCAGTGATGGACCGCTAGCCTGAAAGTGCACTCCTGTACGTACAGGTCATGTCTTGGAGCAACTAGGGCGCAGCATGGGGACACTGGGCTTATCCATTATAACGAGGCGAAACAAGGCAGAGTTCTGTGTAGCGCTTTTTTTTTTTTTTTTTGCATTGACAATTTAATTCATGACCCGGCTCCACCTTAAAGAGAAGCAAAAAATAATCTGCTTTTAATTCCGCAATAGCTTAAAATCATAAAAAGCACAAATTATGAGTATTATCAGGTGTCATTCTTAAAAATACAAGGCATTCTCAGTTATTTCCTGGTCTCTTGTTATTTGTGATTTTAAAAATTTTTTTCCCTCATTCTAGGCTTGAATTGCGCAGATACAGTACATACTGCAGGAATACTGAAGGAACACAAAAGGATGAGAGACCCAGTCTAAAAAATATATCACTGGGCCAGTCCTTTCACGGTCACAAAGAAACCCCACTATGGGACTGCTGAATAATGAGAGATTCGGCTTATCTGAATCGTAGTCTGCGATAACAGCCCTGCCTGTGATCTTTAATACACTCAGGCACTTATCGCCTCTTGTAATCTGTCTCAGCTCATTCTGCTTATCTCTCGCTTCTCAGATCAGTTCCTGCCACACTGACATTTCAATACATTAGAACATTTATATTACGCCTCTGAAGTAATGGAGAGCTGTTAATCAGATGTTGTAACCCACCCAAAGAACAATGGAATACGCTTCAATTCTCACGTCTGAAATCTTCATTGAGGACATGCCAGCCCTTAGAAAAGGGTTGTTGTGATCCCATGTCTATCTTCGTTTACTTATTGCCTGGACAGTAATTCAGTTCTGGCCTGTAGCTCTAGATAATTTGGATGAAGACAGAACAAGTGAACAGCGTTTTTAGATCTCCAGATTTAATCTGCAATTCACAGGCATGTTGAAGAGTCTTGCGCATTGCATTCCTAGTGCATTTGTTACAAGGAAGCCGAAGGCGAAGATGAACGACCCTTCCCAACAGATATTTGGAGTCAAAACGCATTCTCAATCCGCTCAGCCCAAAATGTCTGGAGTTAGAAGGAATTTCATTAAGGCTTATGAAATATGCAGTGCATACCGTATGTTTCCTATAAATAGCTGCAATGTGCCAGCCTTCCCAACCATTCTCTAGTATCAGCGCACTTAGAAATATTTTGGTGAAATAAAAATACTTTATTTCTACTGGGCTTTCACCTTCAGGAAGTTTGGATTATTATTATTATTATTTGCAATACGAGTTGCTTCGAAACACAGGCAGTGTTTCTTTTCTGCGTCTTTATAAATGAAATTTTGTTCTCTTGTGGGCTCAAGGAGTTAATTAAAAAGCAGTTTCACTACTTATTTGTGTTGTACCGATATACAGCTGGAAAATTTGCTTTTATAGTACAAAGTCAGTGAAAATTGGCATGTTTGCTTGATACAACCATTAAATATCTTAATCTGAATTATTTTGATTAGTGCACTTAATATGGTAGTGAATAATTCTGAAGCTCAGAGAAGAGGACATAAAATCTCTTTATTCATACCTCTGAATTATGTAAAATTCATTGTATTTAGTTAAAAGGAATTTGTGGTTACCGCCCAGCAAGATGTGTTGGACAAATGTGGGGCAAGGCCCTCACTTGCACATGCAAAGTGCTTAAAATTGACAGAAGAATGCATTTGCTATTGATGTTTAGCAATTAGATTGATAGGGAATGGAGTGAGACTGCAGTGAGCGAGGGATAATGTAGCATGACGTTATGTTCATCACTACAGAATGTAGTATGACATGATAGCTGTTAATACAGAATAGTTGTCCTGTGCAGCCGGTTGTTTTGTGGAAGCTACTTGTCTGCTTCTGAACGTCATGTCTTTCCTTACTTGCTGCCTCCTCCTCCTCCTGACAGCATATTGCTGATGGGTGAGTGATGATCCAGAGGAAGTGAACCTGAGAGAACAGGAGCTCATCGCTCAGGCAAAAGGAGGGCCATTATTCAGTGTGAACAAGACTGTTCCTGAAGACTCCTCTATCCCGTAAAATCCACCACCCCAGCTTGTACCTGGCTGGCAGGCTACGAGAAGGAGCTGCAAGACAGAGGAGAAAACCAGACGGGTCAAACCAGGCTGCACCACGCTGGCATGCTGACCTCCTCCCATAGTCCTCAGCTCAGACCTGGCTGGATTATGGCGTAATAAAGATCAACCCTTTCGCTGTTGTCTGGAGAAGTAGAGAAGCACAGCTGTTGAGGAGGGACGGGAAGGGGGAAAGGGGCAGCGATGCGCTGGTTGCCGCTGCTGACGTTGCAGGCGATTTTGGCTGGCCTGTGCCTGGCCACGCAGCACTATCCTTCTGTCTGGGGCCACTACGACGTCTGCAAATCACAGATCTACACCGACGAGGGCCTAACCTGGGATTACATGGCCTGCCAGCCCGAAGCCACTGATATGACAAAATTTTTGAGAGTAGCACTCGACCCTCCCAACATTACTTGCGGTGACCCACCGGAGACATACTGTGCTTTGGTGAGTTTGAGCCATTTGTCTTGCTTCCATGGTATACAAATGATTTTTACAAAATATGTTTTTAAATATAGAGTTTGGTGCATGGATATTTAAATTACTTTTTAGCAGACATACAATCAGGTCAGGCAGATAACCATGCTGTAAATTATTTCTTTATGCTGAATGTACAGTAAGGTTAAAATAATGGGTCAGATTTAAAATGCATTTTTTAAGGAATTGTTCAAATTAGTTGAAATCTTCAGTTGGGAGCAGGGATGATTACACACTAAACAAAATTAAGAAAAATCAGAAACCAAGTACAATGCAAGTATTTTTTCGTGCAGTAATAATATTGGATCATTTCAATGAAAATAAGCAAACAGATGATAAGATATAGAAAAAAATAAAAATAATATCTTTGAAAGAAATAGTTACTATCTAGTGTGGACACCCTTTGCTTTGATTACAGCGTTTAATCTTTCAGGGAAGGTTTTCACATTTCTTTAATTTCCTCACTTGCTAAACCATTCTATATGTTTTGAAGTTAATTTCAAAGAGATTCTTTTGATATTACAACAGATTTGCTCAATAAATTATGGTATGGACTTTGAACAGGCCAAGTCATAACTTGTATGTCGCCAGATGTTTCTTTCTGAATGTGATCATTCTTTCACAAGAAGTGTGATTAGGATCATTATCTTGTTGAAAATAAAATCCCTTGACCTATCAGTCTCTGCCCAGATGGCTATCCATGCCTCACAAGGATGCTGTGATACTTCTTTAGATCCATGATTCTGTCAATTTTTATGAGATTTATGCCTCTAGAGCAGACTAAACCCCAAAACATAATATTACCACTTCCATGTTTTACTGAAAAGGTTAAAGAGTCATTTTTGAAATGGTCTCCAGCTCTACATTGCACGTAAATTCTGTGTCTGGGTGAGAGAATTTCAAATTTTGATTCATTGGTCGAATGGACTTGTTCCCAGTCAACTGATGTCCACTTGTTGAATTTCTTAGCAATGCGGCCAGCCAGACCGTTTTCACTCTGGCGCTTGGAAGTAGTAGATCTTGATACTTGATACTTTCATCTCTTCACTTCTGGCACTATTAATATCATCGCGGAGTTGTTATGCTGTCAACTGCCAATTTTTATTTTTTACTTTTATACACAAATAACGAACATCAGAGGCTCTTAACTTCCATTTGCCACCTCTATTGCCACTATTTTTCAGCGAACCAGTCTCTTTGTAATGCTTGATGGTGTTTCTTACAGTGCCTTGGCCACATTCATCATCTTAAACATCTTGTCAGGCTGCATGTGGCTATGAACAATCTCCTAGAGCTCCTCCTGCCATGCTATCATGTTTAACACTGTGACACTGCTCAAAGTTCATGTCACCTTGTATACTGGAACAACTGACCGTCAGAGGTAATTTTGATGAATATTGTTTCCTCAAACCAGTTTAGACATTTTTTATTGCATCAATAATCATGGAATGAGCCTTCAAACATGCATTCAGCCTTTGTAAGAGTCATAAAAATAAAATTTGACACCTTTCAATTGTTTGAAAAAATTGATGTTTTCAGTGTTTTTGTTTATTACCCATATTTTTGCTTCAGTATATTTGTGGGAATTATTTATTTATTTATTTATTTTTGTGATTGCCGACGATTGTATATTTAATACAGTTTCACCAAAAAAAAAATTGAGAAATAATATATCAGGACCACCTTTATATGAACGTGGTGGTGTACAATCATCAGTGCACACTATGTATTCTGACGAGAGAAGGCCTGTTAAATGTTGACATTCTCATTACAGCTTGGTAAGCATATGATAAGTCACATAAGTGTGTTGTGATAAGGGTCAACAGTTCCTTTACCACTTGAAATCAGATTTTACTTTCTAGCAAAATGGTGAACATTGGAGAGTGAATCCCAGAATGCACTTGGAATGTGTTTTAAAACAGAAAGTCAATGGCTTTGTGCCAGAGAACCATTATGTCTCACTAAAAATTCTTGCTGGTTTCCTTTTTCATACAACCGTCCAGGTTCCTTTTTAATGAGAAAATGTTTCCATACCTCAAGTTTTCTCAGTCCATAAGCACATTTGCAGTAAAATGCACTGTCCTTGAGTGAAATATTTACAGGTCTTTAGACAATGTGACACTGGATTTAAATCTGAAGGCAGTCAGAAAGCGCAGACTCAGATCTTTTTTTTCACTTAATTTCTGAGAGTGATAAATAAGAGTGAAATATAAAATGGCATTGTTTTTGGGCTGTGATCAGCACATTGTTCAAATTGTATGGTGACATTCGTAAGTATTCAGGCATTTTTGTTGCGCTTTTTGAAACCATGTGAGGTGACTATTGCCTTGTGACATGGATCATTATCATGCTGATATTAGACAATGGAAGATGAGTAAGTTATAGCTATAAAGTCATGTCACAGGCTGCATACTCAGATTGGCTGTTGCATCCAAATGATGATAGACTGGTATTAAAACTCCAGAAGCGTACTAAGAAAACTTTTTCGACTCCATTTCACCACTATTACCACCACAACCTGCCTGAACTGTTGACACAAGGTAGGTTGGGTCAATGGAATCATCCTTTTAATGACAAATTTTACCTGTACCATTTGCGTGTTGCCGCAAAAATCGAGACACTTTTGACCAGGCTTTATTCTTCAGATCTGCAATTGTCCAGTCTTGTTAATCCTGTGCCCACTGCAGCCTCAGTATTCAGGTAATGGCAATCAAGTAGGGGACATAGTCTTCTGCTTTTGTAGCCCTTGTGTGTAAAGGTAGGACATGGATTCTGGGATGCTTTTGTGCTTACTGTAATTATAAAGAGTGTTTATCTGAGTTTCTGTAGATTTTTTGTCAGCTTACTGTAGCTAGAATAGTATTTACAGATTGATTTTTATGAAAGTAAATTGTTGTTTTCCATCACAATGATTAAGCAGAAAAACAAAAAAATTGACATTGATTGAGTCATCATGCAGACTGCCATTTTGTGTGTTGTAACACAACTTGGTAAGTTTCAGTTGACTCTTCCACAAGAAAAGAGACGCTCGTCATTTCAATTAAGACCTCAGCGCTTGTTCCATTTCCCCGGATGGTAATATGCATCTATCTTAACTCATGTTTTTTCTAAAATAATCCAGTGTAAGGCAGAATTAATGTGCCATACCCATGTAGGCTGAGTCCTTTAGGAGAAAAGACGGAGAGGGCCTCACCACTCTGTGAGAGACTGCATGGGAAAATTATTCAACAATTTAAGAGAAACATTTCTCAGAGTAAAATTGCAAAGAATTTGGGGATTTCTGCATGTTCAGTACAAAATAGAATTAAAAGATTATAGAATTCAGAGAAATTTTTTTATGCCATGGAGACGGCCTAAAAACTGTATTGAATGGCCATGATCTTATGATTTGAGGCAGAGGGCCTGTACGAAGCAAAAAACAATTAAATTTGCTCACTAGATTGTGCGGGGCATTAATTCATTGGTAAAAACAACAAAAATATTAAACTGCCTTGAAATGATAAATGGAGATGTATGTTTACTTCAAGAAACAATACTATCAGCTGCAGAACACCGCAAACTAAAAACTAATGAATTCAATCGATTATTTTTTGCCTCTTGTAACTCAAAAAAAAAGGTGCCTCAATTCTAATCAGTAAAATTGTACAATTAGACATGAACGCACCACAGTCAACCCAGAAGGAAGATATATTATTATCAGCTCAAGGAGTAATTAAAACATAACAGTAGCAACTATCAATGGTTATAATATGGACAACACCAGATTTTTTCTCAACTTTTTTGCTCCACTGCAGGACTTCTCAACATCATTTTTTTTATCATTGGAGCAGGTTTTTCGTGTCATTAATCCAACACAGGACAGTTCCACGATCATAAAATAGCACATGGCAGATCTGTATGTTGGCAATTATTGGAGACTAAAAATAATTTACCTAACTCTCCGTCATACAACAATCCTTCTCACAAATGGATTAATTCTTTTTGTGTAATGAAATGATAAAAGATATCACAAACGACACAATACATACAATTGTTATTCCTGACTTCTCCTCAATCAGTTTCATTCTCGTCACAAAATCAAAAAACACAAAAACATTTGCAAACTGGTACTTTTACCCCTCTGTGCAGATAAAGACACCGGCAGACATAGAGCTGCTCTATTTATGCACACAATTACACTATTCAAACAATAGATGGCAGACCCGAAGCGGTTATTGAATATTCACAAGGAAGCCTTACCTGTTACAAATGTAGAATACGGCCAAGTTTAGCTCCATCACTGTTTCCCAGGAATTGTGTGAATTTAACTCCTCAGCCAAGCTGATGAAAACTGGTTTTAAAGTGAAGATTTAAAGAAATTTGTGGAAAAGATATATTCAATACAAATATTAACCTTAAGCCCGAACGCCCCCAGTACCGCGGGCAAGGAATTTGCATAATAAATACAGCACGTTTCCTAATAGCAACCTCGTCATGCGGCATATCCTCTTAAAGCGAAGAAACTCGGCGAAAAGTTTCTGTTTATACCTAAACTGAACACAATTCCAAGTACCAAGCAAGTGAATGAGCATCGGGCAAAACATTAAATAAAATAAGAACAGTGCTCTATCGCAAGTATTTCCACTGAATTAGCCAGTGAGCAGGCTCTCTTGTTTGCAATGGGAGGTGCGAGTTGAGGGGCGGCGAGAGGATCGGGGAGAGGGAGGGAAAAGACAGCCTGCAAGAAAGCCTGGGATTTTTGTATTTCCCGTGTTTGTTAATGAGCGCAGCATTCTGATTGGTCAAATTTGACAGTTGAACACTTGTAGGGCCGGCGTTCTGTCAAACTTTGCTACTTATGAAAATATGCTACCTTGCGGTTCTGTGCTTTCCCACGCCTAAAATCTCGGGCTGTTTCTTCACTCATATCTAAAGTATCTTCAAAAATCATAATAATAGATCTCTTTTCAGTGCGCCATTCTACCTGGAAGCATATATATTTATATTTGCATGTACATGCTTGGTTTTCCTGATAATGGATGATAATGGCGTATATATCTTGAAACAAACTTATCCAACTCATTATAACATCTGCTTATGTTATAATAAGCTAACAAATGACAAAGTTACTACTGTAAGCTGATTCATATTGCAATATTATGGCAAAAACAAGGACTTTATGATCGCTTTGCATTATGGTAGCATTTTTTGACAAGGCAGCACAAATTGTCAGAACACTGGCGCTTGACCTGAAAATTTGGGGGCAATTATCCATCCCTTTATTGACAACAATTAGTCCTGGCTAATTCAAGATGGTTTTCCTTTATTAACACATTTCCAATTCAAGAATAATCAAGTGGCAATTGGAGACACGGCTTCTCTCCCCCATGCAATCTAAAAGCGACAAAATAATGGGCTACATTCAGTACATAAAAATAATTTAATTATAATTAGGTCTGTGCACTGGCACTCGGTGACGGCATTTCAGTACTCTTCAGCGAATGAAGGTAATTTTGGTGACTAGTATGTGGTTTTGTCCGTTTACATTTTCCAATCGGACAGCTGTCTGTTTTTTACAGCAAGTGCGGCAAAAAACAGTTGTACATACTTGTGACCGAAATGACCTTCATTCGCAAAAGAGTTCTGAAATGCCGCTCTCGCTGGAAAAAAATTAACTGTTGCTGAGTTCCAGTGCATAAAACTAATTAGTCTAACCAGGTTTACAGCTTGTTAGGGGCGGAATTCAAAAACCCCTGGCTTTGGTGAAGGCTCTCTTTTCTCTCCCTCTCGCCAATCCTCTCGCCGCCGCCTCAACCTTGCGCCTTCCATCGCAAACAAGAGAGCCTGCTTGTGCTATGCATACAAATGATACTCAAATGAAAGAAGACAGTCCACAGAATCCAACGATATAAGCCTTGTCATTTTACATTGACACCACACTCAAAGGATAACAGGCATATATTTTACATGCTATGATGAGCAAAATTTTTTCTTACCTTTGATATTTTGTAATAAAAAGCTGTTTGGGGGTAAATCTGTGCTTGCTATTGTTTTAGCTAGTCTTTCTGAGGGTCTTCTCGCCATTATGCTTTGCACTTGAAGACGTCAGTAGTATAATCGCTTAAATGGTTTTTTCTTAGTATTTTTGCTATTATTAACCGCTAAATGCTGTTCAACTGTTGTTTTCAAGGCCTGTTTATGACTGAGAATCCTTGCGCCAATGTGCTCAAGTTCAAACTTAGCGCAGCTATACAAGTGCTAAATCGACCAAAGAATACATGGTCTGTTGAGCTAGTGTCGTGAATAAGGCGGAGCATTTGGACCTGAGCAACTGGGGTTCAAAATCCGGTCATACATGTGATCTTTCAGAGCAAGGAAATAATTTTTTTGTATAAATAAATAATAATTATTTGATGCATTCCCATCCCATCTTCTTGGGTTACTTCGGGGATCCGTGCCTTACACTACGGTTGCTGGATCTAATGCAACGCCTCCATAATAGGGATGGATCTTTGCCCCTAAATTTTCCATTTTAGATCCGGCCCTGTTTGTGAAGCAAACATGATATCTTTGTCTTTTTTAGTAATACTTTTTAGGCATATGATTTGAGTAATGGAATTAAGTCTCACTTTGAGAACAGAAGCTTTCAGTGCCCGGTGCTTCAGCTGGAACTTATTTCTTGGGGTCGTTCATGCCCGGGGCTGTTCTATAAGGGCTATGCAGAGGTACATCTCAAAGGGTAGCAGCACATACAATACATTTAGGCTGTATCCAATTTGTGGAAAAAGAAAATTTTGCAATATAGTATGTGCTGGGAAATTTGCGCCATGTCAATGAAAAAGCTATTTTTATTTAATCACTATTTTTGGAGTGATTAATCCATTTTGCATCCTTTTTTGAAAAATTGCATGCAGATTTGGCGCAGGAATGTAAAATTATGGGTTGACGCGATCCAAATTGTACATCTTTGGGAGATATTTGACTTTGGGCTTGCCTCCGCTAAAAATAAATTTTATTTCAGAAAATTTGATCACAGTTGCTCATAAAGGCTCTATACAGCATGTATAATTTCTTCATGAATGAGACATAATGGGCTCCATGCAAGAAAGCAATATAAGAACACTTTTGCTCTTATTTTTGTTCGTACCCTCGATTTTTAAATTTTGTTCTTACCCATTGATTTCTGGGATGCACTAATGTTTTTGTATTTTTGCTCTTCTCTTAGGTAAGAGAAAATTTAACGAGTGGTCGAGACCACTCTTACCGAGAAAATAGAAAATTGTTATCTCTGTCCACGAATTTCTTGTTCAATGTATGGAAACACAATTTTTAAAACCTAAACATTAAAAAAGCATCTCATAATCAAATTTTGATTGTTTTATGTTTTTGAGAAATTATAATGATTCTATTATATAATTCTTGGACTGAAGAGTCTGGCCAGTTGATCCTAATTAGGACTAAGCTATAAAAACCCTTAGATACTTGCGTGATTTCTGCTTCTGAATGGCTTACCTATTGCTGTTGGACGCTTTGGCCATTGAGGCCTTGCACAGAGAGCGCATTTTTTGAGATCATGCCTCTATGTCTGCTGAGACAGATGAATGGCAACTCGTACCAAATGTGAAAACAACTGTACTTGAGCACGGTAGATTACTGTAATGTGTCACAGCTCTCTTGTTCTGACAAATGCTGCAGTGAAAAGATATCTCAAACAAAGAACTTGAATGATTGCTCAAAATGTTGGCGAGCGAAAACAGAAAATCACAACTGGATATTACAGGCAAAAACTCTGAGATTTATAGAATAATTTTTGAGTAGTTACATTTGTGTGGTTATCACAGAATAATAGAGCAGTGCTGTGCTAAGCCAAAGAAATGCGGCTGCGGTATTTCAAAGTTCAGGATGCGTTGCGAAAGTCAGGCAGCTCAATTTTCATGGTATAAGGCAGTGGACAGCATAATTGGACGAAAACGCAAGGGCGAAAGAATTCTGTTTGTAACATTCACCTATAAAAAATGCAATCAGTACACTTTCAGCTTACCTTGATGTTTGGGTATCCAGAGAAAGACTCGTATGTGTAAAAGCATCAAGCATTCAGTCAAGAAAATTTCAAGTTTAATTTTTTGATCTGCTATACGTGGTAATCCATGTTACAGATGACACACCGGCTTGCTAGAGCATGCGCAGCATATGCATTCGCGAAAGTAATATTCCATATTAATATTCTAAACCCCTTTCTCAATAAAAAACCCCCCTAAAATATATTGCCGCCACCTTTTAAAATCGTTCCCCAATTATTTTTGACGGGGACGGGCCAAGTCATTTTTCAATATTTTTTCTTGAGTTACATATCATTGTGTTCAGGTTGTCATTCCGCACAGATGTTACATTGGGACCAACTCAATCCAACGCACTATGTGTGAGATAAACACACTTTTATACCTCTGACAATGGCCGCTTCAATGTGACCTCGTCTCAGCCAAGCCGTACATTTTATCAAAAATGTAATTAGTAACTTTTGACCACAAATGTGTGTTGGTGATTTTCACCCTCTTTGGTGCAAACTGGATGAAAACCCTAGGAGGAGATGTTGGAAGTATGAGGAGTGTGATTTTATATGTCCACTCTTCCACCCAATATGGCCGACTTCCTGTTAGGTTTAGGGTGGGGTCATAATTTTTCACTTGTCCCAACACGGGCTATGTCTTGACCAAGTTTCATTTCTCTATGTGGAAAAAAGTTTGGGGTGGGCTTCCATTAGCGTAATGTATGTTGATTTTTGACAGGGCGGGGCCGAGTCATTTCTCTATATTTTTTCTTGGGGACTTCAAATAAGAATTTTTTAATTTTTTAAATTTTTCGCCGGGCTTGAATTTTCGGTCGAATAAAATTGTCTTGTTTTTTAAGGGGTCAAAGCCAAAAACCCATTCATTTCAATTGCGCATTTTTGTTTGTTGCCATGGGAGCACGATTACAAATATGGGTGTGTCCTCATTTGCTTTTTGGTTCAGTTTCACATGACAGATGTGTGTACCAAACTTCTGGTAACTATTGCAAAAAAATTTTTTTCTCCCATTCAAAAAATGTTGGGGGCGTCAAAGAGCCATTTTGCCATACAGCTATATGATTTACATATCATTGTGTTCAGATTGTCATTCCGCACAGATTTTACATTGGGTCCAACTAAATCCGACACTGTATGCGTGAAATATGCATACTTTTATACTTCTGAAAATGGCCGCTTGGTTGTAAGGTAATCATAGCCACGCCCAAAATTTTATCAAAAATGTAAATTGTAACTTTTGACCACATATTTGTCTAGGTTAGTTTCACCAAGTTTGGTGCAAATTGGATGAAAACCATAAAAGGAGATGTTGAAAGTATGCGGGGTGATTTCATATGTCCATGCTTCCGCCCAACATGGTGGACTTCCTGTTGGGTTCAGGGTGGGGCCATAATGTAAGTTTTAACTTGTCCCAACATGGGCTATGTCTCTACCAAGTTTCATTTTTGTAGGTGGAAAAAAAGTTTGGGGTGGGCTCCCATTAGCGGAATGTATTGTGATTTTTGACAGGGTGTGGCCAAGTCATTTTTCTATATTTTTTCTTGGGGACTTCAAATGAGAACATTTTTCACCAGGTTTGAATTTTTGGTAAATAGAATTGACTTTTCATTAATGTTCAAGGGGTCAAATTTGTGTTCAAAGTGCAGAAAGGATAATAATAAAAACAACGGAACCATGCGGTTTTAACAGTCCCTTGCCGGCTTCGGGCAGGCTCGGGCCTAATAATAACGGAAACATGCGGTTTTAATAGTCCCTCGCCAGCTTTGGCCAGGCTTGGGCCTAAATATAAGGGAAGTTTAAGAGAATGTTGCTGCATGAGGCCCAATGTGTTCATGAATCATACATAAGCAAATGTCATGCTTTGTAAAGGGTAAAATAACACATCCTTATTCAGCTTGTGATGCCAGATGTGATATGACAGACAATATCACTTAGCAAGTGGTCAAATGCTATAAAGGGTGACATTGTCAGTTAAGTGACTTTGTCATTGTCACATCTGGCATCACATGCTAAATAAGGATGTGTTATTTCACCCTTTACAAAGCAAGAGATTTGCTGATGTATGATTTACAAAGACATTGTCTCATTTATGAAGGTACTATACATGCTGTATAAAGCCTTTCTGAGCAACACTTCATCACTTCATTTCTCCAAATGTCCTAGTCTCATATTTCAACTCGAAAATAGGAACCATTCTTGATTCTTGAACCATTCAATATTGCACCTCTAAAAACAACAAAAAAAAATTCTAGGAAACAAAAGGCCCGCTGGAGATCTGACACTACTGCAAAACAACTTAAAAGACAGCGTAGACAGGCGGAGCGAAAATGGAGGAAAAGCAAGCTTCAGATGCACCACGACATTTACAAAGGTTGTCTAATTAATTATAATCAGGCCGAGGTGCAAGGCAGCTGTTCTTTTCTAAAATTAAATAATAAAATATTATTAAATAATTAAATAAATAAAAATCAAGATAATGTGGGAAAATTGTTCTCCACTGTTGACCGGCTTCTAAACCCTCCATCTATTATCAACCCTGAGCTGCTTTCTGACACAAAATGTGTGGAATTTGCGGAGTTTTTAATAGCAAAATCTCAAAAATAAGTAATAACACAAATTCCTTGAATTCTGGCCAGGAAGCAGTGCGAGTTATCCCTAAGAACAAAAATTGTGGCATGTCACACTTTGGATCTGTGGGTCTTGCAACATTGCATGATGCTCTGCGGCAGCTCAGCTTATCCACTTGCTGTCTTGATCCTCTCCCTACAGCCTTTTTTAAAACTGTTTTCAACTGTCTAAGTAAGGAAGTGTTACTTATTGTGAACTGCACCCTTGAGTCTGGCATTTACCGAAACATCCTTTAGACTGCTGTAGTAACACCTCGACTAAAAAAGAATAATCTAGATCCTTCAGTCATCGATAACTACAGACCAATATCAAATCTTCCGTTTTTACGTAAAATTATTTAAAAGATTGTGTTCGCTCAAATCAAGGACTATCATATCACTAATATCCTGTGTTTGATGTGTTTCAATCAGGATTCAGATCACAGAATAGCACAGAAACTGCCCTGATAAGAGTCATTAATGACATCTGATTAAACACAGATGCTAGTAAACTAACCATCCTCATACTATTAGACCTCAGTGCAGCTTTTGACACGGTAGACCACAAAACTCTCATAAATTGACTCCATACCTGGTTATGACTATCTAGTCCGGTGTTAAATTTGTTTCGGACCTACCTGCATGATAGAGAGTTTCTTGTGGCAATGGAAAATTTCCGCTCTGGTAACATTGCCATGACTTGTGGTGTCCCACAGGGCTCAATTTTGGGCCCTCTCCTTTTCAATCTATATATGCTCCCACTTGGACATGTCATCAAAAAATATAATATTCATTACCATAACTATGCAGATGATACCCAACTCTACATTTCACTCTCCCGAAATGACATGACTCCTGTAAAAACTCTGTTAAAATGCATCAACCTGAAATCAACCTGTGGATATACTTAAACTTTCTGGAACTTAACAATAAAAAAACCAAAGTTGTTGTGATGGGCCCCAAAGCAAAGAGACAGAAACTCGTTACTTACCTTAGTACCCTCTCACTTGAACGCAAAGATCATGTAAGAAATCTCGGTGTGACTGTAGATGCTGACCTTAATTTCCAACCCCATATCAATAAGGTCACACAATGTGCTTTTTATCACCTAAAAATATTTCCAAAATCCGAGGCTTTCTATCAAACTCAGACGCAAATAAAAATGGTTCATGCCTTTGTTACAAGCAGGCTCGACTACTGTAATGATCTGTTCTCTAGTCTACTCAAAAGCTCAATTAGACGTCTGCAGCTTATTCAGAAAGCTGCTGCTCGTATTTTATCTAAGACCAAAAAATATGATCATATCACACCCATCCTAGAATCACTGCATTGGCTTCCATATCAAGCGAGAATTGATTTAAAAATTTTCTTGCTCGTTTTTAAGGCTTTAAATGGCCTGTCTCCAGCTTATCTTAAAGAATTGCTTGAGCATTATGAACCACCATGCAGGCTTAGGTCATCACCAAAGGGCCTCCTTGCAGTCCCTCGTGTGCACTCCAAAGCAGGAGAAGCTGCATTTTGTTATAATGCTCCCAAACTGTGGAATACAATTCCCTATGAAATTAGAGTTTCCTTTACTCTATGGTATTTGAAGAGCTGACTTAAAACTTACCTTTTTTTCATTTCTTTGAACTAAGCAATGTCCTTTGACCCTCCTCCTTGCGATATTTAATTTTATACGTATGTCTATGTACTTTTGTTCATATTTTATATTTTTCTTATTTCATGTTTTAACATTATTTTCATTTTATATGTATGCCTATGTACTTTTGTTCATATTTGTATAAATGCTTTGGCATGTAGGTGTATTATAACTTGTCTTTTAACTGTGTTTTTTTATTGTCTTATGTCTTGTCATGCTGCTTCTTGCCTTGTGAAGCACATTGTGTGCTTTTAGTATGAAATGTGCTCAACAAATAAACTTGACTTGACTAAAGTGTGACTTAATTTTATTTTTCAAGTTCCAATTAATTCTCATTTATCAATTTTAGTTTGATATTAACTTCAGATTCAGATGTCACAGAAATATATTTCTATTCTTAAATCATCCAAGCTTTCTCAGGACAGACTTAAAGTCATAGTTTTGCTGTGTACCAATGAGGCAATACGGACATATTTAGGTTTTCCTTGCTTGTGGTGGCCTTTACTGGCCGGCTTTATCACTTATAAACCAATTCACATCCATGATGTGATTCTGCTCCCCAAGGTTAAGAGAAAGGTTAAAGCCAGAGTCCATATTCCTCAAATCACAAGGATTTGCTCAAAGTTGGCACAGAACCTGATAAACATCTGAACAGGTTAAACTGAGCTATTACTGAGCAGTAGAAGAAATATCTAGATCATTTAAATGGATCTTTACAGACTTGTTAACTATTTGTCCCATGCAGGCACTGGCATCTTGGGAATTGTGTTTCAGTTCAGTAGTCTTAGGCTAGAAGAGGAAGAAATCGAAAAGAAGCTTGTTTTACAGGCTAAGGGAACACAGTAAGTGATGTTACTTCTTCAGTGGAGCTCAGCTTAACTGTGCTGTTAAAATAACGAGCCCAAAACTTCACGGTTCAGTCACTTATTTTTGTCTCAAAAGCTGATCCTCTATTCAGATACAGATGGACAGGTGCTGTGCTCATCGCTACAGGGAGAAAAGGAATTAGTAACTCCACTGCGTATTCTCTGCCATCCATAGGGATGTTTCCTGACAGCATTCTTGTCTTCACTGAAATACAAGTGGATTGACAGGATGACCAAAATAAAATCCAGGAGTTTTCTATCATTTACTCACTCTTTGTCGATTTTTAGGTATATTTAATTCCTTTGCATGGGATTCAGAACTTTTTTTTTCCAGAATTATACACTCCATCAAAGCAGTACAGTGAATTCCTTTCAGAATGATTGTGTCAAATTAAAACAGTACATTCCAATCAGATTATATAGATTTTTGTGATTTGTTATGAACAAGACAAGGGACCAGATGCAGAGTCAGAGTACAATTCAATGAAGGGATTTACTGATAGGAACGCAGTAATGACAGAATGGGACGGAGTTCTGTGAAAACGGCGAATTTGTTTACAAGTGGCGCAGTCCAATTGCAATTTGTTTAACATGTCGAGCCCAAATAACTGAAATAGGCAGGCCAGCAGTTCTGAAATAAGAAATGGTTTAGTAAAATGAACTGTATATAATCAGATAGAATGTAGAGTAATGTAATAATCAACAATGCCTTAATGTAAGGGAAATTAGCGAGGCTAATAACACTACCATACGGATGAGATAAATGCATGTTATTGATTAGTAACAATCTAGGCTACAAAAGTGGTTAAAACAGCATTTGTCATACAGATAGCCCTTAAAAACAATTAAAGAGAAAGTATCTGTTCCCTGAAAAATTTCATGTATAGCAGTATATATTTTTTTTTGCAAAGTAAAATTGTAACACATTTATGCAATGAAGGGACGTGTGCTGTTTTCCTATCAATCCAGCCCACTTTTGTAAACTTGCCCAAAGTTCTTCCAATTTTGAGTTCGATTGAGCAATACATGTTGAAAGATCATATTTTGACTTTTTTCATCTCTTGTAAAGTGTTGATAAAGAATGAGAGACCGTGAAAGACACCTCTTTTTAGCAGAAGTTAGTTGAAACTCTCCAAAAAAATATCTTTAGAATATCTTACCTATTATTACAATAAGGTATCCAAAACTCATATGGCAATATCTACACATAATAAACAATGAAAATAGGCAAAAGTATCACATTTTATTACATGACTTCTGACCCAGATAAAGTTAACAGCAGCCTACATGACTATCAGAAGTCACTCCATCATGCACTTTCAAAGCTAAAAACATCTGCCTTGCCCTCTTCTAGGATTCTATTGCTTGAAATAACATTTTAGATGTGATAAGCATGTACAACACACATCAAAGATTAGAATCCTGGAGAAGGGCAAGTCAATGTATTGGGGCTAGAATACAGGAGTAAGAAATCTTGATAGTTTTATTGATATACAAAATATTCACAGTAGTAATGATGACCTAAGAAATTTTCATACTTATTAAAATGAAATATTGGCTTGTTGGGATAAAAAGTGTACTGTTTATACCATTCTTTGATGTCTTTATTATTTTATCTGACAATTCTTTGAATAAATAAGAAACATATATTTATCTTCATACAACTCTATTACTGTTCTGTTCTACTAAAACTTTTTTTTTTTTTGGTCATTTTCTCTTCAGGTTGTCTCTTTAATCACAAAAAAGCTACATCATAGGCCTACCAAAAACTTGTTTTTTAAAAGACAAACCAGCACTGCACTGTGTTGTTCAGGAGCTGGAGCCATCCAACACCAAGAATAACCTTTACCCCCCTGACACCAAGTATTACATTTCACTCTGACACCATTAGGTCTCAAAGCTCGATGATAATCTAGTTCTACGTCAAAAATCATGGTTAAAGGATGAATGGTTTGAGTTATCAAGCTCACAAGAAAACTGAGGACAGAATCACATATACACAAACATTTTCACGTTTACAAGCCCTGCTGCGCTGTTATGCAGGGAAAATTATTTTTTAACCATGAATAGATAATATTCCAACATATAAACATGAGAAACTGAAAGTGGGCTGAAATAGGAAATAGGATAGAAAACAGGACATGTCTTTTAATTGTTGATGTCATTTTAAATTAATGCTGTTCAGTATTTAATGGTACTGAAAGGAAGACCAGTCCCATTTTTCCTTAAGAAAAGGTTATTTGCGGCAGTGGTCGGCAGCTTTTTCAGAGTAGCGAACAATTAGCATCGCGCTACAGGTTTTCAAATTGGGAAGGGACTACTGGGAATAAATAAAAAGCTTTGTTCATTGCTCAAGCGCCTCCTGTTGGCCAGATGGGTGCTCATCAGGAAGATTCTAAGCCTGTCCATGTTCGGGTATCCTCCGCCCTCGTTCTAACTTGTGAAGATTCAACCATTGAGTGTATAAGAAGCAGTGGCTGACAGGCACGTGCTTTGGAGGAGAGCTGTGAACTGTCTACACTCTCCTGAATTGGCAGCAAGGGGACGCAAATGAGCAAGCTTTGTACATAGTTCATCAATTGGGCAGGTTTGAGCCCCGGTCGTGTGCTACAGGGGTGCAAATTGTGAGGGGTCTGCCGGAAAGGGTAATATTAAGTGGTAGCTTCGTTCGTTGCTTAAGGATGATGCATAATGCTCTTTTAGACAAACATCATTTATTTATTAATTATGTAAAATACAAAAATGTGGAATTTTTGTTTCAAAGACTAGGTAAATGAGATTTTAATCCCCCTAATTAGCTGTCGTCTACTACAACGGTCGTGTGATAGCTAAAATAACATTTCCGGGATTATATATCTGTCATCTGCTCAGCATCTGATATAGACTGATAAGTAGCAGAAGCAAACCTTTAATATTTAAGCAACCCTGTGTATTCCAGAAAGCACTCAACACCGTCTTGTACAGCTAGCAAGTGGGCCACATTGAACGATCATTTGTCATCAAATGAAGGACTGGGACAATCACACTATCCAAAACAATAACAGTGCTTACCAATGGGCGACATTTTATCATGATCACGCGACCGCTGTAGCAGACGACAGCTAATTAGGGGGAATAAAACCTCATTTATCTAGTCTTTTGAAAACAAAAATTCCACATTTTTGTATTTTACAGTTATTGACTAATTATGTTTGTATAAAACAGCATTATGCATTATCCTTGAGTTCTCCTTTAAGGGCATCCTGTTGGCCTGACGGGCGCTCATCAGGAAGATTCTAAACTTGTTCAAGTTCGGGGTATCCTCCGCCCTTGCTCTGAACTTGCGAGGATTCAACCAATGAGTGCATGAGAAGCAGGAGGCTGACAGGCGCTTGCTTCGGAGGAGAGCCGTGAACTGTCTTCAGTCTCCTGAGCAGCAAGGGGTCGGATATGAACAAGTCTTGTGCATAGTTCCCCAGTTGGGCATTCCAGATTCGGGCGGGATTGGAGATGCCTAATTTAAAAAAAATTTAAAAAATTATTCATGGTCCAGGTTTTCAGTACTCAGGTTCCTTAGTCACAGTGACATTCTGCCAGAACAACTTGTGCGTGCAGACCTTCCCGCTTGGGTCCAGGCCGTAAGGGAGAGATCTGCTTTAGAATTCTTTTCTATAACAGCTGTTGAGATAGGAATCAACCGACGTGGTTCGATTCTGTAGGCTGTGGTGGGCCAACACAAATGCCGGCAAACGCCTTAACCATCAGAGCAATGACTGAACAGATATCAGAAGGTGCTGATGTGATGGAACCTTCCATGGACCTTCCAAACTAAGCTGGTAGATTGTGAGATCCACGCCAGCCCCTGCGAATCTGATTGACCAATTATGTGTCAACTGTCAGCCAAGCTTGAAGGGGAGGATTATGACCCCTAATGGACAACATGCATCCTCCTTAAATGATTAGCAGCCCTACTGTGGTGCCATCATGCCTGGGATTAGGCTTGGGTGACACCATCAACATTTCACACCACAAATGCCAGAATTCATATTTCTGAGTCTGTGGGGAAGGAACAGTCACTTGCGAACCTGACAAGGTACTCTGCACTAGAGGGTGACACGGGAATGGATTTTCATTCCTGTCCCGTCCCACTCCCACAGAGAAAATTTGTGTCCTGTCCCAATCCCTGGCCAGAGGGGAAAAAAATTCCTGTCCCGTCCCACTCCTAGTAAAGTGACTCCCACTCCCATCCCGCTCCCATTCAAAATGACTCCCACTCCTGTACCGCTCCCATTTTTTTTCCTTCTAGCCTCTATGCAAACACGATATTTGACTTGATCTTCTCCCGATTATTTTAAGATTAAAACTGCAGACTACAAAGTATTAAAAAAATGCCAGCAAGAACAGTTCATCTGTGGTAATATAGGAAAGTTTAATTTGGAAAAAGAAAAAAGTGCACAAGATTCAAATATTAAATAAAAATACAACTGCCATTTCAGTCTGGTTTGCCACTCTGGATTTTATTTATTATTTGCCTATTTGCATGAAAACACTGCCCAGAAAGCAATCAGGGCTAACTAATTCATTATTACAAAATAAGTCCATGTTATTGTAAGTGTGTGTGTTGTGTGTATGTCGGATAATATAAAATGTATAAAATCATTAAGCTGTATCATACCCCTCAGCCTGAGTTTAGCTATGGCCCCCTACTTAACGATGATGCCGAAAGAAAGCACCTTAATCGCGAAAACCTATATTAACACCCGACAGCAAAGTGCGAATACGATTTTATTAACAGCACTTGCAAAACCTGCCAGTATGTTTATAATGTTCAGTAGCGAGGCTCGATAAAAATAATCTGTAGGCCTACAGAGCATTCATATTTACTTGAATAAAATAACGCAATATCGGTTATTTCTACTTTATATTCATTGGATTTTGTTCGGTGTCACTAACTAGTTTATTATTTATATGATCAGTGCAGGATAAAAAAGCGGCGAGTGCTAGACCACAATCATTGTAACCAGCTCATTTTACCAGCCTCAGATATTTGAAAAAATACATTCAGTGTGCATTTATCTAAATGGCAGGCTAGACGAATGATTTGCCCAACAGTTTGGCTGAGAGCAAGGCAGGCATCTTCGATGTAAGTGCAGTATTCTGAGTATGGACTGCGCAGTCAGTGGTTCCAAGACCGTGCGTCGGTGCAAGGCTCGTAAAGACAAAAAAATGTCTCAAGATACTCCTTCAGTGGTTCGGCACAAGATCGCTGCACGCAAGTGAGTTTCTGTTGGGGTCTGGAACTCAAGTGGTAATAAAAATTTCGCTTCCCGCTCCCGTCTGCTCCCGTTAACTTTTTACTCCCGTACCGTCCCAATCACGTGATAAATAGTAAAGTTGACCCCCATCCCGCGGGAATCCTGCGGGAATCCCGTGACCCGTGGGATTCCCGAACAAATGTCAGTCTCTGCTCTGCACTACAGAGCTTAGTGTAGAGCGAGGACAATTCAGTTCAGATGGTAGATGGGCTTGGGTAAGCGACATGTCCCCACGCAGCCAGTGGGGTCCCGGAGCAGAGACCCGCTGGTGATCACCCTCAACAGACCGGAACTTTCAGATGACAGGTTCAAACAGTGACTTTTCTCTCAAAAAGTGACCACATTTGGTTACAAAGAGCAGTAATCAATTTCAAACCAGCTGTGACACTCATAATTATTGTGAAGATTTGAAAGCTAATTCTTCTAGTGAAAGGGCTGGATTTATTTTTTTTAAATAAACCTCCGAGTCAAGTTTACTTCAGAACAATAGCATTATGAATCTTAAAATGTTATTTACTCTTATCCCGTGACATTTGTTACCCTTTAATTATAGTTGTAATGTGGATTTTTTTTATCAATCAGAGATAAAGAAATCTTGTGAATGTACGAGTCAGAAAACGCAGAAACAATACCTGAAGAAACTCAAGGGCCAGCAAGCATTCACCATTGGTACTGTTGCAAAAATATTCACCACCTCAGACAACAGGGATGTGGCTTAATTTGCATGATTGCAATGACACAGTAATTAAAAACATCTGGGGAGAGTTTGTGTCATTATGGATTCAACATGTGCTGTTTTAATGAAGGCCAACAAAAAGTGCCAAGTGTAAGTCATTATTTTACAGCAATAGGATCAATGAACTGACTTTAAATATGGCTTCTTTTCCTCAGTTGCAGTAATGCTGTTGTTAAGCTTCTCAGGTTATTAAGTAAAACCTGTCTGCACCCTGAAGTGAGACTCTTCATGTGCTCTTCTGTCATGATGTGGTTTAATTTGTAAACATAGGTATGACTTACAACAAATAAAATAATTCAAACAAATGTGATTTTCTGCATTAAATCCTTAAATAAATAAATCATTAAAAAAAAAAAAAAAAAAAAAAAAAAAAAAAAATATATATATATATATATATATATATATATATATAGAATTCTATGACACATTCATCATAATAAAAACAATCAAAACTATCGCAAGTCATATCACATCACACTATTACTGGCATATAATACAAACAGGCATATCAGTGAACGCAGAAAATATATATCCTCTAAACGGGATGGGAATTGGATGGGATGGAACAGGATGATATGGGACGGGACGGGATGAAAATGAAAACAGGATGGGATAGAATTTTGAAATTTGGAACATTTTTACCCCTCAGCCCTCAAAGCTGACGGGGTATTGCTTTCCTTCGTGCGGTTGGGCGGGCGGCCGGGCGTCTCCAAAAACTTTGACATCGGGCTGAGGGGTATTCCGTGCATTGCACGTCTATTTTTCTATCTTGCCGCAGGGCTGTGAATTCAGGTAAATTGGGCCACTCTTTGGAATATATAAGCATTTTGATAAGGAATTGCCCCACTTATCTTAGCAACCTCAGACCAACCAACACAGTTAAAATACATCATGTTCCACTGGAGCAACAATTTAAATGTATTGACAGTGACTGGCTATTAAGATTTAAAGAGACCTGACAATCCAACCTTACTGGCCCATTTTAGCTGTTGGCCCAATTTGCAAGACTTCATCCTAAAGAAAAGCGTGTGGTATTGTATTCCTGATGCGGGCCACGTGGACATGTCACGCTCTTCAGTAATAACAAAATTGAGTTTTTTGTGATTTGTACAGTGACACTCGACTTGTTTATTTGGATGTGGTCAAAAGCCATTGTAAAGCCAAATAAAAAATTGAAACCAGAGGCACTCTTAGAGTGCAAACCTTCACCAAGGCAGCACAATCCAAATCTTCATGAGTGGGAGCAAAGTTGAGTTATCGCATGTCATACGATTACAAGATGGCTGCCGTGGCAAGTGAACTTTTGGTCGGAAATGGGGTCACATCCTTCACTTTTTTGTAGTCCAAATGACTAAAATACAAGTTGTGGGTGTATATTCGTGTATATTCATACTGTTTCTCGTTGGTTTATCTGCTGTGCTCTTTTGTTGTGATCTTTGTGCCTGGAGCTGTTCTCTCTCACACTGTATGATGCTTGTTTTATGTAGTATGGGCCTCCATCTTCCACATAAAGTATACTCTTTTTTTTCTTTGTTTTCTTGCTGCTCTGTAATTTCTTTTTTTTTTTTTCAAATTTAGTTCAGATCTTCTAAAACTTCTTTGGGAATAAAAACATCATCAAAATTGCAGAAACACTGCTATATAGTTATCATTTGTTGCAACACTAGCTGGGAAAACAAATATTTCCTTTTTTGTATCAAAAATGTTTTTATTGAAAATAGATATTTGAAAGACGGTACGTTGTCACCACTTTCCCTTCACAAAGTTCCATGAAGTTTTTCTTTCTCTTTGTGCTGTCTGGTTGTTGCATTGTCTCATTGATAAGACTACAATCAATAAAACATTTTAAAAGATGTATTGTGCTACAGTATACTCAGTTTTACAAAAAAAAAATCTTTGTATAAAGCATGAGCCATGCTGGCTAGTCTGGAGCTGAAATGTCAAGGTTGCAATACGAAGCCATTATGAGCCAGCGCAAGTTTCATCTGACGTCCAATGGATTTTAAATTCCTCCAATTTTCAGACTACATCAATAGATTCTTCACATTTCTGAATTGTACGAACACTATATGAAACAAAATGTGCACAACAGAAAGCCATGTCATTCAGTTCCATTTCATTTCAACGATTTCAGACATTAGAAGTCCGTATCAGTACAAAAGGCAAACAATAACAGTACATAGATTAGAGAAAGCTTCAAAGGGGACCTCAGCAGTCCACATAATGTATCATCGTCATACATACAGACATATTTTCCAATTTTTCCATTGGCAAGAATGAAATCTTGTCTCATTTAGTGCGATCAGTTGGAACCATTATAATTTAATTTGTTGAATCACTTAGATGACATTAAAATTTATAGTCCTGCTGCTTGTTTTTTTTTCAGCCATAACATTGTTGCATTGCATTATATTTAATGTCATGATTTGTCCCATAATTTGTGCAGATTTTTATTAATTGCTGCAGCCCAGGACTACAAGGACATGGAGCAACGAGGTTGTCAGCAAGCATTAGGTGGTTAATAACACAGTTCCTCATTATGCATCCTCAGTTACATTCTTTAAGCTTGATGGAAAAGTACATTAAAACGCAGATTAAGCAGTACAGGGGAGAACGTCCAACCTTGAGGAACCCCATTCATCACTACAGAGGGTCCAGACATACTTTTATCCCACCTCACTTGCATTGTCTGATGTGTGTACCAATAGGGGAGGATTTTTCAAAAATATGGTGGAACTTCTCCCTCCTTTCATTCTGTAAATAATTTGCCATGATGTATCTTGTTAAAAGCTTTTGACGCATCAAGAAAATACTGTTCATGAACATAGAGGTTTTATGCCTTGTACAACAAGTCACAGTAAGCTGTTGTGCATATGTACACAAATCTATGCCATGGTTATTTTTAAAACCATATTAATTATCAGGTGTAGATGTATGCTTTAGTTTTCAAAGATATTTTTTTTTTCCCTGTCTTTGAAAGCATACTTGCTTTGGCAATTGCTCTGTGGTTGTCTATGCTTGATATTTTACCTGTTTTGGCTTTGACAACAGGCACCAAGATAACCAACATTTTAAAGTCAGGTAATATGCCATGCATTAAAAGGACAGACAAATGTATTGTCTGGAAATGTGCCAGCTTATGGCTTGCATATTTTAAATGTTCCGGTGTTATTTGATAAAGAGCTCAAAATTTGCAACAACATCAATTGCAAGTTGACCATCATCAGCCTTAATAGCTATGTAGTCATGTTTAAAAAAAAAACCCATCAATTACATAGTATACATCACTTTTCACATTGTTAAAAAGGTCATTGCAGTAATGTTTTCTCCACAGATCAGCAATATTTTCTGCCTCAGTGACCACAGCCAAGCTAGATGGCAACAGCGTCCTGCAGTGATTGATGACCTTAACTTCTCTCCAAAATTTATTAAAGCTGTTCTGGTGCAGCTTTTAAGCTCTCAAATTTGCCCTAATTACTTTCTTGTTCTTTTAATGAAACCTGTAGCTTTTTCATTGAGCATTTTTTAGTTTCTAGTACTTGTACTCTGGGCCAGTACCTGACCTTCCCTGCTAAAACATAACTAACACTGAATTAGAAGCTTCTCTTGCTTCTAGCTAGATGGAGCTCAGACACATACATACTCCCCAGGCTTAAGTGTGGTATTTATGCTTTCATTTACGAAACTAGTCACTGCCATTAATTAAGAGTTTAACCATAATTTCATACATGGTACACAGTTAATTTGGATGGTCAATATTTTAAACAGTTAAAGGTAACCAATTCATACCTTATCCTCAACTTTTTTTTTTTTGCATTATTTGCCAGGCTGTTCCGATAAGAATATTTGTGTGTAAGTTATGATGTTGTCCTCGACCTCTATCTACGACACGTAAATTCCGGAGGACAGCAATCACTTGACTGTTACGATCAGTCATTATGGCTGCTAGAACCCGGCCATTTCAAGGTGCCTACTACCAGGGGCGTGTTTAGGGCCTGGCTACTGGGCTATAGCCCGGGATATTTTTTCTTTAGCCTGGGGTCTTTTCTTCCGCTCTAAAAATAAGACTAGTATGAACTTGGAGCTCTGGCAACCATTGAGTCTTTAGCCTATAATGTACCACGTTATTCGTGGCGTGCGTTAGTAGGTTACCATAGTTATGGGGACGCTTGTGTTTGTTTCTTTCTCATAGAAGCCTCCTTCTTCCACCCATATATGTCTGTGTTTGCACCCACAAAGTTCATGATACCTGAAACATGACATTTAGGAGCTAGCTAGTTGCGCAACCAAAAAAAAAAGGATCTGAGAAAAAGATAAAACGATAAAGGTGATGTTTATTTATTACATATAAGCCTTCCATTGTTGATTAATTAAAACGTCAAGTTATTTGCATCTGGCAAAGTGAACCGTGAAGTTTTTCTTGTCGTGGCTATTCACCGCGACATCAGCTAGCAAAACTCTGTTCAACTGACCGCTGGCTAATTATCAGGACCCCAAAGAAAATAGACTAGTATAAGTCTAAACTGCAGCTTTTCTTATATTTATCGTACTCTAATGAAAATGAATAAATTGTTTTTCCCCTGGACCTAGCAGTCACCAATTTCATACATGCTGCGTGAATAATCATCAACATCCAGGACTTCAGATCAAAGTGGAAGGGAGCATCCAATCTAATCCATCACGATAGAAGATGAATGGTAAAATGGTAAATGGACTGCATTTATATAGCGCTTTCTAGTCACATGGTATGACCCCAAAGCTTTACAACGTTTGCCTCACATTCACCCTGATGTCGGAGGCTGCCATGCAAGGCACCACCAAGCACATCAGGAGCAGTGCGGGGTTCAGTGTCTTGCTCAAGGACACTTCGACATGTTCTCTGGAGGAGCCAAGGATCGAACCGGGAACCTTCTGATTCCTGGGCCGCCATGCATGCATGTGTTCAGAGGCAAATGGATTTATTTGGCTAGCTCGTATCAACATCAATCACTTACCTACTATTGTAATGGATTAGATTGGATGCTCCCTTCCACTCTGATCTGAAGTCCTGGATGTACATGATTATTCGCGCAGCATATACTGGCCCTCATTTATCAAACTTGCGTAGGATCTGGTGTACATTCTGGTGTAAATATCAGCATTTGCCAGGTGTCACGTCTGCTTTACTAAAAGTGTGTACGTCGCTGATTTCGGTGTAGAACTGGCGTGGCATTGATAAATCTGGTGGCAAAAACCATCGTAATTTACATGACACGCCCCTATAAATTCATGCTCCGGGGGGCATAGTCCTGCCCACTTTACGACATGGACTCTCGAAAGATGGCAAAGAAGAAAGAACTTCACTGAGGAGGAAATATCGTTGGCCTGCTGATAAAACCTTGTATCTACAATTTGATAAGAAACAAAAACTTGTATGTCCACGATAATAGCATAAACATTGCAAAATACAAAATTTCATTGATTGGATACATTGGAAAAATAGTCATCCTACCCAAACACAGCTCAACTGCATTCTTGCATGCAAAATTGATAATTTTTTTTTTTTTTTTGCTTTCCTGTAAAGTTTATCATTTTGAAGAAACGAGGTTTTATCAGCAGGCCGACGTTAGATGGAGAAAAACGAAATAATTTTACTTGGAAGTCTTAAGAGTGGCATAAAGGGGGCCCAGAAGGCTGCAGTTTGGAAAACTATTGCTGCTGCAGTAAACACCGTTGGGGTGGAAAACCGGAGTGCAGCAGAGGTTTGATTTAATTCATTAATAAATCAAAGTGACTATTCGCACTTAATTTTTGTGCTTGCACGCACTTAAATAACCAAAATTCTTATTAGATGCACTTATTATTGTGGCCAAGATGCACATTTCTCCATTGCCCATACTGATTTTAAGTGTGTCCAAAGCTAAAAATTCTTTCATGGCTAAACTTTAAGCGGTACTTTCTAAGCGGCACTGGAATGATCATCAACTGGCGCATTTACAATTGTGGTCAGGAAAAAAATTCAGCATTAGCCACACGTATAAGTGCGAATAACATCGGCCTTAATAAATTCAATTTATAGATCTACGATATTTCATGTTATATTCCCTACATAATTGACAATCCAAATGCTTGACTTGTAGGTTAAAAAAAGTGGTCCGATTTTCAGATCGCTTCCAAAAAATGGGTTGCTGCAGCGCACAGTCCGGTGGAGGCCAACAAGACAGCTGTCACCGTTCCAGGGGTGCATGATAGGCTCCCCTTCCATCATGGGAATGCGAGGCGGTGGGGACATGGGTGAGTCCCCACCACCTCGATCGGAGCTGCGTGAGGGTTATTGTTAAAATACACTCTGCAGAGATCACTCTTCATTGTACTTTTATCAGTTTTATTCCATGACATTTTATTGGGCGCCACTCAAAACAACCAGCCACTCGTAACTTTCCCGGAGGAGATCTGTGTGCCGAAAGTTCCTCTCACTTCAGACAGAAGCTTATTCCTCTAACAATAGAAGATCTGCCACTGTAAAAATGTGATCACGGTCGAAGTGTCCATAGGCATCTATATACTGAGCAATTAAAGAAACGCACGCTAGCTAGTTAGTTAATGTACTCTTATGGTTACTCAGTCAAAGTGATCGCAAAATAAAGAAAAGTTTGATGAAACAAGTGTAAATGTGCATGCGCTAGTAATAAATTTGATTTTCTAAAATAATTATGCGCTAACTTATTTTCAGATCTGCCTCTAATTAGGCTAACTTGCGTTTCTTTTGTTGTTCAGTATTATATCTGATTGAATGGGCATCTGACATACCACACTGCATATCTACTAAGCTGATTGCGCATTGCGTTTAATCAAATTGATTAGAATTGTCAGCCGCCTGGCCTGACAAGCAGGTTATCTACAATATAAATTAAATTAATTTCTCAACACAGGTGTCTAAATTATTTATTTATTCATTCATTCATTCATTTATTTATTAATTTAGCCAATTTATCTATTTAGACTATTTATTCATTTTACTTATAAGAGCAACAACAGCATGACGTCCGCATCGCTGCATATGAGTTAGAACTCATTTTGACTGCTGCACTCGATCCTGCATGTTGCTTGCTGGTTTAAAATTTGAGTACACCTGGTCAGACCTGGCGTGAGATTTTTGCGGACCGTTCGCTCACGTTCAGATTGATAAATGCCGATCCTTGTGGCAGTTTTGGCGTAAACTCATTTTTTTGGTGTACGCACGTTTGATAAATGAGGGCCACTGTGTTTGGTCGGTGGTTCGGGTGCAAGGTGATTTATTTTCATTTGAGTACAATAAAGATGAGAAAAGTTGCGGTTTTTTTAAAGTCTATTTTCTTTGGGGTTCCGATAATTAGCCGGCGGTCAGTTAATAAGTATTTCGTCGATGGCAGCAGATTTCAAAATACTGGTTCAGAAACTAACTACCCTTCCCGAATATACTCCAGTGACGATTATATGCTTATCAGCGCAATGCCTCAACTAGGAGCCTGCGTCACGAGGTCTACGGTCACAAAGCAGTCTGTGTTTTTGGGCTAATAACGTCGCTCATTGTCCTCACTTTCTGATATCACAAAATTTGCTCTCTGATCCGCAGTACTAGTCAAGTTATAATAAATAGATTGTTGGACTTCTGCAGCAGACCCAGTTTACTTGCTATTTAGCGTATTGTGGAGCACTTTAATCGCGATTGTCAGACGGGCATTTACAAATCTGCTGCGTACACAACTCAGCTGACAGAGAAAAGGTTGAATGTGTTGCCATTCTCTCTGATGCATGAGTACAGCTGTGCTGGGATTGGCTGTTGGCATGTACAATGGTACGCAGCCTGTACCTGAGCTGTGATTGGCTGATGTACGTAATGGTACCAACCGACCTGCAGAAAAAAAAATTCTGAAGAGACTTCAACCAGCTGCTGACTGATCTTGAGTGATTTCAGAATTTTTTTCTCTTCATTAAAGGGTGTGAATTTACAAGTGTTCTCCAGTGTCTTTTGTCTGCTTTAATTTGGTGGTAAGTTGAGGGTTTCTGAATCGCAGCTCATGCGCACACTTTTTTCCTCCCTCTGGGCTAAGCCCCGGATCCCCTACCATCCTAAATCCGCCCCTGCCTACTACTTAATGTGCATAAGCAATTTGCATGAGAAGTCACGTCAGATCAGTCATCAGATTCAACTGCTAGTGACATTTATGCAATCGAAATTCATCACTATAAATATGCTTAGTTACAAATATGAGACGATTTCACATGCATTTATGATCTGAAAGTGCTAGGAAACAGGGAAATCGGGCATTTTGCACTAGGCATCAAGTTTACTAATGTATCCAGCAAAAGTTTGGCCACATCTTCATCAGAAATATTTCCAAACCTAGGTTAAAAAGTTTCCCAGCAATCACTTTGGCCTTTTATATTTATCCTGTTCTTCGGTCGATCTTCTTCCTTCTACCTAATGAGGTACAACCCCAATTCTGAAATAGTTGGGACAAAGTGTAAGTTGTGAATAAAATCAAAATGCAATGACTTTAAAATCACAACCAGCCAGTATTTTATTCACAGTAGAACAGAGATAATATCAGAAATGTTGAAACTGAGATATTTTACAATTTTATCCACAAAATGAGCTCGTTTCAAATTTTATGGCTGGTACAGGTCTCAAAAAAGTTGGGACGGGGCCTGTATACCATGATGCAGCATCCCCTCTTCTTTTCCACACAGAGTGAAGGGTTCTGGGCACTGAGGAGACAAGTTTCTTAAGTTTAGCCATTGGAATTTGATCCCACTCTTGTTTAATACAGGCTTCCAGCTGCTGGAGAGTTTTGGGTCTCCTTTGACAGACTTTTCCTTTAATTATGCGACAAATGTTCTCAATCGGTGAAAGATCGGGACTGCAGGCAGGCCATTTCAACACACGGACTCTTCTACTACGAAGCCATGCTGTTGTAATAGCCGCAGTATGTGGTTTTGCATTGTCCTGCTGAAATACACAAGGCCTTCCCTGGAATAGATGTCATCTGGAGGAGAGAATGTGTTGCTCTAAAACCTTTATATACCTTTCAGCATTCATGGTGCTTTTTAAAACATGCAAGTGTCCCACACTATATGCACTGATGCATCCCCGTACCATCAGAGATGCTGCCTTTTGAACTGAACGCTGATAACAGGAGGGGTGGTCTTTTTCCTCGTTAGCCCGGAGGACACGACATCCATGATTTCCAACAAAAATGTCAAATTTGGACTCGTCTGACCACAGGACACTTTGCTACTTTGCTGCAGTCCATTTTAAATGAGCCTTGGCCCACTGAACATGGTGGCGCTTCTGGATCATGCTCAACAATGGCTTCCTTTTTGCATGATAGAGTTTTAGTTGGCATCTGTGGATGCCACGGCAGACTGTGTTTACAGACAGTGGTTTCTTGAAGTATTCCTGGGCCCATTTAGTCATGTCAATGACACAATCATGCCGGTGAGTGATGCAGTGGCGTCTGAGGGCCTGAAGATCACGGCGTCCAGTAAAGGTCTTCCGGCTTGCCCCTTTCCCACAGAGATTTTACCCGTTTCTCTGAATCTTTTGATGATGGTATGCACTGTCGATGATGAGAACTTCAAAGCCTTTGCAATATGACATTGAAGAACATTGTTTTTAAAGTATTCCACTATTTTCTTACACAAACCTTCACAGGTTGTAGAGCCTCTGGCCATCTTCTGAAAGACTCAGCCTCTCGAATGTATGTAATCTCAGCTGATTCTGTTATATATTGATTTTTCAGCCCATTTTTTCCTGTGTCCCAACTTTTTTTTTTAGACCTGTTGCAGCCAGAAAACCTGAAATAAGCTCATTATGTGGATAAAAATGTAAAATGTCTCAGACAACATTTCAAATGTTGAAACTATGTTCTATTGTAAACAACATATTGGCTCATGTCATCTGAAAGTCATTGAATTTTTATTTTATTCACAATTTACACTTGTCCAACTATCTCGGAATTGGGGTTGTATTTCAAATTGCGAGATTCACATTCAATATTCGGGGGATTGCAAGCGTTCTCTGAGAACATTTATTCCCCATTTGTTTTGGTCACATCTGTTAAATTATATTTTTGAAAAAAGAGAACAGATTGGTTACCTTTAAGGTTGTTAGAAAGGACTACATCAATTGGTATTCCAATACCACTAATATTCATTTCAGTAAGAGAGTTGTAATGCAGGATATCATCCCTTGTTAAACTTCCCGCTTTGTTCATGATAATCATCAAGAAACGAATCAGGTAGAGGTTCAGTATATAACTGCATAGAAAAAAGTATGTGGTGTTTTGTGGCCAGCCAATATATATTCTCACAACTCTTTGTGCATTATTTTTGATAATTTCATTGAAAAAATAGATTCCTTGTCATCTTCCTCCATGTTTTTGCATTCAGTAGATCTGGTCTTGAATATCTGAAAAAAGCCTGCAATTTGGTATGAAGCCATAATATTTGTAACTTTTAAATAAAATGCACATCTACACAAAACCGATCTGGATCATTCTCAATTACTTCGATAATTGGCAAAATGCTGGACTGATTCAGTCACCAGTTAACTTGTTCAATGAAGAATATCAATTCAGTTATTAGGTTCATCGATTTTACAGGGGGCTTGCTGGCATAGTGGGTAGCACTGCCGCCTCACAGCAAGCAGGTCGTTGGCTAGAATTCTGCCTGCGGCTTTTCGGTGTGAAGATTGCATGTTCTCCCAGTGTTTGCAGGGGTTTCCTTTGGGTCCTCTAGCTTCAACCTGCAGTCCAAAGACATGCATGTCACGCTAATTGGAAATACTAAATTGCCCATAGGTGTGATGATATGTGAATGGTGTGTGCGCCCTGCTCCTTGGTAACCCTAGTGAGAAGAAGTGCTATTTTTAATGGTCGGATGGACAGGTTGATTGCTCAACCAGCAGCTTGGGTGCCACAAGTAATTACAGGACAGAGTTACTGCATACACACCATTATAAATGGAAATATAGGCTGATATAGGCATAGTAAATTGCAATCACAAAGTTTGAATTGTTTGCTTCCTTGTAGCTTGTATTCAGTGTTGTTTATTTCCTTTTAGCTTGTACTGCATATTTTTCTTGAAATTGAGGTTAAAGTCATCAGATATATGTGCACAAATTTTGTATTTGCCTTATTTTTAGTACCCTGATAAGATCCAGGATATTTGACCCCAGCTAATAGTTTCCGAAGTACTTACACAAAAACAGAACAAAAGGGTAAATATTTCATTGTTGCACTCTGAGGTGACATTTTACTCTAAAGCAATATTGGAGAGTTTATGCAGCTACAAAGGATTGTAATTCAGAGTTTTAATATTGATTGACAGATACCTCACTGTCCTGTGGGGGCAGCCGTCAGATCCCAGCCACCCACACACACATCAGCATAATGACATCTTGTCAAATAGGTCATATGTATGGGCTCAAATGGGCCCAGTGTTCTCAGAAAAAAAACTTCTCCTTCAAATAAGTGCAGGCAAATAACGTTAACGCTGATGGGATATGTCAAATTTAAAGGAGGGGAAAAAAATCCTTTTCATCTTTCTGATGGCAACTCGTCAATGACATGGCGTATGACCACCGAATTTGTAAATGTCATTATGACATCATATTTTGATTTTGCTGCCTGAAAGTTTCATAATTCTGTAATTTCTTGCAAATTTAGGGTATTCGTCACAATTTTTACAAATAATGGGGTCTAATTTCTTGGCGCAGCCCTTGCAGTGATAATTTTGTCCGGTGCAGCCCGCGCCGTGGTAATTTTGTGCGGTGCAACACCGTGCGCAGCCACTTTGGCAATTTGGTAGATGGACGTGCGCGGAGATGGGTGTGGCGGCGTAGTAGGGGAAGGTGTCCCATATTCATCATGACGCAGCATGGCCAGATCTAGGGGGGTGGAGGGTCGGGCTGCGCCCCCCCCCCAGATTCTTTCCGCGCCCCCCCCATCTCATCCTGACTTGCTGACGTAACATCAGCCCATTAAATGCATGCTTCAGCTAAAATTTAAGGATCTTTGATTCAATCATTAAATAGCATTTTTCAAATGGATTCCCTTAATGTCTCTGATTGGCTGGTTGAGTATTGGCAGCGCAGTTCCTCGCCCCACCTCCACAGTCACATATAAATAATCCCAGAATTTTTTTCAGACAGTTTTCAGTCATCTCGTATCGAGTATTGAGAACTAGACTAGAACCGGTGTTGGACAGCGTCTCGACTTTTGATTGTACAATTAGTTTCTTTAAATAAATACAAATACCGTAATTTCAGTTTAAATCTTTATTTCTACTAATTTCAATTTCAATTTATTTGTATATTGCTTTTCACAGAGACTGTCACAAAGACGCTTTACAGTGAGAGATGAAGTTACTGAAAGGGCAGTGCCCAGCCTATTCCCCACTACAGCAAATGAGGCAAAAAACTCCCAGTAGGGAGAAAAATCCTCAAACAGTGGTGAGAAAAAACTCCCCAGTGGGAAGAAATCTCAGGAGGAACCCGGCTATAGTGGGGAAGCCCAACCTCCGTGGGCTAGCTAGATAATGACTAGATAAAGCAAAATAGGATAAAATGGCAATTCAATGCCATTAAAGTCCATCTAAACAGAGGCATCTGTAGCTCCAGGAAGTGGCATGTCGAGGATGGTGCAAAACTGGATCAGGACCGGATCAGGACAGCAGCAGCCAGCGCTCATGGTGAGGGACAGGGCTTGGATAGTCCAGGACTCAGGGTTGTGGAGGGAAAGATCCTCAGAAAGTGACAAAAAAGTGGGGTGAGGCACTGGATAAAACTACTGCGTATTAATAGAAATACAGTCCTGTGTCATGTGCGAAGTGAGAATTTAGGTGCTGACTGGTCAGGAAATGGTCAACACCCCTCCATCCACTTCCTGCAGCACAGAAGCCCTACACTTACTCCTGGCTGGAAGATCACTTTTGATTTTCTGAACACTAGTACCATATAGACCTCCCCAGTGACAAGCCCCTCTGGCACCATTAATGCATGCTCAGTGCCACCGGTTCCACATGGATTTGCTTAACACTACACCAGTACGATATGAACCTCCCCAGTGACTAAGGCTGTAGCAAGCCCCACTGGCACCGTTGATGCATTCTCAGTGCCACCGGTTCCGCATGGATTTGCTTAACACTATCACCAGTACCATATGGACTTCCTCAGTGACTAAGGCTGTAGCAAGCTCCACTGGCACCGTTAATGCATGCTCAGTGCCACTGGTTCCCATGGATTTTCTTAACACTGGCTTCCAATATCTTGTGAACATATCATAAAACAAGGTTGTAATCAGTCCCACCAGAGCCAATAAATGTTTATACATAACTAATCATAGGCTTGACTAAAAAGATAAGTTTTCAGCCTACTCTTGAAGATAGAGAGTGTATCTGAAGCCCAAATTTGTCTTGGGAGATTGTTCCATAAAATTGGTGCTTTGTAAGAGAATGCTCTGCTTCCATTTGTAATTCTAGATATATTTGGAATTTTCAAGTACTCAGCACCTTTTGAACAAAGTAATCTTGGTGGGGATTAAGGAATGAGAAGACTGCAAAGATATTCCGGGGCCACGTCATTTAAGGCTTTGTAAGTTAGCAATAGTATTTTGTACTCAATTCTGAATTTTACAGGCAGCCAGTGAATATTTTTGAGCACCGGGCTAATGTGATCATATTTCTTAGTCCTTGTCAGAATCCTAGCTGCAGCATTCTGCACTAATTGAAGACATTTCAGGGCCGAGCTAGTGCAACCAGACAGTAAGACATTACAATAGTCCAGCCGAGAGGACACAAATGCGTGAACCATTTTTTCAGCGTCTTGAAGGGACAACATTTTTCTGAGTTTAGATATGTTTTGAAGATGGAAAAAAGCCACTTGAATGAAATTGTTGATGTGAGCCTGGAAAGAGAGTTCTGAATCAAGGGTTCTGAATCAAGGTTTTAAACGACAGCTTTGGCAGAAATAGAGAGGCCATCTAAGCTAAGAGAAAACTTAATGAATGAGTCTCTAAGAGATTTGGGTCCCAGTACCAATATTTCAGTCTAATCTGGGTGTCGTGAAAGAAAATTTTGTGTCATCCAAGCTTCAACAGCTTTAAAACACATCTCTAATCCAGTAACCGTATTATTTTCACCCGGCTTAAAGGATATATAGAGCTGTGTGTTGTCTGCATAACAATGGTATTTAACATCAAGTCTACTTATGATATTTCCAAGGGGAAGCATGTATGGAGAAAAAAAGCAAAGGGCCCAGAACAAATCCTTGAGGTATTCCAAAGTTAACCTCGGAATACTCTGAACACTTATTTACCCGGACGAACTGAGATCTATCAGACAGATGAGTTAAACCATTAAAGGGCAAGTCCAGAAATACCAACAAATTTTGCCTATGTACGAAGAACAATATGGTGGTCTACAGTAGCAAAGGCGGCACTTAAATCGAGAAGGATGAGAACAGAGATGCGGCCACTATCCATAAAGAGAATTAGATCATTTACTACAACTGTGAGGGCTGTTTCAGTGCTGTGATGCTTTCTATCGGCAGACTGAAAACTTTCAAATAAGTCATTAGTTTGCAGGAAAGAAGAGAGCTGTTGGGCGACACATTTTTCAAGGATCTTAGATAAAAATGTGAGGTTTGAGATTGGCCTATAATGGTTTGGACTGTGGGATCCAAATCTGATTTTTTAAGCAGCAGCTTGATTTCTGCTATCTTAATTGAAATGGGAAAAATACCTGAAATCAGAAAAGAATTGATTACGTGAAGAACTGAACCACCAAGAATGGGCAAATTTATCAGACATGGGTTCTTTCATTAGCTTTGTGGGAATGGGATCCAAGATAAAAGTAGTTGATTTGGAAGTAACTGCTAATTTGGCTAGTTCACTCAGGGATATAGGAGAAAGGGATTCAAACTGTTTTTTGTGTAATGTGGAAGACTCCATATCATGAGAAACGCCATCGCAAACTGGTATGGAAGCAGTGATCTTCTCTCTAATTCCAATAATTTGCCATTAAAGAAATTTTAAAAATCATCACTGCTGCAAGAGACTGGAATTTGAGGGTTACTTGCCACATGATTGTTAGTTAACTTGGCCACAGTTTTGATCAAAAATCAAGAATTATTTTTTTTTCCTGCATGAGATTTGAAAAGTAGCAGGACCTTGCACAAGAGAGAACATGTTCATATGCAACAAGGCTCTCTTTCCAAGCACCATGGAATACCTGGAGTTTAGTGGAGCGCCATTTGCGTTCTAGTTCACAAGATTTTTGCTTTAGTGTCCTTGTCTGGTCAGTATACCATGGGGCTGGCCTCTTCTTCTGAGTAATCTTTTATATTTCAGTGGCGCAAATACATTAAGGGTACAACAGAGAGGATCAGCAAACTTTTCTGCCGTATTGTCAATACAGAGGGCGCTGACTGGATGCCCAAAATAAGATAGGAAGTACGACCAGTGTACAGTTTCTAACAATGCAGGGTGGGTCAATTTTAAACAGAATGTGATATGAAAATGGTCAGACAAATTGAAAATTATGTGAATGAATCTTGACCTGCCCAATGTTAATGCCAAAGCTTAAGATCAGGTCTAAGGTATGACCATGAAAATGAGTTTCAATGGTCAACGGCACTCTGAGCGAAGCCGACTGACTCCAAAATGTTTGGACTGATTGACTCCAAAATGTTTGGACCGACTGACTCCAAAATATTTGAATATTTAGTCATTGTTACAGTCTTTCGGTCAGCACAAATTGGTAAGCTAGTGGGTATTCTGTTTGCGTGGTTACCCGCAACAATTTTTTTTCTTTCTTCCTTGTGTACGAGTTTGCTCAAAGGAAAAAGGGGAAAGAAATTATGCATCAATTTTTAATCCTTAAAGCATCCACTAGGTCCGACACGTCTAGTGCAAGACTAACTCAAGAGCAGGCAGATCGTGCTAGTGTTGGGTATTCCTCCTGTCCGGGTACGGCGATAAATGCAACTGCGAGTAATACAGTCAGCGAACACGGTCTTAATGACAGCGCTCCGACGCAGCTAGTGTTAAAGACGTACCCCATGCGAATGTTTAACCAAGGTCCTCAGGCATTCAACCCGAGTTGGTACTGCTCTCAACCATGGCTAGAGTACTTGGTTAAGCAAGGTGCATGTTTCTGTTTCCCCTGTCAAAAGTTTGGGGTTGCAAATGACTAAGACATCACGTTCACTAGACGAGGTTTTACCAACTGGAAAACGGCATTATAATCTGACAGGGGATTCAATAAAAATGCATCTAGCCATTGCCATGTACAAGCCTCATACTCATGGGCAGAAATTAGACAGAGACAGACAACTGGAGAAACTATAGCTCACCTGTTGGGCCCAAACCAGATTGAGAAGAATAGATACTACATTAAAAGCATAGGGGAGACTGTAAGGTTTCTTGTTGTTTATGAGTTTCCCCTCTGTGGAACCTGAGAGCCCTCTGTCTATGAATGATGATTTCTCTGCTGGGCTTTTCCTGAAGCTGTTTGAGTACACACTCACAAAGGATGCTAAGCTTAGAGACATAGCCAGTAGTATTCCTCAAAATGCAAAGTATGCCTGACATAATTTGCAAAATGACATCATTGAAACCCTGGCAAATTTGGTGTTGCTTCAAATTAAAAACAAATATGACCACGCTGACTTCAAAGGTTTTTGCATTTAAAGTGATGAGATATGGGACAGGTGCAAAATAGAAAATCTATCAATAGTATTCGTTTCGTCTGCAGTTCTGTTCCTGAGGAGCACCTGATCGGTTTGTTGGACCTGACTCGGTTAAATGCAGAGTACATCACAACTCAGATCCTCAAACACCTCTCTGATTGTGGTTATGGTACAGATCACTTAATCAGTCAGTGCTATGATGGTGCCTCTGTCATGAGTGGTGTAAGAGGGGGTGTGCAGGCATTGCTGCAGCAGAAGATGGGCAGGGATGTACCGTACATTCACTATTACAGCCATCAGCTGCATCTGGTTATGGTGCGTGCAATGCAAGCTGAGACACGTGCCAAAACATTCTTTGAGTTGTCGGGGGCACTGCATTCTTTCTTTCAGCACCATTACATAATAAATCAATACAACGCACCCTCCTTGAAAAAACTTTTAGAAATCCGGTGGACTAGTCATTATGATGTCAGCAAGTGTGTAGTGGACAATCAGCAGATAATAGTGAGTGTTCTCTCAGCGGTCTCCGAAGACATTGCAGCTGGAATAGACATCTGCACTGAGGCATCAGGGCTACTAGTGCAACTGAGGAGACACAATTTCTTTGAAATGGGTGCTTTCCTAGTCAGGGTTCTTGGTGGCTTAAAAACCAGCCAATGCCACTGAAATTGAAAATCGTTTCTGTAAGCGAGACCTTGACCTTATGAAGGCGGTGAATTGTCTGCTTCCTCAATCTGCATCTTTTCTGGATTTGACTGTCATGAAACCCCGTGCAGTTGCTTGCAGGTGCAAAAATGGATGCTTTAAAAAATGAAATTCTTGTGGCCAGGCCCATGTTGAGCAAGAAATTCCCAGGTGGTACACAGGTTGACCTCTCTAGTCTGTGCAAGGGGCTCACTGGCTATAAGAATGGATTTCCTGAGCTGCACGCTGTGTACATCACAGCGCAAATCATTGGCATGTCGTCAGCATTATGTGAAAGTTCATTCTCCACGCTCTCTCGTGTCTTGACGCAATTTCGCTGCAAAATGCTACATGACAGAAAGAAGAATTTGGTTATATTGGCTCATGAGAAGGTCATAACGAACAATTTAGACATGGGTGAGTTTTGTCCAGAAGGACAGGAAATTAATGCTGTGATAGAATGGGGAAATCAAATGTTATTGGGTTTAACCCCTCTGCGTACTGTAGATATGGATGCCTGCGGACATAGAGCTGCTCTATTTTTGCACGCAGTTACACTATTCTATCATTCGATGGCATTCGCGAAATCAGTCATTGCATATTCATACGTAAGCCAAGCCCCGTTGACACGAACACGGTTATTTTGACAAACGGAGACATTAACCTGCATTTGTGCCCTTCGTTTACATGCAAACGGGGAATTCGCCTCTGAAAACGATTCATTTTAAAAACTCCGGCCAGAGTAGAGATTTTGGAAAAGTTTGGTTGCAAGTTTGCATGTAAATTGGGAAAAACAGAGTTTTAGCCAGGCGATGTCAGGTGGTAATCATGGATGATCGTGATTCATTTCTGTTGTTGCTATTTTCGGGATTCTGATTGGCTAACGTGGGCTTGAGCTTATCGTTACACTGCCAACTACTGGTTTGATTTGCTCTTGACGACATGTACACGGGTACGTGTAAACAAAAACCTACGTGATACGTGTTCATGAAATTATTTTTGAAAATGGAGATGGTGAAATGTTCACTGATATAAATAGCCAGCCTCGTGTAAACGGAGTGTTAAAACGATGGTGAGAGGGCCGGTGTGTATGTAGCCTGCCAGCAGGCTCTCTTGTTTGCGATGGGAGGGAAAAGAGAGCCTCCACGAAATCCAGGGGTTTTTGAATTCCGGCCCTAAAAACCTGTCAACGTGGTTAGACTAATTAGGTCTATGCACTGGCACTCAGCAACCGGAATTTTTTTTTTTTTCCCCAGTGAGAGCAGCATTTCAGAACTCGTTTACGACTGGGGGTAATTTTCGGCGTCAAGTATGTACACCTGTTTTTCCAGCATGGTCACGCAACTTGCTATAAAGATAGACAGCTGTCCGATTGGAAAAAGTAAACGGACAAAACCACGTACTAGTCACCAAAATTACCTTCATTCACTGAAGGGTTCTGAAATGAGTGCCAGTACATAAACCTAATAATAATTACATTGCTTTTCTGTACTGAATGTACCCCATTATTTAGTCGCTTTTAGATGGCATGGTGGAGAGATTTGTGTCTTCAATTGCCACTTGATTATTCTTGAATTGGAAAACACTTTCATAAAGGAAAACCATCTAGAATTAGCCAAGACTAAATGTCAATAATTGCCCCCGAATTTTCAGGTCTAACCCCAGCCCTGCGAGTGTTCAACTGTCAAATTCGACCAATCAGAATTCTGCGTTCGTGGAGGAATGCGGGGCACTCACAAAGCCCCGGCTTTCGTGCAGTCTCTTTTCCCTCCCTTTCCCCCTCCCATTGCTCGCAGGCTAGTGTGTATGCAGGATTTTATTTCTATTGATTTTTATTTGTATTTTATTTTAATAACCTTTATTGCAGGGAAGCTGAGACGGAGGTGTTTTTTGCACAGGAGCCCTGATTAAAAACTATACATTGACAATGGGAATTAAGTGACAAATGCAGTTAAAATGACACTAAATTCATATACAACAAGTGCAGATAAAAGGCAAAACATTTTTTTTTCAAAATATTATGAAAATTAATAATAAATAAAACCAAATGCAGACATAGAATAATGACATAAATCAAAACTAAAAGTGAGTACATCTGGCCTCTTGTACTGTCATATCCAAAACTAATTTATTCAAGTTCACTAATGTTAATAATTCACGAATGCCCTAGCTAGCCAGCTAACTCATATTCGTAATGCTTAATATTGACATAAGCAGTGCAGAAAACGTGCCTGAAACAGCAAAGTAAAATGCAACATTAACACATCATGGGGATATAGGACAGAGGCTTCTTTATTCCAATATTTTAAAGGTGAGGAGAGGAGCTCACTTGATTGGTGAAGATTTGACTCGGCTGTGTTAAACCCACTCACGCCTTGTCTCCTCTCTTTTTGCCACTTGCGCCGGCAGGACACAGAGGCGGGACAGAGGAGTCCTTGCGCCGGGCACGAAATTACAAAATAGGCCTGGTCCCACCATTCGCCGTGCCTGCGCCTGGTCAACGAATTAAGAGCCCGATGTGTCTTATAACACTTAAATGTTATACAATGACATCATAAAATGACATCATAGATATGGCATAATGGCTTGAATTTCTCATAACATGATAGTCAACTGTAACTCCTAAACGACATGGCGCGTGACCACCAAATTTGCAAGGGATGATATACACATAATACTAAATCACTACAATCATTTTGGTATTATTATGACCTATTATGACATCATTATGACATCATGTTTTGATTTTTACCCAGCATGCTTTGCTTATTTTAAACCTTAGTGCACCAGCTCTGAGAGGTCATAAAATACATGAAATTCTATTTATGTTCCGTGAAAATAGTTTTTCATTTACTCAGAATGTTTTTCTTAGAAGTTTTGGTCAGAGAGAAATGAAAGTAAACTTATAAAGGATGACAGGTTTACGTAAGCAAAACTTCCCCTGTTCTTATCGTCAACTTCTTTGTGTTTAGTATATTAGAAAATAAAATGAATCGATGAAAGTTGAGGGAAAATGTACCTCAGTTGAAGATATAGTCCGCCATCTTGGATTTTGACCCTTTAAATTCAATGACGTCATCAAATTAGCATAAATGAATTCTACTTACCAAGGCTGAAATTGAATTATGTAAGATAGTGTAAATATAATGGAATAAATATACGTTGAAAAGAAAATCGGGAAACTACATTGATGAAACCAAAATCGGCAATTTTTTATCAGACATACCTGTCAGAAAACCGTTGCCGCAGAAACGTCAAAGATTGTGGACTTATTGGAATACAGTTGTTCCCAGACAAGTTTTAGGATAGTCGCCAAGTTTGTTGGTCCCAGCTCAAGACGTGAAAGTTGGCGCGGGCATTAAAAGTCCCCCTTCCGCAGTCTAGATAGGGTTCAAGTGAGATGCAAAATGACAAAAAAAAATTCTTCCTTTTTCCCTTCAAATTTCGCTTCTTAAACTGTAGTAATCTGCCAAATGATAGGACAACCCTGACCTATCATACTATGATCACGAAAAGTTAAAAGGCAGCCTGGAAACATGGAGTTTTGGCCTTGAGGGTTACAGTCACAGACACAAATGTTCTTGTTCAAAAGGAAGCACTCACTGAGTGGCTGAAGTACATGCAATACCCTACAGTGCCAGTGTAATATATGTATTTCATGGTCATAGGCTGCATCTATCCAAACAAAGGAATAATAATTATAATTAATTTCTCTCTCAGAGCTCCTGGGACATTTAATAGGAGCTGTCAGGTTTAATTGATTCTGAAATAAATATTTATACTAATTATTGGGTGCGCAACATGCCCTTGATTTTATTAACAATATTTATGTGCAATCAGACTTCCCTTTTGTTTCTGTGACAAGATTAACCTCAAGGAGGTGACACTATCAGAAAATGTGAGGAACTGTGTGGCAAATATTTCATTCATTGTTTGATGACCTAAAACTTTTTTCCCCGAGCTGTTGTTCTGTCCTTGCATTTGTTTCAGAATTGGGTCAAATTTTATTCAGAACACTGTCCCAGATTAATTGTTCCCATGGCAATTTAGCTTTGTGTGCACAAACAGACATTTTTTTAACATGAAGGAACTACTGCTGGCGTAGCATTAGACGCAAAATGCTATGTCACTTAAGGTTATTTTTCAAAGTTCAGCAAAGTTGATTTGCTTTCAGACTAAGCTAGTCCATACTATCAATGTCATGCTCTGCCACAGTGAAATGGCAACTGCAGCAATCAAAACAGTAACCTCAGTTGGACTGCATTGCCATTTGTTACAAGGTTCTATGTTACTCTATTTATTTTCAAGTGAAGAATTCCCAAGACAATAAAACTAAAGCAAACTTGTGTTTTCAATCCCTATTTGGTCACCCTCATTTAAATTGTTGAAAACACACATCGTCATCAAATATATTACTACTACCAAAGTGTTCTAGGGATATTGGTTGAATGTTGCTTTAGACTGACTGAATTGTTTGACTCTGAGTGCTTCTACTATACCAATATCAATCACAATATTACGACACATGCATATCTGTAGTTCTTGCTCCATTAGGAAATACAGTATAATTTTGTAACATAACTTTTTTCACTTTAGCAGGTGTTCATCTTTTCTTTTTGGCTCTTTGATACAATCTTACAAGGCTCTCATTCGTCAGCCAGTTCAAATGTAAGTCACATATTGCAGTTGGTCTTTCAAAACTAAGTCACGTTCAGCACCAAAGCACCAGACTTAGCTGCTTCTTGTGCAGCAGAGTTTGATTACCCGTTGCCTCCATACTGGGGAAGAGATTTCGGCACCATTTCTGCAAAAAGTATTTATAGGGTGACCTTGGCTGGAGAAATACATGTTTCTGTGCTAAACTTCAATTGACTTATGTGCAAACACTTGTAGCACCTAGGTCTTCATTTTAGTAGTTTCTTTTTTATTATATTTAAGTTCTTTGGTATTTTAATGTTATTTTATAAAATATTGCATGGTGCTCACCAATGGAACAGTGCCATAGTTGAGGTCGCATGCTTGCTTAAAAGATACTGTATTTTTGGAGTTCAATACTCAGCCAAGTGGCACAATTGTATATATTCTGGATAGCTAATTAAAGAATTAACCTCCCTTTTAAATCAGTTGAAATTGTATTGATTTGGGTGGCTATTTTTTTCTGCCAAATGTTGTCAACTGGGCAGTAAAATATGATTCATAAATGTATTGAGGCATGGTGGTTTTTCCTTTTTATTATGCCCCCGCCCTCAAAAGAGGAAAGGGGGCATTATGTCGACACCATGTCCGTCCGTCGTACGTCGTCCGTAAACTTTTTGTTTCCGTGGGATAACTATAGAATCCCTCATCCGATTGATGCCATTTCTTGATGGCCTATTGGGAGTAGCTGGAGGGAGGTTCCTTTCGAAAACCAGTGTCGTGCGATAGTCAATATGGCCGCCACAGCAGCCATCTTGATTTTCGTTTCCGCCCGATAACTAAAGAATGCCTCGTCTGATTGATGCCATTTCACGGTGGCGTATTGGGGGGGCTTGAGGAAGGTTTCTTTCGAAAACCAGCGTTGTGCGATAGTCAATATGGCCGCCACAGCATATTGCCGCCACAGCAGCCATCTTGATTTTTGTTTCCGCTTAACAACTAAAGAACACCTCGTCGGATTGATGCCGTTTCCTGGTGGTGTATTGGAGGTGGGTGGAGAAAGGTTCCCTTCGATAACCAGCGTTGTGCGATATCTAATATGGCCGCGACAGCAGCCATCTTGATTTTCGTTTCCGCCCGATAACTATATGATGCCTCATCCAATTGATGCCATTTAATGGTGACGTATTGGGGGTGGCTAGAGGAAGGTTCCTTTCGAAAACCAGCATCGTTCGATATTCAATATGGCCGCCACAGCAGCCATCTTGATTTTTGTTTCCGCCCAATAACTATAGAATGCCTCATCCGATTGATGCCATTTCATGGTGGCATATTGGGGGTGGCTGGAGGAAGGTTCCTTTTGAAAACCAGCGTCGTGCGATATCCAGTATGGCTGCCACAGCAGCCATCTTGATATGCCCTTGATCAACATACAGGCGGGGGCATATGCCACGCTCTGCGTAGCTCTTGTTCAAAATTTAAGATTTGGAGAAATATCTGGTGCTCTCTACCAACACTTTGAAAGAGACCTGCCATCACCCCCCAAATAGAGAAAACAAAGTGAAGCATTTATTTAACGCTGATTATCATCCCATTATTTTATTTTTGATTTTACTGCAGGGTTTCCCTCAGCGCTTTATAGTTAGGGCCGCCGCCTCGACAAAAAATGCCCCTCGGCATGACTACGTCCCCCTCCCAAAAAAAAATTCTGCTGCATCCATGGATGCATAGACAGAAAAAAAGGCCGCATCGCGATCAGGCCGAATAGCAGCCGGCATCTGTTGGTTAAATATGGTACTGCGCCATCCATCACCTGTTGCTACACCAACATTATTTTTTTTGTATCGGGAAGAAGCTAATTATCCGGATACCCAATAAACAGCTGTCGAAGGACATGTGGAGGTAATATAATTATTCATCTAAACTAAACATTTGAATATTGTCTCCCATCTACTGCTTGCCCACATATTCTGTTTCAGTAAGACAGGATATGCAATTCGTTTAGTTTCTTATCAAGGCTACCGATGTATTTGCGAGTGGCTTTCTGCAATGTTTGACAATTGCACGTGGTTTTCTCTAGTGTACAGTAATGTATGGTAAAAAGCAGTCAAAAATCTCAGGGTACTTTATTAAAAGAAGCCGGTGTTCTGTCAAATGTTGCTACCTATCTAAATATGCTACCTCGCAGTTCTGCGCTTGCGCAAACCTAAAATCTTGGACTCCATTTCTTCGCTCACATGTCTTGAGTCTTCAAACCTACGTATTTTTCGGTGCGCCTTTCGACATGTAAGCGTATACATATTTGTATGTACACGCTGGGTTTTCCTTAAAATGCACAGATTGGATGATAATGGCATCCAGCATATAACTTTAAACAAACTTACCCAACTCATTATAACATCTGCTTATGTTAAGCTAACAAATAACAAAGTTACTGCGATAAACTGATTCCTATTGCAACATTTACGCAAAAACAAAGACTATACGATCGCTTTGCATTACGGTGGCATTTTTTGACAAGGCAGCACAAATTGTCAGAACACCGGCCTACTTCACCATCTGCGCCGCCTCCTCATCCTCCAACCCCCGCCACCTCCACAGCCACAGCCCCAGTCCTCTAAACATCGAGGTAGTGGGTGGAACCCAGAGTGGGCTGTGGACCCGAAATATTCAGGTTGGCTCCATCACACAGAACACTGAGTGTAGCATTAATCTTTTCACACAATCTCGTAATTATGATACAAGATGTATATTTTTTTCAATCCCGTCAATGCAAAGCGCTTCCGTACATAATCCCGTTCTCCGCTCCCCATACATAACCAGAACTGCAAAGCATTTGGGGAACCGAGGTCAAAATGGATAACAATACATTTTCCGTTCTTACATTAATTTTTGTTTCACCCTTAGGGACGGTTGTGCACATTTTACGTGATTTTCATTCTTCTTTTTTTGATAATTTTGCCTGTGTTCATGCATGTAGCATGAATTTTGATAAGATTGTGCGTCTTTATTTGATTTTGCTATTTCCAGCTCAGCTCTTACAGTAAGGCTAAAATACACTGTGTACAAGCGAGTGTTACGCTATAAAAACTTTCTAATAAAGTTACAAGACTGTTGACTTTGTCACTTTGTTATTGCACTTTAACTGCTTTGTTTATTTCAGTCAGGAAAACTCACGTATCAATAAAATAGAACAATTTATTCATGGGTAAAAGCATTGCATTATATTGGCGGCAGTTCTGCTCAGGAGGAATGTCCCACCTAGGCACAGCAAACATACAAACATAGTCATGAACAGAAATCAAAATCCCACCGATATGAGCAGAACCAAACAGGTGGAGGCTGGGGTGGAGGCGGCAAGCAAAAAACCAAACAGCATGTTGCATAGCATGAAAAGTCATTGCAAACAGCAGCAGAAGTAAGTGAGCTTGACGTCTTTCAAATAGACCGCTGTATGACCTTGTGACGTGTATCCTCCAATTGTGTGCCTGCTGATGCTGACGTGCTGGTAGCTTACCAGGCTGCTGTCAGGTGATGTAGCTCTTCTCGAGTTTCCTGCCTGAACTAGTTACACTCATTTATAAAGAGTCAATAAACACTGGCTGTAGTAGTTGAGGGGGTTTCGAAGCCGTGGTTAAGAACTGTCAAGGGGTCATGAGCAACATCAAATAATCGGGCAAGGGAAACACCGGGGCAGGAGAGAGGCATGGGGAATGATCAGATAATAAATCAATTTAAGGAGACATCACTGCAAACCCGACTCAATACCAGTGGAACAGGGGATGATGAATTAAGGACACTGACGAACTGTGACAGTTGAATATTCCTTGACATATTAAGAAAGTATTCTGCCTGCTCTGTCAAGTGTCTGTGTCTGTCTGTGAAAAGCACTACACAAATAAAACTGAATTTAATTGAATGATGGGAATGATAGAGAAGAGTTTTTTTCCCAATCTTTAGTTTAAAATGATTGCATTTTTGCTGGGTAAAGAACTTATTCCACAGATGTCGTTTGAACTGACGCCAACATGTCTAACCATCATCTGCTGTAAGCTCTGCTGGAACAGCCCCAGAAGTTCTGCTAAGCTTCAGTTAACGTCTGTTTAACGATGATCATAAGACATACTGCTGTTTTCTTGCCTGAGCACCATTTTCAAACACCTCTCGGGGAATGTGTTGTCTTTGGTTGTCTCAGTTTTGTTCTGCTATCTCAGCACTCGGCCATTGAAAAACACGAACTGCTCGGCACTTCCTTGTCAGTCAGTGAAACGAAACTGTGCTGCAATCTGTGTCAGTGACTGACAGAGAGATAAACAGCGCAGTAACACAATTTGAATTTCTGCTCTTATTAGAGACAAGCTAACAATAAGTTAAAGTGAATGCCATCTTGATCTAACGTTTCCTTTGCTTACAGTGTTTTCGTGTTTTAACCCATCTCCCACAGCAGAACACAAAAGAAATGTCCAACGCAAATGAGGCGGAACATTGAATTATTTTTTTAAATGACAGTAATATGGCGCTAAAAACATGCATCACCATGGGACAGTTGTGTTTATACTTTTTATTAATTTATCGCAGCTGTTGATATGCATTAAAAGACAAATAATAATTTATCAAATATCAATCAACAGCCATTCAAAAGACACCATAGATCGGCATTCAGGGCACGTATTTTTGCTGGCCAAATTACTTTTCAGAGTATTATGATAAAACTTTTTGCTGTTGGTGAGCTGTTGGAGAGGACCACACAAAATGGCCTGCATCCTGTTTTGTGGTGGGCTGACGTGCCCTGTTCACCTCGGTTCATATAGGAGGGAGGGCAGATTAAATCTGGTCCTCAGGGAACTGAGACAGGATAATGCAGATCCTGTTGGTGTTCGGTCCAATGGGAAGGCAATTTATGGACCATATTTTTGCAAATAAGGGAAGAACTCAGTTCGGGCAATTTTCCATTTTGCAGTATGGAACCTCCCCTGAGTGAACCTTTGGAGCAGAGCTTATGCCAACTGGCTTGAAGAAGAGACAAAGCAGGGAGGGCCATTGCCTTTAAGTTTACCTCAAGTTTCAAATGGTAATTTACTGTACCTGTAAAATTTACCTTGGATTCTAACTGTTTTATGCTCTATAGACATTGAAACCAATAGAAAATACCATCGCACGTCGCGAAGAAGAAAAACTCCTTTGCTGTTTTATTCATTTCTGCGCAAGGCAACAATCTAAAGCCGACTTTATCATTTCATCAAAAAGGGATCACACCATGGTGTTGTTTGTGTACTGGTAATCTTAATAGCCATCTGCCATTTGCAGCAAGCTGCCTCTCAGTAAACACCATATTTTATGTGGGAGTCACAATTTACCCACATTGAATGCTGTCTCATCCACTCCTCAGTTTTATCTGCCAAATAGGAGCCAATACTGCAAGCATGAATGAGCATTTAAATTGTACCGTGTGATTTGGCAGCCCGGTGTGCTATTGCACCGTCTTCACTGTCAATATAGGGCATCCGACTGCACTTTCCTTTGCACAATCGCCCCATATGTAACCAGGAAGGAGTTTACTCATCAGGTTCAAGTGGTGAGTATTAATAGCCGGATTCAGTGGTAGGAAGTCAGAGAGCCTGTTACGACGCTGCCTCGCAACTTATTCACTGTTATCATTGCCTGCCTGTCTCAAGTCGCGGGGCTCCAACATGTGACTAAAATAGTTGGCCATAACTAGACATGGCTGGTATTGGTTGGGTGCAGTGGCAGGGAAAAGCATCTTCCGAAGAGATATCTTCGAAAGAAGAATGTGGGAATGAAATTGGCGGTACTGTGATCAAACCTAGGCGGTTTTAAATCTCAGGGTCCCTAAACTTGATCACCTCAATAAAAAAATGATTATATGGTACCTATCTATACCTAAAAGAATGAACTACAATGGCAGTATAACCAAAAAAGCATCACTTTAAATCATGGAACACTACAGCACCTGTCAAAAGTTTGGACACACCCACATTTTTCTTACATGTTAAATAAAGAAAGAAGCACCCTTTATTTATTTATTTATTTTTTTAAAAGAGACCTAATTCTTAAATCCATCAAACTAACCAGCGTTTACTGTCATATTTGCTGAGCAGACTCGCAAGTTTTTTTTCCCCCCCCCCACAAGTACAGTCATAAGACTACCATGAGTTGTCAGCTGCTTGGCTGTCCAACTTCCCAAAGAGGTGCTACACTTGTGGTTTGCTTTTCATTGACCTTTTTGCCCAATAAGTCCCATAAACAGCTTGACTTTAATTCGGCTGTTGGAAAATGGAAGGAGCTGTCAGCTGATGTGGGCTTGGCTTGCGATCTGTACCATCACTAATGAAGGCAGGCTTGCGAGCTAGGCGTGACTCCTTAGTCTGCCTGAGCTATCGCTGTGCTCAATTTCAGTCAGCTCCACTTCTTCAAAACCAAATTATATTATCATTTGCTGCAAATTATTTGCAATATTTGAATTTGGCAGCATGGCTCTGTTCTGGGGCCTCACCGCCCCACTACGTGCATGAAAAGCCAAAAGGCAGGAAGAGCCAGCCTTTGAAAAAAATACTGAACTCTGTCTGGAGAATAATTTTCACATACCAAACAATAAATGGTACACTGCCCGTCCAAAAATAGTCACCATTCAGATTTAAATAAGAAATAGGTGTAAAAGAGGATTTTCTCGAAAAAGTTACCAAAACGTCTGTTTGTCACATTTTGAAAAATGCGCATGCGCAAGACCATCCTACTAGCTTTACTGCTCCTCCACAGGAAACACCTATCGCCTGAAAGTCAGGAGCGAGCGTGCTTAAGCTCACGCCCGTGCACGATTCTGCTTACAGTCTCTGCAGTCGGGCTTCATTTGTAAAAGATGTACACTTTCACCATTTCAGACTCGCCATCGTTCAGTCACAAAAATTTGCTGCAGCCAAAAAAATTGTGAAATGAACAACTAGTAAAGCGTCTGAGTGAAAAGCATACCATCATGAGCCTCTTCTGACAGCATACAGTTTGTTTCTCCGTGCGACTTACTTTCTTTCAAATCCTATTTGGGGTTTAGGTACATTCCTGTTCTAAATGAGCAGCGTGTGCTTGTCCACTTGCTCGCTGTGTGAGAGAGCTCCCGAGCCCAGAGGGAGAAGGGGCAGGGGGGCGGGTAGACTGCTGCTGGCTGGATCTAATCATCAGAGCCAGAATTCTCACAAAAATAGAACTAAGAAAAGTGACCCCACACAAAGTTTGGATGGGTAAATGTAGAATTCATGACATTCCGAGGAAGACAATTCTCAGTTTTGTTTTTGGGTGTACAAATTAGAAAAAGTCTGGGATCAGTGGAGCTACTATGAATGGTTCAAATGGAAACTCACAGGACACATGAATACTCGAAGTGCGCATGTGCAGCTAGTGGAAACGAGCGAGGAACAAGCACGCATGATGGCATTACGTGAGCATTTCTCCAGCATGACTGAAATGTTGGAGGACGAATAGTTAAGATGATCCACCCGTAGGTCGCAGCCAAAAAACATCCTCTGTTACACCTTTAAGTGCCTATGATCGAATCATAATTTCAGTGATGATGTATTTTAGCTGGAAATAATTCGAGAGTTTCTGATCTTTTGAAACAACCACTGTTTAAAAATATTTTGAAATGTTTCGAAACATCATTCTTACCAGTAGTGCACAGCCTACTGGCAGAACTTTTATTGCTGCTGTTGTACAAAGTAAATTTTTGAACTGAAAAAGCACAGATAATCGCAGATGAGCCTCAACAACCGATTGCTATTACTGTTGATTTTATTACCAATATTACTTATACTAGCACTTGCATAGATTCACAATGTTAGTTATTGTGGTTTGAAACCATGTGCCAGTGAGGTCAGGAACCAAAAACTCTCCTGAATTGTTATGGTTAAAGTTTGATGTTATTTTATTGGAGGAATAGGCAAAAAATCATTTGTTTAAAACCGCTGCTCTGCTTGGAGCTCTGCCAAATAAAAATATGTCTCAAATGAAATCACCAATCACAAGCTGTCTCTAGCAAGCAATAGCACAATAAATGCTCAAAATAGCATTCAAACCTTCTTGGAATGGGCAGACGTGTATAATCCAGTTTCAGAAAGTAAAAGTCCATCCCAGGATATTGTTCCAGCCACAAAAGACCTGTCAGTTGGCCCTATTCTTCAGCTGGGAGGTAAAACTAACAAGTGAAAACTGCTAACAGGAGTTTACGGGTGGAATGAACTTTACTTTCTGACCCCTGGATTATACGCCTGTGGGAATGGGTAAGGACTTATGGGAGAAATGTGACTTGGTCACATGACTGAAGTTTTGAAACGCCATTGTAAATTTGTGTTGATAATGGAAGTGTCGAATGTGTTCGAAATGAATGGAACTTAAGTGTTGAAAGTGTAATCACTAAATAGTTGCCTCAATCCTGACTGATTCACTGTATAATTTCTCATTTCTTAAACAACCATGTTGGAAAATGTATTTATGGTCCTTGAAAAGGTGTTACTGTGTTTCACGACAAGCATAGAAAACAGTGAAAAGACAGCTGAAATAGCTAGAATTGGGTCTTGAACTGTCCAACAATTTGTTAATAACTTGAAGTATAATGGTTAACTGTCAACTTTGCGGAAGAAATTAGTTGGAGAAAATCGAGACTGATCCTGATCGGAGATCACAAAAATGGTTGGTGAAGTCTTACAGAAAAAAAAAAAAAAATCAGTGGTAGAACTCCATCCATCCATCCATCTTCTTCCGCTTAGCCGGGCCGGGTCGCGGGGGCAGCAGTCCAGACTTCCCTTTCCCTGGACACTTCCTGCAGTTCTTCTGGGGGTATCTCAAGCCGTATCCAGGCCAGCCAAGCGCCATATCCTGGGTCTTCCCCCGGGCCTCCTCCCAGTGGGGCATTCCCGGAACACCTTCCCAGGAAGGCGTCTAGGGGCATTCGATACAGATGCCGAGTCACAGCTGGCTCCATTCGACGTGGAGGAGCAGTGGCTCTACTCTGAGCTCCTCCCGGGTGACAGAGCTTCTCACCCTGTCTCTAAGGGAACACCCTGCCAAACTGCAGAGGAAACCCATTTCAGCCGCTTGTATCCGAGATTTCGTTCTTTCGGTCATAACCATAGGTGAAGGTAGGAACGTAGATTGACTGGTAAATTGAGAGCTTCGCCCTTTGGCTCAGTTCCTTCTTCACCACAACAGATCAGTCCCGTGACCGCATTACTGCTGCCGCTGCACCGATCTGTCTATGTATTTCACACTACATCCTTCCCTCACTCGTGAACAAGATCTCAAGATACTTAAACTCCTCCACTTGAGGCAGGAGCTCTTCTCTAACCTAGAGGGGGCAAGCCACCTTTTTCCGATCGAGAACCATAACCTCGGACTTGGAGGTGCTGATTCTCATCCCAGCCGCTTCCCACTCAGCTGCAAACTGCCCCAGTACATGCTGAAGGTCCTGGTACGAAGGAGCCAACAGGACAACATCATCCGCGAAAAAGCAGAGATGAGATTCTGTGGTCCCCAAACCGGACTCCCTCCGGCCCCTGACTGCGCCCAAAATCCTGTCCATTAAAATAATGAACAGAACCGGTGACAAAGGGCAGCCCTGCCGGAGTCCAACATGCAATGGAAACAGGTCCGACTTACTGCCGGCAATGCAAACCAAGCTCCTACTCTGGTCGTATAGAGACCGCACGGCTCTTAGTAGAGGGCCCCGGACTCCAAACTCCTGAAGCACCTCATATAGAATTCCACGAGGGACACAGTCGAATGCCTTCTCCAAGTCCACAAAACACATGTGAACTGGTTGTGCAAACTCCCATGAACCCTTAAGCACCTTGCGGAGGGTATAGAGCTGGTCCAGTGTTCCACGACTTGGAAGAAAACCGCATTGTTCCCCCTAAATCCGAGGTTTGACAATCGGCCGAATTCTCCTCTCCAGCACCCTGGAATAGACTTTACCAGGGAGGCTTAGGAGTGTGATCCCCCTGTAGTTGAAGCACACCTTCCGGTCCTCCTTCTTAACCCCTTTGCGCAGAAGCCAAATTTGGCCATTTATGGGTTACCCAATTTAATGTTTTATAATTCAAGATTTAAGCTTTATAAAGAGGAAAATTGTGGCTAAACTCAGAAAAGACACTTACAGCATTTAGAATTACATTGTATAACAGCTTATTTTCATGATTTTGGTAGAGAAAATGGGCTGCAAACATAAAAATTCTTCATGAGAATTCACCATTGAAATTGCAAAAAAAAAAAAACTGAGAATTGAAAAATTGCTGGGGCTTAAATCTATACATTTCTGGGATCATAAAGTCCTTGAGCTCAAGTAGGAATCATCTTCAAAATTACATTCAAGATTACCTATATGTGAAAGGAACGGGCTTAGACTCCAAGTGCAGTTCAGCATCGGCAGGGCGTTTATTGGGATTACCAAAGCTCACGGTCAAACAAAAACAGATCGATAGCCAGGCAAACAGGGTAATTCAGAATCAGAGTCTGGGGACAAGCAGATATTCGGTAACCAATAAATCAATCCGCACAAAGACAGTAACAAAGGAGCTGAGCTAAGGGAATGGAAGGGGAAGGAAAAAGGGAGTTGGATGGGATAAGGGAGAACAAAGGAGAAACTAAACAGTTGGGTACAAAATGGGAATTAGGGAGAACGAAGTACTAAGCAATCAACCAGCAATCAAACAACGTAATACAAACAATCAATACCAAGACTTACGGGAGATATGACAAAAAACAAGCAATCAACAATCGAAACCAAGAAAGCGCAGAAACGAGACTTAACCAAAGCAAGCAATGGGAAGAAACGACTCGACAAGGAGCTGCCGAAAAAATGCGTCTTTTTAAACACTCACTAATGTGGTGAGATCCCAGCTAGAATGCAGAACAGCTGTCGAGGAAGGCGGAACTAGAAAAGCAAGGACGGTGATAGGAAAGCGAGAAGAAGCAGGTGGAGTCCTAACTCTGATCTAACTAATCACCTGTGCCTCGCTAACTATTCTTCGGTGCGGATAACCAATGAGAACAGCCAGAGAGAAGGAAGGGGAATTGCCTCACCGAATTACAGGGAAGAGAGTGTGAAGACTGACAAGATACCAAAGATGGAAATGAGAGGAAAACGTTCAAGATTCAGGACCTCGCAATCGTACAGAAACATACATACTCTAAATGAATAAATGTGATAAATAAATAAATAGCCATTAAAATACTAAAACATACTAAAAACAAACATATAAATCAGCGATTCACAACAATATGCTATTAGGCAAATTATACAGCTATCCAAGCGGCTCCCCAAAGTCTGAGATCCCTCAAAATAGTGCACTGTCCAATCATAAAATAATCATGAATTTAACTCAAAGTTTCGAGGCCTGAAATTTAATATGAACTAATGATTTTCTGGTTGAGTTTAGCATGAATTTATCAATATCAGTGCAGTTGAACATCAGTGGTCACCAGTAACCTCTCCAAACACAAAACATGCCATTTCTCCATAATAAGGTTTCGATTTTTGTCCATTTTTCTTCAAAGTCCCCCAAGCCAGCACAATCACTCATTAAATAAACTGCTGATTAAACGGTCAGAACATTCAGCCTGTAATAGAAGCTACCAGTTCCCATTTCTGAGTTCACAAACTCATTTCAACGCTTAAAAGGAACCAGTACAACTCACTAACTCAGTAATATCTGAATTCTGAAATATACCTTATTTTAACAGAACAGACATTCCACTTTCAGGGAATATCACACAATATATATACCTCCCTAGATTCAACAGAACCGTGCAATGACCGTACCAGGGGGTCCACCTAAATGCATGGGCAGTTCACGTTTTAAACAGGAAAAAAAACGTTGGCATTCGACTTTGTTGAGTACGGTATACATTCCAAAGCAAAAGTAGCAGCCTAACCTTTTTCATGAAGACCAATGTATCCAGTAGAAGGAACCCTCCGGTCCTGTTTCATTCGAAATAATTCCCATTGACTATGTCCTTATCTCATAAAAATCCTCTAAATGTAACTGAACACTTCAAGGCCAGTTTTGCGAGACTTATTTCTATAAATAGCGTCCATTTCAGCCGGGCAATGTGTGCAACGTAGACAGGATACAACCGAGCTTGCTGATACGCACAGGCTTGTAAGCTCTGTGTTTGTCCAATCAATGTGTTTCACTTACTTTAACACATTGGATAAGAAACAAGCCAATCAATACATTGTTACCGGGGAAATTTCACGAGGGTGTGAACTATAACTGTGCAGTTACGCAGAGGAGCCTGAGTGTACGATTGAGTGATTGGCTATCAACAGCAGTACTTGGGTGGATATAAGGAAGCGCTAAATTTGTCAATGAAAGAATCTACTCTAATCCTTCCACCGGCCGACAATATCCCCAGTTGAAGTCAACAGCTCCCCACCTCCACTGTAAACAGAGTTGGCAGGGTGCTGTTTCCCCCTTCTGAGACGCCGAACGGTTTCCCAGAATCAGAATCTCTGACCGATAATCCTTGTCCATGGCCTCGCCAAACTTCTCCCATACCCAAGATTTTGCTTCCGCCCCCATCCGGGCTGCAGCATGCTTAGACTGCCGATACTAGTCAGCTGTCTCAAGAGTCCCATGAGCCAACCAAACTCGACAGGAATCCTTCAGCTTGACGACATCCCTTACTTCCGGTGTGCACCACCAGGTTCGGGGATCGGCGCCGCGACAGGCGCCGGGAACCTTACGGCCACAGCTCCGAATGGCCGCGTCAACAATGGAGCTGGAGAACATGCCAGGCTCTTTTTGGCAACAAACACTCTAAGTGGGTGTAGCGGAACACAAAAGATGAGTATGCAGAAAACCACCTCATGCCCACAGTGAAGTATGGGGGAGGACCGGTGATGCTGTGTTTCTCTTTGTTAGGGTGCATGGCATCATGAACGCTTTGAAATACTAGGACATTTTAAATCAAAATCTGGTGGCCTCTGCCTGAAAGCTGAAGATGGGTCCTCACTGGGTCTTTCAGGAAGATAATGACCCTAAACATGTGGCCAAATCTGCACAGAAATGGTTCACCAGACACAGAATCAAGCACGTCCCATGGCCATCTCAGTCCCCAGACCTCAACCCCATTGAAAACCTGTGGAGTGAGCTGAAGAGGAGAGTGCAGAGGAGAGGACCCGGGTCGCTGGATGATTTAGAGAGATTGTGCGTAGAGGAATGGTCGAAGATCCCTCTTTTTGTTTTCTCCCATCTTAAGAAACATTATAGGAGAGGATTAGGTGCTGTTTTGTTGGCAAAAGGGAGTTGTACAAAGTATTAACATCAGGGGTGCTACTAATTGTGGCGTACATGACTTTAAGAAATAATTATTTTTCATCATGTAGGATTTTTTTTCCCCACTGAATAAATGCACTTGAATTAAAGGTTGGATTTTCCTGTTTTTTTTCCATTATAGTCCTCTATTATTTAGAAAAACACTGAATTTATTAGAAGCTAAAGAACTCATCTTAACCAGGGGTGCCAATAGTTATGGAGGGAGCTGTATATGATTTCTGATGATTAATGGTGAATAATGCTGACGACCGAACAGATACTGCCTGAATCAACTGAACAGATGTCAATCAAAGCTACAGAAGCCAACTGCTTATGTGTGCGTGCACTGCTGATGGCGGGCGTGAACTCCTTTTGTGTGTGTGTGTGTTTGCGTGTGTTTTATTTTTTATTCAATTTTTCATCCCATTTTCATTTTCTTTTTGTGTATAATGTATTCCTGAACGGGTTGGAAGATGAAAAAACAGGAAAAATAACATGTCACAAGGGAAGCATCAACATTGTGGGTGACTTAAGCAACATTATTGGTATGAAAATATTGATTTGTAGTGAGATGTAGAAGATTAATGGTTGTTATTTACACAGGTTTGTCATACTTTTGTTTAGTTGTGTGATGAGAGTGTTGTCTATTTTAGTGGCATACATTTTTTAGCTACTGTATTTTTTGCATTCTGACTGCGAAATTGGATTAGTGTTGTCAGTGACATTTGTCGTCAACTGATCTCGTGCCAGATTAGGTTGTGCCGCCATGTGACGGAACATAAGGAGACTGTGAGTAACATAACTCCGATGACTTTACTCTTCACTGAAGACACACCATTTTCTGGCACAAAAAAACAGACTTTGCTTAATTAACCTTGGTGAAGTAGATTTTTTTTTTCAAATGGCAGAGCAATTGGTGGAAAGCTTTCGGATCAGTGCAGCAATGGGATGTAGCCCATATAATAACGGTAACGCTTACGTAGACACATTAAATATATCTGTCTATATCTGCCTATATATTTCAATCAAAATATCAATTTAACTAACTAGTTTAACAAGGCTCTCAAATGTAATGGTCATTTACCAGCTCTCCAATGACTCCCACCATCAACAACACAAACAATTCCATCAACTCTCAACAAGCATTCATATCTTCTTGCAATGCATCAAATCTTTTTTCTGGCACGGACCTTACTCAGTCACATGACTGAAGTTTTGAAACAGTGTTGTAAACCTCTGCTGATATCAGAAATGTTGAATTTGTTCAAAATGGATCAAACTTGAGTGTTGTATTTGCCATCAGTAAGACTCAACCATCAAATAAATAAAAAAATAAATGAGCAATATAAGGCAGTTCACCAGCTGAAATCTTGAGCACTGCATTTCTACTATCTTGGTCCGACTTAGCGGAGTCTTGATCTTGGAAGTAAGCCTTGGAACTTAAAACACTGTCTTCCTTGCTACTCTTTGTTTCCAACGGCTGCACTACTCATTGCTATCAGCATCCCAGTCTGGACAGAAGCATTCTGTCAACCAGCTCTGCAATTCAGAAGCATACAATAAGCAGCTTTGTCAATGTCTGAACTTGCATTTACTTTATTGTTACTTCCTATTATGGAGAATTACATTGATTTATTCACTTGGTTCAACATACCTTTTAGGACATGCTTCACATTTTCTCTGATGTTTTCAATATCACTGTCATTACTGCATCTGAGTCCGGTAAGCATTGCTTGTTGTAAAATTATTAATAAACTTTGAAAATTATTTAGTTAAAACAGAACATTTCTAATTATCTAATGTGAAGTCTCTGTTTGATCATATGACAAGATGAAACAATTGTCAATTTAGGTGTGAATTTGAGCATCCATACTCTCAAGATGGGCACAACAGTAAAAGTCGAGCGAAAATGGAAAATACTTGTCCAATAAAATAGTTTATAATTAATTTATTGTTTTTTTGTAAGCATAGGATTTTGTTGTAAATTGCTACAGACTATTTTACAAAAAAAATTTTTTTTAAAACCCATTAGGGAGATTGATTTGCATTTTTAAAGGCATATATACCAAGTGCACCATTGCATAATTCGAAAGACAAAAATCCAGATACCCATTCGTAAGACGAAATCCAAATTGGCAGCAGCATTTTACCGATTGCGCGATCGTCAGCAATTGCAAAGAGAAAGGATGTTTCGAGATCGAGCCAATCCTCTTGACTTGCTCGATGATGCGGAACTATACTCGAAGTACAGTTTTGAAAGACGACATATCTTATCTTATCCTTTGTCTCGACCGCAAGCGTTTTATACGCGTTTTTTACTTGCGAGTCTGATGCAGCAGACACTCGCTCGTTTTAGGGCCGGTTCATGTTCTACGCAAGGTATGCGAGCGCAAACGCAAGGCAATGCATCGAGCAACGCAAGGTTGCCATCCTGCGCAGCAAAGTGCGTCGTCCAAATTTTTGTAACGCGACGCATCGACGCGTGTATTTCCATGAGATTCCAATAGGGGAGATAAAACAAATAACGCACCATACACTGTGCTCAACACAGCAAAAAGAAAAAAGGAGGAGGAGGAGAAGGAGAAGACTCTGCTACCCCCTATTGTATGAGCAGTGTCCTGCTTTTTAACGTGGCACAGCACTGCAAGGGACGCACGTTCAGGCTTCTCTATGAACGGAATGGAACGGACCTGTGCTCCCGTTCGCTCTTGTACTTTGCGTAGAATATGGACCGGCCCTTAATCTACACAGCTGTCTGCACCGGCTCTGTGCTGCTCGCATCTCAGCTGCGTAAAAGGACCCGATGCTTTCATTTATCCTTCAAGTCTATTTTTCCGACAAATACGAGCATAAATGCGAGGGGAGGCCATATAAAAATGCATTGAATTAATGTATTTATCCACATTTTGCTATCTATTTAAATCATGAATGATTTAAATGTCAATCATATGCTTGGGTGTAAATTGATATATCAGAAATACTCACACATATCAAGAGAGAACTGCATGCTGCACAGAAGGTTTGGGTGCTCCTTTGTTGCTCTATGCTTTAAATCATATGTGGGCAAGACGGAACCGGTGCAGACAGTCGCTTCTTTGTCTCGTAAATGCTGTCGTTACGCGAGCACAACGCTGACGTGGTGCTTGCGGTCTGGACAAGGGGTAAGAATTAGTCAACTAAGTGAGAGAGTAGATTGAACCGGAGGATGGACGTGGGGGCGCTGCGTCTGCTGCCTCACAAGTGTGCCTCATGTGCAACATGATAGATTTCGAAAAAAATGTATGCAGTTCAAAGAGTTACCAAACCCTACACTGCTGCAAGGCCCCCCCCCCCATCATTCACATGTTTTCTTTCACTTTCAAAATTACATATTACCATTTTGATATTAGGCCCATAATACTGCTCCTCCTCCGATGTAACTATCCGTTTTGTATATGGCTTGACCAACAATGTTTGAAACAAAACGTTTCACTTGGTTCCACAGTTGTTTTTTTTTTGTGTAACAGAGATAGGCTACTTGCAGCCTTATACACCATGCTTTCTTTTCCAGTGAGCAAAGCGCATGCTCACAGGGAATACCCTGAAGGTGTTTAACAGTCTTGGTGCTTAACTATGTGCTTATGCACGTCAGAGCTAAGTGGAGCCCTGCACATCGATTCTGAATACCTCTTCCATGTGTGTTCTTAGCTCCGATGTACTTAAGCCTACGCAGAATGTAACTTGCGCATGGTTTATGAATATGGGCCCAGAAGACGGGAGGACAGGTTTTTTTGTACTTGCACCCAGCCACTGCCATTGGTTAAAGGTGAAGGGTCAATCATTAGAAACAGCTGGAACTTCACTAGTGAGGAGAGAGGATACTCCAACTCACTATACATTGACATACCACAGCAAATTCCTTGTATGTGTAAACATACTAGGTAATAATGCACATTCTGATGCGGATTGTGATTTGGGGCAGTACAGAAGCCTGGATTGCTTGGCTGGATCAAGCCCTCTGTGGGGCTTGGGATTCTGAGTTTCTGGAGAGATGAAGTTGGGAAGAACTCTGCCATTTTGCCCTTGATCGAAGCCCTTAACTCTAAAAAACTGGTACAGGAACTTTATCATTGTTTCCCTCAATCTCGACTTTTTAAATAGGGCTCATATTACCCTATCATGTACATGGCATACAGTAAGCAATGTCACAAAGATGGCATAACAGATGAAGTGACACGTTGTGAATTGACTTGGCACTGTCATATTTTTTATCTGTTAATATTTGGACAGTTTTACGACATTATAAAATAATCTCTTAATCTTTTATGCCACCTTTGACAGTACTTATATCACATACATGAAAGTGTTATGCCAGCCTCACATTGAGTGTTTCAGGGAGTGCTGTTATTTTTTTTCTCGAAGCGTTTCTCCTATTTTGCATTGGTAATCTGTACATTAGTAAGACAACACGGCAATTGAAACAATGTATATAGGAACATAGGAGCACTATTAGATGCAAGAACGATACATACCCTCCAGCAGCTCATTTTATACTTATGGAGCACACTGTAGCCTCACTGCGGTATATTGGTTTTGAAAAGGTAGAGGCACCTTGTCGAGGGGTGACTTTGATAAAATACTTTTACAGAAGGAAGCAGCATGGATTTACAAACTGGGCTCTCTCGCCCATAATGGTCTTAACACTGAGTTTGATTTGAGATGTTATTTGTAATAGTATTGGATGTATTTCTGTGTAGGCTAAAAAATACTGTAATGTTTAATGTTGTATATTGATGTATTTATCTTATTATTCACAAAAGAATTGTTATTAGGACCTCGAGTGAAACAATGTTGTGTTTTGCAGAGGCATGAACAAGGGAATTCTCCTGATTGCCATATGGAGTTATGACGGAATTGGGAGTGGACTGGATACGCCCACAATTAACATTGGCCCAATCGTGAGAATCTTAACATAAAATGGCGTGAATGAATGAATTCTGGTTTTATGAATGAACCCCGATGAAGGCTTTATCGCCGAAACGTTGGTAAAATATAAAATAAAAACTTTGTGCAAATTAAGTTCTGAGTGAGCCACGACACCTTTTTCTTGATTTGAATTCACATAGTCGGTGAGTACCTCATAAGGTGTGCGTTTACAAGCTTGTTGAGGAATTTAGCTATGTATGATATATAGCTTGAGTATGAAATAAATACAAAAGTAGTTATCATTATTATTATTATTATTATTACATGGAATAAATTGTAAGATACTGATTGAGTCGTGCAACTACAATATCAACACCGCAGTTAGAGTGTGGGTCATTCACTCCAAACACATGCCAGCCATTAGGTCAGTGGTAGCATTCTGGAGATAACCGTGAGAAATGAAAAACATTGCATCATTGAGTGTCGGTCTATGTTTAACCTTTACTTAATCAGGGGAATTTCCATGAAGAACATGTTCTCTTTTTCTCTTTCTCTGGATCTGACACATCCTGCCACCTACTCAGCTTGTGGAGAAAAGAGCAGGGAGTATCAGGATATCTCTAAACCAGCATTACTTTAATCCGCCAAAACAGTATACAAAGCAAGATGCCGAACACTAATGTTATTAAACCATGGCTATTCCCCTGCAGGTATATACTAGCTGGTGTAAGGTATCAATTTGTGGGCCATGCATCAGCTGCCTTGTAATCATTCCCCTGCAGAAATATATTCCCTAGTGAAGCTGAAAATGTGCGGGCCAGGCACCAGACGCCATTTGTCCATTCCCATGTAAGAACATACTACCTTGCAGAGCTATCAGTGAGTGATTGAGACACCAGCCGCCATGTGGCTGCTGCAGTAGGAAGCAACTCTAATCTTACTAGCATCATTACTAGTACCGACTCGTAATCCGGAGGGGCACCTGATCTATACAGTGATCCACGGTGAGGATCAGCAGACAATATAGCCTACGCATCATGTAAAATTATACCAATATGGCAACTTCCCATGGCACAGCAACTCAGTGTTTTTTATTAGCAAAATATAATGAAGCATTGAGCAATAAATGACCTGTGTCACAAAGATTACAGTTTAGATATTGATACATTTGAAGCTGCAGTTGTAACTTTTCCAATGCTCATCAAGGATATATCATTTACCCAACTGGGGAATAATTATCCCTTCATGGGTTGTAAACATCGGAGAACAGTAGGACTAATGACTAATAAAGGAGTGGCATGGATTAGGGGTGTCAACGTTTAAAATTTTTTCTACACGTGTACACAGGACTACTAACCGACGTGTACCCGGTTACACGTTCGATTTATGAGCTTTTTCTATCGCAGTTGCGCTGTATAACCACAGAAAGTAAAATGAGTTGAAAATACACTGCCCGGCAAAAGAAAGTCGCACACTCAGATATTTCGTTGGAACCCCTTTAGCTTTGATTACAGTGCACATTCTTCTTGTCATTGATTTGACAACCATATGCAATGCCAGAACATTTATTTTCGATCATAAATGCCATAATTTTTGGCTGAGAACTTGTCTTCTCGACGTAATGGTTGAACCACTCTGTGGTCTTTCTTGAGCATATCCGAATAACTTTCAATGTGGTTAATGTCAGGACTTTGTGGTGGCAAATTTGTCTGTGAAAATTATTTCATACTTGTTTTTGTCATTCATGGTTTTCTTTGCTAAATACAGGCCAATAACATGCCCGTTCTGAAATACTGTAGCATCGTTTCCACCATCAAGGGATGTGTCTTCCAACATGATTTTTTAAAGAAATGAGTAGCAAATCGCTTCATCAGTCAGGGTAAAATGATTGTTGCCAGCAGAAACATATTAATAACTGCAATAATGATCCAATTGTAGAATTTGTTCAGTCATTTCCAAACGGTGACTTTTTTTTTGGCCGGGCAGTGTAAAATCCTCTATCATTTTGACAGATACGAAAATGTGCAAGTGAAAGCTGAAAAAGGTTTAAACTTCTTTTTTAATCACACTTTTCGTGAAAAGCCGACAGAACACCAACCAACAATATAGTGTACACTCAACAATATAGGCTAAAATAACAAGCCATTAACAGTTTTTGTTTTCAGCTGCATGACATTTGCACATGGAGAAGATGATGAGCGCAGCGCTCTTCTCAAGTCCTCCACATCCTATTCTTGATGTGGCGCGACACTGGCTGTCGCTGCGGGTTTTTTTTTTTTTATATCAAGGTAACATTGCGCCCCAAGCATCTGTATGTGAATAACTGCACTAGTGGGAACATTTAAGTGTATTGTTAGTTAATGTTATTATCCGAAGCTTTCAGGCAACATTATCACCCCTAAAAATAGGCGACTATATGTATTGGTGAGAAATGAACAAGGAGGAAAAAATGACGTGTACACGGTTTTTGATTTTTCTAAATGGTTATGATTTGTTATCCGTGTAACTGTTTACACGTGTAGATGTTGACACCCCTAGCATGGATCCCCATCTGTCATCATTCTGTGTCCGTACCTGGCAATTCCCTTCCATTGTTATAATTTTAATTTCCCTCCAAACTCCCTGTTGGCCATTCACTGGGTTTCCCCTTAATTTATTTTTCCCTGCCCAATCAACAAGGACTCGTAATTGTAAAGAATGGCCCTCTTTGCTCTAGTTTCAATGAGAAAAAACATTCTTTGGCAATATTTTGTTTGTAACGGGTTCTAAATCAATTTATAACATAACATAACATAACATAACATGAATGGCAAGAACAAGCCTTTCAGCCCAACTAAGCTCGCCAGTTTCTTTATACTACTGTGAATATACCCCTTCAGATACTGAATGACTTAATGGTATGTAGCTTTAAGTCAAGCCTGCTCTTGAAAACCCCCAAGGTCTCTGCCTCAACAATATGGTCAGACAAGCTATTCCACATTGGAAGTACTCTTTGGGTGAAGAAATATTTCCGAATATCAGTGCTAAATCTACCTTTGGTCAACTTCCATTTGTAACCCCGAGTTCAACTCACAACACTTGGTTGAAGGAATCCTACATAATTTACTTTGTTAATCCCTTTAACATATTTTAAGACCTCAAACAAATCACCCCTGAGTCTCCTTTCTCGAAGACTAAAGAGATTAAGGATCTTCAGCCTCTTCTCATAGCTTTCATGTTTTATACCTGGAATAAGCTTAGTGGCTCTTCTCTGAACTTTCTCTAGAGCCTGTATATCTTTCTTAAAGTATGGTCCCCAGAACTGTACACAATACTCCAGATGTGGTCTAACGAACGTGTTGTACAAAAGAAGCATGAACTCCTTAGATTTGTACTCAATACTTTTGGCAATGTGTCCCAGCATCCGATTAGCTTTTTTAACTGCTACGGCACAATGGCTAGAACCTGTGAGGGTTTGGTCCACAATCACTCCCAGATCTTTCTCTCTTTCTCTTGTGCAGCACATTCCAGTTTTAAACCTCCCATGAAGTAATGCCGTCTAATGTTTTAATAACCTACATGTACAATTTTACATTTTGCTAGATTAAATTTCATTTGCCACATTTCTGCCCAATTCTGGATAATATCCAAATCGTCCTGAATCACTTTAGTGGACCCTAAACTATTTGCCCCTCAATTTAGTATCATCTGCAAATTTAACCAATCTGCTCTCAATATTCCTATCAAGGTCATTAATGTAGATGAGGAACAGCAGGGGTCCCAACACTGATCCCTGGGGGACGCCACTCCCCACCATACCTAGCTCAGATGAGATACCACTGACCACCACTCTTTGTGTTCTGTCCTGTAACCAGTTTTGAATCCACTTCAGAATACCTCCTCTAACTCCAATGGAGCTCATTTTAAAAATTAGTCTCTTATGCGGTACTGTATCAAATGCTTTCTGAAAATCCAAGTACAAATGTATATGACGTCATAAGCCCTGCTCTGGTCATAAGTCCTGGTGGCCTCTTCAAAAAACTCCAGAAGGTTTGTTAGACATGACTTTCCCTTCTGAAAACCATGTTGGCTATCCCTCAAGATACTGTTACGTTCAAGAAATAAATTATAGATTCCAATATTTTGCACGCAATGCAAGTTAAACTGACTGGCCTGTAGTTTCCTGGCTCAGTACGGTCCCCTTTCTTATATATTGGTATTATATTGCCCTGGTTCCAATCATTTGGTATTACTCCAGTTTCTAAAGACCGTCTGAAGATGGCGGATAGCGGCTTAAAGATGATCTCACCAACTTCCCTGAACACTCTAGGATACAAGCCTTCAGGACCCGTTGCCATATCTGCTTATAGTTTATGCAACCTGTCTAATACTTCGTTATCCTGAACCTCAATTTACGATAAATAATCTTGAGCATTTGACATTCCCTCTGGCCAAATAAAGACCCACTCGGAGGTAAAATTCTCAATAAAGTAACTGTTTAAGGCATCCACAATATGCTTTTCCACACGCTCCAGGAGGTCTCCTACCTGGGCACCAGGCAGGCAACACACCGTACGAGACTCCTTGTCGCGCAAACAGACTAAGCTATCTATTCCTTTAAGTATTGAGTCCCCCACTGCCACTAACTATCTTTTTTGAGGGGTAGAGGCTAACAGGGTGCCCTGCTGCTCATCTCTCCCCTCACTCTCAGGGTCAGGGGCCAAGTCGAGTTCCTGCAAGGGCTGGAATCGGTTGCACACCTCAACCACTAGAGAAGCTGTCACTGTACGGCGTGCATGCCCTTTCCTGCGCTGTCCACCTACAGTCACTCAACTTTCTCTCCCTGCCTGCTCTGGGATCCAAGTACCACCCTGCTTCAGCGTACACACCATTTCTCTAAACGACATACTGCTTAGTTCCTCTAGGAACTCTAGTGATTGCGAACTATGTCGCACTGCCAACTGGCCCGAAGATCAAGGATCTTGCTCTCCAGGTGCCCAAGTAGCTGGCACTGGTGGCTGACAAACCCACCCTGGAAATCTCTTTCCAAAAGTGCGATCATCCTGCAACCGTCACATAGTTCTGGCCACATTTTGAACCCCCTACCTAATGGCCTTGCTCACCCTAGATAAATGAAAATTACGAATGCTGAGACAGAAGCTGAGGAACCACAATTTATTAATTTATTTATTAACCCCTTAAGCCCTGAGCCTCTTTTTTGAAAATGGCTAGGATAAAATGAAATGAGTATATCTCTGCGATTGCTTGGACCATTTGAATAATCTTGGTTACGTAATAAAGGTAAAACCATTTGGGATTTCACACCTGGTGTAAAAATCACTATATATGTCACTGAGTCAGAGTAAATGGAGATGGAACACAGTGTAAATGAAAGATCTCATTTTGCACCTAACAAAGTTTTACTTCGATCCCTTCTAAATTTGTTGAGTTGCGGCCAGAAACATCTAAAAAATTACAGCACAGAATGTCATTATTATCTGTGCCAAAGTTTATTCTGATCTGGTTAACCAGAGCAAAATTAGTGAGGAATGTCTAGGTGGCTTCTCCATTTTGAAAATTTAGGTACCTTGTGTTCCATTTCAAATTTCTTAGATACCAAGCTGTAAAACCCATAAAATTTCACTTATACATCACTACAGGCATCCATTCCATCCAAATACAACATTTTTTAATTTTTAGAATTTAAAAAAATTATTATTTCTGCCAGTTTTGTTGCCTATACAATTTCCCATTCAAAGATAATACATACAATGAAAATTAAGTTTGACTCCACTGAAGCATATTTATTAAAAAACAAAACACATAAGTAAAATGATAAATACAAAGGCAATCTGAAAATATGTTAAAAGTAAGAATAACAAAAATCCCAGCGATTATTTGTAGAAGGCAACTGCGATTATTTCCAAGAACAATAATAATTAAAAAAAGGTACCCTGATCAGGAATCGTACCTTCACAATTTCCTTTCAGCAGCGCAGCATTTTATCCAATAGGCTGTGCCAATCAACAACAGTCAATGGTCAAATTGCCCATTGAACGAATGGGTAAGGAAAATACGTACTGTACTGTTGTAGGCTCAGTATTTGTGCAGAATAGTGCAAAGATTCTGTCAGAAAACGACTTTGAAAATGAATGTTGAATATTTAGCGGATAATTATTCGGACAATACCTCAAACAAACTAGTTAAGCGTTTATATTGTCGCGCTATTCAAGAACATGCATTTGTCCCATGGACTCAGCTTGATGCACTCGGAACGCAAGGCTGTAGCTCAGGCTAGGTTTCTGCCATTAAGGTGGTTTAGAATTCGTTAGAATTATCAGGACTCATAAAATCAAATTCCTACCGGCATAGTCTTACTGACAGCATCACAAGCCGAAAGCAGATAGGAAAGTACATTGCAAGGAAGCTGAATGCTACGGGGCTGAGATATTTGAAGCAACGCCCTGGGAAAAAACATGCTAGGATCCCGGCAGATCTAGTTTCCTTATAACACGAACACATTGGGCTAACAATAGCAAGCACAGATTTATCCTCGAGCAGTTATTTTATTGCAAAATATCAAAGGTAAGAATTTTTTTCTGCTCATCTCTGTAGACTGTTAAGTATATGCCTGCTGTTCTTTCAATGAGGTGTTGGTTTAAAATGATAGGGCTCATATCGTTGCATTCTGTGGACTTTCCTCTTTTATTTGAGGTATCGTTTTTATGCATAGCACGAATTCAGCAGAAATCTTGGCGATTCAGCACTGATATGATTTTATCCTATGTTCTGCTGCATGCTTATTTACTTGCTTGGTGCTTAAATTGTGTTCTGTTGAGGTAAAAATGTTTTACATGAGCTTTTGGCCGAGTTTCTTCGCGAAATGTGGATATGGCAGTTGACAATGTAGTGATTTGGAAAAATGCTGTATTTATAATGCGAAATACTATGCCCCGGTACCGGGGCGTAGTACGGGGGCGTAGTTCTTAAGGGTTTAACCTAGGAAGCCCTAAGCAGCAGTCACACTAGAAACCCTGGGGAAACTATGTAAATGGATTATAAGCCTCTTTTAACAGCGGCTTAGTTTCAGTTAACAGAAATGAAATACCAAATTGAGCCAAACCCTATATGAAATAAACACTCCTAATAAGCCGGCTTGAATTTAGTATATTAATAGTACTGGGACTAGATAAACTAAAAATATCACAGGACTTAGCTGAGAACCCAGATAAAACAGATTGGCTCCAACGCCCAGGAGAGACTGGAGGAGGCGGAGAACTCTGGTAGAAAACTAATCTTTTAAATTCCAACCTAACCTAATGGACGAGTCAAGTGACTGCTGCACTACTAACTAAATACTAAATCTCCGATCCCCCAGCCAAGAATGCAAACAGTACTTATCTAGCTAGCTAACTGCTAATACAACCAGGGGTAAGTGAAAAAAAGAGTAAAGCCCCGGTTCCCTTTATTTAAAACGGACCGAATAAACAAGTCGTTTAGTATGTGAGCGAATTAAACACAGTACTTCCCCCAACAATCTGTCCTAAGCACCCGAACAAGCAGTTAAACTTTAATCAGCTGATCAAGGCACAGCAACCGGAGGAAGATACAAAGATAGGGTATTTACAATGCGCTTAATCAGATGAGCCCTTTCGTGATAATAAAATGCGAGACAGACAAAAACCCCGGTTTGCGTTAATATTCAGCTTGGCAATGCGTTTATGCGGTAATGCAGTCAGGGTAGAGAATGAAGGGGACTAAAAAAACCCCGGTGAATGTCAATATTTATTGGCAAGAAGACTGTATGAAAGGCAAGCAACCAAGTATGAACCAAGCCGGGCTATAGTTAGATATCCAGGTAATTCGATCATATTCTTGCCCTTGACAGCTTGCAAGGGTTCGTTTGCTAAATCAGCTACAGAAAAAAAAACAAAAAAAAAACAATGCGAGTACCACAGTCCCTAAAAACTGTTTTACTTTGTATATCGCACAATTCACTTAGTTCGACAATTATTTAGCATTTAATTTATTCTCTAAATTTAGCGTTTACATTTATTTTACTTTACCTTACTTTGCTTTGCTCCTGGGAGACTGAAACCCCCCCCAAAAAAACCCCTTTGCCTTTGACCAGATTAGCGACTTAATTTGGCTGTTTGCTCACCGAGTTGTTACAGGGGGAAAAGGGGAAAAATATGGGGGGAAGATTCTCCCTGTCTCTACTGCGACAAAGGTTATACCTCGGGAGCAAATCGTCTAATCTCTATTATTGTTTGAGTCTTAACACACGAAGTATTTTCAGAAACCCGGTCAACACAAACTTAAATTCTCAGCTTCAATCCCTCACAACTTCCTCTCCTCCTCTCTCAACTCAAGCAGAATGATCACCAATGAACAGTGCCACAGCACAGCCAAGAAGTCAGAGCTAACTCTAACCTCCTCACAATTTGATTTCCTTTAATAAATTAGATAAAATACTATCAGCTTCTTCATTTACTTCCATAAAAATGCTTTTCATCAATCTATATCTTTTACTAGCAACCGCCATAACGCATCACGCCCCTGTCTGTGATTTGTTCAATGCAATACTGTGACCTTAGCTATGCTGTAAATACCACAGGAACTTCAACACCATTCTCGCGCTGCATCTGAAAGATTGAAAATGGTGAGTTTCGATTAGGAAGCCCAAATTTTGCTGATTTCACTGATGTCTTTTACATAAATATTGTAGAATTTCTAGGCATTGAAATTTACACATGAAAATTTAACACGAGTTCCCCCTACACCCAACACAAAATGGTTTAGACGTGTTCTCTGTGATGTCTTCTGTTAGAAAAATATCACTTCGAGTTATTATGGCTGTGCGCAGTCCATAATATATGCAGCGCAAAAGTTGGTACACCCACTTTTTAATGAGGGCAATCAAAATCCTCATCGTAATCCAAAGTAGCAAAGAAGTTTGGCCCTAAATAATACGACCTACCTAAAAGATATTTTATTACCTCGCCCCAGGGTGAGGGGTTGTTTTGGTCAAGTTTGTTTGTTTGTTCGTAACAACTTTGTCTCAGTACAGTTCGCCCCTCAAGATGCTTTATGTAATATCATAGACGTGACTTTCTGCAATAAAATCACTTAAATTGGGTCAGCGGTCTTTACTGAAATTAGAACCCATGATTACATACTTTTTCAGTAGTTTGAGAACAGCCACCTGGTAGTGCTATACCTTCAAATTGGTTAGATGGATCCCGAAAAAAAAAAAAACTGGAAATATGTCACTAGCCATGGCCTCATCATACTCTGCAAATTTGATGAAATTCTGAGAAACTAAAATTTTTGGTCATTTTTTTAATGTCAATGGAAAAGGTCACAATTCCACTAATGCATTTCCTATGGGAAATTTCCGATGGGTTGCTACATTTACAGTTACATTGAAGGCTTTATATTATTAGATGGCAGCAACTGACCTGAAGAAGGCACAAGGAAAATTCGTAGTTCTTAGCTTAGTAAGCAGTTGAAATGTTAAAGAATACTGGAGCCAATATTAAGATAATGGAAAATTACATTGTGAAGCACGGTTGCAGATCTTTTGACCATGCTTCAACATACCGCTGCAAACCGGAATAACAACCCATTAGTTACTGTACATGTACAGCTCGTCCACTCAGTTATCATCCGGGTGTAGGGTAAATTGGCTCAATTTGGGGAAATATCGCATTAATCAGAGTTATTACACGGAACCATCTAATTACTCATTCACCAATATAATCTCCGAATCAGTATAATAAAATTAATAACTGCTTCTCTTGGTGATCAGTCAAGAGTGTCTTAAATGCTTAAATTACTTCTGAAATAGGATTAACTTGAACACAGGAAGATCAAGTATCTAACGATTGGATATGTAAAGTAACAGAAAGTAAGTTGCTGAAACTAAAGACAACGATTTCATACTTGAACCCTTTATTGCTACACACTGCTAACATACCACAAAAACACGGAAACATGTGAATGAACAAATGAAAGCAATACTGAAGTTTTCAGGGGAAATGTGCAACAGGGGAATGAACCAAAATGACTGTTACTGGAAGCAACTGGTATAAGTGGTAAATTTTGAAGGACATTTGGATTGGGAAGCCAACTGTAATTTCTTAAATCCCCAGGTAAGCGAGAAATGTTACTTGTTTACCAGCAGAGTAGTGGGAGCTCAACCTGGGTAACAGCATTTGTAGTCTGGAAGACGATATTGTAAAGATGAAAACGTTTCCATTGGAGTCGGCCAGTGTCACATGGAGACGGAATGAAACGCCTACGGTACCATTGACACGGTAGTCTGGGGTAACAAAGGAAATCTAACTTGGCATTTCAGTGAAGGCCATCCATACAGACAGTTTAGCAAAGAGGTTCAGAGACACTGTGTCAATGGACTTGCTTCCTTTGGTCATGCTGCATGTTACATGTCACAATGGTCTCACTTTAAGATATCGTTCACTGATGAACGTTCACTGAATTATTTCCAAGCGCATGTCGCGATATCCATTTTAGTCGCATAAAATGCTTAAGACAATCACGTCTGATGGATCAAGGATCAGGTGGTTTTTCGCCTAGGCCTTAATCCTCCAAGAATCAACTGGATTGCTTCCTTCTTTAAATAATGTTATGCTCTGCTTAGGGTAAATTTCCAAAGTCCTGCTAGTTTGTCTTTGGGGAACGTTGTTGAAATATTGGTGAGCCTCAGTCTCTATTTGCTCTTGAGGTACTGTATATTTGTGCTTTTTTCATCTTTGCTCCTGCACCTGATTGCACACTGAGCAAAGGGCCTGACTTTTTGTTTCTGCAGAAAAATGTGCAGGCCTCAGTAAATCAGCTTGGCATATTCATTTCTGCCTCACCTTTTCTCTCATTTCAATTACTAGATAAAGGCAGAGGCTGACGTGTTTATGACACGGATGAACTTTGAAACAACTCTAGACAATAATATAAATGGGAAAAAAAAAGTGTTTTTAATTATAATCTGAATTTTAAGATTTTTTCACACTATTATTTGTCTGGGGGGAGAATTTGTTGCTGCACCACTTGATTTTCAAAATACTCCATTAATGAAAAATGAGAGAGAGAAAAAAAATTAACTAAGCAGCCGAGATTAGCTTGTGGAAATTAAACAGGCTCACTTATTGAAATTTTAAATTTGACCGCCCAACTATGACTGTGCAGTAAGAAAAGCACTAGTCTAGTCAAAGGTTGATAAAATATTAATTAAATGTAGCATCATTAAACTTTAAGGTTATTCCCCTGTGCTCATATCTGAAGACACAGTGGTGATATGGTAGAGGGCTAATTCTAAGGTGACACTAATTCTGGCTACATGGAGCCAGCAGACTCCAACTCCTGTCAAGGTGACCATGATTCTGTCTGGCATGCGTACAGAATGTGGGTGATTATGTCCTTTCCAGGGAAGCAGAGGAGCTGTGGTCCCCCAAGTGACATATAACTGTTGAAAAGCTACCATAATCCAATGCCTGCCATCTTCTTCCCTCACTCTTGCCCTGGGCTTTGCAGTGAGACACCATGAGACACACAGGGCCCTATCTTACGCCAGAGTCCCTAAACCCGTTATCTGAGGGTTTAGCATTGGGTGAGAGGCGTTCCCCCACGAAAGTTGCTATCTTGCACGCCTGCCTATATCCCTAAAACACCAGCGCTACCGTTATATTATGCATAGGCGTGGTTTGGGCGTTACGCCAGTTAAGCAGACATTATGCTCGCTGAAAATTAATTTCGAGTGTCTGGGCAGGTCAGGTGGAACATGGTAGTGCTCAAAAAATCTGTGTGTTTTGTTGCATGATGTGTTTTACACAATGTAACCCTGGATCATGGATTGCACAGGGCGTATTAGACAGAGCTAGGCATAGAGAATCTGAGCTGCCGCCATCACTTGCGGAGGCACACATCAATTCGCATGGGATAGACTGATGTTCAGTTTTTGTTCCCTTAGTGAATACCATGCATGATTTTTGAGAGACAGGAATACACCAGATAGCTTTCTTTAAAATAATACGATTAAATTTATATCAAATTAACTGTCCACAAAATGAAGACTTAAACCTTCATTAAAAACAAAAGATGAATTGTTGTGTGTGGCTTCCTTTTAGGTATGTACCAGAGCTCAGAAATTGAGAGATAGATTTGCAGTATTGGTACTAAACTTGACCGAACCTTTTTAGAGAGATTGTCACTGTCTATCATGTGGCGATTTCACAATGGGTGCATGCATTTAAATTTAGACAGGATAACCTCTCCCCTTGCTTTACAGCTGAAGAGGTTGTGATAGTTTCTGTATGTTTCACATAAGAGGAAATTTGCTCCAGGTGGACAACGACTCAAAACATTAATCCAAAATTTTCTGGGGACTAGAAAGTAATTCACGAAACCTGGAGTGGCTGACTCAGTCATCATTTAAGCCCAATAGAATGCAGTGGGATCATCTGAATTATAATGTTGAGTATCCATCATCAAATATAGTCTGTGTGGAAATTCATTCAGCATATCATCTTCGTAAAATTGCAGTGAAGTAATTTTGTCCTCTCAACCTCGCAGAATTGTTTTAATTAAGCCACGACGGAGGTTTTTCGAGCATGGACAGCCTGTCTGTTTATGTTCATGCCACCGCATCTCAATCTTATTCAAGTCAGGACTCTGGCTGGGCCACTCCAAAAACCTTCATGCAGAGGCAGACTTGCTTGTGTTCTTCGTATCATTTTCCTGCAGCATAACTCAATCGCAATTAAAGCTGCCGTAACCGTTTTGGTCATTTTTGTCACTTCTTGCCCGAAGCCTATGTAAGCAGTCCCTGCCCCGACTCCTGAAGCCAGGCACAGGAACGTGCATCGGTTTCTGACAGAGGCAGAGGAGAGTAGCGACTCAGTTGTGATATAAGTACAATATAAACAAACACTCTCAGTGATTGCCGTCTGAAAGCCTCACTGAAAACATGGACCGAAGACACATTAAATCCATGCAGAAACTTGAGGATGAATGGCTTTTTGAAGGTATTAGCGAAAGCTAGCTAATACCTTCACACATGCCACACATACTATCCTTACACAGCTAAGAAGGCTGTAGTGGGCCACAAACGATTACGGTTCATTTATAAACTGACATCAGCAGGATTATAAGCCACCAACAAAACTATCCGAGACTGATAAAACTGCATAACTTTTTCTTTGTCTTCTTCTTACGATTTTTCCGGCAGATGGTGCACAAACAATGCAGATTCAGCTCTTTGCATTCACAAGCAGAGAGAAATGCGTCTTTATGGCGTTCTCTCACCTGATTGGATAGAGGCAGTCGGTGACTCCAGAATTTTATTTGCTGCTTTATTTCAGAAGACAGTGACAGTGGCCTGTGTTATCGACCAGATACTCTAAATAAATTATCTCTGTCGGAATGTGGAGCTGTTTAACACTTTTTTTAAGAACAAAAAAAATCACTTAGAGCTTTAAGCTTGAGGTCAAAAACTGATGGCAGGCATTCTCTTTCAGAATTTTCTGGTAGTAAAAACAAGTCATGGTTCCATTGATTATGCCAAGTCCCCAGGTCCTGAAGCTGCAAAGCTTATAAAGCTTATAAAGCTTATGTTTTATATATATATATATATATATATATATATATATAACACATGCATATATATTCACACACACACACACACGTATTTTTATCTATATCTATGACAGACAGTGATGTTTTATGTAACCGATAATGTGGACAGGAAAATGTTGATCATATTTGGAATGAACAATAATGCAAGCTGAGGGGAAATGGATTGTAATTCTACTGATTGATCCACACAACTTAACAAATTAATACTTAGTTGCTCTTATAGAAAATGTTAAAGGGAATGGGTTGATAGATGTAAAGCGCTTTAAGGTGAGGTGAGAGAAGGGCTATAATCCCTTTGATTATAGAGTAAGGCCATACCCCAAGTCCCGTGTGTAAGAGGTTAATTTGCAATCATGAAACACATCAAAATTATCATGCAGAATTACTTTGAGACATCCATTCTTTATAACCAAGTCCTTCTTTCACTCCAAAATATGAAGTTACAGCTTTAGTCAAGGCATTTTATTTGTGGTGTTCACTCACTATTTATTGCAATATGCTTCATATCAAAAGTACATGTCTTGGATCAGCACCCCAGGACCTTAATGATCCACAAAACTTGGTATTGAAAAATTGTTAAGCAGTTGGGCTTCCAGAAAAATCTTTTGAATTTTTTATTTAAATACCGGAATCATTTATTTTGATATGATTTTCTGATGGTAAAGGAGCCAGAAATGCTGTCACAGCCATTTCTGGAGAGGAGAGAAAAATGCTTAAAATTGATAGTGCTTTGACAAGGATGTGGCACTATATCAATGACATGTTTACCACCAACATGACTTTGGAAAACCATTTCATCAATCTGTTAGGTGAAATCAGATTGTGAAACAGGGTTTACATTTAGATTCGGCAGTACTGGCACTAATCATTCTTGGGCACGTCTAGTGAAGTTGACCCCAGATATCAGTTACATTTTTTCATTTGGTTGATTTGGTAACTAAGGGGGCAGTTACTTTTTCAAACAGCCTGGTAAGATGGAACAGCTGTTTTTCTTCAAAAAATGAAATAATCATTTAAAAATTGCATTTGTGTTTACTTGGATTATCTTTATCTAATATTAAAATTAGTTTAATGGTCTCAAATATTTAAGTGTGACAACTAAGCAAAAGTAGAGTAAATTCGAAAGGGGGCAAATACTTTTTCATAACTCTGTGTTTTTAATAAAATGGTACAAACTACTTAAGTGACTTCTGGTTCCTAACTTTTGAGCAGTTGTGAATTTCATAGTTTTGGCAATTATATAGGGGGATTACCACCTGCATATTGCGCTCACAAAAAAAAATTGTCAGTTGGTAATTCTGAGAATAGTTGATCTTGCAGGGTTTACACAGGGAAGACCGCTGCACATTGCTGCTTAAGGTTTTGTTATACCTAAGAAACTCAGTGCAAGTAAGTGCTTTTTCTGACATTTTCTTTCAATTACCCCTTTGTTCATTTGAACAAAAAAACTAATCCTACAATTTATCTCACCCTTGATATTCAGCAGCGGTTTACTGCAAGATTTACACCAGAACCAACTAGGTCAGAATTATACTACTTCTGAAGGTAAAGTTACTGTCTTAAAGTGAGGAAATTAGTCGGGTCATCTGGAATATTTTCAGGGTAAGACAGTATTACAAAGTTTTAGTTTACTCTCATATGAATGCCACTCCCTTGCCATATCCTGTGGATTCCTGCTGTGGGCCCTCTATAAATCACAGGCACTTGCATTATGGCAACAATAGTTTAAGCGTGCAGATGGCCAAACACCATAAATCCAGTGGCCACTGGGGCAGTCACTTCTGCCATAAAACTTACCTGCGCACACAGTGAGTCATTACAGCCCTATTGAGTTTCTACTGAACCATCAGCACCTGCAGTATTTCATAACTTCACCTTTAAGGCCTTTCTATCCAGGGTTTGATGGAACTCATAACATAGTGCAATATCTGTGGTGTAACTAAGGTTGGGGGCAGCATTACTAAGCTCCTAAGCCCCAGGCCAGAATCTGGTTCTCCTTGTCCACCTCCCTCCCATTGTTTGTCAGATTGAGAGTCTTTCAATGCAATCATCAATGGGATTTTATCAGGACTGTTGACCACGACATGCCTTTAGTTATACCTGCCCTGAAAGGTTAATCCTCTGTTTTTCTTACTCCAAAGTCCATAAAGAAAAGAAATCAAAACTAGTGCTGAAACTCGATGAGGAATTTACTGCCACGGGAACATCCAGACTGGCAGGCAGTGCACCATGCACCGAGGCCCTAAGGACATGTGTTGACCAATAACGCGAATCCACTTGGTTCAGTTACCCTCCAAAATGCTCAACAAGAATTATGTATGGCACAAGCCAGCTGTAAGCAGTTTGTACTGGCAGAAAACACCTGCAGGAGGACAGAGAGATTTCTAAGTGCTTTTTCCCGCGTGTTGACATCCGCAAATGTCTTCAGGTATGGGAAGCTGCACAGGCAAATGACATTTTGCCGTCTGTCATCCCTCCGCCATAATGAGTGAAAAAGGGAAAAAGAATGTCACATATTAATCTAAAGAAAACCCTCTGCTATCTGTCGAAACATTTCACATTTTTCCTCGATGTAGTCGAAATTTATAGGACAGCTAGAACACATTGAATTTAGGCAGGATACAGTCAGGTTCGTAACTATACGGACATGGGCTAATTTATTGCTGTTTTTAGCTGCCTGCCTCAGTATACTGGAGATTAAATTAAATTATGAATATAAGCACAAGGCTAAAACTCAGCTTTAATTTGAAGGCATTTACATTCAAATCAGGCGATCAGTAATAGGAATTATGGCACTTTTCATTCTTGTTCTCCTCTCCCCTTTTTAATGGACCAAAAGTGATTGAATTCAAGGTTATAATTGGCTGCATAGCTGATCTATGGCCAGGTATGTATTATTCCCTCATTTTATCATTCATAAGTATGTAGACAAAAGGTCAGGAATCTGTTGCTGTAAACTTTCAACAGGAAATCTAAACAGCCATGACTGCCAGTGTAGTCATCATGAGGATGAAAAAATGAATGTAGACTTATCAGAGGCATAGCAGAAAATGTTTGAGGTGCTCAAATCAACCACTTGACACATTTTTGAGAACAAAAGAATATAATGATGTGCTCAGTAGCACTGAAAGGCCTGGAAGATCACGGATAACAACTGTGGGTGATGGAGTTCTTCACAAGTTCCAGATCAAGAACACTCAAGTGTCTCTGCATACCAGTATGAATAACGTCACTCCAGAGGGATTTTACCGCAGTGATTTTAGAGGGTTTACAACAGTTTGTAAATATCAGAAAGTCTTGCCAATAAAAAAATAAAAATCTGTACAGTTGTGGAAAAAATGCAATGGACAGATGAGACAAAGATCAGCATTTACCCTGTTGGGAACAGAAGAGTATGGAAAGGTGACAGAACTGCTTATGATCCAAACCATTTGCGAAACATAGTCATGTGTGGGTCTGCATGCTTGCCTGGAATTAGTCAGCAATCAACTGAGCATGTATTTCACCAGCTCAATGCAGAAACACTGGAAAAATGCCCCCAAAACGGGCAGAAATAGAAGACCTCTGCTGCCTGGCTGAGCATCACCAGCGAAGAAATCCAACATCGGTTAATGTTTGTGGATACCAGACCTCTGACGGTCATGGACTGCCAAGGATTTGCTATCAAGTATAAATAAAAATGATAATTTAATTCATGGTTACTTCCTTTTGTCAAATTACATTTGAGCCTTGCAAATTGGGCATGGGGGTAGGGTGGGCTCTGTATACAAAATGTTTTACAAAACCTTTGAATTGAAGCTAGAAGCCAACCTTCAAGCTCAGTTTGATTTATTTCAAATCCCTTGTGTACCAAGCCAAATTGATGGATTTTGTCACTGTCTGAATACTTATGGGCAGGACTGTGAATGTCAATCTATTATAGAAAAAACTTATTCATAAGTTTTGTGATTCATTCAAGGTCACTAAAAGTAAATGTTGTTTGCTGAAAAGCTTCCAGCAATGAAACATAAAATGTTACCTCGTGTGCAAAATTTAACACAAAAGCAATCCTCTCGAAGCGAGCATGCCTCTCACTGCATCAAAATAGAGTCCTTGATGGAGATGCCCATTATGTTTAAGCGGACAGGGAAATAATTTTTTAGATCAGGGTTATGAGTACAAAATTATGGGCTTCAATGGGCCAGATACAAAATGCTCCTGCCAGGGGAGACTGCGTATACAGTATCCATGTTTCCGTTATATACCTGTTAGGGGCAACATGACTTGCAGTTTGGGGTGGCCATTTGTTTTTATGATCCCTTTCAACTGCTCATGGGAGAGGTAAAGTGTCCTTGTCCTAGTGACTGCTATGAAGGATCAGTTATGCTTTTCTTTCAGGTCACTTGCTCATACTCTTCGACATGGGATTTTGAAACAGATGCAGACAGCCCCACGTGTAATTTAACATGTTGTAGTCAGTCCATGAGATGAAAATATTCTCTCAGCCCTAATACCACTCATTTGCGTTCTGTGGTTATCTAAAATGCTATCATACCCTTGCAAAAAAAAGCGTAGCATCTTACCTTCATACATAAGTTTAGTTCATGATGCTACCTGCCTTGCTGGAAGCTTGGAAAGTCACAAAATACATGGTATAGGAGAGAGTGCACGGCATCAGGACTGAAGGCAGCATCAGATGGGACCTGAAAAACCAGCTATTATGATGGACTCAAGAAAACAAGTTTAACAACCGGAGGTAATTTGCTGTTTAATCATCTGCTTTAATTGAACAATTATGCGCTGAGCAACAGAGATAACTGGTAACCCCTGGTGTCACGGACCAGGGTTGAGGACCATTGATTCTGGTCAGCTGGTAAAATTACCAGTTGAGTTGAGTTTTTAATTACAGTTGTTATCTCAGTGGTGAATGCAGGGGTTATTATCAGCGTCTTCAGACTGCACAGGTGACATATTATCGCATTAACCTCATGCTGTGTTTTCCCTTTTCTCCATCTGTGGGAGCCATTTATATTTGAGTGACTTCGTTGATCTGTGGTATTGCTCTTCTCTGAATGTGTGGGAAGGATCAAAATAAATGGAACAGTTTTTTGCTGGATTTATTTTTTGAGCACTTGGTCATTAGGTTCCATTACGTAACAATGTCACTGCTGCGGAAAAAAAAAGATACACTGCTGCAAGCATGTAGGGAGGGGAATGATAAGTATCCGTCATAAAGCCATGGAGCTATTATAGAGACCCCTACGGCAAGTCAGTGCCGCTGTAGGCAACAGACCGTATTTTTCCTTCCTGAATGGGGCTTACATTTTCACTCGCAATGCAGTTAATTTGTTTGACAACTAAGGATGCTTGTGTTCCTTAACATGACAAATGTTTTGTTCCTTACTGGCTTGTCCAAGTCCAAGTCAAGGATTTAATCAGTGAGATGATGCCTAGGGACCTCTGGCATGGTCTGCAAAGAGCAAAGCAGCCGAAAATGAGGTTTTATTCTGCATATTAAGTTTTTGTTGCTAAGTAATTAATCTTTTTGTAATAGCCTCTAATTTATAAAAAGCATTCTTTCAAGAATTTAGACATTGTTAAAAAAAAAAAAGGTCATTGCATGGTCATGAGGGAAGTGATTGAAATGGGTTAGAAATATGAGATGTATGCTTGTGGTGAGAACCTGAATTCATCATACTGCTAAGGAGCCCAGACTGAATGAAACCATAATTGATCATCCACCAACAACAAATTGATGCGTATATTTCTCACACCCAGTGGCAGCTGGCGGAAAATTTTTAGGTAGGGCTGGGCCACATCTCACTAATTTCAGTAAATGTCTAAGTATGATTCTATGCAACAAAAAATGAAGGCATCAAAGACTTATTACTACTTTGCAGTTAATTATCTAAATGTATTTTTTTCTGGCATCAAAAAGCATTTCATAAAACACTGACAAATACTGGAAATCTTTGTCATCCACTCTGATGAATTCTGCAGAATATAAAACTTATTTTTTTAATTTTTTATTTATATAACTGCCCTTGAACACCATATTTTGTTGGGGTAACCAATAGGGAGGTTAATATTGCCGTAGGTAAACAAACAGGAGACTGCAATTCAGAAATAAGGCATTAAATTCTTAGGAGTCATAGATTTTAATGGGCATAAGCATAGAATTATTTGATTTTCTTTTGAAATGTCAACCATGCACCCAACTCACAACAACCACACTGGGGCTGAACATGCGCACATGCACACTACAAGTCAAAGTTTGAGTGCACCTGCTTGATACGCAGGTGTTCTTTAAAGCATCTGCACATTATTGCCAAAAGTATAAGGACACTGTTCTGAAACCATGTTGACTTTTGAAATTCGGAATATGACATTTTATCCCCTTTGCGCAGACACCAAATATGGCCTTTTATGCCTTAGGCGCATATGCGTTTCTGCGTTAAGGCTTTAATTCAAGATTTGAGCTTCACAGAAAGGGGGACAATAGCGTAAATGAAACAAGACACTGGTAGCATTTAGAATTTCATTGCGTTCCAGTTTCTTTTCATCATTTTTGTTCAAAGTAAGGGCCGCAAACACAAAAAATCTTCATGAAAAATCAGCAACGTAATAATAAAAAACACTGAGATTTGAAAAATGGCTGGGAGTTAATACATTCCTGGGATCGTATGCTCCTTGACCACAAGTGTTGTTCATCTGATAGTGATTTTTTACATTTTCTACCATTTATGAGCCAAATAACATAACTCTCCAAGTGGCGCCCCAAGCTCTCAGAGCCCTCAAGATTGCACATTGATAATCATTAAATAATTATATGTTTAATACTACTCAACTTTTGACTCATGAATTTCAATATGAACAAATGATTTTTCTCGTGGAATTTAGCAGTTTTTCAATATATATTAGGCACCGATGGACATCAATAGCCACCAGTAACCTCTACAAACCAAAAATGTTTCTTTTCTTCATGATAAAGTTCAAAATTTTGTTCACTTTTGTACAAAGCTGTATCTGCAGGCTCACGTACTCATTAAATTAGTGTTCATTTTACGCTCAGAATGTTCGCCCAGTGACGGAAACCTTGCTATTTACAATTCTGATCAGCAAAGCAAAGTACATGCTTGTATAAACGCTTTTCATGCCCTATTAGAGGCAGGTTTTACTCATTAACACAGCAATACCTGAAATACACCTCATTTTAGCAAAACGGACATTCCACTATTAGAACAAGCAGGCAATATACTACTCTGGATTGAACAGAACTGGTGCAATGAACATAGCTGGGGTTTTACAGAGGTCCTGGAGCTGCTCTCATTTTAAACAAATGACAACCTAGGCATTCAATTTTGTTGAATGGGGCATAAATTCTAAAACATCACTATATTGAGCAAAATGGCACTATAGACAGTTGTATGCAAAAGTTTGGGCACTCCAGATCAAAATTTCTGTTACTGTGAATAGCTAAGTGATTAAAAGATGACTGCTCTCCAAAAGGCATAAAGTTAAAGAGGACACATTTCCTTTATATTTTAAACAACATTACTTTCTAATTTCCATACTTTTAAAGTTTCAAAACGACAAAAAAGGAAAAGGGTCTGAAGCTAAAGTTTGAGCACCCAGCACGGTCAGTTCTTAGTTACAGTCTCTTTGGCAAGTATCACAGCTTGTAAAGATGTTTTGGTGCCAACCAAGAGTTTTTAAATTTTGGTAAGGGAGATTTTGCCCATTATTCTTTGCCAAAGGCTTCTAGTTCTGTGAGATTCTTTGGCTGCCTTGCATGCACTGCTCTTTTGAGGTCCATCCACAGATTTTCAATGATGTTGAGGTAGTAGACCTTGAGGGCTTTGGTGAAACATTCAACTCGCCTCTCTTGAAGTAGTCAGTTGTGGATTTTGAGGTGTGTTTAGGATCATTATCCTGTTGTGGAAGCCGTCCTCTTTTCATCTTCAGCTTTTTTGCAGATGGTTTGATGTTTGCTTCCGGAATTTGCTGGAATTTAATTGAATCCATTCTTCCTTCTACCAGTGACATGTTTCCCGTGCCACTGGCTGCAACACAAGCCTAAAGCAAGATTGATCCAACCACGTGCTTGACAGGTGGAGAGGTGTTCTTTTCATGAAATTACGCATACTTTTTTCTCCAAACATACCTGTGCTCATTAAATTCTCTACTTTGACTTCATCAGTCCACAGGACTTTTCTCCTAAATGCATCAGTCTTGTTCAGATGTTCTTTAAACCCTGTTCACACAGCTCTGCGACCTTATGAAGACCATGCCGATCATCCCCATCTGAAAAAGTAATCAGATCAGGGCATTATCGCCGTCAAAATCCAGCAATTTGGGAAATTAAAGACTGCATCACAACTTTACTGTGATGCTTCTACGTCAAAAGCGCTGCTGACTCGCTGTCATTATGATTACACCTAGACAAATGCCGACCAAGCGGTCGTTTCTACTATGTTGCCACTACAACGTACAGGACATACCACTTTGTGACACAGACCTAGAAGACTGTAGGTCAATGTCGGTATGCTGGTGCTGACCATCAGGGCGTAAAATTAACTTTTGACCTCATCTGCCATTGGCTAGTGACCTCCAAAAATTTACAGGTGAAAAACATTTTTCACCGGCCAAATAAAAAAACCTATTTGAATTAAAATAATTACCATACATTTTTATTTTGAAAATCCAACTTAAGCAACACTTCAAGAATACAGTTTAGTACAGATAAAATCAGATTGTTGCTATTTTATTAGGTTATATTTCAGTTCAAGTTGACTGCTGCAATCCACATGTATTAAAAATATTCAAAAGTGCAACCTTTTACATCTCACAGCTTTAACAGGAAAGTTCTGTGTAACCTGCAGGGAAAGGGGAAAAAAAAACATCAATTGGGATTGTGAATGTGAATAGCAGCCACTAGATGGCAGTATTGACCTTTCTTTTGTTCAGCCCAGACTGCAGCTAGGTTTGGACATGTCCTGGGCATGTCTGAAACAGAAAGTCCCAGAGAATTAAAAAACAGTCTAAAAGGTGGGAGGGGTCTGCAAAAGAGTATATAAAGAGGAAAATTGAGAGAGTAAAGTAGTAGGAGAAATTGCAAGCAGAAGGATACATTTGACCAGACTTGTCATTTTTTTCATGACCTGTTAAGCTTTCTGTGAATTTTTGCCTGTGTTGGAGTATTTTCCTCACCCAGGACATCACCAGACAACCCCACCAAAGGGACTGTAAATATTTTTGTCCTTGTATTTATCAATCTTGGTCACTAGAGTAGATAGTATATTAGTTAAGTGTTTGTTTAATTAAACCTGTTTAAGTTTTAAAATTTTGTCTGTCATCCCTTGCTGTCATATATGTTATAACAAATTAGGGCCATAACAATTGAGTCTAAATGAAATCAACTCCACAGACCATAGATATTTTTCTAGAATGGTATATGACTACAAGTGCATTTGCATCTGCCTTTTTTTGAAGGTAGGCCTCCTCAACTCTACTGTCCTTGTGGCTCAGGTAATCACCACATCATCAGCCTCAGTTAGACATGTCTGCTGAGGTCAGCAACCTGCTTAGAATGATCCTTAAAAGCAGAAAAAAAGTTTCCATCGGCCACGGGTGGGTGTGTAATTTTGTTTTTTACACGCCAAACAAATTTTTTACCTGCCATTACCGCTTGGCGGGTGTTAATTTTACGCCCTGCTGACCATATTACACTTCTCGTGTGATTTGTGGTGAGGTGTATGTAATTGTATGCTTTATATTTCTTTGGAGTATCTAATACTCGCTTAACTGATTTTGTGATGCATAAGTTAAATACAGTGAGTGAAGAAAGTACAATACAGTAAGCAAAAGTCGTTGTGCTAATTATTTAATTTATGCAATTATTTTGTGCTCTGATTTAAGTTATAATTGATGTCTTCTTGCTTTGATTGAATATTAGTTCCTTCTTATTATTGTATTACTTGGGACGAAGGGCCGTGATGGGGAAAAAAGAAGTGGCAGAACAAAAAAATTGAGTTGAGCAGTCCCTTTTGTTGGATGTAACGTTAGCTGTAGAGTAGGCTATTGTATTGGTGTGATGAACGAATAAAGATTGATTTGTCTACCACAAATTATAGCGCTCATTCCCACAGCCCAGAAACCTGGAGCACGCTACCTAAATCAAGAAATGAGAGTTACGTCTATATAAATCGGGGCTGTTCAATCATTTCTTCAGTTCTTTCCCAACTTCGAAGATGAACGGACCTGATACTGATTTGATTCACCTGGCTCCGCTCCAGCAAGAACGGTGCTGCGTGTTTATTACAACCACAGAGATCTCACCACGTTGCTATCACCCTGCATATACGATAATGGCGTTCTCACTCATTCTTAATAAGACTTTGCCCTGCTTTTTGTTGGCCACGACCCGGCTACACTTATTTTGTGCACGTTCCAAATAAGCGTGGGGAGAGCGTGCAGCTTCCCAACCTAGGAGATCCCACCCTGAACAAACCACACTCATGGAGATTCTCCCACGTTTAGCTCACGATTGGCTATGCTCTCGGCCAATTTTCCATCTTTGTAGAAGTGGCGTCTATGTGTGAACGGGTCTAAAGTAACCTTCTAATGCTGAACTTTATGGTAAGGATACAGGAAAGGTTTCCTTCTCATGACTCTTCCATGAAGGTCATATTTGAGCAAGTGTAGCTGAACCATAGGGAAGTGCACCATGACTCCATGGTGTGCTAAATCTTGATTAAGGTCTTTTGTTGCCAAATAGGTGTTTTGATTTACCTTTCTCGCATTCTGATGAGTAGTTTTCTCAAAGTTTTCTTGGTCTTCCAGACCTCAACTTGACCTTCACTTTCTCTGTTGACTGCCATGTCTTAATTATATTATGAACTGAAGAACTTGCAACCTGAAAACATTTTGCTATTTTCTTATATCCTTCTCCTGCTTTGTGGGCAGTAATTATTTTCATTTTCAGAGAGCTAGACAGCTGCACAGAGGACCCTATGGCTTCTGATTGTTGGGCCAAGTTTAGAGGAGTCTGGGTATTTATAAATTGAAATTTGCTTCACCTGGCCTTTCCTAACGATGACTGTGAACAAGCTACAGCCCTAGCAAGCTAAATACGGTCTGAGACTATAGTCAAAGTTACTTGAGCTCAAATCTTTTGGAGTGCCCAAACTATTTCACAGTGCTCATTCCTTTTTACCAGACCTTTTACTAGGTCTGGTGGAGACCAGCGTACGTATGTATGTATGTACGTACGTCCGTCTGTCCGTCCAAACATTTTGCACTATATCTCCAATGCCCCTAGTCCGAATCTAACCAAACTTGGTACCATATCACACTGGGATGGGGGGAAGGGTTACCATGGTGACTTTGACCTAATTTGCATAGTAATTAGGTCACAGGATCAGCGAGTGCAAAAATCACATTTATAGCCACTGCTAGCTTAGTAATGAAGTTAGGTGGCTGAAATCTTTACAGCAGCTACCTCTACTCCTTGGATATCAACTGGAGGCCAAATGACCTTGAACTTCACCTTGACCTTGAAGATTGGTATGACCTAAAATTAGGTTATAGTCTACATGAATGGCACTATCCCCAGAGCCAGTCTCAGGCCTTTGATTTTTGACAACTAAGTTTGGTACAATAACATTATGATGGTGGAAGGGTGATGTGGTAACTGTGACCTAATTTGCATATTAAACAGGTCATGGGGGTTAGTGAGTACACAATTTTACTGAACTGGTTGTGATTTAACCTGCCTGTGACTTTAAGCTCAGAAAGATGCGACAGGGGGTTCGCCACAGCAACAGCTTTCTTGTTTTTCACTCTAGAATTGTACAGAACAAAAGTAATACACTAATACTGCTTAAAATGTCAAAATGAGTGTTTTATCTTTAAATGTATGCCATTCAGCGATCAGTTCATCTTCTACTTGCTTAACTACTCTCAGTAACAGAAATTTTGATCAGGGGTGCCCAAACTTTTGCATATAACTACAGTAGGGCCAGGTCATGCGGTAAGAGTTTTAAAAAATTGTGTATTTTGTATTATAGCTCCAAAACTAAGTAAGATAGAGTTACAATTTAAATAGCTTTGTGTTGGTCTACCTTAGTACTTCAAACAACAAAATTTTCTTTTCATTCATTTTGGGTGAAAAAGGAAAAAAACTGGTCAGTAACGGAGTTACAAGTTTGTGAATCCCAATCAGAATGCAGGACAGGGATTGGTTAAATTCTACCTCTTATCTTGAGTCTGCAAATGGCTAATTTGCTGCACTAACCCTTCTCCTGAGGGTTAGATCTACTCTCAACTGTTGAGATAACGGGCATATATTTTGCAAAGGTGATTTTCTATCATATTTAATGCATATTGCTATGTGCACATTTTAAAAACACAATGTAATCAATTATTTATTATCGCTATTTTTATTATCTTTCTTTTGTTCAGATAGGGCGGCCTATTGCCCTCTATTGGCCAGCTTCCACTGCTCACAGCATTGTTGCATTTTCTCTTGTCCTAATTGATACTACACCACCAGGCTCATGTATGTATTCATTAATTAATCCTAATTTATCATACACCCCACTTTCAAGGGGAGGGGGTGGGGTATTACAAAGCATTTTTTGTGAAGTGCTAAATTCTGGGGCAAAACTGTAAATTCAAAAGGGAACTGCAATAACTCTAGTATGTCACAGCAGGCAGCAGTTATTTCCATTGTTCTGCAAAATACTCCTCAATGGAACCCTATTTTTCTCTCTCTCTCACCTAATATGAGAGTTTTCATTAACTGCTGCAGTTGGAAAAATTATATTTCACCCATGGTGATATTGTTGTGGAGAGAGGTTTATATAGAAATATAGAAATTCTTTATTTCGAACACGTTAAAAGATAAAACAGAGATAATCACCAAAACAAATGGCCACCATGCTAATACCAAAACAAAAACAAAAAGCAAACTGTTGATAACTGTGTTGCATGAGCAGTAAGATTATATGCTCGAAAAGGAGTAGGAAGAAGTAAGAACTTATTTAATCCTACCCCTTGTATTACCGCATTCTACAGTCAAGTTATTAAATTCTCTATTATTATATTTACAACATTCACCGTCTATTTAAGAACCAATGGTACTTACAATTTATTGACTATAATATTCAATAAGCTACTTGTATACAAATATACACAGAATATTGCACCTGTATATAATACTGAATTTCTACACTTCTGGAACCCCCTGCGCACACACAGAAGAAGACATAACAAGACAATGTATCCACATTTTTCTAAACCCTGCCATTACCGTCCTGGGTCAAACTGCTGTTCATCATCCTTATATTTATTCAAAATTTGTACTTTATATGTTTTTTTAAAACTTGCCAATGGTTTTACATTTCCTTAATTCATCTGTTAAACTGTTCCATAATTTGACCCCAGAGACTGAGACACACATGCTTTTCAAGGTAGTTCTGACACGATTTATTTTTAAGTTCAGTTCCCCTCTTAGATTATAGCCTCCTTCTCTCTCTGAGAACAGTTTATTTATGTTGCCTGGGAGTAAGTTATTTTTTGCTTTAAAAATTATTTGTGCTGTTTTAAACTGAATCAGATCTTGAAATTTTAGAGCTTGCAGTTTTAAGAAAAGTCTATTTGTGTGGTTTACAATGGGGCAGAGCCGGGGATGAACATTTGCATGGTGCAAGAAAACACTAATGTCAGCAACAAACCTGCTCATAGGGCCTCATTTGGCTGTCATGTCACTGGACTCTGAGGTAGGTTTGGAGGTTTGTAGGGGTGACTCAGCGCTTCGGAGGCTAAACAGCTGACATCCATCCTTTCTATCCTCACTCTCCCTTTGTGGGCCTTAATACACCAGAACACTTTTTTCCCCACTCCTCCCCACAGGCCTGTCTGGATTGTGGCTCACAGCTGTGGTTCCCACAGACAATGACACGACCTGCTTGATCAGAGGCCAGGCTGAGCTCGAGAGGGCAGGTTTAGGAAAGCCTCTTTGGGAAGGAAGTTCCCCTGCCACTTATCAAAGTTGGACAGAAAATGTCAGAATGAGGCCCCTGAGTTTTTCAGGCATGTTGTGTGGCCAAAGGCACAAGAGTTTTTTTACTTTAAAGGATGATTGATTGAGGCTGGGCCTCATCAGTCTGAGAGACGCTAAGGACAGAGCCAACCAGGATGGCAAGCTGTCTCCTTTCTGTGGGAGGAAGAAAGAAAAATCTTTCTGTGTGAATTTGTATGCGTTGATGCACACGAATGTGAGTGCATGCTCGCCTTATTTTTTGGTGTGCACACTGCATCTGTTACCTGTGCCTGTGTCCGTTAGCTTTTCTGCGGTGCTTTTGACAAAGATGCTAGTGGCTTTCACAGATTCACGGCCAGATCGTCTTTGAAAACGAGGAAGAGAATGGAGAATGAGTGCTAAAAGACACAAAAAGACTTATACAAGTGTCATGTCCTCTGAATGACAACTGATTCAGAATTTTTGGTAGTTAACCTGAGCAGCTTTAGCAAAAAGAGTAATAAATTCAAAACTTTTGCATGGAAGGGCAAATATATTCCATAAATATTCCTTTTATAGCCTTATTTAAAATTTGAAAAATGTGCACAAATTGTTATCCAGTGTAAAATTTGGAAAATGGGTAATTTTTTTTTCGAACTATCAAGTATAAATTCATGAAGGTAACAAAACCAAAATTAAAAATATCAATAAGAATACAGGAATATGGTATATCAGTATAATACATGAACATACATTATTACATAATTTAATGATCATTCAAAAATGAATAAATTACAATTTGCTTATTTCCATTAAATTATTATGAATGGATCAATCCATTAATGTGTATGCCAAGCTTTTTCAAATAAATGTAATTACTCTACTACAAAATCAATCAAGAGGGTAAACCATGGCAACTGTTCTCTTAATGCTGATTTATTACACTCAGGTTGCTGTGCTGAAATAAACTAATAAAAAATCCTTCTTGCTAAAACTATACCCATTACATTCAGCAGCCCTCCTTTATCAGTGTAGATCCAAATGATTTACACTGCAGGAAGTCAGAATCCAATTGCAACTCGGAATGAGATCACAGTTACTGCTCCATTACTGCAAGAATGAGTTCCAAAATATATTTCAATCTGGCATCAAAACTACCAATTTAATTGGCATAATTATGTTTTTAATCATTTTTAGACATTGTATTATGTGGGTACGTCCCGTACATCATTGGTGGCTGTTTTACGTTTCTTCCCTTAGTTGGGGAGTGGCATTATTAGACTTAAGGTTCTGTAAGAAATAAATCCATAAATCTTTTTTGGGCAATTATGTGGAAAGATACTGTAGCCCTTAAGAATAATGTCTGAAATATGTATAACTTTTTGTGTTTCTCGCTCTCCCTCCCCCTATTTTTCTCTAGGAAAATCCCTACATGTGCAATAACGAGTGTGATGCCAGCACCGAGGAACTGGCACACCCCCCTGAACTAATGTTTGACTTTGAAGGTAGGAACCCGACAACATTCTGGCAGTCAACTTCCTGGAAGAAGTACCCAAAGCCACTGCAGGTGAATATCACTCTGTCCTGGAACAAAACCATAGAGCTGACAGACGACATTGTGATCACGTTTGAGTCGGGCCGTCCGGAACAGATGGTGCTGGAGAAGTCGCTAGACTACGGGCGGACGTGGCAGCCTTACCAGTTCTATGCCACCGACTGTCTGGATGCCTTCATCATGGAGCCCAAGACTGTGCACGAGCTGACGCAGCAGACCTTGCTGGACATCATCTGCACGGAGGACTACTCCCGCGGCTACGTCTGGAAATACGACAAAACTGTGCGTTTTGAGATTAAGGACCGCTTTGCCCTTTTCGCTGGCCCCCGGCTCCACAACATGGCATCACTGTATGGACAGCTCGACACGACTAAGAACCTGAGGGATTTCTTCACCATAACTGACCTAAGAATACGGCTTCTTAGACCAGCCACAGGAGCAACCATGGTGGACGAATACAACCTGTCAAGATATTTCTATGCCATATCTGACATCAAAGTGCAAGGAAGGTAAACTATTCTGATATTTGCTAAATATGTTTATGCTAATACTATATTTCCTCAAGGTCGCTGGAGCAGTTTACGTTCCTGTGTAAAAATGTTACAGGATAATCGCTATCAAACTACACATGCATTATATGTATATTATAAACCTATACAGTACGTAATTGTATTTCTGTCAAGACACTTTGTCAAAATAGTTTATTTAAGGCTTACAAGCATACAGTGACTTTGGCGACATGGCTCTTTTCTGGGAGCTGACTCTCTGTCCAGGTATGGAACTGAGGCCAAGGAGCAAAAACGAACGCCCCCCTCCTCCCCCCCATAAACGAGAGCCAACTGCAACAATGACATCCACAAAGTCGTTATCATTGTTATACGTGACGTTGTTATGAAACGATTAATGAATGCTGTAGGAGACAGGGGGAGCTGGGGTGGTGAAGGGTTGTGACGCACGCGGCGAGAAGCTGCTTCTGTGAAGGTGAGCTTAAATAAGACTACGGCTTTGACTACCAAGCACTCAAGTCAGGTGACTGTTGCGTGTTCTCAGGTGAATCTGCTGAGCTCGAAACAGCTGAACGACAGATAGCTCGACATCATACCTGCCAGAATTTGCACCTCATTGAGCTCTGTATATGAGTTGCATATTCTTGTTCCTTATGTTGTAGGTATATTTTGTATGATCCTAAGTTAGTTGCTGTGGGTTTGATTCATGCATGAGAAATTCAACCGAGCATTGAACGAATAGTTCTCTGCCATGGTTTATTCCCGCCGGATGCAACAAGCAACTGGGACCATGTACCCAAAGGCTGAAAAAGGGACCCACTCGCACAGGCTGGTAAAAAAAAAATAGAAGACATTTAATAAATATACTTTTTAAAAATGACAAAGAAACAGGAGAGCAGCAGCAACACATGCAAGGCAAAAATACCAGAGTGCAGCTCTTGAATACTCTAAACTTCACCTCCACTCCAATGAGTAACAGGTGTGGCTCGCTGAAGTGGAGGCGAAGACAGCAGGAGGGGGAGGGACTGCAGGGCGGGACCATCACAGTTCTCACCTGGCTCAGAGGAAGATGGAAATCATGTTTTTGTGACAGTTTTTTTTCTGGTGGTTAAGGGATGATACAAGACTTCTTCACCTAACAAGTAGTTGTTGAAAGTGGCAAAGCTGTGAAATGCTCATCATACATTTTGAGAAAATGCAACATGCTAGAGATGAACAGACACTATATTTGGAAGCAGCATCCCAAAATTTGTAAGACACAATTATTGGATTTTATTCAGCAAGAATGATGCAGGGTGGTGTAGTAGATGGGGTAACAGCTGGCAGGCCTAAATTTGTCGCATGTACATCATGGTGTTTATGGTATATTTCTTAGGCTATGCTTAGTGTTATTGCCAAGCCTTTTGCATTGCACACAAGGCTTATAAGCTGCCTGGCTCCAAAACGCGATTCAGCGAGACACTAAACCAGTGATTTCCCATGGGAAGGAAATCTAGCATAATCCATCGAACCTCTGTATCCTATCTGGCACTGAGCGAGGCCTGTGAATTCTAAAACTGGGCTTACAGAAGCACAACTCAGAGTAAAATGCTATTGCAATATTTCAGGCTGAAAAGTAGGTCAGCATACAGAGGTGGGAAAGAGGCCTCTCTCCCAAAGCGCAGGCCAAAAACTCGTATGGTGAAACCGCATCCATTATTCATGGCGGTTTTCGCTACGGTTTTCTACGCTCGCTAACAGAAATCACTGGCTGCACAGAGATGGTGGGGATCAATCTGCAGTTGCGTTAAGAGGCAGAGGAGCTGGTAGCAGCGACACAAGGTGCTTATGCACCACAAATGAATAATACATACAGCTGTTTGATTCCGATTAACTTGTCCTGCATTTTGCTATCTCCTTTCATCAGTATTTGAAACAGGGCAAGGAAGATGACTCTAAATGACAGCACTTTTTATTTGCTAATTACCGTCTAAAAGACCTGTGTGCTTCTGCTCTTCTGTGATCAGATCGATAGTGAGTAATTAAGGCAGGAATGATTTTGGCTCCTGATGGACCACTCAGTTGCAGAACAGGCTGTCCTGACACTCCAATGCCTCTCCAGATTTCTCCAGTTAATTATACATGGAAAATTCTCATTATTTCTCCCTTAGGAATTCTGAGTACCAAGAAGAGCAAGATGCAGCCATCAAAAACATTCTTTTCCCTTTTCTCGGGGGACCTGTGTAACAGTATATTGCATCTATTTTGTGGCATAAGTTGGTGTATGATGTGTTAAACTCGTGAAAAAAACATTTGATGCACATGAATTCATTATTCAAGTTGAAAATCTGTACTGATATAAACTCACGGAATATAAAGAGACACCACCCATTTTCCTCGCAATTTAAGAAATCTGATTTCATACTTCCTGTGAACAAAAGTTAAAGTTAAACTTGAACACTGAGCGCATGATATTTTAAATGGGATTATAATTTCTCTCGCTATGCTTCAGTGATTTGTGACATAACCGATTCGTTTTATCCTCCTAGGTTGAGCAGTAACCCTTCGTAAAGTGAGTTGAGCCAGATTGTGACCACTCCCAAAAATGAGGAGGTGCATGGCTATAAAAATATCACAAAATGAAATGGTTCGGACAAGTCTGCACAATGCCTGGACTGCACGATCCACACAGGAACCGAGCCATTGGTTTGCTTCAGGCTGGTCAAAGCCGAAGAGAAGTTGCCAGACGAATGAATGTCAGCCTTTCCACAATAGTGCGTCTTCAGCTGCGATATAACGCCACTGGGACCGTCGCAGACCGCCCGCAGCCAGGTCAGCCACGTGTGACTACTGCTCGTCAGGATAGTCACATCCGCCTGGTTCATCTCGAATTCCATCGTCACGCAAGCGGTTCCTCACTGGTCTTCCAGAGACAAGTCAATGGTGCCTCTCCTCAATGGTGGCAGCAGTTTGCAATGCTGGTTGAAATCTGTTTCTCAGATGAACCAGGCAGATGTGACGATCCTCACGAGCAGTAGTCACGCATGGCTGACCTGGCCGCGGGCGGTCTGCAACGGTCCCAGTGGGGTTATATCGCTGCTGAAGACGCACTATTGTGGACTGGCTGACATTCATTCGTCTGGCAACCAGTGGCGGAGATAGAACAGGGAATTGGCGGGGCAGAGACACGTCCCTTTATGATAACAATTAGTCCTGGCTAGTTCAAAATCATTTTCCTTTATTGACGTGTTTTCCAGTTATCGTAACTGGTAACACTCCAGATGTGATCAAACAGAGATGAAATCATGGGCTAAATTCAATACAGAAAAATAATTAACTTCTTAAAAGGCTAATGCTTCGCGTTGATTGAACTGGTCCGCGTTCAATATAATATCGCCTTTCAGACCTTGTCCACACGTAGCCGGGTATCTACTAAATCGAAGATATTTTCCTACGTTTTGACCTGTCATCCACATGACAACGCATCAAAAACGAATGTTTAAAAAAACTCCGGGCAAAGTGAAGATATGCATTTGCGTGTAGACAGAGATAACCGGAGTTTTCGAACATCACAACCTGCGCCAAAATGACAACAAATCTGCTCTGACGTCAAACGTGCGACCTTTGTTTACTGTAGAAGCCAGAGCAGAAGCATGGACAAAGAGTAATGGATAGGAGTAGTGCCTTGAAAGCTGTGATAGCGTTAATTATTGTGCAGGCGCTTTATACATGTTTAATTTTAGAAGCCCAACTACTGCTCCAAGAGCACAGGCGACGGATAACATTGCGGCGGTGATTTACCCCATCATTACCATTGGGTAGGATTTGGGGAAATAATGCCATCTACAGATTTAGAGGCTTATTGAAAACGCAGATGTTTGGTTATGTGTGGATAATTTTTTTTTTAATAAACGGAGGGGGGGAAATATTTGTTTTTTAAAAAATACCCGGCTACGTGTGTACATGGCCTCACTCTCAGTATTGTGTGGGCTGATGAAAAAAAGTGGCACTCCGCAGTTATATAGGCTATAAAAAGCGGGCGGCTCAAGCTATTTGCATGAGAGACAACAGTTATGCAATTTTGAATAACGCTGCTTCAGGAACAGCAAATACGTGTCCAAATGAAGGACTGTCTTCTTACAGTACAGTCACCGTTAAAACCAAAGAAAATGTCGTTAATCCGGCAGTAGGGGGGCATCAGGCTGTTGGTAGGACCGGGAAATCTCGTCGTGAGCTGTGCGGTAGGACCAGCGTCTTGACGCACATGAAGACAAAAGAAGACGTCCAGCCGCCTACTCCGCTCGTGGTAGCTGGGTGATAGCCTGTAAGCCGGATGTTTGTTTAATCATAACTGAGCCACGAGGGCGGTTGGGGCGGTCGTGTTGACAGTAGTCCGTACATGTAAATAATGGCACAGCTTTTTGGCGATTGATTTCCATATATGAATGCAAGAGTAACGTTAGCCTACATAAAATATTGATTTGCTTTGGCGGGGGTGATGCTGCTGGAAATCATTTCTGCAAACCTTTTTCTTTTAGACTATACAGTTTGCTCAACATGTGCTACTATTTAAAACTTTTGTGCAGTATAATACGCAATTGGATTATTAAATAGGCAGTGGCTATATCTGCGGCGCCGTGGTGACTCAGGGCTATATCTACGGAAAGTCGGAGTGGGCATGCGTGAAGGCGGCGTCTTCAGGCAAACCCAAGATGACAGACTCGCGTTTAACAGTTGTGGGGAGCTATTTTGATGATTTAGACACTGAAATTCAGTCAAGAAAATTTCGAGTTTAATTTCTTGTGCTGTGTTACGTGGTAATCCATGTTACTGAGTGATGATACACCGGGTTGCTAGGGCACGCGCAGCATGCATTCACGATATTGACATTCTAAACAATCATACCTTATGCGAAAGTGGTCTGAGAGATTGTATTAAAAACAAACACTCCGCTGTTCACCACAGATAAGCGTGCTGAGCTTGGAAGCTGCCAACATAAGTGAAGAAATGTCAATGCACACGCGCACCATAAAATATAGCCCCGAATCACCGTGTACGGCGCCGTAGATATAGCCACTTCCTATTAAATATCACGCTAGTTTTGGTGAGGATTTTGTTTGTCAGGTATCATTTCTGCAATATTTTATGTTTGGAGATAATGTATGCTTTTATGTACTATTAGGCCTATTTTACACTCAAGTGCCGAAATATATTATTTTTCTTGTTGCAAAAATATAATTTTAGTATAGCCTATCCATTCCTACAATATGTCGACCGGTTCTGCAAACGGAATTTGTTTGAAGTGTCTGGTATCGATACAGAGTTCACTGGCGGAAAGTTATCTGTTCATGACTTTGCGGAAATTGCTCACGCACTTCTTTGATCAATTAGTTTTCTTCAGTCATTAGGAATAAAGCCTTGCTCAGTCATTTTTCAGTGGCACGTCCTTTGACTGGTTTCGCAAATAATTTCCAGTTTCGCAAACAGCGCCCTTTGTCAGGCCAAACTTATGATATTCTTTGTTTATTGGCATAATTTCGTGCCCCTGGCCACAAAGAAACAGACACATGTATTTTCCACCAATTTTAGCCAGCATTACTCTGCAGGGGAAATCACAATAATTGGTCAAATTTATGGCTAATTGTTCCGTGTGTTGACATTGTGTCAGCTGGAATCCACGTGTGCTGGCCTCAGTTCAAGATGATTTGTACATTCATCGATATTCAACTGCTATCAGCGACTATGGATGATTCTTTCTACTCTTTCCAATTCAAGTAGCACAAGCCAAGTATACATTAAAATTATCAGGATGAGACTACAAGTTCAGATCAACACAGGACATGAGTAATGATCAGCCCATTGAGCCACAGAAAAAAGTTATGGCGGGGGAAAAAATGTTTTATTTCACACTTACTACATTAAACTTCAATAAAATTCTTTCAGAAAATTAAACAAGAATAAAGATGTCTCATAAATTACAAGTTTGAAAACCTACAAAATGGCGTTTGCGGAACTAGTCAAAAGACAAGTTGTATGTTGCCAATTTTTAAGCTATTTATATTGCGGTTGGCTTTTCAAACCCAATAAATCAATTGCGGCACACTTCGCTGAAGGTCTACCCTCAAACTCTCAGAATCACAGTTTCTGCAATAAAAAGACATATTTAAAATACCAAAAAAAAATTAATTCAAGAATACAATTTCATATAGTACGCTGTCGAATTTATCATAATATGTTTTTTTCTTGTTCATGCTAGGGTTCTTAAACAGAGGATCAGCCGTACGCTTTCCAGAGGTCACATAAACTCTCACTTCCACTTTCCCTGCAAGAGAAAATAAAAAGATGTTAGAATTACGTTTGTGTTTGTTATGTATTTTAACAGTCAAAATGCCCTCTATTCTATAACTTATACAAGGTACTATATTCAGTTCCGCGGAGCCACATGCGGTTATTCCTGGAGGTAAATTGTCCTGTGATACGGCTCATTGGTCAGCTGTGTGAAGTACCGCGTTATGGTGTGTTAGATCGTGGTTAGAAATGGGTTAGAAGGGCGAAATGTTCGAGGTAAACGGGCATTAACTAACGCCGTCACTTCGGTTTTAACGGCGAGTGTACTGTACCTAATCGGGGAGAACAAGCAGCACCTGTTAACTGTGGTAGTGGTCTCGGAGTGAACCTTTTGTTAATTATGAAAATGACTGAGAACAGGTCAGGACGAATAATTGTTTTTAACGGATGTTTTGTGCCCCGCGATTCTCAGTTCTGGCTCCGCCAATGTACTGAATTTAGCGCATGATTTCATTGCTGTTAGATCGCATATAGAGAGAAACCATGTCTTCAGTTGACAATTACGATCATTTCGGCTTTGACCAGCCTGAAGCAAACCAATGGCTCGGTTCCTGTGTGAATTGCTCAGTTGAGGCATTGAGCAGAGTTGTCCGAACCATTTCAATTTGTGATCTTTTTACAGCCATGGACCTCATCATTTTTGGGAGTGGTCAAAATATGGCTCAACTCACTTTCAGAAGGGCTACTGCTCAACCTAGGAGGATAAAACAAATTGGTTATGTCGCGAATCACTGAAGCGGAATGGGAGAAATTATCATTATCAGGTTTAACTTTTGTTCTTGGAAGTATGAAATCAGATTTCTAAAACTGCAAGGAAAATGGGTAGTGCGTTTTTAAATTCCATGAGTTTACATTGAATAATTTGTTAAGATCAGAATGACGTAAAATTGGTCAATGGAAACCAAAATCATCAACCCTTTGAGGGCTGGATTCAAAATCATCCCGAAAATGAAAGTAAAAAATTGAAATCACTGGCTTATTCTAATTTTATCACAGCTACTCAAATTATGACTAAGTAGTGTGTATGGGGCCCAGTGCCTGTATGCACTCTCGACAACGTGTGGGCATGTTCAAATGAGTCGGCGGATGGTGTTCTGAGGGATCTCCTCCCAGACCTGGTCCGGACATCAGTGAGCTCCTGCACAGTTTGTGGCGGTATTTGGCAGCGTCAGATGCACCGATACATTAGGTCCGATAGTTGCTCACCTCATATATGAAGGCAAACATAGATAATGACAAGTTTTATTCCTAATTGCATGTATGATTATGGTCAGTTACTGTGACTAATGACAACGTGAAAATATGATCATCAGAATCTTCCACACTCTGTCAGAACAGAGCATATTATTCATAATCCTTTGGTTTACCACAAACCACTGTCTTATCAAAAAGTAAATACAGCCGGTCGACGTTCATAATTAATTGATGAAAGAGGAGGGATAGATTCAAAAAAAGCCAAGTGACCACCCCAGAATTCCCCAGATGACATATGAGTCTGACATTCATAAATGTCAACAGGAAAGGTAACACTGGGGAAAATAGGCTATTCCACCAACATTTTTCTGTAGGGAAACAATGGTTTATAACGCAAAAGTAGGGAAACATTAAACATAAGCTACATTTAAGATACGGGGTGCTACTGCAGGTGGATCAGTCATCACAGCCTCAGCTGTCATGCCTGTGAATTCCACAGGCTCAGTGTGAACACAGAGTGGGACCCGTGTCTCACTTGATCACCCCCCAGTTACTTCATTCTCAAAAATAGAGCCACACACAAATGTGCCCCCATGTTATTACTGTTCTAGCCAACAAGATTTTAAAAAGCGGAATGTGAAAATTAGCTCTGAACCTTCGCCATTCTCAAAGATTATCCATCTTCAGCATTTTACTGAGTGCAGAGTACAAACACAGACAGGTTGACATATCCATCCGTCCATTTTGTAACTTGTGGTCAGGTTTGCTGGTGGGCTGGAGCCTGTCCTCTGACTCAATAAGTGAGAGGTAGGAAAGCACCCTGTATAATTCGCCAACGCATCACAGGAAACGCAAATTCCCGCACTATTCGTTCCCATAATGACACCAACACACAATTTAGAGTTTGAAATTAGACTCTCTTGCATGTCATTGGACTCCGGAAACCGGTGCACTCAGCGTAAAATCCTTGCGAACGCAGAGAGAACTTACAAACGCCACGGCAAAACGCCCATGATCTGAACCCACTGCCCTCTTCAGAGAGGCAACATTGCTACACCTTGCGCCACTGTGCCTCAATTCAGATGAATAAAATATGTCCTTATCTCACAATGTCCAGTTACAGCTCCATGCAAAAAAAAAAAAAAAAAAATCTCCTGATCCAATTTTTTCTTCTTACTTGCATGATGCTGTGTTTATTAGTATTTGTTACATCTCATGTCAAATCTAACTTCAGCTTCTGAGTTGGGACACTAGAGAGTCTACATCAGTCCTTCATGTGCCGTAGTATTGTGCACTTCATAAGATCGCTGTTGCAACACTCATAAGATTCATATTTGCCTCATACTAATGCTAGCAGCAGCAACAATAACGATTGTATGTCTCTGAGCAAATGCAGCAGTAGGTTGAGGACTGTAAAACTTTGTTTCCTATGCTCAGCTTGCTAATATTTATGAGGAAGAAACTGGTGATAAGTGGCCTTCTTGGTTCAGAGTGTGAGGAAAAATCATATATTAATTAATTAATTTATTGCTGACATATATTAGCATTTGGCCTATTTCTCCTCAACTGCAACAACCCTCATATTCAGCGAAACATGTGTACGTCTTAATGTAATGGTAGAAATTTCCGAATGCTGAACATTGAGCTTTCAAGATGTCTCTTTTTCCTATTGATTGGCAGTGGAATGATTAATTGTTCAATTACAATTCCCCCATCCTGACTGCACAGTCAAATAGCTTTATTTGCCACAGTTGCAATGAAGCCTAGAAATATATGACAGATAATCTATTAGAGTCCTTTCTAAATGTTTTTACATGCTTTTTTTCACCTCCACCCAGGAAAAACTCAGACATGCATTGTGCTGGTGTCTGCAAATTTCCCCCCTAGTTTAAAATCAGCAAATACATTTCATTGCAGAAGACTAATGGTGTTTGCGCTATTTGGTATTGTAATGTAAGATTCATTAAAATGGTACAACAGCCGAGCCTGTTAATACTGGTCTCTCAAATTGTTTTTCCTTGTTATATTTGTGTGGGAGGCTCACATTTAATACGAAAAGTAGGCCTCACCAATAAGACATCGGGGACTTGTGGCCTTCTGTTGTAGTTTCATCTTGCTTGAATGACCTCAAGCAATGGAACCTAATTAAAGGTTACTGTTCATCACATCCTCGGCCGAGACTCAGGTTATCACATGGTTTCAGGGAAATGGGACCTAAAAATTCCTATATAGCCAAGATAATTTGTACTGGTAATTACTTGCACAATTGATTTAAACATCAATTTATCAACCTGTCATCCCATTATATACAAGCCTTAATTTTGTCTCTTCAATTCCAAGAAAAACTAATATATGCGAAAGCTTTCAGTAGGCCAATGGAAGTCAGTCCCTCTGAGCCAAAAATAAAAATCTGATGTTATTTATATGCCACAGAAAAAGCTGTTTCTGGTTTAAAAGGGCATATTGACAAATTTTAATGGCTATCAAAGCCTCTGTGATGGGGCATTACCTGTGAGTCTCTGAAAGTACCATTTCTCCATTTATGCAGTCAACACAAGAATTTTTTGCAAAGTACATTAAACATGAGCAAAAATGAACAAAAACATGGTGTGACTTTATGGCTTAAATACACTCAGCAAATGCAAGTGCTATCTCCAGAGTTGGTGGCAGTACACATCTAATCGGAGGGCATATAATAACGGGTGGGGCGGGGCACAAACTGCCGATCAAGAACTCAATATATGATGTAAATGCTGAAGATGAGTTTGCCATCAACCAACACAGCAAACCAGTTCCAATTTCACAACATTCTGCAAAATCTTTTTTTAATGTACACACACAAGTGTACTGTGCTCCCAAACTGCAAAAAAAAGAAAAACCAAAGGCGACGTGCAGGCCTCTTCAGTCCCTCCCTCCATTGCCCTCTCCATCTCTCTCATACAACGCATACAGATAAAAATGTGAATGGTGAATCTCCAAATTTTATTTGACAAATTCAGACAGACTCAAAGCCAAGGCTTGCGCCATGAAGTGAATCAAATGTATGTCTCACCCAGGGGCGGATTGGCCATCGGGAATACCGGGAGTTTTCCCGGTGGGCCGCTGGGTCAGTGCGCTGGTCCGGTCCGCAAATAAAAAAAAAAAACCCAGTTGCGTAGACGGCCCACCGGTGGCCAGTGGCCCACATTTAGGCGAGCAAGAGAGCAACATCGTCTTTCTGACGAATGAGAGGCCCTATGAACTTGAAAATTGGAATTAGTACAGGGAATCTGCGATTTTCTCTCGAGATTTAACAAAATCTAAGTTACCAGTGACTCGTGCTTTGTATACCACTTATCATGGCTCTACTTCTTTATTCCGGCTGTCTGGCCTCATGGCCATTTTTTGTATCTCTTTATATATTTGCTTTATGATATAGGATTGACCGAAAAACTTTTTATTCCTGTGAATAAAAAAAAAGATGCATGGGCTTTAGCTATGTAGGCTATAATATATTTACTGTTGTTGCTTTTGTCCTAAAAGACAGTTTAAGAAGGCAGGCTTGCTAGGAAATTTGTTTGACCAATGGAATTTCTTGTCCCAAGTTGCGTTAATAGTCTAAAAACCCGTTTGGAACGACTACGAGATCAGACGATAATGTCAGAAAGCAATGGTGACGCGGAAAAGCTTAGAGAATAAAGTAAACACAAGCTGCATTTCCATTACTATTTTGCTCAAAATAAAATCGATATAACTGAAGTTTCAATAAAGTACAATTGCGACTTGCTGCTGTTTCCATTGAAAGGTATTTTTCGGAATTGACGGTAATTCTCATAAAGTCGTGCATCCCGCGATACTGCACACCGAATGGATGGGCAAAACATTGTGCGTGTTGGTACAGTAATTGTTGCTGCCACAGCTGTTCCATGGCGATTTTTAACAAAAGGCGAAGTCAGCTGGTCATTATTCAGTGACAGAGTCCTTATGTGTGGCAGCGGTCACGAATCAGGGATTTCTGGGACATGATCGTGACCGCGGATCTCACAGATGAATTCTGGATCCAGAACATCTCGTTGACGTGTGAAACATTCCATCAGCTCTGCGAGGAGGACCAGATGCGGTACCAGACGTTTCCTGTCCCAGGGAGGCGGTTCCGACTCGGAAGCGAGTGGCTATTTCTCTTTACAAACTTGCAACCTGCGGCGGTGACGTCACGTTTAGCGAAAAAAAAAACGTTTGCTTTACACTTTTGGGATAAAGATCTTTATCGACACATCTGTAAAACCACCTCATGAAGATGTAAAAACTTTTTATCGATATTTGAGAGTTTTTCGAAAATTGGTTGTTTCCATTACCAGTTTTTTATTGCAATATATAGGCTTTGCCTATTTCTTGTGATACGGAAGCGCAGCTAGACATCGGAGCCTCAGGCTTACAAATGCAAAGAAATTGAAAAGCTGTTCAGCCATGATGAACCTCGTGGATAGCACTTTTCATTTGGAGGGGACACGCAAGCGGCAAGACTGACGTTAAATTAACTGACTATTGCAAGTATGTGTTCGGTTAAAATTTGCTTGGGCTTACAAAAGGACCCCTCTTGTGGACCAGTTGTTAATAGCCTACTATTTGATGCATATTGATTCGTTGTTTTACGGTGCCAAGTAAAAAAATTTTCTGGAATACGGGAAGACTTTCAAATTTTCCATTCCAAAACCCTGTCTTGACGTTCAGAATCACCTGTCATTAAGCTTGCAACCAGCGATTACTGCAGTTCTGAGGCTCATGAGCCATGCGATGCCCTTTACAATCTGTACGTCAGATATGTAACGTTATCTAAGACAGGTTATGTATGAATCAATCCAAATAGTGCAATGGTCTTATTGAAAAATTATTAATGGCCCCAAAGTCACATTTCTTTTTTACACATTCATGATTTTTCTGTAAAAATACATTAGTTTATATGTTGACAATGTTATGTTTTTAATATTTGACTGCATCATTGTCTTAAATTTCTTTCAGGACATCATATAAATAAGATTGTTCTTGGGCATTACCCACCCAACACCTGCCAACAGAATAGTAAAAATACTCACATGTACATAAATTCAACTTAATCATGACTCGGATTATGTGTATTCTGGTGTTTCACGAGACAACGCTTTCTACTATCACAACGCTTGGAGTATTTTGGATGCATTAAAGCCTCGTCTTTTAGAAACATTTTGAAAAAAAGACCATTACATTATTGTACTAACTTTTTAAAAGTTGTTGAGGGTGGTATCTTTTTCTAAACCTCGTCTAGGTGATCTGTTAACATATGCGAAAATCACAAATGCATATAGCTACTGGATTTGTATGTTAGATATACACAATAATTTTTTTGTTGTAGGCTAATTGGTGTTATATAAACTCAAAAACAAATTATTATATCCCCGAACGCTGGACGGCATTCCGGGGGATATTATGTTTTTGGTCCGACCGCCGCCGCCACACTACGTGGTAACAAGATAACTTCGGTAATATTTCAATTACAAATTCCAAATTTTGCACATAAGTGAGTATCATAAAGAGAAAGAACTGACTCGATTTTGGACAATTTACGATGTCTAGATTGGCCACCAGTGGCCAAAAACTGAAAAAATCACTGTTTTTCTCATATCTCTGGAAATATTTGTCCGATTGACCTCAAATCAGGTGCAAATGAAAGGTCATGACCTGAGGATGTATCACACATTATACCTGTTTGGTTCAAAATTTTGACACAAGGTGGAGCTTTGTCACATAAAATTCACCATTTTTGCTATATCTTTGGAACTATTTCTCCAATTGACATGAAGCTTTGTGCAACTACAAGGTCATGACCTCACAATGTGTCACATGATGACATCATACCTGTATGTTTCAATATTTTGCCACCAGGTGGCGCTTTGTGATGGAAAATTACCATTTTGGCCATATCTTCAGAACCATTTGACCGATTGACCTGAAATTAAGTTCAAATGAAGTCTATTCAAGGATTGGAGAATTGGATGATTGGGGGCGTTTGGGGATATACCCCCAGCCGTCGCCTCCGACTGCATAAGCCTTGTTTGTTTTATGGGATATACGGTCCAATATAATGTTAAAATGCATACTTTTTTGTCAAATAACCTAACATTTTTTCAGCTAGTCACTACCTCGCTATCCCTGCCCCCGAAGAGTCAGGTCAGATACGAATGCCCGGGCCACTATTTTTCCCCAGTCCACCCCTGGTTTCACCGTCAGAAGAGTTGCAAGTGGTGACTGTTGTTGCTGAACCTCCTGAAAACAGTGTCTGTCCACTCAGTTGTACACTTTCTGGTTAAGCCCCTTTCAAATGCCAGCTGAATGAACTGGGCCTTTCTTATGTGGAGCATTACGTGTCTGTGGTCCGAAAATACATTTTTAGGGTGGAGAATGGGTTCTTATGCATGGCTGTGGAGGCTCCAAATATTGAAGCATGTTTGAAAGCAGTCAGTACACTGTGCATTGTGGAGAGATGTGTGTGGTACTTGGAGATTATGTGCTGTATAGTCCAGTCCCCCTCGATTGGCTGCGATTGTATTTGTGAGCTGAAAAACTGTTTAGCAACCTCGTACTCCATCTCAACAATAGGCGATCATGACAAATCCATAATGTGCTTCCTACCGCTGAAAATGCTGGCAGGGTACTGCTGTAAAACAATTTGGTTGGGCTGGTCGGTCCCGAGGTCATCTATGGGTGCTCTTTCACGCGTAGCACTTAGGCTAGGAGGTGCATCATGGTTTTTCACACAAGGAGGCTCTGATTCTTGCTCTTCAGAGGCAGCGGCGCTGGGGCCGGGTGCATTTCCTCCCTCTTCCTTAGATGGAGCTGTAGGAGGCCTAGCAGACGCAGCACCGTGTAGCCACTTTATTATATCTATACTCTATTTGAGATGGTATTCCAGTTTGATAATAGCTGCACTTTCTCTTGATGAAATGACAACAAATCAAACCAATAGGTCACAGGTCAAGCACCAGACCAATGAGCTTACTTCCCCACACGTGACGCAAATATAACTTGCGTGTTATTTATTTATTTATTTATTTTTAATATCATATACCAAGGATGATTTCACGTTCCATAAGATAAATTTAAGTAATCGATTAAATACAAAGTTTGGCACAAAGGCTTGACCTGCTTGTGGGTGAGTGGAGGGGGGCACAGTAACTCATTTGGGGGGGCATGACACCCATGACGCCGACCCCAGCTATCTGTATTGCACAGCTTGGGCGTATCTGACTGCATTCTGACGATTTTGCAACAGAAAATGGTAACATAACTGTGGCACTGTTGTCCAAAGGGTTGGACTAAGACTAATTAATTACTTGTGGGTGTGGTCGAGGTTTGGCTCCGTTAAGGCCTATCAGATTAGCCACGGTTATTTCCATTAAAACCAGCGGGTTGACGCCATAGCAAAGTAACCATTTTGTCTGGTGATGATCAAATATCTAGCCTATTTCTGTCCCCTCCTGTAGTCCTCTGAGAACCGTGCTCCTATGTTGTAAGCTGTTTAATGATGTGAGGTGAAGAGGAAAGCAAAATCTTCCATGGAGCAGGAAGGAGACCAGATCCACTGCTGGGAGTACTGTGTTTATAGGAAAAGATATGGGCCATTTAAATTGTATACAAAACGGGACTGATGGTCGTAAAATAACAGTCAGAATGCAGAAAAAATATTAATGTGTAAATGTAGCCCTTCACCCTCCTCTTCTCATTAGACCCTATCACCAACTGTAGGCATTGTTTATATGGTACATAATGAAAGTGAAAATTAGAACGGGAAGGAAAAAAATAGAAACAACGTGCATTCACCATTTGCCAATGGCTCAGCTGGCTGAAATTCAGTTCCATAAAACTACCATAGAGTAAAAGCATTTTAAATTAAATGCTATTAAAAGGTGCTCAAAGTCAAAACACTAGCGCAGTCTGTGACACAACATTGACTTTGTGCCAATGTTATGTATTGACACCCTTCTTTTGTGCTTTCAAACCCAGTGACGCAAACAGCTTCAATTTAGGATACGACACCACTGAACTGGGAAAAGTTGATAAATATGCCTTCGGCAGCGGATGAAATTGTACATAACATTGCTGCCACAAGCATTTCCATTTGTGAAGGCACAAAAATAGAGCCAACTGATTTAAATGCAAAGTGAAATTACCTCCATTTCTCTCATAAACTTTATGAATACTTGTTTTTTTACCTCTGCCAAGGAGGTTAAGTTTTTGCCTGGGTTTGTTTGTCTGCCTGTTTGTTTGTTTGTCTGTTGGTTTCCAAAGTAACTCAAAAAGTTATGGACAGATTTTGATGAAATTTTCAGGGATAGTACAGATTGGTATAAGGAAGAAATGATTAGATTTTGGAAGTAATCCGGCTCTCCGTCTGGATCCAGGAATTTTTTTAAGAATTCTTTAACATTGCATAACATTGCAACATAGCATTTAACTCCACCAAAAGTGGTCAGGGCGCTTGGAAAAAAAAACACAGGACAATTTTCGAACATGTTCTACAATATATCAAAGACTGATCCTGAAAATGGAATAATTCCGGATACTATGATACTATGATCCAGAATACGAAAGTAGGGAACCTTCGGAACTTTCAATATAGGAAGAGAACAAATGAAGCTACAAACATGCGACAAACACCATTATAAAGCCAAGATATTGCAGAATTAGGAGGGTGTCACCAGATTTACTGTATCTTCAAAAGCCAGGGAACTAGATACAGAAGAAAACCACCGTTACGGGAAATTTGATTTTCGTGAATAACTACTGAACTGATATTGATATCATTATGAATCCAGTTGCTAATGGTATGTTTTCTTGGTCAGGGAATCTGAAAATATAGATGAAATAAATGTAGGACTAATATCTATGGTGGAAGTCACAATATGGAGGGAAATGTTGTGCTTGGCGGAGGTCTGCGCTCTCCGAGTGCTTTTCTAGTCTGGTTATACTTTTCTCAGAAACATTGGGATTGTCGCACCTAAAGAATATTTCCAATAAAATCAAACAAACAGGTTTTTATTTTTTTGGTCTTAGTTGCCAGGATCAGTTTAACTTTCGCAATGTAGCCACATGTTAAACCTCCAGATAGGGGTGGCCCGGTGGCTTATCGGTCTAAGTGCGCGTCCCATTAGGGCTGTGTCCTTCCCGCAGCGACCTGGGTTCAAATCTGGTTCGGGTCATTTGCTGCATGTGTTCACTCATTCTTCTCCCCAAACTTTCCTGTCTCTCTACACTGTATAACTATCAAATAAAGGAAAAATTCCCCAAAAAATAATCTTAAAAAAAAAAAACCTCCAGATAAAATTCTGCTTGCACATGGTACTGGTAGAATTACGGGGAAAACTACCATGGAGGATCTGCTCCTAAGCTTTTCCGCTAATTCCACAAATTTGTTTTGCAGAACCTGAAATGTACCATTACCTATGTCATTTGTCCCTCCATGGACCATGACCACTGGATTCCTCTCCGCTCTGGCCAGGATCTTGCCCGCACGCTCCAGAATGTCTCCTACCTGGGCACCAGGCAGGCAACACACTGTACGAGACTCCTTGTCGTGCCAACAGACTAAGCTGTCTATTTATTCCTCTTATTATTGAGTCCCCCACTATCTCTAACTCCCTTTTCTAAAGGGGGAAGAGGCAAACAGGAAGCCCTGATGCTCATCAATCCCCCCACTCTCGGTCAGGGGCCGAGTTGAATTCCTACAAAGGCCGGAATCGGTTGGACACCTCAACCACTGGAGGAGCTGTCGTTGTGTGGTGTGCACGCCCTTTCCTGCGCTGGTGTCCTACAGTTGCCCAACTTTCTCTCCCTGCCTGCTCTGGGGTCTCTGCACAACCCTGCTTTGGCGTACACACCATTTCTCTAAACGACATAGTTCCATCAGAGGAACTGAGTGGTATGTTGTGCCGCTAACTGGCCCTGAAGATCAAGGATCTTGCTCTCCAGATGCTCAATTAGCTGGGACCGGTGACAGACAAACCCACCCTTGAAATCTGTTTTCAGAAGTGCGATTATTCTACAACAGTCACGTAATATTGACAACATTTTGAACCCCCTACCTCATGACCTCGCTCACCCTAGATCATAAAGAAAATTATTATTGCCAAGACTAAAGCTCAGGAACCACAATTTATTAACCTGAGAAGCTATAAGCAGCAGTCATGATAGAAACTGTGGGGAAACTATGTAAATGGATAGTATGCCTCTTTTAGCAGGGGCTTAGTTTTAGTTTACAAAAATGAAATACCAAACTGAGACAAACTCAATATGTAATAAGCAGATGGCTGACTTGATTTTATATAGTCCCAAAACTATTAGTATACTAGTCTAAAAATATCACAGGGCTTAGTTCAGAATCCAGATATTAACAGACTGGCCTCTACAGTTTCTGTTCTCAGATGTGAGCCTCCAATACCCAGCTAAGTGATGAACAGAAAATGCCAATAACCAATACACAATATTAGTGGTAGCTTACTAGCAAGTCTCGGGCAGCTACAACACACAGGAGAAACTGGGGTGGGGGGGGGACGGAGCACTCCGGTAAACTCACCATTTGAAATTCCGATCTAACCGAATAGACGACTCAAATAACTGTTGCCCTGTTGATTAAACACCAAGTCTCACATCCCAAGTCAAAAATGCAAACAGTAACTATCTTGCCACAAATACAACCAAGGGTAACCGAAAAAGAGTAAAGCCCCAGTACCCTTTAATTCAAACAGACTGAATAAACAAATCATTTACTACGTGAGCTAACTAAACACGGTATCTCCCCCTACTAGCTGTCGCTAAGCACTCAAACAGGCAACTAAACTTTAACCAGTTGATCAAGGCACCGCAACTGGAGAATACAAAAATAACGTAATTTGCAATGTGTTTAATCAGAAGAGCACTGCGGTAAAAATGAGATGTGAAAAAGACTAAAACCCTGGTTTGCGTTAATATTTCATTCAAGCTTGGCAATGTGTTTATGGGGTAAAAGAAAGACCAAAGAAGACTAAAAACTACAGGTAATGTCAATATTTTTTGGCTAAAAGACTGTATGAAAGGCAAGTGACCAAGTATGAAACCAACCCAGGTTATAGTCAGATATCCAGGTAATTCAATAATATTCTTAGCGTTGAGAAGCTTGCTGAGGTTTGTTAGCTAAATTAGTTACAGAAAAACCAGGTGAGAGTAGCACAGACCTTGAAAACAACTCTGTTTTACTTTGTATATCATACAATTTATTTTTTTTTTTTTTAATTTATTTCGGCATGATTGTAAACATTTCATGACAATTTCAACACGACACAACATGTATCATGACCGAAAGGGTTGCGGGAGAAGCGAAATCACTTATCAGAGTCCCGCCCCCAGCTTCCTAAAAAAACAGTTTGGTAATGGTTAAAATATCATACTTAGTTAGCTAATTATTTAGTGTTAAAGTTTATTTTACTTTACTTTGCACCCGGGAGACTGAAACCCCAAAATACCCCTCGTCACCTTTGTTTGACCAGATTAGTGACTTAATTTGGCGATTTGCTAACCGAGTTGTTACAAGGGGGGGGAAAGGGGAAGTTTCTCCCTGCCCCTAATGCGACAAGGGTTATACCTCGGGAGCAAATCGTCTTACCTTGTTTAATGTTTGAGCTTTTAGACGCAAATTGTTTTCAGAAAAAAACCTATTTAAACAAGAGTAAATCATCTGCTTACAATCCCTGCACGCCTTTCTCCATCTCAACTCAAGCAGAATGATCACTAACGAACAGTGCTACAGCACAGCCAAGCAAACTACTTACAAACTCTAACATGCAGTTGCAGTTGGGGAATAGTCAGACTGTCGGTCTGACGGCAAAGCATGAGCCAGTGCCGCAGGTCTCAAATTTGATATTCACTTCACAAAAAATCTTAGGGCTCAGCCACTTCGCCAGTGAACCGTGAGGGTGGGAAAACAAACCCTGCAAAATCCCATCCCATTTGATTGACAGCTCCAGAGTGTGCTTTCTTCCAGCTGGTGTGCAAAGGTCTCTTGGCAACCTGGTTCCATCATTATTCTTTCATATGCAGCAACAGAGGGGGGCAGGTCTATTCTGGCTTGTTCAACCAGATGCGTGTCACATGCCGACATGTTCTGTGCCAATCATCTCTCATCTCAGATGTTTAATTAGCTCACATTGGAGGCTTTGTTTTCAGTAAATAATTGCTGGCTGACTGGAGATACATAAACATAAACTCTCCCGCAGGTGAAACAAGTGAATTTCTATGTGACCCAATGCAGCAGTTTTCAAGTATTGTTTATATAAGTGATCTCTCGTTCACGAAAAAGAACACATTATGAATAACAATTGTGAATGCGTTTCCCTACAAAGACACTTGCCTCATTACCACAGAATTCACAGAATAGTTACAATGTGAATATTATGTATTTTATCAAAACTGAGATAAAGCCCTTCAAGCACACAAAATGCCTCGGCTTGTTTCAAGATAATGTACTATAATATGGAGCCTTTGAAAAAAGAAATGTGCTTTGCAGTTTGCATGGATGTTTCAAATTCCCTCCATTCTCTCAGAAACAGACTCAAGAAACACTATCCCAATATTGACAGATCTATCATTCAAACAGTCCATCTGCGCAGGAATTTAGTCCTGCTGTCAATGGGGAGAAGGTGGAGGTTCATTACCATAGCATATGCCAAGATCAATGCCAGTCCCCTGGTAATAAGCCACATCATTGCATGGTCACGTGCCTGGCTATTGGTGATTCCCTACAATGCCATTCAAAATTCAGATTTATTTTCCTCGCATGGGAAACCACAGTAAAGGAATTAAGTTATGAATTCTTCCCACATTGTTTGCCTGGGTAATTTCAGAAGCCCCAGAGTGTCGAGTTCTTAATGAGACACGAGTACAGTGCTGTGCAAAAGTATTTCCCCCCTCCCTATTTCTTTTATTTTTGCACATTAGTCACAATTTAATGTTTCAGATCATCACATTTAATTTAATGTTAAACAAGAATTACCTGGCTAAACTAAAATGCTGTTTTTAAATAATTATTTAATTAATCAGAGCAATAATGCTATCCAATCATACCTTACCCTGTCTGAAAAAGTAATTGCCCCCTTAATTACAAACTTTATCAATGAAACAAATTTAATGAATAATTGAGTTCAATGTCAGTAGACGTACCTAGGCATAAATACTACCAGCCCTGTTGAATCTAAACTTCACTGAAATTTGATTAAACTGACATGGTGTAGGCTATTTCAGTCAGGAAAACTCACGTTTAAATAAAATAGAACAATTTCTTCATGGGTATAAGCATTAAATTGTATTTTGGCGGCGGTTCTGCTCTGGAGGAATGTCCTACCTAGGGACAGCAAATATACAAACATAGTCATGAACAGAAATCAAAATCCCCCCGATGTGAGCCGAACCAAACAGGTTGAGGCTGGGGTGGAGGTGGCAAGCAAAAAACCAAACAGCATGTTGCATAGCATGAAAAGTCATTGCAAACAGCAGCAGAAGTAAGTGAGCTTGACGTCTTTCAAATAGACCGCTGTATGACCTCTTGATGTGTATCCTCCAATTGTGTGCCTGCTGATGCTGACGTGCTGGTAGCTTACCAGGCTGCTGTCAGCTGATGTAGCTCTTCTCGAGTTTCCTGCCTGAACTAGTTACACTCATTTCTCATACATCAACCCTTATTTAGCACATTGCTCCTGTTGTCACTTTCAACACTGAGAAGAGGCTTTCAAACAAACAGTTCAAAGCCGCATTATGATCCAAAAACGAACGTGCACATATAGAACTACATTTAAATGAGAACACGAATATGAAGTTCGTCGCATAGAAATATTGTGGATTTTCAAGCAGTAATATGTACTCCCACAGTTTATTATCTTCTCCTTGAAAAGATCATTTATAAAATAATTCAATTCACAAGATTTGTTGAGAGGATGTCGACTTCTTGATTGATCTTGCACTTAATGGCAAACCTATACCAACAAACACGCAACTGGACAAAAATGAAAGCAGCTTGTATTTATGTTTCCTGCCAATTAAATAACAACAGTTTGGATTGTTCTTTTGAGAAAGCACTGTATTCAAATGATGCAGGAAAGTGAGAACTCCAGTTAAATGGTTAGAGCTAAACAAACTGAACATCCCAATGTCATTTTTGGAAATCTGTGATTTCGATCACTGGATTACTACTTGTTATAGTGTAATAAATTACCTATAAAAGATTAATTTTACTGTACAAAAAGACCCCTCAAACAGCAGACCAGATGCCCCTTTGTCAGACGAAGAGGCCCCGAGCTCACTAAAGGCTGAAGAATCACCTTGTATACAATCACCACTAAAATCCATTCCCGTCGTCTTGGTCCAGCTGGTCTCCCATTCTATAAAGCAACAGAAAAAAATCGGACAAAGCCCGTACAAAATTACAAACTAATATAGCAAAATGATATGACAAACGCTATGAAATAGCAATACAACTGCATATAGAAGCAGCGATTGCCAATGTGTCCTGACAACGCAACAGGATATCAGACTAGAACTGTGCACTGCTCTCAACCGGATAAACTCTGACAGATAATAAGGTGTGCCTAAAGTCAAATGATGCAGATATGGTATGCATCAATCCATCAAGCAGGTTGCATTGCGTTCATTAGATTCAGAAAAATCATATGAAAATAAATAGTCGATGAATAAGAAATTAAAACGGCTTGTCTTTAATCCCAATTACTTAATGATTTTTTGAAATAAAGTTTTGTGGATGACCACAACATTGAAGTGTCTAACAGAGCAAAGGTCATGGGGAGGCAATAAGCTACTATGAATATAGGTGAGGAAACACCATTATTGAAATATTTTTATAACGTGATGACTTAATATTTCGATCAGAACAACAGACTCTGTTATCAAGAATGGATGTCTAGAATCAGAAACTTCTGTAAATCCACATGCACGTTCATAATGCCCCCATTACCACCTGGTCATTGGGCCTGAGCTTTCTGGCCGTGTGAGGAGGGCAAAAAGCAGCACATGATGCCATGATGTAGAGAAATTCAGGGACAGATGAGAAACAAAGCTGTTAACATCTGTCAGTCTGGAAAGGGTTGCAAAGGCATTTCTACTACTCTGAAATACAAGCGAACCACGGTGAGAGCCATTGTCTACAAATGGAGAACCCTTTAGTTAGTGGTGAATGTCCCAGGAATGGCTGGCTGACCAAATTTCCACCAAGAACTACCTGGAGACTCATGCAGGAGGTTATGAAACAATCCAGAGTAACATTTAAAGAATGGCAGGCCTCACTTACCTCAGTAAAGGACAGTGTTCTCGCCTCCACAATGAGAGAGAGACTGAGCAAAATGGCATCCATGGGAGCGTTGCAAGGTGAAAGCTTCTGCTGACCAAAATGAAAGACTTGCTTCTCATTAGCCAAAAAGCATATTACTGACCTTTATGACCTTTGAGATAATAATGCACCATTTTCTTGTGAAAATTTCTGCCATTAGCATGATGGCTCCACCCCTTCCGTTATGTACCAGATATTGTAAAATGACTACATTGTGTCCATCAGTGTTCAATGCAAACTTTAAGAGGAGTATGGACATTATCCAAGTATTTTCTTTACACTCCTGTTAAGTAGGTTTTCAGTGTGAACATAATATGTTTTCAAACATGACGTGGCGAAGAATAGTCCAGAGTTGTGCCAATTGAAACAGAGCTACAGAACTGCCTAAAATTTATATACACATTTTGTTGTGATCCTGCATTTTCTGTCTTTGCCATGCCATGGTCCATGTTTTGCTCAGTCTAGTTCAAGTTCTGTGCCTGGCCTAGTGCCATGATAGATTCTTGTGCTTAGTGACCGCTGCCTTTGTCTGACCATTCTTAGATTATGTATTGTGTAATTGGTGCTTAGGATTTCTTGTTTTATTATTTTCATGTTTTAGTTATCATAGTCTCCATGCCATTTTTTGTTTTCATAGCCATGTTTCATGCCATGTTGATTTTCCATGGTTTCCACTTTGTCTCCCCCGTCTTGCCATGTGTGTATCTTTGCTCACGGTCCCTTGTCTTGCGTGCCACTCATTCGGGTGATTTATTGGTTTCTGGGTTTCAATCTTCATTCATTATCTCGTGTTCTTCCTTCCTCCCTCTTTTACTGTCTTACTAACACATACTAACAGTTTGTTGTTTTCGCTAATTACTAACCCACACTAACCTTGTATATTTTGACTAACTTACTAACGGGCACTCGGGATTGTATAGCTGCACTTACTAATTGATTAACGATCTCTCAGCAGTCGCCCTACTTTAGTCTCCGCCTCCTTGCCTTTCCCTAATTATCTCTGCTGTGATTTTCTGTGGGTCTCCAAAAATGCTTTGTGCTTTCCTTTCTCTAATCTATACACTTTAGTACTCCGTGACTGGAGCTATTTGTCTGTTCATAGGTTTGTCTTGTTATCCCTGTCTGCGTTTTGGCTACGGCTAAATTCATGTGATTAATTTATTCCTAATGTGTCACTTATTGATTATTGTACTATTGTTTGCGCCTGTTTTCCCTGATCATGTGTTCACCCGGATATGTATGTAAGATGTCTGTTTGATTCGCTTCCTTGTCAGATAGTTCTTCCTTGTTTCCTGTGCCACGCTTCTCTCGCCTTGATTCATAGTGATTTATCTTTCTGACTGGACCGCCCTAGACACAGAGTTTAGCCGATTCTCTGTACTTTTGCCGGAAAAGAAGAAAAAATAAGTGTCGCCGCTAAACGTGGCCATGTCCCCCGCGAGGTCACGAAAATTGACTGGGGTCAGCATTTCACACTAATACACAATGAAGACAAAGATGAATGAACTTGGTCAAACCGTTCTTGAGATATCGCGTTCACAACAAATGGTACGTGACGGACGGACGGAGCTGAATACTATGTTTCAGACTCTGCTCGCTCCCACGTGGGCGGGGGACAATAAGGGTGTGGCTGTGGTGGCATATGCAACTGGAGTGCTGCCCATGAGAGGGGGGAAAAGTGGCATACTCTAAAAAAATGTCCAGTTACTTGTTGTCGTGCCCTGAAACCAGCCATACAGTATATTTTGCAACCCTTAACTGATTCATGCCTGCCAGTCTGCCAAGAGCCTCATCCTGGTGACGTGAGGGGGTTCTCACCCGGACAGCAAAGTTGTGCTGCATAGTTGGCACTGTGATGACTTTCAGCACTTTTTTGGAGAGAAGTGTAGGCCACCACTGAACTTGTGCATCCACCTGAATTGCAACTTCCATCAACCCATAGTGCACTCCGCCATGCTCCTGGCCACTCGATAAGCCTCGGTGAATGCCTGCTCACTAGTAGTTGTAGGCTTTATCACCGAGGTAGAGGTATGGGCACCCACTATCTCCAAGGAAAAGCGAGTGATCGGGGTTTCTCGCTGTCTCTTGATCATCACATTTCACACGTCTTGTTACAGTCATTTTCTTTGCGATGTCTTCCCAAATGATGGCATTATTTTATTAGAGAGGCTATATTTAAATTTGTTGAATAAAGTGACTTTGTTTGCCTCCACTTCATCAACATTATGCCATTTTCATCTTTACAATGACCCAACTATCCAGGCTGTTCTTTTGTTTTCAAAATTGTTTTGAATGTTTTCTCAGTTACGCAGAATTTCTGATTCTCGGTGGAAGCTGTTATATACGAAGGGTGATAATTTGATTTCTGAGTGACAATACTGTGTTGGCAATGTGGCCAGAAATATAAGAACCATGCAAGAATTGGTTCTTATTTTGTACGTTAAGACAATAGACAAATCAATCTAAGCACACTGGCGACTAGTGAGCTGAGGAGGTGGAGAAAACGTATCTTTAAACAAATGACTGGTTTTGACGTGTTGACAATCAGTTGCTTAAATTAGCAATTTGTGAATTTGTGAAATATGATCAACATTATCAGCTGTGGCCATTTATCCTCGTGAAGGTGGCATAATGGTTTTCTCTGTTGCCTCACAGCAAGATGGTCGTGGCTTTGATTCTGGCCTGGGGCCTTTCTGTGTGGAGTTAGCATGTTTGCGTGGGTTTTCCCCCACCCACAAAAACATGCATCATAGGAACACTCCAACCAGTACCCCTGACCAAGGAACTGGATTTCGAACTGAAGTCGGTCCCCGGGCACTGTTCTGTGGCTGCCCACTGCTCCTAACTATAGGATACGTCAAATGCAGAGGACAAATTACCCCACGCAGTTCAATAAAGTGTAACTTCTCTTATCTTATGTCTTCTTTGTTGCAATTTAAACAGTCAGGAAGCGTAAAAGCAAGAGTGTTGTCCGTCTTTTTGGCACAGTGAAAAACCTTTTTTTTTTCCTGAATTGTACTATTCACTTGCCGCAGCAAGGCATTAAGATGGAATCTGTGCATTTAACAAGACGAGCTACCTTTCATTTCAGCCGAGCAGCCATCCCAGGCATGTCACCTTCACTTTGTATACTATGCTTCTACTATGTATTATGTTTCATTTATTTGATTTTATGTATATTTTATTTTGTTTAGACCACATAACATTGCTCACACGGGCCTAAATTTAAATCGGTGACTCCAGTCTTAAATCAATTAATCAAACATCTCTGCACCACTAAAGCGGACAGCACAAAGCAAAGTCATGGAGTACTTAACTTCAATGCGCACATGGCCTTGTAAGTGCTGCTTCAGGAAACACCCTTTAAGAATTAGGGACTTTCGTAAGATCCCTCGTAGCAAATCTTCTTAGAGCTCTACAATTGATCGTCATTGGGAAACGAGGCCCAGACCTTGCCAAATTAAATAATAATAATAAAAAAAAATCACTAATTATCTCATTTGATGCAATGAAAGTTGACAGGTGGCTTTCAGCATTGATTCATATTCCACCTCACCTTGATATTAGTAGCACATTCCAGCCAAGATAATTGAATTTCTATGTCTTGTCTTGGGTTCAGGCTGCAGAGTCAGTGTGATGCGAATGTCTCCAATGTGCTCACTAACCGAGAGCTGGAAGTAGTGCAGCACCTCGAGACAGGAGATTTCTGCTCCACAGCAAAGCTGCAGCAGCTCATGCAGGAAAATCTCCTAACTGCTTAAATCAGTCACCTACCATTTTTTTTCTGGCAACAACCTGAGCCATCATTGTATTTTTGTCTTCATAGATCATATCAATGATGAGCTGCCAAATCATGTATATGACACTGCTAGACTTTAGGGTGATGCCACATATGTCTACCTGGGGAAACTATTGTGCTCTATTAAGCTCAAGTTTTGGACCTATCTGTATAGAAATAAAAAAAAGAACAGGGAATTTTAAGCAGATTGAATGAATGGCCCTCATTAGTCTATTCACAAGTCCTGTCAGTATTTCTGGCCATGCTCCATTTGGAAACATAATTTAACATTTTTTACTCTGAAGCAATAAAAAAAAAAATGTTAATGGATTGGCTTATAGGATGTCCTTTTCACACCATAGCAGAAAAAAGAGGGCAGGCTCACTCGTGTCCAAACTCATTGAATTACCTTCAAACCTAAGTCTTACCAAGGGAAAACTGGGAAAGAAATTAAAACAAAAATGGCCAAAAAACAGTGACAAAATATTATCATTACGAACAAATGTAAATATAAAGTATTTGAACGACATATTTATTATACATCTTTCATAAGAAAGCATATGAACTGAGACACTATCGGAATGATGGTACTGATCCACAATTCAGTTGCCTTAGGGTTGTGCAGTCTATTCAACCCCATTTCCAAAAAACTTGGGATGCTGAGAAAAATGTGAATAAAAGCAGAATGGAATGATTCGCAAATCATTTAAACTCAATATTTCATTGGAATTGATACCAAGACAACATCTCAGACACTGATGAGAACTTTTATGGTTATTTTGAAAATATATATGCTCTTTTTAATTTGATGCTTGCAAAATGCTTCAAAAAAGTTGGAAAACAGGCATGTTTGCCTCTGTGTTGCATCACCTCTTCAACGCTTTGTAAGCATTTGGGAACTGAATAGACCAACTGCTGATATTCTGAAAGCAAAATGTTCTGCCATTCTTGTTTCATATTGAATTTCAGCTGCTCTACACTTTACGACCTCCTTTGTTATATATTTTTTTCATACTGTGCCAAATATTTTTAGTGGGTGACAGGTCTGGGCTGCTAGCAGGCCACTCTTTTGCTAAAGAGCAATGTTGTTGTAATACTTGAAGAATGCTTTTTGGCATTGTCTTGCTGAAATAAGCAAAGCCTTTGCTATAAAAGATGTCTGGAAGGCAGTTTATGTTGCTCCCAAACCAGTATATACACTGCCCGTCCAAAAAAAAAAAAATGTCGCACACTATAATATTTTGTTGGGCCACCTTCAGCTTTGATCACTGTGCACATTTCCTCACAGTATTGTTTTAAAAATCATATACAATGTTACAACTTTTATTTCAGACCAGATTTGCAATCATTTTTAGCCAAGGTATTTTTTTGACTTTAGGTCAGTCGAACCACTCCGTTTAGCCTTCCCCAGCACATCCCAAAGATTTTCAACTGGTTAAAGTTCAGACTCAGAGATGGCCAATTCACGTGGGAAAATGATTACTCATGCCTGACGTACCACTCTTTCACAATTTGAGCCGAAGGAATTTTGGCATTGTCATCCTGGAATATGCCTGTGCCATCAAGTATTAAAAAGTCCATTGTTGGGTTGCAGTTCTTTCAGTATATTAAGGTAGTATGCTGAATTCATTTTTTTGAAGCTGCGGAACAGTACTGAGCCCAGACCTGACCAATTGATGCAACGCCAGATCATAACACTGCCTTCAGGGGCATTTAGAGTGGGAAATGTGCACAACAGGTGCTTCGTTTGTTACCCTTACATGCCCATCACTCTGGGATAGGGTAAATCTGGACTTACCAGACCACATGACCTTTTTATATTGCCCATCAGTCCAATCTTTATGTTTGCTTGGAAACTGAACTCATTTCTCTCCCACTTAGCCTCACGAAGAGTTGGCTTTCTTATACGCCAGCAGCTGTTTAGTCCCAGTCCTCCAAGTTCTTGCTGCATCGTGTATGTGGAAATGCTTTTACCTGCATAGTTAAACATCGCCGTGAGTTCTACTGTTGATTTTTTTTCATGACAAGACTTCACCAAGCATTTTAGTAATCTTCGATCAGCATCACTCAAACTTTTTCTCCAACCCATGTCTTCCTCCAAGACAGATCGCCACTAACTATTACAGGGATCGATAAATCGTTAGGCAGTTACCTAATTCGACTGATTATAGAAATCTCCTTTGCGGTTTTCTTTATTGGATGTTGGCCAATAATTTGCCCCTCTTGAAACACAGCCAAATCTTTTCAATGACAATGACGTACATCTTCAGACATGGTTGTTTAAGAAACAATAAGTTATTGTCAGGATTACGTCTAGGAACCACAAGCGAGCACCGGAGAGTACAAAAAAAAGGGAAGGCTTTATTTCTGAAGGGGGGAGACCCCCAACAGAGCAGGTAACGGTACAATGTTCACAAACCAAAATCCGAATCCTAAGGGCGAAATCCAGAACCGTAAATAGGGCACCAATCACAGTACCCAATCTTAACCCCATTAAACACATGTGGGATGAACTGGGACGTCAGACGCGCCAGCGTCAACGTGAACCACATGACATTGCCGAGTTGACAGGATTACGCAACTGTGAGATGTTTGTGTGAATCGATTTCGTTTACGTGCATATGTGCCAGCACAGGGAGGAAATACTCGCTACTGACAGTTTGTGGAGGGTCTGTGCATTCACAGTGGCATATCGGAAACACTTGTTGAGATAATGTGATGAAAATTTACAGTGTTATGGAAAATGAAATGCTTATTCTATTCGTATTATAATTGAATAATAATAATAATAATTAATAATAATCATTTTAAAATAAAATAATAATAATTTTTTTGATAATTAACCTCTTAAGCCCCAGCCTCTTTTTTAGGTTTCTGTTTGAAAATGACATACCCAAAATGAATAGAGTATATCTCTGTTTGTGTAGCATGAAGTATCAGAGAGGGAGACATGGAAATGTGGAGAGAGGGTTGATTTTCTGACGCTACTCGGATTTTGATATTTGAACATTAATATGCTTGGCGTTTGAGTTTTGCTTGGTGTATGTAAAAATGACTTATATGTGCTTGTAGCTGAGGCTCTGCTGTTTAATTTGATGTGTAATATGACTATATTGCTACTTAATTAGCGCGGCGTTACAGGTATTTTGCTGCGGTGAATCTCAGGGGGACCCTGGAGTTTAAGAGGTTAACTATGGGTGTTGCGTTTTCACTGTGTGTCAGTATAAATAAAATCCAATGGGATGGTACATTTTTGTGTTGCACTAATAAACTGAACCCATATCTGTGCTGGAACAAAGTAAATCAAATGAACCTGGGAGGGCCCCTGAAATGAGCTCAGGCACAGAGGTGGTGGGAGCATTTCTGGATCTTGTTTATAAATTGTTTGTGATTCTGGTTCTGCCTTGCCATACTTGTTCTGACTGCCTCGTGTATTTTGATCTTTGTCTTGTCTGACCATTCTTTAGATATTTGTATTGTATTTGGTTGCTTTTCTTTCATGTATTGTCTTTTTTTTCCATGTTTTACTTATAGCCATAGTTTTTATTTCAGTCCATGTTTTGATTTTTCCATGCATTGCACTTTGTCTCCCCCTGTCTGGGCCTTGCTCTTGTCTTTGCTCACAGCCCCAGTAATGCGTGCCACTCCTTCGGGTGATTTAATGGTCTCTGGATTTCAATCTTCCTTCCCCATCTCGTTTACTTCCTTCCCCTTGCTTTTTCTACATTAATAACATATACTAACAGTTTGTTGTTTTTCTAATTTACTAACTGAGACTAACATTGTATATAAGACTAACTTACTAACGAGCACTCAGGATTGTATAGCACACCTTCTTATGCTTTCCTTTCTCTTAGTATCTGTGCAAGGTAGAACTCCTGGACCGGAGCCGTTTCATTGTCTTTAGGTTTGTCCCGTGATCCTTGTCCGCGTTTTGGCTTCTGCCAATTTCATGTGATTAGGTTCTTCCTAATGTGTTGCTCCCTTGTAATCAGTCTCACTGCTTCCACCTTTGTACTGTTATCAAGTGACCTCCCTGAAACGTACATTAGATGTCTCTTCACAGCACTGCTTTGTCAGATCGTTCTCTCATGCTTACTTGTGCCACGGTCATTTCGTCTTGTACCCATCGTGATTATCTTTCTGACTGGACCATCCTTGACATTTGATTTTTGCCTACTCCCTGTACTTCGCCGCCTTCTTGTGTTTTGAACCTTTTTTGTCTGACCGTGATTTTTGTGATTGGTGCCCTGGTTACGATTCTGGATTTCGCCCATTGGATTCTGATTTTGTATTGTGGACTCTGTACTGCTGCCTGCTCTACTGGGGGTTTTCCCCCTTCAGAAATAAAGCCTCCTCTTTGTACTTTACTGGTTCTCGCGTGTGGTCCATTACGTAAAACCTCACATTTTTTGTCCTTACACGGAACAACTTGCATTGGTGGATGCAGTGACGAACTTTGTTCACTGATAATGGTGTTCAGAAGTGTTCCTTCACCCAAGCAGTGATTTCCACTCCAGAATTTTGTGTAGTTAATGAAGTGCCATGTGAGAACCCCAATTTAACCGCTCTTCAATATTTGCTTTTGACTTTGTCCTCTGTGTACAGAGATTTTTCTGAATTCTCAGAACCTTTGAATGATTTGTACCGTAGAAGATGAAATTCCAAAATTCCTTGCAATGTTTAGTTGATAAATTTTCTCAAATTGTGGAACTATTACCACATACAGTCATTCACAGAGTGGTGAGGCCATCACCATCTTTGACCCTTAAAGACTCGCAGACACTCCTTTTATAACCAGTCATGTTGCTTAACAGTTGCCAATTCATCTACAACTCCGATTCCGAAATAGTTGGGACAAAGTGTAAATTTCGAATAAAATCAAAACGCAATGACTTTCAAATCACACCAGCCAGTATTTTATGTTGAAACTGAGAAATTTTACAATTTTATCCACAAAATCAGCTCATTTCAAATTTGATGGCTGCTACAGGCCTCAAAAAAGTTAGGACAGGGGCCTGTTTATCATGGTGTAGTATCCCCTCTTCTTTTTAACACAGAGTGGAGGCGGTTTGGGCATTTAGGAGACAAATTTCTTGAGTTTAGCCATTAGAATTTGATCCCACTCTTGTTTAAGACAGGCTTCCAGCTGCTGGAGAGTTTTGGGTCTCCTTTGAGGGACTTTTCATTCAATAATGTGCCAAACGTTCTCAATCGGTGAAAGATCAGGACTGCAGGGAGGCCAGTTCAGCACACGGACTCTTCTACTATGAGGCCATGCTGTTGTAATAGCTGCAGTATGTGGTTTTACATTGTCCTGCTGAAATAAACAAGGCCTTCCTTGGAATAGATGTCGTCTGGAGGGGAGCATATGTTGCTCTAAAACCTTTATATACCTTTCACCATTCATTGTGCTTTTTAAAACAAGCAAGTGTCCTTCACCATATGCACTAGTGCATCCTCATACCATCAGGGATGCTGGCTTTTGAACCGAACGCTGATAACAGGAGGGGTGGTCTTTCTCCTCTTTAGCCCGGAGGACACATTGCCCATGATTTCCAACAAAAATGTCAAATTGGACTCGTCTGACCAAAGGCCACTTTGCTACAGTCCATTTTAAATGAGTCTTGGCCCACAGAACACGGCGGCACTTCTGGATCATGCTGTGGCATCTGTGGATGACACAGCGAACTGTGTTTACTGACAGTGGTTTCTTTACAAAATGGGCCCAGGAATACTTCATGTCAGGGACAGAATTATGCTAGTGAGCTATGCAGTGGGGTGTTAGGGTCTGAGTGGGGTCAATAGCTTTTCCAATGAGACACAAGTGAAATTAAAGAAAAGCGCATGGTATTGTAATCCTGATGCGCTCCACAGGAATGTGCCAAGCTCTTCTGGAATAACAAACATTGAGCTGTTTGTGAATTGTACCGTAACGCTCTACTTGTTCTTGAGGGTGTGATCAGATACTGTCCTTGTGTTGTACTACTGTTGAGTGCGGTAGTGTTGTCACGATACCAAAATTTTGCCTTCAATATCAATACCAAATTTAGTATCATGATCCTCGATACCAAAAACATACTTGACACCAAAACGATACTGAAACGATACAATTCGATACTCAATACCAAAAGGATCAGAAACCAGAGGTGTAAAAAATACTGAAAAAAATAACAAAGTAAAAGTAGAAGTACCATATCTGAAAGTTACTTTGATTAGAAAATTACTTGAGTAAAAGTCTTAAAGTAGGTCATATTAAATGTACTTAAGTATCAGAAGTATCTTTAAGTATCAAAACTGCAAGTAAAAGTACAAAGTATTTTTATAGTATGCATAGAAAGAAGCAAAGCAAACACGCATTGTTCTCTCCTTGTGCTCTTTAATCAATTTTCAGGTGAATGAAAGATGCAGTATTCAAAAATCAAACAGGCAGTCTCTCCTTTACATATTTGTTCTTCCTCTTCCTCGAGTTTACTGGCAGTTTGAAAAACCACTATAATTGAGTATAATTAATAGTAGATTTACAAAGTATCAATACCATGTTGAAAATTTGCTTCTGATTTTTCTTAACTACTAATTGGGATATCATTGGCTCACTGTAGCCAAAGTGGTTGCTACAAAGGACAACAATTTTTTTCTATAGCAAGAGAGAATTTTTTTGGACTGCTGGAGAGATACTATGGGCAAGTATATTGAGCAGTTTGCACATCAGGCTTAGCTGATCATACTACTCCTTAAAAACAGGGATAGGAGTGAACTCAGCTTGGTTGTGAATGTTCAATAACGGATCCGGGTGTGACATCTAGTGGTAGAATATTGTAATTACGTGCACAAATTTGCAGCTCCATGTCCGCTGGCAAAAATCTGCACAAAGCGCTTTAGATACCCTGCCGAGCACCATTGCTTTTCTCGAACACGCCACATCCAGATAATCCTTAAATGATGAATTACATTCATATTTTAATTTGTTTCGAGTAATGAAGTGACCAGTGTCAGAGAAACAAAGTAAAAGTATACTTTCAAATGTAGATTAAAAGTTAAAGTCCTAAAGTTCTATGGAGGTCAAGGATAATTTCAACTCACTAATAGAGATATTGTTTGTTGAAGAATTCAAGAACTGTGTCAAGGATGATATTAAGACCCACCATAATGAGAGGCAAGCACTGAATTTGCAATCAGCTGCCAAATTTGCAGACGAATATTTTCTTAAACATAAGTCCAAATTTCAATCCAGCAGTAACAATAGATGGTGCGAATTTCAGAAGAAAGGTAACGGTGATACCCAAGATTCCTCACCCAAAGACAAATCTGGTGATGGTGCTCAGAAATCCAGTCACAGGTCTGATCAAAAAGTGGTCTAGTTTGCAATTATTGCAAGAAATCTGGTCATGTTACAACTAACTGTTGGTTCTTTAAAGCTAAGAAAGAAAAAGAAAAGGATACCAAGCCCAAAGCCTTTGTAAAACAAGGTTAGAAACCCCTGTAGTCGATGATCGATCTGCTAAATTGCCTGCTACTTGTGGGGCTAAGAAGCCTAATACTGCTGACTTTGTGAGGGAGGAATTTCTTTCATTTGTGTCAGAGAGATTTGTGGCTCTGAATGAGCATTCTCCTCCTGTACTCATCTATATCCTAAGGCAGGGGTTCCCAAACTTTTCCAAATCAGGGCCCACTTGAAAATGTAAAAAATGTCCGCGGCCCACCTTTGTCCTATAAACAGTACATTGACGAAATTATGCATTCTCAGAACACTTAACAGCAACAATAATTGTTGTGGTTGTTGTTGTTAAGAAAATAAAATAAATGTAAAATATTAATAAAAAAACAACAACAATAATTGTTGTTTTTGTTGTTGTTTTTTATTTATTATAATAATTATTATTATTATAATAAAGATTCAGGATTCAAATGACTGCAGGGGGATAAAGGAAGCCCAAAATTTTAATCTGTGGTGTACACGCAAGACAGAATTAATCATCGAACACAGTACGTGCTCCTCCGATTATGACCCCCGGTCATGATGACCAGAAAGCTACGTTCTGATCATAAACTATATAAGGTTCCTAAAATATTGTGAGGTCAATAACACTCAATAGGTTATTACTTCTAAATATCTTTTAAAATCGTGCAATAAATATACTCAGCAACAAAAGTTTCTGTGACACCATTTATGTGTATGTTATAAATGACACGCAAAGATCTCAATGCAATCAATATGTTTATTTAACAGGAGAAACACTGACTTTTCAGTGCCAACGTCACTCAAAACGAAAAATGTCATTTTCATGCGTCATGAAGCACTTGTCTGACGTCTAACCAATTGTGACCTTCACACTTCAATACCGGGTGTGACTTCCTCGTGCCATGATGCAAGCAACGCATCTCCGGCGCATGGACCGAATCAGATGTGCCAGAAATTGCTGTGGGATGTCATTCCAAATCTGATGTAGACGTTGTCGCAATTCCTGGAGTGTAGCTGGCGGGTTATCCAACCGCCGCAAACGTCGATCCATCTCGTCCCAAAGATGCTCGATTGGGGACATGTCTGGGGATCTGGCTGGCCATGGCAGGACATTGACATGTTGTTGCATCAGATACTGCAGTACAATCCTTGCAACGTGTGGTCTGGCGTTATCATGTTGCAGCGTTATTCCGGGACCATGTTGCATCAAAAACGGTACCACCAATGGCCGTAGCACTTCATCGCGATATCTTTGACCTGTCAGATTTCCATCAATAACAAGCAAATCTGTTCTGTTTCTAGCCGTGATCCCTCCCCAAATCATGACACTACCACCTCCAAAACGATCAAATTCCTGAACACAGTTGTTGGCATAACGTTCTCCACGTCGACGGTATACACGTAAACGACCATCACATCGGTTAAGCATGAATCTTGATTCATCAGTGAAGAGTACAAGATCCCACTGACGTTGGATCCACCGTCGATGTTGTTGTGCCCACTGTAGACGCAGTCGTCGGTGCTGTACTGTGAGTATTGGACGTCTTGCTGGCCGACGTGGGACAATGCCAAAATGACGGAGACGGCGACGGATTGTCTGTGCAGACAGTCGCCTCAAACCAGGTATCGTTCTTGCAGTTATGGTTGCAGGTTGGAATCGATTTCGGAGATGGGTTGTTCGAATCCAGTTGTCCTGTCTGGGAGCGGTTACTCGTGGACGGCCGCGGCGAGGACGGTCTCTGACATGTCTTGTCTGCTGATGACGCTGCCATAAGTTCCAAATGGTGTTTCGGTGGACATTCAGGCGATGAGCAACTTCCCTCTGCGAGGTTCCGGATTCAATCATCCCAATGGCCCTCCACCGATCATTTTCAGACAGTCTTGGCATTTAGAGGGTAGCGCTCCTGATCCGAAATGGCTGTGTTTTCGATAAGTGATGCTTCCGTTGTTCATCAGGCACAATGTGAACATTCCAAAAATTCTCCTCTTTTATTGCCATCCACAAGCATGATTTACGCACATTTTCACGTGCAAAGTCATTTTCTCGCATTTTCATGATTTCCATTTCAATGTTGTGTTTACGTGTACTGTTTCAGTCTGATATCACCATGTATGACAATTTCATAATTGCGTTATGAAAAATAATTAACAATATTGGTGTCACAGAAACTTTTGTTGCTGAGTATATTTTACAATAAAAATCATAAAAAAATAATATTTGCAAAATGAATCATATTTTTAATGACCTCTCACGGCCCATCTGCAGTACCACCACGGCCCACCAGGGGGCCGCGGCCCACACTTTGGGAATCACTGTCCTAAGGGATACCGGAGCTTCTCAGTCACTTTTGTTTTGGACTCCTTGGAGTTACTTGATGAGACCGCTTCTGGGGATTTTATACTTGTACAGGGTATTGAAGGGAGGACTGTATCTGTACCCCTGCGCTCTGTATTCTTGAAGTCAGATTTAGTTACTGGACAGGTAAAGGTGGGACTTATGTAAAGTCTACCTATCAAGGGTGTTTCTCTGTTGCTTGGCAATGACCTGGCTGGGGGCAATGTAGTTCCTCCTGTTCATCTTACTTCACAGCCAAGCACTGAAAATGGCGATGAGGACCCATCCCTGTATCCTTCCTGTGCAGTGACCCGTGCTATGGCCAAGAAGGCTCAAGAAGAAGATGATGTGGTGCCGTCCAGCACACTCAATAGTCATGACTCAGGTGGTTTGCCTCATGACTCTGTTCAGCCTACAATGGTTTCTCCGTTTGAGGACTTATCAGACACTTTTATCAATTCTCTGTTCAGCCAGCCAGATGGGTCTGGTGATTCTGATGTGTCTGGAGACTTGTCTCTGTCCAGAAAGCAGTTGATTCAGGTGCAAACTAATGATCCAGAAATTTGTGTACTAAAGAAGAGAGCCCTTCCTGATGAAGAAATAGACGCAGTTCCAGTTGGGTATTATTTCAAGGATGGTGGGTTGATGCGGAAGTGGCGCCCTCTTGATATCCCTGCCAATGCAGATTAGGCTGTGGTCAGGCAAATTGTTGTTCCGAAGGTCTACAGGAATGAGATCTTAACAATTGCTCATAGTTTACCTTTAGGAGGTCATCTTGGAGTTAACAAGACTGTTGACAAGATCATGAAGCACTTCTTCTGGCCTGGACTTCGGAAAGATGTTTCCAATTTTTGCAAAACCTGTCACACTTGTCAGGTAGTTGGAAAACACCAGTTAGGCCCACCTGTAGCTCCAATGCTGCCTATCCCAGCATTTGGGGAGCCCCTCTCCAAGGTCATCATTGATTGTGTTGTTCCATTACCCAAGACTAGATCTGGAAATCAGTACTTGTTGACAATCTACCAGATTCCCTGAAGCCATACCTCTACGCAGCATCAAGGCAACTGCAATCTCTAAGGCTTTGATAAAGTTCTTCACATTGTTTGGCCTTCCCTGGAAAATTCAGTCAGACTAAGGTAGCAATTTCACTTCCGGATTGTTTCAGCAGGTTGTGTATGAACTAGGTGCGAAGCAGATTCTTTCCAGTGCCTATCATCCAGAGAGTCAGGGTGCCTTAGAGCGGTTTCATTCCACTCTCAAGACAATGATGAGGACTTATTGTTATGACCATGAGAAAGACTGGGATGAAGGTGTTCATTTGCTGTTGTTTGCAGCGAGAGAAGCAGTGCAGGAGTCTACTGAATTCAGTCCGTTTGAGGTAGTGTTTGGCCATGAAGTGAGAGGACCTTTGCTATGTTGAGTGAACAATGGCAAGAGAAAGAGCCGCATATCAGTCTGTTAGACTATGTCAGCAAGTTCAAGGAAAGATGGCGTGCAGCTTGTAACCTAGCAAAAGAGAAATTGAAATCAATTCAGGGAAAAATGAGACCTTAGTATGATTATAAGGCTAGGTGAGTTTAAGGTGAGTTTAAACCAGGAGATAAGGTCCTTGTGTTGCATCCCTTGCTGTCCAATATGTCATTACAAATTGGGGCCATAACATGTAACAAAGTATATGTACATCGTTACTTTACACATCTGTCAGAGACAGACTGTCCCCAATGGTTGATCGCATTTTCAAATCAACCCTTTATTAACAAACTTGTCATACAAAAAAAAAAAAACTACATAAAACTTCCAATTCTCCCAAAATGGAGGGAGTAAGCCCACAAATGCCATGGCTCATGTACCTCAAGTAACAAATTACAAGCAAGAACTGTCACGGTTATGGTTTTTGGTCATGTTTATGTTCATGTACAGTGTTCATGATTTTGTCTTTTATTTATTCTTTTTGTTTATTGTAATACTCAGGTTTTTAGGTCATTCCTTTTCTCAGTTCCATTGCACTTGTCTCCCCTGTCTTGTGATCTACTTGGTTCAGTTTGTCTTCCCTGTATGTGTGCCCACTTACTTTGGGCGATTTAAATTAATTCCGATGTTTAAAATATTCCTTCTATTCTCGTTTACTTCCTTCGTCTTTCTGTTCTGATTACTAACCAGACTCACACTTTTATTTTGTATCATAGTCTACTAAAACAACTAATCCATGTATATAGATTACTAACTTATTAACGAGCACTCTAGTTAAATCTGTAAAGTTGCACTGCTACTAATTTAGACTAATTCCCTGTCAGCAATCCCCCTGTTCTAATCTCCGCCTCTTGCTCAGCTGTTCCTGTCTTCCGAATTTCAGCAAGATCTCTCGCAAATGCTTAATTACTTTCCTGCGCTCGTTACCTGTGCACTTAGAACTCCTTGACTGAAGCTGTTTAAATGTCATAGGCTCTTTGTGTGATTCCCGTCAGTGTCTTGGCTTTTGCTTATTTTTGTGGTTAGGGTTTCCCTCATGTGGTTCTCCCGTTGTAATTAGTCTGATCCACTACACCTGATTCCTGCATAGCATGTGACTTCCCTCTTGTCTATTTAAGCAGTCTTTTCACAGCCAGCTCCTTGTCAGAACGTTGATCAATATTTCTTTGAGCAGAGCGCCTTGTATGCCATTGAGTATTGTTTCTCTTCTACTAGATTGTCCAACTTCGATTCTTGCCATTGCCCTTTTTGTATTGTTTTTGTCTTTCTGGATTTCGACCCATTTTTGTATGACTGCAATTTCTGTGTTTGGATGCCCTGTGTATGACCCTTGGCTTTATTCAACGACTACAACTTTTTGCCTATTGTTTTTGCACCTCTACTTACTGGTTCTGACCCCTGCCTGTCTAGTCCACACTGTTCTTTGATTTCGTATTGTGGCTTGGTAATTCCTTTGTTTTTTGGCTTTGACTCGGACTCCATTAAAGGCATACGTTTTTTGGATTTCTATCTCTCGTGAGTGGTTCCTGGACTGTACCTCACAAGAACAGCCTGAGTAGTCTCCTTTTGAAATGTCCCTAGTGTTACTTGTCTCAGCTATTGCTGCCATCCAGTGGCCATTCAGAAAAACTGCATTTGCCTCTAGTATCGAACGTGGAGAGACATTAGTATTGAACCGTTTTCAAAGTAAAAGTATCGAAAAAGGTATCGAATTTCGGTGTATTGTGCAACACTAGAGTGCGGCTTAATAAACAGATAAAAATTAATGAAGAGTATTGTTTTTTTTAAGGTGACAGCTCTAATGGGCGAGTTTTGAATATATGTTGGAAAGCAGTGGCTGCTGACTTGTGCATGCTTCAGAGGAGAACCGTGAACCATCTCGTTCTCCCGAGTTGCCAGCTTGAGTCACGTACAAAGTTTGCTCATTTGACATTCCTGACTTTGGTGGGATTGGAGATGCTAAAGTTTAAGAGGAAAAAAGAACAAGCATTGTTTCATGGAAAGTACTTGACCTGAAAGTAGAGACTATTTAATTTACTGAACAAGAATAAACGTGACACTCACCAGTTTCAAAGACATGGAATGTGAAGAGTACCAAAAAAGATTGTACCCTGTAATAAACAAAATATCCAAAAATATTCTGTGGACCTCCATTTATCCCATGCAAATCAACGCATTTCCTTTGCATAGAATTGATCAGATTGTATGCATCTTTTCACAATTCTGAGTAACAAAGGCGTGACCGTGAAACAAGCGAGAAAACGAAAAATAACTTTCATTGTGATGGATTATGGTGGACAAGATATGGGTACGAATGAATCCATCAGTGCAGGATAAGAAATTCCATTACGAGTAGCATGCAGAGCATGTGTCAGGTCATTGGTCAACTCAATGCACCCTCTGTTGGCAATTTTGAGCAGAGCAGCCGGTCAGTTGATGACAAACATATAAACATACATACATACAAACAGGAGGCGCATTGAGCTGACCAATAAGGGACTCACTTGCTCAAATAATCCTAAAATATAAAATCAATCACTCAAATTATATGGAAAAGTCATGAAAATGGCAGTCAGCAGTGTCTTACCTTGCAGGAGTATGGCCAATTGCTGAATGATGATCCAGAATAAGGCTGGATGCAAATGATTTTTATCATAATTCCCTTTTCACGTAATAGTTGCAAGGGCATACAACATTGTGTACATGAAAGATACGCAGGGTTTTTCCATGCGTAGAGAATTGCCTAATTTCTTACCGCCACCAGCTCCCTACGTGATTTTCTGTAGCATTCTCATTTGCGTGTGCAAAAAAAAAAGAGGCGGAATTTGCACAATATTAGTGCTGTGGTCCTGCGATGAATAAAAAGAAAAAAAAAATGTCAAAATCAGGTGCAGCCCTCCCTCCCGCTAAAGAAAATAAGAGGTATGTAGTCCCCCCCACTCAACAAAATGAGAAGCACCTACCCCCCCCCCCCCCCCCCCACCCCCCGCTCAATGAAATGAGAAGCATTAACCACCCTCCCACCCCACGCTCCACAAAATAAAAAGCATCAACAGCCCCCCCCCCCCCAACAATATTTTGACTGCACAGGAGCTTATGACGCCTAAGATCGAGTACCACCACTAGCTAATTCTGAGCCAGGAAAAACCATGGTCACGGAAATCAGCCGACTCACAGCAACAAACTAGAAAATTTTCGTTGCCAATAAAATGTGCACAGAGTCACACCATAGAACGCAAAAAATAAATAAATTCATGTGCATAATTAAAGAATAAATATCAAAATTTGCCTTTGGTCATGATTTACTGTACATGACATGATTTTTAGCATTTGAGTAAAATTTTTTTTAAATCGACAGAAATTTGAGGCGAAGAACTTGGTGCAAATGCAGCGCCTTAACCGAGTCAGCCAATCCGGCAGCAGAGTAGCAGTACATTTGAGCAGTGCCAGTCACTCAAGACCTGCCTGCCATGATGACTGTCGTTAGCATAGCGAACGCATCGGGCAACGACCTTAACCCGATAATTTCAGTCTGAAATCGGCATACACTACCAGTCAAAAGTTTTTGCACACCCTAAGGCCTTTTCAAGTCTTTATCTTACATGTATGATTATAACAAAAAGAAATCACTTGAACCCAATCCTTGTTAATTACAAATATTACATTTTTAATAAATCCACAAGAAATCCTGCAAAGGTGACTAAAATTATCAGCTTGCTATCAACCCTCTGAAGCTGCTTGATCATGAGTAGATAATTTGAATCACCTGTGCTGGAGCAGGGAGTGATCTAAAACATACTCCAGGAGAGGTTTGAGAAGCACTGGATTTGACCATTACTACTAATGTGCTTAAATATTTAAAATGACTGATCCTGGTTTTTCTTAATTTGTTTTGTTTAACATGATTTAAACATTGGGCTTCAGTTTTTCAACCTTTCTGTTATACAACCAATATGAGACGATTACACAAGAATAAAATACTCTAAAATATTATGCTATGTATGAGTATTTTATGTACAGCACTGTGTGTCATTTGTAAATGGAGATTTGTTAGATTTGTGCTGCCTTACTAGCCTGGTAAAACCAGACTCTGCTACTTCGCTGTGCTTCATACACAGAGTTTGTCCAGTCGTCATTGACAAGTGTTCACTTCCTGGTGGGTGGGCGCTTGTCTGAAGTTTCAAATCATTGGTGTACCCGTAAATTATTTACTAACGTTTGGCGATGACGTATGTTATGCGGCGGCTCAGCCGCCTTGTACTTCCACCGTAAACACAGTCCTTCATACCAGGAATGAGGCGAAAACAATCTGACCAGTACATTACAGTTAATACTGTACCCATTTATATGCCCATCTACCAAATTTTAGCCTTCACTCTTTCACTTAAAAGAACCAAAGTTGCTCTTTCTATTCTCCTTACAAGAAACAAACTGTTGAGCTATCGTTTTTCAGGCAGATTCTGCTGTTGTTAAAAAAATTAAAAAAAACTGCGAGGGACCCGAAACCAACGGCAGAATCGGCGAGAATAGCGCATTATTTACACCAGGACGGAATCTGCATTGACACAAAAACTGAATCGGTTACCATACTTGCACTATCTAACCTTATAGTGAGGTGGTTCGGCTGTCTCTTATAGAGATGAACATGGTGCCTATTTCATGATGGCTATAAAGTAGATATGAGCAAAAAAGAGGAAACATTCTGCACACTGTCAGCTCCCAAAAGTACTTAGTTTATTTATTGGCAACATTTCGATCTACAGAGATCTTCCTCAGGCAATTGACAAGAGAGACAAACTTCTCCAATGAAGGCAAAACATTCATTCACAGCTGTTAATCAGCAGGCATTTATGACGTCACAAGATGGCCGTCACGGATGAATAAACATTATATAAAATATACAACACATCAATCACAACATTGCAAATTGCTGAACAAATATGAAAAAACCTTACCATATATGGAGAAATGTTTAAAGACAGGGACCTAATCCGCAGACGCCTAACACACCCTCAACCCATCGGAGACTTATTACCAACTTTCAAGGTAAATCCACTTTCATACCCCCTAAAAACATAAATGCCTCACTAGAAACATACTGCCGGTTGGTTGAGAGAGACATTTTTCTAAATTTTAAATAAAAACATGACTATAGAGTGCATTATAATTTAACCAAAGAGAAGCCTTAAACAAATTAAAACATGATAAGAACATTGTGATGAAGCCAGCATATACACGTTACTTGAGGAAATATTTTTCAATTGAATGTATTCACTTATGATGTTTTCAAGATTATGGCTGAAATGAGCCCAACCAAAGCAACAGGTATGGATAATATTCCAGCTAGATTTATCAGAGATGGTGCCAGTGTTATTGCTCATCCTATATCTCATATTGTCAATTTGTCTCTCAGACTCGGTATTGTACCTGATGACTTAAAACTTGCCAGAGGAGTGCCTTTGTACAAGAAGAATAGCAAAACAGAAGTAGGCAACGATAGACCAGTCTCTGTACTGAGTATTTTATCTAAGGTTTTTCAGTGTATTGTTTTTAACCAATTCAACAATTATCTTACTCAGAATAATATTTTGTATGAACTGCAGTCAGGTTTTCGCTCTTCCTACTCAACAGATACATGTTTGATATATTTGACAGGAATGTGATAAAGGCAATTAACCATACCAGTGTATGTTAGACTTACAGAAAGCTTTTGATACTGCAGACCATGATATTTTGTTACATAAGTTGAATGCCCTAGGTATGAATAACACTGATTGGTTCAGGTTTTATTTATCAGACAGAAAGCAGCTAGTTAATGTTAATGGTACAACTTCTGATGAGTGTAATGTTTCCTGCGGTGCACCGCAGGTGTCTGTTCTGGGTCTGTTGCCATTTCTGATATACGTCAGTGATATGTCGGCAGCAGTCAACTGTACATTGCTTCTTTATGCAGATGATTCAGCGCGGATTGTGTCTGGAAAGAATGTATCAGAGATGGAAATAGCACTCAGTCTAGAACTCTCTTCAGTACAAGAAAGGCTTATTAACAATAAGCTCTCGCTACACCTCTGGAAGACAAAGTATTTTATTTGGATCTAAATATAGACTTAGGCAACATAATCAAGTAAATGTATCTTGTGGTGGAAAATCAACAGTGTCGAAACAGCAGGTTACTTATTTAGGTGTTACTCTTGATCAGTCTTTGCCAGATGATATTATTGCAGATAAAGTTGTATCTAACTGTACCAACAAAGTCAAATTCCTGTATAGAAATGCTAGAAAACTAGATCTTAAAACCAAGAAATTACTTATCAGCCTAAATCCCGAGTCATTTTGACTATGCCTGTAGCTCATGATATTGTGGTCTGTTTAAGAAATCTCAATCTAGATTACAAATAGCTCAAAACAAGACAATCAGATTTATGTTAAACCTTCCTCAAAGAAGTCATATTGGTTCTGATGAATTCAACAAAGCAAACATGCTACCTGTGGAGTCAAACAATTAAAACTGAATCATGTATATAATATCTATAATAATACTTATTATTAAAGTACTATATGAAAGTAAACTTCCAAGTGTCCTCATCTCACCATGCTAGAAATAGTTTTGGTTGTTGTAAAATCAGTCATGTTGGTTTGTTTTCCCAAACATAGCTTCTACCATACTGGTGCTAAATTGTGGAATGAATTACCTGAATCTACTAAATTGTCATCCACAAAAGATTTGTTCAAGAAAAATGTTAAGGAATATTTGATGTCACAGCTTCTAGCCATTGAACAGAATAGTTTTGTATTTTACTAATTCCTTTTCTGTTAAAACCATCTTTCTGTCTGATTCTTTATTTTTGTTACAGCAATACACACATTTTATGTTATATATATTTTTTTGTTCTCAAATTTACTAGAATGGCAGTCTAGCAATTTAGTCTTTTTTTCATTACATCCCAAATTTGCAGTTTGTCATTTTTTTCTTTTTCTCTGAGGACAACAGGAAGTAAGTTTTGCGCTTTTGTCTGTTATCCTCAGCAATTATTGTTTTATGTATTTTACATGTACTTTTATTGCCCAATAAATCAAGCAGATAAAGGCAGTGCTATAGTAGTAATGGATTTAGATAATAACGACAAAAAAGTCAATCGACAGTTGGAAAATTCTTTTTTCTATGAGAAACTAAAATTTGATCCTACAAATATATTTAAAAATGAAATTCATGAAATCTTGCACCACTTTTACCAAAATGGAGATATTACCAAAAATGATTTGGTTTATATGAAAGTAACCCAATTACACCGGTAATCTATATTCTGCCTAAAACTCATAAAGATCAAAAACACCCTCTAGGACGACCAATTATTGCTGGCACTGGCTCGCTTACTGAGAAAATCTCGACTTTTGTAGATTTTTTTTCTGAAACCACATGTTGCATCTTTGCCGTTGTTTGTTAAAGACTCCATGGATATGATTAAAGTCTTAAAAGATGTCACTACTATCTGCTGAAGATATATTGTTGGCTACCCTTGATGTGGAGTCACTTTATACAAATATACCACATCACGGAAGTTTGACAATATACGTAGTCTTTATTGTATTACGGAATTTGCCAAACTTGTATTGACAAAAAACTTTTTTAGATATATGGATGATTTTTTCCTACAGATTAAAGGTATAGCTCTGGAAAGTACCATGGCACCCAATTATGCTAATTTATATGTGGGTCTGTTTGAACATGAATATGTTATCAATTCTGTTGCTAACCCTTTTTTTCCAAACATAGTCCTCTGGCGAAGGAACATTGATGACGTTGATGATGGAAAGAATTCCAGATCCAGCCTATCTCTTTTTGGCTTTTTATTTGCCAGAACGATTTTAAAAGGGGACGCCAATATATTTTGGGGGTTTTATAAGTAAGAAAGGGAGTTTTGAATTTAATATTATATTTAATAGCCTATTGCGAATGCATATGCTACGCCTGCCCTTGCAACCTGGTGTGTCAGCAGTAACATGGCAGCTGCTGCTATATTCTGCCTCCACAAATAGCAACACTAGAAACTAAACTCTGAATTTACTTGAATGGATGTATGCGTCACGTCTTTACACCCTGGAATGTTTCTCTGGGTATCCAAACATCAATGTAAGATGAAAAAGTACATCAATATTGATGGGGGTTGTATACAAAATCTTGCCATCTGGACACAAACTGTACGCTGCACACACTAGAATGTTCCTTAGGAATGAAAATTCTTCCTGTTTATAGTCCGAATCCACGCAGTTAGCTGCCTTTTATCACAAGGAAAGTAAAAGAACTTAATATTCCCCTTTTTTAAGGCGATTTGTGCATCTTCTACCATACGTAGTATGGAAAGACCATGTGTTCAACCCGCATCTCACTTTAAGCAATTCTTACCTTCCTGGCATTTTTACACTTTTCTTTTGTAATCTTAAAATGCTCCTAATAAGCGTATGGCACACTAAAATGTAAAAGAAATCCACCAGGTGTTGAAATTCCTCAATATTCGATTCTCATACAGTACAGGCCAAAAGTTTGGACACACCTTCTCATTCAATGCGTTTCCTTTATTTTCATGACTATTTACATTGTAGATTCTCACTGAAGGCATCAAAACTATGATCTTCCTCGGGGCCTTCTCCCGGTGGGGCATGCCTGGAACACCTTCCCAGGGGGCATCCGATATAGATGCCCGAGCCACCTCAACTGACTCCTCTCGATGTAGAGGAGCAGCGGCTCTACTATGAGCTCCTCCCGGGTGACAGAGCTTCTCACCTCATCTCCAAGGGAGCACCCCGCCACCCTGCAGAGGAAACCCATTTCAGCCGCTTGTATCCGAGATCTCGTTCTTTCGGTCATGACCCAAAGTTCCTGACCGAATGTAGTTTGACTGGTAAATTGAGAGCTTCGCCTTTCGGCTCAGCTCCTTCTGCACCACAACAGATCGGTACAAAGACCGCATTACTGCTGCCGCTGCACCGATCCATCTGTCAATCTCACGCTCCGTCCTTCCCTCACTCGTAAACAAGACCCCAAGATACTTAAATTCCTCCATTTGAAGCAAAAGCTCTCCTCCAAGCCGGAGGGGACTGGCCACCTTTTTCCAGTCGAGAACCATAGCCTCGGACTTGGAGGCGGTGATTCTCATCCCAGCCGCTTCGCACTTGGCTGCAAACTGCCCCAGTACATGCTGAAGGTCCTGGTTCGAAGGAGCCAACAGGACAACATCATCTGCAAAAAGCAGAGATGAGATCCGCTGATCCCCGGACCGGACTCCCTCCGGCCACTGGCTGCGCCTAGAAATTCTGTCCATAAAAATAATGAACAGAACCGGTGACAAAGGGCAGCCCTGCCGGAGTCCAACATGCACCGGAAACAGGTCTGACTTACTGCCGGCAATGCGAACCAAGCTTCTGCTCCGGTCATACAGAGACTGCACGGCCCTTATTAGAGGGCCCCGGACTCCATACTCCCGAAGCACCTCCCACAGGATGCCACGAGGGACACGGTCGAATGCCTTCTCCAAGTCCACAAAACACTAGTGAACTGGTTGGGCAAACTCCCATGAACCCTCAAGCACCCTGCGGGGGGTATAGAGCTGGTCCAGTGTTCCACGACCAGGACGAAAACCGCATTGTTACTCCTGAATCCGAGGTTCGACTATCGGTCGAATTCTCCTCTCCAGCAGCCTGGAATAGACTTTACCCGGGAGGCTGAGGAGTGTGATCCCCCTATAGTTAGAGCACACCCTCCGGTCCCTCTCCTTAAAAAGAGGGACCACCACCCTGGTCTGCCAGTCCAGAGGCACTGTCCCCGACTACCACACGATGCTGCAAAGGCGTGTCAACTAAGACAGCCCTACAACATCCGGAGACTTGAGGTACTCAGGGCGAATCTCATCCACCCCCGGTGCCTTGCCTCCAAGGAGCTTCTGAACTACTTTAGTGACTTCAGCCAGAGTGATGGATGAATCCGCCTCTGGGTCCCCAGCCTCTGCTTCCTCTATGGAAGGCGTGTCAGTGGGATTGAGGAGATCCCAATTCCTTCCACCGGCCGACAATATCCTGAGTCAAAGTCAAGAGCTCCCCACCTCCACTGTAAACAGTGTTGGCAGGGCACTGCTTTCCCCTCCTGAGGCACCGGACGGTTTGCCAGAACCTCTTCGGGGCCGACCGATAATCCTCCTCCATGGCCTCCCCGAACTTTTCCCATACCCAAGTTTCTGCTTCTGCCACCGCCCTGGCCGCAGCACGCTTAGCCTGCCGGTACCTGTCAGCTGCCTCAGGAGTCCCATGAGCTAACCAAGCTTGACGGCATCCCTTACGTTCGGTGTCCACCACCGGGTTCGGGGATTGCCGCCGCGACAGGCGCCAGAAACCTTACGGCCACAGCTCCGAACGGCTGCATCAACAATGAAGGTGGAGAACACGGTCCATTCAGTCTCCAGCCTCCCTTGGGATCTGGTCAAAGCTCTCCCGGACGTGAGAGTTGAAAACCCCTCTGACAGAGGGTTCCGCCAGACGTTCCCAACAGACCCTCGCAACACGTTTGGGCCTGCCAAGCCTGTCCCGCTTCCTCCTCCGCCAGCGGATCCAACTCACCACCAGGTGGTGATCAGTGGACAGCTCAGCCCCTCTCTTCACCCGAGTGTCCAAGACCTACGGCCGAAGATCAGATGACACGACCACAAAGTCGATCATTAACCTCCGGCCTCGGGCGTCCTCGTGCCACGTGCACTGATGGACGCCCTTATGTTTGAACATGGTGTTTGTTATGGACAAACTGTGACTAGCACAGAAGTCCAATAACAAAACACCACTTGGGTTCAGATCGGGGAGGCTGTTCCTCCCAATCACGCCCCTCCAGGTATCACTGTCGCTGCCCACGTAGGCGTTGAAGTCCCCCAGCAGAATGATGGAGTCCCCAGTTGGAGCACTTTCCAGTACCCCTCCCAGGGACTCCAAAAAGGCCAGGTACTCTGCACTGCCATTCGGCCCATAAGCCGAAACGACAGTGAGGCACCTGTCCCCGACCCGAAGGCCCAGGGCAGTGACCCTCTTGTTCACCGGGGAAAACTCCAACACATGGCGGCTAAGCTGAGGGGCTATAAGCAAACCCACGCCAGCCCGCCGCCTCTCACCGCGGGCAACTCCAGAAGAAAAGAGAGTCCAGCCTCTCTCGAGGAGTTGGGTTCCAGAGCCCAGACTGTGCAGGTGAGCCCGACTATCTCTAACCATTATCGCTCGACCTCCCGCACAAGCTCAGGCTCCTTCCCCCCCAGTGGGGTGACATTCCATGTCCCGAGAACCAGTTTCTGCATCCAGGGATTGGGTCGCAGGGGCTGCATGACTGCCACCCAAAGCGCAAAGCAGCTGCCCCTTTTGAACCTTCCCGCAGGTGATGGGCCTAAGGGAAGGCGGGCCCACGTCGCTCGCTCGGGCTGTGCCCGGCCGGGTCCTGTGGGCAGAGACCCTACCACCAGGTGCTCGCCTGCCAGCCCCAACCCCAGGCCTGGCTCCAGGGTGGGGTCCTGGTGACGCCAATTCGGGCGACCTAAACGTCCTTGCTCTTTTTATATTCATCGGGGGTTTGGAATCGCTCTTAGTCTGACCTGTCACTTTGGACCTGTTTGCCCTGGGAGACCCTACCAGGGGCAATAAGCCCCAGACAACATAGCTTCTAGGATCATCCAGGTACTCAAACCCCTCCGATTCAAGGAGGGTTCAAGGATTCAATTATAATAATAACATTAATGGTAGTTCGTCAGACTACAAAGGTATCTAAACGTTACGATGAGGGCATTTTATTTTATACTACATATAGAATTGAATATTATGTAATTACTGTTGGTTAGTTTTCACTCTGAATCTGACTCCATTGACCCGTTTCACTCTCCTATGAAAAAAAATACTGCGTGTGGCGGGAGGTAGTGAGCAGCGTGAGTGAAACGGGTCAATGGAGTGAGATTCAGAGGTTCTGGTAAGTGAAAACTAACCAACAGTATTTACAAAATATTAAATTCTATATGTGGTATAAAATAAAATGCCCTCATTACGTTTAGTTACCTTTGTAGTCAGACGAACTACCATATATTAGCTTTATTTTAGAAGTCTGGGAATCGGGGGGAAGAGGGTGGGACTTTGGAGGTAGGCGGAGTTGTTCATGTTAAAATTTTTACTAAGTGCTGCGCGACATGCCAGAAAGGTAAGAATTGCTTGAAGCCGAACTGGTCTATTACCTATTGATTGATCCAATTACAGGTGGTGTAAACTTTCCTCAGTAATTGAAAGACATTCAGAGGACCCTCAGAAAAGTTTTTAAATACTTGCGCTAGAGCCAGTTAGATTGTATGTGCTCAACTATGCACTGCTGAAAGGATGTGATTCCATGGAAAAAGATTTCCAGAAACATCTCAGGAGTTCTGAGATTATATTTGCTGGATGGAAATGTGATTCGAAGGTAGAAAATGGCATTTGTTCTGACTGGACTGAAAGGCTAACAGCATTGATTCTTTGGAGGAGAAATTCAGTGATGGAGGGTTTTTCTACTTGCCCCGTGAGTAGAGCTGTGATTGTATAGATTAGCTCTATCTTACTTTTATCCAGCTACACTGAAAAAAATGTTTTGTTGAATGCACATAATTTTTTTAAGGTAAGTGGTTGCACAAAATATTTTTATCTGAAGCTAGATATTTTTATTATGTTGACTATTTGAAATTACTTATATTTTTTAAGTGGAGTTAAATAACACACCTATTTCTATTAAAATATGCTTAATTAATATATGGAACATTTACTAGGGGTCAAAATCACTTTTTTCAGTGTAGTGAACTAGCCAGCTATTTCTTATTTTTTGGTTTTGCACCGTGATCACAGAGCTAGTTTGCTAGATTGGTTAACAAGAGTAGCCGTTAACCTTTGCTAATAATACTGCATGAGCTGGCATCTTGCTTAATGTGGTGATCTGTTTTGAATTTACATTGCATTCAGTGAAACAGAAATCCTTGGATTTTCACTTGTCTAAAATGCAAACTGCTCGAAAACTTCAGTAAATCCTCTGCTTCATTCCTTGCACCCAAGACACTGTTCAATTAAGGATAGCATATTGCCTGCTTTTTCCCAATGGTGGGATGTCCATTTTGTTAAGGTGTATTTCAGATATTACTATGTTACTGAGTTATACTTGTTCCTCATATGGTATGATAAGCATTTATCCAAGCGTGTGTTTCACTTGGATTATCGGCATTGTGTACAGCAAGCTGTCCGTCTCAGAGTTGAACGTTCTGACAGTAAAAAAGGAGTTCCTTCAATAAGTATGTATGCTTGCTGATGCGGCTTTGTAGAAGAATGGACAAAACTCTGAAATTCATCATGGACATTTTTTGTGTATGTGGCCTAGACTTGGGTCGATTTTTGATATTATTGAATATCACAATTTTTGTCATCATATGCAATATTTTTCACAATATCGAACATCGAACAGCTGTTATGGTATTCTCTGACTTTTATTTTACTTTTATACTCCTCCTTCTTTCTCGATGAAAATAGATCAAAAATAACCACTGAATTATTTGGGTTGGCCTGCATGCAGCTGCAGCGTTTCATTACACAGACATGGCGGAGTCCCGAAGAAGAATGCAAGCTCACATATTTGGCAACATTTTGGCTTTCAACCAGGATAAATAAATGAAAGTTAGTGTTGGATCGTGAATGTTTAAAAGGGAAGAAGCCCTTTGTCTCCCCCTGCAGCTGGCCCATGGTAAATGTACAGAGGTTCTAGCAGTAGTAATTCAATGAGCATAATTTCAAAAGACAGTAAAATTGACCAATCATATTTCCCAGGTAAATCACTATCTTGGAAAAAAAAAACCCCGGCAGTAAATAACCCATCTAGCTTGTGTTCTTGTTTCCTAATGGAAGATGTGAGTATCGCTCAGTGCTGCAAGTGATTTGGATATCGTTTCGAGTTTACAAAACGCGCCGTTTTTCAGATTAACATTCAATGAGAAGTTGGAGTTAATCCATGTGGGATGACCTACGCCAGACGCAAAAAACGCAACGCTTTTGAGAGGCATTTCAACACCAGCAATTACACACGATACCCATGTCAGGATGAGCTAAGACGGAAAATCTGTATTGCTTGGATTGTCTGCTGTGGGTTCTCGGTCATAAATAGATTTTCTGAGCAGGCGAAAAGGCAAGTCAAATTATCATCAAATGGTACGATATTTCAATGGGCTGCTGTGCCAAGCGATTTTACATTGGCTGCCCCGCCACTGTTCTGTGTATGTTAAATTTTATTTGGAAGAACAATTGTTTGGAATTACTGAGATGATGAAATGGATCAACCGGAAATCACATTTTTAACGCAGTGTCAATATGCCCTATTATTTTTATTATTTTTAACAGCCTATATTTATTAAGAACAGCTTGCTTGTGCATTTTGGATCAATATGCCGGCACTGATCAGTGATCACCCATGCTCAGTATACCGTAGATAGCTCAAAATGCAGCCTCTGACATATCCCGATCCGATTGCTTAACTTTAGATGTTACCGAGGAGTCCTCAAAATGTGGTATTTTTTCAAAAATGCTAGCTGCTTGATGATCTGCTAACAACCGAAAAAAAAAACCCACTTCGTTTTCATTTGAGATTAAATATCTGCCACATCCGCGTTTGACAGTGCAGTGCAAAGTAGTTTGGAAATTTAGTTTTTTTAGTGGCAGCATTGAAATGGAGATAATGTCTGTAGATAATTCAAATTACATTTCCCTTGATGCATCGCACCCTTCTGTCAATAACCATATATGCACACCCTCTCCTCTTTAGTAGGAAACAAAGTTGGGTCAGATCAATAGTGATTATGCAACCTATTGCATATGTGCAAATGTTTTAAATTTATCTTTGCATATAATTCATTTTTAACAGCAAATGCGAGCGAAACTGACACACGGTACAGCCCTGAGCATATCAACCTCTCAGCCATAATTTATCTATAGGCTAATGCTATGCATTATAAACCAGTCCCCCTTCCCCCAATGATAATATCGTGTATTTGGATATTGGATATTTGTGTGGGACAATATTGAGATATTTAATTTTGGATATCGCCCAAGCCTGGTCCTCATTATTTTCATAAAACTATGAAAAAAGGTGAAATATAATTGAACTCTAAATGCTATAACTATCTTGAATCATATCCGCCATTTCGACCCTCTCTGTGAAGCTGAGATCTTGAATTATAAAGCCTTAAATTGGGTAATGCGTAAATAGCAATATTTGGCTTCTGCACAAAGGGGTTAAAAGACTACTTGGGTTCAAGTGGTAGTTTTATCGTCACTGTGTCTCTTATGTGTGCTACACAAAATGAACATGAATTAATTGTATCAGGCATCATCTGCTGATCATAAAACAATGAACACCAATCCCTGAAATCTCTTCAGTATTGTGAAAAGACACGTATAGAATGTTGTCCTACTCCTCTTCAATAGCTGTGTGATTTTTCTGGATATTGGTGGGAACTAAAACATGCAGTTGTATGGGCAGGTCCAGAACATCCCAACCATACTCAGCAGGTGAGATGTCTGGTGAGAATGAAGGCGATGGAATGGTTAAGGTGTTTTCAGCTTCCTTCCTTGTGTACAGAACCTTGTGATATGGGTTCAGGCAGTTTCGTGGTGGAAAAAGAAGTGATGAGAATGGATGAATGGCCGGGCAATGGGCCTCAGGATCTCACCTCAGGATCTCTGCATTTAAAACTCTCACAGATAAAATGCTTTTTCGCTCACTTGCCATTGGCAATCGCTACCCATCCTAACACCCCACCAGCAACATAGGGTTCTTTGTTCCCAGTGCTGACATCAACGAAATGATAACCTACGCAACGCCACACATGCTATCTGCCGTCCTCCCAACATATGTCCGGGGAGTCATCTCAGATTTTTTTATCCCGCAGATGTAACAACGCATGTGAGCAACAAACTTTGCCTGAGTAAATTATTTGCTAAAAATGAACAAGAAATGACAAGGGTAAAAATTTGATCAATGTGTATTTCAGGTAAATAGAGACAATCTTACTGGAAAAATCCACGAAATATCTATCAACATGCTCATTTAAAAGTCCTTGGAAGGATAGCAACTCAAGACAGATGCTTAACACCCTCACCTCTTAAAATAAACTGAACACCAGGATGGAGAAGCAGCAGTCTCATTAAAATGCCATCTAAAATAGATTTGTCTGTGTTCTCTTGTGTATCAGGACGCATTAAAGTAGCTTGAGAGGGGTACTGGGCTTCGAAGGGGTATTCATTTTGCTTCTTAGACAATACCCTATGTAGAAAGTGTGCAACCTTTAAAAATATTTTCACATATCATTGAGGACATTCTGTTTCTGCATGGGAAAGAGCACACATGTCATACAAGTCTGTAATAGTTGGACCTTCAGAGGCTTGAGGGTCAATTCTTGGCCCAAGCTGAAATAGTTTTCTGGGCTTGCTTAGTGTGCGAAGTGACAGAAAAAAATTACTCCTGTTGGGAAGTGCTCTTGTGATCATGACATAAGGTCAAGATGACACAAAACTTTAATGTAGACTTGCCTGTCCCCTTCTTTGATGAAAATGTATTCAGATAGTGAAGTAAACACCATTTGTGCCGTTCAGCGCCATTTTTTCCTGTGACTTCAACCATTTTAACATCCTTGCAGTCAATTGGAATTCCATTACGGTGAAGGTCACAACCTCACTCCACAAGCTAACCAGTTGTTCAGACTAAATACTTCTCTCAAATAAAAATAAACAGTTCATTTTAAATACATCAAATTACACCCCCATCCCACAGTAAATGGAATTGAACTTTTGCCCCTATTGTCAGAAAGGGTCTACAGGGTCATTACTTTTTCTGCAGAAGTGTGGAGCTGTCAAATATATACAGTGCATGGACATTTGAATGTGAACAGAGGCCCCCACATTGGCAATTGTACAAGTACCCCAGCTTCTATTGACACCATCTTTAGGCCCAGAGCAATATCTTTTGAAAGCATCAAACAGAAAACAAGGCATTTAGGCTGGTGATAAATATTAATTTCTACCGGAGAGGCATTGATTTGAATTCAGTGTACACATCCACGCACAGTAGATAAGAAGGAACATTCATTGCAGGAGAACCCTGGAGGACAGCGCCATTAAAGTCTTATTGAATTGACTTACTGCTTTACCAGTTCAAACTCTGTCCCTGCTGTGTATCCCCTGGTAATAGGGTTGGAATGAGAGCTTTGGGTTTCTCATTTCAATTTAATATTGCCAGCAGCAAAAACCATGAGTCCCTGAAGTTTTCCCTCTTATGCCAGGGACCAGGTGCCCCATAATGGCAGTTTTAATGTGTTTTGGGGGAAAATAACTATAGTTAGAATGCATTAATTAAGACATTTTAACTTTCAGGACACTTAGCCCTTTATGCTAAAGTGAACACAATAAAAATACCTACCCAATATTTCACACAAATGTTAACTTATTTGTCAATTCATTACATTATAGGACTTGATAAACTCCATATATGGAATGATCATGTCATCCTTGGTTTGCTTGTCATTTTGTAGATCTAACAAGCAGTTTATCCTGAACTTTCTGAAAATTAACCCTTAAACTCTACTTATAGAGTAAATTTTCTCTTAAGAAAGGTTCAAAGTTAGGAAAAGCATTTTTTTCATATTGTAGGACAATATCACATCTATATTATGTATTTGCTGGTCACAGCGCTTCACTGAAGCTAGATCACACACAGAATATTCACACACAGAAATATTCAAAACCAACTTTATCCTACACACTTTACAAACATGAAATTGACATTCTGTTAGCACAGAGATCATGCAAAATAAGTGCAGTAACTTTAATTTGTTTTGTTTTCCTTGCACATATTTTGTTTTATTTCATTTTAACAGTTGGAAAAAAAGTAAAAAAAAAAAAAAAAACCAGGACGCCATGTTCCAATGGCCACAGCATAACATAAAATGGAAGTTGTTTCGATCTTGTACATCATTTGATACACACTTCCCTGTAATTCACCAAGACATATTTGGAATAATTGGAATCTCCACTAGAATTTACAATAGGCCCAAATTTCCACCAGCGTTAATACAGCAGCTACATTTGATGGACCCATACATGGGTCCGTAGGTTTTACCGGCTTAATATTCAAAACCCCAATGTTCCCCTAGCAGTAATGTCAGCGTTACGGAATTTTAATTGGCATGTGGTGAGCCCCTGACTCTTAAACGCTTTCAAGCTGTTTGTGGTTAAGATCGCTTGATTAATAATTTCACACTTTATTTCCTGAATAATCAAGATGAATACATAAGCCTGTAATTATTAAAGAGATTATTGAGAAATGACAGAGATCACTGATGAGTTACATTGAAAACGTACTTAATAGTGGTATTGTACAGAAGTAAAAAATAAAAATTATTAATTAACCCAGAGCTTTTCCTGAATTCCACCTCCCGTTCTAGGATTTTTCCAGCAGTGCAACCTAATTTAAGATTGTGCTAAATAAAAATGTTTTCAGTATTCAAAAGAAAGAATACCCAGATAGCAAAAATAGATGGAATCCACGTTGATTTCGACGGCATTTGCAGGGAGGTGTAGGTACACACTGGTTGCTACTCGAAGTGGTAATGATTAAGTTATTAAATTACCAACACTTCTTACGATGAAGCGTTGGTAATTGAATAATTTAGTAAATTGGTTATTAGTTCATCATGAAAGTTTTAGGAATGACATGCATTTAAAACCATTTAAAATGCATGCTATGCTTTGAACATTCAAGGTAGAAAAGTCACAAGGTCTTTATACTCAAGCTTCGGGGAAAGTTGTAGCAGGGCCATAATATGAGATTTTATGAATTGCACTTATCTGATTTATTAATTAGAAACAAAATTTTTACCTTATCTAAATACCATCTTCAGCAGCATTTACTACATTTTATTCTACTACCCCAATTCCGTAATAGTTGGGACAAAGGGTAAATTGTGAATAAAATCAAAATAGGAAACAGGTTGCACACCATTAAAAATACCATAACGCAGGCGTTAGCACTGTGGGCACATTGGGCTTTCGTAATTTAAGGTCCGTGCAAGAAGCGATACAAGAACAAATTTTCTCTTATTTTTGTTTGTATCCCCTATTTTTTTTTTTAATTCTTACCCATTTATTTTTGGAATGCACCAATGTTTTCTTATTTTTGCTCTTCTCTTAGGTAAGAGAAAATTTTACGAGTGGTCAAGACCACTCTTACTAAGATAAGGGAAAACAGAAAACTGTTATCTCTGTCAATAAATTCCTAGTCCAATGCGCGGAAACACAAATTTTAAAACATAAACATTACAAGACTAGAACGGGCACTCGGTAGAGCGCATACCTTCGCCGACGCCACTGAATCCCTCGCCACATAACTCTGAGGACCAATTTTTATTTTTTTAAATGATCGATGAATGACAAGAGTACAATATATTTTTTTTTACATCAATACGCCTTTAAGTTCGAAAGGTAATGACCCCCCTGACCTTTGACCCCCAACCGCTAAAAAGGGTATTGACCCCATTGTACCGTGTTTCAAATCACAGGATCGGGTATATAATTCTGCACATTTTGGCGTTGGTTATATGCCGATCGGATAAAAATTGACCGAGATATGGCCGAAAGTCGGTTTTGACCTTTTCGTGGCCTTGACCTTGACCTTTCACCCGATCACTCCCAAAATCTAATCGATTGATCCTCAGGTCATGCCAAATCAACCCACCAAATTTTATGAAATTCCGTTTGGTACTTTTTGAGTTATTCGATACACATACATACAAACAGACAGACAGACAGACAGACACACAAACAAATAAATACACGGGGATCAAAACATTACCTTCGTCAGCGGAGTCGCTGGCGAAGGTAATAAATACACGGGGATCAAAACATTACCTTCATCAGCGAAGTCGCTGGCGAAGGTAAAAATGCATCATATATAATCAAATTTCGATTGTTTCATGTTTTTGAGAAATTATAATGATTTCATTATTCAAGTCTAAGGCTAAAGAATTGCTGTTAGACTTTTGCCTATTGCTGTTGGATACTTTGGCCATCCAGGCTTTGCGCAGAGAACGCTTTTTTTAAAAAATATTTATTTATTTATTTTTAAAATTTGGCATCTCCAATCCCACCCGAATCTGGAATGCCCAATTGGGGAACTATGTACAAAGCTTGCTCGTATGCGACCCCTTGCTGCCAACTCAGGATAGTGAGACAGTTCACGGCTCTCCTCCGAAGCACGTGCCTGTCTGCCACTGATTCTTATACACTCATTGGTTGAATCTTCGCAAGTTCAGAACAAGGGCGAAGGATACCCGGACATGAACCAACCCGGAGTCTTCCTGACGAGCGCCCATCTGGCCAACAGGAGGCACTGGAGCAACGAACAAAGCTGATATATTATATACCCAAATCCGGCAGTCCCTTCCCAATTTGAAACCCTGTACCGCGATAGCCAATTGTGCGCTACTCTGAAAAAGCTGCCGACCCCTGCCGGTGGGTACTCGGGGCTCGAACTCGCGACGTGGTGATCACCTCTGCACTGCAGAGCAGTGCCATAAACGTGTGAGCCACCCGGCAGCGAGAACGCATTTTTAGAGATCGCGCAGATTTGTTTGCTGAGACAGTTGAATGGCAACTCGTACACCGAATGTGAAAGCAACTGTACTTGAGCCCAGAAGATTACTGTTGTTCTGTTCTCCTAACAAATGCAGTGGCGAAAAGATATCTCCACTCAAACTAAGGATCGACCGATACATCGGCCGGCCGATATATTAGGCCAATATTTGCATTTTTTACTTAAATCGGCATCGGCTAATTCGCGCGTGGGTTCGCCGATATATTTTTCCGCGACATGATTTACAGACAGGCATCTAGGGGCAGCTCTTTGTTGCCGGAGGACCCTGCAGCACATGCAGACGCATTATCCCTCCCCCACTGGAAGTGGTGAACGCGGTGGCTGCTTCAGAACAAGGTGTTTTAAAATTTCAATTAGCCTCTCACTGTTAAACTTAGTTGAAATATTGCCACCCACTTTGAAATAGGAAAAATGAATGCCATGTAATTGCCATGTAGTACACGTGCTTGCAAATATAGTTAAGTTTGTGGGTCAGAAAAACGGGAATGCTGCTGAATGCTTCGTCTTTAAAAGTGCTTACCATTGTATTTAGGGAGCTGTTGACGTAGTTGTAGGCTAATATGTACAGATATTACGAATTTAAGGATTAAGTAATGTCAATGTTGTCAATTCAGTTCCATGGTGTTTGTAGGAGTTTAATACAGTGAACACTGGGCTGAGGTTAAATGCGTTTCCTGTCGTGTGTATGTGCAGGGCGACCAAAATTAACACTGTGCGACCTTCGAATTAAAATAGTCACACCTGTGCGACCGCTTTTCCCCCCAATTAATCGTCTCTTTTTGGGTACATTTGGTAGTCAGAAGGCATGCCAGCCGCCGCTGCAGCTTAAATAAAGATGGGCGTATGTCTCGGAGCAGTGCATGAATCTACTGGACATACCGCAGCCGAGGGCACCCAGTGTGTTCCCTCGAGCTGACAGTAACCATTCTGACCAGTCAGAGGGGAGGTTGACGTCCTAAACCTCAGTACCGATCCTAGAATGGTTAATATTAGCCGTCAAACAATCCATTTCGCGGGAATGAGAGTTACTATTGTAGCTATGCACGAGATTTGGACGGAAATGAAACGAAGCAATGGAAGACTTCTTTTTTTTTTTTTTTGGTACCATTAAAAAAGTCGAGTCGGTATCAAAAGTTATTGAAAAGGAGAACCATGACGGTGATTTGGATGAAGCTGCGGCGAAATCAGTTCATTATTTTCCCTAAAAAATGCATTGACATTTTATTGAATGGCTGAGGTTATAAGAAGGTGAAGTGCACCGTGTTCATTGTAAAGATAATGGCCCGAATCTTGCTGGTAACAGTGCGTTATCTACTGAGTCCAAACACTTTAAACATGAAGGTCCTTCCAAACATGGAGAAAGCAGGAAACACAGAAAATACTGTGACAAATATGCGTAAACGAGTAGATCCGTATTTCTGTTAATAGTTGCAACTTAACAAAATATGCTGCCTCGCGGACCGGCATTTACGTAGCCCTAAAATCTCTGTGTTGGTTTCTTCGCTTATATCTTCAGTATCCTCTCTGCAAAAATCATTGAAATTTTTTGCAGCGCGTCTTTCGTCCAGTAAACGTTTATATATTTGCAAGTACATGCAACGTTTTCCTGAAAATGCAGAAATTAGAAGACAATAGCGTGTGCAGTGGCGTCTCTGGAAGTGATAATTGGTGGAGCCCAGACCATGCCTTTGCGTCAAGGATTGTTCCTGGCTAGTACGCCGTTATTTTCCGTTATTAACACGTTTTCCATTTTTGACAGTAATCCTCAGGCAATCGAAGTTACGGTTTCTCTCTCCGTGAGATCTGTTGACGATTAAATAATGGGATAAATTCAGTTCAGAAAAATTATTTTGGCCACTCAAAAATTGTTCAACGCTTTATGAATGACAAACTGCTCTCAAACGTCTGCGCTATACCTTTTCCACACATCTAGTGATTTAACTGGCGCTTCATGGTCGTTTTGTTTAAATAAAATAAAAGACCATATGAAACGTCTGTGTGCAATTCTGAATAACGCTGATTTAAATGCACGAAATTACATTTCCAGATTAATGATTCTCGCCGTACCGAAATGAACCGTACCGAACCGGCGTGTTCTCTGAGTGAATCTATTGCTCAGTCCCTCAAGAAGTTGCATGTCACCATTGCAACTATTAAAGCAAATTCAACCAATCCACGCAAATTTCTCGTGGACAAAAAAATAAATCGCCAAGACATTGCAACTTTCATTGCCACTTTTTGAAAAAGTTACCGCAAAAAAAAAAAAAAGCCAGAAAAATCCTGGAAGGATTGTTTTTCAATTATGCGAATGATTGTGTGCAAGTCAGGGTTAGTAATTAAGGGGTGCTCTGGGCCGCACCAATCTTTAGTCCTGGGCGTGTGGCATAGGCTATCTTAAAACAAACATATCCAACTCATTATTAAGTCTGCTCATGTTATAATAAGCCAACAAATAGCAAAGTAACCGCTGTGGACGGACTCATATTGCAATATTGAGGCGAAAAAAAGGACTTTACGACTTTACGTCAGATCTGCATTTAACCCTAACAAAATTGAAGATTTGATTTGGATCAGTGTGGAGGTCTTCTGGACATATTTGATGCCTCACATGCAGTGAGGAGATGGATAGAAGGGCAGAGAGCAAGGAGATCCAATTTTAAATCCTGGCCTCCAGATATGGCATAAAGCCAATGTAGTGGAAACCTTTGTTAATCAATAAACTCAAGACTCTCATACTGTTTAATAAGTGATGGTATTCGATCCGCGTCATCAACGTTCGATGCGGCCATATTGTTGACATCCCCACTAATATTCCTGACTAGACTATCGGGAGGCTTCTACCTCACATTCTTTAGCGATCGTATCAACCCTGGCTGGTTGGTTCAACATGGTTTGCTGTGTGGTTCACGGCTGTTCTACTGACGGCAAAAAAAAAAAAAAAAAAAAAAAAAAAACTGCGTGAGATTTCTTTGCAATACCCACTGTGAGGAGAAGAGAGGGGAGAGACAGAGAGGAGTTGAGCCAGCGGAAGAGAGACCTGTGGCTAGAATCAATAGGAGAGACTTCAGGCTGTACTCCTTACAGCAAAGTCGGTTCCGATCATTTTACCTCAGGTAACGTTGGAGTTAGATAAGTCACTTTCCCCAGTAAAGTATGTGCATGACATTTAATCACTTGTAGTTAATGGTTTTATTAGTCAGAGATCGTTTTGTCAGACAGTGAATGTTTCTTGATGTGATAAATGATGCAGGTGCTAGCTACCGGCGCCTGATCGTTTTGGTTGGAGGCGACATCAAGACAGCTGATATGACAGTTGATATAATTGACTTATGAGATTCATGGTGAGCTAAGTTACTGTTGAATGGAGTTAATGGCTGCATCCAAAAGTGCCGAAATGAAATCCTCGTTCTGTAGCTACACTGGCAAAACGTTGGTTTTGGCATCAGCATTGAGATTTTGTATTTTTGTCTTAAGACGCCAGAAAATGCCCGGTTAGCGCTCTCTTATTGTACAACAGAAATAGCCAGTTAAGACGCCATAAAATTCCGGGTTAAGACACAAAAATACAAAATATTTTTTGATGTAAATTGAGGGAGCAAAAGCACTATCGGCCACAAATATCGGCCCAAGAAAATCGGCAGTCCATAATCGGTCATCGGCTAAGGGTGATGGAAAAAAAAATCTGTATCGGCATCAGCCCTAAAAAATCCATATCGGTCGATCCCTAATTCAAACAAAGAAATTCAATGCTTGCTTGAAATGTATCGGCGGACGAAAACATACAATCACAACTGGATACTACACCCAAAAACTGGGAGATGTATGGAATAATTTGAGAGTAGTTACATTTGCATGGCTATCACAGAATAAAAGATCAGTGCCGTGACAAACTAAAGAAAATGCGGCTGCGATATTTCAAAGTGCGGGACACAGTGCGAATGTCTGGCAGCTCAAGTTAGGAGATCGGTTTTCGTGGTAAAAGGCAGTGGACAGCATAATCAGCCAAAATCGCAGGGACAAAGGAATTCCGTATGCAACATCCACCTACAGCGCCCTCCCTTATTATTGGCACCCCTGGTTAAGATGTGTTCTTTAGCTTCTAATAAATTCAGTTTTTTTCTTAATAATATAGGACCACAATGACAATAGAGGAAAATCCAACCTTTATTTCAAGTGCATTTATTGAGGCGGGAAAAAATCCCACATTTAGAAATAATTCTTTTACATCAAATCATGTGTACCACAATTATGAGCACCCCTGATGTTAATATTCTGTACAACCCCCTTTTGCCAACAAAACAGCACCTAATCTTCTCCTATAGTGTTTCACATGATGATAGAATACAGAAAGAAGGATCTTCGACCATTACTCTTTGCACAATCTCTCTAAATCATCCAGTGACCTGGGTCCTCTCCTCTGCACTCTTCTCATCAGCTCACTCCACAGGTTTTCAATGGGGTTGAGGTCTGGGGACTGAGATGGCCATGGGAGGAGCTTGATTCTGTGTCTGGTGAACCATTTCTGTGTAGATTTGGCCACATATCTGGGGTCATAATTTTGCTGAAAGACCCAGTGATGACCCAGCTTCAGCTTTCGGGCAGAGACCACCAGGTTTTTATTTAAAATGTCCTGGTATTTCAAAGCGTTAATGATGCCATGCACCCTAACTAGGTTCCCAGGGCCTCTGGAAGAGACGCAGGCCCACAGCATCACCGATCCTCCCCCATACTTCACAGTGGGCATGAGGTGCTTTTCTGCATACTCATCTTTTGTGTTCCGCCAGACCCACTTAGAGCTTTTTGGCAACAAACACTCTATCTTGGTCTCATCTGACCAATGCGCGCGGTCCCAATTGAAGTCCCAGTACCGCTGAGCGAACTCCAGATGTCTGCGTTTATGATTGTGAGTGTGAGAGATTTTTTCCGTGTATGCCTCCCAACAGCTTGTTGGCATGTAGATAGCGCCTGATGGTTGTTTTGGAGACTTTGTGACCCCAAGATGCTACCATTTGTTGCAATTCTTTAACAATGAGCTTTGGAGAACTTTTTATTTCTCTTACCATCCACCTCACTGTGCGTGGTGGCAAAATAACCTCGCGTCCTCGTCCAGGCTGGTTTACCACTGTTCCAGTTGTTTAAACTTCTGACTGATTCCTCTGACAGTAGATGTGGGCAGGTGCAGGCGAGTGGCTATTTTCTTGTAGCCATTGCCTGACTTGTGAAGGTGGACACACATCTGCCTTACTTGAATAGTGTGTTCCTTTGTCTTTCCCATGTTGAAGAGTGGATAAGAGAAATGGCCTCTGTGTCACCTCATATTTATATCCGAGGAAAACAGGAAGTGATGAATAACTAATTAAGCGTTCCTAGATATTCTGATCAACTTTGTAAACTACTGTAGAAATGACAGAAATACTTCAATTACATCTATTTCTGTTATTTTTTTCTCTTAGTAAAAAAATAATATGAGAGAAATTTAAGAGAATGTTGCTGCATGAGGCCCATTGTTCACAAATCAACAGTAAGAGAGGAACTGGGTAAAAATGGTCCCCATTGGTTGGCTACAAGGTAAAACCACTGCTGACCAAAAAGAACGTAAATGTGACCACTGATAGCAAAATGAGTCTTAATTGCTAAAAATTCACAATTGACTTCTCTACACCATTGTATAGATGACACTGGAAGCTTTGCAAAGGAGTTTTGACCATTCACCTATCAGGATGAGGGTGTCACAGCCTCTAGCAAAGCAGCAAGACTAATTTTTTTCCACTGTTCAATGGGTGCTATTGGGTGCTTGTGATGCGTAATATTATAATGAATACAATATACGGAAAGCAGGGGTTTTGCATGTTATTTTGATATGTAGATAATGGGGATTCCTCTGCAAAAACATGGATGAATTTATTGATGATATTGGTTAATTTACGGTAATTAAGGTAATTTTTCATTCATGAAGTGAACTTACTGCTTACAAATTGTCCATTTTCTACCCTTTATTGACATTTTTGGAATTACTATAAAGTGGCTGAAAATGGACAAATCTTTTTTTTATTTATTTATGCCCTTGGGTACATATTTAGCATTTACTGAAAATGGATTACAACTACTGTCTGCTGTTCAAATTGGAATTTGAACAGCAGACAGCAATGTGAACAGCAATGAACAGCAATATCGACTCCGCCACAATAGCCAAATCTGAGCTATACTGAATCACCAGAGCGCATTCCTTGGTCATCAACAAGCCTAGCTAGAATTGGTCTGCAAGACTCTAGAGACCAGTAACCAGTTTGCAGTAAACATGAGCACCCAGATGACCCAGCGCCAGAATTTGCAACCTAGGCCAAAAAACCTTATCCACTGTACTGAACCATAGAGAGCAGCCAGGGAGCCATGCTTACCTCCACTGGAGCCCTATGCTGGTAATCCAATCATCTGTATTGTCTTACTGTCCCAGTTTTCCTTCATTTTCAAGCTCCAACCGCCGACCTGTCCCTTGGATTAAGCCAAAAGCTTGTATTCAGAAAGGACACTCACACTAATTGAGTGTGAGTGAACGCTAAAACTTAGTGTCAGGTTATATTAAATGAGTAAGAGGTTGCCCTAACACTAATTTGCTTTCAGAGGCCTCGCTCGCACTGAAATTAGTGTCCCTTTCCAAGTGAAGGTTGAGTGCAGGGAACTCCTCCCCCGAGCCGCGCTAACTCGCACCAGTATTTCATTGTCATGGCTTTCAGGTGGTTACAAACATTAGAAACACTGGATCATTTACATCCATGTGCTTGACGCAATCACAGCTATGCGAATTTTAACCATAATGCCGGTAACTTGCTGACTGACAACCTGGTTTCAGTGTTTACAAACTGCACTGTGGTGAACTCAAGGTTAGCATTTATGTACCCACCAGTGGCTACTGGTGAACTGGCAATAAGGGAAGCTCAAAACCATCCCTTCAACAAAATGATTGAACATGACCCGTTTTCAATCATTTAATAAAATTTAATTTTCTTGAACTCCAAAAATCCTAAGGACCATCATGCGTCGCCAGTTCTACTTGTTAACCCTTAAATGCCCCCTGTGAAAAAAGAATGGATTCTCATGACTTACAGCTACATGAGCCTCGCAGACCAATCCACACACGGCCCTCGAGCCAGCTGAGAGCGGAATTTCCAACCCATGAGTAAAGAAAAGCACAAGAAATCCGAATCCGTGAGAGTTGACAGGTATGCGTCATTAATGAAAACTGGCCACACCTGGTAATGTTGAGAGTTTTTACAATGGTAATTTAAATGAACTGAAAACAGGTCATGTCCAATCATAATTTTTAAGGGATAGTTTTGAGCTTCCCCTATTGCCAGTTCACCAGTAGCCACTGGTAGGTACACAAATGCTAACCTTGAGTTCACCACAGTGCAGTTCGTAAACACTGAAACCCGGTGGTCAATTAGTAAGTTATCGTTATCATCATTATAGTTAAAATTTGCGTAGTTGCGACTGCATCGTGCTCGTGGCTGTAAATGATCCAGAGTTTCCAATGTTTGTAACCACCTGAAAGCCATGACAACTAAATACCGGCGCAAGTTAGTGCGGCTCAAGGGTGGTGTTCCCTGCACTCAACCTTCACTCAGAAAGGGACGCTATTTTCAGTGTGAGTGAGGTATCTGAAAGCAAATGAGTGTTGGGGCAACCTCTGACTCATTTAGTATAACCTGACACTTACAAAGTTTTAGTATGCGCTCACACTTAATTAGTGTGAGTGTCGTTTCTGAATATGGGCCGAAGAGTCCGGGGGCGAAAAGTCCATCGGGACAAAGAGTCCAGCGACGAAAAGTCCATGGGCATGAAAAATTTGGGGACAAAGAGTCTGGAAACATCCCTATTCTCCTTCACCAAAGAGAAGGAGCACAGTCACAAGGTGGTCCAGGAGATGCTCAAGATCTGCCAAGGAAGTAACACCATCATTGATTCCGGCATCAACTTTCACTACTATGAGTTTGAAGCTCACAGCTGAGTATAATGTCTTTCTGTATGGTCTTGCTGTAGATATTAAACATAAGCTCTTAACGCATGAGCTACCAAACAAATTCAACACCCCGGTTTAAATCATCATTCTACCTGACCATCAGCTATCCAACCACCACAAGAACCTATGCAAGTCACTGCACAAACCTGACCCCAGCAGCGCAGCAGCACAGGCTTTGAACACAGTCCTGCTTATACTGTTGGAACCTTGGACGCTTCACCAATTTTGTCTCTTTAAAAGCCAATCTCCACTGAAACCAATCCTCTAATATTGATCCAGGCTTTGTTACTGACCTGCCCACATCAAAAGGGAACATCACCATTCTCACCATTGTGGAACAGTTCTCCACAGCTATTCATTGTTTGACTCTGCCCAAACTCCCATCCACTTATCACATCCTGGAACAATTTATCCAGCTTGTATTTGAGCTCCATGGCTTACCCACTGATGTGGTGTCAGCTTGTGGATCACAGTTTATCTCATATTTCTGTAAATTGCTAAGGGCATCAATCCATCATTTCTCAGGTTTGGACCTGCAATCCAATGGGCTGACTTTGTGGGCCAACCAGCAGCTGGAGTCCTTTGCTACCTCACATCTCCCTATCCAAGCTCCTGGAGAAACTTGCTTGAGTTAAGTATGCAATCAACTGCCATCTGCCTCCACCGTTGTTGAGCCGATGGGGGAACCAAAAGCTCTGTTTCTTGGCCCAAGAGGAAGAGAGGTGAGAGTACCATCTGTAGAGGCACAGGCACTGCCAGAAGACTCACAGATGCACCCATTTGGCCCTGCTGTGTGCCTCAAATCATACTGAGCGAGTTGCGGACCACCATTGCTCTCTAGCACCCCGCAACGTCCAAGGGCAGTGTGTATGCCTCTTTACCCAGGATCTTACCTTGGCAATGGACTCCTGCAAATTGTCATTCTGATTCATCGGTTTGTTTCCTATCACTATGGTTGTCAGGTTCCCAGCATCCGCCAATACATCCACCCCTATTTGCACGCCTCCCAGACCACGCCATTCCACCGCAGGCCTCAGGCCCCACAATCACCTGATCAAGACTTCATAAACCTTCAAAGTGCAATGCTGCAATAGAGGGTTTCAGCACCGGGTGGATTGGTGGGGGTACAGGTCAAAGGAGCACTGCTATGTCCCTGCCTGGGACATTTTGGAACCACAAAACTCACTCTGGTGTCCACGTCTGCATTGTTTTCTCCCTCTCATAAAAGTAACTTTTTCAGGGTTACATATGATACCAGTTTTTTTCAATGCGCTCGTGTACTTCAAATGTGGTAATTTGAGAAGATATGAATAAACATGCAGTTAGACAAGGGTTTATATATTTTTTCTGGAGCCCCAACCAATTTCTTTCAATCACCATGAAAAAGTTCATACTGTCCAATATTGGATACCAATTTCTTTCAATTACCATGAAAAAGTTCATACTGTATAATATTGGATAAAACACTTGTCAATCAACAGATAATTACTGGAAAAGTTCAATGGGGGCACGAACTATAGCTGTGCTTTAAGTAGATAAAGCTCAGTTAGCAATAGTGATGTAGTCAAGACCGCCTTAGCCAAGACCAAGACACTACCAAGGCCAAAACCAAGACCAAGACAGACCATTTCCAGATCAAGACCAGAGCAGGACGAGACCAAGACCGAGACCAAGACCAAAAAAAATTGTTTCACTTCACTGTAAATATGAGCAGTGTTTGGGTGAAATAATTGCGTGTAGCAACTGCAAAACAGCTATAATTGCCATTTCAGAGGATTGAGCCTTTATAAGCATTTACAATTTTCCTGTTAGGGATTGGTATGGTTACACAGTCCAAAATCCATTGTCACCAATCCGGAGACATTAAACATTTAAGATTTCCATCCAAAATGAATAGCAGCGGCAGGAGATGAATTCTCATTTTGCCTGCACAAACAAACGGGAAACAAATGTTGTGGGTTTCATTCAGTTTTTTGTCATATGGGGCGCTAAGTTCACGAAGCTGGAAAACAGATAGCCTATGAGGAAAGTTCCCTTGCATGAATTTTGGGATCTTCTGAAACCAGTGAATTACCAGCTAATTTTACTCGGCAAGATTGATATCGGAGGTAATGATGACAAACTGGAGAAATAGGGGGCAACCACCAACTGTTGAAAACCTGCCGTTTTTATCCATTTTCATCTGAATGATGGTATCAGATAAAGCCACTGAAGACACAAAAGTTCAGAACACTCAACATGACACCAGGACATTTATAAGCTCCTCAGTAGTTACCCTGCATACATAGCTATCCGCAAAACTTCAAAACCATTCATTTGTAAAACAGCACAAGCTCCCCAATACTATGACTGAGTTGCAATATTCTTCATCCAATGAATTCGCAAGGAAATTTACTTAATAAAGTGCTAGTGATAACTGACCTTACCTATGACTGTTAACTCAGCTAGAGCTAGCGAGATTAACTGCAGTTTACCAGGGTTTGTCAGCAGATGCTTGCAAACAGCTTAAATTTCAAGTCCTGAACAGATTATACCGTGCATGCATGTACAACATTTTTACAATAATATATTAAGTATGTACAAGTTGTGTTTGGTCTTGAGACGTTTGGGAGTTTTGTTTTCCTCACAGAATTTAAGAGCAGAGCCAGTCTAAGCTTACTTCTCAGCGTGTTTCCTCTTCAAGTGCCTAGTGAATGTTGACGTTGTACTGGCCAGGGTTGGGTTCAATTACTTTTTTCAATTACAATTACTTTTCAATAAAAATTTCAATTAAAGTTAAATTACAATTATGACAGTTACTGTATTACTGTGATTTTAACTGAAAAAATTAATTGAACCAAACCCTGGTACCGGCAGTCTCGGTCAGGGCGATTTGACAAAATCTGAACGCAGCAGAAACTTTTTTTTTCTTTTTTATTTTGCATATAGTTTCGCTATTTATTTCTGGATGATTTTTTGAGGGCAATCAGCGAACGCAAGGTTACAATGAAGAATGCACATCTACTTTCTGCATTGTTTAAATCCACTTCACCCCAACCTTGAGCTTCGCTGATTTACGCTAGAAAGGTCGCTGGATGTGACGGGGGATGTTCGTGAAGAGCCATAACTTATTTTCCACGCTTGCCTGATGCACAGGACTCGAGCCAACTCCATTGTACACACTGCAGTAGAAGCATCTGTCTAGTTGCATCGTTGCTTGTGTTATGGCCCCAATTTGTTATTACATTTATAACACAACAGCAACAGCAAGGGATAACAAACACAGTTTTAACAACTAAAACACATTTAATTTTTAACAAAGACAAAGACTAATAACAACCTACAACTAAAGACCAAGATTGCTAAATAAGAAAAAACAGAAATAACTACAGTCCCTTTTTGGTGGGGTGGCTTGGTGATGTCCTGGATGAAGAAAATGCCCAAACACAGGCAAAGAAATCCACAAAAGAAACGTCACAGGCAGTGGCGTAGCGTAGAGGCGCTGGGCCCCGGTGCGAGAATGGCGCTAGCCCCCCCCCCCCCCCGAAATACATGTAAATCGTAACAGAGCTTTAGTTTTTTGAGGATTTGTACTTAACCTGAGTTATTTTTTAAACCTGGACTTTTACTCTACAACATTTAAAACTTAAAAATTATCATTTTACTTCGTTACTTTGACACTAGCCACTTCGTTACAAATTAAAATATGAACGCAATTCATCGTTTAAGGTTTATCTGGATTTGGCGTCTTCGAGAAGAACAACGGTGCTCGGCAGCAGGGTATGTTAGTGCGGGGACAGGGAGCTGCAAATTTATGCACGTAGTTACAACATTCTATCACTAGATGAGCCACCCGCATCAGTTATTGGATATTCACAGAAACAATCGTCCTCTGTAGCCAACCACTTCAGCTACAGTGAGCCAGTAGGTATCCAAATCAGTAATTAAGAAAAATCAGTTTTCTGAAAAACGTAGACACCCATAATTATTAGGGCTATTAGAACCATGGACAATGAATATTTGCACTGCATCTCTACATCACACAACACGTTAGGCTATTTGAATCATGAACAACAGTGACGATACATTGCCAATCAAAATGCAAAAAAGATCCATACGGCTGAACAGTCAACCATATTTCCCTAACAGCACAACAGTGGCCAAATCAAAAAGTAAACAGATAGATAGACACACATCCTGGCACAGCAGCCATTTAACCACAACCGGCAAGCTGATCACTTGCAGTAGCCTAATAAAAAACTGCACTCACCCATTCAGAAGTTAACTGTGAGTGCCTTCTGCTCTGCAAAGCCGTTGAGCAAGAGGGCAATGAGGTGGTAGCATTAGCCTCCAAGTCTGACTGCTGCGTGTCGCCGCTATCATTCACAGCGCTAGCAGGAGCTGGATCTGGACCAGGTGACTGATTGAAAAATGTATTCAATTTCGCCAATTTGGAGTACCGTACATCGAGCTCTTTTTTTCTTTTCTGTTTTGAGCACCGCTTTTGTGCTGCTCAACATGGTGCTCAAGACTTTTCACCTCTGATACTAAGCCTGGGTTAGCTCAGCTGATCTCTCAAAAAAGAACACTTCACGAGCAAGCGCGTAGCCTACGAAGCTACGATCAGAAAGGATTAAGTAAATGTCACCTAATTGGACAAACATATTTCCCAGCAGGCCATGTTCTTTTGAAAATGTTGAGAATAAAACAATCAAATATATGATTAGTACTTGTGATTATAACGGACAAAGTATCATTACTGAAATACAAAAGACATATATCAAAGAAAAGAGGAAAAATGGCCAGTATACGTGTGGGGGAGAGGGGGTTGTTACCATGACTGTGTTGTATGAAACAGTGGAGCAGTATATTAAGTCATCAATTACTAAGTGCAACAAAATGTGCTCAGGTAACACAAAATTTCCGGGTAAAATATGTAACCACATAATTTTTCTAGATGTGTTGTGACAAGAAGAATTGTGGCGCAGCTAATCTCCGTGGGCCCTTTGTGCTCGTCGGGGCCCCGGTTCAGCGCACCGGCGGCACCGGCAATACCTACGCCCCTGGTCACAGGTCTTGAACAGAATGGCAGGTCTGGTCATCTTCTTGCAATTTCTCCTACTACTTTACTGTCTCAATTCTTTTCCTTATATACTCTTTTGCAGACCCCACCCACATTTAGACCTCTTTTTTTTTAAATTTTCTGAGACTTGCCCCAGACATGTCCAGGACATGTCTAAACATGACTCCAGTCTAAGCTTAACAAAAAAAAAGGTAAATACTGCCATCTAGTGGCCTATATTCACATTACACCTCCATTCCAAAAGGGAAAAATTTTGACTCATAAAGGCAAAATTTTTCTTTTCAATACAAAATGGTTAAGTGAACACTTGTCTATATATACATATCATACAATATTCAAATAAACACAGGATATACTGTATAGTACATATTCAAACACGAGATAAGCAATCAGCAATTACATTGTCTGTACCCTTCACATGCTTAATTTCCAAGTCAAACTCCTGTAAAATCAAACTCCAATTCAACAATCTCCGATTCTTGTTTTTCATCTTACTCAAAAACATTAACGGATTGTGGTCAGTGTACACAATCATTGGCTTTTGTCCTGTACAAACATAAACCTCAAAGTGTTGTAAAGAAAGGACCAGAGCCAACAGTTCCTTCTCTATTGTGGAATAGTTCCTTTGGTGGCGATTGAACTTCCTGGAGAAGTATGCCACGGGATGCTCAATGTCATCAGAGTCACTTCTCTGTAGGAGCACAGATCCACAAGCTTGGTCGCTAGCATCGACCGCGATGGAGAACGGTTTGTTGAAGTCAGGAGATTTGAGCACGGGGAAGTGACACAGCAGAGACTTCAGGCGATCGAAGGCTCTCTGGCATGCATCATCCCAGGTGAACTTTACGCCTTTCTTCAGTTGGTTAGTTAGACTGAGAGCAATCTCAGCAAAGTTCTTGCAGAACTTGCGGTAGTACCCGATCATTCCAAGGAAGCGGCGCAAAGCTTTTTTGTTGTCAGGAACTGGAAAGTCCATGATGGCTTGGACTTTAGCATTTATGGGTGCCACCTTACCCTGGCCTATGACGTAGCCAAGATAGGTGACAGTAGCACAACCAAAGTCACTCTTGCTCAGGTTAACAGTCAGGTTAGCCTGGGTCAGGCGCTGGAACAACGTCTCTACATCTTTTAGATGTTCTTCCCAGGAGTCACTCCATGTGATCAGGTCATCGATGTACGCACCCGTGTGTGGCAATCCGGCGATTGTAGACTGTATCATCCTTTGGAACGTGGCTGGGGCATTTTTCATGCCAAAGGGTAGGACTTCATACTGGTACAATCCAGATGGTGTGGCAAAAGCAGAGATGCTCTTGGCCCTCTCAGTTAAAGGCACACACCAATAACCCTTCAATAAATCAATCTTGGTCAGAAACTTTGCTTGCCCTACACTATCAATACAATCATCAATCCTAGGTATTGGAAACACATCAGTTCTAGTTACAGCATTGACTTTGCGATAATCTGTACAGAATCTAGTACTTCCATCAGGTTTTGGAACTAGCACACAGGGTGAACTCCAATCGGAGTTGGAGGGTCTGATAATATCATGTTTTAACATGTACTCAACCTCTTTCTCAGCAATCTTTCTCTTTTCAGGATTCATCCGGTATGGATGCTGTTTTATTGGTTTGGCATCACCAACATCTACATCATGAAGGCTATAGTAACTCTCTTTGGAACATCAGGAAACAAATCCTCATATTTCTTGAACAACCTTTCAAACTGATCTCTCTGTGAGGGTTCTAAGTGCTGGAGTTTTACATCAAGATTTTGCAACACTTCAGTGTTTGACAATTTACATGAAAGAACTTCAGCTTTAATTCTTGGTTCATCATCTTGAAACTCCCCCTCATCTTCACACGTTTCGACCATTGGAGAATCTGAAGTGACAGCTGCAACCCTAGCATTTCTGTCATGATAAGGCTTTAGCATGTTAATATGACACAATTGTTTTGGTTTTCTCCTATCTGGAGTCTTCACAATGTAATTGAGATCATTGAGTTTTGTCAGAATTTCATAAGGACCATGAAATCTAGCCTGCAATGGATTGGACTGCAAGGGAAACAACACAAGGACCTTGTCTCCTGGTTTAAACTCACGGCTTCTAGCCTTATGATCATACCAAGTTTTCATTTTTCCCTGACTTGATTTCAAGTTCTCTTTGGCAAGGTCACAAGCTGCACGCAATCTTTCCTTGAACTTGCTAACATAGTCTAACAGACTGATTTGCGGCTCTTCCTCTTGCCATTGTTCACTCAATAATAGCAAAGGTCCTCTCACTTCATGACCAAACACTAGCTCAAATGGACTGAATCAGGTAGACTCCTGCACTGCTACTCTAGCTGCAAACAACAGCAAATGAACCCCTTCATCCCAGTCTTTCTCATGGTCATAACAATAAGTCCTCATCATTGTCTTGAGAGTGGAATGAAACCGCTCTAAGGCACCCTGACTTTCTGGATGATAGGCACTAGAAAGAATCTGTTTTGCACCTAGTTCATACACAACCTGCTGAAACAATCCTGAAGTGAAATTGCTACCTTGGTCTGACTGAATTTCCCTGGGAAGACCAAACAACGTGAAGAACTTTATCAAAGCCTTCGGGATTGCAGTTGCCTTGATGTTACGTAGAGGTATGGCTTCGGGGAATCTGGTAGATGCACACATGATTGTCAACAAGTACTGATTTCCAGATCTAGTCTTGGGTAATGGACCAACGCAATCAACAATGACCCTAGAGAATGGCTCCCCAAATGCTGGGATAGGCTGCAATGGAGCTACAGGTGGGTCTAACTGGTGTTTTCCAACTACCTGACAAGTGTGACAGGTTTTGCAAAAGTTGGAAACGTCTTTCCGAAGCCCAGGCCAAAAGAAGTGTTTCATGATCTTATCAACAGTCTTGTTAACACCAAGATGACCTCCTAAAGGTAAACTATGAGCCATTGTTAAGATCTCATTCCTATAGACCTTCGGAACAACAATTTGCCTGACCACTGCCCAATCTGCATTGGCAGGGATATCAGGAGGGCGCCACTTCCGCATCAACACACCATCCTTGAGATAATACCCAACTGGAACTGCATCTATTTCTTTTTCAGGAAGGCAGGGTTCTCACGGATCCTTAAAAAGTCTTAAAAGGCATTAAATTCACAAATCAAAAAACAAGGCCTTAATTGGCATTAAAATGTCTTAAATAAATCTTTCAAAAGTCTTAAAAATGTGAACTCGTGATGAATTAGTGAACACACTGAGAAAGCGCCACAAAGAAAAAATGGCAGAATTGGCAGAGGTGGAGGAGGAACTGAAAAAAGCAGTGCCATATCAGTGAACGATATCGGCTTTAAAATTAAATATCGGACATCGGCCATTCTGCTGATATCTGCCGATATACATACCCAAAACCAGTGAAGTTGGCACGTTGTGTAAATTGTAGATAAAATCAGAATACAATGATTTGCAAATCCTTTTCAACTTATATTCAATTGAATACACTGCAAAGACAAGATGTTTAATGTTCAAACTTAGAAACTTTTTTTGTTGTTGAAAATAATCATTAACTTAGAATTTAAAGGCAGCAACACATTGCAAAAAAGTTGGCACAGGGGCCTTTTTATCACTGTGTTACATCGCCTTTCTTTTTAACGACACTCAGTAAATGTTTGGGAACTGAGGAGACCAATTTTGAAGTTTTTCAGGTGAAACTCTTTCCCATTCTTGCTTGATGTACAGCTTAAGTTGTTCAACAGTCCGGGGTCTCTGTTGTTGTATATAATGCACCACACATTTTCAATAGGAGACAGGTCTGGACTACAGGCAGGCCAGTCTAGTACCCAGACTCTTTTACTACGGAGCCATGCTGTTATAACACGTGCAGAATGTGGCTTGGCATTGTCTTGCTGGAATAAGCAAGGGCGTCCATGAAAAAGACGTTGCTTGGATGGCAACATATGTTGCTCCAAAACCTGAATGCACCTTTCAGCATTAATGGTGCCTTCACATATATGTAAGTTGCCCATGCCTTGGGCACTAATACACCCCCATACCATCACAGATGCTGGCTTTTGAACTTTGCGCCTATAACAGTCCGGATGGTTCTTTTCCCCTTCGCTCCGGAGGACACGACCTCCACAGTTTCCAAAAACAATTTGAAATGTGGACTCGTCAGACCACAGAACACTTTTCCACTTTGCATCAGTCCATCTTAGATGAGCTTGGGCCCAGCAAAGCCGGTGGCGTTTCTGGGTGCTGTTGAAAAATGGCTTTCACTTGGCATTATAGAGTTTTAGCTTGCACTTGCAGATGTAGCAACGAACTGTAGTTACTGACAGTGGTTTTCTGAAGTGTTCCTGAGCCCGTGTGGCGATGTACTTTTCACACTGATGTTGGTTTTTGATGCAGTACCGCCTGAGGGGTCGAAGGTCACGGGCATTGCTGTACAGTTGTACAATGCACTTCATACATGTTCCTTGTGAATAGAGGTAAAATTGGTTGTGGGTGTTGTCATAAGTCTGTTTTAAGTAGGACAGGCTGCAAGTATCTTATTTTTGTTTTGTTTAAAAACAATTGTAATGAATAAATATGACATGTTTTAAATAACGTAAATTGAGGTATTTTTCTTATTTTGCACAAGGAGTGATTACTGATGTTACATCATTTTCAGCTTTGTCTTATGTCTGCATTTGCCAGCAGGCCGACATGATGAAGAGTCTGCAGAATAATTCTGTCTGTTAATTCCCCTGCAGAAACTAGATGATCACTGCAATTAGTGGAAAAAATATCGGTATCCGTATCGGATATCGGCCAGATGAGTTGTAAAATATTGGCATATCAGATATCGGCCAAAAATCTAATATCGTCCATCCCTAGTATTAATGTTTTTCAAAAAAACGTTTTCATTTGATCAAAAGGTCATATTTCATGTTCAAATAAACATTTGGGCAAAATTGTCCCGAATCCTATGATGAGGTGTTATTTTTCCATTTGTGTTTATTATGAAGTTGGTCTTAAATTTAATATCAAATGGCATTAAAAAAGTCTTAAAAAGTCTTGAATTTAACTTGCCCTAAGCTGTGGGAACCCTGGGAAGGGCTCTCCTCTTTAGTACACCAATTTCAGGATCATTAGTTTGCTCCTCAATCAACCGCTTTCTGGACAGAGACAAGTCTCCAGACACATCAGAATCACCAGACCCATCCGGCTGGCTGAATAGAGAACTGATAAAAGTATCTGATAAGTCCTCAAACGGAGAAACCATAGTAGGCCAATCAGAGTCATGAGGCGAACCACCTGAGTCCTGACTATTCAATGTACTGGACGGCACCACAACATCATCTTCTTTAGCCTTCTTGGCCATAGCACGAGTCACTGCGCAAGAAGGATACAGAGATGGGTCCTCATCCCCATTTTCAGTGCTCGGCTGTGAAGTAAGATGTACAGGGGGAACTACTTTGCCCCCAGCCAGGTCATTGCCTAGCAACAGAGAAACACCCTTTATAGGTAGACTTGACATAAGTCCCACCTTTACCTGTCCTGTAACTAAATCTGACTTCAAGAATACAGAGCGCAGGGGTACAGATACAGTCCTCCCTTCAATACCTTGTACAAGTATGAAATCCCCTGAAGCGGTCTCATCACGTAACTCCAAGGAGTCCATCAACAAAAGTGACTGAGAAGCTCCGGTATCCCTTAGGATATATATGGGGACAGGAGTAGTATGCTCATTCAGAGCCACAAATCCCTCTGACACAAATGGAAGAAATTCCTCCCTCACAAAGTCAGCTGTATTAGGCTTTTTAGCCCCACAAGAAGCAGGCAATTTAGCAGATTGGTTATCTACTACAGGGGTTTCTAACCTTGTTTTCACAAAGGCATTTGGTTTGGTATCCTTTTCTTTTTCTTTCTTACCTTTAAGGAACCAACAGTTAGTTGTAACATGACCAGATTTCTTGCAATAACTGCAAACTAGACCACTTTTGTCACTGTCAGCTTTCACACTTTGATCAGACCTGTTACTGGATTTCTGAGCACCATCACCAGATTTGTCTTTGTCTTTGGGTGAGGAATCTTGGGTATCACCGTAACCCTTTTTCTGAAATTGGGACCATTTATTGTTACTGCTAGACTGAAATTTGGACTTATGAGTGAGAACATATTCATCTGCAAATTTGGCAGCTGATTGCAAGTTCAGTGCTTGCTTCTCATTCAGGTAGGTCTTAACATCATCCTTAACACAGTTCTTGAATTCTTCAACTAACACCATCTCTTTTAGTGAGTTGAAATCATCCTTGACCTCCATAGAAGTACACCAGCGCTCAAAGCAAACCTGCTTCTCATTAGCAAATTCAACATAAGTCTGATTTTCAGATTTCTTCAGACCTCTGAATTTCTGTCGGTAAGCCTCTGGAACCAACTCATAAGCTCTCAAAATAACCTTTTTGACAACCTCATAATCAGAGGAATCATCTGCAGACAAAGCCGAATAGGCTTGTTGAGCTTTACCCTTGAGGACAGTTTGCAACATCAGAGGCCAGTGTTCCTTTGGCCACTGGCAACTCTTTGCTACCTTTTCAAAACACTGGAAATAGTTGTCAACATCCTTTTCTGAAAATGGAGGCACCAGTTTTACCTCCTGACTGGCACAAAATTTATTTTTAGTTTCAATTTTAATTTTAGTTGCTCCATTTGGAGTCTTTCTTCTCTATCGAATTTCTCTAATTCAAAATCTCTCTGTCTCTGTCTCTCTCTTTCTGCTCTTTCCTCTTTCTCTCTCTCAAATTCTCTTTGTTTTTCTTCTCTTGCTAATTTTTCTAACTCAAACTGCCTTTGTTCTTCTTTTTCTTCCCTCTCAAATTCTCTTTGTTTTTCTTTTTCCTCCCTTTCTTTTTCTCTTTCCTCCCTTTCAATCTCTAGCATTTTTAATTTAAGTTCCATTTCTATATTTGGATTTTCCACTGGAAACTGTTCCAGATCTCCTGGTGCAAACACATTTTCATCAATGTAATATTCAACTATCTCTCTAGCCAGTCTTGCTTTTTGCATGGCTGGTTTTACCTCTGTCAGCTCCAACTGTCTGCAAATTTCTAGCAGTTCTGTCTTTTTAAAAGACTTCAAAACCCCTACGGTTGGTGATGCCAAGAAATCATCCATTGCTGTTGTCAATATATATCTAGGAAAATTCACAAAAACAATTTCACAATTTGGAATGTTAGATTTTCAATAAATTACTCACACAATGGTCTATCCCGGACCTTGAGCCCCCAATTTGGTATGGCCCCAATTTGTTATTACATTTATAACACAACAGCAACAGCAAGGGATAACAAACACAGTTTTAACAACTAAAACACATTTAATTTTTAACAAAGACAAAGACTAATAACAACCTACAACTAAAGACCAAGATTGCTAAATAAGAAAAAACAGAAATAACTACAGTCCCTTTTTGGTGGGGTGGCTTGGTGATGTCCTGGATGAAGAAAATGCCCAAACACAGGCAAAGAAATCCACAAAAGAAACGTCACAGGTCCTGAACAGAATGGCAGGTCTGGTCATCTTCTTGCAATTTCTCCTACTACTTTACTGTCTCAATTCTTTTCCTTATATACTCTTTTGCAGACCCCACCCACATTTAGACCTTTTTTTTTTTTTAATTTTCTGAGACTTGCCCCAGACATGTCCAGGACATGTCTAAACATGACTCCAGTCTGAGCTTAACAAAAAAAAAAGGTAAATACTGCCATCTAGTGGCCTATATTCACATTACACTTGGAAGTGCGTCCGTATTAGCCCTTATAATCACTTTCATACGCAGCCATATAGCTCCCAGAGAAATAGATGCTTGCACTTGGGTTGGTTTTTCTGGAAATCGTTAATTTTCATATCTTGGAGTCGCACTGTTGATATATGCACTGTTTTTACATGACTTTATTTCCATTTTTTCCGTTTTGTTAATCTATCATATTTGCCATCACTGTTGTAGCGTTGCAAATGGGATGATTTTACCCATCGAGTGAATGATCAGTCTTCTGTTGTGTTCCAGGGTCCTGGGCCTTCGGGTCCATGGCACTGGTCCGACCTCCCATTAGTTCCCTTGGGCGATGAAGAAACACACATGCCCCCCCCCCCCGTGTGTGTGTGTGAGAGATGTTCTCTCTCTCTCTCTCTCTGTGGTCGATTTTGTCGGAGTAACGGGAAGTCGGACCAATGGGTCGTCGGACCAATGGGCAGTTTCCGGGCCTTCAGCCAGGACAGTATTTTTGGGTTTTTCACAGTTTCATGTGCCAGGTTTCATAGTTTATGTTCATTTCTCATATCACAGTTTTAACAGTTTCTTGTATCAGGTTTTAACATTTCATAGTTCATGTTTATTGTTCATGTTTTTACTTTTCCGTGTCTTTTGTTTTGCCAGGTCTGCCCAGCCACTCCATCGCTTGTTTGCGTTCCGCCCCGTGTCTTCGTTTTTGCACATTTCAGAGCTCTGGTTGGCTTTGGTATTTCCCTCTTCCTTCTGTGCTGTGCTGGATTCAGGGCTGTCTAAGCTTAATTGGCAATTAACTGTTTTTAAGTTACTAACATTTACTAATAGTCACAGGAGGTGTGATTCTTAGGCAAATTACTAATACTACTAATTTAGGTAGGGAGTTTATTGTCATGATTCCTGCTTTGCTATTTCAAGTCTTGCTGTGCTCTTCTGTTCTAACATTCATGCTTCCTTCCAATCTGCATGCTTCATTGGTACTTAAGCTGAGCACGCTCATTTTCTTAATGAGCTAGTCATGTCAACCAATCTTTGTCCTTGTCTCATGATCTTGCCTTGCCCATCGTTTCTTCTCCAGGTGTTGCCCCTCATGTGTCCTGATTTTCTTCCCTTTTATCTGGTGTTGGTGGAAGTTGGCTGGCAGACAGAGTCTCAAGTGTTTCATGTTCCCAAGTTTCACGTTCACGATCTTCACCAAGTTTCATAGCCTTGAGTTCCACAGTGTTTTGCGCAGTAGTTTTGTCTTTTGTATAGCCAAGCCAAGTCTTGTATTCTAAGCCTGATTATTCTGTTCATGGTTTTCTCTCTGGAGGTTCCAGTGGTTTTTGTTTTTTATCGTTTTGGATTTTTAGTTTGCAGCTCTGTGAAGCTTTTCTTAGTTGAATTTTTGCAACCCTTTGGGCCAAGTTTTTTGTTGGCCCTCATGCCTGTTTTTTTAGTTTTAATAAACTCCCACTTCCCCTGCATCTCGCGTCTGGTGTCCTCTGATCTCGTTTCATCTTGAAGACTAATCAACCTTATAAATGACCTCTAAAGATGCTGTTAGGTGTGTCAGTAGATAAGTGAACATGTGGCCACAGAAGTTTAGTCGCATACCTACTGGAAAAAATGGAAAGGATAGATCAAACGATACAATTAGCAAGTAGAGTTCAGCTTCATGCATTTTTTTTTTTTTTTGAGACGACAAAGCGCAGAAATAATACGACCGCGCAGAATTCCTATTGCATGCCTACTAGTTTCTTTTGCCTGTAACGTAACATCCCGTTTCGCAGCAATAATGAGAAAATATTTTTTTTTAAATAGGCAGCTCTGGTATTTTAAAGCTGAGTTATGAAGCACTAAAATGAGGCGCCAAAATCCGTGCTTCGATTCGGTCTGGTAGATAGGGATCTTACTATAACCAGTGTAATATTGGAAGTGAGTTTTGTTACCAAATGTTATTCGGTATTTAATTTGAGGCTAGGTTAGTTTGGTGTCTCTAGCCAAGGAGTCACACCAAACGTTAGCTGTATAGCTTACGCTCTGCTAATATCACGTTCGAGTAGCTTAGCACTCATATAGGGATTTACACACCTTGTTCTCCTTGCTCAACAAGAGAGGATGTTTTAGCTTCTGCTGTTATCCGCGTATTATTTTCTCATACTAACTGACTGTGCGAACTGCATTTGACATATCAAACCCACGGAGACTGAATGAGGCAGCATTTGGAAGTATTTTCCATAATAAACCCTCCCTAGTTGGTCTTTCCCGCCTCTGTCCATTGAAGATAAAAAAAAAAAAAAAAACACCAGTGTGTGGACTCGCTTTACTGACGTTCAGTCATGTGGAATTTATATTTGTCATGAAGAAATTACATTCGCCAGTGTGACTACTGCTTAAAATTTTCTTCTCGTCACTGATGGATTTTATTCGTCAATGAGGAAAATGACGAGCGGCAGCGGTAACCCTGAATAAATGAATTAGCCGACATTTTTACTGATTCACTGGACTAATTCTTTGCGCATTTGTTGTGAGACGAGATGGGACAGGAGACCGCGGAGGCAGGGAAAAATATACATTGTAACATCCTTTTAAAAAAGAGGCCTTATTGGCTGCATTTAAAGAAGGCTGCGTAGTAATAATGAGGCTGTACCAGGACCAGCTGCTTGCCTGGATTTTGAAATCCCCTCAAGACCGTTATGTCCGAGACCAAGACAAGACCAAGACCAGAGAGTGTCGAGACCAAGACAAGACCAAGACCAGAGAGTGTCGAGACCGAGACAAGACCAAGACCATGTAAAAGTGGTCTCGAGACCAAGACCGGTCTTGAGTACTACAACACTAAGCAATAATATGACTATTCCAAAAGAGATTGTTTGAGCCAATGACTGACCACTAAATCCTGCTTGGAACTTATCTGTGCATAATTCAAAGGTGGAATACTATGTGCTTTTAATATCTGATGGCTATAATGGACAGTAGAATGACAGCATCAATACAATGTCAAATTTTTGCTTCAGAAAGCAGTTTTTTCAGTACTAAATTGCCATTTGTTTGGACTATTATAGTGTTTTAGCTTTTTTATCGAATTTTTTTGTAGTGAAAGATAATTGTTATTGATTGCTGGATTGAAGCTTTTAGCAAACATGTTAGGCTTTTAGTAGATCAGGCTTGGTTGAGAAGCTTCATTCATACAATTCCTAGTCAACTGTGGTGGTACCCAAAACGGCCATATTCTTAAGTTTATGAGCAGCACTTACTCATGAACAAGGCCTGAAGTTAACTTTTTTCGCAACCACAGGGCTTGCAAAATTTCTATTTTGAGTGCCCGGGACGAGTAAAAGTTCTGTCGGGCAAGCAGAAATTAAGAGGCGCTTGCCCAACGGACTGGCTGAAAATTTCACGCAACAAAGTTATCTATTTACAATCTAAACGTTTTATTCACTGTACCAGTGTGGCCACTAAATTCATTTGAAATAAAGTCCGATTTGTTGCTGAAAACCTATGGCCTATTTCACAATATTTTAGGTGTGACTGTCACAACTTTCCAATTACCGGTTGCCATGTGTCATAGCCAAATAGCAGGATTTTGATCTGCCGCGGTCTAGTTTGGTTGATGCAGGCATAAGCAACAACTTGACTTCCAACCATAAAACAGGGGAATAAAGGCATCCGTTCGAGCAGCTGGCGCTATGAATCACGTCGGACGGCCATTCCATTGAACTGTCACTCACATAATCACTTTCTCAGAACATGGTCATTATATAATGTTTGAGTGAGAGAAGCAAAACTTTTATCGACATTCGTTCATGCTTTTGTGCGTGGATGGTGTTTAAAAAGGAAGGATCAGGAATAAGCAGGCCTAATAAACGATGGCTGGATGAATTGTTGGGGTGGATTATATTAATCGTCAATGTAGGACATTAAATCCAGAGGAAGAATACTCATAGATTTAGCTCTTTTATAAAGAATGCTACATGTTAAAATGATAAAACCATGCTATGAACATGCCAGCGCATAACCTTGCGATCCCCAAGGTGTGCAGTTTAACATCCACATAATTATGATCAATTAGAAACTTTAATTCAGGCCTGAGCACCGAGGGTGTGAGGACCCTATTGTTACTGTAGTGTTCTTTTCTTCTTATTATTATGAGGGCCCGAGCACCCTTTTGTAACTGTAGAGTTTATTATTATTATTATTATTATTGTTATTATTCCCATGGAAATCACATTTTTCGGGCTTTTGTCATAGTCATTAAAATAGGCATATATATGTGTGCAGGACTAGGAAAAGGGGTCACTTGGGTTATTATATGAAAATTGAGTTTCTCAACAAAATCAAAGAGTGATGCAAGGTTTTTTTTTTTTAAATAGACAGTGCAGTAGTTTGAAATTCTAGCTTTTTGGTAGCTTTTTTTTTCAGAATGGGAAAAAAATCCCAAATGACCCCTTTTCCTAGTCTTGCACACATAGGTCCTGGCAAAAAATGTAATATTTTATCGCTTATCGAAATGAACACCTAAAAATGGCTCTATTGTGCAGTCTAGAATTTTCAAAATTCACTGGAAAATTGGCAGAAATGCGCGCAATCTACAGTCACAAAACCATTGATGAATGATGTATCACACCAGAATCTACAAAAAAGTTTGTTGGAGCATCCAGCAGGGAATCCGCCATTTAGAATTTTCCTAAAAATCATCAATATTTGCAGGGCTCGTATTTGAATGAACTCCTCCTACAGTTTTTCTCCAAACAACTTCAAATTTGGTCAGGATCATGTAAAGCTTTGTGCAATAACAAGTTATTGAAATCGTGATTTTCTTTTGTGGATCACTGTGATGGTGTGCCGAATTTGGATGTCTCGCCATGAAACACAAAATTGATATAATTTGCACATACATAGTTCAGTCTCCACAAAATTTCCCATATGTTCCTTCTGGTGTACTGACAAAATCAGCATGTCAAATAGCTTGGGTGTGCCCCCCCTAAGGCTCTAAAGCGCCACCAAATGCACCAATTTTGGGATCAAGATGATCGTATTTTCATGAAATGCGGTGGGGTGATGGGTTTCAAAAGGAAGTTTTCTGTAATTTAAAAAAAAAAAAATTCACCAAACAGGAAGTGACCTTTGAGTCTTTTCCTGTGTTTTTCCAAATTTTGCAAATGCAATTTTAGGCTTAGCATGCTTTGCACACAAGTTAAAAGTGTGATACTGTTCCATTTGATATCCCAACTGGTACACACTGGCTCTATAGTGTCCCCTAATCAACAAGTACATTTTTCAGGGCCTCAAAATTCTCAAAAAACTCACAAAACTTTGCAGATGCATAAACCCTGCGATATATGTTATTACAGTACAGCCCTTGCACGTGGGCATGGCAAAATGGCTCAATAGCGCCCCTAGTAAATTTCAACAAAGCAGCCTTCGCAGCCCTATTTAACCTACCTGCAGTAAATTTGGTGGACTCATGGCTGGATCTCTTGGTGCCAAGAAAAAGGAAGTTGTTCTTACTGAAAAAAACAAAGTCAAAACTGTTCCGAACATCATATGCTTAATAAGAGTCCCATTCTGGAATATGTTAGCACAAGGGTTTAAGCTTGGGCGTGGACAGTGTGCTTCAGAGCACCCCAAACACAGGGTAATGTTTCAGTAAAGATGTTTCTCTTCTCTCGGAAAGTAGCCTTTTACACAGCCTACCACTGTCTAATGGTTGTGAACACACAGCTACATCTGTCAGGATCTCGCCACCACCCCCAACATGCACAAGGGTGCAAGGGCCTGTTCAATGCTGCTTGCATCTTTAATTACTAATTGGAGCTGCTTACCACATTCACATCTATTATAACACATCATTAAACAATTAATTGTGCCCAGTTATTCTGGTACACGCAGCACTAATTGAAGCACCTATTACTAAAACCCCATAAGTCACACTTGACTTGACTTGTGGGGTCTGAGTAATCAGTTCTTCAATTCAATTCACACTTAAAGTTTGTGATTTCATTTTTGTATGTGATGTGTGTTTAAGAGCAGTGTTGTTCCACAGCAAAATGTATCTGTCTAAGCAAGAATGTTAAACTTATCAGGAGGCTTTCTATTTTTTCTCTCAACAGTAGAAAATATGAGCTTAAGTCACCGTGTGCTTGACAAGTGAAATTTCCTTATTCTATCGGCAAATCTGGAAATGGGTCACATTTTCTCACCTCATTGGCAAGATTTTGACTTACAGAGAGAAAAGAAAATATGGGATAAAATTATATACGATTATAATAATGTAATAATTTAATCCTCAATATAAGATTAAATTGCTTGATAAAATGGAATTATTTTTTTATATTTTTTGCTTTGTAAGCACTCGAGGACTGATGGTCATATTGAGCAACACTGTGCATATTACTCTTACCATTGCTTCACTATCGTTGTGAATGTGCCTGTGCAAATTTCTCTCTCCAAAATCCACCTGATTAAATTCCTCTTTCCTGTTTTGCTGCCTCTTCATGACCAGGTGCAAGTGCAACCTTCATGCCAACAGCTGTGTCTTCAACAAGGAAAAGCTGGTGTGCGAGTGTGAGCACAATACTACGGGTCCAGACTGTGGCAGATGCAAGAAAAACTACCAGGGCCGAGCATGGAGCGTGGGCTCTTACCTGCCCATTCCAAAGGGAACTGCTAATATCTGTGAGTACACTTGCCCCCTTCAATCCTTAAGCACCTCCAAAATATCCAATATTGGCTCTAAAGGTGAACTGATGCTGAATTGCAATTTTTTTAGAGGGTCAGAAAACAAACTGCCGCCATGGGGCATGTAGGTAATGGATAGTTCCTTTTCTTGAAAGATACCTTCATAAGTGGAGTGGTTTGAAATACACTGCAAAAAAATGTCACAGAGCATTGAAATCTTGAATTTGAGATAATCTTGATGGCTCAATTCTATTACCATTTTTCTTGGTGAAATAAAATTTCCATTTTGTATCCAATTACATTTGATTAGATTTTTGAATACAAGTTTACAATTGTTATTTAGATTATGAACATTTAGAATGATATTATAAATGAACAATCAATGAAACATCTCACAATTTGTGAGTAAATTACTTACAAGATTGTACGTTCACAAATAATCGAACATACAATCACTATATGGTAACTTATTAGCGTAGAGAATGTTAGATAGCGCGTTAGTTAGTGAATCATCAAGCTACGGTCTGATGTCAGCCACGCAATTAACAGCTGTACACATCAGACTTGGACATGCCTACCTCGGTGTCTGTGAAGTCCAATGTCCCACATAGTTCCTGCATAAGTTAGATAACAGTTTAAACCCTTAGAATATTTTGAAGAAGAATAGATATTGGGCATTTCAGATTAAATTAATTGCAAAGCAAAACTCAAAATTTTCATCATTTAACACATTCTTGTTGACATAAAATCTCAAATTCAGTGTGCACTTTAACTTTGAGCAAGAATATGGTGCTCGCTAAGTACTCACTTCCAGTTTGACTGTTTTGCAAAGGCAAAATGGTCAAGCTAGAAAAAAATACACCAGTGTCATGTAAAAAAAAAAGTCTGGCACCATACAGGAGTCAGACTCAGTAACTGCACGCGAGGAGACAAAACTAGGAATGTATATTACCCAGCCCTCACCTTTCTCTCAATGTTATTGTTTTAACTAATCAAAATAGTACACCTGAACATTTGATCTGCCATCGTATTTCCCATAAATCTCCCCAAATAGAAAGCAAGATGAATGCTATTTTCATAATACACACAGAAAATACGTAGCTAAGACACCATCGATTTCAAGAAAAGAAATTAAATTTATAGCGTAGGTCTAACGACAGCCCAATACACATTTACGTGATGATTAAACATTGACTGTTAATTTTAAAAATGTTACTTATTCAGAACAAGCAAAATGTTCAGAACATGTTATATTAACAATTCCGCTTTGTTTCATTTTTCCCATTTGTCAGAATATTTTTGCTGCATCTGAAAGTTTGTCGTGACACATCGCGGCCATCCATATAAATTGGACTCAGCACAATTTAGCAGAGATATATCTTTGCTGCCAGCCGTGGATTACCCCGATATTCGCCACTATTTAATCTACACAGTGTCCGCCTACACTCGTCAGAAACGGCAGCTATCGAGGTAGGGAGGAGCTGACATTCGCTGCCTCCCAAAGCGCCTAAATTAAATCCTCGTTCTGTAAACTTGCATTTTGTCCAAAACGTCGGTTTTTGTGTCAGCATTAATATTTTGTATTTCTGTGCCTTAACTGGGCATTTTATGGCGTCTTAACTGGCTATTTCTGTTGTACAACAATAAGAGAGTGCCAACCTGGCATTTTATGGCGTCTTCAGAAACAAATACAAAATCTTAATGCTGACGCCAAAACCAACGTTTTGGATAACACTGTTCTATAAGACGGAAAGGATGCAAGTGTAGCTACAGAACGAGGATTTAATTTCGGCGCTTTTGGATGCAGCCATTAACTCCATTTAACAGTAGCTCACCATGAATCTCGTAAGTCAATAAAATCGACTGTCATATCAGCTGTCTTGACGTTGCCTCCTACCAAAACAATGTCAGGCGCCGGTAGCTAGCACCTTGCATCTTTTATCACATCAAGCAACATTCACTGTCTGACACAACGATCTGACTAATAAAACCATTATCTACCACTGATTAAATGCTGTGCACACACTCTACTGGGGAAAGTGGCTTATCTAACTTTAACGTTACCTCGGGTAAAATGATCGGAACAGACTTTGCTGTAAGGAGTAGCCTGGAAGTCTCTCCTATTGATTCTAGCTAGCTACAGGTCTCTCTTCCGCTGGCTCAACTCCTCTGCCTCTCTCTCCTCTCTTTTCCTCACTGTGAGTATTGCAAAAAATCTAACGCCGTTTATTTTTTTGTTGCTGCTGTTATTAGAACAGCCGTGAACCACACAGCAAACCACGTTGAACCAACCAGGGTTGATATGATCGCTAAAGAAAGTAAAGTAGAAGCTTCTCGATAGAGTCGCATCAGGAATGTTAGTGGGGATGTCAACAATATGGCCGCATCGAACGTTGATGACACGGATCAAATACCTGCTCTTCTACCTTGTGATGAATATACACTGCCCGATCAAAAAAAGTAATGCGCTCTAATACCTTCGTATTGTGTTGGACCGCATTTAGCTCTGATTACAGCATACATTTGCCATGGCATCATTTCAATAATGATTATGTAATGTAACAACATATATTTCTGTCCAGAGTTACATTAGATATTTGCTTCCAGATGATAGACGGTGTTTTTAAGACTATTCACTGAGTACGTTTGCACACAAATCGTGGTCCAACCTTTCACTGACTGCGTGATAAGACTTAAAATGATAGGGACCTAGTAAAACTATGCATGGTTGCTGCACTTGGATACAAAGCCATCCATGTCACACATGTACATAAGCTTGTATAGCAAAAAGAATTTAAACAGATCCAGAAAGCAGTGGTTTACGGAGGACTGTCGTCTGTTTAAATTTTGATTATATCACTGTTGTTTGCTCATAAATGGTTTAAAACTAAATCAGTTATAGCTGTCACCTGATTGAAAGAAATACAGTAGAAGATTTAAACAATGTGACTTAAAGTAATTACAATGTAAAGCTATTCGCATACCACCCAAAAGCTTTTCGCAAACCATCTGAGTGTCACAGCAGAAATCAAGATTCATTCGATCAGGCAACATATTTCCATTCTACAAATACAATCGTCCAATTTTGGTGAGCCCTCGGAAATTGTAGTCTCAGTTTCCTCTTCTTAGCCGACAGGAGTGGCACCTGCTGTGGTCTCCTACTGCTGTTGCCCATCTGCTTCAATGTTTGATGTTTCCTGGATTTAGAGATGCTCTTCTACATACCTCAGTTGTAACGAGTGGTTATTTGAGTTACTGTTGCCTTTCTCTCAGATCCAGTCAGTCCAGCCATTATCCTTTGACCTCTGGCATCAAGAAGGCATTTTCACCCAGAGAAATGCTGCTCAGCGGACATTTGCTCTTTTTCAGACCATTCTCTGTAAACCCAAGAGATGGGTGAAAATCCAGGTAGATCAGCAGTTACTTAAATACCTAGACCAGCCCGTCTGGCACCAACCACCTTGCCACATTCAAAGTCACTTAAATCACCTTTCCTCCCCACTCTGATGCTCGATGTGAACTTCATCCTCTTTACCATGTCCACATGTAGTAATGCATTGAGTCGCTGCCAAGTGATTGGCTGATTAGATATTTGCATTAATGAGCAGTTGAACAGGTGTGCCTAATGAAGTGGCTGGTGAGTGTATATGGGTATTTAGTAGCATTGTTGCTTGATTCAGGTCCAACTCTTCATGGTAGTATATTAATTTTACACTTTGTGTTATAAATGTCCATAGTGCCTGCCCTCTACATATTGAAACCGGCTATTGCAGTTGTATTTTGCTATTGGCTGAACTGCTATATTTATATAGTTTTCTTTTTTCTTTAAAAAAATTTGAAGCATCTCCCAAATTATGTTTGAACATCACTGCCATAGTGCATAAGCTTCAAATATGCATTTGTGGCCAGTCAGACATTCATGAAGAATTTAGGAGTAACCACAGAACAGTTTCTGGTAAGTTGGTTGAATCTATTTTCAGACAACCCCGTTGCGTATACATTAAAGATGGTTTTATAGGTACCATATTAAGATAAATGTTTTATCATTTTTCAGTTGGCTGAATAGGGAGCACTGCTGGGTTACAACTAAATCAAGGCTACAAATAGTATTGTTAGTTAGCAATCATAGAATAGTGGCAACAATAGAATGTGTTTGTTTATTGGAATATATTCAGTAATCGTTAACTAGATAGCCGGTAATCGCTAATTAATTGTCGATCACTGAACTAATCAGTTTTTCACTGATATTTATCTCAGCTTCTTGGCTGTCCTTGTTGCCATAGTTTCAATTCATCAAATGATTACATAAATCAACCATTGCTCCCTGCCCCCCTGCTGGGCCCCTCCCTCAGGCTGCATGTTTTTTGTTTTTTTTACATCCGAATAAAGATAAAACATACAAAACCTTTGCCAACTTCCATCTGGCTTGTTTTTCGCATTCACTCAGATTACAATCCATAGGATGCCACTTTGTTGTACGTTGTGCCTAACAACGCCTCTTGGCCGTGACTATAATCACTATATAGTAGGGACTCAAGGAGGCTATCCTATTGCTCAATTAGCCTTGCAAATCTGTCCCATTTTAGAAGCTACGCAAGTTCAGAATAATCAAGACATTGACATTTTGTGCCGAAGAAAAGACCTCAGTGCAATCAAAAATAAATTAGATGGTCATTCTTCCAATTACTGTAGTTTTAGCAACTGTCACTCATCCGGCAAAATAAACTCTGATAGGATTAGGTCATTAGACATTTAAAGGTGAGGATATTGAAAGCTTTCGATACTGCCAACAGACTGTTACTTATCTAAACTCACGTATTTCATTCTTTACTCTTAATCACCAATTCGATCTAGACCGTTTTTGCCTTGCAAACATACACCATGTGCGCAGGTCATTTATTCATGACATCAAACAGCAAGTTCAAGTATGTTTCTTAAAGTCCAAGTAAAGTGAAATCAGTGATTTGCTTCTAAACACATCATGCATGGTAGAAAATAGTTGTTGGAATAGTGAAAAGCCTGCCGACTAATCTAGCATGAAATTGTGGTTTTAGACAGCGTGCATTAAGTTGAAAAAGTTTTTCACCAATTTTATTTTCCAAATTTTCTGGGCGGAACTAAAACATGGCTTGATATCGCACTTAGCATTATCCTGCCCCTAGCTCTATTTAAAACTTATAGTTTGTTGCATTGGTGGTTGTCAATTACAAAGTAGCAGCAACCACATGCTCTGCATTTAGGAAAGTAGCTAAGTTATCAGTGTTGAGTTTTCTAGTTGGCAAGTCAGCATTGCTGCTTTTCGTGTCCCAAAAATGCATCTTTCCTGAACTTTCTGCCCACCCGGCCTTTATCCTTCCCTTCCGCTAACATCGTGCGCCCTCTTCGGCAGTAACGTTACCTGCAGTGCCCATCAGAAAGTTTACTGGTAACTTACCTTGGGCTCATATGTTTTAATTATAGTAGCTAGCTAGCTAAGTAGGTAGTCCACTGTAACTGCACTTAATTGTGTATGATGTGCCACTCCTTAACATGATTTTAATTTGTTTAGCCGCGTAGACGTAACCGCATTGACAGTCTCGGCCCATTGCTGAAGTACTTCAACTTATTGCCTTTCAGCACTGGGCTATACTGATCTGTAAAACATATGAGCTAGCTAGCGGGTAAATGGGGGTGCTGCTGATTTTTTAGATAAAAATGGAGCTTTAGATGTTAGTTCATTCAGGAACCGTAGTCAGGCTGGTCACAAGCCTGTTTCTGTCCAATCATTCTTAACTTTAGCTCCTCCCACCTAATTGGTGGGCTTTTATAACCAAGGCAGTGTTCCTTCATTTCTCTAGCACCGTGCCTTCTCTGGCACTTGTAGCTGAGTTAATAAGAAATATGTTTCTCATCTCCCTCCTCCTCCCCAGCCTTCTCCTTTATAATTTCATTGTTCATCTTTAGCAGCTCTTGTTCATGTCATGTTCAATAACTTAAACTTTTAGGAGATTTAAAATGATCACAGGCTCTGCCGGGGTTGTGATCTCAGGGACTATCTGTGTCATGCTTGCTCAGATTGTTCCAGAGCATCACTCGAACAGAGACATCGCCAAACTCTAATGCAGGTCGTCCTGCAATAAATGGTTAAATCTGATGTAAATGTCCTGACTGAAATGCACTAAAATGTTTACAGCTCTTGACCGATTTAAATGAATCCTTTTCATATTCAACTGGTGTATGGTATCCATAGTGCAGAAATAAAGTTTTGTCTCAAGATGATAAGAATCTTGAAAGTTACTGAGGCTACAACAGCTTGAAAAATATCCTGATCAAGTTATAAATCATCATAACACAAATGAGAGAATTTAAAGTGGCTGCATACTTTTACGGAATCAAACTTGAATTGAATTTATGCTTGCGGTTTCCTCTAGCTAGCTTGTGCACCCCGCAGTCCCCCCACATCCCCATGGAATCGTCGGAGATGGACCTTCAGTTAATAGCGTTTAATAAACCCCCAACGGCCCAGTCAGCAACCACCATGAATAGAATAATTATGAGAGAAACACTGTAATAACAGGTAGAACTATCTTGTAACACGACAAATATGTTTTGTTCTAGCAATGTTATTCATTGATAGCTTGACTTTATTTGGCTTGGTTGTGAGTTTGTACAGCTTACTTGCATAAGAAGAATATGATTGTGTTGCCGGCTATTAGGATAAAGGTTGATTGTTGGGTAGGTCAGTATCGTCAGGCTTCGAACTGGGTCCCAGCTTCGGTGGCTCAAATACGTGATGGCTGTACGTCAGAATTCCAATAAATAGTTTGATAAAGCATGATTTCTCTGGCCGTGGAGTATTTGAGACAGAGCTGAGGCAGGCTGCACCTTGCAATTGGGCATGGTTTTGGCAGCTTTAGTGGACATGCCCACAGCCCACAGGTTTACGTTGGTGCAATTTTGACACATAATTTTACGTACTAAGCTATTTTTTTAAACATTAAAATTTGACCAGGTGCTAATAATGAATTTCTGTGTGGTGAGATACAATGAATTTACTTGAAAAAAAAACAATGAACTGACATGAATTCAAGGAAAATAGGGAAATTCGTCTTTCATCCATGAAAATGTTATCAAAAATAAATTATCCAGTCATTCTATCAATTGGTCTCAGAGTTTGCTAATCCGTTGAAAAAAACTATGACTGGTTTAGTGTAATTAGCCACTCAAAGCTGAGGCTACCGCAGGCCTTTCGCACCACCAACAGCATGCCTCTGATATGTATGTGTGTGTGTGTGTTTGTGTTTGCTGGGGAAAGCGGTTCAGTTTTGCCTCTGAAAAAAATGTTATGTCATTACCATGAAGTAAGACTCTAAATGAAACCATCAAAAGCCATTTTTCACAAAACTCAGAAATTTAAGTTTGAGGCTCAACATTCACTTATCCAAAGGAAAGGCATTTTTGCGCACTTCAGCTTTGTTTTCAATGAAAATACATTTATTTCCCTCATACCAGCCAAATGGCAATGAATGTCTTTGTAAGGCTCACAAAGGGGGTTGTGGTTTTGATGGCAGCCTATTATTACAAAACCTGTCTACTTGGCTTATCTGCACTCAATGGTTGGAGCACAATGGAAGTTTCCAAAGTGCAATATTATGACTTGTTTTGAGGAGACATAGCATGTAATAATGCAGCAAAGAAATATATTGATGTGTCTAGCATCAGGGGAATAATGTGAGTCTTGGTTGGGAAATATTCTGGACAGGGTCTTTCACTCTGAAACAAATTGCAGCTTTTATGACCTGCCGTTGTCAAAGAGAACGACATATGGCTAAAAATAAAGACAAATTAGTTTAAAGCACGATTAAAGTGCTTGCTTATGAAGGTCATTTATCAACTCTATATCCTATTCCTTTCCGTGGAATTAGGTAAGGTTTGAATGAGGGAATCAGAGTTACAACTGTTCTTCAACAAATACATACACCAGTTGAAAGAAAAATACGCATGCATATTTGATACAAAAGCACAACGTAGTTTACCACTCTTACAGCCTCAACCCAAAACCGACTGCCACCAATGCTGGGCCAGGACAACCTTTGGGGTCCATCTTTCTATCACTTCTGATGTAGTTCATTGTAAATAAATTGTCATGACTAAATAGGTATACTATGGACCCTATTTTCATGTCTTTGCAAACAAAAGTGGATGTGGCGGTATCGTGTACAATTTCGTCTGCCACGAATGGCATATTTCTCACCTTCCAGTATGGTAGTTTCATGCTATAAAATGAAGTTATTTTGCATTGCAAATTTTTGGACTCTGCATTTGGGGGTCTGTCCCCCAAAGCTCAAGCTGTGCAATATTTGCGTCGCAGACCTCAAAGAGTTTTGAGTCAGTCAGAGCACATTTTAACCTAAACGCTGTCCCTCTGCGGTTTTCTTCATGGGACAGTATTCCAACCTGCAGAGCTCTTTGCAAATAAAGCCTTACCATTCATAAACATGTCTTTCTTTTTAATGTTCATTTTTGTCATGTACTTTCACAACACTTGTGTGTCCTTAATTGGTTCCTCCCCCTTTCCAGCAGCCTGCAAGTGTTTTGTCTCTCTGAATTACCCACGCCCGACGAGGTGGCGTGGGTATACAGTTTAGCACCGTCTGTCTGTCTGTGTGTGTCTGTCCTCACGACAGCTCGGCCACCACTGAAGATAGAGTGACTCAACTTTGTTGGGTAGATGATCCTAGGGTACCCTGTCCAAATTTGCGTTTTGAGGTCGAAAGGTCCAAGGTCAAGGTCAACAAGAGGCGTGGGTTAGCATCTCTATAGAGAGCGTATCATCTAGTTAATTTATCACCTCATTTCCTTCCTTGCTTCCAGGTGTTCTCATATGTATGTCCCGCTCCTTTTGTGAAGGTCGGGTCTATCGAAGTTCACTATCTATTGAGTAGGGGGGCTGGATCGTAACGCTGTATTCGCAACTAAGCCTTCCACTCAGTTTGTTCTTTCTAGTTTTGAGCTAATTTTCTCTGTGTTTCAATTAATTAATGATAAAGAAAGACAGTGTTTCTTTGGAGTCTTAATAGGATCCAGCTCTCAAGACTTTATCTCAGTCTTAAGGGGTGGGACCACATTGTTATTAATCCTCTATTCCAGTATGTACCTCTTAGTCAGTTTATTAGGAACACAGACCTGCCAACCTTGAAGAAAATTTATGAGTAACACCTGACCCGACAACCCCCCGCCCCAAACCCATCACCTCCCACCCGTCTGGTACAAGAACTACCAAATAAAATTGCACAGCGCATTTATTGTCAGAACAGTAGTAAAAATGAATTTGAAATGTAGTGCTTTGCTTTTCTTAGTTAAAAAGATAATAACTGTGTCATCCATAATCCATAATAACTGAAAATGTCAACAGTCAAGAAGACATTCATTGTAAATTTAAAAAAAAAAATCATGAAACAACTGTGCAAAAATGTTACCCAAAACAAAAGTAAACTGACATTCACAGTAAATAAATAAATAAATGTGCAAAAATACAAAAACAAATAAAATTTGCCATGCATTAAACGCTTGCATTGTTTAACTTTCCAACATTCTCATCTTATGGCGCTTTTCCACTATGCGGTACAGGTTCTACTCTACTCGCCTTTTTTGCTTTTCCATTAGGAAGAAGTACCTACTACTTGGTACCTGGTACCACCTTTTCTGGTACCTGCTCTCCTGGGGTTCCAAAAAAAGTCGACAGGGTACTAGGTAATAAATTGTGACGTGACACACTGCAGCCCACTGATTGGTCAGAGTGGATCGTCATTGAGAAAGACAGCTCATTCAAGTTAGGTTGATGAGTTTTAAGATTAGCACAGTTATTATAATCATCGAATTATATTGTTTTAGGCAACTTGTTCGATACACTCTGCGTTGCCTTACCTTTCAAACACGGTTTTGCTTGTTTATCAAAGCTGCATTCATTCAGGGGTCTATTCTCCCATTAGCGCGTAAGTCCTTTTTTATGCGCTTCGAGTTAAGCGCTTTTGAGTTACGCGTATTCTCCCCTACTCGCTTCGATCACGCCCACAGCGCTTAACTTCAGAATGTAGGTGGCCTTATGAAAGAGATGTGACTGATCCAATAGAGAGGTAGACTCTGTACAAAGCTCATTGATTATAGCTATCAGGAAAACATGGTAAAAGGATTTTCTGATTAACCATGTAAACGCATCTGTGGTCCATGGAAAACGCAAACCAGACTTTAAATTTGAATATCGTCGGCCTGCTGATAAAACCTCGTATCTCCAAACTGATAAGAAACGAAAACTCGTATGTCCACTATTCTTACATGCAAAATTAAACATTTTTTATTTTAAACTATATTTATCCATTTATATTATTTTATTATTATTGTTATTATTTTCCTGTGAAGTTTGTCATTGTGAAGATACGAGGTTTTATATGCCGCTGTAATAGTAGGCCTATGTATGTCCGTACCAATTACAAGACGTAATTCAGACATCTCTTTTTAACATTGGGCTCCGTCCGTACGGACACATAAAATTGCGGCGGCGGGGGATATGTTAGTGACAAACACTTGTTATTGCTTACTATAGCCACCATGGCATTAAAGCTATGCAAACAAACAAATTGCCGCGATAATGAAATAATAAATAAAGAATTTAGCGCTTCTCAATCAGCGCAATCAGATCATTGAAAATGTGCTCCTCCTACACCAGCCTGTTTGTTCCGAGGAAGTCAGGGAAGAAAACAAAGGGAACATTCTAGTCACATAAAGACAATCAAAGACAGTTTATATGATCTCATTTAGAAATTGCGCACTTGAAAACTACTCCGATGTCAGCTTTGCAACTAAGGACATGGAAACACTTTAACAAGGATTCTTACCCCGCACGCGGTCATTTCCCGGCCCCGAAACCGCCTCAGTAATGACGGAATTTCATATCCATAGCCTATCATCCTATTTGATTTGAGCGACACATTCACTTGAACTTGTGCCTAATACTTTACTATAATCAATTATCCCATTTATTGATAATGATTCTTCCCATGTCGGCTATTCTTTAAAGGCTAAAATTGATTAACAAATGGATAGTGCTTTGGTATTTGCCAGGGTAGGGCTCAATCTAGAGTAGCCTATTTAATAATATCTTTATTCACACATTAAATTACACAGTATTACCAATGGTAAAAAAAATAGTAGGACTCGAGTTAGTTAATACAGATATCCTAAATTAGAAAACCAATCCCCTCACTCGTGAGAATATCACAACTTTTTAGATTATCACGAACATATAGGGCAGTGGCATTTGTTAATAGAACATGGAAGACAACGATGGCGACGTCGAGCCAAAGCCGAAAACCAAATTTCACAGATGTTGGTGTTGTATGGCAAGTGAGCAATGCAGGCTGATCCGAGGAATTAAGCTGCGAATCGTTTTGGATGTGGCTTCGGTGGGGAGATGTAAGCGCAGTATCCCCGATTTAAAGCATAAATGGAGAGATCTGCGGGGCGCTGTAAAAGCCAGGCTCTCTGCACACCGGAGAAGTATATACACGCAACAGGTGGTGGGCAACCGTCATCCCCTGCATTTCACTGCACAGGAGGAGGGGATGGCATCCACTCTTTCTGCAGTGGAAGTGCATGGAGAAGAACTTGAAGCGCCAACGAACTGCGTCAGACACCTTGACACAGATGCCTGTGATATGTGTATGACATCACCAGCCACTCTCGGGAACGATCCAGATGCCAGGAGCGACAGCGCAGTTCTGACATTGATGGCCACGGGTATGTTTTGTGGATAATTGCTGCGGCTGGATAGTTGTTCAACCAGAAGTCGGCAAAGATAGATGATTGCCTCATGCACGGTCCAGACGAAAGCGCTGGATGCCCTCGATGTTTGTTTGCCCCAGGATGTCCAAATGAAGCCGATATATGCGTGTTCGTCTTCGAGCTCGGCGCGCTCCTCTTACTCTTTCCCAATCACGCAAGAGTGCAAGCAAATGCAGGACTGGCATTTTGGCTTTAGATTTTGAGGGCATGGTAGAATGATGGTCTTATACACTCGTATTAATTAATCGTTTTGCGTTTGTAATTTAACTGATTGGAGAAGACGCTGATGCGTAATATCATGTGATGATTTCGTTTGATAAATTATCATGGCTTTGAGAAATGTAGTATAGAAATAAGGAAGAACAATCGAATATTAAATGTCTCAACCTTTATTGTGTTAAATAAAATAAAAGTAATGTTAAAATTCGGCATTTGACCGACATCAAATGCAATATTCAACTTCGCCTAGTGTTGGCGCTTTACCTTAATACAGCCCTCAAAAGCGCTTAACAGAAAAAGCGCGTAAGCCAGGGGGAGAATACGCGTAAGCGTTATTTGCATGAGAAACGCCCCGATTTTGGTCTTGCTCCGCCCCAAGCGCGTAACTGCCTTCAAGGCGCGTAATGCACAGACTTAAGTCGAGGGGAGAATACAGGTAGGCTGAAAAGCGCGTAGCTACGCGCTTTTTTCGACTTAAGCGCATGGGAGAACAGACCCCTAAATGCGTTTCTCTTTGGCTTAGACCTCGTTCGTGGCGAAATTAAGTGACGGTATTGAGTCCAGTTATGTTCCCTAACTAATTCCCCTTGAGAGAGTTTTGTTATCTAGCCGAGTGTTGACAAATCATTTTTCTCGTGATGTCATCAGAAATAAGATGACGCACCATAAGCGATTAATTCTGGTGGTCTGCCATCTCCTGCGATTTGCGTATTTGCAATGAGGAACTCTGCTCTGCAATGATCACTTAACTATCCCATACTTCAACAATTTGTATGTTTTTTTGAAACTCTCAGCGTATCAAACGCTGCCTTTGGAGGCAATCGCGTAGAAAATCACACAGAATGTCAGAAAGCCATTTGCAAACTTCATAAATTACATTTCATCGTATTAGGCCATTTCACAGTATTTCTGCAGCACAAACGAAAACCTTAATAAAAGTGAAATTATCTACATCTAAAGTAGGCCTAAATGGCGTCACTTTTCGTGACAATGAGACTAATGCACAGTGAAACAGCCCTTAAAAATCGAACGTCAGCTCTTCAAGCAGCGCCAGGTACTCAACCGTAGGGTTAATACCTGGTATTAACCAATCAAAATACAGGATTCGCTGCATCCATGGTAGAATTTACCATTTCACTGATGTTTGAATTGGGTGTATTTTCAACATATGATGACTGCCCAGAGGTGTGGTGAAAAGGGTTTGCAGCCAATAACTTGGGAATGAGACTATTCGAAGCAAGCTTTTTTCCGAGAGTGCCGTAGTTGGGAGGGCAGGTGGGGCACATGCACTCTCTGATCGGTTGAAATATTTCCGTTCTGGATATGCGCCTATGCTCTCCGGACATCAACTGATAACAGTGTCAACTTAAACTGGCGCATAAACTGAAACCGAGCAAATGCGAAATCAAGTTATATGCGTACTTTAATAGCATCAAATAGCTATTTAGCAAATAGCATTGTACCAGCGTACTTGGATGTCAAAATGCATACGTTGTACGCAAAATGCGTACATGTTGGCAGGTCTGAGAACACCTCCAAAGCCTTCATCGGTCTTTAGGACTGGGATTGAATTCCAATTGCACACCTTCAGTTCAACTGCCAAGCAGTCCTGCTCCCGCAAGGTGGATTCACCATTGGCCTTCTGCCCCGGGACGACCACTGGCCTGGATGCAGACAGGCACTGACCCTCTTCAGCCATTACCAACTCTGCTGGCCTGTCCTCTGCTCTGTTTTGGGCCATGACCTTTCCCTCTGTTATTACTGTATTTCTACTGATTGTTATCCCCTGGGCATTAAATGCAAAGGGATACAGTCATCAGTATTTCCTTCCATCTGTCTGCATCCATCTGTCCATAATCATTCTTTTTTCGGAGCAGAACTGGAACACTTCAATATTTTTTCATTAAATTTGCTATGCATATGGATCACCTTTTGATATTTTGGAGCTTCTGAGATTTTTATTTTTTGTGTTTCCATTAACGACTTTAAATGAAAAAAAAATGAGCATGGGGGGGGGATGTATGTCATCATCTGATGACTCTTCTTTATGTTCTCTTCTTCATTGTACCAATCTGTGTCTAGTCCCATTTCTGGATCATAACAATATACCCAATAAATTAGGCCTACAAAATGCTGCTGGGGTCTAATGGAGGAGTATCTTTACACGTCAATAATTTTCTTTTCTGAGGAGAGATGCAAATAATCAGTCTTGCCCTTGAGTGCTATTTTGTAAATGGTTTAAATGGCCCACATCTTTTCATACAAAATTACCTGGTGAATCATCAGCTTTATTCTCCCAAACCCCTCTACTCAGGGCCCCCTTAACCTAATGTTAGGCTCTGGGGCTGAGAAGTTTTGTAGCCCCCCCCCATCCATACAATTCCATCCAATTTATAGCCCCCCCCCCCCCCCATGCAGACTTTTTTTCTTTCTGATTGAAATCATTCTGATTGAAGATTTCAGGTCAACTGTTTGTTACAAGAGACGTGATTTATTCCGATCTGGTGTTTATATGGGCCACCTTATTTAATCAGAACAAACGTCTTACAGCTGTGTGACATGCGCAGATTGATGAAAAGAAGTAATCGCTTTCGTTACTGTGCTGTTTATGCTTATAGTAGGTGTTCTATCAATTTCTGCCACCTCCTTACATCTTAAATATCTTACAAATCTAGTTTTTTTTTCAGTCCGCTTTTAGACCTATAGGCAAATAATTGCAAGTACAAGCTGGCTTTTCCTGAAAATGCCGAAATCGGACGACAGTGGCATGCGGCATGTTATTCTGATGGTTCTGCCCTGCAGCCCCCCACCGCACCCAAGATTTTTCACATCTGTTGCTCGTTGAGGTGTAGGTGCAGCGATGAGTATATGAGTGCAGCTGCATTCTGTGAGAAAGAGCCCTGTTGTTTTTTTCCACAGCTCCTCTCCTGTTTGTTTTAATCTTTTATTAAAGAAAAGATTTTTATATTTTTACTCTGTGCGTGTACTCTGTGTTACTTCTAGTCTGTGCGTGTGGGTCCCTCCATCTGGTTTTGGGTACATGGTCCCAGTGCTCGCCGGCTTTGTGTCTTCTGTTGGCAGGGGCAAAACCATGACAGTTATCTTAAAAAAAGAAAGTAAATATAAACAACTCATTTTAGCATCTGCTAAGTAATAATGAGCATACAACTAACAAGATTGCCACTGTAGGTTGATTTATATTGTAATATTAAGGCAAAAACAAAGCCTTTAGGATCACCCAGCATAAAGATAGCATTTTTTGACAAGGCAGCGCAAATTGTCAGAACACCAGTCTTCAGAGTTTTCCAGCAGTTCTAATTTGTTTGACGTTGCGGTCTATCCCAGCTTCGTTGAGTTTTTCGTGAACTTTTTTTTTAAACTGTTCACTATTGTTTTTACTTCCATCTAAGCATACAAAAATTTTCCATTTTTTGAGAGTTTTTATTAAAATCAACCACTCCACGTTGACCAGTTCTGCATTCTGCGCTTGAAAGCCACCTAATTTAAAAGTGAAAAAACGTCACTCTGCGCCTTCACCTCAAGACAAAGCGTACGCCGACAGAACGCAGCCAGACAACTTTCTGTTTCACCGTTTACATGATACAATTTTACTTTTAATCGGATAATATTTTAATATAAGATAATATTTTTAATGGAATATTCTACCCCTCTGCAACCGAATGAAATTCCATTCAGTTTCGCCTTGTTTATTCTGAATGAGGTGTTTATTGAGCATTTTTATTGGGTTTGGACATCTAAACGGATTCTAATCAGACTTTTAGGCAGTTACTAACATATCACTGAGCCTACTTGGGCATAAACACAAAAGATATTTTTTATATAACAACCACACACAGCAATTTATGTTAATGTTGAAATTCACTTTGTATTTATTTAGCGCCAAATCAATTCAGTTCTCGGCAAGTTATCCCAAGGAACTTTATACAAACAGACCATTCTGATTCAATTTAAAGAGACAACAATAACAGTTTTTTAACTGTAAAAATCTGTTTGTCATTCCAATTGAAAGAATCTTTCGTACATGTAGACACTCATTCCTCTTGAAGTTCATTCCGTTCTTTCTGCACATGCTCGCTACCTTTCCTTTCCGATATTCTACCTCCCTTCTGCTCCTTAACAGACAAATGATAATAATTAAAATGATGTGGTCATACTGCTGCTTCGAAAATAAAAACAAAATCAGTCAGAAAAAGGCACTGCTAACGTCATTCATGTTGTCGCTATTAGGAACGAAGGCAAGCCTGATAATGCAAGTTAGGTACTTGCTCCTCACCTGATGAAATTGCAAATTCGCTATGGCATTAATGTGCTGGTTTTAAAATCAATGACTTTGGCTGGGCTGATAAGCTTACTGGAATAAACCCTGCAATTAGATTTAGAAATTAAAGCTCTATGTATGCTCAAGTCTGTGGTGAGAGCGCTGTGCAATGGATTGACAAAGCATTATCCAACACCTCCCTTGACCCTGGCCAGGAATAAGCCGGTTACATAGCAGCTGGCTGTGTAAAACAAAACACTGATAAACTAGTTAGTGAGCTGACCATACAAGAGTTAGAAAATACCGTAGGATATTTTCCCTTATTAAACTGAACAGATAAACATCTTTATACCCCAAAAGCCAAGCATTTTTTAAAATTTTTATTTGGCATCTCCAATCCCACCCAAGTCTGGAATGCACAATTGGTGAACGATGTAGAAGGCTTGCTCGTATGCGATCCCTTGCTGCCAACTCAGGAGAGCGATGACAGTTCACGGCTCTCCTCCGAAGCACATGCCTGTCCGCCATTGCTTCTTATACACTCATTGTTTGAATCTTCGCAAGTTCAGAACGAAGGCGGAGGATACCCCGACATGAACAGACTTAGAATCTTCCTGACCAGCAGGAGGTGCTTGATCGACGAACAAAGCTATTTATTTATTTCCCTTTCCGGCAATCCCTTCCCAATTTGAAACCCTGTAGCGCGATGGCCAATTGTGCGCTACTCTGAAAAAGCTGCCGACCTCTGCTGGTTGGTACGACTGGGGCTCGAACCCATGATTGTCACTTCTGCACTGTAGCGCAGTGCCTTAACCGAGTGAGCTATCCGGCAGCTCAGTCGAATATTTTATAATTACCTGCTAGGCCAAGTGACATTACAGCAGCGAATCAAAAGTTTATTGAACTGCGACAAGCTTTGCTCCCTTTTACTTTATACAGTAGGAACATTGTAGATTACAATATCAATTTATGACCATTCTGTTATAATTAAGATAAAAAGAAAAGAAATTGATTTTGATAATTTGAAGAATGATGCTATGAAAGGTGTCCTGGTTCATGAGACGAAAAATAAAAAATATAAATGGATAGAAAGAGAACAGGGACTGCATCTTGAAAAAGAATCCTTCATCATATAATTCAGAAAGAAACGTAATTTGTATCTCACCAAGTGGGCCATAGTGAAGGACAGCGGAGTGTAGATGTGAGCTTGGAATTGGAAATTGCCCTCTGCAGGAGCCTAGATTTCCCTCCACGCTCAGAGAATGATTTTTCCAAGGAGGAGGAAGAGGGAAGAGGTGGTTAGAAGTGTGAGCTTGAAAGTCCACATTCCGTCAGCAACTTGCATTTGATAGAGGTAATGTCAAGAAACAATCTTAATCTTGCCAAGGTACCAATGTAATCTAAGCATTTCATGTTCCATGGGGGCTGACACTTATTATGAACCCTATAAATAAGTAGGACATTTCACCAGCGCATTGATAGGAATATTTTTGAAAATGATTATCTGTGTATTTTTAATTTTGAGGTGAAGATGTGTGAGAATTCATTTTTGCATATTCTGGCCTTTTTTGCCTCACCCCACCCCTCCCAAGCCAAACACACGCACCCACACGCACACATCGCTACCACTACCACAGCACAAAACTTAACATGATTTAGCCAACCTCATTAAGCTAATAGCTAGAAATTCTGCAAAAATATCTCACAAAGTGGTGCTAAATGCTGATGGCACAGTTAGGCACTTATAATAGGTCTCTCGTTCTAAATCCCTTAGTCTATGATTGGGAGTTCATTAACATTTTACACTCAACATCCTCTTGAGCAGGACTGCATAATGAGTTTGTTCAGTTCCTGTTTACTCTAAAAGTATATCCTCATTTTTTTCTCATTTTGCAGAATGTTCATGTTTCATTTACATTTTTGCAATATTTATGCTGCAGACACCCCTGCTCACTATCATTTTTCCTCTCTGTAAAAACCCTTCATGCCCTCACTCAAGTCACACCGCATTTATATTTGCACACACATTGTTACATGCATGCACCAAACACCTACACACACACTCACACTTTCTTACACATGTCATTAGGTTACCAGAACCACACACAAACAATGGTTCCTACTTTAATTTATGTTTCAGAATATTATTTTCCTCTCTGGGTTTCTGCCTCTATTTCATGTCATAAAAATACAATTAAGCCAGTTGCTATCCCTCATGAATAGTGACTATACAAATCTTTCTCCAAAGTTCTCCTCTTCCTCTCATCACAAAATCAGCTATTATTCAGTTTGAGGTGAATAACTCATGCCTGTTTCACATGGAAAACTATTTTGATGCATTTACCTACTATTAGGATCAGAAACCCTTTTTCCCCCTGAAATATTATCACTGCCAGTTGTCTTAACCCTTTGTTGCAGGTTGTCCTGTATTTCGGACATAAATTTAGTAGGGTTTATTTTATGTAGGCTCAAAGATACCCTGAAAACACAAAATGTACATTTTACTGGACATTTCACATAATAAATTCCTCAATAGGTGCCTCTCTGATTAGTCACACGATTACCACAAAAAATCACAACGGCTGCATCCACAAGTAAGAGGTAAGTTGACGAAATTCATAAATAGTCCGATATTGTTCAAGTTTTGATCAGACTTTTTTCTTTTGGGGGATGGAAATACATTATACTGTATAGCACAAAGTGAAAACACATAACCTATGAACTGCAAGTCTATTTGTTGGAATACGTCTGAATCTATGCTCATTCAAAAATATTGGACATTATGCATGCCGAGTAAATAGCTCAAATAAACAATGTCCAGAATACTGATAGATCATCATGCATATCAATGACCAGGTTTCTTCAACTTAATTCTGTCACTGCATCATGCATAATATCCTAAATACTGGATGGCAGTGTGCATCCCACAAGCATAATATTCAAAATAATGGACAAACCACCCACTTGTAAATCCCTCTGTTGCCAGCAACTGCTTATACCAGCAAGAAAGGAAAACAAAAGCAGACTGAGAACAAAAAAAGTTAAAAAGAGAGAATTGGACGGACCACGAGATAAAACAAGGGTCAATATTGGTATTGCTTTCCTGAGGGGGCGTGGCTTTGGTCAGGGAATTGAGGGGAAGGGGTGGGTTTGGAGGTGAGGCTACATTCAAATCTTGCAAGCTGTTGTAAGATTGCATACTATGGCTTAAAATAGGCTCATGCACAATGGGAAAAATTGGCATAATTTTGCATTCTGCGTGAAGGGGTTAAACTGGTCTGGTGTTGTTCTGTAACTAGCTTGGTATGCTGCTGATTTTAGCTAACCTTAATACCAATGCTTATAATTCGTAACATTTGCCTCCTCTGGTGAATAGCTAAAATCAAGCCTAATAATTGCAAGATGCTTGCACACTTGCTTGCTTGGCTAGCGTTAGAATGTTAATTACATTACAATTTCAATTGGGTTGTTGATATTAAGTATACATTAATGTTGGGTATCATGGTAAGTAATGCATGTTCTGTAAAGGTTACATGTGTTGCAAAATGAAGTATTTAACATCCTATTGTGAAAATGACACAAAAAAGTGACGCTCCTTTGATAATGTTGACTGCAAAATATTCTTATGATGATGTGAACTGTGTCTGTGCTGCTTTTAAAGCCTATTTTCCCTTTGCAGGTATTCCTAATAATCTTGGACCTGTAAGTAAGTATTTCAATTTATTTAAACATACAAACAAGATTGTATTTTTTTCCATGAAACACCTGAGGAACTCTTGCATTGAAAGCTCATTTCTGATTGGTACAATTTTCTTGCCCTTTTTTAAGAATCTAAAACCATTTGAATTATCCAAAATTTATGACTCTTTAAATATTTATACCAATATGTAATGTCCATCATGGATAATATGTAATTCCATTCCACTGTGAAGGTTGTGTTTTTATGAAAATCTTGTTTTAATCCAGTATTATGATATCCTTCAGGCAACTTCTAGAGTGTGGGGATATTTACAGTTACAGTAGCCAGACAAAACCTAGGAGATGCACTCACTTGATGTAAATTGTTAGTCAAATCTAAAACACAACTACAAGATTTGATGCAAAAATGCAAGCTAAAGAAGAAGGTGCCCAGCTGTCGTTTCTCAAGCCTATTGTCTTTGTGTTCTCCAGGCTAAAGGAAACAAGGTTGTTATCAATGCATCCCTGTTGTTACCTGTGTGAATTTAAATTTAAAAAGGTAAAATCTGTTATGGTTTGAGGATATGTTTCTGCCCATAGAATAGGTAACATGAAGATTTGTGTTGGTACAATTTGGTCAAAAGAACAATGCACCATCATTTTGAGTCACTGTGGCCAAGAAACATATTTTGAAGTTCATATTTGCTTATAAAGAGGAAGGAGTCAGCTTTATGTGAAACGAATACTGTCTTTCTATTCCATATATTCTATGAGATATGTCCTGTTCAATGTTGTTAAAGGCTGGGTTTTTTAAGCTCGATTTAGATTTAGACAACTTTATGTATCCCAAAGGGCAATTCAGTTTTTGCAGTCTACCCAGACCGTACATACATTCACAAACAGCAAATAGAGACAATAATAAATAAAAGTCACTACATGACAGAGATGCTCATTGACACATCGACCTTCATATGACCCTTTTAGTAACGCCACGCCCAGGGTCAGGCAGATTATAATGAACATTTAAGAACAGCAGCAGATAAGAGAACATAAATAAGATCACGCCAGGTGCATTGCAGACTACATTATAATTTTACATTCATAGAATATGTGAATGAGCCACCAGCCTAAGAAAAAAGTTTTTACCACCACATGGTTCAGTGCCAAACAAGGAGAAAGACAATAATGCAAAGCTATCAGTCCATGAGATTACTATCAAGGTTTATCAGCCTGATAAGCGATGGAAGACTTAGAATAACGGTTTGTTCTCCTATAGGGTGTGATAAAGCGGCAGCATGAGGGCATTAAAGTAAACTCAGAGCATAGGATGTGGTCATTTTAGGAAATTATTCCTTTAGCTTTTTTGACCACCTGTTTCTTCCACAAAGAATGCAGATCTCTCTGCTGGACTCCAATTATTTTGGAGCAGATTTTTACAATACTATACAGACTGTTTTTGTCTTTGACAGCCAGACCATCAAACCAACAAACAAAAGAAAATGTCAAAAGACTTTCAATAAAGGACTGATAAAAAATAGGCAGCATTTTGTCACAGACATTAAAGGACTTCAGCTTCCTCAGTAAGTGGATTCTTTGTTGACCTCGCTTAACAATACTCAGTGTTCTCATCAAATTTTAGCTGGGAATCGAACACAGTTCCGAAATACTTGTATGAGTCAACAATCTCAACATCCTTACCACGAATAGAGCTTGCTGTAGGTTTTACATGGTTTCTCCTAAAATCAACAACAAACTCTTTAGTTTTTGACACTTTAAGGTCAAGGAAATTTTCATCATAGTCACTAAAAGCAGGAAGGGCACTACCATGATCTGACTCCGAATCTTGAAGAAGGGATAAAAGTGCTGTATTGTCAGAAAATTTGACCAGGTAGCTTCCCTCTTTACAAGACCTGTAAATGTAGGTGCAGAGAATTAAAAGAAGAGGAGACAGAACACAGCCATGAGGAGAGCCTGTTAGACACCAGGACATCAGACATGACTCCATTAACAAAGCACTTGCTGTTTCCTATCCGTTAAAAAGTTCACAATCAACAATAAAAACTGATCAGGCAGCTTAAAGGGAAAGTTCACTCAAAAATGAAAATTCACTCATCATATACTCAACCCCAAGGCTAACTTAAGGGTCGGCTGATTTTCTTTTGTCCTCAAAATAGTTTGAAATTTTAAGGAAAAGCAGCATTGAAGAGAAATCCAAATGAATGGAATCCTATGGTGGCCACTTTTTCAAGCTTAAAAAAGCAACGTTAAAAAACATAAAATGCCTCCATACTGCTCGTGTGACATTTTTGAAGTGTCTGCAAGCCCCGACATTATGATTTGACTCGAAAAGACGTCATTTTCACTGTTTTTTGCCTAAATGTCCAATGTAGCCACTTAGCCAGGAACCGTGTTTTTTTTCCCCTTTTTTTCTGAGCTTGCAAAGTTTCAACCAATGAGTGAATAAGAAGTGGTGGCGACGGGCACATGCTCAGAAGGAGAGCCGCGAGCTGTCTCACTCTCCTGAGTTGGCAATAGGGGGCCAGATATACGAAAAGCCTTGTACATAGTTCCCCAATTGGACGTTCCAGATTCGGGTGGAATTGGAGATGCCAAATTTAAAAATAAATTAATTAATTAATTAAATAAAAAATAAGAGTCTAGCATGGGACTTTGGCTTCTCTAAATGCTTCAAAATTTTGTCTAGAATGAAGAGTTTTGCTTCCTCCACTCCTTTACCGGCTTGATAAGCGAACTGTAAAGGGATGAGTTTTTCAAACACCAAGGACACAAGCTCATCTTTTAAAATTCTCTCAAAGGTTTTCATTACCAACGACGTTCAAGTAAAAGGTCTAAACTCACTCGGTTCTTTCAGATTTTTGGACTTAGGAACAGGGATTATAGTTGAACTTTTCCATATTACGGGAAGCTGGCAATGATCAGCACACATCCGAAAAAGTGTAGAGAAAAGTCCACTGAGCTGGTCAGCACAGTAACCGCAGATAGAATCAGGACCAGCTGCCTTCCTAATATTAATTTTCTTCAATAATGCTGTCACCTGATCCTGACATATTACAAAATCACATTAAGGAACAAGAGAATCTTTCACTATGGTAACATTGTGAGTGAAGTCAGACCTTTCAAACCGAGAGAAAAAGAGATTAAAAACGTTTGACAACTCAGCATCAATGACTTCATTAAAGCTGATGTGCTGCTTGAACGCACCAGCATTTTTATTTATGGAGGCCATCGACTTCATACCTTGTCAGACAGCTCCAATCTCACTAGTGTGGAACTACATTTCTATTTTAATTTTATAATTAATTTTGACTCTGGCTATTTCTCTCCTTATCTCTCTGGAGCCAGCCTTTTACTCAAGAGGATCTCCTGTGTAAAAAAATCCTTTTCTTTTTGTTGATAACCGTTTTAAGTTCTTTAGTCACCCAAGGATTGTTATTTGGATACATGACAACCTTATTTGTTGGTGAGACAGAGTTTACACGAAAGGAAACATAAGGGGACACAGTGTCACACAGTTCATCAACATCTTCACAAGAATCAAAGAAACGATGCCAGTCTGTGCATTAAAAGCATGCCTGGAGACTGTGGAGAGACATGATACTGTTCTCAGACCAGATTTTAACCCTATAATGCCCAGACACAGACATCATTATAGGAAAAATATGACCCAGTAATATTTTTGAATTACTGAAGGGTAGTATTCAGATCCACTGTTCATCATAGGTTTTGTGACAGCAAAATATACATTGCTGAACAGATCTTCTTCTAATTCCAGGAGTATCATATCTGATACAGCCAAAAATCAGCAAACCTCCAGAACTCAACACTCGAAATTTCAAATTATTTATATGATCTCTACTATCTATAGCTATCCCTTCACATGGATAAGAATAAGTTTTTGCGTAATATTTACCTTGGAACGCCGAACTATACTGCTCAGTCCAAGGAAATTTGTGAATTCCCATTCACATGGGAGCTACTACCTTGAAGTGAGTGACTAGGGGAGAGATACTCTTGTAATTTCACTTGTTCCTTCCAGGTGGCAGCACTGTGTATCAGATATGATACAGTGAGCAGTCGTGGTTGTGTTTCATCTCACCAGGTGGACATGGTCCTTCAAATTTGGTGTACCATATATGATACATGGAGCATTATTGGGTTAACCTCCTTCTTGCCACAATGAAGGTGTCTGAAGGACAGTTTATACACAAGCAGTAAAAGCACGCTATTATGAGCTGCCAGTTGAGTCTGTATGTGACATCTGCGATCAGCTGTGCCGCTTCAGATGCATTGGCTCACGAGTGAATGTAAACAAACGTGAAAATAAGTTGTTGAAATTCACGCGGCAAATAATAAGGGTGTAGCGAGACAGACAACAATTCACTATCAGTGGTACATAACTTTTCCCAGACCGCAATGGTGTTACAGTACCTCTTGTTAACGTCCTCCTCCTTGGCTTTTTCCCGTGATCTCCGGGGACCGGTCCAGCCGAAATGGATTACTGATCCTACTTATGAACAGGTCCTTGTACCGGTCCGTTTCACTGAGTCAAGTTTCAGTGAAGAGCCAACAGGCAGGTTTTCTTGATTTTGACCCTGAATTTGGCGGACGAGCTTTGTCTCCAGCTCATCCGCCTTGCTCCTGATGGACTGGATGTTGGAGAGCAGGACCGTCGACAGCGGAGGAAGCTGGCGGTGGTTCTCCAGGCTCAGGCGCTTCAATCTCCGACGTATACCTCCCCTCCGTCCTCTTCTGCTTTGGGTGGTCCAAAGAACTGAGCAGTTCTATTGGTATCCTCAACGTCTCCTTTAGCGAAGGTGTGCAGAGAAAGTAATAACTCACGGCTGAGATTGATGCGGCTCCTAGGTCCGCCATGGTGTCCAGCTGCTCCAAAACAAAGCGTCACGAGGCATGAAAGTGCATATGACTGTGCGAATGAGCCCAAAGTCCACATACTGAGACAGACATTAAGTTCCACGCACATGCAGGACGGCTTAGAACGTTTAAAAAAAAGCTATAACAGGTTAAAGACAAAAAAAAAAAAACAGGTAAAAGACAAGCCAGGTATAGCTGCTAAATTTTCTATTTAATGCTCAAACTGATAAACCTCATTGGGTTTTGGAAATATTCACTCATTTTGAATTTGATGCCTACAAAGTGTTCCAAAAAAGCTGGGACAGGGGCGACAAAAGACTGTGTAAGTTAAAGAATGCTCAAAAAACACCTGTTTGGAACATTCCACAGGTGAACAGGTTAGTTGGAAACAGGTGAGTGTCATGATTAGGTATGAAAGAAGCATCCCCGAAAGGCTCAGTAGTTCACAAGCAAAGATTGGGTGAGGTTCACCACTTTGTGAACAATTGCATGAGCAAATAATCCAACAGTTTAAGAAAAATGTTTCTCCACATGCAATTGCAAGGAATTTAGGGATTTCATCATCTAAATTCCCTAATATCATCAAAAGATTCAGAGAATCCAGAGAAATCTCTACAAAAACCAACATTGAACGCCTATGACCGTCAATCCCTCAGGCAGCACTACATTAAACATCGACATCATTCTGTTAAGGATATTACCATGTGGGCTCAGGAACACTCCCGAAAACCACTGTCAGTCAACACAGTTCGTTGCTACATCTACAAGTGCAAGTTAAAACTCTAGCATGCAAAGCAAAAGCCATATATCAACAACACCCAGAAATGCCACCAGCGTCTGTGGACCCGAGCTCATCTGAGATTGACTGACAGAAAGTGGAAAAGTGAGCTGTGGTCACTGATGAGTCCACATTTCAAATTGTTTTTTGAAATCATGGACGTTGTGTCCTCCGGGCTAAGAGAAAAAGGGCCATCCGGATTGTTATCAGCACAAAGTTCAAAAGCCAGCATCTGTGATGGTATAGGGATGTATTAGTGCCCATGGCACGGGTAACTTGCAAATCCGTGAAGGCACCATTAATTCTGTAAGGTACATACAGGTTTCGGAGCAACATATGTTGCTATCCAAGCAACATCTTTTTAAGTGAAGTCCCAGCTTTTTTCAGCAAGATGATGCCAAGCCACATTCTGCACGTGTTACAACAACATGGTTTCGAAGTAAAACAGTCTGGGTAATAGACTGGCCTGCCTGCAGTCCAGACCTGTCTCCCATTAAAAATGTGTGGCGCATTATGAAGCGCAAAAGACAACAATGACTGTTGAGTAACTGAAGTCAGACATCAAGCAAGAATGGGAAAAAATTCCACCTACAAAGCATCTACAATAAGTGCACTCAGTTCCCAAACGCTTATTGAGTGTTGTTAAAAGGAAAGGTGATGCAACACAGTGGTAAAAATGCCCCTGTCCCAGCTTTTTTGGAACATGTTGCAGGTATTAGTTTGAACATTAAATATCTTGTCTTTGTAGTGTACTCAACTGAATATAAGTCAAAAAGGATTTCCAAACAATTGTATTCTGTTTTTATTCATGTTTTTCACGACATCCCAACCTGATTGGAATTGGGATTTGTACTTTAGCCAGAAGCATTGGATCCTCCTGTAACCACAATTTTTAAGGGCTTAAGCAATCTACCAATATGCCGCTTTTTGTTTCATTTTTTTTATGTTGAAATTGCTGGCGTACTTTTAGATTTGTGTGCTAAACTCTAGAACTACAATGTCAACACTCCATTTTTGCCCTGCACTAAAACAATCCTGTCCGAGGGTTAATTTTTAGTTCGAAGGAACTAGACATGAAAACAGCTCTGGGCCTAAGCTCATTTGTGATGGCCTGAGACGAAATTGAAAACTATCCTGTTGTCTGACCAATCAACATCTGAAAGTTTCTTTGGAATTCAAGGATGTCCTTTAGGCAAAGAAGGAGAAGGAACATCTAGGTTTTTATCAGTGCACAGTTCAAAAGTCACCATCAATGATAGTATGGGGCTGCATTAGTGCACGTGACATGGGTAACTTGCACATCTGTGAAGACAGAATTAATGTTGAATCATAAATACCGGTTGTGGAGCAATATATACAGCCATCCAGACATCTTTTTCTTGCTTAATGCCAGACCATACTGCGCGCGTTACAACAATATGGATCCATAGTAAAAGTCTGGGAGCTACACGTGCCTGCCTGCAGTCCAGACAGGTCACCCATTAAAAAATATGGTGCATTATGAAATGGAAAATGTGACAAAAAGTGTTGAGAGGCTAAAATCTACAATCAAGCAAAAATGAAAAAACATTTGTGCTTTCAGATCTACAGTCTCCTCAGTTCCAAAACACTCACAGGGTTTTGTTAAAAGAAGAGATGATTTAAAAGCGTGCTAAACATGACCCGATCACAACTTTTTTGGAATGTGTAGCTAGCATCAAATTCAAAATGAGCACATTTTTTTCAAAAACAATAAAATTTCTCAGTTTCAACATTGAAGATGTTATCTTTGAACTATTTTCAAGTTATTATACAGTTTAAATGACTTGCCAATCATTGCAGTCTGTTTTTATTCACATTTTAATCAACGTCCCAACTTTTCTGGAAATAAGATCATGCATTGTCCCTGTCCCAACTGTTTTTGAATGAATTGCAGCCATTTAAACTGGAATTAGTGTGCATTTACAAGGAACAATAACAATTATAAGGAAAACCTTGAAAAATTGTTGATATGTTCATTCATTTATTTTCAAATACACTGTAGGTGAATGAGAATTTACAAATGACTGCTTTCCGTTATTATTAGCATAATATAAACTCTGTCACAACTTTTTTGGAGCGGGGCCTTTATGTTTATTTTCGATATTTTAAAAGCACTTTGGGCCTACCTCAAGACGGTTCTGGTGTGATGTAGAGGAAATGGAATGTAAGATGTCAATCTGTCATTCAAACAACTTTACTAATTTACTGATGGGAATATCAATGGGTTTTTCAGAGAGCATCAGGAGATAATTTTTCTTTTCCAATAAAAGAAGTAAAAGTTGCCTCTTGGTGTTGTCAGGCACGGGCTGCATGTTAGGTTTTGTTCCTTCCTGTTTTTTCAAATTTGCGCCTGACAGTCAGAAATGAGTATCATGCAAGAGTGGATCTTAAGAGCTGTGAATGCTGCTTTTTGTGCATGGGTTGCAGATATTTTCCTAGCCGGCATGCCTTTCCATCAAACATGCTCATTTGCAGAAATTATTTTGACTGCTAATTCAAAGTTTTCAAGTCTGGTAATTCAGAATGGGGAATCTCAAAGATTTTTTTTATTTCATTTTGGTTTGTGCAGAAAGGACATGCAATCAGTTTCGTTTGCATAGGTGTTGCTATCTGAATTGCAGTTGTGTGAATAATCTGGGCAGTCCTCCCAAAAGCATATTGTGGCAAAGAAGTTAATTAAATGCATCTTATGATCAGTCTTAAAATAATGTTGCTCTGCCAAACCTGTTTTTAAGTGGATCTTTGGTTCTCATTTAAGTCGTGAGTGTTGGGGATCACTTGTTCTCTGCATAGATTATCTTTTAAGACCCAGCTTGGAGCTATCTGCTCTGGCAGCACTCACAATATACATGAGCTATAAATGCACATTTACAATAGCATAAAGTGCAGTAACCTCATCTGTTCTTTTACATGTTGCGTATACTTAGAGGAAATATTGTGGCAAAATATATGCAATTTATGCCCCTTAAAGTGAAATCTGTATTTGTACATGATTCGTAATGACAGCACCAATCAATAGTTTGATAATATCACAGATATAAATATGTGATAGCAATTATTATTTTGTTCCAAAACCAGTATTTTTGATCCCATATTATAATATTTTTTCAAACTATTATATTTATGGATGTCCAATAGGCAGGTATTAATCTTTGCTGCAAATATCCCATAAGTAAATATAATTTCTTGACCACACTGAGCTTTTCGTTCTCCCCCTTCTAAGAGGGTGTTTTGAGTGGGCATCCACTCTATGATAGTGAGCTCCACACTGATTGACCAGCAAAAAGAGCAAAACATGAAAAAGTAATGTTAGTGCTCTGAAGGATAGACAGCTGAGGAGTTTGAGAAAGGCACCAGAAGCTTTGGTAATTTGATAAATGAATTATTATCGCTTGGCGCTGCAACCAGTGTGCAACTACGCTTCCTTGTAAATGCAAACTATTCTTTAGAATGCTGAAAACATTATTATTGCATGCAATCTTAAAATAAATTAGGTTGCACTGCTGTAAAAATCTTAGAATGGGAGATGGAATTCAGGGAATTCATTCATTCGATGGAAGAAGACAACCCTATGAGCACTGAGGGAACTCATATCTGTCATCATCTAAATGAAGAAAAAATTACAAATGATCGGAATTGGACATATATAGTATGATGATAGAAATACCATCCACAGACGATCGAAAACAGGACAATGCCCCAATACTGTATCACAACAAAGCATGTCGGTGCATTGGTCAAGTCTATAAATTTATAGTTTAATAATATTCAATTATTCCTTAATCCAAAAAATTTCATTATTGCCATTATTTTCAGTATATGGATATAACTATAGATTTTGCCCCATCATATTATCAACGCCTGGCCCTTAGCCAACTCCCTAGTCCCTTGCTGTAAATAGATCTAGCTTACCTGCGTCTTCTGATGCGGACTTCAATGAAGTTTTGTTGCCAGCTTCTTGCAAATCTGACCTGGCCTCACCTCAAGAGGGATGTTCGAGATAGCATCCTTATTTAACATTTCCTGAGTGGGACACCATTCGCTAACAGTTTCTTGCATTGGACACTGACAACCAGACCCACCTTCCAGCCTTTTTACAGGCCTCATAATTGATGATGGGAACGAAGTGCAAGTGAGACTATGCCTCTCTGGGCTCTAATTTCTTGGCGCAGTGAAGGATGGCTTAGTGTGGTAATTTTGTCCGGTGCAGCCCGCGCAGTGGTAATTTCCTGCAATGCAACACCGTGCACAGCCACTTTGGCAATTTTGTAGATGGACGTGCGCCGAGATGGGTGTGGCGGCGTGGTAGGGGGAGGTGTCACATATTCATCAAGACGCAGTGACAAAAATCTCAGCTGAAGTTGAGCAGAAAGCTCCCCAGCTCCAACCTGGTTTACCTTCCGTGCAGTGGTAATTTGGCTGACCGGCACACAGTGCGCACACTCACCGAAACCTCACAGGCAGGTTTCCAGAATGTCAGGCACGTTTCAATGCAATAAATAATTACAGCAACCACTATTTAATGTAACTATGTGAATCATAAATTATAGTATCTATATCGATTGTCCTGATGTCAGATCATAGAGAGTGAGTACATGTGGGCGTTCGCGTCTTTGCATTGACTTTGAACGTAATCTGTCGTACAAAAAATTTGTTTCGCGTCCAGTGTGCAAACGGCTTAATACTATTTCTGTCACTTAGGTTTTATCATTTTTAGTGGGCTAAAAATAGCCTGATTGCTATGATCTCATATTGAGTTAAGATTGCATATTGAAAATAAATATGTAACGTATCTTGCATTGTTGTCCATGCATGTTAATCCCAAAATTTTAAGTAGCAACAGGGTGTAATAATAGGAACACGCTATCCATCGTTTCTCTTCCCAATGATGCAGGCAGAAGAAATAAATGAGCAACCGTCGTATTTCATTCCAACTTCATAAGTTTGAATGATCTAAGGTAGTTTTGTTTTGAAAATCCATTCAAGTTTGCTAATGGTAATAATTCGCAAATGCCCTAGCTAGCCTGCCAACTGATATTCGTAATGCTTAATATAGATGTAAGCGGTGCAGAAAACATGCCTGAAGCAGCAAAGTAAAATGCAACATTAACACATCATGCAGATATAGGACAGAGGCCTCTATATTCCAACACAGTAAAGATGAGGAGAGGAGCTCATTTGATTGGTAAAGATTTGACTTGGCTGTGTTATACCCAAACACGCCATCTCTCCTCCCTCTTTGCCTCTTGCGCTGGCAGGAGGGACCGAGGCAGGACAGAGGAGTACTTGCGTCGGGCTTTACTGGGCATGAAATTGCAACATACACCGGGACCTGTTTCTACTCCCTTCTGCTGTTGGACAGGGGTATACAATCCCTTGTCTTTTGTTTCTTCTCACTACTGCTGTTGGACAGGGGTATACAATCACCTGTCTTTTGTTTCTTCTCACTTCTGCTGTTGAAAAGGCGTAGACAATCCCTTGTCTTTTATTTATTCTCCCTTCTGCTGTTGGAAAGGCGTATACGATCCCTTGTCTTTTGCTTCTACTCCCTTCTGCTGTTGGAAAGGCGTATACAATCCCTTGTCTTTTGTTTCTTCTCAGTTCTGCTGTTGGACAGGCGTACACAATCCCTTGTCTTTTGCTTCCACTCCCTTCTGCTGTTGGAAAGGCGTATACAATCCCTTGTCTTTTGTTCCTTCTCACTTCTGCTGTTGGGCAGGCGTACACAATCCCTTGTCTTTTGTTCCTTCTCACTTCTGCTGTTGGGCAGGCGTACACAATCCCTTGTCTTTTGCTGAGTTGGAATTGAAGCCAACGGCGGCACAGTAAGGCATATTCTCAATATAGTTTATCAATAATTTGTCAGTGACCGTAATAGCCTGTACAAATTTCCCACACAAAACACTGGGGATTCGCTTGTATGACGTCACTGACAGCAAATGCCGAGCAGTGCCAGGAAAATATGCATACGGTTAAGAACGATTGGAAAATAGTAGATTTTGATCCATTAAATCAATATGTCTTTAATGCATTGCTTTACCCAAGTTTATTGATGTGTATGTGTATTTGTAGTTATTTATCAAGTCCTTTAATCAAATGATCCTGAACAGGAGCAGCTTGAAAGCAACAATGCGTTTAAGGGTCAGAGGCTCACAGCATGTCATTTGAAAATCCCGCAATGCCGGCGTTACCGCTAGGGAGATGTTGGGATGTAGGAAGTTAGAGCCATGCCACAGCATCTTAATCATCTTCAAGTCAGGACTTTATTTTGGCCGCTCCAAAACTCTAACTTTGTTTCTTTTGAGATATTCACAGGGGTACTTTCTTGTGTACTTCGGATGGCTGTCCTCCTGAATAAGCCAACAGCACCAGAGCTTGAGGTTATGAACCGATGGTCAGACATTCTCCTTCAGGTTTTTCTGGTAGAGAGCAGAACTTGTGGTTTTGTCCATTATGGCGAGTTGCCCAGATTCTAACGCAGCAAAGCAGTTCTTGGTCCTAATTTGATTTTTAGGGCTAGGGTTTGATTTAGGATTAGGGAATAGGGGTTAGGATTCGCCTTAACACTGGTGTTAAGTAAGGACCCCAAGAGCCTCCTTTTTTGTTGCATATTGACGCTTGGTTAGTTAGCGTCACTATATGAAGAGTCGGGATGAGACTGGGCTTTTCATGTTAACTCCGTGTTTGCCTGCCTTTCTTTGGTTTTCAACTGTTTGCTGGCTTTTATTGTGTATGCTGTAGCTGGCAATGAATGGATGGGAAATTCCTCAATTTCCAGCATTTGTTTCTCTACCATTTAACTCCTTGAGAGACTGGGTGCAGACTACATTGGCCCTGACCAAAGAAGTGAGCATGAGCAGAGGAGGGGTTCTGAACAGCATGTGCACGTGAAGTGATTGACACTGCTTTTAGGTAGTTTCTTTCAGATCAAACGTAATGTTTTTGCTCTACCGGATGGCAGCCATCTTGGATTTCTGGGTGAAAATGATGTTGTAACGTCAAACTGATGCCAGATTTCAATTCCCCGTTATTGATTTACCCAGAAAAAGTGTCTTTGTACACGATTCTAGATTCTTTGGTCAAAAACTTAATTTTTCAAGATGGTGCCAGTGGCCATCTTGGTTTTGGGCCTCTAGCAATAAATGCCAGGATTTTTGAGAGGGACATGCGGGCTATTTTTTTTTTTTTAAAGGTCCACAGAAGTTAAATCAGTCGTCAAACCTTACGGAGAATGGTCACGGAACTCAGGTTTTGGACCTAACTCTTTAGAAACTCCTCCTGGCTCTGCTTAGTTAATTTTGCATTGGCACAGTGGATTCTTGCAAATGGCATGAAAGCAATGGGAGGATCCAAATGTACAAAACCCAAAACCAGTGAAGTTGGCACGTTGTGTAAATCATAAATAAAAACAGAACACAATGATTTGCAAATCCTTTTCAACCTATATTCAATTAAATACACTGCAAAGACAAGTCACTTAATGTTCGAACAGGTAAACTTTGTAACTTTTTGCAAATATTAGCTCATTTGGAATTTGATGCCTGCAACATGTTTCAAAAAAGCTGGCACCAGTGGCAAAAAAGACTGAGAGAGTTGAGGAATGCTCATCAAACACTTATTTGGAACATCCCACAGGTGACAGGGCTAATTGGGAACAGGTGGGTGCCATGATTGGGTATAAAAGCAGCTTCCCTGAAATGCTCAGTCATTCACAAACATGGATGGGGCAAGGGTCACCACTTGGTGAACAAATGCATGAGCTGATTGTCAAACAGTTTAAAAATAACATTCCTCAACGAGCGATTGCAAGAAATGTAGGGATTTCATCATCTACGGTCCGTAATATCGTCAAATGGCTCAGAGAATCTGGAGAAATCACTGCACGTAAGCGAAAAGGCCGAAAACCAACATTGAATGCCCGTGACCTTCAATCCCTCAGGCGGTACTGCATCAAAAACCGACATCAGTGTGTAAAGGACATCACCACATGAGCTCAGGAACACTTCAGAAAACCACTGTCAGTAACTACAGTTCGTCGCTACATCTGCAAGTGCAAGTTAAAACTCTACAATGCAAAGCGAAAGCCATTTATCAACAGCACCCAGAAACGCCGCCGGCTTTGCTGGGCCCAAGCTCATCTAAGATGGACTGATGCAAAGTGGAAAAGTGTTCTGTGGTCTGACGAGTCCACATTTCAAATTGTTTTTGGAAACTGTGGACGTCGTGTCCTCCGGATCAAAGAGGAAAAGAACCATCCAGACTGTTAAAGGCGCAAAGTTTAAAAGCCAGCATCTGTGATGGTATGGGGGTGTATTAGTGCCCAAGGCATGTGCAACTTACACATATGTGAAGGCACCATTAATACTGAAAGTTACATACAGGTCTTGGAGCAACATATGCTGCCATCCAGGCAATGTCTTTTTCATGGACGCCCCTGCTTATTTCAGCAAGACAATGCCAAGCCACATTCTGCACGTGTTACAACAGCATGGCTCCGTAGTAAAAGAATGCGGGTACTAGACTGGTCTGCCTGTAGTCCAGACCTGTCTCTCATTGAAAATGTGTGGCGCATTATGAAGCGTAATATACGACAACAGAGACCCCGGACTATTGAACAACTTAAGCTGTACATCAAGCAAGAATGGGAAAGAGTTCAACCTGAAAAGCTTCAAAAATTGGTCTCCTCAGTTCCCAAACGTTTACTGAGTGTCGTTAAAAGGAAAGGCGATGTAACACTGTGGGAAAGGCCCTTGTGCCAACTTTTTTGCAATGTGCTGCTGCCTTTAAATTCTAAGTTAATGATTATTTGCAAAAAAAAATATAAGTTTCTCAGTTTGAACATTAAACATCTTGACTTTACAGTGTATTCAATTGAATACAAGTTGAAAAGGATTTGCAAGTCATTGTATTCTGTTTTTATCTACGATTTACATAATGTGCCAACTTCACTGGTATTGGGTTTTGTACTTTATTTTTTTTTTAGATTATCTATCTCATGTACTACTGTCAGTACAGAGTGGCAGTTTCAGCAAATATGAGAAAGGTTTTTTTAGCTTACCGACCTTATGGTCTGATAAGCTATTGTCGAGGTGTGGCATCCGTCTTCCGTCATCCGAAACATTTTTTAATCTTTTTTTTTTGCCCTGATGAGTTTGAACATAAATTTGCTTTAACATACTACTAAACCATTTCTCCTAAGGTTTTTTTTCCCCCCCAGATTTTTGATTGAATCATTTTTGTCCATTTTATGGGCCCTTGAAATTTTGGTCCCAGTGTTAGAAATAGGAATGAAAAATTTTTAAAACATTATTTCTCAAAAACTGCCAGATAATTTTTAAAAAATCAGGCAATCAACTTACCTTGATACCGTCAGTGTACAGTGCGATTACACCATTTTGATTGAATCGACGGAAGTAGGTTTAGTTTTAGAGCTGTACTTTATGAATTTGCAAGATGGCCTGTGGAGACCAAATGGTTGCAGATAGAGATTATATTTGTGTTGTGTATGTTTATTGACAAAAAGGAAGTAATATATGATCTATATTTTGGCTATGTTGAAGTTGACCTCAGATTACCTTGAGAGGTCAAACTTGAGGTCTAGAAAAATGTTGCAATGTTCAAAGGCTTCTAGGCTTGAAAGTTTTTAAGATTGGGAACATATGTGTATTGAACACTTATAAGAAGTCATATATGAACTTCCATGTGGTGGCCTTGAACCTGACCTTTGGTGACCTTTGAAGGTCGAACGTCACATAGTGAAATTTCAATGACTTCTATCCATACATTGTATAAAAAGATGGACAAAGGAACTGTGACGTCACCCATTGGTTTCAGCATACTACCACAGAAGCCTTGATTTTGGCAATTTGAACAGCACCATTTTGTCATTTTGAAACCGGATGTGATTCCAATTGGACGAGAGCGTGAATTGAAGATCCGGGGAGGAATGTGGCTCTGGATCTGACCGTATCGGACGAGGACCTCAGGATAGCCATGCCCCTAAAGGCGTATATTCTGGCTTTATCCTTTATTCTAGTGCACTTGGGACCATAATTTACAAAAAATGAACATCGTGATATATCGAAGGAGACTTGAAACTTGTGATGAATACTATAAAATGACGTGGAAAATCATTATTGAAATAATAAATTAGGTGACAAAGTAGGGTCATTTTCTCAATATTTTTCAATAATATTCAACATTCTTCAATAGCATTGAACTTCTTTCTACAACCACTGACGGCGCCATCTGCTGGCCATTAAATATAATGCAAATTTTTGAGGTTTCTGCTTCGACCTCACTTTCCAGACCTGGGTGCTGCATCCATCTTTTTATACAGTCAATGCTTCTAAACTATTACAGATAGAGCTTAGGTTTGCATTGTGGGCAAAAAGAGAGTAATGTATGAAGTTTCATTTGGTGACCTTCAACTTGACCTTCAGTAGCCTATAACAGCCAAACTTTACAGTGGAATTTCAATGACTTAAATCAGCAAAATTGTTACAAATAAAGCATATGTTTGTATAACAGACTTAAAGAAAGTCACACATGAACATTCAACTTGACTGTTGGTGACTTTTGAAGGTCAAACTTGACCTAATACAATTACAATGACTTGTATTGCCAAAACGGTCACAGATGGAGCATAGGTTTGCATTAGAGACATTTAGGAGGTCATATATGAACTTTCGTGTGGTGACCTTTGCATTGACCTTTGAGGGTCAAATATGACCAAGTGAAAATTCGGTCACGCTTTATTTGAAGTGTTGCTCATTAAGGCTTTATAGAGCATGTATAACACCTTCATAAATGAGACATAAGGTCTTCATAAATCATACGTAAGGAAACGTCATGCTTTGTAAAGGGTGAAATAACACATCCTCCTTCAGCATGTGATGCCAGATGTGATAAAACTGACGATGTCACTTAGATAGTGGCTAATTGCGATAAAGGGTGACATTGTCAGCTAAGTGACATTGTCATTGTCACATCTGGCATCACATGTTGAATAAGGATGTGTTATTTCACCCTTCACAAAGCATGGCATTCGCTTATGAATAATTTATGAATACATTATGTTTCATTTATGAAGGCGTTATACTTTTGTACATGCGATATAAAGCCTTTATGAGCAAAACTTCAAATAAAGTGTCACCGTAAATTCAATTACTTGTATCACTAAAATGGTTACAGATGGAGCCAAGTTTTGCGTTACAGACATCTCGGAAGTCACACATGAACTTTAATTTGGTGACATTCAACTTGACTGTCAGTGACCTTTGAGGTTCAAACTCGACAGTGAAATTACAATGACTTTTATCACCAAAACGGTCACAGATTGATCAAAGTTTATATAGAGACATATAAAAAGTCATATATGAAGTCCAATTGCTAACCTCAACTTGACCCTCTGTGACCTTAAATGTTCACAACTGACATATTGAATGACTTGTATCACTTAAACTGCTTCAGAGCTGAGGATTGCATTACAGAAGGTCTTATAAATGTATGTGAACTTTTATTTAGTGACCTTGAAATTGACCTGCAATGATTCAAAGGTCAAACTTCACATGAATTGTTTAAAACTTGTATCATCACTATGAGATTGCTTGCCAGTAAGCTACAGGACCCTCTTTTCATGAAAAATGAAAATTGCCTACCGCAGCCTGAAAGGGGCCATGTTATACCCCTTTTCCAGTTTAATATTTTCATTTTTCTGGTCTATTTACAAACATATGCATGTTTTTACAGTCAAAAAAGTACCTATATGCAGCTGAACAGGCTGTGCATGCAGCTATTCAGGCTCACTCAGCCTGAAACAAGTTGTTTTGGCTCAGTCTCTTTATAGCCTCCTCTCTTTTAGCCCACTCTGGGAGCATTTTGAAGAATGCTCTGTACTTCTTGACAATGGCATAAATGTTTTGCCAAAATATAGAAATACCGAATGAAAGCCTTGTCTTTCCTCAGAGTTACTTTCTACTTTATTATTTTAGACTGATCAGCAGATCTTTTGGTGTACACCAATATGCATGTTGGAATAGCCATGAGTCAAAAGCTGCCTGCTATTTACATGTTATGAGTAGGCCTAATCCTGTGAAATGCCAAAATGGCATTCATTTTCTAAGTCTTTGAACACATATAAAATCTACCCTACTGGCACAGAATATTTAACTTGCATTCAACACTACTAATTTTCTGTAAAAAAAAAAAAAATTGAAGATACTTTATTCCAGAATTTATTTCTATTCATTCCAAATTTCAGGAAGTTGAACATAACTGGAGAAAAGATGATATCAGGTTTTGAAGAAATGCATTGTTGGCCTGTAATGTTTTCATTTTAGGCTTTATGAATTCTCTTTCTTGGAAATCAGTGGACGATTGCAATGTGTGTCCTTTCTGTCTTAAAAACAAAATGGAATAGGTGCAGATTCCCACTGAGTTGCTTGCTGTACTCTTACCTCAATTACACATAATCAATGCAGTGTTTCAAGTAGTTATATGATTCGGCGTGAAATACTGCTAAAGCTTGAACAAAGAACCATACAATGCCTTGTAAGCAAGCAAAAAATGGAGAGGAAAAGGGGGATGAGATTACAAGTGCTGATATAGTAATATGAGAATCTATTCAGTGTATCTGTGAGTTTAAATAGTCAGGGTGCGTATTTATATATTTTCTGTTACAGCCTGCCATTATTATACATCAAAAAATATGAAACTTAATTTATAGCTGCCTGTGGCATGCATTATGTACACTAACACACTGTATGTGAGGATGCAACTGCCTCAACTGGACACAGTTTTCCCTGCCAATTTCAAAAAATTAATGTCTTAGGTCCTGTATACGGCATTCAGTCGAAGTAACATTCTGGGCATCAATTTCCCTGTAAAACATTTTTTTCTCAAATGTTGGATCAAAAAAGAATGGGAAGTTCTGTTTTTCTAAAAAATTTCCATCATGGTACAATATTGCTACAAAATCCAACACCAATCATGTCACATTGTAATGTGACAATGATATAGCGGTATCCAGACTTTTCATTGTTGGTTGCGGAGGGAGGGCAGAGCCAGGTACATGTCACTTTGGTGTGATTTGCATTTCCATAAAGGAAATTCAGCATTGATAACTTGGCAATGGTCTGCATTATGTCTGTTGTTAATCTGAAAATATACTGTCACAAACAGATGAAAGCTTAGACACTGAAGGCAAATATATTGTGACATAAAATGCACAATTTTAGCTGCCCACTGTTAGCATTACCCAGTATTCAGGGGTCTGTGTACTCTAAGGTATTCCATAGTGAAACACCTCACATCAGAAAATCTCAAATATAGATTCACCTGCATAAGATGAAGATATATCCAACATAATTTTTAAATGGCTCTTGAAATATTTTTTCAGCATCAAATTAATTGAATAACACCAGCTTGACTGTAATTAACAAGCCTTGAATGCAACGTAAAAAAGGGTTTCCGCATTCGAGATGGCATTTCTTGTAAACATATTTATTTAAGTCTGTGCTGTTGCTTGGGCATTTGAAGTTTAGATGCAATGAGGAATAAGGCAATGCAAATATATTGAACGAGTTATTTAATTAATTGATCGTTGTACTTGGGTGACAGGGTGAGAGTCGTTGTGTGTTAAAAGGTAAGCATTCTGCCTACTCTAACTTACTACATAAGGCATGATATTGGTGGTTACTCAGCTAAACGCGGTTTCGATTCTATGGTTCTTTGCTCAAGAGTTTTAGATCAGTTGCATGTAGACCTAGAGAATTAATTGTACAAGTGTGTGACAATAAGGCATGCATAGTTGGAATCTGCTTTGTTTGTCATGGGTCTTGGATTACATTACCTGCTTGCTTTATATGGACTTGGTGGTCATAAATTTCCACAAGAGAGCAATATAAATCAGCTAACCAGAGATTTTTGTAGATGTATACATCTCATAGCCATCCTCAACTTTCTCTATCATAGTGAGTGGAGTAAATAACTCAATCTCTCCCCCGATTCCATGCAGTCCGACAGAACATTTCATCTCTAGGGGTCGCAAACAGAAATCAAGGTAGGCTACTTGAAATGTAGAAAGAAAACTTTTCCGGTGTTAAGTCCATCATGATAAGAATCACAGAATTCCATAAAGCAAATAAGACCTGCCAAAAAATTAGACATAGTTGTGTGTAATAAAAAATAAGTTGATAACCACAGGAGAATAAAAAAAAACACTTTGTAAAGGGTAAAAACACTCCTTTTTGATGCTCATAGTAGAGAAAGGAAGCCTCCTGTTGGTCTAGCCACAACAAAGTCATGGCAGTGTGTGATGTGGCCCTGCAGGTGTTCCCCTCTCTCTCTCTCTCTCTCTCTCTCTCTCTCTCTCTCCTTCTCTCCTTGGGAGGCTGAGCCAGTTTTGATGGGTATTTTCTGAGATTTAGTTTCTTTTTAATTAGGCACAGTACCAAAGTACTGTGCATGTGGGGGATTTTTCTGCAAAGAGAAAGGAGACAACAGGGGGCCGGTGGGGGTGGGGGTGGGGGTGGGGGGGGGGTTGTGGTTCGGAGAGGGGGCTTGCGGGGTAGGATGAGTTTAGTAGAGTTATGCGGATTGATTTCAAGCAAATTCAACCTTAATCCCCTGGCATAAACACACACTGACAGGGGTTGCCTTGTTGTGCCGTGCTTCCAGCCAAATGGACATGATGAGACCTGGTCCGAATCATGCGGTTCGGTGAGTGGCCAGGGGAGATGAAGCCCATGGGGTATAGAGTTGGAAAAGCTCTCAAGACAGCTGATTTGGCTCATAGAGCCAAACTACCACAGATGGTAGTATGGCAAGTGGATAGCTTTCGTCACAGCTCTCATTGTCGGCTCAAAATTTGCTTGAGTGAATTAGCAGTGAAATGTTAAGCAATGGAGCAACTAGACAAGATAAGACTTTATTATCCCAAAGGAAATGAATTTTACAACACCAGTGTCCTCAGCACATATAAGAAACATAAATTAAAAAGCACAGGAGCTAAGACGATGACCAAAAAAAAAAAAAAAAAAACATTTAAAACAACAGGCACATTTAACGAAAATTTAAGAGAAAGTGAGCGATAAATAATTATGTAATTAAGAAAAAAACTACAGCCTTAAACACATAAAACACATTGATATCACTTACAGTTACGGCATGAAAGGGGGCCGTGATTAAAATACGTTACTTTACAACAAGAATTGTGTTGATTATACAGGCAGATACTGACTGGTAGGAAAGACTGATGTGATCTGTTGGTTTTAAAATGAGGCAAATGTAGATGGCGGCCAGATGGTAAAAGCTGATTCTCATTGAAAAGAACGTGAACTGTCATCAAGAATCTTGCTAGTTTTTTCAAAATTTGCTGCTCAAACAGAATGCTAATGTGTGTAATAGAAGTACCAATTATTTTACTTGCTGTGTTTACAATTTTTGAAATGAGAGATTTCCATACTACCAGTAGAAGTTAAATGTAAGAATACTTTGAATAAGAGTTCTGTAAAACATCTGCATAAGCGTAAAATCCAGGTTAAAAGATCTCAAACAACATAAAAAGTATAAGTGCTGATGGCCTTTCTTGCAAATATAATCAGTGCACGATGTAAAAAAATTATTTTGAATCAATAATTATTCCAAGATATTTGTATTCATCAAATGTTTCAATTTCCTCATTCTTAATGATTACAAGGTCTAAAATAGTTTATTTGTTTTCAGAACATTTAGAAAGAGAAAATGATCACATCAAGTAGTAAATTTAGGAATTTCGTTTCGATAGTCTAATTCTGAGTCATTTATAAAACCAGCCAGAGCAGCATCGTCAGCAAATTTTACAGTGGAACAGTTGTCAACAGAATTGTAACAATCAACTGCGTACAAAATGAATGAAATTAGATATAATAGTACCTTGTGGAGCACCAATACTAGCATTAACAAGGATGGATCGTATACCATTTACAGTCACAAATTGAGGTCTATTTACAATAAAAGCATGAGTCCGTTTAACAATGTATGAATTGACCCCCATATCAACAGGTTTTTTCATGAGTAAGTGTGGCTGAATAGTATTGAAATCAGGTGAGATATCAAGAAATAAAATTCTAACTCATGAGTTACTCTTCCAAATGTGAATATAACCTTTGGAGAAATGTAATAGTAGCATCTTCAACCCCTCTTCCTTTTCTATCAGTAAACTGTAATGGATCTAAAATACTCCCAACCTGATTTAAGAAAGAATAGAAACACTTTCAACACATTTCATGGCAACAGAAGTTTAATGCAACAGACCGAAAGTCATTAAGTACACATGGTTTTGACTTTTTTGGAACTGGCACAATGCCTCAAGTTTTATGAATTTTGGGAAGTTCATGATTGTCTACGGAAATTTTAAATAACATTTGGAGCCAGTTGCAATGCACATTCTTTTAAGTCAATACCTGAAAGATAATCAGGCTTTACATATGTTGACTTTATCAAAAGATTTAATGAAAACATTGGTGAATATAACAATATTTTTGTCGTGAATATAGCGCTGGTGAATTTCAATAGTGAATCAAAAGTGTCAAATATATCTGCTCCTAGGATTGTCTTTATTCTGCTCCATGCACTGGCTCTCTTTCAGACGAGCTCATAATAGAAGCACTGCAGCTGCAAGAAAGGCTAAATCTACCTACTATCTGAATCTAATACCTAATTCATCTTCTAATCCAGTCAAGTTGGAAAGCAGTAAACTCCATAAATGAAAAATCTAGTGCCTCACTTCCTTCACATATTAAAAATGACTGTGAATTTGCTGATCAAAAAGAGATTTGTTCAATCTTTAATGAGCACTTCATATGTGCTGGCCATTTATTTGAAAAAATCTACTCCGATCATCTCAGTTCTCCTGATACACGTGTGGGTAAAATGGATTCCACTTCCTCTTTCACCTTCTGACCCTTCTCATCTATTGCTGTTCTGGATGCTATGCAAGCTATAAATGCCAGATGTCCAACTGGAGAGGATAATCTTGATCCTTACTTGATAAACTTAGCAGCTCCATCCATCATTGAACAGTTAACTCACGTGTTTAATCTCTGTATTGCCTCAGGTTGTTTACCTATGGCCTGGAGGACTGCCCAGGTAACTCCATTACATACCAATGGCACCACTAATGAGTTAAATAATTACCGGCCGATTTCTAGGCTACCATATTTGGCAAAAAATTTAGAAAGCTTAGTTAACACTCAACTCAAATCCTACCTCTCGTCTTATTCAATTCTCAGTCCTCTTCAATCTGGTATCTGATTTTCAGGAATTCAATATGTTTTATATCCTCGTTACACCCACAACGCCTGCCACCTTAGTATTTATGGGGTGACTGAAATTAAATGATCACTCAGTTTATCTTCTTGCTTGCTTCTTTGTGATGCCCATGGATGGGGTTTCACCGCTGCGATGAAAAACTTTGGAAAAGGTGTATTTGAATTTTCATCACCATTGTAACACATATGTAAAGTTTAGTATGGAATCGACGATCACAGTAAAGTTAGTTTGCTGAGAGAGGACAGTGCATTGCATGTCGCCAGCTGAGCTGCGCCACCGAAGCATCGCGGCTTATGGGGTTACTAATCGTCATCATTAAATTGTGCAAAAGCAATAATTAAAATGAAATGTCAGCCATTGTGTGTGTTTCAAAATGTTTTACAACTGTAACGGACAACCTATTCCCCGTGGGAAGTATGAGGATTCGTTTGAGTGCCGCTAACAATTCTCCAACCCAAAGTCTAGTAGATTAGGAGCACTATTATTATTTTTAATATTATTCTAATTGATAATACACTTATCTTGTGAATTCACATGACTGTTGACTAATTGGGGTGAGGGTGTGCTGACCATGTGATGTTTTCACCTGTGTGACCTTGGAATTGCTGACATGGCAGAGGTAAAAGCAGGAGAATCTTTTTGAAGCACCAGCACGAAGGAGGAGTACGGTGAAGAGTGACCCTCTGAAGAACGACGTTATGGGTTGAGCTAGGAGAGGAAAGCAACCAGGAATTTTCTTTAGCTAGGGAGCTTTAGCTGGCCCCCTTGCCTACAAACTGTTTTATTTGTTACAAGGCCACTTGGTCCTTGCCAACGAAACGGGGAAATTTAAAGAAAACTTACAAACTGAACTGATGACTCCGCAGCATGTGCGTGCAATTTGTCTAGTGCCGGACTTTGCCCGCCACTCCGGCCGTATTCGCACAGCCAGTCTACTGACCAGCCAGCTCGTCTCAGTTATTACACCTGCTGTGGGGAAAGGTAGCGCCACCTATTTTTCCCTTGACAACAAGCTAAACCTGTGAGGATTACGAAAAGGAGGCGTTATTTCTGAAGGGGGGAGGGAAATCCCCACAGGACAGGCAACGGAACAAAGTCCACAATCCAAAATCAGAAACCAAAGGGCGAAATCCAAAATCGTAACCAGGGCATTAATCACAAAAATCAGAGTTGTACAAAAAAGGGTTTGGTAACAAGAAGGCAGCGAAGTACAGGGAGTGGGCAAAAATCAATATTCAAGGACGGTCCAGTCAAAAAGATAATCACAATGAGAACTAGGCGAAAATGAACGTGGCACAAGGGAGAACGATCTGACGAAGAAGTGCTGTGAAGAGACACCTTATATACACTTCTGGGAGATCACATGATAACAGAACTCAGGTGCAGGCAGTCAGACTGATTACAAGGGAGCAACACATTAGGGAGAACCTGATCACATGAAATTGGCAGAAACCAAAACGCGGACAGGGATCACGGGACCATCCTATAGGCAAAAACACAGCTCCTGTCAAGGAGTTCTAATGTGCCTAGATACTTAGAGAAAGGATAGTGTGAGCAGATGTAGAGAACCTACAGAAATGCAGTATAGAAGATAAAGGAAAGACAAGAGGCAGAGACTAGAACAGGGCGAATGCTGAGAGCTTGTTAATCAATTTGTAAGTGCAGCTATACAATCCCTAGTGCTTGTTAGTAAGTTAGTATAATATACAATGTTAGTCTTGGTTAGTAATTTAACAAAAACAACAAACTGTTAGTATTGGTTAGTAATATAGAAAAAGCAAGGTGAAGGAAGTAAACGAGATTGGAAGGAAGGTTGAAATCCAGAAACCGTTAAATCACCTGAAGGAGTGGCACGCAATACAGGGGCTGTGAGCAATGACAAGACCAAAAACCAGACAGGGGGAGACAAAGTGCAAAGAATGGTAAAAACAAACATGGACCGGAGTAAAACTGTGGTAAAAAGTAAAACATGGAAAAACAAAACTAAAACAATGCATGAATAAATCTGAGTAATCAAAACACAATACACCTTTCAAGAATAGTCAGACATAGCAAAAATCTAAATATACACATGGCAATAAGATCAGGAACATGGTAAGGCAAAATCAGAATCACAACAAAACCTAGTATGAACAGCTAGGATAAACCCCACATGTGGGCTCAGTAATACAACATACATATTTGAGGCATTATTCTCAATTGCATCATATCCTTACCGCCATTAAAAACGCAACAGCAAGGTATGTACTGTATTTGTGGCAAATTGAAGAATCAATTGATCTTTTTTACTTTTCCACAAGATTCGAGTGGAGATAAAGAGAAGCGCGTGGTATTGTAATGCTCACGCCCGCCGTGTGACCGCGCCGAGCACTTCAGTGATAACAAACATTGAGCCGTTTGTGCTGTGTACAGTGACGCTTTACTTATTCTTTTGGGTGTGGTCAATAACCTACATAAAGCCAACAAAAAAAAAAAGGAAAAATTCTACGTCAAGAAAATGGAATGGCTTATGACACCGGAGAGGAAAAAGCCATTAGCATGTTCCAGGCAGGTCTCAGCCGCCGAGAGGAGGCGTGTCATATGCACTGTCATCCGTCAACAATTAGTCGGCTGTGTCCAATAATGGAAAACAGGCTCTGTCACAGACGGACCCCGCTCAGGGCAGCCACGAGTGACTAAGGTAGCGCAAGAGCACCATATCCGAATACAGCCTCTGTGACAAATTCCGGATACCAACCCAAACTGATCATGAGAGGAGGGGTATGACATGTCTGCGGGTGATTGCAAGTTCCATTAGACGGCGTTTACATGGGCAATATTTGTGTGCACATGGCCCCTACTGAAAACCCATTTTTTGCCTGTGCGTACATACAACAATTATTAGTGATTGTTGAGTAGTGTTGATGTGGACTCATTTGTGCAACGCATAATATTCACAAAATTCCATAATACTAGTTATTGATGAAAATGATTAAACAAACATTTTGCTGCACAATATTAACCTGTATCTCTTATTTCATGCGAGGAACGGGCTTAACTCCAAGTGCAGTTCAGCATCGGCAGGGCGTTTATTAGGATTGACAAAGCTCATGGTCAGGGACAGAAATGGATTAATAGCCAAGCAAACAGAGTAATGCAGAATAGGCAGAATCGAAGTCAGCGGACAAGCAAAATTATTCAGTAGCCAGGGAATCAGTCCGCACAAAGACAGTAACAAAGGGGCTGAGCTAAGGGAATGGAAGGGGAAGGAAAAGGGAATTGGATGGGATAAGGGAGAACACAGGAGAGTCTAAACAGATGGGTACAAATGGGAATAAGGGAGAACAAAGTACTAATCAATCAATCTGAAATTGCACAACGTAATACAAACAATCAAACACAAGACTTACGGGAGATTCACAAGAAACGAGCAATCAACACTCAAAACCAGAAAAGCGCCGAAACGAGACTTGACCAAGACGAGTTATGGGAAGAAACGAGTCGACAAGAAGCTGAAGAAAAAGTGGGCCTTTTAAACACTAACAAATTAAGTGGAATCCCAGCTAAACACAGGACAGCTGTAGAGAGAAGTGGAACTAGAAAAGCAAGGACGTGATAGGAGATAGAGGGTAAATAGGTATAACATAACTAATCACCCGTGCCCCGGTAAACTATTCTCAGGTGCGGATAGTCAATGAGAACAGCGAGAGAGAAGGAAATGGAAATACCTAACCGAAATTACAGGGAAGAGAGTGTGATGAAAAAGGCAAGACGCCACGAGACAGAAACGAGAGGAAAACACTGAAGACCAAAAACAGCGTAATCTTTCAGAAACATACATACTCTAAAACAAATAAAAATGATAAATAAATAAAAAGCAAATAATAAATAGCAAACTAAAACAACTAAAACATACTAAACAATTTCCTTCTTTACCAGAGCTGTGAACTCAATAATGAAGGATTCTGTATAGTTGTCTTATTGGGGACGCCAGTGGGTAGTCCATTAGAGTAGTCCACTTTTGACAAAGTAAAAGAATCTTTTCTAAATCTTGCTTGGACACAAAGTTTGCAGTTTCAGCTGTTTTTAAGTGGCCAAAACAGAAATGTTGTAACAGCTTTGATGTGGCCTTTTGAATTTAAATCTTCAGATTCTTGACCTGGGTGTATTAAGTGCTCTGGGCCTTAAGCGCCGACCTTCCTTTTTTATTGCTAAAAATTATTATTTCAGTCTTATCATGGTTTAATTGAACCTAATTCTGTTGCATGCAATTGTTCCCATTCTCAAGACACAGACTCACTGAATCTATTGGACCGTGCTTGCTAGGTGAGAGAGCTAGATATTGTTGGGTATCATCTGCATAACTCTGATATGCAGCTTTACGGTCTTGCAGAATTTGACTAAGAGGAAGCATGGAAATTTTGAAGAGGAGGGGGCCAAGAAACGATCCCTCTGGGACCTACATACATCCTGGTGGTCCTTTCAAATTGCCGATGTTGACTATATATCCCCCACCTTCTAAACATGACCTGAGCCAATGAAGGTCTGTTCCTGGGAATCCAAGCTAATTTTCCAGTCTATGTTGTAGTATTTTATGATGCACAATGTTGAATGCTGCACTAAGATCTACCAGTTCCAGAACTGTAAGTCCCTCTGAATCATTATTCAGAGAAATGCCATTTCAAATCTTCATAAGAGCGGTTTCAGTGCCATAATGAGGGTGGAAACCTGATTGAAAGAAGTCAGGGATGTCATTTGTGTGGGGAAAAAATGTTGATTTGATTAAAGATTCCATTTCAATAATCTTGCTAGCAAAAAGAGGATTTGAAATTGGCCTGTAGTTGTTCAGTACTGAAGCAAGTTCCTCTTTTTTGGAGGGGGCTGGCAACTGTGGTTTTTCGTGATGCTGGAAAGATGAGGACAAGGGAAGCAGACAGACTATAAAGACACAAACTACTTTTCATCCCTGTACACTTTCAACTATTCTGTCACAGATGGATTGCATTTAGATTACAAGCCCAGTCGCCGTAGCTAAATAAATGTGACAATCAGTGTTAATGTAGGGGTATGCTAACAAGCTACTTGCTAACACAATGCCAGCAGATCTTCAAAACATTTATGACCGGTTTATGAGGGGTGCAATTATTGAAACCAAACTCCACCTCCTTCTCAGCTGACTGCCTTGCTGCTTGCATCTTTTGCCTTTTTTATGCTAGTTTAACTATCATGCAGTTGTTGACAACAGAGGAACTAGACGGGTAGACAGAGAGATTTTGATGTTTCTGGATTTTCACTGGCCGGTAATGCCATTCAGAGATCCAAATTTACTCTCAGACCTTTCAAGTACTCATAGCAAAAAGAATATTATGACATTCTTACCAAATAAAACACAAAATGTTAGCAACTGCAGCTTTAAGCTCCTTCAGGAACTGGGCGCGGAGTATATTAGCCAAGGGAGAGAGCATGCACGGAGGAGGAGGGCTGAATGTAGCCTGGTAAAACCAGACTCTACTACTACACAGAGTCTGGGTAGTCGTCGTTGACAAGTTTTTACTTCCTGGTGGGTGGGCGCTTGTCAGAAGTTTAAAATAATTGGTGTACCCTTAAACTAATCACTAATGTTTGGCGAGGATGTATGTTATGCGCCTGCTCAGCTGCCTAGTAATTCCGCTAGAAACTACAGTCCTTCATACCAGGAATGCAGCGAAAACAAACTGATCAGTACATTAATGTCAATACTGTACCCATACATATGCCCATCTACTAAATTTTAGCCTAAACTCATTCATTTAAAAGAACCGAATGTGGCAGGCGGAAGGAGGGCCCAGGCGGGGACTTGAACCTCCAGACTCCCGGGTAAGAGTCATCCGTGCTGACCACATCGCCAAAGAGCCAAAGAGCCTTGCTTGCTGGAAAAGTAGCCAGGGCACATACTTATTAGGAGACACTTCCAGTGACAGGACCCCTCTACAGTCACATCTCTCCCCCTCTTTCGTGAGCGTGTCCTCACACTCCATGCTAGACGCATGCTGCCATCCATTAGGATGCCCCAGATCCTGCGGATTACGCTAGAAAGTAGCAGGCCGAAGGAGAGCCTGGCCTGCTACACAAAGATGCTCTTTCTGTTCTCCTTACAAGAAACAATCTGTTGAGCTATCGTTTTTCCTGCTGATACTGCTGCTGTTGAAAAAACGTAAGAGACCCGAAACCAACGGCAGAATCGGCGAGAATAACGCGTTATTTACATTATTTACATTTACATTACGAAATCTGCATTGACACAAAAACTGAACTGTTAACCATACTTACGCTAACATCATACCCAGCTCGCTGTGTAAATTTATAGCAACACAGTTTGGCTCTTTGCATTTGGCTGTCTCAGATAGCCATTTCATTCATGGATAATAACAACAGAACACTGAGACAGCGAATTGTTCTTGTGACATGAACAAAAACGCGGCTTTTAAAAAGTTTGCTGCTAACTTTAATACTGTGAAATTCGCGAACAATCTAACACTAGAAGCTACAAGCTAGCTGAGGTGGTTCGGCTGTTTCTCACAGAGATGAACAGGGTGCCCATTCATGATGGCTATTAAGTAGATATGACAATCTGCAGAGAGTAGTGCATCATTTCCATTCAAAAATCTAACCAAAAATTCTTCTTGTTGTGGGTATAAGTCGCTAATAACTAGGATTTTCTCCACTTCAGAGCGAATGGTCTCCAATGTATCTATGTCCGTAGCCCTTGTTGATTTCGGAGACTACAATTTCAAACTCGGCGCAGCGGCTACATCATGGCTCTCAGCCTCTGTTTCTTGGTTGGTTCAGTGTATTTTTGGCGGATGGTAAACAAGGCCGAGCTCCGAGTGATCATACTGAGTACTGAAGCGAAATGAAATTAAGCGGAAGTACGAAGGCTGGCGGAGTCAGGCTAGGCTGAATGGTTTGTGAACAAGAAGTGATTGACTCTGCAGTAGAAACTCTTCCCGGCTCTGATTGGTTAAATTTTGTGTGGGCACAGTGGATTCTTACCAATGCTATTGGCAACAGTGGGAAGAGCCATTGTCTCCGTTTTCATTATAGATTACCTCACTCATGTACTACTCTCAGTTTAGAGTGAGAGTTTCAGCAATTATGAAGTTTTTTTTTAAGTCACCTATTGCAGCTTTAATACATTTTTCTGAGTAATACAGTTCAATGCTTATTTTTTTTAGCATTAGTGAATAAAAAATAAACATTTACAGAATGATAAGGGTGATAACACTCGTCAAAGAGGCTATGAAAATGGGAGTACCTTGAGATTTTGGCTTGCCTCTTTCATAAAAAGTTGATGATGTACTTTATTTTCTGAAGGTGTAGCATAACCTCAGAATGTTTTTTATGTGGGCCTGTTTAAATGTTTCAGAAACAACTGCAGCATCCAGTTCTCTGCATTCAGAGAAAATCTTCAATTTGCTATGGGACTTGGAGGTATTTTGTGTGCTTGCAGAAACACTGTCATACCTTTCTGAGATTCAATATGACACCTGCTGTCATGTTCTTGTCCAAACTTGTTGGAGCGTGTAGTGCCAGCAATTCTCCAAAGGGAAAAAAAATCGTTTGAGTTTGTGGTCCTCAGACTAAATTGTAATAAACCAAATATCTGATCATTCTTAGCAGTATGAGTAGCAATTAGTTTGTAATATAGTCCCATCCCTCATGAAGCTCACCTTCAAGATGAAGATACTGTCTTTATTTTATGTTTCTATTGTTTTCTTGTCACCATTTGCAAAAATTATCCAAAAATTTTATTGTACCTAGTATATAATTATTCTATAATGATTTTTTCCATTGCATTCACTCTTTAATTTCAGTTCTTTTGAATGCTTACCATGAATTATACAATGTTAATCCAGAGGGAGAGAGCTCTGCAAATGTTGTGTATCTATCAGTGGCGGTTCTAGACCCGGGAATTGGGGGGGGGGGCGCAGACACATCCCTTTGTGACAATTTGTCCTGGATAGTTCTCAAACATTTTCCTTTACTGACCTGTTTTCCAATGATCATAATTGGCAACATAAGACACGGATTCTCTCCATGTGCGATCGAACAGCGATGAAAACATAGGCCAAATTCAGTACAGAAAAATAATTTACTTATAAATAGGCCATTGCTTTGCGTTGATTGATCTGGTCCGTGTTCCAATGAAATATCGCCTTTTTTTCCTCCACCAAACATGATTGTTTTTTGGGAGAATCTTGGGTCCATGACGGTTCCAACAGGTCTTGTACGGCGACTTGGATGCAGTTCAATGGATGATTCATCAGAAAAATAAACTTTCAGCCACTTTTCCAGTGTCAATCCTTTCTACAAGCTGTGGGCCTTGGCAAATGCAATGCAGGTTATTTGTTTTCTGTTTAATGCAGGCTTCTGTGCACTAATTCGGGCATGAAAACCACTTTAAGAGAGAATTTGACTAACTCTTCTTGTAGATACCGGGATTTTTGGTGACATTTCCTCATGTAGCTTTGCTTTAGTTGAAGTAGGGCTAGCCTTGTACAGTTGAAGCAACAAACGGTCCTTTCAAACAGTCGTCATACTGGGGTCTGTCTGACCTGCACTTGCCACGAATATCACCAGTTTCTTCAAATATTTTTCTGATCCGCTCCACTTGACATTTGGATACATTAAAGATGTCTGCCACCTCAGCAGCAGACTCAGTCTTCAGGCTCTTGATGATCAGCACTTTGGTCTGTAGTTGAATCTTTGCCATGTTGTCAGAGGTCTAGTCGCACCTCATATGAAAGTCTGGTGCGCTAGGGTTATTTCTATACACATCTCAGAATGTGTTAATGACAGTATGTGTTAAAGGTTAAACTCTAATCTGTGATTTGTTGCATCATCTGAAGAGATGACAAGACTTTTGTCCCAGCAAAAACACATGTTATGGGCTTTGCCAGGCTGTGAGCATCAGAACCCTTTTTAACGGTTTCATTTTGCACCAAATTATTAATGTGGAAGCCCTTGACATGAAAATGGACCATTTATTGTAACAATTGATTGGTTAGAAATAAAGTTATATGCTATTTTTAGTTATTATGTCTTTATGCGACAAGACTTTTGTCAGGCACTGTATTTCAGTTTTGAATTCTGCTTAATCTACCTACGTTGCTCAATGTGCTGCATTGCCTCCTATCTCATGGTCTTTAGCCAATTCGCAATCTAACTTGTTGCAGGTGTGTGAAACAGATCGATCTAGAGGAATCTAACTGACTCCTGCAACATTTCCTTTTTTCATTCAGGTTGTATTATGTCTTTCATATTTTATATTAAAGAACTGCTAATATGTTAATACAGCAACAGCACAGTTTGTTCTCATGTGAAACAAGATCCCCTACTACCATACTCTATGAATAAATATGGAGTTGTCAAATGCCTTTCTTAGTCCTAAGAACTGTCTGCCATGACAGCTTCTCATAAGTACCTAGAGGAAAACTCACAATCCTTTACAAAGCTGGTGATTCATGCATATATCTGCAAGAAGGTGCCAGGCCATGGGCGCTGCTTTTAACAAGTCTCATCACAGGTTATGATGGCCCTGCAGGGGTATAACACTTAGTTCATTGGCACCAAGATTTAGTGTGACTTTCCAGGTCATTAGATGAGCCGCAACATTCAGAATAATAATTCTCTTATTGTAGCATATAAGGTTGAGTGCAAGAAGAGGAAAAAGGATGGGTGGGGCCAGCTGTTCAATTTCATAGCTTTATTGTGTGACAAGGCAAACTTTTTTATCTTGAATCACTGTGAAAATAATACTATAAAAATGTATTACAAACTTCCCTCAGTTAGAATAATAATAATAATAACTATCAAATTACTATATTTCTATTATTTATTTTGGGCCTTGCAAAATGTTATTGTAGGCTGCAAGTAGTGAATAGGTGGGAACTCCACCAACAGCATCATCGGGCCACTATGGAGTTACATTCCTGTCAAAACCTTACAAACAAATAGACCGTAATTTACAAAAACCCTAAGATTCACCAACACAGTGTGATGTGCACATACAAAAACAATTCTCTAACAAACTCAGTGTGGTTTCAAATACAAAACACCTTTAACAAAGAAAATGCTTTTTTTTTGGAAATAAAAAGTGTACTTATCAAACAAAAACACAACGTATGTCTAATACAATATGCTACAATTCTTACAATATGAAAAATGTTTCTACAAGCACAAAAAAAAAAATCATGTGTCTTTTGGCACAATGTTTCCTCTGTGGTGTGGTGCAGAGGATTTTCTCACAAATGTCCAAAGTAATTTGCCCTCCACAACACCATGCGTTGTCATCCAGCATTGCTTTGGATAGCTGGAGAGAAATGGATCAGCTTCTTTAGGCGGTGGGCTGAAGCCGGGTGCCTGCTTTAGTCGCCAGTGCCTTGCCTAGCTTCTCTAGAAAAAGCCGTCTTCTTTGGAGATTCCTTTGGTTCCAGTCTGGGTTGATTGCCATCCAGATTACAAACTGAGAATTACAATAACCAAAAAATAATAAATAAAGGACAAAAATCATGAACAGATCCTGAACATAAACATGAACATAAACATGACAAAAACCATAACCATGACGAGGCATCCTGAAAAAATATTCCTCAACAGCAATGTGAACGACTCATTGCCAGTTAAACGCTTGATTGCAATTGTTGTCAGCTTATAATGCTATAATTGTTGCCGAGGGTGACAAAACCAGTTATTAGGTTTATGGGGCAATTATTTTCTCACATAGGGCCAGGTCAGTTTGGACAGCTTTTTCCCCTCAATAAATGAAATCATCATTTAAAAAGTGCATCTTGTCTTTACTCAGGTTATCTTTGTCTAAAACTAAAATTTGTATTGATGATCTAAAATATTTACGGTTGACAAATATGCAAAAAATAAGAGATCAGGAGGGGGGCAAATACTTTTTCTCAGCACTGTATGTAGATAGGAATATTCCGTTATGAATGAAATCACCCATAGATTACCAGTTACCATCAGTCACTGGAAAAATATTGCACCCCATATCAGGCTGAACCTCATAACCCTCAAATGTATTTCATGGCCAAGATTGTTGACACAGAAGAGTGAATGCGGCAAATTGGATTTCTTCATGTCAGTACTGTTTTAGATTCCTGTATTATGTCCTCATAGCTTATGAAATCGATTTCAAATGAATTCAATACCAGAAATTTCAGAACAAAAGGAGTTTGTCTTGTTATGATTCAGACAAAGAACCAGATGCAGAGACAGAGTGCAATCCAAGAGTGATTCTTGATATAAATATGGTGATGACATACAGGGATGGAACCCTGAGTAGAATAGCGCAGTTCAGTTCAGGTGGTAATGAGCTTGAGGAAAGAGGCACGTCAATGTCCAGCCATTGATGTCCTGGGGAAAAAATCCATATGGAGATCACTCTTGCCAGAGCGAAACTATCAGATGGCAGGTTCGGAGAGTTTAGCAGGAACACAGTTCCAATGCTGATGACTGTAGAAGGCTTGGAAAGTGTACCTAAAAATTGGGCAGAAGAACCGACTGAAGCACCTAGTTAACAAGAATGTGGTCCCAATCCCGGAGATTAAGCAATAGGCTTGCAAGCTTATTTCTACTCTTAGGATTAAGAGGCTTATTTCCATATGCCACTAACATTAAAGATAACTATAACTTTCAAAGACTATAGATTCACTAACTAGGAACATAACTGTCTGGTTGTGTCGGGCTTTAGCAAGTGACAATCCAGCAACTTGACAGACTCAAAGTAAGGGAATATAGAAGTCACAGACACATGCAAGAATCTGGAAACACAAATGCGCACCCCTGGTGGAGGAAGAAAACAAGACTCTAAACTATGAAAGAAGACAATACATCTAAAATAAATTCAAGTTGCAGGAAGGGAGGAGAAAAATTGGGAATTCACTGACGGTGCCCCCCCAAGGGACGCCACCTGGCTGTCCTGTGGTGGACTCCTGAAGCCGGTGCAGAAAATCATGAACAAGGAAGGGGTCCAGGATGTCTCGCTATGGGGCTCAGGAATACTGCTCCAGCCCACACCCCTCCCAGTCCACCCAGTCCACATCCCCTCGGTTGGACATCCAGAATCCCACATACGGTGTCAACAGGGCCACCATTGATGAGCCTGGTGGGAGGCGGGAACAGGAGGGAGGACTGTAGAGAGACAAAGACATGAGTTTAATTTTTGAAACAGAAAACACAGGGTGCATATTACAAGGGGAGTAAGGGAGGAGGGGCCTAACAGCGGATGAGAACAAAAGTGTTGACATGGTGAAAGGGCCAATGAGTTGGGTGGTGAGCTTCTTTGACGTCTCCTAAAGTGGGATATTGTTCTTGGCTACCAGATTTTTTTCCCCACTTGGTAGGCAATAGCTATTCAGTGACGACAATTCTCCTGCTTCTGGAAGACGGGTATGTGCTTGAGTAGTAAGACACTGGCTCTTCTCCCTCCCCAGTGGACATGACAAACTAGGAACTGAGCAGAGAAGACTGCTTATTCTCTCTCCTCAGGCTGGAATATAAGCAGTCAGTAACCCAGACAACATTAGAAAGGTGACATGCCCAGACCGGCATCTTGTAACAAATTGTGAGCCTGCTCCACCCAAAGCAGGAGATGGAATCAACAGGTTGGGTTACTTTCTATTAGGCAGTGCAGAGTTTTGCCCGGCTCCTGGTTAAGTCTCTCCACCTGGCTATTAGTTTCTATGTGGAATCCCAATCCTGAGGACAGACTGGAGGTGGTGCCTACCAGCATGCAGAAGGCCTTCCAAGAGCAGCTGGCAAATTGTGAGTTGCAGTCACAGACCACCTCCTGAAGGACAACGTGGAGACCATAGTGTATTAGGAGCTTGGCAATCTCCTTAGCTGTGGGCAGCTTTGCCAATGACACAAAATGGGCTGCCTTGGAGAACCAGTCAATGATGGAAATGATGAATGTGAATCTGTCAGACAGGAGCAATGCAGTGACTAAATACACGGTAATGCTGGCCCATGGCTGGCCGGGAACCTCCAGTGGCTGGAGCAGACTTCAGGGATGTTGGGTACTTAATTTGGAGTGAGCGCACAGAGTGCAGGCTGCAATGAACTCCCAGGTATGTTAGCCGAAGGTTAGTCACCAGAAGCACTAATGAATGACTGCAAGGTTATGAGAAATGCTTGGATGGCATGCCAGCTGAAAAGCATGGGCCCAGGAAAGGACATTGCATCTCAATCTCTTGAGAACTGAAGGGACAAATGGGTGGAGTGCCCAATGGTGGGGGACAAGACCGCTATGCCTCTTCTTGCTCTCCAACTTGACCTTGATAGCAGCAAGATGGGATTTACCCGAGCAAATGGTTTCAGGTGGATGTTTGGGCACTGAAGAGTAAAGATGAGACAAGGAATCAGGCTTGGTATTCTTTGAATCAGGATGATGAGTCAAGATGAAGTTAATCTTACAGAGAACAGAGACTAATGCCTGGGGCTCAGCCTCTTAGCAGTTGAAAGGTACACCAGGTTGGGGTAGTCTGTCCAGTCTAGAAGGAGGAGAATGGATCCATTCAGCCAGTGCCTTCACTCTTCAAAGACAAGCTTCATCGCCAACAGCTCCTGGTCACAAATGGAGTAATTTTTATCTCCAGGAGATAACCGATGAGAAAAATAGGCAAATGGATGTATCTTGCCAATGACTGCTTACTAGGAGAGGACAGCCCCAGTACCCACATCAGTGTTGTTGACTTCAATGATGAATTGACATTGAGGATCTGAGGGCATGAGAAAACAGTGGGGAATAACTCTTTGAGTTGGCAAAAGGCGGAGGCTGCCGCAGGGGTCCAGGCAAAGGGAAACTTGACGGACATGAGCACAGTCGGGGGGAGTGCACTACTGTGGAGTGCCTGTGAATAAACTACTGGTCGAAATTTGCAAACCTAAGGAATTTCTGCAGCTCTTTACGGTCTTTGGGGTCGAGCAGTGTAGTGCAGCCTGTACTTTCTGGTAATCCATCACCTAGGCCAGGGGTGTCCAATCTTATCCAGAAAGGGCCGGTGTGGGTGCTGGTTTTTGTGAGAGCCCAACACCAACACCTGTTTCTACCCACCAAGGTCCTGATTGAATCCCCTGATTAGTTAATTAGTGCAATCAGGTGCTGTAGCACTGCTGGCTAGCACAAAAACCTGCACCCACACTGGCCCTTCATGGATAAGATTGGACACCCCTGACCTAGGCACCTTGCGTCACAGTGGTGTAATGGAATTTCCCTTTCTCTGATTTCAAGTAGAGGTGATTCTTCACAGGTAGATCAACTGGGAGGCCGTGTCTCGGAGGGCGTAATTCAGTTGATTGCAGAAAGAATTCCTCCTGGGCTTGCTCTGCCAAACCAAATAAGTGGGTTTCATACAGCACCCAGGAGTTTCAGCACACGGAGACAGCTAGAGTTTGGAAATCTATGAAATATTCAAAAACTGATAGACTGCTTTGGTGCAGCTGCAGCAATGTCTGGGCAGCAGTATGGCTGCAGCAGGTCTGGTCAAACAACTTCCTCATCTCCACAGCAAAGGCATTATAGGTCTCTAATGTTGGATCTTCGGCTTCCCAACAGGCAGCAGCCTAATCCTTGGCACCTCCTGAAGAGGTGAGGGATGACAAAAGCCACTCTCGATTCTTCAGTGGGGAATGAAGATGATTGTCATTCAAAGACGGCAGGAAACTATGGCAGATGGAGTGATTGTCATTGTAGGGGTCCAGCATCACCAGGTTTGGGTCCTTATGGTTGAGCGCCTCAGGGAAGGTCTGCTGCAAATTAGAGCTGGCTGCTAGAACAGCAGTGGAAGAATTTCGAGAGACATTAGTAGTGGCCTTGAGTTGACTAGAAAGGGCATGAATGGATTGGTGCAGCTGGCACAGCTTCTGCTCATGCCAGCCAGTAAGCATCTTTTGGTACTTGAGGGCATCAGCCAGGATGGGCATCTCTGCTGACTCCATTCCAGGCTGGGTTGTACTGTTATGATCCTGACTAGAAACCAGATGCAGAGTACTGTCTAATGGTAAGGTTTATTAATAGGAATATGGTAATCATAGACAGGCACGGAACCCTGAATAGAATGGCACAGTTCAGTTCAGAAGGTAATGAGCTTGGCTAAGGGGAGTGTGCCCAACCAGTGGTGTCCTACTGTAGAAGTTGGATGGAGATCACTCACCAGAGCAGAACTGTTTGATGGTATGTTCAGAGTGTTTTGCATGAATGCAGTCCCAATCCTGGTGACCGCAGAAGGCTTAGAAAGTGTTCTTCATAAACTGATCACACAGAAGAGGGGGGTTAACAGGAGCACAGTCCCAATCTCAGCGCATCGTTGCCTATCTCATTTTTTTTTACTTTTCGATATATTTTTAAAGCAACACTAAGTAACTTTTCAACCTTCATATAATATTTTCAGAACTTTTGTGATGTTACATCGACTGACGACACGTTGAATGACACCTCTGTCATGGCCTGATGGCGTCTGTATCACTTTCACTGGCACTATGCAGTTTTGAGGTGGATGGTAGGAACTCCTCCACATAAAAAACTACAAATGTGCTGACTGCTTTACGGCATACGTCACTTCCCCCTTTTCTCATTCGTTAAAAATATGGAAGTCAATGCGAATGCATATGTGGGATTACCGCTATCATGGCAGAAGCAGCAATAAAACCAAAGAAATAAAAAGTTTTGTCTGAGGAGACTAAAAAACAAAAGAAAGAGAGTTACAGAATCAAACCCCAGACAAGGATCAATATTAGCCAGGCTTTCACTCGCTGGTGTGAGCTCAAAGACGAGAATGGATGTCTGACCGATGCTGCCTTGGCCCTGTTACTGCTGGACTAGTAAGTTACGTTACACATTGTTTTCCCTTTATAACGTTACAGTACTTTTGAGTTTGTTGTGTGGCTGGTCTTGTCACTGTGGAGCTGCGAACTATCAAGCTGGTGGCTATTTATTGAGACCGCAAAAATTCCTGATAGCTAACATTAGCATCATCATTGTGATTTGAGCATCGCAAGTGATGCCTGCAAACTGCAAATATAAATGTTTGAGTAAAATATGTAGCTTCCTTCTGCGGAAAGTACCAAAGATTGAAGATCAGTCATACTGAATCATTGTGGAATTATTGTCCCAGTTTGAAAGTACCTGACCAAGTAGTTTCTTAAAATTGTTAGGTAATAGTTTCAGAGACAAACGGGATTCTTGAGTTGAGTACAGTGATTGCGAAAAAAGTCTATCAAATGTGTTGGCGTGTCAAACCGCGTTGCTTGCTCTAAATAATAAGTAAAACAAAACCCATGTGCATTGAGTTATGACTTTTCATAGTCCCACTCATCACTAGCACCTTGCGCTGAGTGTAGCTAAAATTACTGGGATAGTTGCTTGTTTAAACATTTCTTATTTTCAACATCGTCATATGATATTGTTCAGCTACAATAAGATGCATTACCTTATTACTATTCATCCCTCAAACAGCCCCTGGAAACAGAAACGTAGTTTGGACCCGTCTCCTGTTAATTTTCAAAACAACTGCACGCGACCGGGAGATCAGGATGTTTACAACGCTACACGCTGGTGCTCATGGGAAATGGGGTCTTCCTATAGGAAAAACACTACCGCTTTGGTCCACAGGCACTGCCAAACTCAACCAAAAATGAGATTTCCTTAGTGTTGCTTTAATTATTATTTTGGAATATTGATTTTTTTTTAAATTATTTATTATTTTTTTTTTTTGAGAAGCGTGATGGTCTAGTGCCCAGGTCCTCAAATCATGGTACTCAAGGTCCTAGAACTGCTGGTTTTCCATCCTCCCTTGACCTGGGAGTCAGGTGTAAAAACAATCTGGCCAATATGGGGGGCTAAATGTTCATACACTTACCTGGGATAAAAGAGAACCTGGACTGAATTTGGATTTGAGGTCCAGATTTGAAGATCCCTGGTCAAGTGGCTAGTGGATGGGACTCCGTGTCAACTGGCCTGGGTTCAATTCCCGGACCAGGCAATCACGCTGTGTCCTTAGGCAAGACACTTTATTCTCAGTGCCTCTCTTCACCCAGGTGTATTAATGGGAACCAGCACTGCTGGGGTAAAGTTGGGACTGGAGTAACGCCCACCCCTACCGTTCTGGTAATAATAATAATAATGCATCAGTTTTATACAGCGCTTTTCTGGGCACTCAAAGATGCTTCACAATGGATGCATTATTCATTCACTCACACATTCACGCTCTGATGGTAAAACTACTTTTTTGTAGCCACAGCTGCCCTGGGGCAGACTGATGGAAGTGTGGCTGCCAGTACTGTATGCGCCTACGGCCCCTTCGACCAACCACCAAACATTCGCACACAGCCATACAGGAGTGTTCCTATATTGCATTTTTTGTGTGTTATGTGTGCATGTTTATTATTATTATTATTATTATTATGGTAGAAGCTAGAAAAAGGAACCTTTTGGTTGCCTTTGACTTCGGCCGACAAACTTTACTTCCTTGCTTTACTATGTTTTTACTTTTTGAAAAAAAGGAAAAAACACACTTTTTTGCATACGTGAAAGAACGGGCAGCTTACATCTCAAGTTGGCAAAAATCTGACGAGGAAATTATGCTATGAGGCTAACAGTATTTCACTATCATTAAAGATTATGATAATTTCCAAAGACAATAGATTCACAAACTAGGAAGATTTCTGAATGGTTGCTTAGGGCTATAGCAAGCGACAATCCAGCAACTTTACAGACTCAAAGTAAGGGAATATGTACACCACAAAAACATATAGGAATGGGGGAACACAAATGCACACACCTGGCAGGGGAGGCAAAAAAGACGAAAAACCAATCAAAGGAGACAATTCATCTAGGTGCTCGATGGGAGGAGAGGCAATGGGAACTCACACAAGGGTTGTGACACCATTTCTACCGAGAAGAATATTTTGCTTTGGAATATTTTTATTTTTGTAGACATACATGCCCTATCCCAAAAAAAAGTAGGCACATAATGATAGATGCATACAAAATAAAAAAAAGGCAGATTTTCAAAGGTCATTAATCTCTGCTATGTTAGAAACGGTACATAATTTTATGTGCTTTATGCACTCATTGAAAATATACAGTAAATGCGATGACTGTAACATAACTGTAACATAAAAAAGTAGCATTGACAATTGTGTATTACTAAATAACATTCTCACGTTTCTTAATCACACTCATTTGCGGTTAACCCCATAAAGGCTGAATCTTGACTTAAGTTTTCCCTTAAGTGTTTTCGAAGTAAAAAAAAGGCTTTTTTTTCATATTGTAGGACATTGTCACATACATATTCTGTATCTGCTTTTTGCTGTGCATCTCGGAAGCTACATCACGCTTATATGTTGAAAAATATTCAAATCCAGGATGTCATGTTTTTTCGCCACAGCTATACATCAAATGTAAAATATCTAGATATTGTCAATCATTATATACACATTCCCCAGTAATTCTTATTTGGGATTTTTGGATCTTGAGTAGAATTTAAAATAGGTGGCAATTTCCTCTGGTCTGAATACAACTGCTGTATTGTATGGCCCATATATGGGCCCATTGGTTTTATGGGGTCAATGCACCAAAGACACCAAGTCTAGTGGTCTGAATTTTTCCACATTAATGTAATATGTGGCAAAGATTTGTAATATTTCATTTTTTTTAATTGGAAATATGCTGAAATACTCATTCATCATTTCCTGGGCGATTCCAAGGTATTTTGACAAAATCTCCCCTCCGTGACAAGACACTAAACCCGGGGGTCACCAACTCCGTTCCTGGAGGGTTACCATCCTGTACGTTTCTGCTCCATCTCCAATTCAGCACACCTGATTCAACTAATTAGCCACTCAATGGCCCAGCTCCTGATCATGTCAAGTAGCTAATTAGTTGAATCAGGTGTGCTGAATAGGAGGTACAGCAGAAACCTACAGGATGGTAGCTCTCCAGGAACAGATATGGTATAATAGTGCACTACTATATTCGGGAGGAAAAAACTCTATTTTTCACTTCATTTCCATTAGGGGATCATTTCAGTGTTTGTCTCAAAGGGTACATTTGGTTGACAATACTTCGGAATTGCCCACCTGGGGAAGCAAGGTCCGGAAATCCACAGACCTAATGATCCAATTCTATGTGATTGGTTAACACCCTTATTTGTCACAACCATAATATAAACTGCTCTTGGTCAATACCGGTAAAGTGTGGTTATTTATACATTATGGAAGATTCTGAGCAGGATAAGCTTCTAATGGCTTTGAAATTTCTAACTGTTCCATCAGCTTTTCCCATCGGATTTTGTTCTACTATACATGCATTAAATTATCTGTAGTAAAATGTTTTAAGTTACACAGTGAAGGCTAAAATGTTCCCGCATTTACCCTGCCTACTGAACTGAACATCCCCTACATCATAAGACAATAAGTGTTGCACCAACAGTATATTTCTACTTTGATCATTTATCTTTCGAAGCTGTTTTTTTAAATGTAATCCTTCACTGTATGTGTTGTGGTTCTGTCGTTGAAATGACTGATGTTTTGGTTTAACCTTAATTACTGTATTTTCTTTTAAATGTTTTAGAAGGCTGTACTGTACTGTTGTCTCCATTTTGACATGTGATTTTCACCTGAAGATAAATAGAGCAAAAGACACAAGTGAAGTGGAACCATGTACTCATCGTCCATGCCAGTGTATAGTGGCACCATTGTTTTGCCCAAACATTCAGGCTCTTAGCAGTGGAGAATAAAATGAGGATGCAGAATTACCATCAGTTTTATGACTTCTTACTGGTTGGAAAATTAATACGTCATTTTATTTCTGTTTGTGAGACCCCAGTGTAATCAAATTCTAGTTTTGGGAAAATTGGTCCTCAAAATTTTGTTACCGTACATTTGACCATGCATAATTTAGCTCCAAATTGTGGTCAAAATATTTTCCTGAAAGGCTCCATATTTCCTGTAATAGACGATAGTCCAAATATCTTAAAATGGCATAATTGTGCTTACAAGTTTAAAGCACTCAGGCTTGGGACAGTGATTGTGCAGTTTATGACAGGAATATTGAAAGTTTATGTGCACTTGCTCACTTTGTTTTAAAATAGAAGACCATAGGCAGTATTTTCTGTGGAAAGCACATGGAGAATAGTTGCACACAAATATGCATGCATAAAATCTTTAGCCTACAGTCCACCAAGCAATTACTGTCTCTCACTGTGGCTGAAGCTGTATGTCCTGAAGAAAGTGGCCTCGGATTATTCTGCACTCTTTCTCCTGGAGAATATGCCCCGTCACTTGACCATGTGTTTTGCTCACCCAGCCCTGCCCCTCCACCCTCATAATAGACCAAAAATACCACTGCAATGCCTGTGCACTGTCAGTATTGCCAAAAAATGGCAGAATATGCAAGTTCTTGGAGTTTCTGTGAGGTGTTTGCTTATTCATTTCTATTTTGCCCTGTTGGTCTGCGATCAACTGAAGAGTATGTTCATATGGGCAATAAAAGCAGCGCACTGACGGTGTATTGACCTGGTTCTAAATAAATCTAAGTTTCACAGACAATAATTAAGCTGGACAAATTACCTTTCTGCAAATGCATCAACTCTAGGACTATGCTCAATCTTTGTCTTTGAAACTCATCCAAATTCAATGCCATGGCAAGTGAAATTTCAGGACACAATTAATCAGCTCCTACATTGCTTCCAAATATTTAATTCCTGCGAAAAAAAAAGACATGGATAAATAATTGAAATCAAAGGTTGCAGTCCTGAAAGGAAAGCAGTGAACATGAAATCATCTCAGGCTCCCAGATGTAAAACATCTTTTGTGAGTTAATCGCAGCCTTCATGATCGAGCGTGGAAAAAAAATCCATTATTTATATGTGCTTATTATTTTGCAGTTCAGAATGAGATTTTGTTTTGCTGCAGCCATTTGCCCATCCTTTATTTTCCTCCTGGCAGGGGATTGAACCGCCTATTAATCAGCCCTTCAATTAAAGCACAGCGAGGCAGCATTTGTCGAATGATTTGCATGCATGCTGAGTACCTCAGATAGTACTCTGTCTGACTGGGTAACTTTGACATTCTCACTGAGCTTAAGAGGCTGGTTCACTATGGGGTGCCCACTTGTTGTATTGTGTAACCGGCTTGGAACTAGAATTTGTTCTTTTACATTTTGCATGTCAATTTATTTGACAAGTTTAAATGGTTAACACCTGTTTTCCCACCTTACTTTCACAGTAGTTTCAGCTCAGTGGCCACAGCCTAACAAAAATCATTGATACAGGCAAATGAATGTGAATTATAACTTCTATATGAGGCAGTGGCATGCTTTTGTGTACTTTTGAGATGGTCGTTTAGAATGAATCACAAATCAATTAGAATTAGCCATGAAAACATGTCCTGCATATGTTAGAAGGCACTTAAAACCCATCTCAGAATGTTACCATTGTTGAAGACCTAAACGGAATCATCATAATAATAATATTAATTTTTTTCTTTTTTGAATTTATTTTGAATTTTTTCAAATTGTATTATTGTGTTATCTACTGTGTTATTTTCACTGAAGTGACTTTTTACTTTATTTAGCTTCAATAATAATGCACATAATGTACTTTCTTGTTCCATCTGCAGTGCTATTTCACCACATTCCTGTTCATAAAAGGCCAGCAGCATTTGTTGTGAAAATAAGCCATTAATCCTTAGTCATTATGAAGATGTATGTCAAACAGTAGCTTACACAGCAAAGAAAGAGCATAATTTCACTAGCACCTTTCAACTTAAATGGGCTTAGTAGACAATTTAGTCCATCCTAGCTTCCTTTATCTCCTTGTTTATTTTTATTTATTTGCCTTTTATTGACTTGTTAGTTCCTTTCTACAGGGGAAACTCAGAAGGAGGGCACATTATATAGACAAATACACATCACATGTACACAAACATGTTGTTGAAAATGTGAAAATATGTGCTCATGGTGCATGATTGGACCTTTTCTCTGCTCGAATCTGCAGGCCGCGTCTGTGACAACCTGATGATGCGCTGTCAGAACGGAGGCGTGTGTCACAACAACCAGCGGTGCCATTGCTCCAGTGGCTTCACAGGACTGCTTTGCGAGAAGCCCCGGTGTGAGACCGAGGCTGGGGGCTGTCCCGGCACCAAATCAGGCCAGATCACCCTCTTTTTACAAGGAAGCGTCTCCAAAATGCATCTGCTGATGGCGATCGCCACATCCCTGCTCCACCGAGTCCTCTGAGAAAATGTGAGACTCAGCAACGAGGAACTACAACACGAGTCCCGATTAGCTGGAGCTGGCTGGTCAGACAGCAATCTGAGCTATATTCAATATATTTCAATATATTGAAATTGAAAACAGGTGTATTACAATAAATAACTTAGCACTTGCATCATAAACAGAGGCGGCTGAGCACAAGTATCTTTTGAACGTGGGAGTTCATTGTCAAAGACTTTTTCCAGCTTGACATGGAGATGGCAGCCAAGATCGAGGATGGTCAGATTCTATCTCAGTTGAAAAGTTTCGAAGTTTTTTTGGGGGGGTTAAGGGAGACGTGGGAACCCCCAGAATTCCCAAGTCTCCTGTCTAGTAGCTAATTTGAAAATCTGTAACTTATTTACAGTCTGCGCATTGTGGATAAAAGGAAATCCATTGCAGACTTCCTGCGATGACCTGTCACTGCTTCATTGCACACTTCTTAATGTCTTTCTCCTCACCTTCCTTTGCAGCTCCTCCCTTACCCCTGCCTAAATCTTACCTGTGGTTCCGTGAACATTCCTCTGTACCCCTTGTTGGTTGAAAGATTTTTTTGTCTATTGTCAGTGGCACGTGTTATCATCCTTGCCCCTAAAAGCCAGCAGAATCGCCGATATTCCTGCATTATCTTAGAATTGCTACATCTATGATGATGTTCCTCCTAATGTAAACAAAATGAAAAATTAATATTTGAGGATATACATATTTAATTTTTGTACAAAAAAGTTATTATTTTCATGACAAATTAATAAAAAAATAAATGCGGGCAGGGGATTGCTGGGATTTATGTTTCAGAGCATCGCAAATGATGTAAAAAGGCAACCCTCTAATACATTTAATCCTGGCTGAGGCTGCCTTATTGATGACATTTCAATTTTTTTTATCTGGCTGTGCAGTTTATTCCTTATTGGCAACATGCTGGCATCAAAGAATATCGTTTGCATATAAACTAAAATGTGATAGGATTCCACCAAAGTATATTCTAATTGTTTTCTTGTTGCTTTACACTGGAAAATGTAAGTGAATAAAAGAGGAAAATAAGTTTTGAATTTTGATTGATGATTCGTTGCGCTGTTCTGAGATGAGTGATTCATTACACCATACTTATTTGCAACCCCAATTCCAAAAAATGGAAAATATGGATAAAATCAAAAATTTTTAAGTCCATTCAGTCTTTACTGTACTGAAAACAGTACAAGATATTAGTGTTATAATGTGAATTTAATTGCTTTGTATGTCCTTGAAAGAGTTTTGGGGACAGTATGGATACTGCTCGCTAGAGGGTGACTAGATGTCAAAAAACCTAAAGTGGGACAAATATTATGTTTGTGTGAAACAATGTGGGATATGTTGCCAATGCTGAAAGGTAGCCTTAAAATTCTGATAAATCAACATTGTGAGTCTGTCCCTTGGTTTGCAATATCTCCATGCTTTGTCCTGTGGCTGATTAGATTTTGTTGGTACAAGAACTGAAATATGTTAAATTTGAACACATTTAGGTGCAAACATTGGGAACTTTGGACACTGACTCTATTATTGTTTTAGCTCTCAAACATCGGATACTGGAGTTACAACCCCAATTCGAAATAGTTGGGACGAAGAGTAAATTGTAAATAAAATCAAAATGCAATGACTTTCAGCTCACGTGAGCCAAAATGTTATTAGCGATAGAACATTGGTAACATGACAAATCTTGAAACTGAGTCATTTTACATTTTTATCCACAAAATTAGCTCATTTCAAATCTCCTGCCTGCAACAGATCTCAAAAAGTTGGGACACAGGAAAAAAAGGGCCGAAAAAGCAATTCATATATATGACAATCAGCTGAAAGGACATTTAGCAAGTAATTACATTAACTGGCATCAGGTGTGTAACATGATTGGCTATAAAAGGGATGTCTTGGAGAGGCTGAGTCTCTCAGAAGTGAAAATGCCAGGAGGCTCTCCAACCTGTGAAGGCTTGCGAAAAAAAATTGTGGAATACTTGAAAAACTATGTTCCTCAATGTCAAATTGCAAAGGCTTTAAAGGTCTCATCATGGACAGTGCATGACATCATCAAAAGATTCAGAGAGGCTGGAAAAATCTGCTGCATCACTCACCGGCATGATTCTGTCATTGACATTACTAAGTGGGCCCAGGAATACTTCAAGAAGCCACTGTCTGTAAACAAAGTCCGCCGTGCCATCCACAGATGCCACCTAAAACTCTATCATGCAAAAAGGAGGCCATTAATGAGCATGATTCAGAAGCGCTGCCATGTTCTGTGGGCCATGGATCATTTGAAATGGACTGTAGCAAAGTGTCCTGTGGTCAGGCGAGTCCAAATTTGACATTCTTGGAAATCATGGGTGTCGTGTCCTCCAGGCTAAAGAGGAGAAAGACCACCCCTCCTGTTATCAGCATTCAGTTCAAAAGCCAGCATCTCTGATGGTATGGGGATGCATTAGTGCATATGGTGTGGGACACTTGCATGTTTTAAAAAGCACCATGAATGCTGAAAGGTATATAAAGGTTTTAGAGCAACATATGCTCCCCTCCAGATGACATATATTCCAGGGAAAGCCTTGTGTATTTCAGCAGGACAATGCAAAACCACATACTGCAGCTATTACAACAGAATGGCTTCTTAGTTGTAGAGTCCACGTGCTGAACTGGCCTGCCTACAGTCCTGATCTTTCACTGATTGAGAACATTTGGTGCATAATTAAACAAAAAGTCCGTCTAAGGAAAATCAAAACTCTCCAGCAACTGGAAGCCGGTATTAAACAAGAGTGGGATCAAATTCCAGTGGCTGAACTCAAGAAACTATTCTCCTCAATGCCCAGACGCCTTCACTCTGTGTGAAAAAGAAGAGGGGATGCTGCACCATGGTAAACAGGCCAGAAATTGGGTGGACATTTTTGGAATTACAGCATTTTTGGAACCGGTCCTCTCTTTTATGGAGACCAAAATTATTTGGACAATTGAATGCTCAGCTTTTCCATGGCCAGGTTTGTTTTATTCCCCAAAAATGGCATTAAATGTGAACACATGGAAGGTCTGTAGTTGATTCCAAGAGTTATGTTTTTGATTGGTACCTTTTGCTGTTAACTCTCAAAGGGAGAGCTGCCGGGTAGCTCACTGGGTAAAGCATCGGATTGCAAAGCAGAAGTGACTAGCACGGTGCGGGCTCAATCCCCGCATCGCACCAGCCAGAAGTGATCGGCAGCTCCTTTCACAGTAGCACACCATTGGCCAATGCGCTATAAGGGATACAAATTGGGAGGGTCTGCTAGGATAGGGTATTGTAAATAACAAGTTCTCTGGCGCCTCCTGTTGGCCAGACAGGCGCTCGTGAGGAAGATTCTAAGCTAGTTCATGTTCTGGTATCCTCCGCCCTTGTTCTGAGCTTGTGAAGTTTCAACCAATGAGTGAATAAGAAGCGGTGGCAACGGGCATGTGCTTCAGAGGAGAGCCGCGAGCTGTCTCACTCTCCTGAGTTGGAAATAGGGGGCCACATGCGAAAAGCCTTGTACATAGTTCCCCAATTGGACATTCCAGATTCGAGTGGGATTGGAGATGCCACGGATGATAACTGATGTAAATGAATGACTAATTATTTTCCTGGTTCAGAAAAACTCTTTCACATTTGGCCAGATCAAGAACATTCTCCTGGAGGTAAGTGTATCAGTGCCCAAAGTCAGCAATCAAGGGAAGACTTCACCAGTGTAAATACAGACAGTTCATTTAATCATACAAAACCCAAAACCAGTGAAGTTGGCACGTTGTGTAAATCGTACATAAAAACAGAATACAATGATTTGCAAATCCTTTTCAACCTATATTCAATGGAATACACAGCAAAGACAAGTTAGTTAATGTTCGAACAGGTAAACTTTGTAATATTTTGCAAAAATTAGCTCATTTGGAATTTGATGCCTGCAACATGTTTCAAAAAAGCTGGCACAAGTTGCAAAAAAGATTGAGAGATTTGAGGAATGCTCATCAAACGCTTATTTGAAACATCCCACAGGTGAACGGGCTAATTGGGAACAGGTGGGTGCCATGATTGGGTATAAAAGCAGCTTCCCTGAAATGCTCAGTCATTCACAAACAAGGATGGGGCGAGGATCACCACTTAGTGCACAAATGCGTGAGGTGATTGTCGAACAGTTTAAAAACAACATTCCTCAACGAGCTATTGCAAGAAATTTAGGGATTTTCATCATCTACGGTCCGTAATATTGTCAAAAGGTTCAGAGAATCTGGAGAAATCACTGCATGTAAGCGACAAGGCCGAAAATCAACATTGAATGCCCGTGACCTTCGATCCGTCAGGTGGTACTGCATCAAAAACCGACATCAGTGTGTAAAGGACATCACCACATGGGCTCAGGAACACTTCAGAAAACCACTGTCAGTAACTACAGTTCTTCGCTACATCTGCAAGTGCAAGTTAAAACTCTACAATGCAAAGCGAAAGCCATTTGTCAACAGCACCCAGAAACGCCGCCGGCTTCGCTGGGCCCCAGCTCATCTAAGATGGACTGATGCAAAGTGGAAAAGTGTTCTGTGGTCTGACGAGTCCACATTTCAAATTGTTTTTGGAAACTGTGGACGTCGTGTCCTCCGGACCAAAGAGGAAAAGAACCATCCGGACTGTTCAAAAGCCAGCACCTGTGATGGTATGGGGGTGTATTAGTGCCCAAGGCATGGGCAACTTACACATATGTGAAGGCACCATCAATGAAAACACCTCAATAACAAGGCAAGAACTTAAGACAGCTGTAGTGAAAACCTGGTAGAGCATCACCAGGGAAGAAACTGATGAAGATTTTATTTCAGCATTATTCATTTTATTTACTAAAATTGATCATATATATTTTTATCATTATACATTCTTTGCTCATACTAATCATCAATAACCATATTATGTAGGCAGCAGAAAGACACATAACACACACACCTACATACATACAAGTGGTTCACATACTGCAGTGCAGACACACACACAACACAAATATACATACAAGCAGTTCACACACAGATAGACACACAAATACAAGCAATTCAGTTCACACATGCATGAGCAGCTCACACACACATAAGAAGGCTTTTGTTTAGTTGATTCAAAAAACATAATCAGAGGATGTATTTGATTTCTGTAGCTTTGATCAGTATTTGTTCTGCAAAATCATTATTTGTTACAGAAAAACACAATCAATTGAATTATTTGTAATAATTTGATATGCATCGAATTCATCCACTGGTATCTTTTTCTTTTTATCAAATTCATCTGGCTGAGTGTGGCTGTAGGTCACTTAAGGTGACGCGCATGCGTCTTTGCTATGCATTCCTGAAGGATGAAATAACAGAGAATCTCAGGTTGCCTGTCCAATTGTAAGTGCGAGAATGAAAAGGGGAAGGACCATATTTGAGGTATATAACCCATTGTAACCCTGGAAAACTGCAGTTCTACAGGGGAGTTCGTCTTGCAGTTCTACAGGGTAGTTCATCTCGTAGTTCATCGGGCAGTTCTACAGGGGGTTCGTCTTGGGGGCAGTTCCTCTTGCGCAAGAGGAACTCGGCTTTAAATTTTTCACCATGACACAATAAAGCCTAATTTTTGCTTTTTCAAGAATCTGTCTCTCTCCAATTGTTTGAGGATGGGGGAATTTCAATATGTCGAAGAAAATCCACAACAAAACCTATTGTCTGGTGATGTGTATGCATTCCAGACTTCAGACTGCCATTGAAACAAAGAGTTTGTCACTGAGTATTAAAACAACTTTTAATAATAATTTGTCCAGTTACTTTTGGTCCCCGAAAATCAAAAGTGAGGGAGGTGAGCATAAAAGGGGTGTTACTAAAAAATGTTTTGGACAACAATAAAAACTCTTAAATTGAAGTTGAAAGTCTGCACCAAACACATCTTGCTTGTTTCCTTTCCAAGTCCATTGTGGTGGCATACAAAACTAAAACAATGAAGATTGTATCTCAGTCCAAGTATTTATGAGCATAACATTAAGTGCGCTTGCCTTATCTATTAGTCCCATAACACTATCCATAATTAAAATAGCAGTCAATTTCTTTCACTTTTCATCGTCCTGACTCGTGTCTAACCATGGCCGTTTTAATCAAAAAGGTACACAATTAAATTTTCATCACAATAAAAATTTAATATTTTATTTTCATCATAACAAAAGGGAATAACTGGACCCACAGTCCTTAACTAAAGATGAAATGTTTTTATTTTTAGAGAAGGCTGATAAGTTAATGAGTTACTGTGATGATAATGAGCCTAAGTGCTTCACTGGATACATTTTATGCAAGCAACATACACTGTAAGTGAAATGTTCAGTTAATCAGTTGATTATTCACAATGTCAATTTATGCATCAACGACTACGAAGACAATCATTTAACTTGAGAGGGGCATTGTCTCGGGCGAGCATCCAGAGCAGCCTTGAAAACTCGGCTAGTCCCCCCCCCCCCAATGGTGGACGTTGCTATTTTAACATATTGGGTAGTCATTGCTGCTAATCAGGGCTGTTTTTTCTAAAAATGAGTTATTTACTTTCGGGCAGAACTTGCAGTATATTTTATAGTTTTCTGTTTCACCATACATTTAGTTTGGTCAGGGGAAGTTTAAGATAGTTGCTTGTGTGCTGGTATGTCAGAAAGGATATGTTACGTTACTCTTGTGGAATCCCACTTGAAGCCATGACTGAAAAAAATCATAGGGAGGCCTATTCTAAGAAATCATATTTGGAATTATATTGCAAGAGATCTAATTCACGAATTAAAAATCACTGACTACTGAACAATCTCTGTGATTCGGGATGGGCATCAACAAACTCATCTATGGCCTTTTTAATGTCCAATTTACCTATCGTGCGGCAGCTGCTGTCAACCACCCATTCCGTTTAAGAGTAAATCAATATTTTCAGAATTCTTTTCATCACTTTTTGGCATTCGTTTCACTTTAAAGCACCGATTGA